>BSQW01000001.1:38055075-40697149 GCA_030161315.1 Eutrema japonicum
TTTTGGTAGAAGGGAGAAACGGATAAGAAGATGTTCTCTGAATGTTATGAAACTTGGTAAAGATATTCAAAACTTCTATATCTAGCTACAGAAGAAATCAGATTATAATTTGAAGTTATGGTTTGAAAGATATTTGTGTTTTCCCGAGACTATTCTTCACAGCGCACATATCCGACCAGGCTGGAGAGTTGGGCTGTTTGGTTGGGCAAATCAATCCGGATCGTTCTGAAACTTTGCAGAGACATGTATGACTCATGTAGGTAGATTCTGGTAGAAGGGTGACCAGTTTGGAGTTCAGAAACATCAGGAAACGTGCTGACGAAGTTAAGGCAGTGAATCTGTCCAAAGAAGAAGGAAGGAGAAAAATGTGTTTTACCTTCAGCCAAATGCATAGGTGAGGACTAGATGTGGATTCCCAAGATGCGTTAGTTGAAATAGGAATATGTATATGTTTAAGAAAAGAATTAGATATGATTGTTGGTTGTTGCATGTGAAAGATGATTGATACATATTTATGTGAAGTAGTTGTTTGCTAGGCGTGTTAGTACATGATTTCTTGTCGCCGGGGTCATGCTCGTGAGCCATGAAGCGGTATTTCTTTGCTGGGCCGCAACCAAGGAATGGGAATGATAAGAATGTTAATGAGAATGTTTAAGGTTGCGCACCCATGTTAAATGGGGCTGACGAGTCCAGAATGTGAAAGAGATTGAGTACCATTGGGTTGCGACCCTTGGGAATGTGATGCATACTTGTTAAGATGATTGATGTGATGTGAATTATTGCATATAGAAATGATTGTTTCATGACTTGTAGTATTATGACTAAGGACATATATGTTGTGTGTGTGTCTATTCCTTATATTGTGCATATTCATTATTGCTATATTCAAATGATGTATCTAAGAATCTTGTGTGCTCCAAGAGCACACCCTCGCTGAGTATTCCCAAAATACTCACCCTTTTCCCCTTTTCAGGTTTTGCTTAAGAGATCAATTTGGCGTGGAGTGAAAGTCAAGTTATTTATTAGGGTTTCCTCGGGATATAGTGTCTCAGTCGATACGAGGAGGAATTAGACGACGCCATATTGTCTGAAGATGATGGTGGATGCGAATCAAAACTCTATGCCCAAATGTCCTATTTGGGAAACTTGGCTTATTCAATTTCTAAAATCAAGGTTGGGGTTTTAACGAACTCAGTTTTGTTATTTACTTCACTATATTATCATGAATATGGGTTTATATGATACTCATATTTAGGTGGTGGTGGTGGTGACGGGAGGAGGAAGATGGAGAAGCGAAGAGATTTAGCGGAGGAAGATGAACGATGTGTATATATATATATATATGTATAGGTGTGTGTATAGGTGTATGTCGGGTCGGGTCATAAGGTTGGTTTTTTTATTAGATTTGGTTGGATTGGGTTTTGTTCGGTTTAGGATTAGGTTTAGTCGGTTTGTAAACAGTAAACCGGGATTAACCGTGGTACGGGTGGATTTTAGTTTAGAACTTTTGTTTTGTGGGTAAATATGTTTAGACCATCTCCAAAGGTAGAATCCCAAATGGGGTTCTTACCATTATTTTTTTTAATAATTTTTAAAAACTTTAAATTAAGAACCTCATTCCATGTTTTTAATTTTATGCTCTTCCAATGGTAGAACCCCAAGTTGATCTGTTCCGCCGTCTCGCCGTTAAACGGCGGCTCTCCTGCTAGGATCGTGTAGATCACCACGCCGGCGCTCCATATATCCACCTTCTCCTCGTACCTCTAGCGCCACGTAATACGGTGTCCCTACTACTCCCTCCGCCGTCTCTGTTTCCCGTCCTCCTAGCCACACCGCCAATATGAAGTCGCATAGCTTAACGTCGCCGCTTCCGAGATCGACCAAGTAGAGAAGAGGATGGAAACATGTTTGATCCCATCCCGAGCCTTCGTCTAGGTTCTATCGGAGAGAAAGAAAAATGAGAGAGAGAGATAGTCGATTGAGATAAAAAAAAAATAATTAAAAAAACTAAAAATCTTTGACCTATCTATTTGTGACACGTATGAGTCTCTTAAGGGTTCTAAAAACTCCTAAATTAGAACCGGTTCTAAGCATAATTATCCTTTTTAATTTAAATTTTGAGAAAATACTCCTTAAGAACCTCTTTAAAACTCCCCCCATTGGAGATGCTCTTAGAACTTTCGGATCGGGGGAAAATACGTTTTTAACTTTCAAATCAGGGGAATTTGTGCCCATGTCAAAACTTTGGGTGGATCTACACTTATATGATATTTCTGAGGGGGAAATACGTCGTTTTCCCTTAACAAAACTAGGTAGTTATTTTGACCACTATTTACACAGTATTTTTAGACATGATTTTACTTAAAAGTCCTTTTTAAGTATTTTTGTTTTATTTTAAAACATTTTACATGTTTTCTCTCTCTTCTTTGGCTCAATATGATTAATGAGTGAACACGATAACATTATTTACCTAATTGTTTTATACTTAATTGTTTTCTCTCTTTTCTTTTATTAAAAATATTAATTCACGACTTTAATTTAAATTTTCATATTTTGTATGATGTGATAACTAAGTTAACACGATAAACATAAATTTACCGTAAAATCATATTATTTGGCATTTTAACAATGTATAAGATATTAATGTTAGCACATTATACATATTAGATAATATTGTTAATGTAATGACCCTGGTCTCGACATAAAATTTAATCAGGAAGAATTAAGCATTTTTGATCGAGAGGAAAATGTTGGGCCAAGTGGAATTGCTCGACGGTCAGACGGGCAACTTTTTGCCGAGGATGGCAAAAATCGCGGATCGAGGAGGATAGCGCGGCCAAGGATCAGAAACAATGCACCGTGGGAAGGAATATTCGCGGACCGGGATAAACCGCGGATAGACTTGAATATGTGGCTAAGAATCGACCACATCACCTGTTAGGCAGCAACCTTGGATTTGTGACTGAGAAGTGGCCACATCCCTAGCTTAGGTAACCGCCCTTGTTTGTGGCCGAGAATGGTCAACAATTGCGGCTACGGATAAGCATGAAGTTTTGGATAAGAATGAGTTGTGGATAAGGATGAAGTTTTGGATAAGAATGAGTTTTGGATAAGTATGAAAGTGGATAAGCATGAGTTTTTTGTGGATAAGCTTATGGATAAATTAGGAAAAGTCCATATTTACGATTTTGGATAGGATCAAATGCATGGCTAGCTCGAGGTGTCAAGTTCTGGTGGATATGGTCCATGTGTCAGATGCTAAGGAGGGATTAGTGTCCTAGGTAAAACACATGTCACCGCCTTAGAGAAGGTCGTTCCACCTCGTGCTTAACCAAACTCCTATATAAACCTTAGTTCCAACCTTAGATTTATTCATTCCCGTTCTTGAAAATCACTAAAACCTTAGAGAGAGAAGTGCTGAAAAACCGTTGGAGCCTTAGGATTGCCGGGAAGCTTTCGGGAACCTTTAAACCGTTCATCCGAAAATCTGTAAGTTCCGGTCATGTGAGGCAGCACATGATTAGAATTTAAATTTTGGGTTATTTAAATTCTATTGCTTGGTTAAATTTATGCTTATATGGTTGTTTGGTTAAATATTTCGAGTATTATTATCGTGGTAGGATAGTTATTTATTCGTTATGTTGTCGAATTAGTTAATTAAGGGTATGCAGTACCTTTGTATTCGAATTAGTTAGTTAAGGATATGCAGTACCTTTGCATAATTAACTAACGAGAGGGCGATGTCTTGATTGTCCCATTGTTCGGGTTGGCTCGCAACCAGCCGAACCTACACGACGGTGTAGTAAAGGGTCCGGGTAGGACTAACAGGAATGTAGCCGGATTAGACTTTGTGTCTAATGGCAGAGAGACATTGCCTAGGGGAAATCGGAATCGCCGTTTGCCAAGTGATTTGGCCGTTTGCCATGAGGATTTGGCTTTAGTAGTATGCTACGTTTTGAGTCTAGTTACTTAGTGTGACTAGGACTGTTGTTGAATGGTTATTTATCCGCTGCATTTTACTTGATGTTATCATGTTATGGATATTTGTTATCCTTGCTTGTGATTGGGATTTGGGTTTGGGATAATTGTAGAGATCCCAGACTGACTGAGTAATCCTAGATTACTCATGATTCTGTCTTTTGTTACAGGTAACCCATATAAAGGGAATTAGCGGGAAGCTTGGACGTTAGGAACCAGTGTAGGTTTTTGCTTGCCTTTTTGTAAAATATGGTTGCAAATATAAGTAAGTGTAGCTTTTTGGAGTTTAGACTCCCAAGACTTATATTTGTTTTGGTAATGTATTGACTCGATAATAATTATATATGGTATAAAAGTGTTTTATATTCGAGCTTTGTTCTTAAATGATTATGGTCTAGTCCGGACCGCCCCAACACTCGGCCATGGCAATGGTTGGCAAGCCTGGACCCATGTCCGAGTGGGATGGCCTCACGGTATGGATGGCCAGGGTGATTGAATTCGTTTTAAAAACCTCGGCCGACCATCTGTGTGCGTCATCAAGTAGCAATCCCGACCCGTCTTTGTGGCCGAGGCGTGCGTCCTAGCCATAGAGCGATTCGGAGGCGTTACAAGTTTGGTATCAGAGCATGGTTCATGATCATGCTTATAGGACATACGCTTTTTGAAACGTTTTATCGAGTCAAAAATGGTCGCAAAAAGGCAATTAGGTTAAACTAGTCGTCCAATGCTATTTAGGTAGATTGGTTAGGATTTACCCTATTTTCGATGCAGTATGTCAGGACAACGAGAAAGTGGAGGCCGGTCGTGGGGATTGATGTCTGGTTCCGAGAACGAGAACATTAGGTGTTCATATGATGTTAATTCAGATAGATCGGCTACTGCGAGGGAAGTAGAGCAAGGAGCGACGAGATTAGACTTGTCTCTCTCGTTGGAATCCTTGACCGGAAGGCGAGGTAATGAAATAAGGCAGGAAGAGTGTCAAGAGCCTGGTGAAGTCTCACCAGCAAGGTCAATAACTATTTCTGAAGAACATGATAGTACGGATTATGCACCACGAGAGTCGAGGACTACATCTCGAGATATGGAAGGATCACAAGAGGATAAAAATCCTCGACATATGTATCCAAGGCGAAACCTACCAAGAGTTGTACCGGAACAGCAACCAGGGTCAACAGTACAGGAGGGTGACCTGATGATGAGATTACTCTTTGATATGATGGAACAAATGAAGCAACATCAACATGTTGTAGCTAACGCACAATTGGGATCAACTCCACCTCCAGATTTTCTGAAGATGGTAATGATGATGAAGAATATGGGCATAGCGAAATTTCACGGAAGTGCAAACCCATATGAAGCAGATGCTTGGCTCCAGAACATGGAAAGAAATTTTGCCGCAACTCGATGTCTGGAAAGTTACAAGAAAGAGATCGATGTTCACTACTTAGAGAAGGACGCTCTAAATTGGTGGGCAAATGTGGAGAGGAAGTTCTTTGAAATACCTACGTGGTTAGATTTTCGTCGAGAGTTTGAGAGGAAATATTTTTCACCAGAGGAAAGAGATTGCCTTGACACCCAGTTTTTGGCCTTGAAGCAAGAAGGGAGAAACGTTCGAGCCTATGAGACTGAATTTGTATGGCTAAGGAAGTATACTAACTATGGACAAGGAGATGAACTTCCCATAATCCGGAAGTTTCTTCGAGGACTACGACCGCAAATTCGTAGTCGACTTCAAGTAGTTGAGTTCCGAAAAAATTTTGAGATGCTGGAAAGAGCTGTGAACGTGGAAGAAGGTTTGAGGGATGAAGAAATGGAAGCAGGTAGTGCAGAATTAAGTCAAGTACCGAAGCAGAAACAATTTAGTGGGCAAGGACAGCCCAGGAACAGGTCAAGAGGTCAAGGGAATCAAGGGGTAGAGCAGGGAGGAGTAACAAATGAGTTAGAATCATTATGTTACGCATGTAACCAACCTGGACATCTCGCACGGAATTGTCCAAGAAAGTCGTCGTCAAGACTATCACAAGCTCGTCCGAGTGTTACGTGCTTTAAATGCCAGGAGAAGGGGCATTATGCGAATGAGTGTCCGACTAAAGATCCCAAAAACCAAGAAAGACCAGACAAGGCAGTCAATCACCCACCGCCGAGCCGTCTAGCTATTGAGTCCGCGGATAAACTTGAAGATGTGGCTAACAATCGACCACATCACCTGTTAGGCAACAACCTTGGATTTGTGGCTGAGAAGTGGCCACATCCCTAGCTTAGGTAACCGCCCTTGTTTGTGGCCGAGAATAGTCAACAATTGCGGCTACGGATAAGCATGAAGTTTTAGATAAGAATGAGTTGTGGATAAGGATGAAGTTTTGGATAAGAATGAGTTTTGGATAAGTATGAAAGTGGATAAGCATGAATATTTGTGGATAAGCTAGGAAAAGTCCATATTTACGGTTTTGGATAGGATCAAGTGCATGGCTAGCTCGAGGTGTCAAGTTCTGGTGGATATGGTCCATGTGTCGGATGCTAAGGAGGGATTAGTGTCCTAGGTAAAACACATGTCACCGCCTTAGAGAAGGTCGTTCCACCTCGTGCTTAACCAAACTCCTATATAAACTTTAGTTCCAACCTTAGATTCATTCATTCCCGTTCTTGAAAATCACTAAAACCTTAGAGAGAGAAGTGCTGAAAAACCGTTGGAGCCTTAGGATTGCCGGGAAGCTTTCGGGAACCTTTAAACCGTTCATCCGAAAATCTGTAAGTTCCGGTCATGTGAGGCAGCACATGATTAGAATTTAAATTTTGGGTTATTTAAATTCTATTGCTTGGTTAAATTTATGCTTATATGGTTGTTTGGTTAAATATTTCGAGTATTATTATCGTGGTAGGATAGTTATTTATTCGTTATGTTGTCGAATTAGTTAATTAAGGGTATGCAGTACCTTTGTATTCGAATTAGTTAGTTAAGGATATGCAGTACCTTTGCATAATTAACTAACGAGAGGGCGATGTCTTGATTGTCCCATTGTTCGGGTTGGCTCGCAACCAGCCGAACCTACACGACGGTGTAGTAAAGGGTCCGGGTAGGACTAACAGGAATGTAGCCGGATTAGACTTTGTGTCTAATGGCAGAGAGACATTGCCTAGGGGAAATCGGAATCGCCGTTTGCCAAGTGATTTGGCCGTTTGCCATGAGGATTTGGCTTTAGTAGTATGCTACGTTTTGAGTCTAGTTACTTAGTGTGACTAGGACTGTTGTTGAATGGTTATTTATCCGCTGCATTTTACTTGATGTTATCATGTTATGGATATTTGTTATCCTTGCTTGTGATTGGGATTTGGGTTTGGGATAATTGTAGAGATCCCAGACTGACTGAGTAATCCTAGATTACTCATGATTCTGTCTTTTGTTACAGGTAACCCATATAAAGGGAATTAGCGGGAAGCTTGGACGTTAGGAACCAGTGTAGGTTTTTGCTTGCCTTTTTGTAAAATATGGTTGCAAATATAAGTAAGTGTAGCTTTTTGGAGTTTAGACTCCCAAGACTTATATTTGTTTTGGTAATGTATTGACTCGATAATAATTATATATGGTATAAAGTTGTTTTATATTCGAGCTTTGTTCTTAAATGATTATGGTCTAGTCCGGACCGCCCCAACACTCGGCCATGGCAATGGTTGGCAAGCCTGGACCCATGTCCGAGTGGGATGGCCTCACGGTATGGATGGCCAGGGTGATTGAATTCGTTTCAAAAACCTCGGCCGACCATCTGTGTGCGTCATCAAGTAGCAATCCCGACCCATCTTTGTGGTCGAGGCGCGCGTCTTGGCCATAGAGCGGTTCGGGGGCGTTACAGTTAGCACGTTAACATTTCATACAACATGATATAATTGTTATCATGTTAATTATGTTAGAGAAATACAAATGATTTTTTATTAAACTGATATATACATAAATTAGAAAAACATTAATTCGCGATTTTAATTTTAATTTTCATATTCTGTATGATACGATAACTAGGTTAACACGATAAACATAAATTTACTCCAATATGATAACTGGGTTAACACGATAATTGTGTTAAATAACATTTCCGTAATTAACATAAAGTGGAAGGATAATTGTGGGATATAATTTATTTTTCTTTCATAACTAGTTAAGTACCTAATTTTCAAATTAACTTTGTTATCTATCTAATTTTTTAGTCAACCATTCATATTCATTAAAATCAACATTATATTATTTTATATTTATAAAACATATGTATAGAAAATTCATTGATTTATTCACCCGCGGTCGACCCGTTGATCTGAAAGGTAATCCGGTTCACTGTCAGGGTCGGGTTTCAAAACATTGGCTTTTTCTTTTTTCCGACATCCTCATCCTCGAACGGTTTAAAAATCCAAACCGATGATACCGAACTAAAATAACAAATATTATAGTAGAACTGAGCACTCCGTACTAATTTGTTCGGTTTTATGTTTTTTTTTTCCGTGTGCGATATGTGAGATAGAGAAAAAAAATAACCATGTCATTGCTTTTCATGAATTCATTCAAGTATAATGAGACAATACTCATCTGGTATATATACCAGCTCGTACCAGTGTGTTGTGATTTGCAATCATACAATGCATTACCCAAATGACCGCTTCTAATTCTGATGGCGATGGTGATTCCGCGATTCGTTCCTTATCAAGATCAGGATGCTCCCATGCTCACTCTTTTGGCTCTTTGTTGGACATAAGGTTTGTTCTTATTATTATTTGTACCTTCCAAAGCTTCGGAAGTGATTCCTGTTAATCTGTTATTGTCCACCAGATTCACCGATTTGAGTTGCTGATTTGGGTTGTTAAAATCGATGAGAATTTCATGAAAACAGAAATTGGTTTGGGTTCTAGGTACTCATGAAAACAGCTCCCTTCTTTCGAATCAATTTGTGATGATGAAGATAACAATCTCAAATTAACAAATTCTAAACCTCGTATTAAAATCATTTCGACATTACTAATTGAAGACTCATTCGAGTCTCTAACCAAACGAATCGTCAACAAGTAATGTCAAATTGATATTAATTGGTATGTATTGTGTCAGATTACAAAATGAATCATCAACGGGATTAAATCCTCAGCCAGGGATAACTGTTTTTTTTTAGTTTGTTCTCATCATCCACATCCAAATTTCGTTACATCTTTCATAATTTCTCACATGTTGGGCTTTGGTGATGGAAAATCATGAGTATTAACTAGGCCCGCGACTTGTGTTAGTCAATTAGGAATGTGTTTTTACTATTGGGCTTTGGTTTAGGTTTAAACCGTCTTAACTTTGTAATTGCCCTAGTCTATATAAAGACAGGCATGTGTGAGGGTTTCCTATATCCTGGAAACTAGAGAGATCTTTCTTGTTCTTAGAGAGATTGTGAAGAACCCTATTTGCTTTGTAATCCGTGGTGATAGTGGATTACTGGAAAGCTCCAGGCCGAGACGTAGGATCACACACCGTGATCTGAACTCGTTAATTCTCTGTGTCTTTTACTTATTGCTCAATTCCGTGATTATCAGAGTTAGGGATATAATCTCAACAAAGTGGTATCAGAGCCTTGGTTTTAGGTTTGGGAGCAATTGGACAGAGAAGTTCTGCATGGATCTAGGTTTTAGATATGGATTGATAGCTGGAATCAAGGCATCAATCGGTTTAGGGTTTCAATTTGACAGCCTGGGAAAAAAAGTTGTCTGCGGGGCGAAGAAGAAGATCGCCCATATCGCTTAGGTATCGATCGATACCCTTTCTGTATCGATCGATACGCCTGTTACGGGTTCGCAGAAAGTCAAAGGAAAGTTTGGTATCGATCAATACACCATCTAGTATCGATCGATACAGTAGCAGAAGCGTGTTAAGAAGTTCGTTTGATCGAAGATGTCTTCAGAGAAGAAGCCGAAGGTGAAGATAGCCATCTTCGACGGACAAGGTGATTTCTCTATGTGGAAGAGAAGGATGTTAGCTCACATGAATCTTCAGGGTTTGAAGGGTGAGCTAATAGCACCAACCACTGAGCCGGATAAGCTGGTTATCAAAAAAGATGAATCAGCGGAGGATTTTGAGCAGAGACTTAAAGCAGAACAAGTCAAGAAAGGGGAGCGAGCAGAGAATGCCATGGATATTTTGGCACTCCATCTAGGAGATCATGTCCTCAGGAAAACAGAGGAGTGCACGACAGCACGTGATCTTTGGGCAGCACTAGAGAGGTTATACAACACGAAGACTCTACCGAGTCGGATTCATCTTTTGTATAAATTCTATACATTTAAGATGGATGGGTCTAAGTCAATCGATCAGAACGTCGATGACTACTTGAAGACTGTTTCGGAGTTGGCTAGTGTGAAGGTTACAGTTGCGGATTAAGTGCAGGCAATTCTACTACTCAGTTCTTTGCCACCACAATATGACTCCATGAAGGAGACATTGAAGTATGGTAGAGAGTCCATCTCTATTGAAGATGTGGTGAATGCGGCGAAATCGAAGGAAACTGAGCTTAAAGCTAAGGGTGTATCGACTTCACAAAGCACTGGTGAAGTGTACGTGGCTCGTGGGAGACAGCAAAACAGAGATCAACGAAATTCTGGGAATCGAGGCGAAAGCAGGTCGAAATCGGGAACAAAAGTCACCTGCTGGTTCTGCAAGAAGGAAGGACATGTGAAGGCTGATTGCTATGCTTGGAAGAAGCGGAAAGGCGGCGATGATGAAGATGCCACAGCAGCGGTTGTCATCAAAAAATCAGCAGGAGTTGATGCGTTATCAGTCTCGGAAAATTGGCATTTAGAGAGGTTGGTGATTGATGCGGGTTGTTCATATCACATGACCTCAAGGAGAGATTGGTTTGATACGTTTGAGGAGCTCAACTCTGGACAAGTGCTACTAGGGGATGACTATTCTGTGGAGGTTAATGGAATAGGTTCCATCAATATAAAAGCATATGGTGGCACGGTGAAGACATTGACGAATGTCAGGTATATTCCTAAGCTAAAGAGAAATTTAATTTCTACAAGTACATTGGATAAGCTTGGGTTTGATCATGCTGGAGGCAAAGGAAAAACAAGGTTCTGTAAGAACGGTAAGATGGGTCTTCAGGGAACTCTATGTGGTTCTTTGTATTTGCTCGATAGAGAGACTGTGGTAGGACAGTCAAACATATGTGTTACCAGGAAGCCAGCCAAAGACGAGACGGCTTTATGGCATAGAAGGTTGGGACACATGAGCATGAAGAATCTGATGATCTTGGTAAAAAGGGGCATCATTGACAAGATAAGGATTGGGGAGATGGATTTCTGTGAGAGTTGTGTAATGGGGAAGACCAAGAGACTGAGCTTCAACATTGGGAAACACAATTCAGGAGAAGCGCTGAGATATGTTCACTCAGATCTTTGGGGATCTCCATCAGTTACTCCAAGTATCTCTGGTAAGCAGTATTTCTTGTCTATCATTGATGATTACACTAGAAAGGTGTGGGTGTTCTTCTTGTCTGTTAAAAGTGAAGCTTTCACAAAGTTCTGTGAATGGAAGAAACTGGTTGAGAATCAGGTAAACAAGAAGGTGAAATGTCTGAGAACAGATAATGGGTTGGAGTTTGTGAACAAAGACTTCGACGGGTTTTGCAAGCAGCATGGGATTGAGAGGCACATGACTTGTGCATATACTCCACAACAAAATGGAGTTGCAGAACGCATGAAACGAACAATAATGGAGAAGGTGCGTTGTATATTGGATGAAAGTGGCTTAGGTGAAGAATTCTGGGCTGAGGCGGTTAGCACAGCTGTGTACCAAATTAATAGAAGCCCATCATCGGCTTTAGATGGTAGTATTCCTGAGGAGCTTTGGCTGGGAAGAAAGCCGGGTTGTGGATACATGAGAAGATTTGGGTCATTGGTCTATGTTCATGTAGATCAAGGGAAGTTAAGACCAAGAGATATGAAGGGAATTTTCATAAGCTATCCGGAAGGAGTCAAAGGGTACAAGGTATGGCTCTTGGATGAATCAAGATTTGTGATTAGCAGGAATGTAATCTTTGTGGAAGAAGCAGTATTCAAAGACTTGAGAAATAAAGTTTCTGTGGAAGAAACTGCTCAGAGGAACCCGATATCTGAGAGTGTATCGATCAATACCATCCCAAGTATCGATCGACACGGACACGAGAAAGAAGGGTCTCGTAATATATTTGAGAGTGTATCGATCGATACCATCCCAAGTATCGATCGACACGGATAAGTATCGATCGATGCCATCCCGAGTATCGATCGACACCGAGGAGCAGATGCGACAACTTCTGTTACTGAAGGCAATGGGCAAGTTGGATCTTCAGGTGGAGCTGTTGGAGATCAGGAAACTGATGATGTACCTCTAGAAGAGTGGGAGTTAGCTCGAAACAGGTCTAAACGAGCAACAAGGCGACCTGAACATCTTGGTGATTATGATTTAGCGAGTTTCGCCTTAATCGCTGCTGTCGAGATGAGTTCTGAAGAACCTAGGGACTATAAGGAAGCTGTTGAAAGCAAAGATAAAGTTTTCTGGAATGGAGGTATGGTTGAAGAGAAGAGTTCTCTGGATAAGAACAAGACTTGGAGGTTGGTTAAAAGACCAAAAGGTAGAAAAGTGATTGGTTGCAAATGGATTTACAGGTTGAAGCTGGGTATCCCAGGGGTAGAAGAACCAAGATATAAAGCTAGATTGGTAGCCAAGGGTTATTCTCAGAAAGAAGGTATTGACTATCAAGAAGTGTTTGCTTCTGTTGTGAAGCATGTTTCTATCTGGTTTCTTCTATCGGTTACAGAAAATATGGATCTGGAATTAGAGCAGCTTGATGTCAAGACTGCGTTTCTTCATAGTTTACTTGAAGAGGAGATCTATATGGAGCAGCTTGAAGGTTTTGTGGTTAAAAAAAAAGAGGACCACGTCTGCTTGTTGGAAAAAGCATTGTATGGACTTAAGAAAGCTCCAAGGCAATGGAACAAGTGCTTTGATCAATTTGTGGTAAGTCATGGATTCAAGAGGAGTGAATTCGACCACTGTGTTTACATAAAGGAGGGCAAAGGTAATTGTTTCACCTACCTACTCCTGTATGTTGATGACATGCTAATTGCTTCAAAGGATATGAAGGAGATACAGATTGTGAAAGATTTGTTGAGCAGTAGATTTGAGATGAAAGATCTAGGAACTGGAAGAAGGATTCTTGGGATGGATATTGAGAGGGATCGTGAAGGTGGAGTTCTCACCTTGTCTCAATCTGGTTACATCAAGAAGATTATGCAGATATTCAATATGGATGAAGCTAGATCAGTTTCTACACCTATCAGTTCGCATTTCAAGCTGTCTGCTGTGAAAGATGATGAAGCAGAGACAATCTTGGATGATATTCCATACTCTAATGCTATTGGGAGTATCATGTATGCGATGTTTGGAACTAGGTGTGATTTCGCGTATGCGGTTGGCTTGGTTAGTAGGTTCATGAGTAAGCCAAGCATGATACATTGGACTGCTGTGAAGTGGGTGTTAAGGTATTTGAAAGGTGCCTAGGATCGAAAGATTGTGTTCAGGTTAACAAAGGTACTTCTTGTGGATAAGTTTGAGAAGGCTTTGAGTTTTCTCAACTTAGAAGAGCACTAAGGTGCTGGACTGTCTGGAGCGGCACATGAATACAAAGATGAAGAAGTTATACTCGGAAATGATTGTCATCAAGGTGGAGTTTGTTGGGCTTTGGTGATGAAAAATCATGAGTATTAACTAGGCCCGCGACTTGGGTTAATCAATTAGGAATGTGTTTTTCCTATTGAGCTTTGGTTTAGGTTTAAACCGTCTTAACTTTGTAATTGCCCTAGTCTATATAAAGACAGGCATGTGTGAGGGTTTCCTGTATCCTGGAAACTAGAGAGATCTTTCTTGTTGTTAGAGAGACTGTGAGGAACCCTATTTGCTTTGTAATCCGTGATGATAGTGGATTACTGGAAAGCTCCAGGCCGAGACGTAGGATCACACACCGTGATCTGAACTCGTTAATTCTCTGTGTCTTTTACTTATTGCTCAACTCCGTGATTATCAGAGATAGAGATCTAATCTCAACATCACCAATAAAAAAAACA
Organism: Eutrema japonicum; assembly: GCA_030161315.1. NCBI lineage: Eukaryota > Viridiplantae > Streptophyta > Magnoliopsida > Brassicales > Brassicaceae > Eutrema > Eutrema japonicum. The sequence continues at coordinate 38,069,173 of BSQW01000001.1, forward strand.
TAATCTTTCAAAGATAAACTCAAACAAAAAGACCGTCCTAGTCAAGAAGAAATTATTTCAACACTATTGAAATTTCAGCAAACCATTATATCTCATCTTCATAGGCATCTTATCAGATTAAGAAACATAGACCAAATCATTATACAGCGGAAATATGAAAAAAATGTTGAGATCTAAAGAAGAAGAACATATCCCTTACTGATCATCATGTTGTTTTGTTGTCAACTTCGCAGGAAAATATCCCTTACTGGTCTTCGCATAAATGATATATCCCTTAAAATGATGCCTTACCATTTATGTCAACTTCATAGGAAATTTGACTTGCAGAATCACAAAGGGAAAAATGCAAAAAAAACCCTCCAAGTTACAAAAAAATGCAAGATCCACCTTGAAGTTAAAAAAATGCAAAAAAAAAACTTCCATCAAGAGGAAGAAGATGATGAGATCTTTGAATCATTAACGTCGATCACCATGAGTATTTATACTGTTAATTTTTGTTTTTCTATGGGATCTTATGTGACAAACCAAAAGTGTGTACATATATGCATGGAGGAGTCTGAGTCTGAGTCTGACTTGGATTATTTACAAATGGACATACCGTAAAATATGCTTTGAAATTTCGCTGACATCTTTCAACATTGGCATTCAAGTGTCGGTTTATAGACAAGAATTGTACCTTATTTTCTAAGTACAGAACATATAATTAGTTACTTATTTACTTTAAAAGGTACAATCGGTAATAGAATTTGGGAACGTGTTACACATTCAAATATAAATTTCAAAATGCAACAATGTAAGGAGTTGGTTTTTTTTTTTCCATTGAATTATCGTATACACTTGTTACCTTCTCGTCAAAGTACGTTGCTACGGTCTTCACATTGGATATGTTCGTTTGCCTGCCACAAGAGGCTGAGGCTGAGGCCAATCGATGTCCGTTTACCAGACCCAGTCCCATACAGTTACGGCTAAACGCTGCGATCCGCGTTCGAAATTTCTGAACGCTAACATTCAGCGTTGCGTTGCAATAATTCGCAGCGATCAGCTGCACGGCTGCCAAACAAACAACAGCTGCGTCTGGCCGTAACCCGTGGATAGGCCCGTTATAGGGCGGGCCTAGACATGATTTTTAAGTTCATAATTTAGCAGGTCTTTGATCCGCAAATTTCATTTTTTTTTGTCGACTTCAAGCATTCCCGATGGCGATGGTGATTCCGCCATTTATTCCGATCAAGATCAGGATGCTCCCATGCTCACTCCTTCGGCTCTTCGTTGGACATAAGGTTTGTTCTTATTATTATTTGTATCTTCCAAGCTTTGGAAGTGATTCCTGTTAATCTGTTATTGTCCACCAGATTCACCGATTTGAGTTGCCAATTTGGGTTGTTAAAACTGATGAGAATTTCATCAAAACAGAAATCGATTTGGGTTCTAGATACTCATGAAAACACCTCCTTTCTTTCGAATCAATTTGTGATGATGAAGATAACAATCTCAAATTAACAAATTCTAAACATCGTATTAAAATCATTTCGACATTACTAATTGACGACTCATTCGAGTCTCTAACCAAACAAATCGTCAACAAAGTAATAACAAATTGGTATGTGTTGTGTCAGATTACAAAATGAATCATCAACGGGATTAAATCTTCAGCCAGGGATAACTGTTTTTTTTAAAGTTTGTTCTCATCATCCACATCCAAATTTCACTATATCTTTCTTAATTTCTCACCCAAAAAAAAAAACATAATTTTTCAAAAAAAAGCCTCAGACCGTCCTAGTCAAGAAGATATTATTTCAACACTCTATTGAAACTTCAGCAAACCATTATATCTAATCTTCATCGGCATCTTATCAGATTAACAAACAGAGACCGAATCATTATGAAAAAAATGTTCTGATCTAAATAACTCAGTCCCTTAGATGTTCATAATGAAATGCGATCATTACCGCAATCATTACAGGTCTGTAAATTGACTCATCACTGTTCTTCCACAATATATATGTAAAAAAAGACAAACAGAGATATGTAGTTGCTCAAGTTATGCTCCCAAATCGATATCATGCTGGAATGATTAGGGAAGATATATATTAAAAAAAGGAGAGCAACACGATTGGTTATTGCTTCAAGGGAACGAATCGTATGGGAACGAACAAATCCACAAAGACTATCTGATGAAGCCAAATTTCAATTCCGAAATCGAGAGAAAAAACTAAGATCCGAAGAAGACAAAAAAACAGGAGATTTCAAAATCTACTCTAACAAAAAGAAACCCAAAACTATGAAAATTCCAGAATAATAAAAGAATGTTAACACGTGAATTGAGTATTGAATAGAAGACTTCAATCGAGGACCATCGTCTAGTATACCACTATCCCCATATTTTAATCACAAATCTCATCTCTGGTAAAATGTCGATTTTACCCTTAATGAATGGTTGTAGAAGTTAAATAGAATTAAATCGTTAAGAGGACAACGAAAAACACGGGAGCTCAGTGGTTGCGAGCTCCACGCACGTCACCTGCGCTCGCGCGGGTGTAATACTGGATAATACTCGGGTACAGTAATACTGGGTAATATTGGGGGATACTGGCGGTGATATTTCATTTAAAAAAGTTCAAGGGTATTTTCGTCGTTTAACTTAAAGAGAGGGGTATTGTGATTAACTTAGGGTAGTGATGGTTAAAAATTCCCACATAGTGGTATTCTAGGAGATAATCCTTCAATCGATTGATTTATAAAGAGGGGTTTAGTTGGGATCGACGGTGGAGATGTAAGTCTCAGGAACGTTGATGAACGGTTCAAGATCTTCTACGCTGACACTGGGAAAACCCTAGTAAGAGTCCAATAAAGTAAAAGTATTTTGTTTTATTTTGTTTTTGGGTCCTTTAATTTCTGTACCAAATAACTATAGTTCTCGACAAATAACCGGAACTGAAATATCCGAACCGGAACTGAACTGAAATACTCGAATCGGAATTGAACAGAAATTGTCAAAATACCCATTGGATCCTACTCATTGATACCCATGACCCATGGGTATCGGGTAATACCCAGAAAATATTTTGGGTACCTGAATACCCGAAATATAATTATATATCCAAAAATATTAAATATATATCAGATTTTTGGGTATATTTTCGGTATTATGGGTATATATTATTTAGTTTTTTTTTGGTATATTTTCTGATATAATTTTGGGTTTTCGGGTATATTTTTGGTATTTCAGGTATATTTTAGGCATTTTGGGTATATTTTAGGCATTTCGGATAATAAATACCTGGAACCAAAAAAGTTCGGTTATACCCGGAACCGAACTGAACCGGAACCGAAAATGTCCAGGCCTAATAGTTACTCTGCGTTTGCATGTAATAGAAATTTATAATCACTAGGTGAGTGATAGATAGAATTTATGTTAAGCTCATATCAATTACTCAAACCTACTCTTATCATTGTAGTATATGAGGATCGAACCAAGGAGGCTAAAATTGAAGCACTAAGAATACATGAAACTTTCTAAGATAGAACAATTGTTTTTGGGTTTTTATGTTTTTAAACTAAAGAAAACAAATGCAAGAAAGAAAACAAAAGATAGAAGTGTTGGAAAATGAATTAACTATCAAGAAGATGATTAATGAACAAACAATGATGATAAATGTTGAATTAAATACTATCCTAGAACATGGAATTCACAATTATGACTAATCCATTCTCGTGGCACTAATCACTTTTTTAATCACCAAATCAAGAACAAACCATTGTTTGTGATAAGATGATTAACAAGCATTAATCTCCAATCCCACTTAGTTCACTAATCACCCTAGACATCAACTATCGTTGGCTAGGTAAGAAAAGCTCACAAAAGGTTTTGTTCAAGCATTTCATCGAACACCTATCGGACGTGAAATGCTTAAGCTCTAGCTTTGATCTCTCAATCCAAAACTAGCATTAAGAGCTAACATAAGTGAAGGATCTAATAAGATGCAACCTAAATCATCATCATCTAACCATCAAGACAATTGATTAACGATGCCTAAACATTCAATGCACATTTATTCTTATGACATGAACACTTTCATGAACACTTTCAAGTAGATTAGTTCACTCTCGTGACACTAATCATTGTATGAATCATCTAAAGTCAGTATCCACCGATGACTTAGATAATCCATAATTTACCACAAGTCTATTTTAGTCAACAATTCATCCTAAAGTCAGCATCCACCGATCACTTAGAATGAAAAGCATGCTTAGAAGTTTTCTAGACATTTCATTGAACACCTTGTGTGCATGAAATGTCTAAGTTCTAGAAATGAGTTTTCAATTCAATCCTAGCATTAAGATCATTCCTAACATGAGAATAAATGTTTATCTAGTCCTAAACATCAACAATCAACCATCAAACCATCAAAATCAAGCAAAATCCAAAATCTAACAAAAATGTCTAAGGCCTAAAGAACATAAAGAACAAGGAAGAACACAAGGGAAAAAGAGACATAAAGATAAATAACAAGAATAAAATAAAGATAATATAAAGATAGGTTGAAGAATCCTTCACTAGAGTGGCATGCATGATGAAGATCCATCCAAAATCATCTTAGGAAGAGTTTGGGATAAAATCCAACTCTAGGGAAAAGAAAGCTTAACCAAGAAAATAGGGTTTTTGGGCTAAAATAGTAAAAGGGGACGAACCGGGTCGACCCGGGAGAACCGGGTACCAACCCGGTTCAAAATGGGTCAAATCTGGTCTTGAGTAGCTCAATACCGAGGTCACAACTCGGTATTGCACATCGGTATTGGACCTGGGTTAGTTCGGATGGTGGTGTTGTAGAACTTTCGGTAAAACCACGATATCTCCTGGAATACATGTCCGAATGTCCTCAAACCACCTCCTGTGGACAGATACCACACTTGGATACAACTCTTATGAATACTGTTTGAGTTGATTCATATCGGAAGGCCTTCGGTTTGCCAGTTCTTTGGACGGTGTCATCTTCTCTCGGATAGACGGACATACCTTCAGTAAATCTGTCTTAAATCCCTATCAATACGACCAAATAACCCGATTCAAACTCCTTTGTAAATTTGATTCACTCCTATACAAATTCTATGAAGGAAGTTGAAGCTGAATCGGATTGTAAGATCCCCGTCTAGCCACATCTTTGAGACACTTTGGACGAGCTCGGCTGGTTCGGATGAGAGATGTCCAATACCGAGGTCACACATCGGTGTTGGACCTCGGTGCTAAGATTTTTTTGCTCCTGGTCACTTCATAGAGGCAATACCGAGGTGTTACACCGATGTGTGATATCGGTGTATTCCCCTGAGGCTTCAATACCGATGTCACACATCGGTGTTGAATAAACTGCCTCGGCCAGACGGACATGTCTTCAGTAAAACGGCCATATCTTCCAAACCACATGTCCAAATCTCCTGATTACAATTCCAGTGGCTAGCTAACTCAATCCTCTACAGCGTTCATGAAGGTAATCCAAGCTGATTCATATCGGAAGGCCTCAGTACATCCACATCTTTCCGGCGTGTCGGATGGCTCTTCCTTCTCTTGATGCTCAACCACTCCAATCATCCCAAATGTCTCTAAAACACCTAGAAACACTCAAAATGAATGTAAAAACTCTCTAGGAACTAATCCAATATCTTAAACTCTAATAAAGGCCAAAATGTCATAAACACTATGAAAGACACATGCATGAGACACAAAATAATAACAAGAATGCATGCTAAGAGATGCAAAATATGGGAATATCAGTGAGAACCCGCGCTAATGCGCAAATATTTTAATTTTAAACAATTTTGAAGTTATATATTTTTTTAATTGTGTATTTTTATTTGTTTGTTTTGTTTCATGACATTTTTTTTTTGACTTTGTTTAGCTGTTGGAAACTTTACTTTATTATATTCAATTAAGTCGGGTTGCTAGATCCAATAGTTTATTTCTGACTATGTAATATCTTTATCTCGCAGTAAATCTAATGATCCCAAGTCCCAACTAAATGAAATATCGTTTGGATTAATTATTATTAAATAGTAGTTGAAAGTGTGTTTCTATTGCTGTTTCTGCCCATGCTGAAAATTTGTACTTCATCTTATTCCTTAAGAATAGTCTTCAATTTCTTTAGTTGTGAGTATTTATTCCATTGAACCCATGTTTATTTTTTTTGAAATCGTATATATTTGATGACTTACTTTTAATCTTTTTTTTTGTTCTCAAATGTTTTGGTCAACGATGACTATTTCTCCGATTTTCAATAGCATGAGACTAACCAATGAATGAATCCTTCACAAAATTGTCAACCAAAACAAATTTTATATAGTAGATACTTCTCTCTTTAAATATTATATATTATATATTTTAAATATAATCATTTTATAAATCCTAAATTCTAAACCCCAAATATAAACCCTTAACCCTAAACCCTAAACCCTATAGCTCTAACCCTTAATCATAAACTCTGAATCTTAAATTGTAAACTCTTACACATAAATATCAAATAATATACAAAAAAATCCAACACTTACAAATAATATACAAATAACCGTTTAAAAAGAGACTGACTTCTCATTGGTTATTACATTAACACGAGGATCACAATTTCTTTTATCCTCCATCGTTGATAAGATTAAATCTAACGGACACAAATCTTTTTTTTTCTCTTAAACAATTTGCTTATCTTTTCTCTTTCCTCCTCTTCTCCCTCTTCTTCTTCAGATCTAATCCCCTTATTTTCAGATCTCGCCACCGTCAATAACATCTTCTCCTCCGCTCCCTCGCATTCATCCGCACTCGACGATGCAAGAGGAATGGTTGAATCGACGCGTCGCGGTGAGTTCTGTGCTCACTGCTCACCGCTGATTTTGTGCTCACCGCTCTCGTCCTTGCCGCTCCTTCCTCCGCTTCTTCTTCTCCACGCCGTCTCCTTCCTCCTCTTCTTCTCCTCCTCCTCCTCCTCCTCCTCCTCCTCCTCATCTTCTTCAGATCTAACTCATATTTGTTTTTCATATCCAGTTCCGATGCTCACCGCCGGTTCTGTGCTCATCGCTCCTGTCCTCGCCGCTCCGCTCCGATGTGCCGTTCCGATGCTCACCGGCGGTTATGTGCTCACCGTCCTCGCCGATCCGTGCTCACTGCCAATTGAATCATTGGAGATAAATTTGGATCTAAACAAAAGTTTGCGGTTTCTCAGACTTCTCCGAGAAGCCTGAATTGTATTTAATATGAAAATTTAAATTAAAAAAATAATTATAAACTTTTTCATACAAATTTTTGATACATAAATTAAACATAACCATTGTAGATGTATATAAATTTAAATTACATACAATTTAGTCAAAATGAGTGAGTATGAGATAAATTTGGATCTAAACACCATGTAGGTAAGAGTTTACAATTTGGATATCCTGTTCTTATATGTAGAGTTAGATTGAGAGTTTCTAAATTTTTAATTCATAATGTTTTTTTATATATACTGGTTAGTTTGTGACTAAGTTAAACGAGTTTGATGTTTGTTATAAGTTTTCTATATAATATGATGGTATTTAAGTAGTAATTATCAAGTTTATGGTTTATCAAACTGCCATTTCAGTCTGATCATGTCCATGGTGTATCAGACTTCTTGATGGAAACCTGTGAATTAACCTGAAATAAGTTACATTTTACCCCATATATAAACTAAAGTTACCAACCCGAATCTGTAAAAGTCATTATCGACTCTCTCTCTCTCTAAAACAGGAAGAATCTCTCTCTCTCTAAACTCTCTCAAACATCTCTCCGGAAACCCTCCTCGCCACCGCCACCGCCACCGCCACCGCCGTCGTCAGCTTCTTCAGTCTGGTAATTACCTCTCCTTTTTCGCCTTCTACTCTACTTTTTCTGCAAATATTTTTTAAATCTATACGAAATAAGACCATTTTCCCATTTTCTTTGCATAGATCTAAACAAACAGATGGGTTATTTGCCTAGATCTAATTAATTCCATTTTAGATCTACTTAAAAATTACTATATTAGAAGTCTGAAAGTGAATTAGACTCGATACGAAGTCTGATACTTGAACTCTTTTAAAATTAGACTTTTCCGAATTAGACTCTTTTAGAAGTCTGAATTTTGACTTGATTTTAAATTAGACTTTATTAGAAGTCTGGTGTTAGACTTGTTTTAATTTTTGCGAATGTTTTCTGGTACACAGGATGGGGCGATTCAGTCACCTTCCAACGTCGAGTAGTTCATGTTCAACAGGTCGACGTCGATCCGGATCATCCTATGGATTCCCCAAGAAATGCTTCTGCGGTCTGGAGCCCGTCCTGCGAACATCCACTACTGTCGATAATCCGGGAAGAAGATTCTTCGGATGTCGTAACTATGATGTAATGACCTCTATATGTCATGTGGTTCTTTTTTTATTTTCTGCTTATTAAAATTTGGGATCTTAATATGATTGTATAAATGTGGCTGTGTAGGATGGTGGTTACCATCTAATGAAGTGGTGGGATAAAGCTATGACTGAGGAGTTTAACGATGTAAAGCTGTATGTTGACCAACATGGTCAACTAATTGATGGCATGTTCGTTTCTAATACTCAAAGCGACAAGTATTTGTCCACGTTGCTCGATGACGTCAAGGTAACGAAGGCAGAGATAGCTCAGTTGAAGGAGCGGTTGACGGAGAAGCCATGTGGCCAAATAATGCGTGGCGTCGAGTTGAAGAGTCTGACGTTCGCTGGTGCTATTATTATCGTCCTAATCATGTTTATCTATTTTGGTTTCTTGTAATATGTGACCCAATTTGTAACCAAAATTTATATTTTTGATTATGAAGTCGGTTTAATTTATCTGTGTCCTTCTTTACTATGTCAGACATTTTATGAAGTCTGAATTTATTAGACTTCTTTCGAAGTCTGAAAACTTAAACTTTTGAAAACTTTCACAAGTCTGGTCCTGAAAATATCACCATTTCAGACTGCAAAATGAGACTGTCTGTAGAAGTATTTCGAAAATACTTCTAAGCGGCAATTAAAATTTTTAGAAAAAAACCGCAGAAAAAGGCGGGAATTTTGCCGCCCAAAATTTGCAAACTTCTCGCTCAATTATCTCATTACTATCAGACTGCTAAAACAGTCTGATTTCAGACTGCTAAAACAGTCTGATTTCAGACTAGGTTAAGAATTCTGGCATCAGATTGCGAAAGCGGTATTTTTATGTGGTAAAACCGTTATTTTTCCTCTTTTTAACCGCCGCTTAGGACACATATAAAAGGGTTTTTTTATCCCCTCATTTTTACAGTTACCGAAGAAAAAAAAAAACACCGATTCTCTCTAGGAGACACTGAACCGCCGCTTAGGAAACATCTTCGTTGTCGCTGCCTGAATTCGTCGCCTTCGACGGTAAGATTCTTCTACTCCTATCTTCGCCGCAAACCGTCACCTTCTCGACACTTATTTCTAGAACTCAGCACTGAACTCTTGTCTTTTTTTATTTCCAGATCTGGTTTTCTCTCTCCTCGCCGTTGTCACCGCTCCTTTTTGATTTCAATATCTGATTTCCAGAAGGTAAAAGATTCAAATTGAGCAATAATGGTTAGATCTTTGGGTTTGAGTTGTATTGTGTTTTGTGGATTTTTGGGATTCGTCCGATTGCGTCAGACTGCAAATAGAGCCTGACTATATTTCTTCAGACTGCAAATAGAATCTGAATTTTAGTAGTCAAACTGCATATGACGTCTGGCTTTAAGTTTTCAGACTGCTAATGAAGTCTGGTGTTGGTTGATACAGGTTTTAGACATAATGGCAGAACATGAATTCCCTCGAAGGATGTTTACTTCAGGGTATGAGCCTCAACCAGACAAAAGCATACACTACTTCAGCGGTAAGAGAGATCTCATGGACGCTCTCAAAGAAGCGCTTGATGATGATGAGTGGGAAGAGATTCGCAACTCAGCCTTTGGGGTTTTTATGAAGTGGCATGAGCTGAACTTTGTATGATGTTCAAGGATGGTGCACTACATGCTTACTATGCAACTAGAGGTAGATCAGAAGCATGAGCTTTGGTGTCTTCTTGGCCTTCAACCAGTGAGGTTTTCCCTCCATGAGTTTCACCACATAACCGGACTCAATTGCGACTATGTTGAGAATCTGGAGTACCCGGAGGTTGAGTATACATCCGATATTAGAGCAATGTGGGAGCTTCTTGGGCTGGATTTCGAGGTAGGGCCAAGTTATTATCAGTTACTGGACGCTTGCAATAGATGTCGAGGCTGGGAACGGCAATATAGGATTTGGTTGGGCTACCTAGCCATCTACACGAGCTTCATTGAGGCTCAACTCTGGTCATTTTCCGCAAGGGCTGACATGACTAAGCTACATCTGTCTCCAGGGGCGTTAAAAGCATACCCATGGGGAAGACTGGCCTTCAAAATCTTGGTAGACTCTGTAAAAACAGAGGCAAACAAAAAACTCCAAGATGACAAAAACTATCAGGTTGAGGGCTTCGCTGAGGTCTTGAACATCTGGGTATATTGGGCCTGTCCCGGGATTGCTACGCTTTATGGAATGCACTTGAAAGATAACCCAGACCCACCGCTCTTGGCTTACAAAGGATCAAGGAATCGGAAGAAAGTCGATTTAGAGTTGCGCAAGCAGGTATTTTACTGACCTTTTTCCTTAAAATTCACCTTTGATTGCTCTATGTCAGACTGCAAATTCAGTCTAATACGTTATCAGACTAATTTTGAAGTCTTAAAGCTCTTGCCAGACTTAATTTCCAGTATGAAAGTTGTTGCCAGACATAATTTGCAGTCTGAAAGTTGTTGCCATACTTAATAATGCAGTCTTAAAGTTATTGCCAGACTTAATTTGCAGTCTGAAAGTTATTGCCAGACTTAATTTGCAGTCTGAAAGTTGTTGCCAGACTTAATTTGCAGTCTTAAAGTTGTTGCCAGACTTAATTTGCAGTCTGAAAGTTGTTGCCAGACTTAATTTGTAGTCTGAAATATTGAAGTCAGACATTTTTGAAGTCTGAAACTTTGTACCAGACTTATTTATTTTTTACATACTAATATACATTTTGCTCGTTGACTTGTACTTGCAGACCAGCGTCAACAACTTCGTCGTCAAGGAGTTTGAGGACATGTTCCCCCGGTGGGACGATGGTGAGGATGATGAGAAAGCTGTGAACATTGTGAAAGCAATGTTTGGTGAGTTTGAGCGCCCTTGGAGGTGGAGTTTTAAACACTGGAAGTCTGAAGGTGTGTTGGCCATTGTCAAGAAAGAGGTGCCCCTTATTAAGTCCGTGGTGGTTAAGTCTGAGGGTGGTCTGAAGAAGGCCAAGGGAAAGGGTGTTAAGAGGAAGGTTGTTGATGATGATGGTGAGGATGTTGATGATGATAAGAAGCGAGCAAAATCAGGCAGTGATGATGGTGGTGAGGTTGTTTACTTGATCAAGTCGGTGGGTGAGAAGATGAATGAACTTTTTAGTATTGTTAAAAAAGGTTTTGAGCAGGTGAATGAGAAGATGATTGAACTTGAGAAGGAAGTTAGGTTGTTAAGGGGAGAAAAGAGGAGGAAATCTGGTGTTGAGAAGTCTGATGTTGGTGTTGATAAGAAGTCTGATGATGAGAAGAAGTCTGATGGTGGTGTTGAGAAGAAGTCTGATGATGGTGGTAAGGTTGATGATGGTGGTGAGGCTGGGGCGGGGAAACGCAAAAAGGCTCCGCGGAAGAATATTACACCCAAAAAAATTTGTTGTGAAGCCTCCTAAGCCTCCCGCGTATGTTGAAGCTTCAGCGGTAGTGGATGCAAAGGAAGCCCTTGCTGAAGACAACCCTGCCCAACCGTCTGAGGCCAAGATTCAGACTGTGGAAGTTGGGGTTAGTGTCCCAAACCCTCTACCAAAAAATGTTTAACAAAGGAGAAGTAGTCGAAGATTTAAGGACAAAGCCGTTGCTTAATATGCAGTATAAGTCTGATTGTTGTTTGTAAAAACCTGAACCTATGTGCAACTAAAAACTAGTTATTTCGCTTTGTTGTGGTGTTTGATGTGAACATGGTTATCTGGTATTAGACTGAGATTTAGGCCTGATTTTGGTGTTATTTTAATATCTGTCAGACTTCTTTAGAAGTCTGATTTTGTTTTGGATTTATATTGCAGTCTGTAGGTGGCGTTGATAGTGTTAGATTATTTGTCTTCGACTTTTATTGCAGTCTGACAGAGGTGGTTTTTTTTATTTTGTAAATGCAGAGTAGTGTCGTGGGCAGCGAACTTAGTGTTCTTATCGTCGATAAGGCCACCACAGGCGTAAACTTCAATGCTGCATATATGTCCAAACAAGACATAAAGCAGGCAGCTGCTGGAGCTTATGTAAAGGCGAAGGCTCAAGAACTCAAACAGAAAGAGCAGGGTAAGAAGGAGAGAAAGAGCTCAACCCAAGTGCAGAGCACACCGACATATGATCCTTGTGCTCCGGCAACCAGGATGGAAGCGAACACACTTAATTATCACGTCAAAAAACTGCCGTATGTCGTCACACTCTACCTATATTTTAGAATAATTAGCTCGATGTCTAACACGCGTAATATATTCTGTAGGGGTTATCCGAAGAGGGAGGTGAACACATCCTTAGCTTGGTACTACGATCTGCGCACCCCCAGGAATGGCTGCATGACACGGTTAGTATATAATCTAGTCGGGTTTAATGATTTTCTGTTCTCAGACTTGATTTGCAGTTTGACATTGTTGTTATCTCTTTTAGACTTCCTTCAGACTTCTTTAGAGGTCTGGTGTCAGACTTCTTTTCAAGTCTGGTGAAAGAATTTATTTTCTCAGACTTGGTTTGCAGTTTGACGTTGGTGTTCTCTCTTTCAGAGTTTCTTTAGACTTCTGTTTAAGTCTGACATTTTTTGCACAATATTGACTGAATGCAGCAAATAGATGCTGGGATTGATCTGATGAGGCTTCGACAACAAGAACACCCGGAATGGTTCTGGTCCTAGAGGCTGACATTCATTGACACACTGATGGGTAATTTGTGGAAGAAACATTATGATGATTTTGTGAAGAGCGGCGAAGGAGAAAATGTGATGCCCACGGCAAGGAGGCTGCCACATGGTGTATGGGATTACCATACTGGTGAACTACCCTTATTCTGAAATCAAACAAGACTTGGGGGGCTGGAAATTGATTACATCTACACTGCCTTGCACGTTGGGGGAAATCATTGGATAGCTATTATGATTTCTATCCCGGATAGGTACGTAACCATATGGGACAGCATCATTGGACAGAAAACGGATGAGGTGGTAGGAGCGGCAGTGGCACCTATATGTGAGATCTTTCTCTACGTGATGCATTGTTTGGCCCCAGTAGATGAAAGTTGGAATCATCCCCTTGAGCGATACTCCTACACGATCGTAAGGAGGCCGGAACTTCCCCAAAACAAGTAGACAGGTGATTGTGGAGTGTTTTGTTTGAAGTTCATTGAGTTCCATTCTCTTGGGATGCCGTTTCCGAAGTGGCTGTGTGATAAGAACATGAAGACTTGCAGAGATAAGCTTGCGTATGAGATATTCACTAAGCTCTGCCGAACAGGTGAAGAGGGTCGTACCGACGCCGAGAATGAATTGCTAGACGTCTACGAGATGGTGAAGTAGAGTTCCTCTTTAACTTTTGGATTCCCAAGAACAATGGATTCTTGCATATATTTATCTTTTGTAGATGTAAGAAAAACTCATCCATCTTTTGGCTTACTTTCTGCGGGAATTTTTTGTGCCATGCCAATTGTGATGTCAAAAGCGTGTTGGGCATATGTAGGGTATTTCTAGGGTAATTGGTTTAAAATTTCTATAGAAGTCTGGTGTAAGACTTCTATAGAAGTTTGGTGTAAGACTTCTATAGAAGTCTGGTGTAAGACTTCTATGGAAGTCTGGTGTAAGACTTATATTTCTATCTTTTGTAATGAATTTTTGTTATTAGACTTATATTGCAGTTTGGAAAGGGTGTGATTTTCTTAAGACTTATTTAGACTTGACGAGATGCAGCAAACACATAAGTACTACAAATTAAGTTTAAGCCAACAACAATAACCAACGATTAACACAACAAGTTCTTAGACTTAGACAACTTAAAAACTGACTTGGAAACGAAATATTGTACCGGAAAGACACCAACAGACTCCTCTCAGACTTTCTTCAGACTTCTCTGTCAGACTTCTATATTGCATTCGTCATACATAATACTTCTACCAGATCTAATCCTTCTCAGGTTTGGTTACCTGTCTCCACCGAAAAAAACAGCAGCTTCTCATATACAGTAGATAGATGAAAACAATTATAAAACAGGTGAGTGTAAGGTGATTTAGCTTACACAATTTGGTTTTTTGTGGCATGGTTGTTTGCAATTAGAACAAGTATATTGCTTGGGAAGCTTCCGTGGTTTATTGCCCTTTGTCTTGGCAATTTCTAGCCAAGTTTGCCACCTCTACTTCTGAGGTCTTCCAAGAGGACGAGGATTATGCGGGGGAAGGACACGTACGGTGACATGAGCTTTCATAGTACAGTTCTTCAGAAGGATGTTCATTGTTCATTGCGTATGCCTGAAACAGATAGTCCTTACCATATGATGGGCATGGCAGCGTATATGGATGTAGCTCAAGTTCTGGTGTAGCGCAGATTGCATGTGAGCAAGGTATCTTTTCGTAATCCCACACACCACATTCACACGTTCGGTTGTGCAAGTCGACCACACAATCCCTATGTCCTCCCTTAACAACGAATCGATACCCATCAACGCGTTCTGCCGTCATGAAGTCCGCATAATATTCACGAATAGCCATCAAATATTCAACTCATCGGCTAAATTTTGTTGTGAGATTCAATGCATCTAGCCGCCTTTTACAAAACAACGTCCCTAGCTTCTCTTGTATGAACTCCAAAAGGAAAGAGATAGGATATCCTTTTGCCTTCTTGACTACGGAGTTTATAGTTTCGGCAATGTTGCTCGTCTTTATGTTGTACCTTTCTCCAATAAAGTGAACGCGGTTAACGCAAGTGAAAACAAGATTGCAACAGAAGTCTGATAAAATAAGACTGCAATAGAAGTCTGATAAATACAAATCAGACTGCACAAGAAGTCTGATAATAAATAATGCATTTTCAGATTATATCTGTCTCCGTTGAAATGAACGCGTGACCATAGACTCGAATCCGCCTCCTCTAAGTATCTAGCAAGGGCAGGATTTACCGCTCGTAAGGAGGCCATGTATCGGTTAAAATCGTACATCGTATATGCTTACGCCGCGTTTTTCACCAAGTACAAAAGATGTTTTCCCCTGAACTTTGTGACTACGTTATTTTGTAAATGGTAATAACAAATCCCTCACTTTGCCCAAGGAAGAACCTTTTCAACAGCATTCTTGATGGATGTGTGCCTATCTGAGACTATGACCAGAAGATATTGGTCTGAAATGCAGTCTCTAAGCTTTGTGAAAAACCACTCCCACGAGGCATCATTCTCAGAGTCTACAATGCCAAAAGCCAACGGAAATATTTGAAAATTGGCATCTTGTGAGGCCGCCACTAGCATAACACCTCCATACGGCCCCGTAAGATGCGTACCATCTACCACAATGACTCTTCTAAGATACTTAAATCCCTATATGGAAGCTCCACATGCTAGAAATAGATATTTAAATATATTCTCCTTATCTAGTTCTAGAGCATTCTGCGTTCCCGGGTTGGTTTGCTCGATTCCATGCAATAAAGCATGCAGTCTCTCATAGCCATCTTCCGCTGATCCTCTCACCAACTTTTGAGCATGTAACAACGCTCTGTATGCGGTTGTGTAGCTCATCTTAATCCCATACTGCTTGTTCATTGATACTAAGACATGCTTTGGTGTAATCTTCTCAATTATTCCAAAGCATTCTAGAAACAACCAACCAATATAACGCGGAGTATGACGTTTTTTCTTAGCCTTCCAGTCCAGCGCTGAACATGTGTGGGCTCTATTGTAGATCATCACCCAAAACTTGTTCGGTTCGTTCTTGACAGCCGCTCGAAGCTTCTAGTTGCATCATTCCACAAGACATTTAGCGACAAATAGGCTCTTGTCAGACTTATTTACTGTAAATGTGTATTTCTTCATTATCGCCGTCAAACGCAGCTCTGATATAAGATCTTGCTTGCTATCAAAACACTTTCCGAGAAAGATGCCGTCGGACCAATTTCTTCCTCGACCAGCAAATCGTTCAGCCACATGCTGCAACTCGTAAGTCTTATTATCTTCATCTTCTTTATCATCTTCATCTTCATCTCCCACTTTCCTATACATGCTATAATCAACACCATCATAGTAAGACTCAGCGTGTTTCTTGAAAACTTGCTCTGGCCCATCACCACCACCACAAATAGAATCATCTGATACTGAGCCCACATCTTCGTCTTCCCAGTCTTTGTCTTCGTCATCTTCATCTTCATCTTTTACATCGTGATTCGCCGCATCTTGATATGCCAAACCGGATCGGCTCGAGACACAAAGATAGATGAAATGCGCACTAGCTAACTCGACCATGCTCCTTACTTGCCTATCATTTGTGACATAAATAGGAGGGCTATCCGGACCGATCTGTTGCAAGAGTGGTTCCGGTAACGGATATGATAACTCCACCAACTCGGTTTTCTTGTCCAGCATATAATCATCATATACCATCTCAACAAGTTCACAATATGTAGAACGATCGCCCAAAGTGATAAACCGCCCTCCTTTGAGAGTATCCACCACAAAAATGCCAAATCTGGTCTCTCACAACCCATTCACCAAAATTAACAGGTAGATGCACCATTATCTGTAAAAAAAATCATGGAAAAACCACATTAGCGATCTTAATGGAAATATCAGACTTATTCGCGAAGTCTGATTCTATTAGCTACATTGCCAGAATTATTAAAAAAATTCTTTAAAAATAATTACCGAACATAAGCATGTAAAACTAACGCAAGAGGAACATATACAACTAACACACATATAAAAAATTTAAAATCAACGAAATTCATCACAAATATATTAAAAAAAAACGGTTTGAAAAAATTTGTCAATCCAAACTGCCATAGAAGTCTGATAAACAGTTCGTCAGACATTTATGGCAGTCTGAAAAATAGGGTAGTTTTGCAATTAGAAAGTTACAAAGTAGACTGCGGATGCCGTATGACGAAAAGTTATAAAAGCAGACTTCTACCGCAGTCTGACAAAAAGGGTATCTTTGCAACTGACCCAAACTTTGACTTTTTTGTCAGACTGCATTAGATTTCTGAGAAAAAGAAAAAGGTATTTCTGCAATTGACCAAAATTTTGAATTTTTGCCAGACTTCACGGAGTTTCAGACTTCTCATGCAGTCTGAAAAATTTATGGGGTAGTTTTGCAATTGACCGAAGTTTAACTTTCGTTCCCAGACTTCCAGGGCAGTCTGAAGAAATCCTTCAGACTGCGATAGAAGTCTGACAGAAACTGGTGTATTTTTTGCGTTGACCAAAATTTCGATATCAGACTTCTTTAGCAGTCTGACGGATTTCATCATTTTCAGACTGCCATAGAAGTCTGAAATTTTTTCCCTCCTTTTCAGACTGCTAAAGAAGTCTGATACATTTTCCCCTATTTTGGTCAACTTTTGAAAAATTTCGGTCAATTGCAAAACTACCATGTTTTTTTTTTCCAAACTTCTGATTCCGTCTGAAAAAGTTAACTTCCGGTCAAAGTCGCTCATTTTTCCAAAATACTGGATATGAAGTCTGAATAAAAAGTCAAGTTTTTGGTCAATTGCAAAACTACCCTATGCCTCGATCAGAGTATTTTTCTTGATTTTTTTTTTTCAAAGGAAATTACCAGACTTCAATGGTAGTATGAGTATTTAAAAGTCAATTGCAAAACTACCCTTTTGTTGACCATGTGGGTTTCATCAGACTTCTAAAGCAGTCTGAGTATACAACTAAGATATGAAAATCGACGATATGCAAAAATTCGTACCTATATCCGTTTAGAGTTTGTTTTCACCCTCGTCGAACGCCCAGAACGTCTAATATCACCGAAATCCCGCAAGCCCAGTCGTGTTTTGCCGTTTTTATGCCATAAAATATGATTTCGGTAAGTTTGAATCGGAAAATCGATTTGAAATGGGAGAAATCGGAGAGGAGAACTCGCGAAAAGGAATTACGAGCTCTATTCTTGGGCTTTAATGGCGAAAAAATGGGTTACTTACTGCATTAACTCGTCGACGATGGTGGTTGTCGTGGATGTTGAGAATTGATGGCAATGGCATTTCCTTAATTAAGTTAGATCAGAAATAATTTTTGGTGTTTTGAAAAAAACGTTAGACTCTAACAGCAGTCTGAGGAATGACATTTCCGTGAATACCCAGATTCTTAAAGGGTAATTCGTGGGATTCTGAAAAAGAAGAGAGGAAGAGGGCATTTTTATCTTTGACTTCAAATTGTAGAGTATTTTTACAAATAGGCCTAAAAAATGTTTATTTTGCATGTTTATGATCTCGCCGGCTTTTTTTTCTTGTAATCTATTACTCTTTACTAGTTAACGTTACAATTGCCTTTTTTTAATTAGGTCTTTTGAGATCACAGAAGGTTAATTTGAAGTTTTCTGTTGTGATAGGTATTTTGCATGTTTAATCGATTATGTTCTTCTTCTTCTCGTGATTCCTTTCCCTGGGTTTCATCCCGGTAAGAGGACAAAACTCTAAATTCCGAATCTTATTAAAATCTTTATGCAAGTATTGATCTTGAGTTTGAAGTTTGGTTTTATTTATTTCAACTAGGTGGTGATCCATGCTTCGCGGGATTTTGTTTTTGTTTCTTATTTTTTATTTTTTTACCTCCTTGATTGAGAGACCAATATTTTAGGAGTTTTTTTCTCCTTATTATATGATAGTTTAATTTCCTTTTCTTAAAGCATAAAATGTTTTATCAAATTTTTAATTTCCCATTTCACTCCTACTATTTTTTGGTTTTACGAAATGATTTTATAAGGTATTAAAAATGATTTTACAAAGTATTTATTAGTTTAAAATTGATCATCGTTGGAGTTTAAAACAAAAATTAAAAATATAGATCATTCTGTGGAATTATGGTTAAATTGATAGAAAAACATTAGAATGAATAAATTATGAAAATGCTTTGTAAATTAAAGATATGCAATTATTCGGATGAACATTTTAAAAGTTGTTAATTCTAGTTTCTTGCAAATAGAATGGGAAGAAAAGAAAAATTCTAAATAGTAAAAAATTAATTGAATTGATTTCTTTTTTTTTAATTAGCTAAATTAATCTAGGTTTTGAAATCAATGAATCGGTTACAACATTTTGGTTAAAAAGAACCAATGGATCGTATGGGCCTCGACAAGAATATACCGAAAGTGGAGTCTGTTTTCCGGTGCTCCGGTTATCCTTGGCGGGGCCGTAGTTTGCCGCCGTTGCTGTCGGCATCTTCTTACAGAACGTATGTTCCTTCTCCATCTCTGGTTTGGATCGTTTTTAAATTGGGAAAATTGCCAAACAAATCATGAACTTTGTTGTTTGAGCCAAAAAATACATGAACTATCGAGTGGACCAAAAAATATCTCAACTTTCTTTTGACTTCCCAAATAAATCCCAAACTCTAAATTGACTTAGCCAAAAAATATATGCCGTTATATAACCGTTTACATGAAAAGACTTCGTTTTTTCCAAAGATTTTGTCAAGACTATTTGGCCAAAACGACGTCGTTTCGTCTTAAATAAAACAATTAAAAACTAAGTCATTCCCTGGGCTCGAACCCGTGCGACAGGGTCTATGGGGAAGGTTTTTCGCCACTTTGCCAGTAGCATATATCTGCTATATACTCAACAAAACTTATACTTATCACACAAATGAGATTTTTTATAAGAAAATAAAATATCAAAAATACAAAAAAATCTATAATATATAAAATACAAAAATCTATATTATACAAAAACTAATAATGTTAGATCTATAATTTTTATATATTACAGATTATATAATTTTATACATTATTTATATACTTTATATAATTTTATAATCATTATTAATATATTAATGGTAGAAATGAAAACTATATATATATATATATATTAGATGTTATAATTTTAGCTAATATATATATATATAAAATTTATATATTAGCTGAGATAATCATATATATATAATTTATGAGATTTTATATATAAATTTTATATATTACATAATATATTAGCTGAGATAATTATATATATATATAATTTATATATTAGCTGAGATAATTATATATATATAAAATTTATGAGCTTTTATATATAAATTTTATATATTACATAATATATTAGCTGAGATAATTATATATATAAAAAACATTATAACAGCTAATAAATATATATATAGTTTTATATATATAGTTTTTAGCTAATATATATATATATATAAATTATATATATATATATATATATATATATATATATAAACTTTTAGCTAATATATATATATATATAATTTATATATTAGCTGAGATAATCATATATATATAAAATTTATGAGCTTTTATATATTACATAATATATTAGCTGAGATAATTATATATATAAAAAAAATTATAATAGCTAATATATATATATATAGTTTTTAATTTCTACAATTAATATATTAATAATGATTATAAAATTATATAAAAGTATATAAATAATGTATAAAATTATATAATCTGTAATATATAAAAATTATAGATCTAACATTATTAGTTTTTGTATAATATAGATTTTTGTATTTTATATATTATAGATTTTTTGTATTTTTGATATATTTTTTTTTTTTATAAAAAATCTCATTTGTGTGATAAGTATAAGTTTTGTTGAGTATATAACAGATATATGCTACTGGCAAAGTGGCGAAAAACCCTTCCCCATTGACCCTGTCTCATGGGTTCGAGCCCAGGGAAGGACTTGATTTTTAATTATTTTATTTAGACGAAACGACATCGTTTTGGCCAAATAGTCTTGCCAAAATCTTTGGACAAAACGACGTCGTTTCGTGTAAACGGCGAAATAAACGGTTATATAACACAGATATTTTTTGGCTAAGTCAACTTAGAGTTTGGGATTTATTTAGGAAGTCAAAAAAAAGTTGAGGTATTTTTTGGTTCACTCGATAGTTAAGATATTTTTTGGCTCAAACAACAAAGTTCATGATTTGTTTGGAAATTTTCCCTTTTTAAATTAGAAATCCATGTTTTAAAATTTGGCTTTATATCATAACCAGATTTATAGGAGATGATGTCTTTGTTTTGGATTATTCTCTTCCGGAGCCCCGATTATCCTTGGCGGGGCCGTAGTTGCCGTCGTCGCTGTCGACATCTTCTTACAGAACGTATGTTCCTTCTCCATCTCTGGTTTGGATCGTTTTTAAATTATAAATCCAGGTTTTTAAATTTGGCTTTATATAATAACCAGTTTTATAGGAGATGTTGTCTTTGTTTTGGATTCTTCTATTCCGGAGCCGTTGTTTAGTAATCTTTTCAAAATTTTCCGGTGTTGTTATTTGTTTACACAGCTATATCATAACTATTTAGTAATTTATTTACACAGCTAGGGTTGTGTGTTTTTATACTGTGATTTTATGTTCATCTGGAATTATTTTGCTTCACTTGAACGAAAAAAATGTAACGCTCTCTAAGATTCAAATCTATAGTGTTTGTATACTTTTTGTTTAGGAAAATATTGGTTTTCTTAGACGAGCTTTGTAGGCCGAGGCAATGATTTTGGTCATATTGTTTTAATTATTAATTTGATAGTATGATTTTAGACAAGATTTAACTTAAGGAACTAAACTCATATTTAAAAAGTACATGAGACTCTCACTTCTCTTATTGAAATTGAAAATGTAACAGTACTTAAGTAGAGACTGAAGGATGTAGGTGCTTTCAAATGAAGTAAACAAACTTCACCATCTGCTTGTAGTAGTAACAATTGTTTCATGTGGTGGTGAGGTTTTTCATGTAACATAGACTGGGTCTATTGGCTCGGAGTTTTGTCATGTAGCGTCTTTTCCTCAGCACCCTCATTCCGTGCAAGGCTCTTTTGTTAAATTTCCAACATTGTTCTGCCTTGCCTTTGTTTTCTTTCCACCTCAGTTTGTCCAAGTAAGTTTTTCCCTCGTTTATTGCTCATATGCATAACATGATTATACCGTAGATGTACATACTATTTTGATATAAGCCTTATGCTGCCACTTTAAGATGTTGCAATTATGTGTTTGTGTGGTTGCGGTGAAAGTATTCTTCTATGCCTTTAATGTAATGGGCCTCCGCATTTATATTTTCTAGACACCTCTCCATTAGTTGCTTGTATTTGTTCCTTGCCTGTAATGGATGATGGCCAGTGGCTTTACATTCATGTTTGTGTAAACGCGTTTGTCATCAGCTACCTTTGCTAGCTCTGGAGATTCTTCCATGGTATGGCGGACGGTTGTGCGTGAAAATCGAGACACTCGTGAGATAATATCACCTAGGATATCATTTAGGAGATTCTCAATGAGTGACAATGGAGCATTTGGAGGCATTTTTTGTTGTCTATATATTTTGGTAATGCTGTTTTTTTGTCTTATTTGGGTGGGTTTATATAGTTTAGTTTGCTTTTGTTTCTTCCATGTCTTAATTCTTTATTCATTGAGATTTAATTCTCATTATGTTGGTAGTGATCTTTAATTTCTCCTAATTTAGTGTGGCCGTTATGATGAGAATCTTTTGTTTCGTTTGTAACTGTTATTTTTTAAACCTTTCATTCTTTTTTCCTGGCGCACACCTAGTGTATTCCCATGTCTTTATATATTTCACGATCTCAACCTATTTACTCTATTTGAGATCATTACAAAAGTGAATTTTGTTTGTAACGTTCACATTTACATTTAATTCTTAATTTGGTTACATGATCAATGCAATATTGATTTTTTAATTAGATTTCCAAGATAGATACATGTATGTATATACATATATATATATATATATATATATATATATACTCTGTTTTTATTGGACTATTTTTCCCTTCATTATTTTCAATTTCATGTCGACGTTTCTAGTTTGGAAAACACTGAGGAGTGTTGTAGTTTTGTGTATTAATTTTTTCATTTAGTTACATTACATGATGATCCTTTATACTCTCATGTATGAAGTATAGCTCCGGTGAATGGTACAACCTTTCTAAGATGTGTTTTGAGTTGTTTTTTTTGTGCCATTCTAAATTTATATTATTCCTATAATCCACATCAACCACTTTGCCTATTGATTAAAATCTATGGTTTATTAATGTTGGAACTTAATTGCTGTTTAATCTTATCTTAGTCTTCCTCAAATCTATTATGGGTTCTATATGGTTGCTTCCTTTTTGTATTTGCAATACTTAAGCACTGACAATTTGAATTGACACACGATGTCGTATATTTTTCTGTGTGTGTTTTATTTGCATTGTATTTGTAAATTTATATGTTTAAAGTATGATTTTTTAAAATCAGTCAGAAAAACTATCCCTTTAGTCCTCTGTATAGTGAGTGTTATATTTGTAATGGCATACACTTATTTCTCCTTTGCGGCTTTAATTTCTGGTTTTGCCCAAATAACTGTCTTTTTATGATTTGTTATATTTTTTTCTAACTTGCTGTTCTATTATCTTTGACCCGCATTATTTTCTGATTGTTAATTGCTGTGTTTTCAATTGTGGTTTATATATTGGATAAATTTTGAAAACTGTTTATTCAAATCCTCGAGCTTACAACAAATCTCAAGTAACGTTTGAAGACATATGTATAAGGAATTAAAATTTAGGTGCTACTTTGCCATGGGTAATGCTATTTGGACTGTAGTTCTAGAGAGTCATGATGCTAACAAACTTTTGCTTATAGTAGTAGCACTTGTTGCATCTGTTGTCCATGTCGTTGAGGTGGCATTCCGGTGGTGGTTTGCGGTAACGTCTTTTCTTTGTGACCGGAATGCCTTGAAGGGATCTTTTGATACTTCTCCAGCATTGATCTGCTCTTCTCTTGTTTTTCCCACTGTAGCTTGTCCAAGCATGATTTTTCCTTCATCTATTTCACCCCTGCATAACATGAGAATTCCATATAGGTAAATACAATTCTCGTACAATCCACCGGCTGATGTCTTCAGATGCTGTAGTCCAAGGTTTGTGTTATTGTGTTCAAAGTATTCTTGGATGCCTTTGACGTAGTGTGCTTCCTCGTTTCCATTTGAAAGGCATCTTTCCAAGAGTTGTTCGTAGTTGTTGAGCGCCCATAATAGATTATTGGCAAATGATTTTAGGTTGAGACTCTTGTAGACTTGGTTGTCTTGGGCATGTTTTTCTAGCTCGGGAGATGATTGCATGATATGGCGGACGTCTCTGCGTGAGAACCGGGGGACACGTGAGATATTATCTCGGAGTAGCTCGTTTGGGAGAGCTTCTAGCCGTGACAATTTTTTGTTTTCAACCATTTTTGTGATATATGGAATACTAGTGGGTTAGCCGCGCTTCGCGCGGTCTTTTATATTATTATTTTTATGTCATTAGAAAAGATTTCGGTAATAATAAAATTAGTATTTCGCCACAAAATTTTGTGTTTGTAATAATTTAGTATATCTAGGCATATCCACCTCTTTAGATGAGACGCGCCATTAAAACTATTCAATCTCGTTGGAGTTATCGGCGTCAAGTTATATCCGCCGAAACATCTTACACTTGGACAACTAATGCTCATAGCTAAGCGCGACTCAAACCAATTACCAAATTCAGTCTACATATCTAGATCAATTCAATCCTTTGAATACATTTCACACGATGGAAAAAGAGAATAGCGTTCTAAGAGTTCAAAACTCACATTAGAGAATAATTGATAAATATACTTCACTTTTCTCAAATATACGTCGAATATCCATTCATATGACATTAATCTCATTTCAAAAAAATCTGATGTGTTTCCAAAGATGCACTCATAATCTCTCTATATGTCTCTTTGTCTTTCTCCGTCCCCCCCCCCTCTTCTCTCTCACACTCTGTAGGACCAGAAATTCGCACAATAGACAGGAATTCGCACAATAGACAGGATAAGATTTAATCACGATTATATAAATAAACAGTAAGGAACATACGATTCATAAAACGATAAAGCAATAAATAAATCTAAGGAGGCGAGATCAATCTCTTTCCTTAACTCAAAGAATCTTCCGTAGTGCGACAGATTATAATAGATCCATGAGTTCCAGGATACAACCAAAGTTTATATGTATCATCTACACTTGATATCAGATCTGTCAAACATTATAACTACGATACTCTCGAATAGAAACTTACTCTAAGCATTAGGGAATTGATAGAACTTTTGCTAGAAATTTTAGGATGTGTTTTTAGTGTATCAGAGGATGATTTTCAAGGTGAAAATCTGCCAGTATATATAGGAGAGAGGCTAGGGTTTTTCCCAGACAGATATGGAATATTCCTCAGAATATTCAGGGGCTGCGATTTTTTTAGTCGGCCCGTCGAGTATCGATCGATACCAAGGGGTATCTATCGATACCTCTAAAAGTCCACGAGCCCATCAGGCCCAAGATACGATCGACGCGCGTGTGGTCTTTTCTTCTCTCTTGTTATACACGAGAAAACATTTCTCAACCAATGAAAATATTTCATTCGAATGAGCTTAACTCATTTCTTTTCATACTAACACAATTTTATCAAGCCCTCAAGCTTTGACAAAAAATTAGTTCCAACAATCCCCCACATGAATAGAAATGACTATAAACATATGAAAATTGAACAGGCTAGACTTTACTAGACATACTTGACTAGAGTCATCTAGACGTAGACAGACTTTCGAGAGTATACAAAAATGTAACTGTATCTGAGAGGTAGCATTTTCCAGCTTTGAACCAATCATTTTTAATATCTGTCGGGTTTACTCGGCCGGGAGGTGAACATGATGTCTTGAACCACCCAGATTTTGATGTAAACCTAGACAACAGGTATCGCACAACGACATTTTCTCGTAGAACTTTGTTCTCTATTGTGTTCATTCTGGCCTTGAACATTTCCTGGTTTTTCGTGAGTGAACTTGGAGAATATAGCATTCTCTTTCATTCTCCTAGAAACGGCCCTCATTTCACACTTCACTAGGTGATCTTTTATCAGCTTGTTTTCAGAAGTGTCCTGTCACACTCCACTATTACACAGCTATGCAATCATTAAAAGCCAACGCTTATCCTTACTATTCACAGGTAGCACTGGTTTATCATCCTAGGAACTGGGCAAAGACATAGTCTCACAGTGCTCAATTTCGAATCAGTTCAACTTTGTTTTCCCTTTGAACCTAGATCTTGGGATCTCCAGTCACATAGGTGGGGTGTCCGTCAAACGTCATCTTTGTTTATAGGCTTTAAACCCATTCCTTTTGATGATTTTACAATTTGATCTCGCGGCAAACCTTTGGTGAACGGATCCACTAGGTTATCAGCCGACTTGATGTAATATATCGTAAGTACACCAGTTGAGATCAATTGTCTAATGGTCTTATGGCGTCTTCTTATGTGACGAGATTTGCCATTATATAGATTACTCAGTGCCCGAGAGATAGCCGACTGACTATCACAGTGTACATGTAATGATGGCACTGGTTTTTCCCACATCGGGATATCTTACAGAAAGTTTCGAAGCCATTATGCTTCCTCAGTAGCTTTGTCTAAAGCTATAAACTCTGACTCCATGGTTGATCTGATCAGGAGTGTTTGTTTGGAAGATTTCCAGGATATTGCTGCACCAACAAGAGTAAAGACATATCCACTCGTGGATTTGGAGTTTCTTGAATCTGAAATCCAATTGGCATCACTATACCCTTCCAGCACTGCTGGCTCTTTACCGAAGTGTATCCCATAACTTTTGGTGTATCTTAGATAATTTAATACCCTAGTTATGGCCCTCCAATGAGTATGTCATGGATTACTCGTGTAACAACTTAGTACGTTTACCGAGTGCACTAAATCGGGTCTAGTATAATTCGTCAAGTACATTAGACTCCCGATGACTCTTGCATACTCCACTTGTGACACTATTTCACCTGAATTCTTTGTCAAATGAAGTTGAGGATCAAGCGGAGTTTTTGCAGTCCCATTTGAGTAGGTCTTAAACCTCTCTAGGATTTTTGTAGCGTAATGATCTTGAGATAAGATTATTCCTTTTGAATTTCGAATAATCCTAATTCCTATAATTACATCCGCTAATCCCATGTCTTTCATATCAAACTTTCCACTAAGCATGTTCTTCGTTTGTATGATTATGTCTTTGTTGCTTCCCATGATTAACATGTCATCTACGTACAAACACAACAACACATATCCTTGTGAAGTACTTTTGATATAGATGCACTTATCACATTCATTGATGTGAAAGCCATTTGACATCATTACACTGTCAAACTTTTCATGCCATTGCTTCGGAGCTTGTTTGAGTCCGTATAGCGATTTCACAAGTCTACAGACTTTCTTCTCTTGTCCAGGAGCAACATAACCCTCAGGTTGATTCATATAAATCTCTTCCTCTAAATCTCCATTTAGGAAAGCAGTCTTGATATCCATCTGATGTATTTCAAGGTTTCTTAAAGCTACGATTCCAATCAGCATGCGAATCGAAGTTATTCTCGTCATTGGAGAATAAGTGTCAAAGAAGTCCAATTCTTCTTTTTGACCAAATCCTTGTACCACAAGTCTGACCTTATACTTGTCTATAGAGCCATCGATTTTTAGCTTTGTGGTCAAGACCCATTTACACCCAAGAGGTTTGCAACCTTGAGGTAGATCTACCAACTCATAAGTATGATTTTGCATAATTGAGTTGATTTCACTGTTAGATGCTTCCTTCCAGAAAGGTGCATCGGGTGTAGACATTGCTTCCATGAAAGTTCTTGGACCACTTTCCGTGAGGAATGCCATTATGAACTCAGAGCCAAATGTCTTTTCCTTACGAGCTCTCTTGCTTCGTATAGGTTCAACTACTTCTTCTTCTGCTTCTTCGTTTGTAGAAGTGCCTGAAGTGCTTGCTTCATTGCTCGCATCTCGTTCATCACGAGTTCGTTTAGGATTTCCTCTATCCTTACATGGAAACACATTTTCGAAGAAGGACGCATTCCTTGACTCCATTACTGTGTTTACATGAATGTCTGGTATATCTGATTTGTGTACCAGAAACCGATAGGCACTACTGTTGTGCGCGTATCCGATGAAAATGCAATCTACCGTCTTCGGTCCGATGCTGACCTTTTTCGGAAGTGGTACTGCAACGTTTTCCAGGCACCCCCACACTTTCAGGTATTTATACGAAGGTACATTACCTTTCCAAAGTTCATAAGGAGTTTTTCCTGTGACTTTGTGTGGGATTTTGTTCAGGATATAATTTGAGGTAAGCAGAGCTTCCCCCCACATGTTCTGGGCTAACCCTGATTCCTGCAATATTGCATTCATCATTTTTTTAGAGTTCTGTTCTTTCTTTCAACAACTCCATTTGATTCCGGTGAGTAGGGGGCAGTCGTTTGATGAATAATGCCATGTGCTCTACATAATGCATCGAATGGTTCATTATATTCACCTCCTCTATCACTTCTAACCATTTTTATGGTCTTCCCAAGTTGGTTTTCAACTTCCAGCTTGTATTCTTTGAATTTGTCCAAGGCTTCATCTTTACTCCGCAGTAGAAAGATGTAGCAATATCTCGTGCAATCGTCTATGAAGGTTACGAAATATTTCTTACCCCCTCTAGTTTGAATATATTTTAAATCACATAAATCTGTGTGAATTAAACCTAGAGGTTCGGTTGTTCTTTGAACACTGGGAGATGGCATTTTAGTGAGTTTGGCTTGGACACAAACTTCACATTTGTCTTTGCTTATTTTGCATTTAGGAATCATATTCATGTTCATCAATCTACTCATAGACTTGAAATTAACATGTCCTAAGCGTTCATGCCAAATATTAAAAGACTCCACGAGATAAGCAATTGGTTTCTTATCATTCATCTTATGGTCCTTCGAGGTGGATGCCTCGGTTACATTATCCTTACGGATTACTGCCTCAACAGACATCTTAAACAAATTTTCACAAACAAAACCCTTTCCCAAATACATCCCATTCTTCGTTAGGATTAGCTTATCACCTTCCAGCTTCACAGTGAATCCATGCTTGCTTATGAGCGATCCAGAGATTAGATTCTTGCGCATGTCTGGTACATGGGCAACGTTCGTGAGAACCAGTTCATGTCCAGAGGTGAGCTTCAGAACAACCTTTCCGTGACCATCAATTGTCGACGAGGCTGAGTTACCCATCAAGAGCTTGTCGCCACTCTTGTTCTTTGTGTATGTTGAGAACATCTCTCGATCCATACAGATGTGTCTTGTCGCACCAGTATCGAACCACCAAGTCTTCGGATGGCTTTCAGCAACGTTGGCCTCAGTGACCACATCACACATGTCAGCTTCAATCAAGTTCGCTTGAGCCTTCTTGCTGCGACACTCGAAGGATTTGTGTCATTGCTTTCCACAAAAGTTACACATTCCTGAGAACCTTTGAGAAGTCTGACCATTCTGACCACTATTGTTCTTGAACTTCTGGAAGTTCTTTGGTGGCATCTTCTCTTTCCTTTGTTTAGGCGTCCTTTGTTCTACCACTTGCCTTGATTGGTGTTTTGGTGTTCAACCATATTCACGTTTTGTTCGCAAATCTTTACTCCTACGCCAATTTGTTGTTCCCGATTCGTAAACTCTACGCGGAGCTTAACAATCAAATCTTCAAGGCTCATCATCTTTTTCTTCAGCCTGAGGTAGTTTTTGAAGTCTGTCCAACCAGGAGGAAGCTTCTCAATGATGGAGCAACCTTGATAGCTTTCACACAGCCGCATTCCCTCAACATGAATGTCGTGAAGGAGCATCTGTACATCTTCGACTTGATCCATCAGTGGTCTTGAATCCACCATCTTGTACTGCTCGAATTTTGCCACCGTGAATTTCTGAGTACCAGAATCTTCAATGCGATACTTCTTGTCTAAGAAATCCCACAGATCCTTAGAAATTTCAGCGTTTTCGTACACCCCAAACAGAGATCCGAAAGGCTATTCTGAATATAGCCCTTGCACAAGAAGTCAGAATGTTCCCAAGCGTGGACACTCGCAAGTGCACGTGGATCAGTGTTATCTTCTGAGAGAACAAGTTTCACCTCGCTGGTGTATTTCTGCAGATTCAGCGTAGTCAGATAGAAGAACATCTTCTTCTTCCACATCTTAAATGCTTTCCCATCAAACTTGCTTGGAGGAGCGACATGATTCCCATATGGGACTTTGACTGTCTCGATCAGACTCACAGTCGTCTCTTCCACCACTTGAGAGTTGTTTTCAACGTCGATTGTCATTCTTTTAAGACAAAAGAAACACAAATTTCAATTACTACCGATATATAAAGTTAAGAATCGCAATTCTAATACTGATATCGAACTAAATCGCATTGGTGTCGATCGATACACATACAATGTCAATCGATACACCCATATGGTGTCGATAGATGCACTCAGTGTCGATCGATACACGTGAGTTTTGCATAGGATCGACCGATACACCTTGGTGTCGATCGATGCTTAGCTGGTGTCGATCGATACATTCAGTGTCGATGATTCTCAGCAGGTGTCGATCGATGCACCCTCGGTGTCGATCGATACAAGTGAATTTTGCACATGATCGATCGATACACCGCTGTGTCGATCGATACATGTGAATTTTACACAGTATAGATCGACATGACCCAACTTGGTCGATGCACAATATCGATCGATGCACCTCAGTGTCCATCGATACAAACTTTTGCATTGTATCGATCGATGCACCTCAGTGTCGACCGATACAGATTTTTGCATAGTATCGATCGATACCATAGGGTGTCGATCGATACTTACACGGTTTCGATCGCAATCGAACCTATGAAGAACCATATGTTGTGTTCGTTGATTATACCGTTCATTAATAGAAATTAAAGACGGTTGTAGAAGATGTTTAAGCAGTGCTGCTTCTACTACACGTTTCAAGTTGCTAAACAGCTTTTTGATAACGTTTTAGTATCACTAGCAGATGAACATATTCTTAAAAAATAGACAGAGATTGCCTCTACTACACGTTTCAAGTTGCTAAAAAGCTTTTTGATAACGTTTGAGTATCATCAACAGTAGAAGAATTGTTTTAAAAACCGTTTGAAAACGTTTATTTACTCGTGATTAAAGATTCGATTGAAGTAATAAAACAAAATCGGATCTTCTTTGAGTTAATATTGTAGGACCAGAAATTCGCACAATAGACAGGATAAGCTTTAATCACGATTATATAAATAAACAGTAAGGAACAGACGATTCATAAAACGATAAAGCAATAAATAAATCTAAGGAGGCGAGATGAATTTCTTTCCTTAACTCAAAAAATCTTCTGTAGTGCGACGGATTATAATAGATCCATGAGTCCCATGATACAGCCAAAGTTTATCTGTATCATCTACACTTGATATCAGATCTGTCGAACAGTATAACTACGATACTCTCGAATAGAAACTTACTCTAAGCAGTAGGGAATTGATAGAACTTTTGCTAGAACTTTTAGGATGTGTTTTTAGTGTATCAGAGGATGATTTTCAATGTGAAAATCGGCCAGTATATATACGAGAGAGGCTAGGGTTTTTCCTAGACAGATATGGAATATTCCTCAGAATATTCTGGGGCTGCGATTTTTTAAGTCGGCCCGTCGAGTATCCATCGATACCAAGGGGTATCGATCGATACCTCTAAAAGTCCACGAGCCCATCAGGCCCAAGATGCGATCGACGCGCGTGTGGTCTTTTCTTCTCTCTTGTTATACACGAGAAAACATTTCTCAGCCAATGAAAACATTTCATTCGAATGAGCTTAACTCATTTCTTTTCATACTAACACAATTTTATCAAGCCCTCAAGCTTTGACAAAAAATTAGTTCCAACACACTCATCAACACGGCAAATTGAACCACAAAAAACATTTCGCCTTGATATAAATCTATCACTATCTTTTCCCTTTTCTTGCGAGTTTCAATGTCACCATTATGACTTGAGCATTGGAGAATTTGGCGAAGATTTTAATCATTCGTCCTCTCAGTGATTGACTTGAAAATATTATCATTTTGGGATACCACATTTTTCCTATCATGACAAGCATTTTTGCATACCCATCAAAGACTCAGAGTCGTCATTCGAGCTTCTGAAAACTCATGTGAATATTCCTTTGTTGGATGAATCCTCATCTCCATGCCCGAACACTAATTTTTAACCATCAAAATGATTTGTTTTATTTATCCCCTATAACTCACTTAAAATCAATTGGCGAAGATTTTAATCATTCGTCCTCTCAATGATTGAGTTGAAAATATTATCATTTTGGGATACCACATTTTGCCTATCATGACAAGCATTTTTGCATACCCATCAAAGACTCAGAGTTATCATTCGAGCTTCTGAAAACTCATTTGAATATTCTTTTGTTGGATGAATCCTCGTCCCCATGCCCGAACACTAATTTTTAACCATCAAAATGATTTGTTTTATTTATCCCCTATAACTCACTTAAAATCAATTAACAAATCCCAAAAATTTGTCCTTAACAACGATTAATTAATAGTTTTTTCTAATTATAAATGTTTTAAGCACTTGATTTTAAATTTTTTATACATTTTATTTGGAACTAATCCTTATTGATTGTTTCAAATTATATATTTCACAATATTTGTTGGATTTTAATTAGAAAAAGTTTGATCCATCATTTATAACCATTAAACTCTATAGTTTTCCTTATACTACATAAATAAATTGATAACATTAAACTTATTAAATTGGAGTTTCTTTAGATCAATAATCTATAATTTATCTTTTTCAAAAAATGTCTTTTAAATTTCTAGGAAAAACTATTATATTAATGGATGGTAATTATTATAAGAATTTAAGTATAATAACACAAAACATAATAAATATAATTAATAACTTAAAATTAATAAATGAGTTGAAACTAAGTGAGTGATGAGATGTCACAAATATAGAGTAGGAGTATATGATGTGGTATCCTAAGAAGAGAGAACATTCTCCTTTATATATATAGATGTTTGTTTCAATGATTGATGTGGATGTATTTGGATGGGTTTTTATAGTTGGATTTGTTGTTGTTGTTACATTGTATTGATTATGTATTTATTTGATTTTAATTCTCTTTATGATAATAGTGGCTATTCATTTCTACCTTCTTAGTGGGTGTGTGCATTTTTTTTGAAGCGTTTAATTTTGTTTTACAATAGTGGATGTGTGTCTATTGTTGTTGTACCCACCTTGCTGATTGTTGTTTTTGAAGTTTCGATTGTTGTTGTACCCAAATCGCTGACCCTGAAAACCAGAACCATCAACGTAGTTAAAATCCTCCACTTCTTCTTCTTCCACATTCACGACTTCATCAGCAAAGTGTACAACTTTATTCGACTTCCCAATCAGGAAATCCAGCTTGGCCTGAACCTCAACAATCTGCGATCCATCAACTCCTCCAGCCTGCTTCTTTCGCTCAAAATCAACATTCTTGGTGCTATTACTGGACGCCAAGTTCTCAATCAACACAACCGCATCATCTGGATACATGGTGTTGAAGTTCCCATTACTCGCCGCATCCATACCCATCTGGTACCTCGAATCAACACCTCTGTAGAAAGTGCCCATCAGCTTAACCTGAGTGAACCCATGGTGCGGACAATCTCTCTGATAAGACTTGAAACAAATCCAAGCAGCTTTGAGTGCCTCTGTCGGACCCTGAGCAAATTGAGAGATCTTGTTCCTGAGCTCCTTGGATCTCGCATCATCATAGAAATTGTTCAGGAATGCATTCTTCGTCTCATCCCATGTAGTTAGCGAATCAGGAGCCAACTGCTTCAGCCAATAAGCAGCATCCCCACCAAGAGAGTATGGGAAAAGTTTGCAGAAAAGGAACTCATTGGGCACTACATTATACTTCATACCAGTGACCAAATCCTCGAACCTTTCGATATGATCCATGGGGTGTTCAGGAGATAGGCCATGGAAAGGATTTTGATTTACAAGAGCGTAATACGTAGGTTTCAGCTCAAAGTCATTCCTCTGAAAAGTTGGGATGCGAATCGCAGCTCGATTAGAATAGAACTGATCAGGTCTGTTGTGCTCTCCAAGTGTTCTACCTCGGTCAACCCCAGCATTCCCAACGTTGGCTTGCGGAGCTGGCGCGACAATCTGACCAACAACTGCAGGAGGGACAATGACGTTTCCAGCTTCATCAAGTCGATGCCCTCTCTCATTGCATACTTGACCCTCTTGGTCTCTCAGAACTCCAGCTTCATCAGGTCTTAATACCACTAGGTTGTTCATCGCTGATGTTTGCTTTGCCTTTCTGCTTATGCGTTCCAAAAGTGCTAGCTGCTCCAATGAAAGTTCAACTAGCTGAGTGCTATTGTTCCCTCTGGTTTCACGATTAGGCATGCACCTGAAACACAAAAGTCAATAACATAAGTAATCAAAAATCGTGATGAGTACCGACCGACACTGGGTGGTGTCGATCGATATCAACAAAAGAAAACGACGAGTATCGACCGACACTAATTAGTATCGATCGATACCGACGAACTTAGTCGAAACTCGACAGCTAAAATCTCTTTGCAAATTCCTAAGAATAAATCAGCTTTAATTTCAGGTTTGATATGTTCACAAATCAATTAAACCAAATCTCTTTGCGAATAATCAATTTGCTCACCTTAAATTCTATCAGATTACTCAATTGCACTGTCGTGCCTAATCGATTAACCTAAGATCTAAGTTATAGGTGATCAATCTAGAATTAGCTTTGAGAACAACCTAAGGTGAAGAATCTAATTCAGATTGTGAACCCTAAACAACTAATCAACCTACCATTCAAAGAAATCCCTTATGAGAATCCCTAAACCTAACAAGAGATCTACTCAGACATGGAAATTGAATCAATAAACATGTTTGAATAAATACTCAATAGAAAATAAGAAAGAGTAACAAAAGGGTTCGAAATCTTCTCTCGACGAACAGATTTTCAGACTTGTCTCCCTTCAAATGCTCTCTCACAAATCCAGAATAAAATAAAGCCTAATGAAAAAGCACACAGCCAAAGGGGCTGTAAAACCTAATTAAATAGTCTAAACACGAATTGGGGTCTTCTTGTAAATATTAAAGTCTTCTGGGCAAGTTCTGCAATTCTTCAAACTTCATTAAAAGTCGCGACTCGTAATCTCCTCGATGGGTGTCGATCGATACCAAGGAAGTATCGATCGATGCTTGACACTTCGATCGGGCACTTAGTCACCAGACTTCAGTTTTGCTCCAGAACGCTCCATGAAACTCCAATATCTCCAATAATGCTCCAAATGTGCTAAAACCTGTAAAAGACTCTAAAATACTCCAAAATAGAATAAAGACTCGATAAAACGGACTTATATCATGGCTTAAACAGGGTAAAAACCATGATATATCAATTTGTGTGAGTCGTTGGAATCGAATCCAATCCACCAATTTGTCTCCAAAATTTATACGTTTTAATCATACTATTTTATTAGGCGAGATCGATTGTTTCTTAAAGCTCAAGATGTACTAAGACCCTGTTCGTTTGATCATCTGGCATTTGCATCCAGATGATCCATTTAAATGATTGATTTGGATGAGTCATATGGATGATGTTCGCTTCTATTTTTGGTTGTTCATTTGGATGATTCATCCAGATGAATCTGGATGAACTTTTGTTTATTTGATCATTTGACATCTCCATCTAGATGTTTTTAATAGAAAAATGACTAAAATACCCATGATTTAAACTAATCATATTTTTAATCTTAATCTTAAACATATTAATTTTAATTCATGATCTAAATAATATTTACAACCAAATAATTTTCAAATTATTATTTTTGACATTTGTAAATTTTCATTTTCATGAAAAATATTTTTTATAAGAAATTTCATCATATAAATTTATAATTTATAGATTTCTATTTTCATGAAATATTTAAATTTAATAAATTATTTTTTATAAAAAATATTAAAAATACACTAATAAAACGGAATTTTACGTTTTTGGCATAAACGTAATATATGTTTTGGCAAAAAAACGGGATTTTACGTTCTTGGCGAGAAAACGAAATTTGATGTTTTTGGCGGGAAAATGGAATTTTACGTTTTTGGCAGGAAAACAGAATATATGTTTTGGTAGAAAACGGGATTTCATGTTTTTTTTTTGTCAACGGGATTTCATGTTTTTGGCGGAAAAAAGAGATTTTACGTTTTTGGCGGAAATTCGGAATATATGTTTTGGCAGAAAAACATGATTTTACGTTTTTGGCAGAAAAACGGAATTTTATGTTTTTGGCGGGAAAACGAGATTTTATGTTTTTGGCGGGAAAATGAAATTCTATGTTTTTGGCGGGAAAACGGTATTTTACGTTTTTTACGGAAAAACGAGATTTTACGTTTTTAGCGGAAAAATGAAATTTCATGTTTTTTGGCGGGAAAACGGAATTTTACGTCTTTTGGCGGGAAAATGAAATTCCATGTTTTTCGCTAGAAAACGGAATTTTACGTTTTTGGCGGAAAACGTGATTTTATGTTTTTGACGGAAATACAGAATTTTACGTTTTTGGGGATAAAGAAATATTTTATATTTTTGGCGAAGAAAAATATTATTTATTATTGATTATTGATTATTGATTATTGATTATTGATTATTTATATATATATATATTCGAATAAAGGAAATAATTCGAAAGAAGAATGGAGGCAAAAGTCGACATCATTGTCTTCTCATCAAAGTTATTCTCAATATGGACCATCATATTTAGCCGCCGTATAGTCAAGAGGGGCTATCACTACAAAAAAAAATGAATATTGTTACAAAATAATTGTGACTACTTTATTTGGTAACAATTTTGTGACGAAATTCATACGAATCCGTGACGAAATTCTTTAGTCATAAAAGCGTTATCATTTCGTCATACAATTGTGACCAAATCGAGTAATGGAGACATAATTGTTACAAAATATATTGTCATAAATATTGTTACGAATTTACGATCAAATCGAGTAACTAAATTATACAATTTTTGTGACTAAACTGAAGTCACTTATCATTATCCTCCTCCACAGCCTTCATAGAGTCATGGTAGTGATAGGAAATTTTTTATCGGATGTATTAAAAAATATATGATAATTACGCATCTTTAGATTAGGTGAGTTTAAGACGATGATTGATATACACTTGGATTTTCCTGAAAGTGTTGAAATTGAATCGATTATGTGACTAGATGACTCTAGGTTTCGGAGGCTCTAAGGCGTGCAGGTCTTGAATCTTCAAATCTAATTGTTGGCTTTTATCCCTTCAGTCCCGACCACGTAATTCTCGAATTTAACAAACGATATAAGCAAGTAATAGAATGACACAAAGCATTTGTTCATCCTGAATTCACCAGATTGGCTACGTCTCAGGGGAGGGAAACTTTGTCCCTCAACTGCATCCACTATGTTTCATCACCAAAGTACATGATCCATGATCCATCACATCACTCTCACTCTCTCGCTCAGTTACATGACATAAAATTACTCCATCATAATAAACCAAAATTTTCTCTAAACGTATGCATATACACACGTGTAAAAAGATTTTACGATTATATTTATTCTTAATTATTTACATATTTAAGACCACTATTTTAAATTAAGAAATTTTTCTAATTTAATATCATGTTGGTTTTTTATTGTTAATATAATTTTTATACGTAATTTTTTTATTTTCTTATTAATCATATTAGAATTTACAAACTTTTTAAACTTTGAATGTTGATGTAGACAAATAAAACATGAAACTAAAACATGATTTCCTTATTTTTTAAAAGTCATTATTTTGATTAAATTTAATTAGTTGGTGTTTTATGTTTTCCTTTTTTTATACTTGGCAGGTATGGATTTATTTTAAATGCTGATGTGGACCAATAAAATCGATTTTTAAAATCATATGTGGACAGCTTTAGAGGCCTATAGCGTCAACTTTTATTAGTAATATATATATATATATATATATATATATATATTTTAGTAACTTTACCTTTTAGAGGTGGGGAATGAGAATTCATTTTTTTTAGGATTGTATTTCATTTTAAGTTTGTGGTTTTTAAAAAAATTAGTAATTGTTCTTTCCTTTTTTAAAACTTTAGCTTTTTAGGATTGTAATCTATTGTTTAATTTCCTTATTCTAAATTGAAATATGTTTTTTTAATATAAAATTTGGCTTTTATTCCTTTTCTTTTTAGGATTGTAATTTATTGTTTAATTTCTATATTCTAAACTAAAATATGGTTTTTTAACTTTGACTTTTATTTCTAATTTTGTTTAATTTTTCTTAATCTAAACATAACTACTTTTTCTATTTACTTTTTAGGATTAGGAATCGATTTTAAATCTTATATTAATAATTTTTTTTTATGTTTAGAATATATTTAGAATTTCCCTTTTTAAGTTTGATCGTGATTGTAGATTATAAACTTTTAAGTTTCCTTTTGTCACTTTTTTTTTCGACGAAATATAACTTTATTACTTTGAATTTGAAAAGTCTGAATACAAGGTATTTGTTAATCGTGAAGGTGCATAAATACAATTTGAAAAGTAAATATTATTAGGAGGTCCTTTTTGTGCTAATAAATGAGCAGCCTCATTTGATTGTCTATTAATATGAGCAACAGAGTGACTTGGGAATTTCGATAGTCAAAAATTAATATCATCGATCAAATTCATAATTGATATATCTTGATGAGTTCCTTTTGTCACTTTCTTTTATTATAAGTTTTCCTTACTTATACTAGTTTTTTTTTGGAAATATTGCATTTTTTACTTTACACTTTTTTAATATTTACTTTAATTTATTTTTACTAATATTACTGTTTTTAGTTTAATTTTTTTAATATTTACTTTAATTTATTTTTATTTTTATTTTAATTAAATTGACACTTGTCAAAATTTAAATTAACAATAGTAACAAATATCACAATCTCGTGATTAAAAATTATCTTACGTATCATACTTACGTTGAAGAATCCAACTTTATATAATAAGATATAGAAAATGAACTTCGTGAATTAAAGAGTGTGATGTAAAAGCCGTCTATTAATGGGTTTTCGGATATGACAGTTGTCAATCTTACACGTATTCATGGGTTATGTTTAGATTAAGAAAAATTAAACAAAATTATAAATAAAAGTCAAATTATAAATAAAAATAGACTATCATTTGAGTTTGGTCTTATCTATTTTTCATGATTCAAACTCTGAATTTGGTCTTATCTATTTTTATTGGCTTATGTACAAATTAATTCAGTCTTATCTAATTTATCGAATTTGGTTACAACTTAATATAATTAATGAGTTTCTTCTTATAATTTGATAAGTGTTTAATAGTTGACTGTTTTTTTTAGAAGTATATGCTTAAACGATACAATTGACCCATTCAATAAATTAAAAGGTTTCCACCACAACTAAAACCACCTACCATTTATCTTCGACATCTGGTTGAAATAATATTCTCAACGAGTAAATCAATGGAGAAAATATCAATGAAGTTTGCTTTCATTATCTTCTTAGTTGTTACAACTGGTAAATTTTATATTTCATATGTATGAAAAAAAATTTACATGCAATTATTTTTTTTGTTTATAACAACATATTGGTTTGGGTGCAGTAATGAGTATCGACACCGTACGAAATGTTGAGGCAAAACGTTTATTACCTGAAGAAGCTCCTCAGTCTGTGTTGTATCATGAAGCTTCGTTGCAGGTTTTACAACCACAGTGCAACCCAGGATGTCAAAAATGTGTTGTTACTTTAAATTCTGTTGCATGTTATTGTGCATGCTGATTTTAACATCATCTCAGTTAATCGAATAAATAATATATGTTTTCATTATATATCGTGGACGGTTATCAAGCTATTTTCTGCCTGACATAGTTCAAACAGCATACACAAAAAAAGAGCACATCACTCCAGATCTTGATCCCCGATATCAGAACTTCTTGATAAGCAAGATCAAGATGATATCCTTATGGTCAATAGTTTTGGCGCTTTAATAAGGAGAAGTCAAGTTTGTAGACATATGACATGAAATAAGA
The DNA here is from genome assembly GCA_030161315.1 of Eutrema japonicum. Lineage (NCBI taxonomy): Eukaryota > Viridiplantae > Streptophyta > Magnoliopsida > Brassicales > Brassicaceae > Eutrema > Eutrema japonicum. Next base: position 38,109,462 of record BSQW01000001.1, read on the forward strand.
CTTTCAAGATCAAACTAACTGATTAAACAAGATGCAGACTGTATCCTTATCTTCAAATCCACTTGCTTAGGTTCCTAGAACCAAAAGCCACATCTTCCTATGAAAATCAATCCTAAAATGATATTCGTTCTGTCAACTGCACCGGTGACTTATTTGAAAGAATGTGCTCTGTATTAAGTTATATATGTCCCTAGGTGCCTGATTTCTCACAGAGCAGAGTCAAGAATTGATTAGCATGCAGTTTTCTTGAAGGAGTAGATTAGACATAATGTTCTGTCATGAACCAAAGGAAAATCAGATAGGGAATACTAAGAATGATATACTCCGTCAGGGGTAATAGTCTTGCAAGTATATTTTCACTCTAAACCAGAGGGTGTCACACATTATCTTCTAGCTTGAATAGGCTTGAACCATGACACATCAACAACATAAAATTTCTAAGAAAATGGAAAAGACGAGAATGTTTAATGTCCAGTCAATAAATCTTTTTAATTAGTAAGCTTCATATAGGGAAGATCATCATGTTTTGTAAGCTGCCGGATTCACAGAGAATGAGTTGCAGAACCAAAAAAATGAATTGCGATTATGTATCTAATGGAACAGCAAAGGGAATCAAAAGATCTCTGAACGGAAGGAGAGAATGCTAATCAAAGTCATTAACTGAACAAAAAGAAAGAGAATAGAGCATTTGGTCTAGTGGTATGATTCTCGCTTTGGGTGCGACAAGTCTCGAGTTCTAAATTTCAGCATGAAAACAAAACTCTGTTTAGTTAAGACTTTCAATATAAGTTTCAACTGTCACGTACCTTTGCTCATGTAAGACGAAATTTCTGTAATTAATTAATGAGCCCAACCAAACGAACTTGTCAATCACCAAAGTTTGGCTTTCACATCCATTGACAATACGTAAACTAGCTTTGTGCCCCTAGATTCCCAAAACTGAACCACGACAAAAAGAAAAACAAAGAAAACATTTGCAGGAATTTGACAATTAAGAACAGGCCGAGCAGCAAGCTGAAAACAATTATTCTGCTTGTACAATTTTGCCTCTGGTTGCAACAGCTACATAGCCTAATTCTTGAAGTCTTGAAAATTTTCTTTTCGATATATGCTCTAACAAAAAACTGAAATGATGGGATACAAAATTGGAGTTTTCTCCCTGAATATCATCTTGAAAATATGACACTTGAACAAAATGCATTTCCATTGTATTGTTCAGAAAGAAGAACAACAAACCAAGAACTAGTCTTTCCACAAAGTGTAAGGAAACAAAGAGAATGCTTTTAACTGGAAAACACCAATAACCGGGCATTTGGTCTAGTGGTATGATTTTCGCTTTGGATGCAGTTTCCATTCTCGGAAATGCCCCGTTGACTTTTTTCGAAACCATATGTTGTAAGTTCCATCTCATAATTCTTACATATATATGTATTTGGTGCGTGACTTGTCACATATCACATTCAGCATTCAACTATGTGGATCTACCTAAAAATAGCAAACATTCAGCATTCTTATATATCACTTTCTACAGATCAAATCACTGGACAGAGTTGAAAGAGGTATAATAGAATATAGATCTAGGAACATACTATTCAGACCAAACTGTTTAGTAAAAGTCAACTACGAACACGAGATTACAATATGACCAAATATGGTTATCTTCAACGTTTTAACTATATTGCTTAGCAACAGGGCATTTGGTCTAGTGGTATGATTCTCGCTTTGGGTGCGAGAGGTCCCGAGTTCGATTCTCGGAATGCCCCATTGACTATTTTCGATGTCTGATTTAAATACCAGCTGAGAACTATCGTGGCACAAACATGTTCTTAATACCAGCTGAGAACTATCGTGGCACAAACATGTTCTTTAGTGCATTTTCCTATCAATATTTAGCAAGGGTAAAATAGAAAACAATTCTCCATTTCTTCTTTTGGTATAAACTGCTGAATTGCAACAAATAGAATGAGAATCGAAATGCACCTCGGCTTTCACGTCCAGTTACTCACATGTGCAGCACGAAAAACACTTTCTGGAAAACGGATTGAACAGAGGACATCCATAGGTGAATGTTGCCAATATCTCCAAGTGTCAACTGCAGGAAGTGAAAAGAAACAGCCTAAAACAGGTATCCAAGTATCAAAAACAGTAATGCATTGAGTGTTGTATATCAACAACAAGGGCATTTGGTCTAGTGGTATGATTCTCGCTTTGGGTGCGAGAGGTCCCGAGTTCGATTCTCGGAATGCCCCCATTGGCTTTTTCTTTTATTTTTTTACGACGCAATAGATGATCCAAATGGCTGTAAGAACGAGAATATGAGCACACACACAATTATACGAGGTACGGCAATGTGCTTACGTCCTCACTTTATTCACAAGAGATTCTTTAGACAATCTTACACCAAGATCTTCCCTAATGGAATTACTCGATACTAAGACACCCCCTACTTTGACACCAATCTATCTCTATCTATCAACGAGACACACACATATCTAACTTAGATCCTAAGATCATAAACTCTAGGTACTACTTCATAATTTCCTCCGTGATCTAGAGTCACAGTTTACAAACCAAACTGTCTTACATACAAATTATGTGTGTCACCGAGCAGACTCGTGCTCTCCAACAGAGACCGGAAACTTCACTTTCTTCTCATTTCTTTTAATATTCCGACTAATCCTAATTTGACTCTTAAACCTTGTATTTATAGTGTCCAAGAAGCTGAACCTCAAATATTCACCCTAGATGCAGATAAGGAAAGATTTTCACTCTAGTTTTCATTTTTATCAAGTATTTAATTTTCCTTGATATTCTCAATAAGTCTACAATTGCACGTCAGCACTTCATAAAGGTGTCTTACATATTTCCCTTGATTTCCACGTTATAACACATCTCTTGTGCCAGCAGTAGCTCTAATTTAAGTATGATTAAGGCTTTTGGATGCCCCATCATTGAGATTAGAGGAGAATGAATCAGAAAGAGCGAATTACTTACGCAAATTTTGTGGAAGAAACGTATTCACTCACTTGTGAGACAAGAAAGTTTGGTATATGAATTTTGTCGAACATGTGGCAGGCATGCATCATGTCAACCGAAATAACGACAGAATCAGGACGAGACGAGTTGGCTTTTTGGGTCGGCGAATCATTGCAGTGACGATGACTCGCGAGAGAAGAAGACATTCTCGCGTGTCTGTGCGAGAGAAAAAGACACTCGTTTTTAGTTAAGTCACTGCCTCCAAGATAATACTAATTCTGGTTAAAAAAATTATTACCGTTCGATGTCACTAAACACTAATCGGATTTGTTGTGTTGGCAATGTCTTTAAATTCTTTAATGTCTCCCAAAAAAAACAGTAATTTTGTTAATATTATGCCAAATTGGTAAAGAAAAATCGATGTAGAACTTATGATTTCAAAGCATGAGACAATAGGAAAATAGGGAATCAAGAATTGGAGAGACAGATAAACGAACAAAAAATCATTAAGCACTCTTCTATAACTAAGATCACTATTGTAGTATTAATTACTATGTTTAACATCCTAAAATCATAAATTATCGTTTAAATTCAATAACTTAAACATGCATTATGTTTGTAAAATGCCTTATCATCAGTTTTCGTTGGCTAATAACGTTTTGCTCATGTATGTTCTAGCAATAATCGCTATTCCAGAAATCCTAGTCTAGCAATTCATGATCCATTTGAAAGCCTGAAACCTAACTGGAAAATTACTTACACGCATAAATCAAAGCAAAAGAAGATATGAAAGAAAACATTATGAAATAAAGGATACAAAATGGTATGCACACTTATGAGACTTATAGGATTAAAGTCAACTTATAAAACAAGATCCAAACAGTAGCCTATTTCAGATCGATTGTGATGAGGACATCGATCCAACCAGACGACCCATAGCGAGCCAAAGCACTGAAAATCCACCCGGAGCCGAGGAGAGCCCATCCGAAGCCGAGGAGAAACTTTCCGAAGCCATACCGGTGCAACCAAGCCGAATTAGCACTAAGGGAAAACATTTCTCTCGACCATGTAACTCTGGAGAAGTTAATGGTCGATCCCTCAGTCACCATTTCAAGACAAATTCAAAGTTTATTTACAAACTGCCTTACCGTCCAACAAATCGTTCACCAGCCCACCCAATAAGGAGTATCGGGCCAACAAAGATGTTTTTGACTTCACCAACACACGGCCCAGCACAGGAGAGAATAATGCCTACTTGAAGACCCACTGGAGTATCCAAAACCATGAAGATCCGACCTGGATCCGTCGGATGCCCGCAACCACCTTAAATGGTCAAATACTCAACCAAATAAAGAATCTTGTTTTAACTCGCCAAAGGACACAACCAACTACTCTAAGGACGACCCACCAGACGTAGCATGCACCCTCAAGACGAACCAATACGCATTTCCAGCCCAAGGGATATATTCAAACTTCGAAGAGAAACTTTCCATAATCGGAAATGTCAATCTTCCATCATTTTCTCTTGTCGACCAAAAGAGACAAAATCTCAGTCATCCATCATTGGAAGATCATCTCAACCATACAAAGACCTCAGCGAATCCCTTAATTCATTAGCCGCCCAAAGAACGAGCCATTCAACCCCTAAAATCGTGTTCTTCATCAAATCGCCTACGATCAAACTCCTTGAGTTATTTCTCTTGATTTATGATTTATAGTTAATGTTTAGACCGTTGTTCTTTTGAATTCTAGAGCCTTTATAAGCTTTGTTCCTTTGTACTTTTTATTCACCCTTTGATTAATTGAAAAACCATAAAGTTATTTGTTTCAAAATCGTTGTGTTTTGATTCGTTTGCGAATTCTTAGTGTTTGTCAGATTCAATTTTCAACCACTAGATTCGTGAGGATTAGCCCTTAGAACTAGGTTCTGTTTGATACAAATGATTTAGTCCATAAATCGATTGTTTTGTTATCACAACCTTCTTCTATCAAATCCGCCTCGGTCTTATAGACTTTGATTACTTGGTGTTCATGAGATTGAACGATTCAATCTTATATCATTTTGTATCAGAGCTTAAACACTTATATCCAGGTTTTTTCTATTCCTTGTATGTTTTGATTTCGTTTGTTTTCTGTTTTGTTTCGATTTATTATAAAGAAAACCAAAGAAAAATTATTGTTTCGGTTATTTTTGTTTCTTGTTTCTGTTTTTGCTAAAATCTATAAAAACAAATAAAGCCGTATAAAAATTGTCATTGTCATTTGTGTTTGTTATTTGTTTTTTTATAAATCCAGAAAACCCATAAAAAATTAATTGTCGAATTTTTTTTTTTTGATTACAACAATTCTGTTTTTGTTGATCTATTTCGACATGACTTTGATCTATTTCTTTGAATTGTGACAGGTAGTATGACTGATCTTAACCAGCAAGATGCCATGATGCAACTTCTCCAAGCCATGAGAGAAGACATGAATGCGTTGAAGGATGACATAAGAACAATGAGAACCGGCATGAACACCATGGAGACCACTCTAGGAGGCCGTATGGACCGCATAGAGCAGCAGCCACGCCTTGGTGCCGTAAGAGACCTCAATCCTCAACCAGTTGCAAAAACACTACCCAATGGAGATCCTCAAACCGCAGTAGCCGGAGCCCATAACAATCAAGACCGAGGAGAAGAACCAAATAATGTTCCACCCGATCTGATGCAACAACAACAAACGAGACATGACCCCATCCACCATAACAGAATCAGAGATGAAGATCCTTATAGAGCAGCCAATGAGATCAAGCTCACGCCACTTACCTTTGCTAGAAAGGTAGATATGGATGCATACTTTGAGTGGGAACGAAGAATGGAACATATATTCGATTACTATGGTTACAATGAACCGAAGAAGCTAGCACTTGCAGAAGCCAGCCTCACCAACCATGCAATTATATGGTGGGGCAGAGAAGGAGACACAACTATGGATTCTAGATTCTTATATCCGAAGAACCGAAACCAAAACCGAAACCGAACCGAACCGAGACCGAATAGATACCCGAAATACAATTATATATATACCCAAAATATTAATTATATTTAGACTTGATAACCCAAAATTACAATTATAAATTCGAAGATATGAGTTATTTTTATACTAAAATGATTGAGAGACCCAAAATAACCAAAATATACGAAGTTTTTAGTTATATTTGTTAAACTTTGACCAAATTTTATTTAAATTTAACCAAATTTATTCAAATTTAACCAATTTTCATTTTATTTTTATGATTTTTTGGGTACCCGAAACCGAACCGACCCTGAATGGAAACGAACCGAACCCGTACCGAAATTCTAAAATATCCGAATGGATTCTAAATACTAAACCCGAAAACCCAAAAATCCGAATAACCTGAACCGAATCCGATCAGATATCCGCATGCCCAGGGCTACCGCAACACCTCACATGATGGCCGCACAAACCTGATGAGGACATCATAACCTAGATAGACCATTGCGAGGAGAAGATGCACAAGGATGAAAATGTCATAGCCGATGTCAAAGAAAAGACAATTGTCGATGCTTAAATTGTCTATGTGAATGCTCATGGAACTACTATCACCTTAAATAGGGACTGTACTATGCGTACGACATACTTAAATCATGATCCTATTGGCGACAGCATGACCTTTCTTGTTGTTAGAACAGTCGCTCCTAAGCTACTATCGCCCAACACTCATCAAATGAAAGAAGATGCATATATTGAAAAATTCTGGCCAAACCAAGAAGATTTAATCCACAAGATGAGTATTTATGTGATCTTGACCCATCATAGGAGTGCCGCGAAGTAGAATCATCCCAATCGGAGTTCAGATGAAGGAGATATTAAAAATTACAAATAAGGTGATCCCCAACTTACCCAATTTGGACATACGCACCTTAATTGGAGGTTTCCGACCAAACCAAGAGTAATTAAGCTACAAACTGACTTGATATGGAATCTTGATCCATCAGAGACACACAAAGAATTAGATTCATGCCAATACCTGTTTTGGTTGGGAAGTTATTCACTTTACAAGTTGGCGGACCAGTTTCAGACCCAATTGCACGTCTAGGCCAAAGATCGGGCTACACAACCCAATTCAGCTATGATCTCGGCCCAAAAATAATTGGAGAATATTATTGGATCTTTCCTGGATCCAAAAAGACCAAGATCCGAAGAAATGCACATCGGATCCTCAAGTTATACCCATTTTCCCAATACAGATTGACTTGGTTTCGTTTATGGCAAGTCCGAGCTCCAACGGATTTAGTTCCTTATCTACAAGAGTTTGGCAACCTGGAGATATTATTAGACGTCTAAGGGAGTCTAAAATCATCTTCCCATGCACCAGCAACCACATGATCAGGCGGATCCTCTTGCTAGTCCACTTTCCTTTTATGGCCGCGTTCACACTTAGAGCCATAAATCTCCAACGGCTATATATTTCAAAACCACCACGTTTTAGGAGACTTCTATGATAACCATAATGTTCATAGGAAGCTCACATATCCCCTTAAACTGTCCAAATACAAAGATGACATCACTTTCCTTGCTTTGGCCGATTCTCGCCATAATAGCCCAACGGCTAGTTTTGATGTTGTTACGATTTGTTTCGTATTTAGGTTTTTAGACCATTTGTCTTAGAGCAGTATATAAGCTCAGCTTAGTCTTCATTTGTAAAGCACCTTTCAATCTACAAAGTATTTTTGTTTTTCTACAAAGTGTGTTTCTTTGTGAGAATTGTTTTGTTCTTTTGAGTATTGTGTGCGATTCACATATTCACTAGAAACTGCGGGTTAGCTTTGTTTGTGAGATTCAAACAAAACTCATTCGTTCAAAAATTGAGAGAGTCAATCACCATCGATTGAGAGAGTCAATCAAACAATTATGTTCTTAATTGTTTTTGTTATTTGATTTCTCATAAACCTAAAACCAAAATAAAAATTATCTCATTTGATTTTTTTAGTTATCTTTTCACAAAAGAAAAATCATTTGTTTCTTGCCGATTTAATTATATTCATCATTTTTGTATTATTTCCTTTTGTTCATATGATTTTTTTTCCTTAAATTAGTCAAAAACGGTTACAAAAATAAAAACAAGAATCTCTTCTCTTTTTTGTTGAACTTTTTAACTAAAACAAAAATAAAACCAACGAGAAGTAGATGAGTCACATTCTGAAAATTCTAATTCTTGTATATTACACTTGTCTTCGCCAAAGGTTGTTAATGCATGTAGAAAGCATGGAGTGGAGCACACGGGGACAATAGTAGCCCCTGAAACAGCAACACTAACAACATTCTGCTTCAAAAAAAGCCTCCGGATCAAACATTAAAACAAGATGTTGTGGCATCCAAGGAACCCGAGTTCCTCGAATATTGTGATCGGGTAAATAACACCTCACCCCAATTTGTTTTTGATAATTCTGAAACTGTATTGATGGACTTGTTGAATCCATAAGAACCTGACATAAATACGGTCTCAATAAATTGGATATCTTATCTTGAACCACACATCAAAACAAAACTAGAAGAAGTGATCCAAAATAAATCATGTTCTATTGCCCGTAATAATATCATGACTGCCATAACACACTTGTTTCTTGCCCAAAGTGAAGAGATAATTGCAGGAATAACAGTGGAGCAAGAAGAATCCAACCGCAACAGATCAAGGGAGACAACAAGCGTGAAAAAGGAGATTTCACAAAACGACTACCTTGCTGCCCAAAGAAGCCAGCAACAAACTTTGGAGAGGCGTCATTACTTCTTTGCTAATCAAAGAAGAACCATCAAATTCTCAAAATCAATCCCACTTGAGCCCCTACCAAAATATTGCCCGAGGTAACTTTCTAAACTCGCACATATCCCGAGATACTAACTTGTTCTATCTTGGTACATGTCAAGAAGTTTCGAGGACAAAACCTTTCCAAGGGGGGAGTGTATGATGAGGACATCAGAACCGAGATAGACCATGGCGAGGAGAAGATGCACACGGATGAAAATGTCATAGCCGATGTCAAAGAAAAGACAATTTGTCGATGCTTCAATTGTCTATGTGAATGCTCATAGAACAACTACCACCTTAGAGAGGGACTGTACTGTGCGTACGACATGATTAGATCCAGATCCTATTGGCGACAGCATGACCTTTCTTGTTGTTGGGACAGTTGCTCCTAAGCTACTATCGCCTAACACTCATCAAATGGAAAAGATGCATATATTGAAGGATTCTGGCCAAACCAAAACGATTTAATCCACAAGATGAGTTGTTCTGTAATCTTGACCCATCATAGGAGTGCCTCGAAGTGGAATCATCCCAATCGGAGTTCAGACGAAGGAAATATTAATTTTCAAATTGGGTAATCCCCAACTTAGCCGATTTGGACTAATTGGAAGTTTCCGACCAAACCAAGAGGAATTAAGCTACAAACCGACTTTGTATGGAATCTTGATCCATCAGAGACACACATCGAATTGGATTCATGCCAATACCGGTTTTGGTTGGGATGTTATTCACTTTACAATTTGGCGGACCATTTTCAGACCCAATTGCACGTCGAAGCCAAATATCGTGCTACACAGTCCAACTCAGCCACGATCTAGGCCCAAAACTAATTGGAGAATATTATTGGGTCTCTCCGAAGAAATTCTCATCGGATCCTCAAGTGATACCCTTTTTCCCAATACGGGTTGACTTGGTTCCGTTTATGGGAAGTTCGAGCTCCAACGGGTTTAGTTCCTTATCTACAAGAGTTTGGAGACCTGAAGATATTATTAGACGTCTAAGGGAGTCCAACATCATCTTCCCATGCACCAGCAACCACATGATCAGGCGGATCCTCTTGCTAGTCAACTTTCCTTTTATGGCCGTTATCACACTTACATCCATAAATCTCCAACGGCTATATTTTCAAGACCACCACGTTTTAGGAGACTTCTATGACGACCAGAATGTTCAAAGGAAGCTCACTTATCCCCTTAAACCGTCAAAATACAAAAAAGACATCACTTTCCTTGCTTTGGCCGATTCTCGCCATAATAGCCCAACAGCTAGTTTTGATGTGTTTACGATCCGTTTCTTGTTTAGGTTTTTAGACCATTTGTCTTAAGAGAAATATATAAGCTCAAACTTAGTTTTCATTTGTAAATCACCTTTCAATCTTGAAATTAATACAAAGTATTTTCGTTTTTCAACAAAGTGTGTTCTTTGTGAGAATTGTTTTGTTCTTTTGAGTATTGTGTGCGATTCACATATTCACTAGAAACTGCGAGTTAGCTTTGTCTGTGAGATCCAAACAAAACTCATTCGTTCAAAGATTGAAAGAGTCAATCACCATTGATTGAGAGAGTTAATAAAAAACCACCACCTTCCATCTCTACATCACCCCCACTTCTGCAACAAGCTAGTAAACTCTTGATAATCTCGTGAAAATAAGTTTGGTAGATTCCAATATTATATCAAAACCAGTACTCATTTTGCCTTAACAACCGAAAGTTTACACTAGCACATTTGAATCAAACTGAAGTGCGTGTAATGCAAGCAAGAGAAAAGGTTAATGCAGCCACTAAGGTAAGTTTCTTTGCTGTAAAGAATCATTACCACCAGATTACACATACACTACAAGAAAACATGGATATTTTCGACGGGCAAATCCGTCGGAACTCCGTCGGAAAGGACCTTTTCCGACGGATTTCCGACGGATTTAAGCTGTCGGTTACAGTTCGTCGGAAATACGGTTTCCGTCGGAAAGCCGTCAGCCATTTCCGACGAATTTCCGACCACGTACGTTCCGACGGATACTCCGACGGATATTCAGTCGGAAATGCCGTCGGAAATGCCGTCGGTAATTTCCGACGGAATTCCGACGGATATATTACCGACAGAATTTCCGACGGATGGTGATCGGATGAATTTGTCGGAAGTCCGTCGTAAATCCGTCGGAAGATATTTCCGACGGATTTCCGACGGTAACTATTTCCGACGGACTTCCGACGGATATATTACCGACAGAATTTCCGACGGATGGTGATCGGATGAATTTGTCGGAAGTCCGTCGTAAATCCGTCGGAAGATATTTCCGACGGATTTCCGACGGTAACTATTTTCGACGGAGTTAGGAAGGATAATTTGATTGGAAGTTGTTTCGGAAGTCCGTCGGTTCTTCGTCGGAAATAGGTTCTGACGGATTTACGACGGAAACTTATTCCGACGGTTTTCTGACGGAATTGGTATTTTGAATTTTATTTTGAATTTTATTTAATTATTTATTTTGTTTGAAATTTATATATTAAAATTATAACGCTCCGACCGCCACTACCTGTGGGCCCCATACCCTCTCTCGGCCCGTGGGCCCCACCTTGTCCGACGGCCGGTGCGTTAGTCCGGGAGGCTTGTTTACTGACCCTGCAATCACCACGTGATCTTTCCCCGTTTTTTTGTCCTCACTCACACGATACCGCGAATCACTTCCCGGTAGGTCACCCATCCTTAAATTGCTCCAGCTCAAGCACGCTTAACTCTGGAGTTCTCTCTGGACAAGTTCCCGAAGAGATAAGTGCACTTTGGTGACATAGGTAGCAAATCAATTCTTATAAGCCTCTCCGCATATACAAGAAAGCGGGATGTTACAATCACCCCCACCAGGATCGTCACCCTAGACGGTGTGAACCCACCTGACTCCACACACGTGTTTGGGTTCGGCTCTGATACCACTTATAACGCCCCGACCGCCACTACCTGTGGGCCCCATGCCCTCTCTCGGCCCGTGGGCCCCACCCTTGTCCGACAGAATTTCCGACGGATGGTGATCGGATGAATTTGTCGGAAGTCCGTCGGAAGATATTTCCGACGGATTTCCGACGGTAACTATGTTCGACGGAGTTACGACGGATAATTTGATCGGAAGTTGTCTCGGAAGTCCGTCGGTTCTTCGTCGGAAATAGGTTCCGACGGATTTACGACGGTAACTTATTCCGACGGTTTTCCGACGGAATTTGTATTTTGAATTTTATTTAATTATTTATTTTTTTGAAATTTATATATTAAAATTATATAAATTTGAAATATAAATTAAAAATAGAAATAATAAATATATAAATTCATTAAACAAAATTAAAAAATTCATTACACATTAAAATAAATTGTTCAAAAAAAAGCATTAAAATAAAATATTTACACGGTTGGAGAATCTCCGTCGTCGGGATTATTATCCCGAAACATATGCGGGAAGCATTTCTCCATCTTCTTCTCCAAACAGGAGAGCTTCTTGGTGGTAGTCTGTTGCTCCGTCCGTAGCTCTTCAACCTGCTGGTCACGGTCTTTCACCGTTTGGGTGAGCCTCTCGATTTCTACCCGGTACTCCGAAGGATAACGAGGAAGCGAGGAAGAAGATTCCTGGGTCGGAAGGGTGTCTAACCCAGCGAATCGACCTTTCACTTGCCGAGTTTGCTGCGAATAATTATAACCGATAATAATTAAATAACGAAAATAAAAAAAAACGAAATGAAATTAAAACTTACCTCAAGTACAATCTGGTTTATCTCTTCCCGGGACAAAGAGTTCGATGACGTCGATCCTTCGAGAGTGAGCTGCGATGTTGATAGTTCACGGTCCAGCTTCGTCTTCTTGCTCCTCTCGACCACATCCCGCATCCCCAAGTCCTGTATCTGACCGGTTTTCTTGTTGGTGTGTATATTCTCGATGAGTTGAAGATAATCTGGTTCGGAACCAGATTCTCTCGCCTGCGAAAATTTGTTAAGTTAAATAAATATAAAAAACAGAATTAACAATAAAAAATTTAAATTAAACTTACCATTTCCATCGCTTCCCGTTCGATGGTCTTTGCGCCCGCGTTGTGGATGTAGACCCCTTTCCCGCCTCGTTGGCTATTTCGGTTCTTCGACTGTTGCTCGGAGGTCTTTTTCGTCGCAGGCCTACTCCAGTACTCACAGAAGCCCTTCCAGACGTCGTCGTCAAGGTCCTTCGGCTTGTCTTTGTTGTGCTTCCACTTCTGCTTCCACTCGTACATGTGCTTCGAGTACGAGTTTGCGGCATACTTGTCGAATGTGTCAATGACTTTGCGCGTATGATGAGAGTCCCACGTGAACTCTTGCTACAATTTTTAAAAAAAAATATGTTACATATCAAAAAGAAAAATTGACAAAATGAAATTCAAAATAAATAATATATCAATAAATAACTTACCGCGAAAGTCCGGTGCCACACGTCTTTCTCCTCGGTAGGCATGTCCGAATACTTCTCGTACGGTTTGTCCAACATGTTGTGGAGCATCCGTAATATCGCCTTGGTGATCTGAGTCGACAGCTTAAACCTGAAAACATTATGAAAAGATATAAATATGTTAAGTTTAAAAATCTAAATAAATTGAAATAATGTACAAAAGTTTTCTTACCAAGTGCCGTCCTCAAACTTCGGGTCGAGTCGAATGCAATGGACCCGGTTAGGCTGCCGGACTAGCTCCTCGATCTCAATGTGGCTCCGAGCAGCGGATTGCTGGGAATCAGGGATGTGAGTTCCCGAGCTCGTTGGTCCCGGAGGAGGCGTACACCGAGAACCCCGAGAACGGCGTCCTTGGTTGCCGCCTCCCAACTGAAGAACATCGTCGTGATCCCTGCGGAAAACGGTTTGTAAACTGAAGAACAACTGAAGAACATCATCGTCATTTTATATACATCATACAAGTGTTTGTAAACTTTTGCCACAAATAAAAACCTATACCCTATACCCTAAACAAGATTTTTAAATATCCGTCGGAAATCCGTCGGAAATTTCCGACGGATTTCCGACGGATTGAGTTGAATCTGGGTTGTATCCGAGGGATTGATATTTTAGCCGATGCAGCTGAATCCGTCGGAAATCTGTCGGAAATTTCCGACGGATTTCCGACGGATTGAGTTGAATCCGTCGGAAATCCGTCGGAAATTTCCGACAGATTTCCGACGGATTCAGCTGCATCGGCTAAAATAGGTTTTATCCGAGGCAGCTGAATCCGTCGAAAATTTCCGACGGATTTCCGACGGATATTTAAAAATCTTGTTTAGGGTATAGGGTATAGGTTTTTATTTGTGGCAAAAGTTTACAAACTCTTGTATGATGTATATAAAATAGGTTAACCTTGTATATACATCAAGAAAATGTGTTATATAGAATTTATATAGAAGTTATAATATAGGTTAACCTTGTAACCAAAATTTTTTTTGTGGTAAAATTCTGATTTTGTTACACTTAATCAAATGTCTAACTTTATAAAATTTCGACATAACTGATATATTACACATTACAATTCTAGTTCAAATATATGTACATATTTTACGGTGCAAATTTTATAATTAAAACTACTGTCAATCCGATGATGAGTAATCTGATTCTCCTGAATCGGAAGGTTCCCCAAATTCGTCAAATTCTTCTTCTGAATCCTCAAATACTCGATCGTCTGACTGTATGGTGAAATCAACGACAAGGTCAACCTCAAGGGAATGCTCGATTGAACCCAAACCTACGGAGCTTTGTTGGAGGGGTTCATGATCAGACATCCCATGAACTCTACCTCTCGGGTTTATCGATGTGACTGTAACCCACGGGTCTTGCTTGTTTGTCACCCGCGGATAGGGAATGTAGCATACCTACACCATTTACAAATTTAACCACGGGAATGCAACAAAACTAAATTAAAAATTAACGTAAAAGAAATACAAACCTGGTCTGCTTGTGATGCAAGTACAAATGGCTCGTATCTCTGGAGTTTTCTTCTGCTATGTAATGATGTAACACCAAATTGGTCGTGTCGCACACCGCTTCCTACTAATGGGTCGTTCCAGTCGCATAAAAATGCAACACATCTAAGACCGAGCATTCCCGGGTACTGAACATCGAAAATCTCACGTACGACACCATAGTATACAAGATCACCTAACTGAGTTGATACACCGTAATCTGAAGTTGTCGCACTCCTATCACCCCGAAGAATCTTAAAAGCGTACCCCCGTGTGCTATACATCACATGTGACTGCACGGTTGCTAGTGGAAATCTCACAATTTCTTCTAACCACGTGGGAAATGTTTGTCCGTTAGCCTTCTCTGTCGTCACCTGCACAATTAAAATAAAAATACTTCAAATAATTAAATCTTTCATTACATATGATGATTGCTAAAAACAAGGCAATTAAAAGACTTACATAATCTCTTAACCAACGTCCGAACTCTTCCTGTTTGAGCTCGATTAGCTCGTCCTCTGTTTTGTCAGGAAATGCAAAACGTTGATAAGCCATATACATCCTGTGAGATTGAAACAATTATCACGTTAGTACATATATATATAATCAAGAACCCAATTAGTAATTAAAAATTAAGTTCAATATATAATACCTCTCATATTCATCAACTCCGTCGCAGTTTGTGAGAATATACATATGCAAATGCTCTCGCTCTTGTGGTGAAAGTCTCCTCTTCTTGCCTTTTCCACTAAGTCGTCCAATCTGTAAAAATATATGAGGTACATCGACCGGATAGAAAGTTAGGACGCCTCCGTCATCATGTCGAGCTGCTCTACGACTCTTTGTTTTGACTTGTGATGGAAAGTAGGACTCGGCAAAATGTGAGGTTTCTTCATTGATGGTCTGTGCGACGATAGAACCCTCCACTCTACTCAAATTTTTCACCTTCTTCTTTAGATGTAACATATACCGTTCGAAAGGATACATCCAACGGTACTGAACCGGGCCCCCAAGCTCTGCTTCTCGAGGGAGATGAATTGTTAAATGTTCCATAACATCAAAGAATGAAGGAGGAAATATCTTCTCCAAATTGCAAAGGATTACAGGTATATTAGCCCCAAGATTGCGGATACCGTCGGATGTAAGAGAGCGAGAACATATATCTCGGAAAAAGGCACCAATCCCTGCAATATATGGATAACAAATGAATAATTAAATAATGAAGTATATATTGTATAAAGTAGTAAATAAATAATTTCATGATTGTACCTGCAATTGCTTCGTGGACATTACGTGGTAGAAGACATGCAAAGGCAAATGGAAGGAGGCGCTGCATCACCACATGACAATCATGACTCTTCATCCCAGTAAACTTCCCTTCTCCATGATCAACGCAGTTCCGAAGGTTAGATGCGTATCCGTCCGGGAATCTAACACTTTCGGTAATCCAGTCAAAAAACTCGGCCTTTGAAGGTTCATCGAAACGAAAAGCCGGGACCGGAGGCTTCCCGTTCCCTGTCACATGTAGTGCTCTACGAGAACAAATGTCTGGCAAGTCCAATCTAGACTTTAGATTGTCCTTCGTCTTCCCTTTGACATTGAGAACGGTGTTCATAATGTTGTCGAAAAAATTCTTCTCAATGTGCATCACATCCAGATTATGCCTCAAAAGATGGTTCTTCCAATAAGGCAAATCCCAGAAAATGCTCCTCTTGTGCCAATTATGAACATTGCCACAACCATCAACAGGATGATGTCCGTTACCACCACAATCAACGGTCCTCTCTGCACCAAAATCTCTAAACTGAGTCAACAAATACTCACCATCTAACTCAGGAGGAGGACCGTCAAATACTTTCCGGTTCTTCCTAAACAATGTGGTGCTCCGACGATAAGGATGATCGCTAGGTAGGTATCGCCTATGACAATCAAACCAAGACGTTTTCCGTCCGTGCTTCAATTGGAACGCATCAGTGTTATCTTGACAGTATGGGCACGATAACCTTCCGTGCGTTGTCCATCCTGATAACATGCCATATGCTGGAAAATCGCTAATAGTCCACAAAAGTACCGACCGCATGATGAAATTTTGGTGACAAGAAACATCAAACGCTTCAATACCTTAGTCCCATAACATTCGCAGCTCATAAATCAATGGTTGCAAAAACACATCAAGTGATCTCTTCGGATGCTCTGGTCCAGGAACGAGAATGCTAAGGAACAAGAACTCCCTTCGCATGCACAAAGATGGCGGCAAATTGTAAGGTGTTACAATTACTGGCCACAAAGAATATTTTCTGCCGTGCTTCCCAAAAGGGCTGAAACCATCGGTACATAATCCAAGGTATACGTTCCTTGCCTCAAACGCAAAGCTGGGATAAATGGATTGAAAATGTTTCCATGCTCCTGCATCTGACGGATGGGCGATTTGTCCATCTGTTGTATGCTCTGCATGCCATCTCATTGCTCCTGCTGTGCGCTCTGACTGATATAACCTCTTCAATCTCTCTATTAACGGTAAATACCACATCCGTTTATATGGCACTGGCACTCTTCCACCTGTTTCCTTATACCGAGGTTTGCGACAAAAACGACATGTCGTACGATCTGCGTCCTCTCTCCAGTAGAGCATACAGTTGTCTATGCATACATCTATCATCTGATACGGCAATCCTAGACCTTGAACAAGTTTCTGTATCTCATAGTATGATGCCGGTGCAAGATTATCTTCTGGCAAAATTTCTTTCACAAATTCAGCGATTGCATCCACGCACTCCTCACTTAAATTGAAATCCGTCTTTATACCCATCATCCTTGTTGCAGTTGATAAAGGGGAATGTTCACCTCTACACCCATCATATAACGGATGTTTAGCAGCGTCTAACATATCAAAGAATCTCCGAGCTTCTAAATTAGGTTCTTCTCCCCTATCTCCATACTCAGCAACCGATGGTATACTTTCACGAAATGCATCGTTCACCATCTGAACATGACCTACAGTACTTTGTTCTTCCATTGCGGGTTCTTCTAAGCTAGTGTTATCCCCAATATAATGTTCACTAGTACTAGGATAATTATCCACCATTGTATCATTTTCTCCATGATAATACCAAATCTTGTAACCCGGCATAAACCCATGACAATACAAGTGTGACCATACTTCATCTATCACGATAAATCTACGATTCCCACAATTGGTACAAGGGCAATAGATTTTACCGGTTTTTTTGCTTTCTTCTGCATACCCGCAAATGCCATGAATTCCTGTAGACCTTTTTTGAATTCCTCCGTAACTAGGCCCGTGTCCGGAATTTGATGAGGCTTGTCCATCCATGATCGAAAATAATTATAAGGATTTGAAAAAGACATTTTCGTAAGGAATCAGATAACAGAGATTTTTTTTTTTGTGATTATAAATGAAGCGTGGAAACGTTTTTATAAGGAAAATTTTGTGCATTTTTCGACGGATTTCCGACGGATATAAAGTAGATATTATCGATGTCGGCAACCATGTCGGCAACCATGTCGGCATCTGTCGGAAATCCGTCGGAAATCTGTCGGAAATCCGTCGGAAAATTCCGACCGATGAACGTCGTCGGAAATCCGTCGGCAGTATGTCGGCAACATCAGAATTCGTCAAAAAGTCGTCGGAAATCTGTCGAAAAGTGTCCGACGGATTATTGTCGTCGGAAATCCGTCGGAATTTCCGATGGATTTCCGACGGGTTAATATTTCCGACGGAATTCCGACGGATTTCCGACGGATGAGAAGTTAGTCGGAAATCCGTCGGAAAGTCGTCAGAAATTTCCGACAGAATTATTGCCGTCGGAATTTCCGTCGGAAATACACCTGTTTTCTTGTAGTGATATATGATACACTTGTCTATACCAAAAGTGCCTTACAGAGGTTATAAAGCAATCTTGGAACTCATGACAACAAAAGAAGACCACACATCAACAAAGAGAGACAAAGGCGATCAAAGAAAAGTGACCACAAAACTTTCTGCCCAACCACAAAACAATGGAGTGATCTACTCTCTACTGATCAAGAGGCACCACTAGATGAGCCCCAAACGACGATCCCAAGCCGATCACAACCATTGCCCGAAGGTAAAGCTCTAAACCAACTCAGTAAAACTCAAACTAACTTGGTCCATCGTCGTGCAGATGTACCAATTTCGAGGACGAAATATCTTCAAGAGGGAGGGTATGATGAGGACATCGACCCAACCAGACGACCCATGGCGAGCCAAAGCACATAAAATATACCCAGAGCCGAGGAGAGCCCATTTGAAGCCCAGAAGAAAATTACAGGAGCCATACCGGTGCAACCAAGTCGAATTAACACTGAGGGAAAACATTTCTCTTGACCAAGTGACATTGGAAAGCCAATGGTCGAATCCCTCAGTCACCATTTCAAGAAAAATTCAAAGTTTCTTCACAAACTGCTTTACCGGCCAAAATCTATAGCAAACATTCACCAGCCCACCCGATAAGGAGTATCGGTCCAACAAAGTTGTTTTCGACTTCACCAACTCATGGCCCAGCCCAGGAGAGAATAATGCACACCTTAAAATCCACTGGAGTATCCAAAATCCTGAAGACCCGACCTGGATCGACCAGATCCGTTAGATGCCCGCAACGACCTTAAATGGTCAAATATTCGACCAAATAAGGAAACTTGTTTAAACTCACCAAAGGAGATGAGCAACTACTCTAAGGACGACCCACCAGACATAGCATGCACCCTCATTATGAACCAAGACGCATTTCTAACCCAAAGGAGATATCAAACTTCGAAGAGAAACTTTCCATAATCAGAAATGTCAATCTCCCATCATTTTCTCTTGTTGACCAAAGGAGACCAAATCTCAGCCATATATCATTGGAAGATCATCTCAACCGTCCAATGGCCTAAAAAAATCCATCAATTCATCAGCCGCCCAAAGAACATGCCATTCAACCCCTAAAATTGAGTTCTTCATCAAATCGCCTACGATCAAGCTCCTTGAGTTATTTCTCTTGATTTCTGCTTTCTAGTTAATGTTTAGACCGTTGTTCTTTCGAATTCTAGAGCCTTTATAAGCTCTGGAATGATTAAGATGAGAATAAGGCCTCTATTATATGACTTTAAGTTTTTAACCGACATAATTTTGTAAATAAAGAATCTATAAATAAATAATGCTTTCTGAATAAATATGATTTATGGTCAAAACAGTCGGAAAGTAGATCGTTTTCATCGATTTGTTTTACGCATTATTAATTTCATTTTTGCTAAGAGTGATTAAAAGAACATGAAACATATCTGAATATGTTTGTCTACGTGTATGTAATTTTGTTTTCTAGATTCGGAATTCGATAATCAACGCTAATTTCTTTGTTTGGTTAGTTCTGACATATGATGTGCTAATTAAGATGTTGTTTTAAGAACACTGACTATGTCGGTGAAAGATTACAAGTTGTAATATATTTTTAACAGAACAAATACATGGAATGATTAGGAAGATATTATAAGGACTTTATTTTGACTTAAAGTTTTTGACCGACAAAATTTTGCAAATCAAATATCTAAATGAATCATGCTTTCTGAATAAATATGATTTATGGTCCAAATAGCCGGAAAGCATACATATATATAGCAATCCATAGGATATATTATAAAGTTGTGAGCCAAAAAGACAAAAGCACACCTCCATTTGACCTCTTATCTCTCTTTCTTTTCTTTTATTTTCCAAGAGTTATATATATACTAATGCCCCTTACCTCCATTTTCCCATCACCACTCCATCTATTATTACTACTCTTTTAGAATCTACTAAAATGAAGTCTTCTTGCGGTGAAAGGTTCGCGTTCTTGACTCTCTTTCTCTTTGCAGCACAATCTCTGGGCGTCTATGCGGGTAGCTTCCACAAAGACGTTCAGGTACATTGGGGTGATGGCCGCGGAAAGATTCACGACAATCTTGGAAATCTTCTATCTCTCTCGCTCGACAAATCCTCTGGTTCGGGTTTTCAGTCCAATCAAGACTTTCTATATGGCAAAGCCTAGGTTCAAATGAAACTTGTCCCTGGTAACTCTGCTGGAACGGTCACAACATTCTATGTAAGTATATTTCACAATACAGTTTCGTATATTCACACTATTTTCTTTTATGATGACTTTGTATAGCTGAAATCGCCAGGACTTACGTGGGATGAGATAGATTTCGAGTTCTTGGGAAACATAAGCGGCCATCCGTATACTCTCCACATTAATGTTTACACAAAAGGCACATGAGATAAAGAACCACAATTTCATCTATGGTTCGACCCAACCATTGACTTTCACACTTACTGCATCACATGGAATCCCCAAAGGGTTATGTAAGTGCACCTTTTGATCTCTTATGCATAGTGTATATATTATTTTATATATATTTTGAGGGTATGAGCTCATGAACCAACATTCTCTCTTCTTTTTTCTTGTTCCCTTTTCAGTTTTACAATTGATGGAATTCCGATTAGGGAGATCAAGAACTCCGCGTCAATTGGAGTTCCGTCCCCAAATGACCAACCAATGAGGCTTTATGCGAGTCTTTGGGAAGCCGAGCATTGGACCACAAGGGGAGGATTAGAGAAAACAGACTGGTCAAAAGCTCCTTTCACCGCTTTCTACAGAAACTACAATGTGGACGGATGTGTATGGGCTAATGGTAAATCATCATGCCCCGTGAATTCTCCATGGCTCACTCAAGAGCTAGATTTCAAAGGCGAGAATAGAGTGAGATGGGAAGAGAGAAAGTATATGGTCTACAATTATTGCACGGATAAGTGAGATGGGAACAAGTTACGTGGCATTGTCTTTGTAATTCCAATGTTTTTCACTAGATAAGCACCGCCCTACGTGTGGGTTACTAATATTCACGCATTTTACATGTTTTGATTTGCATTTTAATTAACATTTTTAGTCATTTGCATGCATAATCATAGCATTGTTTGACATTTTAGTTTGAACTAGAGTATTAGGTGTTTGCATTAGGTCCTAAGAAGTTTGGTATGTTTCGGGACGTATTTTAGGTACTTTGGAGAAAACTCGAGGTTCGGGACGTGAGGCCAATCGGATTGGAGACAAGGAGAAGGAGCTAAAGTCATGAGGAGTCTCGGCCAGCCAATACCGAGGTCACATATCGGTACTACCGATCAGTATTGAAGCCTCAGGGGACTACACCGATGTCACAAGTCGATGTAACTCCCGGGAGAGATCCGGAGGAAACCAGCCTTAACACCGACGTGCAATACCGAGGAGTGACATCGGTATGTCTCACGCAACATCAAAAAATTTCAGTTCAATATCGAGGTCACAAATCGGTGTGCCTCATTGGTGCACAAAACCAGGACCAATACCGAGATGTTGCACTGATGTGTGACATCGGTATTGACCCCTATTACACTTTATCCAACTAAACCGGGTCGGTACGCGGTTTATCCCTGGTCGATCCGGTTCACCACTATCTACTATTTATGCCTATAAACCTAATTTTCATGGGCTAAGTCTTTTTCTAAGTAAAAACCCTACCTAAGTGAGATCTAGAGTGATTTGTAAGAGATTGATCCTTTTTATTTATGCATTTTGTGTATTGTTTTCCATGATTCCATCTATATATCTTCTATTCTCTAATCATCCAATCAATTGATCATGGGTTTTAAGTATTCTTTTATGAGATTTGTTGAAACCATGGTGATTAGTGAGTAGTTCTTAGAGTTTGTGGATGTGTTAGAGTTAGGGTGATTCCAAGATTGATTATTGATGCTTATGGTTAGATTATCTTGTTTTTGTTCTTGATTAGTGGTCTTAATGCTAGATTAGGCTTGAGAAAGCCAATTTTGACCAAGGTGCATTTCACACCCACAAGGTGTTTGATGAAATGCCTTGATAAGCTAATCAAGAGATATGCATTCCTAGCCTATGAGAGTAGTTGTCTAGGGTGTATATTTGGTTGATCTTGTTTGTTTACACTTAATGCTAGCTAGTTAGTAATTCACAAATGAGAGTTTGATCTTGAATTAGTAATTAGCATGATGATTAATGTCTTGAGAGATAATTAGTCACACTTAATGATCATTGCCTAGAAATAGCTTGTTTGTTAATTGAGCATCATGAATTAGTCTTGGATCATCCGAATTCGATTATCACATCCTTGAATTCGTTTATATTTCTTGCATTACAACTTGTTTAGTTTGCTATTTCTTGTTCTCAATTTAAGTTGCTTAGTTCATTGGTTAAACAACAACTCTTGCATATTTTGCTTAACTTAAGAAGTGCTTTGTATTCTTGGTGCTTTGAAACAATACCCATTGGATTGAACCTCTTGTACTAGCAATAGTATATCGAGTAATTGATCTCGAGACTTGCAAAAATCCTTCATCAATTTGGCGCCGTTGCCAATTAGGTTTTGATTTCAACATTGAGATTTAAGTTCTTTTTAAGAATAAACTTCCTTTTCTCTTTGATTACTAATGTCTTTCACTTTCCATTGATATCTCTCAATTTAATAGGTGTATGCATACGCGTTCTCGAGGCAACCACGACCTAGTTGAACCGAAGGACGACATACATCGCTCGTATCGCGGGGTTAGAGCAAGGCACGCACGTGTGAGACTACAACAAGTTGAGATCGACATGGATCTCTTTGAAAATGTTCCACTTTGGGACATTCATGACAATGTGGGCAATCTTCCACATCATAGGCAAGGTAGTAATGGAAAACACCAAGGACAAGGAGCGCACGGCCAAAACCCACACCCACCCGCCCATAACATGAGGGCTCCAAACCACCCTCCTAGAGCTCACGATGTGGTTGGCACTGGTGATGCCGCGAACCCTCACCGGAATCGCCAAGGTATCCAAGCTCCTCCGGTCGAGATCAACAACTTCGAGGTCAAAGCCGCCTTGGTTAACATGGTCCAAAATAACAAGTTTCACGGTTTGGCCATGGAAGACCCTCTTGACCACATTGATCAATTTGATCGGATATGTGGCCTTACAAAGATGAACGGTGTATCGGAGGATAGCTTCAAGTTGTGACTCTTCCCTTTCTCTCTCGGTGACAAGGCTCATCAATGGGAAAAGAGTCTTTCTCAAGGTTCGATCACCACTTGAGATTAGTGCAAGATAGCATTTTTGGCAAAGTTCTTCTCACCTTCACGAACCGCGAAGTTGAGAAATGACATCTCTAGTTTCACTCAACGGAACCATGAGACCTTTAATGAAGTTTGGGAGAGATTTATGAGCTACACCAGTCAATGTCCACACCACGGATTCTCGGATGCCTCGCTTTTGAGTTCGATATACCGTGGTGCCTTACGAAAGATACATATGCTATTGGACACCGCCTCTAACGGAAACTTCTAGGCAAAACGAGTGGTTGATGCGATGGACCTCGTGGAGAACCTTGCTCAAAGCGATGGTACATATGGGGATGGTTATGACCACGTGACGAGAACCACTAGAGACGTTGATGAGCAAAAGCGGGCCAAGGAATTGAAGAGCCTCAACGAGAAGATCGACAAGGTTTTCCAATCATCTCAAAAGCAAGTTCACTTTGTCGGGGACTATGAAGACAACCAAGTTTATCAAGATGAGGTTGTAGATGGCACCACCCAAGAGGAGATGAACTATGTGGGTAATCAAGGATATCAACGGGGTGGTTTCAACAACAACTACCGGAACCATCCTAATTTCTCATATCGGAACATCAATGTGGAGAACCCACAAGACCAAATCTACCCTCAACAACAACAATAGGAACCAAGGTGGTCAACAAAAGCCTTTTATTCCACAACAACAAAGTCAAGCATCCAACAACCAAAGCTATGTTCCAAAGAACACTTTCCAAGGAAATCAAGGCGGGTTTCAAGCCAAAGCACCCTACAATGCACCACCCGGGTTTCAACAAGGATTCGTTCCCCAAGGTCAAGCAACTACGTCTAAACCGCAAGAGCTTGACTTGAACACCATGTTTCAACAACTTTTCAAGGGACAAGCGGAGATCAATACACGGGTAGATTGTTCTTACAACGATCTAAACTCCAAACTCGAGACGTTGAGCTCCAAGGTTAAGCAACTCGAGGGCAAAAGAGCCGCTTTCTCTTCACGGCCACAAGGTTAACTATCGGGAAAGTCCGAGACTAACTCCAAAGAGTATGTAAACGCCATCACACTACGAAGTGGCACGGTCCTACCCACTAGAGAGGCCCCTTCCAATCTCAATGAGGACATTGAGAACCAAAGTGGAGGGGGGGTGAAACTTGAGATTCAAGATGAAGTGGTAGTTGAAGATACGGTTTGGGAATGCAAAGACAAGGGTAAGCGGGTTGAGGAGATCAAGACCAAGGTTGTTGCTCAAGAGAAGCCGAAGAAGAGAGAAACTCTATTTGTCCCACCGCCACCTTATGTGCCTAAGCTACCATTTTCCAGACGCTTCAAGAAGCAATTGATGGAGAAGTATAGGGCGGTGTTTGATAGACAAATGGAAAAGGTCGAGCTCACCATGCCTTTGATTGATGCATTTTTGCTTGTGCCTCAATAGACCCTTCTTGGCAACCGCGGGTGCGATCATCGACGTGAGAAAAGGGAAGACCGATTCCCACTTGGTTAAGGACGAGGTACTAGAGTTTGACATCAATGAGAAGATGAAGAGATCCACCATCGATGGGCAAGTCTTATACATCGATACCATAGATGAACTAGCGGACAAGCTCTTGGAAGAATTGAATCTTGAGGATGGTTTGCAAGTTGCTTTGGTCAAGGATCACGGTGAACACGGGTATATGGATGAGGCTAGTAAGGGTTACAAGCTGATTTTGGACTCACACAAGCCAATGGTTGGTGAAGTTTTGGTCCTCGATTTGGGTCTTCAAGCGATGAAGTGTGAATACGGCTCCACAATGAGCTCGGTCCAAGAGAGCTTTGCTTTGGAAGTGGAGCTAGATGCGAACGGGCAAAAAGCTAGCCATGGTACGACTAGCGTGGATGACGATTGGAGTGAACTCAAAGCTCCCAAAATTGACCTCAAACCACTTCTCGTTGGGCTAAGGTATGCTTTTCTAGGTCCAAACGAGCCATACCCGGTCATAGTAAATGAGAACTTGAAAGAAGATGAATTGTCCTCCTTTTTTAACGAATTGAAGAAGTATAGGAAAGCCATTGGTTATTCTTTGGATGACATCAAAGGCATTTCCTCTACTCTTTGCACACATAGGATACATCTAGAAGATGAATCTATAACTTCTATCGAACATCAAAAGAGGTTAAATCCAAATTTGAAAAAGTCGTTAAGAAAGAGATTCTAAAGCTTCTAGATGCCGGGATTATCTATCCTATCTTTGATAGTAGGTGGG
Organism: Eutrema japonicum; assembly: GCA_030161315.1. NCBI lineage: Eukaryota > Viridiplantae > Streptophyta > Magnoliopsida > Brassicales > Brassicaceae > Eutrema > Eutrema japonicum. The sequence continues at coordinate 38,135,575 of BSQW01000001.1, forward strand.
TGTCCCGGGTCCATGTGGTGCCTAAAAGGGAGGGATGACGGTTCTGAAGAACAAAAAAGATGAATTAGTGCCCACTAGAACCATAACCGGGCATATGATGTGCATTGATTATCGAAAACTTAACTCCGCCACTACGAAATATCACTTCCCACTCCCATTTGTTGACCTAATGCTTGAAAGGCTTGCAAACCACCCATACTATTGCTTTCTTGACGGGTATTCGGGATTCTTTCAAATCCCGATACATCCCAATGATCAAGAAAAGACCACATTCACATGAGAAATGGTTGAGGTCTTTATGGACGATTTTTTCGTATATGGCTCTTCGTTTGGTGTTTGTCTTTCCAATCTTTGCAAGGTACTCACTAGGAGCGAGGAAGCAAATCTCGTCTTGAATTTGGAGAAATGCCACTTCATGGTTCGTGAAGGTATCGTCCTTGGGCACAAGATTTCAGAGAAAGGCATCGAAGTAGACAAAGCCAAGATCGAGGTTATGGTGGGTTTGGAACCGCCAAAGTCGGTTAAGGATATCCAGAGCTTCTTGGGTCATGCCGGTTTATATAGGAGGTTCATCAAGGACTTTTCAAAGATAGCAAGGCCACTCACAAGGCTTATTTGCAAGGAGGTAGAGTTCAACTTCGATGAAGAATGCCTTGAGGCGTTTTTGGAGATCAAGAAGGCCCTTGTAAGTGCTCCCATTGTGCAAGCACCGGATTGGAGTCTCCCTTTTGAGATTATGTGTGATGCTAGAAACTACGCAGTAGGAGCGGTTATTGGGCAAAAGAAGGACAAGAAGATTCACGTGATCTACTACGTGAGTAGAACACTTGACGACGCACAAAGAAGGTATGCTACCACGGAGAAGGAGCTACTTGCGGTTGTGTTTGCTATTGAGAAGTTTATGTCCTATGTGGTTGGCTCCAAGATCATCGTTTTGATATATCATGGTTTTTACCCTGTTTAAGCCATGATATAAGTCCTTTTTATAGAGTCTTTATAGTATTTTGGAGTCTTTTAGAGTCTTTTACAGGTTTTAGCACATTTGGAGTATTATTGGAGATATTGGAGTTTTATGGAGCATTCTGGAGCGAAACTGAAGTCTGATGACTAAGTTCTCGATCTGAGCGACAAGCATCGATCGATACCCCCTGGTATCGATCGACACCCATCGAGAAACATTGGGCCGCGACGTTTTATGAAGTTTTGAAGAATTGCAAAACTTGCCCAGAAGACTTTGATATTTACAAGAAGACCCCAATTCGTGTTTAGGTTATTTAATTAGGATTTACAGCCACTTTTAGGCTAAGCTTTATTTTGTATACTTTGATTTTATTTTGGTTTGAGAGAGACAAGTCTGAATCTCCCTTCGTCCGAGATCAGATCTCAAAACCTTTTGTTACTCTTATTTTCTATTGATGATTTATTCAGTTATGTTGATTGTTTCATTCTCCATGTCTGAGTAAATCCACTTTAGGTTCAGGGTTCTCATAAGGGTTTTCTCTGAATGCTAGGTTGATTATCTGTTTAGGATTCACCATCTGAACTAGTTCTTCGCCTTAGGCTGTGTTCAAAGCTAATTCTACGTTGACGAATCTGGAACTTAGATCTTAGGATAATTGATTAGGCACGACAGTGCGATTAATTACCTAATAGAACTTAGGTGAGCAAATTGATTATTCGCAAAGAGATTTGGTTTAATTGATTTGTGAACACATCAAACCTGATATTAAAGCTGATTTAGACTTTAGGATTCGCAAAGAAATTTGGAATTCCTAGGATTTAGATTTAGATAATTCTCGCAACGACAGTTGGTTAATTATACCTTAGTGATTTGAGTTCAAGAACTGCGCTAAATATGAATCCTGATTAGTTAGTTTATCTACGTTCATTGATTTCCTGCGAAATACCCTGAGCCTATATTTCCTCCATTGAATTACATCTCGTTTAATTTCTGCACTGCTTTCAATTACATATGTTTGGCTTAGCTTAATTCGATACTATACAATCTATTGTGCATCTCTGTGAGTCTTTGTGGTTCGACCCCTAGTTATATTACAACTACTGCTTTAGTACTGTTAGGGTATTAATTTGGGCATATCACGTTTACACGGATCATGCCGCTTTGAGGCATATCTATGCTAAAAAGGATACCAAGCCAAGGATCTTGAGATGGATCTTGCTATTCCAAGAGTTTGATATGGAGATTGTCGATAAGAAGGGTATCGAGAATGGAGTTACTGATCACTTGTCTAGGATGCGCATTGAAGATCTTGTGCCAATCGATGACTCGCTCCCCGAGGAGCAATTGATGTTAGTAAGCATTTTGAGACAAGGGGTTAAAGCCGTGAGAGGTTTTTAGGACTCTAAGGGATTGACAGATGGAAAGCTACCATGGTTCGTGGATTTGGTAAATTACCTAGCTTATGGAAGAGAGCCGCCTAACTTGGAGGGCTACAAGAAGAAGAAATTCTTTCATGACGTCACGATCGAGGTACTATTGGAATAAACCGTTCTTGTACATGTTGTGTTCGGATGGTTTATATAAAAGGTGTGTGGCGGAGGAAGAAATGATCGAGATCTTGTTCCATTGCCATGGTTCGGCCTATTGAGGTCATTTTGCTTCATTCAAGACAACGACAAAGGTTCTCCAATCCGGTTTTTGTTGGCCTAGTTTGTTCAAGGACGCTCACGCTTTTGTCATCGCTTGTGATGCGTGACAAAGAAAAGGTAACATTGCTAGGAGGGACCAGATGCCCCAAAATCCCATTTTTGAGGTCGAGATCTTTGACGTGTGGGGTATTGACTTTATGGGACCATTTCCTTTTCCAAATGGGAACCAATACATCTTGGTAGCGGTGGACTACATGTCTAAATGGGTTGAAGCAATCGCTAGTCCAACCAATGATGCTAAGGTAGTTCTCAAGCTCTTCAAGACCACCATTTTTCCGAGGTTTGGAGTTCCAAGAGTTGTGATTAGCAATGGGAGTAGCCACTTCATCAACAAGGTCTTCGAGAGTCTACTCAAGAAGTACGAGGTTAGGCATAAGGTGGCCACGCCATATCACCCTCAAACAAGCGGCCAAGTTGAGGTTTCAAACCGAAAAATCAAGACCATATTGGAGAAGACCGTGGAAAGTTCGAGAAAGGATTGGGCTAAGAAGTTAGACGATGCATTGTGGGATTACCGGACGGCATTCAAAACATCTCTCGAGACTACACCGGTTAATCTTCTCTACGGGAAATCATGCCACTTACCACTCGAGCTTTAGTACAAAGCCATGTGGGCCGTGAAGCTACTAAACTTTGATCTCAAGACGGCACAAGAGAGGCGCTTGATCATATTTCACGAACTCGACGAGATTAGGCTTGAAGCATATGAGAGCTCCAAGATCTACAAAAAGCGGACTAAAGCCTCCATGATAAGAAAATTGTGCGCAAGGACTTCAAGGAAGGAGACCACGTCTTGTTCTTTAACTCGCGTCTCAAGTTTTTTCCCGGGAAGTTACACTCTAGATGGTCCGGTCCCTTTGTGATTAAAGAAGTGAGATCCTATGGAGCCGTCGTTCTTGTGAACAAGCAAGGAGTCAAATTTATTGCGAACGGCCAACGACTAAAACCGTACCACGCCAACGAAATCATTAAGGAGGGAGTATCACTTCCCCTTGATGACGCTTCTACCGCTTGAACGTGGTAACAAACGTCGAACTTAGTGACGTTAAACAAAGTGCTATTGGGAGACACCCTAAACTTATCATTGTATATACTTTTAGGATTCTTATTTTCTCTTTTTCGTAGTTCGTTTTGATGTTTTTGTTGAATGTTATAGGGACTCCAAGTTTCTTGAGGCATTACCGATGTGTATTGCCACGCCGGGGGAAAAAGAGGAGCAATACCGAGGTAACAAATCGGTGCAACAAGTCGGTATCCAAACCGAGGGAAAATCCCCTTAGCACCGATATGTTTCACCGAGGAGTGAAATTGGTATTGCTAGTTTTGCCATGTTGAGGGAAGCTCAATACCGATGTGTCACACCGACATGTGACATCGGTATTGCCACGCTGAAAAAAATAGAGGAGAAATACCAAGGTAACAAATCGGTGCAACAAGTCGGTATCCAAACCGAGGGCAAATCCCCTTAGTACCGATGTGCAATACCGATTTGTGACCTCGGTATATCGCGAGAAACTTTAGAAATTTGCCAATACCGACATGTGACATCAGTATTGACCAAATTTCTAGGTTTTATTGACCGACCCGCTTTCCGACCCAGGTAAGTCCCGACCCGCCCAGGTAAGTTTTCTCCTTCCTCGCGACAAAAACCAGTCTGCCTCACGATTTTGTTTTTGACACCATCGATCTAAACTCCATTATTTCTTCATAACTCTCTCAATTTTTACTCAAAATTCGTGATTCAAAGTGCTAAAGTGCTAAACTCTCGATTTTCTCTGGGCTTTTTGGATTAATCATTGTTCTAGACATTTAATCCCAAACCCCCCAAGGTATTTCATCCATTTAAACTTTGAAAAACCATAGAATTGTGCTTGAGTGATAATTTCTTGTGGGTGATTAAGCATGCGTTTCACTTGTGCATGGACCTTGGGGCTAGGTTCTCTATGTCTAAACTTGTTGATTCATGTGTTTATTTTCGAAATTAATGGGAGAAATTTGAGTTAAATTGGAGTTGGAGATTGAAATTTTGGAACTTGATTGTGTTTATTGAATTCAAGTGCATAGATATACATATCTTGCTTGCTTTTAGTTGGATTTTTCCTTGTTGATTGAGCATCGGTTTGAGAAACCTTACTTTGAAAATTCGATGTCATTGTTTTTCTCGAGAATATTTGTAGGCACGATGGCGGATAAGGATGCTCCATCAACTCGCGCAAGAACCAAGGCTTCAACCGCTGTAAATGGCAAAGCCGTTGCAAAAGCTTCGAATAACAAAGGAAAAGCCGCGGCTAAGAGCACCAAAGCCAAAGGAAAACTGCGGTATCTACATCTCTACCTCGCGGGTCGACGCTTGCTCGGGCCAAGAATTCCAACAAGAAGGGTAAAGGCAAGAGAGTTGAGGAAGACAAGGAAGAAGGTGAAAGCTCAGACGAAGGAAGCTCAAGCCCGAAAATGCAACAGGCAAAGCCAAACGAGATGGATTACTTCGACAAGTTTTGCCAAATGAAGTTCGAGCAAGCCAAATTCATTGACGCGAAGATGTTGGATAAGATGGGGATAAGCGAAGAGGTGTGAATGCTCTTTGAGAATATGGGTCTTAGTAAGTTCATGGGCATGAAGTATGAAGCTTTCAAGGCGCTCTCTAACATGTTCCTAGCCACTCTCCGAGCTAGATTCGACGAAGCGGGTGATGCAAATTCTGGGTTTGGGGTCTTGAAGTTCAGAATTTTGGACGTCACCTACTCGGTCACTTTCCATGAGTTATGCGAGATATTCGGTTTCAAGGAAGAAGGGACTTACGGAAGGCAATACTTCGACTACCCTAGGCATGAGCTCCGAAATCCTTGGGCAACTATTGCATCCGGAGAATTTGAGGCCGGCGCCTCTAAGAATGCGAGCATACAGTACCCGACTCTTCGCTACGCGCACAAATCGTTGGTTCACATGTTCTATAACAAGGTGGAGATTGACACGGTTACGACGGAGGAAATGGAGTTGTTGGGGCTCAGTTTAAAGCCCATTCTACCCACTCTCCGCAATGGAAAAGAGTTCGAGGGTCCGGAGAGACTATCTTGTCTCACGACGCTATTGGTGAGACACTTGTTTACTTACCGGAACTGGGCTTGGAAGACAAAGGCGAAAAAGGCCGCCATATGCATCAAATGGATTATCACGCCTATTCTCATGGCGAAGGGTGTCAAACTCTCGGTTAGTGCCAATGAGTGGAAGTTTTTGGATGTGGGCTAGCTTGAAAAGACTAGGTTATACAAGGGAATGATCGACGGCAAGTTAGCTTACAACCTCCAACTCACCGAGACATCCCTTGCACAAGTATTTTTGCCTAATCCCGTACTCACCAACTTTCGTGATCCAAGGAACGTCATGTTTATTCCTCCCAAGAGTACCTCTACAACCGCTCCTCCGACCCTCCGATGCAAGCGTTCCGCAAGAGAGCACAAATGAAGAGAATCACCGAGACAAGAAGCATCACCGACGAGTCTCTTGATCTCGAAGAAGAAGTGCCAAATGCGTCATCACCAGAAACCGTCTACAGTAGTAAGCGCTACCATTTTGACCCTTATGATGGGGATATGCCTAACGCGGCAACAAGGCACGCTCATCACCAAACTCGACTCCTACAACGCATGTGCAAGTAGCAAAACACCAACATGAAGAAGATGGTTAAGGCGATCAAGTGTTTGAAGAAGACAGTTAAAGCCATGAGTCGAACCATCAATGACCTCAAGGGAGGAGGTTGCGGAGAGAGTTCCTAAAGGACCGGAGAAGTAGGGGATGCCGTCATGGGCGCAAACCTCGCGCCACAAGGTGGATATATGGCATTGGTCGAGAGCACTAGCCGACCCACGGCCCGAGCGGAGAAGGCAACGAAGAGGAGAGCAATGCGGTCCCCATCTCCCATCTCAAGCAATCCATCATACTCGATGGGGTCTTCATCCCCGTCTCAAAGTTTCTAGGTACTTCCCGAAACTCTTGTACATAGTTTTTCTTTTATTGAGTCATGCATTGTATAGTTTTCCCTTATTTGGGCTTTTCTCTTGAATTTATTTCACACTGGGATGGTGTGATTTAAGTTTGGGGGAGGGGCCGGTATCTAATCATGTTTATTTTGATCTTATTTTCAATTTCGCATTTTGAGTCTCATGCATTCCATTTAAGGCATAGAAAAACCAAATTTTTTTGAAAAACACAAAAAGAAATCTTGTAGTAGCATTCATGAGTAGGATCGAGTCTAGTAACATTTAGGTTGCATTGCACGTGCATAGGGAGCAATGATTATTTTTTCTTGTAGAGTATCATTTTAAGAGCTCGTTCCAATGCCCTCGTTGCTAGTTGTTTGATGCTTTAGAGTATCATACAATCAATGATGAACCATATGTTGATGTCATGTTTCATTACCCATGTCTTAGCCAAAACAAGTTGTGATTTGATGTCCAATTCTACTTGAGTGAAAACCGTAATTTTGACATCTAATTATCATGTTTGTGCATTGCATAGCGAATTCATGGATACCAATACACATATTAGGCTATCTTCCTCTTTTTGCCACTCTTTGTTAGCTCAAATAGTCGGTTCCCATTATTGGAACGGTTAACCATTTCCATAACCCCACCGTCTTTCAAGCCATGAACCATTGGTGAGTGACGTAAGACATTTTTTCGAATCGATTAGGCAAAAAGTGTTGAGTTTAGAATGACAAGAAGAAGCTTCCATGTAGAGCTAGCTCTAAGTAAAAGGGCTAGACATAGGGTAAGGCTAGATAGATGGAATTTGGGGAATGAAGTAAGAAAGGGAGTGTGGAAAATGGGAAGAATCTGGAGAAAAAGTAGGGGATAAGCTATTGCTCGAAATGGTTGGCAATAAATTTTTTAAAATAGCTCTAAGTATCAAAGAAAAATTAGTCTCTAGCTCTCAAAAGGAAAGAAAAGGAGCAAAATATATATATATATATATATATATATATATATATATGGCTAAGGCAAAAGAAAATGAAATAAGAGAGACTAGAAAGAGTGAAAGAAGAGCTAAGTAAAAGAAATGTATTGAAAGCCAAACAATTTGGTGAAGAAGGAAATACCCTAAGTGCTTGAGTGAAAGAGAAGTGGTGAGACAATATGGGTAGTAAAGGCAAATGGCCTTGTGAAAAAGGGTAGCTTAAGGAGGGTTTTCACTGGGGTTCAGAAATTATGAGTTGAGATCGGTTTGAGGCATTGGATAGATGGGAGTTATCCTTGTATGCATCTATTGGGCTTTACTCTTAGCATTTTGCATTAGTCGATTCTTTTTTAGAGATCCCCTTGCTTGGAAACCACTACTTGTGTTGAGATCACCTTTATCTCAAAACCATCACATAGCCAAATGAATTCACTTGCCTTGCATAAAACATGATTCACTTGAACCTATTAAATAAATGTCAAAGGATTGGATGATAGGAAGGTTTGTGTAGATTGGGACTTTGGCTTGATTCGTGCATGGATAGATATGGCTAGCTCTTTTTGAGTAGACTTGTTTGATCGCATCCTAGAATTTGTAACTTGGACATTGGGCTTGAATTCTTTTTGTGATACTTGTGGATTTGAGTTCCCGCTCTCTATCCTCTCTCTCTCTACTTGCTCGTGTTTGTTTACTTGAGGGCAAGCACATGAGTAAGTTTGGGGGAGTTGATATTCATGCATTTTACATGTTCTACCTTGCATTTTAGCTAATACTTTTAGGCATTTGCATGCATAATCATAGCATTGTTTGGCATTTTGGTTTGAACTAGAGTATTAGTTGTTTGCATTATGTCCTAGGAAGTTTGGTATGTTTCGGGACGTATTTTAGATACTTTGGAGAAGACTCGAGGCTCGGGACGTGAGGCCAATCGGATTGGAGACAATGAGATGGAGCTAAAGTCATGAGGAGTCTCGACCAGCTAATACCGAGGTCACATATCGGTACTACCGATCGGTATTGAAGCCTCAGGGGACTACACTGACGTCACAAGTCGGTGGAACTCCCGGGGGAGATCCGGAGGAAACCAGCCTTAACACCGACGTGCAATACCGAGGAGTGACATCGGTATGTCTCACGCAGCATCAAGAAATTTTAGTTCAATACCGAGGTCACAAATCGGTGTGCCTCATCGGTGCAAAAACCCATGACCAATACCGAGATGTTTTACCGATGTGTGACATCGGTATTGACCCCTGTTACACTTTTATCCAACTAAACCGGGTCGGTACCCGGTTTGTCTCGGGTCGACCCGGTTCACCACTATTCACTATGTATGCCCATAAACCTAATTTTCATGGGCTAAGTCGTTTTCTAAGTAAAAACCCTAGCTAAGTGAGATCTAAACTGATTTGTAAGAGATTGATCCTTTTTATTTATGCATTTTGAGTATTGTTTTCCTTGATTCCATCCATCTATCTTCTATTCTCTAATCATCCAATCAATTGATCATGGGTTTTAACTCTTCTTTTATGAGATTTGTTGAAACCATGGTGATTAGTGAGTAGTTCTTAGAGTTTGGGGATGAATTAGAGTTAGGGTGATTCCAAGATTGATTATTGATACTTATGATTAGATTATCTTGTTTCTCTTCTTGATTAGTGGTCTTAATGCTAGATTAGGCTTGAGAAAACCAATTTAGACCAAGGGGCATTTCACACTCACAAGGTGTTTGATGAAATGCCTTGATAAGCTAATCAAGAGATATTCATTCTTAGTCTATGAGAGTATTTGTCTAGGTTGTATATTTGGTTGATCTTGTTTGTTTACACTTAATGTTTTCTAGTTAGTAATTCACAAATGAGAGTTTGATCTTGAATTAGTAATTAGCAGGGTGATTAATGTCTTGTGAGAAAATTAGTCATGCTTAATGATCATTGCCTAGGAATAGCTTGTTTGTTCATTAAGCATCATGAATTAGTCTTGGATCATCCAAATTCGATTATCCCATCCTTGAATTCGTTTATATTTCTTGCATTACAACATGTTTAGTTTGCTATTTCTTGTTCTCAATTTAAGTTGCTTAGTTCATTGGTTAAACAACAATTCTTGCTTATTTTGCTTAACTTAAGAAGTGCTTTGTATTTTTGGTGTTTTGAAACAATACCCATTGGATTGAACCTCTTTTACTAGCAATAGTATATCGGGTAATTGACCTCGAGACTTGCAAAAGTCATTCATCAGTTACTTCTCATTAAATAAAAAATATATTCTATTTCTATTGTTTTTTAATATATTTTTATGTGTTTGCTTTGCATTTGAATTAACTAATTACTTGTTTCTAGAGTTTTCAATATTGTTAAAGTGTGTTTTACAATAATAGCATGTAAAACATGAAAATTTAATAAATGCATTATTAGTTTTTAAAAAAATATATATCTGTCAGGATTTAGAGTAAAATTGAGATCTATAACATGTATAGGATTCAAATCAATTTTTTTTTTTTTCTAGAATTTGTTTCTTATGTTGGCAAATACCTATGGTTGAGTATTTGGATATGTGGCGTTTGTGTAAGATTTGAAGTAGTAATGGATAATCGATATCTCAGTCTAGAAGTGAAGAGATCGACATCTCCTCTTCGGCTCTTCCTAACCTAGTTGATTCTCTCGAGTAAGAAACAAACTTATTTCTTATTCCAAGATGAAGGATAACGGTTTCTACATGAAACACTTCAAATTTAACCCTAAAAGCAACTATTGCAAGAGCACATTTAATGAAATAGTAATCTAGAGATCGAATCCACAAGGACCAAGTGTAACACTACAAGAATGAAAGAAGAAAGTAAATCTAAGACGAATGACAATTGTTTGTGGTTTGTAACTTCTAAGAATGATATAAATTCAATTATTTAGAATTTTTGTAACTTCTAAGAACGATGTACATTAGCATGTGCGGACTAACCACCTAGACTCTCTTAAGGCACATTGAAAGTGTTAAAAAACTTTTTTTCTAACGATAGGTGTATAAACAAGAGACAGATGATGATAGGTTTATAATCACAATACAGGTAAAAGTCTAAACGATTAGTTTGTGCAATATTTAATATTTTTTTCTGATGTGTCACTCCCATAATTATTCTCAGTTGGAAGTTATTCGATCTAATAGAAAGGTGATAGGTAAGAATTCTAACTTTAACTTTAGGTTGTTAATGTACTTTAATTAAATGTTGTAGATAATTTGACTTTAAAATAATTGGTAGCGATTTAAAAATAAATAAGTTTTATTTTGTTGGCTTTCAAAAAATAAACCATCGCAAAACAAAAAGGCGATATTAGACTGCGTTAGTTGAATTTGAAGGGCTTTAAAAGTGGTAAACCTTAATTGGATAAATTAGAACTTTAAGATTTTAAAATAAAATAAAAGTTTATAAAGTCTCATAGTTAAAATAAACTAAAAGTTTTCAAAGTTTTATAAAAAAATAGTAAAAATAACAAGAAAGAAACCACAAACCATCAACAATTTTTCAAACATATATACATCTAAATGTAATAAAACAAAATTAGTAAATTGATATCTTGGATTTTTACATGATTTATAGCCATGTTTTTCCTTGTCGTTACGCATTTACATTCATGTTTAGGTACAACTAGTTGCATTTGCATATTTTAGGTTTTGGAGTGGAATCAAGGATTTGAAGCTTACTTGAACCAAATAGAAGTCTTTTGGGAGCTAAAGAAACCTAATGGAGTTTGGAAAAAGATCATGGGGGCAAAAGAGACTAGTTTGGAGCAAGAGCTATGCCCAAAAATCAAGGAAAATGCGGAGGCCATCCGAAGTGACTTAAAGATCGAGTCAGATGAATGCTTTCTATTTGAATTTAGCTTTGGATATCTTGATGAAAGTCATAGATAATCGAGATAGATTTCGTTTGGAGCTTATTTCAAGTCATTTCGAGAAGCGGTTCAAGAGATACAATAAGTTTAGTAAGCACATGTCTGTCTGGCGCGCGGATGAACTACCAGTGATCTGCAGCGACGAGATGCGGCAGCTGTACCGCCGTCGCCAAACCAGTGATCTCCAGCTACCAATCTGCAGTGACGAGATGCGGCAGCTTCAGAGCACCCATAGCCAAGATCCACTAGATCAAACCCGGTTTATCATGGGTTGAGCCGGATCCAACCCAAACTCTAAAAGCTAAAAAACGTAATTTTGTAGATCTTCTTCTCTCTTTTCAAACTCTTTCCCCTTTGAGATTTCTCTTGATTTTGTATGAGATTTTAAGTGTTTTAATGCAAGTTATTGTTATCTAAACCTTAATCTCTCTTTTCTTAATCACTCTTCATGATTATCAACACTATCTTCATGTTGTTGGTTTCATGGGGATTAGTGAGGAGTCCTTTAAGGATCTTTGAGTATGGTAGATTAGGATCGTTTTAGGTTGATTCATGATTCTTAGGGCTTAGTTTATATGTAATCTTTACTCATTAGGGGGTTTTAATTATAGATTAACCTTAGCAAAGTTGATTTAGAGCTTAAGGAATTTCATGCCCGTAAGGTGTTCGATGAAATTCCCCAAAAAACTTATTGAATGTTTTACTTGCTTAGCCTATGGAAATAAATTTCTAAGGAGTTTAAAGGCTATTTGATCTTGAATTTAATGCTTGTTGATTGCTTAATTGCAAATAGAAATTTGTTCTCAATTGGGTAATTAAGAAAGTGATTAATGCCATAGAAATTGATTAGTCTTGTTTAGTGATCTAGGCCTAAGGATTAGCATTATTTGTGTGAATTAGAATCATGGATTATCTTAGGATTTCTCAAGTCAATAACATTACCCAAGGATTCGTTTGCTTTATCTTGATTAATCATTTTAAGCTTCTTAGTTTACTTTCCCACTTTGTTTCAATTTGAATTGTGCTAGTCTTTTAATTGCTTTTGTTTTATGTTTTAGTATTTCTTGTTTACTCTCTATTTCATTAGGATTGTTTAGAAAACCTCAATCTTGATTAGCTTAGCTTAATTAGTATCTTGTATTCCTAGTGCGTTATTCTCATACCTCCTTGAAGTTATCTCCAAATACTACAATGACGTGAGTATTTGGGTAATTGTTATCGATAAAATTATCCACTATCAATTTGGCACCGTTGCCGAGGAGGTTTAGCAATAGCCATTATGATTTGGATTCTATTTGAGACTAAGTTTTTATTTATACTATGTTAATGCATATCGCTAAGTGCATGCTTCTCGTTGAGATGATGAATTTTCTCATATTTGTTGTTACTAACTTGTCTTCCTTGAATCTCTTGTGCTTCCAAAGGTATCAAAACCAAAAGAAAAAAATGGAAGGACAATATCATTTGAAGTGGTGGAAATGGACAGTCAAAGAAGCATTCATAAAGCTCCACAACCTCAAGAATTGGTATCAACTCCGACCCAAACTCAAGAGAATACGCCAACAATTGGAAGCTTTGATACTCTTCATTGTCATGAGTTGAGTTATAGAATCCATCCTCCTCCAATAGAAGCTAATGCCTATGAAATCAAGGCAAGTTTGATTCGATTGATTCAAGGCTCTAAGTTCTTTGGGATAGGAATGGAGAACCCTTATGATCATTTGATCTCCTTTGAGAGGTTGTGTGACACATTTAGGATTGGAGGTTGACCCGAAGATAGTATCAAGCTCATTTTGTTTCCATTTTCTCTTGGATAAAAGGCAAGCTAATGGGAGAGAGCTATACCATCTCACTTGGTCAATTCTTGGGATGATTGCAAGAGGATTTTCCTTCTAAGGTTATATCCCAAACAAAAAACGGTCCAAATTAGGAATGACATCTTGAGCTTGAAACAAGGCATCCATGAAACCTTTCAAGAGGCGTGGGATAGACTTAAAGGATACACTCGGAATTGTCCCCATCATGGATTCAAGAAAGAAGCTATTCTTAGTATTTTCTATTGGGAAGTTGATAAGAAACATAAATGGACACTGGATGTAGCTAGCAAAAGGCGTTTTGCAAACCTTACAGTGGAACAAGGAGAGATACTTGTTGAAAACCAACTTCAAAGTGATGGAAACTATGGTGAAGACTATGATAGAGCTCCAAGAGGAAGTGGGGAGTATGAAGATCAAATGAGAAAAGAGATGAAAGCTTTGAATCAGAAATTGGACAAAGTCTTACAAGTAACTCAAAAACCTATCAATTATGTTGGAGAATTTGATGGTAACCAAGGGCATCAAGAGATTGGTATTGAAGCTTGTCAAGATGATCAATGTGAGGTGAACTTTGTTGGTGGTTATCAAGGATGTTACAATCCAAACTACCATAATCATCAAAGGCAAAGCTTTCCACAAAGGAACTTCCAACCTAGGCCTCAATTCAACAATCAAGGTAACCCTTCCACTCAATCTCCTTCTCAAGATAATGAGGTGAAAAAATTGTTGCAAAGGGTTTTAAAAGGGCAAACCAAGGGCTATGCGGATATTGGAAAGAAGTTTGTGGAGATGAATAACAATATGGATGGGATGTACAATGAACTTGATGGTAAGATCACTAGCTTGGCTTCTCATGTGACGAAAATTGATGTCAAGATTGCTCAAACCACTTCTAGCTCAAAGATTCTAATTGGAAGATTTTGTGGTTGCTAGCAAGGTGCAAGTTGGGGCGTGTTCGAAGGAAGATGTTGAGAAAAGAGACGTGGTGACCAAGATGGTTGAAGAGGATGAATCTCGTAAGCTTGATGAGTATGATGGGAAAAGCTTGGATGGTGATTGTCTACTAGCCTTGTTTAATGAGTCTAAGATGGAGGAGCCATTGGTGAAGACACTAAAAATGGCAAGAAAGAAGCCTAAAGAGGACACCAAAAAGCAAGTGACGCACCCTCCCACCCTTGTTCCACCTTCCACCACTATGAGTTTACATCCTTTAAAACTTATAGATGGAGCCATTGAGTACAAAGTCAAGCGCAAGAGTACTTCTAAACCCTTAACAAGTGTGAAAGCCATTCTCCATCCCACAATTCAAGAGACCGACCAAACCAAGCTTCATGAGCTCCTCTCCACGGTTGTCAAGGTCAACCTAACACATGGCAACAGCTCGGTTTCATCCTCCACCACTCATCCCACCCCCACCGGTCCAACAAGGAGTTACAACACTCATTCTCTCCATTTCCCTAAGGATCACAACTAGGGCCAAGGTATTGTCCTAACTCTATCTCATTGTAAATACCATATATGTTTTCTTTCTTGTTTGCTTTTACCTTCTCCTTGACTTTTGTTACATCGGGACGGTGTAATTTAAGTTCGGGGGAGGGGTTTGTGCCTTTTGACTTTGTGTTTTGTGATCTTATTTTCCTTTTTGCATTCTTGAGTCTCATGCATTTATCTAAATGCATAGAAAAACCAAAATGTTTTGAAAATTTTGAAAGAATTAACACAAAAAGAAAGCATGTAGTTTCATTTTATATTATTAAGATTGAGTCTAGATGCATATAGGTTTGCATTCACTTGCATTGGGAGAAATGTCCATGTATAATATTAACTTAAGAGCTTTATTTAATGCCCTCGTTAGGAGTTCTTTGATGCATTTGAGCGATCACGAAGTTAAGGATGATTCATGCTTTGAACTCGCGGTTTGAATGTCTTTGTCTTTCTTGAAGCATGCTTTGATTTGAACCCAACTCTAATTATTTGAACTCTTAACTTGACTTAAAATTATCATGCTTGTACATTGAAAAGTTGAGCTCATGAATAGTATATACATATTTGAGCTATCTTCTCCCTTTTTACCACTCTCTTGTTAGCTCAAATAGCTGATTCTCATCTTTAGAACGATTAACCACACCCTAAAGCAAACCTTTCTTTCAAGCCTTCATTCCCTTGTGTAAGTTTGTGAGGCCTATTTTCGAATGAACTTAGCAAAACATGTTGAGTTTTGAGAACGGCAAAGAAGAGATTTTCATGTAGAACTAGCTCACACATCATTGAGCTAGACATAGTCTAAGTTAGTTGAGTTGGGGTTTTGGGTTGTTGTTAAAGAAAAAGAAAAATAAAAATGATGGGATGACATTCAAAGAAAGGATAATGTGGAGAAAGGAAAAGATTGGAAGAAAGGATAGGGGAAAGAAAAATTTTGAAATGGTTGGTGTGAAATTGTTCATATAGCTCTAAGCATTTGGGTTTGAGTCTCTAAGTATAAAAGAAAGAAAAAACCAAAAATGGCTAATGCATCCAAATGATGAATGGGAGACTAGTTAAGAAAGCAAAAGAAGAAGAAAGGTGATGAAGAAAGGAATCCCCTAAGTATGAAAAGAGAAGAAAGGTTGGAAAGAGTTGGTATAAGAAGGAGAAATACCTTGTGATTTGGGTAGTGTAGGAATGGAACTTGTTGGGATTAGAGATAGGATTCGAATTCATTAGGGGCATTGGGTAGATGGAAGTCTAATCTTTGTATGCACCATTATTTCTTACTCTTAGTATTTTGCATAAAGCTCATTCCTTCATGAGAGATCCCTTTGTTATGGAGTAACCACATCTTGAGATCACTTTTATCTCAAAACTTCTCTAAACCAGATGAGCTTTCTAGATTTGTATAAAACATGATTCACCATTGTACTTAATGAATGTTAAAGCGTTGGAGAATATGAATGCTTGTGGAGATTAAGCCATAGATCCAATTCGTGTAGCGACGAGTATGGCTAAATCTTTTGAAGTAGAGGTTGTTTGTGCATCATGCTTTATACAAATCTGGGTAATTAACAAAGTGATTAGTGCCATGGAAATTGATTAGTCTTGTTTAGTGATCTAGACCTAAGGATTAACATTGTTTGTGTGAATTGACATCATGGATTATCTTAGGATTGTTCAAATCAATAACATTACCCAAGGATTCGTTTGCTTTATCTTGATTAATCATTACCCAAGGACTACGTGTCTAAATGGGTTGAAGCAATCGCTAGTCCAACCAATGATGCTAAGGTAGTTCTCAAGCTCTTCAAGACCACCATTTTTCCGAGGTTTGGAGTTCCAAGAGTTGTGATTAGCAATGGGAGTAGCCACTTCATCAACAAGGTCTTCGAGAGTCTACTCAAGAAGTACGAGGTTAGGCATAAGGTGGCCACGCCATATCACCCTCAAACAAGCGGCCAAGTTGAGGTTTCAAACCGAAAAATCAAGACCATATTGGAGAAGACCGTGGAAAGTTCGAGAAAGGATTGGGCTAAGAAGTTAGACGATGCATTGTGGGATTACCGGACGGCATTCAAAACACCTCTCGAGACTACACCGGTTAATCTTCTCTACGGGAAATCATGCCACTTACCACTCGAGCTTTAGTACAAAGCCATGTGGGCCGTGAAGCTACTAAACTTTGATCTCAAGACGGCACAAGAGAGGCGCTTGATCATATTTCACGAACTCGACGAGATTAGGCTTGAAGCATATGAGAGCTCCAAGATCTACAAAAAGCGGACTAAAGCCTCCATGATAAGATAATTGTGCGCAAGGACTTCAAGGAAGGAGACCACGTCTTGTTCTTTAACTCGCGTCTCAAGTTTTTTCCCGGGAAGTTACACTCTAGATGGTCCGGTCCCTTTGTGATTAAAGAAGTGAGATCCTATTGAGCCGTCGTTCTTGTGAACAAGCAAGGAGTCAAATTTATTGCGAACGGCCAACGACTAAAACCGTACCACGCCAACGAAATCATTAAGGAGGGAGTCTCACTTCCCCTTGATGACGCTTCTACCGCTTGAACGTGGTAACAAACGTCGAACTTAGTGACGTTAAACAAAGTGCTATTGGGAGACACCCTAAGCTTATCATTGTATATACTTTTAGGATTCTTATTTTCTCTTTTTCGTAGTTCGTTTTGATGTTTTTGTTGAATGTTATAGGGACTCCAAGTTTCTTGAGGCATTACCGATGTGTATTGCCACGCCGGGGGAAAAAGAGGAGCAATACCGAGGTAACAAATCGGTGCAACAAGTCGGTATCCAAACCGAGGGAAAATCCCCTTAGCACCGATATGTTTCACCGAGGAGTGAAATTGGTATTGCTAGTTTTGCCATGTTGAGGGAAGCTCAATACCGATGTGTCACACCGACATGTGACATCGGTATTGCCACGCCGAAAAAAATAGAGGAGAAATACCAAGGTAACAAATCGGTGCAACAAGTCGGTATCCAAACCGAGGGCAAATCCCCTTAGTACCGATGTGCAATACCGATTTGTAACCTCGGTATATCGCGAGAAACTTTAGAAATTTGCCAATACCGACATGTGACATCAGTATTGACCAAATTTCTAGGTTTTATTGACCGACCCGCTTTCCGACCCAGGTAAGTCCCGACCCGCCCAGGTAAGTTTTCTCCTTCCTCGCGACAAAAATCAGTCTGCCTCACGATTTTGTTTTTGACACCATCGATCTAAACTCCATTATTTCTTCATAACTCTCTCAATTTTTACTCAAAATTCGTGATTCAAAGTGCTAAAGTGCTAAACTCTCGATTTTCTCTGGGATTTTTGGATTAATCATTGTTCTAGACATTTAATCCCAAACCCCCCAAGGTATTTCATCCATTTAAACTTTGAAAAACCATAGAATTGTGCTTGAGTGATAATTTCTTGTGGGTGATTAAACATGCGTTTCACTTGTGCATGGACCTTGGGGCTAGGTTCTCTATGTCTAAACTTGTTGATTCATGTGTTTATTTTCGAAATTAATGGGAGAAATTTGAGTTAAATTGGAGTTGGAGATTGAAATTTTGGAACTTGATTGTGTTTATTGAATTCAAGTGCATAGATATACATATCTTGCTTGCTTTTAGTTGGATTTTTCCTTGTTGATTGAGCATCGGTTTGAGAAACCTTACTTTGAAAATTCGATGTCATTGTTTTTCTCGAGAATATTTGTAGGCACGATGGCGGATAAGGATGCTCCATCAACTCGCGCAAGAACCAAGGCTTCAACCGCTGTAAATGGCAAAGCCGTTGCAAAAGCTTCGAATAACAAAGGAAAAGCCGCGGCTAAGAGCACCAAAGCCAAAGGAAAACTGCGGTATCTACATCTCTACCTCGCGGGTCGACGCTTGCTCGGGCCAAGAATTCCAACAAGAAGGGTAAAGGCAAGAGAGTTGAGGAAGACAAGGAAGAAGGTGAAAGCTCAGACGAAGGAAGCTCAAGCCCGAAAATGCAACAGGCAAAGCCAAACGAGATGGATTACTTCGACAAGTTTTGCCAAATGAAGTTCGAGCAAGCCAAATTCATTGACGCGAAGATGTTGGATAAGATGGGGATAAGCGAAGAGGTGTGAATGCTCTTTGAGAATATGGGTCTTAGTAAGTTCATGGGCATGAAGTATGAAGCTTTCAAGGCGCTCTCTAACATGTTCCTAGCCACTCTCCGAGCTAGATTCGACGAAGCGGGTGATGCAAATTCTGGGTTTGGGGTCTTGAAGTTCAGAATTTTGGACGTCACCTACTCGGTCACTTTCCATGAGTTATGCGAGATATTCGGTTTCAAGGAAGAAGGGACTTACGGAAGGCAATACTTCGACTACCCTAGGCATGAGCTCCGAAATCCTTGGGCAACTATTGCATCCGGAGAATTTGAGGCCGGCGCCTCTAAGAATGCGAGCATACAGTACCCGACTCTTCGCTACGCGCACAAATCGTTGGTTCACATGTTCTATAACAAGGTGGAGATTGACACGGTTACGACGGAGGAAATGGAGTTGTTGGGGCTCAGTTTAAAGCCCATTCTACACACTCTCCGCAATGGAAAAGAGTTCGAGGGTCCGGAGAGACTATCTTGTCTCACGACGCTATTGGTGAGACACTTGTTTGCTTACCGGAACTGGGCTTGGAAGACAAAGGCGAAAAAGGCCGCCATATGCATCAAATGGATTATCACGCCTATTCTCATGGCGAAGGGTGTCAAACTCTCGGTTAGTGCCAATGAGTGGAAGTTTTTGGATGTGGGCTAGCTTGAAAAGACTAGGTTATACAAGGGAATGATCGACGGCAAGTTAGCTTACAACCTCCAACTCACCGAGACATCCCTTGCACAAGTATTTTTGCCTAATCCCGTACTCACCAACTTTCGTGATCCAAGGAACGTCATGTTTATTCCTCCCAAGAGTACCTCTACAACCGCTCCTCCGACCCTCCAATGCAAGCGTTCCGCAAGAGAGCACAAATGAAGAGAATCACCGAGACAAGAAGCATCACCGACGAGTCTCTTGATCTCGAAGAAGAAGTGCCAAATGCGTCATCACCAGAAACCGTCTACAGTAGTAAGCGCTACCATTTTGACCCTTATGATGGGGATATGCCTAACGCGGCAACAAGGCACGCTCATCACCAAACTCGACTCCTACAACGCATGTGCAAGTAGCAAAACACCAACATGAAGAAGATGGTTAAGGCGATCAAGTGTTTGAAGAAGACAGTTAAAGCCATGAGTCGAACCATCAATGACCTCAAGGTAGGAGGTTGCGGAGAGAGTTCCTAAAGGACCGGAGAAGTAGGGGATGCCGTCATGGGCGCAAACCTCGCGCCACAAGGTGGATATATGGCATTGGTCGAGAGCACTAGCCGACCCACGGCCCGAGCGGAGAAGGCAACGAAGAGGAGAGCAATGCGGTCCCCATCTCCCATCTCAAGCAATCCATCATACTCGATGGGGTCTTCATCCCCGTCTCAAAGTTTCTAGGTACTTCCCGAAACTCTTGTACATAGTTTTTCTTTTATTGAGTCATGCATTGTATAGTTTTCCCTTATTTGGGCTTTTCTCTTGAA
The DNA here is from genome assembly GCA_030161315.1 of Eutrema japonicum. Classification (NCBI taxonomy): domain Eukaryota; kingdom Viridiplantae; phylum Streptophyta; class Magnoliopsida; order Brassicales; family Brassicaceae; genus Eutrema; species Eutrema japonicum. The sequence goes on from BSQW01000001.1 coordinate 38,155,984, forward strand.
TTTATTTCACACTGGGATGGTGTGATTTAAGTTTTGGGGAGGGGCCGGTATCTAATCATGTTTATTTTGATCTTATTTTCAATTTCGCATTTTGAGTCTCATGCATTCCATTTAAGGCATAGAAAAACCAAAATTTTTTTGAAAAACACAAAAAGAAATCTTGTAGTAGCATTCATGAGTAGGATCGAGTCTAGTAACATTTAGGTTGCATTGCACGTGCATAGGGAGCAATGATTATTTTTTCTTGTAGAGTATCATTTTAAGAGCTCGGTCCAATGCCCTCGTTGCTAGTTGTTTGATGCTTTAGAGTATCATACAATCAATGATGAACCATATGTTGATGTCATGTTTCATTACCCATGTCTTAGCCAAAACAAGTTGTGATTTGATGTCCAATTCTACTTGAGTGAAAACCGTAATTTTGACATCTAATTATCATGTTTGTGCATTGCATAGCGAATTCATGGATACCAATACACATATTAGGCTATCTTCCTCTTTTTGCCACTCTTTGTTAGCTCAAATAGTCGGTTCCCATTATTGGAACGGTTAACCATTTCCATAACCCCACCGTCTTTCAAGCCATGAACCATTGGTGAGTGACGTAAGACATTTTTTCGAATCGATTAGGCAAAAAGTGTTGAGTTTAGAATGACAAGAAGAAGCTTCCATGTAGAGCTAGCTCTAAGTAAAAGGGCTAGACATAGGGTAAGGCTAGATAGATGGAATTTGGGGAATGAAGTAAGAAAGGGAGTGTGGAAAATGGGAAGAATCTGGAGAAAAAGTAGGGGATAAGCTATTGCTCGAAATGGTTGGCAATAAATTTTTTAAAATAGCTCTAAGTATCAAAGAAAAATTAGTCTCTAGCTCTCAAAAGGAAAGAAAAGGAGCAAAATATATATATATATATATATATATATATATATATATGGCTAAGGCAAAAGAAAATGAAATAAGAGAGACTAGAAAGAGTGAAAGAAGAGCTAAGTAAAAGAAATGTATTGAAAGCCAAACCATTTGGTGAAGAAGGAAATACCCTAAGTGCTTGAGTGAAAGAGAAGTGGTGAGACAATATGGGTAGTAAAGGCAAATGGCCTTGTGAAAAAGGGTAGCTTAAGGAGGGTTTTCACTGGGGTTCAGAAATTATGAGTTGAGATCGGTTTGAGGCATTGGATAGATGGGAGTTATCCTTGTATGCATCTATTGGGCTTTACTCTTAGCATTTTGCATTAGTCGATTCTTTTTTAGAGATCCCCTTGCTTGGAAACCACTACTTGTGTTGAGATCACCTTTATCTCAAAACCATCCCATAGCCAAATGTATTCACTTTCCTTGCATAAAACATGATTCACTTGAACCTATTAAATAAATGTCAAAGGATTGGATGATAGGAAGGTTTGTGTAGATTGGGACTTTGGCTTGATTCGTGCATGGATAGATATGGCTAGCTCTTTTTGAGTAGACTTGTTTGATCGCATCCTAGAATTTGTAACTTGGACATTGGGCTTGAATTCTTTTTGTGATACTTGTGGATTTGAGCTCCCGCTCTCTATCCTCTCTCTCTCTACTTGCTCGTGTTTGTTTACTTGAGGGCAAGCACATGAGTAAGTTTGGGGGAGTTGATATTCATGCATTTTACATGTTCTACCTTGCATTTTAGCTAATACTTTTAGGCATTTGCATGCATAATCATAGCATTGTTTGGCATTTTGGTTTGAACTAGAGTATTAGGTGTTTGCATTATGTCCTAGGAAGTTTGGTATGTTTCGGGACGTATTTTAGATACTTTGGAGAAGACTCGAGGCTCGGGACGTGAGGCCAATCGGATTGGAGACAATGAGATGGAGCTAAAGTCATGAGGAGTCTCGGCCAGCTAATACCGAGGTCACATATCGGTACTACCGATTGGTATTGAAGCCTCAGGGGACTACACTGACGTCACAAGTCGGTGGAACTCCCGGGGGAGATCCGGAGGAAACCAGCCTTAACACCGACGTGCAATACCGAGGAGTGACATCGGTATGTCTCACGCAGCATCAAGAAATTTTAGTTCAATACCGAGGTCACAAATCGGTGTGCCTCATCGGTGCAAAAACCCATGACCAATACCGAGATGTTTTACCGATGTGTGACATCGGTATTGACCCCTGTTACACTTTTATCCAACTAAACCGGGTCGGTACCCGGTTTGTCTCGGGTCGACCCGGTTCACCACTATTCACTATTTATGCCCATAAACCTAATTTTCATGGGCTAAGTCGTTTTCTAAGTAAAAACCCTAGCTAAGTGAGATCTAAACTGATTTGTAAGAGATTGATCCTTTTTATTTATGCATTTTGAGTATTGTTTTCCTTGATTCCATCCATCTATCTTCTATTCTCTAATCATCCAATCAATTGATCATGGGTTTTAACTCTTCTTTTATGAGATTTGTTGAAACCATGGTGATTAGTGAGTAGTTCTTAGAGTTTGGGGATGAGTTATAGTTAGGGTGATTCCAAGATTGATTATTGATACTTATGATTAGATTATCTTGTTTCTCTTCTTGATTAGTGGTCTTAATGCTAGATTAGGCTTGAGAAAACCAATTTAGACCAAGGGGCATTTCACACCCACAAGGTGTTTGATGAAATGCCTTGATAAGCTAATCAAGAGATATTCATTCTTAGTCTATGAGAGTATTTGTCTAGGTTGTATATTTGGTTGATCTTGTTTGTTTACACTTAATGTTTTCTAGTTAGTAATTCACAAATGAGAGTTTGATCTTGAATTAGTAATTAGCAGGGTGATTAATGTCTTGTGAGAAAATTAGTCATGCTTAATGATCATTGCCTAGGAATAGCTTGTTTGTTCATTAAGCATCATGAATTAGTCTTGGATCATCCAAATTCGATTATCCCATCCTTGAATTCGTTTATATTTCTTGCATTACAACATGTTTAGTTTGCTATTTCTTGTTCTCAATTTAAGTTGCTTAGTTCATTGGTTAAACAACAATTCTTGCTTATTTTGCTTAACTTAAGAAGTGCTTTGTATTTTTGGTGTTTTGAAACAATACCCATTGGATTGAACCTCTTGTACTAGCAATAGTATATCGGGTAATTGACCTCGAGACTTGCAAAAGTCATTCATCACTTACTTCTCATTAAATAAAAAATATATTCTATTTCTATTGTTTTTTAATATATTTTTATGTGTTTGCTTTGCATTTGAATTAACTAATTACTTGTTTCTAGAGTTTTCAATATTGTTAAAGTGTGTTTTACAATAATAGCATGTAAAACATGAAAATTTAATAAATGCATTATTAGTTTAAAAAAAAAAAATATCTGTCACGATTTAGAGTAAAATTGAGATCTATAACATGTATAGGATTCAAATCAATTTTTTTTTTTTTTCTAGAATTTGTTTCTTATGTTGGCAAATACCTATGGTTGAGTATTTGGATATGTGGCGTTTGTGTAAGATTTGAAGTAGTAATGGATAATCGATATCTCAGTCTAGAAGTGAAGAGATCGACATCTCCTCTTCGGCTCTTCCTAACCTAGTTGATTCTCTCGAGTAAGAAACAAACTTATTTCTTATTCCAAGATGAAGGATAACGGTTTCTACATGAAACACTTCAAATTTAACCCTAAAAGCAACTATTGCAAGAGCACATTTAATGAAATAGTAATCTAGAGATCGAATCCATAAGGACCAAGTGTAACACTACAAGAATGAAAGAAGAAAGTAAATCTAAGACGAATGACAATTGTTTGTGGTTTGTAACTTCTAAGAATGATATAAATTCAATTATTTAGAATTTTTGTAACTTCTAAGAACGATGTACATTAGCATGTGCGGACTAACCACCTAGACTCTCTTAAGGCACATTGAAAGTGTTAAAAAACTTTTTTTCTAACGATAGGTGTATAAACAAGAGACAGATGATGATAGGTTTATAATCACAATACAGGTAAAAGTCTAAACGATTAGTTTGTGCAATATTTAATATTTTTTTTCTGATGTGTCACTCCCATAATTATTCTCAGTTGGAAGTTATTCGATCTAATAGAAAGGTGATAGGTAAGAATTCTAACTTTAACTTTAGGTTGTTAATGTACTTTAATTAAATGTTGTAGATAATTTGACTTTAAAATAATTGGTAGCGATTTAAAAATAAATAAGTTTTATTTTGTTGGCTTTCAAAAAATAAACCATCGCAAAACAAAAAGGCGATATTAGACTGCGTTAGTTGAATTTGAAGGGCTTTAAAAGTGGTAAACCTTAATTGGATAAATTAGAACTTTAAGATTTTAAAATAAAATAAAAGTTTATAAAGTCTCATAGTTAAAATAAACTAAAAGTTTTCAAAGTTTTATAAAAAAATAGTAAAAATAACAAGAAAGAAACCACAAACCATCAACAATTTTTCAAACATATATACATCTAAATGTAATAAAAAAAATTAGTAAATTGATATCTTGGATTTTTACATGATTTATAGCCATGTTTTTCCTTGTCGTTACGCATTTACATTCATGTTTAGGTACAACTAGTTGCATTTGCATATTTTAGGTTTTGGAGTGGAATCAAGGATTTGAAGCTTACTTGAACCAAATAGAAGTCTTTTGGGAGCTAAAGAAACCTAATGGAGTTTGGAAAAAGATCATGGGGGCAAAAGAGACTAGTTTGGAGCAAGAGCTATGCCCAAAAATCAAGGAAAATGCGGAGGCCATCCGAAGTGACTTAAAGATCGAGTCAGATGAATGCTTTCTATTTGAATTTAGCTTTGGATATCTTGATGAAAGTCATAGATAATCGAGATAGATTTCGTTTGGAGCTTATTTCAAGTCATTTCGAGAAGCGGTTCAAGAGATACAATAAGTTTAGTAAGCACATGTCTGTCTGGCGCGCGGATGAACTACCAGTGATCTGCAGCGACGAGATGCGGCAGCTGTACCGCCGTCGCCAAACCAGTGATCTCCAGCGACCAATCTGCAGTGACGAGATGCGGCAGCTGCAGAGCACCCATAACCAAGATCCACCAGATCAAACCCGGTTTATCATGGGTAAACCCGGATCCAACCCAAACTCTAAAAGCTAAAAAACGTAATTTTGTAGATCTTCTTCTCTCTTTTCAAACTCTTTCCCCTTTGAGATTTCTCTTGATTTTGTATGAGATTTTAAGTGTTTTAATGCAAGTTATTGTTATCTAAACCTTAATCTCTCTTTTCTTAATCACTCTTCATGATTATCAACACTATCTTCATGTTGTTGGTTTCATGGGGATTAGTGAGGAGTCCTTTAAGGATCTTTGAGTATGGTAGATTAGGATCGTTTTAGGTTGATTCATGATTCTTAGGGCTTATTTTATATGTAATATTTACTCATTAGGGGGTTTTAATTATAGATTAACCTTAGCAAAGTTGATTTAGAGCTTAAGGAATTTCATGCCCGTAAGGTGTTCGATGAAATTCCCCAAAAAACTTATTGAATGTTTTACTTGCTTAGCCTATGGAAATAAATTTCTAAGGAGTTTAAAGGCTATTTGATCTTGAATTTAATGCTTGTTGATTGCTTAATTGCAAATAGAAATTTGTTCTCAATTGGGTAATTAAGAAAGTGATTAATGCCATAGAAATTGATTAGTCTTGTTTAGTGATCTAGGCCTAAGGATTAGCATTATTTGTGTGAATTAGAATCATGGATTATCTTAGGATTTCTCAAGTCAATAACTTTACCCAAGGATTCGTTTGCTTTATCTTGATTAATCATTTTAAGCTTCTTAGTTTACTTTCCCACTTTGTTTCAATTTGAATTGTGCTAGTCTTTTAATTACTTTTGTTTTATGTTTTAGTATTTCTTGTTTACTCTCTATTTCATTAGGATTGTTTAGAAAACCTCAATCTTGATTAGCTTAGCTTAATTAGTATCTTGTATTCCTAGTGCGTTATTCTCATACCTCCTTGAAGTTATCTCCAAATACTACAATGACGTGAGTATTTGGGTAATTGTTATCGATAAAATTATCCACTATCAATTTGGCACCGTTGCCGAGGAGGTTTAGCAATAGCCATTATGATTTGGATTCTATTTGAGACTAAGTTTTTATTTATACTATGTTAATGCATATCGCTAAGTGCATGCTTCTCGTTGAGATGATGAATTTTCTCATATTTGTTGTTACTAACTTGTCTTCCTTGAATCTCTTGTGCTTCCAAAGGTATCAAAACCAAAAGAAAAAAATGGAAGGACAATATCATTTGAAGTGGTGGAAATGGACAGTCAAAGAAGCATTCATAAAGCTCCACAACCTCAAGAATTGGTATCAACTCCGACCCAAGCTCAAGAGAATACGCCAACAATTGGAAGCTTTGATACTCTTCATTGTCATGAGTTGAGTTATAGAATCCATCCTCCTCCAATAGAAGCTAATGCCTATGAAATCAAGGCAAGTTTGATTCGATTGATTCAAGGCTCTAAGTTCTTTGGGATAGGAATGGAGAACCCTTATGATCATTTGATCTCCTTCGAGAGGTTGTGTGACACATTTAGGATTGGAGGTTGACCCGAAGATAGTATCAAGCTCATTTTGTTTCCATTTTCTCTTGGATAAAAGGCAAGCTAATGGGAGAGAGCTATACCATCTCACTTGGTCAATTCTTGGGATGATTGCAAGAGGATTTTCCTTCTAAGGTTATATCCCAAACAAAAAACGGTCCAAATTAGGAATGACATCTTGAGCTTGAAACAAGGCATCCATGAAACCTTTCAAGAGGCGTGGGATAGACTTAAAGGATACACTCGGAATTGTCCCCATCATGGATTCAAGAAAGAAGCTATTCTTAGTATTTTCTATTGGGAAGTTGATAAGAAACATAAATGGACACTGGATGTAGCTAGCAAAAGTCGTTTTGCAAACCTTACAGTGGAACAAGGAGAGATACTTGTTGAGAACCAACTTCAAAGTGATGGAAACTATGGTGAAGACTATGATAGAGCTCCAAGAGGAAGTGGGGAGTATGAAGATCAAATGAGAAAATAGATGAAAGCTTTGAATCAGAAATTGGACAAAGTCTTACAAGTAACTCAAAAACCTATCAATTATGTTGGAGAATTTGATGGTAACCAAGGGCATCAAGAGATTGGTATTGAAGCTTGTCAAGATGATCAATGTGAGGTGAACTTTGTTGGTGGTTATCAAGGATGTTACAATCCAAACTACCATAATCATCAAAGGCAAAGCTTTCCACAAAGGAACTTCCAACCTAGGCCTCAATTCAACAATCAAGGTAACCCTTCCACTCAATCTCCTTCTCAAGATAATGAGGTGAAAAAATTGTTGCAAAGGGTTTTAAAAGGGCAAACCAAGGGCTATGCGGATATTGGAAAGAAGTTTGTGGAGATGAATAACAATATGGATGGGATGTACAATGAACTTGATGGTAAGATCACTAGCTTGGCTTCTCATGTGACGAAAATTGATGTCAAGATTGCTCAAACCACTTCTAGCTCAAAGATTCTAATTGGAAGATTTTGTGGTTGCTAGCAAGGTGCAAGTTGGGGCGTGTTCGAAGGAAGATGTTGAGAAAAGAGACGTGGTGACCAAGATGGTTGAAGAGGATGAATCTCGTAAGCTTGATGAGTATGATGGGAAAAGCTTGGATGGTGATTGTCTACTAGCCTTGTTTAATGAGTCTAAGATGGAGGAGCCATTGGTGAAGACACTAAAAATGGCAAGAAAGAAGCCTAAAGAGGACACCAAAAAGCAAGTGACCCACCCTCCCACCCTTGTTCCACCTTCCACCACTATGAATTTACATCCTTTAAAACTTATAGATGGAGCCATTGAGTACAAAGTCAAGCGCAAGAGTACTTCTAAACCCTTAACAAGTGTGAAAGCCATTCTCCATCCCACAATTCAAGAGACCGACCAAACCAAGCTTCATGAGCTCCTCTCCACGGTTGTCAAGGTCAACCTAACACATGGCAACAGCTCGGTTTCATCCTCCACCACTCATCCCACCCCCACCGGTCCAACAAGGAGTTACAACACTCATTCTCTCCATTTCCCTAAGGATCACAACTAGGGCCAAGGTATTGTCCTAACTCTATCTCATTGTAAATACCATATATGTTTTCTTTCTTGTTTGCTTTTACCTTCTCCTTGACTTTTGTTACATCGGGACGGTGTAATTTAAGTTCGGGGGAGGGGTTTGTGCCTTTTGACTTTGTGTTTTGTGATCTTATTTTCCTTTTTGCATTCTTGAGTCTCATGCATTTATCTAAATGCATAGAAAAACCAAAATGTTTTGAAAATTTTGAAAGAATTAACACAAAAAGAAAGCATGTAGTTTCATTTTATATTATTAAGATTGAGTCTAGATGCATATAGGTTTGCATTCACTTGCATTGGGAGAAATGTCCATGTATAATATTAACTTAAGAGCTTTATTTAATGCCCTCGTTAGGAGTTCTTTGATGCATTTGAGCGATCACGAAGTTAAGGATGATCCATGCTTTGAACTCGCGGTTTGAATGTCTTTGTCTTTCTTGAAGCATGCTTTGATTTGAACCCAACTCTAATTATTTGAACTCTTAACTTGACTTAAAATTATCATGCTTGTACATTGAAAAGTTGAGCTCATGAATAGTATATACATATTTGAGCTATCTTCTCCCTTTTTACCACTCTCTTGTTAGCTCAAATAGCTGATTCTCATCTTTAGAACGATTAACCACACCCTAAAGCAAACCTTTCTTTCAAGCCTTCATTCCCTTGTGTAAGTTTGTGAGGCCTATTTTCGAATGAACTTAGCAAAACATGTTGAGTTTTGAGAACGGCAAAGAAGAGATTTTCATGTAGAACTAGCTCACACATCATTGAGCTAGACATAGTCTAAGTTAGTTGAGTTGGGGTTTTGGGTTGTTGTTAAAGAAAAAGAAAAATAAAAATGATGGGATGACATTCAAAGAAAGGATAATGTGGAGAAAGGAAAAGATTGGAAGAAAGGATAGGGGAAAGAAAAATTTTGAAATGGTTGGTGTGAAATTGTTCATATAGCTCTAAGCATTTGGGTTTGAGTCTCCAAGTATAAAAGAAAGAAAAAACCAAAAATGGCTAATGCATCCAAATGATGAATGGGAGACTAGTTAAGAAAGCAAAAGAAGAAGAAAGGTGATGAAGAAAGGAATCCCCTAAGTATGAAAAGAGAAGAAAGGTTGGAAAGAGTTGGTATAAGAAGGAGAAATACCTTGTGATTTGGGTAGTGTAGGAATGGAACTTGTTGGGATTAGAGATAGGATTCGAATTCATTAGGGGCATTGGGTAGATGGAAGTCTAATCTTTGTATGCACCATTATTTCTTACTCTTAGTATTTTGCATAAAGTTCATTCCTTCATGAGAGATCCCTTTGTTATGGAGTAACCACATCTTGAGATCACTTTTATCTCAAAACTTCTCTAAACCAGATGAGCTTTCTAGATTTGTATAAAACATGATTCACCATTGTACTTAATGAATGTTAAAGCGTTGGAGAATATGAATGCTTGTGGAGATTAAGCCATAGACCCAATTCGTGTAGCGACGAGTATGGCTAAATCTTTTGAAGTAGAGGTTGTTTGTACATCATGCTTTATACAAATCTGGTTAATTAACAAAGTGATTAGTGCCATGGAAATTGATTAGTCTTGTTTAGTGATCTAGACCTAAGGATTAACATTGTTTGTGTGAATTGACATCATGGATTATCTTAGGATTGTTCAAATCAATAACATTACCCAAGGATTCGTTTGCTTTATCTTGATTAATCGTTTTAAGCTTCTTAGTTTACTTCCCGCTTTGTTTCAATTTGAATTGTGCTATTCTTTTAATTGCTTTTGTTTTATACTTTAGTCTTTCTTGTTTACTCTATATTTTATTAGGATTGTTTATAAAACCCCAATCTTGATTAATTAGCTTAGTTTAAGTAGTATCTTGTATTCCTAGTGCTTCATTCTCACATCTCCTTGGATTGATCCCCAAATACTACAATAATGTGACTATTTGGGTAATTGATTTCGATAAAATTATCCCCTATCATAAATAATTTAACGGTTATAATAAGTCCCATGTATAGTAAAATATAATATAAATACTATCATATTTCTAAAATTATTTGATTATATATTTTCAATGTTTATATCAATAGTTCTTTGTATCTAATTATACATTTCATTTGATAAAACATCAACACCAACATTAAAATTCAATCTCATCCCGTGCACAAGTCAAAATCTAGTATTAATTAAACACAATAATTACAAAGTTTCTCACTGAACTAGAACACAATAACACACAAACATAACACAATAATTATAACACACAAGCATAACACAATTCAAAACACATTAAACACACAAAATAAAATACAAGATAAAGATATATATATTTTTTTTCATCCAAGCATCACTTGCACTTTCACTTCACTTCCACTTCTACGTTGATACAGCTGCCTCAGTCTTCGGCACTTGCACTTTCACTTCCACTTACGGAAACATCAGTATCTGCTTAATTGCGCCCTCAGCTGCTCCTCCTCTCTATCTCGGCCGGAACATCTACATCAATCTCCGAGATGTACTGACCACTCTTTCTGACGGCATAGCCCCCAAGATATTGTCAAAATTCTGATTGACCGTATATGCAGTGCATGTGAGCCTTGGACGGGCATAAACGATGGCTTCTTTCCTTGACATAAGCTTCCAAAACACTCCGGATGAGGTGTAGTTGGACGATGTGATGGATTTGCAGACATTTTGTAGAGGAACTGAGGAAGGGTGATGAAATGAAGTGAGAGACAAATTGGATGTCACAAACCACCCACTATATATAGAGGCAATGCTACATTTTAATGTTATTTTAGACCAATATTGATAGAGATATTACATCATATTGGTTTTTATGTCACTTTAGACCAATAATGATAGAGATATTACATCATTTTGGTTTAAAATGAATTCATGTGGTTCAGAGAATCTTTCTATTTTGGGCATTGTTGATCACGCATGCATTTATACTATTCCATTTGACACCCCTGGTGATTTCAATAACACTTGGAACTCTGCAAAATAAAAAAGATAAAAAAAAAATTCAAAAGAGTTAAATTTATCTTTCATGCAAAGGCATGGACGCATATAAGAAGTTGTTTCCCATATAGATGATTTATCTCTCTATCAGTATTATTACTATTTACGTTTCAATCGATTAACTCAGCATACGTTGCTTATGTTTATTGCAGGACGTCATGTTTGCATCAAAAATGCAAGGTAGCTCTGATATCATGTGAAGCTACTTAATCCGAAGTAAGTCTCCACTCTTGAGTACTTAAAAATGTAGGGCAAGCCTCAAACCAAAGAATCTAGGTACACTAATGTGGACCCTTTAAATAAATTAAGTTATAGTCACGACTCAGGGAAAAAAATCGCCACGTCAGCATGGGCGATTTGGAAGCTAGGTTTTTGTTTGGATTCTCGCATACGCTAGGGCTCATGGCGGTGCCCAAAAACAGGTGGTTCCTCCATCATATGAGACAAGGAAGACGGTGGAGGAGAGTGCTGAGGTGGCTCGACAGATTTCGGTGGATTTTCATCTTGAGGAAAATTCCGTGGTGACTACGGAGAATTGCTCGACGGATGCGCGGGGAGAAGTGCTGACGGAAAATCAGGGACATGTGTCAGAGGATACTCAGCCGGCGGTCTCTGGAGGATCGGTTTGGGAGGGGATTTCTGGAGACGAAGGTGGAGTGAAGGAGGCGCAGAGTAAAGGTAAATCAATGGTCATCAGTGGTATCCGCGAAGGTGGAAGAAATGGATGTGATTGAAACAATTCAAGTCCTAGACTGTGTTTTCGAGAATGCTCCTCCTCTTTGGAATGATTGTATTGTGGGAAAATTTGTGTCAAAAAATCCTCATGTAGGAATGATTCACATGACGGTGAATAAGATTTGGACTTTGGGAAACAAATCCATTAAAGTTGATGTATTTGTTGTTGATGACACAACGATCAAGTTTAAAATTCTGGATGTATCGGTGAGAGCTAGAGTTCTACGAAGGGGAATGTGGAGTATTAAAATATTCCAATGATTGTTTCCAAATGGAGCCCGATTGTGGAGGAGGCTCAACCGAAAGTGAAAGCTATTCCTATGTGGGTGGTTTTGAGAAACGTTCCACCTTCGATGTTCTCATGGAAAGGTTTAAGTTTCCTTGCTAGTCCTTTAGGAGAGCCAAAGAAACTTCATCAAGAGACTTTATGGGCAAAATTTTTTGAGGAAGCAAGAGTATCTGTGCATTTGGAGAAAAAGCTCCCAGAGATTTTTTGTTTCATGTTAAAATCGAATGTGAATGCGATAGTTCATTATGAATTTCCTTGGTTACTTCCTCGATGTGTGTCATGCGCTAAATGGAGACATGCTGCTGGGGAATGTAGAGCAAAACCGGGTGATAAGAGGATTTTAAGAAGGAAAACAATAAGCCCAGAGAAGATTATTGTTTCGGAAACGAGTAGTGAGGAGGCAAATCCGAAGGGAACTTGCAAATCTGACATTCATGTTGAGAACTCTCGAGGCGTTGCGCTTGGGAAAAAATCTGGAGAGAAAGAACTAGACGTTGAATAAACAACGGAGAACGTGATTTCACTCCCAAGGGGAGAGAAAACTCATGAAAATGAGGAAGGAAAAGAAATTTCGTCGGCTTCAGAGATCTGGGAAGTGGTTAAGAGTCCAGCATCAAGAAATCGAACGAATAAAGGAGCTCAAGAAGACATTATAATCTTAAGTTCTAGGTTCGTATCTCTATCATATTCGGAAGTTGCTGAAGAAGAAGAGGGTTTGGGATTGGAGATTGAAACATAAAATGGGGAAGTGTCCGAGAAGGAGGGGACGCAACCTCAAAAAACAGGTTTGAAAAAAAACGGAAGGAGGGAGAATTTCTCTACCAAAAGAATCAAAATCTTCTAATAAATTTGTCAAGGATGCTTCAAACTCGGTCCCTAAAGATTTATCCAATGAAGGATCGGGTAAGAAGAAGAAAAAGAAACCCAAACACCAATCTTAATGTCAGGTTTTTTTTTGGAATATACGGGGTTTCAATAAGAAGAAGAAGCATAATGTAGTGAAGAATTGGTGTAGAGAGAATGATTTTCTATTAGGTGGTTTAATAGAGACTCATGTTAAAGAGAGTAAAGCAAATGGTATTGTAGCAGAAGTTTTTCCGGGATGGTCTTTCATAAATAACTATGAACATCATCGATTGGGAAGAATTTAGGTGGTTTGGAGTGACTCGGTTCAACTAACGCCAATGTTTAAAAGTAATCAATTGATTACAGTGCTTGTCAAGTTACAAGGAATAGAGGAGGGGTTTCTTTGCTCTTTCATGTATTGATAAAATTTTGTGGAGGACAAAAAGGAACTGTGGGAAGATTTTCGTGGCCATTTTGGTTCTCCGATTTTTCGACAATTTCGCTGGATGATAATGGGGGACTTCAATGAGATTCTGTCAAGGGATGAACATTCCTGCTCTAACTCTATTTCGGCGTCATCAAGTGGAATGTCATATTTTCAAGATGTTGTCAGGGTTGGTTCGTTTAATGATATGGGAAGTCATGGTCCTCTTTTTACTTGGTGCAACCAGAGAACGGAAGCTTTGGTGTGCAAAAAATTAGATAGGATCTTGATCAATAATAATTGGATCAACCAAAGTCCAAATTAGTATTGTGTTTTTGAATCGGGAGAATGCTCTGATCATTTGAGATGTCGATTATATGTTAATGGGGAAGATTATACAAGGAAGAAGCCGTTTAAATTCTCTAATGTTATTGCTCCATTGCCTCAGTTTCAAAATAATCTGAAGGAGTATTGGGACGGAACGGCTCCTCTGTTCCATTCTACGTCTGCTTTATTCAGATTCTCAAAGAAGCTGAAATATTTGAAACCAACGGTTAGGCAAGTGTCAAGAGAAGCACTAAGTGATATATATCAGAGTGAAAATTGATTATGAAAATCTGGTGTGTAAAGCAAGAGTTGAACTTGCAAGCGCCAACGGTGTCATCTCAACAATAAGAGAATGAAGCTTTCGATAAATGAAAAAAAATGGCAAATATAGAAGAGAGATATTTGTTTCAAAAATCAAAGCTGAATTGGATGAATGTGGGAGATAAAAAAACCAAATTATATCATCGTGCGGTGAAAATTTGAGAAATTCGGAATGGGATTAGAGAATTAGAGGAGCAAGACGGGGTTATTATTAGCGGGAAGGCTGAAATAAAGAAAGCAGCTGCTCAACATTTCAACTCTTTCTTGAACCATATTCAGGATGACTATCAGGGTATGAGCGCTAGTGAGATAGGTGAATGATTGGACTATCGATGCTCCCTAGAAGACCACCAACGCTTATTAAAAGAGGTAACTGAATCAGGGATTAAAAAGGTACTGTTTGCAATGGCTGCAAATAAATCGCCAGGTCCGGATGGATATACATCGAAATTCTTTAAAAAGGGATGGTCGATTATTGGGAAGGATTTAGTGGTGAGCATTCAGTATTTCTTCATCAAAGCGTTTCTTCCTAAAGGGGTTAATTCTACAATAATAGTGTTAATTCCGAAAAAGAAGTAGCAAAGCAAATGAAAGATTATAGATCCATTGCGTGATGCATTGTGATTTATAAGATGATATCTAAACTACTAGCGAACCGAATGAAGCTTTTGCTCCCAAAATTCATCTGCCTGAATCAGTCAGCTTTCGTTCAAGATTGGCTTCTTATTGAAAATATGCTTGTTCCATCTGAGCTTGTATCAGATTATCATCAGGATACGATCTCCTCTTGATGCGCGCTGAAAATTGATATCTCAAAGACTTTCGACTCGGTGCAATGGAGTTTCTTGTTGAATATTTTAGAAGCAATTAATCTACCCATGGAATTCATACATTGGATTTGACTTTGCATTTCGACTGCGTCTTTCTCGGTCTAAGTGAATGGTGAATTGGCAGGATATTTTGGGAGAGGTAGGGGCCTGCGACAAAGTTGCTCGCTGTCTCCGTATTTGTTCGTCATATGCATGAACATCCTATCGAATATGCTAGATAGAGCTGCGGTTCAAGGAGAATTTGGATTTCATCCTAAGTGCTCGAATCTACGGTTGACACATCTTTGTTTTGCGGATGATATTATAGTTTTCTCGGATGAAAGACTAAGATCTCTGAAAGGTATAATCAGCGTGTTTGATAAGTTCTCGAGAATGTCAGGATTGAAAATAAGCTTGGAGAAATTAACTGCTTATCTAGCTGGTGTTTCCAAAGCAACTAGGGAAATGATTTCACAGCGATTTACTTTTGATTTCGGCTCTCTACCAGTTCGATATCTCGGGCTACCTCTGTTAACAAAGAAGATGAGATCTTTAGACTACCCTCCTTTAATTGATAAGATCAGAAGCAAAATTAACTCATGGACAGCCCGTTGCTTATCATATGCTGGAAGATTATAACTTCTTACTTTGGTTATAGCGAGCCTCAACAATTTCTGGATGTCAGGATTCCGACTCCCTAATAGGTGCGTTAAAGAAATTGAAAGTATTTGTTCAGTTTTTCTTTGGTCGGGACCATATCTTAACGCGAGAAAGGCAAAGATTATGTGGAAAGATGTTTGTAAGCCCAAGAATGAGGGAGATCATGGTTTGAAGAGTCTTCGCGAAGTATGCATGCTGAATTACTTTTGAGGATTATTACGACAAAGAATTCATTATGGGTTCGTTGGGTGACCACAAATCTCATTAGGGATTCTTCGATTTGGCTAGTTTCAAATACATCAAGCTGTCCAAGTTCTTGGATGTGGAAACAAATACTGACATGTAGACAAGAAACTATACCTTTTCTCACAGTGGATATTGGCAATGGTAGATCTTCTCTATTCTGGTACGACAATTGGTCATCGATGTGAAATCTCTTCCTTCTCATTGGAGCGAGAGGATTTATTGATTTGGGATTACGATCAGAGGCAACGGCGGAGGAAGCTATTAATACGCATATGCGTATGATATGCTCAAATTAATACCCTAAAAGTACTAAAGCAGTAGTTATAGTATAGCTAGGGGTCAAACCACAAAGACTCGGAGAAATAACATAATAGATTATATAGTATCGAATCAAGCTAAGCAATTCAGATGTAATTGAAAACAGTACAGAAATTAAAAGTGTTGAAATTCAATTGGAGAAAGATAGGCTCAGAGTATTTCTCAGGAAACCAATTGAAATTCAATTGGAGAAACTAACTAGCAGGATTCAGATTTAGCGCAGTTTTTGAACTCAAATCACTAAGGTATAATTAACCAATTGTCGTTGCGAGAATTATCTAAATATAAATCCTATGAATTCCAAATCTCTTTGCGAATCCTAAAGTCTAAATCAGCTTTAATATCAGGTTTGATATGTTCACAAATCAATTAAACCAAATCTCTTTGCGAATAATCAATTTGCTCACATAAGGTTTTATCAGGTAATTAATCGCATTGTCGTACCTAATCAATTATCCTAAGATCTAAGTTCCAGATTCGTTAACCTAGAATTAGCTTTGAGAACAAACTAAGGTGAAGAACTAATTCAGATAGTGAATCCTAATAAATTAATCAACCTAGCATTCAGAGAAAACCCTTATGAGAACCCTGAACCTAAAGTTGATCTACTCAGACATGGAGAATGAAACAATCAACATAATTGAATAGATCATCAAGAAATCAATAAAAACAGGAGTTCAGAGTTGTCTCTCCAAAAACCAAAAGTAGAATCAAAGTTTAGAAAAATAAAGCATAGCCAACAAAGTGGCTGTAAAATCCCTATAAATAACCTAAATCACGTTTTGGGGCTTCTTGTAAATATTAAAGACTTCTGGACTAAGTTGCAATTCTTCAACTCTTCATTAAATTCGCGGGTCGTGTCTGCCTCGATGAGTGTCGATCGATACCAAGGAGGTATCGATCGATGCTTGACGTGAAATCGGGTACTCAGCAACACGAACTTCAGCTTTGCTCCAAAATGCTCCAGAAAGCTCCAATATCTCCAATTATACTCCAAACGTGCTAAAACCTGTAAAAAACTCTAAAATACTACGAAATATAATAAAGACTCTATAAAACAGACTTATATCATGGCCTAAAAGGGGTAAAAACCATGATATATAAACTCCCCCAGATTTAGCCTTTGCTTGCCCCAAGCAAATAGAAGACCAAACCAGAGAAAGAGGTTTGAAAACACGGAGACTCACCTGTTCAGGAACCATCGCAAAGAACCTTTTCCAAGCACCCAAATGTTACCTAACCAGTTTTTGATCTAACCACCATGTACTTCTCCGTAGACATTCGCAGCTTTTCCAGACTCCACACATTATCTCGCAGCATTGTTCAAATAAAATCGTCATCGCCAGTTTCATCGCTGCAGCCAATGTTCAAGAGCTTTCTAGATTCTTTACCATACAATATCATGACAAGGAACCACCCTCTTTCACATTTTTTGTATCAATTTCTCTCCCCCAGACTTATTTCTTATTATGTTCTTTCTTTTATTTTCAGCCTTGCATATACACATCAAGGTATGAGACGCGAGTATTGATGGTGTTTGCCACCGAATCCCCGGTTCTTCCCTCTCTCTGTATCAAAGGTTTAGGCGAATAGTGGTATCACGGGAAATTTTCCTAACCTTGCTTTCAACCTTTGTGTGATCATTCCCTCTTAAGTAGAATACTGGGATCGCTGGAAATATTCCTAGCCCTCTACTCAGAAGAAAATCATTTCAATCTTTTATGCTCTTATTTATCAACTTATAACAGGGGAGAGAGATACCATAACTCTAAACACATGGGTTCCTTTATCAGATATGAATGATGAATCAAGCTCTAAAAACACTAACCACATTGATGAAGTGCAGAAATTTGGCTCAGGCTTCAGAAGAACTCTGCTGGAGACATGGATGTTTTCTAGTCAACTGGTCAGTCCTTAGGTTTTTCATTAGTCGATCTAGAGCTGATCCTGCAACACTGGTCACTCAAAAACAAAATCAAAACAACAATTCAAGCATAGGATCATCATCTCCAACAAATTTTGACTCAATAAAAATGAATAACTCGATAAAACAACTGACTCTAAGAAAAACAAACACAATGTCAGCAGACACCTCCCCCAGACTTGAACAACATTGTCCCCAGTGTTATCTAGCCTAGAGTAGGTAAAAGAAAACAAAAGAACATAATAGAATTGTGAAAAACAAGAAGTTACCGTGTTGGAACATCTGGTATCGATCGACACACATCCTGGTATCGATCGATACCAGGCTTAAATCAATATGATGAACCGTCTATTCGCGATTGGTGTCGACCGATACCAATGGGGTATCGATCGACACTAAGGCGATTTCGAGTTTTGCTCCTTGTTTATCCTGACACAAACACAAAACGAAAAATAAAAAGAAAAAGACTCAAAAATAAACTCACCAGTGGGTTGCCTCCCACCAAGCGCTTGTTTAACGTCATTAACTTGACTGTAACGCCCTTCAGGCAGGATAAGAATGCGAGCTTGCACCAAAACAGGCTCCACAACTTGACATCGCTATCTTCAGAGTTTTGCTCAACATACTCTCCACAAACTCTTTTCCTTTCTCTTTCAGCTCAGAAGTAAGAAGAACTATAGCCTTAGAGAATTGTTTCGAGGCTCCTTTGCACTACACCTTGTACTCAATCGAATTTTCATCATAGTTCTGAGGGATTAAAGTGACATGGGGATTCTCGACTCTTTTGCTTTTCACCTTCTTCTTTGTTGCCTTAGCCTTCTTGACAACTTCCTTGGGGATGTTGGGCAGTTCAACCGAATCGTCTATGACAGTTGGCTCGTCAGGAGGTTCTTCCAAAAGATCAACTGCTAGCGACTTTCCTATGATAACTTCAATGCAAGAGACACGTCCGGGATCTCTTCTAGGAGGAATGGCTTCGTAGAACACCTCCTTGTCAATCTAAGAGAACGAAATTCTCTTGCCTGGTGTGTCCATAATCGCACCAACCGTAGCCATGAACGGTCTTCCAAAAATTAACTGCGTACGAGATATTGCACTCATCTCTACAACCTGAAAGTCAGTAGGAACCAGACAATCTCCTACTGTGATCATCAAATCAGGTATTGCACCATACAGGAGTGAGGTTGAACAGTTTGCGAATGTGATAGACGTCTTGGGAGGTCGAATATAAGCTCCCAATCTCTCTGCAATCGCCCATGACATTGACGCAGGATCCTGAGTCAACGAGATACTCTTTGAATTTAACTCCAGAGATAGAGCATGGAATTGAGAATATCCCTGGGTCTTTCCTCTGTGTCAACTACCGCAGCGGTAGTGACTTGCGTCTTGCCTTAATGAAGAGTGCCTTAATCTCTTCCTCAGTTTCTCTGCAATCTTTGAAGTGAATTAGCAGAGGACGGTGTTCTAGAGCTTCTTCGAAAGACAATTCATGGGTGATCCTTCGTACCATCTTCTCAAAGCCACGCAGCTGATTTAGAGAAATGGGATCTCTGAGGTGTTGAGGAATAGGATTCAGCTTCTTGGGCTTGCGAACTCTTTCTTCGATCAACTCAGGTGTTTTCACAATTTCTGGTTCGATCTGCGAGGGTTATCGATCGACACTGGTTATGGTACCGATCGATACTCTTGCTCTTGAATTGTCCCTGGCATATATATCATCAAAAGAAGGCTCCACAATCAGCATAGCTTTGCATTTGGCGTCCTCCCATTCCTTCCTTGTCATAATATGAAGCATATGATAAGGTATCTTGGGTATATACACCCTCTCCTTGGCAATTTCAAGCTCTTTCTCGACATGCGTCTCGGCATCGATCGATACTGGATGGGTATCGATCAACACACGGGATTTTGGATCCACTCGTGTAGGCGTCCGGACTGGTATCGATCGATACTGGGTGGTATCGATCGATACCTGGGTGATTTTTGAATTCTCATCAAAATTTCCTGCACTTGAGGTAATGGCATTAACGTGTTCATTGTGTGAATGAACCATCTTTCCCTTGGCATTTGCTGCAGTCTGAGCTACTTGCGTTTCCAGCATCCTGTGATTGGTACTGAGAGCCTCGATTTTCCCATTCAGATCAGTATACAGATGGTCAATCTTCCCATTGAAATCCACTTGCAGTTTTTGCTGTCCCTGAAGAATCTGTTCAAGCATGGATTCCATCTGATTCTCTATGGACTTTGGAGGAATGGGTTGGTACGAAGAGTTCCCGTAATTGCGATTGTTGTTGTACCCAAATTGTTGACCCTGAAATCCAGAACCACCAACATAGTTAACATCCTCCAGTTCATCCTCAGCAGCAAAGTGAACCGCTTTCTGATTCTTCCCGATCAAAAAATCCAGCTTGGCTTGAACTTCAGCAATCTGCGATTCATCAATTCCTCCAGCCTTCTTCTTCCGCTCGGAATCAGCATTCTTGGTGCTATTACTAGACGCCAAGTTTTAAATTAGCACAATCGCATCATCTGGATACCTGGTGTTGAAGTTCCCATTACTCGCAGTATCCAAAGACATCTGGTACCTCCAATCAATTCCTCTGTAGAAAGTACCCAGCAGCTGAACCTAATTGAACCCATGGTGCAGACAATCTCTCTGATATGACTTGAAACGAATCCAAGCAACCTTGAGTGCCTCTGTTGGTCCTTGAGAAAACTGAGAAATTTTGTTCCTGAGCTCTTCGGATCTCGCATCATCATATAAATTGCACAGGAATGCATTCTTCGTCTCCTCCCATGTAGTTAGTGAACCAGGAGCCAACTGCTTCAGCCAATACGCAGCATCCCCACTAAGAGAGTATGGGAAAAGTTTGCAGAAGAAGAACTCATTGGGCACTCCATTGTACTTCATACCAGTGACCAAATCCTCGAACCTTTCTATATGATCCATGGGATGCTCATGAGGTAGGCCATGGAAAGGGTTATGACTTACAAGAGCGTAATACGCAGGTTTCAGCTCGAAGTCATTCCTCTGAAATTTTGGGATGCGAATCGCAGCTCGATTGGCATAGAACTGATCAGGACTGTTGTGCTCGCCAAGTGCTCTACCTCGATCAACTCCAGCATTCCCAACGTTGGCTTGCGCAGCTGGCGCGACAATCTGACCAACAACAGCAGGAGGGGCAATGACGTTTCCAGCCTCATCAAGTCGCTGCTCTCTCTCATTACACACTTGACCATCTTGGTATCTCAAGACTCCAGCTTCATCAGCTCTTAAAACCACTGGGTTGTTCATCCCTGATGTTTGTTTTGTCTTTCTGTTTGCGCGTTCCACAAGTGCTAGCTGTTCCAATGACAGTTCGACTAGCTTAGTGCTCTTGTTGCTTCTTGTTTCACGAACAGGCATACACCTGAAACACAAAAAACAAGAACGTTAGTAACAAAAACGCGATGAGTATCGATCGATACCATGTGGTGTCGATCGATATCAACAAAGAAATCGCCTAAGTATCGACCGATACTAGGTAGTATCGATCGATACCGACGGGCTAAGTCGAAACTCGACAGCTAAAATCTAAAGGTGAAATTGAGTCCCCGGCAACGGCGCCAAATTTGATATACTCAAATTAATATCCTAAAAGTACTAAAGCAGTAGTTATAGTATAGCTAGGGGTCGAACCACAAAGACTCAGAGAAATAACACAATAGATTATATAGTATCGAATCAAGCTAAGCAATTCAGATGTAATTGAAAACAGTGCAGAAATTAAAAGTGTTGTAATTAAATTGGAGAAAGATAGGCTCATAATATTTCTCAGGAAATCAATGAATGCAGATGAACTAACTAGCAGGATTCAAATTTAGCGCAGTTTTTGAACTCAAATCACTAAGGTATAATTAACCAACTGTCGTTGCGAGAATTATCTAAATCTAAATCCTAGGAATTCCAAATCTCTTTGCGAATCCTAAAGTCCAAATCAGCTTTAATATCAGGTTTGATATGTTCACAAATCAATTAAACCAAATCTCTTTGCGAATAATCGATTTGCTCACCTAAGGTTCTATCAGGTAATTAATCGCACTGTCGTGCCTAATCAATTATCCTAAGATCTAAGTTCCATATTCGTCAACCTAGAATTATCTTTGAGAACAACCTAAGGCGAAGAACTAATTCAGATAGTGAATCCTAATAAATTAATCAACCTAGCATTCAGAGAAAACCCTTATGAGAACCCTGAACCTAAAGTGGATCTACTCAGACATGGAGAATGAAACAATCAACATAATTGAATAGATCATCAAGAAATCAATAAAAACAGGAGTTCAGAGTTGTCTCTCCAAAAACCAAAAGTAGAATCAAAGTTTAGAAAAATAAAGCATAGCCAACAAAGTGGCTGTAAAATCCCTATAAATAACCTAAATCACGTTTTGGGACTTCTTGTAAATATTAAAGACTTATGGACCAAGTTGCAATTCTTCAACTCTTCATTAAAGTCGCGGGTCATGTCTACCTCGATGAGTGTCGATCGATGCTTGACGTGAAATCGGGTACTAAGCAACACGAACTTCAGCTTTGCTTTAAAATGCTCTAGAAAGCTTCAATATCTCCAATTATGCTCGAAACGTGCTAAAACCTGTAAAACACTCTAAAATACTACGAAATAGAATAAAAACTCTATAAAAAGGACTTATATGATGGCCTAAAAAGGGTAAAACCCATGATATATCAGCGTAGACGACACATGATTTTGATTTTAAACAGGGTGGAGGAGGAGATCGAAATTGCTCGTTGGAGCTATAGTGCAAATACAGAAGATATGTTTCGGTGTAAATCGAAAGAGAACAAGTACAATATCTGCTTCAATACCAAGACAACTCGGGACCAACTCAGACTATCTTTTCCGTGAGTACCTTGGTCAAAAGGTATTTGGTTCACTCATAATTGTCTGAAATTTGGGTTCATTGCTTGGCTCGCTTTGCACAACCGTCTTTCAATGGGAGACCCTATGCAGGATTGGAATTCACAAATCCCTACAGCTTGTGTTCTCTGCCAACATCCGCTTGAATCGCGTCGACATATGTTCTTTTCGTTCCCCTATTCAAAATAGGTGTGGACAAATCTAGCACGAGGGATTCTACTGCAAGAGTTCTCTTCGGACTGGAATACTATTGTGAATCTCATCTCACAGCCTCCTCAAAGCAAATTGAAATGGTTTGTTTTATGATTTCTATTCCAAATGACAATTTATACGTTGTGGAGAGAGAGAAATGATCGACGTCATGGTCCCCCCCTGGTTTGAATCAAGACCGGTGAATTGAAAAATGGTGTGGTGACGGGTAGTGCTTCGGAGATGAATACGTTTATACGATTTATCTAAAGTTGTCTTTTTTTAAAATGATAGCATGTAAAATATAGAAATCGTTATTTTTTCAGGTTTGAATATAATTTAACATTCATTAAAAACAAAAAAAATGTAGGCCCATTTGCTTTGTGGAGTTGTGCTTCTCTAAGAGTAGCTAAGAAAATACTTAAATTAGTTGTCAATTGACGTTAAAAGAGAAGACAAGCTACATTTATTACACTTAAATATGGTATCTTCTCGGTTTCGTTTTATGGATAGCAAAACCCAATATTTTTTACTATTTTATTTGCATTTAAGTGAACGGATCGATTTTATTTGCATTTCAAGTTTACACCTAAATATATAGTGTGCATTCAAGTGCCATTCCAGTGGTAAATAGTATATACAGAAGGGATACGGTGCGTTTTGTTTTGAGGCTATTTTGGAGCGATTTTGAAACTTGGGTTTTGGGTTTTCATCAACCTCACGGCATGGCGTCGCCGATGGCTTCTCCGTCTCGACAAGGCGGGGGCGACTTGGCTAAGGTTAATGACGCGACTGGTGGTTCAGGTGATGGTGCAAAAAAAATCAGATTCATTGGGCTCATAGGTTTCTCCGGTTATAGAAATCGACATTGATCTCAGAGAATGGTTTTGGAGGTGAGTTTAACATTTCTGGTTTAGCCCGTTTTGAAACGAGACCGGCCCAATTGATCTCGGTTTACGACGGTTCGAACTAAGCAAAGGAGGCCCATAATCGAACTTAACGGATCGAG
Organism: Eutrema japonicum; assembly: GCA_030161315.1. Classification (NCBI taxonomy): domain Eukaryota; kingdom Viridiplantae; phylum Streptophyta; class Magnoliopsida; order Brassicales; family Brassicaceae; genus Eutrema; species Eutrema japonicum. The sequence goes on from BSQW01000001.1 coordinate 38,180,110, forward strand.
CTCGGCCTAAATCCCAACTCGTTGACGAGCGCGCCGACTTCCGAAATTTATGGAATCTTTCCCGATTTTGTTGGGAGAGAAAGAAGATTTCCTTATCCCGATAGAACTAGGAAAAGGAAATTTCCTCGATTTAGACCGACTTTGAATCCTATAAATAAGGAGATCCTCGTCACAATTCAATCCATCCGCAATCATCTACGAGAACTAAGAGACCAAGAGCTAAGACATCACAACTTTAATCTCCTTAGTTCTTAAATCATCTTTTACGATCTACCAATCTTGTAGCTCCGCCGAGTTTAATTAATAAAATGAGATTCGATCCATTAAGTTTATTGTTTTGCCCTTTGTGTGATTTTCATAATCAACAATTGGCGTCATCTGTGGGGACATACTTTTCTAACAAAACAATAAACTTTCGGATCTCGACGATTAAACTCGGCCATGATAGAACCACCGATCAAACCGACACTGAACGCCCAGAATAATGGAGTCACCGATGACACCCCGGACGGTGTGATCCCGCCCAACGGGACCGGCAGTACACCAGCACTGATCATACCGTCAACTGTTGCTCCTACCGTAACTCCACCTCCAATCGACCAAACCACCCCCTTTCAAGCTATAGCACAGATAGCCGAACTCACCAAGAAAAAATGACGAAATGCTAGACTCTCTGCTCGCGACACAGACATAATTATGTGACCAGCTCACCGAGATCAGACAAACACCCTTCCGACTTAGTGAAGAGATGCTCGTCGACCTCCGTCGGACCTTATTTTCTGAGTCACATCAAAATACCACCGATCGACCTCCAGCTCCCTGAACAACCGGTAGTCAGGAAACTCACATCACCTATCAGCCGTCCCTGGATCAGGAACTCGATAGCTTTAAAGACCAACTTCAGGACATGAAATCCAAATTTCATCAAGCTACCAACTCGGCACCCGAGATCGATCGTGTGATACAGGAGACTCATAAAACCCCATTCACACAACGAGTTCTCGATGTCCAAGTCCGACGTCTAGAGAGGTTCAAAATCTCTCAATACGAAGGCAACTCATACTATCCCCAAAACTCGGAATAGGGTCCACATGATAATGGGCGTAATTGAATCTTGCAATTACTCAGTTCAAGCAATCAAATAGCATAGTCGCGAAGCAATCGCGGCACAGCGAGATAACCGAGTTCCGGAGGGTGGTGTACCCATAACGTTCACATAAGCTGACACGGTTGGACTCCAAATGCCTCATAACAACCCGCTGGTCGTCGAGCTACTCATCCGCGAAGTTACCGTTGAAAGGATTTTGGTCGATACTGGCAGCTTGGTCAACGTCATCTTCAAGCAAACTTTAAAGGATATGGACATCCCGAACTCAAAAATTAAGCCATATATCGAACTTCTGACCGGATTTGCAGGAGAACAAATCATGACCATGGGAACAATCAAGATACCGATTTACGTCGGTGGAATAATAAGATTAATGAAATTCTTGGTTTTGGACAAACCAACGATCAACAACGTCATACTCGGAACGCCGTGGCTATTCGAGATGAAGGCCGTTCTCTCAACTTACCACCAATGCGTCAAGTTCCCGACGCCATACGGATCACCCTTAAAGGAAACCAATCAATGTCTCGCATGTGCGCTGATATGCTCAAATTAATACCCTAAAAGTACTAACGCAGTAGTTATAGTATAGCTAGGGGTCGAACCACAAAGACTCACAGAGATGCACAATAGATTGTATAGTGTCAAATCAAGCTAAGCAAATCAGATGAAACAAAAGCAATAAACAGTAAAAAAAATTGTAAATTCGATGGAGGAAAATATAGGCTCGGGGTTTTTCTCAGGATATCAATGATGCAGATAAACTAACTAACAGGATTCAAATTTAGCGCGGTTCTTGAACTCAAATCACTAAAGTATAATTGACCAACTGTCGTTGCGAGAATTATCTAAATCTAAATCCTAGGAATTCCAAATCTCTTTGCGAATACTAAAGTCTAAATCAGCTTTAATATCAGGTTTGATATGTTCACAAATCAATTAAACTAAATCTCTTTGCGAATAATCAATTTGCTCACCTAAGGTTCTATCAGGTAATTAATCGCACTGTCATGCCTAATCAATTATCCTAAGATCTATGTTCCATATTCGTCAATCTAGAATTAGCTTTGAACACAGCCTAAGGCGAAGAACTAATTCAGATGGTGAATCCTAAACAGATAATCAATCTAGCATTCAAAGAAAACCCTTATGAGAACCCTGAACCTAAAGTGGATCTACTCAGACATGGAGATTGAAAACAACATGATTGAATAGATCATCAAAGAAATCAATAAAAACAGGAGTTCGGAGTTGTCTCTCCAAAAACCAAAGTAGGATCAAAGTAAAATAAAGCTTAGAATACAAAGTGGCTGTAAAATCCCTATAAATAACATAAATCACATTTTGGGGCTTCTTGTAAATATTAAAGACTTCTGGACCAAGTTGCAATTCTTCAACTCTTTATTAAAGTCGCGGGTCGTGTCTGCTGTGATGAGTGTCGATCGATACCAAGGGGTATCGATCGATGCTTGACGTGAAATCGGGTACTCAGCAACACGAACTTCATCTTTGCTCCAAAATGCTCCAGAAAGCTCCAATATCTCCAATTATGCTCCAAACGTGCTAAGACCTATAAAAGACTCTAAAACACTACGAAATAACATAAAGACTCTATAAAACGGATTTATATCATGGCCTAAAAGGAGTAAAAACCATGATATATCAACTCCCCCAGACTTAGTCTTTGCTTGCCCTCAAGCAAATAGGAGACTAACCAAGAGAAAGAGGTTTGAAAACGCGGAGACTCACCTGTTCAGGAACTATCGCAAAGATCCTTTTCCCAAGCACCCAAATGTCACCTGACCAGCTTTTGATCTAACCACCATGTACTTCTCCGCAGACATTTGCAGCTTTTCCAGACTTCACACATTATCCCACAGCATTGTTCAAATAAAGCTCTCATTGCCAGTTTCATCGCTGCAGCCAATGTTCAAGAACCTTCTAGACTCTTTACCATACAATATCATGACAAAGAACCACCCTTTTTCACACTTTTTGTATCACTTTCTCTCCCCAGACTTATTTCATATTATGTTCTCTCTTTTTTAGATCTGCATATATACATCAAAGTCTGAAACGCGAGTATTGATGGTGTTTGCCACCGAATCCCCGGTTCTTCCCTCTATATGTATCAAAAGGTTTAGGCGAATAGTGGTATCACGGGAAATTTTCCTAACCTCGCTTTCAACCTTTGTGTGATCATTCCCTCTTAAGTAGTATAATGTGATCGCTGGAAAATTTCCTAGCCCTCTACTCAGAAGAAAATCATTTCATCTTTTATGCTCTTATTTATCAACTTATAACAGGGGAGGGAGATACCATAACTGGTCAGTCCTTGGATTTTTCATTAGTCGATCTAGAGCTGATCCTGCAACACTGGTCACTCAAAAACAAAATCAAAACAACAATTCCAGCACAGGATCATCATCTCCAACAAGTTTTGACTCAATAAAACATTTTTGACTCGATAAAACAACTGACTCTAAGAAAAACAAACACAATGTGAGCAAACACCTCCCCCAGACTTGAACAACACTGTCCCCAGTGTTATCTAGCGTAGAGTAGGTAAAAGAAAACAAAAGAACATAATATAATTGGGAAAAACAAGAAGTTACCTTGCTGGAACATCTGGTATCGATCAACACACGGCCTGGTATCGATCGATACCAGGCTTAAATCGACATGAATCATCTCTTTGCGATTTGTTTTTGGGATGATTTCGAGTTGCTGAGTACCCGATTTCACGTCAAGCATCGATCGATACCCCCTGGTATCGATCGACACTAAGACGATTTCGAGTTTTGCTACTTGTTTATCCTGACACAAACACAAAACGAAAAAAAAATAAAAATAAAAAGTGACTCAAAAGCAGACTCACCAGTGGGTTACCTCCCACCAAGCGCTCGTTTAACGCCAGTAGCTTGACTGTAACGCCATTCAGGCAGGATAAGAATGCGAGCTTGCACCAAAACAGGCTCCACAGCTTGACATTGCTATCTTCCGAGTTTTGCTCAACATACTCTCCACAAACTCTTTTCCTTTCTCTTTCAGCTCCGAAGTAAGAAGTACTCTAGCCTTAGAGAATGGTTTCAAGGCTCCTTGGCACTTCACCTTGTACTCAATCGAATTTCCATCACACTTTTGAGGGATTAAAGTGACATGGGGATTCTCGACTCTTTTGCTCTGCACCTTCTTCTTTGCTTTAGCCATTTTGATGTCCTTCTTGGTGATGATAGAAGGACTATCTAGAAGGCCTCTGACAGTTGGCTTGTCAGGAGGTTCTTCCAAAAGATCAACTATCAATGTCTCTCTTGTGACAACAGTGAAGCACGAGACATGTGTGGGAGCACCTCTAGAGGGAATGGCATTATAGTAGACTTCTCCGTCAATGTAAGAGAAAGAGAGTCTCTTATTAAGTTTGTCTATGATCGCGCCAGCAGTAGCCATAAACGGTCGTCCCAGGAGTAAAGAAGCCTCAGATCCTTCGCTCATCTCCACAACCTGAAAATCAGTGGGTACCAGACAATCTCCTACTTTAACTGGCAAAGCATGGATAGTACCGTATGGAGGGGATGTGGAGGAGTTTGCAAACGTGAGAAGCATCGTAGGGGGTCTTATGTCAGCTTTCAATCGTTCAGCGATGTCCCGTGATAGGACATTGATGCTAGACCCTGAGTCAACGAGAGGCTCGTTGAATTGAACTCCAGAGATGGAGCATGGAACTGCGAATTTCCCTGGATCTTCCCTCGGGGTCAACTGCCTCAGCGGTAGTGATGGACTTCTGGCCGCGATGAAGAGTGCTTCGATCTCTTCCAGAGTTTCTCTGCAATCTTTGAAATGACTTAGCAGAGGTCAGCCCTCTAGAGCTTCTTCAAAAGTGAACAAGTTGGGTATCCTTCGTACTCTCTTCTCAAAGCCAAGCAGCTGCTTTGGAGTGATGGGTGCTCGGAGGTGTTGAGGAATAGGATTCAGCTTCTTGGGCTTGCGAAGTCTGTCAACACTTATATGTGGCTCATTCGCAGTGTCTGGTTGGGTATCGATCGATACCTGGAGGGTGTCGATCAATGCTTGCTCTTTCGAGACGTCCTTGACAATCTCAGCCTTCTTCTCGACCTGTGTCTCAGCATCGATCTACACTGAATGAGTATCGATCGATACATGTGATTTTCTCTCCAATTGTGCAGGTGTTTGGGCTGGTATCGATCGATATAGGCTGGTATCGATCCAATTGGATGATTTCAGAATCCCAATCGTCATCTTCAACAACATAGTCAAAAATTCCTGCATCAAAACCCTTTTCTACCACTGCCATGGCATCTTTAGCACTTCCTATGGTGATTGCATTGACGTGTGCTCTTGGATTCTCAGTTTTCCCTGGAAGAAAACCTTCTTGCCTCTTCACAGCTGCGGCGGTCTGAGCAACCTGAGTTTCTAGCTTCCTCTGAGAAAGGTTGACAGTTTCAATTTTCCCATTCAGATAGTCAATCTTCCAATTCAGATCAGTGTACAGATGGTCAATCTTCCCATTGAAATCCACTTGCAATTTCTGATGTCCTTGTAGAATCTGCTCAAGCATGGATTCCATCTTATTGTCTGTGGACTTTGGAGAGATGGGCTTATACGAAGAGTTCCCGTAATTGCGAGTGTTGTTGTTGAAGTTTCGGTTGTTGTTGTACCAGAACCACTAACGTAGTTAATAGCATCCACTTCATCTCTACCGATATTATCGACTCCATCAGCAAGGTGTACACCCTTCTTCGACTTCCCAAGCAGAATATCCAACTTCGCTTGAACTTCAGAAATCTGCGATCCATCAATTCCTGCAGCCTGCTTCTTCCGCTCGAAATCAGCATTCTTGGTGCTATTGCTAGACGCCAAGTTCTCAATTAACACAATCGCATCATCTGGATACCTGGTGTTGAAGTTTCCATTACTCGCAGTATCCAAAGCCATTTGGTACCTCCAATCGATCCCTCTATAGAAAGTACCCAGCAGCTGAACCTGAGTGAAACCATGGTGCGGACAATCCATCTGATATGACTTGAAACGAATCCAAGCAGCCTTGAGTGCCTCTGTTGGACCTTGGGAAAACTGAGAGATTTTGTTCCTGAGCTCTTCTGATCTCGCATCATCATAGAAATTGCACAGGAATGCATTCTTCATCTCATCCCATGTAGTTAACGAACCAGGAGCCAACTGTTTCAGCCAATAAGCAGCATCCCCACTTAGAGAGTACGGGAAGAGTTTGCAGAAAAGGAACTCATTGGGCACTCCATTGTACTTCATACCAGTGACCAACTCCTCGAACCTTTCGATATGATCCATGGGATACTCATGAGGTAGGCCATGGAAAGGGTTCTGACTTACAAGAGCGTAATACGCAGGTTTCAGCTCGAAGTCATTCCTCTGAAAAGTTGGGATGCGAATCGCAGCTCGATTGGCATAGAACAGATCAGGTCTGTTGTGCTCACCAAGTGTTCTACCTCGATCAACTCCAGCATTCCCTACGTTGGCTTGCGCAGCTGGCGCGATAATCTGACCAACAACAGTAGGAGGGACAATGACGTTTCCAGCCTCATCAAGTCGATGTCCTCTCTCATTGCACACTTGACCCTCTTGGTCTCTCGAGACTCCAGCTTCATCAGCTCTTAAAATCACTGGGTTGTTCATCCCTGATGTTTGCTTTGTCTTTCTGTTTGCGCGTTCTAAACGTGCTAGCTTCTCTAACGATAGATTGACTAGCGGAGTGCTCTTGTTTCTTCTGGTTTCACGATTAGGCATGCACCTTAAACACAAAGATCAATAACGTAAGTAACCAAAGACACGATGAGTATCGATCGATACCAAGTGGTGTCGATCGATATCAACAAAATAAAACGACGAGTATCGACCGATACTAGGTAGTATCGATCGATACCGACGGGCTTAGTCGAAACTCGACAGCTAAAATCTAATGGCGAAATTGAGTACCTGGCAATGGCGCCAAATTAGATATGCTCAAATTAATACCCTAAAAGTACTAAAGCAGTAGTTATATTATAGCTAGGGGTCGAACCACAAAGACTCACAGAGATGCACAATAGATTGTATAGTGTCGAATCAAGCTAAGCAAATCAGATGAAACAAAAGCAATAAACTGTAAAAGGATTGTAAATTCGATGGAGGAAAATATAGGCTCAGAGTTTTTCTCAGGAAATCAATGAATGCAGACAAACTAACTAACATGATTCAGATTTAGCACGGTTCTTGAACTCAAATCACTAAAGTATAATTGACCAACTGTCGTAGCGAGAATTATCTAAATCTAAATCCTAGGAATTCCAAATCTCTTTGCGAATCATAAAGTCTAAATCAGCTTTAATATCAGGTTTGATATGTTCACAAATCAATTAAACCAAATCTCTTTGCGAATAATCAATTTGCTCACCTAAGGTTCTATCAGGTAATTAATCGCACTGTCGTGCCTAATCAATTATCCTAATATCTATTTTCCAGATTCGTCAACCTAGAATTAGCTTTGAACACAACCTAAGGCGAAGAACTAATTAAGATGGTGAATCCTAAACAGATAATCAATCTAGCATTCAAAGAAAACCCTTATGAGAACCCTGAACCTAAAGTGGATCTACTCAGATATGGAGATTGAAAACAACATGATTGAATAGATCATCAAAGAAATCAATAAAAACATGAGTTCAGAGTTGTCTCTCCAAAAACCAAAGTAGGATCAAAGTAAAATAAAGCTTAAAATACAAAGTGGCTATAAAATCCCTACAAATAACATAAATCATGTTTTGGGGCTTCTTGTAAATATTAAAGACTTCTGGACCAAGTTGCAATTCTTCAACTCTTTATTAAAGTCGCGGGTCGTGTCTGCTGCGATGAGTGTCGATCGATACCAAGGGGGTATCGATCGATGCTTGACGTTAAATCGGGTACTCAGCAACACGAACTACAGCTTTGCTCCAAAATGCTCCAGAAAGCTCCAATATCTCCAATTATGCTCCAAACATGCTAAGACATGTAAAGGACTCTAAAACACTACGAACTAGCAGAAAGACTCTATAAAACGGACTTATATCATGGCCTAAAAGAGGTAAAAACCATGATATATCATGCGCCATCAAAGAATGCAAACTCAGGACCACACCTCGCACCTGCGTGATCAGCTCAAATCCAACTTCAACTGGCCTGTTAAACAAAAACACAAACCCCGACTTACCAAAGCGAGAGTCAGTCATACAAGTCAGCATCGATGACTTCAACCCCGAGATATGCATCGGTATCGGTGCCGAGTTGGATCAAAATATCAAAATCGACCTCATTCGCTTCCTCAAGAAAAATGTATCCACCTTTGCTTGGTCCATCAAAGATATGCCAGGGATCGATCCGAAAATCACATGTCATGAACTCACTCTCGATCCGACATTCAAACCAATTAAACATAAAAGACGGAAGCTCGGCCCAGAGAAGACTCAAGTAGTCAACGATGAAGTCGAACGATTACTCGGAGCTGGATCGATCACCAATGTCAAATACACAGATTGGCTGGCTAGCCCCGTTGTTGTCAAGAAAAATAATGGTAAATGGAGAATGTGGGTCGATTTTACCAACATCAATAAAGCATGCCCAAAGGACAACTTCCCACTTCCGCATATTAATAGACTGGTCGAGGCCACCACGGGAAACGAACTCCTCTCCTTCATTGACGCCTTTTCCGGTTACAATCAGATACTCATGCATCCCGATGACCGTGAGAAGACATCCTTTACCACAGATCGAGGCATCTATTGCTACATAATCATGCCGTTCGGCCTAAAAAACGCTGGAGCAACTTACCAAAATCTCGTCAACCGCATGTTCGCTAGTCAGCTCGGCCGGACAATGGATGTTTACATCGACGATATATTAGTAAAATCTCTTATCGCCAAAGATCACGTCGGACATCTCAACACCTGTTTCGATACATTTAACCAACACGGCATGAAACTCAACCCCACTAAATGCACGTTCGGAGTCACATCTGGCGAGTTCATCGGCTATATCGTTACTCAAAGGGGAATCGAAGCTAACCCTAAACAGACCTTGGCAATCTTCGACCTCCCATCGCAGACAACAAAGCGTGAAGTACAACGATTAACAGGTCGGATAGCCGCACTCAACAGATTCATCTCCCTCTCTACGGACAAATGTCTACCGTTTTACCAGTTACTCTGCGGTAACAAGGACCTCAAATGGGATGACAAATGCAAAGAAGCATTCAAACAATTCAGAAAATACTTGTCAACGCCACCCGTCTTGACAAAACCCGAGGACGGTGAAACTCTCTAGAAAATATAGTTTATACCAATTAGTTATTTAATATTCAATATTTAATTTATAAAGATATATTATATCTTCCATTTACTACCAAAATAGCTATTGAAAATTTAGTATATCATATTAATTATATCCTTAAACACTATATTCTTTCTCTCATATTTGTTTGATCTTTTTTTTTTTTTTAACTAAATCATCACATCATCCATGTAATAAAAAATCTACATTTTTCACATATGTTATAATTCTAATTTTTTTAAACGATCATATATTACTCGAATGGTGAACAAATATGTGTGTCTTGAAAGTCACATCGGAAATGAAGATGTATTGTGGTCAGACACATATTATAAAAATGATTGAAATGATAAAAAAATCCATAAGAGTAGGAAACTTCACAACCCATATATCATATGGACGTAAACTCAAATCTAGATTGAGTTCTTGAGCCATATTATATTCTAGCTATAATTATATATCAAGGTTTTACAACTGTGAGATTGAGAAATAAAGCTTTATCACCTATGTTTATATATATTTTTCAATCATAACGGAAAAAATTACACAAAAGAGCTCTCGACAACGGCAATGGCGATCGAGGTTTGAAGGATGCGGTTCGATCTAACAGGAGGATCTTCGGGATTATGGTTGTCAATTGGATTTCCTTTCTCTTGGATATGGATCAGGGAGGATTGCGGTTTTAATTTCGGGGGTCTAACATTAGGGAGATATGACAGGAAGACGAGGTTGAGTTCCAGGGGGTTTATCGGAGATCTCTGCGATTGGAATTAAACTGATATCACAAATAGATCCTTGGTTGCGTATCTGCGCGGGTCTCCGAGCATCATTTCAGATTTTCAAGATCACTCACTACGATAAGGAGATCTCGAAGGATCTTGGGCTATCACCACTTTTATTTGGGCAGTATAAAGAAGAGACGCAAGACACTTGCGGATATCAACTCTTTATTCTCAATCTTCAGTCCTTTCAATTTGTTTTTCCCTTCTGGTTTGCCAAGAGCATGATGCAAAGCACTTTGGTGAACGGATCTGGATCGGGTGATAAGAAGGGAAACATCGTGAAGAGATTGAAGATTATCGTTCCTAAATTCGATAACTCTAGCTTAATTTCGGGCTATTCACGGACCTTAATTGGAAGGTGTATGAACCCGAGTATGCAAGACATGAAGTCCTTGTTGTTCATGTTGCCACGAATCTGGAATGTTGAGGATCGCGTGGCAGGTGCTGATCTGGGGCTCGAAAGGTTTCAGTTTGACTTCGATATGGAGGAGGATATCAAGGAGGTAATGAAAATGGAGCCCTTTCATTTTGATTACTGGATGGTGTCTTTGGTTCGATGGGAGCCGGTGGTTGCTCGGAACTATCCATCAGACATCACGTTCTGGATCTGAGTGATGGGAATTCCATTACATTTCTGGGCAGACCCAACTTTTCGAACCATTGGGGAGGCTCTTGGAAAGGCAAGGCAGTGGACTTGGAGGAGGGGAGAGTTCAAGTGGTGGTTGATGGTTTCCAACCACTTGTCTTTACAACACAAGTGGAATTCGATAGCGGGGAAGAGACAACGGTATCTTTGAGGTATGAAAGGCTATTCGGTTATTGTCGCAACTGCCATAGTCTATGCCACGATCACTTTAAATGTCCATCTCGAGAAGGAACGGAGGAGAAGGAGACGGATCATTCAGTTCACCGCAAGGATTTTGGTCAGGGCCCAAGCGCTGCGAGTTTTAAGGCGGTGGTTGCTTCTGGTGGTGACCAGAATGGTATAGCAATACAACCATACAAGGGGAGAAACAATGGGAGAGAGATTAGTCAGGCGGGCAAAGAAAGCTTACAACAGGATCGGACTGGGAATGAGTTTCGGCCATATAAGGCGAGAAATGAACGGAAATATGGAGAAGGATCAACGCGGTACAACAAAACATCAGGGTATGTCCCTCCATATGAACTGAAGCAAAGGTATGCGATATCATCTAAAGGAGTAAAGGAATTAGAGCACACCAGATTGGGTGAGGCTCTCTCGGTTTAGGAAACGGAAAAGCTTGAGGCTTTCCATGGGAAGGGTCTTTAAGAGGGGGCGAAGGCTGAGACTTTGCCTGCGATAAGTGATGAAAACAAAGCAGCGAACAAGGGTCCTAGATCAGCTAGTAAGGCACGTAAGGAACTTCTTTTTTGAGTGAGGATATTTTCCCCGAGGGCGTGAAGGGACCAGAATCGGAGCATCGCATATGCGGAGAGGAAATATCAGCAGGGGATGCGATTATGGAGGACGGTGAGGTTAAATTGGAGGGGAGTATAAGCGAAAAAGTGCAGGAGAAAGGTGATTTTTGGAAAATACAGGGACTAATGGAAGAGTCACATGAGCTGATTCCTTTGATTCCTAATCTTGACATAGGGATACCAGATAATTCAGGAAATAATGTCGATGAGGTTATGCAGGAACTGATTCTGGACGAGGATAAAGAACTCGCCATGGGCGAGATTAATCAAGGGGCAAAAAAGAAACTCACCAAATCGGGGTTGATGGTGTTTGGTGGCGGATCGAAGAAGAGGATAGTCCAGGGAATGATATCACCACGCAAGAAGACGATGGCGAAGTTACCGACTCGTCCTGGAGAGGAATCAAAGATCGCTGTTCGAAGGCTTCATCAAACCCGAGAACTAGCTCAGCTCAATCGAAAATCAATTAATGCAGATTATGAGTTGGAATTGCCAGGGACTCGGGAATAGGTACACAATAAGTTATCTTCGGGAGATTTGGAAGAAACATAAACCGGAGTTTTTGTTTCTTTCAGAAACCAAACAAAAATTTTCTTTTATGCAAAAATTTCAATTACATTTCGGTTATAATAAGTTGTTCACGGTTGAACCGTGTGGCGCGAGCGGTGGACTCGCTTTATTTTACGATAGTTCGTTTGATGTCAATGTTATTTTTTCAAGTAATCGAATAATTGATATTGGGGCGGTTATTCAAGGAAAAAAAGTTTTTTATCGTTTATTTATGGGGACCCGGTACCGAAATTACGAGATCAAGTTTGGGAACGCTTAACACAAACGATTTTATCCCGAATGGATCCGTGGTTTATAATTGGTGATTTAAATGAGATAACCGGCAATCATGAAAAGCAAGGAGGAAATTTAAGATCTGCGGCTTCATTTATGTCCTTTAATCTCATGATTCAACACTGTGGTTTCGTGGACATTCAGTGTTTTGGAAACACTATGTCTTGGAGAGGAAGACGGAACTCAAAACTTGTACAGTGTCGTTTGGACAGGGCCTTAGCTAACAACGATTGGCATGCAATTTTTTCACATTCATTCGTTGAATACTTAGCAATAATTGGGTCAGATCACAGACCAAGTGTCTCTATCGTAGAGGACAAACTCCCACGGTGACATGCACAATTTCGATTTGATAAACGGTGGATTGGTCGGGAGGGGTTAATGGATTCAATCTACAAGGGTTGGGAGATCAACTCAGGTGACAGTGAGATCTCCATTATAGATAGGATTGGTAACTGCCGGCGAGAAATTTCTAAATGGCGAAAAAACAACTTACCATATGGTAAGGAGAAAATTAAGGACTTACAACAAGCATTAGAGGAGATCCAAAATGAGGATAATAGAACCCAGGAGGAACTGTTGGAGATCACAGGAAAATTGAAAGAGGCATATCTAGACGAGGAACATTTCTGGCAACAGAAAAGCCGTACTTTATGGGCAAAGATGGGGGATAAAAATACAGAATTCTATCATGCGCAAGTTAAGCTAAGACGGGCGAGAAATCGGATTGTTGGCTTGCATAACGCATCAGGAACCTGGGTAACTTCAGAAAAGGAGGTTGAACAAGTGGCGGTTGATTATTTTGAGGAATTATTTACATCTACTTCTCCGATGGAATTTACGGACGCTTTAGGTGAAATTCCGACCCTAGTTTCGGACCAAGATAACGAGATGCTTACGGCAATGGCTACCGAAGAGGAAGTACGGAGGGCCCTTTTTATGATGCATCCTGAAAAGGCCCCGGGCCCGGACGAAATGACGGCACTATTTTTCCAACGATCATGGCACATTATAAAGGCGGATATTGTAGGATTGGTTAACGGTTTTATGGCGCATGGTTCTTTCGACAAACGAATGAATATGACGAACATTTGCCTCATCCCAAAAACAGGACGACCTACTCGGATGACGGAGTTACGACCTATTAGCCTGTGTAACGTGGGATACAAAATTATATCAAAGGTTTTATGCCAAAGGCTAAAGAAACTGCTCCCGGACCTGATATCAGAGACTCAATCAGCCTTTGTGTCAGGACGACTAATCTCGGATAATATTATGATCGCTCAGGAAATGTTTCATGGTCTGCGAACCAACAAGTCTTGTAAGGGCAAATTTATGGCCATAAAAACATATATGAGCAAAGCGTATGATCGGGTAGAATGGGCTTTTATTGAACAACTTTTACGGAAATTTGGTTTTGCGGAAAAATGGATTACATGGATGATGTGGTCCATCCAATCGGTCCAATATAGGGTCCTCCTTAACGGTCAACCCAAAGGTCAAATAATCCCGGGCAGAGGGCTTCGTCAAGGTGGCCCCTTATCACCATACTTATTCATCCTTTGCACGGAGGTCCTGATAGCAAATATACGAAAGGCAGAAAGAGAGAGTCTACTCACGGGGCTAAAAGTGGCAAGGGCAAGCCCATCGGTATCACATCTACTTTTTGCGGATGATAGACTCTTCTTCTGTAAGGCTACGATTCAGGAATGCCAGATTATATTAAACATACTTAAACAGTATGAATCGGTCTCCGGGCAGCAGATCAACTTTACAAAATTTTCTTTACAATTTGGGCACACGATACACACATCGACACAAGAAGATATTAAACAACTATTGGGAATCCCTAATATAGGAGGCATAGGTTCATATCTTGGCTTGCCGGAGAGTCTCGGTGGAGCAAAAAGTAATATTTTTAATTTTGTCGTCGAGAGACACAATGATAGAATTAATGGCTTGACCTCGAGGCTTTTGTCTAAAGGAGGTAAAGAGGTCTTAATTAAATCGGTGGCATCAGCTATGCCTACATTTGTTATGTCATGTTTTCGACTACCCAGATCTTTAACCACAAAGCTAACTAGTGCGGCAGCCCGGTTCTGGTGGAGTTCAAATGGACAACGGAAAGGAATGCATTGGGTAGCATGGAAAAAGCTGTGTCGGAGTAAATCAGAAGGTGGAATCGGTTTTCGAGCAATAGAGGACTTCAATACAACTTTATTGGCAAAGCAACTATGGCGGTTGATAGAGAAACCTGATTCATTGTTTGCTCGGGTCTTCAAGGGTCGCTATTTTCGGAATACAGACCCTTTAGATCCTATAAGATCATACTCCCCGTCTTTTGGATGGAGAAGTATCACTTCAGCTAGATCTCTGGTTAACAAAGGGCTAATTAAGAGAGTTTGTTCAGGATGTTCTATCACAGTATGGAATGACCCATGGATACCATCTTCTTCCCCGAGATCAGCATCTTGAAAAGGGTATAATTACTACCCAAATATCATGGTCAACCACTTGGTTGACCCAGTGACACAAATGTGGAATATGGGTTTGATAAATGCAATTATTGAACCGGCCGACGTGGAAATCATACGGTCTATGCCTATAAGTAGTACTTATACACCAGATACTTTGGGCTGGCACTTTACAAAAATGGGAAAATATACGATAAATTCGGGTTATCAGATTGAACACCAAGAAACAGACACCGGCATGAACTACAGCCCGAATGTGAAAACATTGCAGGCACATTCATGGAAATTACTTTGCCCCCCGAAATTGTGACATTTCATTTGGCAAGCCATCTCAGGATGTCTATCGGTTTCAGCAAACTTACGGGCTCGAGGAATTAACTACGATAACCAATGCGCACGGTGTGGAACGGAAGAAGAAACAATAAATCACGTTCTCTTTGAATGCCCCCCGGCGTTACAAACATGGGCACTCTCTCGGATACCATCGGCCCCAGGGGTTTTCCCAATGCCTTCGGTCTTCTCTAATTTTGATCATCTCTTTTGGAGACTTCCAAATAACAATGAGAATACATTTTTTCCTTGGATTGTGTGGTATATTTGGAAAGGAAGAAACGATAAGGTCTACTCAAATGTGGATAGAACTCCACAAGACATTTTGAGGATGGCAGAAACTGAGGCATTGACTTGGGAATCGGCACAACTCGGTGATCCAGACATGGCATTACAACAAATTGCCTATACACAGACAATGACTCACCATGTTGGAGACGGTGGAGGGAGATGTTTTATTGATGGTTCTTGGAAGATCACTGACAATTTCTCTGGATTAGGATGGCACTATTTTCAGGAGGGCGTCGAAGGAGTCATAATGGTAGCGAGAAATCTGAGACGAATTATCTCTCCCCTGCATGCAGAACTTGAAGCACTTATTTGGGCGATGCACTGCATGATTGCAAACCAGAAGACGGCGACAACCTTCGCAACAGACTGCTCCGAGTTGGTGAAGATGGTGTCTACACCTGAGGAGTGGCCGGCTTTTAAGTTACGCTTGGAGGAGTTCGTGAAGAGCAAGGAGGATTTCACTTTCTTCTCAATCTCACATATCACACGCGCAAACAACAGAGAGGCAGACAAATTAGCACGAGGTGCTCGTGTCTTCCCATCAGATTTAATTTATGTAAACTCGGTACCTCCGGTTTGGCTGTGAACAGCGCGTATATTTGTAATTGTGTTATAATACGAATGCAATTGTAGCTATTATTTGAAGTTATGTAATCAACACATAGTTTTGCAGCTGCAAATATGAGCTATTTTTTGTAATTATATTTATATACATAATAGTCACATATTTTAATTAAAAAATTTAGGGTCAACTTTCACTCCGCACAAAATACGGGTAATCACCTAGTATATTATTATTCGCCATAACCAAGTTTGAAAAGGACTTAAGTGACCTACAGGAAAAAATCAAATTAATTGATGTCAATTACTCTTTCCGTTTCTAATTGTTGAATGTTTTAGAAATTTTTTTTTTTTTAAATATAGTTTTTTTAAGTTTTCTATGCATTTTTTATTAGTTAATGATGATGAATTGTAAACTTTAAAAATAATAATTAATTTTATTGAATAACTATTGGTTTAGAGTTATAAAAAATTGTTAATCACAAAAAAATGATGCTTTTATAATTAAATTTTATTATGTATTTTTAATATGTGTAAAAAACTTAAAAAATCTATTAATAAAAAATGGAGAGGGTGCCAATTACGCTTATCCATTGGGATAGGCTGGTTTATGAAAATGACATTCAGAAAAACATACGAAGATATTTGGTTAGGCATCATTTGTTCTGTAACAAATGTCTATGAAATACTTTATCTGCTTCTAAATAATTGTGTGGCTGTGTGGTGAGCGTGAGCCTACAACTCTCTATTTTATAATTTTGCTTGCATTGAGAATCCATCGTCATCACTCCATCAGTCTCATCTTTTGTGACACTTGACCAATAGAAAAATTTTCTAGTAATGCGGGCCAATTTCTTCTTTGATGTCGTGATGACGATGTCTAGATTGAGTAGATGGCACATTGCCAAGTAATGCGGGCCAATTTCTTCTTTGATGTCGTGCTTTGGAGGAACTGCATATCCTGAAGAGTGTTTGACCAAGATCGAGAGGGAGTAATCCTACAACATCGGTCTACTCGATCCCAAATAGCCCAGCTAAAAGAGCAATCAAAAAGTAAGTGATCTCTGGTTTCTGGTGACTGATTACAGAGAATACAAGTTTGATCCACTGATAATCCCCAGCCCGCTATTCTGTCTTTCGTAGGGCATCGATTGAGCACAAATAACCAAGTGAGGAAGCTGTGCTTTGGTATACCGCTTGAGTTCCAAACTGCTAACTTCCAAGGTACCTCATCTTCATGTTTCTTTAACAATTTATATACCTCTCTCGTTCGATACCTAGTCCAGAGTTGATCATCCACCATTGTTAGAGGGGGGATTAGCACCCCCTGGTTTAACTCGGTTCGAACCGAGATCGGTTCAATCAATACCGGTTTACGATGGTTCGGATCGAGGATAAGTCGGCCCGAAAACATTGGGCCGAGCTCGGGATCTCGCTGAAAGCCCACCTCGGCTACCGATCTAGGCCCATCACAAGCCCAGTCCGTTACAACAGATGAAACCGGAATATTTCCTCTTTCCCGCCGATCTCGGAAATGGAAATATTCCTTGCGAATAGACCGCCAAAGAATAAGGAATATATCCTTATCTCGGAGGGGAATCCGGAATATTTCCATTCCCTAATCGAGCAAGGAAAAGGGAATATTCACATTTAGAGCCGCCTCAAGACAATATAAATAGAGGAGAAGGCTCATTCGTTCAGACGATCCACGACTTCCGCAGAGACAGAGAATACAAGAGAGAGCTCATTACCGATCTCAAGTCTTTTGTCTTTGCTTTCTTACTTAAAATCTGTTGTAACCGCCGACTTAGATCAATAAACGAGATTCCGATTAAAAGTACTGTTTTACCCTTTTTGTGTGATTTACGGATCAACAATTGGCGCCGTCTGTGGGGAGTAATAGAACAGTACTTTCGGATATCGTTTGATTGAAGTTCGGCAATGGTTCTTCCAGTCGATACCACCGCAGCCCTCGTCAACAGCTCAGAAAACGATGATCAAAACCCTCGGGCTGACGAACTCAATCCAACCGACACTGAGTTACCGACAACCGGAGGAGGACCCCCTCCTTCTAGCGCCATCGCGCCGACCTTGCTCGCAGTCAGGCATCACGCCGACCTTGCTCGCAGTCAGGCCATGCGCCGAACTTGCTGGCAGTCAGGCATCACGCCGACCTTGCTCGCAGTCAGGCATCACGCCGACCTTGCTCGCAGTCAGGCAATGCGCCGACCTTGCTCGCAGTCAGGCATCACGCTGACCTTGCTCGCAGTCAGGCAATGCGCCGAACTTGTTCGCAGTCAGGCATCGCGCCGACCTTGTTCGCAGTCAGGCATCGCGCCGACCTTGCTCGCAGTCAGGCATCACGCCGACCTTGCTCGCAGTCAGGCAATGCGCCGAACTTGTTCGCAGTCAGGCATCACGCCGACCTTGCTCGCAGTCAGGCAATGCGCCGAACTTGTTCGCAGTCAGGCATCACGCCGACCTTGCTCGCAGTCAGGCAATGCGCCGACCTTGCTCGCAGTCAGGCAATGCGCCGAACTTGTTCGCAGTCAGGCATCGCGCCGACCTTGTTCGCAGTCAGGCATCGCGCCGACCTTGCTCGCAGTCAGGCATCACGCCGACCTTGCTCGCAGTCAGGCAATGCGCCGAACTTGTTCGCAGTCAGGCATCACGCCGACCTTGCTCGCAGTCAGGCAATGCGCCGACCTTGCTCGCAGTCAGGCAATGCGCCGAACTTGTTCGCAGTCAGGCATCGCGCCGACCTTGCTCGCAGTCAGGCATCGCGCCCACCTCGCTCGCAGTCAGGCATCGCGCCGACCTTGTTCGCAGTCAGGCATCGCGCCCACCTTGCTCGCAGTCAGGCATCGCGCCGACCTTGTTCGCAGTCAGGCATCGCGCCGACCTTGTTCCTCGAACTCAAATGCCGAACTCCAACAGTTCGCCGACTTTGTTCGTCGAACTCAAAAGCCGAACTCCAACAGTTCGCCGAACTCGAAAGTTCACCGAATTTGAAAGATCGCCGAACTCAAAAAGTTTGCATCTTCAAAAAAAAAAAAAAAAAAAAAAAAAAAAAAAAAAAAAAAAAAAGACGCTCTTCTACCTAGCTACGCTCTCGCTATCAAGCTTTCTCCTCTATCAAGTGACAATACACTCTCCAACAGAGCTACATCTTCTACCGAGCTACAACACGCTCATTATGACATGATTTGTCCAATTAACGGTTTATCAGTTTCAGTTCAGATGAGTTTTTTCGTACATAATTCAAGCTCATCAGATTCAGAATTTCAGCTCGTCAACCTCATATTGAAGCCGTACTCTAGAGTCTGCACTACAGTCTAAAACGACTCCCAAATCATCCGAGCCAAGTAAGCCGGGTCCGTCTCGCACACTCGGATTCGATTTTCAAAATAGTAAGCCGAATTCTCAACATTCGCAAATTATAAGCCGGATGACGTAATTCCCATATTGTCTGAGCCAAATAAGTCGAGTCTGTCTCGCACACTCAGATCCAATATGGGAACTAAGCCGATCAATCGACGATCGCCGACCTAGAAGCAGGTCGTAAGATCGAGTTCATTCTCTACACCCCGGCTAAGACCGTATTATGTACGGCACCAATTGTGTGCACAATGAACTCGAGAGGATGTGTAACACGACCTCGGAATTAACAGTCAATAAACGACTAAGTAAGATGAAGCTTCCACAGCTCGCAAAGCCATCTTATGATGAACTACGAATGGCTTGATCCTTCTTTCGAAGGTACGTAGGCAGCCCTCACAAGGCGCAGCTATAACATTAATAAAATTTTACCAAGGCATTCTACCGAACTCCAATAGTTCGAACCTTCAAAGCCAAACTTTATGTTTGCCGAACTCCAACAGTTCGTATTTTCTAAGCCAAACTTTATGTTTGCCGAACTCCAACAGTTCGTATTTTCCAAGTCAAACTTTTAGTTTGCCGAACTCCAACAGTTCGTATTTTCTAAGTCAAACTTTTAGTTCGCCGAACTCCAACAGTTCGTATCCTCTAAGTCAAACTTTTAGTTTGCCGAACTCCAACAGTTCGTATTTTCTAAGTCAAACTTTTAGTTTGCCGAACTCCAACAGTTCGTATCTTCTAAGTCAAACTTTTAGTTTGCCGAACTCCAACAGTTCGTATCCTCTAAGTCAAACTTTTAGTTTGCCGAACTCCAACAGTTCGTATTTTCTAAGTCAAACTTTTTCGTTTGCCGAACTCCAACAGTTCGTATCTTCTAAGCCAAACTTTTAGTTTGCCGAACTCCAACAGTTCGTATTTTCTAAGTCAAACTTTTCGTTTGCCGAACTCCAACTGTTCGTATTCTCTAAGTCAAACTTTACGTTTGCCGAACTTCAACAGTTCGCATTTTCAACCACCAACGGTTACACATCAACGTCCTGGCCAGACGATCTGATAAAGCCGAGCTTAGCTCGCACGCATCCTCATGGTGCAATGGATAATACACTTTCCACATTCAAAGCCGAGATCAGTCTCGCACCAACTTCTCAGATTATCCGAGCCAAATAAGCCGAGCCCGTCTCGCACACTCGGATTCAATGTGAGAAACCTAGAGCATATTAAGATGAGCTGTTCACGTACTCTTAAACTAAACTCTAGGGTCAAGCCGAACGTCCTTCCTCGCAAATCTAAGCCGATTTCTCAACAGTCGCAAAACTAGTAAGCCGATTTCTCAACAGTCGCAAAAACAAGTAAGCCGATTTCTCAACAATCGCAAAAGCAGTAAGCCGATCTACGATAGGGATTGCCGACCTCGAGCAGGTTCAGTCGAATTTATCCTCTTCACCCGGCTAAGACCGTACAGTTTACGGCACCACTGTGTACGATAAATTCGAGAGGTTCGTATTATGTACGACTTCAAATATATCAGAGCTCAACAACCTGAGAAAAATCAGCCGAATTCAAAATTCAATAGACTAGTCAAACCGCGAGAATTCCGATCTTCACTTTCGAAAGAAGTTCGCCGGACTCAAAATTCGCCGAACCTAAAAATCCGCCGCACTCGAAATAGAATCTGATCAGATCGTACCGATCTCAGTTTTAACCGAGCTAAAGAATACTCCTCAAAAATTCACCGAACTCATAAACTCCCTCGCCGAACTGAGGGGGGGACCAATTGTTAGAGGGGGGATTAGCACCCCCTGGTTTAACTCGGTTCGAACCGAGATCGGTTCAATCAATACCGGTTTACGATGGTTCGGATCGAGGATAAGTCGGCCCGAAAACATTGGGCCGAGCTCGGGATCTCGCTGAAAGCCCACCTCGGCTACCGATCTAGGCCCATCACAAGCCCAGTCCGTTACAACAGATGAAACCGGAATATTTCCTCTTTCCCGCCGATCTCGGAAATGGAAATATTCCTTGCGAATAGACCGCCAAAGAATAAGGAATATATCCTTATCTCGGAGGGGAATCCGGAATATTTCCATTCCCTAATCGAGCAAGGAAAAGGGAATATTCACATTTAGAGCCGCCTCAAGACAATATAAATAGAGGAGAAGGCTCATTCGTTCAGACGATCCACGACTTCCGCAGAGACAGAGAATACAAGAGAGAGCTCATTACCGATCTCAAGTCTTTTGTCTTTGCTTTCTTACTTAAAATCTGTTGTAACCGCCGACTTAGATCAATAAACGAGATTCCGATTAAAAGTACTGTTTTACCCTTTTTGTGTGATTTACGGATCAACAACCATCTATTCATAGTAATCATCACTATCTTCCAACAAGAGAGTAGAAAGATAAGATTGAATTAGAACCTGGTTTTCAGAACAAGCCGATTTAATAACCCAATGATCTTGTAACCAAAGTTGACTGAGAGTAGAGTTCATAGCAATTCCCATCCTTGTGGTGATTCCAGGAGATAGAAAATCTTGTAGCTTCCCAAATGGGGACCAGTTGTCAGTCCAAAACCTTACTTGTTTTCCATTTCCAACACGCAATTTAATCCAGTTATAGGCAATGGCTCGAATCTTCAAAAGCTTATTAGCTAGCCATGAATGCTTGCTATTTGGTTTCAGGATCCAGAAGTTGCTCAGTGAACCTTTCAGCACCTCCTCTTTAAACCAGGCTACCCAAATAGAACAAGAGTTACAGAAAATTAATGAGCCAAACTAACTTAAGAATGCAAGTTATGTTCCAAGAAACCAGGTCTCTGCATCCCAGCCCCCCCCCCCCCCCCCCTTCTTCTTTTGATAATGTAATAGTCTCCCATGATACTCTAGCTGAGTGATGACCCTCAGTTGTGCCTTTCCAGAGATAAGCACTACATATGGAGTTTATTTTTGTGATGCAGGACTTTGGGAGAACAAAAGGAGTAGTCCAGAAATTAGTAATTCCTGCAATGACGGTGTTCAAGAGGAGCAGACGGCCATCAAAGGAAAGAGATCTTGCACTCCAATAATTGATTTTGTTATTTACATAATCAATTAACGGAGTACAATTAGCAATGGAAAATTTCTTGGTACAGAGAGGAACCCCAAGATATCTAATTGGTAAGGAACAATTAGTTAGTCCAGTTGCACTACTGATTAGTTGAACTTCAACTTGTGTCAGGCCTGAGGAGAAGAAGGAAGTTTTTTGGAGACTAACAGCAAGTCCTGAATGATGTTCAAACTTCTGGAGAACGCTCAAGATGTTTTGCACAGAATTCAGGGATCCATCAGTGAATATAAGGAGATCATCTGCAAAAGCAAAGATGAGTAAGCTTTGTTTTCTCACATTTGTAGTGGTAGTTGAACTTACCCTCTTCAGCCGCTTTATTTAGAAGCAGGGATAGACAGTTAAGGGCTATTACAAAGAGGTAAGGGGATAGAGGATCCCCTTGTCTCAGGCCACGTTTTCCTCTGAAATAACCTTGAACTGTCCCATTGTAACCAATTGTAAAGTTTGGTGTGCAGATGCAGGCTCTCAACCAGTTAAGGTAGATCTGAGGGACATGAAAACTAGCCAGGCAAGTGAAGAAGAAATCCCAGTTCAGAGTGTCAAACGCCTTTGCTATATCAACCTTAATTACAATCCGAGATGGTTCTTTCTCTCTGTGATAACCGTTAACAATTTCAGTAGCCAAAATGGTATTCTCCACTAAAAGTCTTCCTTGAACAAATGCAGTTTGATTTGGAAGGATTGGCTCAGGCAAACGAGGCTTAAGTTTTGATACTAACAGTTTTGAGATGGACTTGTAGATGGTGGTGCAACAGGAAATTGGACGGTAGTCGCTAATTGCATAAGCACCAGGATTCTTTGGCACATGAGAGAGGATAGTAGAGTTGGCTGAGGAAGGCATAAAAGCAGTACAGAAGAACGTTTGGACAGCAGCAACAAACTCTTCCCCGATAAGACTCCAAGATGCTTTGAAAAAACCTGAGGTAAGGCCATCAGGCCCCGGTGCCTTATTAGGGTTGAGTTTGAGGATTGATGATGAGATTTCTTCAGGAGTTGGAGCAGCTGAGAGAAGGATACGATGAGCATCAGAACACCTGAAGTTAGTGAGGCTATGGAACCACTCATGAGTAGAGTGAGAAGCAGGCAAAATATCAGGGGCCAAGATCCTTTGAAAGTGAGCCACGGTGTGAGAACCCATTGCAATTGGATCAGTCAAGAGGTCACGAGAGGGCAGCAAGAAGGATCTGATTGTATTTAGAGCAGTACGGACCAACATGACTCTATGGAAGTAGGAGGTATTGAGATCGCCTTCTCTTAACCAGTTGATTCTGGATTTTTGCCTGAAATAAGCTTCTTCAATTGATTTTAGGAAGATCCACTTCTCATGTAAGTCTCTCTCTCGTTGGAACAGGGCTGGCGTTGGAGATTGCAGAGCAAGGACCTGCACATCTTTTAACAAAATGTTAGTATTAATAACTCTCTCTTGAATATTGGAAAAGTTCTCTCTATTTAGTGTTTGAAGTGCTCTCTTTAATGACTTTAGTTTCCAGCAAAGGTCAGTGAGATTAGTAGCATTGCTTCCGGCCTGAATCCAACCTTCCTCAACCATGGCTAGGAATTTATGGTGTTTAGTTAAGTAGTTGAAAATTTTGAAGGGCTTGGTACCAGCTTGGGGTAAGGGGAGGGAACGATCTAGGAGACAAAGGCTATGGTCTGAGAATTCTGGGGCTAACAAATTAGCAGCAATGTTTGGTAGGTAGGAGATCCAGCTTTGATTAACTAGTAGCATGTCTAACTTCTTTGCAATAGGAGACAGAGGCTGCTTATTTGTCCAGGTATTAAAGAGGCCATGGAATCTGAGATCAAACATCCCAAGTTGAAGAAGACAGCCCCAGAAGTCAGACATAGCTGGAGAGATGGAGTTAAAAGAAGGCAGAGAGTGCTCATCAGGGTGCAAAATTTGATTGAAATCACCACCAAGTAACCAAGGAGAGGACTGAAGAGACAGAGAATGTTGCAGGTTTATGAGCTCCACCCAAAGATCTGACCTTTCTTCATTCAGGTTAGAAGCGTAAATAGCAGTATAGATGAATTTTAAACTGGTAGCGATAGTAACTTCACAGGTTAGTGATTGTTTTGACTGCAGGAGCACTCTAACCACAACAGGACGCTTCCAGATCAAGACAATTCTTTCTTCCTGATCAAAGCTATGATTTGAGGTGAAGCTCCAGCCAGGGCAAATTTTAGACATAGTAAGATTCAGGTTTGATTATGTGATATGTGTTTCCAAAAGAGCACCAAAGATAGGCTTATTAGTAGCTAACCATTGGCTAAATGGTAGGTGCTTAACCGAGTCATTCAGACCTCGGACATTCCAAAAAAAGAGCTTTGTACTCATAGGGAAGAACTTGGAGACCCTCCTTGGGGAAGGAGATCTTCTTGACTATAAATCGGTGGCAACCCATTTGCATTCTGAGAATTCTGAGTAGTATGAAGGGAAATAAGAGTGAGAGGAGAAATAGGAAGAGAGGAAGACAAGGAAGGGGATGAATTAAAACCAACAAAATCTGGGGGAAGTGTAGCTAAAGGGGAGTTGAAAAGGGAAATTTGTTTTGAAGCAATATAAGCAATAAAAGAGAGAGGCAGAGGAGTAGGGAGCCCAACTGCTAAGGGAGAGGTAGGGGCAGAAGAAGAGAATAAAAGCGAGGCTTCCAAAAAGAGAGCGCCCAACAGTGATTTTCTAGGATCACTTGCCAAAGCAGGGAGCTTGGTGACAGGCGGAGAGATAGAGAATTCCAGGGTGGAAGCGGCAAGGGTCTCAGCATTGATCTCTTGAGATAAAACAAACGGAGCCTCATCAGAGACCACAATAGGAGCAACCTCCTCCACAACAACATTTGAACTAACCTCAACAACAGTTGCGGGGGCCTGAACAACAGCTACGTCCAAACTCTCTTGCACCACAACTGACTGAGGACCAGCCGAGACAGCCTGTAAACAGGTATGAACCTTTGGACCAGTAGAAACAGGAGCATCAGGAGAATTGATACAATTTTTTGCAATATGACCAATCTCATTACAGTGAGTGCAGGAAGGAGGGATCCAAGGATAGTCTATTTTTATAGCAATAACTTCTCCACTCTCTCTGATAAGTTCACCACTAGAAGGAAGAGGTTTCTTTAGGTTTGCTTCTACTTTTACAAGAGCTACGTTTAGGCTGGATAAATTCTTTGTATAGTTATCTGTTTCAATAGGTTTCTCCCACCAAGCCAGCAGCGTGGCACAAACCTTCCTTAGTGCGCAGATCAAAAGGCACTCCATAGAGATGAGCCCACAAAGGTATGGAGACTATCTCTGGAGTGACTGTAGTGGTAGAGGAACCCCATTGGGTAACATGAAACATTGAAGTATCAACGTACCAAAGCTTTTTCTCCAAGATTTTTGTCCTTATGAACTCATTTGGAACTCTAACTAGCATTGATCTCTTCAGTGGCTGCAGGTGAATTTCTAGCTTATAACCCTTTCCCCACATATAGTTTAGGACACTTTGGATAGGGCCATAGTCAGGCATTTTACCAAAGAAAGAACCAACAATATATTCTTTGTGCAGGTCAGCTCCACGTTGGAAAACAGCATCTGGAATCAGAACTCTTGGTTTGCCTTCCGGAGACACTGAGGTAGGGGCCAAACGAGAAAGAGACTTGTCAACTGAATGCTTAGCTTTCTGGGCATAAGTTATAGTTTTCACGGCAGTAAGAGGAGGTTTCACAGCAGAGGTCCCATAGGCTGAGGGGAGAGTAGAAGTAATGGGTTGAGCGGGTTTCTTAGTGGTGATTTTAGCTTTACCATTACTTTGAAAAGTCCATGATGGCAACAAGCCTTGACTAGCAGAAGCTGTATTAGTGCTGCGAGGAGAACTGCCCTTTGGAGGCAGAACAGTGAATTTTTGAACAGTAGTTTTTTCAGATCTAGATCTAGATCCAGTTTCTGTAATTGCTTGAACCAGTAGATTTACAGGGTGAACCCTTACCTTCTCTGAGGTAGTAGAAGTATCAAGCAGGGTAGTAAAAGGCACATCTGTAGCTGGGGCCACTGTCGCAGTCTCTTTCAGAGCAGATCGAGAAGTTTGCACAAAAGCAAGGGAAACAGTAGAAGAAGGGGAGGAAGGGAGAGGAGGGAAATGGAGAAGGTCAAGGGGGTTAGGGGGGTCAGGTGGTCAGAAGAGGGGTCCACTGGTGGTGGACTGAGGAGGGTTCAGAGCAGAAGCATCACTATTCTCAAGGAACCAGGGGTTCACTTCGGGAGCCATTTTTTATGATTTATTTTACACTATAAATTATATATATAGTTGACTGTCTATCTTGTTTTAAAACTCAAAAATCAGTAGAAAATATGCAAAACACACAAAAGTTTGTTTTTGGATTACAATAAATCGATTGATTACAAATTACAAGTTTGGCCTTTTTAAATTTTTCAATTGATAATTTAAGATTGGACAGCCATGATATGGGTTCGTTAAAATGAAATATATGGTTGAATTGAACTAACAGTGAGATTAGGCACCTGATTAAGAATTGTGATGACCCATTAAAGCTTTAATTGGTATAACTGATAGTACAACAGTAGTTTTAAGCAGCAGAAACAGTATGCTATTGAAACTATATGTTCTGATTAATGTACATATTTTATATTTTTCATAAAATTTTATTGGAATTTTTTAGGTTGTAAGAAAAATATATGGTTGTATAAAATTCAAGACAAAATCTGAACCTATACATCAAACCTATAAGACGCGGTTCGTGGTTCATATATCATTTTCAATATCGCTATCTAGTTTTAGTGTGTTCATGCATGTAACATTCGTAGCTTAAACCATATATATAATTAATTAATTTATGTTTTTGGTTTGTATACGTACCAACATTAGCTGAATTAAACGCCTTCGCTCCTCCCCATAACTTCTGCTTCCGGTGATAATCGTCGTCTTTTTATAAATTACAAATTTTGCAGTAAAAAAAAAATCTTTTTACATTTCTGAAAAATAAAACAAATCGAGAAAAAATAGTAAATTTGGGGGAAAAAAACACTATCTCTAAAAAATAATCCTCCTTGCAATTTATCCTACAAAATCGTTGAAACTGATATATATATATATATATATATATATATATATATATTGTTACAATCTCTCAAAATCTTGTAATCTCTTTACATTGTTACAATCTCCATAAGTAAGTTTATAAAATCTTATTTCATTTATGTTTATCTAAATTTATGTTTATATAATTTATAAGTGGTTAATTTTCGTTTTTATTTTAATTATTATAGAATATATATATGAAGCATGTTAAAGATAAATAACCATATTAGTATGATTTTAAACCGTTTACTTAACATCTCTTGATGTTAGAAAAATATTAAGCAAAATATAAAAGAAAACATAAATTAAATATAAGGAACACATAAATAAAAATAGATAAAATTAAGCAAAACATAAGCAAAACATAAATAAAATATAAGAAAAACATAAGTAAAAAATAAACAACAGTTCATTCTTTTTAAGAATCTCAAGATATTCACTGTAAACTCCTTGCTTCACGTATATCACGAACCTACCAGTCCCTGAAGCAGCGTCAATCGCTTCTCTTACAGTTCTGAAATTACCATAACCGTCTCGAAATGTTGCACAACTGATGAGTTTGTAGCTTGTCCTGCTATTGATTTTGGTGTGGAGTCATTCATGCTTGTGCTAAGATTTGGTCATGGTAAGATATTTGTTTTGATTATTGCATCTGAATTTTGAGAGTAAATGAGTGAAAATTGTTGGTTTGTTGTAGCAGTCAGGTGGTGGGATGGCCACCAATTGGATCACACAGGATGAACAGTTTGGTTAATAACCAAGCGACGAAGGTGGCGAAAGCGGAGAAAGAAGAAGAAGAGGAGGGGAAGAAGAAAGTTGATGAGTCTAAAGATGTCTCAATGAAGGTGAATGGGAGAGTTCATGGTTTAGGGTCTGTTAAAGTGAACATGGATGGAGTTGGTATAGGCAGAAAAGTGGATATGAGAGCTCATTCGTCTTATGAAAACTTGGCTCAGATGCTTGAGAAAATGTTCTTTGAGATGACAGGTCAATATGGCTTATACTTCAAAACGGATCTTTTCGACTATGGAGTCTAACTGGCATTTTATATTTAAAAACATCATGTACCCTGTAATAATATACATTATTTTCATATGTGTGTAACTATATACTGTGAATTTGTGTAATTATATACTGTGAATTTGTTTAACTATATACAGTAAAACATCTATAAACCTCAACACACACCATGCTCTAAGGTTAAACAAAATTAAATCAAAAATCTGCACACACACCAAAAAAAATCATTGGAAACATTTAATCTTCTTCTGAATTATCATTTGCAATTTTTGTTGCTAATACTGACAACGGTCATGACACATATTTACTGGCTAGGACACACACATATACACACAAACATGTGAATTCAACGCTCGCATAAAAATTAGAAAAGACTGTTGAAGAATGTAGACAAGATCAAGTGGAGAAACACAAGTTTATGGAGTTTCAAGAGAAGTGATTCGCCTTAGCCGAGAAAGTGCTAAGTTTGAGAAAGACTATGCCTCATTTAAAGGGTTATGAGTTAAATTCACTAGGTAGATGTCTCTCTCTTATTGGCTAGCTTAGGTGATGTGTAATGTGTTAGTTGGTCGAGCTGGTGAGATTATAAGAGCTTATCTCGTCTTATCATCTTCCAGTGAGTCGAAACAAGTTGTAAAGGAGGTGATAAGATACAGTGAGATGATATTGATTGTATTGAACGGCTGAGTTTAGCCGGAGCTAGTGGATTTCGGTGTGTGATCACCGGCGAGAAGTACGAATTCAGTTAAGGACCCGAACTCGTTAAATATTGTGTTCTTTCGTTTCTACCATTTATTTTTGTTCTCTTTCTGATTTCTCTCAAGATCTTCGATTCGATTTGCGAGTGAGTGCAAGAGAGATGTGAGTGCAAGAGAGATAAATTAAGGCAATAATCCTCACAAATTGGTATCAGAGCGCCAGGTTTTGGTGCGGATCGAATCGATTGCATGATGGTGACTGGTCCACGCTTCGAGATTGCGATGTTTGGCAGATCCGACGATTTTGGGATCTAGAAGAAGTGAATGCTTGTGAAACTCACGGTTCAAGGTTTGAAAGATGTTATAACAGAGAAGATGCAAGACTTAGCATCTAAAGAAGAAGATCTGAAAAATCCATAGTAACAAAGAAGAAAGAAGAAAGAACAAGATGATGCTTCAAGATTAGAGCGCGATGAAAAAGTTTTGAATATGATCTTCATATGTGTTGGAGACCACATCCTAAGGAAGCTGGACAAGTGTGTTACTGATGTTCAAGTTTGGGCAACACTCAACAGATTATACATGGTGAAGACCCTGCCTAATAGAGTCCATCTACAGCTTAAAGTCTACTCGTTCAAGATGCAGGAATCAAGATCTATTGATTAGAATGTGGATGATTTCTTGAAACTACTTGCGAATCTCGGAAACTTGAGCATTGAAGTTCCAGAGGAGGTCAAAGCGATTCTACTACTCTACGCACTTCCCACAAGGTATGATTCTCTCAAAGAAACTCTAAAGTACAGTCGGCAAGGTTTAAAATTGTAAGAAGTATCTAATGTTTCTAAGTCTAAGGAACTGGAATATAGAGATGCCCATAGTTCTATGACTCAGGGCCGGCTCTGAGTAGGAGAGGGTAATTATGTTAGAGGTAGAACGAAAACTAGGACAAGTTCAAATCAAGGAAATGCAGGTAAGGGAAAGAATAACAAGTCAAGATCAAGATCTAAGGATGGTAAAAGAGTTTGTTGGATATGCGATAAAGAAGGGCATTTTAAGAAATAAAGCTACAAATGGATAGAAATAAATAAAGGCAAGGTCAACAATCAAGGTCAGGGTAAAGCGGGTCTAGTGAAAGCTGATGCAAATGATTTGGTTGGTCTCTTGGCATCTGAGATAAATCTGACTACATGGGAAAGGGATTCAGAGGAATGGATCATGGACACAAGATCCTCCTTCCACATGACACCAAGAAAATATATGTTTCTGAGTTTAAAGGAACTAACAAATGGAAAAATAAGGATGGCTAACAATACGACAACAGAAGTAAAGGGAATTGGGTCCATCAGATTCATGATTCTAGATGGCATAACATTTTTCATGCATGATGTAAGATATATGCCATAGATTTCCAGGAACTTGATGTCAGTGGGAACATTAGAAGATAAAGGCTGTAAGTTTAAGGGAGTTAATGGTGTCCTATAGTCATAAAGGTGTGCACAGTTTTGATGAAAGGTTTGAGAAGACAGTCACTCTACGTATATCAGGGAACATCAAAAGTACCATAGGCATGTGCAACAGAGTCTGCAATGTCAGGAGAAGATGAAGACATGAGTCAAATGTGGCACAACATGCTAGGTCACATAGGACAGAAAGGGCTAGATACACTTGCAAAGAAAGATTGTTTTGACAAAAGCAAAGTGTCATACATAAAACGTTTTGAAGATTGTGTCATTGGAAAAACTCATAGGATCAGCTTTGGTCCGGCTCAACATGTGACCAAGAATAAGTTGGACTATATACACTCGGATCTGCGGGGCTCTCCAAATGTCCCATTGAGTCTCATCAAGTCTCAATATTTCATCTCATTCACGAATGATTATTCGAGAAAGGTTTGGATCTACTTTCTCAGATTCAAAGATGAAGCTTTCAAAATCTTTGTTGAATGGAAGAAGATGGTGGAGATACAGTCTGAAAGGAAAGTGAAGAAGCTACAGACTGACAACGGGCTAGAAGGCGTAGTAAGACATAGAACATGAACTTACAGGCCACAACAAAATGGTGTAGCAGAGAGGCTTAATAGAAGTATCATGAACAAAGTAAGGAGTATGCTAAGTGAGTGTGGACTTGGCCAAAGATTTTGGGTAGATGCACCATCCACTGCAGTCTACTTAATCAACAGGTTACCATCTTCAGCAATAGACTTCAAAGTGCCAGAGGAACAATGGACTTCAGTCATGCCAAGTTTAAATGGGTTGAGAAAGTTTGGATGTTTAGCTTATGTCAATTGAGATAATGTTAAGTTAAATCCCAGGGCAAAGAAGGGAGTGTTCACATGATACCAAGAAGGTGTTAGAGGTTTTAGGGTTTGGTTTCTCGAAGATAAAAGGGTTGTCATTAGTATAAATGGGGTATTTAGAGAAGACATATTTTACAAAGACATCACGAATGAATCTCATGATGAGAGTGAACCATAAACATCAACAAGAACTTTAAATTTAGAGATCAAAGAAACTTCACAAGAAGAACAAAATGTTTCTCAAGGTGAAGTTATCTCAGAAAATGACCAAGCAAGTGGTACTCAGGAAAGTGTGGAACCAGCAAAGGAGACACAAGATTTAAGTGATTATCAACTTGCAAAAGATCGTACAAGAAGGGTAATAAGTAAACCAGTTAGGTTTCAAGACTATCAATGTGATGAAGCAAATGGTGAAGATGAATATGCAGGCTATATGTGTGCAATGTTAGAAGATGGTGGTACAAAACCATCATCATATCAAGAAGCATTGACTAATCCAAAGAGTTATCAATGGACCAAAGCAGCTGATGAGGAAATGGTTTCTTTGAGGAAGAACAATAAATGGGATCTCATTGTCAGGCCTAAGAAACAAAGAAAAACAAAGAGCTATAGGCTGCAAATGTATCTTCAAGATAAAACCATGAATAGCAGGTGTTGAAACACCTAGATTCAAAGCCAGACTAGTGGCAAAGGGCATCTCTGAGAAGGAGGGAATCGACTACAAGGAAATCATTGCACCAGTTGTAAAACATGTATCAATCATATACTTATTATCAGCAGTTTTTTACTATGATATGGAGTTGCAGCAAATGGATGTAAAGAAGCTTTCTTGCACGGCAACATAGATGAATAAGTCGTGGAGCAACCTGAAGATTTCATTGAAAAGAAACATCCAAACAAGGTCTGTCTCTTGAAAAGATCTCTATACGGCTTGAACAGTCTCTAAGGCAATAGAGTAAGAGGTTTGATGATTTTATGAAGCAAAATGGGTATTCAAAGAGTGAATATGACTACTGTGTATACTTTAAAAGGCTAGAGAATGATGTATATATTTACCTACTCCTTTATGTAGATGACATTCTCATAGCATCAGTTGACAAAGATCAGGTTCAGAAGTTAAAGGTTTTCTTGAACACAAAGTTTGATATGAAAGATCTTGGTGATGCTAAAATTATTTTAGGCATGGAAATAGTGAGAGACAAAGTTAAAGGAGGATTGTGGATATCTCAGGAAAGCTACTTGATGAAGGTTTTGTCAAATTTTAGTATGGATCAAGCACAACATGTCATTACTCCAATGGAGATACATTTCAAGTTAAAGTCAGCAACGGATCAAGAATTACAAGATCGATTAAGGAGCACTGGCAAGCAGTCAAGTGGGTTTTGAGGTACATTAAGGGATCAGTAGATACTCGGCTAAGTTACAAGAAGAAAGAAGACTTCGTTGTTAGAGGATATTGTGATTCAGATTTCGCAGCAGATCAGAACAACGTGAGATCAATTACATGTATGGTTTTTATTGCATGTGGTAATGCTATTAGTTGGAGGTCTTCACTGCATAAGGTAGTTGCGTTGTCTACGACAGAGGCAAAGTATGTGGCTCTTTCAGAAGCGAACAGTAGATACTCAGCTAAGTTACAAGAAGAAAGAAGACTTCATTGTTGGAGGATATTGTGATTCAGATTTCGCATCAGATCAGAACAACATGAGATCAATTACATGTATGGTTTTTACTGCATGTGGTAATGCTATTAGTTGGAGGTCTTCACTGCATAAGGTAGTTGTGTTGTCTACGACAGAGGCAAAGTATGTGTCTCTTTCAGAAGTGGTTAAAGAAGGGGTTTGGTTGAAGCATCTTGCAGAAGAACTTGGTTTTCCCTAGGAATCAGTTGAGGTTTACTGTGATTCACAAAGTGCTATTGAACTATCTAAAAATGCAGTCCATCATGAAAGGACTAAACATGTCGCGGCTAAATACCATTTCATTAAGGGTTTGATCAGTTTGGGTGAAGTACAAGTGTTGAAAATAGCTACAACATACAATCCAGCAGATATTTTCACAAAGGTCCTTTCGGTATACAAGTTGAGAGAAGCATTACAAATGCTTCGAGTTTCAAAGAATTGAAGATTACATCTGGTTAATGGGTGCGGGTATCCGGGTCAGGATATAAAGAGATTTACCAAGTTAAAGAGGTTGATCATTTCTAAGGTGGAGATTTGAAGAATGTAGACAAGATCAAGTGGAGAAGCATAAGTTTATGGAGTTTCAACAGAAGTTATTCACCTTAGCCGAGAAAGTGCTAAGTGTGAGAAAGACTTTAACTCGTTTAAAGAGTTACGTGTTAAATCCACTAGGTAGATGTCTCTCTCTTATTGGCCAACTTAATTAGGTGACGTGTAATGTGTTAGTTGGTCGAGCTGGTGAGAGTATAAAAGCTTATATCGTCTTATAATCTTCCAGTGAATCAAAACAAGTTGTAAAGGATGTGATAAGATAGAGAGAGAGGGAGAGACGATATCGATTCCAGATGAGTTTAGCTGGAGATAATGGATTCCGGTGTATGATAACCTGCGAGAAGTAGGGATCCGAAGTCTGAACTTGTTAAATCTTGTGTTCTTTCGTTTCTGTGATTTACTTTTCTTCTTTTTCTGATTTCTCTCAAGATCTTCGATTCGATTTGCGAGTGAGTGCAAGAGAGAGATATGTCTTGCTTGATGGATCGCACGGGTCTTCATAAGAAATGCATACACATCTCTTGCTTAGTGGTGGGTCGCATGTGCCTTTTCCCTTTCGCTTCCAAGTACACACATAGGCACATTGTTTAGCTTCACAGACTTCTGCTCCAAATATATAGTCATGAAAAATTGTTTTTTCCTTGCGTCTCCTTCGTAACCATTCCTAAAATAATTTTGTAATATATATATATATATATATTATTGATATATCATGGTTTTTACCTCTTTTAAGCCATAATATAAGTCTGTTTTATAGAGTCTTTCTACTATTTTGTAGTGTTTTAGATTCTTTCACAGGTTTTAGCACGTTTGGAGCATAATTTGAAATATTGGAGCTTTCTTGAGCATTTTGGAGCAAAGCAGAGGTTCTTGTAGCTGAGTACCCGATTTGAAGCCTCAGTATCGATCGATACTGGCTAGTATCGGTCGATACTCACTGCAGCAAGACACGATCGTGACTTTTCCAAGATTGAAGAATTGTAAAATTGCCCAGAAGACTTTATTATTTACAAGAAGCCCCAAAACGTGATTTAGGTTATTTATTAGGATTTACAACCTTTTTGATGGCTAGGCTTTATTCTAAGCTTGATTTTACTTTGGTTTTTGGAGAGACAAATCTGAACGGGAAATTGCTCATTTAATTCATGAACTATTTGCGCACGCTCAATTTATTCCTCAACTATCGTTTGCTCAAAATAATTCCTCAAGTTGTAGTTGACTACGCAAAATTAGAATTAACAAAGTCAAACGATAATTATCAAATGGATATAAATCGGCTGTAACTTCTTCAATACAATCCCGAATGAGTTGAAACTATTTACATTGGAAATCTAACTCAATTGTCTATACCTTTTATGAAGAGCGCCATATCTAAATTCAAAAGGAAGACTTCCATCCGAATCGATCTTATAGACACATATTCTTCATATAACATTGACTCGGATAGAAGCCTTTCCATTAGATTTACCTTTGGAGCTCTTCATCAAAGTTATAGAAAATTGAGTGAGATTTCCAATGGGAGTAGTTTCAACTCAGTCGGGGTTGTATGGAAGGAGTTAGAGCCGATTTAGTAGACATATATCTATGTAGTGGTACTAACTCATTCAATACAATCCCGAATGAATTGAAACTACTCCCATTAAAAATCTCACTCAATTTCCTATAACTTTGATGAAGAGCTACAAAACTAAATCCAAAGATAATGCTTTCATCCGAGTCAATATTGTATCAAGAATATGTGTCGAGAAGATCCACTCGGATGGAAATCTTTCCTTTGAATTTAGATATGGCTCTCTTCATGAAAGCTATAGGAAATTGAGTTAGCTTTCCAATGGAAATAGTTTCAACTCATCTGGGGTTGTATTTAAGGAGATACAGCCAATTTAGTGAACTTGTATCCATTTAGTAATTAACGTTTGACTTTGTTAATCCCAATTTTGCGCAGTCAACTGATATTCGCATATTTTAACTCTTTTTATCATGCATCTCATCTAGTTTTTGTACATTAATGTGTAGTTTCATGGAGTTTTTCTATAGTTTTGCATTCTTAAGTAGGAGTTAATGAATTTTAGATAGGTCCTAGAGAGTTTTGGTACAATTGGAGTGTTTCAGGTGCTTATTGGAGTCTTGGGGAAGATCATGGACTAGGAGGAACGTACCCGCAGCAAACAGAGATGATCAAGTGATGAAGGAGAAAACCAGGAAGCGCAGCGGTCAGATCGCAGCGGTATAGGGAGACCGCTGCGGTATAGGGAGACCGCTGCACTTTCAAGTCTCGCAGCGGTCAGATTGCAGCGGTATGAGCAGACCGCTGCGGATCCATCCGGAGTAAAAACCAGGCGTTTCACAGCGGTCATGCGGCGGTATGAGCTGGCCGCTGTGAATCTTCTCGGACACAAAAATTGTCGGGTCAAACCCGGTTTGTCCCGGGTTGACCCGACCCGATCTGTATTGACTTAAGCAAATTAAGCCTAATTAGAAAGGATACTTTTTGTTTTCTTTGAGATTTTAAGCAAAAACCCTTTTGAGAGCTTTGAAGGAGATTGTAAGAGATTCTTGAGTGATTTATGCAAGTTCTTATTGGATTACTTCTTCCACCTATTTTCCCATCATCTTTTATGATTCTCAACACTTCCTTTATGGGATTTGTGGAGAAAACGATGTGTTGTGAGTAGTTTTCTAGGGTTCTTGGGTGAAGTAGATTTAGGTAATTTTAGAGTGAATCAATGATGTTAGGGCTTTGATTATTAGTGATCCTTCCTTGTTTAGTGAGTTTAATGCTAAATCATCCATGATCAAGTTGATTTAGATCATAGGGAATTTCTCGCCCGGAAGGTGTTCGATGAAATTCCCCAATGAACTAATCAAGGGATATTTCATTCTTAACCTATGGAAATAGTTGTCTAAGGTGTTTATTGATTAAATGATCTTGTTTCTAATGCTTGAAAGTTATTAAATCACAAATGGCAATTTGTTCTTGATTTAGTAAATTCCAAAGGGACTAACTCCAAGGGATTGGATTAGTCTTGTTAAATGATCATAGTCTAAGGATTAGCATTGCTTGAGTTTATTGGCATCATTGTGAACCTCTAAAGTTACCAACAATCGTATACTTCACCCTTGGATTCGTTTGTTTTAGAACTTTCTTTAAACCGTAATTTACATTCTCGCTTAAGTTTCTATCTTTGCTTTAGTTGGAAGTAGGTTGCTTTTAAAATCCTTTAGGTTGCTACAAAACCAATTCTTGAACCGCTTAGATTAAGAAGTTTTATGTATTCTTAGTTTTTAATCCCAACCCATTATGGATTGACATCTCAAGTACTACAATGACATGAGTATACTTGGTATAATTGACACGAAAATATCATGTATCAATTTGGCGCCGTTGCCATTTGGGTTTTGCATTAATCATTAGGATTTTAAATCTTCTTGAGACTAAGATTTATTTTTAATTTGTTACTAATCTCTTTCACTTGGTTTTTCCCCTTCTCATAGGTGTATGAACACGAGATCACAAGGCACATCAAATCTTATACACCGTGTTGACAACATCCGTGCTCTAGAACGAGCAAACACAAGGGCAAGACAAGAAAGCGAGAGACACCTTCAACGGTTAGGAATGGAGGGTGAACAAGTTCCTCCGGTTGCGCACCAAAATGCACCCGTGCAAGGTGTTGGTCACCAAGGTGTTGGTGTGAACCGAATCCCAATTCATCCACCACGACCTGCACGACTAATTGGAGCCGGTGATGCACCAAACACACATGCTAACCGTCAAGGAATTGCACCACCACCAGTTGCAGACAACAACTTTGAGATCAAATCCGGTATTATCTCTATGGTGCAAAACAACAAGTTCCATGGGCTGGCCATGGAGGACCCATTGGATCACCTGGATCAATTCGACCAAGTGTGTGGTTTGGTGAAGATCAATGGCATCTCTGAAGATGCATTTAAGCTGCGGTTATTCCCTTTCTCTCTGGGGGATAAAGCTCGGCAATGGGCAAAGAACTTATCTCAAGGTTCCATTACTTCATGGGACCAATGCAAGCAGGCATTCCTGTCAAAATTCTTCTCTACAACAAGGACAGCTCGACTAAGGAATGACATCTCAAGCTTCACACAAAAGAATAATGAAGGCTTTAGTGAGGCATGGGAGAGGTTCAAAAGCTACACCATGCAATGCCCACACCATGGGTTTTCGGATGAGTCCCTTTTAAGCACTTTGTATCGTGGTGTTCTGCCCAAGTACCGAATGCTTCTCGATACCGCGAGCAACGGGAACTTTCTGGGTAAGGAAGTTAATGATGGGATGGCGCTTGTAGAGAACTTAGCTCAAAGCGACGGCAACTATGGTGAAGACTATGACAGATTTTCACGAGGAGGTGGAGACTTTGATAACCAAAAGACGAGACAGGATATTAAAGCTCTTAATGACAAGCTTGACAAGCTTATCCAAGTCTCACAATCAACCGTGAACTTTGTTGGTGAGTTCGATGAACACCAAGGCCATCAAGAGGGAATTGCGCATGAAGATAAGCACGAAGAAGTCAATTATGTGGGTGGTCAAGGTGGCTACCAAGGTGGCTTCAACGCAAACTATAGGAATCATCCAAATTTTTCCTATAGAAGCAACAATGTCGCAAACCCTCAAGACCAAGTGTATCCCCAACAAAACACTCAAGGTCAAGGATTTCAACAAAAAAACTTCATCTCTACAAACCAACAAAGACCATTTGTTCCAAGGAACAATTTTCAAGGAAACCAAGGTGGGTTTCAACCAAAGCAACAATCTAACCCACCCGGTTTTGCACAGCAAGGACAACCAAGCAACACAACGCCTCAAGACACCGAGATGAAGAACATGCTTCAACAAATATTACAAGGCCAAGCTCAAGGAACCATGGAATTGAGTAAGAAAATGGCGGAAATCCACAACAAGGTGGACTATTCTTACAATGATCTCAACTCCAAATTTGAGTCATTGTCGTCTAGAGTCAAACAATTCGAAGGACGAGGAGTTGCTTCATCGTCACGCCCTCAAGGTACCTTCCCGGGAAAACCCGAGGCTAATCCGAAGGAGTTTTGCAACGCTATCACATTGCGTAGCGGAAAAGAGCTTCCCCCACGGGAGATTCCATCTAATCTCAACGAGGACATTGAGAACCAAAGCGGGGAGGTGATCATTGAGAATGAAGCAAATATGGGTGAAGAAGATGCTGTTTCGGGGAAAGCTAAAGGACCAAGGACAATCGAAGACGAAACCGTGGTAGCACCTACAAAGAAGAAGTCTTTTGTCCCACCGCCTTATGAACCCAAGCTTCCTTTCCCGGGCCGCTTTAAGAAGCAACTCATGGAAAAATACAGAGCGATCTTCGATGAGCAAATCAACAAAGTCCAAGTGACTATGCCCTTGGTTGATGCTTTCTTGTTAGTCCCACAATACACTAAGTTCCTTAAAGATGCAATCAAGGATAGAACCAAGGACTTAGAAGGAATGGTTGTGCTTTCCCATGAGTGTAGTGCAATAATTCAACGGAAAGCCATACCAAAGAAGTTGGGAGATCCAGGAAGCTTTACTCTTCCATGTGCTCTTGGACCACTTGGTTTTGATCATTGCTTGTGCGACCTTGGAGAAAGTGTAAGCTTGATGCCTTTCTCAGTGGCAAAACGTCTAGGCTTCACTACCTACAAAGCTTGCAAAATTTCTCTCGTGCTAGCGGACAGGTCGGTGAGACACCCAATTGGAATGCTTGAAGATCTACCGGTGAAAATTGGAGATTTTGAGGTACCCACCGATTTTGTTGTTCTTGAGATGGATGAAGAACCCAAAGATCCTCTCATCTTTGGAAGACCATTTTTAGCCACCGCCGGGGCTATCATAGATGTGCGAAAAGGGAAGATTGATCTTCATTTGGGCAAAGATGATGTGCTTAACTTTGACATCAATGCAATGATGAAGAAGCCCACAATAGATGGTCAAGCCTTCTACATTGAAACTATGGAGGAACTAGCGGATGAGCTTCTAGAAGAGTTGAACTTGGAGGATCATCTTCAAATTGCTTTGACTAAAGAGCATGGAGAGAATGGGTATCTTCATGAAGAAAGTGTTGGTTACATGAAGTTGCTAAACTCGCACAAAGCGCTAGTTGGAGAAAATCCGTTTTTGGAACTAGAGCACAAAGAAACTGTTGAAGACGGATTGGAAAACAATGTAAGCTCTTTGGAAATTGACTACGTGAGTGCTTTAGATGTCGACTTGGAGGACGAGCAAGGAACTAGCAATGGTGAGACTAGTTTCGATGAAGATTGGAGCGAACTCAAAGCCCCAAAAGTCGACCTCAAACCACTCCCAAGTGGACTAAGGTATGCGTTCTTAGGTCCAAATGAGTCTTATCCGGTCATAGTAAATGAGAGTTTAGATAAAAATGAGTTGACCGCCCTTTTGAGAGAGTTGAGGAAATTTAGAAGAGCAATAGGCTACTCTTTAGATGATATAAAAGGAATTTCCTCTTCTCTATGTGCACACCGAATCCATCTAGAAGATGAGTCTATGAGCTCTATTGAACATCAAAGACGGTTAAACCCGAATTTGAAAGAAGTGGTTAAGAAGGAGATTCTTAAACTTCTAGATGCGGGGATAATATATCCCATTTCGGATAGTACATGGGTCTCACCGGTTCATGTGGTTCCCAAAAAAGGTGGGATAACGGTTATACGGAATGATAAAGATGAGTTGATTCCCACTAGAACTATAACCGGACATAGGATGTGCATAGATTATAGAAAGCTAAACTCGTCTACTCGAAAAGATCATTTCCCTTTGCCTTTTATTGACCAAATGTTAGAAAGATTGGCAAATCACCCTTATTATTGCTTCCTTGATGGATATTCGGGATTCTTTCAAATCCCAATCCACCCCAATGATCAAGAGAAAACGACCTTTACATGTCCCTATGGTACCTTCGCATATCGAAGAATGCCATTTGGACTTTGTAATGCACCCGCGACTTTTCAACGGTGTGTAATGTCTATTTTCTCGGACTTAATTGAGGACATGGTAGAGGTGTTTATGGATGATTTTTCTGTATATGGTGCCTCGTTTGCTTCTTGTTTGTCAAATCTTTGCAAGGTACTCACTAGGTGCGAAGAAGCAAATCTCGTCTTGAATTGGGAGAAATGTCATTTCATGGTGCGAGAAGGCATTGTCTTGGGGCATAAGATCTCGGAAAAGGGCATTGAGGTTGACAGGGCTAAGATCGAAGTGATGATGGGTTTGGAACCGCCAACAACGGTGAAGGGCATTCGAAGTTTTTTGGGCCATGCCGGGTTTTATAGACGGTTCATCAAGGATTTCTCGAGGATAGCGAGACCTCTAACAAGACTTCTTTGCAAAGAGGTAGAGTTCAATTTCGATGGAGAATGCCTTGAGGCATTTTTGGAAATCAATAAAGCTCTTGTGAGTGCTCCAATTGTGCAAGCACCGGATTGGGATCTTCCGTTCGAAATCATGTGTGATGCTAGTGACTTTGCGGTTGGCGCGGTTTTGGGTCAAAAGAAAGACAAGAAGATTCATGTCATCTACTATGCTAGTAGAACCTTGGATGATGCTCAGACGAGATATGCAACCACGGAAAAGGAGCTCTTAGCGGTGGTTTATGCTTTCGAAAAATTTCGCTCCTATTTGGTGGGATCCAAGATCGTGGTATACACGGATCATGCCGCTTTGAGACACTTGATAGCAAAGAAAGATGCCAAACCGAGGCTTCTACGGTGGATCCTTCTTCTCCAAGAGTTCGATATGGAGATTAAAGACAAGAAAGGCATTGAAAACGGCGTTGCGGACCACTTGTCTAGATTGAGAGTCGAAGAGACAATTCCCATAGATGATTCTCTTCCCGAAGAACATCTTATGATTGTTGGGATGTTGAAGAAAAGTTATCATGCGGGGTTGAGACTAGACGAGGTCATGAGTTTGAGTGATCTCGGTTTGCCGTGGTATGCTGATTTCGTGAACTATTTAGCTTGCGGGAAGGAACCACCAAACTTGGACAGTTACAACAAGAAGAAGTTCTTTAGAGATGTAAACCATTTCTATTGGGACGAACCTTATCTATACAAGAGATGCTCGGATAGTCTGTACCGGAGATGCATCCCGGAGGAAGAAGTGAATGGAGTGCTGTATCATTGTCATGGTTCGGTATATGGAGGGCACTTCGCATCCTTCAAAACCGCAACAAAAGTGCTTAATTCCGGGTTATGGTGGCCAAGCTTGTTCAAAGACGCTCACACCTACGTTTCGTCATGTGATGCTTGCCAAAGAAAAGGCAACATAAGTAGAAGGGATGAGATGCCTCAAAATCCCATCTTGGAAGTCGAAGTGTTTGATGTGTGGGGAATAGATTTCATGGGGCCATTTCCCTCGTCTTACGGAAACCAATACATATTAGTGGCGGTGGACTATGTTTCTAAGTGGGTG
The DNA here is from genome assembly GCA_030161315.1 of Eutrema japonicum. NCBI lineage: Eukaryota > Viridiplantae > Streptophyta > Magnoliopsida > Brassicales > Brassicaceae > Eutrema > Eutrema japonicum. Next base: position 38,222,562 of record BSQW01000001.1, read on the forward strand.
GAAGCCGTTGCAAGTCCAACTAATGACGCCAAGGTGGTCATTAAGCTTTTCAAGACAATCATTTTCCCGAGGTTTGGAATACCTAGAGTGGTGATTAGTGATGGTGGAAGTCATTTCATTAACAAGGTGTTTGAGAGCTTTCTCAAGAAGCATGGAGTCAAACACAAGGTTGCCACACCCTATCACCCTCAAACGAGCGGGCAAGTGGAAGTCTCTAACCGCCAAATCAAGGCAATATTGGAAAAAACGGTGAGTAACTCGAGGAAAGATTGGGCCAAGAAGCTAGACGATGCTTTGTGGGCATACCGAACCGCGTTCAAGACTCCCATTGGTACTACACCGTTCAACTTACTTTATGGGAAGTCATGTCATTTGCCCGTTGAGTTGGAGTACAAAGCATTGTGGGCAGTTAAGTTGCTGAACTTTGACATTAAGACAGCTTCGGAAAGACGTCTAATCCAATTACATGAGCTAGATGAAATCCGTCTCGACGCCTATGACAGCTCAAAGATTTACAAGGAACGGACTAAGGCGTTCCATGACAAGAAGATTGTCAAGAAAGGCTTCAAAGCTGGGGACCAAGTGCTGCTTTTCAATTCCCGGTTGAAGCTGTTTCCCGGAAAATTGAAATCGAGGTGGTCGGGACCGTTCAAGATCAAAGAAGTACAGCCTTATGGAGCGGTGACGTTGTGGAACAACAGTGGTGGGGAATTTACGGTTAACGGGCACAGACTCAAACCGTACTCGGCATCAGCATTCATCGAGGAAGGGATCTCGGTTCCGCTCTCGAACCCGTCTCCCGCCTAAAAGGGTTTGCAAAGTCAAGCTTAGTGACTTTAAACAAACGCTCTTGGGAGGCATTCCCATGACTATCCTTGTATATATTTCAATCTTTCTAGTTCCTTTTTATGTTTTTGTCTCTTATTTTCAGGTTTATTTGCTCGGGTCTGCACAAAGGGGAAGACGCACTTCGAAAAGGAAATCCAGAAATTTTCAAGACCCGCAGCGGTCAACATGCAGCGGTGCTGATAGGCCGCTGTGAAATCCTCCGTCGAAAACCAGGACATCCGCAGCGGTCTCGCAGCGGTCAAACCAGACCGCTGCGTCAAAAAAAAAAAAAAAAAAAAAAAAAAAAAAAAAAAAAAGAGACTCCCCCTTAGAGATGAAAGAAAAGAAAAGATAAGTGAAAAAGAAAGGGAAAGGAGTAGTGATGAAAAGATAAGAAAAGGAATCGAAAGAGTAAATAGAAATTTTCAAGGAACGATTTGAAAAGAGAAATGATCAAAAGGGTAGAGATTTAGTTTGGCAAAGAGCAAAAAGAAAAACACTTGGGTAGAAATAGTTAATTGGATACTCAAAGCTTAGGGAAGGGTAGAACAATGGAAGTGAATACTTTGTATGCGTAAATTGTTCCGATCTTCCTTGCTTTTGCGAAGTGTTTGTACTCCGGTTTTCATAGAGTTAACCACTAAATTGATCTCTTGTTTATATTGGTAAACCTTTCTCTTGTTCAAACCGATTGGTCTATAGATCACTTGCCCATTTGTGAGACCGCACCTTGAAACGATTAATTGAATGTGAGAGTTGGTTGATATGACGGTAGTCGGATGCTTGACATTGAGTGTAGAGAAAAATATTTGGAGTTGCGATAAGCCTAGAGAAGTTAGAGTGGATTAAGAAGTTTGTTCTTGCAACATATTATCATTTCCTAAGGACATCATGGTGAATGCTTTGCTAGCTTCTTTTGATTTGAGCTCCCGCTTTCAATCATTTTCTCCAACTTGTTTATGTTTGTTTGCTTGAGGACAAGCAAAAGGCAAGTCCGGGGGAATTGATATTCGCATATTTTAACTCTTTTTATCATGCATCTCATCTAGTTTTTGTACATTAATGTGTAGTTTCATGGAGTTTTTCTATAGTTTTGCATTCTTAAGTAGGAGTTAATGAATTTTAGATAGGTCCTAGAGAGTTTTGGTACAATTGGAGTGTTTCAGGTGCTTATTGGAGTCTTGGGGAAGATCATGGACTAGGAGGAACGTACCCGCAGCAAACAGAGATGATCAAGTGATGAAGGAGAAAACCAGGAAGCGCAGTGGTCAGATCGCAGCGGTATAGGGAGACCGCTGCACTTTCAAGTCTCGCAGCGGTCAGATTGCAGCGGTATGAGCAGACCGCTGCGGATCCATCCGGAGTAAAAACCAGGCGTTTCACAGCGGTCATGCGGCGGTATGAGCTGACCGCTGTGAATCTTCTCGGACACAAAAATTGTCGGGTCAAACCCGGTTTGTCCCGGGTTGACCCGACCCGATCTGTATTGACTTAAGCAAATTAAGCCTAATTAGAAAGGATACTTTTTGTTTTCTTTGAGATTTTAAGCAAAAACCCTTTTGAGAGCTTTGAAGGAGATTGTAAGAGATTCTTGAGTGATTTATGCAAGTTCTTATTGGATTACTTCTTCCACCTATTTTCCCATCATCTTTTATGATTCTCAACACTTCCTTTATGGGATTTGTGGAGAAAACGATGTGTTGTGAGTAGTTTTCTAGGGTTCTTGGGTGAAGTAGATTTAGGTAATTTTAGAGTGAATCAATGATGTTAGGGCTTTGATTATTAGTGATCCTTCCTTGTTTAGTGAGTTTAATGCTAAATCATCCATGATCAAGTTGATTTAGATCATAGGGAATTTCTCGCCCGGAAGGTGTTCGATGAAATTCCCCAATGAACTAATCAAGGGATATTTCATTCTTAACCTATGGAAATAGTTCTCTAAGGTGTTTATTGATTAAATGATCTTGTTTCTAATGCTTGAAAGTTATTAAATCACAAATGGCAATTTGTTCTTGATTTAGTAAATTCCAAAGGGACTAACTCCAAGGGATTGGATTAGTCTTGTTAAATGATCATAGTCTAAGGATTAGCATTGCTTGAGTTTATTGGCATCATTGTGAACCTCTAAAGTTACCAACAATCGTATACTTCACCCTTGGATTCGTTTGTTTTAGAACTTTCTTTAAACCGTAATTTACATTCTCGCTTAAGTTTCTATCTTTGCTTTAGTTGGAAGTAGGTTGCTTTTAAAATCCTTTAGGTTGCTACAAAACCAATTCTTGAACCGCTTAGATTAAGAAGTTTTATGTATTCTTAGTTTTTAATCCCAACCCATTATGGATTGACATCTCAAGTACTACAATGACATGAGTATACTTGGTATAATTGACACGAAAATATCATGTATCATCAACTACAACTTGGGGAATTATTTTGAGGAAGCGATAGTTGAGGAATAAATTGAGCGCATGCGAATAGTTCAGGAATTAAATGAGCAATTTCCCTATGTTCGACCATAGAATTTGAATCAAAACATAATATGTTGTTATTTAATAATATTAAAATTTTGATATCTGTAAATTATTATAACATACTAGGTTTTGCACCCACGAATACTATTTTGATAAAAGTCATATGCGAGCAATTATATTTATTGAGATATTATTTTATGTATTATGGTGATTGTAATAATATGTAATAAAAATATTGCAGTTTTAATCTCAGTAACTATATATAGCATGTGAGGTTTCAACGGTATTATTTTGAATCTATATATGTCCCGTTTGAAAAACGTATTATATGGTCGAACAATTATAAGTTAGTATATCAAAATCAACTAAAAATGTAACAAAGTAATCAAATGCTATTTTAATAATCATAGTATTGACACAAAGATAAAATATTATACATCACTTCTTTAAATAAAAAAAATAAGTTTTTCTAATCTTTTTCAGTTTCATCTTCGTTATATATGTTTTCTATGCAAACAACAAAAAGTTATAAAGTTATTCTCTTTCCTTAACTAATTTAACCAGTACAAATTTTTGATTTCATTTACTAAATTAAAAAAAACTAATAAACACAACTCTTGCTTTCACATTCATGACAACTTTAATTTTGAAACTAAGACAATATATGAATATGAAATAAATTTTGAAACTAATTTGAAATCACAAAAGATCGACAAATTTTTGTTAGTTTTATCTTGAAGATGTAAAGGTCGGACTTTTGTCTGGTAACATATTGGTTGTGGTAACTTTTAAATGAGTTTTCAATAATTGTACCTTACTTCTTCCAATCAGAGTGAACAAGTTTTTTTTCATCATATTCATTTCCATTCTCTTTATATTTGTTTTCTATAAAAAAAAAACAAAAAAAAAACAAAAAAGTCAAAAATTATTTTCCTTCCTTAACTATTTTAATCAATATAAATTTTTTAATTCAATCTACAAATCGAAAAACAATGTAATAAACACAACTCTTACTCTCATATCTATGAAAAAAAAAAATTTTAAACCAAAACAATATATGAATATGATATGAACTTTGAAACAAAGTTATAATAACAAAAAATTGACAAAGTAAATATATTTTTTGTAAATTTTACATTGGAGAGATAGAAACAAGAATTTTGTTTGGTGACATATTGGTTGTGCTAACTTTTCAATGGTTCTTTGATGAGATCATTAACCTAAGCGATGAGGATTTAATTATCATACTTAGGGGTCATTACAAATAATATTGAAGTAACAAATATTATATTATATCTGAGAAGATTGGTTTACACATAGTCATATTTCCTTCATTATAGTCATATTTCCTTCATTATAGTCGTCTTTCTCAATCCATGGGTGAATTCTTTCTCATGCCGTTCTTTTTTTTTATTATTCCATCAGAGCATAGCTTTGATAAAGAAGATAATTAAGTAGGCAAAATCAATACCCTTAAAGGCATATAGCATCAACTTTTATTAGTAATAGATCTTATTTTGACATATAATTTCATTTTTCTTTTTTGCTTGTTAAGCTTTTTATGTTGATTTTCCATAGAGTTAGCATAGATATCAAGTTAATTTCCTTTTCAATAATTTTTTATTTTGTCAATTTAACTCTTTTGATATTTATTTCTTTTTTTGATTTTTTTTTTTTGTTTATTTAGCTATTTTGATATTTATTTCCATTTTAAAAGACACAATTTTTTGGCATATAATTTTCTTTTTCTTTTTTTGTTTGTTAAACTTTTATATTGCTTTTTCATAGAGTTATTATAGAAATCAAATTAATGTTCTTTTAAATAATTTTTTTCTTTTGTTAATTTAGATTTTTTGATATTTATTTTTATTTTAAGAGACGATTTTTTGGAATTTTTGACATTATTTAAAATTTAATTAAAATGCTGATTTGGCATATTTTAATTGGTCATTTAAAATTCTATGTGGTTATCCTTAGATGCATATAGCATTAATTTTTATTAGTATAAGATTTTATTTTGACATAGAATTTTTCTTTCCTTTTTTGTTAAGCTTTTTATATTGATTTTTCATAGAGTTAACATATATATCAAGTTAATTTCCTTTTAAATGATTTTTTCTTTTGTTCATTTAGCTCTTTTGATATTTATTTTCATTTTTGATTTTTTTTGTGTGGTTAATTTAGCTCTTTTGATATTTATTTCTATTTTAAGAAACACTATTTTTTTGATTTCTTAACATTATTTAAAATTTAATTAAAATACTGATTTGGCATATTTTAAATATCGTTTAAAATCCTATGTGGACGCCCTTAAATGCCTATAGCATCAACTTTTATTAGTAATAATAGATTTTATTCTCTAAAATTAGTATAGTAAACAATCTATTAAAATTAAGAGGTTTTTAAGTCCAATCATATATTTTTACCTATAAATTGTATGTAACAAATTTATTTTATTATCTTACAAGCAAATTTTTTAAATCAATATTCAATTTACACATTAAATTAAGTTTAACATCTTTTAAATTATAAAGTATCATCTTTTGCATTTTTCATGTTATGGACCAACTTTTATTTTCATACATATATAGATATATATAACCGAATCATAACCGAATTGACCAAAACTCGGTTCGGTTTGGTTTGGTCAGTTCGGTTATAATTCCCAAGCCTACTATCTCCCAAAGAAACAAACAGTACTAAAAACACTTCAGTGTTATGTGAAATTTGTATCTCCCAGATCAAGAACTGCATTTTGAGGTTGTAACGGCGACAAGCAGAGAAAGACCGAGAAGAAGAAACTAACAATATAATACATGCAATTTATCAAAGAGCATCTTGGTCTAATTAAAGTAAAAAGAGTCTGATGATCCTGTGTATGTATAACGTATAAGAGAACACATATATAGAGAGAGCTTACAATATAAACCATGAAAGCTCTTCTCTCTTCAGTCTTCAAACTAAACACCTAAGTGGAATGATTTATCTACAGAAACTAAGTATGATTCACCAAGGTCCTGACTCTGTCCTCCTCAGCCTTTTCTTTGGACCTCCTTCAAGATTCATCATCTCCATCTCCTGTTGTATATACATACACAGCACGGAAACATCCGAGTTTATAAGTTCAGCTATGAAATTTGCGGTTTAGATATTTAATAAGAGCAGGATTGGTGTCAAACATAGCTATGAGTTAAATGTTAAAATGGAATAAGTAATGATTACCTGATTCTTTTGCATTTCCATAATATTTGCCTGTAAAAACACACAAGGAATACGGTAAGAAACTATAAGAAATGAAGATAAGATCATACGAGCAGATGTGATGCTAAGATATATGGTTTGCGATTACCTGTTTTCGTTGCAACTCATCATTCTCTTCCTTTAACTTTGCAACTTCAGCTTCAAGCTCCGAGGTATAAGCCTACAAAGCGAAAACAAACACTACTGAGAAGGTTATGAGATTACTAGAGTGCCATTCAAAACATTTAGACTCCCCGATGTAGAACTCAACAGTTCGGTCACAGTAAATGTCAGATCAGATGTAACAATTTCTCAATTTTTAAACGTTTTGGTAGCACCAGTCACCCTTTACCTTCCCGCAGTAAAACAAAACAAAAACGGAGTCACTACAACTTCTGGATGAAATGTAGTCAATACAACCTCCGAGCCACCTCGGGACGTTAACAAATTACATTCCAGTATATGGTCTGGTCTGCCGTGAACATCTGCGGATGGCAACATGTATATACACCAAAACCAGAAGGTTCATATTCGTTTCCGAGATTCAATTCAACCACAAGAAACACAAGTACTTATGCAAGTTTTTCTTTCAAGTCCCAATAAAAATTCTGATTACTACACTATTTCAAACAAAGACACAATACATTTTCATTTCAACACTTCACTGTGGTTAAAGGGGAACTTAACTACAAGATTACTTTACAAGTCTTTTGGCATATAACACAATCAAAGAGAATATAGATGGTGATGTAGAGATTAAACATTTTACCTGTTTCCTGGCCCGTGACCTCGCAGCTGATTCTCGGTTCTTTATCATTCTCCTATGCCTTCTCTCAACAACTTTCTCCACATTGCCACCACTCTTTCTACCTCTCACACCACCATTAAACATGTAAGGAGACGGAGAGAGCGATGAAGAATCACCATTATTCTTCCCTATCCCATCTGATGACAATGGCGTAACAGGAGACACAGCACCTACACCCAAAGCTCCGGGAATCGCAGCACAACCTTGGACAAAGCCCATATTATTCGTCAGAGACTGATCTCCAAGTCCCATAAGACCACCTCTTACCCCAGGACTATTAAGCTGAGCAATATGTGTTCCGTAACCAAAACCAGGTTGCTTAGGCATGATTGGTTGTTGCTGGTATGTTGATCTAGCTCCATTTACATTCAGAGGCAAACTAGAACCTTGAGCCTGCAAATGATTTTCACTCTCTACACAAGGATTCTCCATTAAACCGGGAACAACTCGCGGAGAAGCCTGGACAGAGAAACCCGTGTTAGCATCGTTACCAAAGTAACCGCCTTTATCGTTTGCAGCAACCTGAGGTTCCTCTCTCACAACGCCAGCACGTACCAAGAACTCCTCAAGAGTTACTTCACCTAACGTTTGCTGCTTCTGACTATGACTCTGACTCTGACTCTGAGACTGAGACAAGTTTTTTCCTCCTCCACTGTTCCCATCTTTGGACAGATCTTTCCACACTTGATCAACCGTTTTCATGCTAAGCGTTCGTGGTAGAGTCAACGAGCCTTGCATCTGCAACTGCAAACCCTCTTGGCCTCCAGGAACTGGAATCATACCACTAGTTGAAGCAGCCATAGCCATGGATTGTGTTTCTTCAGCACTCCATATGTTCTTTAACAGTTCATCCATGTTCATTGACCCAAAATCTTTACCTAAACTGCTTTGAAACTCATCGAATGTCAACGAGTATATCGAACCTTGTCTGGTCAACGCTCCACCATCACCATCATCTCCTGGTGGCTCATTCACCAAATTGTTGTTCTTGAAATTCACGTTACTACCCATTTCTGCAGAATCTGTTTCCACTAGTTTCTTATGTATCTGGAAATGACCATGAATACGAATTAGTGAAAGTTTAGTTAAACCCTTGTCATCAAAATCAAGAAATTCCAAGAATTTCACAGAATCAGATCAGAAACACAAACAAGATCCAGAAAATTTGCAAAAAAAAAACTATTCAAAAACCCCTTTAAAGGTAATACTAACAGACTCCACAGAATTTTGATTAAACGGATAGAATCGGATTCAACGAACATGAATATAAATGGGTTTATGAGAAGAAAAAAAATAGGCTAAATTAGTAATTAATACAAATTAATGTAAATGAGAACAATTAAAGAAGGCGAGCTTTAGCAATATCCAAACACAAAGTAATAAGGAGAGTATCTAATTACCTTAACCTTTTGGCTTAATAATCCGTTGCCCAAGAATGTCTCTGGTTCGTTCTTTTGTCTGCTCAGCCAAGTGTCTCTCTGTGTCCTAACCATCCGAATAAATAGGACTTACAATTATTCTCTTGTCCTTAATAAAATCTCATATTTACCAATCCAACCACAATAATATCCACTCATCCGCGCCCGCCCAATAGAACCCGGGTCAAATCCACCCATTCCCCCCACACTTAAACGAATTAGGAATGAATTAAACCCTAAAAGCTTCTTCAGCGTCATTTTTTTACAGTCTCTGAAGAAGAAGAAGGGAAGAAGAAGCTTAATTTTCGATTGAAACTCGGGTATTTCACTCTTGGGTAGATTATATTTCTTCTCAATTTCCAATATCGCGTTTCAATTTCACTAGTTCTTCAACGAATTGTAATTTCGTAATTTAGGTAGTGAATTTAGAGAGATGATTCTGTTTTTTTTTGTCTTTGTTTAATATTCTTACAGTAAAGTTTCAGTTCATTAAAGGAAGAAACACATTTTGATTTGATTATGTGTTTAACGTGATTGATGTCGCTGTCCGTCGTAAACACCAACGATTTGTTTCTTTCTTCTTCCTTTGTAACACCAAACATTTGTTTTTGTGATATCTTGAGTTTTGTGTTGGTTTCGTAATTGATGAAATTTGTGGGAGTGATACGATGTAATTGAAGAAAATTTTGTTTTAATTTTCTGTTTTGTTTTGCTATCCAAACCAGGATCGTGCTAATGATTGGTAAAAAAATGATTTTTTCGTAAGAAACGGACACAAGAGTCATATTCCTTTGAGGCACCAAGAGAAGTTGAGAATCAAATGAGTTTAGAAAGAGACGCGATTCCAGAAGAGTGTCATTCAGATAATGGGTTTGAAAATGAGTTTATGTCTTCACGTTCGAAGGTATGTACAGATTTGAAATATAATAATTGGGTGTGACTCGTAAATTTTGGTGAAAGTTCAAATTCAAAAGAACTACTGGTCGTACTAAGAACAACTAGCACAATTTTAAACAAGTGTTCGTACTAAGAACAATTATGTATTTGGGGTAACTATGTATTATTGTGTTTAACTATTTTATTGAAACTGTATTTGTATTGCATGATTCAGATGAGTATATGGAATCAATGCATCCTCCTATGTTTTTCTTCGAAAACATCGAGTACATCCAGTCTCTTAAGATACAAATGAAGTGTTTAGTGTTTAAGACAATTGACTTAATAAAAAAGAAATATAAAAAAAAGTTGACATAGTTCGAAAGTCATCCTCAGTTTCGTCACATCTTTCACATGCCTCAAGAACTCAATCGTAAGGTATTGTGTATGTGGATTCTACTGCTTCGCGCAATAAATACTAAGAGCAAAGTCATTTAGTTTGTGGTGAATGGCGTTCCAATCCGTTATTCAATGAGAGAGTATGCCCTCCTCTCTGGATTGGACTGTCTTGAATACCCACGAAACAAGGAAGAGTTGAGGAGTGATAAGTTTAAAGATAAACACTTTGATGGAAAGCAGACAATAACAGTCGTTGATGTGAGAGATAAGCTATTGTCAATGTAGTCATGTGGAGATCGGTTGAAGATTGCGGTTCTTTATTTACTATGCACGGTAATCAGAGGAAAGTCAAAGTTTGACAGACCTATAAATCCTTTTTAGTAGAATCGTGGATGATTTGGAGGTGTGTAAAACATTTCCATGTGGGCGATTTAAATTTGAAAACGTTGTCAGTAACGTTTATCACCTGATGAAACATTTAGATGGCTCTATGAATCGTGCAACATTCCTGGAGTCATAGTTTTTTTGGAGGTAAATCTAATTTTGGAATATAAATGTATTTTTTTATGATAGTATGATATGTTGTAACTCTTTTTTATAACTCTTATGTCTATATTCTGGCGTTTGAGTGTATTCCAAATATGAATAAATCATTCGAGAAGATGTACAAGGCGGTAACAATGAGTGTCTAAGGATGTGCAAGCAAAAACTCAAAGATACTAGTTTGAAAGGTTATCCATTGGAAGAGATATGTGATGCGCTTGGAACTACTAAGGTTAGATTTCAGCTTTATTGTAAATTTCTTATTAATAAGATTAGAATTCGGTAACATCTGTTTTGTAATTTGTATTATTACATTGACAGAAAATTTCAAGTTTTTTGGTACCTGGCTTGGATAAGGAAGTTCTTATGGCGTGTATCATACAAATGGGGTCAGATGAAGAATGCGGCGGTGAAATCACTGACAGGTGGAACGATCGTCTAACTGTAGATCAGAAGATGATATGGTGGAAAGATATTTATGAGTTAGATGTGGATGCCAAAGTTTTTCCTAACACGAAAGAGAATAAGCAAGTTAAAAATGTGGAATCACCTGGCTTCAAGAATGTTTTTCCTTGTTCTTTTTTTTCTCAAAGCCTGGCGATTTCACATTTTCAACTTGCTTCTTCTCTTTCGTGTTAGAAAAAACTATGGCAGTCACATCTAACTAATACATATCTTTCCACCATATCCTCTTCTGCTCTACAGTTAGACGATCGTTCCACCTGTCAGTGATTTCGCCGCCGCCGCCTTCTTCATCTGACTCCTCTTGTATGATACGCGCCATAAAAACTTCCTCATCCAAGTTAGGTACCAAAAAACTTGAAAGTTTTTGTCAATATAAAAAATACAAATTACAAAACAACTATTACTGAATTATAATCTTATTAATAAGAAATTTACAATAAAGTTGAAATCTAACCTTAGTAATTCCAAGCACATCACTCATCTCTTCCAATGGATAATCTTTCAAACTAGTAGCTTTGAATTTTTGCTTGGACACTCACTATTACAGCTTTCTACATCTTCTCGAAATGATTTCTTCATATTTGGAATATACTCAAATGCCAGAATCTATACATAAGAGTTACAGCATATCATACTAAAAAAAATACATTTCTATTCCAAAATTAGATTTACCTCCAAAAAAACTATGAATCCAGGAATGTTGCATGTGCCATTCACATCACCTTCTAAATATTTCATCAGGTGATAAACATTACTGACAACGTCTTCAAATGTAAATCGCCCCCATGGAAATATTTTACGAGCCTCCAAGTCCCCGATTCTAACTAAAAAAGGATATATGGATCTGTCAAACTTTGTCTTTCCTCTGATTATCGTGCATAAAAATAAAGGACCGCTATCTTCAATCTATCTCCACATGACTTCATTGACAGTAACTTCTCTTTCACAACAGCGACTGTTATTGTCTGCTTCCCATCAAAGTGCCTATCATTAAACTTATCACTCCTTAACTATTCCTTGTTTTGTGGGTATTCAAGGCAGTCCAATCCAGAGAGGAGGGCATGCTCTCTCATTTAATAACGGATTGGAACGTCATTCACCACAAACCAAATGACTTTGCTTTCAGTATTTAATGTGTGAAGCAGTATAATCCACATACCCAATACCTTACGATTGAGTTCCTGAGACATGTGACGAAGTTGAGGGTGACTTTCAAACCATGCCAATTCTTTTTAACATTTCTTTTTTATTAAGGCAATTGTCTTGAACACTAAACATTTTGTTTGTGTCTTAGGAATCATGCAATTCAAATACAGTTTCAATAAAATAGTTAAATAGAATAATACATAGTTGCCCCCAATTAGTATTAGTTGACCAAAAATTATGCTAGTTGTCATTAGTACTACCAGTTGTTCAAAATTGTGTTAGTTGTCCTAAGTATTTCCAGTAGTCCTTTTGAATTTTAACTTTCACCAAAATTTGTGCGTTCCATCCAATTATTATAGTTCGAATATGTACATATCTTCGACTGTGAAGGCATAACCTCATTTTCAGACCCATTATTTGAGTGACTCTCTTATGGAGTCGCGTCTCTTTCTAAACTCAACTTCTCTTAGTGTTTCAAAGAAATATAACTCTTGTGTCCGTTTACTACGGACATTCCTTTTCTTACCAACCATTAGCACGATCCTTGTTTGGACAACAAACCACAAAATCAAAACAAAATTATCATCGTATCACTCCAAAATTTTTCATCAATTACATATTATTTTGTTACATTTCATCTTATGTATTTGTCTAAGTCTTTCTCCTTTGTTTAGTTCTGAATGCTCGTCTACCTTTCAGAAACATCTCATAGCTCTCTGAATAACTCATGTTCTCGTTTTACTCTTCAAATCATACTATCACACATTAGATTGAAATTGCGGACTATCAACGTTATTTCCTTATATATTTTACTTCTCTCGATCTTTGGGTGGTCATAACTTGATTTGAGCGTCAAAATCCTTTTGAAAAACACCACACCGTTATTTAAAAATCTCTTAATCGATAATTTTCCTCTCTGTCGAATAACATATTTCACAAAAGCGTCTCTCGTTGATAAAATTAAAATCCTATCTCGATTAACACTAAAAGAAAACACTGCGATTTCCGACGTAAATTCTGACTTTAAAATCACAATTTTTTATTTTTTAATTACTGTCAGGAAACGATCAAGAATCCCTTGGCTTAAATTACGTCGGGAATCGGTCAGGGTTTACGGCGTCAGGAATCGGTCGGGGTTTAGGCCCGTCGGGAAGTCCTTCGAAAAAATCCCGTCGATAATCCATCGGGATGAAGCCCCTCAGATATCTTTTAGATTTCCCTCGAGAAATTAACCCTCGGATTTTGATTTCCAATGAAATAGTCCCAACATATCAAATCAGTTAGAAACCTCTCGTAAACACTATTTTTCGACGGATTCCCTATGGATATGGCCGTCGGAAATCGACTGCATTTTTGTAATGTAACTCTCCTTGCTAATCACCAGATATGGGCAAAAGACCATTCCAAATTTTCATTTTTATTTGGAAAAAAGAAATTGAGGTAATGTACTTTGGAGCTTCCTTCCCATACTTCAGCGCAGATTCTACATCGCATGGTCCAAACCTGACTCCGATAGAATCTGTGTCCCATAGATAACCTAATACATCATTATCCGTGAAATTCAAGAAATCTAAGAGCAAGCTTATGCTTGACTTTTCAAGACTAGTAACTAATTTACTTATGCGTTGTAGCCATACCCTTTAGATATTGTGAATTGAGTTTCCACGACTTTCTTTGCTTTTTCAATAATTTGACGATCATATAAACTCAAACTCGAGTGTAAACCAAGTTACCGATCCTGCCATATTCTTTAAGGCCATACACTTTCTAGTTAATACGGCTCTCTCATGCGGAGTAGTCTCAACGACCTAAATCAAAAAAAAAAAATGTTGTTGTGCACGAATACAAATGACAATTTGGTCAAATTGTGCAAAAAATGATTTTTTTTCTTTGGTTATAAATTTGTATTTCCCTTATTTTAGTAAATGAAACAATAATAGAGTTATTTAGCTAATAACTTTTTTCATCTAGAACTTAACTGAGCCTATTAAATTATACTACTAGAGCCAATGATAAATTCCAAATACTATAATTACTTAATTAGTGAAACTGAAACTGATAAACTGCAAATACTATAATTATTTAGTTTTTTAATAACTGGGTGGTTTGATAATGGTAAGTGGGCCCAGCTTGAAATCAGAGACGTGGACCAATGAAAAGAGGTAAGAAGACTCTTTGGTTTCTGACTGACATCTTCCCACAAACAAAAGTCTGATGTGAAAGAAAATAACATCCGTCCACGTTACTGCGACATTTAACGGCTGAGATTTGGCCTCGTATGTGTCAAATCGAGGTTGGTTCGTTTCTTGTTACCGTTGGTTATGATGGACAGTGATAGAATGACACGTGCATTCCTTACAACAAACTTTTTATTTTTCTCCATATTTATAAAAGTATGGTAGTTTGTCAGTTTATTGATGGGATCTTGTTTGTCAGTTTAGGGGAAAAGTATTCCTTTAATTTTTCAAATATTTGAAATTAGTATATTTATGCTATGAATGGAAGAACAATATAAATGTGGTTCGTCCGTTGATTCGGTTTGACCGTCTATTTATTCCATTCAACGCTTATAATTAAAGTGAATTGTATTTCTTAATTTAATTATTAAAAACTAATGAACCGTTAGTGGTTCAATTTCATGAAGAAAAATTAAGTTCCACTAGGAACGCTTTATCAATGTTTGGGTTCTTGCTGATTTCTATTTTCTAGTAAATTTTAATAATATTTATTTTTAAGAAAACTATATATCATTTATAGGTTAAATTAAATATATTCAAAAGAAATTGTTTAGATCATTTAAAATATTTAAAAATGTTAAAAAATATTATCAGAATTATACAAATAATTTACATGGATAGTTTGTTATATATTCACCATTCAATATATATTTTGGAACTTTCGGTATACTTGATACACATTTGATCCAATATTTTTTTAACTATCCAAAATTTTCGATCCCAGAATTGATCCTTAACTAAAATAATGAGAGATTGAAGAACCAAAAAAGTTTCGGATACGGTTCAGTTCGTATAAAAAAATATCCAAAATACACAAAAAATCCGAAAAAACCCGAAAATATATTCGTAGTATCAAAAATATATATGAAAGACCCAAAAGACCCAAAAATAACTAAAATCTTCAGGTTTATAATTGTAATTTTGAGTTTTTGGGTTACATCAAGTCTAAATATAATTAATGCTTTGGATATTTTGGGTACCCATTCGGTTTGGTTTCGGTTCTTTGAATATAGGAGTTTATGATCCGTTCAAGTATTTTGTCAGTTTCAATTCAGTTCAGTACTTCCTAATTCGATTCGGTTCCGGTTTGGTTATTCGATTTCATGTATTTTGCTTAGACTTAGGTTAAACACACTAAAATAATAGAGTATTTCATCCACTACCACACTCCAAAAATAATTATTGACTAGAAAATTTTGTTTATTAGTTCTTGAAATTAATTAATTATTGTTTTTCTTCTCTATTGCTTTATGATTCTCATTTTATTTTTGTATACCACATTTAGAAAGTTTATATCCTCCCATTTGACATAATTTATAATTTTAAAGTAAATATTTTTTATTTCTTATTTCTAAAATTAGAAAAAAATTGTTTACATTATTCTGAAAATTATACTCTAAATATAATAGCAATTTTCAATTTAAGTTAAATTATTATAAATATGTACAATATTTTGGACCGCTTGTTATTTTTTTTGACCATTTAACATTATATTTTGATCTGCACGATCTGCTTGATCTGCACTTGTTCTGCCTGATCCACACGATCCACATTTGTTCCGCATGATTCGCTTGAACCGCTTGATCCGCACCGCCTGATCCGCTTTCTCCATTCGGAGCCTTATTCCCCAACTATTGAATATACAATTTAAAATTTTCAAGTTAACGTTGATTTCGTAAATTTAAATATGAGAAAAATCAATGTTAACTAAGGAAACGGAGACGTTAGCATTTGACTTGTTATGAGTCCAATTTTGCGAAGTCAACGCAAACTTGAGAAATTAATTTGCCAACTTAAAAGTTGGATTAAATGATCTTACATGGTTAATTATATAAAACTTGAGGATTAAATGATCTTACATGGTTAATTATGTGAGAGAACCATTTTTTTCAATTGGAAAACAATACTTTAAAGAAAAACAAGAACTTTAAATTATGTGGTCTAAATATAATTAATCTAAAATAAAAAATGTGGCCCATAAAAAATTAAAAAAATCGGTGGTCATAGGCGATGGTCTATCCCTCTTTTCCTACGTACCATACCTGACTATATACATCTACAAAATTATGGTGGCAAGATCCAATTAATTTAGGCTTTCATGCATGAACAATGGAGAATCAAATAATATTACTTTATTAATAACGTAAAATACAAAAACTTTATGTAACTATAAAAAATTATCGGTTAAGTTCTTATATAGTTGATTTGATTTTTTTCAAATTTAATAGTTTTTAATGTTATAAGACAATTCTTAAAATTGTTATGAATAAACCTTAAGATTTTATGTGTATATTTTTAAAATGAAGACTAATTTCTATTAAAAATCATACTATATTTTGGAAGTGATCATTTCATTTCTCAAATTTTTTAATTTTGTAGATTAATTCTCCAACATTTAAGTTGGCAAATTAAATTTTCAAGTTTACGTTGAATTTTCTCATACCTAAATTTACAAAATCAACGTTAATTTTAAGATTTCAATTGAGCACTATATAGTTGGAAAATAAATATGACAATTTCAAATATTTGGAGGATTAAATAAGCATTTTCTTTCACTTTAGGAGGCATTTTCATCTTTCATTACTAGTGAATAAATAAACTTTTCTTTTGGTCAAGAGTGAATAAATAAACTTTAAGATGTCGTTTGCAACCGATTTGTTTATGTGTTCAGTCGTATTAATGGTTGGCTCATGGCACTTTGAGATGTCATCTACTTGAATTTCTCTTTAGTTGCTAATAATATTAGCTTTGAGATATGGTTTGACTATACTTCGACAGAGACGAGGCGTGGTTAGGTTTTTTTCTTCCCACTTGATTCAGTTGATGGTTCGGGTTTCCTGTTATCGATTTGGTCCAAGGCAAGGTTGGAACGGCGGCAAGGAGATGGCATTGACACGGCGGACCTCCAAAGTGGTTTGCTCCAACGCGTCCATAGTTAGATTGCCCGGACGCGTCCACAGTAAGAAGCATCTCATCTCACACGATGAAGATGAGCTTATCGAAAAATATTTGAGAAAAAAGGACTGAGAAGAATTTCATATCAGAGGCTAACCATAAGTTCTCCTGTGCAAAAGAAGTAGAAAAACACTATCAAAGTCTGGTCAACTTGCTATTTCAAGCTTAAATCAAGACAAATGGTTAGGCCAGCTTTGATCAATACTTGCTTCCGCTATATCTCTCATGCTTCAGTCACACTTATCATCACTAAAGATCATACAACTCTAGGGGCATGTCGGTGTAAAAACTAACTATGATGAATCAGCATGTGTGGAAGCTCCTCATCATAAATGAGAAATAGCTATCATGTTAGAACGACAAACTGTGTGTTTCAATAGCTCAAAATGTAGACTGAGCATTGTGCATACAAACATGGATCAAGTTTTAGCACAACTCGCAAATATGGGAGAGGAGTTCATGAACTTAAATTGAATTATCTGATTTATTCCAGGGGTTTCCAAAGAAAATTTGAGTTGATCTCACATGTATTCATGTTCATGGATTTCCCATTGTTTTCTGCATGATCACTTAATTAAATAGTCTATGTTTGTTCTTGCTCTGGTTGTTGCGTCTGTTGAAATTGGTTTTTTGATTGAATTATGCCAACCAAATAGGGGGAGTAGTCTCGAGCTTCAAAGAGTTTAGAATTTGAGGGGGAGCAAATATGGTATTGAATTGAGATACATGAATGCTTCGTAGAGTAGAAGATATAATTTGAGGGGGAGTATGTATGTATTCGATTTGAGGAAAATGAATGCTTTATCTTCACAAAGTATAATGTGCACTTGCTCTTGGAGTAGTGTTTCTTGACTTGTCTTGCAGGAATGCTTGAGTTGACAAATTCAATAAAAAAAAGGGGAGAATGAAAGTGTGAGCATTATGTGGAAGTGAAGTATGCAATCATGCTGGAACAACAACAGAGATGTTGGAACAAGAAAACTGCAGAGCTGGAACATTAAACATAAAAGCAAACTTAATGATGTGGCATTAGTGGATGAGCTGGAGCTACACGAATCTAACATAGAATACTCACTTACCCGACAAAGATAAAAATGGAAGAAGTGAGTTTTGCTAGGGTTAGACGTTCAAAGAGAGAAAGAAGAAAAAGCTTTTTCAGTTTTAGAGAGTAGGGATTACTCTAGATCGATGAGCAAAAGCTCAAAGAGATACTAGATAGTGTTTCTGTTTTTGCAGTAGATTAAGAATCCATAGGTCACAAGTTAAGGATATATTTTAGGCTGTGTGTAATTCATGTTAAGAGTGTTGTGCACATCTTGACTGATTTCTAATATAAAAGGAAAATTCGGTGCACCGAAGTTTTTGGGAACCGTGTGTCGGGTTCATATGCTTTTTCATAATCATGATACTGTGATGTTATGAGAAGGAGGTTGTGGTGTTAGGGATGTAGTTGAAGGTAATAAGACGAGAAGAAAATGACACAAGCGATGAGAAGATCACGAATGCGTAGAGGCAACCGAAAATATTTCGTTACAGAGCACGAGAAGATGAAGAGAGAGATATTTGATGTTTAAGTGATATATTTTATACAAAAATTGAAGAAGCTGCATTAAATTGATTGCGGGAAGGATTATTAAGCTAGAACAATGGACGTTATCGGAAGCGAGAATATATGAACCGTCTATATGATAAAACTGTACAAGAGAAGATGAAGAGAGGAGATACACGGAAAAGTCGTTTAGATTTTGAAGTTTTTTTAACAACTAAAATGACATGTGGCATTCTCTCCAGCGTTGATGTGTCAAGCTGCTGGAGAAGTTAACCAACTTTCATATATTTGATTAGTATTTTTCCCCCTATTTTTACAGCATTAATATTAGTATCATAACTTATAAGTATGTTTCATGGCTTTGAATATTTCAGGTTTCACCTTTTTGTATTCATATTAGTTGTGAGGATTGTATTAGTTTTTTTCTCCAACCTACTTCTCTTGGCCGAGAACTATATTGTTGGATTTAGAAAATTAAATAATAGTAATAAAAAAAAGAGTTGCAGAAAATTACGAATCTGATTAGTTTCACACAAAAGGCTAATTAAGAGAGTTGGTTTAGGATGTTCTATCTCAGTATAGAATGACCCATGGATACCATCTTCTTCCCCGAGATCAGCATCTTGTAAGGGGTATAATTACTACCCAAATCTCATGGTCAATCATCTGGTTGACCCAGAGACACAAATGTGGAATATGGGCTTGATAAATGCAATTACTGAACCGGCCGACGTGGAAATTATACGGTCTATGCCTATAAGTAGTACTTATAGACCAGATACTTTGGGTTGACACTTTACAAAAATGGGAAAATATACGGTAAAGTCGGGTTATCAGATTGAACACCAAGAACCAGGCATCGGCATGAATTACGGCCCGAATGTGAAAACATTGCAGGCACATTCATGGAAATTACTTTGCTCCCCGAAATTGCGACATTTCATTTGGCAAGCCATCTCAGGATGTCTCTCGGTTTCAGCAAACTTACGGGCTGGAGGAATTAATTGTGATAACCAATGCGCACGGTGTGGATCGGAAGAAGAAACAATAAATCACGTCCTATTTGAATGCCCCCCGGCGTTACAAACATGGGCACTCTCTCGGGTACCATCGGCCCCAGGGGTTTTCCCAATGCCTTCGGTTTTCTCTAATTTTGTTCATCTCTTTTGGAGACTTCCAAATAACAAGGAGAATACATTTTTTCCCTGGATTGTGTGGTATATTTGGAAAGCAGTGAATGATAAGGTCTACTCAAATGTGGATAGAACTCCACAGGAGACTTTGAGGATGGCAGAAACTGAGGCATTGACTTGGGAATCGGCACAACTTTGTGATCCAGACATGGCATTCCAACAAATTGCCTATACACAGACAATGACTCAACATGTTGGAGATGGTGGAGGGAGATTTTTTATTGATGGCTCTTGGGAGAATACTGATAATTTCTTTGGATTAAGATGGTACTATTTTCAGGAGGGCGTCGAAGGAGTCATAATGGTAGCGAGAAATCTCAGACGAAGTATCTCTCCCATGCATGCAGAACTTGAAGCACTTATTTGGGCGATGCACTGCATGATTGCAAACCAGAAGACGGCGATAACTTTCGCAACAGACTGCTCCGAGTTGGTGAAGATGGTGTCTACACCTGAGGAGTGGCTGGCTTTTAAGTTACACTTGGAGGAGTTCGTGAAGAGCAAGGAGGATTTCATTTTATTCTCAATCTCGCATATCCCATGCGCAAACAACAGAGAGGCAGACAATTTAGCACGAGGTGCTCGTGTCTTCGCATCAGATTTAGTTTATGTAAACTCGGTATCTCCGGTTTGGCTGTGAACCGGTACAGGTAATTAGGCTGTTGACAAAAAAAGGATTAGTTTCAGACAATTTTTCGGTAATATTTCTGACGACTTGCCGAGAAAACTATTCCAGTAGAGAGTTCCAACAATTTTTCGCCAAAACTTTTGATGAAATATCAAGAACAGTTTCGTTGGAAAATTCTAACATGTTTTGGATGAATTTATAAAAAAAAATTGAGGAAACTGAATCGTTAGAAGAATCCAACGAAATTTCTACAGAAATTGATTAGTCGGAAATTTCCAAAAAAATGCCGATAAATTTCCCACTCGTTAACGTGTTTTTCATTTTTGTCGTCTTCATCTTTTTTTCGTCCGTCTGATTTCACTTTTCTAATAATTTTCTATTTCAAAAATGACAAAAATTAAAAAAAAACAAAAAAAACTTAACCGCAGTTTAAGCTATAGGTAGCCGACAAATTTTATTGAGTGTTTACAAAAAGCTATAGTAAAGCTCTACCATAAAGTCCAAAACAAAACAACTCCAAAAATTCGGACATTAGTCTTACCCTAATCCCCCAGCGAATAAAAAGGCGATCTTTCCCATGCCTCCGCTACCCTAATCCCCCACCGGCGCCGGCCCCTGGCCACCGTCGTCGGCAACCCAAATAACTAAGAAAAAGAAACCTCCTCCTAAGTTCTCTCCCTCCGGCACTCAGCCTCGCTCTCCGGCCCAGATTCCTCCGAAATCGGGCTCCGCTAGTTCACAATCTGGATCCTCCGAGCATCCCTCCGACTCTCTTTTGGGCAAGGTAGCCCAAGAAGAATCTCCTCCAGTAGACCCGACAAGATTTAAGTGCTCGAAGGAGCAGGAAACTGAATTCCGTGATGTCGCTCCGACTTCTTCGGGAACAGGGAACACAATCTTCTCTGAATCTGGCAAGATAAAGTCCTCGCAAGGAAAGGCTTCATCTCCGCAAGGATTTGCTCATTCTCCGGAGTAAGGAAGCAAACCCTCCTAGTGTGAAATAGTAAATCCTGCTAACAAAAGGATGACTAAGAAAGGACATGTCTCCATCTTAGACTCAGGTGAGGCCAGCGTCGCGATCCCGAACGAGGTTATCACAAGGAACCAACACCGGTGGGATAACTTCATTCTAGCTCAATTCCACGGAAAGGCTCTTTCACCAGGAGCTCTTCACGCTATTACCAATGGTATGTGGAGCACGAGACTGAGGGATATCACAATGTCAAAGCTCTCTGACATGTCTTTTCTTATCAAAATCCCATGTCCGCTCACTCGGGCAAGAGTTATAGCAAAAGAAATGTGGCATATCGAAAATCAGTCTATGTTTGTCAGGAAATGGGAGCCTGGTCTAATGCCAGAAATCTCGAATCTCACGGCTGCACCTGTTTGGGTGGATTTTAGAGGAGTGCCTCATCAGTTTTTTTCGGAGGAAGGGCTTGAGCATGTTGCAGGACTTGTTGGAGACCCAGTTTGTCTTCACCCCTCTACGCTGAACATCATAAACTTCGAGGTTGCCAGAGTGAGTCCTCACAATAATCAACTCGTCTAAGCCGCTGCCGGAGTGGATTAATATGAGATTCCAATCTGGTCAAACTCAAAGAGTATAAGTCTCTTCTCCTTGGCTTCCTCCAACGTGTGACCATTGTAAGGAGATTGACCATTCTATAAGAATATGTTCAACAGCTCTGATTCTTTGCTCAGATTGCAACTCCACGTTGCACTCCAAAGACCTTTTCCCGAGAGCTAAGAGAGTCCCTCAGATAGCTGAGGCGCCAAAGAAGAATAAGAAACTAAGGAAAAAAGTTAAAGAAGTTCCTTTGGTCATTAAAGATACTCTTAAGGTGGTCAAAAATCCAAAATTAGCCAAAGATCATGTTGGAAAAGGAAAAAGTGTTTTGATTGAGACTCTAGCTCTCCCAGAAAAGTTGTTTAAAGGCAACACTTCAAATAAGCAGAAACATGTGGTACATGATCCATCTTCTGAATCTGAACCACCTTCCTCGTCGTCTTCTAGCTCGAATGCAAAGTCAAGCACATAGACTGAGTCCTCCCCGTCTGAGGAAGAAGAAAGCCCCGATGAGGATGAGAGATTCATAGAGGTTGTATCTAAGCCGCAACATAAGTTGCAGAAGAAGGCTAGATCTAATAGCGGCAAAAGCCCCAAACTCCCATAGTTAGATGTCGATTGACCTTTTTTGTTGAAACGTTAGAGGTTTTAATAACTCAGTTCAGCGTAGCAGTTTCAGAAAGTGGTTTAGGCTTGCTAAAGCCTCTTTTGGTAGCGTTATAGAGACAAAGGTTAAGGATCATAAGTCTTTGAAGTACATAAAGTTTTCTTTCTCATGTTGGAATTTTATTAGTAACTATGAACACTCTCCGTTGGGTAGAATCTGGGTTGTGTGGGATCCATCAGTTTTGCTTATTGTTTTCAGAAAGTCGAAGCAATCAATTTCATGTATGGTAAGGTTGCCTGGTATGAGTCAAGACTTGGCGATAACTTTTGTATATGCAGTAAATTGTAAAGAGGGTAGATTGGCTCTTTGGGAGGAAATGAAAGAGGTTGCTCAAGATCCGAGAGTCCGCAACACCCCTTGGGTTGTCATTGGAGATTTTAATTAGTCTCTCAACCCTTCGGACAGTTCCAAAGACAGCACTAGAATTTCAAGAGGAATGATGGATTTTAGAAGTTGTCTAGATCATGTAGAGCTAAGCGATCTCTCATTCCGTGGAAACCATTACACTTGGTGGAATAATCAGGTGCTCAACCCCCTGGCCAAAAATTTGGATCGTGTGCTAGTTAATGATGCTTGGATGCTCACTTTTCCCTTCTCCTTTGCTCAGTTTGGACACAATCTTTTTTCAGACCAAAGCCCGAGTTGTGTTCATTTTGGGATGTCTCAAGTGGTGAGAAACATGTCGTTTAAGTTTTCAAACTTCATTGCTAAACACAAGGAGTTTCTGCCTAGGATCTCAGAGGAGTGGCAAAGGCTAAGGTATCCAGGGACTCCAATGTTTACTCTGGTAAAGAAGTTAAAGGCTCTGAAAAAGTGGTAAAAGACATCAACATGGACCACTACTCAAATTTGGAGCACCGAGTTAAAGAAGCGCTTGACAAGCTTACTTTGTGTCAGAACAATCTTCTGTCTGATCCTTCCCCGGAAACAGCAATGTTGGAAAAGGAGGCATCAAAAGTTTGGTCTGAGTTAGAGGAGGCTGAGGAGCGTTTTCTTATGCAACAGTCTAGAGTGAACTGGGCTGAGTGTGGTGACAAGAATACATCTTTCTTCCACCGATATATCGCAGTAAGGAGAGCATTAAACCAAATTCACTATCTTATTGACACTTTGGATAGGAGATTGGAAGAGCCTTTGGAAATCAAAAATCATTGTGTTGACTTCTACAAGGAACTCCAAGGTAGCAACGTCCACCCTCTCTCTAATTCTGATTGTAACCTTATCAGAGACTTAACAAGGTTTAAGTGAGATCCCGCTGCCATAGCAATCCTAACTGCTCCGGTAGTAGCATCTGACATTAAAGCAGATATTTTTTCTCTTCCGTTAAACAAATTTTCGGGGCCTGATTGGTACACAACAGAATTCTTTAGAAGCTCATGGTTGGTGGTTGGTACTAATTTTACAAAGGCAGTTTTAGAGTTCTTTTCGTCGGGAAGGATGCTTAAACAAGTTAACTCAACTCTAATTTCTCTGGTCCCAAAGCAGCAAGGTGTAGACATAATTAAGGATTTTTGTCTAATCTTCTGCTACAACTCAGTGTACAACGTCATCTCTAGAATGTTGGCTCGAAGGCTGCAGGCCATTCTCCCATCCATGATATCCATCTCGTAATCAACTTTCTTGAAAGGGCGTATACTAGTAGAAAACGTTCTTCTTGTAACTGAAATGATCCAGGGTTTTAATCATAAAAATATCTCTAGAAGGGGGCTTCTAAAAGTAAATATCCAAAAGGCTGTCGACTCGGTAAATTGGGAATTTATTCTGCAAGTTCTTTGGGCAGCAGATTTTCCTCCTCTGTTTATCACCCGAATTGAGCAGTGTCTAACAACGACAAACTACTCTGTTTGTATCAATGGAGGAATATATGGTTATTTCAAGGGAACTAACGGGTTAAGACAAGGAGATTGCCATATCTTTTCGTCATTGCAATGGAGGTGTTCTCGAGTTTGCTAGATCAAAAGTTTGCTGCAGGGCTCATTGGTCTACATCCAAAGGGGAGGAACCCTTGCATCACTCACGTATCCTTCACAGATGATGTGATGCTTCTTTATGATGGAAAGCCGAGTTCCTTGCAAGCTATTATTATTAGTACACTGGACGAATTCTCTAGTTTTTCTGGGCTGGGCATGAACAAGGAAAAGTCAGCGTTATTTACAGCGGGTTTGAACCCAGAGGAAACATTGGAATCATCACAGGTTCTCTCCCTATAAGGTACCTCGGCTTGCCTCTTATGCATAGAAAGCTCAGAAAATCAGAATACTCTCCTCTAATTGATGTTGTGGCAGGAAGATTCAATAATTGGATGGTTAAAACTTTATCTTTTGCGAGGAGACTACAATTGATATCATCGTGATTTATAGCTCTATAAAATTATGGATGTCGGCTTTCTCTGTTTCAAATGGTTGTCTGAAATAGCTTGAAAGGTTGTGCAACAGATTCCTATGGTCAGGCGACATTAACAAGCTTTCAAGGATCAAAGTCTCTTGGTCACAAGTCTGTTTGTCGAAAGGTGAAGGAGGACTTGGCCTGAGAAACTTCTCAATCTGGAACAAGGTTCTCAACCTGAAGCTGATATGGCTTCATTTTTCAAAAAGTGGATCTTTGTGGGTTGTATGGAATAGGGAGCACCATCTCAAGCGGGTAAATTTCTGATATTGTGAAGTGAAATCTACCGACTCTTGGGTCTGGAAAACTCTACTCCAGCTCCGGCCTCTTGCGAAGCTATTTGTGAGATGTAAGGCGGGAAATTGAAAGAGTTGCAACTTTTGGTCCGATAATTGGTCACCGATTGGAATGTTGCTTGATTTTGTTGGTACGAATGGGCCACGAAAAATGGGGATTCATAATGCGAGTAAAATCTATGATGCTTGTGAAGTGAACGGTTGGATTCTTCCAAGCCCTAGAACCAGATCTCGAGAGTTGAAAGAAGTTCGTACAATGTTGCTTGCCAATGCGCCTCTTGCAGCCTCTAGAGGGCCTGATTCGTACAGTTGGAAGATTGGTACTTCGGTCAAACCTTTTTTCTCTTGTTCTGCAACTTGGGAATGCATTAGGCCA
This sequence comes from Eutrema japonicum, assembly GCA_030161315.1. Lineage (NCBI taxonomy): Eukaryota > Viridiplantae > Streptophyta > Magnoliopsida > Brassicales > Brassicaceae > Eutrema > Eutrema japonicum. Next base: position 38,248,609 of record BSQW01000001.1, read on the forward strand.
TCCGCTCGGAAGGCTTCATGGAGAAAGTCAGTTTGGTTCAACGGACATGTTCCCAAACATGCTTTTACATTTTGGGTTGCTCAAAAAGATAGGCTCCCAGTAAGGGCAAGATTGCTTAGGTGAGGCATAAACAACACGGGTTTATGTTGCATTTGCAGCCTTCACGTGGAAAATAGAGACCATCTCCTTCTCCATTGTGACTTCAGTTCTCAGGTATGGAATAAAGTATTCTCTCGGCTTGGCCATGCTAGTTTTGTGTTCAGGGACTGGCAGACTATCGTGACCTGGAGCTCTGTGACAACCCATCAATTCCTGGTGCTCCTAAATCGCCTAGCTGTCCAAGCTACTATATTCTCTTTATGGAAAGAAAGAAACGGTAGACTCCACGAGGGAATCTCCACGACGCCGAAAGTTGTTTTCAAGTGCATCGACCGCATGATTAGAGATACTATGTTGGCTCGTATAAGAAGGGGTCAATCCAACCTCCGCTCATCCTGGTTCACTTATGCCTAACTATTATGTGTTCTAGTCTAGATTTTCCTATTCTGTTTCTTCGGGCTTTTTGAATTTTTTTGGGGTATAAAACAAACTATATGCTACGCCAAGCATTGTAAAGGAAAGTTCCGTTTTTGGTATATAAATTCACATATTATCAACAAAAAATAAAGTCCAAAACAAATTCATTTGTCTAAAAAACGTAGATTCAGTATTGATGGATGCTCGCACGGTTGTTGTCCAGTGGTAGGAAGGATTATGTGGGGTGTTACCCCACTCTACCCGGGTTCGACCCGCCATGGAAACAAAAAACACATCCATGTGGAAAGTTTGGGTGTGGGCCAAAGCCCCTGACAGTTTACCTGGTAGTCCGATAACATGCGATCCGGTTACCCCTGGCATTAGTCGAAATGCATTCCAAATTCGAGACATACGGTGTGGTGGTCCAGATCTCATGGCCCGTTGACCCGAACTTAGTTCGGAGCTCATGGTATTCGTTGAACCTGGGAGTAATATACACTATAGCAACTCGGTGCGTTTTTAATGGAGCCGACCGGATCAACCGATAGAGTATATAAAAAAAAAGTATTGATGGTGATGGAGAAAGAAAAATACATTGCAAGATTAGCCAAGAATTACTTTATATACATTATTTGCAAAACTTGGACCAACCTTATTTGATAACCACTAGCAAGATCTCGGACCAAAAATAATATATTTATCTTTTCAGGGCTGGCTTAACTAGAGGGTCGAGTAGGGCCCACGCAAATTTTTTTTTTTTGGTTCTGATATTTTATTGCATAGGGGTCTTTGGAAATTTTTTTTATTGCCCAAAAAGCTCAGATTGTTTTTTTTTAATTGTTCAGGGACCCCAAAATATTTGTTTGTGCCCAGAGACCCTTAAAAGTATTGAGCCGGCCCTGTATCTCTTACAAGATATATTTCTAAAGCTGAAATAAATGTGACTTTGTTTGCTACGCAGTATATATTTTGTTTCCAACGAAATTTTCGACAAAACTAATTCATCGGTAATTTTCAATGATTTTCCAAGAAATTTTCTGATAATTACTGACATGCTTTATTTGTATCGAGAAAAAATATGCATCAATATTTCGTTGGAATATGGTAGAAATTTTATGATGAACAAAATCGTGGAAAAAATTCGTAGAAAAAATATATGTTTTTTTGTAGTGTATGCATCCAGAGAAAGCTCTTGATCCATATGAACTATCTGCCTTATTGCACTGTCCAAGATTTATTTGAACAAGGTAATTTTGATATGAGACAATTATCTGCGTTATCATAAAGAAGAAAATACCGAAAAAATTATATAATTCAGACTTTTAAGCGTTAGCAACGTGAGCTACATGATAGTCTCTAAAATCATATGCATACAACTTAAAAAGCTCACCCTACACCCCAAAGTTGGCATTATTGAGTGCCATAAGAGAGCATTTGTCAGAAATAACCCGAAATACATAGCTACTTTTCTGGCATTCCTGGTGCACAACTGTTCGATCCAGGCAGTGTCCTAGCTCCTGAGGTGAGTAGGCACGTTTGACAGTCACCATCTCCCTTGGTTTCATGGTCATTATAATCTTTCTAGTGTCACACGACATTCTTTTTCTCAAAACATAATACAAAACGTGATGCAGAAGATAAAAGATTTTCTGGGGGTGATTTGATTAATCCACAATGGAGGAATTCATGTATTGATCAAGGAGAGTCGTAGTTACTTTTTTGATTATTTAGACAAATCCAATGTGTGCTTCCTTAATTATTACTACAATTGCCGTGCACAACTTCTAGATGTTGTTATTTAGGAAATGCCATTATATGAATGTTTGATTTACTAATAGCGTTCAAGCTAATTTCACTGCTATGAACTCATCATTGCAGGTGAACATCAATGATATTGAGCAAACAATTAGCATTGGTAAAGCTGAGGTATGATGCCTCTAAATTTTCTTTTTACTTTTTTTTTATTCTTTAGACAAATCTTACTTTTTTCCTCAGAAATTTGAATTCAACATAGTGGGATTAGATACATTAAAACCCCAAAACATAGAAAGTAAAATTACAGAAAGTTTTAATGGAACATGTAATTGATCCTTAATCATCGCTGGTCAGCTCCTCGCTTTCCTCCTCCTCTTCTCTCTGTGATGTCAATAAACAATAGGAAGTACATAAAGTTCTATCGAACCACTTGAATACCACAGTGTCTACGCAACGACGCCCACAGTTATCACACACTGGTCTAGTATGACCACTGCTGCGTGCAATTTCAACCTTATCACCATAATATTTGATCCTTAATCATCGCTGGTCAGCTCCTCGCTTTCCTCCTCCTCTTCTCTCTGTGATATCTATAAACAACCCCAAGTACATAAAGTTCTATCGAACCACTTGAATACCACAGTGTCTACGCAACGACACCCACATTTATCACACACTGGTCTAGTATTACCACTGTTGCGTGCAATTTCAAACTTATCATAACCAAAACTTTTAATGATATGGTTTGGCTTCATCATGTAGACCTGTTTTCCCAATAAACATGTGACGTGAAGAGTGACTGTGCAAGAGTTACACGTGTAGAACCACTTTGTTGCATCTAATTTCCCTTCACAGATCTCGCACCAGTATTGGAGATCTGTTTTCTCTTCTTTTCCGTAGCAAAGAGTGAGTGGATGTTTATCATGCTTGTAGTGAGCCGGGGAAGGCAACGTAGCACATTCAAGACACAAAAAAGAATTGCATTTTATACATTCCAAGTAATGCATAGCGTAATCAGACTTGCAGCCCATGCATTCACCTTTGGTCAAATTGAAGAAGAGATCATGTGGATGGCAATCATGGTTTAAAGGATCAGGAAGCGAAGCACACCTTACATCCACTTGAAAGAAACAGTCTTCTTCGGTGCACTTGTACATGAAACCACAACCACGTCGATCACATCCATAGCAAGAGAACCGACCTTTGGTATAATAATCAAGCACGAGCTCGAGAGGATTAGGAGAGAATGGATGGAAGAGGGTGAGCGGGTGTTTGTGTATGGGATGGTGTTTTATGCGAGGAAGGGATGCACATGTTTCGTGGAGAACAAAATCGCAATGGATACAACTATAGAAGCGATCCGAAACTGTTATCGGAAGGATGCAGGCTTGGCAAAACTTGTGTTCATGGTCGCCGCGGTTGTCATTACCATGAATCTTTAGATGGTGATGGTCATGAGTGAAATGTTGTATTGTCTCTTCATCGATCCTCACGAATGGCTCAATGACTTCTTCCTCTACTTCGGGCACTCCTTCAAGATCTGTCCCATCCCACACTTCATCCTTTGTTGCACATTGCGAATGGACAGCATAGTGGCATCCTTTATTGCAAGAGTATTGCCCGAAATTGACGTCAACGGCTTTGCGACAAACTCCACAAGAGAACAACTCACCAATAGAAGGAACAAGGGAGGAAGTGTGAGAGAGACGATGTGGGTGACGGGTGATCTTAATGACACGAGGTAGGTAGATACATCTTCTATGAACCATGTAGTTACAAAGCAGACAAGAGTAAACTTGATCTAAGGCAGCATCAAGAGAGAAGCCACAAGCATCACAGGGAAAATTGGCTTGTCTAGGAAAGAGGGTAAGCATGTGGTCATGGGTTTTTGGGTTTTCAATAGTGAGAGGTGGTCGATTCAATGAACAAGTCCAGTGTAGGCTGAAATTGCAGATAGAACAATGATAGTATTGAGCTTTGTCGCCAATATTTTTCTGACAAGATTTGCACTTTTGATGATTTTCATCTGAACCATGGTCTTCTCTATCATCAAATGGAAAATCGTCATCTGAATCAGACGAATCTGACTTCCAATAATCACGGATATCAGAGGGAACAAAATGATTCCTATTTGAGGAGGTGAGGGTGAGAGGGTGGTGGAGGTGAAAAGGGTGTCTGATTTCTGGAGCAATAAAGTGACAACCTCTGTGAAATTCCAAGTCACAAGTAGCACAATAGTAAAAGTACCTTTTCCTCTTCAGGTGTTGTTGGCCTTTGCAGGAGAAGCAGATGGAGAGTGGAGGATCAGATCGCCTGCAAAGTTTGTGAGGGTTTGCTGGATCCGACAGAGGACATGGAGGCTTAGAACGAGGAAAATATTTACCTTTTTCCATGGGAGTTTTCTTTTCTTTACAAAATGAATGAAGCAAATCTCTGTTGTTTTATAAAGACTGATTTACACACTTTTTTGTTTCCTAAAGCGTTATTCCTTGCCTCTCATTCACTTATAATTAGATACATACTTTCACTTTGTAATTACACCAAAAATACATTTTTTTTTTGAGTGATTTACACAAATGAATTTTTTATTATTTTATAAATACTGATTTACACTTTTGTTTTTCTAAAGCGGTATTCCTCCTTCCTTCTCATTCACTTACAATATACATACACTTTCATTTTGTAATTACAGTCTAATACACCTTTCTATTGTTCAATTTTTTTTCAAGACAAACTCTAACAATGAAATTACAAAAACTTCTTTCCTTTCAAGAGAAACTCTAACAATGGAGCTTATGAATCATTTTTTTTCTTGTATATCGTTTATATATGTATTTGTAGATCGATATGGTAAACGACTAGTATACTAATATTCGATAAAATATGTGAGAGAAATATGCGTTTTCATTTACCATCGAACACTTGTTCCATATGCGCGAGAAAGATGTGTCTATCAATTTAGTAACGAACACATGTTCTATATGCACGAAAAAGGCATATGTATCCATTTAGCCGCGAACACATGTATTAGGTCTGGGCGTTCGGGTCCCGTTTGATATGCTCAATTTAATACCCTAAAAAGTACTAAAGCAGTTGCTGCAGTAAATCAGGGGTCGAACACAAGAACTCAAGAATCACTCAATAGATTCTATAGATCAGAAACAAGCTAAACCAGATGATGTAATTGAAAAACAGAGTTGCAAGTAAAACGTTTGTAAATTCAATTGGGGGAATGTAGGCTTAGGGTATTTCTCAGGAAATCAATGAATGCAGCTAAGTTAGCTAACAGGATCCAGATTAAGCACTGTTCTAGAACTCAAATCACTAAAATATAGTTAACCAACTCTCGTTGCGAAAACTATCTAAATCTAAATCCTAGAAATTCCAAATCTCTTTGCGAATCCTAAAGTCTAAATCAGCTTTAAAATCAGGTTTGATATGTTCACAAATCAATTAAACCAAATCTCTTTGCGAATAATCAATTTGCTCACCTAAGGTTCTATCAGGTAATTAATCGCACTCTCGTGCCTAATTAATTATCCTAAGATCTAAGTTCCAGATTCGTCAACCTAGAATTAGCTTTGAGAACAACCTAAGGCGAAGAACTAATTTAGATAGTGAATCCTAACAGATAATCAACCTAGCATTCAAAGAAATCCCTATGAGAAAACCCTAAACCTAACAGGTGATCTACTCAGACATGAATATTAAATTAATAAACATGTTGAATAAATACTCTTATATTAAATCAGAAAGAGAAACAAGGTTTTGAGATCTGATCTCGGACGAAGGGAAACCAAACTTGTCTCTCACCAAAATCTCTCTTTTAAACTAAAGCAAAATAAAGCATAGCCTAAACAATGGCTGTAAAATCCTATTTATAACCTAAATCACGATTTGGGGCCTTCTTGTAATTATCAAAGTCTTCTGGGTGCTTTTGCAATTCTCCAAGACTTCATAATTAGTCGCGGCCCATGAAATCTCGATGAGTGTCGATCGATACCAGGGGGTATCGATCGATGCTCGGTGCTCAGATCGGGCTCTTAGTCATCAGACTTCAGTCTCGCTCCAGAATGCTCCAGAAAAGCTCCAATAATTCCAATTAAGCTCCAGACGTGCTATAACCTGTGAAAGACTCTAAAAGACTCCAAAACACAAGAAAAGACTCTATAAAAGGACTTATATCATGGCCTAAATAGGGTAAAAACCATGATATATCAACTCCCCCAGACTTAGCCTTTTGCTTGCCCTCAAGCAAATAGAAGACTAAACCAGAAAAAGAGGTTTGAAACGTAGAGACTCACCTGTTCCTGAACCATCGAAATGACCTTCTTTCCAAGCACCCAAATGTCACCTGATCAGCTTTCGATCTAACCACCATGTACTTCTCCGTAGACATTTGCAGCTTTTCCAGACTCCACACAAAATCCCACAGCATCGTTCAAGTAAAGCCCTCATCGCCAGTTTCATCTCTGCAGCTAATATTTAAGAACCTTCTAGACTCTTTACCAGACAATATCTTGACAAAGGAACCACCCTTTTTCACACTTTTTTGTATCAATTTCTCTCCCCCAGACTTATTTCTTATTATGTTCTATTTATTTTTGTTTTTTATTTTCAGCTTAGCATATACATATCAAGGTAGGAGACGCGAGTATTGATGGTGTTTGCCACCAAATCCCCGGTTATTCCCTCTCTATGTATCAAAGGATGTAGGCGAATAATGGCATCATAGGAAAATCCTAGCCTCGCTTCCAATCCTTTGTGTGATCATCCCCTCTTAAGTAGAATAATGGGATCGCTGGAAATTTTCCTAACCCTCTACTCAGAAGAAAATCATTTCAATCTTTTATGCTCTTAATCTATCAACTTATTTCAGGGGAGAGAGATACCATAATCCTAAACACACGGGTTCCTTTATCAGATATGAATGATGAATCAAGCTCTATGGACACTAACCACATTGATGAAGTGCAAAAATTTGGCTCAGGCTTCAGAAGAACTCTGCTGGAGACATGGATGTTTTCTAGTCAACTGGTCAGCCTTTGGATTTTTCATTAGTCGATCTAGAACTGATCCTGTAACACTGTGCACTCAAAAACAAAATCACATCAATATGTTCAAGCACAGGATCATAATCTCCAACAAATTTTGACTCAATAAAACAGTTTTGACTCTATAAAACGACTGACTCTAAGAAAAACAAAAACTTTGTCAGCAGACACCTCCCCCAGACTTGAACAACACTGTCCCCAGTGTTATCTAGCCTAGAGTAGGTAGAAGAAACAAAAGAAAAGGATAGAATGAAGAGAAACAAGAAATTACCTTCCTGGAATACCGAGTGTCGATCGACACACAGCATGGTATCGATCGATACCACGCTTAGATCGACTTGGTGAACTTTCATCCGCGATTGGTGTCGATCGGTACCAATGGGGTATCGATCGATACCTAGGCGATTTCGAGTTGCTCCTTGTTCATCCTGACACAGACTCAAAACAAACGAAAAATCAAAAGGAAAAACGACTCAAGAACAGACTCACCAGTGGGTTGCCTCCCACCAAGCGCTCGTTTAACGTCAATAGCTTGACTGTAACGCCATTCAGGCTGTTGGTGCATCATCCAGAGGCATTATCTGCCCTGTTGGAATCTCGGCTTGCGCCCAATAGTGTTTCACTCTTTGTCCATTGACAGTGAATTCCTCGCCTTTGCGATTTATCAGCACTACAGCACCATGTGGTCTGACCTCTTTGATTGTGAAGGGACCTGACCAACGTGAACGCAGTTTACCAGGAAACAATTGCAAACGAGAGTTATACAGAAGTACCTGGTCGTTCGGCTCGAAGTGTCTGGAGATGATCTTCTTATCATGATAAGCTTTGGTTCTCTCCTTGTACAGCCTCGAGTTCTCATAAGCATGGTGCCTGATCTCATCCAGCTCGTTCAGCTGAATCAACCTCCTCTCAGCAGCAGGCTTGATATCGAAGTTCAGCATCTTTGTTGCCCATGCAGCCTTGTGCTCAATCTCCACTGGAAGGTGGCATGCTTTCCCATACAGCATTTGGAAATGTGTAGTACCCAGCGGTGTCTTGAAGGCAGTCCTGTATGCCCAAAGTGCATCATCCAGCTTTGTAGACCAATTATTCCTAGAAGCATTCACTGTCTTCTCCAAGATCTCCTTGATCTGCCTGTTGGAGACTTCAACTTGCCCACTTGTCTGAGGGTGATATGGAGTAGCCACACGATGGTTTACACCATACTTCTTCAACAACCTCTCGAACACCTTGTTGATAAAGTGAGAGCCACCATCACTTATCACAATTCGAGGTACTCCAAAGCGAGGGAAAATGATGGTCTTAAACAGCTTAAGAACCACCGCAGAGTCATTCTTCTCACTAGCTATCGCTTCCACCCATTTGGACACATAGTCCACAGCAACAAGGATGTAGTTCTTCTTGTGTGAAGATGGGAAAGGACCCATAAAGTCAATGCCCCAGCAATCAAAAACTTCAACCTCAAGGATGAAATTTTGTGGCATCTCATGTCTCTTACTGATCTTCCCTCTTCTCTGACAAGCGTCGCACTGTGAGACGAAAGTGTGGGCATCCTTGAACATGGTAGGCCACCAGAAGCCTGCTTGAAGAGCCTTGGATACTGTCTTGAAGGTGGCAAAGTGTCCAGCATAGTCTGATCCATGGCAATGAAACAAAACATCTGAAACCTCTGACTCAGCAATGCATCTCCTGTATATGCCATCAGAACAATGCTTGTACAAGTAAGGTTCATCCCAAAAGAATCTCCTTATATCGCGCATGAACTTCTTCTTGTCATACTTCTTGAGGTGGTTTGGCTTTGCATCTGCAGCGAGATAATTGGCAATATCAGCGTACCATGGAGTATCAGAATCTGTTGCAGCGACGAGATGGTGGTTAGAAGCGACTGAACGATCGATGATGAAAACAGCTTCTGAATCGTCAGGGTATCGACCGATACCATAATGGTATCGATCGATACCGAAACCTGCAACTCGTGAAAATTGCTGATTCTCGGCCAGATTCATCTGAAACCCAGTTTCAATGAAGTAGATGGCTTCCTCAGGTAGTTGATCATCAATGGGGACGTCTTCATCGATCCGCATCCGCGAGAGATGGTCAGCAACTCCATTCTCTATGCCTTTCTTGTCCTTAACCTCAATGTCAAACCCTTGTAGCAAAAGAACCCAACGACAGAGACGAGGCTTGAGATCCTTGTTATTCATCAGATACTTGAGAGCAGCATGATCAGTATGAACAACCACCTTGCTCCCAATCAAGTAAGATCGGAATTTCTCAAAGGAGAAAACAACAGCAAGTAGCTCCTTCTCTGTGGTGCTGTAATTCCTCTGAGCATCATCCAAAGTCCTGCTGGCATAGTAGATGACGTGCAGCTTCCTGTCTTTCCTCTGACCCAGAACTGACCCCACAGCAAAGTCACTGGCATCACACATGATCTCAAAAGGCAGAGTCCAATCAGGAGGTTGCACAACAGGAGCACTCACTAAAGCCTTTTTGATCTCCTCAAAGGCTGCAAGACAATCAGTTGTGAAATCAAATTTGATCTCTTTGCACAGCAGAGCAGTGAGTGGACGTGCTATCTTGGAGAAATCCTTGATGAACCTCCTGTAAAACCCTGCATGACCAAGGAAACTCCGAATATCCTTCACAGAAGTAGGTGGTTGGAGACTTGTCATGACCTGAATCTTGGCTTTGTCAACTTCGATTCCAGCTTCAGAGACCTTGTGCCCAAGTACAATGCCATCCTGAACCATAAAATGACACTTTTCCCAGTTAAGGACCAAGTGTTTCTCTTCACACCTCTGTAGCACCTTGCACAGATTAGCCAAACAGATCTTGAATGATGACCCATATACTGAAAAATCATCCATGAACACCTCCATGAAGTCCTCGATCATGTCTGTGAAGATAGACATCATGCACCTCTGAAAAGTGGCTGGAGCGTTGCACAATCCAAATGGCATTCTCCTGTATGCGAACGTGCCATAGGGACACGTGAAAGTGGTATACCCTTGGTCATCTGGATGGATAGGAATCTGGAAGAAACCTGAATATCCATCAAGGAAGCAGTAGTAGGGATGACTGGCCAACCTCTCCAACATCTGGTCAATGAATGGCAATGGGAAGTGATCTTTCCGTGTGGCCGCATTCAACTTCCTGTAATCAATGCACATTCGATGTCCAGTGATAGTCCTTGTGGGAATCATCTCATCCATGTTGTTCTTCATCACAGTTATCCCTCCTTTCTTAGGAACAACGTGCACTGGACTGACCCAAGAGCTATCTGAGATGGCATAGATAACTCCTGCATCCAAGAGTTTCATGACCTCTTTCTTAACCACCTCCTTCAGGTTTGGATTCAGCCTCCTTTGATGCTCAACTGAAGCCTTTGACTCGTCCTCAAGATGAATCCTTAGATTCGCAGGAAGTGGTTTGAGTTCCACTTTAGGAGCGTTCTCCTCGCTCCAATCTCCAAGCCCAGCAGCTTGCATAGTTCTTTCGGCCACACTTCTTTCTGGCCGTAGGGTATCGATCGATACCATCAGAGTATCGATCGATACTGGTCGTGCTGAATCGAGTATCCTTCCGTATTCAGCAGCAGCATCGTGTGGCTTAACCTCTGACTCAGCCGAACAGGCCAATGCTCTCTCCAATGGGTCCTCAGGATGCATCTCTAAGAAGTACTCCTCAGCAATATCACAGAAGGTATCGACGAAGAAAGTCCGCCCATCGATGGTTGGTCTCTTCATCATCTTCTCCATGTTAAAAGTCATGACCAACTCACCAATGTTAAGAGATATCTTCCCATTCCTGCAATCAATCAGAGCACCAGCTGTTGCTAGGAATGGCCTTCCCAAGATGAGAGGATCTCTGGGTTCCGAATCATACTCCAAGACAATGAAATCAGTTGGGATTAAGCAGTTCCCAATCACAATCGGAACATCCTCGAGCAGTCCTTCTGGAAGTCTAATTGAACGATCAGCGAGAATCAGCGAGATTCTAGTAGCAGTGAAGTCTGTCATTCCCATCCTCTTAGCAACCGAGTATGGCATGAGGTTGACACTTGAGCCAAGGTCACAGAGAGAACGCTCAAACCTGTCAGTAGCGATTGTGCAGTCCAAGACAAAGCTCCCTGGATCTGGAAGTTTCGTTGGGATCCTGTTGCTTAGGATTGCACTGCACTCATGAGTGATCATCAGACAGCCCTCCTCAAGGTTCACATTGCTGGACACCATCTTCTTGACATACCTCTTGAAAGCTACAGAGGTCTTGATAGCATCGATGAAGGGAAGTTCAACAACCAGCTTGTCCAAAATTTCCTTGCATTTAGCATCCTCTACTTCCTTCTTAGTCTTTCCAAGAGCTCTGGGATAGGGTACTCTCGGGATGTAGACCCTCTCTGGTGCTGCTTTAGGCTTCTCCTTCACAACCTCAACTTCTGCATCGTCTTCAGGTTCGGTATCGATCGATACAGGGGGGGTATCGATCGATACACGGGAATTTGAGTCTTCCCGTCTGAGAATCGCGATCGGTGTCGATCGATGCTGAGGGGTGTCGATCGATGCCTTAGCGATTTCAGTGTCTTCATCGTCAGACATCTCGAAATTTACAGTAGGCTGATCCACTTTTGCCCCTGATTTGACCTCCTTACCACTTCTCAAGGTAATGGCATTGATGTGTGCCCTTGGGTTCTCTCCTTTTCCTGGTAGAAAACCTTCTTGTCTTCTTGAACTCTCTGAAGTCTGAGCTACCTGAGTTTCCAGCTTCTTCTGACCAATACCCAGAGAATCGATCCTTCCACTCAGATCTTTGTACATGGCGTCCATCTTACCATTGAAGGTTACTGTAATCTGCTGCTGTCCTTGAACGAGTGTTTCAAGCATGGCTTCAATCTTGTTCTCTGATGTCTTAGCAGTCACAGGCTCGTAAGAAGGACTTCTGTAGTTCCTGGTGTAACCACTGATCTGGGCAGGTTTCTGGTTGAATCCTCCTTGCTGGAAGTTGTTGTTGAAGCTCCGATTGTTGTTGAACAGGTTCCTCTGTCCCTGAAAGCCAGAACCACCAATGTAGTTCACGTCTTCTGCTTCATTCTCATTGAAAACCTCAACATCCTCAGCAAAATGGACAGCTTTTGTTGTCTTTCCCAGCAGAAGACTGTGCATAGAATCTAGTTGAGCCTTAAACTCAGCGATCTGCGATCCATCTTGATTACCAGCCAGCTTCTTGCGCTCGAAATCTGCACTCTTTGTGCTGCTGCTAGATGCAAAATTCTCAATCAACACATAGGCGTCCTCAGGATAGTTGGTGTTGAAGTTTCCATTGCTTGAAGAGTCCAGAGCCATCTGATACCTCCAATCTACTCCTCTGAAGAAGATACCTAGCAGCTGCACATCAGAGTATCCATGGTGTGGACAGTCTCTTTGGTACGATCTGAATCTTGTCCAAGCAGCCTTGAACGCCTCAGTAGGTCCTTGAGAAAAAGTGGAGATCTTATTCCTCAGATCTTCAGATCGTCCATCATCATAGAAGTTAATTAGGAAGGCTCTCTTGGTGTCTTCCCAATTAGTCAGTGATCCAGGAGGTAGCTGCCTCAGCCAGTAAGTAGCCTCTCCACCTAGAGAGTAGGGGAAAAGCTTGCAGAAGAGATAATCGTAGGACACTCCATTGCTCTTGATGCTAGTGACCAAGTCCTCGAATTTCTCTACATGATCCATTGGATGCTCATGAGGCAAACCATGGAAGAGATGCTGTCCTACTAGAGTGTAGTAAGCAGGCTTCAGCTCAAAGTCATTCCGCTCATACGCAGGGGGACGGATCGCAGAGCGATTGGCGAAAAATTGCTCTGGCCTGTTGTGTTCACCAATCGTTCTACCACGATTAACCACAGCATCCCTTGCGTTCCTAGCGGCATTCTCAGCGACAACAGGAGCAGGTGGAATGACAATCCCCTCTCCATCCAGACGTTGTCCTTGCTCATTGCACAACCGACCCTGTTGGTCCCTGTAAGCTCCAGCAGCATCACGAACCAACCCAACTTGATTGTTGTTCATCTTAGCTGACTTCTTTGCTTTCCTGTTTGTGCGTTCCACTTGTGCTAGCTGTTCCAGCGATAGATCAACTAGCGGAGTGCTCTTTTTGCTTCTGGTTTCAAGATTATGCATGCACCTGAAATCACAAGTAAAGAGCGTAAGTAACTGAAATTTACGACGGTTATCGACCGATACTCAAGGGTATCGATCGATACTCGGGCGATTTAGACGAATTTCCTAGCTAAAATCTAACGGCGAATTGAGTCCCCGGCAACGGCGCCAAAATTGATATGCTCAATTTAATACCCTAAAAAGTACTAAAGCAGTTGCTGCAGTAAATCAGGGGTCGAACACAAGAACTCAAGAATCACTCAATAGATTCTATAGATCAGAAACAAGCTAAACCAGATGATGTAATTGAAAAACAGAGTTGCAAGTAAAACGTTTGTAAATTCAATTGGGGGAATGTAGGCTTAGGGTATTTCTCAGGAAATCAATGAATGCAGCTAAGTTAGCTAACAGGATCCAGATTAAGCACTGTTCTAGAACTCAAATCACTAAAATATAGTTAACCAACTCTCGTTGCGAAAACTATCTAAATCTAAATCCTAGAAATTCCAAATCTCTTTGCGAATCCTAAAGTCTAAATCAGCTTTAAAATCAGGTTTGATATGTTCACAAATCAATTAAACCAAATCTCTTTGCGAATAATCAATTTGCTCACCTAAGGTTCTATCAGGTAATTAATCGCACTCTCGTGCCTAATTAATTATCCTAAGATCTAAGTTCCAGATTCGTCAACCTAGAATTAGCTTTGAGAACAACCTAAGGCGAAGAACTAATTTAGATAGTGAATCCTAACAGATAATCAACCTAGCATTCAAAGAAATCCCTATGAGAAAACCCTAAACCTAACAGGTGATCTACTCAGACATGAATATTAAATTAATAAACATGTTGAATAAATACTCTTATATTAAATCAGAAAGAGAAACAAGGTTTTGAGATCTGATCTCGGACGAAGGGAAACCAAACTTGTCTCTCACCAAAATCTCTCTTTTAAACTAAAGCAAAATAAAGCATAGCCTAAACAATGGCTGTAAAATCCTATTTATAACCTAAATCACGATTTGGGGCCTTCTTGTAATTATCAAAGTCTTCTGGGTGCTTTTGCAATTCTCCAAGACTTCATAATTAGTCGCGGCCCATGAAATCTCGATGAGTGTCGATCGATACCAGGGGGTATCGATCGATGCTCGGTGCTCAGATCGGGCTCTTAGTCATCAGACTTCAGTCTCGCTCCAGAATGCTCCAGAAAAGCTCCAATAATTCCAATTAAGCTCCAGACGTGCTATAACCTGTGAAAGACTCTAAAAGACTCCAAAACACAAGAAAAGACTCTATAAAAGGACTTATATCATGGCCTAAATAGGGTAAAAACCATGATATATCACCGTTCGGATTCGGATCGGTTTTTTGGGTTTTCGGATTTAGGCTCAGAGGCTCCGTTCGGGTATTTTAAACCATCAGGCCGGGTTCGGTTTGTGACTTATCGGGTTCGGTTCGGGACTTATCGGGTTCGGTTCGGGTTTAGTAAACTTATTAGAATCCGTCCTTACCCGAATAACATTTCGGATCCAGTTACATCGGGTATTTTGTAACCAAAGTAACTATGGGTTCGGGTATTTTTCGGGTATTTCGGGTAAGTTCAGATATGTTCGGGTATTTTTATCCATAATATGATCAAAACCCGAAATAATTATACATGATCGAGTATAAAAAACAAAAAAAACTTCGACTTTACTAAGCATCGACCCGATTTCGGATTTGTTCGGGTTTACTTCGGATTTTGGGTTATATCTGAACCCGATCCGATATCCGATATACTAAGTGGTAAGCCCAATTCGGGTATTTTAGAGGATCCGAACCCGATCTGAACCCGCTACTTCGGTCCGGTTTGGGTTCGGATAACGGGTATGGGTAAAATGCCCATGCCTAACATGTACCATATCCATACCACATCATCCACATAAACTTGTCCACATCGACCTTAACCTACGGTTAATATTTTTTTTAACCCGCTTCTTCCACATAAACTCGTCCACATGTATTGTATAACCTATCATCCACATAAACCCGTCCACATGTACTATCCATATCATCTTATACCACATCAACCATAACATATCATCCACATATACCCGTCCACATGCATCATCTAACCTATCATCCACATAAACCAGTCCATATGTACCATTAACATCCCAGTTTTTTCATATTTACAAGATTCTATCCATGTGTAAATAAAAAAAAATAGTAAAATGGATTTCAGATTATGGAGGAGGGGAGGAGGGGGGAAGAATTATAGGTCATAGTTTGGGAAAAAATGTTTTTTTATATATATTCATGATATGCAAAATGAACAAACAAATTGGAGATGTGATGAGAATGTAATAAACAATAAAATAAAATATAGGTTCTTACCTATGAATTAATTTTCTTTCCCTTTTTCCCTTTTAGTAAAGTAAAAATCAACAGGAAAATGAAAAAAAAAAAAAAAAGAGAAAAAAGGAAGGGAAAGAGAAAGGGTTTTCTGCAAAAAAAAAAATCTATGACTTTTATTTATTTTGCAAAAATAACCATGAGCTAAAAAAAAATGCAAGTCAATCCCTTCACCTCTAAAGTCACCCGCAAAACAGCCCTTACGTAAAATCGTCGTTATATCAGTCACGGTTTTCAAAACGCAGCATTTTAATTATAACTGTTGTACAAATTCCATGTCGTTTTAAGGAGTTTAATAGTTTTATTAAAATTAATTAAAAAAAAGCCATAGCTCTTCTTTCTCGTGTTCTCTCTGGGTGAATTTATCATCTCTCCCTTCAACTAGACAACAAACCTCATCTACCCATTCTATTATACCACACCCCATTCCTTTTAATAAAATGTGATATCCCCATGTTTCCCTTCTAATTTCCAAAGTATTCCATTAAAAAAAGAAGTTTCGACCAATGAGAATTAAGAGAATCAGAAGGGAGCTTAAAAAAATTAAGCCGATCAGAAGAGAGCTTTAAAAATTTTGACCAATTAGAACAAAACAAATTTGGGTCAATCAGAAGATGAAAAAGAAAAGAGCGGAGAAACAAAACAAAACAAAAAAATCAGAGCGCCAAATTTCAGCCAATCAGAAAAAAAGAAAACATTTTCTCTCTCGAAAATTCATCGCGACTCGACAATTCATCGGGACAGCTCTTCTTCTAATACCTCATCCGCCAATTTTTGAAGCCTTGTGGCTCTGTTCTTCGCTCACATTTGTGAAGGAACCTAAAGCTTTTAGTCGTTTTGCAATTTTGCAATCTGGCTCAAGAGGAAAGCTAAATTTTAATTACATATAAACCAAAAAAAAATGACAGCTCTTCTTCTACTTCCTCATCAGCCATTGAAGAACAAGGTTAGTTCTTCGATTATGTAATTAGTAGATTATGCCCTAGAAACCATTGGGTTTGGGGATTCGAATTGAATTTACAATTCGGGGATTTGTAATTGATTTAGAATTGATTTACAATTCGAGGATTAGTAAACCATTGGATTTGGTAAATAATGGAATGTAGTCGTTGAATTGTCCGTAGGGAGTCGTAGGTAGAATATAGTTTTTCCCCGATTTCAACCAATTTGGTGATACATGATAACAATTGGTATTACTGAGGATAGTGGTACAACTGAGACCTATTGGTATTACTGAGTCAAGTGAAGAAGTTATAATGTAGTTTTTTTAATCTCTATTAAGGAGACAATGATCACAAACATACTTTTTGATTATAGAGGATATTATTCAAAGTCTGGAGAAGATGATACATGGATTTCAAGAGAAGGTTCCATATACGGTGTAATGTTTAAGACATCATGTTTGGAGGAGATAACTTACTCGGTGTTAGTGGATAGGATATGTAGGAAGGTTGGGGTAGCTGAATCTACGAAGAAGCTGAAACTGAGTTACATTCCAATAGTAGTGAAAACTCATAGACAATTCTATATTTTGGATGATGAGGACGTCTCTTTGGGAGCTTGCATTGAAGGGTTTCGAGCAATGAGGAAAGTGATCATTATGGATGCAACTTTTCTGAAGACCCAACATGGTGGTATGCTAATTTTTGCAACAGCTCAGGATCCTAATTGTCACCATTATCCCATTGCTTTTTTGTTGTAGTTGATGGTGAAAACAACGCGAGTTGGTTGTGGTTTTCAATACGCTGAAAACCGTGATACACGATAGTCCTGAATTAGTGTTTGTTTCTGACAGAAATGCAAGCCTCATCGACGCAATACGTGAGGTATACTCGAGCTCTAAACATGGGTATTGCATCTTTCATATGTCCCAGAATGTGAGATTGCACGTTAGAAGGGACAAAGATGTTGTTGCAGAAAAATTTAGGGAATGCGCAACGCTGTATACAGAGGCTGAGTTTCGAGAACCATACATTGAATTGCAGATAAGTTATCCTAATGTAGCCAAGTATCTGGATGGTAGTGTAGAAGAGGCGAAATGGGCGAGGTGTTATTTTCCAAGAGAAAGGTACAACATAGACACCAGTAATGTTCTAGAGTCCCTGAACAGTATTTTTCTTAAAGCGAAAAAGTACTAGTTATTACCTATGATTGATGCGATTGTTACAAAATTGGCTGAGTAGTTTAACAAACATAGGAACGAGTCTGTTTCTGCATCGGACGCACATAAATTGGTCCCTTTTGTGGAGAATGAAGTACACGGTAGGGTAGCCATTGCGAGGAAGCTAACGGTGAGTGAGCTAAACTTCTTTCACCTTGAATACAATGTCATTGGAAGCGATGGGAAGACTTATTTGGTGCACTTGAGAAGAAAAACTTGCAGTTGCAAGTGTTTTGATATAGACAAGTATCCTTGTGTCCATGCAATTGCTGCTACCATTGTTTTCATGAAGCGGGCGGAAGAACATAGGTTATTCATGTAGAAGAATTTTGCTCAAAGTATTATTTGATGGAGACATGGGCATTGGCGTATTATAGGACGATATATCCGGTTCCGCATAAGTCCTAATGGATTATTCCGGATCATATACAACCATTGTGTGCCTTACCCCCGTATTATAAAAAAAAAAGAGAAGAAAGCAAATAACTAGGCATCCATCGGTTGGAGAACGTCGCCGAAGGACGAGTAATAGGCCGTTGAGTGGCCAAGGTGAAGGCTTATTTAACTATTTTGACTGCAGTATGGATAGTAGGGATAGTAGTAGTAGCCAAATTTAAATTGTCATTCTTTTTGAATATGTATTTGACACTGTGTTTTGTTTTACTACGTAAACCTTGGTACTACTATGTATGGATAAATTAGTTTAATCGGTTTATAACTGATTCAAACAACATTGGGATGGGCGAAAGGTCGAGCCAAAGCCCTTTCGTGAAGTATTTTTTGAGTTGAATATAAAAAAATTAGAAAACAGTAATTATACAGAGTTATGAAAAATTGATTTATGATATTTTATTAATTATACAAAGCTCATTCAAACATTTAATAAATGTTTTAGTAAGTTCTATCTTACAGAGTTACGGATTTCATTAACATTTAATTTATTTAGAAAATAAATGTTTACATTATCTGATCATATTCTAATGTTCCCATCAAGAGCCTTATACTTCTATGGTCACTTTGTTAATCTTAACCCTCTTATGAAGCGAAAGTTATGAAAAAATTGATTTATGATAAAAAAAATTCCATAAGAACGTTGGAAATGCAATTTTATTACCATAAATAAAGTGTACAATCAAAATCAATTAATTTTAAACATGGCATTACTAATTATACGTTATAATCTGAAAAGTACTAGTACATGTTGTCGAGTAAAACAGGAACATTATGTACTACTATATGTGAAATTTCATAATTTTATTCATGTAATTGTTAAGTGTCCATGTGTTATTGTGAGATATGATTTTGGCAGCGGCACGTGAAAAACGAATGCGCTGGTTTTTCCTTCGTGTCAATTGGTTTAATTCCCAATTTCGTAATCCTTATTCCCCCCCCCCCCCCCCCCCCCCCCAAATGCAAAATTCACAAATTCCAAATTACATGTTCCCCATCATCCGTATTCGGTTCACACACATTACATGTTCCCCTAATTACATGTTCCCCAATTTCGTAATCCTTATACATTTTGTAATCTGTATTATAGGACGATATATCCGGTTCCGCATAAGTTCTAATGGATTATTCCGGATCATATACAACAATTGTGTGCCTTACCCCCGTATTATAAAAAAAGGGAAGAAAGCAAATAACTAGGCATATTCCAAATTCCAAATGCAAAATTACATGTCCCCCCCCCCTCCAAACCCAAAAATCACAAAATCCACATAATCCCTAATTAATTGGTTTTCCCCAAAAATCACAAAACCCACATGTTTTGTCCGAAAAGCACAAAACCCACAGGTTTTCCCTGAAACCGAAGACGAAAAGAAACCCAGACAAAAAATGCCATATAGTTACAGTCTCAGCCCTTCTGAGAGATCAAGTCTAAGCCCTCCTCCGAAACGCATTGAGAATTATGGAATTCTAAATGCTTGTTATTGTCGTGCGGCATCAACTATTGAAACTTCTTACACCAATTTGGATCCAGGAAGGAGATGCTACACCTACGTACTCAAAGATGTAAACAAAATTCTAATTTCCAGTTTCATCCCAGTTTTTTTGGGTGACGATGGTTAATTTAATTTCTGGTATCCTTTAATTTCGTGCAGACTCCAGCCGAAGGATGCCGTTTTTACAAATGGTATGATCATGCAATGACAGAGGAGCTCAGTGACATTCAGATCGAGATGGGAGAACAAGAAGACTGGATTCGGTACGACCTTAGGCGACATGAGACCGTGGTTCGTGAATCTATTAAAGAACTGAAATAGTTGGTTCGTGAGTGTTTTGAATCTTATCACAGCCTTAGCGACATTGTGTGTGACTCAATTCTCAATGAATTTGTTCATGCTTCAGATGTCTTTCATAGAAACGAGTTTTACAAGAAAGTGAAGGTGATGGTTACTCTCTCTGGTCTTGCCATTGCAATGGTATCTTCAATTATCTACTTGTTTAAGTAGATTATATAAATATGTGATCTTATATTGTTCATAACTTTATGTTGATTACCGAGTATTACCGATATCTAAAATGTCATAAATTACGAGTAGTTGAGCCGAGAATTACGAAATGTTACCGATATCTGAAATGTCATAAATTACGAGTAGTTGAACCGAGTATTACCGATATCTGAATTGTCATAAATTACGAGTAGTTGAACCGAAAATTACCGATATCTGAATTTCATAAATTACGAGTAGTTGAACCGAGTATTACCGATATCTGAATTTTATAAATTATGAGTAGTTGAACCGATAATTACCAAATATTACCGATATATGAATTTCATTTCTTTCATATGTGTACCTAGTAAAACCAAGTACTACGGATGTATGATTCGATATGTGTCTGATACGAGTAGTTGAACCGAAAAATATCAAATATTTAGATATATATATATATATAATTACATATAAATTTTTTTTTAAAAACTAATATTTAAACATAAAAATAAAATAAAAAAGAACTACATAAACATAAAATATAAAATAGCATATTTTTTTCACGAATTGATCCTCGGTATACAAATAATCGTCTCTCTCTCGCGCAGGTGTTCGCCCTAGCCGCATCCTCTTCATCGCAGATCTGGGGCGGCGGCCGGTGGCTCCCACAGCGCCGGCACCATGCCACCCCTCTCCTTCTTTTGCTATGTTTTTTCCTTTCCCGTTGGTAACTCTCGGGCTCCTTCTCGTTTGCGGTGGTTGATCGGGCTTCGTAGGCAGATGTGGTTTCGTCGGCCTGCTCTTCCTTGCGACGAGACTTCCGGTGTCTCATCCATCCATCCAGTGCGTGTGAGGCTTGCGCCTGGCTTTCGGTTGTAGCATCTCTGGCCTCGTCTTTGCCTTTTTGGGTGTGTTCCGATGGCCTTCTCTGTCTCGGCTTGGGTCGAGCTCTGTAGCTGCAGTCTTCTCTTTTCAAGGCGGAATCCTTTTGATGCTTCACGGTTTGTTTGACTGATGTCATCTGTGTCGGTTTCATCTCTCGCTTTCCTTCTTCGATTTTGTTTTTTTTGCTTTGCAGCGGCGGCTTTGACGGGTTCTTCAACGCGTCGTGGCCTCTGTGGTATGTTCGTTGGCTACTCTGCCGTGTCTCTCGGTGAGATTAGGTTATGTATCCTTCGCTGGCGAGTTTGTGGCGTGGTGTAGAGCGGTTTTTTGGGCTCGGCTTTTTCTTTTGTGGGGTGGAAGCGAGAGCTCCGCCTCGGATCGGAGCTCCGTTGGTGCTTGTCTTGATGCTTGGTGTGGCGGCGAGGAAGCGAGGCGGATCGTGGTGTGGGGTGGCTACTCGTCCCGGTTCTGTGAGGACGTGGGCCGGCGAGGATCCTCCTTGTTCCCTTCTTCGTGAAGCATGAGTCTCGTCCATGGAGGCTGTGTCGTTGATCTAATATTGCGATGTGGCACGGCGGCGATTTGGCTCTAGAATGGAGGGACGTCGGATATCATCGGTCGTTGTAAAGCAGATATATGAAACAGAGATTTTTGACGGTGTTCTTCTCTCCTATCGGCTTTTCCTCCCTCTTCGTTGTGTTCTCGGCAAGGCGGAATGGTCAATAGTGGCTGCTCTTGGAGAGCTCTGCTTCCCGGAGATCATGGCGGGATGTTCAAGCGCGGTGTTTTTCGCGGAGATCTCAATTTTCCCTTTTGTCTGCCGCCGCGAAGTCTGAATCGAGGGTGGAGGTTTTCTGTTTCCACCTTTGGCCGGAGATTTCTGGTCCGGTGAAGGGCACTGTTGCGGCGGAGGTAACTGTTCCGGCGGAGGTTACTGTTCAAGCGAAGGGATGTCCTGTAGCCCCGGGTTAGTTTTGTTTATTTTATTTTTTCTGTTTCGTGGGCTCGGAGTGGCGTCTTTGCGTCCGGGTTCTCGTAATAAGAAGAGACGTGGCGGTGTGGCGTAGCTTATGTCTTGGGTCGGTGTTTGGCGAGTGGGGTCTGCCTTCTTTGGCTCTCTTCTCATCTGTGGCTTTGGTGAGTTGTACGATGTTATCTACGCTATCGGTTTTCTACGAAATAATTGAGAATGATCAAAGGGGCCTTCTGTTTTTTTGCGGCCATCCCACCAGCGTGGAGCTCGAATCTACCCTCCCTCGTGATGGGTTTCTCCCTCGTGATGGGTCCTTCAAGACTATATCTCACTACGGTAAGGTATTTTTCTTATGTAAGGGTTTGGCTACTGGGTCGGCCTTATGTGGCACAGTTGCCATGTAAGTCAGACAATGCCAGTGAGGTATCTTTACCTTGTCGGCACAACTTGATTTAATGAAATAGATTGTTGACCAAAAAAAAACATAAAATATAAAATATAAAAAAAAACATTTAAACAAAAATATTAAAAAAAAACAAAAAACAAAATATTTTTAGATATTGTTTCGCCATGGCTCTTGTGTCCAACTACGTGCATGAGCATCATAGTTGGCCTTCTCCCCGCGGTACATTAAGGTGATGTGCTCAATGAACACATCACCATCATTCACCAGTGTGAGGTATACCAACACTACAAGAAAATAGGCATTTTCCGACGGCAGTATCCGTCAGAAATCTGTCGGAAAATGTCGTTTTCGACGGACTTCCGACGAATTATTTATGTCGGTTACATCTCGTCGGAAAATAAATTCTGTCGGAAATTTGTCGAAATTTTTTGATGGATTACCGACGGCATTATTTTTGACGCATTTCCGACAAATTTCAACAGTCGAAACTGTTTCCGACGGATTACCGACGACCCTATCCCCAACAGAATTCCGACCGATATTTGATCGCAATTACGCGTCGGGAGGTTGTCGGAATACTGTCGAAAATGTTTCTGATGACATTCTGACGTCCTTTTTCCGACGGCCATTTATCAAAAAAGTCAGTCGGGAATCTGTCGAATAGTCGTCGGAAATGGTTCTAACCGGATTTCGACGGTCAATGTTCCTGACGGATCGTTGTCGGCAAATTCTGTCAGAAATCCGTCGGACAGCCGTTGGTAACATTTCCGACAACACACTGACAGATTTCCGACGGACTGCTTCCGACGGATCTTTAATAATTAGTTTTATATAACTAACTAATTTTATTTGAAATTTATTTAAATATAATAAAATTTTTTAAAAAAAAATTAATTATTTAAATTCATTAAACATAAAACAAATATTCATTAAAACATAAATAAAAATTTTCAAAAAAAAAAACATAAAACATTTTATTTAAACGGCCGGAGAGTTGTTAGGGTCGTCAAGGTTATGTTTCCGAAAGAGATATATGAAGGCGTCCTGCATGGTCTTCTGGGTTGAGGAGTGTGCGGACTTTAACTCTGCGACCTCGTCGTCACGGTCTTTAACCGTTTGGCATAGCCTCACGACTTCTTCCCAATACTCCGAAGGATACCGAGGAATCGAGGAAGAAGATTCATGGGTTGGAAGTCCGCGTAACCCAGCGAATCGACCCTTGACTTGTCGAGTTTCCTACAAAATATTATAAAGGTTAGTATTAAATTAAAATTATGGAAAAAAAATTGAAAACAAATAAAAATTTACCGCAAGAACAATTTGGTTGATCTCTTCTGTGGATAACACGTACACATTCGAGTCCGACGATCCGTCAAGAGTGAGCTGCGACATCTAAACTTCGTGTTCCGTCTTCTTCTTCGTGCAGGTCTCGACAAGGTGACGCATGCTCGGGTCCTGGATCACACCAGTTTTTTTGTTGGTGTGACTCCTTTCGATCACTTTAAGGTAGTCGGGAGCTTTGCCGTCTGCATGCGCCTGTATAATT
Organism: Eutrema japonicum; assembly: GCA_030161315.1. NCBI lineage: Eukaryota > Viridiplantae > Streptophyta > Magnoliopsida > Brassicales > Brassicaceae > Eutrema > Eutrema japonicum. Next base: position 38,272,874 of record BSQW01000001.1, read on the forward strand.
TTGTTTAGTAAATAATAATAATAAACAAAATTAGTAATTAAAAATTGAAATTTCTATTACCATTTCCATCGTCTCTCGTTCGACTGTTTTCAAAATTAAAATTGGGAAAAAAAAAGAAAAAAAACTCCAAAAATTACATACCTCGAAACTCCGGTGCCACACGTCTTTCTCGTCGGCATGCATGTCAGAGTACTTCTCGTATAGGTTGTTCAACATATTGTGGAGTATCCGCAAAATCGTCTTTGTGGTCTCAGGCGACAATTTTAACCTGCAAACACTTTCAAAATAAAATTAGTACATTAAAATTCAAAATCTTAATAAATTGAACTTATAAGAGAAATTTCACTTCCCAAGTTCCGTCCACGAAATTTGGGTCGAGACGGATGCAGTGGTCCCGATTCGGCTACTGGACAAGATCTTCGATCCTAATGCGGGACCGAGCCGCATATTGCTGGGAGTCCTGGACTTGAGTTCCCGAGCTCGATGGTGTAGTAGGCGTAGCACTAGGATCCCGAGAGCGGCGGCCTCAAACGGAGAGAGTCCTCATCAGCCCTGCGGAAAAAAACATAAAAACGTTAGTATATCGAAAATCCCGAGAATTTCAAAATTCCAAAAATTTTCACAATTCACGAAAATTTTGAAAATCCCGAAAATTTTAAGTCATGTGGAAAATTTCAAAATTCCCAAAATTTTTAAAATTACAGAAAATTGTGAAATTACCAAAATTTTTGAAATTCTCGAAGATTTCAAAATTTCCAAAAATTTCAAAATTCCCAAAAATTATAATATATTTTGAAAAAACGTTTAATAAATATTATAAATATGTTTTAATTAGTAAAAATTCTTAAAATGTTATATATAATTTTAAAATGTTTCAAAGGCGTTTTTTATTTTATAAATTCCAATAACGTTTTATAAAATTAGAAAAACTTTTTTAGAACATAAAAACAAAATTATAAATTACTAAATCTAAATTTATAAATTTGACAAGTTCGTTTTTACAACCTAAATCTAAAACTAACATTATAAATCCTAAATCTATAAAATTACAAACGTTTTTTAGTGATAGATTATTAATCTAAATCACTATAAATCCTAAACGATTTTACAAATCTTTAATGATTTTACCACGTTTTTACAACCACTTTTTTACCTGAAACCACTTTTTTGTTTATCCGTCGAAAATCCGTGCGAAATTTCCTATGGAATTCCGACGGATACTGTTCTAGCCGAGGGAATTTTTAGCCGGGGTTAAGTTTTAGCCGAGGAAATTTTTATCAGGGGTTCAGTTTTAGCCAGGGATACAAGATCCGTCGGAAATTTCCCACGGATTTCTGACGGGTTTAGTTTTAGCCGAAAGAATTTTAGCGGGGGTTTAGTTTTACCTCGGATGATACAACATCCGTCGAAAATCCGTGGGAAATTTTCTACGAATTTTCGACGGTTTCAGTTTTAGCCGAGGGAATTTTAGTCGGGGTTTAGTTTTACTTGGAGTGATACAACATCTGTCGGAGAACTAAACATCACCCGTTTCATGGATATCTGATGAACTAATGAGACAACGAATCAGATATCCATGACATATTTTCCTCTTACCATTCTTTGTTGTCCTAGATGGCCAGTTCATCTTTGGTTGGTACCCTATCCCGAACCTTAGCCATTATTTTCGAACCTCATGCATTTTTCTTTTGTTGTCTTATGTGCAAATATGTGCAAAAACACCGGAGAGGGAGGAACGACACAGTTTTTAGTCACTCGAGACGAAAGACTAAATGGATTCGGTTAAGGAAGTATCAACAACAATTCAAACTCAAAAGTTGCCTTGGAAATCTCTCATTATTGGTAATTTTGGTCTTCCTTAAGACTCTCGTTCTAAATGCGTTTCCTCTTTCAAAAAAAAAGAAAAATGGAAAGGAAAAGAAACAAAAACTTAAGAATCTCAGATGGTCGATATTTTTATACCAAGACAACCATGTTTCATTTGTGAGGAGTAAGTAAGACGTCATTCGAATCATTACCCGGAGAAAAATCAAAGTCACGGAGAATGGCAGAAAAGTTCTGTCAAATACTGAAAATTAAAACATGATTTCCTTATTTTTTGAAAACTCATTATTTTGAGTTATTTTCATTATTTGTCGTGTTTGACATTTTCTCTTTTTTTTATATTTGGCAAGTATGAATTTATTCCAAACGCTGATGTGGACTAATAAAATCGATTGTTTAAAATCATATGTGGACAACTTTAGAAGCTTATACCGTCAACTTTTATTATCAGTAATATAATAGAATAAATATATCGAAATCTGGATTATTTACATATTTGAATTGGAAAATCCTAATTATCAAGTGCGTAAATTAAATCTCCAAATTTGCATTGATTTTCAAATTTAGGCATGGAAATGGTCTATCATTAAACATTAAATTGGTGATGTTGAAGTTGACTTTTTTCATGCATAAATTTACGAAATTAATATAAAATTGAAGATTTAATTTGTACACCCGATGGTTGAAGAATAAATATGTGTATTTATAGTAGGGAAAATTCCATAAAAATATCCTAACTTTATTCCGATAAGTTTTTTAATATCTGAGCTATTTTTATATCCAATAAAATATTCAAACTATTTGTTTTGCCTATTTTAAATATCCAACTACGAACCGTGTGCTCATTTTACAACCTCACGTTAACAGATGTATACGGACATATACACGATCTGTAACAGTATTTATATTTAATATTAAAATATAACATTCAATTTTCAAAAATTCCCAAAAAAAATCCGAAAAATCGAAAAATTCCAAAAAATATAAAGTTAAGAAAAAATAATTTTAAATTTTAAATTTCAAATAAAAATATATTATATTTTCGTTTTTAAATTTTTGAACTAAAATTTTCTAAAAAGTCAAAAATACAAACAAATTCTCAAAAATTTATAAAAATTTGAAAGTCTATATACAAAAAAAAATGTTAGACTCTCCATTTTTGTGTTGTTTTTCGGAAGTTTAACTGTGATGTGTTTGGCAAAACATGATTATTTGTTGAAGTCTAATGAAGACCAATAATATTTATTAAGGTTTTTTTTAATGTGATGTGTTATTCATGGATTTTTGAATTTTTATAAAAATTTAATAATTTGTTTGGATTTATTTTTATTTTTTGATTTTTTCGAAAATTTTAAAAGCTAAAATATAATATATTTTAAATTAAAATTTAAAATTATTATTTCTTTACTTTATATTTTTTGGAATTTTTTTGATTTTTTAGGGATTTTTTGAAAATTGAATGTAACTATTTATTTATTGATTAATATTTTATTATTAAATATAAACACTGTTTCAAACCGTTTATAGGTTCATATACATCTGCTAATGTAGGGTTGTAAAATGAGCACACGGTTCGTATACATCTGTTAACGTGGGGTTGTAAATTGAGCACACAGTTCGTAGTTAAATATTTAAAATGGGCAAAACAAATAATTAAGATATTTTACTGGATACAAAAATAGTTTAGTTATTAAAAAACTTATCGGAATAAAGTTGAAAAATAAATTACTTTTTCTCCATTTAAGTGGGTGGATACCAATTTCAGTTCAAGTAACGAATCTTGGTCAGATAGTCAATGCCTATGCTTTGTCCTGCCAACATGTAGGTCTGGGTATTTGGGTTTCGGGTTCGGATTCGGATCGGGTTCTCGGATTTTGGTACCCGAAATTGGAGATGATAAGACCCAAATTGGACCCGAGTAAATTCGATTCGGGTTCGGTTCGGGTTCGTGTCTGGTTTAAAATTTTAAATAAAACCCGATATGAAACCGAAAACCCGAATTACCTGAAAAAACCCGAAAAAATCCAAAAAAACCCCGAATATAATCCAAAATAAACCGAAAATCACCTGAGATAACCCGAACATAACCCCAATATAAATATAAATTAGCCCTTGGAATTCGGGTTTCGGATTCGGTTCGAGTTTGGGTCGAGTACCCGAAGTTGGAGAAGATAGGAACCGAATAGGACCTGGAAAAATTTGGTTCGGGGTTCGGTTCTGGTTTTTCGGTCATGTCGGTTCGGGTTTTTCGGGTCCGGGTTTTATGCCCAGGCCTACCAACATGTACGAAAAACACTTAAAAGAAGAAAACTCCATCTGATTATTTCACCTCTGCACACAAGTGTGTACCGTTTCTCTACCTCTACACATAAGTTCAATGTAAAAGTTTCATATCATATAAAATGCTAAAGGATTGTAAACATTGAAAGTTCTGATGGTCTAATTTCTCCTCTCCTACGAAAACCATATCTTCTAGAAGTGAATGGATCTTTTGTGTCTGAGTTCTAACTTCAAAACCTTGTCGGATGTAGTTTGGGAGACGAGGAGGATCGGAGTCCACGAGCGTTGTGTTTGAGAATCTACATAAGCTCTTCTTCATCTGTTCTGCCTACGTTTGCGAAAATGTCTGAGGATGAAACTGTCTGCATACAGAGGATACTTCTTTTTTATTAGACCTTTTATGCATTTCCAATACGAAAAGTCAACTACTTCTCCATCTTTTCGAACTATAAACATACATCGAGAGCTCTCGAATTCTGGGTGATGCCCAACCTGCAACGAAGCAATCAAGTTATTATAAGTTGATGAGCATTTGGAATAAGTCTATAAGGAAACATATCTCTTCTCCCTAATTCATCTCTATCTTTGTTATCTCAAACATGAAAGTGTATGTTGATCATACTAACAAGAGACCTGTAAAAAGCTGAATGGATCAGCTTCTTCTAAATGGTATAAAAACAGTTTAGAATAAATGATTTTTTTCCACTATGAAGAATGTGGAAGTTGAAACAAAGAAAGCAGTCTTTGCCAAGACAAGAACAGATTGAAAGCGCGGACAAACAATCCAGAAAAGAAAACATAAACCCATGCCAAGTTGTATAAAGATATTCAGAAGAAGCAAAATGTTCACTTAGTAAAGGCTCATGTTGTTTCCAAATCTAGAAAGCATGATACAATACCATGATATAGTCTATTCCACATCCGATCTTCTTCTCAACTTCGGGGTGATAAGGAAGCAGCATCTCGACAATTGTTCTCTCGTGCTCGGGGCTTAGCCTATCTCGGTTCGCATATCTGAAAATTTGAAATGCCAAGCAGAGCTACCAAATGAATCAAAAGGACTCTTTATCATACAGATGAGCATATAAGCAACAGTAACAACACACAACATTCACATATATCTTTAGACTCATCCATAAAGCAAATCAAAAAATGCTTCTAGATTATGAATTAGTAGCATTTCCAGGTTATAAAGAGAATCTCGAGCTCTCGTTTCAGAATCTCGATCATATCAACCAATACAAACTCGATTAAACAAAAATAGCACCAACAATTTGTAAAATTCCCCAATTCTGCAATCGATTGCTTCCTAAATGCTTACAGTAGCAACAGTGTAGTGATTTTGATCGTAAGAATGAGATACGAAATTCGAAAATTAGAGAAGAAAAAAAAAAGCAGACATACTTTCCGGAGTGAAGAATCATCCTGACGAAGCCAACAAGAGGAACAGTAACCTCGAGGATTTTATCTTCCCAGTCCACAAACTCATCACCCTCGCCGCTCTCATCCTCATCTTCTCCGATGGTTTCCTCTTCCTCAGACGAAATACACGGCCGACGAAGCAAGTCCGAGCCGTACGACTCCGTGTTACCGATCCTAGCGCCGTCCGATTCCGTTCGCAACGCGCGAACTCGGGGACTGAGTATGAGCGATGTTGAGTGGCCGCGACCGCGCGGGAAATATAAACAGATAGGTGAGGAAGAGAAGGAGAAGACGTAAGCTCGGCAGCGGAAACACGGCGGAGCCACTGGCGGTGTCCAAGAAACTGAAGCTAAGCTCATCCCGGAAGATTTATGGGAAGTGGAGAGAGAGAGAAAGAGAGAGAGAGAGCTAAACGGTTACATTATCCATTCGCAGGCGTACCGTGGAATGCTTGCGACCAGAGAATGGGCGGATGGAAGAGGAAGTCTGCGAATGGATTCTATTTGGGCCTAATGGGCTTCACTATATTGTTTCATTTACGCTTTGATTTAAGATTAACTAGATTCTAAATTCGCTGTTGAATAAAACAATTTGTAATATATAAAATGTAAAATGAGGAATAAAACTAATTAGTGTTATTGATTTAAATATGTTTAATTTTTAAGTTTATAATCTATTAGATACGTACTCGCATATATGCGGGTTTGTAATTTAATATTTTATAACCCGTTAAAAAAGAATTATTAACTTTTTAATTTTTTTTAGTAACTTTATTTTTTAAGATTAAATTTTCAACTTTGACTTTTCAGAATTTCTATAAAAAAATTATTAATCGATTTTAAATTTTTTTAACTTTGATTTTTAGTTATCAAGCGATTAATATGTACTAATCTATTTGATTTCGATTAGTCTTGTTTATGTACATAACAAAGCATAATTTCATCTAACATACTTTCGATAACGTACAACATAATTTTGCTTTTATTTTAGATAACGTACAACATAATTTCGGGTGTAGATAACGAAGATATGTGTATATAACGAAGATATTTCATAACATACATCATAATTTTGATTAAACAGAAGATTACCTCGGGTGTAGATTATGTGTAGTGGGTGTATGTAATGAAGTTTTTAGTTGTAAAATTGAGAAACTATCAAATTGGTTATATAGAGGTGAGGAATTATAATTCATTTTTCTTATATGATTGTATTTTTTTTTTAATTTCCTTAATCAAAATAGAAAATTTTGTATCTTTTTATAAAAAAATTAGCTTTTATCCTCTTTTTAACTTTAGCTTTTAAGATATTTGTTGGTTTATTTTTTTTTTGTTTACTTTCCTTTGTAGGATGTCAATATATTGTTTAATTTTTTTATTATAAACATGAAATTTTTTTTTTCATTTTTTAAAAAACTTTAAGATAAATTTCCTTAATCTAAAATCAACTTTTATTTTCCTTTATTGTTAAATAATAAAACTTTAAGATAAATTTTTCTTAATCTAAAAGCAATTTTTTATTTCCCTTTTTTGTGCTAACGTTATTTTTATGATTAAGTATAGATTTATTTTTTTATTTTATTGTTAATATCATGTGTCAAAATATAATTGATAAATTTTTTACACATGTCAAACTCTAATGTATTAACTCGACATGTGTCGTGATCTTGTGAGTTACTAACTTTGAATCATTTTGCTTTATATATAATAATAATAATAATAATAATAATAATAATAATAATAATAATAATAATAATAAGATTTTAAGTTTCCTTTTTATATAGATTTTTTTTTAGTTTAACTTTTTTAATATTTATTTTACTTTATTTTTACTAAGATTGTCTTTTTTAGTTTAACCTTTTTTAATATTTACTTTAATTTATTTTTACTTTTTTTTAATTAAATTGACACATGTCAAGATCTAAATTAACAATTGTGACAAATGTCACAATCTCGTAATTGAAAATTATTTTACGTATAATAAGATATATATAAAGTTAGATTTTCTCTTTTCTCGTTCTGCCACCTCAACCTCCATCTTTAAAAAAAAAACATAAAACAACATCCAAAACATCTACTTCAAAAATTAGCTTACTAAGACTAAAGACAACGATAAACTCACCACTCGACACAAATGCTTCATATTCCCCCGTCTCGGTCTGCCTCCGCCGTAAGCCCAAAAAAAAAAAACTCTTTTGATAACCGCATAGATCTATTCTCAGACTTGAGTCTACTCTTACAATCACCATTGAATTTAATAAAGGAAAAATTGAAAGTTTTTGATTTTCGTACTGCTGAAATAGAGTCAGTGATTCCAATTCTAGCCAAAAAATGTGTTCAACAACCCCATATGAGAAACGTGACGGGTAGAATAATAAGAGAAACAAATATCGTCTCACGTTCACATCTTACAATGGAACTAGGGAATAAGGACGCAACGCAGATGTTGGAATCACCAATGATTAACTTAGAAGACAAGATCATTGGTCTTCCAAACAAAGAGGGGTTTGGTAATTTCATCCCTCCATTGGGCTCATTGGACTTTAGCGTAGCTACTGCGGAGGTAAGCTCCTCGAGCACACGTAACAAAAGCAGATTCTAATTGTTTAAAATAAAAAATAACAAACTATTCCGTTACAAACTCCTAATGTTTTCTATTTTATTTGTATGAAGAAAGAATTATAAATTAATCAATAGTATGTAACACTCACTCATACTAATATGATGAGTAAATATATAATGTTATTTCTCGAATAAATTTGTAATAGCATGGGGTTTACTAATCTCTATAATATTATTAAAGAAGACATTTTTAAAAATGAACTTTGTTTTGTAAGTTATTACATGAAATGTCATTACAAATATTAAAGAATAATTGAAATAGAAAATGATATAATAGTCTTTTAAAATTATTGATTAGAATATGGAAAGTATATATTTTGCATTAAAGAGATTATTTGTTATTTAATTTCTTAATTATTTTTAATATTATATATTTTAAAATAATAATCAATTCATATATATTCAAATAAAAAAATATATTCAAAATTTTGCTATATGTTTCACTATAATTTATTATGCTTTATTTGAATATATATCAAACAAAAGTTGAAAAATATTTTACTAATTTTATTAAAAGTTAGACATAAGAAAACTATTTTTTTAATAGTTCGTAGACTAACCACAAAAACTAGAGTCATTTAACGGTGCATATTATAGTTATGTTTTCAGGATTATAAATTTTTGTGGGTTAGCCCGAATAATATTTTAGTTCACTGCAAAATGGGTTAAATATATAAATTATTACAAATTGACAACTTTATCTATAATCATTAGTTAGCTATATTGTAAAATTCAGATAAAAGCAATTTTCTTAAATTTCAAAACAATTTCTTTAAAAAAATTACTTCGCGCTATAATTAACGCGGGTTAAATCCTAGTATCTTATTATATAAAGTTGGATCCCTCGACGTGAGCGTGACACATAGGATAATTATCAATCACGAGATCGTGACATTTGTCACAGTTGTTAATTTAGATCTTGACATGTGTCAATTTAATTAAAAAATAAAAATAAATTAAAGAAAATATTTAAAATGTTAAACTAAAAAAAGGCAATGGTTAAACTAAAAAAAAGAAAAAAAAATCTATATAAAAAGAAAACTTAAAATAATAATATAACCATGAAACTAATAATATAACCACAACATTTAAAAAAGGAAACTTAAAAAAACCACAACCAACACTCTATATTAAATGGAAACATAAAAAAGGAAACTACGTATATAACCCAGACCAAAAAAATAATAATATAAACACGGAACTTAAAAACCTTTAAAAAATAATAATTTAGATATTGAGTTCATGTTTTTTTAAATAAAGAAAAAACAATATTTCATATTAGAATAAGGAAACTAAACAATAGATAACAATCGTAAAAAGGAAATGAATAAAAACAAAAAAGAAAAAAATAAAAAAATAAAAAAACTATATTTCAGTTTAGAATAAAGATATATTATTATATAAAGTTGAATGTTTCAAAGTTGTTAACTTACCTGATCGCGACACATGTCAAGTCAAAGTTGGAAAAAAATAAAATTGATTAATAAAAAAACTTAAAAATTCGGAAAATTTAATAACAGATTCATAATTGGTAATGTTACTACAAAAAAAAATTATCCTAAGAAGCAAAATTAATATAAAAATGGAACAAAAATTCTTAATTTTTCCATTTAGATTAAAGAAATTAATCCTAAAATGAAAAAGAATTCTAATTTCTCATCTCTATATAAATCATAATTTATTTCATTGGAAATATCGTTTTTAAATTTATGTATTATATATTTTCATTGGTGATCTAAGTTTTTTTCTATTTTTTCGTTTTTTTTTCACGGGTTATAAAATATTTAATTACAAACCCGCGTATATGCGGGTACTTATCTTGTAAATAGTAAATATCCAACCATTTACAAAGTCGTATGAGTTGCGTTAAAACAACTCATCTATACTAAGGAATTACATAACTAATAATACAGATAAACTAAAAAATACTTACTTCCATAAACTTAAAAACGATAATAACTTTCCTTTAAAAATACCAACTAATTGCATAAATTGACAACAGAAGAAAAAACAAACATATAAAAATATGTATCATCTCCTAAACAAACACATAAATGAACATAAATTTAAAAAATAAAAAAATTATCTAAAAATAAACAATCCACATATCTTACGCTAATAAAAACAACTCCATTAACTACAATACTAATAAAATTAAAATAATACTAGACAATAAAAAATTTTAAAAAATGTTCACCACGTCCGCGCTAGCGCGGATCACACCCTAGTAGATTTAATAAATGTTTGTTAACAGGGAGAACCACAAGAAATCAAATCCGATCCAACCAACAAAGGGATATTTAACCATTTTCTTCAACGGAATAGAGACCTAAAACCAGGCCCGGTCCAGACCCAGAGATTAGGCAGGCTAGACCATCGCCTTGGACCAACTTTTTTTTAGTTTTTGATCGGCCACAAAATTAGTTTTAAGTTAATAAAGTTATAATGTTTTAATTTTTAAATTGCCATATTTTTTTTCTTTGTTTCGGAACACCATTTTTATTGGGCCGGGTTGCCTAAAACCAGCCTTAGCCAAGGAAGCTACATCAATCGCTATCTGGTCTCTGGCCGAAAATGTTGATTGCTGCAAGAGCTAGGGCAGTCTCTATAATGAGAATCTAAAAGCTAGTGTTGCTCTTCTCGAAAAGCTTGTAGACGAATGAAAGGATCATTCCCTCAAACTATTATCATCACCGAGTGATACTCTCACTCTCAGTCAAACTATGAAGATCTTCATGCTAAAGAACAAAAATGCCATCACTGAAGGAGGAGCCAATGCTTCCCTTTACAAAGAAGCTGACAAGTCTTGCAAAGTGATCTAGGGGAGACTCTCCCGTGGAAGTGGCTACCTCAAAGGTACAGTCATTACTGTTGTGGTTCTAGCTGCTGCACTTGTTCTAACTTTTGCTTTATTCAACATTCAAAACTTCAAGTTGTAAAAATTATGTGAAGTTAAGATCATAGGCAGTCATAGTGAGTTAAGCTGTCAGCTAGAGACATTTGTTTGCGTTCCAAAATACAAACACCAAATGAGAAAATATATATATATCTTGCAATTGATGATTTATGGTCAACATAAAAAATACTTGGGGGAAATGTTGAGATGCCCTTTTCAGAAGACCATTATTCACATATGCCCTCGTTATAAAAACTAATTTAATTTTGATTTATTTTTAAATCGAAACAGCGAGAAAATACTACTCACCCTTAAAAAAACTTTGGTAATTACGAACCCAACCAGCTATATCCACGCCCAAACCCGCGATATCCACCTTCCACCCGCGACACCACTCTAGACCCGCGAAATCGGATCGAATTCTACACCAGACCCGCGATAATCGGGTTGAAATCGCAGAAATCGGGTAACACCCAAAATTAAAACCTACAATCGTCGAATCCCGAGCAACATCTTTCCCTAATACTTGTGTCGATTCGAAAGTTCTTCCCTTCTATTTGGTACTAAAACGTACAACTAAGACAGTGGTAGTGATTACTGGAGAATCGAATTCCCGTCTCTAAATCAGGTTCGTCCTTCCTCTTATTCTTCTGTGTTTCGTTCAACTGGATTCGAGATTAAGTAGAATGGAATATGAAATTTGGGAATTCGAATGGTGTGTAGAAACAAAGGAATTCGAATTTTGTGTAGAGTTGGATTTCAGAAGCTAATGTTGTGTTATAACTTCGTAGAACTTATGTTATGGCTATTATCGAAGAAATTGAGACTCATCCGGCACCGGAAATGTATACAAACTCGCGCCCAGAACCGTCGGGAGTTAATGGTGAGGGTAGTCAGTTAACACTGTGGCGGAAGCGAACGTATATCGAGGAGGAAGACCAGCCATTGTAACCTGAGAGGATGTTCTTCGATACAAGTGAGTATAACAAGGTAATCAAGTTGGCAACAAGATGTTTTATCCACAAAGCAGTGGAGAAATTGGAGTCTATAGGACTTCAACCCGACGAGCTGAGGTGGTTTACAGAGCATCCGCAGTTCAAGCATTTTTGGCACATGCATAGGGACCTATATCATAAGGTGATGGGTATGTGGTTGCTTCTTTGGATGGCAAGTACAAATAAGAGGAAGGAATGTTGGTTTGTTATTAATGGTGTTCCCATCCGCTATTCTCTCAGAGAACATGCACTCTTATCTGGATTAGACTGTCGTCCGTATCCAGAAGATGACTTTGAGAAAATGGGAAATGATGAGTTCAAGTCGAGGCATTTTAAGAAAGGAACAGTCCCCTCAATTGCTGTTGTAGAAGAAAAGCTCGGGAAGATGCGAGCTTGTCCAGATCGTTTGAAAATGTGTGTCGTCTACTTCTTAGCTAGCATAATAAGTGGAAAGTCGAAGACCGGCCCAAAAGCACCATCTGTGGAGCCGTTTTTTCTTAGGATTGTGAACGATCTTGAAGCGTGTCGGACATTTCCATGGGGGTGGTTTTCCTTCAAAGTGAATATGAAAGAAATTGATCATACAATGAAGCATTTCAATGGGGTTATCGAAACAGATTCATGGACCTTTCCAAGCTTTGTTACTCCGTTGGAGGTAAGTAATCATTTTCTTGTTTTTATGGTCTTATGATTTTATGTGTAATTTGGTGTGTTATTTATAGATTTTAGCTTTTGAGGCAATCCCAAATCTGAAGATCAAATACAGAGAAGGTGTTAGAAGAGCAGAGATGGATTATCCTAGGATGTGCAAACAAAATTGGCGACCATTCGCACTCAAAGGTTTTCCTTTATCGGAATTATATGAAGCACTTGGTGATACTAAGGTTGAAAATCATCTTATAGGTTTTCCATTATTTACGTAGCATGTACTTGTTTTAAACTGCAAATTTTTATATTCACAGGACATTCACAGTATCTTGCAACCATCCTTGTATGAGGGAATTATGATGGCTCGAATCGTGGGTGGGGAGTATGAGGAGCCAGATTTCTCTGATGTAGTTCCTGACAGTTGGTCGAAACGTCTAATAGACGAAGGGAAGCCGATATTCTGGAAAGAGCTATTCAGCATTGATGTTGCTGCCCGAGGAGATGATAAGCATAGGGTCCATAATCGTGTTGTGGCTAGGGAGAATGTCAATGTCGGTCCGGTTGGATTTGTGGAACAGCTACAGTGCGTGAAGAAAAGTATGGACGAGCTACTCCAAATCAGGGACCACATGGATGGCATGGATAGAAGACTCAACTCCGTTGAAGAATACGTGAAAGAGGCAAGAAAAGAAGGACAAGGAGAGCATGTAGGAGAAGAAGAAGGAGAAGAAGGGAGACGTCAGGTGGCAATTGAGATGGATAAGGAGAAGGAGAAGGAGAAGGAGAAGGAGAAGGAGAAGGAGAAGATGATTGGTAGGACGTATATGACTAGACGTACGAGAAGAGAAGAGATATTTAACTTTGAAATCTGGTTTCGGTATTACTTGGTATTTTTTGGTAGCACTATGATTTATTACTTTGTATTGTTCGGTAACACTATGATTTATTTGTAATTAATGGTTGGTGCGGCGCGGCAAAAACAAGTAGTCGGAATTCCAAAATTCTCACTGCGTTCAGGAGGAGGGCTCAGACTTGATCTCTCGGAAGAGCTGATACTCGGCATTCTTCGTCTTCTGTGATTCTGGGGGGGATTTTGTGTTTTTCGGGGGAAAATGAGAAAATCAAGTATTTTCTGGGATTTTGTGTTTTTCGGGGAAAAATAAGAAAATCAAGTATTTTCTAGGATTTTGTGACTTTTGGGTTTTGGGGGAAAAATTCGGAATTTGAGAATTTTGCATTTTGGGGGGAAAAATTGAGACTTTACAATAATACATTCACACATTCGTTTCTCACGCGCAGTCGTTTCTCACGTGCCGCCACCATAATCTTATCTTCCAATAACACATGGACACTTGGCAATTACATGAATAAAAAAATACTGGGAATTTACACATAGTAGTACCTATTGTTGCGGTTTTACTCGACAACATGTAGTTGTACTTTTTGGATTATAAATTATAATTAGTAATACCCTATGTAAAAGTAATTAGTTTTGGTTGTACACTAGATTTATTGTAATTAAAGTGAATTTACAACGTTCTTATGAAAAAACATTTCATAAATCGCTTATTTAATAACTTTCGCTTCAAAAGAGGGTTAAGATTAACAAAGTCACTATAGAAGTATAATACAATTTGATCTGATGCTGTAAATATTTATTTTCCAAAATCTTAAACAAAAATATTTATTAAATATGGGAATGGGAAATTATAATTTGTGTATCGTTAAGTACATATGATTAATAATTACTGTATTATAATTTATTTTCCAAAATCTTAAGCAAAAACATTTATTGAATTTTTGATTTTTTTAATATTACAAAATTGTCTGGTAAACAAATTAAACTTCGCTACTATCCATGCTATCCCTACTGCAGTTAAAATAGCTAAATAATCCTTCACCTTGGCCACGCACAGGCCTATTACTCGTCCTTCGGCGACGTTCTCCAACAGATGGATGCCTGGTTATTTGCCTTCTACCCCTTTCTTTTTTGTAATCCGGGGGTAAGACATACAATTGTTGTATATGATCCGGAATAATCCACTGGAACTTATGCGTAACCAGATATATCGTCCTATAATACGCCAATGCCCATGTCCATCAAATAATACTTCGAGCACAATTCCCCTACATGAATATCCTCTGTTCTTCCTGGCCGTTTCATGAAAACAATTATAGCGGCTATTTCATGGACACAAGGATACTTGTCTATATCAAAACACTTGCAATCGCAAGTTTTCCTTCTCAAGTTCACCAAATAAGTCTTCCCATCGCGTCCAATGACACTGTATTCAAGGTGAAAGTAGTTTAGCTCACTCACCGATAGCTTCCTCGCAATGGCTACCCTACCGTGCACTATGTTCTCCACAAAAAGGACCAGTTTATGTGCGTCCGATGAAGCAACATATTCGTTCCTATGTTTGTTAAACCACCCGGCCAATTTGGTTAGGATCCTGAGCTGTTGCAAAAATGAGCACACCCCCATGTTGGTTCTTCAGAAAAGTTGCATCCACAATGATCACTTTCCTCATTGCTCGAAACCCTTCAATGCAAGCTCCCAAAGCGACGAATACGTACTTGAACCTTTTTTGTTCATCCAATAAAACACTTGTTCTTGTATCGGGATTCACCTGCTCTAACATGTACAAATATGAATACAAATCATTATAACTTTCTTCTGGACTACCACGCACCATGCTCAGAGCTTTTTGTTTCCCTCTCCATGCGGTAGAGTATGACACATTCACACTAGCGTTTCCTTGAACCAAAACGACGAGACTTTTAGGAGCTGGGAGTTCCAATTGACCTGGATACAACTCAGAGACAATACCAGCAACTAATCCTTGTGTGCCTTTCCTTTGTTTGCTGCTTGTACTCGAAGTAGCCCGAGAGCATGTATACATCTTCTTGTATACTCTAACCGTGAACAAAGTTACATTCGTAGCCTTCGTAGCTCGTAGATACCAATTACAACCGTTTTCACCGCATTTTACCACGTATCTACTCTTATCCGACTTACTTAAAGTGATCCCAAAACAATTTTGATGTGAAGCTCTATCAATGACATATATCAATTCTTGCTTACTTGCAAATTCTTGGCCTACTTTAAGACCCATACCATCTTCCCATGCATCGACAACCTGTTGTTCTTCTCCAGAATGTGGAAACTCAACAATTTCAAGCCTTCGGGAACTTTCCAGACCGTTATCTTCATCGTTATCCCCATCTTCACGTGATGCATTCTCACCATCTACGTTCTCTCCATCTACATTCTCACAATTTGCATTCTCTATCGGCTCATGATGTTGTTCTGTTGAACAGTTCCATGTGTAAATAGCAATGACACCATCATTAACTCCAACATTACCATCATTTACGCCAACAATAGCTCTACCATTATCGCCGTAATTCACACCAAATGAACTTACATGTTCTACTCTCGAAAATTGCTCGCCCAACTCATTTAATTCAACATCTTTGCTGATCTCTACAACCTCTACATTCAAAACACTTCTGCGTTGCTCTTTATCCAAGGAAGTCAAATAGACAGAGACATCCTCATCATCCAATATATACAATCGTCTCTGAGTTTTCACTACTATTGGAATGTAACTCAGTTTCAGCTTCGCCGTAGATTCAGCTACCCCAACCTTCTTGGATATCCTATCCACTATCACTGAGTAAGTTATCTCTTCCAAACTTGATGTTTTAAACATTACATCGTACATGCAACCTTATTTTTAAATCCATTTGTCCTCTTCTCCACAATTTGAATAATATCCTCCATAATCAAAAAGCATGTTTGTGATCATTGTCTCCTGAATATAAATTTAAAAACTACATTACAATCCAGTAATACCAATAGCTCCCAGTTGTACACTTGCCTCAGTAATACCAATTGTTTCCACTGTATCACAGCAAATTGGGTGAAATCGGGGCAAAAACTATATTCTACCTACGATAATCTATAAATTAAATTAAGAAATTGTAATTTCAATTGAAATCCCCCGAATTTGTAATTTCAATTCAAATCCCCCGAATTTGTAAATTCAATTGAAATCCCCCTAACCCATATGTTTAAGGGCATAATCTACTAACATTATAGAAGAACTAACCTTGTTTTTAAGCTTCAATGGCAGATGAAGAAGTAGAAGAAGAGTTGTCGTTTCCCAGAAGAAGAGCTCTCACGATGGGCGATGAATTCTGCGAATCTCCCGTTTTTGAGATAAAATTTTTTTTTCCCTGGCGCCTGATTGTCTGGAATTTTTGGTGCCTGATTGTTTTTTTTCCCTTTTCCCATCTTTTTATTGGGCGAAATTTGTTTTGTTTTAATTGGTCGAAATTTGTAATCCTCCTTTCCGATTGGCCCAAATTTGTTTTGTTCTAATTGGTCGAAATTTGTAAACCTACCTTCTGATTGGATGAAATTCCTTGAATTCTCATTGGTTAGCATTTCTTTTTTTTAATGTCTTACTTTCGAAATTAGAAGGGCAGGATGGGGATATCACATTTCATTAAAAGGGAAAGGGTATGGCTGAATAACATGGGGTAGAGGTGAATAACTCTACACATGAAAAGACAAATGTGAATTTGGCCCAAAATACTTGTCAATAAAGAATTAGAAATACAAAAATAATAATAATAAAAAAAAAACTTTTAAATTCAAATCTATTGACGATCGACCCCAAGATTTGTATGTTCACGCTTTTTGGTTTAACAAATGTTCCGTTTCAATTTAACTAAGTATTCTCCAAACTAGTACGTGAAAATTGATATTATGTGTTTTAATTTTGTAATAATACATGAAAAAATAAAGATTACGATAAGAAATAATGCTGATGGAGCAAGCAAGCGGTAATGAGAAATTGAGAAAGAATTTGGATGAGAGGCGCATGGAGAAAGAAAAACAAAAATGTGAGATGAAACATATTAAAAAATCGATAAGAAACAATATTAATGTAAGATAGAGACTTGAACCCATGATCTTGGGGTGAATGGTGAATCTACTTCCTTCTGGTTTGATGACTGGCTGAATATTGGCAGGCTTATCGATATTGTTGGTGAGTCAGGAACAAGAACACTGGGAATTAGTCTGTATTCATTCTTCTCCGGCTTCGTATTCTCTTGATGGTTCAGACATTGTTGTATGGCGTCATGGAGTGAACGATTTTAAACACCACTTCTCCACTCGAGCAACGTGGGAACAAATAAGAGAACCTCGACAGATTATTTGGTGGAACAAGCTGGTTTGGTTTTCGCAATCTATCCCTCGACATGCATTCATTACGTGGCTAGCCATCCGAGATAAGCTTGCTACAGGAAGCAGGATGAGACAATGGGGTCTGATTCAACAATGTCTCCTCTTCGAAGAAATCAACGAGATTAGAGACCATTTATTTTTTAAGTGTCCGTATGCCTTCACAATCTGGAACTGGCTTGTTTCAGATCTTTTACAAGGAAGAACCAACCCAGATTGGGAGATCACGATCTGCTCTATCTGCTCTATCTCGAGGAACCAGATGAGCAAATTTCTCTTTGATGGGGCTTTTGTACGGGGTGTCACTTTATTTAAAATTCATTTGCATTCTAGCACTTTTGAAAAATATTTCAAAATCTAAGACTTTCGATACTGTTTGTACCGAATTTGGACTGTTTTGCCCTTGATGTACGAGACATATTATCAGATTTGTGTAAGGTTTGAAGAGAATATATACGCCGAACGACAGTGTGGAAGGAAGTAAAAAGTCATTGTGATAATATTTGTGAAAGACAATTTATGTAATTATGTATGTTTTCATAATTATTTTTTTAAAATTTTTTTGTTCTCTTATTCGTTTTAATGTTTTTATGCTTTATTTTCAAATGAAAATTTTATTTAATTATATATTTCATCATAAAAAAAATTTCTCTATCTTATGATATCCATTTTAATATATCTTTGAGAAACCCTAAAATAATTATGAAAATATAACATATATTTTTGTAAAAATATTAGATGTGTGGACATCCATAACCGTTATCAAAACTAACGTGGACATCCACGCAATTATGAAAAAATTCAGAAAAATAAATCATAAACTTTAAACACTAAAAATATGATAAATGATAAATATTACACCCTAAATACAAAAATGAGAATACTAAACATTTCACATATACTAAACCCTAAAAGGTACTATATACTAAGGGGATACTAAACCGGAAAAGGGATACTAAATCCTAAATGGGAAATAGCAAACCCAAATTGAATAACGTAAAGTATGACAACCATAAATTACGAACATAATAACGGAAAAAACTAAACCCTAAATAAGAAATAGCAAACCCAAATTGAATAACGTAAAATATAACAACCATAAATTAAGAACATATGATGGAAAAAATCTAAACCCTAAATGGAAAATAGCTAGCCCGAATTGAAAAATATAAAGTATGACAACCATAAAGAACATCTAACGGAAAAAACTAAATCATAAATGGGAAATAGTGAACCAAAATTGAATAACGTTAAGTATGAAAACCATAAATTAAGAACATATAACGGAAAAAATCTAAATCTTAAATGAAAATAGCGAATATGGAAAATAACATGGCAAAACCAAAAATCACTTAGATAAAAAAACACAATTATGAAAATAAAGCAATAAAATTTTTTATGTAAAACTTATTCTTTAACTTATGGGTTCTATAAAATTCAAAATATCACTCGAGCAAATAAATAAAAATTAAAAAAAAAATTAATCACATCAACTGCTTTCGTCTGACATAACATCTTTGAATGTTGAAAAACCTGACATGTACAATACACGAGAGAATCTACAGAATGGCTCTAACCGTCTATTTACAGAGGAAAGTGCTAAATATTTTTTGTTGAATTTGAAAGTACTAGAATGCAAATGAAAGTTAGATAAAGTGACATTCTTTGCAAATTTCTCTTCGATTCTAACAAAAACAAAAAAAAGATCGATAGAAAAATCAATGGTAGTTCTTTATCAAAAAAACAAAATCAGTGGTTGTTCAAAGAGAACAAAAATGACAAACTTTACAGAGGCAATGTTATGTAATGGTTGATATTGCATTAAATCAAAAAGTTTACAAAGTGTCAAATATTATAGAAAATGATATTATTGAGTTGTGTTTTAATCTCCCACTGGCTTTGGTTATCATGTCTTTGCGTGAGCCATGTGGTGCGACTTCCATGTAGATGTTCTAAATTGAAATTTCATGCGCAGCAACCGGTGGCAGTGAGTGCCTTTGTTAAGAGTGTTTCCAGGTTTTGACCGTTTTACTCAACGGATCACAACGTCATCTAAAATAACAGACGATGCAGATTCAAAACTGATCTTTAATCCAACGATTCACATTCTTCCAATTTTTTTGTTCTCTACGGATTAATAAAATTACTATTTTATGTGGACAACGTACTTCACCTTCGGTTGCAGATAACACAGTGTCAGAGCGGAAACAACGTTAGCGAAAACAGAGAAAAATGTCCATCGTTTTACGAGGAGGAATCGCCGGAGGATTTCTCCTTCGCCGCCGCCGCGACTCCTTAGCCGAAATCACAAGAGGACGAATCTCATCCGTCGGAGCCACAACCGGACGAAGCGTCAATCCAACGGTTGCCGTGGAACAACGTGCCACGTGGCTTCCTGGCCTCGAACCTCCTCCTTACCTCGACGGAAAGTGAGTTTCATCTTTTGTCTTCTTTACACACAAAGCTTCTTGATTCCCCAAAACCAAATCTTTTGTTTCTTGAAAAAAAAAAGGTTAGCTGGAGATTACGGGTTTGACCCGCTCGGTTTAGGAGAGGATCCGGAAAGCTTGAAATGGTATGTTCAAGCAGAGCTTGTTCACGCTCGTTTCGCCATGCTCGGTGTTGCTGGAATACTCTTCACCGATGTAATAATTCAAATCTTTCATAATTTTCCACAAATTTTGAGAAAGAGCTAATCAAGAGCTTTGTTTTGGTTGCATATAGCTGCTTCGTATCACTGGGATTAGCGATTTACCGGTTTGGTATGAAGCTGGAGCAATGAAATTTGATTTTGCCAGCACGAAAACTCTCATAGTTGTACAGTTTCTACTTATGGGGTAATAAATAAAACTCATAATCTCTGTATCTAAACTCAACAACATAAGCTTAGAATGATTCTGTTTTTGTTTCACAGGTTTGCTGAGACCAAAAGGTATATGGATTTTGTCTCTCCGGGATCTCAAGCCATAGAAGGATCTTTCTTTGGACTTGAAGCAGCACTCGAAGGGCTCGAGCCCGGGTAATGTTTCTTCTATGATCCAGTTTTTTACTCTTGCGTGTGCATTGCGTAGAATGAGAAATTGAGTTGATTTTGGCTTAGATATCCCGGAGGACCGCTTTTGAATCCGCTTGGCCTAGCTAAGGACATTAGAAATGCTCATGACTGGAAGCTTAAGGAGATCAAAAATGGTAATAGTTACTGAAATATCTCTGACCGAGTTGGTTTGCTTAAAACACATAAACTCTGTGTGACATTGATTAGTGCTTTAACAGGTCGTCTAGCGATGATGGCGATGCTAGGATTCTTCGTTCAAGCCTCTGTGACTCACACTGGTCCTATCGATAACCTTGTTGAGCATCTCTCCAATCCATGGCATAAGACCATCATTCAAACCCTCTTTAACTCTGCTTCTTAGGTACATTTCACTGAAATTCGATATCCAAATCTGTTCGGCAAGTGTACCAATACCTTTATTTCATTTAAGAGTACAACAAATCTAACCAACAACCTTTAAAAAGTTCAGTGCTGTCTCTCAATATCGCCTTTTTCTCACTGTATGAAATTCAGATACTCTGTTTTGCAATTCCATAACGAAATACAAATCGAAAAAAGGATAATAAAACCTACCTGTAACAAACTGGAGTCGGTTTACTTGTTTGATTTCTTCCTTGACAAGAACATGAAGACTTTTGGCAGCAAAGAAAACCTCTTCTTTTTCTTCTTTGTTTCAGGTGTCACATTACTACTATCTCCAACATTGCTGCTTCCTTGTTCACCAAATGCAAATGATCTTGCTGAATGTAAAGCCGATTTTGACTTGCCTAAGTCATAATTCTCCTTTTTTCCCCCCACAGGGCTAGGCCTTGGGCTCCTATTCCCGTTTTCTGAACTCCATTTTCGCAGCTCATGATCCATACCAACCTTCCCATCTCTAGCCTTTTCGACTTTCCCCATTGCTTCTTTAAGCTCTACCTTTCTAATAGCTGTTTCTCTATTCACTTGCTCTAGGTTTTCCAAGATTCTTGATTCCTCTTCCTTGGCCACCTCGATCTGAGAGACGATCTGTGCTAGTTTTCTGTTGGCTGCCTCCTCTACCTCATGTGCCTGCTTGCTTAGCTCATAATATTCCTCCACAGAAACTATTATGCTTCTTGGTGTACTACTAATGTCCTCAATCTTGTTAGCAGATTGTGTCTCTTGCAACGCTTTTATCGCAGCTAAGGCCAACTTCTCAGAAGCTTTTGCAGCTTCAATTTCCTTTTTCGCCTCAATTAAATGACTTTCTATTGCAGAGACTCCTTTTTTTGCTTGATCTGACTCATCCTTCGCCTTTCTCAGCTCCTCTCGAGCAGCCAAGGCAAGTGACTTTGCATCCTCTGCTTCCCTGCCAGCTTCTTGCAACTTCTTGGCTATTTCTGCGCATCTCTCCTCCCGTGTTTCTTCACTATTTCTCTGAATCGAACGAGCTTCTCTCTGTTTGGTTTCTGAGAGATCTGTCTTCTCTCTTTCAAGTTCAGACTGCAATGATCCGACAATTATCTTCAATGTTTTCACCTCGGAAATTGCTTTCTCAATGTTGGATTTAACTTCTTCGAGCTCCTTCCTCGCGGAATCAACGGCTGATTGTATGTCACTGTTGTTTCTCTTTCCCATCATCATATTATCGTTTGAGTCTTTGTAAGCCACTATTTCGGCCCTCAAATCTTGCTGAAGTGCAGAAGAAGTCTCTAGTTTGATTTTCACATCATCTGCCGCTTGAATTTCTTGTCTAAGCCTCTCGATCTCGTCTTCCACCATTTTCAGTTCCTTCTCCCGGTTATAAACGTCCTGGTCCCGAGCCATGGCTGCATCGAACTTCTTTTCTTCAGCTTCGAGATGAGCCGCTTGCGCTGACTCCAATAACTCCTTGGTGGCAATTACCTCTATTGTCAAACCTTCCATCTGTTTCTCTACATCCTTAGCTACCAAAACAGAATCCTCTGCTTTTTTCGCAGCCAAATCTTTTTCCTTCAACAGAGATTCATACTCATTAGAGACCATTTCTATCTCTTCTCTTACATTCCCTAGCTCAGAAACAGCTGACAAATGCCTCGCTTTAGCAACCTCGAGCTGCGTTTTGGCCGCGACACTCGCCTCATCAGCTATCCCTTGCTCCATTTCCTCCACACGCAGCTTTGCAAGATCAGAGTCTTGTTTTGCTTGTTGCTCCTCTTTCTCAGCCTTTTCTAGCTCGAGTTTTAGCTCTTCGATGACACTCCTTGTCCTCTCAAACTCCATCACCACCTGCTGCTTCGCCTCTTCCGCTACAACCGCTTGTTTCTTGTACTCAGGCATATCCTCTTGTATCCTCTCAAGTTCTTGATCCACCGTCTTCCGTCTCTGTAGACAATCATAATATCCAAAACTATAAGAATCACAAACTGAAAATCTAACAGGGAGAAATAATAAACCTAAAGAACCAAGAGAGTGTGGCCTAGTGGTTTGTTCGAGTGGGTAGAAGATCCGCTATGTGGCTCAAGACCAGGGATCGAGTTCCATCATTTACAAAAATTGCGAAAAATAATGAATCAAAAGCTGTTTTTTACCTCTATTGTCTGGATTTTATGTGCTTTCCAATCTGTGATCCCTCCAAACTTGGAAACTGCTTCTTTGACCGATTCGAATGGTGCAGCGGTATCGATCAAAACAGGACTCGTGGGTGACCCAAATCGCGGTGATCCAGATGTTCTCGGATGCACGAATGCTCTTGGTGAGCCAGGAACTCTAAGACGTGAGAGATCAAGTTCTTGGATTCCTCTAGGTGAATCGGGCAAACTAATCCTTGCATCTTCGATGCAGTCGATTCGAGAGTCTAGTGAAAACGAGTCCTGATGGTTTATCATGACTCTTGGTGCAATATACACCTTTGGAGACTCTGTTTCAACAACAAAATCTTCTTCTTCTTTAGGTCCATCCACAGATTCAAGAAACGGATTATGTTCTGGCAAGAGATTTGGTGTATCTCCTCCATCTTCCAGGTTTAGGAGATCAAGAATGGATGAATCGAATTCAATACTATTAAAAGGCGTAGAGGAATCGTCATTGAGATCAGGAAGTAAACAAAGGTCATTGGAAACTTTATCATCATCCACCATTGTCACACAACTGCAATTAATTTACAAATATTTCACAATCAGATAGATGAATTCAAGATTCATCGACATGATATAATATGATCATGTAGATCATTGGATTCAAATAAAATGATTCGTTTAAACGTCGTACCTTCATAAAAATGCAACAAAATGCTAGACGAGAATAATTTAACTTTGATGAAGAGAGATCAATGAAGCCTAATCTTTTGGATTATCTTGAAGATCATAATCACCAACTACGTACGATTGTCAGAAAACGAAAACGAACAATGAGAAGAAAGTTTTCAGAAAACAGACAAAGATTTCAAAATAGAAAAAAAAAACAAAAACCATTAGGGCGTGGAGAGCACGCCTCTTTCTCTTTGCCTCTCTCTCTATTTTTCTCCTAGATTCTCATCTGTTGGTTCTTAATTCTCTTTGTTTAGTTTTTTTTTTAATATATTTTTTCCTTTTATTTTATTTTAGTCTTTAATTAATTTCAAATTTCTTTATAGAAAACCCAAAAATATTTTATCATATCTATACTATTAAAAAGTATACACTTTTTGTGTCGCAACATAGATTCTTTCATATTAGACTATTTTTTACGTGGATAACTACTATTCCAATTGCCAAACAAGTCAATTTAGTACAATATTAATAAAAATTATATTTTAATTTATATTTAAAAATAATTCCAAAAATTCAAATTTTAATTTAGATTAATTTAGATTTTCTTAAATTAGATTAATTATAGTTAAAGATTTATTGATCCCAGGAACAAACATATGGAATCAAACAAATGTTATGCAGATTAAAAATCAGGATGATGTGCCAAGAGTTAAGCTCGGTGACAACGAGAACAAACGAGGTCGGTGATAAAGATGAGTAAGAACATGTCGGTTTTGATTGTGATCTTCAAAGAGATGTTGGAGTTCGGTGTTATCTTTAAGCAGATAGTAGATCAGTTGTTTATCTTGATCGAATATGAGGTCGGTCTAAGTGGTGGTCAAAGTATTTATTTTCGAAATCGGATCCCGTTTACAATGAAGATACATTCTTATTTATACTGAATTTAAGACGGTGGTTTAGAGATATATAAACCCTAGATAGTACGATCGGTCAGGACAGATCGATGGCAGGACAGAACAGGTCGCCGGGTTGGATAAAGTGTGCTGGCCGACCTTTCTTCACAGTGGCAATCCACCTCATCTCTTATGTGGTTGTACGACCGACCTGAGTGGGCCTGGATTGGTAGATGGGTTGATGGGTTGACTACTTCGATGGACCGGTTATTTGAATGGGCCGATCTTGATTTAGGAAGGGCCTCAAAAAAAGGGTGTGAAACCCATCTCCAACAGAAATTAGAAGTTTGTCCAATTTATAATTATCCGTATTACTAAAACAATCAACTAAGTTTTATCAAAATCTGAAAACGACTACTATCAATACGTTCAACATAAAACATTGCCACAAAAATGGAATAAAACATACAACCAGAATAGATGAGATTTATATAAACAATTTAAAAAAGGAATACATGGGAAGAATACAATTAACCCCTCATCCTTCTGGACAGCTTCCTTCACAGCTGGCCCAAGAGTTGTTGGTGTCACTTCCTCTTTCTTCACAAGATCGCCTTCTTCATCTAGGTCACCGTCAACAATGGCCAAGAAGTCCCCAGCTCTCACTAGATTCCCAGCAGACCCTATCAAAACCTGATTCTTTGGGCTCCGTTTCGCGTACTGCTCCAGGAATGGCTCAGCTTCACTTAGATATATTGATGAAGATAGCTGCCTATTCCCACATTGTCTTCTTATGTAAGCAGCCCTGGAACATTAAGAAGAAACAAAGAGATGCTAAACCTTGTTGCGAGGGTGTAAATCCACATTCAAAAAGCTGAAAAATTCATTGAATCTAGGCAGTAGATTACACATTTGCTCAGAAAATAAGTTCCAACAAAAATATATAAGCTTAGTCTAAATTCATCAAGCATCTTGCAAAGTTCTTTCTGCTTTCCATCTGAAGTACGCCATATTTTCATTTGTCTGGATACAGAAACAACAATAATATTTTGGAAAAATATCAAAATACAGCTTGATAACATCAAGAATCCCCAATATCTCCACCACACCACGCTTCTCCTTTTAGATACAGATTTAATAACATAATAAACATGCTACAACTAACCTCCCCATTTTAATTTACAATTCAAAGGATGTTAATCAAAATCTGAGATACCCAAACCATCACTATTACATTTGACACGTCCAGAAAGGTTCTGGCCCCTCTTTAAATAGAGTTGATAGGCCATTGCAGATCAGAAAGGTTCTCAACTGTCAAAGAATTGAAGACATGTCCAGCATCATGATAACAATGCAGCGAAATAGGTCGCAAAGTGCAACAAATAAAAAATTCCTCTAGCCAGAAGACCTTCTTGATAAAAAAGATACCTTGTATGTGAGAAACTTCAATTTGATCATTAAGTTCGCATCATCATCAGCCAAACCATCCTTTCTTAGTTGACCACAATTTTCACTTCAATGCTTTTCACAGCCATCGGTTCACTCCCTTTGTTTGACTTGAACAAATTAATATCAACAAAGAAACCTGAAAAAGAAAAACTCAAAAAGAATCACTAACTAATATAGTTAAACGAAAGAACAGTATCGAAATGTCCAATTATTCTCTGTGTATAACAACCAAATCTGACACGTCCAGGAAAATTTGATTTCTTTTTCACAAAGACTATGAACTACAGAAAGCAGAGACAAAATTATTAAGTCTTGCAAATGAATCAGAAAATGGTGCTTAGTTATTGTTTTTAAGAACAAAGCCAAGGAACAAGCAACAACAAAATATTTACCTCTACACAAAGGCCACAAACTAGGCAGAAATAAATCTTTTCTTAGTTTGATCAAACTGAAAAACATAAGTAACTAGAGAAGTCTTTAAAGATAACCTCATCTCTTTCTGGTAATGCCTAAATCCTGAATCACTGCGCACATGGACAACCAATTTATAATATAGGTTGTCAGGTGATAGGTCATTAGCTCTATGAAAATTATGGTAACACTTGAATGCCACTGGAAGACGTTTTTGCGTACCATTTCCTATTGAATGCAAATATTCAGTTGCTCATCAAAAGCACATAAAGAATGGAAGCTGGTAAATAATAACCACATAAAAGTACATTGCAAGGGAAAGATATTATAGCAAATAATTTCGGAGAGTTACCCCACATGCAAAAATCAACAAAGACGCAGAGCTCAAGTTACCTGTAATTTACTAGTTGAATAATCTGCAGGCTGAGATTGCAGGAATTTTGTTACAACAGAATTGTCAGCATTTTTCGAATGAGAATCTACAGATTCATCTCCAAACCAATCCAAGTCACTGGGGCAAAAGCTTGGGCCAACACTACTTAAAAGTGCTCTCATTTGCTATAGCAACCATTAAAAAAAAAAGACCCTCTAGAATGAGAAATATTTACTAAGAGATGACAGCATAAAATTCCACGTGATGAAGCTTTTGAAATTTAAATTCTTTCGAACCTGTTTCTCGTTAGATCTATGGGCAGCACACATCTCTCTTAGACTGAGTCCCAAATCAAGATTAGCTGAATATTGAAAAAAAAAATCAAGGAAAAGGAAAATTTTAAAAATCTACACAGACTTGATAGAGTGTAATATTATGAAACTAACGTAAAAACTAAACCATGATAGGATAATGCACCTCCATCACAGGGTGGTTGTTGGAGGTGGGTTTCACAACCCCATTTTTTCTTAAAAGCCTACCATCAAATTGAGATCGGCCCATCTTAGTAATCGGCCCAATAAGCAGTCGGCCCACAGAACGATCAGATCCCACCCAGGTCGGCCGTACAAGGAAGATTAGGTGGATTGCCACCGAGACCGGTCAGTACACTCTACCCAACCAAGCGATATGTCCTACCCCACCATCGATATGACCCGCCCGATCAGCGATTTATCCTGACCGACCGTACCAATTAGAGTTTTGGAGGTCTCTAAACCACTGTCTTAAGCTTGGTATAAATAAGAAGGTGCCCTCATTTGTAAAGGGATCCGGAGGAGAAGAGAAGAATAGCTCTGAAAAACTGAACCGACTTTGTAACCTTCAAAGAAAAAGAACCGATCTATCATCTATCTAAAGGGAACATTCCTCTAAAAGTCTTGATATAAACCGACCTCGCTTGATTTTAATATTCGCCGACCTAAGGCTTTAATTCAAACGGAATTCTCCGAGCCCCTTTTATAGAGTAGATATAAAACTTAATCGGTGCCGATAACCGATACAACAATTGGCGCCCACCGTGGGGCTCAGAGATATTTCTCAACGCAAAAAGCAGTTCGGCGGATAACAACTCAACGATGTCAGAACAACCCTCCACGACTACGATAGGCGCAAAGACCTCAACACCTTGATTCATCGGACCTGAACCACCTCCGAACCGACAAATTAACACCAGCATACCGATTACGGCCGCGATCCTCGAAACTATCCGGATAACCCCACTAGTAAGCAACGTATCCACTGTAGACGAGCTCACCCGTGGAACGAACGAATGATTTGACCAAATTACCGCAGTACAAGCAGCTTGCCAAGATCAAGTCAACGACCTCCACTCCCAGGAAGCCCAGACTCCCGAACACCATCGCACCCGCCGTAACCTGTTCGGCGATCAGCCCTCCCCCCAGAACAACCTACTTCGAAACCCGACCTACACCAAAAACCGACACGTATGCCGAGCTTCAAAACATTAACTCCCCCCATCGAATCAGAAACCCTGAACGAAACCAAGAGATGGAAGAGATGAAAGCCAAACTACAGGCCATGACATCTCTGGTACATCGGGCGACCAGCTCGGCTCCTGAGATCGATCACGTGTTAAAAGAAACGCAAAGCACACCTTTTACTGCTCAGATAGCCGACTTCCCGCTGCGCAATCCAGGAAAGATTAATTTTCCGATCTATTCGGGAAACACCGATCCCAGCCAACATCTAACGGCGTTCCAAATTACGATGGGCCGAGCCCGATACTCCGCCGAGGAACGAGACGCCGGTTTTTGCCAACTCTTCGTAGAAACTCTTGCCGGAGACGCCCTAGTGTGTTTTTCCAAGCTCGTCGCAAATTCCATAGATAGCTACCGTACAATGAGCACCGCCTTCCTCAAACGCTATCATATGTTCCTCCAGCATCCGACCTCTTGTGCCGACCTCTATAAGATCACCCAAGGGGAAAATGAATTCGATTCGATCATGGGCGGCCTCATGACATGCAATGATTCGATTCGATCAATCAAAAAGTACGGCATGAAGGTGATGATTGCTCAAAGGTGGCAAAATCATATCACCGATAAGCCTATCGGCGAAACGATAAGCTTCACCGAGGACGACGCCGCAAGCATAGATCAACCACACAACGATCCTCTCGTAATCGAGCTCAGAGTCGGCGATTGCAAAATCTCGCGAATATTAGTAGACACCGACAGCTCGATGGACCTAATATTCAAAGAAACCTTAGATAAGATGGAGCTTATCGACCATCATCTCAAACCATCCGTCAAACCACTCACGGGATTCAGTGGAGATACGACCATGACAATCGGGACGATCAGACTACCGGTGTATGTCGGGAAAACAACAAAGCTTGTCAAATTTGTCGTCATTGATAAACCGACAATCTACAACGCAATATTGGGTACAGGCAATGAAGGCCGTCCCATCCACCTATCATCAGTGCATCAAATTCCCCACTCCGCACAGAGTCAAAACGATTCGAGGAAACAAGGAAATGTTCCGAACATGCTTCATCACCGAGCACAAGTTGCGAAATTTGGCCTCAAAACGACCTGAAACATGTTTGATGATCGAACCTAGGATCCATGCCGAACTTCCACCTCAAGATAACCCAAAGCGCTAGACCGTCCTGCAAGTCAACATAGACGAAAGCGACCCGGAGCGATGTTCGCCGAGCAACTCGGGAAAACGATGGAGGCCTACATAGACGACATGCTCGTCAAATCACTAACCGCTGGCGATCACATCGGCCATCTCCAAACTTGTTTCGACACCCTGAATCAATACCGAATGAAGGTGATTCCATCAAAATGCACATTCAGCGTAACTTCAGGCGAGTTTCTAGGATACAACGTCACCCAAAGAGGAATCGAAGCCAACCCCAAACAGATAACGGCAATAATCGATCTACCATCACCACGAAACACGCGGGAGGTACAACGATTAACTGGCTGAATTGCTGCCCTGAATCGATTCATCTCCAAATCCACTGACAGATGCCTGCCGTTCTACCAAGTACTACGAGGGAACAAGCGATTCGAATGGGACGATAAATGCGAGGAAGCCTTCCAACAACTGAAAATCTACCTAATGACACCACCAATC
Organism: Eutrema japonicum; assembly: GCA_030161315.1. NCBI lineage: Eukaryota > Viridiplantae > Streptophyta > Magnoliopsida > Brassicales > Brassicaceae > Eutrema > Eutrema japonicum. The sequence continues at coordinate 38,303,357 of BSQW01000001.1, forward strand.
CTGGCAAAACCAGAAGAAGGCGAAACATTATATCTCTGTATATCAATTTCCTGCTCGGCGTTAAGCGGCGTGCTGGTAAAGAAAGATCGAGGAGAACAGAAGTCGATCTTCTACATCAGCAAGACGATGGACGACGCAGAAACGCGATACCCGACCCTAGAAAAACTCGCGCTCGCAGTCATCATCTCGGCAAGAAAACTACGACCCTACTTCCAATCCCACTCGATCGTCGTTCCAACCGACCAACCGCTCAGGACTATCCTCCACAGCCCAAGCCAGTAAGGTTGAATGGCAAAATGGGTGGTCGAGCTGAGCGAGTACGATATAGAGTACCGAAGCCGAACCAGCGCCAAGTCACAGGTCTTGGCAGACTTCATTATCGAGCTTCCCCCCGAGCTGGCCAACGACAGTTTCCCAGCAGAAGAAGGATGGCTGCTTTACGTTGACGGATCGTCGTCACAACGCGGATCGGGAGTGGGAATCGAACTACAATCTCCGACGGAGGAAATCCTAGAACAGTCCTTCCTCCTAAACTTCCAAGCCTCAAACAACGAGGCGGAGTATGAAGCATTGACCGTCGGCCTGAAACTGGCCAGAGGAGTCGGGGTGAAGAGAATAGAGGCATTATGCGACTCACAACTCGTGACAAATTAGTTTAGTGGCGACTACGAGACCAAAAATGAACGAATGGAATCCTACCTCCAGGTCGTCAAAACACTCGCGAAAGAGTTCAACTCCTTTACCCTCACCAAAATTCTGAGGACTGATAACGCATCGGCAGACGCACTGGCCGCATTAGCATCAACCTCGGAACCACATCGGCGCCGTATAATACCGGTAGAAAACATCGACACGCCAAGCATCGACCTGCCCAAAGGTATATGCACCATCAACGATCTCCAAAACGACTAGGGGAACAGCGACGAAGCAACCGACCAGGTAGAAGTAGAGGACGAACCCGCCCTAGAGGACGACATTGGCAACGCAGCCGACCCCGTAGATTGGAGAGCTGAAATCCTACTCTACATCGGCGACGGAAACTTCCCACCCGACCGATGGGCAGCTCGGCGCCTCAAAGCTAAAATCCCCCAATACACCCAAGTCGATGGCAATCTCTTCCGCGTTAATACTTACGACGCCTTACTTAGATGCCTCAGCAACGAGGAAGCCCAAGATGTCATGAAGGAAACACACGAAGGAGCGGGTGGCAACCACTCCGGAGGCCGATCTCTAGCTTTACGGGTCAAAAATCACGGCCATTTCTGGCCGACCATGGAATCCGACTGCATAAATTTCGTAGCTCGGTGTGAGCCTTGTCAGTGACACGCGCCAATGATCTATATTCTCACCGAGCTACTAACTACCGTCACAGCCCCATACCCCTTTATGAGATGGGCGATGGACCTAATTGGCCCACTCCCCCGATCTCGCCAAAAACGCTTCGTATTGATCATAACTGACTACTTCACCAAGTGGGTGGAAGCCGAGTCTTATGCAAAAGTCCACGCCACCGATGTACAGAAGTTTGTGTGGAAGAACATCATATGTAGGAACGGACTGCCATACGAGATCGTTACCGATAACGGATCTCAATTCACATCCACTATCTTTGAGGGGTTTTACGCAAAATGGAAAATACGACTAAGCAAATCCACACCCAGATACCCGCAAGGCAACGGCCAGACCGAAGCAACGAACAAAACCATCATCGATGGTTTAAAAAAGCGACTCGAGCAAAAGAAAGGACTATGGGCCGACGAGCTAGATGGAGTACTATGGTCACACCGAACGACCCCACGAAGATCTACGAACAAAACGCCCTTCTCGCTATCACACGGAATAGAAGTACTTGCTCCAACTGGGGTCGGTATACGCAGCCTCCGACGAACAATGTTAACACAGGAACCAAAGCTTAACGGGATGATGATCAGAGATCGACTAGACCTAATAGAAGAGGAGCGCGATCAAACCATACTCCGCATACAAAACTACCAACAACAAGCAGCTCGGTACTACAACAAAAAGTTAAAGGAAGACACTTCGAGGATGGCGACCTGGTACTTCGAAAAGTCTTCGAAAATACCGCCGAACCCAATGCAGGAAAGCTTGGAGCCAGCTGGGAAGGACCATACCAGATTTCAAAAGTAGTCAAACCAGGAGTATACGAGCTAACGACAATGGCAGGAGAACCGATCCTGGAATTCGATGAACCTCAAGAAATACTGCTACTAGATCGGCACCAAAAAAATAAAAAAGGACGCTCACCGAGCTATGTCTATGTAACGTGAACTACGATCAGCTTTATCCTTCCTCGGAAGGTACGTAGGCAACCCATTTCAGGGTGCAGCTGTTTATATAAATAAAATTTATTTTTCCTAAATACCACCTCGCTACTACCCACATCGGCATCATTCCACACCGGCATCCTAGCTAGATGTTCAATTTACCAAACGCATTCCTCATGGATGCAGCGGTGAAATAACTCACACACTAAGCCGTGCCCAGTCCTGTACATATCTTAGGCCGACCGAATACAAACGCCGAACACATCTTTGCGTATTCATACCCGATCTAAGAAATTAACAAGTGAACCGAGCTAAGACTCGCACCTACTAACGTAATAAGCCGAGCCCATACTCGCACCTTACAGGGTGAGCCGAACTTCTTGTCTCGCACCTAGAATCTAAATAAGCCGAGTCCAACCTCGCATTCATCAACAATATAAAATCAAACAAGTTTCGAAGAAGGCAATTTCATTCATATAAAAAATCACAACAACAACGTCTATTTTACAAAAGAAAGAAAGGACTACATCGGCAAAAGAAACAGCAACAAAAAAAAGGGACTAAGGAAAAAATATCATCGGCCGACCAACTCCTTTGCCCGATCAGCTACGGTAACCAGATCGGCGGGATCCTCATACTCGTCCGACTCAGGAATCTGCGGAGTCAAAGGCAAGTTGTCTTGAGAACGTTGATCCCCATCCTGAGAAGGTCGGTCTTCGGCAACAGCCTCGACAACAGAAACTGCCGAGGTACTCGGAGGGAGATCGGCCGGGACAGGCAGCACGTCTATATCACCAACTAAAAGGTCGGTAATCTATATCTTGCTAACCGTATCGCGCCACTCGGCCTTGTCTTCCTCCAACTTGGTGACAAAAGACGAAAGAATATCAACACCGTCATCCTTCATCAACTGAAGATAATCAAGAATTCCGGTAATCTGATTAGCAATCAGAACCGCGTCCCGGGCCTTCTCTTGATCTTCAAGATGCCTCTTGAAGCGCTTAAACTGAGGCGCATATGCCCTGTTGACCTCCTCCCAAACCCGCTCTCTCTTGCCGGATTTTCTCCTTCGCCGATCTCTCCAGCCGAACTGACTCAGAAACTAGTTCCTTCTCCAACCTCACTTTTTCCCGAGAGACCTCCTCCAAATTCGTCAGAAGATCGGAGTTCTCCTTTCCTAGATCGGAGACCGTGGATGCAAGCTCAAGGTTTCTTTTATCAAGCATCTCCGACCTCGCCTTCTCCTCCGCATGCTGCTTCTTGACCGACTCAAGTTCCCTCATCAATCGCCGACCTGCAGCCTTAATCTTCTGCACCTCATCCAACTTCTCCGCCCTCGCTCTTTTCAGGTTTCGGTCATATGAAGCCGTAAGCCTGTTCACACAGGATGCCGTCTGATATCCAAAAAGGCATAGTAAGAAACCTCGATCACACAAAAAACCATAAGGAAAGAAATAACCAAGTTTACCTTCATAAACTGACGGGCTAGTTCCTGGTAAGTATCCTCCTCCTCAAGCTTATCGAAGGCCAGAAGACTGCTCGAACTACTTCCGATCTCACGAAGCAGATCGGAGCAAGCAGCCTTATCATTGATAAACGGTTCGTCCTTCCCATACTTGAAGTTGAAGCCCTGAAGACCGACCTTTTGCTTTTTCGAAGGCCTTTCCTCGTCGAGTTGTTGCTCCACAGATGGAACACAAGGACCGGCAGATTTACCTTGATACCCCTGCTCAGTCGACTTCGAGAGATGTCTGGAGGATTTCTTCGAGGAGTGCTTCCTTTTCTTCCTCCCCCCCCTCTTCAGTCCTCGCCGCCGGCTCCGCAACGTTTGCCTCCACGGCCCCCCTTTGAACAGGTTCGTCCACCTGTTTGTCCCTCGAGTTTTGTGGATCGCTCTGACTCTCGGTATTAATGGAGGCACCGACCTCCGCGATCTCCATTTGAGACCGATCATCCCCAGCGCTTGAGGGATCGACAGGGTCCGATCGAACAACGAGAGCGGTGCTCGCATCGATCGGAAGAGGAGTGGCCGACCTAACTATGGCCCTGCTCGCATAACTCGGCAAAGCGTTGACGTCTACACCACCCATGTTGCTATTTCTCTGAGAAGAATGAATAACCGCACCCCAACTAGCTGCGAAACCTAAGATGATTAAGTCAGATAAAAATCACCAACAAAAAAAGGAGATAATGCAGAGATCGTCTTACCAGAATGAATACGAGCTAAACTCGATCGAATCCTTTGAAGATGAATTTCAAGCCACCGTCTCTGATCCAACTCCCGAATTCTTGCCAAATCTGCTTCAAAACATTTAGGAGGCGCCTTGGAGATAGGATGTTGAACTGAAACAACCAAAGGAAGAGGATTAGACAAATGAAAACAATGCAGTAAGAGCATGATGATAACTAATATCTACCGAAATCCCCATTCCACCGAGTCCTGTATTTCCTCCCGACCTCGACGAGTTAATTTTGACATAAAAATACCGATGATCCCAGTCGTTAAACTTGCAAACACTCTCGCCCAGGATCACTTTGTGATTGCTTTTCGCAGCCACATAAACCGTCCCAGGGGTTTTGCCGTTCACACTAATGCGAGACATCTCTTCAAAGAAACGAAGATCAACGTTGACGCCACACTCGGTCCCCAAAACCAAAGCGGCGACCATGTTGCGAATCCCAACAGGAGTTATCTGGCTAATGGCGAGCTCCCTAGCGTCACAGTAGTCAATCAGCAATTTTGGTAGAGGAAACTAGAGCCGACATTGAGTGAAGTACGCCTCATACAAACAAATCCACCCTTTGGAAGCAGTCCATGGTCGCTCCTCGGGGGCAGGCGGCGTGAGTTCCAATCCATAAATTAGCTGAGCCCCCGCATACAACCTCTTCAGAGAAGCATAATCCAAAATCGAGGGAATGTCCGCCAGACGGAGCCGGCCACGAGGGATTGATTGACCTCTGGATCTGGGAGCCGACCTGCGAACCACCCTAGTTTCGACCCCAGCAGCCCCTATTGCCGACCTCCTAGCCATTGCAAGCAACTCAGCCTCGAACTTAACGTCGGCAATCGCTTCATCCATCAACTGGGGAACAACGATCTCCAAGCGAGCCGAGCTGGAGTTAGCGACATCTGGTCGCGTCCGAATAGCTAACTCCTGGATCGGCGAGCTAACTACTCCCGCCGAACTATCCGAGGTCGTCGTCTTATTCGAAGAGTAATCACTACTCACCGAGATAGCGTCCTCCTCGACTGACCTCAAAAATAAACTTGATTCAATACGCGCCATCTGCTTTCGAATATCAAAAGATAGGAAAAATGAAGAACACGAAGACCAATCGGCCGACACAACACGAGCCTTCACCTGATCGGAGAAATCACACCGCGGAATCAGCAAAATCACGGCGGCGATGCGACGAAAGTGCAAAGATAAAGAAAGAACGATAAAATAAAGGCGAGAGAGAAATAAGAGGGGAGCTATACCTTTTTCATGTTGAAGAATGAAATGAAGAAGAAAGAAGGAGGGGGATTATATAGAAGAGAAGCGCGATTGCCGAGGGGAAATAATGATTATATCTAGGAAACTCTTCGTTTCCCGCGCGTCTAGGTGACTCTTCAGTTCCCGCGCGTCTAAGTGACTTTTCGGTTCCCGCGCATCAACGTCTGGACCCAAGCGTCACCAACAAAGGCCCATTAAGAAGCCCACCGAGCATTCTCATGGGAAGCGCCGATCTAGATTAAAGCTTTGCTGATCACATGAATTCGCCGAACTCAAGATACTCTCAATCCTTCGCCGAACTAAGGGGGCAATTGTTGGAGGTGGGTTTCACAACCCCCTTTTCCCTTAAAAGCCCACCATCAAATCGAGATCGGCCCATCTGAGTAATCAGCCCAATAAGCAACCGACCCACCAAACGATCAGAGCCCACCCAGGTCGGCCGTACAAGGAAGATTAGGTGGATTGCCACTGAGACCGGTCAGTACACTATACCCAACCAAGCGATATGTCCTGCCCCACCATCGATCTGACCTGTCCGATCAGCGATTTATCCTGACCGACCGTACCAATTAGGGTTTTGGAGGTCTCTAAACCACCATCTTAAGCTTGGTATAAATAGGAAGGTTCCCTCATTTGTAAAGGGATCCGGAGGAGAAGAGAAGAATAGCTCTGAAAAACTGAACAGACTTTGTAACCTTTAAAGAAAAAGAACCGATCTATCATCTATCTAAAGGGAACATTGCTCTAAAAGTCTTGATTTAAACCGACCTCGTTTGATTTTAATATTCGCCGACCTAAGGCTTTAATTCAAACGGAATTCTCCGAGCCCCTTTTATAAAGTAGATATAAAAATCGGTGCCGATAATCGATACAACAGTAGTGGAGGATGATCTCTCAAGACATTTTCCATATCTCTGGCGCTCCCACTGATCACGATACGTGCCACAAGACCCTCTAATATCTCACCCTCCACCTTCATCCAAAAATTTCATCCAAAATTTTGTTCAGTCAAATGAATTTCATCTAGTTGAATTCTTTGAAAAACTAATATGAATTCTCAAAAAAAAAAACATGACTACGAAAAGGAAAAACATTACCTGGGACCGATATATCAGCTACTTCACTACAAACTGAGGTTGCTAACCCTTTAGATACCATCTCAATCATTCGTGTTTTTATCTGCCAAAAGCAAGGTAAATACAACATGAAACAAAGCAAACTAACAATTAGTTCCTACAAAAGACCAGCAGTCATAGAAAGGGAACTTGTAAGTTTACCTCTTGGTCAGTCTTTTCGTTCTCAAACTTTTGATAGAAAGTGGCTCTGATTTGGGCATGACAATAAGTCAACTTGTCTACAGAAAATTTTCCAAGAAATTATTTCCGAAAAAAATGCTCTGATTGAGACCAACTTTTTGAGGTGTTGCATCTCCAGACGAACCTGCCTGTGAGACAACTGATGTTCTACCAACTTCTGAAGCCGAAGAAGACTTAAGCTTCCATACTAGAGTTTGCACACTGTGGCTGACTGGAACATTGGTGCAACCAAATTGGCCATTTACTGCAACAATGGATGCATAACGATCACTGGATTCAGATGGAGCATCCATGTTCGGCTTTAATTGCCACTTCTGCTCAGCGTGAGCTCTCTTTTTCTGCCAACAGAAACAAAATTTAGTCAAGTCGTGTATACATCAGGCCCTAACCCAAAAGCAATAAAGAACTCTACAAATCAAGACTTTTGAACAGAATATGGTGCGGGAAAGAGCACTGTAACAAAGATGGTCCTGAGATGGGCCTGAGATGGCCCAGTTTGGTTACTATTGGATCAGAAGAGAAGTTGAAATTGGGAGAAGAACATCAGTATTCGAAAGAAGAAAACAAAAAAAATCAAACTTTTTAAAATCAATCGGCTTAACTGTATAAATAAAACCTCAAAGAAGATGAAAAAAAAAGCCTAATATCGCCACTTGAACTTCGATATTCGAAAAGGGCTTCGAATTCAGGGATTCTTCGTCCACGGTTTCGTTTTCAAAGAGAATTTTTGTGCAACAAAAAAATGATTCGGTTTAATTTGATTGGGTAAAAGACTTATTTTCCACACAAAAAATAGCATACAAGAGCATGTTTAGTGGGAGAAACCCATTAGAGGTTCTTAGTAAATATTTTATTATTAAATTTAAATTAAGAACTTTTTTTAATAAACTTATGAAATATCATCTCCAATGATAGAACAAAATAAGTGGATTTAAAAAAAAAAAAAAATTTACAAAACATAATTGATATTAAAATTTTAAACATACATTTGGTTTCACAATTTTCATCTATTGATCCATTAAAATTATTATTGGAAGAAGAAGCCATATTTAATTTTTTTTTTTGATAGTGGATTTGCTCAAGAAAAAAAGAAGGAGAATGACGGAATATGATTGTTGTGGTGTCAAAGAGAATGAAAAAAAAAAGAAACCACATGTGGTCTTGGTAAAGAATCGAATTCTCTCTAAACATAAAGAGAGAATATGATTGTTGTGAAAATTTGTAAACTCATTGGTTACATATATATAAAGAATCGAAGATGATTGTTGTGGTGTCAAAAAACATGTGGTCTTGGTAAAGTCTTGAGATCTTGTAACAACAAAAGGTAACAAAAGAACAAAACCAAAAGCATAGTCCCATTAAAAAAAAAGACAAACACATAGGGCCACATAGGTACAAAGACTTGTGATCTTGGTAAAGTCTTGTGACTTCTCTTGTTTCTTTGTGCCGAGAACCATTTCCAAAGCTGAAACACAAACAAACAAACACACTTAAAGGTCAAGTTCATTGGTTCATATTGAACTGAAACACAAAAAAACAAACACAACAAAAACAGACCTTCAAGTTCTTTGTCTCTTCCTATGTTTCAGCTTAACCCTCAAAGTCTTCTTCCTCAGATGCTCGGTTCTCAAACAAATACCAAAGACAAATAAAAACAGAACATAATGAGATCACTGGATTAGATAGAAGAATGCGAATAAAACCAGTCCAAAGAGAAACCATCTCCTTTCATTAAAGAAAAACATTTAACATGAAAGAAAAAGAAACCGATAACACCAACATTTAAAATAAAACATACAACAACTAAAGCTTGTTCTTAACCTGAAACACAAACTAGACACCAATAACACAACTTCAAAGATTCAAATAAAAGATGAGATAACTAATTAGCCAACATGTCTGTAATAAGCTTCTTCTTTAGAGCTTCTTCATAGTTAGATAATGGTTCTTTTTTTGCAATGAGACTGTCAAGTAAACCCATCTTTGACAGTCTTTCTTTCCTCTCCAAATCTTTCTCTTTTATGGCCCATATGCTCTGAAACTCCGACAGAACATTGCCCTCTACCGTACTCTTCTTCCCTCTGCCTTTTGCTGCTTTAACACCAGGAGGACGGTTGGTGGTTTGAACTTTTTCACCAGTCTTTCTTTCCTCTGTATGAGAGCTTGATGATTGTGTATCATCATCACACCTTCTCCTTTTACAGCTTCCATTAGTTTTAGTAGTAGATAGTTCACACCATTTCTGTTCATTGCGCAGCTCCATCCAAGCATGGTCAAGGGTGAACTTCTTCTTGTGATCATTGTAGAAGATCTCGTGAGCCAGTTTGAGAACATCATTTTCATTCTGACCACTAGCTTTCTCTCGTGCTGTAGCCTCATAGGATCCACAGAACCTGCAAACAAGGTCATTGATCTTCTGCCACCGCTGCTTACACTGAGTAGGCTCTCGGATTTCAAGTCCTGCAGCCTTCGGACTTGCCACAAAATAGGTTGCAATGCGTGTCCAGAACGCCCCTGACTTCTACTTGTTGCCTACAACAGGATCATTGCTCGTGTTGAGCCAGGAGCTGATGAGCAATACATCATCAGTCGGGGTCCATTTCCTTCTTTCTCTTCTCTCTGCAGGCGTGTCTTCACCGAAGCTTGAATCTTCAGTACAAGCTTGAGTACTAAAGACATGGGCTTGTGATGATCCAAGTGCGACACAAGGAAATGGATCAGAAAATTTGGGGACACTATCTTGTTGACTGTTTAACAGTTCAACAAAATTAGATGTCTGACTATATGGATACATAGAAGACATATCCACAAATGACAAAGAAGAGAGAAAGATAAGAAGAAAAGTGTTTAAGAGATAAAAACAAAGAGAAGAAGGAATGTGATCAAAGATGAAAAGAAAGAGAAGCCAAGCAGAAGCGTTTAATAGAGGATAACAAAGGAAGAGAAGAAGCAAAGGAAGAGAAGAAGCAAAGAAAGAGAAAGCATTCATCACAAGTTCACAACCACATCGACTTGACAAGCATTCATCACAACAAAATTATTATTGGAAGAAGAAGCCATATTTGGTTTTTTTTTTGGTAGTGGATTTGCTCAAGAAAAGAAGAAGGAGAATGAGAGAATATGATTGTTGTGGTGTCAAAGAGAATGAAAAAAGAAGAAACCACATGTGGTCTTGGTAAAGAATCGAATTCTCTCTAAACCAAATGAGAGAATATGATTGTTGTGAAAATTTGTAAACTCATTGGTTACATATATATAAAGAATCGAAGATGATTGTTGCGGTGTCAAAAAATGTGTGGTCTTGGTGAAGTCTTAACCCTCAAAGTCTTCTTCCTCAGATGCTTGGTTCTCAAACAAATACCAAAGACAAATAAAAACAGAACATAATGAGATCACTGGATTAGATAGAAGAATGCGAATAAAACCAGTCCAAAAAGAAACCATCTCGTTTCATTAAAGACAAACATTTAACATGAAACAAAAAGAAACCGATAACACCAACATTAAAAATAAAACATACAACAACTAAAGCTTGTTCTTAACCTGAAACACAAACTAGACACCAATAACACAACATCAAAGATTCAAATAAAAGATGAGATAACTAATTAGCCAACATGTATGTAATAAGCTTCTTCTTTAGAGCTTCTTCATAGTTAGATAATGGTTCTTTTTTGCAATGAAACTGTCAAGTAAACCATCTTTGACAGTCTTTATTTCCTCTCCAAATCCTTCTCTTTTATGGCCCACATGCTCTGAAACTCCGACAGAACATTGCCCGCTACCGTACTCTTCTTCCCTCTTCCTTTTGCTTCTTTAACACCAGGAGGACGGTTGGTGGTTTGAACTTCTTCACCAGTCTTTCTTTCCTCTGCATGAGTGCTTGATGATTGTGCACCATCATCACACCTTCTCCTTTTACAGCTTCCATCAGCTTTAGTAGTAGATAGTTCACATTATTTCTGTTCATTGCGCAGCTCTTTCCAAGCATGGTCAAGGGTGAACTTCTTCTTGTGATCATTGTAGAAGATCTCGTGAACCAGTTTGAGAACATCATTTTCATTCTGTCCACTAGCTTTCTCTCTTGTTGCAGCCTCATAGGATCCACAGAACTTGCAAACAAGGTCATTGATCTTCTGCCACCGCTGCTTACACTGAGTAGGCTCTCGGATTTCACGTCCTGCAGCCTACGGACTTGCCGCAAAATAGGCTGCAATGCGTGTCCAGAACGCCCCTGACTTCTGCTCGTTGCCTACAACAGGATCCTTGCTCGTGTTGAGCCATGATCTGATAAGCAATACATCATCAGTCGGGGTCCATTTCCTTCTTTCTCTTCTCTCTGCAGGCGTGTCTTCACCGAAGCTTGAATCTTCAGTACAAGATTGAGTACTAAAGACATGGGCTTGTGATGATCCAAGTGCGACACAAGGAAATGGATCAGGAAATGTGGGAACACTATCTTGTTGACTGTTCAACAGTTCAACAAAATTAGATGTCTGACTATATGGATACATAGAAGACATATCCACAAATGACAAAAAAAGAGAGAAAGATAAGAAGAAAAGTGTTTAAAAGATAAAAACAAAGATAAGAAGGAATGTGATCAAAGATGAAAAGAAAGAGAAGCCAAGCAGAAGCGTTTAATAGAGGATTACAAAGGAAGAGAAGAAGCAAAGAAAGAGAAAGCATTCATCACAAGTTCACAACCACATCGACTTGACAAGATCACAACAAAATTATTATGGGAAGAAGAAGCCATATTTGGTTTTTTTTGGTAGTGGATTTGCTCAAGGAAAGAAGGAGGAGAATGAGAGAATATGATTGTTGTGGTGTCAAAGAGAATGAAAAAAGAAGAAACCACATGTGGTCTTGGTAAAAATCGAATTCTCTCTAAACCAAATGAGAGAATATGATTGTTGTGAAAATTTGTAAACTCATTGGTTACATATATATAAAGAATCGAAGATGATTGTTGTGGTGTCAAAAAATATGTGGTCTTGGTGAAGTCTTGAGATCTTGTAACAACAAAAGGTAATAAAAGAACAAAACCAAAAGCATAGTCCCATTTAAAAAAAGACAAACCCATAGGACCACATAGGTATAAAGACTTGTGATATTGGTAAAGTATTGTGACTTCTCTTGTTTCTTTGTGCCGAGAACCATTTCCAAAGCTGAAACACAAAAAAACAAACACAATTAAAAGTCAGGTTCATTGGTTCATATTGAGCTGAAACACAAACAAACAAACACAACAAAAACAAACCTTCAAGTTCTTTTTCTCTTCCTATGTTTCAGCTTAACCCTCAAAGTCTTCTTCCTCAGATGCTTGGTTCTCAAACAAATACCAAAGACAAATAAAAACAGAACATAATGAGATCACTGGATTAGATAGAAGAATGCGAATAAAACCAGTCCAAAAAGAAACCATCTCGTTTCATTAAAGACAAACATTTAACATGAAACAAAAAGAAACCGATAACACCAACATTAAAAATAAAACATACAACAACTAAAGCTTGTTCTTAACCTGAAACACAAACTAGACACCAATAACACAATTTCAAAGATTCAAATAAAAGATCAGATAACTAATTAGCCAACATGTATGTAATAAGCTTCTTCTTTATATCTTCTTTATAGTTAGATAATGGTTCTTTTTTTGCAATGAAACTGTCAAGTAAACCATCTTTGACAGTCTTTCTTTCCCTCCAAATCCTTCTCTTTTATGGCCCACATGCTCTGAAACTCCGACAGAACATTGCCCGCTACCGTACTCTTCTTCCCTCTTCCTTTTGCTTCTTTAACACCAGGAGGACGGTTGGTGGTTTGAACTTCTTCACCAGTCTTTCTTTCCTCTGCATGAGTGCTTGATGATTGTGCACCATCATCACACCTTCTCCTTTTACAGCTTCCATCAGCTTTAGTAGTAGATAGTTCACATTATTTCTGTTCATTGCGCAGCTCCTTCCAAGCATGGTCAAGGGTGAACTTCTTCTTGTGATCATTGTAGAAGATCTCGTGAACCAGTTTGAGAACATCATTTTCATTCTGTCCACTAGCTTTCTCTCTTGTTGCAGCCTCATAGGATCCACAGAACTTGCAAACAAGGTCATTGATCTTTTGCCACCGCTGCTTACATTGAGTAGGGTCTCGGATTTCAAGTCCTGCAGCCTTCGGACTTGCCGCAAAATAGGCTGCAATGCGTGTCCAGAACGCCCCTGACTTCTGCTCGTTGCCTACAACAGGATCCTTGCTCGTGTTGAGCCATGAGCTGATAAGCAATACATCATCAGTCGGGGTCCATTTCCTTCTTTCTCTTCTCTCTGCAGGCGTGTCTTCACCGAAGCTTGAATCTTCAGTACAAGATTGAGTACTAAAGACATGGGCTTGTGATGATCCAAGTGCGACACAAGGAAATGGATCAGGAAATGTGGGAACACTATCTTGTTGACTGTTCAACAGTTCAACAAAATTAGATGTCTGACTATATGGATACATACAAGACATATCCACAAATGACAAAAAAGAGAGAAAGATAAGAAGAAAAGTGTTTAAGAGATAAAAACAAAGAGAAGAAGGAATGTGATCAAAGATGAAAAGAAACAGAAGCCAAGCAGAAGCGTTTAATAGAGGATAACAAAGGAAGAGAAGAAGCAAAGAAAGAGAAAGCATTCATCACAAGTTCACAACCACATCGACTTGACAAGTATTCATCACAACAAATTTATTATGGGAAGAAGAAGCCATATTTGGTTTTTTTTTTTTGTAGTGGATTTGCTCAAGGAAAGAAGAAGGAGAATGAGAGAATATGATTGTTGTGGTGTCAAAGAGAATGAAAAAGAAGAAAACACATGTGGTCTTGGTAAAAATCGAATTCTCTCTAAACCAAATGAGAGAATATGATTGTTGTGAAAATTTGTAAACTCATTGGTTACATATATATAAAGAATCGAAGATGATTGTTGTGGTGTCAAAAAATATGTGGTCTTGGTGAAGTCTTGAGATCTTGTAACAACAAAAGGTAACAAAAGAACAAAACCAAAAGCATAGTCCCATTAAAAAAAAGAAAAACCCATAGGACCACATAGGTATAAAGACTTGTGATCTTGGTAAAGTATTGTGACTTCTCTTGTTTCTTTGTGCCGAGAACCATTTCCAAAGCTGAAACACAAAAAAACAAACACAATTAAAAGTTAGGTTCATTGGTTCATATTGAGTTGAAACACAAACAAACAAACACAACAAAAACAAACCTTCAAGTTCTTTGTCTCTTCCTATGGTTCAGCTTAACCCTCAAAGTCTTCTTCCTCAGATGCTCGGTTCTCAAACAAATACCAAAGACAAATAAAAACAGAACATAATGAGATCACTGGATTAGATAGAAGAATGCGAATAAAACCAGTCCAAAAAGAAACCATCTCCTTTCATTAAAGACAAACATTTAACATGAAACAAAAAGAAACCGATAACACCAACATTTAAAATAAAACATACAACAACTAAAGCTTGTTCTTAACCTGAAACACAAACTAGACACCAATAACACAACTTCAAAGATTCAAATAAAATATGAAATAACTAATTAGCCAACATGTCTGTAATAAGCTTCTTCTTTAGAGCTTCTTCATAGTTAGATAATGGTTCTTTTTTTGCAATGAGATTGTCAAGTAAACCCATCTTTGACAGTGTTTCTTTCCTCTCCAAATCCTTCTCTTTTATGGCCACATGCTCTGAAACTCCGACAGAACATTGCCCTCTACCGTACTCTTCTTCCCTCTGCCTTTTGCTGCTTTAACACCAGGAGGACGGTTTGTGGTTTGAACTTCTTCACCAGTCTTTCTTTCCTCTGCATGAGAGATTGTTGATTGTGCACCATCATCACACCTTCTCCTTTTACAGCTTCCTTCAGTTTTAGTAGTAGATAGGTCACACCATTTCTGTTCATTGCGCAGCTCTATCCAAGCATGGTCAAGGGTGAATTTCTTCTTGTGATCATTGTAGAAGATCTCGTGATCCAGTTTGAGAACATCATTTTCATTCTGGCCACTAGATTTCTCTCTTGTTGCAGGCTCATAGGATCCACAGAACTTGCAAACAAGGTCATTGATCTTCTGCCACCGCTGCTTACACTGAGTAGGCTCTCTGATATGATTCCGGACATGGAAGTTCAAACCAAGGCATTGCACGTACCGGAAGGAGCGATCATCCGATCAAAGGCACGGAAGCTAGCGGAAGCGGTTCGGAGTTTACTTGGTAATATCCGGATCAAGGAGGATCAACTTACGCATCCGATCCTTAACTCTTTATCATCGAGTTCTTCTTGAGGTTCGGTCGTTGAGTAAGTTACGTTGTACTCTTTTTCCTGTTACGGTTTTGTCTCAATGGGTTTTCCGTTAGAGGTTTTAACGAGGCAACCGGCTTACTCCGCTAACGGTCCGTTTCCGAAAGAGAACTCTGCGGGAATGACGTCACCAAATTTTTAAAATCCAAGACCGAAGTCGAAGGGTCATTCTCGCAAGTCAACATCATTTATTTTAGTCTTTGGTCAAACTTTTAGTAATTTGTTCTTCTCTTTTTCGAGGCAAGTGTTTATTGCACTTTGACTCTCTTTTTCTCTCTCTTCTCTTCTCTATATAAACTCTCCTCATTGTAATCTCAAAGCAACTTTTTATCAATCTTTTTCAATATCATTTTTGAGTTTTAGACTCTCTCTCTCTCGTTTCTTAAGAAGGTTTTATTCTTAGAAACATTTCTCGATTTATCTTTGAGTGTTCCGCGACTCTTAGACGCAATCTTCTATCCGTTGATCGTGAGTGTTCTTCTGTTACAGTGGGGCATAAGGATTTTCGACCTTCCGGTCACGCCTTATCATCCTCTTTCCCGAATTCTCCCATCGACGTTGCCACCGCCTCGTTTCTAAGTCTTCTCGTAAGATTGGGCTTAAGGATTTTTGGGTTAATATCCCACGCCTTAGCATCTTTCTTTTTGAATCCTTCGAAGTCAAGGATAATCCGATCAACACTATACTAGAGCAAGCCGGTCGTAAGTCAAATCGTATCAAGTGGTATCAGAGACACTTGCTCAAAATCGGTGATATCAATTCTATCCCTTCATCTTCTTCTTTTATTTATTTTTGCAATTTCGTTTTTAATTAAACCATAATTAAAAAAAAAAATATTAGATCCTAGTTCATTTAATTTCCGCAAATTACAATTCAAAAAAAAAAAAATTAAATTAACACCAATTGTTTTCGAGAAAAATCAGAATTTTAAAGGTCATCTTTTTGTTCTTTGATTTCTCTTGAATTTCCGCAAATCACTTCTTCCTTTCTTTTCATACGAGGTATCATGGACGAAGAAAGTGAATCAGCGACATCATGGTCAAGGAGAGTACGCGAGGCAGCCATAAACCGAAAGGTCGACGGCATGGACCGAAAGGTCGACGGCATGGACCAAAAGGTCGACGGCATCACTCAGCTAATACAAGAAATGCGTGACCGCATGGCCGCTTTAGAAGTGCACACACCCGCACAAAATCAAGGAAATCAGGTCAGAGGAAACCGATCCGATCGAAGCATCGGCCGTGAACCGGCAAGAAATAGGCGAGATCGACCACGACATCACGAGTCCGTAGATAATCCATTTTACGATTATAGTGGATCGTCCGACGACAACCGACATCAACGTCCACCGGTCCGAAGGCGAGACAATGACTTGGGTGGAATGAAGCTTAGGATCCCGGCGTTTCATGGAAAGAACGACCCGGATGCCTTTCTAGAATGGGAAAAGAAAATCAAACTTGTTTTCGATTGCCAAAGTTTCTCCGAAAGAAAGAAAGTAAGTTCAGCCGCGACGGAGTTTCACGACTACGCCGTAGATTGGTGGGACCAAATTGTGACCAACCGTCGGAGAAATAGGGAAACCCCGGTGGAAACGTGGAACGAGATGAAGCATTTGTTGCATATACGATTCGTACCAAATCACTATTTTCGTGATTTTCACCAAAGTTTGAGACGTTTGACACAAGGTAGTAGGAGCGTCGAAGACTATTTCCAAGAGATGGAAAAGTTGATGTTAAAGGCTGACAACGAGGAGCAAAGAGACGCTACGATGGCAAGGTTCTTCGCCGGCATGAACCGCGATCTACAAGACCGTGTTGAAATGGAGACTTACAGAAACATCGAGGAGATGTTGCACAAAGTCGTATTGTTCGAACAACAGCTCAAGCGCAAAGGCGTCACACGCCAACCATTTGCATCTAGATCTAAACCGAGTTACCAGAAAGGAGAAAAACCTACTTACCCTCCCCGGATCGATTCTAAGCCAAAGACCGATTATAAGCCGAGCTCTTCCGGACACGACTACAAGGGTAAGGGTGATTCAAATGTTGTTCGGAATCGTGATATTGAATGTTTTAAATGCAGAGGCAAAGGACATTTCGCGAACAAGTGCCCAAACTCGCGAGCAATGATGGTCCTTGCCAACGGCGATATCGTTACCGACGACGAGGAAGAAAACGAAACCGAAACTGCCCCGATCTTCGATGATTATGAGGAGCATGCGGTTGATGGTGAGCTAGTAGCTAGGCGAGTCCTTCTTGTCCAAGAACCGGTCGTTGATAACGAGCAACGAGAAAATATATTCCACACCCGTTGCATGATTAAAAGCAAGGGTTGCTCTCTTATTATTGATGGTGGTAGTTGTACTAACGTTGCGAGTACTACTCTGATAGAGAAAATAGGTATGGAGACAAGAAAGCACCCTAGGCCGTATAATCTTTGGTGGTTGAACAACCAACGTCAACTCAAAGTTACCCGGCAAGTTTCGGTTCCATTGACGATAGGCCGATACGAGGACGAGGTCGTGTGCGATGTTTTACCTATGGAGGCTGATCATATCTTACTTGGACGTTCGTGGCTGTAAGCCCGCAAAGCCGTTCATGACGGTTTCACCAACAAACATTCGTTTGAGCATAAGGGTCGGAAAACCACTTTGGCACCATTATCTCCACATGAGGTATTTCTCGACCAACTCAAGCTCGAACAAAATCAGGCCAACAGCAATGTAAGCGATCCTTCACCCACTTCTTCTCTTAAAATTAAAAGTGATGGATCCAAGAAAAATGATAAACCACTCGTGAATGAATCTTTACTTATCAAACCGAGTGAACTTAAGCACGCTCTTATTTCTCGGCAACCATTTATTTTATTAGTTTTTAGGGATGCTCTTTCGAGTATGTCTAACCCTGAGCCGGAAATCCCGAGCAGCATATCTTCTCTTTTACAGGATTTTTCCGACGTTTTCCCGGAAGACGGTCCGATCGGTTTGCCACCGATTCGCGGAATCGAACACCAAATAGATTTCGTACCCGGTGCGATACTTCCAAACCGTCAGGCCTACCGTACCAATCATGTTGAGACAAAGGAACTTCAGCGTCAAGTTGACGAGCTGATGGCCAAGGGACATATACGGGAAAGTATGAGCCCATGTGCCGTACCCGTTTTACTCGTACCAAAGAAGGACGAAACGTGGCGAATGTGCGTTGATTGCCTTGCGATCAATAACATTACGGTAAAGTATCGCCATCCGATCCCAAGGTTAGAAGACATGTTAGATGAGCTTTATGGGTCTAGCGTGTTCACTAAAATCGATCTAAAAAGTGGTTATCACCAAATTCGTATGAATGAAGGTGATGAATGGAAAACTGCTTTTAAAACTAAACACGGCTTGTATAAATGGCTTGTAATGCCGTTTGGTCTAACCAACGCGCCTAGTACTTTTATGCGTTTAATGAACCATGTTCTTAGGTCGTATATAGGTCTCTTTGTGGTCGTTTACT
Source organism: Eutrema japonicum (assembly GCA_030161315.1). NCBI lineage: Eukaryota > Viridiplantae > Streptophyta > Magnoliopsida > Brassicales > Brassicaceae > Eutrema > Eutrema japonicum. The sequence continues at coordinate 38,322,293 of BSQW01000001.1, forward strand.
TTGAGGATATTTTAATTTATAGCAAGAACCTAGACGAACATGTTGAACATTTGCGATTGGTTTTAGATGTGCTTAGAAAGGAACGTTTATTTGGCAATCTTAAGAAATGCTCTTTTTGTTCAGATAACATGGTCTTTTTAGGTTTTGTTGTGAGTTCTCAGGGCATACAGGTTGACGAGAACAAGATCAAGGCCATCCGCGATTGGCCGACTCCAAAAACCGTTGGCGATGTGCGAAGCTTTCACGGTTTAGCCGGATTTTATCGACGATTCGTCCGTGATTTCAGTACTATTGCCGCGCCCTTAACCGAGGTTATCAAGAAAGACGTGGAATTCCGTTGGGAGCAAGCTCAAGAGGACGCCTTCCAACTACTCAAAAATCGACTTACTCAAGCCCCTTTACTTGTTTTACCTAATTTTGCTAAAGCTTTTGAAATCGAATGTGACGCATCCGGTGTTGGTGTAGGTGCTGTGCTAATGCAAGAAAAGAAACCCGTGGCTTTCTTCAGCGAGAAACTCGGAGGTGCAACGCTCAATTATCCGACTTACGACAAGGAGCTTTACACCCTGGTCCGAGCACTCCAAACGTGGCAGCATTACCTATGGCCGAAGGAATTCATCATTCACACCGATCATCAATCCCTCAAACACTTGAAAAGCCAACAAAAGCTAAACAAAAGGCACGCACGTTGGGTTGAGTTTATCGAGACATTTCCGTACGTCATTCAATACAAACAAGGAAAAGAAAACGTGGTCGCTGATGCCTTGTCCCGGAGATACACGCTAATTTCTACACTCGACGCCAAGGTTCTCGGGTTTGAAATGATCAAAGATGCTTATGCAACCGACTCCGACTTTCAGGAAGTCTTTCTTTCCTCTTCTAAATTCGCTTTTGGGAAATATTTTCAAAGCGACGGTTTCTTGTTTTACGATAACCGTCTTTGTATTCCTAATTCCTCTTTGCGAGATTTACTTGTTAGGGAAGCTCACGGCGGTGGACTCATGGGTCACTTCGGAATTGCTAAAACCCTTCATATCGTGCAAGACCATTTTTATTGGCCGCATATCAAACGTGATGTAGAACGCATTTGTAACCGATGCACGACTTGTAAGTACGCTAAGTCCAAACACCAAAACCAAGGTCTGTATACTCCATTACCCATTCCTAGTGCACCGTGGACTGATATTTCAATGGATTTCGTTTTGGGATTGTCTAAGACTAGGAAAGGTAGTGACTATATTTTTGTGGTTGTTGATAGGTTCTCAAAAATGGCACATTTCATTCCATGTCATAAAACCGACGATGCATCGAACATAGCTGATTTATTCTTTAGGGAAATAATTCGATTGCATGGCATGCCTTGAAACATTGTTTCGGATAGGGATACAAATTTCTAAGTTATTTTTGGAAGACCTTATGGTCGAAATTAGAACAAAACTTTGTTTTTCTACAACTTGTCATCCGGAGACCGATGGTCAAACAGAAGTAGTCAATAGGACTTTAGGCACTCTCTTGCGAACTGTTGTTAAAAAGAATCTTCGAGCAAGGGAAGAATGTTTGCCGCACTTAGAATTTGCATACAATCATGCGCAACGTGCTACTACTTTGTTTTCGCCATTTGAACTTGTTTACGGCTTTAATCCGCTTACTCCTCTTGATTTAACTCCTATTCCTTTGAGTGAACATGTGAGTTTGGACGGAAAAAGGGCTGAATTGGTAAAACAAATGCACAAAAAGGCGAAGGCAAACATCGAACACAAGACGGAGCAATACCGCAAACACGCCAACAAAGGACGGAAGAAAAATACGTTCGAACCCGGCGATCTTGTGTGGATCTATCTTCGAAAAGAACGGTTCCCGGACGAAAGGAATTCCAAACTCAAGCCGTGAGTCGATGGGCCGTTCACCGTTTTGGAAAAGATCAACGACAACTCCTACAAACTTGATCTCCAAGGTAAGTATACTGTTAGTTCAAGCTTCAACGTTGCTGATATCATTCCTTATATTGCAGATGAAATCGATTTGGGGTCAAATCCTTTTCAAGAGAGGGGGGATGATATGATTCCAGACACGGAAGTTCAAGCCAAGGCATTGCACGTACCGGAAGGAGCGATCACCCGATCAAAGGCACGGAAGCTAGCGGAAGCGGTTCGGAGTTTACTTGGTAATATCCGGATCAAGGAGGATCAACTTACGCATCCGATCCTTAACTCTTTATCATCGAGTTCTTCTTGAGGTTCGGTCGTTGAGTAAGTTGCGTTGTACTCTTTTTCCTGTTACGGTTTTGTCCCAATGGGTTTTTCGTAAGAGGTTTTAACGAGGCAACCGGCTTACTCCACTAACGGTCCGTTTCCAAAAGAGAACTCCGCGGGAATGACGTCACCAAAATTTTCAAAATCCAAGACCAAAGTCGAAGGGTCATTCTCGCAAGTCAACATCATTTATTTTAGTCTTTGGTCAAACTTTTAGTAATTTGTTCTTCTCTTTTTCGAGGCAAGTGTTTATTGCACTTTGGCTCTCTTTTTCTCTCTCTTTTATTCTCTATATAAACTCTCCTCATTGTAATCTCAAAGCAACTTTTTATCAATCTTTTTCAATATCATTTTCGAGTTTTAGACTCTCTCTCTCGTTTCTTAAGAAGGTTTTATTCTTAGAAACATTTCTCGATTTATCTTTGAGTGTTCTGCGACTCTTAGACGCAATCTTCGATCCGTTGATCGTGAGTGTTCTTCTCGTAAAGTGGGGCATAAGGATTTTCGACCTTCCGGTCACGCCTTATCATCCTCTTTACCCAATTCTCCCATCGACGTTGCCACCGCCTCGTTTCTAAGTCTTCTCGTAAGATTGGGCCTAAGGATTTTCGGGTTAATATCCCATGCTTTAGCATCTTTCTTCTTGAATCCTTCGAAGTCAAGGATTATCCGATCATCACTATACTAGAGCAAGCCGGTCCTAAGTCAAATCGTATCACTCTAGGATTTCACATCCTGCAGCCTTCGGACTTGCTGCAAAATAGGCTGCAATGTGTGTCCAGAACGCCCCTGACTTCTGCTCGTTGCCTACAACTGGATCCTTGCTCGTGTTGAGCCAGGAGCTGATGAGAAATACATCATCTGTCGGGGTCCATTTCCTTCTTTCTCTTCTCTCTGCAGGCGTGTCTTCACCGAAGCTTGAATCTTCAGTACAAGATTGAGTACTAAAGACATGGGCTTGTGATGATCCAAGTGCGACACAAGGAAATGGATAAGGAAATGTGGGGACACTATCTTGTTGACTGTTCAACAGTTCAACAAAATTAGATGTCTTACTATATGGATACATAGAAGACATATCCACAAATGACAAAGAAGAGAGAAAGATAAGACGAAAAGTGTTTAGGAGATTAAATCAAAGAGAAGAAGGAATGTGATCAAAGATGAGAAGAAATAGAAGCCAAGCAGAAACGTTTAATAGAGGATAACAAAGGAAGAGAAGAAGCAAAGAAAGAGAAAGCATTCATCACAAGTTCACAACCACATCGACTTGACAAGCATTCATCACAACAAAATTATTATTGGAAGAAGAAGCCATATTTGGTTTTTTTTTTGGTAGTGGATTTGCTCAAGAAAAGAAGAAGGAGAATGAGAGAATATGATTGTTGTGGTGTCAAAGATAATGAAAAAAAAGAAGAAACCACATGTGGTCTTGGTAAAGAATCGAATTCTCTCTAAACCAAATGAGAGAATATGATTGTTGTGAAAATTTGTAAACTCATTGGTTACATATATATAAATAATCGAAGATGATTGTTGTGGTGTCAAAAAACATGTGGTCTTGGTAAAGTCTTGAGATCTTGTAACAACAAAAGGTAACAAAAGAACAAAACCAAAAGCATAGTCCCATTAAAAAAAAGACAAACACATACGGCCACATAGGTATAAAGACTTGTGATCTTGGTAAAGTCTTGTGACTTCTCTTGTTTCTTTGTGCCGAGAACCATTTCCAAAGCTGAAACACAAACAAATACAATTAAAAGTCAGGTTCATTGGTTCATATTGAGCTGAAACACAAACAAACAAACAAAACAAAAACAAACCTTCAAGTTCTTTGTCTCTTCCTATGTTTCAGCTTAACCCTCGAAGTCTTCTTCCTCAGATGCTCGGTTCTCAAACAAATACCAAAGACAAATAAAAACAGAACATAATGAGATCACTGGATTAGATAGAAGAATGCGAATAAAACCAGTCCAAAAAGAAACCATCTCCTTTCATTAAAGACAAACATTTAACATGAAACAAAAAGAAACCGATAACACCAACATTAAAAATAAAACATACAACAACTAAAGCTTGTTCTTAACCTGAAACACAAACTAGACACCAATAACACAACTTCAAAGATTCAAATAAAAGATGAGATAACTAATTAGCCAACATGTATGTAATAAGCTTTTTCTTTAGAGCTTCTTCATAGTTAGATAATGGTTCTTTTTTTGCAATGAAACTGTCAAGTAAACCATCTTTGACAGTCTTTCTTTCCTCTTCAAATCCTTCTCTTTTATGGCCCACATGCTCTGAAACTCAGACAGAACATTGCCCTCTACCGTACTCTTCTTCCCTCTGCCTTTTGCTGCTTTAGCACCAGGAGGACGGTTGGTGGTTTTAACTTCTTCACCAGTCTTTCTTTCCTTTGCATGAGAGCTTGATGATTGTGCACCATCATCACACCTTCTCCTTTTACAGCCTCCATCAGTTTTTCTAGTAGATAGTTCACACCATTTCTGTTCATTGCGCATCTCCTTCCAAGCATAGTCAAGGGTGAACTTCTTCTTGTGATCATTGTAGAAGATCTCGTGAGCCAGTTTGAGAACATCATTTTCATTATGACCACTAGCTTTCTCTCTTATTGCAGCCTCATAGGATCCACAGAACTTGCAAACAAGGTCATTGATCTTTAACCACCGCTGCTTACCCTGAGTAGGCTCTCGGATTTCACGTCCTGCAGCCTTCAGACTTGCCACAAAATAGGCTGCAATGCGTGTCAAGAACACCCCTGACTTCTGCTCGTTGCCTACAACTGGATCCTTGCTCGTGTTGAGCCAGGAGCTGATGAGCAATACATCATCAGTCGGGGTCCATTTCCTTCTTTCTCTTCTCTCTGCAGGCGTGTCTTCACCGAAACTTGAATCTTCAGTACAAGCTTGAGTACTAAAGACAGGGGCTTGTGATGATCCAAGTGCGACACAAGGAAATGGATCAGGAAATGTGGGGACACTATCTTGTTGACTGTTCAACAGTTCAACAAAATTAGATGTCTGACTATATGGATACATAGAAGACATATCCACAAATGACAAAGAAGAGAGAAAGATAAGAAGAAAAGTGTTTAAGAGATAAAAACAAAGAGAAGAAGGAATGTGATCAAAGATGAAAAGAAAGAGAAGCCAAGCAGAAGCGTTTAATAGAGGATAACAAAGGAAGAGAAGAAGCAAAGAAAGAGAAAGCATTCATCACAAGTTCACAACCACATCGACTTGACAAGCATTCATCACAACCAGGCCTTCTATCTAACCAGAAACTATTTACTACCTAACACAACTATAATCTAACACTAATGCATTTATTACCATCTAATAGGTTTAGCTCAGGACAAACAGCTTGCAACGCGATACAAAGCAACACAGTTCCAAGATTATATGCATTTATAATCATCTATCACTAACACTAACCTGAACAGCTTGTAAAGCGCAGGACAATGCTTTGAGCTCTTTCTACATCACGATCCGTCCCATTGTAAGAGGAAAACATCATAACCTGCAACCATAGCATGAAACAAACATCAAAACATCAGAAATTCAAGCAAACAATTCATATCAGACAAGCATCAAAACATCGAATGAAACAAACATTCCAACCCAAATCCAAATCATCTCTAACATATCATTTTATCCTAAACGCAAGAGCAAACTATTCACATCACAAATATGATATGCGGAATGAAACATATCCAACTGGAATCAAACCCAAATCAGATTCTGGTTTTACAAATTCGTCGGGGAAAAAAATAAGAGGCACAACCCTAGCTAACTTTTCTCGGTCTGAAAATTCACTCCCACCTAAATACGAGAACGGAGAAAAGTAATTCGAGAAGGAGAGAAGCAGACAAAATACATGTTACAGAGAGAGACTCACTCGAGAGACGAGAAAGAGGGAAACGAAAGGTTCGAAAGGAGATTGGAAGACGAGAGGAGATTGGAAGAAGAAAGGTTCCAATGGAGAAGAAGATAGGCGGCGGTGAAGAGAAGGACGTCACCACCATCTCGGAGAAGTGTTTGATCGGAGAAGGGTTTGTCGACGGAGAGTTTGGTGACGGAGAGAACGAGGAGAGTCGGAGAAGGAGAAATGTTTGATCGATCGAGGAAAGAGATTGGACTCCACATGTTTTTTTCCCCACAGCCCTCGACCCAATCAACGCTTGCCACGTCTCCCCTAAGAACCGATCTTTAAATTTCTTAATTAAGGAGCGGTTCTTAACTGATTCTCTATTTTTGATTTATTTCAGGCCCAATTATTGCTAAAAAAACCCACATAAGAGCCCCCAATAAACATGGTCTAATAACATATACACATAAAGTTACAAATTTATATTCCCACTGTTTTATATCTCCACCGTTCGAAACATATTTACACATCTTGTCAGTTTTAATGGTTTGCGATCTAAACCTGATATGAAATCACTTATACCAGATACCATACCGAAAAACTCAACCCAGCCTCAAATCCGATCCGTAAACCCGACCAAACCCGAGTTCATATTTGAAAATCCCCAAAACAATTTACAAGCACACAGACGATTAGAGTCAATAAAGATACATCTGCAGCAAATGATCTAACTAAATACGAGAAGAGAGCTAATTATATATGAACTTACAAATAAAATTTTAATGGTTTCTTCATTCTGCTTCTCCAAGCTCAATAGAGCTTCCTGTAACTCCGCCTCCACCTTCTTCCTTCCTTCCGCTAATGTCTCCTCAACTTTTCTCTACATAATTTTCCAACTTTTGAATCTTAGACACAAACACACAGACATAACGACACAAATAACAATGAGAAGAGATCGAGAAATAAATAACATGTAACTTAGTGTCGTCGAAGAAGAGGGACGAAGAGAGAAAGATGAGTAGTAGTTTTCGGGTTTTAGTCTGTAACTGATTTGAATCTCGACTAAGAGCTTTATCAAAAAAAAATCTCGACGAAGAAGGAGAAGAAAGAACTTGTAACTGATTTGAGTCCCGATTTCTAAATCAAGTTTTAAATATGACTGTGATTATAAAAACATAATTTTAACCCGTTCGTTCATATTAATCTGAAAATGACCGCAATTATAAAAACAAAATTCTAACCCGCCCGTTCATATTACCGTATAATATAAATATTTAAAATTTTAGGCTGAATGATTATGATAAAAAAAATATACAATAACATATCGTTTATCATCTCCGTCATTATGAAAATATTATTTAAATTTAAATATTTAAATTAAATCTAAATTAATATCATATTTATTATTTTGTAAAGATATAATAACAATTGGTTTTAGTGATTTTTGATAATTAATCTAACCTATATTTACAGAAATTCAAACTAATTTAAATTAAAATTTGAATTTTCGGAATTATTTTTAAATATAAATATAAATTTATTTTTTATTAAAATTATATTAAATTGATTTGTTTGACAACTAAAATAATAGTTATCCACAAAAAATAGTCTAATAAGAAGGTTTTTCTGTTTAGCCATAAAATGTATACCCCTTTTAATAGTATAAATACTTTGTATTTTTTTAAAAAGTCAAAACGGATCGGTTAACCAAAACTCTTTTTCTTTTTCTTTTTCTTTTTTGACTAAAACAAAAGTTTTTTATTTTTAAAAGTCCTTACGATATTTAAGTTTTCTCAATATGTAAGTTTTTTTCGCAAACAGCAATGTGTAACTAAAATTCTTACGACAACAATATGGAAGTTTTCTATCGTTCGGGCTGTAATTTGGAATTTGGTTAAGATGGGCAATAACCACCGACCCACAATTCTATATATAATATTACGATGTGCAGTGAGCTAATGATATGAATTATGTAAGTCTTTATCTAAATTATTATATTGATCTAGATACATGATATATGATATATGATACATGATATATGATATATGATATATGATATATGATATATGATATATGATATATGATTGAAACGTAACAATATGTAAATAACCTATTTTTGAAAAAATATAAAGAAAAAAAGGGAAAAGACAAAAAGAAGTGGTGGAACGCCAACTGGAGCATGGCTGTATTCTACCTTCCTCTGTCATAGAAATAGAATAATCCCCTTTGTTCTTTGCTTCTTCCGTTAAACTCTACATTTAGACTTTGAATGGTATGTAATTTTTTCATCTTTTTATAATGTAATTTCGTTGAGTACTTACTATATACAATAATAAATACGAAATGATAAAAATGTGAAAATTATCAGATTATTTTCTGTTTAATTCTGAGCGTTTTAATTTTTTAATTAATTTATATAAAATTTTATTCATCTAATAAATAATAATTTTTGAAGTTTTAAGTTTTTTTTTTGTATTATTGATTTCACTATTTTATTATTTAACTACTCATGTATTTTGCTATTCAACTAACATAACAATCAAACCCTTAATAAATCAACTTTTTGATAATTGGATTAGAGATCTAAGATTCGGATTTAAATATCCTAAAATTTTAGTACAATCGATCTGGTCTATCTATGTTTAGTAAAATCTAACTCACATTTGTTTTGGGGACAAATATATTTTGGATATTGTATTACTCCAATTCTCATGGTTTATTTATGGATTCCAATATACTTTATAGAGAAGGTTCCTATAGGAGTTTGAGAGAATGATCGTGAAATTAAACAAGTTTTGAAGTTTTTTTTTATCAACTAATCATATTAACTTAAATTGTAGAAAAAATACAAATAATCCACAACCCATATTAGGGGAACATAGAAACAATAATACATAAAAATAAAAATACAAAACAATAAAATAATGAAATTGAATTTTGACAATTCTTTTTTTCCAAGTTTTCTTCGTTGAAAAAATGTTCATCCTTCATTTCCTCATAATCGTATTTGATCTGATGCGATTTTCTTTGGCTATGATCCATCATTTCTCCTGTTGTATGTCATTAACACATTCCAAAGTAAGAACTAAAGATATTCTTCAAAAAATAATCCAATTTATTGATTATTTCGATAGAAAAAGACTGAAAATTGCCAATTTTCAACGACTGTACCAATGTCGCCATCCGGCAAGACTGTAGGATGTGTTTTTAGTGTATCAGAGGATGATTTTAAAGATGAAAATCGGACTGTATATACAGGAGAGAGGCTAGGGTTTTTCCCAGACAGAAACATAATATTCCTCAGAATGTTCTAGGCGGCTGCGATTTTTAAGTCGGCCCGTTGAGTATCGATCGATACCAAGGGGTATCGATCGATACCTCTAAAAGTACACGAGCCCATCATGCCCAAGATGCGATCGACGCACGTATGGTCTTTTCTTTTCTCTTGTTATACGCGAGAAAACATTTCTCAGCCAATGAAAACATTTCATTCAAATGAGCTTCACTCATTTCTTTTCACACTAACACAATTTTATCAAGCCCTCAAGCTTTGACACAAAATTAGTTCCAACAATCCCCCACATGAATAGAAATGACTCTAAACATATGAAAATTGAACAGACTAGACTTTACTAGACATACTTGACTAGACTCATCTAGACGTAGACAGACTTTCGAGAGTATTGTAACTGTATATGAGAGGTAGCATTTTCCAGCTTTGAACCAATCATTTTTAATATATGTCGAGTTTACTCGGCCAGGAGGTGAACATGATGTCTTGAACCACCCGGATTTTGATGTAAACTTAGACAACATGTATCGCACAGAGACATTTTCTCGTAGAACTTTGTTCTCTATTGTGTTCATTTTGGCCTTGAACATTTCTGGTATTCGTGAGTGAATTTGGAGAATATAGCCTTCTCTTTCATTCTCCTAGAAACGGCCCACATTTCACACTTCACTAGGTGATCTTTTATTAACTTGTTTTCAGAAGTGTCATGTCACACTCCACTATCTACACAGCTATGCAATCATTAAAAGCCAACGTTTATCCTAACTATCCACAGGTAGCACTGTTTTATCATCCTAGGAACTGGGCACATACATAGTCTCACAGTGCTCAGACTCGAATCAGTTCAATTTTGTTTCCCTTTGAACTTAGATCTTGGGATCTCCAGTCACATAGGTGGGGTATCTGTCAAACGTCATCTTTTCTATAGGCTTTAAACCCATTCCTTTTGATGATTTTATAATTTGGTCTCGCGGCAAACCTTCGGTAAACGGATCCGCTAGGTTATCAGCCGACTTGATGTAATCTATCGTTATTACACCAGTTGAGATCAATTGTCTAATGGTCTTATGTCGTCTTCTTATGTGACGAGACTTGCCATTATATAGATTACTCAGTGCCCGAGAGATAGCCGACTGACTATCACAGTGTACTCGTAAAGCTGGCACTGGTTTCGAAGCCATTATGCTTCCTCAGCAGCTTTGTCTAAAGCTATAAACTCTGACTCCATGGTTGATCTGGCCAGGAGTGTTTGTTTGGAAGATTTCCAGGATATTGCTGCACCAGCAAGAGTAAAGACATATCCACTCGTGGATTTGGAGTTTCTTGAATTTAAAATCCAATTGGCATCATTGTACCCTTCCAGCACTGCTGGTTCTTTACCGAAGTGCAGCCCATAACTTTTGGTGTATCTGAGATAATTTAACACCCTAGTTATGGCTCTCCAATGGGTATGACCTGGAGTACTCGTGTAACGACTTAGTACGTTTACCGAGTGTGCTAAATCGGGTTTAGTACAGTTTGTTAAGTACATTAGACTCCCGATGACTCTTGCATACTCCACTTGTAACACTGCTTCACCTGAATTCTTTGTCAAGTGAAGTTGAGAATCAAGCGGAGTTTTTGCAGTCCCATTGGAGTAGGTCTTAAACCTCTCAAGGATTTTTGTAGCGTAATGATCTTGAGACAGAATTATTCCTTTTGAATTTCGAATAATCTTAATCCCTATAATTACATCCGCTAATCCCATGTCTTTCATATCAAACTTTCTACTTAGCATGTTCTTTGTTTGAATGATTATATCTTTGTTGCTTCCCATGATTAGCATGTCATCTACGTACAAACACAACAACACATAACCTTGTGAAGTATTTTTGATATAGATGCACTTATCACATTCATTGATGTGAAAGCCATTTGACATCATTACACTGTCAAACTTTTCATGCCATTGCTTCGGAGCTTGCTTGAGTCCGTATAGCGATTTGACAAGTCTACAGACTTTCTTCTCTTGTCCGGGAGCAACATAACCCTCAGGTTGATTCATATAGATCTCTTCCTCTAAATCTCTGTTTAGGAAAGCAGTCTTAACATCCATCTGATGTATTTCAAGGTTTCTTAAAGCTGCGATTCCAATCAACATGCGAATCGAAGTTATTCTCGTCACTGGAGAATAAGTGTCAAAAAAGTCTAATCCTTCCTTTTGACGAAAACCTTGTACCACAAGTCTGGCCTTATATTTGTCTATAGAGCCATCGTTTTTTAGCTTTGTGGTGAAGACCCATTTACAACCAAGAGGTTTGCAACCTTGATGTTTGCAACCTTGAGGTAGGTCTACCAACTCATAAGTATGATTTTGCATAATTGAGTTGATTTCACTGTTAGATGCCTCCTTCCAGAAAGGTGCATCAGGTGTAGACATTGCTTCCATGAAGGTTCTTGGACCACTTTCCGCTAGGAATGCCATTATGAACTCAGAGCCAAATGTCTTCTCCTTACGAGCTCTCTTGCTTCGTCTAGGTTCAGCTTCTTCTTCTGTAGAAGTGCCTGAAGTGCTTGCCTCATTGCTAGCATCTCGTTCATCACGAGTTCGTTTAGAATTTCCTCTATCCTTACATGGAAACACATTTTCGAAGAAGGACGCATTCCTTGACTCCATTACTGTGTTTAAATGAATGTCTGATATATCTGATTTATGTACCAGAAATCGATAGGCACTACTATTGTGCGCATATCCGATGAAAATGCAATCTACCGTTTTAGGTCCAATGGTGACCTTTTTCGGAAGTGGTACTGCAACTTTTGCCAGGCACCCCCACACTTTCAGGTATATATACGAAGGTACATTACCTTTCCAAAGTTCATAAGGAGTTTTTCCTGTGACTTTGTGTGGAATTTTGTTCAGGATATAATTTGAGGTAAGCAGAGCTTCCCCCCCCCCCCCACATGTTCTGGGCTAACCCAGATTCCTGCAACATTGCATTCATCATTTCCTTGAGAGTTTTGTTTTTTCTTTCAGCAACTCCATTGGATTCAGGTGAGTAGGGAGCAGTTGTTTGATGAATAATGCCATGTGCTCTACAGAATGCATCAAATGGTTCATTATATTCAACACCTCTATCACTTCTGACCTTTTTTATGGTCTTGCCGAGTTGGTTTTCAACTTCCAGCTTGTATTATTTAAATTTGTCCAAGGCTTCATCTTTACTCCGCAGTAGAAAGATGTAACAATATCTCGTGCAATCGTCTATGAAGGTCACGAAATATTTCTTGTCTCCTCTGGTTTGAATATATTTCAAATCACATAAATCTGTGTGAATTAAACCTAGAGGTTATGTTGTTCTTTGAACGCTGGGTGATGGCGTTTTAGTGAGTTTGGCTTGGACACAAACTTCACATTTGTCTTTGCTTAATTTGCATTTAGGAATCATATTCATGTTCATTAATCTACTCATAGACTTGTAATTAACATGTCCTAATCGTTCATGCCAAATATTAAAAGACTCAGCGAGATAAGCAAATGGTTTCTTATCATTAATCTTAGGGTTTTTCGAGGTGGATGCCTCGGTTATATTATACATTTGGATTACTGCCTCAACAGACATCTTAAACAGATTATCACATACAAAACCTTACCCAAATACATCCCATTTTCGTTAGGATTAACTTATCACCTTCCAGCTTCACAGAGAATCCATGCTTGCTTATGAGCGATCCAGAGATCAGATTCTTGCGCATGTCTGGTACATGGACGATGTTCGTGAGAACCAGTTCATGTCCAGAGGTGAGCTTCAGAACAACCTTCCAGTGACCATCAATTGTCGACGAGGCAGAATTACCCATCAAGAGTTTTTCACCATTCTTGTTCTTTGTGTATGTGGAGAACATCTCTCGATCCATACAGATGTGTCTGGTTGCACCAGTATCGAACCACCAAGTCTTTGGATGGCTTTCAGCAACATTGGCCTCAGTGACCACAGCACACATGTCAGCTTCTGTCAAGTTGGCTTGAGCCTTCTTGTTGCGACACTCGAAGGATTTATGTCCTTGCTTTCCACAGAAGTTACATATTCCAGAGAACCTTTGAGAAGTATGATCATTCTGACTGCTCTTGTTCTTGAACTTCTGGAAGTTCTTTGGTGGCATCTTTCTTTTGCCTTTGTTTTGGTGTCATTTGTTCTGCCACTTGCCTTGATTGGTGTTTTGGTGTTCAACCATGTTCGCATTGTGTTCGCGAATTTTCATACCTACACCAATCTGTTGTTCTCGATTCGTCGACTCTACGCGAAGCTTAACAATCAGATCTTCAAGGCTCATATTCTTTTTCTTCAGCCTGAGGTAGTTCTTGAAGTATGTCCAACCAGGAAGAAGCTTCTCAATGATGCAGCAACCCTGAAAGGTTTCACACAACTGCATTCCCTCAGCATGTATGTCGTTAAGGAGTCTTTGCAACTCATCGACTTGATCCATCAGTGGCCTTGAATCTACCATCCGATATTGCATGAATTTTGCCACAGTGAATTTCTGAGTACCAGAATCTTCAATGCGATACTTCTTGTCTATTGAATCCCACAGATACTTAGACGTTTCAGCGTTTTCGTACACCCCAAACAGAGAGTCCGAAAGGCTATTCAGAATATAGCCCTTGCACAGGAAGTCAGCATGTTCCCAAGCATGGACACTCGCAAGTGCATGTGGATCAGTGTTGTCTTCTGGCAGAACAGGTTTCACTTCACTAGTGTACTTCTGCAGATTCAGCGTTGTCAGGTAGAAGAACATCTTCTTTTTCCACATCTTAAACACTGTCCCATCAAACTTGCTTGGAGGAGCAACATGATTCCCAGATGGAACTTTCACCGTTTCGATCAGACTCGTAGTCGTTTGATCCAATTTGTCACTGGTTTTCTCCATTGTTCCAGAGTTGTTGTCAACGTCGATTGTCATTCTATTAAGACAAAAGAAATACAACTTTTAATTAGTACCGATAGATAAAGTTAAGAATCGCAATTCAAATACTGATATCGAACTAAATCGCATTGGTGTCGATCGATACTCCTTGGTATCGATCGATACACACACAATGTCTATCGATACACCCATATGGTGTCGATCGATGCACATATAGTGTCGATCGATGCATCCTAGGTGTCGATCGATGCAAGTGAATTTTGCACAGGATCAATCGATGCACCACAGTGTCGATCGATACATGTTAATTTTACACAGTATCGATCGACATAGACCTAACTTGGTCGATGCACAGTATCGATCGATACACCTCAGTGTCGACCGATACCACTCGATGCAAAGTATCGATCGATACACCTTAGTGTCGACCGATACGACTGTTTGCATAGTATCGATCGATGCACCTCAGTGTCGACCGATACAACTCGATGCAAAGTATTGATCAATACATGTTAATGTAGACCGATACAACTGTTTGCATAGTATCGATCGATGCACCTCAGTGTTGACCGATATAAATTTTGTCTAGTATCGATCGATACCATGAGGTGTCGATCGATACTCACAAGGCTTCGATCGCAATCGAACCTATCAAGAACCATAAGTTGTGTTCGTTGATTATACCGTTCTTTAATCGCAATTAAAGACGGTTGTAGAAGATGTTTAAAGCATTAATGCTTCTACTACACGTTTCAAGTTGCTAAATAGCTTTTTGATAACGTTTGAGTATCACTAGCAGATGAACATCTTCTTAAAAATAGAATAGACAGGGATTGCCTCTACTACACGTTTCAAGTTGCTAAAAAGCTTTTTGATAACGTTTGAGTATCATCAGTAGTAGAAGAATCGTTTTAAAAACCGTTTGAAAACGTTTATTTACTCGTGATTAAAGATCCGATTGAAGTAATAAAACAAAATCGGATCTTCTTTCAGTTAAGATTGTAGGTCCAAAATTTCGCACAATAGACAGGATAAGATTTAATCACGATTATATAAATAAACAGTAAGGAACAGACGATTCATAAAATGATAAAGCAATAAATAAATCTAAAGAGGCGAGATGAATCTCTTTCCTGAACTCAAAGAATCTTCCGTAGTGCGACGGGTTATAATAGATCCATGAGTCCCATGATACAACCAAAGTAATATGTATCATCTACACTTGATATCAGATCTGTCAAACATTGTAACTACAATACTCTCGAATAGAAACTTACTCTAAACAGTAGGGAATTGAGAGAACTCTTGCTAGAACTTTTAGGATGTGTTTTTAGTGTATCAGAGGATGATTTTAAAGGTAAAAATCGGACTGTATATATAGGAGAGAGGCTAGGGTTTTTCTCAGACAGAAACAGAATATTCCTCAGAATATTCTAGGCGGCTGCGACTTTTAAGTCGGCCCGTTGAGTATCGATCGATACCAAGGGGTATCGATCGATACCTCTAAAAGTCCACGAGCCCATCAGGCCCAAGATGCGATCGACGCACGTGTGGTCTTTTCTTCTCTCTTGTTATACGCGAGAAAACATTTCTCAGCCAATGAAAACATTTCATTCAAATGAGTTTCACTCATTTCTTTTCACACTAACACAATTTTATCAAGCCCTCAAGCTTTGACAAAAAATTAGTTTCAACAAAACCTACACAAGTTGCCAACGTCTTCAAACTGCTACTACTACATCGGAAACCTACTTGTCGCCGGAGATGAAAAACTCTACGATGAGAGAACGAGCGGTTACAAAAAACCGTTATGAGAAGTAAAGAGAGAAAAAGAACATGAGCAAGAGTAACTGTTCTCATTCTTCTTAACCCACAAAGAAGATTCACAAATGAATCGAAAACCCATAAGAAAATAAAAAGAATCAAATTCCAGAAATGAGTCAATCCAAAACTGGGTAAATGACAGACAATTTTATCATTCATCTCTAGACATCCGCTCAGAAAAAAAAAATCTACAATAAAATTGAGGATTGATCAGAGTTATGCTTCAGATCAGACGGAGATCGAAAGATGTTGAAAGCATTGAAAATAATCGCCTTGGAGTTCGCTTCCAGAGTGAAACGGTTTTTCCTTCCTTCCTTAGAGATGTTTTTATATATATGTTTTGAAGATCTATACCTATTACTAGCCCTGAGACTTCATATCCGGGATCCGGCATCCGCTCCGCTCCGGAAAATAGGATATCTGGTATGGGCGGAGGCGGAGGCGGATGGTAAAATAAGTCACTGCCGGAGCTCCGCACATCCGGATTTTTTTTTTTTTTTTTTTTTTTTTATAAAAAAAACGGTTCGTCTTCTTCTGCCAAGCCTTCTGGTCCGACCCGTCAAGGTCATCCCATGATAAGATCTGGTGTAGATCTTATCTGTTTTAAGAAAGATGTAAGAAATTCAGAAGAAAGGAGATGAGAAACAGAAAAAACGAGGAAGAAGAAGAAAAGAATCGAGAAGAGAAGAAACAAAAAAGTCGGGTCGGGTGTGGGTCGAGTTTTTTTTTTTAAGCAGGGCGGGTGCGGGTCGAGGGTTTTACAATGCGGGTCGGTGCGAGTCGAAAGTTTTAGAACCGCGGGTTTACGGGTTGAAAGTTTTAGAACCGCGGGTTTACGGATTAGAACCGAAAGTTTTAGAACCGCGGGTTCGTAGAGCATGAATCTAGATTTTTTTTTTTTTCAGTGGAAAAAAAAACTGGATATCCGCGGATATCCGGATTTTTAAGCGGATATCCGGATATTCGGATATCCGGGTTTTCAGAGGCGGAGGCGGATAGCATAGTTGCACATCCGACCGGAGGCGGAGACGGATGCGGATACCCTCATTTTGGCCGGATATCCGGCTCCGTCTAAGGGCTATCTATTACCTCATTGCTAGCTGATTTATAACTATATTTTTTTTTTATAACCGGGGGAATTCTAGGTCAAAACCGAGATTAATTTTTGAAGCTTGTAAAAATCCAGAGTTTTTTTTGCCACGCTTAAGACATTCAAAATGGGCTAACTATAATTTAAATCATAGTAGGGAAACTCGAACCTTAATGAATAAATCATGGATTACTAGACCTGTTAGTTATCTGTAACCATTTTACTCTGTTAAATAGCTTGTAATCTTATAACAGTAGAAAATTTTGGTTTTCAGATTTATTGTTTTGTTTGTCGGTGCTCCCATTTCTTTTTTCTTTGACAAACTGATAATTTTATAGTTTGTGACTTTTTGTTTGTCGGTAGAACAAAACAATTATAACGATTAATTAATAATTTATAGTTGACGGAAAAGAATTAAAAATTAAAAAATTATATAACATCGTAAGTCATATATGGAATTCAATTCATCTTCGTAAGTCAAAACAGTATTTGATATGTTTAACGATCATATGAATGTTACGCAACAACTAAACTCATTTTCTAATTTGGCTTATATGAATTAATTTACTTTAAAATGATGATCTAACTTTATCCAAAAATTAATAAACATATACGAACTGCATTTGTAATATTTTACTAATCTAATATATAAAAGATGGCCAACTCTCTTCAGTTGAGCGTCACATCATCATTTGGAAAGAATGGTATGTGTCCAAAATTATTTATTTATTTAATTGTTTTTTTCTTAATCTTTTGAATTTGCACAAGTGTTAGTCATTTATACTTAACTAAGATTTAACCCGCAGGGTAATTTTTTTAAAAAACTTGTTTTGAAATTTTTAAAAAATTATTTTTATTTGAATTTTATAATATTTATAACTTATGATTATAGATAGAGTCAAACAGAATAATTTTTCTATTTAACCCGTCTTGCAGTGCACTAAAATTTTATTTGGACTAACCCGTAAAACCTATAATCTTGAAAACATAAATCTATGACTGTAGTTTTGTGGTTAGTTCACAAACTCTTTAAATATCAATTTTCTTGTGTCTAACTTTTTATAAAATTAGTAAAATATTTTTCAACTTTTATTTTGATATAAATTCAAATAAAATATAATAAACTATAGTGAAAAATATATCAAGGTTTCGAATATATTTTTTCTTTAAATATATATGGATTATTTATTATTTAAAAATATATAATAGATAACATCTGTAATACAAAATAAATACTTTCCTTATTCTTATCACTAATTATAAAAGATAATTTTATCCTTTCCTATTTCAATTATTCTTTGTTATTTGTAATGACATTTCATGTAATAACTTACAAAACAAAGTTTATTTTTAAAAATGTCTTCTTAAATAATATTATAGAGATTTTTAGTAACGTTTATGCACAAAAACCCTCCAAATTTCTCCATCACTCTAATCTTAAAAACATCATTTAAATATTTACATAAATACTATCGACTTGGTTCCAATGACAAATCCATAACTTTTAACATTAGAACATCTTAATATATATAATCAATTACTCAATAAAATAAGATACTCAATAATGTTTTCAAATAATATAATTTCTCTTTCAAATTTACAATCTTATCATGAAATAAATATTATTTTACAGTCTTAGCCACGTCTCACATATACATCTCAAAATAATTCAATATTTTTTATTCTTATACCTGGGTGCACAGAATAGTCTTGAAAAACATTGAATATATACAACAAACCTTCATAGGCAAATGCAGTTGAGTTTATTTGTAATTTATAAACTTATTATAAATGAAACTATAGTAATTTGATATAAAATATACAAACAAATACAATGTAAAAAATGTTAAGAACAAAAACAATAGTATCAAATACTTCGAAGATATAAACCAGCGCGTATGCGCGGGTAATCACCTAGTAGAAGTAAAACTAGAGTTTTTTTTTTCCTCAAGTCAAAAGGGAGAATAGAAGCTCCCTCTGTCGAACACTAGCTGCCTCTCTTCATTCATTCCGATCTCCCTTTCTGGCGGTCGCCGATTCTCACTGCTGCCGAAAAATGGACTCACTTGTTATCGCTGCTTCCCTCGACTACTTGTGCTCGGAGATTCGAAGGTATTGACTCTGAATCTGGTTTTCGTCTCCCTTTGCATATCTGTTTGAAGTCGCATGTGTCGGTTAGGGCATTCGGTTGTGGTGCTATGCTGTTCTTGGTAAGCTTCACAAGCTCTCTCTCAGTTAGATGCGTGAGGACGGCATCTCCGGTAGAGTTAGTTTTGGTTCTTCCCTGTTTTTGTGAACCGCCCTCGTTGCTCCTCCTCGCCGCCTGTACTCCTTGGGTAAGTTCATGCACTGTCTTTGGTAGGGTTTTAGGAGTAGACTGTTGGCTGGCTTTGGTTTGGTTAGCTTGAGGACAGTAGTCGAAACAGTGTCGTCATGCCTCTTCTCCTTTTCTCGATTCCGTCTGTTAGTATAGAGTATATGGGTCTGGTGGCTATAAAGTGTTTTCCCTGTTCTGTTGATTCAAGCCTCTCCGGTTCATCTTCTCCGGCAAGAGCTTCATTTTCGATAAAGTTTTGGATGACCAAACTCCTTCTCCGCCGTGTGTTGTTCTCTCTAGTGCCATTGCCACCGGAGCCTCCGGATCCGCCGCCTCCTGCTCTGTTGTCCACCGCCTGATACTCTCACCCCTCTGCAGTTTTTAGGACGATCCCTTCCGGCGTTTCTCCGGTCAAAGAAACCATAGTCTATTTCGTCCGAGCTTGTAACAGTTCTGGCTTCTCTTCATCGTGGGTCTGGCCCAATATAACCCTCATGGTATTTAGCCCTTCATATGTCCGGTTAGCCGACCTGATGCTTATACGGTTTTATACCGCCAACCTTTCACTCATTTGAACCATCTATCGTAAAAAGCTATCGTCCCCTCCGCCAACTTTCCTCTCTTTGAAAGGTATTTTCCTCTCATGCTTATTGCCGAGAAATCTGATGAACGTTTTTATCGAGTTGTCTTCTTACGTAACGGTCTATACGGGGTTATAAGAGACATACGATTTCGTTTCTACGAATATCAGAGGTAGATGTTCGCCTTCAAAATCACATGTGACGAATTTCAAACTCTCCGACTTTGCCGTAAAGTGATTGACGCATTTAAGTTTGTCTCAAATTCATTGGTCATCTTACAAGATGGATCTATTTGCTCTATGTTCTATTGTTTTGAATTTGTGTTGTAGTGATCTAAGAGGATGCTTAATTCCCTCTCTTTGTACTTTTAAAGTTTAATCTAATGAAGAAAATGTTGAAAAAAAAAAGAAGAAGTAAAACTAGAGGACCTCATTTCAATTTCACGATATTAAATCAAGAATTATTCCAAATAATAAATAATTAGAATAATCTTCGTGATTTGCTATCTCAACACATATATATGATTTTTTATTAATGCGTTCATCACAAATAAATATAATGCTGCTTATTATTTTTGTTTAATTTCATTTTTTTAACTCGTTTATTTTTTATTTAAAAGATAAAAATAGTTATATATTTTTTATTCAATAAATTATCACTGTTCTTGTTTGGCATGAACAAGCAGTTGAAAAAAAATAATATAGAAAAAGTAAACATTGTGAATTTAAGATTTTTACTGGTAACAAAGCAGAGAAGACTAATTTTACTAATCTACTAAATTTTACATTAGGGATATATATATAGCAACACTTAATAGCAAGCGAATAAAAGAACTGGAAAACAATTTGCTTTCAGCCCCAAAAAAAATAGTGTTGTCTTCCGGGAAATTGATTTTTACGTTCGGAAATTGTATAATTAGTTTTTTTAATATTGATATATTATTTTGTTACAAATTACGAGAATTATTATATCGACGATTCTATAACGGATAATTATATCGCTTTATGAGTATTCAAACCAAAATCTGCACCACGTTGAAAATCTCCTATAAATTTATCTCTATTAATCTGCATAAATGATAATAAATTGTAACATAAATCTCTTAATAAAAAAGAATTAATGAACTTTTGATCAACTAGTGGCCAAGATGGCTTTCACAAATGCGACTTACTCAAAATATAAAAAATGTAATTCATGTTTTTTCGTGCTAAATAATTTCGTTTAAAGACTAATTTAAAGTCCATAATTGTATTAGTTGTGAACGCGTATTTGAACAAAGCACATAGCCTTAAAATCCACACATTGAGTCATCGTTACATTTACTTTCCCTTTTCTTCCTTCTCCCTCCATTTTCAAGTCCTCAGAGAAGAAGCTTTTTGCTCTTTTCCAGCTTCCAAAATCGAAGATGCACGCCAAAACCGACTCCGAGGTGACGAGCCTCGCGGCGTCGTCACCAGCCAGATCTCCTCGTCGACCAGTCTACTACGTCCAATCGCCGTCGCGTGATTCTCACGACGGAGAGAAAACGGCGACATCGTTTCACTCAACTCCGGTACTAAGTCCGATGGGATCTCCGCCGCATTCTCACTCCTCCATGGGCCGTCACTCACGAGAATCCTCCTCCAGCCGATTCTCCGGGTCTTTAAAGCCTGCGTCTCGGAAAGTCAACCCTAACGACGGTTCGAAGCGGAAAGGACACGGCGGAGAGAAGCAGTGGAAAGAGTGTGTGGTGATTGAGGAAGAAGGTTTGTTAGATGATGGCGAGAGAGACGGTGGTGTTCCTCGCCGATGCTATGTGTTGGCTTTCATCGTTGGATTCTTCGTACTCTTTGGTTTCTTCTCTCTTATTCTCTACGGAGCTGCTAAACCTCAGAAACCAAAAATCACAGTCAAGGTTAGTTTTCTACCCTTTTTTTTTCTCACAAACCCCAAAATCTTGCTCCGATTTTGCCTTCTCTTAGCTCAAATTCGCTTAATCGTGCTCTCAAATGGTCAGATCGAGAGTCGAAATTAGAAACTTCCAAATCTGAGTATCCCAAACTCGTAAATCCACAAATCTGATCCAGAAATCGATTCAGATCTGAACTGTTTTGAGTCCAGAATCATCTCCTTCTCTTCCAATTTTGCAGAGTATAACATTCGAGACACTCAAGGTCCAAGCTGGTCAAGATGCTGGTGGAGTAGGAACCGATATGATCACGATGAACGCGACTCTGAGAATGTTGTATCGAAACACCGGAACTTTCTTTGGCGTCCATGTAACTTCGACTCCGATCGATCTCAGTTTCTCTCAGATCAAAATCGGCTCCGGATCGGTATGTCCTAACCAAATCCCTAAATTTTCCCGTTGAATGTTTGTTTTCAAGTGTTCCGATAAAATTGGAACGATACAGAGAAGATTAACATAGTCTTCTGACACACACAAATCCAAAAAAATGGTCTAAACTTGTTTTCATTGTATGTTGAATCATAAATCTCTAAATTTTTTTCGTTGAATGTTTGTTTTCAAGTGTTCGATCTTCTTTGTATCGTTCCAATTTTATCGTACACCGAAAACAAACATTCAACGAAATTTTTTTAGGGATTTATGATTCAACATACGATGAAAACAAGTTTAGACCATTTTTTGGATTTGTGTGTCAAAAAGCTACGTTAATCTTCTATGTATCGTTCTATAGGAGATGGTCTAAACTTTCATTGTCATGAGACCAAATTGGGTAATTTCTTGTTGTGGGTTTGATTTATGATATTGCAGATTGAGAAATTTTATCAGTCAAGGAAGAGCCAGAGAACGGTATTGGTACATGTGATCGGAGAGAAGATTCCGTTATACGGAAGTGGTTCGACTTTAATCCCGCCGCCGCCTCCAGCTCCAGTTCCGAAACCCAAGAAGAAGAAAGGAGCTCCAGTCGTCGTTCCTCTGCCGCCTGCACCTCCTGCGCCAGTGCCAATGAGGCTCAGCTTCGTGGTCCGGTCGCGGGCTTACGTGTTGGGGAAGTTAGTGCAGCCAAAGTTCCTCAAGAAAATCGAGTGTGACATCAACTTCGAACACAAGAATCTCAATAAGCATATAGCTATCACCAAGAATTGCACCGTCACTACTGTTTGAAGAAGGGAGCCACACCAAAAAAAAAAAACACTTGTAGTGAAGCAAAAACGATGTCGTATACGGTAACGTGATTTACAGCTCAACGGGCAGCGCGTGGTGGGTGCCCGGAAGAGAGAACCATTGTCGGTGGCTTTAATTTACTTGAGTGGTTTGGTTATATTTGTCACTTGGAGAATATATAATTTTATGATGTGTATCGTCTCTAGCAAACACGAGGAATCAAATTTTATTTATTTGTTTTTTGTTCTTTTCATTTATTTTTTTCGGAATATGTTAAATTTATTTGTTTTGGTTAATGCAACGATGACAATACCGAGTTTCTCTAAACGTCAAGCAAACTTTGCACGTTCTACACAACATAAAAGACTTTAGGTAATGTCATGCCTAAGCTTAAGAAAGCAATGGATATTATCAGCTAGATTCGAAATAGATTATTTGAATTTTCTAAAAGTAATTAAGAATTCGTTAGATTAGTCTTCTTTCAAATTGGAATTAACCATTTTTATAACTTTTGAAGATATTTTAAGGATTTTAGTTAAAATTTAATTTTACGTAGCTTAAATGTTCAAACTAACTCTTGTAAAAAAGCGCGAGCACTAGATTACCTTTTTTTTTCATGTAAATCACATTAACCGGTATGGTTTGATTCTCGAAGCAAACATCTTACCAACCAAATTTGATTTAATAAATAGAATCACTACAAGAAAACTGTCATTTTACAACGAATTAGTTCGTCGTAATTTTAGCGACGAATTAACGATGAATTTTACGAATTCGTCGTACAAAAATTCGATATAAGTATGTTGTTAATTTACAACGAATATATATTTTTTTATTACATTGGACTTACATCAGATTTTTTATAATTAAAAAAATATTCGTCGTAAAATTGTTGCTAATTAGCAACGAAATAACAAAGATTTTTTTTATATAGAATAACCTAATATTGTTAATGTTAGATGTAGAATAACCTAATACTTGAATTCTATATTTGTATATAATGCAATGCTTTCATATTGTATTGAATAATAAATCTTTTACAACCTCTAAGGTTTCTTTGACATAGCCCTCAAAAGGCTTAAACCATCATCTCACATTTTTCAAAATTTATTAAATTTCGGGGACACGACTTTCCTAGATATTTGGAATTTACAATATTTTACATAAATATTTAAAACTAACCGAAGTCTACTTAACCATGTGGAACTATATTCCATTCATTCCACGTGATTTCCATTCTAATACATGGATACGTAAATTTTACTAGTTAGATCTATGATTAGTGTGGTACATTTAAGTTATATAGTGTGGCATTGATTGTTGAAACTAATTTTTTGTTAAAGTTCGAGGGCTTGATAAATTTGTGTTAGTGTGAAAAAAAATGAGTTAAATTATTTCTAATGAAATATTTTCATTGACCGAGAAATGTTTTCTCGTGTATATATTTTGGAATGGTTGTGTCATTAATTTAAATGATGAACAACATGAGAGAAGAAAAGACCACACGTGCGTTGATCGCACATTGGGCCTTGTTGGGCTCGTGGAATTTTAGAGGTATCGATCGATACCCCTTGGTATCGATCGATACTCAACAGGCCGACTTAAAAATCGTAGCCGCTAGAATATTCTGAGGAATATTCATTTTCTGTCTGGGAAAAACCCTAGCCTCTCTCCTATATATACAGTCCGATTTTCACCTTAAAAATCATCATCTGATACAGTAAAAATACATCCTAAAAGTTCTAGCAAGAGTTCTCTCAATTCCCTACTGTTTAGAGTAAGTTTCTTTTCGAGAGTATCGTAGAATAATGGTCGACAGATCTGATATCAAGTGTAGATGATATAGTTAAACTTTGGTTGTATCCTGGGACTCATGGATCTATAAAAACCCGTCGCACTACGGGAGATTCTTAGAGTTAAGGAAAGAGATTCATCTCGCCTCCTTAGATCTATTTTATTGCTTTATCGTTTTATGAATCGTCTGTTCCTTAATGTTTATTTATATAATCGTGATTAAATCTTATCCTATCTATAGTGCTAAATTTTTGTCCTACAATCTTAACTCTAAGAAGATTCAATTTTTGTTATTACTTCAATTGGATCTTTAATCACGAGTAAATAAACGTTTTCAAACGGTTTTCTAAAACGATTATTCTACTGCTGATGATACTCAAACGTTATCAAAAAACTTCTTAGCAACTTGAAACGTGTAGTAGAGGCAATCTCCATCTATTCTATTTTTAAGAAGATGTTAATCTGCTAGTGATACTCAAACGTTATCAAAAGGCTGTTCAGCAACTTGAAACGTGTAGTAGAAGCAGTATTGCTTTAAACATCTTCTACAACCGTCTTTAATTGCGATTAATGAACGGTACAATCAATGAACGCACCTTGTGGTTCTTGATAGGTTCGATTGCGATCGAAACCTTGTGAGTATCGATCGACACTGAGGTGTATCGATCGATACTATGCAAAAAGTTGTATCGATCGACACTGAGGTGTATCGATCGATACTATGCAAAAAGTTGTATCGATCGACACTGAGGTGTATCGATCGATACTATGCAAAAGTTTGTATCGATCGACACTGAGGTGCATCGATCGATACTATGCATCGACCAAGTTGGGTCTACATCGATCGATCATGTGAAAGATTCACTTTCATCGATCAACACCTAGGGTGTATTGATCGACACTGGGTGTGCATTGATCAACACCAGTAATGCATCGACTGACACAGTATGTGCATCGAGCATCGATCAACACCAGTGATGCATCGATTGACACAGTATGTGCATCGAGCATCGATCAACAACAGTGATGCATCGATCGATACCAAGGAGTATCGATCGACACCAGTTATGTATCGATCGACACCAAGTGTGCATCGATCGACACTGAGTGATTAAGCATCGATCGACAGTTTGCATCGACCAGTTCGGGTATGTATCGATCGACACTGGTAAAGCATCGATCGACACTGGTAGGGCATCGATCGACACCGTGTGTGCATCGATCGACACCTACAGTCGCATCGATTGAGACTATGCTAAAGCATCGATCGACACGTGTTATGTATCGATCGATACTGTGTGCATCGATCGATATCAAGGAGTATCGATCGACACCAACGCTGTTTGGTTCGATATCAGGATTAGAATTACGATTCTTAACTATATATCGGTACAAATGTAAAGTTTGCGTACAAGCGAATGGAACGTTTTAAAACGCTTCCCGGGTTAGGGTTTGCGAACACCTAACATCAAACTCGTTTAGAACGGTTTGAAGAACGCTCTGCGGAGGTTAATGTTAAACGCTTTATCGCGTCTCCTATAAAAGGCTAATCAAACGTGTTTCGAGAAACCGTTTGACGAACACTCTGAGGAGGTTCGAACTTGAACGCAAGTTTGCGGTTCAAAACTTTAGAACGCGCACATGCGGTTCTAGTTGTTTCGATATGCGGATCTTAAATTAAAATTTAATTCCGTATCGATAAATATCATCAATAAAAGTGTGATGGTTTAATGAGTTCGCGGACGTTTATAAACGGTTCGATAAGTGACAACTTTGTGGTATTAATCCCGCGTCGTTTAGCGTTTATGAAAATGTCATAGCGTTTCTCGTAGAACCGGCTAAAACAATTATCAAACGCGATCCACGAAACGAATCAGCGAACGCTCTCCGGAGGTTCAGATTAGAACGCATGATAGCGATTCTAAAACGATTTCATAATTCGTTATAATCGGTTTTTAAAACTGCGGTTTCAAAATCAAAAAGAAAGAGTTTCAGATTCTCATCGAATACTCTCAATGTTTAATTATTAATAATTAAATTGATGCAACGTTGAAATCGTTAAACAGTCTTTAGTTTAAAGACGTGTTAAGTTACAATATATTGCACATAGCTCAATACTATGTTTCCAAAAATTTGCTATTTTGGAATAATTAATTGATGTTCAATTAAGTATTATAGGCTGATTTAATCGGTTAATTAAATCATTGGGTTAAGTTAGCAGGCCTCTTGCGATTCTTGACAGGTTATCAAGAAAACTAATACAATTCGATATTGTATTAAGTTTATTAAATTGCGAAATTTCTGAATTAATTCTAGAAATCGAATTTAATTTTACCCTTTAACTTGAGAGTGGGGTATTGGTTAGTATATTAATTTGGTTTGTTTATCTTGAACAAAATCAAATTTCAATATGACTAACAACACCAATGTGATCATTGTTAGATTCGGTGGTGTAAAAGACAATGGAATGGCTGAAGCCAATATAGTCGAGATAGACATGTGTAATGTCATCCTCAGAGTCAATATGGTTGAGCATAATCCACAAGAGTTGTGGTATTATATATGCGTTGATATGGGAATGTTTCCCTCCTACCATAAATAATGACAAGAACTTAATCATAGTGCTGAAGTTGACTTCTCAAAGAAGCTCACTCTCACTGATGTAAAGCATGTGTTAGAGATGCATAAAAATCTTATTTAGGGCACAATGCTAATTAAGCATGTATTGACAAATAATGCTGTCTATATTAAGGACGGACTGGTCCAAATTAACGTTGAGACAGTCGGACTTAAAATTAATGTAACCATTGTTGTTGACATTAATGAGAAATAATCATTTGCTTATGGTACAGAATCTCTTAGTATTTAATCTGAATGTTTCAGTCACATTATATTCGAATCTATGCGTAGATTGAATGAAATTCTGGAATACAAAATAAGCAAAGATAAGTGTGAGGTTTGCGTTCCAACCAAACTCACTAAAACACCATCATCGAGCGAACCTCTTGGTTTGATTCATACAAAAGGTGGTGAGAAATATTTCGTGACTTTCATTGAAGATTGTACGAAATATAGTTATGTCTAGTTGCTAAGAAGCAAAGACGAGACCTTGGAAAACTCAAGGAGTTTAAACTCGAGGTTGAAAACCAACTCGAAAGAACTATCAACATAGTTTGAAGTGATAGAGGACATGAACATGGTAGTATCCATCAAAACGATTGATCCCTACTCACCTAAATCCAATGGAGTTGCTGAAAGAAAGAACAGAACTCTCAAGGAAATGATGAATGCAATGTTGCAGGAATCTGGGTTAGTCCAGAAATGTGGGGGACGCATTGCTTACCGCAAGTTATACCCTGAACTAAATACCACACAAAGTCACTGGAAATGCTTCATGTGAACTTTGGAAAAGTAATGTGTTTTTATACAAATACATGAAAGTGTGGGGGTGCCTAGCAACCACCTAAGAGGGTGACAATCGGACCAAAAAATGGTGGATTGTATCTTCATTGAATATGCACAAAATGTAGTGCTGATAGCCTTCTGGTGTATAAATTAGATATATCAGACATCCAAGTAATCACGGTAACCAAGGAATGTGTCTTCCTTTGAACATGAATTTCCGTGTAAAGGATAAGCTCTAGTACCTCACGAATTGAGGCGAGCAATTGAGTTCTTGGGCTCTTACGCTTTTATGCGTATCGATCGATACCCCTCGGTATCGATCGATGCTTGACGGGCATGGGGCCTTAGATCGATCAATGCTGGTACTTCTGTAAAGAAGCAGAAGAGGCTAAAGTTGAAATTAGTCGTATGCTGATTGGAATCACATCAATATGAGATCTTGTAATCCATCAAATGGATGTAAAATCTGCCTTTCTAAATGGTGCGTCCCTAAGTGATCACTCCAGAGGAAGGCTGATGAGAGGCAGTGCTGCAGCAAAGGGAATCGCGATGGTGGTGTGAGACAAGGGTGTAATCGCGATGATGAAGTGGTGATGGAGTGTTGACGTGTTGATGATCTCGTGAAGGTAGGAGAACAGGTGATGATACGAGTGTATGGTTGAGGGGATTAGATGGAGAAGAACCGATAGAAGAGTTTCTGATTCACAAGTGTAAAGAAACTCGAATTCAGAGAACGTATTCTTAGAATCAGATGGAGAGAAGAAATCCTGGTTGTGCAATTGCATCTAAAATCTTCGCTGAAAAAAACAAAGGGGCGTGGCTTGGGGTTTTATAACTCAACCCTAGCAACACAACCTAAACAACAGAGCGTTTGAAATAAAACAACAAGGCGTCTAAAGTTTAAATAAAACAGCGAGGCGTCCCAACCATAAGGTTCCTAATCGGTGCACCTCTAAAACAACTAAATACTAAGCCAGTGTGACTTGTACATTATTACCCAATGGTCGTGATTCCTAAGTAACTCGACGTAATGATTCATCTGCCTCGTTAAAAACCCTGTTGAGAAAACCCAGTGGGACAAAACTCAACATGGGAAAAGAGTACAGAATCCTCAACTAAGTTACTTAGTCTTCAGAACCGGGTGTAGTCTTCAAAGTGGAGATGTTGAAGACTTGGATCGATGGTAGATTGAGTGATGAGTGAGTGAGAGTGAGGGAGTGAAGTAGGAGTGAGTGAGCTTCACTCGCCATCTCCTTAGCTCTGGATCGAGTGATCACTCCAACTGGCTCCATCTCCTTGTCTGCTTCTGCTTCCTCAGCTTCCTTGCTTTCCATGATCATATCATCCCCTCCCTCTTGAAAAGGATTTGTCCTCAAATCGAAATCTTGGAGATCGATCTGATAGGCATTGTTGTTGATCTTCTTGACGACTTCAAAGGGTCCATCAACTCGCGGCATCAGTTTACTCTTTCTCTCTTCTGGAAATCTGTCCTTGCGTAGGTGAATCCACACTAAGTCGCCTTCTTCAAAGACCATCTCCTTCCTGCCCTTGTTTGCTTGTTTCTCATACTGCTTAGTCTTCTTTTCTATGTTCTCCTTGGCTTTTGCGTGTATCTCCCTGACCTGTGCAGCCTTTGCTGTACCATCTAAACTACATTGAACACTTAAAGGCAAAGAGATCAAGTCTAGAGGTGATTGAGGGTTAAAACCATAGACGATTTCAAAAGGAGAGAATAGAGTTGCATAGTGCTTAGCGTGATTATAGGCAAACTCTACGTGTGGTAAGCAGGCTTCCCAGGACTTGATATTATCTTTCACCAACGCCCTCAGGAGTGTAGACAACGTCCTATTCACCACCTCTGTCTGGCCATCAGTCTGAGGATGACAAGTAGTGGAAAAGGCCAGCTTAGTTCCTAGCTTTGCCCATAACGTTCTCCAGAAGTATCCTAGAAACTTGGTGTCTCGGTCTGACACTATCTCTTGAGGTATGCCGTGCAGACGTACTATCTCCCTGAAAAATAAGTTAGCTACACTAACAGCATCATCTGTCTTGTGACTAGCAATGAAGTGAGCCATCTTGCTAAACCTGTCAACAACTACAAAAATCGAATCTCTACCATTTCTGGTTCGAGGTAAGCCCAATACAAAATCCATAGATATATGAGTCCAGGGTTGAGAAGGAATAGGTAGAGGAGTATACAAACCGTGAGGCTGTACTTTACTCTTTGCCATCTTGCAAACAGCACACCTAGAACAAACCTTCTCGACGTCTGACTTCATGTTAGGCCAGTAGAAATGATCCTGCAGTGCAAGTAGAGTCTTTGATATACCGAAGTGTCCAGCTAGTCCACCACTATGAGCTTCTCGAACTAGCAGCTCTCTGATTGACCCTCGTGGTATGCACAGCCTGTTGTTGTAGAACAAGTATCCATCCTGCCTAAAGTATTTCTCAAAAGCAAACTTATGACATTTGCCATAGTTCTCGGCAAAATCAAGGTCAGTTTCGTACAGAGATATTATATGTTCAAATCCATCAATTTTCGAAGACAAGGTAGAGACAAGAGTGTACCTTCTGGATAATGCATCTGCGACTACATTATCCTTACCTTTCTTGTACTTAACAATGTATGGGAATGTCTCAATGAACTCCATCCACCTGGCATGTCTCTTGTTGAGCTTCTGCTGTCCTTTGAGGTACTTCAGAGACTCATGGTCTGTGTGAATGACGAATTCTTTGGGCCACAGGTAGTGCTGCCACGTTTGAAGAGCTCGAACCAATGCATAGAGCTCCTTGTCGTATGTAGGATAGTTGAGGGTTGATCCTCCCAGCTTCTCACTGAAGTAAGCCACCGGTTTCCTATCCTGCATCAACACAGCGCCAATACCAATTCCAGATGCATCACATTCTACTTCAAACGTTTTCAAAAAGTCTGGAAGTACTAGGAGAGGTGAATTGATAAGCTTCTCTTTAAGGGCTGTAAAAGCATGCTCTTGTGCGTCTCCCCACTTGAATCCCACTTCTTTCTTGATAACTTCTGTCAATGGTGCAGCTATGGAGCTGAAGTTGCGAACAAAACGTCTGTAGAATCCTGCTAAGCCATGAAAACTTCGGACCTCTCCCACACTCTTCGGAGTCGGCCATTCCTTGATAGCTTTGATCTTTTCTTCATCTACTTTAACTCCTTCTGCACTTACTACAAAGCCTAAAAAGACAACTTCATTAGTACAAAAAGAACACTTAGAAAAGTTAGCAAAGAGAGATTGAGAGCGAAGAACATCTAGAACCGATCTGATGTGGTTTAGATGCTCCTCCAAACCTTTACTGTAGATGAGTATATCGTCGAAATAGACCACTACGAACACGCCAATAAAGGGTCTCAAGGCGTGATTCATCAGCCTCATGAAGGTGCTAGGAGCGTTGGTGAGACCAAACGGCATAACCAGCCATTCGTATAGCCCCTGCTTGGTCTTGAATGCTGTCTTCCACTCATCTCCTTCCTTCATTCTGATCTGGTGATACCCACTCTTCAAGTCGATTTTGGAGAAGATTGTAGACCCACACAGCTCATCCAGCATGTCATCTAGTCTTGGAATCGGATGTCTATACTTCACTGTTATGTTGTTGATAGCTCGGCAGTCCACACACATCCTCCAAGTCCCATCTTTCTTAGGAACTAGCAGAACAGGTACTGCACAAGGACTCAAACTCTCTCGTATATGTCCTTTACTCATCAGCTCTTCCACTTGTTTCTGCAGCTCCTTGGTCTCTACTGGATTAGTTCGATATGCTGGTCTGTTAGGCAAGGCAGAACCTGGTACAAAATCGATCTGGTGCTCTATTCCTCGAATTGGAGGCAAGCCTGGTGGTATCTCTTCTGGAAAAACATCCATGTATTCCTGTAAAATCTCTGTCATAGCACTAGGAAGCTCCTGTGATTGGTTAGTACTAACAAGGATGTCCTTGTATACAAACATAAAAGTAGTTAATTCAGGATCAAAAAGTTCAGAGAATTCACTGTGATTGATGTAGAGGCTGTTTGACACCTTCTCCTTATCCTGGCGACTCATATGCAGCTGGTCCTTGTAGATTTCACTCGGTGTTAGAGGCAGAAGAGTGACTTTGCGTCCTTTGAACTCAAAGGACTGCTTGTTGGTGTAGCCATCATGCATAACTCTTCTGTCGAATTGCCAAGGTCTGCCCAGGAGAACATGACTAGACTTCATTGGGATTACATCACACATCAACTCATCTTCATACTTCCCAATTGCTAGCTTGACTAACACTTGCTGTGAGACAGTTAAAGCTCCTTTGTTGTTCAGCCATTGTAACTGATACGGTCTGGGATGGGGCGTGGTCTTCAGATTAAGCTTCCGTACCATCTCTTCACTAGCAGCGTTGGTGCAACTTCCTCCATCTACAATCAAGGTACAGACCTTGTCTTGAACCACATATCTAGTATGGAAGAGGTTCTCACGCTGCTCTCTGTCATCTGGGTGAACCTGAACACTTAGTGTTCTGCGTGCTACAAGCATCTCCCCAACTGCTGCTGGTTCTTCTTCTTCTTCTACTGATTCAGTGTCTGTCTCGCCTGATGAACTATCTTGAGGGACAATCTGTCCTCCTTCTTGAAGCAGAAACATCTTCTTGTTAGGACAGTCTCTAGAGTAGTGTCCCATGCCTTGGCACTTAAAACACCTGATGTTGCTAGTAGATGTTCCACTTCTGGGTTTAAATTCGGTCTTGATCTCTTCTTTAATAGTCTGTGTCGTGGGCTTAGTATCTCTGGTGTAGGCTGGTTTGCTGATATCTCTGGGCTTTGGGATGTTAGGAGTGAATGTTGTTCTCCCAATCCTTCTCTTAATCTGCGATTCAATCAACTCTGCCTTATGCACCAGTTCTTGTAAATCTACATAACTCTGCAGTTCCACCTTGTCTTGAATCTCTCTGTTTAATCCTCCAAGGAATCGTGACAGTACCATGTCGTCACTCTCATTCAGGTCAGCCCTGATCATCAACGTTTCCAGTTCCTGGAAGTAGTCTCTAACTGATTTTGTGCCCTGATTGAGACGTATAAGCTTGTGTAGGAGCTCTCTTTGATAGTGTGCAGGCACGAATCTCCTTCTCATCTGCGTGACTAGTTGAGTCCAGGTAGTAACAGGAGGCTCTCTGTGTCGTTGTCTAGTAATTCCCAGCTGTTCCCACCACAAAAGAGCGTAACCACTGAATTCAGAGACAGCTATCTTCACCTTGTTAAGCTCATAGGTGCCTTGAACCGAAAAATTCGATTCCATCTTCCTTTCCCAATCAAGGTATACTTCTGGGTCGTTGGTGCCATAGAAGGAAGGGTATTGAACCTTGATATGGTTTAGCTGCTGT
Source organism: Eutrema japonicum (assembly GCA_030161315.1). NCBI lineage: Eukaryota > Viridiplantae > Streptophyta > Magnoliopsida > Brassicales > Brassicaceae > Eutrema > Eutrema japonicum. The sequence goes on from BSQW01000001.1 coordinate 38,356,126, forward strand.
CTTAAAGGATCATAGTCTCTGCCATTACCTCTGCCCTCATCTCTTCTTCTCAATGTCTCTTGACTATGATCAGAAGCTTCTCCATCTTCATAGTCTTCTGGGTCAGTTCCCATGAAGACTCGGTGCCCAGCTATATACTCTCCTCTACGATGCCTTTGTGCTGGATGTCCTTCAGCTCTGTCATCACCTCGTTTCCTAGACAGAGTGTCTCTGCTCCCAAATTGACTTCGATGAGTCTTGGCTTTAGGTCTGGTATCAAGTCTAGGTTTTCGAGAAGAGGCTCCAATCTTTCCTTTGCCCTTAGTGATGCGTATAGCCTCTGAGGGAGTTGGTGTATCTGAAGACTCATCCCCACTTGCACTCGGGTCCTTGAGAATACCACTAATTTGGGCTTCAAACTTCTCATTAAGCTGTTCAATCTGTTGAGTGAGTTGTATTGTCACAGCCTGATTTGACTCTCGGATTTGTTCGGCCATAGCTTTGTTCAGGGCTGCCATGGTCTCAGCTGAAAGCTCCATGGTACCTGAGGATCAAACAACAACTCGCAGTAATCTGGTCTTAAATGAAATCGCAAACAGATTTGATGCAGATACTAATTGATGCAGGTTCGATTTGATGCAGGTAATGAGATGCAACAGAACTAAGACTATGCACTTATCTATGCAGCTATGCAGGCCTAAAACAAAACAGAACAACAACAACCAATGATCCTAGACGAAACCTAAACAAAACGCGACCTAAGACAACAAAGAAAATAACACAAAACCTAGGTTTTTTCTAAGAGCAAGCAATTCGCGAAAACAGATGCTATGTGGCCTAGGGATGATGCGATTTCTCCCCTTTTTTTTTTTTTTTTTTTTTGAAGCTAACTAGCACAGAATACTAGCAACCTAAGATGATAAACGAATAACACAGCAATTCGACAAGCCCTAGTAGTCTAGCAACAACAACCTGCAATCGCGACAACCCTAGGTTTAAAACCTGCAATCGCGAAACTAAGGAGTTAGGGTTAGAGAGAACTCAGCCTTTGGTCCAGAGCTCGCTCTGATACCACTTGGTGCGTCCCTAAGTGATCACTCCAGAGGAAGGCTGATGAGAGGCAGTGCTGCAGCAAAGGGAATCGCGATGGTGGTGTGAGACAAGGGTGTAATCGCGATGATGAAGTGGTGATGGAGTGTTGACGTGTTGATGATCTCGTGAAGGTAGAAGAACAGGTGATGATACGAGTGTATGGTTGAGGGGATTAGATGGAGAAGAACCGATAGAAGAGTTTCTGATTCACAAGTGTAAAGAAACTCGAATTCAGAGAACGTATTCTTAGAATCAGATGGAGAGAAGAAATCCTGGTTGTGCAATTGCATCTAAAATCTTCGCTGAAAAAAACAAAGGGGCGTGGCTTGGGGTTTTATAACTCAACCCTAGCAACACAACCTAAACAACAGAGCGTTTGAAATAAAACAACAAGGCGTCTAAAGTTTAAATAAAACAGCGAGGCGTCCCAACCATAAGGTTCTTAATCGGTGCACCTCTAAAACAACTAAATACTAAGCCAGTGTGACTTGTACATTATTACCCAATGGTCGTGATTCCTAAGTAACTCGACGTAATGATTCATCTGCCTCGTTAAAAACCCTGTTGAGAAAACCCAGTGGGACAAAACTCAACATGGGAAAAGAGTACAGAATCCTCAACTAAGTTACTTAGTCTTCAGAACCGGGTGTAGTCTTCAAAGTGGAGATGTTGAAGACTTGGATCGATGGTAGATTGAGTGATGAGTGAGTGAGAGTGAGGGAGTGAAGTAGGAGTGAGTGAGCTTCACTCGCCATCTCCTTAGCTCTGGATCGAGTGATCACTCCAACTGGCTCCATCTCCTTGTCTGCTTCTGCTTCCTCAGCTTCCTTGCTTTCCATGATCATATCACTAAACGACCATTTAGAAGAGGAGATTTACATGAAACAACCCGAGGGTTATGTCACTCCTGAACAAGGAAAGAAAATAAGTAGACTTGCAAAGTCCTTATACGAGCTTAAGTTAGCTCCTAAGCAATATCTTGGAAAGTTTGACAACAAAGTGATGTCAAATAGCTTCCAAATCACTTAAGGTGATATACATCAAAAGTACTCCACATGGATACGTTTTGTTATGTTTATTTGATGACACGGTCATCATGGAAGCAAGAAGGACATAATCCAACACACTAAGGCCTTGATTGGTAGAGAATTTAAAAAAGCATTAAGCCTTTTATCAACCAATCAACAAAGCATTTAAGAAAGCATTTAGAAGCTTCAAATGCTCTGCAAATGCTCCTTCCTATATGCTTTCATATGAAGCTTTTAGTAGAGCATTAACCTATAAAACAAAATAAAAAATAAAAATAATTTTATATAATTAATTTATTTTGTTAAATAATATCAAAAAATTATTTTTATATTAAAATATAAATTTTATACTTTTAAAACTAATATTTACCATTATTTTATTTATTTTTATTAATTTTCAAATAAAAAATTTAAAATATATAATATAATAAATACAATTGAAATGTGAAAAAAAATTATTAAAAATTATATTATAAATATAACTATAGATTTGGTGTTTACGAATAAATATATTAAATAATTTTATATATAATATTTCACAGCTCTGCCAATCACTACATTAATCAGAGCATACAACTTCAGCAGCATAATGCTTATGCTGCTTAATGCTTCTGCTCTACTATCTATTATACCAATCAAGGTCTAAGAATGTGTTTAGTGAGAAGTTTGATAGACATAAGATTAGTGGATAATCTTGTCTCAAGATCCTAGAATGTTTTGAGAACTACTCAAACAAGATTGCAATAACTCCAATTGTGATAAAGTTATATCACAAGTGATGTATGCAAGAATTATCGGAAGTCTAACGTACTTGTGAATCGTACTAGATCTGATTTAGCGCATTCAGTCGCTACATGAGTAATCCAGGTCATACTCTGTGGAAAACGATAACTACAATGTTGAATTATCCATCGTTATATGTCGTCTCGTTTTACATCAAAGTCTGGGGGTTCAAGACATTATGTTCACCTTTTGGCCTAGTAAACCTGACAGATATTATAAGTGGATAATAGTTTTTCATGGTGGTGCAGCAGTATCCTGGAAATCTTCCAAACAAGCACTCTTGGCCTAATTAACCAAGGAGTCAAAGTTTATAGCTTTAGATAAAGCTGCAAAGGAAGCAGAATGGCTTCGAAACTTTGTGGAAGAAATCCCGATGTGGGAAAAACCAGTGCCATCATTATGTGTACACTATGAGAGTTAGTGAGCTATCTCTTGGGCACTGAGTAAGTTATAAAATGGCAAATCTCGAGAATGACATAAGACCATTTAGACAACTGATCTCAAAACGGCTGATAACTTAGCGGATCTGTTTCCCAAAAAGTTAGCCTCGAGATCAAATGTGTTAATCATCAAAAGGAATGGGTTTAAAGCCTATAGAAAAAGATGACGTTTGACAGATACCCCACCTATGTGACTGGAGATCCCAAGATCTAGGTTCAAAGGGAAACAAAATTAAACTGATTCGAACTTGAGAACTGTGAGACTATGTCTCTGCCCAGTTCCTAGGATGATAAAACAGTGCTACCTGTGGATAGTGAGGATAAGCGTTGGCTTTTAATGATTGCATAGCTGTGTAGATAGTGGAGTGTGACAGGACACTTCTGAAAACAAGCTAATAAAAGATCACCTTGTGAAGTGTGAGATGGGGCCGTTTTCAGGAGAATGAAGGATAAGGCTATATTCTCCAAATTCACTCACGAAAAACCAGGAATGTTCAAGGCCAAAATGAACCCAATAGAGAACAAAGTTCTACGAGAAAGTGTCTCTCCGTGATATATGTTGTATCAGTTTACATCAAAATCCGGGTGGTTCAAGACATCATGTTCACCTCCTGGCCGAGTAAACGCAACAGATATTAAAATTGTTTGGTTCAAAGCTGAAAAACGCTACCATTCAGTGACAGTTACATTTTCGTATACTCTCGAAAGTCTGTCTACGTCTAGATGAGTCTAGTCAAGTATGTCTAGTAAAGTCTAGTCTGTACAATTTTTCTTATGTTTAGAGTCATTTCTATTCATGTGGGGGATTGTTGGAACTAATTTTTTGTCAAAACTCGAGGGCTTGATAAAATTGTGTTAGTGTGAAAAGAAATGAGTTAAGCTCTTTCTAATGAAATGTTTTCATTGACCGAGAAATGTTTTCTCGTGTATATATTTTGGAATGGTTGTGTCATTAATTTAAATGATGAACAACATGAGAGAAGAAAAGACCACACGTGCGTTGATCGCACATTGGGCCTTGTTGGGCTCGTGGACTTTTAGAGGTATCGATCGATACTCAACATGCCGACTTAAAAATCGCAGCCGCTAGAATATTTTGAGGAATATTCCTTTTCTGTCTGGGAAAAACCCTAGCCTCTCTCCAATATATACAGTCTGATTTTCACCTTAAAAATCATCCTCTGATACACTAAAAACACATCCTAAAAGTTCTAGCAAGAGTTCTCTGAATTCCCTACTGTTTAGAGTAAGTTTATTTTCGAGAGTATCGTAGAATAATGGTCGACATATCTGATATCAAGTGTAGATGATACAGTTAAACTTTGGGTGTATCCTGGGACTCATGGATCTATAAAAACATGTCGCACTACGGGAGATTCTTAGAGTTAAGGAAAGAGATTCATCTCGCCTCCTTAGATCTATTTTATTGCTTTATCGTTTTATGAATCGTCTGTTCCTTAATGTTTATTTATATAATCGTGATTAAATCTTATCATGTCTATAGTGCTAAATTTTGGTCCTACATTGATCACTTATGAGAAGTGGCAAACCCAGAAATTTATGTTACTAGAATTTAATCCGCGCTAATATGAATTGATTATTATTTTTAAATATATAGTATTAAAAATAATTAAGAAATTAAATATTAAATAATCTCTTTAATGCAAAATATATAATTTTCATATTCTAATCAATAATTTTAAAAGATTACTATATCCTTTCCTATTTCAATTATTATTTGTTATTTGTAATGACATTTCATGTAATAACTTACATAACAAAGTTTATTTTTAAAAATGTCTTCTTAAATAATATTATAGAGATTACTGTCAAAATCTAATATTGAAAAGGAAACCTAGATATTATGGGGTCAAATGACCAAAATTTATCTATTATTTACAAATTCTTTCAATTTTTACATACAATTATTAAAAAAAAAAAATTTAAAAAGTGTCATGTGACACTCTATTCGTATATATGAGTTCGCCACTGTTTATGAGTGTGGAACGTTAAATTATGATGGTTTGGAAAGATATGAATGGTTAAACAGTGAAATTGATAATGAATAGGTTACAACGACCACGAGAATGTGTCAGCGTGGTCAATTGTTCTGAGAGTTGGTTCGACCGAACTTGTGAGTCTCTGGCCGATATTTGTCAATTAGGTATCTTCAGTGGCAGATGCAGCATGTTAGCAGGGGCGAACCCAGAAATTCTAAAAAATAACTGAACTTTTAATTAAGTATTTTTAATTGATTCATACCTAAAACAACAATTAACCCCTCTAAATTTTAAAATTAACTATAATCCAATAAGTATATTAAATATTAGAGAATGTTAGTCCAATAACCATCATAAATAATTTCAAAATAGAAAAACCCATTAATTATCTTTATTAGTTAAAAAAGAAAAAAAAATTTGTGACCTCTCAAATTCACGACACCTCCTATCTCGATTTCTCCAAATCCCTAACTTCAATTGCTTGTAAGTTGTAATTTCTTGTTTTCTGTAATTCGATAGGTAGAACATAAGTTTCAAGTAATTCATATGTTTTCTTAATCTCTTTTCTTTTATATTTTTCTCACTTGTTGAAAATCCCTTAAGATGTGGCTGGAATGTTTATTTTAAACAATATAAAATTATAGATATCATCGATACTTCTTATAACAGCAAACGTGTTTTTGGAATATTAAACTAGGATTAAGTTATTAATTTTCTGTAAAAATTGTATTAATACTTTAGATTATTCTTTAAGTATGATACATAATTTTGTTTTGGTGTATATATGTAGGTGGTAGCGTCAAAAGCAATGGAACGGTTTTTGTAAAGAAAATCTCGACCATCTAATATCGATTTGGATGATTTATTATGTGATCCAGTAAAGCGAAAAAAACATTCAAGATTATCATCCTAATCAAAGAAAATGACTATCTTGTTTTTATATATGCATTTAAGAAAAGAAACTAAACCGAGGGCAAGATTTTGCATAAACCGATCGTGGTATAAACAATATTCGACGAATTGGGTTTGTTTTAGTGAATTGAAAGACTTAAGTATCTCGAAAGAGATGTGTTTACAGAATGAGCTTAGGTTATAAAAAAGTCCCTCGCCAAATGCCGTGGGGTCACATACTTGAACCGACTCCGAAGATCTCGGGATAACTCCAAACATTTGAAGATATCGTGGATTTGCTAGTTTGCCGTATTTTACTTATTCAGCTTGTCCTATTATACTTAGTTCAGAGTTAGCTGTCTTCGTCATTGAGGTAGCAGTTCGAACATTCCGTAAGACCAAAGTCAATTTATTAGGCCGAGGTGGATTTAGGTGGGCATTCGACTTGTTTTCTGGATGTTTGATAATTGACTTTAATGGATTTTGATGGGTCGGATTTCATATGTGAATCCAATTCCAACATTGTTCTAAGACATTTGTGATTGTACTGGGACCTTTGTGATCATTTACTTGTGTAGTGGTCCACTTAAAGGTTAAATATGGAATGAAAGTTAATGAAAAACATGATGCATGCTCATTAGTTGTAATTGGTTGATGTGGATTGTTTGAAGATTTTCGTGATGTTAGTGCACGCAAGACGATAAAACCATTTGTTGTATAAGTAGATATTTAGAAGCTTGGGAGCGATGATATTGTAGCTTTCACACATATGAAAAATTTAATGTTGTTTTTAATGAAGTAGCGGTGTCTATTTTTTTTGTTGCTCTTTATTCTTTATAAGATTGTGACTCAAATGGTTAAAATACGATTTAGGAAATTAGACTGATGGAAACATCGGTGTGAGGTTAAAATTTAGTTCCAGTAAATTGGGCCGAGTAAACTTATGGTAAAAATGTCCAGTGAAGTCAAAAAACTCGAGCGAAGTTAAATGAGTAAACGAGGTGACGGGCCGATCTGAATAATCCATCAGAGTAAACATCTACGATCAACGGGGATTAAATGTAGAATCGTTAGTCAACCCCACCATGACCAAAAACTCGTTCAAACCGGTGAGTTAAACCACCTAAATATAACGGTCGGAGCCTCAAACTTAAAAACTATTCATTGCGATTCAGGCGGAGTAAGCGAAAACGTTAAACACGATCTCAGAGTATAAAACAAGGACAAGGTCAAGGAGCCAATGACCAGATTACAACTCTCTACACTACTCTCAACTATAATTTAGCTCTAGACTCAAACACTTGTTGTTTCTTTGTTCTTGTAAATCTCTCATGGGAATCGGAATACTAATCCAGTTTACTTCCCAAAAATCTTGTCCAAACGCTCTTGAATCTTGTTTGTTCTCATCGAACAACAAACTCTCTGTTTATTGTTCGATAGTCCCTCAGTTATTCTTTTCTTAAAGAAATCAAAGACCCTTCTATTTTTATTATTTACAAATTTTGATTGTTGTATTTCCAGCTACAACAATCATGAATCATAAATATTTCTAGATTATGGTGTTTTCCTATTCCCTTGTTATTTAGGAAATTTTTGGGTATACACCAATTTATTGTCCCGTTTTTTCTGATTTCTTTCACTACAAGAAAACACAGTTTTTGTGACTATTTTTTGCGACTACTTTTTTTAGTCACAAAAAAGAGGTACGATATTGTGACTGATTTGCGATTACTCATAATGCAGATGCATAATAGTCACAAATTACCGACTAAAAAAAGTAGTCAGACAATAGTCGCTTATTTGCGACTGTTTAAGGACTTGCAAAAATAGTCCTAAATTTGTGACTGATTTGCTTCCATTTAGCAACTCCATTCGATTTTTTTAAAATAAACATCAAATAATATACAAAAAAATTCTACACTTACAATTTTTAAAATATAATCATTTTATAAATCCCAAATTATAAACCCTAAACCTCTAACCCTTAATCATAAAATCTAAATTTTAAATTGTAAAATATATTTTTGAACAACTATATACCCAAAATCATTGTAAATTGATATTCAAACCTTATATGTTCTTAAAGTTTAGGGTTTAAGATAACATGTACACTAATTTGCAAACCCAGTTTTTGTGACTAATTTGCGACTAATTTTAAATAGCAGTCACAAAATAGTCCCAAATTTGGGACTAATTTGCAACTCTACTTTATTTTTTTTTTTATAGAAATCAATAAATTCTAAACTAAAACCACAAACCCTAAACCTCTAACTCTTAATCATAAATTTGATCTAAATCGTAAATTTTAAACTAAATCTTGCACATAAACATCAAATAATATACAAAAAATTCAAAACTTACAATTTTTTTTAAATATGATTATTTATAATCCTTTTTATAAATCATAAATTCTAAACCCTAAACCATCAAATAATAAACAAAAAACATCAAATAAATAAACATCAAATAATATACAAAAAAATTCAACACTTACAAATTTTTAAAATATAATCATTTTATAAATCCTAAATTCTAAACCCTAAACCTCAAACCCTTAATCATAAATTTTAAATCTTAAATTGTAAAATATATTTTTGAATAGCTATATACCTAGAATCATTGTAAAGTGATATTCAAACTTTAAATGTTCTTAAAGTTTAGGGTTTAGAGTAACATGTACACTAATTTGCAAACCCAGTTTTTGTGACTAATTTGCGACTAATTTTAAATAGTAGTCACAAAATAGTCCCAAATTTGGGACTAATTTGCAACTCCACTTGATTTTTTTTATAGAAATCAATAAATTCTAAACTCAAACCACAAACCCTTAACCCTAAACCCTAAACCTATAACCCTTAATCATAAACTTGATATAAATCTTAAATTTTAAACTAAATCTTACACATAAACATCAAATAATATACAAAAAAATTCAAAACTTACAATATTTTTAAATATGATCAATGATAATCCCTTTTATAAAACCTAAATTCTAAACCATAAACCTCTAATCCTTAATCGTAAAATATAAATCTTAAATTATAAACTAGATCTTACATATAGTCTCAAATTTTTACAAGTAGTCTCAAATTTAGTATCTAAATTAGGACTGATATTAGAGTCATATATTAGTCGCAAAAGAGCGACTATTTTGCGACTACTGTATTTAGCGACCAATTGTTTACGACTAATTTTTTTTGTCCTAAAATAGTCGCAAATTACTCATTTGCGACTATTTTGGTAGTCGCAAAAACTGTGTTTTCTTGTAATGTTTTTGTTGCTGTTTCTTAAAAACATTTTCTTTCATTCTTATTGAATTTGCTATTGTTATAATGATTCTTATTAATTTGTATTAATTCTCTGACATCAATTTATGATTTTGATAACTTGTGTTAATTTTGGTTTTTACAATTACAATAATCTATTTTTGAAAAAAATGGATTGTGAATTTTTTACAAAAACATAAGCATATTGATCACTTTGTCACCTCATATGAACCTAAATTAAAATTTGTACTTCATTAACAGTTGATATAACTAGTTCTATGCCTAAAATTAAATTTTTATGCATAGCACTACAAAGAAACCGAGGTGGGAATCGATACACTTAATACATCAAACTAGTTCTCAAAGCATGTTATCCTAAAAGTATTGGCACAACAATTGTCTTCTCTTAATAAATTCTAATCGGATCCTTGTAAACTGTTGTTTTCAATATCCTACTAATTATTTTGCTATAGCGTTGTCAAACTAATTATTTTGAAATTTATAAATTGTTTTAAAATTTTTTTTTTAATAAATTTTATAATAAATCTAACTAATTATTATAGATATAGTTGTCAAACTAATTATTATAGATAAAGTTGTCAAACTATTGAATCCTCGCTATAGTATCAAATTATTATGTTATAGATAAATTTATTATTATATATTGTTTTTTAAAATTGTTTTTATTTTATTTTGAAAGTTATGAATTGTTTTTTATTTTACTTTTTTAAATTTTATAATAAGTCTAACTAATTATTATAGACAGAGTTGTCAAACTGGACTAACATGTTTATTTAACCCATTTTGCAATGGACTAAAACTTAAAATTAATCTGTTTCAACTTTTGTTTTGATATATATATATATATATATATATATATTCATATAATATAATATAAATTATAGTGAAAGATATTGCAAGATCTCGAATAATTTATTTTATTTGAATATATGTGAATTTATTATTATTTTAAAATATATAATATTTGATGTCAGACAAAATAAATAATATTTTTAATATCTTAATAATTAAAAATTAAATAGTAAATATCATATTTAATGAAAAAACAAATACTTTTTATATATTCTCTTCAATTATTTTGAAAGACAATTATATCTTTTCATATTTCATTTTTTGTTTTCTAATTTGTAATGTCATAATATGTAATATTTTACAAAATAAAGTTTATTTTGTTTGATCAATTTTTATATTTTCCTAAATAATATCTTAAATAATAATATAGAGATTTCATTGTTGTAGTTCTACATCGTTTTTTCTTTTCTTTTTATTCCCATTGTTTCGTCTATCATTTTCTGACAATCGTTTTTAAAGACCACACCCTTTTATAATCCCATCCTCCACATCGCTAGAATTGGTAATTTACTATGGGTACATTGCACAAATTAACAATCTCCTTTCATCTTATCAAACTAGATTTCTATATCCGTGCATCCGCACGAAATTTTTTTTTAATATAAAATTGTGTAATATAATTTGAGTTTATTTTTGTCTTTAGATATAATTTTTCGTATATTTAATTTTTGTCATATGAGACACATAATTATTTTGGTGTTTAGATATAATAATTTATTTTTTATAATCCGCCCTAGAACGGGGGTTCAATATGAAAAGTAATGGGAGTTCATTATGTTGACATAATCTTTTTCTAATCCACCCTAGAACGGGGTAAGTTTTAAATTTTGTTTTCTAAACTTTAGTTTTATTTTTTCGAAAAAATGTATTTGTGGATGTAAAAGTTTGAGATGTGTTAACAATTTTATTTTTGGTATAAAATATATTATATAGTTTTCTAAAATTTTAATCCACAATGAGGGCTTCCGACCAATTTTTATTTTTATTTGTTTTTATTATGTTTTTTATTTTGTATAGAAAAATATATTTTTGGTATGATATGTATGATTTATAATTAGTGATTTTAGTTACCTCAATTTTATGATCCGTTTGTTATATATATTTTCAGTTCATATGAATTTACAAACAATAGTTTTACGTTCGTTTATGTTTTGAATTAAACATTTTTTATAAAGTACTATGTTTACTAATATTATAGGTAATGAAATTAAGAAACTTTTTAAAATATATGATTAACAAATTGGTTTTCTAATTATTAAAATTTGGTAAATTAAATGTTCACATCTCCTTAAAATATATGAGCCAAGACTATATATCCAAATCTTTAACTTTTAAAAGGTTAGTAAGGATTATGTATTTCGTAATAATTATATGAAAAATAATAAGTAACAAAAACTTTATGTAATAGAAAGGTTACCAGCTATCAGCTCTTAGGACATATTGACTATATTATAAAAAAGTTGACTAATGTTTTAATAGTATAGATGTTGATAATATAGTATCATTTTAGTATTCTATATTTTTAATAAAATATTTTCACTATTTTAACACCTGATAAAAGGTTGAGGGAAAAGAAAACTCCAAAAAGTAAGAAATAATGGCATTCTTACCCGCACAATGTCGTTTCTATATGTGTTTTTGGTCGCTTATTATGTTCTTCACATGAGTATATATGAATCATTCTACACTTAATCCAATAGCCAATAATCGCTATAAGATTAATTTATAAAAAAAAAAAAAAAGTAATCATTTGATAATTGACACGAACAAACACCAAACAAAAATTTACTTTAAAGGAGATCAAGCATTTTCACTATCCTGCTACACATCTAAAAAAAACCTATAAGAGAAATTTTTATATATATGTAAATGAGTTAAAAAAAAACCGTAATACAAATGAGTTTCATACATATGCAATGCAAAAGATGTCCTGCAAACAATTAAAAAAACACATGTTAAATCCCTTAAATCTTATCATAGTTAATCAAAAGCTTATTATTTAAAAATAGAGGAAGCAAACAAAAAAGCTTGGAAAAAAATATTCGGGAAGAGAAAGATCATCTTTAATTTTGGAAACTTACATAATAGACTTCTGGTGATGAAGACCAAAAATCTCATCATCGTTATTGCTCGAGATTTAAGTATAGACGAAAACTTTATCTATGTATTTTGATAAACCATTATGAGTTGTTTTCCGGAAGATGCATTTTCTACATGCATTATAATTTTTTTTTTCTACATGCATTATAATAACAAAAAAAATTCCATTAGTTTCAACTTTCAAATTTTAAAAATCGCAGAAAATAAAAATTGAAACGATGAGAACTGCAATTAAATATTATGATGGCTGACAAAGATGAAAATAACTGAAAAAGGGGCTCTTATATAAGTTAGATTTAGTAGAGCTTGTGAAAGAAGTTTAGATAATAAATAAATATAAATTAAAACAAATGGGAAGAATAATATTTCAAAAATTGAAAAAAAGAGAAATACAAAATCTTGAATATTGTTAGAAGTTAGAACTTACCAAAATCGTAGCAGAAGATACTAACAAAAATGTGATATTTAAGAATTTGCACTTCGAATATTCCATAAACGATTATTCGATATTATTTCATTCATTTAATTAATACAATAACATATTTTTTTTTATCATCTGTGTTATTATGATAATATTATTTAAATTTGAAAATTTATATTAAATCTAAATTAATATCTGATTTATTATTTTTGAAGATAATAACTAATTTCTGATTTTTGGTAAATAATCTAATCTATATTTAAGAAAATCTAAAATAATATTTTTAATTTTCGAAATAAAATTAAAATATAACCAAAATTAAAAAATTTGTGATATCAATGGTTTAGAAGATTATGGTTTTTTTTGAAATTTTATCTTTAAAAAATGAATTTTTAATTGAACAAAAATATTGTGTTTGGAAACAAAATAGTTATCCACAAAAATTAAAAATTTAAAAGTTATCGAGGATATGAATAGTTTTAAATGCATTTTTTCCTGTTTGGTCACAAAATAGCACTATGTTTTAATATATTAGATGTTAGGGAAAATAATCATTTAATTCCCCAACTATTTGCAATCAGCACATTAAATCATCAACTATGGCATGCGCAAAATTGTGATAAAATAGTCAACTTTAACGTTGAAATGGTGAGACGTTAAATCTATTTTATATCGTCGAAAAAATGCTCATTTAACTCTCCAACTATTTGCAATCGGCACATTAAATCCCAAACCATCGCATGCGCAAAATAATTATTCAACTCGTGATTGACTTCGCAGAATCGTGATAAAAATAGACAACCATTAACCTCTAGAAGTTTTGATCTTAGCCATCACTCAACCGAATCAAACGAACCGAACTGATCCAAAATCGTGTTTATGTATTTTTTTTATCCTACATATAAAACTAGAACAATCTAATTGCGACTAAATAGTATTTAGCGCTTCTACTCGGTAATCAATTAACTCGACTATTTACTATGATTACATTCCGCAAACAGTCCCCTTTTAATTCGTTATAATAATCCCGATTCGATCTTAATTCTTACTTTTTTTTTATATAGAAATGTGTCGTTCCAATATAAGGCCTTGATTGGTATAACATATAGTAGAGTAGAAGCACTAAACAGCATAAGCAGTATGCTATTGAAGTTGTATGCTCTGATTAATGTAGTGATTGACAGAGTTGTGAAAGATTATATATAAAATTATTTAATATATTTATTCGTAAACACTATATGTATAGTTATATTTATAATATAATTTTAATAATTTTTTATATATTTCAATTGTATTTATTATATTATATTTTTTAATTTTATTTGAAAATTAATAAAAATATTAAAAAATGGTAAATATTAGTTTTAAAAATATAAAATTTACACTTTCATATAAACATAATTTTTGATATCATTTAACAAAATAAATTAATTATATAAAATTATTTTAATTTTTTTGATATTTTATAGGTTAATAAATACTCTACCAAAAGCTTCATATAAAAGCATAGAAGAATGTCCTGAGGCGATCCTTTACCGCAAAGCAAATTAAATTCGAATTTGTCGTTCTTTGTCTTGGATTGTGGTTTTGTTACTTGCTCTCCTTGTAGCTTCGCTAGCAATCTCTTCGGCCTTTCAACCTTTCGCCCAATCGTCATCTACGGTCTCTCTTGTGGGTGGTGATCCGGTTAAAGCGGCATGTTTTAGCTTCCTCCAATCGCTATAACAAACAGATTTGGGCTAGATCTGTTATGCTCTTGGTTCCTTTTCACCGGTTCTTGGTAATTTGTTTATCGTTTTCACCGGCAGAGGCATATATTGCGGTTTCAAGACCTTCGTGCGAGGTTCCGTCTTGCCGACCTAAGGTAAATCAAGTCTCCAAACTTATGAAGACACTTAAATATCAAGTGAGGACGAGCAGATTTGAAGATCCGATTAGATGGCGTTTATCGGTGTTGTAACGCCCGTGTTCCGGAAGAGTTAATTATTGTGGAGGAATAATTAATTCGGGTTGTTCCGGGGGGCGGTATCGATCGATACTGGCAGGCATCGATCGATACCAGCCGGGTTTTCCTCGTGGTTATCTTCTTCTCTTATCTTCTTTCGAGTATAAAAGGTTGTCCTTGTGAGGATAAGACGAAGGGAAGGTCGAGAAAGAGAGAGAAGGAGAGGAAGAGCGAGAGAAGCTTGGTGAAGCTTGGTGAGGCTTTGATCTTGCGAGATCAAGAGGATTCGAGCTTGGAGAGAAGCTCGAAGGAGAGCTTGGGAGAAGCTTGGCTGGGGCGTGAGCTGTTGAGAAGAGGAGAGGTCTTCTAGAGCTCGATCCAGCCGGTTTAAGGTGAGTTGGGACCAAAGGTTAGCAATTGAGCTTGTGTGTGTGTTGTTAAGCTTGATTGGTGTGTTGTGTGTGTGGTCCTGGCGAGTTCTGGGTGAGATCTCGCGGTGGTGCTTGGGTTTTCGCAGGGAGTATCGACCGATACCATGTGGGTATCGATCGATACCTGTCCCTTGGCGGTGGTCTCGAGTTGTGTGTGGATAGACTCGAGTTGTGTTGGCATCGATCGATACTAGTGTGTTGTTTGGGCATCGATCGATACCAGGGCCTTGTCGGTGGTCTTGTGTTGTGTTGGCATCGATCGATACCAGTGTGTTGCTGGGGTGTCGATCGATACCAGGACCCTGGTTGGGGGGGTCATGTGTTGTTGGGCATCGATCGATACCCGTGGAGTATCGATCGATACCGGTGGCTTCGTGCCGGGAAGTTTATTTGGTGTTAATTAATTCTTGTTGTGGCTATTTGATATTGCTGTTGTTGTGCTTATTTGATAGCCTGTTGTTGGGATGATCAATCTCACTCAGCATTTGGTTAGCCAAATGTTGATGCATCACTTTTGTCGATGCAGGTAAAGATAAGGTGTGATCGTGGAATCGAGGCGGTGAGGAGGGGATGATTAGGACCCGGGAGTTGCTTCTGTTGTTGGGGTATCGATCGACACCAGGGGGGGGGTATCGATCGATACGTGTTGTTTGGCGGTTGTAACCGTGAGCTTGTGTAAGCTGTAGACCGTGTGTGGTTGTGTAATAATAATTGTTTATTATTGTTATATGTTGCAAAAAAAAAAAAAGTGCGGTCCTTTTCAATTTGGTATCCGAGCCTATGCGGTTCTAGGAGCCTTGGTGGTTCTAGAATAATTGGGCGTTGTGCGGGGTCGTAGAATCATCCTCTTCGAGCCTTGTGGGATTCCATGGTGAGTATCTTTATTGTGATGATTGTTGTAGTTCTCTTAGCTTGTGCTTCTGCACGCGTGCAGATGGCTAGAGAGCGTGGTTGAGGTCGTGGCCGTGGGCCGGGGGAGCAGGTCGAGGAGTCGCGTGCGAGTCAAGTTGGGTCTGAGGGTATGGCTGGCGTGAGCGTCAGTGTGGCTGGTGTTCCAGCGGGTGCTGCGGGTGTAGCAGCGGGTGATGCTCGGGCCCGAGATGATCGCATAGCGGATCCGTCGAGGTTGTTGGAGCGGTTACCAGAGAGGGTACCGGCTCAGGCTCCTGTGGTTCCGGCGGTTGTGAGGCGCAGCCTCAGGTGGCAGCTGCGGTTGCTGGGGAGCTCCCATCCTATCTTAGGATGATGGAGCAGATGCAGAGGATTGGCACGGGGTTCTTCTCTGGAGGTGCTAATCCTGAGGACGCGGATGCGTGGTTGAGGAGGGTAGAGAGGAATTTCCTCTCGAGTAGGTGTCCTGCGGGATACCAGGTGATCTTTGGTAATGCGCATCTCTGAGGAAGGGGTGTGGCAGCACGGAGAGTTCAGGCAGCGATGGCTTGGGCGGATTTTGTGGAAGAGTTTAACTTCAAGTATTTCCCTCAGGAGGCGTTCAACCGGGTCGAGTCAAGACTTGCGAGTTTGACTCAGGGGGATCGGTTGGTACGCGAGTATGAGGTGGAGTTCAACCGGCTCGGGTCTTATGTTAGACGAGCGGTTGAGAGTGAGTCGGCCCGTGTGTAGAGATTCCTGATGGGTCTTCGGGTTGACTTGAGGAACCGTTGCATGTGAGGGCTTTTTGCACGGTTGATGAGTTGGTTGAGACTGCGGCTTTGCTGGAGGAGGGTCTGAAGGACGAGGTGGTAGTGGTTACACCGAGTCTTCAGGCGAGATCTGTGCAGCAGCAGTCCGGTCCGAGCAGAGGCGGTAAGCCGATGCAAGGACCGAAGCGGAAGCGAGAGAGCGCTTCGAGAGGTAGTCAGGGTGGTCCGGGTTGCTTTGGTTGCGGAAGCATGGATCACCGAGTGGCGAGCTGTCCTTAGAAGGGCGGAGTGCGGAGTTCTGGTCTGGAATGCGTTTCAGACAGATGGGCACGAAAGTGCACTTGAGCGGCGTATCATCCTCAGACAGATGGGCAGTCCGAGAGGACCATCCAGTTTCTAGAGGATCTGTTGAGGATGTGTGTGCTGGTTTGGGGGTGGTCACTGGGTGGATCACTTGAGCTTGGTGGAGGTTGCCTATGGCAATAGTTACCAGGCGAGTAGTGGGATGGCTCCATATGAGGCTCTGTATGGGAGGCCATGTCGTACCCCCTTGTGTTGGACACAAGTGGGGGAGAGGAGCACTTTGGGTGCTAGTTTTGTTCAGGAAACCGCGGAAGAGATCCGGGTTTTGCAGCTGAACATGAAAGAGGCCCAAGATCGGCAAAAGAGTTATGCTGATAAGGGGCGGAAAGAGCTTGAGGTGGGAGGTAGTGTGTATCTCCAGATGGCTTTACTGAGAGGTCCGAACAGGTCCATTGCTGTGACTAAGTTGAGTCCGAGGTATATGGGACCGTTTCGGATTGTAGAGCGTGTGGGACCGGTAGTGTATCGGTTGGAGTTACCCGTGGTTATGCAAGCATTTCATAAGGTCTTCGAGGTGTCGATGCTGAGGAAGTGTTTGCATAGGGGGTGACGAGGTATTGGCTGAGATTCCGCCAGATCTCTAGTCCAATATGACCGTTGAGGCGAGACCTTTGAGAGTTCTCGAGCAGAGGGTCAAGGAGCTTCGTCGGAAGAGGATTCCGATGATGCGTGTCCTGTGGGGCTGTGGCGGGGTGTAGGAGGAAACTTGGGAGCCAGAGGTTAGGATGGAACGTGGTTCCACGAGTGGTTCCAGAAGCAAGCTGCGGCTTGAGTTCCATCGAGAGGTTCCAGTTTCGGTTATAGTTGTGTGTATCATTTTGTATTTCCGTTGTGTAGAACGATGTTACATTATGATGTGTAATAAGATAAGTATTTCTTATTATTGGTGACTTGGGGAGTCACGGTTTTGCATTACGTTTGGGGTAAGAAACGTTAATGCAAGAGAGTGATAAGATGGATGTTCTTATTGCTGTTGTGGGCGGTGCGATGACCGGGTTATTGGTTATGCACGCCAGATATTCCGGGTGTGGAATATGGGTGATGCCGGTGTTGCCTTGCGAGGATTTACACGGATCACGGGAGGTAGTTCAGTCGAGATGCTTAGAGATATGTGACTTATTGCTCGATGAGAGGACTGGTTCCTCTGGTGCCGATAGCTCGCAGGACTGTGTGTCTTGAGAGTGTGAGTGGCGATGTACCCAGACTCGGGAGGTTTATAGCCTAGAGTAATACGTGATACCGTGGATTCGTAAGGAGTATGTCCCAGACGTGGGATATATTCCCTAGAATTGAGTGGTATGGGGTATCGAGACTCTTGTAGGTTATATTCTTGAGTGGAGTGGTACGGCAGATACCCAGAACTCGGAGATGCTGCGGTGTCTTGGGTGATGTGGTATGGTAGATATCCTGCGGGATATGGCTGATGCTCGGAACTCGGAGATGCTGCGGTGTCTTGAGTGATGGGGTTGGCGTGTGTTGAGCAATAAGTACATATGATGCCGCGGTGTCATAAGCATAGGGGCTGAATGGGAAACCTCGGAGGTTAGTTTTGGACCTCGTGTGAGTATTGCGTTGGCCGGGTTGGCCAAGGGTTGTGTAATCGTTGCGACGATTAGGGTTCATTGGAGATGGACGGTTCATGGGAGATGAACGGTAACGAAGATTCGAGGACGAATCTAAGTTAGTGGGGGAGAATTGTAACGCCCGTGTTCCGGAAGAGTTAATTATTGTGGAGGAATAATTAATTCGGGTTGTTCCGGGGGGCGGTATCGATCGATACTGGCAGGCATCGATCGATACCAGCCGGGTTTTCCTCGTGGTTATCTTCTTCTCTTATCTTCTTTCGAGTATAAAAGGTTGTCCTTGTGAGGATAAGACGAAGGGAAGGTCGAGAAAGAGAGAGAAGGAGAGGAAGAGCGAGAGAAGCTTGGTGAAGCTTGGTGAGGCTTTGATCTTGCGAGATCAAGAGGATTCGAGCTTGGAGAGAAGCTCGAAGGAGAGCTTGGGAGAAGCTTGGCTGGGGCGTGAGCTGTTGAGAAGAGGAGAGGTCTTCTAGAGCTCGATCCAGCCGGTTTAAGGTGAGTTGGGACCAAAGGTTAGCAATTGAGCTTGTGTGTGTGTTGTTAAGCTTGATTGGTGTGTTGTGTGTGTGGTCCTGGCGAGTTCTGGGTGAGATCTCGCGGTGGTGCTTGGGTTTTCGCAGGGAGTATCGACCGATACCATGTGGGTATCGATCGATACCTGTCCCTTGGCGGTGGTCTCGAGTTGTGTGTGGATAGACTCGAGTTGTGTTGGCATCGATCGATACTAGTGTGTTGTTTGGGCATCGATCGATACCAGGGCCTTGTCGGTGGTCTTGTGTTGTGTTGGCATCGATCGATACCAGTGTGTTGCTGGGGTGTCGATCGATACCAGGACCCTGGTTGGGGGGGTCATGTGTTGTTGGGCATCGATCGATACCCGTGGAGTATCGATCGATACCGGTGGCTTCGTGCCGGGAAGTTTATTTGGTGTTAATTAATTCTTGTTGTGGCTATTTGATATTGCTGTTGTTGTGCTTATTTGATAGCCTGTTGTTGGGATGATCAATCTCACTCAGCATTTGGTTAGCCAAATGTTGATGCATCACTTTTGTCGATGCAGGTAAAGATAAGGTGTGATCGTGGAATCGAGGCGGTGAGGAGGGGATGATTAGGACCCGGGAGTTGCTTCTGTTGTTGGGGTATCGATCGACACCAGGGGGGGGGTATCGATCGATACGTGTTGTTTGGCGGTTGTAACCGTGAGCTTGTGTAAGCTGTAGACCGTGTGTGGTTGTGTAATAATAATTGTTTATTATTGTTATATGTTGCAAAAAAAAAAAAAGTGCGGTCCTTTTCAGGTGTTGTCTTTCGTACCTTACGATCTCAAGATGTGCTGGCTATTGTGAAGGAAGGTTTAGTGACAAAATTTTCACAATTCATGTGTGGTTGTTTTTTTGGTTTCGTTTGTATATGTGATCAAATGTTTCCCCATGTTTGGGGTTTTTGGTTCCGGGGGTAACCAATCCTATCGGCTTTTGTCTCCGGGGGTAACCAGTCCCACCGGCTTTTGGCTCCGAGGTAACCAGTCCCGTCGGCTTTTGTATTTCTCTTTTCGGTTTATCTAATAAATAAATGTCAAGCGTTAAAAAAAAGCGTAGAAAAATGAACATTTGCAGAGTATCTAGAGCTTTTAAAAACTTTCCTAAATACTTAATGTTTTCTTTCTCTACCAATCAAGGCCTAATTGTGATTTCTACTCTTTTTTGGAGCAGCGGTGACATTTATATTAATGGTCATCAAAATTGGACTAAAGATTGTTTTTAAGAATATAGGACAAATAATGGAACAAATCAGACTTATATGGTCAAAAACAAAGATCGAATGAAATATGAGGGAGCTGATCGTAAATACAACTCTTATGTGTGTTTCTTCCAATTTTCAGAAGCCAAGATTCCGTCTCCTTCTCCGTTTCCTTCTCTGCTTTTCTTTCTCTCCCCAAAAATTTACCTTCCATGGCTCTTCCTCACCATTTACATGACTCGAAGAATTTCAGGTAGCAATCTCTTCTCTCGTTTTTTCTTGTAAGGTTTTCGTGATAAAAAAGCCCCAAATTTTTGTAAGGTTTTTTAACAACAAAACCCTAAATTTCGCGAGATTTATAAACATTTTGGTTGTTTGTTTCAGGGACTTTTGCGGGGTCGACGGCCAGATTCCTCTGGAATTAGGGTTCGACAGCTCCACGAATCTCCATGATCAGTCTCAGCATCCTCCGTATATTCCTCCTTGTAATTCTCATTTCATTTCTCCTTTCCAAATTTGGGTTTCTTCTGTTTTTTTTTTTTTTTTCCTCAGAAATTCGTGCGGAAGCTTGAATTTGCTTGTATAGAGTCTAGACGATAGATTTGAGCATAATTGGGACTAAAGGGTGTAAATTTCGATCGGTATATCGATGTTGAACTTATGATTCTACTGTTTGTTTTGCCTTTCGAATTATTAGTTCATGTTGCTGGTTTTGCGCCGGGACCGGTTGTGCAAATCGATGGTTCTGATGGTGGAGGAGCTGACTTCGAGTGGAACTACGGCCGGAAGAGAGTAAAGGAACAGGATTTTTTCGAGATGTCTTCGATTGATTTTTGGCAAGGCCGGTCTGTGTCAACCGGACTGGGTCTCTCGCTTGATAATGCTCGTATTGCTTCTTCTGATGGCTCTGCTTTGTTGTCGCTCGTTGGAGACGATGTTGATCGGGAGTTACAGAGGCAGGATGCAGAAATCGATAGGTTTCTCAAGATTCAGGTGACTTTTCATGATGCTCTTATGATGGTCTGTTATTGGGTATTTGCGCGAGGATGTGTTGCTCGATCTTGTTTTATAGAACACATTCTTGTGTCTTACTTAATGTTCAATGCTACTTTTTTATGAACTGGATCAACCTAGTTGCTCTGTATCTGCTTAATTCATATATTATAGGGATGTTTGAAGATAATTAATTGATTTGGTTTCTCCGTGTTCTCTCGCGTGTACTTCGTTTAACTTCTTGATTCTCTATATCTTCAACAGGGGGACCAATTACGGCATTCTATCCTCGACAAGATCCAGAGGAGTCAGCATAAAACCGTGTCACTCATGGAGGAAAGACTTGTCCAGAAACTCCGTGAGAAAGACGAGGAACTAGAGATGATAAACCAAAAGAACAAGGAACTCGAGGTGCGAATGGAACAGCTGACAATGGAAGCTGAGGCATGGCAACAACGTGCAAAGTACAACGAGAACATGATCGCTGCCCTTAACTACAATCTCGAGCGAGCTCACGGTCGACCGAGAGATAGCATTGAAGGATGTGGAGACAGCGAAGTGGACGACACAGCTTCTTGCTTCAATGGAAGAAACAATAACAATGGTAAGACGATGATGATGTGCAGGTTTTGTGGAGTGAAAGAGGTGTGTATGTTGTTGTTGCCTTGTAAGCATATGTGTCTGTGTAAGGAGTGTGAGAAGAAGCTTAGCTCTTGTCCTTTGTGTCAATCTTCCAAGTTTCTAGGGATGGAAGTATACATGTGATGTGATATTTGACCAAACCTAAAACTCTAATTAGCTAACGAACTCTTTTGTAATCCGTCTTGTTTTATTTTGTATGTTAATATTATCTTCTGTTGGTGTCACTCGCCAACCCGTACCCAAATATGACGCTTGGAGCCAATGCAGAAAAGAGCAACTCGAAAGCTAACAACTTAAACTCCATTCTTCTCCGCTTCTTCTTACTCGACTCCACAACTTCCATTGCCTTCAATTCACTATCCACCTCCTCGCAATAACGAGAGAGTAGCAAACTCAGTATTCGATAATCGAACTTGGGTCCTTCTGGTTCCCACTTCTTATACATTTGTTCTGCTCCTTTCACATCGTCGAGCTTCAACAAAGAGTTAATCACACCTAGATACGCTTCATTACCCCTATCTCTTAGACTCAAATTCCATAGACGGTACACTTCTCTTTCACTCCCTGTTATCTCTATGGCCTTTAGTATTGACCCGGCTCTTTCATAAGCCTCTGCCATTGCATCTCTCGTCCTCGCTTCAAGCTTGGTTTTTTATCAGCACCAACCCACTTTCTCTTATACCTCTCCATTGTCTCTATGTCTGTTACATCTGCATATACCCTCAAAACGTTGTTTATCGTGAGACTAACGGGCTCTATGTTTTTCTCCTTCATCTCACATAGAAGCTCCTCGACCTTTCTTGGTTTTCTTAGCTCACTGTAGAGAGATCATCGAGTTGAATGGGGAAAGTTTGGAGAGGAACCCGAGCTCTCTCATCTTCTCAAAAATGGCTTCCGCTTTCTCTAGAGTTATCTCAGATTTTGTGTACGAGGTCAAGAATGTAGCATGGACAGAGTAAACTTCTCTGCTTCTTCCAAACCCAACACATTCTCAGTCAGACGAAGCCTCGCCGCATAATCTTCTGGAAAAACATTAAAAGCCTTTTTTTTTCACCCATCCATGATGATGCCTCGAGTGCTTTAGAGAACTGATTCGAGTCATGGAGATTCTTGATGAGGTCTCTAAAGTCCGACGGCTTTACTTCATTCCCCTTTTTTCCCATTTCTTCAAGCAATGGAGTTATCGGTCTAACAAATTCTCTGTTCTTTTTCATCAGATGATCTGCCTTTTCCAACATTCCCTTTTTGTGGTAACTAGACACCAACATATTCGGGATTCGGATATATCGAACTCAAGTGCCAAGCACTCCCACTCATTGTGATTGATCTTCTCTGCTTCTTTGATATCATCAAGCTTCAAGAGAGAACCAATCAAAGCTCGAAACCCTTCATTGTCATTCTTTCTTGTGTTCTTGTACATGTCCCATCTACGGTAAACATCTGTAGGAGCAAATTATTTGCAACACTACGGAAACGTAATCAACAGAGAAAACATAAACGACGTTAAGGAAAGAATAACGAGAGGAGGCGAGTTTATAGAACTCTTTCCTTAACTCTTTGAATCACCCGTAGTGCGACGGGAATCTGAGATCCAAGAGTCCATGATACAACCAATCATAACCGGTTTCGCTATCACTCGAACACACGGTTCTAAACGAACTAAAACACTACGATACTCTCGATATACTTACTTTTAGAAATTGAGAGAGATTGCTGGAATTTTAGAGTTTTGAAGTCTGTAATCAGAATTGATTGAAGAAGGCGACTAAAACTTTGTGTGTATATATGCTGGTTTTTGGATAGCGTTGAATTTTAGATCCTTCAACCAACTCAACCACAAAATCAGGGATATGGGCAACGTGAGCAATCAACATTCTCTCCATGATTCCGATTCTCAAGGAATCATGAAAACAAGGAGACCGAGTCTCACGGTAATCAGAAAACGGAGCTTGATTTTCTCCGTTCAATCCCGACCCAACAACTACCGGAGCTCCGACTTGAGCCCGACCCATTTCTTATTCACACAATTTTATTTTACTAAGCCCAATTGGCTTAAGTAAAAAAAAATCGGTCCAACAATCCCTCACATGAATAGAAATGACTCTAAACATACGAAGACTCGACTGACTCGATAAACTAGACTTGACTGGAATAGACACAACTTGACTAGACTAGACAGACTTTCGAGAGTATGCGAAAATATAACTGTATCTGAGAGGTAGCATTTTTCAGTTTTGAACCAATCATTTTTAATATCTGTCGGATTTACTTGGCCAAGAGGTGAACATGATTTCTTGAACCATCCGAACTTTTATGTAAACCGAGACAACAGCTATCGCGCAGCGACATTTTCTCGTAGAACTAAGTTCTCTATTGTGTTCATTTTGGCCCTGAACATTCCTGGTTATTCATGAGTGAACTTAGAGAATATAGCCTCATTTTCATTCTCCTAGAAACGGCCCCATTTCACACTCATTAGGTGATCTGTCATTAGCTTTGTTTTTAAGAAGTAACCTGTCTTACTCCACGAATATCTCAAAGCTATGAAATCATTAAAAGCCATCGCTTAACCTCAACACATACAGGTTTCACTATTTTTCATCTTAGGAACTGGGTAGAGACATAGTCTCACAGTGATCACTACTGAATCAGCTTGATTTCGTTTTCCCTTTGAACCTAGATCTTGGGATCTCCAGTCACATAGGTGGGGTTTACATTAAGCGTCATCTTTGCTTATAGGCTTTAAACCCATTCTTCTTGATAATTTAACAACTTGATCTCGCGCCAGACTTTTTGTAAAAGGATCTGCTAAGTTTTCAGCCGACTTGATGTAATCTATCGTGAGTACACCTGTCGAGATCAATTGTCTAATGGTCTTGTGTCGTCTTCTAATATGACGAGATTTACCATTGTATAAATTATTTAGTGCCCGAGATATAGCCGATTGACTATCGCAGTGTACACGTAATGCTGGCACTGGTTTTTCCCACATCGGGATATCTTCCAAGAAGTTCCGAAGCCACTCAGCTTCTTCTGAAACTTCATCTAAAGCTATGAACTCTGACTCCATGGTTGATCTGGCCAGAAGAGTTTGTTTGGAAGATTTCTAGGATACTGCTGCACCACCAAGTGTAAAGACATATCCACTTGTTGATTTCGAGTTCTTAGAATCTGAAATCCAGTTGGCATCACTATAGCCTTCTAAGACTGCTGGTTCTTTACCATAGTGCAACCCATAACTTTTGGTGTATTGAAGGTAGTTCAATACTCTAGTTATGGCCTTCCAATGATTGTGTCATGGATTACTCGTATAGCGACTTAGTACGTTTACTGAGTGCGCTAAATCGGGTATAGTACAATTTGTTAAGTACATTAGACTCCCGATTACTCTGGTATATTCCACCTGTGACACTGGTTCACCTGAATTTTTCGTCAAGTGAATATGAGGGTCAGCAGGAGTTTTTGCAGTCCCATTTGAGTAGTTCTTAAACCGCTCAAGGATCTTTTCAGCATAATGATTTTGGGTTAGGATTATTCCATCAGAATGTCTGATGATTTTTATTCCTAAAATTACGTCGGCTAATCCCATGTCCTTCGTGTCGAACTTGCTATTTAGTAAGTTCTTTGTTTGACTGATCACGTCTTTATTGCTACCAATAATGAGCATATCATCCACGTACAAACAGAGCAAAATGTATCTGTGCGGAGTACTTTTGATGTATATGCACTTGTCACATTCATTTATGCTGAAACCATTTGACATCATTACATTGTCAAATTTTTCATGCCATTGTTTCGGAGCTTGTTTAAGTCCGTACAATGATTTCACAAGTCTACATACTTTATGTTCTTGTCCTGGGACAACAAACCCTTCGGGTTGTTTCATATAAATTTCCTCTTCTAAATCTCTATTTAGAAAGGCAGTTTTCACATCCATTTGATGGATTTCTAAATCTCTTAATGCTGCGATTCCTATCAGCATTCTAATTGAAGTTATTCTCGTTACTGGAGAATAGGTGTCAAAGAAATCCAAGCCTTCTTTTTGCCGGAAACCTTGCACCACAAGCCTAGCCTTGTACGTATCGATGGAGCCATCGGTTTTCAATTTTGTTTTGAAAATCTATTTACACCCTAGGGCTTTAAACCCTTGAGGTAAATCAGTTATCTCGTAAGTATGGTGTTGCCTGATTGAGTCCATCTCACTATTAACGGCTTCCTTCTAAAGAGGAACGTCTGGGATAGACATTGCTTCTGTAAACGTTCTAGGCTCATTTTCAGCGAGAAAGACTACTAAAAACTCAGAACCATATGTTTTTTCCTTACGAGATCTTTTACTCCGTCTAGGTTCTTCTTCTTCTTCATCGTCATTAATAGTCGTGCTTGAACTACTTGCTTCGTTTCCAGAAGTGCAAGCATCTCGTTGATCACGAGTTCGTTTATTAATATCTCTATCTTTGCATGGAAACACGTTTTCAAAGAATGAAGCATTTCTTGACTCCATTATAGTGTTTACATGAATATCTGGTACATCTGACTTATGTACCAGAAATCGATAGGCACTACTATTATGAGCATATCCGATGAAAATACAATCCACCGTCTTTGGTCCAATTGTGATCTTTTTCGGAGGTGGAACTGCAACTTTTGCCAGGCACCCCCACACTTTCAGGTATTTATACGAAGGTACATTACCTTTCCAAAGTTCATATGGAGTTTTTCCAATTACTTTATTCGGTATTTTGTTCAGGACATAATTTGTGGTAAGCAGCGCTTCCCCCCCCCCCCCCCCACATGTTCTGGGGTAACCCAGATTTCTGCAACATTGCATTCATCATTTCCTTAAAAGTTCGGTTTTTTTGTTCTGCAACTTCGTTGGATTCTAGTGAGTAGGGAGTGGTAGTTTGATGAATAATTCCGTGTTGTCTACAGAATGCATTAAATGGTTCATCATATTCCCCTCCTCTATCACTACGAACTATTTTAATAGTTCTACCAAGTTGGTTTTCTACTTCCAACTTGTATTCTTTAAACTTTTCCAAAGTTTCGTCTTTACTGCGTAGTAAATATACATAGCAGTATCTTGTGCAATCATCTATGAAGGTCACAAAGTACTTTTTCCCTCCTCTAGATTTCACATATTTTAAGTCGCACAAATCAGTGTGTATTAAACCCAGAGGTTCGGTGGTTCGTTCGACACGAGGTGATGGAGTTTTCGTGAGTTTTGCTTGCACGCATGTCTCACATTTATTTTTACTTGTTTTGCATTTCGGGAATAGATTAGAATTCATTAATCTTTGGATAGATTTATAATTCACATGCCCTAACCGTTCATGCCACATATCAAAAGACTCAACCAAGTAAGAAGATGCATTCTTATTAATTGAACTGGAAGCGGTTACATCATTTTTGACGACTATTATTACACACATTTTGATCAGATCGTCCTTAACAAAACCCTTCCCAATAAAAACCCCATTTTTCCTTAAAATCAGCTGGTCAGACTTCATGTTGACTTCGAATCCATGCTTGAGGATCTTAGTCCCAGAGATCAGGTTCTTCCTCATGTCTGGCACGTGTTTCACGTTGGTCAGCGTGACTTCCTTGCCTGAAGTCATCTTCAACACCACATTTCCGATGCCTTCAATCTTGGATTGAGACACATTTCCCATCCGTAGGTGCGTATCAGTCTTGTTCTTTTTGTAGGTGGAGAACTGGCTTCTGTCAATGCAGATGTGTGTGGTTGCCCCCGTGTCATACCACCACGTGTTTGGATTTTCTTCAGCCATGTTGACTTATGTGACCACCGCACACAGATCATTTTGAGTCAGGTTGGCCTCATTTCTCCTTGGAGCCTATTTGATGCGACACTCAAAGGACTTATGGCCAGTTTTGCTACAGTTGTGACAAGTTCCAGTGAACTTCTGCGAGCTCTCACCACCAAATTTCTTCTTTTTGAACTGCTGAGAGTTCTTTGGTGGAACTTTGCCTTTTCCTTTGTCTTGACGCCCTTTGTTTTGCCATTTTGAAAAAAAAAACATACACGAATTAGAAATGATTTAAGTAGAAGATCTGTATTAAGCTCAATAACCCATCACGGCAAAGCAATAACACAATCATAGACTTAAACGATTAACAATATTTCTAATTATCATCAAACGACCAAACGATTAACCAATTATTAATCATAGGTTTTGACTTTTATCCACAACATGCGCTTCTCCAATTAACGTGCACAAAGTCAGCCTTGGTCAATAATATCAAGTTTAAGAACCAAAGCTTGCATCGCTAAGTTCAAACCAGAGAAATGCACGTTTCCAAAAAAAATTTGCAGGTTTCTCAAGAAATTGCAGGTTTCTCAAAATTGCAGGTTTCTTAAAAAAAAAAAAAATAATTGGTTTCGTTGCAGCAGATTACGATACAGTAGAATCTCAATTCAAGTCTGATATCGAACCGGAATTTGCAGGTTTCGCAAAACTAGAAATCCAAACCAATGTAAATCCAAACCGGAATTTACAAGCGATTAATTGTTAGAATAGCTAAAGCACAACATCAATCTTACTGAAATTTTTTTTTCAATAATTAAAGCCAAGAGACAATAAATCTCGTTGCCTAAGTGTTAGATTGGCTAAAACACAACAACAATCTAACCACTTCAAGCGATAGTTAAAAACTGCAGGTTTTGATTTGCAAAATAATATTGCAGGTTTCTCAAAACCAAAAAAAAAAAAAAAAAAAAAAAAAAAGAACGGCAGGTTTTGCACGTTCAAACAAAAATTGCAGGTCTCAACTTCTTTTAGATAAGTTCAAAATTAACTTCCAAGAAGCGTATTACGAAACCTTGAACAACTTTTGTTGCTGCTTTTAGAAATTGTAGGCTTTAAAAATTGCAATTGTTAATAAAAAAAAACCGTGCAGGTCTCTTAAAAAACAAATTGCAGGAAACTTGCAGGTCTCGTCTCAGACCACTAATAAATAGAACAATTGCAGTATAAAACGCTGCAGGTTTTCCCAAAAGAACCAAAAAACATTGCAGGCCTCGTCAATAAAACAATAGTTATTTTGAAGCCAATTGTTAAGAAGAAAAACGCTGCAGGTTTTGTTACTCTTACAGTTGCAACTCAACTGAGACTGAAATCAATCATCTTTCTCGATTGAATCAATCACTACACAATTCCGAGACTCGCAAGCTCTCGTCGTAGTGTGTTCGAAGTTTTAACCAATCGCAATTGGTAAACTTAATCAGAGACTTGTAATCAATCACAAGCTCTCGTCACACGTTTATGAAAACTCAGTTTCAATCCGTTAGATGTTTATATAACAACAACGGATTCAAAGAGTTAAGAATGTAGGAGCAAATTATTTGCAGCACTACGGAAACGTAATTGAAACAGAGAAAACATAAACGATGTTAAGGAAATTATAACGAGAAGAGGCGAGTTTATAGAACTCTTTCCTTAACTCTTTGAATCACCCGTAGTGCGACGGGAATCTGAGATCCAAGAGTCCAGGATACAACCAATCATAACCGGTTTCGCTATCACTCGAACACACGGTTCTAAACGAACTAAAACACTACGATACTCTCGATATACTTACTTTTAGAAATTAAGAGAGATTGCTGGAATTTTAGAGTTTTGAAGTCTGTAATCAATTGTGTGTATATATGATGGTTTTTGGATAGCGTTGAATTTTAGATCCTTCAACCAAGTCAACCACAAAATCAGGGATATGGGCAACGTGAGCAATCAACAATCTCTCCATGATTCCGATTCTCAAGGAATCGTGAAAAGAAGGAGACCGAGTCTAACGGTAATCAGAAAACGGAGCTTGATTTTCTCCATTCAATCCCGACCCAGCAACTACCGGATCTCCGACTTGAGCCCGGCCCATTTCTTATTCACACAATTTTATTTTACTAAGCCCAATTGGCTTAAGTAAAAAAAAATCGGTCCAACAACATCTTCTTTCTCTCGTGCTTCACCATACAGCCTCATGAGTTCCTCATATGATTTGAATTCACTCGCACTCTCTGTTCTACGAAGCATCTTTCTCGCTTTCTCCGTAGCACCGTATTGGAGAATCAAATCAGATTATATTACGACAATTACGGAGTAATTGGAGTATATATTAAGTCTGATTTTATGCTCTGCGTATCTTGTACAATTACTGTATATCTTCTACTTTTAGGAAACTGTTTTCATATAAATGTATGTACAGAGAGCTATGGTAAAACACACAGAAATCTTTTCCTCAATACCTTGTGTCTCTGTTTGTTATATGGTATCAGAGCCTGAATTTCTCTTTCTCGATCTCTAATCTTTTCTCTTTCTTCTCGACTTGTTCATTCATCATGTCTGCAAACAACGAAGCGAACCCGATTTTGAACTCGACTGATGCGATTCCGATCACGAACCCGATAACGACGGAAGTGAGGAGAACCATCTCGCCGTACGATCTGACTGATGCTGATAATCCAGGCGCAGTGATCTCGCACCCATTGTTGCGAGGAACAAATTATGATGAATGGGCATGTGGGATCAAGACTGCCCTCTGTTCACGGAAGAAATTTGGATTTCTCGACGGCTCGATCAAACGCCCTGAAGCGGATTCACCAGATCTGGATGATTGGTGGACCATTCAAGCACTTCTGGTCTCATGGATCAAAATGACGATTGACCCTGCTGCTCTACGCTCAAACATCTCTCACCGAGATGTGGCCCAAGATCTGTGGGAGCATCTCAAGCGAC
Organism: Eutrema japonicum; assembly: GCA_030161315.1. Classification (NCBI taxonomy): domain Eukaryota; kingdom Viridiplantae; phylum Streptophyta; class Magnoliopsida; order Brassicales; family Brassicaceae; genus Eutrema; species Eutrema japonicum. The sequence goes on from BSQW01000001.1 coordinate 38,387,086, forward strand.
AATATTCTGTGCTTAATGGGCCTCGGATTCAGCAGATTAAAGCTGAATTGGCTTGTTGCAAGCAGCTTGACCTTGCGATTGAGGCTTACTATGGGAAACTCAATCGCATCTGGGATAGCATGGCGAGCTATCATCCTCTACGTGTTTGTAAATGTGGCAAATGCACTTGTGATTTGGGAACTCTTCAGGAACGTGAGCGTGAAGAAGACAAAGTTCACCAATTTCTCTATGGGTTAGACGATGCATTTTTTCGTACTGTGAGATCCTCTCTGGTCCCTCGCTCACCACTTCAGCCAATGGAGGAAGTGTACAATGTTGTACGCCAAGAAGAAGATCTGAGGAACACTACCAAAGCAGATGAAGATGTTCATGTGACAGTGGTCGCTGCGTTTGCTGCTCAAGCAAAACAACGTGGCCGAAATGACGATGTCAACAAAACAAGTTTCTGTGGGCATTGTAACCGTACTGTGTTAGAATATGCGGAATATGAGACTAGAGATTAAAGGAAGACATGAAGATTAATAGAAGAACTAGCTACAGATTTAAGAGAGAATATAGAAGAAGAGAATGCTTAGATTGATTGTTATACAAACACATTACATCATATATATAGGAGATAGAGAAGTGGAGAGAAGTGGAGAGGAGCCTAAGAGTGGAGAGATTTAGGGAGAGATTTAAGGAAGAAATTTTCCTTAATTGGAGGAGTGTTTTTTCCACTTGTTGTGCATCTCCACTTTGTCCATCTAGAAGCTTGATCAATACTCCCCCTCAAGCTTAGCCGTAGAGGTACGAAAGGCTAAGCTTGGAAACCCGTGAAGCATCACCTCATTAAAAACCTTAACATAGAAAAACCACTTGGGAGAAAACTATGTTCCGGGAAAAAGAGTGTGATGTCCACGGATTAGAGAACATGAGATCAAGGGCGTGAAAGATCTATAAGCCCGAGTTTGCTATGTATGTGAGTGCAAACTTTGAGACTTGCAGCCTTGGTGAAGATATCCGCTAGTTGATCTTCACTCCGAGTGTAGCATGGGAGTATCATGCCTTCTTCAATCTTTTCCCGAACTTTGTGGCAATCCACTTCAATGTGCTTGGTACTTTCATGGAAGACCGAGTTGGTTGCAATGTGAATTGCGGCTTGGTTGTCACAATGCATGGTGATGGGGCTAGAAGACTCAATGTCGAGATCTTTAAGAAGAGCTTTGAGCCAAGTCAGCTCATTTGTTACCTTCCTCATTGCCCGGTACTCTACTTCCGCACTAGAACACGACACCACCTTTTGCTTCTTCGATTTCCAAGTCACCAAATTTCCTCCAATGAAGGTGCAATAACCGGATGTTGACTTTATATCCAGCCTATCTCCAGCATAATCAGCATCACAATATCCTACTATCTCTGTGTTAACGTTTCTCCCCATCCAAATGCCTTGGCCCGGGCTACCTTTGAGGTATCTAAGAATTCGCTCCACCATACTCCAATGGTATAAGCTAGGGTTTTGCATGTGTTGACTCACTTGGTTCACAGCATAACAAATATCAGGCCTTGTGATAGTCAAATAGATCATCTTACCTACAAGACGGCGATATTGGGAGACGTCTTCAAATGGCTCGTCTTCTTTCTCCCCCTTTCGATTGACCTTGTAGCCATCCTCAAGCGGTGTCTTTGCTGGTTTTGCTCCAAGTTTACCTGTCTCATTCAACAAATCAAGTGTGTACTTCCTTTGTGAAAGAAATAAGCCTTCCGGAGAACGGCAAACTTCAATCCCTAGGAAGTACTTTAGCTCACCTAGGTCTTTAATATCGAAAACAGATTTAAGAAAGGTTTTAGTTGATTGGATACCTTCCTTATCATTGCCGGAGATGATAAGATCATCTACATAGATGAGAACTACAATGATACCTTGAGAGCTTTGGAGTGTGAATAAGGTATGATCAGCTTGGGATCTCTTGAAGCCTCGATCGTTGAGTGTGGAGCTCAACTTGTGGTACCAAGCCCTTGGTGATTGCTTCAGTCCATAGATAGCTTTCCTAAGCCTCAAAACCTTTCCGGGAGCAACGGAGTCTCTAAGACCGGGAGGAGGAGTCATGTAAACTTCTTCCTCAAGCTCACCTTGTAGAAATGCATTCTTGACATCCATCTGCCATAACTCCCAAGAAAGGTTAGTAGCCAAAGAAATAACAACTCTTACCGTGTTAAGTTTGGCTACGGGAGCAAAGGTATCTGTGTAGTCATCTCCATAGGTTTGTGTGAAACCTCTTGCCACCAAGCGAGCTTTGTACCGTTCAATGTCTCCATTGCTTAAGTATTTGATAGTGAAGACCCACTTGGAGCTAACCGCCTTTTTCCCGGGAGGAAGATCCGCTTCATCCCATGTGTGGTTGCGAGTCATAGCACTGGTCTCGTCATCCACTGCATCTAGCCATTCTTTACTTTCCTTAGCCTCCTCATAGCTTTGCAGTATCCGTTGTAGCTCTATTTTACCAAGAAATGCTTGATGATCGTTTGGCAAAAGGGCAAGAGAACAAACAGCTTGGATGGGATGAGCCATGGCTTGATTGTTGTAGTAGACTCGGGTGTAAGCCTCCAAATGGGATGGCGGATTTCGCTGCCTAATGCTACGCCTAAGTGGAGGAGGGAGTTCTCCTATATACACGTTTTCTTCCTCATCCGGTGCAAGTTCCTCATTAGGAGTCATTTGCTCTTCTACATCCGGTTCACCCGATCCTTGAACTTGGCTTTGGGTTGATTCTTTATGTTGAGTTTGGTCACTCAAAGTTGGCGTGCTTATTCTCTCCCTTTCTATATTCCTAGGTGTCTCTTGTGCCTTTGGTGTAGTGGGGTCCGTATTTCTGAGATGTTCCAAACAAAACTTCAAGGTAGCGGCCCGATCCGAAGTGGAGTGGGAGAGATCTTTTAGGCTTGCCCAATCTTTCTTCTCATAGTACCCTTGCTCCTCAAGAAATTTCACATCCCGGGACACATACATGCGGCTATTTGACGGGTCATAGCACTTGTACCCCTTTTGGGTTATTGAATATCCAATGAACATGCATCTAGTACTTTTTGCATCAAGCTTGCTCCTTTGTTCACCTGGTATTAATACAAAGCAAACACACCCAAAAACTCTTAAGTGATCTAAAGATGGTTTGGTTTTGTTGAGTACCTCAAATGGTGATACATCTTTCAAGACTTTGGTCGGAGTTCGGTTGATAAGGTAGCATGCCATCATTACCGCATCTCCCCAAAACCTTTTGGTGACATTTTTATGGAACATCATCGATCTTGCAACCTCCATGAGGTGTCGATTCTTCCTTTCTGCCACTCCATTTTGGTGTATAATGCCATGCTTATTTAGATGTTCTTTGAATTTGTGGCTTGTGTATTCTCCTCCATTATCCGATCGCAACACCTTAATCTTAGAATTAAATTGATCAGTAACATAATTTTGAAAATTAATGAATGCATCAATCACACGATCTTTAGATGGGAGTAAAGTGATCCAAGTATATTTTGATTTTTCATCGATAAATGACACAAAATATTTGTTATTATCCCTAGATACGCATGGTGATGTCCAAACATCTGAATGCACTAAATCAAAGCAATTATCAAAGATAGTTGAAGACATAGGAAAAATATATTTGCAATGTTTTCCTAGAATACAAGCTTCACATTTCGAGTGATCAAAAGTGAATTTAGCCAACATCTATTCAAATGCACGAGAATGAGGTTGACCTAATCTAGCATGCCAAACCTCATTAGAACTAATAGCAATATTTTATTTAAAAGAAAACGAAGTAGCATCGCTTGGTAATGTTTTATCAAGGACATAAAGATCATCTTTCGCCTTTCCTTCTCCAAGAATCTTTCCGGTTTCAATATCCTGAAAATAAACTTCATTAGGTCCAAATATCGTATAGCAATTTAAATCACAAGTAGCCCTTTTACCGATAAGAGGTTTGATGTAAACGTGGGCATAAAGAAAGCTTCGGAATTTTTATCAAATAACTTTAAATTCCCTACACCTTTTACGGGAATCCGATCACCATTAGCTATAATAACATTACCCTTAGCCGGTTTTATGTTGTCAATGAGATTCGGGTTACTAATCATATGGTGAGAAGCACCTGAATCAATGACAAGGTTTTTACTTGGTTTAGAGGCAAAGAGAGTGATACCGGAATCCTTTAAGGAGACGATGGATTGGATGAGGGCTTCCAAGTCTGATTTCCTCACAACATCATTGTTGAATGCAACCATGGCCAGCTCCTCTCCTTGCTTCGATGTACCGGTTTGTCCGTGTTCATCCGAGGTTTCGTGAGAAAGGTTGGCCTTGAACTTGCTTGGTTTAAGGTGAGGATGAAGAATCCAACATTTGTCCTTGGTATGCCCTTTATTCTTACAATGATCGCAGATCCATACCTTCCTTTCTTCATGCTTGTAAATCCCCTTATTTTCCATGAGGAGTTCCCCTTTTTCGCTAAAGAGGCCGAGAGACCCTTGTTCTGTTTGTACTTGGGAACATACCTCATCAAGATTTGGGAGCTTATCGGCTCTTAGGAGATGTTTGATGAGGTCATTGTAGGTAGGGTTTAAGGTAAGCAAGAGGCCAAAGACCTTGTCTTGTTCTCTTCTTTCATTGAGTAAGGTCGGATCCGTGGTACTTGGCCGGAGCATCTCAAGTTCGGCCCATAAACTCCGAAACTTTCCGAAATGCTTGGTGAACTCTAAGTCTTCTTGACTTAGGTTATTGATGGCCTTCTTTACCTCAAACACTCGGGTTAAGTTTGAGATATTTCCATATACAATCTTGAGAGTTTCCCATAACTCTTTAGTGGTTTCACAATAAGAGTACGCTTCAAGGATGGGAGCTTCAAGTGAACTTTGAAGAATGGCTAGAACGGCTTGATCTTCGTGGAACCATTTTTCTTCCTTCTCGAGATCAACCTCTTCTCCTTTTTCTTTGGTGGCTTCCTTTGGAGCTTGAGCCTCTTCGACATGGCTCCAAAGTCCGCGGCCACAAAGCGCGGTCCTTGTGGTTCTAGACCACAACAAATAGTTTGCTCCCTTGAGAACAACCGGAATCATAACGGGTTTTGAATTTTCCATGGTGAAAGAAAGTTCAAGAAATACACAAATCTAGCCTTTCAAACCTCAAGAATCAATGATTTTGAGGACTTAGTCTCAGAGTGAAAAGACTTAGAAATATGTATTGCAAAAAAAAAAATTTGAAGGGAGAATTTTTTTTTGAGATTTTGGAGAATAATAGCATAACGGAGAATGATTTTGAGATTTTGAGAATAAGAGAGTCACGAACAAGATTCAATTAAGAACATTCTCTGATACCATGTTAGAATATGCGGAATATGAGATTAGAGATTAAAGGAAGACATGAAGATTAATAGAAGAACTAGCTAGAGATTTAAGAGAGAATATAGAAGAAGAGAATGCTTAGATTGATTGTTATACAAACACATTACATCATATATATAGGAGATAGAGAAGTGGAGAGAAGTGGAGAGGAGCCTAAGAGTGGAGAGATTTAGGGAGAGATTTAAGGAAGAAAGTTTCCTTAATTGGAGGAGTGTGTTTTTCACTTGTTGAGCATCTCCACTTGGTCCATCTAGAAGCTTGATCAATATACTGGTCATGTCTCGGAAAACTGTTTTGGTGTCATTGGGTATCCAGAGTGGTGGGGTGAGCGTCCCAAATCTCGCACACTACAAGGACGAGGACGTGGCGGTGCTTTTTCTTCCAATTGTGCAGGGAGAGGACGTGGTGCTGTCGCTTATGCTAATGCGGCACATATCACCGGTGCACAGAACATGGAGCACGCTAATTATGTTCTTACCGATGGTGATCGTGATGGCGTGAGTGGATTGAGTGACAGTCAATGGCCGTAGATAAGCCTTTGCCATTTCAAGAGCCATAGGCCACTCAAGTATTGTAATCTCTTCCCATTCAGCAAGAAACTTGTCCATTGTCGCCACATCAGATACAGCAGCTTATACTCGCAAGACTTTGTTCGAGGTGAAACTATCGAGCTCCATGTTGCTTTCCTTCATCTCTAGGAGAGTCTCATCGACCTTTTCTCGGTTGCCGAAATAGCTGTAGAGTGACGCCATCAAGCTGTATGGTTCAGGTCTCAAGAGCAAACCTAGCTCCCTCATCTTCTTGAAAGCAGACTCTGCTTTATCAAGATCGTTTTTCTCCGACCGTCTTTCGTAGCTTGTTAACAAAGAGGTGTAGATAGATTCGCTTCTTAGATTCTCTGGGATGCTCTCGAAGAACTTCTCTGCTTCTTCAAACCCTAATACGTTCTCAATAAGACGAAACCGAGCTGTGAAATCTTCAGGGATGAGATTGCAGATCTTTTGTTCAATCATCCAGTCTGATGCCTCTAGGGCATGGCGAAATCTCTTGGAATCTTGGAGCTTCTCGACGATACCTCTCACCAACGAAGGATTCAATTGATTCCCCTGTTGTTGTTGTCGCCATTGATCAAGCATCGGACTGTTTATTGTGTTCTGATATATCGCCGCTTCGATCCGGCTATGTAGAGTTTGGTTCCTCGCCGGAGACGATTGTGTTTTGGAGCAGAAGAAACGAGTCCTGCTACTGTAAACGAGAACAAGCCTCGCGTGTTGCTTAAGATTCAGCATCATGCTCATGTCAAAGACGAAAACTAGGGTTTGTGTTTTCTTTTTCTTGTTAGCAGGGTTTTTCAACTTTGTTTTGCTTATTTTGTTAGGGAGTTTGTTGAATTTCTTAATTGAATCGGCCCATAATTAGTGGCCGAAATATTTTTTTATTAATCGAAATATTTTCAATTACAACTAAAGTTTAGTCTGCCAGCCGGATGGGAATGAATAAAATATTTATATTTATTTAATATTTGATATAAATTTAATTTAATGTAATATCATACTAAATGTTTGTTATCAATTTCAAATTCATTAGATATATATATATATATATATATATATATATATATATATATATATTGCATCAAAATATATAATCGAAGAAAACTTTAGTAGCTCACATATACATAAAATTTAATTTTCTTCCTCATATTTTTGTTTTTTCACCCAATAGAAAATGGACATGAGATACAACATGAATATAACTATTTTACATGGTTATAAACAGCCCCGGCTCAACATTATTCGGGGCCATAGGGAAATTTTTTTTTTTTGGACTCTTTAAATTTATTTATTAAAATTTTTTACTTTTTGTTTTTAATAAAAATTGTTTGTGTAATGTTTGTGTAGAATTTTTTATTAAAAAAATACTTATAAAATATTTATGGACCATTTTCACTCTAATATTTATTATTATTATTTTTTTAGTAAAAATATATATAAAAAAAAACAGACCCTTAATTATTAAAACACAGGTCGGGACCCTGGGGCCGTCACACCCTCACCCTTGCTACTGAGCCGGGGCTGGTTATAAAAATTAAGATACAATTGAAAACCTATAAACAAAGGCTGCAAATTCCATTTGGTACGGCTTACTTATAGAGACCGAAGAATACAGTATCATCTTATAGTGAGTAAGTGATTCATTGATCATCCAAGTTTTTATTACAAAAAAATGTAATACTTTTTGAAGAAATTCACTTCAAATTGTAGTTGAAGCTGTTTTAAATATTCTATGACTTTCTCATGGTTTGATTTTTAAAATATTCGGAATGCCTAACCATTTTTATCAATCACTAAACACAAAAATAAAAAAGAAGGAGAAAAGTAAAGGATGTGGCTAGGGGTGTCAATTATGGTCAAAATCCGATGGCCGTCAATTAGGGCCAAAGTCCGAGGGCCGGTCCGGCTATGAAAAACAGCGGATTCGAGCCTAGAAATAAAAGCCCAAAAAAATCGGGCCTTTCGGGCTAGTGTGTTTTTCGGGCTTAGCCCGAAACTATTTGATTACGTATGTCTTATTAAATTTGGGTTCGCTTATCATATGATTTTAAAGCGTATGAAAAATGTATCATTATAGAAGAAGAAAAGTCTAAATTGACTCTATACTTAAAACACGATATGTTGGAACTGACTTTTTATGAAGACATGTATGTTTTATAATGGTGAAAGTGTCAGTCACAGCTTTATGGTGAGTTAGCTCGTATGGCATGTGATGTTCTAAGCATTCTGATAACTACACTGGCATCAGAGTCTATATTTAGTAGTGGTGTGCATGTCTTAGATAAATATAGACATCGTGTTAGTATTGGTGTGCATGTCTTGGATAAATATAGAAATCGTCTTTTACCAAGAAACGTTGAAGCACTGATTTGTACATGCACTTGGTTGGATGAGTTTACATTTCGTGATCCATGTACTATTATCATTCATCCATATCTACTTCATATTTTTAAAATCTTTATCTATAGACTTTCAATGACATTTCTATATGATTTATACCTCTAAAACCTTAATATTATTTTACTTTTTTTTTTCTGTAGCTCTTGATGGTGATGAGGATTTAGAAGACGATGAAAGAGATCCTAATATGAACTATACTACCTAGATTTGAAATGTTTTGATTTTATGTTTTATTTGTTAATACAATTTATTTGAATTTTATTTGTTTTTTTTGTCAAACTTTTTCTTTTAAATTTAATTGGATTTGATATAATACATTTCAATTTAGATTTATTTTGATAAATATTTTGTTTTAATTATTTTTCATTTGAAAATTGTGAATTTTTGTGTTTGTAAAGAAAAGACCGAAAAAACTCAAAAAACACTAAAGTCCTGTCCGAGCCGGGCTTTAAAATATAGACCCGATCTTTTTTCGGGTCGAGCTAGGTCGGACTCAAATATATACGGGTTTTACGAGTTTCGGGCCGGGCCGGGTCGGACCAACCCGATTGACATCCCTAGATGTGGCTTTTGTGTGTGTGTATATTACCTAATATCATATATGTATTATGGATGAGACTCTGCAAAGCATATATATTTTCTCGTACCTCTGAGATAATTTTCTTTATCAAAGAAACACAAATTTGAAGTAAATCCATTGAATACGGCTTTGCTTATTTTATGGAATTTAGTTCTTAATTATTAGAGTTCCTAGTGAAAACTTATATAACAACTTTGTATGCACATAGTCAACGATCAAACTCTATAGAATTTAGTTCTTATGTAGGTAGTAATCTGCGTTTTGCGCGGAATGATATATTTATAAATTATTTTGAAAGGTTTTTTATTTTAAGTCATATGAGATGAAAATAATTTAACTTGGTTTTAGGTGTAAACTACATAATAATTGTGAGTATTAATACATCAAAGTAGTGTAGTATTTTTAAATTATAAAACACGTATATAATTTGTTTGTTAGTTAAAATAGAAGGAAATTGATGTGTATATGTATTTTTATATTGTTTGGTGGCATTTTATATGTTTGCAATAAACAACTGATTACTTTATATAATAACTTTTTGAAGTCAGATATCAACAAAAAAATCAGAAGATATAAATGAGATGATTAAAGTTACAAAGACGATAAAAGACACCTTTGAATCGATTAACACCATTTCAATCGTTTTTCCACCGGCAACAAAGTTGTTTCCAAAGTCTTATGATCTTAACATTTATCTTTCACATACTTTTGAAAGGTTTCAAGTCAGAGACTGAACTGAAAGAGGCCATGAGAGATCAATGTTAAATTGATGAGGATATGTTAATGGTGTTGTGTAAGTGGTGAATGAAATGGTGCTAATCGATATAATGTTATATAGTGCTCAAAGTAAGGGTTTTCCACTTATTAAGAAGATATGAATGAGAATTTGAAATCAATTTTGAAATCAATCATATAACGTAATTTTGTATTTAATTTCTATTGGAGATACACCGAAGTTATTAGAATATGTTAATATTCATTTTATGATTAAGTTAATCTTCCTATTGTAATTAGGAAATACCAAAGTTTGGTCGACTTAGTTGTATATATAAACTATTTTTTGTAAACCTAATAAAGCAAGGCAGTTTAATATCAAGTTCTACATGGTATGAGAGCTAATAATCCAAGACCTAAAATCTTTTTGTTTCAATTTCTGTTTTTTCTCAAGCTTTCGAAGTTCGAAATCTTTGCATCGGTGTTGTGATGCTCTCTAGTTGAGATTCAGCGAAGATGGTTGACGGAGAAGACGTGTCGTCGGTGTCTAGAAGTGGCGCCTCCGATGGATCTAAAGGTGGAGAAGATCGAAGTGGTGAGGTTGTTACACCGTACACGTTGTACAGATCAAAGAATCCCGAAGCTTTGATCACTTCGGTCATGTTGACTGGAGAGAACTACAACGAGTGGTATGCTCTTCAAGATAAACGTAAGTTAGGTTTCATCAATTGCACTTTGAAGAAACCCGGTAATTCTAGTCATGATCTCGAAAAGTGACTATCGGTAAATTCAATGATCGTCGGGTGGATTTGTTCGTCCATCGAACCAAGAGTTAAGAGCACGTTGACTTACATCTCCGATGTGTGTCAGCTTTGGGAAAATTTGAAGGAGCGTTTTTCAGTGGAGAACGAGGTTCCAGTTCATCAAATAAAGGCTCAGCTTGCGTCGGGTAGACAAGATGGGCAACCTATTTTGGATTATTTTGGTCGTCTTTCCAAGTTATGGGAAGAGTTGCAGGTGTGTCGTCATGTTCATGTTTGTTCTTGTGGTGCTGCTGCAGCTATCGCGAAAGATCAAGAAAAAGAGAAGGTTCATCTGTTTGTCATGGGCCTTGACGACTCTCGATTTGGAGGAATGTGTACCACTATCATCGGTATGGATCCTCTTCCTTCACTCGGTGAGATATACAACAAAATTGTCCGAGAAGAACATCGTGTTGCTTCTGCTTGGGGTCGTGAACAACAAAAAGAAGTAGAGGGGTTTGTTGCTCGTGGATCACCACAATTGTCAGACTTGTCCTCTGCCATCAAACCTGATCTTTCGGGACAAAACTTGATCACCACAATTCAACGATCACGCAACACCAACGCATTGTGTTCCCACTGTGGAAGAGCCGATCATGAGAAGCGTGATTGCTGGCAAATTGTGGGGTTCCCTGATTGGTTTGTTGAGCGCAACAAAAGTACTGGTGGTTGTGGGAGAGGTGGTTGTGGTGCTGGTGGTCAAAACTTGGGACGTGGTCGCGGTCAAGCTAATGTAGCTCACGCTACTAGCTCCAATGCATCTCCATTCCCAGAATTTACGCAGGATCAATAGAAAATTATTTCTCATATGATCCAGGAAAAATCAGGATCAGGTTCCTCTGATAAACTGTCCGGTAAGCCTGAACTTGGCGATGTTATCTTAGACATTGGTGCGTCTCAACACATGACGGGAAATCTATCTCTTTTGACTAATGTCGAGATGATTTCAGCTTGTTATGTTGGCTTTGCGGATGGTAGTAAAACCATGGCATTGAGTATGTGTGTTTTTCCTATTTCATCAAAAATCTCCTTGATGAATGTGTTATACGTATCAGACTTGAACTGCATTTTGATTTCTGTGGCAAAGCTATTGAAACAAACCAACTGTTTTGCAATGTTCACTGATACACTTTGTGTTTTATAGGACCAATTTTCGAGGACCCTGATTGGAGCCGGTGAAGAGCGTGATGGGGTCTACTATTTTACGGATATTGTCTCGGCAAAGAGTTATTCGGCTAACGGTACTTCGGATAAAGTCTTGTGGCATCAATGTTTGGGCCATCCCTCGTTTTCAGTCTTTTCATATTTGACTTTGTTTTCAAATAAGTCAGCTGGCTCTAGTCCATGTGACCCTTGTTTTAGAGCTAAGCAAACCTGAGAAGTTTTTTATGATAGTTTGAATAAAACAACAAAATGTTTTGCTCTTATTCACGTTGATGTTTGGACCCTTATAGTGTTCCTTGTTCATGTAGTGCATCATATTTTTTAACTATTGTTGATGAATTCTCTCGGGCAGTATGGACGTACCTTTTGCTTGCCAAATCTGAGGTCAAAACGGTTTTGACTCAGTTCATTGCATATACGGAGAAGCAATTTGACAAGTCAGTTAAGATGGTTCGTAGTGATAATGGTACGAAGTTCATGTGTCTTTCATTGTTCTTTCGTGATAAAGGCATTCTTCATCAAACGTCTTGCGTTGGAACACCTCCGCAAAATGGTAGAGTTGAAAGAAAGCATAGGCATATTCTTAATGTTTCCAGAGCTATCATGTTTCAAGCTAGCTTGCAAATCAAGTTATGGGGAGAAGCTGTTCTCACCGCTGCATATTTGATAAATAGCACACCGACTGTGATTCATCAAGGACGATCACCATATGAGCTTCTTCATGGGGTTAAACCTTATTGTTCTCAGTTACGAGTATTTGATTCAGAGTGTTACACTCATCGTGTCACTCGTGATAAAGAAAAGTTCGGTGAGCGGAGTCGTCATTGTGTGTTTGTTGGTTACCTTTTTGGCAAGAAAGGATGGAAAGTTTATGACATTGAGCGAAATGAGTTTTTGGTTTCTCGTGATCTTATTTTTAGAGAAGTTGTTTTCCCTTTTGCTGCACCAAAGCTTGTGCAACATCATTCGTATACTCATGTCGTGGACTGTGATGAAGATTGGCTATTTCCACCAATCTTAAGGGGGAGTACTGATGTTGCTACTGAAGATGTTATGCAAACTTCTACGCCTGTTTCAGATTTGCATGTTCCATCACATGTGCCTCAAACAGCACATGATACTGCACCTGCATCAGCAACTGCAACAGGGCCCACAGTAACTAAAACAGAGATGTTGCAACCTGTTTCACCTGTTCCAGCGAGTTTGTCTCCAATGGTTACTACTACTACTACTGTCGAATTACTGGATCGTGGACATCGTGAGAAGACCAAGTCAGTTTTGTTAAAAGATTTTGTCTCATATACTGCCACAAGTGACCCTATTACTCATCACGCTCCTCCCGACTCCACATCCCATCATGCCTCGTCAATGGTCCAAGGTAAAACTCTTTACCTTTTGTCTGATTTCCTTACGTACTCTCAATTTTCTCCACGTCACCGCGTGTATTTAGCAACTATTACAACATCGGTTGAGCCTATGACAAAGGAGGTGGTTGCGCTTGAGGACCTTCATACTTGGGACATCACTGACTTACCACCTAATAAAGAAGCTATTGGAAGTCAATGAGTCTTCAAAATCAAGTATAATGTCGATGGTACAATCGAACGATATAAAGTTCGTCTTAAGGTTCAAGACAATAATCAAATTGAAGGTGAAGACTATGGCGAGACCTTTACTCTGTACTCTTCTCCGTCTTGTCGCGGCTAATAAATGGGAAGTCTCCTAAATGGATGTTCATAATGCGTTTTTTCATGGGGATCTCAATGAAGAAGTCTATATGAAACTTTCGCCAGGTTTTCGTCACAAGCATCCCGAAAAAGTTTGTCGTCTTCGTAAATCGTTGTATGGCCTTAAGCAGGCTCCGCGATGTTGGTTCAAAATGCTCTTCGATGCGTTACTTAAATTTAGTTTTGTTCAGGCTTATGATGATTATTCGTTATTATCGTATACTCGCGAAGGTATGGAGATTCAGGTTTTGGTCTATATTGATGACCTCCTCATTTGTGGAAATGATCCTTACATGCTTCAAAAGTTTAAAGATTATTTGAGTCGTTGCTTTAAGATGAAGGACTTGGATCACTTAAAGTACTTTCTCGGTATAGAAGTGAGTCGAGGTGAAGAAGGGATCTTTCTCTCACAACAAAAGTATGCCCTGGACATCATTGATGAAACGGGTAATCTAGCTTGTAAACCAGCTCCGACACCTCTCGAGCAAAAGCATCATCTCGCGACCGTTGATAGTTCGCTTCTTGATGATCCCACTAAGTATCGCAGACTTGTTGGTCGTCTTATATATCTTCTTAATACACGGCCAGAGTTGTGTTACTCAGTTCACATCTTAATTAGCTCAATTTATGCAAGCTCCACAAGACGCTCATTGGCAAGCTGCTTTACGTGTGGTTCGGTTCCTCAAAGGTACATTGGGTCATGGCATTTTACTTAAGTCGAGTTCAGACTTGTCTTTAACCATTTAATATGATTCTGATTGGGCCTCTTGTCCCTTGACACGAAGGTCTCTTAGTGCGTTTGTTGTCATGCTTGGTGGTTCCCCTATTTCTTGGAAAACTAAAAAGCAAGACACAGTTTCTCATTCTTCTGCAGAAGCAGAGTATCAAGCCATGGCAGCTGCTCTTCGGGAAATCAAATGGCTTCGTAGTTTGTTGAAAGAGCTTGGTATTGAACAATCTGCTCCAACACGCTTCTTCTGTGATAGTAAAGCTGCTATGCATATTTCTGCTAATCCTGTTTTCCATGAACGCACCAAGCACATCGAGAATGACTATCATGCTGTTCGTAATGCGGTCACTGATGGAATCATAGTTACTGAACATATTCGAACGGATTCGCAAATTGCGGATGTTCTAACGAAGGCTCTTGGACGTGTTCCATTTCAAAAATTAGTATCCAAGTTGGGTGTTCAAGATCTTCACCCTCTAACTTGAAAGGGAGTATTGGAGATACACCGAAGTTATTAGAATATGTTAATATTCCTTTTATGATTAAGTTAATCTTACTATTGTAATTAGGAAATACCAAACTTTGGCCGACTTAATTGTGTATATAAACTATTGTTTGTAAACCTAATAAAGCAAGGCAGTTTAATATAAAGTTCTACAGTTTCCATGAACATTACTAATAGCGAAAATCATTCTTCCTTTAATATCTCTCTTTCCATAAAAATTTATCTTTAATTTCTCTGATCTACGTAGTTATGCTTGACGTATAAGTAGCTCCTAAATTAATTGACCAAATAATCTGGAATTAATATGATAGTATTCATAGTTAAAGGAAAATGTGATTTAATTTCCTTATCATTAAACAACAATTACATACTCTTAATTATCTTGTTTGTTACACAGGTTTTTCAAAATTTCTGAAAATAGTCGAAGAATACAAATTTAGAATCTGAATCACTAATCTAATAATAGGCTTGATCTGCGTATATCAAATGTTTGGTTAAAACAATATCCAGACAATGTTGTCCACATATGACTGCATATTACCATTTGATTTATGTAGACTAAAATGGTTATTGATTTGGATTTGAAAATGCAAAAATTTGTATGACATGAAATATAACTAAGATGTTAAAAATATGAACTCTTACAGGATTAAAAATAATCATCGATACATGGTTTTTGCTGACGTGGCATGAAGATTCTAAAAATCGATATAGGGTTTTGGCTGCGTACGCTGCAACTCAGGATCACGGTAGCCGGCCGCTGGCAGACACCATGTCGGAGCCGGAGAAGGTTACGTCTCGGCTCGCTCAACACGGTTCACAGGCTCCATCTTAACCATTATGGACAACCATTGTTCAAAACAAGCAAACGCTCTCAAAACATGATTTCGGTGTATCGATGATCGACAGCTCACCAACGGTGGAGATTCCGGATGACATTATCGAAGGATCAGCCCCTATATGGGAGGATATTCTCATCGGTAAATTTCTATCAACAACACCTCATGTGGCGAAGGTCCATGTGATAGTCAATAAGATTTGGACCCTAGGGGATAAATCACTGAAAATCGATGCTTTCGTCGTGAATTCAACCACGATTAAGTTCCGAATAAGGGATAGTTCAGTTGGAGCTCAAATTCTAAGGAGAGGAATGTGGAATATCACATATGTCCCAATTATTGTATCGAAGTGGACACCGGTGATTGAAGAAGCTCAACCTGAAATGAAATCTATTCCGATGTGGATCATTCTTTAAAACGTTCCACCGAAGATGTTTCATTGAAAGGGACTCTATAGGAGAGCCCAAGAAACTACACCCGGATACAGTATTATGCAAAAGTTTTGAAGAGGCAAAGATATTTGTCGAAGAAAACTTAACGAAAGAGTTGCCAAAATCATATCGTTTCAGATCAGAGATGGTTGTGGATGCGATGGTAGAATTTATGTACCCGTGGCTTCCACCAAGATGCACGAAGTGTTCAAAATAGGGCCATTTGACGGATACCTGCCTGGTGAACGCAGGGGAAAAGAAAATGTTAATAAGATCCCACAGAGAAGGAAAACATTTGATGAAACCTATTGATATGGTATTAATTACTCAAGAAGAAATGGATGCGGAGGTTTGTCTTGTAGAAAGATAAGGAGAAAATAAAAACGATGCGGATAAGGCTTATAATCTTTTGAGCAATGTATTGGATATCGTAGCCGAGGGACAGAGTATCGAAACTGAGGGAAAAAGGTTTTGGGGGAAAGATTGGATGTTGAACCTAAGGGAATGATTACAAACACTGAGGGAACGAAGTTAGTCACCGATGGAAAGAATTTCGAAACTGAGGGAAATATTATATTGAGGACATAATCGGATATCGAAGCTGAGGGACAGAGTTTTGATGCTCAAAGTCCTGAAGAAGTCGAGAAGGTCACACAAACTGAGGCAAATGAGGGTTCATGGAGTCATGTCTCACCGGCAAAAGTGGGACGATTTGTAGAGAAATCAGGGGGAGAGAAAGACCAATTTTCGGGTTCATCATCACGATTCTCGGTTCTCGCTGCAGGAAAGGAAGAAAAAGGAGGAACCAAAGATATAGGGAAAATTAGCGGAGCGGAACATGAGAGAAAGTTGCGAGAAAGGGACCCATGCGTACCAATGGATGACTATATAGAAGAAGGTGAACTGATAATTTCAGGAAAAATTTCGAAAAATAACTCAATGGAGAAGCAAGAGGAACATGGAACGCACATACCACTCACCCGAGCCTCCAAGTCATCCCATCGAATTTTAGGCGACTTTATTGCTCCAAGTACATCAGATAAGCATCATGGTACTTCGAGTAAAAGGGCACCAAAGAAAAAAAATTGATTAATGTCGGATTTCTGCTGGAATGTGCGCGGTTTCAACAAAATATCAAAACATTATGTGGTCCGTAGTTGGGTAACTAATGATCTAATGCAATTTGGTTGCTTGTTGGAGACGAGAGTTAAGGAGAACAAAGCAAACCATATTTTTTCTTCAGTGTTTCACGGTTGTTATTTTCTGTCGAATTATGAACATCATAGGCTTGGTCGTATTTGGGTCATTTTGAAGGAAGAGACGAGGCTTACGCCAGTGTTTAAGAGTGATGAATTAATCACGTGTTCGATATTATTGAAAGGATGGGAGGAAGAATTTTTCTGCTCCTTCATATACGCTTCAAACTTTGTAGAAGAGAGAAAGAAGCTATGGGAGGATTTAAGGAGTCACCATGACTCTCCACTGTTTCGTAATAAACCATGGCTGATTTGTGGGGATTTCAACGAGATTTTGAAAGGTGCAGAGCACTCAAATTTTTACGACTCACCGAATATTCCATTGGGAATGAGGGACTTTCAAGACACAGTCAGAGATTGCTCGCTTCTTGATCTAGCATACCACGGTCCACTATTCACTGGTGTAATAAGAGAGCTGGTGGATTGATTTGCAAAAAATTGGATAGAATATTGGTGAATGATGAGTGGCTGAATTTGTATCCGCAATCGTATGGAGTTTTTGAGGCAGGTGGTTGTTTGGATCATTTGAGGGGAAGATTTAGTATACAAGCTGATCTGGTGCAAGAAGAAGGCCATTTAAGTTCTCAAATGTTTTAGCAACCCTACCTCAATTTGAGAAAGTGGTGAGTGATCACTGGGATAGTACAACTCCACTATCCGTATCTACATCAGCAATGTATAGATTTTCGAAGAAACTGAAATCCCTAAAGCCCACCCTCCGAGCTTTGGGGAAAGAAAAACTTGGAGACCTGCCACGTCGGACACGGGAAGCCCATGAGGAGCTATGCTTGAAGTAGACATCCACGTTAAGCGATCCATAACCGATAATAGTAGAAGAGGAAGTATCGACATTCGCGAGATGGCAACACTTAGCGGACTTGGAAGAAAGGTTTCTCAAACAGAGAGCTAAGATTCATTGGCTCAACATGGGAGATAGGAATAATATGTACTATCACAAATCAGTCTATATTAGAAAGATGCGAAATACAATCTGTGAAGTGATGGATTTGAATGGAGAGAGGCTTACAGAGGGAGAGGATATTAAGCAGGAGGAAGTACGGTCTTTCCGTGATTTTGTAGCTCGCCGTCCAAATGATTTCGTGGGGATGACAGTGGAGCAGATAAGAGAAATTCTTGATTTCAGGTGTTCAGAGATAGAGCAGGATATATTGTGTAAGGAATTCACAGAAGCGGAAATCAAGAAAGCTATCTTCTCAATGCCGAGTAATAAATCTCCGGGACCCTATGGATATACTAGCGAGTTCTTTCGGGCAGCATGGATGATAATTGGTAAAGATTTCACAGCAGCTATCCAATCCTTTTTCGAAAAAGGTTTTCTGCCAAAGGGAGTGAATTCGACGATTTTAGCTCTTATACCGAAGAAGGAAGTGGTAATGGAAATGCGAGACTACCGACCAATTTCCTGCTGTAATGTTCTATACAAGGTGATCTCAAAGATCTTAGCTAATCGATTGAAGGAGTTGCTGCCAAAATTTATTGGGTTAAATCAATCTGCATTTGTTAAGGAACGTCTATTGATGGAGAATGTGTTGTTGGCCACGGAGTTGGTCAAAGATTACAATAAGGAGGCTATCTCTCCTCGCTGTGCAGTAAAGATAGACATTCACTCCCTTTGGTGAAGACCTAGAATTAGCTATGAACACAACCTAAGGTGAAGAACTAATTCAGATGGTGAATCCTAAACAGATAATTAACCTAGCATTCAAAGAAATCCTTTATGAGAAAACCCTAAACCTAAAGTGGATCTACTCAGACATGGCAATTGAATCAAAAGACATGTTTGAATAAATCATCAATAGAATAAGAAGAAGGGTTTAGAGATCTGATCTCGGACGAAGGGAGATTCAGACTTGTCTCTCTAAAACCAAAGTAAAATCAAACTAGAAAATAAAGCATAAAAAGGCATTAAGAGGCATCAAGAGGCATAGAAAAGCATAGCCTAAACAATGGCTGTAAAATCCTATTTATAACCTAAATCACGATTTGGGGTCTTCTTGTAATTATTAAAGACTTCTGGGCACTTTTGCAATTCCTCAAGTCTTGGAAAACTCGCGGGTTGTGTCTTGCTGCGCTGAGTGTCGATCGATACCAAGGGGTATCGATCGATGCTCTACGTGAATTCAGGTTCTCAGCGACACGATCTTTAGCTCTGCTACAAACTGCTCCAGAAAGCTCCAATACTTCCAATAATCCTCCAAACGTGCTATGACCTGTAAAAGACTCTAAAAAGACTCCAAAATACTATAAAGACTCTATAAAAAGGACTTATATCATGGCTTAAATAGGGTAAAAACCATGATATATCAACTCCCCCAGACTTAGCCTTTTGCTTGCCCTCAAGCAAATAGAAGACTAAACCAGAAAAAGAGGTTTGAAAACGTAGAGACTCACCTGTTCCTGAACCATCGAAAAGACCCTTTTCCCAAGTACCCAAATGTCACCTGATCAGCTTTCGATCTAACCACCATGTACTTCTCCGTAGACATTTGCAGCTTTTCCAGACTCCACACAAAATCCCACAGCATTGTTCAAGTAAAGCCCTCATCGCCAGTTTCATCTCTGCAGCTAATATTTAAGAACCTTCTAGACTCTTTACCAGACAATATCTTGACAAAGGAACCACCCTTTTTCACACTTTTTTGTATCAATTTCTCTCCTCCAGACTTATTTCTTATTATATCCTTATTATTATTTTTTTATTTTCAGCTTAGCATATACATATCAAGGTAGGAGACGCGAGTATTGATGGTGTTTGCCACCAAATCCCCGGTTCTTCCCTCTCTATGTATCAAAGGATGTAGGCGAATAATGGCATCATAGGAAAATCCTAGCCTCGCTTCCAATCCTTTGTGTGATCATCCCCTCTTAAGTAGAATAATGGGATCGCTGGAAATTTTCCTAACCCTCTACTCAGAAGAAAATCATTTCAATCTTTTATGCTCTTAATCTATCAACTTATTTCAGGGGAGAGAGATACCATAATTCTAAACACACGGGTTCCTTTATCAGATATGAATGATGAATCAAGCTCTATGAACACTAACCACATTGATGAAGTGCAAAAATTTGGCTCAGGCTTCAGAAGAACTCTGCTGGAGACATTGATGTTTTCTAGTCAACTGGTCAGCCTTTGGATTTTTCATTAGTCGATCTAGAACTGATCCTGTAACACTGTGCACTCAAAAACAAAATCAAATCAATAGGTTCAAGCACAGGATCATCGTCTCCAACAAGTTTTGACTCGATAAAACGACTGACTCTAAGAAAAACGAAAACAATGTCAGCAGACACCTCCCCCAGACTTGAACAACACTGTCCTCAGTGTTATCTAGCCTAGAGTCAGTGAAAGAAACAAAGAAAAAGGATAGAACGAAGAGAAACAAGAAATTACCATTCTGGAACAGTCGGTGTCGATCGACACACGGCATGGTATCGATCGATACCATGCTTAGATCGACTTTGTGAATTTTCATCCGCGATTGGTGTCGATCGATACCATAGGGGTATCGATCGATGCTTAGGCGATTTCGAGTTGCTCCTTGTTCATCCTGACACAGACTCAAAACAAACGAAAATAAAAATAAAAACGAATCAAAAACAGACTCACAAGTGGGTTGCCTCCCACCAAGCGCTCGTTTAACGTCAATAGCTTGACTGTAACGCCCTTCAGGCTGGATAAGAGTGAGAGCTTGCACCAAAACAGGCTCCATCACTTGATATTACTAGCTTCAGAGTTCTGCTTAGCATGCTGTCCACAAATTCCTGCCCTTTCTCTTTCAGCTCAGAAGTAAGAAGGACTCTGGCCTTGGAGA
This sequence comes from Eutrema japonicum, assembly GCA_030161315.1. NCBI lineage: Eukaryota > Viridiplantae > Streptophyta > Magnoliopsida > Brassicales > Brassicaceae > Eutrema > Eutrema japonicum. The sequence continues at coordinate 38,407,995 of BSQW01000001.1, forward strand.
ATGGCTTCAAGGCTCCTTTGCATTTGACCTTGTACTCAATCGAATCTCCATTACACTTCTGAGGTATCAAAGTGACATGGGGATTCTCAACTTTGTTGCTCTTGGCCTTCTTCTTCTTTGTTGCCTTAGTCTTCTTCTTGGGGATGTTGGGCGGTTCAGCTGGAACGTCTGTGACAGTAGGCTCATCAGGAGGCTCTTCCAGAAGATCAATTGCTAGCGACTCTCCTGTGATAACTTTGATGCTAGAGGCACGTGTGGGAATACTCCTAGGTGGAATGACATCATAGTAGACATCACTGTCAATGTAAGAGAAAGATAGTCTCTTATTAGGTGTGTCTATGATCGCGCCTGCAGTAGCCATGAACGGTCGTCCCAGGAGTATAGGCATACGAGATATCGCACCCATCTCCACAACCTGAAAATCAGTAGGCACCAGACAGTCTCCTACTTGGACTAGCAAACCAGCGATTTCACCATATGGAAGTGAGGTGGAATCGTTTGCAAACGTGATAGATGTCTTAGGAGATAGAATAGTAGCCCCCAACTGCTCTGCAATTGCCTTTGAGATGACATTGACACTAGCCCCTGAGTCGACAAGAGACTCTTTGAAATTAACTCCTGAGATGGAGCATGGAACAGCGAATTTCCCTGGGTCTTCCCTCTGTGTCAATTTCCGCGGTTGTAGTGAATTGCGAACTCTTTCTCCTATCACCTCACGTGATTTCTTGGCTTCTGGTTCGTTCTGAGAGGGGTATCGATCGACACCAGGTAGGGTATCGATCGACGCCATGCGATTTGAATCGTTTCTGACAGGTACATCTTCATCAGAAAGAAGCTCCACGTTCGGGTTATCCAGCATATACTGTAGTCTGGCAATCTCCCATTCCTCCCTTGTCAGCTTAGGAACCATAGGATAAGGCATCCTGGTTACATACACTCGTTCTGCAACGACCTTAGGCACCACAGTCGAAGTTTCAACTGTTTCCTCAGAAATCGCCCCGGTATCGACCGATACCAATGGGGTATCGATCGATACACGGGTTTTCGAATCCATTCGAGCAGATGTCTGGGCTGGTATCGATCGATACTGGGGAGTATCGATCGATGCTTGTGCGATTTCAGGAATGGCTTCGAGATTTTCTGCACGTAAGCTGATGGCATTGACGTGTGCATTGTGTGATTGAACCGCCTTTCCCTTGGAATTTGCTGCAGTCTGAGCTACTTGCGTCTCCAGCATCCTGTGGCTCGTCTTTAGAGCTTCGATCCTTCCACTCAAATCGGTGTACAAATCATCCATCTTACCATTGAAGGTGACCGTCATCTTCTCCTGCCCTTGAACCAGGTGTTCAAGCATAGCCTCAATCTTACTCTCAGGAGCTTTGGGTGGTGGGGATTGGTACCCTCCTTGCTGAGCATTGTTGGTGAAGTTTCGATTGGAGTTGTATCCGAATCGCTGACCCTGAAAACCAGAACCACCTATGTAGTTAACATCTTCCACCTCATTCTCAGTAGCAAAGTGGACGGCCTTTGTTGTCCTTCCTAGCAGAAGACTGTGCATAGAATCCAGCTGAGCTTTCACTTCAGCGATCTGTGACCCATCCATGTTACCAGCCAGCCTCTTGCGCTCGAAATCTGCGCTCTTGGTGCTACTGCTAGAGGCAAAGTTCTCAATCAACACAATAGCATCCTCAGGATATCTGGTGTTGAAATTACCATTGCTCGAAGAGTCCAGACCCATCTGATATCTCCAATCTACTCCTCTGAAGAAGATACCCAGCAGCTGCACATCAGAGTATCCATGATGTGGACAATCTCTCTGATACGATCTGAATCTTGTCCAAGCAGCCTTGAACGCCTCAGTAGGTCCTTGAGAAAAAGTGGATATCTTATTTCTCAGATCTTCAGATCGCCCGTCATCATAGAAGTTAATCAGGAAGGCTCTCTTGGTGTCCTCCCAATTAGTTAGCGATCCAGGAGATAGCTGCCTCAGCCAGTAAGTAGCTTCTCCACCCAGAGAGTAGGGGAAGAGCTTGCAGAAGAGATAGTCGTAGGACACTCCATTGCTCTTAATGCTAGTGACCAAGTCCTCGAACCTCTCTACATGGTCCATTGGATGTTCATGAGGAAGACCATGAAAGAGATGCTGTCCCACTAGAGTGAAGTAAGCAGGCTTCAGCTCAAAGTCATTCCTCTCAAACGCAGGAGGACGAATTGCTGAACGATTGGCGAAAAACTGGTCAGGCCTGTTGCATTCACCAATCGTCCTTCCACGATTAACCACAGCATTCCCTGCGTTGGCGCGCCCAGCTGGCGCGACAATCTCAACAACCGCAGCAGGGACAACGATGTTACCAGCTTCATCAAGTCGCTGCCCTCTCTCATTACACACGTGACCCTCTTGGTCTCTCAGAATTCCAGCTTCATCAGCTCTTAAAACCACTGGGTTGTTCATCCCTGATGTTTGCTTGGTCTTTCTGTTTGTGCGTTCCACAAACGCTAGCTGTTCCAGTGACAGTTCAACTAGTTGTGTGCTCTTGTTGCTTCTGGTTTCACGAACAGGCATACACCTGCAAACAAAACACTAGGCAAAGCACGTAAGTAACCAGAAAAATACGTTGAGTATCGATCGATACCGAGTGGTGTCGACCGATACCAACAAAAGAAGACGACGAGTATCGACCGATACTACAGAGTATCGATCGATACCGTCGAACTTAGTCGAAATTCTAAACTAAAATCTAATGGCAAATTGAGTCCCCGGCAACGGCGCCAAAATTGATATGCTCAATTTAATACCCTAAGATACTAAAGCAGTTGTTGTAGTAAGTGTAGGGGTCGAACCACAAAGACTCACAGAAACGCACAATAGATTCTATAGTGTCGAATTACGCTAAGCCAAACAGTTGTAATTAAAAGCAGTGCAGAAATTAAAGGAGTTGTAAATCAATTGAGAAATATAGGCTCAGGGTTTTTCTCAGGAAATCAATGAATGCAGATAAACTAACTAACAGGATTCAGATTTAGCGCAGTTCTTGAACTCAAATCACTAAAATATAGCTAACCAACTCTCGTTGCGAAAACTATCTAAATCTAAATCCTAGGAATTCCAAATCTCTTTGCGAATCCTAAATTCTAAATCAGCTTTAATATCAGGTTTGATATGTTCACAAATCAATTAAACCAAATCTCTTTGCGAATAATCAATTTGCTCACCTAGGTTCTATCAGGTAATTAATCGCACTCTCGTGCCTAATCAATTATCCTAAGATCTAAGTTCCAGATTCGTCAACCTAGAATTAGCTATGAACACAACCTAAGGTGAAGAACTAATTCAGATGGTGAATCCTAAACAGATAATTAACCTAGCATTCAAAGAAATCCTTTATGAGAAAACCCTAAACCTAAAGTGGATCTACTCAGACATGGCAATTGAATCAAAAGACATGTTTGAATAAATCATCAATAGAATAAGAAGAAGGGTTTAGAGATCTGATCTCGGACGAAGGGAGATTCAGACTTGTCTCTCTAAAACCAAAGTAAAATCAAACTATAAAATAAAAGCATAAAAAGGCATAAAGAGGCATAGAGGCATAGAAAAGCATAGCCTAAACAATGGCTGTAAAATCCTATTTATAACCTAAATCACGATTTGGGGTCTTCTTGTAATTATTAAAGACTTCTGGGCACTTTTGCAATTCCTCAAGTCTTGGAAAACTCGCGGGTTGTGTCTTGCTGCGCTGAGTGTCGATCGATACCAAGGGGTATCGATCGATGCTCTACGTGAATTCAGGTTCTCAGCGACACGATCTTTAGCTCTGCTACAAACTGCTCCAGAAAGCTCCAATACTTCCAATAATCCTCCAAACGTGCTATGACCTGTAAAAGACTCTAAAAAGACTCCAAAATACTATAAAGACTCTATAAAAAGGACTTATATCATGGCTTAAATAGGGTAAAAACCATGATATATCACTGTGCAGTAAAGATAGACATCTCTAAAGCATTTGACTCAGTGGAATGGAGTATTCTGCTAAATACACTTCAAGCGTTAAATTTCCCGAAGAAATACATCCATTGGATAAACATTTGTATCTCGACAACCTCTTTTTCGATCCAACTGAATGGAGATTTAGCCGGATTTTTCAGAAGTGAGAGGGGACTACGACAGGGTTGCTCCCTTTCTCCATACTTAATATTCTATCAAGGATGATTGACAAAGCAACGATTCAAAAGAGGATAGGTTATCACCTGAAGTGTAAACCTATTCAACTAACACATTTGTGTTTTGCGGACGACTTAATGGTGTTCGTAGATGGTAAACGAAGTTCCATCGAAGGAATTATCAGTATATTTGATGAATTTGCAGCATTCTCGGGACTTAAGATAAGCTTGGAGAAATCGACTCTTTATATGGCTGAATTTTCGGAGACGAGTCGAGAGAAAACGACATCGCAATTTCAGTTCACCACGGGGCAACTCCCAGTCGTTATCTAGGTCTGCCTCTATTAACGAAAAGGATGACAGTGGCAGATTATACACGTTTAATAGAAGTGATTTGAGGCCGAATTAGCACATGGATAGCACGATCTCTATCATACGCGGGAAGGCTCCAATTACTAAATTCAGTCATTGGGAGTATTACAAACTTTTGGATTCAAGATTTCTTCTTACCGAATGGATGTATAAAAGAAATCGAGAAGCTATGTGCGGCTTTTCTATGGTCTGGGCCTGATCTAAACACAAAGAAGTCAAAGGTGGCTTGGGAGGAGATAACCCGACCGAAACGAGAAAGAGGATTGGGTATTAGATCATTGCGCGAGGCAAATAAGGTTAGTTGTCTAAAACTTGTGTGGCGAATTGTGTTGGGACAATCTTCGATGTGTGTATCTTGGATTTAGAAAGCCCTACTCAGAGAAAAGTCATCATGGTCGATAAAGGAGACGACTAGCGTAAGATCATGGATGTGGAAAAAATATTGAAGTACAGGGAGTTAGCCAAACATTTCCACAAGAAAGAGGTGTGTAGTGGAGTCTCGATTTCCTTCTGGTTTGATAATTGGTGTCCCTAAGGCAGGCTTCTTGATTTAGTGGGATTGCATGGAAGTATTGATATGGGGATTCAATCTCGAGCTACAGTTGCCGCTGCAATGACTACTCACAGTCGGCGAAGACATGAGCATAATTGGAGATATTAGAGATTTTAGGAGCATTCTGGAGCGAAATGGAACTGAAGCGACTAAGTAACCGATTTGAAGTCAAGAGCATCGATCGATACCCCCTGGTATCGATCGACACCCATCGAAGCAGATACGAGTCGCAACTTACACAAGTCTTGAAGAATTGCAGAATTGCCCCAGAAGACTTTAATATTTACAAGAAGACCCCAATTCGTGTTTAGACTATATAATTAGGTTTTTCAGTCAATATGGTGGCTACGTTTTCTCTACGCCTTGATTACTTTGATTCTACTTTTGGTTTTTGGAGAGAGAACTCTTAACTCCTATTTTCTATTGTTTTCTTGGATGATCTAATCAATCATGTTGTTTTCATTCTCCATGTCTGAGTAGATCCACTTTAGTTTCAGGGTTCTCATAAGGGGTTTCTCTGAATGCTAGATTGATTAGTTGATTAGGATTCACCATCTGAATTAGTTCTTTGCTTTAGGTTGTGTTCAAAGCTTGTTCTAGATTACCTACCTAGAATTTAGATCTTAGGATAGTTGAAGAGTGCGATTAATTACCTGATAGAACCTAAGGTGAGAAAAATAACTATTGCAAAGAGATTTGGTTTAGTTGTTTTATGAACAAATCAAACTTGATTTAAAAGCTGATTTAGACTTTAGGATTCGCAAAGAGATTTGGAATTCCTAGGATTTAGATTTAGATAGTTTTCGCAACGAGAGTTGGTTAGCTATACTTTAGTGATTTGAGTTCAAGAACCGCGCTAAATATGAATCCTGACTAGTTAGTTTATCTGTATTCATTGATTTCCTGAGAAATACCCTTAACCTATCTTTTCCCAATCAAATTACATCTTGTTTAATTTACGCATTGCTTTCAATTACATCTTTTGGTTTAGCTTAATTCGAATCTATTTAATATATTGTGTGATTTCTGTGAGTCCTTGTGTTCGACCTCTACATATACTGCAACTACTGCTTAGTAGTAGTTATATTATAGATAGGGGTCGAACACAAGGACTCACAGAGACACACAATAGATTATGAATGTGGGAATTACGCTAAGCAATCAATGGTATTGAAAACAAGTACGTAAATTAAAACGGATGTAAATTCAGTTGGAGAAAGATAGGTTCAGGGTATTTCTCAGGAAATCAATGAATGCAGGTAAACTAACTAACATGATTCAGATTTAGCGCGGTTCTTGAACTCAAATCACTAAAGTATAGCTAACCAACTCTCGTTGTGAAAACTATCTAAATCTAAATCATAGGAATTCCAAATCTCTTTGCGAATCCTAAAGTCTAAATCAGCTTTTTAAATCAAGTTTGATTTGTTCACAAAACAACTAAACCAAATCTCTTTGCGAATAGTTATTTTGCTCACCTTAGGTTCTATCAGGTAATTAATCGCACTTTCACGCCTAATCAATTATCATAAGATCTAAGTTCTAGGTGATCAATCCAGAATTAGCTTGCAAACAACCTATCGTGAAGAACTAATTCAGATAATGAATCCTAATAACAAATCAACCTAGCATTTAGAGAAAACTTTATTGAGAACCCTGAACCTAACAAGGGATCTACTCAAACATGGAGAAACAGAGTTCTGACTTGACTCCCCTCTCTCAGAAATCCTCAAGAACAACGTAATGAAAGCCCCCAGCCAAAGTGGCTGTAAAACCTAATTTAATAGTCTAAACACGAATTGGGGTCTTCTTGTAAATATTAAAGTCTTCTGGGTAAGTTCTGCAATTCTTCAAACTTCATTAAAGTTGCGACTTATGATCTCCTCGATGGGTGTCGATCGATACCAGGGGGTATCGATCGATGCTTGACGCTTCGATCAGGTACTTAGTCACCAGACTTCAGTTTTGCTCCATAATGCTCCATAAAACTCCAATATTTCCAATAATGCTCCAAATGTGCTAAAACCTGTAAAATACTCTAAAAGACTCTATAATATAATAAAGACTAGATAAAACAGACTTATATCATGGCTTAAACAGGGTAGAAACCATGATATATCAACTCCCCCAGACTTAGCCTTTGCTTGCCCTCAAGCAAATAGAAGACTAAACAAGAGAAAGAGGTTTGAAAACATAGAGACTCACCTGTTCTTGAAACGGGGAAATGACCAATTTCCCAAGCATCCAAATGTCACCAAACCAGCTTTTGATCTAACCACCATGTACTTCTCCGTAGATATTCGCAGCTTCCCAGACTACACACATTATCACACAGCATCGTTCAATCAAGCCATCCTCGCCAGTTTCATCGCTGTGAATTAGTATCAAGAACCTTCTAGATTCTTTCCCATACAATATCATGACAAGGAACCACCCTTTTTCACACTTTTGGTATTATTTCTCTCCCCTAGACTTATTTCTTATTATGTTCTCTCTTTTGTTTTTAGCTTTGCATATACAGCTTAAGGTACGAGACGCGAGTATTGACGGTGTTTGCCACAAAATCCCCGGTTCTTCCCTCTCAACGTATCAAAGGATGTAGGCGAATAGTGGCATCATAGGAAAATCCTAGCCTCGCTTCCAATCCTCTGTGTGATCATTCCCTCTTGACTAGAATAATGGGATCGCTGGAAATTTTCCTAACCTTGTACTCAGAAGAAAATCATTTCATCTTTTAATGCGCTTATTAATTAACTTGTAACAGGGAGAGAAATACCGTTATTTTAGAACACATGGGTTCCTTTGTCAGATACGAATGAGGAATCAAGCTCTATAGATACTAACCACATTGATGAAGTGCAAAAATTTGGCTCAGGCTTTAATGAACTTTGCTAGAAACATGAGTTTCTTCTGGTTAACTGGTCAGCCTTTGGATTTTTCATTAGTCGATCTAAAACTGATTCTGTAACAATGGTCACTTAAAAGCAAGGTCAGATCAATAAAATCAAGAAAAATATCACAGTCTCAGAAAATTTTTTGACTCAATAAAACAACGAATTACTAAAAAAAAATGGACTGACTCTAAGAAAAACAAAAACAAAGTCACCGACTACCTCCCCTAGACTTAAACAATACTGTCCCCAGTTTTATCTAACCTAGAGTTGGTGAAAGAAAACAAATGAACTGAGTGGATTATGAAAACCAGAAACCGTACCTTTACAGGGTATCGATCGATACTGGAAAATATTGATCAATACCAGCTGTATGTCGACACACTGATTGAAAATCAGTGGTGTTGAGTCGCTTAACCAGAGAAAGCATTGCATTGTGTTAGATGTTAGCACTGTTAGGAACACTCAAAAACAGGTTAAGAGCAACATGGTAGATCAAATATAAATCCAAAGAAGTTCAAATGCAAAAACAAATACTGACATAAGTTCAACAGAAAAGAAAAATAAAAGAAAAAGAAAAGAAAAATACTAACGTGAAGATAGAGAAGACTAATCCTCCGTCTCCTCAGAATCGCTCTCATGGTCAGCAGCAGCTGCGGTACGTGAAGGTCCAGGCTGGGACGATGGATCAGCATTCGTGTCAGTCGTGCAACGGCAGCGAACAGCAGCCCAGATGCTCTTCATGCTCGCTAGCATGGGTGGCTCAGGAATAGGTGGGCACGGTGCAGCCTGTGTACGTCCTCCACGGCGTGAAGTAGATGGGATGTCAGCAACATGTGGACGAACATGTCGTCGAGTCACAGAAATCGGAGTCAACAGCTCTGCAAGAGGCTCAAAACGAAGCTGAGCAAGATCCTCAGATAAGTCTGTAGATCCCTTTCAGGTAGCTGCACCAGAAAGCTCCTATCAGGTCTGTTAAGAATTCACTTCCTCCCGGTCTTTAACCACTTAAGGTTCCTCAGATGAGCCTCATCCATGTATCGACACGCAGTGACAATCCTGCAGCTCGTAGTACTGATCATGAGGTGCTGGAAGATAGGAGTGAGCAGACTACCAACTGACTCCTTCTTCGTGCTCGTCCCTGTGAATGGTTTGATCTTCAGAGAGACCAGATGATGCACAAAAATGGCCCCAAGGTTAACATCCTCAAGCTCAGGCCAATCAAAATCCTCCTCAGGGATGATGTTCCTGACAGCCAGGATCAGAAGCAGAAGCTCAGATACTCTCATCTTGTTAGGCTCCATCTTGCACAGGAGAGTAGTGCTCAGGATCCTAACAAAACAACGCGGGATCGGATTTCGTATGTCCATCTGAGTGGACGTCATAAACTCGTAGACACCGTTCCCAAACCATGCCCAAAATCCACGCATGTCAGAATGGGCAGCTGGAAGAGCAATCCTCCTGCGATCCCTTCGAAACCCATAGATATCACAGAGATCAGGGACTGAAATTATGTACCTCACTCCGCGAGCCATGAAGGACATGCTACCACCCTATGCGTCTCGCAGAAGCTCTTCTGAATATCTAACGCGAGCTGTCGCCATAAACTGACGAACCAAGTCTGGGTAAAGGTCATGCTGCTGTGTAGCCATGTGACCAAAACTAATCCGCTCAAGCAGGCGAGCCAAATCGGTGTCGATACCCAGTTGATGCAAAGCAAGGCCATCCACAAACCTGGTAGGCTCGATGGTGACACCCAACCACGCGTTGTAGAACAGCGTGTCGAAATCGTCCCACTCCTCAGAAATGGGTCTAAAGGCGGTGTCATCACTCAAGGCATATGCCTTCTCTTGTCCATCCCAATTTCGTTCGGAGACAATCTTGGTACCCTCTCGTCTAGGCCAAGGGTCGGTGCGTTGGGCTGAAGCGGTAGAAGGAAAACCAGCGGACCGAGGAGTGGGGTTCATAGGTGGAGGTGGTGGTCCAGACTGTGTGGCTGAAGTTGGAGAAGCTCTGCGTAACGCACCACCCGGAAGCTCATCTTCCTCTGTCTCTCCGTCAAATATAACCCCGTAAATGTCTCGACCCCGGACAGTGCTCACGAAACCTCGACGCCAATATTCACCATCCCAATACTTAACCCTCTCATCCAGCTTGTACGTCATCGATGACTGGCTAGAGCTCGACGTACGGAGAACGCGGATAGAATGCTCGTTTACTAGCAGGCTGGTTGTGGGTTGATTAACTGGTACAATTCTGTAGCGGTTGTCGTCAAGGCAGGCTTTAACCACTAATTCAACCCATCTCAATGAGATTCTTGCTTCGACTCGCTCTTTCACCTTAAATGTCCTCGTCGCACCTGAAGTCCTTGCTCTCTTTGGTGCAAACACCTTAAATCAGAGACAAACACACAATACCACATAAATCAACGTCTCTCAGATCAATCGCAAGCAAAATCGCAAAGTCATGCATGAGGGTATCGATCGAGACCTTAGGGTATCGATCGATACCCTGAAGCAATTTCAGGTTCATCGACATTCAAAAATCCCAAATCATCAACAATGAAAATCAAGGCAATTTAAAGGGAAGGTTCGGTTCGAAACTACCCTAGGACAACTCAGCAAACGACATGCATCGATAAAAACAAGTTGTAAGAAGAGTAATTTCACAAACCCATCACCTAAAAATCGGAATGCAAAACTGGAATTTTGAGATCATACCTTTGTTGGATTGAGAAACAAGTGCTAGAAGTGGATACAGGATGAAATTCTAATGAATCCAGACACTTAAATTGCTCAATTCGGTGAAGATTGAAAAATTTGGGGTTTGAGAGAGAGAGAGAGAGACGGCGGTATCGAACGATGAGGGGTTGTGAAGAAGAAGACAAAATCGTAGGGTTTTAAAGAAACTTACTTGGCCGTGGAGTATCGATCGATACCCAGGGGTACCGGTCGATACTTGTCGTTTTTAGTCGACACTAGATGGTGTCGATTGACACTTATGCTCTTTTTACGACACTTGGTATCGATCGACACTGACTGGTGTCGATCGATACTCCTCGTTAAAATCTGCTTCACGTTTGACACAAAATACAAAAACAAAAATCAAAAACAAAATGAAAATAATAAAAATGTATGTACAGACTTACCAGTGGGTTGCCTCCCACCAAGCGCTTGTTTACAGTAAATAGCTTGACTTTGGTAGGGCGATCAGTCGGAAGAAAGTAGGGAACTCACTCCTATGCAAGTCCCACAACTAGACACTTCCAAACTCAGAGTTTTGCGCATCATACGCTCAATAACCTCTTGCGCTTTCTATTTCAACTCTGGAGTTAGGATGATCCTGGCCTTAGAGAATGGTTTCGAGCGTCCTTTGCACTTCACCTTGTAATCAATCGAATCTCCATCACTCTTCTGAGGGGTTAAGGTGACATATGTAGCGTTCTCGACGCTTTTGTCATTTACCTTCTTCTTTGCCTTAGTCTATTTGATGACTTTCTTGGCGATGATAAGAGGATGATCTAGAGCTTCCATGACAGTTGGCACAGCATCAGGCTCGTCCAAAAGATCAACCATTAATATTTCTCATGCACCAACGGGGATGCAAGATATCTGTGTGGGAGTGCTTTTAAAGGGGATGGCCTCGTAGGAGATCTGTTTGTCAACGTACGAGAATGAAATATTCCTACTGGGTGTATCCATAACTGCACCAGCAGTAGCCATGAACGGTCTTCCAAGAACCAAAGGCGTGCTAGACCTTGCATGCATCTCCACAACCTGAAAATCAGTAGGAACCAAACTGTCCCCTACCTTAACCATAAAAGTCATGGATTGTACCATACGGAACAGATGTGGAAGAGTTCGCGAATGTGAGAGGCATCTGAGTAGATCGTATGTCATCGATCTTAAGCTTCTCTGCGATTGCCTATGAAATGACATTCACGCTAGACCTTGAATCAACCAGTGATTCCTTTATTTCAACCCCAGAGATGGAGCATGGAACTGAAATTTTCCCTGGGTCTTCCCTCTTAGTCAACTGCTTCAGTGGAGGCGGTGGACTTCTGACTTTGATGAAGAGTGCCTTAATCTCTTCATCAGTTTCTCTGCAATCCCGGAAGTGACTTAAAAGAGGGCGACATTCTAGGGCTTCTTCAAAAGTATGTGTGAATGGAATTCTTCGTACCACCTTCTCAAAGCCACGCAGCTGCTTTGGAGAAATAGGATCTCTGAGGTGTTTAGGTGGTCGAGGATCTGGTTTCTTAGGTTTGGATACACGTCTCTCGACCATCTCTGGTTTCCTCATAATCTCTAGTTCAGGCCTCCGAGGGGCATCGATCGATACTAGCAGTGGTATCGATCGATACTGATGAGTCAGTTCCATGCTCCATCTTCAAAGTTTTCGAGATCTCCTGCACTTCTCAAAGTGATGGCATTGACGTACTCCTTTTTGTGTCTGAGTCGCCTTTCCTTTGACAGCTGCTGCAGTCTGAGCTACTTGCGTTTCTAACATCTTCTGATGAGTATCGAGCGCGTCGATCCTTCCACTCAGATCCTTGTACACAGCATCTATCTTTCCATTGAGATTCACTGTGAGCTGCTGATGTCCTTGAATCAGCTGTTCAAACATACCCTCGATCTTGCTAACTGGAAGCTTAGCAAGTACATGCTGGTAAGACGAATTCATATAGTTCCTGACATACCCATTGTTATGAGATGGTTTCTGGCCAAACTGATTCGACTCTCCTTGCTGCGAGTTGTTGTTGAATTGATTTCTCTGACCCTTAAAACCAGAACCAGCAATGTAGTTAACATCATCTACTTCATCCTCGTTGAATACCTCGACATCTTCAGCAAAGTGAACAGCTTTATGTGTCTTTCCCATCAGAAGAATATGCATAGAATCCAACTTAGCTTGAAAGTCAGCGATCTGTGAACCATCCATGTTACCAGCTAGCTTCTTCAGCTCAAAATCAGCATTATTGGTGCTACTGCTAGACGCCAAGTTCTCAATCAGGACATAGGCTTCATCAGGATATTTGGTGTTGAAGTTTCCATTGCTTGAAGCATCCAAAGTCATTTGGTACCTCAAATCAAGTCCTCTAAAGAAGAAACCCATCAGCTGAACATCAGAGTATCCGTGATGTGGACAATCTCTCTGATATGATTTGAACCTCGTCCAAGCAGCCTTGAACGCCTCAGTAGGTCCTTGAGAAAATTGGGAGATCTTGTTCCTAAAATCCTCGGATCTTGCGTCATCATAGAAATTGGTCAGGAAAGCAGTTTTAGTTTCCTCCCAGCTAGTCAGTGATCCAGGAGGTAACTGCTTCAGCCAGTAGGTTGCTTCCCCACTAAGAGAGTATGGGAAAAGCTTGCAGAAAAGGTAGTCATAAGAGACTCCATTGCTCTTGATGCTAGTGACCAAATCCCCGAACCTCTCAACATAGTCCATGGGATGCTCGCTGGAAGGACCATGAAAAGGGTGCTGTCCCACAAGAGTGTAGTATGCGAGTTTCAGATCAAATTCATTCCTTGGAAAAGGGGGAGGACGGATCGCAGAGCGATTTGCATAGAACTGGTCAGGTCTGTTGCACTCACCAATTGTCCTCCCACGATTAATCACAGCGTTCTCCGCATTCACTGCGTTCGCGTTTCCAGCGACATTTCCAGCGACAACTGGAGCAGGTGGAATGATGTTCCCCGCTCTGTCTAGACGTTTTCCTCTCTCGTTGCACAAACGACCCTCTAGGTCCCTGTAGGCACCAGCCTCATCTCGAAACAACTCTACTTGATTGTTGTTCATAGCTGCTGGTTTCTTTGCCCTTCTGTTTGTGCGTTCCACAAGTGCTAGTTGCTCCAATGACAGTTGAACTAGCTGAGTGCTCTTGTTCTTTCTGGTTTCACGATTAGGCATGCACCTGAAAACAAGAGTCAAAGACGTTAGTAACTTGTAACACGATGAGTATCGATCGAAACCAAGTGGTGTCGATCGATATCAACAAACGAAAACGGCGAGTATCGACCGATACTAGATAGTATCGACCGATACCGACGAACTTAGTCAAAAATCACAAACGTAATCTAATGGCGAATTCAGTCCCCGGCAAAGGCGCCAAATTTGATATGCTCAAATTAATACCCTATTTAGATACTAAAACAGTAGTTATAGTATAGCTAGGGGTCGAACACAAGGACTCACAGAGACACACAATAGATTATGAATATCGGCGAAGACATAGAGTATCAACTTTCAATTTTATAGGGGATGAGTTTGAAAAGGTTAAAAGGGGGAGAACTAGGGAGAAACATCACTCACTATAGCGTTACAACGAGGAGAAGTTCAAGAAGAAATTCACGACAAAAGGGACTTGGAACCTAACAAGAGACATTCAACCGGAGACAAATTGGTATAAAGGTGTATGGTTTCAACACTTAACACCTAAATAATCTTTTCTCGTCTAGATGGCAATCAAAGATAGGTTACCCACGGGAGATCGAATGAAGCGATGGACCATGGGGCAAAATCCAGATTGTGTTCTATGCGGAATCACAGAGGAATCATGGAACCAACTCTTCTTTAAATACCAATATTTTCGGGAGATTTGGGAAAACCTTGCAAGGGCTCTATCACACAACAACTTCTCAGCGAATTGGGACCATGCATAATATTGACCAACTTCACAACTCAAATCAAGATCGGCTCGATAAGTTTTGAATAGCTATGTTTTCCAAGCTACTCTCTACCACATCTGGAGAGAACGGAACATGAGAAAGCACGGAGAACATGCATTACCGACATCAAGACTAATCAAGCTCATTGACAAGAACGTACGAAACCGAATTACTTCCATTCGAAAGACCGGAGATCGCTCATACGAAGATGCTATGGTACGGTGGTTTGGCACTCGACCACCATAGTTAATCTACTGAAGATTTTACGATGAGTTGATATGTAATTTTTAATATAACCTCAACAAAATGCTGCATTCTTTGTAACAATGTTTTTAATTTGAATGAATTTTACATTCAATTTAAAATATATATATATATATATATTTGTCATTTTCCATTGTAAGATGAATGTAAAATGACTTCAGTTTGATTCTTGCCTCTTTGTAACTTGTTAAAACACTGGATAAATGCTTCAGTAATGTCTGCTAACTCGACATTGTGTTCAACTACAGCAAGGTAATAGTGTTACACATAATATTTGTAGGTTAGATAATACAATATCCAAACAAAATATGTTCCGCATATATGACTCCATATTACCATTTAATTTTGGATATGTATACTAAAATGGTTATTGATTTGAATTTGAATATGCAAAAATTTGTAGACATAAAATATAACTAAGATTATGCATAAGTTTAATGTGATTCTAGTAAGTTAAACTTTTTTCATAAATATCTTGAGAAACTCTATGGTGATGACACACATCTAAGGTGATGACACCTCAGCATGACACATTTTTTTTTGTCAATCTTTCTCAATTAATACATAAGGTATTATTAGAAATTCCTATAGTGAAAACTTATATAACAACTTTGTATGCACATAATCAACGGTCATTCTTAAGTACTATAACTATTACGTCTTACCATAAGATGGTGTATGAACTTTAATTATATCTTTACTTCTTTTCTCTCTTCTAACAATCAGCATTCTACGTTACTTTTCTTGTCGTCACCATCGTCTCACGATCTATCACTCTTTCGTTTATCGTCACTCTTATATTCTAAAACGTTAACCAACACTTGGCCTCTTCTATCTCCATATCCACCATCATAAAATATATCTTCTTCTATTGTCGCTAGTATTCACTATTCCTACTCGCTCGGAGTCGAAGTCCAACAGAATACCATATAACAAAACAAAGTATTCAGAGCCATATAACAACGGAGATAATTTTCAGAGCCAATTAGTTTTACCAAGTATTATGAAAAGTTTGATATTATTTTATTTTAAATAAATGTTAAATGCTTGCTACAACATGTGAATAATATTTTTGTGTCTTGAGGGATCAAAATGTGTATTAAGATTATTGATTTTGAGATGTCCAACTTCAAATGGTTTTTTCAATTCATTTGGTGGGTCAATGAAATTTATGTTTTAGTCAAATTATATGTTCATTTGTCGTTGCTATGAATTTTGTGGTGTTTTGATATTTTTTGCTGATCATGATCCTCAAACTAACACCCATTAAACACAATCAAATTATAACTGAAATCAGAGCATAGTTATCATTTTTCATCAATCATTGCTAAAATAATGGACATGATATTAGTACTTACATGAACTTGAAAGCTATACATAAGTAACATAAACCATGATTAATAAGGCTCTTAACACATTTATCAATACTTCTAACACCTCATGGCTCGTTCTCGTGTTAGTCTTGCGGAAGCAATAATAACCTTTGTTTCCAATCTGAATTTTACACGGTCAGACAATAATTAGGTATAAAAATAATGCATCTTTAGAGTTCACAACAAATCACTTGTTTGGTCACGCTGGTTAGTACGGGAGCAAATTTATGGTCTCCTTTGTTTATGCCTCTAATTTCGTCATGGAGAGGAGAAGTTTATGTTGGGAACTATGTAACATACATTTGTCGCTGCAACAACTCGCGATGCCTTGGATAATACTAGGTGATTTCAACGAGATTCTGTCTCCGCAAGAGCACTCTTGCAGCTTTGACTACTCTATAAATGCAACAGGGATGAGAGATTTTCAAAACACAGCTTCTTACTATGGAATCTGAGACATTACATCAACGGGGTCTATCTATACTTCGACAAACAACCAAGATTTGAATCCAGTGGGGAAACGGTTGGATCGAGCTCTAATAAATGTGGACTGGCTTACTCAATATCCCTCTTCTCATGCTTCTCTCGAGGCAGGATGAATCTCATATCACTCCAGGTGCATCGTCCATCTATATACCGAAAGCGCAGCTCGTTGGAGACCGTTCCGATTCTTTAATTTCATGGCCACTCACTCTTATTTTCACGAGACAGTGCACATGAGCTAGACTTCCACGCCACCTCTTTATCACTCCCGAGCCGCCCTTACCTTTTTCCACAAGAAGCTTAAGAGCCTGAAAATTCATCTCCGTGAACTGAATATAACAAGGTTTGGAAACCTACCAGTTCGTACGAAATAGGCATACACTCTATTTTGTGAAGCCCAAAACAGAGCGTTGGATGACCCCTCCCAATCAAACATGGAAGCGATGGCTACTGCATCGGACAATTGGAACAGATTAGCTGCACTAGAAGAACAAATGTTTAAACAAAAATCTCGGATACAATGGCTCTCTTGCGGCGATCAGAACATGTCATTCTTCCATCAAGTTACACAAGCGAGAGCTGCTCGAAATTCAATCTGAAAGCTGATCCGCGACACAGGGGAGGAAATCACGAATCCATAGGAAATTAAAAGAGAAGCAGTTGAGTACTTTAAAAGATTTCTACAACAAGAGGCAACAGGATTCGAGGAGATAAATACGGATTACCTATCTTCGTTGCTCAATTATTGTTTCCCACACGAATCGTGTGCAAAATTAGTCTCCCCCGTCACTAAAGAGGAAATTAAACATGCCCTATTCTCTATGCCCTCTGACAAGGCATCTGATCCGGATGGTTACACTAAAGAGTTTTATACAGCAGTGTGGGATATAATTAAGGACGACTTCGCAGTCGCCGTCCAATCCTTCTTCCTCTACGGTTTCATGCCTCGTTCGATTAACGCCACTCTTTTAGCGCTTATTCCAAAACGTTTGGACGGTACGTGCAACACCATGAAGGATTTCAGGCCAGTCGCTTGTTGCAACATGGTTTATAAGGTTATATCCAAGATCCTTGCAAATAGGCTGAAAGTTACATTACCGGATTTTATAGAGCCAAACCAGAGCGCTTCGTAAAGGGCCGCCTCCTATCAGAAAACGTGTTGTTGGCTACATAACTCGTTAAAGATTATCACAGGGATTCGCTGGGGTCCTGGAGTGCAATAAAATTCGACATATCAAAAGCATTCGACACGGTTCAGTGGTCCTTCATTATTGAGACCTTTCGCGCCATGGGTTATACGGAGATATGCATTCACTGGATTCATCTATGCATTTCTACAGCCTCGTTTTCAGTTGTTGTCAATGGAGATATTGAGGGTTTCTTTGCTAGTACTCGGGGCATAACACAAGGCTACTCTCTTTCCCCATATTTGTTCGTAATGGTGAAAAACGTCCTATCTCGGCTCCTCAATCGAGCGGCTGAACTAGGAAGGATCGGAAGTCATCCTAGGTGTCAACAAGTTCATCTAACACACTTGAGTTTTGCAGATGATATTTTGGTATTTACTGATGGCTCCCCTTAATCTCTTCGAGAAACTATTCGGGTATTTAATGAATTTGCAAGAATCTCAGGCCTTCATATTAACGCAACCAAATCTGCTTTGTTCCTCGGGGGAAGACACGCACAAGACATCACCAGCACAGCGGCTGATTTGGAGATTCCGGTGGACACTCTACCAATACGCTATCTCGGGCTGCCTCTAACAACAAAGTCAATGACATCTCACGACTATGCTCCCCTCATTGAAAAAATCCGTTCGCGAATGCTCTCATGGACAAATAAGAAACTATCATACGCATGCTGTCTTTAGCTTATTGCATAAGTTATTACGAGTATCTCAAATTTCTGGTGTTCGGTATTTCGGTTACCATCCCGGTGTCTGGATGAAATCGAGCAGCTGTGCAGCGCTTTCCTTTGGTCTGGCAACCCAAATATATCAACGGGAGCAAAGATATCATGGGGGGATATATGCAGACCGAAATCTGAAGGTGGGCTTGGGATTCGCCGACTCCGTGATGTCTCCCGAGTGTTCAATTTGAGTCTTATCTGGAGGATATTCACTTCGTCAGGTTCATTATGGGTGGCCTGGACAAAACAAAACCTCTTAAGAAATGTCAGTTTTTGGATGGCACCGGTTTCGACAATTGGCTCATGGATCTGGAGGAAACTTCTAAAAATGTGGGACTTAGCGGCAACATTTATGAAGGGTGAGGTACGTGATGGACTCTCTCTATCCTTTTGGCATGATGAATGGCTCCCTCAGGGAAGGTTAATAGATAAATCTGGTTCGGAGGGACCTCGAATATATGGGATACCCATTACAGAAACGGTTGCTGAAGCATTTGGTCTGAATGGCTGGCGAATCCGTCGAACCAGAATCAATCAGCTTGGTCCACTAATAGCGCACATCCGCTCGCATCCGGGGCACAATCAGATAGTGAACAAGATGTTTACCTCTGGCGACATAAGCCAGCAGAGTATCGACCTCATTTTTCGTCTTTTCATACTTGGTAGATCCTGCGCAATCCTTCCCCGAAGGTTACCTGGTGGAAGCTGATTTGGTTTGCCCAAACTATACCGAGGTGTGGGTTTTTTTCATGGCTAGCTATGCACAATACGGGGGACCGTATGCAGAGATGGGGAGCTTATCAGCCATGCGTCTTATGCGGTGAACCAGAGGAAACTAGGGATCACTTATTCTTCGCGTGTCCGTACTCATATACGGTATGGAACGAGGCTGTGGGAAATTTGCTCCGGAATGGACAAACACCGGATTGGACAGAAACAATTAGGCTACTATCCACACAACGGGGGACTATCAGCATCAGATACTTGTTTGGCTCTGCTTTCAAGTCACGATCTATGCGATTTGGAGGGAACGGAATTCGTGCATTCATCATACAAGCTACAATACGGTGAGCTAGCTCATCCGTCTCATTGACAAGCTAATCCGAAACAGAATTACGTCCTTGAACTACACCTCTAATCCACGAATTCAAGAGCTTTTACAACAATGGTTTGGAAGTCGATAAAGGATACTGACGATCCCAAAATTATTTGATTTCTTAGTAGCTTCGTAGTTTCGTAATCCTTTTTGTACATATTTCTTTACACATCTGAATAAATTTCACATTTCATCAAAAAAAAACAAAAAAAAATGCATTTGAAACCCTTCAACAAAAAAAAATTACAATAAATAAATAATGCATCTGAGACTAATTAAAGAGGCTATAAGAGCATCAGCATCCATGAGACACCTTGAAGGTGTTTCAAAATTAAAAAAAAAAAAAAATTTAAGTTAAATAATTAAATTTTAAAAATACAAAAATGGACCATTCACAATATGACACTTATGAGAAGGGTGTCTCCAAATTTTTTTTTTGGTGTCTCATTTGAGACACCATCTCTCTTTTCTCCTTTTTCACTTTTAATTTTTTTTTCGTTTTTTTAATAGGAGGTGTCTCATTGAGACATCTCATTGCTGATGCTCTAACATTATGAGGGAATCAATGATTTTTTAGACAAAGGAAGATAGCAAATTACGTTAAGAGCGATTCCATGACGTCCTTGTCCTTGTCTTTTTCTCTGTTTCATCTCTTATATTCGTAATCTCTCTCTAGGTTCTTCCCTTCGATGCTTCCATTATCATCTTCTACTTCATCTCTTATATTCGTAATCACTCTCTAGGTTAATATATATTATCTTCTATTATGTTTGTTATTTTTGTGTTTTTGGATTGGTCAGGTTTAACCGGATTAGATATTATCAAACCAATAATCGGTTGGTTTTGAATCTATTTTGATGCATTTCATTGTTTAATCTGGTGGGCGAGAACGAGATCGTGTTGAGTTTGGAAAAGCTAAAATCCATTTGACTCGAATCAACGTGCACTAAAGAAGGTGTATTGAACCAAAAATTTGGGAAATTTGAGTTTTATTAAGTTTTTAGATAATTTTGGATGAATTAGAAAGTTGTTATTATTGTTATTAAAATTCACCTCAATATTCTCATTATCTAAAATCATGAGATTTGAATTTTTTTTCTATATTTAATTAAGAAACTCCACTCAACTATACAAGAAAGGAAAGAAAAAAACTTTTGAAACTCCACAAAAAAAACATTGAAATCACTAAACATCCACTAAATCTATTGTGGGCATGTTTTTTTCTTCATCCAACAACTTCGTCTAGATGCAGATATGAGATACAGTTCATTTTTGTCAAATTAAGAATTGCATATGGGTGTATGCATCCAAAATAATTAGATATTTTGGATACACTTGAAACTAGAGTTTGGATACACTAAAATGCATTCAAAATTACAAAAGTCTAAAATATCCTTATTTACAATTAAAGCTTCAAATATTTATCCCACCAAAAAATTAAATTTAAAATTATTTATACTTTATTATTTTCAACAAAAAACATTACGCTATTATAACGAAATCGTAAAATTTCACTAAAACTAAAAAATAGTGTTTCCCATCAATACCGTAAAATAGAGTTTTCCCGTTAAAACTTAAAAAGAGCGGTTTCCCACCAAAATCGCAAAATAGGAGTTTTCCGCCCAAATCGATAAATATCAGTTTCCTGCTAAAATCGCAAAATAGCGGTTTTCCACCACAACCGTAAAATAGAGTTTTCCCGTAAAAATTTCAAAATAGCGGTTTTCCGTAAAAATCATAGAATAGAGGGTTTCTACCAAAACCGCAAAATCGCAGTTTTCTGCCAAAACCGCAAAATCGCAGTTTTCTGACAAAACCGCAAATTAGTGATTTCCCGCCAAAACCACAAAATAGCGATTTTCCGCCAAAACGTCAAAATAAATGTTTCCCGTAAAAACTTCAAAATAGCGGTTTCCCGCCAAAATTACAAAATAACAGTTTTCCGTCAAAACCGTAAAATAGAGTTTTCCCGTTAAAACTTCAAAATAGCGGTTTCCCGGCAAAACTGCAAAATAACAAATTTCCGCTAAAATTGCAAAATAATGATTTCCCGCCAAAACCACAAAATATTGATTTC
Organism: Eutrema japonicum; assembly: GCA_030161315.1. Lineage (NCBI taxonomy): Eukaryota > Viridiplantae > Streptophyta > Magnoliopsida > Brassicales > Brassicaceae > Eutrema > Eutrema japonicum. The sequence continues at coordinate 38,429,841 of BSQW01000001.1, forward strand.
CCGCCAAAACCGTAAAATAGTTATTTACCGCCAAAACCGCAAAATAGTGATCTCCTGCAAAAACCAAAATAGCAGTTTTCCGCCAAAACCGCAAAATATCAGTTTTCCGCCAAAACCGCAAAATAGCAGTTTCCCGCCAAAACAGTAAAATAGTGGTTTCCCGTCAAAACCGCAAAATGGCAGTTTCCTGTCTAAACCGCAAAATAGCAGTTTCCCGTCAAACCCGCAAAATAACGATTTCTCGCCAAAACCGCAATATAGCGGTTTCTCGCCAAAACCGCAATATAGCGGTTTCTCGCCAAAACCGCAATATAGCGGTTTCCCGCCAAAACCGCAAAATAGCGGTTTCCTGCCAATACCGCAAAATAGCGGTTTCCCGCCAAAACAACGATTTTCCGCTAAAACTGCAAAATATCAATTTTCGTAAAAACTCGATTTCCCATAAAAATGGAGAAATAATGGTTTTCGCCAAAACCTCAAATAACGGTTTTCTATCAAAATTTGTGAAATAGCGGTTTTCGCCAAAACCACAAAAACTAGATTTTTTTTGTTATGTATTACTTTTAAAGATTTTTTATATATAACAATATTTTTAGGATGAAAAAAGAACTGTATGCAGATATGAGATACAGTTCATTTCTGACATCAAAGGTCCTGCCTCTTCCGCCATTAGGTATCGAGATTTTATTGACTAGAATGTTTGTCGATGAGTCTCGAAACTCTGGAGCTTGTAGGTTATTTGGGAACAGAAGAAGAGAGAGATTTCTTGAGTTTTTTCTTTAAACACGCTAGTTGCTTGAAGTCTACATCAATCATTGCTAGTCGTTATTCACGAAGAATTAGGTAATTTAACTGAACATGGAATGGAACTTGCTTTCGAACCAATTGTTGATTAAAAGAATCTGGAAGCTTTAAACCATCTGGAATTTTCTTGGGTGCTTACTTCGTTTAGAATTTTGTAAAAGTCTCCAACTATTCTTTGCTGCAACAGAAACGTCAGAGAAAACAAATCCGAATTATTATTATTTGGATTTTTCGTCAAGTTATGTTTGTGTTGCTGAGCTAATAACTAATCAGTTTTAATTTTTTTTTGTTTCTAGCCCAAATTTTTTCAAGACCCGCCGTACTGTTCTTAACTTAACCTCAGCTTAGTTACACATAGGGATGTTGTCAGGGGTTTAAAACTCCAGGGCTAACCCTTGTGTATAAAATATTAGCCTATGGCCCTGTAATTTACAGTTTATAATAATTAGGTTCGTGCAGGGCTAAGTTCGTTTGTTACAAGGCTTAATTATTAGTCCTGGCAAAAATTGCTTTTTTCTGTTTTAAACAAAACCTTATCGTTGTCGGCGGCGAGACTCATCTTCTTCCTTTCTCTTCGAAGTAGACGTGATTTCACAGCCTTATTCTCTCATCCACATCCTTTCTCCTACATCTTTATTCTCTCATCCACTATTCAATGAAAAATATATATTTTGTTTTACTTTTTTAAATAATAACTTGAATGATGCAAAGATAAAATGACATCAAAAACAAATGTAATTTTTTGTTCTAATTATAAAGAAAAACAAACTCACTACAAGAAAACAGGCATTTTGCAACGAATTTTTGTGACGATTTTATTTCGTTGCAAATTCAAATCGTTTTTACGACGACTTTACGACGATTTTTAAAGACGTCGTAAAATCGTCGCAAAATTGGGACGAAATTTTTCGTTGTAAAATCGTCGCTAATTGGCGACGATTACCGACGACGTTATGACGATTATCAAAATTGTCGTAAAATCGTTGTAACTTAGCGACGATTTACCGAGATTTATATAAAATGTTGTAATATCGTCGTAAATTTACCCACGAATTAGCAATGATTATTATAAGTTGAACTTTACATCGATTTCCCAACGATTAATGAGTTAGGTGAGCACGTTTAAGTTCACGGTGTTCGGTTAGGTAAACACGTTTAAAATCGTTGTAAAGTCGATGTAAACACTTTTAGATTCGTTGTAAAATCGATGTAAAATCGTAGGTAATTCGATGGTAATTAAAATAAAAATCTATATATAGTGGCCAACTTCATAATAAAAATTTCATATTCAAAAACATTTACTTCTTTCTGGCCAACAAAAAATGTCAATATACGAAATTAGAAGATGGATGTATAATCGTCTTGATTCGGAGGGCTCGCTAACAAAGGAGTTCAGTGATGGGGTGGAGGGATTCATGCATCAAGCAGGAAGTTTACATAATACGATTATCAGTGGTAAGATGTACTGTCCTTGTGCCAGATGCTTGAATAGGAAATTTATCATTATCTCGAATGTGTGGTCGCATATATTATATAGAGGGTTTATGCCGCATTACTATATATGGTATTATCATGGAGAGGGTCATGGGGGAAATGCAGCTAGTAGTAGTAGCAATTATCAAGCATCAAATTTTGATGAGTCAAATAATTTTAATCAATTTGATGATCATGCGGAGCAGCATGGTGAAGATAATGATAGGATTCATGACATGGTTACGGATGCATTTCATGAAACCGTAAGTACATTTGCACATGATCATCATGATGAGGAACCCAATTTAGATGCAAAAACATTTTATGATATGCTAGATGCTGCAAATCAGCCACTCTACGATGGATGTAGAGAAGGACATTCTAAATTGTCGTTGGCGGCTAGGATGATGACTATTAAAACTGATCATAACTTAGCTGAGGTTTGCATGGATGACTGGGCTGATTTGATTAAAGAGTATCTGCCAGAGGACAATTTAGCTGCTGAAACTTACTATGAGATACAGAAACTGGTTTATAGTCTTGGGTTGCCTTCTGAGATGATAGATGTCTGTGTTGACAATTGCATGCTTTTTTGGAAAGATGATGATAAGTTGCAGGAATGTCGATTTTGCCATAAGCCAATATATAAGCCGCAAGGTACTGGTCGGAGTAAGGTACCGTTCCAGCGGATGTGGTACCTTCCTATAACTGATAGATTAAAAAGAATGTATCAGTCTGAGAGGACAGCTGCATCGATGAGATGGCATGCAGATCATTTGCAAACAGATGGGGAGGTTACTCATCCTTCAGATGCAAAAGAGTGGAAACACTTTAAGATGGTACATCCAAACTTTGCTAGAGAGAAACGTAATGTGTATCTTGGTCTTTGCACAGATGGATTTAGTCCATTTGGTATGTCTTGTAGGAAATATTCTTTATGGCCAGTATTCCTAACGCCTTACAACCTTCCTCCAGATATTTGCATGCAAATGGAATTTTTATTCTTGAGTATTTTAGTACCAGATCCGAAGCATCCGAAGCAGAAATTGATCATTATGGTGCATTGGAAACAGTCAATCGTGGTGGAAATTGGCACATTCCAGCTAATATGCTGGATGGATATGGGGAGCATCCCAATTGGCATAAAAAAAGCATATTCTGGAAGCTTCCGAATTGGAATGATCATTTGCTTAGACACAATTTGGATGTCATGCACATTGAGAAAAACTTTTTTGATAACATCATGCATACAGTGTTAAACGTGCGTGAAAGGACTAAAGACAGCGGTAAGTCAAGGTTAGACTTGCCTGATCTTTGTTGTCGGAATGAGTTACATATTACAAGCAATGGGAAAGCACCTGTCCCCATATTTCGAGTGGGTGCGGAAGAAAAGTCAGCTTTGTTCAAATGGGCGACATCTGATGTGAAGTTCCCGGACGGGTACGTATCTAATTTAGCTAAATGTGTTGAGAATGAGCAAAAATTTTCCGGGATGAAGAGTCATGACTGTCACGTCTTTATGCAACGACTACTTCCTTTCGCATTTGCTGAACATCTACCAAAAAATGTACACGAAGCAATTGCAGGTATATAAATTTAAACTAATCACTTATTGCAAATTTAAGATTTTATATAATTAATATATATATATATATATATATATATATATATGAAATGGAAAATTAACATTATTACCGTATATATCATGTGATTGTTATTGTAGTCATTGGAGCGTTTTTTCGGGATCTTTGTACCCGTACTTTGTCAGAAGATGTTATTGCACTACTTGATACTAGTATTCCTATTTTGTTGTGCAACATGGAGAAAATATTTCCCCCAGCCTTTTTTGATGTTATGGAACATCTACCTATTCATCTCCCTCACGAAGCAGAACTTGGGGGACCTGTGCAGTATCGATGGATGTACCCATTCGAGCGATTCATGGGACATTTGAAGCGTAAGGCTAAAAATCTAGCCAAAGTTGAAGGCTCAATAGTAGCAAGAAGTTTAACAGAAGAAACTTCTCACTTCACGGGGTACTATTTTGGCTCGAAGGTTCGCACACGGAAAATGGCAGCACGGCGATATGATGATGGAGGTGTAGGCCGAACATATGCTAGTGAAGGTGTCCCAGATATCTTTTCTTCAATCGGTCGATTATGTGGAAGAGTGAAGTCAATTTGGTTTGCCAATGAAAAAGACCATCATAGTGCACAAACGTATATCCTCTTAAATTGCGAAGAAGTTAGTAAATTTGAGATGTAAGTGTATAAACATACGTCTTATATATGGATAAATTATATATATGCTAGCTTTATACCAATTACGATATGTATCTTAATTACAATTGTAAATACTTTTGTATGCAGTGAATTTGTTAGACAAGTCCGAGTGGTTGAAAACGCAAGTACGTAAAATTTTAAGTGACTTGATTAATTACAACTTGGACAATTAACCTAATACATATTTTGATTACTTTTTTAATTAAATTAATTAATAATATAGGTCGAGTATGGGGATACCGCATATCCACTCTGGTTCCATGAGTTAATAAAAGGCCTCATATCGAAGATAACGAGTGCACCCATGTATTGCACATGCGGATATATATTTCATACATTCAAATACGGAAATCAAAGAGCTACTGCCAACTACGGGGAATGTGTGCGGGGCGAAATAGATTTTTATGGAGTGTTGCAAGACATAATTGAAGTTGAGTACCCTGGTTTCTTAGGTTTGAAATGCGTTCTGTTCAAATGCGACTGGTTGGATCCAACAGTTGATCGAGACGTCCGTAAAAATAAATTTGGGGTAGTAGATGTCAACCAATCACGACGTTACAATAAGTATGAGCCATTTATCCTAGCATCACAAGCAGAACAAGTCAGCTTTGTTCCATATCCGCGAGTTCGCACCACCTGTATCTCATGGTTATCAGTTTTAAAAGTTTCTCCGAGGGGTCGTATTGTGGGGGTTGATGAGGAACTACCAATGCAGCAAGATCATTGCTCTGATATGCCAGAACTAGATGAGAGCAATGATGACATCCTTTTGATAGATCCTCAAAACAGGCAAGTTGAATATCTCCCATACGATACAGAGGAAGAAGATGAGGAAGATGAGTTCGAAGAAAGTGATGAACCAGATGATCAAGAAACGGATGTGTACTCTTCGTCCGAAAATGAATCAGAGTGATCGCGCTAGCTAGTAATTATTGTGAATTTAATGTATTAATATAATATTGTGATCGAGTAATTATTGTGAAATTTAAGTGATATGATTTCTATGAAATCCCCTAAACCCCCAACTAAATCCCATCTCCGATCTCCACTCATTTTCCGTCGTATGTGCGGCGATTAATAAATTACGAGACATATGTGTCTATGTGTCTTGTAATTTATTAATTGCCCCAATAACGGTGGGAAATGAGTGGTGGTCGGAAATGGGATTTAGTTTGGGGTTTAGGGGATTTCAAAAGAATCGTCGCTAATTCGTTGCAATATTTGCAACGATTTAGCAACGAATTATGACGAATCGTGGCTAAATCGTCGCAAACTATGAATGTCACAAAATCGATGCAAATTTGAGACGATTTAGCCACGATTAGTCCATAAACCCTAAACCCTAAACCCTTTGCTCTAAACCCTAAACCTTAACTTATTACCATCTCATTGTATTATGCATCTTTCAATGAAATTGATCGTGACTTTAGAGAATTGTTCAAAAATGAAAACTCGGTCAATCACAGTAATATCCACAAACTGAATCAATGTATTAATAATCTAACATATACGCAAACTCTCTGTTTTACTTATTTTTCAATCTCGATGAACTTAATAATAATTTCATGATTTTGGATCAACGGTAAATATGTAAAATTGTTTATCGAATGTTGCAATCGACGTTACAATTTTGTACCTATACCCTAAACCCTAAAACAGATTTTACAAATTTCTTCACTAATTCGTTGCAACATTTGCTACGATTTAGCAACGAATTATGACGAATCGTGGCTAAATCGTCGCAAACTATAAATGTCACAAAATCGATGCAAATTTGCGACGATTTAGCCACGATTCGTCCATAAACCCTAAACCCTTTGCCCTAAACCATAAACCTTAACCTATTACCATCTCATTGTATTATGCATCTTTCAATGAAATTGATCGTGACTTTAGAGAATTGTTCGAAAATGAAAACTCGGTCAATCACAGTAATATCCACAAACTGAATCATTGTATTAATAATCTAACATATACGCAAACTCTCTGTTTTACTTATTTTTCAATCTCGATGAACTTATTGATAATTTCATGATTTTGGATCAACGGTAAACATGTAAAGTTGTTTATCGAATGTTGCAATCGAAGTTACAATTTTGTACTTATACCCTAAACCCTAAAAAAGATTTTACAAATTTCCTTACTAATTCGTTGCAACATTTGCGACGATTTAGCAACGAATTATGATAAATTATGAATTTAATTTACCGCGTGTCGTTCAATTAAACCCCCGCGTGTGGGTCAACGAATCATCAAAAAATCGTTGCAAAGTTAGCGACGAATTAGCCACGGTTTGATTACCTCGATTTAGCGACGATTCGTCACGAATTCGACGCCAATTAGGATCGATTTAGCGACGACAAGTAATCCTATATAATTACACGCTCAGAATTTCTTCATTCACTTTCCAATTTCTCTCTTGCTCTTACTCGACCACTCCTCCCGAATTCCTTGCGAAAAAAATGTAAAATTTTTTTTAATGTTTTTAAATTTAGTTAGTATAGATAGGAATGGAACAATTTAGGTCGGTAGAAACGAAATCAAATTAGGAAAAATAGCAGACTGCCCAGGTGTTTATAGATAGTAATTTTTTTTCATTTTTATGCAGATGGGCCATCGTCGTTCACATTACGCTCAGTTTTTGAGAGAGATTGGTGATGCTTCGGGTACCGGATTTCCCGTGTCTTCTGAGGCTACGGAGACGGATTTCGTCCCGGCGACGCAAACACAGAGTGCTCCGCCGCCACAACCACCTCAGATTCCGCAACCTGGAGGCCGTGCCCCGGCCCAATATGCACACATGACGGTTCTTGATTTGCTTGCACAGCCGGGCCGTCATAGGATTACGAGATTAGATCCGGATCATACTGACCGGTCGGAATGGTAATATATATATTTATTTATTTTACATTTATTATTACATATTTATATTTATTTCTAACAATTCATAATTTTACAATTTTTTGTTTCAGGTTTGGAGTTGATACAAAGTTGGACGCACTGTTTCTGAAATTATCAAGTCCTATTTTATCGAGCCTCATACCAATTTTACCCAGCTCCCGCCACACGTCAAAGAGACATGGTTCAAGATGTTTGCGGTACGTATGAAAAATTAATTTTTTCTCCCATAATTATTTTAATTATATTTAAATATATATTTAATTTAATTTTATAAAATATGTAATTATTTTTGTTTCTCATGCAGCAAAAATATAACTGGGATCTTTCGATTCATGGCGAGGTTGAAACTTTGTTTCTCGAGAGGGTGAAGCTTCGTATCCAAGGCGTGGTTGGTGAATGGAAGAAAGCATGGAAGATTTCTGGCGATTTAGCAAAGCCCTGCACATGGATAAAGCCGTTTGGGACGGCTTGGTGCGGTATTGGCTGGATCCGAAGTCCATCATAACTGCTGAGAAGTGTTCGGCTTCCCGCAACACCGTTGGTTCGGACGGGAAACTCAAGTCTTTGCCTCATACAGCTGGGCAAACACCTTTTGCGGGTGTTCGTCTACAGATGGTAATTAAATTTATTTAAATTAATTTATTTATGTAATTTACTTCGTCAATAACATAGTTTTTTTCTTTAGGCCACCGAAGACGGAGGTGTACTCCCTCCGATGACCAAGGTTTTTGAGCGGACGCACCGAAAGAAGGATGGTTCCTTTGTTTCCGAGACGGTCGAGCACATCTTCACTGAGGTGACTTCCAAGGTCACCGAACGAGAGACACAGCTCTCTCAACAACTATCTCTAGGTGGTTCGTCGGTCATGTCTGGAGGGTTGACCACACCCGATATTGACTGGATCTTCGAGCAGGTATATAGAATAGTTAGTACTTATTAATTTTTAGTTTTTAATTTTTTAAAAATTTATAATTGTAAATTTATATATAGGTTGCCCCTAAGAGAAAGGGGAAGGTTGCCGGGATGGGATCTATTCGAGATGTCTCGGTCGCTTCTTCATATGCTCCGCGACGACGATCGCCAGAAGATGATCCAGTCGTCTTATGTGCCACGATTACGAGTGTTCAGGAGCAGGTATATAGAGACGGCCGAGCACATCTTCAATGAGGTGACTTCCAAGGTCACCGAACGAGAGACACAGCTCTCTCAACAGTTATCTCCAGGTGGTTCGTCGGTCATGTCTGGAGGGTTGACCACACCCGATATTGACTGGATCTTCGAGCAGGTATATAGAATAGTTAGTACTTATCAATTTTTAGTTTTTAATTTTTTAAAAATTTCTAATTGTAAATTTATATATAGGTTGCCTCTAAGAGAAAGGGGAAGGTTGTCGGGATGGGATCTATTCGAGATGTCTCGGCCGCTTCTTCATATGCTCTGCGACGACGATCGCCAGAAGATGATCCAGTCGTGTTACGTGCCACGATTACGAGTCTTCAGGAGCGGGTTGAGACCGAGGCTACTCGGTCTACGGCATATCAGGCGAAGATTGCGAGTCTTCAGCAGCGGGTTGAACTGGATGGTACGCAGAATTACGAGCTCTTCGACATCTTGGCAACAGGGAACCCGACAATGCAGGCCATGTTGCGGGAAAAGCGAAGACTCCGAGCAGAGGCAGAGGCAGCGGCAAAGGCAGCGGCAGCGGCAGCGGCAGGCACATCCAGTTCGTCGAGACGTCCCGAAGACGATGTGAATCTCGACGATTACGATATAGTTATTTAGATTTAGGATTTCGAATTCTAAATTTTTTTTTTTGTACAGATTATAATATTTTTTTTAATAAAATATTATTATATATTATTTTAAAAATTTTCATTTTATAATTTCGAAATTAATAAAATTTCAAAAATAATAATAATAATCATATATATATGAATCGTCGTTAATTCGATGGTAAACAATAGTTCTCGTTGATTCGTTGCTAATTAATCGTCATAAAATCGTGGCTAATTTACAACGATTGTACGACGATTTATTAGCGACGATTTTACGACGATTATTTAGCAACGATTTTATGACGATTAATTAGCAACGAATTAACGACGACAATTGTTTGCCATCGAATTAACAATGAAATATTTTCCTTCGAATTTTCATCGTTTTTACGACGTATTTATATTCGTCGTAATTTTAATGTAATATTTACGACGATTTTACTACGAAAATTTACAGACGATTTAGCGACGAATTTTTGTCCCTCGTTATTTCCTGACGAATTTACAACGATTAGTGGTTTGCGACGATTAGTTAACGACGATCTCTGTTTTGTCGCAAATTTGATTCAAACCCTCTTTTGCAACGATTTTACAACGATATAATTCGTTGCAAAAAGGGTGTTACCCCCCCCCCCCCCCCCCCCCCAAAATAAGACTAATACAATTTACAGGGCTAATTTCAAAGCTAATTAACTATTTTTTCTACAGTTTACAGGGTTAGCGCAAGACCGAACTAGCGCAAGGCCGAGTTTGCGAAGGGCCGGGCTAACGCAGGACTCAAACCATGTTGACAACATCCCTAGTTACACACTACATATTTAAGATTCTAATAAATTGTTCCCTCCGTTTATATATAGTATATATATATACTAAAATTGGATGAACAATTTATTAGTTATTCTCTCCGTTTCAGAAATTTTGATTTTCTGAATTTTTTACACAAATTAAAAATAATCAATGTTTATTCATAAATATATTATTTTATTTCATTTAATATTTTTCCATGATCATGAACCAATAATAATTCATCAAATTCAAATATTTTCAATAAATATATCTGAAAATTAATCATTTATTAATATTAATCAATAAAAAATAGATACAAATCCTAGAAAATTAATCTTTGTACAACAAGATAAAAACTTATAAAATCAAACTTTCTAAAATGGAGAAAATAATAACCAATAAAAAAAAAAGATGGGATGGGATGGAAGTTCTAACCTCTAAAACCTACATCTCAATTACCAAATGAAGTTTTGAAAAAAAGCCGAAAAATACATATTTAACGGAAGGAGGAAGTATGGATGGGCTTCCTTTACTTCCTTCCATACCGAACCATTTTAAAAGTAAGCACATGGTTTCTAAATCTTGATGCCTCATAGGTTTGTGTTTCTTTGTTTCGATTGTCTTTTATTATCAACGAACTATATATTTAAATCAAGTTTTGGCTGGTATTTTCGTTGTCTGATATGTTGAAACAATTTTTAAAAGCTTGTGGGCTTTATAAAAAATGTGTAACTGTAAATTGAAATGGGCCATTTGGCTCATGGCTAAACTTGGTGACCAAGGCTAAGCTTGCTAAGTAAGTTGTGGAATTATACCTCCTCTCTTCTCCTATATATACGATTGCCTCTCTTGAGAGAAAGGCATCCGATTACACACAGAAAACACACTTGCAAAAAAAAAGTTCATTCGATTTCTCATCGCTAAGAGTAAGTGTTTTATTCGAGAGTATCGTAGAATTTAGTTCGACAGATCCGTTATCGAGTGCTCGCGATAACAGATTCAATGGTTGTATCATGAGACTCATGAATCAGATATTATACTGTCGCACTACGGGAGATTTTTTGAGTTAAGTAAAGAGAATTCTCTCGTCTCCATTGTTTCGTTTTAGTTTCGTTTTCTTTACATCGTTTTTCAAGCTCGTCTTTCCTTTATTTATATATTCGTAATTAAATCGCTAACATGTTACTATGAGATTTTTTTGGTCCTACATGGTATTGTTAATTCATTAAATCTAGATTGTTTTTCGGTGCTTTTTCTTTTTTCATCAAATCTTGATGCTTGACGGTAATTTGTCAATTAATATTCTTTAAAGGTAAAGTAGTCGAGATGATTATTAGTGAAGTTTCACCTAATCATGCCTTACAAAGTGACGACAAAGAGAAAAGAGATCTGTAAAAGAAAAATTTGCTTTTCCTTTTAAAAATAGAAACATAAAACCACGATGCTCATTAACAGAAAAAATATAAAACATAAAAATCTAGACCATAATATCTTAATAAAATAGGTGGTTGTTAACAAAATAAAAATCCGAATTTTAGATCCTTGATCTTTCTCGGTCTGAGACATACCTTTGATAATATTTTCTCTCGGGAGAAACTCCTCCACATTCAGACTTAACATATGATCAATTTTCGAGTGTTATCGTCTGTTTAGAGTGTTATATATAACCCTACTTATATAGTAGTTGTATTTAATAGATTGTATGTAGAAACCTCGGAAAAATATGTTCTGGATATTCTTTTCATGATTTTGGACATATCTTTAGAAAATCTATGGGACTTGTCTAGAAACGAATCCTTATTTGTCATGATTTCCGAATCAAAGATGCTTTATATTCAAATATACTCTCTTAACCACGGTATTTACTCTTAAAGTTGGTAATCATATTATGAAAGTGTGCTTGCTTTGTCTAAGATCACGAAATTTTTCTTTGGATATCCGTTATATCCTTTTCGGTTAATTAATACAAAGAAATTAATTTGAAAAATCAAAAAAAGTTAGAGCTTGTATCACCCAAATTTCTAGCACGATTAACAGTAACTACATTAACACTTTACGAAGATAAAAGTTGAAAAGAAGAAAACGAATACTTGGTTTGCAGAATTTAAATTTAATATATCTCTTTGGATATACCATTTATCTATATTCGTACAAATGGAATCTAATCTACCTAATACAATTATTATATCACATGAAAAAAGAAAAGAAAAGAAAAGTATAGTTGAGTTGAATGATAGCTCAAAATTAAAGACAACTTTCTCATTTGCACTTCAATCATTCTTTTGCATATTCTACTTTGCAAAGCTGCTTATTCCTCTTCGATTCCCTTTTTTAGAAAAAAATATACTATTTATCTGTTTTTGTTTTTTTTGTCCCATTTCAGTTAAAAATCATACGAAAAGGGGGTTTCAATGAAAATATCCCTCAAGTAAATATGAAAAAATGAAATTATCCCTCAAGTAACGATAGATCGAATTTATACCCATCAGCTATAAACGTGATGTAAAAACCCCACAAGTACTTATCTGTTAAGGAAAAAACTCATCTAATAGTGTTAAAATCTAAAATGCCAGTATTAAATAAAAACTATGCATTTTGGTGTGTCAAAAAATGTCATGTGTTTTAACGTTCATTCAAACAAAATCCTCAAATTGAATATAGACCCGAAAAATCTCGAAATTAAAAGTTAGGGTTCTTCGTTCAAATGGGTTTTCACTACAACTGAGCTCAGGTGAGTCGTTGTATTTAGCAATGTGAATTCAAAAGATATCGTTGTGATTGGTTGTACTTGTCTACAAATTCAATATCGGTTTTAGTGTATATTCATGAATGGTTTTTGGTTCCAAATTTTGTTTCAAAACTCTTAGTAGTTACTACTACTTTGTTACAAAACAATAATTGTTGGTTCCGGTTTTAACGGTGCTATTGTTGATGTTTTGTATATGTTGATTTTCTTTTGTAGTGTGAAGAGCCAAATATCAAGTGCTTGAGGCTCAATATCGATGGATTTAGGTTCCAGAATTTCTAGGAAGTGTCAGTGGATCATTAACAATTGTGTTGAAATCTACAACAAAACAGTTGCCCGTTAGAAAATTTTATCGATATAGGTACAATTTTGAATATAAATCATGTGTTCAAGTGGCTTGATGAAACATATCTCTAAGAATTTGATGTTTTGGCAAATAAGCAGCCTATGATGGAAAAAGACTTGGCCGAGATGAAGAAAGACATTCTTGATATATGAAGAAAGACATTAGTGTGATAATTGCACTGATTGAGTGTCTTAATGCAAAGTTTTATAAGTCATATTGTTTGGTGTCGTTTGATTATGTCTTTGTTGTTTGGTGTCGTTTGATTGTTATGTCAACATGTAATTTGTCCATGTAACATTTAATTTCAAAGAAAAAGAAAATTGTGTTTTTGTTCTAGTCAAAACACTCTATTATTTATGTTTTCAGTTTCAGAGACAAAGAAACAAAACAATTCATTTTAAAAGGTTTCAAGGAACTTAGCTTCGTTAAGCCGAGTTTACATCCTAAAACAGATGCTGCTAATTATATAATTTGCATGTTTTAATGATTCTTTTTCTTTCAGAAAAAAAGAAGCTCCTCTTCACATATGGCCTGAGAGGAACGGAAGACAACACGAAGAAGCTCCTCTTCCCCCAACTTGACCTATCAAGCTTATTGACAAGATCAACATTCGGAATAGATTCAGCTCCATACAAACTCCATACGAAATCAAGGAGATCAGGCGTACGAGGAAGGACTATGATTGTGGTTTGCCACACGCATATCAACATAACCAAAGAGTATCAAGGAAAACAAAGCCTATGATTTGATTTAAAATCTTCTTCTAATCTTTTCAGTTAAACAATTATATCCATTGTAAAAAAGAGTTTTTTTTAATATAATTTTACATTCAATTCAAAAAAATAAATGATTTTTTTCTTTGATTTTAATTTCACTTTATATAACTTTTGGGATATTTTCATATATTTGAGTCTCATTTCTCCTTATCATTCAGTTTAGAGTCATGAATGTGTCTTTTTGCATTTACATTACATATTTTGGAGCTTGGAGATGTATGAAGATTTGGTATGGAGGAAAAATAAGACAAGAAAAGCACCAAGATATGAAGAACAAGCCAGAGGAGACTTGTATCGTTTTTGGACCGATATACGATGCCGATATGAAGAAACTTGTGATGAAAAGAGAAGCCAACATTTTGGAGGAAATATGTATCGCTATGTAGACCGATACAGCCGACTGATATGCTAGAACCAAGATGATGTTTCTGAAATATCGATTTGAATGAAGGTCTTACCGATGTCCAATGGAGCTCAAATTTTGACACAATCTAGAAATTTGAGTTAAATTTCCAATGAAAGTGGTTCAAGAAACTCTGAATTATATTTTAAGAGTTATCGTCGATTAAATGGACACATATCAATTTTGTCGCAAATGAGGAAGCATCCGAGCACGAAGACTCTTTGGTGATGATGGTGTCGATCATTTGACCGATATACATGACCAACACATGCTTATTTTGTGTTAAAATTTGGGTTTGACCCGATGTTTAGGGTTGACATGCTCCATGTTTTCTTATAAAAATAATTTTATACATATAAAAACCTAAGTTGTATTCTCTTTAGAATTGAATTTAGATCCAAACTCTCATCTTAATATTTTGGATTCATCTTCAACGTTTTATGCAAGTCTACTGAAAGAATGTAGTTTGAACGGATCAAGTATAATCAAAATGTAGTTTCTAAACTTTCTATTAAAAAAAAAATCTATTGAATGTCTCACGCTCTCATGGTCTAAGGCCATGAGCGCTTACACAAGTACATAAATATATGGTGTACAGATGTTTATGCATGGACCTACGAAGAAAGAGGCTATAATAATGTAGAGTCAAAAGAATATTTGAAAAGACCAAAGGAAAAAATTGGATTATTGGATGTCTCTTTTGTATGAAGGAATAAAGAAGAGCCTTTTCTCATCTTGCATGGAAAGAGACATTCCATTTTCAAAATATCCACTAATAGATTCCTTCAACTTATCTGACCCAATTAAACATAATGTAGTCCTTTTCATCTTTCTTTTTACAGAATGGTCCATCTTCTTTTGAGAAAAAAAGACTTAGCCTATTCTTTTTAAAGCAATCTCTATTTTTCTTTCATAGTATTATTGTCATGGGTTGTAAGTTGTAACATCTTAACCATGTCCGTCTTTTCATTATCGTTAGTCGTATAACATATTCGTTATGCTAAAAACTAGAAAGAATTTATCCACCGTCCACTACAAGAAAACACCTGGATTTCCGACGGTTTTTCTGACTAGTTTAAAACCGTCGGAATTTTCCGACGAAATACCAAAGGCATTCTGAGGGATTGATTTTCCTCAGAAATTGGTCGGAATATACCGACGGATAAACTTTCCTCGAAAATCTCTCGGAATATTCCGACGGATTTCCGAGGGAATATCGACGAACCTATATTCCCTCAAAAATCGGTCGGAATATTCTGAGGGATTTCCGACGATCTTGGTATTTTAATGTTTTAGCCGAGAGGATTATGAAACCTCGGCAAAAAAACCTTGCATCGTCTCGGCTAAAACTGGAACTGGTCGTATCCGTCGAAAATTCCTCGAAAATTTCAGAGGGATTTCCGACGGACCTTGGTATTTTAATGTTTTAGCCGAGAGGATTATGAAACCTCGGCAAAAAACCTTCCATCGTCTCGGCTAAAACTGGAACTGGTCGTATCCGTCGGAAATCCCTCGGAAATTTCTGAGGGATTTCCGACAGACCTTGGTATTTTAATGTTTTAGCCGAGAGGATTATAAAACCTCGGCAAAAAACCTTACATCGTCTCAGCTAAAACTGGAACTGGTCGTATCCGTCGGAAATCCCTCGAAAATTTCGGAGGGATTTCCGACGGTTTATGGTAATAACCTCAAATTTACCGAATCTTGAACATTTTTGGTCTTGATAGATGTAGAAATAACAAATATAAACTAGTTTCTGTGAAATGTTTGTAAGAATCAAACATTTCGAACATTTCGAACACGTAAATGTCCTTAGATGTTCTATATATTTTTATGAAGCCTTGAACTCGTTCATCGATCGATTTTTACAAAATCCAAATTAACTTGTTTTGATTGTTTTTCATAGGTTTTTCTTATTAGTACGTAACATTAATGGTTATTAAACACTAAAATTTAAATATCATAAACCTTATTAAACCTTATTAAATATCATAAACCTTATTAAACCTTAAATCCGTCGAAAATCCCTCGAAAATTTCCGAGGGATTTCCGACGGATTAAAGGTTCATCATCAGATCAGTTTTAGCCGGGACAATCTCATTCACCTCAGCTAAAACTGATCTAAAACCCCTTAAATCCGTCGGAATAACCTCAAAAATTCCGAGGGATTTCCGACGAATTAGGGTAACAAACCTCGAATTTGTCGGATTTTGAACATGTTTGGTCTTGACGGGTCTAGAAGTAACAAAAATAAACTAGTTTCTGTGAAATGTTTGTAAGAATCAAACATTTGGAACATTTCAATTGAAACCCGAAACAAACACGTAAATGTCCTTAGATGTTCTATATGTTTTTATGAATCCTTGAACTCGTTCATAGATCGATTTTTATAAAATCCAAATTAACTTGTTTTGATTGGTTTTCAAAGGTTTTTCTTATTAGTATGTAATACAAATAGTTATTAAACACTACAATTTATGAAATCTTCATAATCTAAACCTTAAATCCGTCGGAAATCCCTCGGAAATTTCCGACGGGTCTAGATATTTACAATATCAAATTGTACTCGTTGACTGGCCAATGAGAATACATGCAATTTGACGGTCCTTCGGAAATCCCACGGAAATTTCCGAGAGATTTCCGACGGATCATAAAATTTTGCCCGCGAATTTAAACCGCCAAAAGAAAAAATGAAAATCGTAGCGGTTAATTAAATTTGATTTCCGACGGATTCTCGAGGGAGGTAATCCGTCGGATATCTTTATATATATCGTATCCATCTTCTCCTCTCTCATTTTCTTCTGTGATCTTCAAAACCCTCTCCTCTCTCAATCTCCGCCGCCGCCGCCGAGTTCCTTCTTCTCTTCTTCTTTTCTTCTTCTTCTTCCGCGGCATCTTCTCTCTTCAAAATGTGAGTCTTTAATTTTTATTTTTTTGTTAGATTGTTAGATTAGGTTGATAATTGTGGAATTTGTGGAATTATATTAGGTTGTTAGATTGTTAATTAGTTTAGGTTGTTAGATTAGATTGATTTTTGTGGATTTGTTGGTTTTTTGTGTGGATTATATTGAATATGTGATTATATTTTAGATTAGTTTTTAGATTAGAATTTGTTGAAATTTTTAGAATTATTAGATTTAATTAAAAATGTTTTTAATACATATATTAAAAACATTTTTTATAAATATATATTTTTAAAAACGTTTTTGATAAATATATTTATTAAAACGTTTTTTATAAATATATTTTTTAAACGTTTTATAAGAATATATTTTTTAAACGTTTTTTATAAATATATTTTTTAAAGGATTTTTATTAAAAAAAATTAAAACGTTTTATATATATATATGTATTTTAAAAAACGTTTTTCATATATGTATATATTAAAAACGTTTTTTACAATATATATGTAATGTTAAAAAATATTTTTTATGTAAGTTTTTTTTATAACATGTATTGGTTTTTTTTGTAGGTTTTACGTAGATTTCCATCGAGACCGTCCTAGCGGTTCGAGGCAGAGGAGTCCTTCCGCAGATCATATTCCGAGTACTTTTCCACCTTCTGCGCCTCCGGCTAATCCAGACGCAGAGAGTGTAGCTCAACCTAGGATCATGACCATCGAGGAGCTCGTTCAACAGCCGGGACGAGAATTACTCAAAGTTCTCGATCCGGAACTCCTCATTCCGAGATCTACTTGGTAATATTTTTTTTTTGTAAACAAATAACTTTTTTTGTTTGATAACCGATTTTTAATTTGTTTTTTATAGGTTTGGAATCTCCGGGAATGGCATTAGCAAGTCCATTCTGAAGATGTTGCACATCATCCTCGACAAACCGTACAAGAAATTTTCCGATATGCCGTCCTCCGAACATCACATGTGGTTTCGTACGTTTGCGGTAAGTGATCATTTATTTATTTTTTGTTATATATTTTGAGATTTTGTTAACATCTTTATTTCTATTTCTTTTTTGTAGCAAGAGTTTAATTGGAAGCATACAATCACGAAGACGGTGGAGGACGAATTTTTTGCGGAGGTTAGTACGCAATTCTCGCACCATATAAACGCGTGGAAGAAGGCTTGGAGAAAGGGGAAAGATAAGCCAAAAGGCTTGAACGTGGGTGTGTATACGGAGTACATCCCGTTTTGGCAAGAGCCGAAGATCGAATCTCTATCTCAGACGAACTCCAAGAACCGGAAAAGTCAACGAAACGGGAAAGGAAAAGCTATCCACAACAACGGGGCAAAGAGCTACAAGAAAACCGAAATCGAAATGGTAAGTATTTTTCGGTTTTTCGGTTTTTAGTTTTTGTTTTATAAGAAAATGGTTTTCTTTAACGGTTTTATTTATTTTGTAGACGGAGGAATACGGCGAAGTTCCTGATCACCTGCAAGTGATGGTGAGGACGCACACCAACAAGAAGACTGGCCGAATTCAAGATGAAGCCGTCAGGGAGATCGTCGAAAAGGTGACGAAAGAGCAAGAAGAGATTCTCACCCAGAGATCGCAGGACTGCTTCACCGGATCCAACGAACTCACTCCGGCCGAGCTGAACGACCTAGTCCTTAGGGTAAGTAAAAATTTGAAATTATTATTTCAATTTAGATAATTATTTGTTAATAAAAAAACTAATATAAGCTTGCGACCCAACGAGCATTTTCTTCGGCCGGTTTCTCGATAGATCCAGACCTTATCCGGCAAAACAAAGAGCTCAAGTAGAAGGTCACAGTTTTGGAGTACGAGCTCTAGACTCAGAAAACGAAGAGCGACAAGATGGACGAGTGGTTCAAATCCAAGTTCGATGATTACCCGACGTTTTGATTTCGTTTTTTGTGTAATTTTTCAACTTTCTATAACTTTTTAAAATTATGTTATTTTTTAATTTAATTATATAATTAATTTTTTATTTTCGTTTAAAATTATTTAATTTAATAAATAAATAATTGCATTTTTTTTTAAATTACAAATTTTTTAATCCGTCGGAAATCCCTCGAAAAATTCTGAGGGATTTCCGACGGATTGAGGATCGATCGATCTAAAATTGTGATCGATCGATCCTCAATCCGTCGGAAATCCCTCGGAAGTTTCCGAGGGATTTCCGAAAAAGTCTTCTGGACGGACTAGTCCTTGGAAATCCGTCGGCATTATCCCCGACGGATTATGCCTCGGAAAGTCGTCGATAAATTCTGCCTCGGAAATCCGTCGGAAATTTCCGACGGATTTCCGATGAATTTTTTATTCCGACGAGATAGACGAATTTGGCCATCCGAAATAGCCTGTTTTCTTGTAGTGGTCCATACAAATCAGCAATTATCTAGCTAGATAGACAGTGTAATACTTAAAAAGATATATGATTATTAATAAAGGATTTTAATCATCAGCAAAATCAATATGGATGATTTGATCAGAATTTTGTGTTGTTGTTAAAGAAAGATATATGATTTGATCAGAATTCTAACGTGATTTAACTAATTATTCACCTTGATATACGAAACCATGATTCCAGACCTAGGCAATGTATATACGGACTTTAGTCCAAACAAAAAAAAAACCATATATATATCCGCCTTGTTTAAATATTTATTGAACATTATTTGTTCTTCTGAGTTAAATCGTTATTCTATTGGTGTGAGCGCATGCATGCGCTTTACACTCTTTAATTAAAACTCCTTGCATCGTCTAATAATGTCTTATACTATAAATTGAATCATATTTTTATCAAACAAGTGGAAATATTCTATGATTTTGAATGGTAATGTGTAAGTACCAGAATTTGAACCATAAAAAAAAACTCTCAGTGCAACTCTTTTTTTGCTTTCTTAAATTTCGATCGGTGAGGGATAAAACACTTAATATAATGCTCTTAGAATTACTTACCTTCAACTGATCAAAATTTGCAATATACTTTCGTTTTTTGGGATCCTTATATTACAACCCCTCTCAAGAAGATTAAGCTTAAATGGCTCATACTTGGTTCATTCTCAAGAAATCTCCATTTATAATACTTATCTTTTTTGAATAAAGCATATATCTGAATTACCACAATCCTTCAAGGCGAAATCAACGCCTTTCTGGTTCAGAAGATTTTACGGTCCATATATTTATTTGACTATGTTCTTAATCATTTCCAACAAAACATGTATTTAGTTCTCTTCTTGTAAAATGAACAGTTGTACCTCATTCATGAAATTAACAATTTAACAAAGTACCAAAAAAGTAATATTTTCTTTCAAAAATAATGATTTGTATCCATATATATTTATCATTATACTTATAGTTAAATATCCAGTATATATGTGTATCTAATAAGTTTCTAAGGTTATAATCATCAAAAATAATAGTTATAGCTTATAAGTTTCTGCAAGTGGACTTCAAACTAAGAAGAGTCTATTTTGGTACGAAAATAAACTATTTTCTAAACATTTTCTGAATGTACATAATTGTATCTAATATATACGTACGTCGATATACCAGACATACTAGACGTAGATAGGAACACATGCATGTAGAGAAGGACGTTACAATTAATTTTTACTATTTAGAAACAAATAAAGGGGAAAAATAAATGAGGTAAGTAAGGCAAAGACAAAATGAAGAAGAAGTTGTCCTTTTCATTAGATAAACACAGAGAATCAATTTCTCGTGAAACCAATTTAATAAGCCTCTCGTGACTGACCACTTCTTCTTCTTCTTCCTCCATTTCTCTTTTATTATCTGTCCTTTTCGATCTTCCTTTGACCTCATTTTGTTGACCCAATGAGGTTAAATGGACCTTCACTTTTTGCCATTGTATCACACTGGTTAAAACTATATCTTAATTAATTGATGATTTACTGCTCAGATAGCGTTTAGCATCTATCATAGGGCTGGGTAAAATATCCGGAACCGAAGAACCGAACCGAACCCGACCTAAAAAAAGGGTACCGAACCGAACCCGGAACCGACAAAATACCCGAACGGATCCTAGACTCCTATATCCGAAGAACCAAAACCGAACCCGAACCGAACCGAGAACCGAATGGGTACCCGAAATACCCGAAATATAATTATATATCCAAAATATTAATTATATTTAGATTTAATATAACTCAATTACCTAAAATTATAATTATAAAACACAAAGATATCAATTATTGTTAGACCGAAATAACCAAAATATCTAAAATAATAAAAAATTTGAAAAGTCTTAGTTATATTTGTCAAAATTTAACCAAATTTTATTCAAATTTAATATTTTTTTAGTTTTTTCCTATATTTCAGGTATCCGGAACCGACCCTAAAATATCCGAACCGAACCGAATCTGAACCCGAACCGAATTTTATAAATACCCGAATGGGTTCTCCAACCCTATATCCGAAAGACCCGATACCCGAAAGAACCGATCCGAACCCGAACGGATACCCGAATGCCCACGCCTAATCTATCAATTAATAAATGGATGATGAGTGATCTGTTTTCCAGATTGTTGTTTCTTTTAATATTTAATTAAGGGATTTTAATGCAAAAATCCTTCAACTAAAGATTAATCGGATAGAAACCCCTCAACTATGTTTGTAATATAAAAACTCCTCAAATAAATTTCCTTAATTAATGATTTAGCCCCTCTATCTACAGTGTCGTTAAACTTAAATGGCTATAGTTATATCAAAACGCAACGTTTTATTTTTGTCAAGCATACATACAGTTCAAGCTCATTGAAACAAAATCCCCAAATTGATTAGAGACCAAAAAAACTCCAATTTGAAAATTAGGATTCTTCAATCAGATATATTCTCACTACAACTAAGTTCAGGTAAGTCGATTGTATCCAGTAATATGTTAATTTCAAAAGAGACATTGTTCTTTTTTTACTTTTGTTTGGGAATGTTGTTTTGACAAAAACAAAATGCTGTATTTATTTTGATTTAACTGCAATCGTCTAGATTTAACGACACTATAGACAGAGGGGTAAAATCATTAAGGAACTTACTTGAGCGATTTTTACATTACAAACATAGTTGAGGGATTTCTACCCGGTCCATCTTTAGTTGATGGATTTTTGAATTAAAAACTCTTGTTTTTTTTATAGAATTTGTGTCGCTTAAGTCTGTATATGTTGTTTTTTTCTTAAAAAACAAAACGTTGCGTTTTGATTTAACTGTAGCCGTCTAGGTTTTAATGACATTGTAGACGGAGGGATTAAGTCATTAAGGAAATTTACTTGAGGGGTTTCTACATTACAAACATAGTTGAGGAGTTTCTATGTGAGACAACTCTTTTTTTTGTCATCTACCCAACTATTACATCACATGTGGCTAGTAGAAAGATAGTTACATGGAGTATCCTCTACTAGAAGGATAGTTCTGATCCATCTTTAGTTGAGGAGTTTTTACATTAAAAATCCTTTGATTAAAAACATGATATTAAATAATTTATTTTTTAATTTTAGCAGATAAATATTTATGAAACTTTTTAAACCAAAGAAATCGTTAAGTTTCGGTTGACTAATTTTTTTAACCTATTTGACTAAAAATCAGGACATTAGAAGGGTTTTGGCGTCTGGACGCCTAACTGCCTAAGCAACCGACTTGTGCCAAATGGATGAAATACTACTTTGGTCTAAGTATATATCGGTGGATACGTGCATGTAGTATCTATTTGCTAAGTTGTTACTTGGAAGTTGGAGCCAAAAGTGTTCATAGCTCTATTGATGGGCCTTGGTCCCTCTGTGCGTCGTTAACACCATGTTAGACTAGGCTACGTATAGAAAGGAATATTTATACTGTTTCAGGTAAAATAAATCTATGGATAATCCTTGAATTTCATATATAAAAAAGGTTATTTTTTTACTCAATTTGAACTCCCTTTCTGGTTTTTAAACAACTCAAACCTTTTCATCGTTTTTTTTTCAATTTCGGATTCAATATGGGAACATTTTATGCCATAATTTTAAAGAGACACAAAATATTTCTCTCGCATTATTGTTTTAGATCTTGTAGATAAACGTCTCATATTGATCATTACCCATATTGTTTTCCTCGTCCACGATATTATATTGAAAGGGTTCATGTGAAATACACAGATTATAATATATAAATAAAAGACATTCCAAATCAAGAGAAATAACTTGGCGATCTCAAACTCTCCCTTTTTCTTTACATATAGCTTCTTTCATCACATGAATCAAATGCATGAAATATTTTTGTACTTATGTTATAATTATTTTTTAGTAATATAAAAATTTGATTCATGCATCTAAGTTCGTATGAAATATCTTATAACAAAATGTTAGTGAAATTTCCACATCGATAGTTTGAGAATTTGTGAAATAATATATAAGGGATAATGGACCAATCCATTCATTTTCAATTGATTTGGAGTTAGAACCCCATGATAATTCTATATTTAACGGTATCAGAACCACCCGATTGATGGACAACCATATTACTCCAACAAAGGCATATTATTCCCACAAAATGTCCACGCTTCATGTTCATGCCTAAGTGTGAGAGGGAGTATTAGTGAAAATCTCACATGGGTAATAGAAGAATTTGTTAAGTGGTATATAAAAGACAAGAACCAATTCACTCATTGTTTTGAGTTAGAATTTTATGATAAGTTTATATTATAAAAAAATTAATAATAACCTTTTTAGTTTTATAAATAAAAATTCATCAAAGCATATAATACATGAAATTCAATTAAAGTATTTCTCAACAAAAAAAAATCTACTAAAGAAGCTAATAATAAGACTATTTTGCTAGGGAACCTATTTAAGCAAAGGTTTGTCAACTCGTGCCACTGAAATAAGTTCTGGAATGAGACAAAAGAAGAAAGCAAGAAGAAGAGACACGAGAGAGAACCTTGTAGGGGTACCCACCTTGTCGTATATACCACAGGATTTTTGATTCTTTCCCAAATATTATAAAATTATACATTAATAACATCTTTTTTCTTTTTGGGGACAAACTATTAAAGCAAAGAAAAAGATAAAATAGAACGATCTGAGCATCTTGCGGAAATAAATAAAGAGATGTGTGTTTTAATTAAAAAAGAACTTTTGGGTGCAGATGTTTCCTTTTATCCTTATTCGCTCTGTGGTCTCTCTTGGAAATTCACGTGTCTCGGGTTATAAATTAGACTTAT
Organism: Eutrema japonicum; assembly: GCA_030161315.1. NCBI lineage: Eukaryota > Viridiplantae > Streptophyta > Magnoliopsida > Brassicales > Brassicaceae > Eutrema > Eutrema japonicum. Next base: position 38,454,259 of record BSQW01000001.1, read on the forward strand.
AGTTTCACGCCACTCGATTTGTATTTTTCTCTTTGTTTTATCCTTCACGTTCTACTTTTGAAAACAGGAATATGAATTATTATTTTACATTATTCGGTTTTAGAAGAAAAAAATAAGAGAAGTCATGTGATGAAAAGAACCTATTAGTGGTATTCAAACTTCAGTTCACTTTAAAAATTAGAATAGAAACTTCTAGCTCTCCGAATACCATAGCTAGGGCCATGTCATGCACACACACAGTGTCACACACACATATATTGACATTATACACGTATAAGGTTGCTATATATGAGTCCACTATCGCCAAAAGGTGGTGCGTAGGCAATAATCGAGAGCCCAACCCAATTATTATGTTAGTTTAAGGCAAAGTCATGCATGAAAAAACATCTTCAGAGGAACGTGGACATGAACTCTTACTCTACAAAAAAACAGCGTTTTAGCAATGAAATTTTGCAACGATATTGGTTGCAAACAAAGCGTCAACTTTGCAACATTTTGTCCGTTGCAAAATCATTGTTTTCTTGTATTGTTATAACTAAGAAAATAAAATGATTTTATTTTGTACTAAAAATTGTAGGTCCATAATCTTTTCTGATCGAAGATCAAAACATGTTAAACTTTTTAAACATCTTCCCGTTGCCGTGATTCGTACATGGGATCTTCAATTTCTTCAAAAGCTACACAGGTTCAACCGATTCATGAAAAAAAAAAAATTAAACCATCATCCTGCGACTTTTTGGTTAAATTAAAATTTTCTATCTCAATGACTATTGTATTTCATTATAAACATTTCCCTCCCCCAAAATTTACAATTAGAGACGATGTCTAGAAAGACGAATGGCTACTGAATATGTCACCACCATGAAAGTATATATTTTCTAAAGTTAAGAGTGGTTGAGTTATTTCTCTCTGAGGCATCCTAGTGGTTCTGAACTATCCTTCATATATATTGGAGACTCAAGAAAGCTGATTGATCTTATGAACACAAGATTATAGTGAACGGAAACACAAGAAACAAAATCATTTAACCAAAAAAATTACAAGAAACAAAAGATGGTCTGATCAGCTTGTCTTTGATTTTTGTAATTTCTTTTCTTTTTAATGTTATCTTTCATTTGATTATTCTAATTATTCTTCTTATAGTAGTAACACGAATATACTAAACTCCTCCAATACTTTAGTTACAATCGTTATTGATATTGTAACTCTTGGTTAGATCTTAGATCCATTCTAGGTATCGATGCCTTTTTCTTTTTAATTACATCAAACGATTCCTTCTAGCCCATTAGATCTTCGTCTCCACATTTTTTTAAATATTTTCTTTTGTAATTCTCGCGACCTTTATGCTATTCATTGTTGAATAATCAACTCCAAAAGACTAATCATAAGTTTTTTTTCTTCACAAAAGTATTATCATAAGTTCATCAAAACATTTTTCTCAATGATAACTTGTACTGTTATACCAAAAATAATACTAATGACGTACTATTTCCTGTAAATACACCTACCGCGGTATTTAATACGATTATGTTATCTTTCATTTGGTTAATTAGTACCCTCTCAAAGGTTATGTTATAGGATCTCTAGTTTATTGATTTGTATATATATCTTCTCATGTTTTTAGTCAGGCCCGGCTCAATCAATAACAAGACCCGGTGCGATGGTGAACATATGCCCCTAAATACGACTAAAATTTTATTTTACAAAAAAATCAGAAAATTACATTGTTCAAGTGAATAATAACATTCTTTTTACATGTTTTGAAGAAAAATCATCGATCAAAGTTTCCATGTCTAATTCTTCCAAAAAATCATTCTCAATTGCCATCAAAACTAGTCCATTTAATCTTTCTTGTGACATAGAAGTCCTCAAATATGACTTCAATAGCTTCAGTTTGGAGAAACTCCTTTCTGCGGAAGCAACAGTAATTGGAATAGTTAGTAAAATCCTATATGCAATTGTAGTATATGGAAAACTATCAAATGGTATAAGAAAATTTAATATATCTCGTGATCCCATATTCTCATTTGGTAAAAGCTCCTTGAGAAACTTTAGCTCCATAAAAAGTTCATCTCCAACAATGTCTACTAAATCACCATTTTTCAAACTATTTTCTAAATAACTACAATGATACTTTAAATCCACATCATCACACATTTTCAATCTAGTAGAATCAAACAAAAAACCAAAATTTTGTTCATACAATTGATATTGTTCAAACCTTTTATTAAATGAACTAATAGCATGATCTATGATATACAAAAAATATTGAATCCTAAATGTTTCTTCTACGGATAATAATGTTTCATTACCACTAACTTCATCATATTGTCTTTTTCTACGGATAATTCTTCTTTGAATAAACTTAGGTTCAATACCAATTTCATTGGCAATTTCCTTAGCTTTTACCATAGCATCAAGAAATCCAGTTTCTCTATATTTTTTAAAATAAGAAATTAATGCAGTTACTTCAGTCATTGCAACATCAATTTGCATATCTATTGACTGTAATTTTTTGCTAACTATATTTACCACATGCAATATGTCAAACCAAATAATAGTAGATAACAAAAATTCAAAGCTACTAAGCTCATTCAATGCTAAAGATTTAGCTTCACTTTGAATCATTGAATCATTATCATTTTCAGCCACTTCGAATAAAGATTCTCGTATATCCACAATTTGAAATCTTATCGCTTTAATACTCTCAACACGACTTTCCCATCGGGTTGTTGACAATTGCTTAAGAGTTAAGCTTTTCACATTTTTTTTCAAAATATCCCACCTCTTTATAGAATTAGCAAACAGAGAATACAAACGTTGCACTACTCCAAAAAAATCTTTTACCTTCACAGAATTATTTCCAATATCACACAAAACCAAATTGAGACTATGACAAGCACATGGTGTATAAAATGCTCTAGGATTCAAATCCAAAAATCTTTTTTGTACACCTTGTTTATATCCTTTCATATTAGATCCATTATCATAACCTTGACCTCTCACATTATTTATATCAAGATCTAGAGATTTTAATACATCCTTTAGCACTTCAAAAAGCCCTTGGCCCGTAGTGTCATCTACTTTTATAAATTCAACAAAATACTCTTCTACTTTAAAAGAATTAGAGGAAAAAGGCACGCACCTTAGAATTATTGACATTTGCTCTTGATGGCTAGCATCAGGAGTGCAATCCAAAATCACAGAAAAATATTTTGCTTCTTTAATCCTCGTAATTATTTTTGACTTAATTCTTGAAGCAATCAAAAAAATCAATTCATTTTGAATATTATGACCAAGATAATGATGATGAATACTTCTATTAGTAATACGAAAAACATGCTCTTTTATCACAATATCAAATTCTGCTAACATTTCTACTAATCCTAAAAAATTGCCATTACTATTTTGATATAGCTTCTCATTTGTTCCACCAAATGCCAAATTATGCTTTGCAAGATATTTTACAATTGCAATAATTCTAACTAATACATTTTTCCAGTATTCCTTTTCTTTCTTAAATTGTTCTTGAGCAACTTTATCAATAGTTTCATTTTTGTTAAGCCTACACCTTAATTCAACCCAAGCAGTCATATTAAATATATGTTCATTACTTTTCTCATGGTCATTTAATCTAACAAGTATATGAGTCCAATCTGAAAAACCATTCTTTGCTAGTTGGCTTTTCCTAATACCTTTCTTAAAAATCTTACAACAGAAACAAAAAACTTTATCTAATTCTTTTGAATAAACTAGCCACTTTCTATCAATTGTCTCTCCATTAGATAATTCTCTTGTGTAGAAAGATGAAACAAATCTTCTATGAACTTTGTTTTTAGGACCTCTTACAATAGATAAATCTCTTTTTGGTCCATTTATTGCTAAGGTTTCTATCAATTTTGAATCAAGCATATCCCAATTTCTTGGGTCATAGATATCAAGATCAGTGGAAACACCAACATTAGGAATATCATCGACTTTTTCAACCACTTCATGAGCATCTAATACTTGCACATTATCTATATTATTAATATTCTCATGAGGACTAGAAACACCAATATCATCAATTTCTTCATCTGGTCTCCTTTTAACAATAAATTTATCCATAGGCCCTTTTTGAGATTGAATAATTTTTTCTATATTTTCTGTTTTTTGCCTTTTCTCATGACGAGAGGAAGACATATTTATTATTTAACACTCAAAGTTCAAACAATAACAAAAAAAAAAAATCAACTAGATAAATGCCCAAATTGTTGTTAGAGAAGAGAACAAAAGAACCTGGATGGATTGAAGATTAGTGGACTGGATTATGAAAACTGAAGAGAACTCTAACCGGAGCTTGTAGATATGAGATATCTAGATCTTGATGGCGTTTAGAAATACTGAAAATTGAGTGAGGAGAAAATCAATTTCTACAAGTAATTTTCATTCAGAGAAGGAAAAAATCAGAAACTGATGGATAGAATCAAATCGAGAAAGTCATTGATTTATGAAGACAATTTGGAAATCTCTAACGGCTATATCATAATTAAGGGAAAAATTAATTGATCTGTATTTTCTGTCAAAATCTTCTCTTGACTCAAAAAGGAAAGAAAGAAAAGATCAACAAAATATCCGTAATTTCCATCAAAGAGATAGAAAGAGAAACCAAAAAGCACTCGAAAACCGAAATCAGACAAAAAAAAAATTATTAACTATGTTTTTTTGTTTCTCGGCAAGAAAAATGAAGTGTAAGATGGGCCAAATTTTAAAATTGGAATTTGGAGCCCAGTGCAAATGCACCTCTTGCACTGGCCAGAGCCGGGCCTGTTTTTAGTCATTTAATACTGTATAAACGAGGAAAAAACACGAGAAAAGTGTTTTGAGTTGGCTTTTCGAATTCTTGTCTTGTTTTGGTGTTACGACAGTCAATATGTGCTTCATATCGATCAAGCAAACCTAGTTTTTTCATGAGCGAACTAAAACGTCGAGGTGGATTGTGAATGGGATGAAATGTGATGCGGTTCTCTAACGACTTCTCACATTCACACGTCGGATCTACTAGCAAATATCTTCATCAAGCTTGGCGACCTCAAGCGTTCGACTATCTTTATGAAATTTGGGATGAAAACGAATTAGGTTCTCTCACTACTTTTTTACATTCACACACCTGATCAACTAGTAGTAACTTCACCATAGCATTGGGTTCTCAAGCGTTCGACTATCTTCATGGCAAGTTGGGTATTTACTATTCTTATATGTCAACTTGAGAGGAAGTATTACGGGACCTACATATTGATTGATATGTATATAATTCATATTTTGTTATATATAAAATTTCTTATTCGTATGAAATCGTTTATGTAAAAAAGATAATTGCACGCTTATATATATGGCTAATGAGAATTCAAGCCGTTCTATTCAAACTTTATAAGATTGCAAATCAATAATACGGTAAAAGATCTGCAGAAAAATCTTTGATAAAAAAAAGATTGTGGCAGAATGAAACGGTAATAATTGCACAATAAACATATAAATGAGTTTTGTTTTTATGTGGTTTCTTGTATATAACTAGCTCGTCTTAAGTAACATCTATAAATTATAAAGAAAAACTAATGTTAAACTCTTTTCTTAGTTGTTCAAATTACAGATGATTCAAATGTAACTGTTAACAAAAAATAAAGTTGAAATCTCTTACTATATTGGTTGTTCAACTTTGATCACCAATAAGCTAGGGTCTGTTCAGTGATACAAAAGATAAGCACCACCTTTTTAATTAAAAGTTTAATATTGAACAACAAATTAATATCAAATGATTAAAGTACATATTATAGTGAACCCCAATATCGAAATCATGAAAGGGCTCGAAGAGAAGAATAGTTTCCAAGAAGAGTTTGGAGTATGTCTGTTTCTCCATCGGAAACCTCAATATCTCTTCTTGAGAATCTACAAAACAAAATAAGCAAATATATAATTACACAGAATCGAGTATATTCTATGTTTTAATAACTAAGATAATGATATATATTAAAATAATAAGATTCATTTAACTGATGAGGGTGGTCAATTATTCAAATTGTTTATGCGCTATAGAGTCTGATGGGCTCAGAACAAAAACAACGGTACAAAATAGAAGGGTAAGATGTAAAAAGGAGAGTCTCATACTTCGAGATTCTCTCTTTACGTTTTGTTTGAATATATAAAAAAAATTATTGATCAAGTAGTATATTAAGGCTACAGTCTCTTTTTAGTCTTTAATTAACCCAATATCAAATTTCATTAATATCACGGGCTATAGGGTTCAAATTTTTTTTTTTTTTATAGGTATTTATGAGAAAAAAGAAAAAAAAATTGATAGGATAAATACAAAAATAACTATTACTTTAAACTTGTATTTTTCTTAAAAATAGTTGCTTTTGTCTTAGTTACGGACTAGATAAACAGATGATATTATTGGGTTAATCTTAAAGTTTTATGGGATAAATACAAAAACAAAAGTTACTTTACATGTTACTCTAAAAGTACATACAATTTTCTATTTCTATTCCATCTAAAACAAATTGTATATATATTATAAAGTTTCTTTTTTTCCTGAGTTATATAAAAGAAGCGATATTAATATTTCAGTATGTATTTTGCTTTCTTTTTTCTCAATATTAAACTCAATTTGCTGAACGTTTTTAGATTCATCGATCTAAAGTCTATCTTTACCTCTCTTTTTTTTAATCCAAGTCCACATTTTGTTTAAGTTTCCTTCTATAGATTGATTTGTTTTGGCAGAGTTTTATTTCTCTTAATGTGTTGAATTTGAGGAACTTTTTTGTTTCTTGTTCTAAGGCTTTCCTTCGTAACTACATATCTAGGAAAATGAATCTTTAAAAAAAGCACAAGTTTAAAAGTAAACGATTGTTTTACATGAAAATATAGAGATGGTTTTTTTGTTTTTAATAAACTAAGATAAAATTAAGAAATAACATTTTTTAACGATTTACTCGTAATGCATATAATATGAAGGAGAGACAAGTGCTAGTTGCCCGAGGAGAAGCAGAGCGTCATGTGATATACACATGACCTAGGAAATTAAAAAGAAAAGCGGGATATACACATGACATATATATACTTTTAGTTTTAAATTCCATAATTTATGGTGTTCACATGAATCTGTAGGTAAGATTTTATCAATAAAGTTACACTTTGCAAGATCCATAAAAACAAAAGAGCACTTATGGATTTTTAAGTTACCAACAAATCGAAATAGATTGTTCGGATTTTGTGAAAATGATCAAGAACTCGGTGGATTGACTGGCATGTACGTCGAAATTAGACTCGTTTCATATTCATAAAAAAGCTTTTGAGCACTTTAGTTTGTCTTTCATTCTACGCACTTCAAATGTCTGTGTCGGATTTCTTGCATAATGAACTCAGTGTGGGTGTTGTTTTTCAAATATATCTTCACTAAAGTATTCAAATAAAGAAGCAAAACAAAATGTATATATATATGGGGAAAAAACTATTTTTTTTTTAATTATTTGAGGGAATAGAAGAAAGCAAAAAAGGAGTAAAAAAAAACAGTTTGGTGTGAGAAGAAGAAACAAAGAGATGCATTGCATGCAGAGAAAGTTTCCAGTAATAACAATAAGTTGAGAATAGTTGCGCTAAAGAAGAACAGAGAAGAACCTTCATAGAGAAAAAGAAAAAAAAAGTGTTGACCAATAAATAAAATTAAATAGGGATAGAAAAAAGGGAAGTAAACACAGAAGTAAATGAAATTTTATAAAATTGGTATATACGAAAGTTGTAATTATTGGAATAAATGGAAAAGAAGAAGAAAAGAAGAAGAAATGATTGTTTAAGAAAGTAAGAGAAGGAAGTGGTGGGTGAGAGAAGGGATCGTAGTGTCAGAAAGAAAAGAAAGAAAGAAGGAAGAAGAAGGGGTCACGGGTTTGCCTTGAAAGCCACTTTATTTTTCTTTCTTTTATTTTGATTTCAGACACTCAGACACATATTCCCCTCCATCTTCTCATTAATCGAGGTTGCTAACTTCCAAGATTCTTTTCTTTTTTTTTACATTTTCACACAAACTTTTTTTTTGTATTTTCTTTCTTTCTTATATCAAAATTTGAAGTAAACTTTTAGAGCTTTTTATATGCCTTTTTTTTTTGTTATAGCCTGATATATATTAGTCCAAGAAAAGTTATAATTCTAACACCACTTTTAGGATTGTTATTTTTATGTTTGCGATTATTTTTACGTTTACGTGTTAAGTTGATGAATTCTTTTTTTAGAAAAGAACATAACATTTTAACGGTTTGATCGAATCTTTTTGTGAAAATTTACAAATACACGTATTCATATAGTGAGATATGTTATTCTAAGTCTAATTCTAACGTTATTAATATTTACCGGTAGGAGCCATTAGAGTTGTTTAGCGAAATAAGGGAGAAATAACCTCTTTTAAACATGTTCAACTAACCTCTCTTCAATAAGTAACATCTTTGATTTTCTTAAGACCCATTTAAAAATAAATAAAAAAACTGATCATTAATAATAAAGATGATGAACAATGTTTCTATACAGAAAACAAAAAACGTGTGAAATTTTGTTTAAAATAGTTCCAAGTTTTTAAAAAATACTTATTAAAATGTTGTCTCAATACTTGCTAAGAAATTGTTAATCTTTAAAACATATATGCATTGCTGCAAATAACTCATGTTATGGCTGAGAAGATGTTTGGAAACAGTATATACTCTCCATTTTAAAAAAAGTTTCCAAATTTTTTTTAACAAAACCGTGTGAAAGTTTTTAAAAACTTGTGGAAGCTTTGAAAAACTTTTGAAAATATACATATTAATAACTTCAATCGATCGAACATATGTGATGAATAATGACACCGACATTTTGTAGCAATAAACAACGTTAGCAAAAATAAGTTTATTAGTACTTAGAAAGTAAACATTATACCAGAACAACTAAGCTCCCGTAAAACTAATCTAACCTATATTTCAGACAGAAATTACATCCATCGAAAAATTGTTGAAAACATAAAACTATCGGAAACAGTCATAAGTTTTTTATCGGAAACCCGTCAGACTAGAACCGTTAGAAATCCTTCGAAAAACTGTTAAAATATAAAACTGTCGGAAACCGTTATAAGTTTTTCATCGGAAACCCGTCAGGGCTAGAACCGTTAGAAATCCGTCGTACGATTTACCAAGAGGTTCATTACAAGAAAACATGTGGATTTTCGACCACTACATTCGTCGGAAACACGTGTTTCCGACGAATAACGTATTGTTCGGAATGGGAGCCTCGGAAACCAAGTTTAGTCGGAAATTCGTCGGAAATGAGGTTATCGGAAAGTCATCGTAAAAGTTAATCGGAAATTTCTAGGAAATTTTCCGACGACTTTCCTATAAAATAATATTTTGTCAGAAATTCCTTGGAAAGTTTACGAGAACTTTTCGATGAAGTTTCCGAGAACTGATCGAAAAATTGCCGGAAAGTTTCCGATGATTTTCCGACAAAATAATAATAAAATATTAATTTCTCGGAAATTCGTCAGAATTTTTTTAAAATTAAAAAAAAAACAAAAATCCGAAAAGGGTAAAATTATAAGTTAAAATAGCAAATTAAATTATAAAAACTCATAAATCTAAAACTAAAAACTAAAACTAATTTTTTTTATGAAGTTCCATAAATTCAATTCAATAAAAACACATCATATATGTATATATATATATATACTAAAAATGAAAAAATTATAAAGTTCAAAGAAATTAGATCTATAAGAGAGATTAAGAGATTTTAATTAAATTTAAAAACTAAATTTAAAATTAAAAGAGAAATGGTTGAGAGAGATTGGAAGATGATTTGGAGAGATTGGAAGAGGATTTGGAGAGATTGAGAGATATTGTGTTTGATAGGTAGAAAATAGGAGTTCTTTATATAGGAAATATTTATGATAAAAGATTTGGTCGAAAAATAAAACCCGCCAAATTCCAAATTATTTTGAAAACATTTCCGACAAACTTCCGATGATATTAAATAATTAAATAAATAAATAAATATTATTATCGTCGGAAATTTTTCGAAAATTTCCAATAAATTTCGGACAACATTAAAAAATAAGTATGTTTTGATCAACAAAAATCCATCAGAAATAATGTATGTTTCATTAAAAAAGTTCGATTGTTTTTTCAATTTTTGACGAACTGACAGACTGAAATATGTTAGAAATAACTATTACCAACGGATTTATGACGGTTTCGTTTGTCGATTCTAACATGTAAATGGTTTATAAAGACATATTATATGGACAAATTCAATTTAAAAAAAAGCTATGTAAGTAATTTTTCCAACATCTCGTGTAACTAAACTTTTTCTTATCTTGGAATAAATATACCCAAGATTTAGGATTTCCTCTCTCATTGTCTCCTTTGTATGATTTTGACATGATATCAGAATCTTTGAAACCAATAAAGTTAGCTATTTGGTTCATATTTGTTGCTTCGTGGTGTCATGACAAACACAATTTATCTGTGTTGATAATTTTACAAGGAAAGTGTTCCGATCGACACGGAGAAATATTTTTATTTTCAATTATTTTATTTATTTATTTTCAATCAAATAATATGCTAGAGAGTTGCATATGACACTTCGAATACAAAAAAAATGGACTTCGAGATAATGCAATCGTTTTTACTAAGTATGGTCCATCAAAGCTAGGACAAATCATTCGCTACTAATTTCTTGGATCCGAAACACTAGACGACCCAACATAATTCATTTCAAGTATAATTCAAAAAAAAAAATCATTTCAAGTAATTAAGGAAGCAAAAAATTCACATTCTATCGAAGCAAAACCGCTGTTCCTGTTCAATTTTTTGGCGCAGATTCATACTCTTGGGTTATTAAAGGTTCTCCCATTACAAGCTTCACCACAAAGCAGATTTGGGAACAACTCAAGCCATCAAGTAGCATCAAGCAATAGTTAAAAATTATCTGGTTCAAAGCCTGCATACCTAAGCATGCTTTCACCTTTTGGGTTTCTCATTTAGACCGTCTTCCGGTAAGGTTTCGCATAGTATCTTGGGGTCTGAAGTGACCTACCGTATGTTGCATTTGTCAGAGAGAAACATAAACTAGTGATCACATTTTTCTCCACTGTGAGTTCATCTATCATATATGGAATAAGGTTCTCTTCCGTTTTGGTCAACCACATCACTCTTTTGTTGATTGGTCAAACCTTATTGCATGGATATCTACGTCATCTGGGACCATCAGCCTTAATCTCAAGAGATTTGCAATTCAGACAGTTATCTTTCACGCATGGAAGAAAAAGAACATTCGTCTTCACAATCAAATTGCAATATCTCACATGGTGATCTTCAAGCAAATAGACCGCAACATCAGCGATTCCATCCTGGCACGGATCCACCAGAAAGCATTCAAAAACTTGATTTTTCAATGATTCACCTAAGAATAGTCTATTCATCTAGTTTAGACCAAATTCTTCATCGGTTATCAATTATGCTTTTTTATATTTTATTTGGCCTTTTTTAACTTTTTTTGCTCTGTCGAACAATTTGTAAAACAAAATGTTTTACTTTTTTGGTAAATAAAATTCCGTTTTATCAAAAAAAAAAAGAGAAGCAAATTCAAATTATTGAAAGATTATTTTGCAAAATAAGGAAATATGCACGAACGTGTCATTTTATTATAATCGATTAAAGCGGTTGTGGGAAGATTTCGGAAAATTCCATTTTCGCTTTCTTCACATATGCATCTATATAACTTTTAAATTATGTTTGATAAAATGAAAAATAGAAACAAAAATCTAATTAGTAAAACGTAACCGTAAAGAAAGAGTGCGACATTGTGGTTACGAAAAAAGAAAAAAAAATGGTTAAAATCACTCAAGTAGAATCTCTCTCTCTCTCTCACGTATGAGTCAATAAGTCCATTCAATTGCCATCCATGATATTTCTTTTTCTGAATCAAAACTTAATCATTTTAAGATCATTTTTAAATCATTTATATTTGTTACGCATATACATTGCTACATATCTATGCTTTTTCTTCTTTCTGTTTTTGTTTTTAACAACAACCATCTATATTTCTCACCTCAAATCAAATTTTAACCATCATTATTTTTTGTGTGTGGGCATGCAAAAAGCAGATCACACAGATCTTTCAATTTCATCATATACCAGGAGAAATATCCATACACTATAATAATAAACAAAAAAAAGTCACTAATTAATAGTTACACATGAGGACAGATACACACGTACGATCTTTAACCTCAAAAACATAAATCAAAAAAAAAATTTGGTACTCACTCACTACTCAGTACTAAGAGTACCGCCTCATGCTCCATTTTTATCCAACCTCGCACCGATACAAAACAAACACAATCGTCTCTCTCTCTCTCTCTCTCTCTCTCTCATTCTCTCTCTCATTCTCTCTCTTTGTCTCTCTCTAATGGCGATGATGGTGGAGAATAGCTATGGTTACGGTGGTGGTGGAGGCACCGGAGAGAGAATACAGTTAATGGTGGAAGGTCAAGGAAAGGCAGTTCCGGCGCCGTTTCTGACGAAAACTTATCAGCTTGTCGACGATCCAGAGACGGATCATGTAGTTTCTTGGGGAGACGATGACACTACTTTCATCGTTTGGCGTCCACCGGAGTTTGCTCGTGACCTCCTCCCTAATTACTTTAAACACAACAACTTCTCTAGCTTCGTTCGTCAGCTCAATACTTACGTAAGTGAAAGAATCAAAAAAACGATTTGGGTTTTTTTAAAGAAACGATTTTTATACACTAAAACGATTTGGGGGGTTAAAAAAGTGATTTTTATCGATTTGTCTTTTAAAAATACAATTTTTTCTTACGGAAAACGATTTGTGTATTTGAGTTTTGATCGATTTGTCATTAAAGATACCAAAAACGATTTGTTTTTTTTATATAGTTTTTATCGATTTGGGGATTTGGGTGTTGGAGTTTTGATCGATTTATCTTTTAAAAATACATTTTTATACAGAAAACGATTTGGGTATTTGAGTTTTGATCGATTTGTCATTAAAGATTGAGTTTTTATACCAAAAACGATTTGGGTTTTTGAGTTTTGGTCGATTAGTCGAAAACAAAAAAAATTCCATTTTTAAACTTTTGGGTTTCTCCGATTTTGTCTTGATTTGATCGATTTGGGTCTGATTTTTGTGACTAATTATCCCTCTTTTGTTTTTGTTTCTTAGGGTTTCAGAAAGATTGTTCCAGACAGATGGGAATTTGCGAACGAGTTTTTCAAGAGAGGAGAGAAGCATTTACTCTGCGAAATCCACCGGAGAAAAACATCTCAGATGATACCAAACCAACATTCTCCGTTTATAACTCACCATCCTCCGTCGCAGATCCCGTTCTCCTCCGGCGGCGCAGCTTTCTTCTCTTTACCACCGCGTGACGTCTCCGCCGTGGACGACCATTACTGGTGCGACTCACCGCCGCCGAGACCACGAGCCGTACCAACCACCGTGAACTCTCAAGTCACCGCATTAACCGAAGACAACGAGAGATTACGACGGAGCAACACAGTTCTAATGTCGGAGCTTGCTCATATGAAGAAACTCTACAACGACATCATCTACTTTGTTCAGAATCATGTCAAGCCTGTTGCTCCAAGTAACTCTTACTTGTCTTCTTTCCGACAGAAACAGCAACAACCTCCTCCTCCGCTTGATTATTACAACAATGCCAATGTCCCTAACCTCAATGCCTTGAACTCTCCTCCTACTTCTCAAAGCTCCATTACTGTTCTTGAAGATGAGACTAATCATGAGAGTAACATGAGAAAGACGAAGCTTTTCGGAGTTTCGTTGCCGTCTTCGAAGAAGAGATCGCATCATTTCTCAGATCAAAGTAGCAAAACTCGACTTGTGTTGGATAAGTCAGATCTTGGATTGAATCTCATGACTGCTTCTACACGTTAAGAGTCTTAATTTTTTGTTTTTTCTTCTTCTTTTTTTGGTTAAGTATTCAGCATTATTAGCACTGATGTTGTTTTATGATGAACATGAATATGGATTAATAATCTTCTTCTAATTATCGTGTTTTTTTCTTTCTTTTTCCTTTTTGTTATTAACTTTTGTTTTGTTTTGATTTTTTTGGGCTTGTTGTGTCTCAGGAAAATGAGAATGTCAGTGATGTCTAATGTAGATAGGCTTTTAGGTTACTTTATGCATTTTTTTCGAAATTTTCATGTGTATCGGACCGATCAAGTTATTAAATTTTCTTTATTAAATGCTTTCATGTCTTTTTTTTTTTTTGTAGATCCATCCACGTCATCTTTTCCCAGTTTCTGGTTTCCAAAAACTTTCATTTTGAATTATTATATTTTTTTTTCATCTGAATCTTTTCTATAATATAAAACAAAGGAAGAATACACATAATACAAGGTGGAATACAGTTTTGGTATACCAAGCCGACGAAAAACGAAAATTTTCCCGAAAACTAAGCCCGATACACGGGAAACTAAGCCCGAAATACGAAAAGTATAAAAAGACTAATAACAACAACATAAACCAGAAATACGTTAAAGCCCGATACACGGAAAACACATGATGGGATAATATAGTCGAAAGTAAAACTCTCGAAACCACCGGAAAAGTCGAAAAAGCACAATAGACGCAAAACTACAGATTTCAAATATCGCTGCCGAGAGGACCTACAACCGTAAATAGAGAAAAACCGAGGATAGAGGAAACCAAAAAGAATTAGTCCAACTAAAACAATTAACACAAACATAAGAAACAAATGACGAGAATCTAACTCGTATACACATAATCTTCTTCCAAAAGAGTCTAAATTTACGACTTTGCATCCCATTTTTATTATTCATTATTATTATTTTTAATACCAGAGTAATTTAGTGCTGGCAAAAACAAAAGTGTGTAATTTTAGTGTTTGGCAGTACCACGAACAAGGACAAATGTGTGTTTTTTTTTCTTTTCTTTTTGTCATTAAATGTTTTTTTAATTTGGGCCTTATTGAACGTATAGCCCACTACATTTTTTGTTTTGGAATAAAACTTTCTCAAACAATAATAATGGTGTGAAAAAAAAACTACCCCGATGAGTCTTTTTATCCGAACCCTACTCCGTGAAATGAGGTGATTTTCTCCAATGGGGAGCAAAAAAACTTGTCTAGTCCTTTGTTGGCTTTAGCTACCTAAAGTCATTTATTGGCTTTAGCTACATAAAGAGAAGCCTTTAAATGGACTTATGTCTTCTATTCATAATGAACCACACAAAGGTGGGCTTTTATCTCAGACTGTCATGACTTTATTTTAGGCCTATTAGGACATCTCCAACACATCTCTATTTTTCGTTCCAAACTCTATTTTAGAGTCAATTCTTTTCCAACCCAACTCTATTTTAGAGCCAAAATAGAGTTTTTAATATTTGGCTTTATATTTAGAATCAACTCTATTTGTTTTTGTTCATGACTATATTTTTAACTCTAAAATAGAGTGAGCAATACATTAGAGATGGTCTTAGGTAGACTATTTGGACTTCTTTGGAAACGGTCTCTCAAGATTTCAGGACGTTCCAAGAGGAGGTTGACATACAAGCAAATCAAGCAGCGGATCAGATCGCAAAAAAGAAAGAAAACAAAAACTCTTATCAATGCCTCCTCTCTTTTCGTATAAACGATTGTAGCGAATATGATAGTGAAACCGGCGAAAAAGCCGACGAGAATGTAGTGGGCTATACGTTCAATAAGGCCCAAATTACTTCCTCTCTTTTAAATCTTTACATTAAACTATATCAAGTTTTTTTTTTTTAACCAAAGCTTTGTCGCCTACGAAAAGAATCTCAAGTTTTGTTCTTAGTCACCGGCTTTTTCACCGGTTTCACTATCATATTCTCCTCAATCATCAATAATATTTTCCCGGATAGAAATGTTGATTGGCTGTCAAGTGGGAAACGTTTTTCTTCCAGATCTCATTCACCGATAGAAAATGTCGATTCCCTATCTGAGGCAGCCAAAATTTCCAATCATTTCGATTCTGGTCACGGTTCTCCTGACTCTACTCAGAATCTCTAATGCAGCTCCAGGTTATCAAGAGATGTTCCAACTGGACTACCACGTTTTGGAAAAAAACTTAAGGATTTATAACTTATACTCTTTTGTGTTTGTTTTTGGTATTTAGGTAACATAATTTAAGTAATTAAGTTGACAAATACACCATATTGTGATATATTTTGACGTTGTTAAATTTCTTACTAATTCGTTTGTCCTAGGATGAACCAATTCAGTTTTCTTTGAAATTGGCTAAATTTTATTATTGATCACTCTAATTAATATTATGTTTTGTTCTTCCTTATATCTAACCATATATTCCACTTTGTTTTATTTTTGTTTGTTATAGACATTAAAATATATATCAAAATCAATACAAGAATTACATGTGTTCTTTTTTGTTTAGGGGTCGAAATTACATGTATTCAATCTTCAAACATATGATACTGTTTTATAGAGCTAACACTACAAGAAAACATCCCGATTCCCAATCAGATTTCCAACAGGAAAAAATCGGTCATAAATTCCCGACCGAATTCTGATGAAATAGCGAAGACAAATATCACGTCGGAAATTGGTCAAAAATTCCCGACCGACTTTTGGCCGTCAGAAATCAGTCATAATTTCTGACCGATTTCGGACAAAATATATAGATCCGTTAATCTGCCTGTTGCACTAGCCGTTTTATAGCCGTTTAAATTTTTTAATCGGTCGGGAATCTCAACCGATTTTCTACGAAATTGATCCGTTAATCTGCCTGTTGCACTAGCCGTTTGAAAATTTTAAATCAGTTGAAAAGCGGAATTAGTTGGGAATCCGCAGAAAATCCATTATAAATATCTCTCCACCCTCATTCACAACTTACACAAAAAAAACTTAGAAAATGTCTTCTTCAAACCCAAACCCTTATGATTATTTTCGATCATGGATGGATAAACCTCGGCATGATCCAGCGACGGGTCAACTGACGGATGAGTATGCACAAGGTTTTGAGGAATTCATGACATTTGGGACAAACAATAGCATGATGTCGAAATACGGTAAAATGTATTGTTCATGTACTAAATGTCAGAATCATATATTAGTCTCTATTAGGGAAGTATGTAATCATCTTTATAGGAATGAGTTTATGTCGGGTTACAAGATTTGATATACGCACGGAGAAACTAATTCAATGGTGCAATATTATGGTAGTAGCAGTAATTATTCGGATAGGATAGAGGAACCAACACCGGAAGTAGATGCAAATTTTCAGATGGTGAATGATGTGTTTCGTGAAAACGTAGCATCGTATGTTCAAGATGGTATTAGAAGCTCGAAAGTTTTTTGATATGCTAAATGCGGCTAAGCATCCACTATACGAAGGATGTAGAGAGGGAATATCGCCTTTATCAACTGCAAGCATGTTGATGACTATAAAGACCGATTTCAACTTGGCGGAGGATTGTGTGGATCCGATAGCTGATTTTGTGAAATATATTTTACCTGAAGATAATATGTCACCGGCTTCATACTACGAGGTTCAAAAACTTGTAGATGGTCTTGGATTGTCGTATCAGATGATAGGTGTGTGCATCGACAATTGTATGATTTACTGGAGAAATGACGAAAACCGTGTGAAGTGTTGTTTTTGTCACAAACCTCAGTATCAGGAAACGGGTGGCAGAGTACATGTTTCACATAAACGGATGTGGTATTTGCCGGTAACGGAGAGGTTGAAGAGCTTATATCAATCCGAGCGCACGGCAGGACCTATGAGATGGCATGCAGAACATAACTCAGATGGAGAGATTGACAATCCCTCAGATGCAGAAGCGTGGAAACATTTTCAAGAGGTCTATCCTAGTTTCGGCTCGATCCACGACTCCGTGGAAGAACGACATGGTAAAATGATTTTTTTTTTAAGTCAAATTATTTATAGTTTTTATTTTTTTGTAGGTTTGGTATATCGAACAACGAGATTAGCAAGTCCGTTTTGAGGATGTTGCTCTCGATCCTCGACAAAGCACACACTAAGTTTTCTGATATCCCATATGAGAAGAAGCAAATTTGGTTTAGACAATTTGCGGTAAGTTGTAAATTACTTTTTTTTCTTACTTATATGTTTTTTTTGGTCAACAATCTAAATACCTAGAACGGTTTGGAAATCCAAACCGGAGGTACCGAATTTACAAAAGTAATATCCACTAGGTAGACACGAGCACGTCTTGCTAACTTGTCTGCCTTTTTGCTGTATGCGCGTGGAATGAGTGAGATTGAGAAAAAAGAAAACACCTCCTTACTCTTCTCGAATTCCTCCAAGTGTAAAGCAAAAACCGGCCAATCCTCGGGTGTAGACACCATCTTCACCAACTCGGAGCAGTCTGTTTCAAAACCTATTGCCGTCTCTGGTTTGCAATCAAGCAATGCATGGCCCATATGAGTGCTTCCAATTCTGCATGTAGGGGGGAGATGCTTCGTCGTAGATTTCTTGCTCCCATTATTGTCCCTTCGAGGCATTCCTGAAAGCAGTGCCAATCTAATCCGGAAAAACTATCAGTCTCTTTCCAGGATCCATCAATAGTACACTGCCATCCTTCGTAAGTCGGAGACACCAGAGTATTGGACAAACTTTGGATTATCACATCAGTGTCACTACACTGTGCCGTTACCCAGGTTATTGCCTCAGTTTCTGCCATCTTCAGTATTTCTTGTGGATCCCTGTCCACATTTGAGAAAACCTTGTCATTTCTTGCTTTCCAAATATACCACGCAATCCAAGGAAAACTAGTATCCGGATTTTTCGGAGAAAGTCTCCAAAAATATGATCAAAATTAGCAAAAACCGATGACAGTGGAAAAACACCCGGAGGCGTTGGTATCTTAGAAAGTGCCCATGTTTGTAATGCCAGAGGACATTCAAAAAGGACATGATTGATAGTTTCATTTTCCGAGCAACACCTAGTATATTGTGTATCAATCAAGGCCTTTCTCGATTAAGCCAGCCAGAGGTCAAAGCTTGACCAAGGAAGACGCCGAGCTGATACCCCGAGCTCCCACCTCAAGTTCATCCCGAGCTCGCGCTGACACCACACCAACTCTGCGCAGAGAGATCAAAGGGGAAGACGACGCGTGGAGGGCAGCTCACTGAACAGTGTGCAATCTTCGTAGGAGCATGGCACCGAGCTCGATATCTCACCAACTCTGTATAGAGACCGAAGGGGAAGATGACGCGTGGAGGGAAACTCGCTGAACAGTGTGCTATCTTCGTAGGAGCATGGCGCCGGTCTCATCATGACCTATCTGCCAAAAGAGCTGAAACACGCCTCTCAAGGAACATTACCCACGAAAAGCGCTGGGCGCGCCACGTTACCCTGGATTTTTGGGGAACAGGGAGTCAACCCCTGCTATATATACCCTTAGCGTGCTTTCATTAATGGGGAGGAGGCAATTATTGCTCTCTCTCTCACTAGACTTTACATCCGACCTCTCTACATTGTAACTGAGTAACGCCGTTTAGAACACCGAACTGGATTCCCGTCGGAACTAGTTCGTAAATCTAAACAGTTCATCTTTATCGATTATTAATACAAGGAATACGGTCCCCGACCTGTTCGTCATAATATCCGATCTGTTTCTTTCCTTCGCGACATGCTCCGAAATTAAGCTTAACTCCTTCCATTAACGGAAATCTCGCTTTCAAACCCCCTAATCTACCTCTAATCTTCATTAGTGATCTTTTGGATCATCAGTTGGAGCTAGAAGGAGGAGAGATTTAGAGATTTTCCTACACGCAAGGAACAATTCAAACCACGACATTAGCCGCGACAGCAATGACGGTCCCGCCTCCGAGAGTACTATCGTCGTCAGAGCAGACGACTCCGGCTCAAACAACAGTCTCACCATCAGCTCAAACAACAGCCAACAGATCAATTCCTCAAGATCAGCCCCTCGTAACTCCGCCCACGGCCCCAGGATCCGCTCTGTTCGACAACTACGCCGCCAAAAATACACCTCAGACGCCGGAGTATTAGTCCACTCTGTCCGCCGTGATGCAGACCTTGCTCGCCAGGATAGATGAGCTGACACGCACCACCGACCAGCGGTTCGCCATGTTAGCGGTCTCCCGCGACCGGTCAGACGATACCAGATCTCCCACCGTTCAAGTCAGGGAACTGGCCTCTCGGGCAGATATCCTGCATCTCCAGGGAAACCTATTCGGAGACTCGCCGTCAGAGTCAGAAGGACCAGCCAGACAGTTGGCCCCAACGATGGACAGCCTCCCGGGAAATGAAGCGCACCTTCGACGTACCAGCTCGGAGCGCGCCAGAGATGCCGAATTCGAAGCTATGAAAGAGACAATCGGCGCAATGTCTTCCAAAATTCATCAAGCCACCAGCGCGGCTCCAGAAATAGATCGCGTCCTGAGGGAGACGCAAAACACGCCGTTAAGGCGTCGGATCGCGTCCATCCCGCTCCATCACTTCGGCAAACTCAAGCTCCTGCCATATGCAGGCAATACCGACCCGACCCAGTATCTGACAGCGTTCACCATCCCCTTGGGCCGCACTCACTTTTCCCCAGATGAGCGCGAGGCCGCCCACAACCAGCTTTTTGTGGAAAACCTTACCGGTCCCGCCCTGACGTGGTTCTCTCGGCTAAAAAACACTCCATCGACAGTTTCAGGGATCTCTCAACCATATTCCTCGAGCACTACTCTATATATATCAAGCAGTCCGCGTCCAGCGCATACCTCTGGGCGTTGAACCAAGGTGCTAAGGAATCGCTTAGGTCTTTCATCGAGCGCTTCAAAGCCACGGCGTCACAAAGAAACGTGACCGACGACTCGGCGCTTCCCGCCCTAAGGAAAGGCCTACGGGCTGACTCGGCCTTCAAGGACGACATGAAACTCAATAGGCCGCGCTCGTTAGAGGATGCCTTGCACAGCGCCGGGCTCTACGTTGAGCTCGAGGAGGAAAACACGGCCGAATCAAAAAATAATATCGTGCACAAGGCCCTGGCTCCGAAGGAGCGACCCAAGACGGGTATCAGGAACCTCGTCAGCATTACGATGACGAGTACCAAAGTGGCAGAGGCAAGCGAGCCGCCGCGTTCCTCGTCAATGAATCGCCGGCCGTCCTCCATATGCACGATCCCGCTATTTTCTCCAACCCCGCGTCAAAACTGCCCTGAAACAAATATGTGCGCGACCCCAATAGAAAGGACCAGCGCTCCGACGAGCCAAAAGACAACGGACCCCGAGCATAAGAGCAGTACGACAAGGCAGCCTTCTGTGATTTTCACTAAAGAAAGGGGCACCCGACCTCGCACTGCCGCGCGCTCCAAGAAATCATGCTGAGTCAATATCAGAAGGGCGAAATACGCGTACGCGAGCCCGGGATTACGACCGACGCCAGCAACATGACAACCGAGGTCGCGAGGATAACCGGACTAGGCCTGATAACCGCGCCCAGAACGACAACTGTCGCCGGCGATCTCCCTCTCGAGGTCGAGATGAGGACATGTCGCCTCCCCCAGCGCGAACACTGATCGGAATGATCATGGGATAGCTCCTCACGTGCAATGAGTCGATACGATCCATCAAACATCACGAGAGAAAGACTGACGCCTCCCTGAATTGGCACTCCGGCCCGGAAATCAACGCATAAGACACGAGTAAGAAGGGGATCTGCTTCACCGAGGCCGACGCGGCTGGAGTCCATCAACCTCACAACGACCCTCTCGTCGTACAGATCCGCATGGCCGACTGCGATGTCAACCGGGTCCTCGTCGACATGGGCAGTTCGGTCGATCTCATCTTCAAGGATACCCTGGCAAGAATGAATCTAAACAGAGCCGAGGTCAAACCACTCTATATCCCACTAACCGGCTTCGTCGGGAATACCGTAAATGGAATCAGCACCATCGAACTACCGGTCTATGTAGGCCGGGTCACCAAAATCGTCAAGTTCGTTGTCTTTGACACCACCTCTATCTACAACATCATTCTCGGGACCTCATGGCTGCACTCGATGAAGGCAGTCACTTCAACATATCACCAATGCCTCAAGTTCCCCAACCAGGCCGGGACATATACTCTCCGGAGCAATCAGAGAGTCTCGTGCCTGTTTCTCCATCGAGCACAAGCTGCGCCACGCGGCGCCGGCCTGTTTGACCATCAACATGCAGCGACCCGGGGAACCAAACAACAAGGACCTTCCTGGCCGGGATCTAGTCGCGCAAATAAATATCGATACGCGGGATCCTACCCGCTGCGTCAGCATCGGGGCAGACCTGAAAGGAAGCATTAAGGAAGAGTTGGTCAAGTTCCTGAGGCAGAACATCTACACCTTCGCTTGGTCAACAAACGACATGCCTCACATCGACCCGACGATTTGCAGCCACGAGCTCAACATGGACCCGACCTTCAGACCGATTAAGCAGAAGCGACGGAAGCTAGGGCCCGAGCGCGCGCAGGCCGTCAACTACGAAATAGAAAAGCTGACCGCGGCTGGCTCAATAAGCAAGGTCAAATATCCAGACTGGCTAGCCAACCCGGTAGTAGTCAAGAAGAAAAGTGGGAAATGCAGGGTTTGTGTGGACTTCACCGACCTCAACAAGGTGTGCCCCAAGGACATCTTCCCACTCCCCCGAATCGACCAGGTCGTTGAAGCTACTACCGGGAACGAGCTACTCTCCTTTATGGACGTCTTCTCGGGATACAACCAGATCCCCATGCGCCCCGACGGCCAAGAGAAAACCATGTTCATCACAGACCGCGGGACATACTGCTACAAGGTGATGCCCTTTGGGATCAAAAATGCTGGAGCCACCTACCAACGGCTCGTCAACAAGATGTTCGCCGACCAGATCGGCCGCACTATAGAGGTCTATATCGACGACATGCTTGTAAAGTCCTTAGTAGCAGGCGACCACGTCGCTCACCTCCGATCCTGCTTCCGAACGCTGAATGAGTACAACATGAAACTAAATCCGGCCAAGTGCTCTTTTGGCGTCACGTCGGAGGATTTCCTCGGGTACATCATCACGAAGCGCGGGATCAAAGCCAACCCCAAACAGATCCGGGCCGTCGTCGATCTCAAATCCCCAGAAAACACGCGCCAAGTCCACCGACTCACCGGGAGGATCGCCGCGCTCAACCGGTTCATCTCCCGCTCAACCGACCGATGCTTACCGTTCTACCAACTGCTCCGAGCTAACTAGCGATTCGAATGGGACATCAAGTGTGAGGAAGCTCTTCAGCAGCTGAAGGCGTACATATCAACTCCCCCCGTCCTGGCTAAACCCGAGGAGGGTGATCCCCTCTATCTCTACATCGCTGTGTCTATTGGGGTGCTAGTACGAGAAGACCGGCGCGACCAAAAGCCCATCTTCTATGTCAGCAAGTCCCTGGACGGCGCATAAAGCAGATACCCGACTCTGGAGAAGCTCGCACTGGCGGTAGTTGTCGCAGCCAGGAAGCTCCGACCTTACTTCCAGTCTCACACAATCGCCGTACTGAGCACCTATCCCCTTAGAACCATTCTCCACAATCCAAACCGAACTGGCAGAATAATGAAGTGGGCAATCGAGCTCGGCGAATATGAGATCGAATACCGGGGATGGACCGCGGCCAAATCCCAAGTCCTGGCCGATTTCCTTGTCGAGCTGGCGTCCGAGCTAGCAGCTGACGAACTCCCCGAGAAGTGGAGCCTGCACGTCGATGGGTCAGCTTCCAAACACGGTTCCAGCGTCGGCATATGCCTCGAATCCCCGGCCAAGGAGATCCTAGAACAGTCCTTCCGTTTGGCTTTCCCAGCATCAAACAACGAGGCTGAATACGAGGCTCTGATTCCCGGTCTGCGTCTGGCAAAAGCAACCGGGGTGAAGAAAATCCTGGCCTACTGCGACTCCCAACTCGTCGCCAACCAATTCAGTGGAGAATATGAGGCCAAGAACGACCGCATGGATGCTTACCTAAAAGTAGTCCAAGACTTAGTAGCAGGATTCTCCGAGTTCACCCTAACCAAGATTCCCCGAGGTGATAATACTTCTACAGACACCCTCGCCGCGTTAGCTTCCACCTCAGACCCAACCCAACGACAGGTAATTCCCGTTGAAAGCATCAACTTTCCCAGCATCGAGCTGCCAAAAGGGGTCTGCCTGATCAACCCCCAAAACGAAGACCACGACGTAGACATGCCGCCTCCTGAAGAACTGCCACCTCCTCCACCCGAGCCCGAACTACCGGACTGGCGCGTAGACATACTACTATACATCGCGGGCGGCACCCTCCCTCCAGATCGCGGGGCGGCTAGTCGACTAAAGAAAAAATGAGCTCGGTACACCATGCTGGACGGCAACCTCTTCCGATGGAGCGCTTCAGGAACCCTGCTCAGTTGCCTCCACGGGCAGGAAACCATCGATGTGATGAAGGAAATGCACGAAGGCTCAGGTGGAAACCATTCTAGCGGCCGAGTCCTCGCCCTACGAATTCGGAACCAGAGCAACTACTGGCCGACCATGCTTCAAGATTGCGAAAAGTTTGCAGCTCGGTGTGAGAAATGTCAGAGCCACGACCCACTCATCCACTGTCCCACAGAGCTCCTGACCACCGCGGTGGCGCCCTACCCATTCATGCGATGGGCCATTGATATAGTCAGACCACTTCCCCGATCTCGTCAAAAATGCTTCCTCCTAGTGATGACCGACTACTTCACCAAGTGGGTCGAGGCCGAAGCCTACGCCAGGATCAGGGCGGACGACGTCCGCAAGTTCGTCTGGAAGTTCATCATTTGGCGGCACGGCCTGCCATATGAGATCGTGACTGACAACGGTGCCCAGTTCACGTCGGTGCTGTTCGAGCATTTCTGCGCCAAATGGAAGATCAGACTGAGCAAATCCACCCCGATATATCCACAAGGCAATGGGCAGGCCGAAGCAACCAACAAAACCATCCTCGACGGCCCCAAAAAACGGCTGGACGACAAGAAGGGCTCTTGGGCTGACGAGCTAGATGGAGTTCTATGGTCTCATCGCACAACGCCAAAGACGGCGACAAGTTGCACACCATTCAGCCTGTCTCACGGCATGGAGGCAATGGCTCCCTCTGAGGTCGGACTCCCCACTCCTCGCCGCATTATGCTCACTCAACAGGTCAATCTAAACGACGCCGTGCACTTGAGCGAGCTCGACTTTCTCGAAGAACAACACGCCCAATCCTTCCTACGAATCCAGAACTACCAACAACTCGCCTCCAAGTACTACAACAAAAAGGTCCGAGGCCGGGTCTTCGCCGAAGGCGACCTGGTTCTACGCAAGGTCTTCGAAAATACTGCCGAGGTGAACGCAGGCAAACTCGGCTCCAATTGGGAAGGCCCCTACCTCATATCCAAGGTCGTCAAGCCCGGCGTCTACGAGCTGATCACGATGAATGGCGACGAGATCCCACGCTCATGGAATTCAATGAACCTCAAACGATACTACTATTAGGCCCCCGGGCTCCTCCTCCCTTTCTACCTTTGTAAAAAACCGAACTACGATTGGCTTGATCCCTTCTACTAAAGGGTACGTAGGTAACCCCTAACCAGGGCTCAGCTATCAATCTAATATAAGTTTCTTCAAACTTGTTCCTTCACAAAAAAAAAAAAGGGAAGTAAACGGTCCATGAGCTGTTCCTTCGCAAAAAAAAAAAAGAGAAGAGGGGAGTAAACAGTCCACGACCTGCTCCCTCGCAAATAAAATAGGACCGAGCTCTAACAGACACAAAAGCATTAAGTGTCTTCAAGCCGGGCTCGCTACCCGCACCAAAAAATAGGATACACAAGCATTAAGTATCCTAAGCCGAGCTACCCTTCGCACCCAATACAAGAGCAAAAAAAAAAAAAAAAAAAAAAAAACCACGGTCTACGACCTGTTCACACAAAAAATAGTAGCTGAGGAATACGGTCCACGACCTACTCCTCCAAAACAAACAATAGAAAACGGTCTGCGACGCACTCTTCCGAGCTCAACGCTCACCACCCATCCAGTCTCGTACCAAACACTTACGACAAAAATAATACGCGTAAAAACTCTAATTTTATTTCATTAAGAAAGGGGGGCTAAACGCCATGTTACATAATGGCCAACGACCCACACCAAACAAAAAATAAGAGAAAAAGAATAAAAATTTTTTTACAAAAGGCACCCCGTCAGCACGGGTACCCTCTACGTCGTACGGGCTCACGATTCTCAGGTTAGTGCCATGCTCACCCCGAAAATGCTGATCAACCTGCTTTTCTCCGATCCCGGTCTCAACGGACGACGAGGTAATATCAGCTCGAGCAACCGGCGCAGCGTTATCCGGGGCCGGCTCCCGGGCCGTCGGATCAGAAGAAGCTGCCAGCGCAGTGGCACATAGGTCCGGACCCGTGGCTTTCGGATCAGAAGAAGCTCGAGGGGGAATCGCGGCAGGCGGAGTCGAATTGGGCAGAGTCCGCTGAAGCTGGATATCAGAGGTGCGGACAGAAGGAATATCCAAGTCTTCCGGGCTCAGATCCAAAAAATCTACATTGTCCAGCTCGGCTCCGTAGCGGTCCTCGTCCTCCTTCAGATGCGCATATCGGTAAAACGGTACCGATTAACTGTCCTCCTTCGCCATCCTTTCGAGGCACTCCCTCGTTCCAACCACCTGACTAAGCATCAGGTGAGGACCCGCGGCCCGGTCTCGACCAACAAGGTGGGCGCGGATCTTCTCCATCTTCGCAGCCCATTTCCGGTTCCTCCTCTCCCACCTCGCAGTAACCCGCTCGCTTTCCTTAGCCGCGACTGCCTTCGCCCGCTCTATGGCGCCCTCCAACCCCTTGACTCTATAGTGAAACGTTTCCCGCTCCCCTTTCGCGAGCACAAGCTCCTCTTCCAGAGCGGCGGATCGGGACTTCTCCGCCTCCAGCTTAATTAGCACATGGTCCGCTTCCAAGGCCAGCACTCGTGCCTGCGTCGCAGACTCCTCCAGAGCGGCAGACTGGGCCTTTTTACCTTCCACCTCCTTCTTCAGCTCACGAATGCGAGTCGTCATGGCCTTCTCGCCCGCATCCCTGCGCCCCTTCTCGAAAGCAACTGACCCCTCCCGGTCAATCACCTGCTTCTCGTAGAGCTCCCCGAGAAGGGCAATATGGGCCATCGTCTGCATCAACACAGCTTTCATTCAAAATATATAAAAAATATAATAATAATAAAAAAAAAATCATACCCGAGCAGCAGACCGCGCCGCCTTTTGAAAGGCACTAGCCTCCGCCATCTCCGAAGGAAGGCAACGCAAAGATTTCTGCCCGAACGGGACTGCCTGAGCCAGATCAGCACACGCAGCCCTGTCCGAGTTTAACGGGACATTCCCGTCCTCACGGCAAAAATAGAAGTTATGGTCGTTAGGCTCCGCGTCAGAACCCTCCGACGCATCGTCACCAGAAACCTCAGCCCGGGACACCTCTTCGTCTGCAGCAGCAACGACCGTATCGGTTGCCCGCTGTTCGTCAACACCCTCAGGCTCTTGGGCTTCAGCACCCACGTCCGCGTCCCCGCCCCAACCTTCAGGCTGGGACTCCTCAGCCCGGGACACTTCAGCTCCCGGGGTCACCGTCACAATGGGGCCCCGCTCCCCAGCCACCTCAACTGAGGGGTCTTCGTTCAGCCCGACCACATGACCCCCAGTCTCCCCCTCCCGACCTGCGGCTGGAGACCTCGCCGCCTCGGCGCTTCGCTCACCATGCTCACCGGTTCTCCATTTCTTCGAGCAGTCTGCTTGCCCTTCCCTTTCTCCACAGCCGACCTCTTCTTAGAAGCCCGCGGCGGGTCCTGCCGAGTCGGTACCACCGGGATAGGAGGAGGCGGCGCGACAAAGGAAGCCGCGTAAGACGGGATATTGAATCTCGCACGACCTGTACATCAGCAAGCCGTCAGCCCGACGCAATAAAAAAAAAAGAAAAAAAAAAGAGTAGGTCAGAGACCCACCAGACATCGCAGCTTCTACTCTCTCTGAGGTGAAAGACTTCCAATCCCTTGGATGCACCGACCTGAGGACTGCTAGAATACCGCCGTAATCAGCGTGCTTAACACCAGCAGTGTGTGGACCTGAAAGGAAAACCCCAGCGTCACTTAAAAATTTTTTTTTTTTAAAGGCCGGTCTACAAACCCTTACCTGGGTCTACAAACCCCTACCCGGAGAAAAATTCCAGCCCCAGGTATATCTTCCTGCCGGATCAGGACCGACCACCTCGGTAGCTCAGACAAAGAAGTAGCTCCGAGACAACTGGTCGACCTTGCTCAACTTGTCCTCAACAAGATCCACCTTGGGCTTGAAGGAGGCGTAGTACGTGCCCGGGTACGCCGGGTTCCCCTTCTGCAGGGTGAGTCTTCGAACATACAGGGAGTCACCCCCACGTCGTACTCTTGCCCAAGAGTATGCAGCACCACCATTCCCTGAATGGTGGACGGGCAGATCTGGGAGAAGGCCAACCCTCGTCTCTTGCAATACGAAACGAGCAAGTCGGGCAGAGGGAAACGCAGCCCGCACTTCGAGAAGAAGCTCTCGTACATGCATACGAAACCCTCGGGAGGAGTCCACTGGCGGTCGCCCGACCTGGGGAGCTGCAGTTCGACGATACTGGGAAATTCCCACTCCGATGCCAACTTCGTAGGCGACTCAGAGGTGCTCCAGGTCGGTGGAGGGCATTTCACGAATCGAAGAGTGAAGCTTCCGGATAAACCAAATAAACGGCGGAGAAACGAAGAAATTTATCCCCGGACAAAAATTTCAGAGAGGAAAAGGAAGAGAGGTTACCTTTAGGCGCAGGAGAGTAAAAATAAAAATGGAGGAAGAAGAAGGGCTTAAATAGGAAAGGAAGGGGACAATGAAGCGACGTCGAGACACGTGTCAAAGGGGCGTGATCTCCAAAACCCTAATGATGGCGACACTTCAATTTCCCCGCGCAGAAAGCAGAAACCGCCTCGAGAGACGCGAAGCGTCCTTCGCACGCCCACACGTGAACATTACACGCAGAAAGTGTAACGTCGCTTCGGTCTTCCGTGCGTGACCGACACGCGCAAACAATCTTCAGATCTCTGGGAAAATCGACACGTGTAAACGATTATTCCCGCCCAAAAGACAACACGCCGAGCTCAACGACAGAACTTCGAAGTACCGACCTGAGATGCGCCGAGCTAACAAACAACCAAAATTCAATGCACTCACCACGCCTCATGACACCGAACTAGGGGGGCCAACTGTTGGAGGTGAGCTTAGCACCCCCAATTAGCTAGGCCCATCTCAGTGAAAGGCCCTTCTCGATTAAGCCAACCAAAGGTCAACGCTTGACCAAGGAAGACGCCGAGCTGATACCCCGAGCTCCCACCTTAAGTTCATCCCGAGCTCCTAAGAGCACATCCCGAGTTCGCGCTGACACCACACCAACTCTGCGCAGAGAGATCAAAGGGGAAGACGACGCGTGGAGGGCAGCTCGCTGAACAGTGTGCTATCTTCGTAGGAGCATGGCACCGAGCTCGATATCTCACCAACTATGTATAGAGACCGAATGGGAAGATAACACGTGGAGGGAAGCTCGCTGAACAGTGTGCTATCTTCGTAGGAGCGTGGCACCGGGCTCATCATGACCTATCTGCCAAAAGAGCTGGAACACGCCTCTCAAAGAACGTTACCCACGAAAAGCGCTGGGAGCGCCACGTTACCCCGGATTTTCGGGGAACAGGGAGTCAATCCCTGCTATATATATACCCCTTAGCGTGCTTTCATTAAGGGGGATGAGGCAATTATTGCTCTCTCTCTCTCACTAGACTTTACATCCGACCTCTCTACATTGTAACTGAGTAACGCCGTTTAGAACACCGAACTGGATTCCCGTCGGAACTAGTTCGTAAATCTAAACTGTTCATCTTTATCGATTATTAATACAAGGAATACGGTCTCCGACCTGTTCGTCATAATATCCGATCTGTTTCTTTCCTTCCCGACCTGCTCCGAAATTGAGTTTAACTCGTTCCATTAACGGAAATCTCGCCTTCAAACCCCCTAATCTACCTCTAATCTTCATTAATGATCTTTTGGATCATCAGTTTTGACTAAATACTACCACGAAAATATTGAGTTCCACTTATCCAACAACAACTAATCTAATACATCATCTACGTTAAATTTTGATAAATAATTCAAATCATTTCTATAATTTTTGTTTACTTTCGTGGTTTCTATCTTTTAGGTTTTTTTTGTGAGCTATGCAATATTTTTTTTTTTAATAAAATGAGCTATGCAATATTAAAACCAATTTTATTGTTATCATTCGACATCCATGTTCCGAATGGTATTGGATAGGAATAAAATATCTGACATTTGATTGGTTATTCAGAACCTCTCAGCTTTATCGTTCAAATTGGGATCAAGAACCTCTCAGCTTTATCGTTCAAATTGGGATCAACCGATTGTGTCTTCCTCCAACCCACCACTCACCTCTGCTAGCACCATCGTAACTCTGTAATTCAGAAGCGCCTGCAAAATCGCCTTAGCCCGCCTCGTCGGATCCCCGCTCTTAAAATATCTGACCCAACAATCATTTCATGGCATCCTAGTTCCATCATCAGTGTCGCGTGTTAGCATCACTAGTCCACCAGGCGGTCAATTAAATCAAATGTAAATTCACGAGCTGGTTCGTATGCACAATCAAATCGTATAGCGCAATGATCTTCATCACAAACATGAAGACCTCGATCGTTGTAACAAATGGCGTTTTCTCTAAAAATGTGGTTATGGTGCACTACAAGAAAACATGGCCATTTCTGACGGCCATAAGTCCGTCGAAAATTTCTGACGGCCATAAGTCCGTCGAAAATTTCTGACGGCCATAAGTCCGTCGAAAATTTCTGACTGGATTTCGACGAACGTACCATCCATAAGAAAATCGTACCCGTCGGAAATTTTCGATGGGTTTCCGACGACAACAAGCCGTCGGAACAATTCTAACGGATTTCCGACAGCCTTCCGACAAATGCTGATCTTGCCGCATGTTGCCGACGGATTTCCGACGACAGGCATCCGTCAGACAATTTCCGACGGATATTCGACAGATGTTGTCCTTGCCGACATCGTTGCCGACATCGATAATATATATTTTCATCCATCGGAAAAAGCGCAGAATTTTCCTTATAAAACGTATCCACCCTTTCATTTACAATCACAACAACAACAAAAAACTTCTCTTATCTAATTCCTTACGATAATGTCTTCTTCAGATTTTTATAATTATTTTTGATCATGGATGGACAAGCCTCATCAAATTCCGGACACGTGCCTAGTTACGGAGGACTTCAAAGAAAGTCTGCAGGAATTCATGG
Organism: Eutrema japonicum; assembly: GCA_030161315.1. Taxonomy (NCBI): domain Eukaryota; kingdom Viridiplantae; phylum Streptophyta; class Magnoliopsida; order Brassicales; family Brassicaceae; genus Eutrema; species Eutrema japonicum. The sequence goes on from BSQW01000001.1 coordinate 38,485,678, forward strand.
CATTTGTGGGTACGCAGAAAAAAGTGAAAAACGGTAAAATCTACCGCCCTTGTAGTAATTGTCGGAATCGTAGATATATCGTGATAGATAAAGTATGGTCACACATGTATTGTCATGGGTTTGTGCCGGGTTACAAGGTTTGGTATTATCATGGAGAAAATGATACAGTGGTGGATAATATTGCTAGTACTAGTGAACAATATATTGGGGATAACGCTAGATTAGAAGAACCTGCAATTGAAGTAGAAAGTATTGTAGGTCATGTTCAGATGGTGAACGATGCATTTCGTGAAACTATACCATCGGTTGCTGAGTATGGAGATAGAGGAGAAAAACATAACTTAGAAGCTCAGAGATTCTTTGATATGTTAGACGCTGCTAAACATCCGTTATATGATGGGTGTAGAGGTGCACATTCTCCTTTATCAACTGCAACTATGATGATGGGTATAAAGACGGATTTCAATTTGAGTGAAGAGTGTGTGGATGCAATCGCTGATTTTGTGAAAGAAATTTTGCCAGAAGATAATCTTGCACCGGCAACATACTATGAGATACAGAAACTTGTTGAAGGTCTAGGATTGCCGTATTAGATGATAGATGTATGCATCGATAATTGTATGCTCTACTGGAGAGAGGACGCAGACCGTTCGAGTTGCCGTTTTTGTCGCAAACCTCGGTATAAGGAAACATGTGGAAGAGTGTCATGTGGCATATAGGTATTTGCCATTAACAGAGAGATTGAAGAGTTTATATCAGTCAGAACGCACAGCGAGAGCAATGAGATGGCATGCAGAGCATACAACGGATGGAGAAATCGGTCATCCGTCATACGCATAAGCATGGAAACATTTTCAGACAATATATCCCAGTTTTGCGTTTGAGGCGAGGAATGTATACCTTGGATTATGTACCGATGGTTTTAAACCTTTTGGGAAGCACGGCATACAATATTCATTATGGCCAGTAATTGTAACACCTTACAATTTGCCGCCATCTTTGTGCTTGAGATGGGAGCTCTTGTTCCCTAACATTCTCGTTCCTGGACCAGAGCATCCGAAGAGATCACTTGATGTGTTTTTGTAGCCATTAATTTATGAGTTACGAATGTTATGGGACCAAGGTGTTGAGGCGTTTGATGTTTCTTGTCAGCAGAATTTCGTTATGCGGTCGGTACTTATGTGGACCATTAGCGATTTTCCAGCATATGGCATGTTTTTAGGATGGACAACGCACAGAAGGTTATTGATATGCTCAATTTAATACCCTAAAAAGTACTAAAGCAGTTGCTGCAGTAAATCAGGGGTCGAACACAAGAACTCAAGAATCACTCAATAGATTCTATAGATCAGAAACAAGCTAAACCAGATGATGTAATTGAAAAACAGGGTTGCAAGTAAAACGTTTGTAAATTCAATTAGGAGAATGTAGGCTTAGGGTATTTCTCAGGAAATCAATGAATGCAGGTAAACTCATTAACAAGATTCAGATTAAGCACTGTTCTAGAACTCAAATCACTAAAATATAATTAACCAACTCTCGTTGCGAAAACTATCTAAATCTAAATCCTAGAAATTCCAAATCTCTTTGCGAATCCTAAAGTCTAAATCAGCTTTAAAATCAGGTTTGATATGTTCACAAATCAATTAAACCAAATCTCTTTGCGAATAATCAATTTGCTCACCTAAGGTTCTATCAGGTAATTAATCGCACTCTCGTGCCTAATTAATTATCCTAAGATCTAAATTCTAGGTGACTAATCTAGAAGTAGCCTTGAGAACAACCAAAGGTGAAGAACTAATCAGATAGTGAATCCTAACAGATAATCAACCTAGCATTCAAAGAAATCCCTATGAGAAAACCCTAAACCTAACAGGAGATCTACTCAGACATGGATATTAAATTAATAAACATGTTGAATAAAATACTCTTATATTAAATCAGAAAGAGAAACAAGGTTTTGAGATCTGATCTCGGACGAAGGGAAACCAGACTTGTCTCTCCCCAAAATCTCTCTTAAACTAAAGCAAAAATAAAGCATAGCCTAAACAATGGCTGTAAAATCCTATTTATAACCTAAATCACGATTTGGGGCTTTCTTGTAATTATCAAAGTCTTCTGGGTGTTTTTGCAATTCTCCAAGACTTCATAATTAGTCGCGGCCCATGAAATCTCGATGAGTGTCGATCGATACCAGGGGGTATCGATCGATGCTCGGTGCTCAGATCGGGCTCTTAGTCATCAGACTTCAGTCTCGCTCCAGAATGCTCCAGAAAAGCTCCAATAATTCCAATTAAGCTCCAGACGTGCTATAACCTGTGAAAGACTCTAAAAGACTCCAAAACACAAGAAAATACTCTATAAAAGGACTTATATCATGGCCTAAATAGGGTAAAAACCATGATATATCAACTCCCCCAGACTTAGCCTTTTGCTTGCCCTCAAGCAAATAGAAGACTAAACCAGAAAAAGAGGTTTGAAAACGTAGAGACTCACCTGTTCCTGAACCATCGAAAAGACCCTTTTCCCAAGTACCCAAATGTCACCTGATCAGCTTTCGATCTAACCACCATGTACTTCTCCGTAGACATTTGCAGCTTTTCCAGACTCAACACAAAATCCCACAGCATTATTCAAGTAAAGCCCTCATCGCCAGTTTCATCTCTGCAGCTAATTTTTAAGAACCTTCTAGACTCTTTACCAGACAATATCTTGACAAAGGAACCACCCTTTTCACACTTCTTTTGTATCAATTTCTCTCCTCCAGACTTATTTCTTATTATATCCTTATTAATTTTTTTTTTTTTTTTTTTTTTTTTTTCAGCTTAGCATATACATATCAAGGTAGGAGACGCGAGTATTGATGGTGTTTGCCACCAAATCCCCGGTTCTTCCCTCTCTATGTATCAAAGGATGTAGGCGAATAATGGCATCATAGGAAAATCCTAGCCTCGCTTCCAATCCTTTGTGTGATCATCCCCTCTTAAGTAGAATAATGGGATCGCTGGAAATTTTCCTAACCCTCTACTCAGAAGAAAATCATTTCAATCTTTTATGCTCTTAATCTATCAACTTATTTCAGGGGAGAGAGATACCATAATTCTAAACACACGGGTTCCTTTATCAGATATGAATGATGAATCAAGCTCTATGAACACTAACTACATTGATGAAGTGCAAAAATTTGGCTCAGGCTTCAGAAGAACTCTGCTGGAGACATGAATGTTTTCTAGTCAACTGGTCAGTCTTTGGATTTTTCATTAGTCGATCTAGAACTGATCCTGTAACACTGTGCACTCAAAAACAAAATCACATCAATAGGTTCAAGCACAGGATCATAATCTCCAACAAATTTTGACTCAATAAAACAGTTTTGACTCTATAAAACGACTGACTCTAAGAAAAACAAAAACGTTGTCAGCAGACACCTCCCCCAGACTTGAACAACACTGTCCCCAGTGTTATCTAGCCTAGAGTAGGGAAAAGAAACAAAAGAAAAGGATAGAATGAAGAGAAACAAGAAATTACCTTCCTGGAATACCGAGTGTCGATCGACACACAGCATGGTATCGATCGATACCACGCTTAGATCGACTTAGTGAACTTTCATCTGCGATTAGTGTCGATCGATACCAATGGGGTATCGATCGATACTTAGGCGATTTCGAGTTGCTCCTTGTTCATCCTGACACAGACTCAAAACAAACGAAAAATTAAAAGGAAAAACGACTCAAGGACAGACTCACCAGTGGGTTGCCTCCCACCAAGCGCTCGTTTAACGTCAATAGCTTGACTGTAACGCCATTCAGGATGTTGGTGCATCATCCAGAGGCATTATCTGCCCTGTTGGAATCTCGGCTTGCGCCCAATAGTGTTTCACTCTTTGTCCATTGACAGTGAATTCCTCGCCTTTGCGATTTATCAGCACTACAGCACCATGTGGTCTGACCTCTTTGATTTTGAAGGGACCTGACCAACGTGAACGCAGTTTACCAGGAAACAATTGCAAACGAGAGTTATACAGAAGTACCTGGTCGTTCGGCTCGAAGTGTCTGGAGATGATCTTCTTATCATGATAAGCTTTGGTTCTCTCCTTGTACAGCCTCGAGTTCTCATAAGCATGGTGCCTGATCTCATCCAGCTCGTTCAGCTGAATCAACCTCCTCTCAGCAGCAGGCTTGATGTCGAAGTTCAGCATCTTTGTTGCCCATGCAGCCTTGTGCTCAATCTCCACTGGAAGGTGGCATGCTTTCCCATACAGCATTTGGAAAGGTGTAGTACCCAGCGGTGTCTTGAAGGCAGTCCTGTATGCCCAAAGTGCATCATCCAGCTTTGTAGACCAATTATTCCTAGAAGCATTCACTGTCTTCTCCAAGATCTCCTTGATCTGCCTGTTGGAGACTTCAACTTGCCCACTTGTCTGAGGGTGATATGGAGTAGCCACACGATGGTTTACACCATACTTCTTCAACAACCTCTCGAACACCTTGTTGATAAAGTGAGAGCCACCATCACTTATCACAACTCGAGGTACTCCAAAACGAGGGAAAATGATGGTCTTAAACAGCTTAAGAACCACCGCAGAGTCATTCTTCTCACTAGCTATCGCTTCCACCCATTTGGACACATAGTCCACAGCAACCAGGATGTAGTTCTTCTTGTGTGAAGATGGGAAAGGACCCATAAAGTCAATGCCCCAGTAATCAAAAACTTCAACCTCAAGGATGAAATTTTGTGGCATCTCATGTCTCTTACTGATCTTCCCTCTCCTCTGACAAGTGTCGCACTGTGAGACGAAAGTGTGAGCATCCTTGAACATGGTAGGCCACCAGAAGCCTGCTTGAAGAGCCTTGGATACTGTCTTGAAGGTGGCAAAGTGTCCAGCATAGTCTGATCCATGGCAATGAAACAAAACATCTGAAACCTCTGACTCAGCAATGCATCTCCTGTATATGCCATCAGAACAATGCTTGTACAAGTAAGGTTCATCCCAAAAGAATCTCCTTATGTCGCGCATGAACTTCTTCTTGTCATACTTCTTGAGGTGGTTTGGCTTTGCATCTGCAGCGAGATAATTGGCAATATCAGCGTACCATGGAGTATCAGAATCTGCTGCAGCGACGAGATGGTGGTTAGAAGCGACTGAATGATCGATGATGAAAACAGCTTCTGAATCGTCAGGGTATCGACCGATACCATCATGGTATCGATCGATACCGAAACCTGCAACTCGTGGAAATTGCTGATTCTCGGCCAGATTCATCTGAAACCCAGTTTCAATGAAGTAGATGGCTTCCTCAGGTAGTTGATCATCAATGGGGACGTCTTCATCGATCCGCATCCGCGAGAGATGGTCAGCAACTCCATTCTCTATGCCTTTCTTGTCCTTAACCTCAATGTCAAACCCTTGTAGCAAAAGAACCCAACGACAGAGACGAGGCTTGAGATCCTTGTTATTCATCAGATACTTGAGAGCAGCATGATCAGTATGAACAACCACCTTGCTCCCAATCAAGTAAGATCGGAATTTCTCAAAGGAGAAAACAACAGCAAGTAGCTCCTTCTCTGTGGTGCTGTAATTCCTCTGAGCATCATCCAAAGTCCTGCTGGCATAGTAGATGACGTGCAGCTTCCTGTCTTTCCTCTGACCCAGAACTGACCCCACAGCAAAGTCACTGGCATCACACATGATCTCGAAAGGCAGAGTCCAATCAGGAGGTTGCACAACAGGAGCACTCACTAAAGCCTTTTTGATCTCCTCAAAGGCTGCAAGACAATCAGTTGTGAAATCAAATTTGATCTCTTTGCACAGCAGAGCAGTGAGTGGACGTGCTATCTTGGAGAAATCCTTGATGAACCTCCTGTAAAACCCGGCATGACCAAGGAAGCTCCGAATATCCTTTACAGAAGTAGGTGGTTGGAGACCTGTCATGACCTGAATCTTGGCTTTGTCAAATTCGATTCCAGCTTCAGAGACCTTGTGCCCAAGTACAATGCCATCCTGAACCATAAAATGACACTTTTCCCAGTTAAGGACCAAGTGTTTCTCTTCACACCTCTGTAGCACCTTGCACAGATTAGCCAAACAGATCTTGAATGATGACCCATATACTGAAAAATCATCCATGAACACCTCCATGAAGTCCTCGATCATGTCTGTGAAGATAGACATCATGCACCTCTGAAAAGTGGCTGGAGCGTTGCACAATCCAAATGGCATTCTCCTGTATGCGAACGTGCCATAGGGACACGTGAAAGTGGTATACCCTTGGTCATCTGGATGGATAGGAATCTGGAAGAAACCTGAATATCCATCAAGGAAGCAGTAGTAGGGATGACTGGCCAACCTCTCCAACATCTGGTCAATGAATGGCAATGGGAAGTGATCTTTCCGTGTGGCCGCGTTCAACTTCCTGTAATCAATGCACATTCGATGTCCAGTGATAGTCCTTGTGGGAATCATCTCATCCATGTTGTTCTTCATCACAGTTATCCCTCCTTTCTTAGGAACAACGTGCACTGGACTGACCCAAGAGCTATCTGAGATGGCATAGATAACTCCTGCATCCAAGAGTTTCATGACCTCTTTCTTAACCACCTCCTTCAGGTTTGGATTCAGCCTCCTTTGATGCTCAACTGAAGCCTTTGACTCGTCCTCAAGATGAATCCTATGCATGCACAGGTTCGGTGAAATACCTGAAATGTCATCAAGAGAATAGCCAAGAGCTTTGCGATACTTGCGCAGCTTGCTTAGCAGTAAAGTGACCTCTGCGTTGTTCAAAGAAGAATTAAGGATTACAGGGTACGTGGAATTAGGACCAAGAAAACCATACCTTAGATTCGCAGGAAGTGGTTTGAGTTCCACTTTAGGAGCGTTCTCCTCGCTCCAATCTCCAAGCCCAGCAGCTTGCATAGTTCTTTCGGCCAAACTTCTTTCTGGCCGTAGGGTATCGATCGATACCATCAGAGTATCGATCGATACTGGTCGTGCTGAATCGAGTATCCTTCCGTAATCAGCAGCAGCATCGTGTGGCTTAACCTCTGACTCAACCGAACAGGCTAATGCTCTCTCCAATGGGTCCTCAGGATGCATCTCTAAGAAGTACTCCTCAGCAATATCACAGAAGGTATCAACGAAGAAAGTCCGCCCATCGATGGTTGGTCTCTTCATCATCTTCTCCATGTTAAAAGTCATGACCAACTCACCAATGTTAAGAGATATCTTCCCATTCCTGCAATCAATCAGAGCACCAGCTGTTGCTAGGAATGGCCTTCCCAAGATGAGAGGATCTCTGGGTTCCGAATCATACTCCAAGACAATGAAATCAGTTGGGATTAAGAAGTTCCCAATCACAATCGGAACATCCTCTAGCAATCCTTCTGGAAGTCTAATTGAACGATCAGCGAGAATCAGCGAGATTCTAGTAGCAGTGAAGTCTGTCATTCCCATCCTCTTAGCAACCGAGTATGGCATGAGGTTGACACTTGAGCCAAGGTCACAGAGAGAACGCTCAAACCTGTCAGTAGCGATTGTGCAATCCAAGACAAAGCTCCCTGGATCTGGAAGTTTCGTTGGGATCCTGTTGCTTAGGATTGCACTGCACTCATGAGTGATCATCAGACAGCCTTCTTCAAGGTTCACATTGCTGGACACCATCTTCTTGACATACCTCTTGAAAGCTACAGAGGTCTTGATAGCATCGATGAAGGGAAGTTCAACAACCAGCTTGTCCAAAATTTCCTTGCACTTAGCATCCTCTACTTCCTTCTTAGTCTTCCCAAGAGCTCTGGGATAGGGTACCCTCGGGATGTAGACCCTCTCTGGTGCTGCTTTAGGCTTCTCCTTCACAACCTCAACTTCTGCATCGTCTTCAGGTTCGGTATCGATCGATACAGGGGGGGTATCGATCGATACACGGGAATTTGAGTCTTCCCGTCTGAGAATCGCGATCGGTGTCGATCGATGCTGAGTAGTGTCGATCGATGCCTTAGCGATTTCAGTGTCTTCATCGTCAGACATCTCGAAATTTACAGTAGGCTGATCCACTTTTGCCCCTGATTTGACCTCCTTACCACTTCTCAAGGTAATGGCATTGATGTGTGCCCTTGGGTTCTCTCCTTTTCCTGGTAGAAAACCTTCTTGTCTTCTTGAACTCTCTGAAGTCTGAGCTACCTGAGTTTCCAGCTTCTTCTGACCAATACCCAGAGAATCGATCCTTCCACTCAGATCTTTGTACATGGCGTCCATCTTACCATTGAAGGTCACTGTAATCTGCTGCTGTCCTTGAACGAGTGTTTCAAGCATGGCTTCAATCTTGTTCTCTGATGTCTTAGCAGTCACAGGCTCGTAAGAAGGACTTCCGTAGTTCCTGGTGTAACCACTGATCTGGGCAGGTTTCTGGTTGAATCCTCCTTGCTGGAAGTTGTTGTTGAAGCCCCGATTGTTGTTGAACTGGTTCCTCTGTCCCTGATAGCCAGAACCACCAATGTAGTTCACGTCTTCTGCTTCATTCTCATTGAAAACCTCAACATCCTCAGCAAAATGGACAGCTTTTGTTGTCTTTCCCAGCAGAAGACTGTGCATAGAATCTAGTTGAGCCTTAAACTCAGCGATCTGCGATCTATCTTGATTACCAGCCAGCTTCTTGCGCTCGAAATCTGCACTCTTTGTGCTGCTGCTAGATGCAAAATTCTCAATCAACACATAGGCGTCCTCAGGGTAGTTGGTGTTGAAGTTCCCATTGCTTGAAGAGTCTAGAGCCATTTGATACCTCCAATCTACTCCTCTGAAGAAGATACCTAGCAGCTGCACATCAGAGTATCCATGGTGTGGACAGTCTCTTTGGTACGATCTGAATCTTGTCCAAGCAGCCTTGAACGCCTCAGTAGGTCCTTGAGAAAAAGTGGAGATCTTATTCCTCAGATCTTCGGATCGTCCATCATCATAGAAGTTAATTAGGAAGGCTCTCTTGGTGTCTTCCCAATTAGTCAGTGATCCAGGAGGTAGCTGCCTCAGCCAGTAAGTAGCCTCTCCACCTAGAGAGTAGGGGAAGAGCTTGCAGAAGAGATAATCGTAGGACACTCCATTGCTCTTGATGCTAGTGACCAAGTCCTCGAATTTCTCTACATGATCCATTGGATGCTCATGAGGCAAACCATGGAAGAGATGCTGTCCTACTAGAGTGTAGTAAGCAGGCTTCAGCTCAAAGTCATTCCGCTCATACGCAGGGGGACGAATCGCAGAGCGATTGGCGAAAAATTGCTCTGGCCTGTTGTGTTCACCAATCGTTCTACCACGATTAACCACAGCATCCCTTGCGTCCCTAGCGGCATTCTCAGCGACAACAGGAGCAGGTGGAATGACAATCCCCTCTCCATCCAGACGTTGTCCTTGCTCATTGCACAACCGACCCTGTTGGTCCCTGTAAGCTCCAGCAGCATCACGAACCAACCCAACTTGATTGTTGTTCATCTTAGCTGACTTCTTTGCTTTCCTGTTTGTGCGTTCCACTTGTGCTAGCTGTTCCAGTGATAGATCAACTAGCGGAGTGCTCTTTTTGCTTCTGGTTTCAAGATTATGCATGCACCTGAAATCACAAGTAAAGAGCGTAAGTAACTGAAATTTACGACGGGTATCGACCGATACTCAAGGGTATCGATCGATACTCTGGCGATTTAGACGAATTTCCTAGCTAAAATCTAACGGCGAATTGAGTCCCCGGCAACGGCGCCAAAATTGATATGCTTAATTTAATTCCCTAAAAAGTACTAAAGCAGTTGCTGCAGTAAATCAGGGGTCGAACACAAGAACTCAAGAATCACTCAATAGATTCTATAGATCAGAAACAAGCTAAACCAGATGATGTAATTGAAAAACAGGGTTGCAAGTAAAACGTTTGTAAATTCAATTAGGAGAATGTAGGCTTAGGGTATTTCTCAGGAAATCAATGAATGCAGGTAAACTCATTAACAAGATTCAGATTAAGCACTGTTCTAGAACTCAAATCACTAAAATATAATTAACCAACTCTCGTTGCGAAAACTATCTAAATCTAAATCCTAGAAATTCCAAATCTCTTTGCGAATCCTAAAGTCTAAATCAGCTTTAAAATCAGGTTTGATATGTTCACAAATCAATTAAACCAAATCTCTTTGCGAATAATCAATTTGCTCACCTAAGGTTCTATCAGGTAATTAATCGCACTCTCGTGCCTAATTAATTATCCTAAGATCTAAATTCTAGGTGACTAATCTAGAAGTAGCCTTGAGAACAACCAAAGGTGAAGAACTAATCAGATAGTGAATCCTAACAGATAATCAACCTAGCATTCAAAGAAATCCCTATGAGAAAACCCTAAACCTAACAGGAGATCTACTCAGACATGGATATTAAATTAATAAACATGTTGAATAAAATACTCTTATATTAAATCAGAAAGAGAAACAAGGTTTTGAGATCTGATCTCGGACGAAGGGAAACCAGACTTGTCTCTCCCCAAAATCTCTCTTAAACTAAAGCAAAAATAAAGCATAGCCTAAACAATGGCTGTAAAATCCTATTTATAACCTAAATCACGATTTGGGGCTTTCTTGTAATTATCAAAGTCTTCTGGGTGTTTTTGCAATTCTCCAAGACTTCATAATTAGTCGCGGCCCATGAAATCTCGATGAGTGTCGATCGATACCAGGGGGTATCGATCGATGCTCGGTGCTCAGATCGGGCTCTTAGTCATCAGACTTCAGTCTCGCTCCAGAATGCTCCAGAAAAGCTCCAATAATTCCAATTAAGCTCCAGACGTGCTATAACCTGTGAAAGACTCTAAAAGACTCCAAAACACAAGAAAAGACTCTATAAAAGGACTTATATCATGGCCTAAATAGGGTAAAAACCATGATATATCAGTTATCGTGCCCGTACTGTCAAGATAACACATATGCGTTCCAGTTGAAGCACGGATACAAAACGTATTAGTTTGATTGCCACAGGCGATTTCTTCCAAGCGATCATCTTTATCGTCGGAGCACGACATTGTTTAGGAAGAACCGGAAAGTATTTGATGGTCCACCTCCTGAGTTATATATACACTATTTGTTGACTCTGTTTATGGATTTTGGTGCAGAGAGGACGGTTGATTGTGGTGGTAACGGGCATCATCCTGTTGATGGTTGTGGCAACATACATAATTGGCACAAGATGAGTATTTTCTGGGATTTACCTTATTGGAAGGACCATATTTTGAGGCATAATCTGGATTTCATGCACATTGAGAAGAATTTTTTTGACAACATTATGAACACCGTTCCCAATGTCCAAGGTAAGACGAAGGACAATTTGAAGTCTAGATTGGACTTGCCAGACATTTGTTCTCGTAGAGCACTACATGTGACAGGGAACGGGAAGGCTCCAGTCCCAGCATTTCGGTTAGATGAACGTTCAAAGACCGGGTTTTTTAACTACATTTCCGATAGTGTTAGATTTCCTGACGGATACGCATCTAACCTTCGGAACTGCGTTGATCATGGAGAAGAGAAGTTTACTGGGATGAAGAGTCATGATTGCCATTTTGTGATGCAACGCCTCCTTCCATTTGCCTTTGCATGTCTTCTACCACGTAATGTCCACGAAGCAATTGCAGGTACAATCATTAAATTTATTTATTTTCATACTTTCCATGTACAATACTTTAGTCTTTATTTATTAATTTTGTATGCTTATTATATATGCAGAGATTGGTGAATTTTTTCGAGATATATGTTCGCGCTCTCTTACATCAGACGGTATCCGCAACCTTGCGAATAATATATCCGTAATCCTTTGTAATTTGAAGAAGATATTTCCGCCATCCTTCTTTGATGTTATGGAACATCTAACAATTCATCTCCCTTGAGAAGCAGAGCTTGCGGGCCTTGTTCAGTATCGTTTGATGTATCCTTTTGAGCGGTATATATATGTTTCATCTAAAGAAGAAGGTGAAAAATTTGAGCAAAGTGGAGGGTTCTATTGTCGCACAGAGCATCAATGAAGAAACTTCACATTTTGCCGAGTTCTACTTTCCATCACAAGTCAAAATGAAGAGTCGTAGAGCAGCTCGACATGATGATGGAGGCGTAATACCTTTTTATCCTATCGAAGTTCCTCATGAATTCTTAGAGATTGGACGACTTAGTGGAAAAGACAAGAAGCAGAGACTTTCTCCACATGAGCGACACCATTTGCATATGTATATTCTCAAAAACTGCGACAGAGTTGATGAATATGAGAGGTATATATTCTATTGAACCAAATTATTAATTAATTATTGGGTCCTTGATTATATATATGGTAACGTTATTATCACTTCAATCTGACAGGATGTATATGGCTTATCAACGTTTTGTATTTCCGGACAAAACAGAGGACGAGCTAATCGAGCTTAAAGAGGAAGAGTTCGGTCGTTGGTTAAGAGATTACATAAGTTGTCATTGCCTTGTTCTTACTAGGTAACATATATATATATATATATATAATGAATGATTTATTTTACATTTAATTTTTTTGGTGCATGTCACGACAGAGAAGGCTAATGGACAAATATTTCCCACGTGGTTAGAAGAAATTGTGCGCTTTCCACTAGCAATTGTGCAGTCACATGTGATGTATAGCACCCGGGGATACGTTTTTAAGATTCTTCGGGATGATAGGAGTTCCGCAACTGCTGATTACGGTATATCAACTCAGTTTGGTGATCTTGTATACTATGGTACCGTACGTGAGATACTCGATGTCCATTACCGGGAATGCTCGGTTTAAGATGTGTTGCATTTTTATGCTACTGGAACGACCCATTAGTAGGAAGCGGTGTGCGACACGACCAATTTGGTGTTACATCATTACATAGTTGATATATCATGGTTTTTACCCCTTTTTAGCCATAATATATGTTCTTTTTATAGAGTATTTCTAGTGTTTTCGTAGTGTTTAAGAGTCTTTTGAGGTTTTAGCACGTTTGGAGCATAACTGGAGATATTGGAGCTTTTTGGAGCAAAACATAAGTTCGTGCAGCTAAGTACCCGATTTGAAGCTCGAGCATCGATCGATATACTTATGGTATCGGTCAATGCTAACTGCAGACAGACACAGATCGCGACTCTTTGAAGATTAAAGGATTTGCAATCTTCCCCAGAAGACTTTATTATTTACAAGAAGCCCCAAAATGTGTTTGAGAATTATTTATTAGGTTTTTCAGCCACTTTGGCCATTACGCTTTATTCTACTTTGGTTTTGAGAGAGAGAGCCTTTGTGAGGGAGACAAGTCAGAACTATGTTCGTCCGAGAGAAGATTTCGAACCCTCTTGTTACTCTTTTATTATTGTTTAATTTAATGATCTATTCAGTTATGTTGATTGTTTCATTCTCCATGTCTGAGTATATCCATCTAAGGTTTAGGGTTTTCTCATAGGGATTTCTTTGATTGATGGTTATTGATTAGTTAGCATTCACCATCTGAATTAATTATTCACCATAGGTTGTTCTCAAAGCTAATTATGGATTGATCACCTAGAACTTAGATCTTAGGTTAATCAATTAGGCACGACAGTGCAATTGAGTAATGTGACAGAACCTAAGGTGAGCAAATTGATTATTCGCAAAGAGATTTGGTTTAGTTGATTTGTGAACATATCAAGCTCGATATTAAGGCTGATTTATTCTTAGGAATTTGCAAAGAGATTTGGGATTCTGAAGTTTAGATTTAGATAATTCTCGCAACGACAGTTGGTTAATTATAGCTTAGTGATTTGAGTTCAAGAACCGCACTAAATTTGAATCTTGACTGATTGGTTATCTGCATTCATTGATTTCCTGAGAAATACTCTGGGCCTATATTCTCCCATCGATTTTACAACTTTTTTACTGTTTATTACTTTTTGTTTCAACTGGATTACTTAGCTTGATTCGAAACTATTTGGTCTATTGTGTGATTTTCTTGAGTCTTTGTGGTTCGACCCCTAAATATACTGCAACTACAACTTAGTACTTTTAGGGTATTATATTTGAGCTTATCAAATTTTGGCGCCGTTGCCGGGGACTCTAAAAATCGCCATTAGATTTTAGCTATCGAGTTTCGACTAAGCCTGTGTATCGATCGATACTAGTCAGTGTCGGTCGATAGTCGTCAACTAAGGCCCTGATTGCTAAGGTATTTAGCTGGGCTTAAAGCCTTATAGTATCCAATCAATAAAGCATGTAGGAGAGCATTATCAGATTCAATATGCTCCATATTATAATGCTCCATTATGAAGCTTTTAAAAGAGCATTTAACCTTATCAATTTAAAATGACAAATATATCCTTATTTATTCAATTAAATTTATTTAAGATAACATCATAATATTCTTTTTTTTTAATTGAATGTAAAATTTGTATTCAACCAAAAAACCGCGGTTACAACGAGTGCATCAGTTGTTGAGTTTTGTCAATACAATCTTTAAGCTAGATCAAAGAGAATAAAATATTTCATCGGGTGGCGAACCAAATTTCCATCCCTTTGTCATATCTCGCATCATCTAAGCTTCGAATTGACAGCAATCTGTTGCGAATTTGCTTGTCTATTCGTTTCATGAGTTGGGTAGAATGTGTGGCTGGGTCTCCATGTCTTCTACCGTTTCTCTCACGCCAAATTGAATGAAGAGTTATCTGAAAAGAGTATCGCAAGAGAAACAATAGTAGCTTATCTTGTGAATCATCCACCAGGAGAGCAAGAATGCAATCCCAATTTGTTGTAAAATTCGACGCCAAAATCTTTTGAGTGATATTTTTCCAAATATCCTCCGAATACCTGCACTCGAAGAAAAGATGGTTTCTCGTCTCTATAGGATCGTTGCAGAAAGCACATGTAACCGAAGCGTTCGTGTTCCAACAAAGCATCCTATCACCCGTTGAAAGTCGGTTTTTTATCGCAAGCCATGACATGAATGAGTACTTAGGCGTAGCATAAGAGTACCATATGCCCTTGTACCAAGCTGTAACCGGTTGCGTTCCTCTAGTGAGATTCCATGTATCTTTCTAACTGAACTTGGGTTTAAATTTATCTCCTTTATGTTTCCATAGAACAATGTTCTCAGCGTGCGAAACCCCTTGGAGACGTTGATAAGTGATTGCTTCTTCAATTTGATTTAGCGCTTCCGTTCTGTGCATTCGGCGTCTATGGGTTGTCAGCACCCCTGCCACGGTTGAGTCAATCCTAATCCCCAAGTTTATACAGCCTCGCGGACCCGCTATGTTGATCAACCTGCCTAATGGCGTCCATTGATCGTACCAGAAGGAGGTTGAACGACCGTTGAAAACTTCGACTTCAACATCATAATATTCTCTCTAACCTAATTCTAACTACGGCTCTAATTTGTCATTGTAGGCTTCTCCAGAAGCCACAAAAATTCATGTGCATCCATTACGTGATATTCCAAAAGTTACAATCTCTGTTAGTGAATATTGGCAACATCAACAAGGAGCCAGCCAATTGCCTCAAACTGTAGAATCTGATGAAGGAGAATCTGATGAGATATCATTTCCCGTTAATAGGCCTGTAGATAGTCAAAAGACTCAACAAACACTTGGTTCAAAAAGGTCACGAGAAAAATCTTGCAAATAAAGATCTTCTCGGAAAAGACCTAACTCAGATCATTGGGATCGTATCACAAGCACGTTAGAAAATCAAGAGAGATTTTGGTCAGCAGGTCGACAAACATTTCACTCCTTTCATCCATTTAATAGTGCTATATGTACAGAAGAGTTGTTGAAGATGTCTACGCTAGATCATGAAGGCGAGTTATATTGGGTGGCTCTTGATTACCTAGCAGGCAATGAGAGTAATCGTCAAATTTTTATGACTTTACCGAATGAGCAACAGAAAATAAAGTATTTAGAAAGGGTTACCGGCAAAAAGAACTAGATATTTTATATTTTAATTTTGTGAAATACATATTCCATAGATAAAATTATAGTTATCTATATTTTGGTAATTTGTTATCTAATTGCTCATTGCTTTTACCAATCACATAATTTAATAAAGCATATAGTTTCAACAGCATACTGTGTTGGTATCGATCGACACCACCCAGTGTCGGTCGATACTCATCGTATTTTTTGTTACTTACGTGCTTTGCCTAGTGTGTTTCAGGTGTATACTCACTCGCGAAATCAGGAAGCATAAGAGCACTCAGCTAGTTGATCTTTTAGGTAACCGCCGCTCATCTCATCCTGCCGCCGCCTGTCGTGAGTCGCCACCGTCCACTTTCCTTTTAAATGTAAGTTCCTATTTTTTTAAATTTAGTGAATTATGTAGTTAAAAATGCTAGGATTTGTAAATTTATAAATTTGTTAGATTAGTGATTTAGAATAAAAATTTGTTAAATTAATGATTTAGATTTATAAAATGTTAGGATTTGTAAATTTGTAAATATAGTGAAATAGGTTGTTAATAAGTTTTTTTTTAGATTAGTATTTATAATTTCATATTTATTCATTTATATATAATTTTGTTTTTAGGTTGTTATAACATTTTCCAAATTTTATAAATCGTTTTTGGAATTTATAAAATTAAAAACGTTTTTGTGTAAATATAAATATTATATAAATCGGTTTTGGAAAATATTAAATCAAAAATAGAAATACTAGTCTAAAAAATTATTAATCTAAATCACTAATCTAACAATTATATAACAAATTTGCATACTACTCGAGATATAAAATCAAAATAATAATTTTATAAAAGCAAAATTATAAAATAAAAACGTAAGTGTACGTCGAAGATGCGTTTCAATTATATACTTATTTCACCACTCTCCACTTCGTCATCGTCGCGACTACCATACGGTGCGTATTAGATCTCACAGCAACCGGAACTGGAAAGCAGTAACATGTCACTGCTTTAGGACCCAATTTCTGTGGGATCTAATACGCGAGTATGATAGCCGCGACGATGACGAAGATCGAGAGTTGTGAAATATGTATATAATTGAATCATCGTTCGACCTACACATACATTTACGTTTTTATAATTGTTACTAATTATAAATTATAAGGGAATTTATAATATTTTTGGAAAATATTATAAATTTCCAGGAATATAAAAATTTATCCGGATTATTAAAAAATTTCGGGAGTTTAGAAATTTTCGTGGGCCATTTGAACTTCTCGGAAAATTTTAACTTCTCGGGATTGCTATTACCAATTCCAGAAGCATGTTGAAGGAGATCTTTGTATTGAAAACTCGGTTTCTTCTTATTAGGACAATAAGGACACACAAAAGAAGAAAGTCATTTTCGGCTTCGTTTGTCTTTTTTGTCCTAACAAGAAGACACCGAGTTTTCGATACGAAGATCTTTTTCAATAAGCTTATGGAGTTGGTAATAGCAATTACGAGAAGTTCAAAATTCCTGAGAAGTTCAAAAATCGCAAGAAGTTCAAATATCCCACGGAATTCACAATTCACGAAAATTTCAAAAATCCCTAAATTTTTTAATAATCAGGAAAATATATAAATTCCCGGAAATTTATAGATTTTCCGAAATGTTTAGCATTCGATGTACTAACGTTTTTAGGTTTTTTTCCGCAGGGCTGGGGAGGACTCTCTTCGTTTGGGCGGTTCCCAAGGTCACCGTTCTTGAGGTCGCCGAGCTCCGTCTACTGCACCATCTAGCTCGGGAACTCAAATCCCGGATTCCGAGCAATCCGCGGCTTGGTCCAACATTAGGATCGAGGATCTTGTCCAGCAGCCGAACAGGGACCACTGCACCCGTCTCGACCCGAAGTACGAGGCCGGGACATGGTAAGTGGGACACTATTATAAGTTCAATTTATTTAGATTTAGAAATTTAACATACTAACTTTATTTCAAATATGTTTTCAGGTTTAAGTTGTCGCCTGAAATCACAAAGGTGATATTGTGGATGCTCCACAACATGTTGGACAAACCGTACGAGAAGTACTCCAACATGCCTTCCGACGAGAAAGACGCCTGGCATCGGAGTTTCGCGGTAAGTATTTACTTGATTTTCTTCTTTATTTAGTTCATTTTGTCAATATAAAATTTCTAAACTAACGTTATGTTTTAGATTGTAGCAAGAGTTCACGTGAGACTCTGACCTTACGACGAAGGTTATCGGGCAAGTCGACAAGTATGCCGAGCTTTCGTACTCGGACCACATGTATGAGTGGAAGCAAAAGTGGAATAACGGCTTAGAGAAGCCGAAGGACCTTGAGGACGATGTGTGGAAGGGCTTCTGCGAGTACTGGAATAAGCCGAAGACGAAGGCGACCTCCGAAAGAAATTCAAAGAACCGCAACAGCGACCGAAGAGGGAAGGGGGTCTACATTCACAATGGGGGCACAAAGACTGTCGAACGCGAGGCGATGGAAATGGTAATTGTAATATATATTTTTAATTACTAATTTCTTTTAATATTACTTTTTACTTAATTAAATTCTACAGGCGAAAGAAGATGACAAAACTCCCGACTACCTTAAAGTCATCGAGAGGAGGCACACCAACAAAAAATCGGGTGTGATCCAGGACCCAGCCATGCGTCAGTTTGTCGAGACCTGCAAGAAGAAGAAGATGGAACATGAAGTTTCGATGTCCGAGCTCACTCTTGACGGATCCTCGGACTCGAACGAGTACGTTTTATCCACGGAAGAGATCAACCAACTTGTTCTCGGGGTAAGTTTATATTTGTTTTCTATTTTTTTGTTCCGTTAATTTAATTTATTACTAACATTTATAATATTTTGTAGGAAACCCGACAAGTAAAGGGTCGATTCGCGGGGTTAGGCGGACTTCCGACCCAGGAATATTCTTCTTCGATTCCTCGGTATCCTTCGGAGTATCGGGTAGAAATCGCGAGGCTCAGCCAAACGGTTAAAGACCGTGACAACGAGGTTGCGGAGTTAAAGAATGCACAAACTTCGACCCAATCACAGCTCGCCGACTTGCAGTTGATCATGCAAAGCGCCTTCCCATATATCTTTCTGAGAAACAACCCCGCCAACCCCGACCAGTCTTCGAACGTTGAAATTGTTTAATATTTTTTTTGAGCAATTATAATTTTGTTTTATGAATAATTGTTTTTTAATGTTTTCTGAATTTTAATTATTAAATTCTTTTTATTAATATATTTAATACAAATTAAATAAATTAATTAATAATTAAATTATTAATTTCTTTTAAAATAATTTAATTACAAAATTAAATTTTAAATTAAAATTTATAATGAAAACAAAATATTAAATTTTCCGTCGGAAATCAGTCGGAAACAATCCGTGGGGAATCCGTCGGAAACAATCTGTGGGAAATCCGTCGTAAACAATCCATGGGAAATCCGTCGGAAACAGTCCGTCGAAAGTCCGTCGGAAACAGTCTGTCGAAAATCCGTCGGAAACAATCCGTGGGAATTCCGTGGAAAATTTCCCACGGATTCTCGACTGCTTTTACCGGCAAATATATGTCGGAATATCCGTCGGAATACCGTCGGAACTTTTCCGATGGAATTTCCGTCAGAATACCGTCGCAACTTTTCCGATGAAATTTCGTCGGATATAAGGCCGCCGTTAATCCGTCGGTAAATCGTCGGTATATCCGTCGGTAAACCGTCGGTATATCCGTCGAAAAATAACATGTCGGTAAAACAACGGAAATTTTCGACGGATTTTATTTTTCCACGACCTGGAACCAACGGTTTTTATCCGTCGGAAATGACATCTTTCGACGGATTTTCGACGTAATTAGCCGTCGGAAAACGGTTGTTTTCTTGTAGTGGTGGTTGGTAATGCATGTGAACTAAATACAAAAGATAATGATGAATCTCACAGTGGACGAAGAGATAATTTCTTTTGTTACTAAAGAACAAATTTGTACGAGTAATCGTTTTTCTTAATACATAGCAATTTTTTTGGAGTTCTTTAAAAACATATAATTTATTGTCAAAGTTGATGTGTATTAATCGTTTTTCTTAATACATAACAATCAAGCAGAAATAAAAAAAACCCTAGCCGCTCTGGCGACCCTCCCCTCGACTTTCCTTTTTCGTCTCCCTCACGCCTCCTTGCCCTAGGCTGCCTCCGGCCATGGGGACTCCGGCCCCGATAACAGACCTTCCTCCGCAGTCTTCACCAGCCACGTCACCCATCAAAGGCTCCTGGCTTCAAGTTTTCTCTGAGACTGCACAACAGTCACCTTCCTATGTCACCGATGTCGAGATTATCGACGGTGTAGGCCAAGCTACTATCCCGAAAGAAGTTTTACAGCATTCCCAGCCCCTATGGACCAACTACATAGTTGGTTACTTCATTGGTGATGCCCCCCCCCCCCACATAGGGAGGGTCCACGCCACGGTCAATCGGATATGGTCTTCTCACGACAAAGTCTCGAAGATCGACGCCCAGTTTTTGAATCCCCGGACTGTTCTCTTCCGTATCGAGGATCCTCAGACACGCTCTCAGGTTCTTCGTCGGCACTTCTGGCATATCTCCGATATCCCACTTGTCGTGCAAGAATGGAACCCTCGCACGTCAAATATTAGACCGGATCTCACATCTATGCCCATATGGGTAGACTTCAAAGATGTTCCAGATCACCTGTACTCTGATGTTGGCTTGAAGTTTCTCGGTAATATCATCGGAGCTTCACAGAAACTGCACCCTAATACAGAGAGATGTGTTCGTCTAGATGTGGCCCGCGTGCTAGTGGTAGTTAATTTGGATAAGCCACTCCCTCAGATGATCTCCCTGAAATCCGATCCAGAAATCAAGATTACCGTAAGCTATCCGTGGTTGCCGGCGAAATGTGCCTCCTGCAGCTCATGGGGTCACCTTGAAGGAAAGTGTGAAAAGTTGAAGATGGGCTATGTTGTGTACCAGGAGAAAAGGAATGATAAGGAGGTGATTACTCGGGAGAAGACTTCAAAGGCCGGTATCTTTCCTGAGACTGGTAAGGAACATACATCGATCTCGCAACAGGACGCCCCTGCAGCTAAGGACACCCAGGGAGCCTGCGATGTTCCTGAAAGCATACACGAACCGGCGAATAAGGCAATTGCTATGGAGCAATCTGGATCTCCACATTCCGAATGGAAACTAGTAGTCAAAGGCGGTAAAAGTTCTAGCCCAAAACAGTTGAAGAGTGCAGATGGTTCCCCCGGCAAAAACCTTACGGATATTGAACTACGAAAAGATCAGTCATTGCCTTCGCGATTCAAGGTTCTTCGAGTAGAAGAAAATGAAACAGAGGAAGGAGAAATTGAATCTGAGCCAACCGAGAAAGCAACAGCAAATAAGAGCTCCTCGTCATCAGAGGAAGATCTTCCCGTGATCCAAAAAACTAAAGGAGGCACGGGAAACCGTAACAAAAACAAACCCCCAAAAAAGTCTATTCCCTCGCGGAAGGAACAGCTAGTTACACAACAACAAACCAACACCAAAAAGTCCTCCTCACGGAGGAACTAATGATCATGACGTCGTTTTTCGAGTGGAATATCCGGGGTTTCAACAAAATGCGCAAACAAAACAAGGTTCGATCATGGTTACAATCCGCTAAGCCTACTTTTGGGTGTCTCTTAGAAACTCGAGTTGGCGAAAATAACAGTGTTGCTATCATTGAAACTGTTTTTCCGGGCTGGAAATACGAAACCAACTATGAGTACCAGCGATTAGGTCGTATTTGGCTAGTATGGTCTGAAGATGTGTCTCTTACTATCCTCTACAAGAGCCCTCAGATGATCACAGTAGCTGCAACAACAGCATCGGGTGAAGATAACAGTGTTCCTGTGTCTATGCATCAAATTTTCGAGCTGAGCGTCAAATCCTGTGGGATGAGATTCGACATAATCAAAACCTATTCGCTGCAGCAAATGTCCCATGGATTCTCCTTGGTGATTTTAATGTTACTCTTAGCTCTGATGAGCATTCTCGACACCTAGATTATCTGGGTGACCAGGCTGGTATGTTTGATTTTCAAGCAGTCGTATCGGACTGTGAGCTCACCAATCTCGGTTATAAAGGACCAAAGCTTACCTGGTGGAACCATAGAGATGGAGATCCCATAGGTAAGAAGCTTGACCGAGCTCTAGTTAATGCGGACTGGAATGCTAAATATCCTCACTCCACAGCACAGTTCGAAACCAATGGCATCTCAGACCATGCACGTTGTGTGGTGAGAATGGAGCCCGCAGTAACTCGGAAAACACATCATTTCCAATTCTTCAACTACCTGGCTGAGCATCCACAATTCCTGGAAATAGTATCCTCTGTTTGGGCTGGCACAGAGACTCTAATCCATTCTCGTACTGCTCTGCTTCGCTTTCATCATAAACTGAAACTCCTAAAGCCATACCTCTGGGCTCTAAACTGGGATCGTTATGGAGACATCACCAAGCGTACTCGTATAGCATTCGAGGTCCTGTGTGAAAAACAAAAACAATTACTTCTTGACCCGACCTCCGCAAATTTTGAAGCAGAATCCACTGCTGCAGCACATTGGGCTTATTATGCAGATATTGAAGAAAATTTCTTTCAACAAAAATCACGAATCACTTGGCTCAAACATGGGGATCGCAACTCAAAGTATTTCCACCGTGCATCACAAATCAGAAAAGCCAGGAACTCAATCAAAAGACTGCTAAATGCTGTCGGGACTGTCATCACAGACTCCGGTGAGATCAAAACTGAGGCTGCAAACTACTTCAAGAACTTTCTCCAACAAACCACAAGTGCTGCTCCTCGCTCTTTTAATGATCTCTCGGAGCTTCTGAATTTTCGCTGCTCCTCTGAGATCGCCGATGCTCTAACCCATCTAGTAACAAAGGAGGAGATTAAAGAAACTCTTCTCTCCCTACCGTCAAACAAGACACCGGGACCAGACGGTTTCACCAAGGAATTTTACGTTGCCGCTTGGCCCATAGTGGGAGACGACTTCGTCGTGGCAGTTCAATCTTTTTTCTTAAACGGGATTATGCTGCACGGAGTCAACGCTACTGCTCTTGCCCTTATCCCAAAGAGAACAGATGCCGAATCGATGAAAGATTATCGCCCAATTGCTTGCTGCAATCTTATGTATAAGATCATCTCCAAAATCCTCGCAAACCGCCTCAAAGCTATACTCCCGGATGCGATCTTGCCTAACCAGAGTGCTTTTATAAAAGGTAGGCTCCTTCTCGAAAATGTTTTATTGGCCACAGAGCTCGACAAAGATTACCACAAGAAGTCTATTACTCCTCGATGCGCCCTGAAAATAGACATAACCAAGGCTTTTGATACTGTTCGTTGGGACTTTCTCGTCGAGGTGCTACGTGCTATGCAGTTCCCGGAAATCTTCGTGTCGTGGATATACAGCTGCATCTCCACGGCTTCATTCTCTGTCATTGTAAATGGTGAACTTGAGGGTTTTTTACTAGTTCGCGTGGTCTTCAGCAAGGATGCTCCCTTTCTCCATACTTGTTCGTCATTGCCATCAACGTATTGTCACACAGGCTGAATAGAGCGGCAACAGAGGGTCAATTTGCTTATCATCCCATGTGTAGTAAACTATCCCTCACCCACCTCAGTTTTGCGGATAACATGATAGTCTTCACTGATGGTACAGATCTCTCACTCCGTGGAATCATCAATGTGCTTAATGATTTTGAACAAGAATCGGGTTTGTCTATAAATGCAGTGAAGTCGTCTCTCTTCATAGCGGGCCGAACCCCCATAAGTCTCTTGGAGACAGCTCATGACCTTGATATCCCCTTAAAGCAACTCCCTATACGATACTTGGGGTCCCCTCTCACTACCAAAAGCATGACCCGTCTCGATTATGAGCCACTGATAGACAGAATCCGATCCCGCATGCTATCATGGTCTAGTAAATCCCTCTCTTTCTCCGGTAGGCTTCAACTCATCCAATCCGTAATCACAAGCATCACAAATATCTGGAACTCCGCCTTCAAACTCCCAAAGAAATGTTATGCTACTATTGAGAGCATGTGCGCTGCCTTTCTTTGGTCGGGATGTCCTCATGAGACCTCCAAGGCAAAAGTTGCGTGGAAAGATGTTTGTACCCCAAAGAACGAAGGGGGACTTGGTATCCGAAAACTTTACGACTCTGCCCGAGCTTTCTCACTCAAGTTAATATGGATGTTATTCGGCAATACTAGCTCGTAATGGGTCCATTGGACTCGAGAATACCTGCTCGGCACTCATCTTTTTGGGACTTATCGGAAAAGTCGACGAGGGGATCTTGGATTTGGAAGAAACTTATGAAATTGAGGACACTTGCAAAAACCTTTATGCGTACTAAAGTACGGGATGGAACAACGTCCTCCTTCTGGTTTGATCATTGGCTTCCAATCGGTCCCCTCTTGTCCATCACAGGAGACATTGGCACTAGGTCTCTGGGGATTCACCGCAACGCCACTGTTTCAGAGGCTAGCGATGGCTCACGCTGGCTCATCTGCCGATGCAGAGGGCAACACCTCCATGAAATGCTTCATCATATCAGAACGGCTCATATCCCATTACCGACTGTTGGCGAGGATCTCCGGCTATGGAAACAGAGCCATGACATTTACATAGGTGAGTTCTCCACGTCCTACACCTGGAATTTAATTCGCACGCAAGGACAGAAGGTGGATTGGAATAGAATAGTATGGTTTGCCCAAGCTATCCCTAGACAATCCTTCATAACTTGGCTTGCCATTCGCGATCGTCTAGCCATAGGAGACCGTTGTCGTCAATGGAGAATAGTTCAATCGTGTGTCCTATGCGGCGAGCCAAATGAGATTCGAGATCACCTCTTCTTCGGCTGCCCTTTCTCGTTCACAGTCTGGTCACTCCTTTGCTCTCGTCTTTTAGGATCTCGGAGAAATCCAGATTGGCAAATCACTCTCAACTCGATTAAACACAACCGTCTAAGTGGACCGGATGGCATGATACTTCGACTAGTTTTCCAGGCTTCGATCTACGGTTTGTGGAAAGAACGCAATGAGCGACGACACCAAGGACCTCACCGCTCCCCTCAACACATCGCACATGTCATCCGCAAGGGAATTAGTAACTGTCTCGTCTCGCTTAATAAAGACTCGACCACCACTTGTTCTGACCTCACTGATCGCTGGAGCTCTTTGCGGCCGTAATTGCAAACTCTACGCTAAGAATTTCCCCCCTTTATGCTCTGTTTTTCCTTTATCTTTAAAAATGCTATCTGCTTGCCTAGACTATCTCTGTTTTTAGTCTTTAACAAACTCTGTACATAACTTTTTTTTGTTGATCAATAATAATCACATTACAAAAAAAAAAAGATGTGTATTAATGTTTTTTTGTTTTTAATGAGATGTCAGTTTCTAAAAGCACAAAAAAAAATCTGATGTGTCAACATATGGAGAGACTCTAGTGTTATTATAGTATTGATACTCTTTTGTATCATATTAAATGATGTTTTAATAAAAAAAAATGTTTTAATTTAAATAATGTTTTACATTATTAATACAAAATTATAATTTTTTTTATTTGATTTGATAAAAGCTTTTGTAAGAGATGTCTAAAAGTAACCTAAAAAAAACATATGGACATAACCCAAAAAATGAAAAAAAAAAAACACCATTATAAAAAAGTTAGTCATAGCAAAAAAATGCGCTTGAAAAAAAATGTGAATCAGAAACATCTGAGACCATCTCCAATAGTAGAACCCCCTAAGGGGTTCTTTCCAAATTTTTATTAATAAATTTTGGTAAAATGAAAGTTTAAAACCTCCTTAATAAATTTTAAGTTTTGGCTCCTCCAAAGGTAGAACCTCACTTGGGGTTCTTAAAAAAAAAAAATTAATTAATTTTCTTAAGTTTAATTTAATTTGTAAATTAAATTATAAACATACTATATTTTATAAAACCAAAATTTTATTGTATTTTATAAAATTTAAAACGTACAAAATATTGCAAAAACTTCAGGAAGAAGAAGTTTAGAATTTTAAAATCTTTAAAAAAAAAATTAATATGTAAAAACTCTAATTTATTAATATGTAAGAAAAAAAGTTTAGAATTTTAAAGTTGAAGTTATGAAAAAGTTTTTTTTGATAAAAAGATTAAGAATTTTGTTTTTTTAAGTTAAAGTTAAGAAAATCTGGCAAAAAAAAAATCTGGCGAATTAGGAGTTGACACATGGCATGAACAGTGTAAGAACCCCTCTTAAGAACCCGTTCTAAAAGTTCTTATTTAAGAACCGGTTCTCACACTGTTCACAATTATTTATTTATTTATTTATTTTTTGATCTAAGGACCTCTTAAGATACACCGTTGGAGGTGCTCTGAGATGCGTCTCTCGCAAAAGTGTCAGGTAATCAGGTGTTCGATCAAACTGAGGTTTATCAACTAGCCTCATTCCATCCATATATTTCGCCATCTATAATATGCCTTTTGTCTAGTTCATACGGTTAACCGTTACTCAGAGTTCGTCTCTTGTCTTATGACTCGAGTCTCTCGTGTAATCAGATATTGGTATCAGAGCCTAACAACCTATGTTTGAGGGAAAGAAGCTTTGTTTATGACGGATTGTTTTGAATATTCTGAAAACTAATTCTCAAAAATGTCAATTTCAAATCCTTTAGCTATAGATTCTCAGTTTGCAATTTCTACTTTACAAAAACCAAAAAACCAAAAAAATAGTTCCGATATAAATTCTCTTTACGAAATAGAATATGTTCCAGGCGATCGTCTGCCTGAAACAACACTTCCACTGGTGAATCCATACGAGTTCTTTGCCAGAAAACCCAGTGTTTTCTCGATAAAGAACGTCCGTGAGCTCATACAACCTTCGGCAAGCCGAAGAGTCCGGGAATACGTTCAATCCAGCAAGTTCTCATCTTGCCAAGTCCCAGCCACGGAAGAGGAGCAATTCATTTCTCTCAACATCCCAGAAGTGCTTCCACGATTATGGCGTCAACAAGGATACACCCATCTCCACTTTGGAGTGGTGCGTATCGGGCTAACCCTACACGCCCGTAAAGGTCTGCCGGTTATCGCAAGAATCGCTCTAGTCGACTCTCGGCTAAAGTCATATCAACAGGCCTGCATCGGTACGGTTCAGACAACATTAAACGCCGGAACAGTATTCATAACGCTGTTTCCCAACTTCAACGTCTCTTTGCAAGATCCGAACCTACTCAAGACGCTCAAGGTCCAGCTTCAGCTGATCGGACTGCCTATGCAAGAGAAGAGTGTTATCGCAACACTACATCACCAAATTGTATATCGTGTTCAAGACCATGCTCTTGACCTCGTCCTACCCTCCTCTGACGAAGCGCTATATCTAGAAGTCACATCGGCTTCGCAAGCGCCAAGCACAACGCAAATTCCTCGACAGATCTCTCGAGAGGAATTGATAAAGAAGATACCAGAGTCATGGGTAACAAGCTATGAAAAGCTACATCAAGCGACTCAAGCACCGGTCCAAACATCTGAAGCCAGATTCCATTCGCGAAGCGATGGAACAACGGAAATCATATTCGACAAACCGAGATCTTCATCATCTCGGAAACAACTGTTCACACAATTTGCAATCCAAATTGATGAACACGAATTCCACGGACCATACCGAGACCAAAATCCAAAGCCGGTCTCCTTCGGACAATACGGACAAGTCGTATATCCTTTCAAGGATGAAAACGGCCATCAATATTTTGATGTCTGTTCTTGCTCGGCTTGCACAGAAAATTATTATGAGTCCGATGACGAAATCCGCCAACGGCGCAGAAAGAAGAAGGATCCCCTGTACAAAAGATATCTAGACGGAGATCCTACAGTAGGTCCTCTCGGAGAAGGCAACGGAAGATACGACTTCATAGTCGAATACTCTAATCAAAAAGAGTCATCCGTGCCGGAAATCATGATGATGGAAGACGACAACTTTCCTCCACCAAAGGACTTCATCACCGACAACATATCCCACTCTCCAAAAGTACTTTCAAGTGCAATCAGTCCTTCAGGACCGAGTCAATTAAGTCAAGGAGAAAAGGTGCTCAATTGGCAAACGGAAAATGCCATGGCACAAAACCGACTGCTTATTACGATCAATCACAAAATCGATCAGTTTGCAGAATATTCGAAGAGATTGAGTGGTCTTCAAAACTCGATCTCAGAAATCGAGAGTCGGTTAAATACCCTCCACAAAGAGATGATGTCTATGGCCAAACATATGATGGTCAACACCACTCAATTTCAAGGCAAAGAAGCTGAGATGATCAATCTCAGGTTTCAACTAAAAGACCTTCAAAAGTGCCTCGAAAGTATGGTCCAGAACCAGCAAAGACCATACCATCCACATCTCGGGAGCATGTCATCAACGATGCCCATATACCCAGGATCGTACTCTCAAGGGTTTCTCTCAGGAGAACAATATGGGACGACAAGAAATCCAGTTTCTGGTTTCCTATCGTCTGATGAAGCGTTCACATCAAGATATGCTGTAACTCCTCCTGTCGGCGAGTTCAGACCACGACCCGTACGAGAAAGGGCAAGAAGGCAAAAGGAATCCGAATTCCGTGTCAATCCAACAACGACTCATAGATCTGCCTCCTCACACTCTAGTCAAGAGTCTCCTGATCGCGATAGAAGAAAAGGAAAGGAGATAGGCATAATCGAGTCTACAGAGTCTACAGAGTTTACGATGTCTAGTCTGCTAAATCAATTAGCGGAACAAGACGAAAGAGCAAAAGAGCCAGAGTCCGCTCAATCGCAAATACCACCGGCAAAAACGTCTCATCCAACACCGGTGATTATTAACCTCTCAGATTCAAGCTCAAGCTCATCTTACAAGACTGACTCTGAAGATGAATCACTACCAAAGCAGTTTGCTATTGGAGAACCATCAAAGACAGAGCCAGACATAGACGAAGTGTTCTCTGACGACGAGATGAATGGAACACCCATTCAAGAACAAGAAAGGCCAACAAAGCAGTTCGCCTCAAAAGTCGTGACGTTTACGTTTGACGATATTCCCTTCGAAAGATGGAATGATCGTTTAGACGAATTCCACGCATGGATGAATTCTGAGGTTATCACCTCAACCTCACACCTCGTCATACAACAATTCACTGCACGGTTCTCAGGTGCACTCAAAGAATGGTGGAATTCGCTTGGCGAATACAGACAGCAGCAAGTCTATCAGACCACCATACCATTACTACTCGGAGAAATTCATCGGGAATTCATAGGCACCCCGAAACACCTCAAAGATCAATTACAAGAGGATTTCTTCGCAGCAAAATGTTGTTCGCTTAAGAAGAGAGATCTTGCGAAACATTTCGAGCAACAAACACGGAGATACTATGCGCTAAACGGTCTCAATAACCCGAGCCTGAAGCAAGTCTACTTATCATCTATTGATGATTATCTGAGCCAACAAACAAAACTCAATATCAAAGAGCAAGGCCAGACGGTAGAAGAAATCTCCATCGGACAAATCCAACAATACGTCTTCAGGACGTTGGACAAACTATGCAAGCAAAAGGAATTCTGGACTGAGTTCATGGATAACTCAAAGCATTTATCCAAAGTCTGTGAAAGACCAGATTTGTCGATTAAATGTTCAAAGTCCAAAAAAGGCTGCATGTGTAAAGGAAAAGGCGAGGCTCGCCGTTCCAAAAGAACAAATAAGTTCCGATTCAAAAAGTTCGGACGCAGACGGTTCTTCAGAAGGAAACAATCCTTCAAAAGGGAGACAAAGTGCTTTCTATGCAACAAAGAAGGGCACTTCGCCAAAAACTGTCCTAACAGTTCAAAGAAGAAACGACAATATCTCATCAGCTCAATATCAAAGCTGGCAAAAGATATTGATCTTGACAATCATGATCTCGAATCAGTGTTGTCTTATGACAGCGACGAACAAGATGCCATTTGTGGCTACTCAGATTCTGACACCTCAGAATCCGACGATGAGGAAGAATGCTGTTTCAAGATTGCTCAAACGCCTCAACAAGAAGAGATACAATCTCCTCACCTACCGGTGACAATCTTTGATCCTGCAAAGAAAGAGGAACCAGTTCATGCTATCGCTTTCATAGACACGGGAGCTCATACAACGATAATGAATCCCAAGGTACTTTCCTCTACCATGTGGCACCCGTACCAGCAAGAGTTCAGGGTAGCAAATTCAGGATCGTTATCAATCAAGCTCAAATCGAAGCCGATCACTATAGAGCTATTTCCGGGTTGTCAAATAACTACGGAAGTCCTAGGGTCCTCCGCTCCTGGAAAGGACATTATTCTAGGATGGGACTCGTATTACGAGCTGAAGAAGAGCTTCGACATCTCAATCGAACCAAGAGGTATAAGATGGAAATCTTATTTCAAAGCGTTCACAACGATACCTAGAATGTTCGCGATTGAAGAGCTTCAGTCCCATGATTTCAACAAAATAAAAGAAGAAATCACTGCGAGTTCATGCGCAAACTCTCATACGGAGTTCCTACGTATATGCAAAAACCCACTGTGGTTAAACGAGGAATTCTTCGTGTCACTGCCATTCAAGGAGAATATCCACACGACACCTACAAAGGCAAGTCACGCAGGAATGCCCCCAGTGTTGCTCAAACAAGCAAACGAAGAATGTGACCAGCTAGTCAGCCAAAAGGTGGTCTCACCAACAAATTCTCCGTGGGCATGCAAGGCATTTTATGTCAATAATAGAGCTGAACAAGCACGAGGAAAACTAAGGCTAGTCATTGACTATAAGCCGCTGAACCAGTACCTCCAAGATGTCAAGTTCCCATTGCCAAACAAAAGGGCGCTGTTTCAACATCTACAAGGTGCGACTCTGTTCTCAAAGTTTGACCTAAAATCCGGTTTCTGGCAAATCGGTATTGCACCAGAAGAAAGATACAAGACAGCTTTCTGTCTGCCCAACCGACATCTACAATGGAATGTCCTACCATTCGGCCTCAAGACGGCGCCATCGCTATTCCAACAGGCTATGCTAAAGATATTCAAGCCCCTGCTTCATACAGCACTAATCTACATAGACGATATCCTTCTATTCTCGTCAAGTCACGAAGATCATGTTCGAACTCTACAACAGTTCCAGAACATCGTGAAGGATCATGGAATAATGCTATCGGCCCGAAAAATGATCATAGCCCAGCCCAACATCGATTTCCTTGGAATGGATATTGCTAATGGGCAATTCACCCCTCAGGCCCATCTAGCCACGACGCTTCTGGAGTTTCCAGACAGCGACCTCTCGAAGAGACAAGTCCAACAGTTCCTTGGGGTAATTAATTACCTCAGTGACTTTATTCCGCAATTATCGCAGCTGACGCGTCCACTACAAAAGATGCTATCCAAAAATCCTCCTTTATGGACTACCAGACAAACGGATGCAGTCAAAAGACTAAAGTTGGAGATAATAAAGCTGCCACCTTTAAAGATTCCCTGCGAAGGCACGCGTGTTCTACAAACAGACGCAAGTGATAAGTATTGGGGTTCAATACTGTTCGAAGAGATTGACGGGAAACGTCAAATCTGTGGATATAAAAGCGGACGCTTTAAAGATTCCGAACTCCACTATCACTCCACGTTCAAAGAGATCTTAGCTGTAAAGAAGGCCATCGAGAAATTTGAGTTCCATTTGATTGGACACAAATTTCGCATCGAGATGGACATGTCATCCTTCCCGAAGATGTTACAATTCAAGCAAAAGATGGTCCCACATCAACAGTTGCTAAGATGGAGCGAATGGTTCTCAAAATACGACTTCGTATCCTTCTATTTAAAGGGCACAAAGAACATCCTTGCCGACATGCTAAGCCGGAGCCCGCTGAAGGAGATACAGATGATGGCAAGCTCATCGGCAACCGAAAAAGAATACTATGACTTCGGTGCCAACATGCCAGAAGATGCTCACCAGCTTGTCAACATGAAGATCATCCACGAGCATCTCAAAGAAAGGATCTTCCGGTACCAGTCAATCATCCTATCAAAGTACGGTGTCCGATGTCAACACATCTGATATGCTCAATTTAATACCCTAAAGTACTAAAGCAGTTGTAATAGTATAGCTAGGGGTCGAACCACAGAAGACTCACAGAAACGCACAATAGATTCTATAGTGTCGAATTACGCTAAGCCAAACAGTTGTAATTAAAAGCAGTGCAGAAATTAAACGAGATGTAAATCAATTGGTAAATATAGGCTCAGGGTTTTTCTCAGGAAATCAGTGAATGCAGACTAACTAACTAACAGGATTCAGATTTAGCGCAGTTCTTGAACTCAAATCACTAAAATATAGCTAACCAACTCTCGTTGCGAAAACTATCTAAATCTAAATCCCAAGAATTCCAAATCTCTTTGCGAATCCTAAATTCTAAATCAGCTTTAATATCAGGTTTGATATGTTCACAAATCAATTAAACCAAATCTCTTTGCGAATAATCAATTTGCTCACCTAGGTTCTATCAGGTAATTAATCGCACTCTCGTGCCTAATCAATTATCCTAAGATCTAAGTTCCAGATTCGTCAACCTAGAATTAGCTATGAACACAACCTAAGGTGAAGAACTAATTCAGATGGTGAATCCTAAACAGATAATTAACCTAGCATTCAAAGAAATCCTTTATGAGAAAACCCTAAACCTAAAGTGGATCTACTCAGACATGGCAATTGAATCAAAAGACATGTTTGAATAAATCATCAATAGAATAAGAAGAAGGGTTTAGAGATCTGATCTCGGACGAAGGGAGATTCAGACTTGTCTCTCTAAAACCAAAGTAAAAATCAAACACAGAAAATAAAAGCATAAAAAGGCATTAACAGGCCTAGAAAAGCATAGCCTAAACAATGGCTGTAAAATCCTATTTATAACCTAAATCACGATTTGGGGTCTTCTTGTAATTATTAAAGACTTCTGGGCACTTTTGCAATTCCTCAAGTCTTGGAAAACTCGCGGGTTGTGTCTTGCTGCGCTGAGTGTCGATCGATACCAAGGGGTATCGATCGATGCTCTACGTGAATTCAGGTTCTCAGCGACACGATCTTTAGCTCTGCTACAAACTGCTCCAGAAAGCTCCAATACTTCCAATAATCCTCCAAACGTGCTATGACCTGTAAAAGACTCTAAAAAGACTCCAAAATACTATAAAGACTCTATAAAAAGGACTTATATCATGGCTTAAATAGGGTAAAAACCATGATATATCAACTCCCCCAGACTTAGCCTTTTGCTTGCCCTCAAGCAAATAGAAGACTAAACCAGAAAAAGAGGTTTGAAAACGTAGAGACTCACCTATTCCTGAACCATCGAAATGACCCTTTTCCCAAGTACCCAAATGTCACCTGATCAGCTTTCGATCTAACCACCATGTACTTCTCCGTAGACATTTGCAGTTTTTCCAGACTCCACACAAAATCCCACAGCATTGTTCAAGTAAAGCCCTCATCGCCAGTTTCATCTCTGCAGCTAATATTTAAGAACCTTCTAGACTCTTTACCAGACAATATCTTGACAAAGGAACCACCCTTTTCACATTTTTTTGTATCAATTTCTCTCCTCCAGACTTATTTCTTATTATATCCTTATTATTTTTTTTATTTTCAGCTTAGCATATACATATCAAGGTAGGAGACGCGAGTATTGATGGTGTTTGCCACCAAATCCCCGGTTCTTCCCTCTCTATGTATCAAAGGATGTAGGCGAATAATGGCATCATAGGAAAATCCTAGCCTCGCTTCCAATCCTTTGTGTGATCATCCCCTCTTAAGTAGAATAATGGGATCGCTGGAAATTTTCCTAACCCTCTACTCAGAAGAAAATCATTTCAATCTTTTATGCTCTTAATCTATCAACTTATTTCAGGGGAGAGAGATACCATAATTCTAAACACACGGGTTCCTTTATCAGATATGAATGATGAATCAAGCTCTATGAACACTAACCACATTGATGAAGTGCAAAAATTTGGCTCAGGCTTCAGAAGAACTCTGCTGGAGACATGGATGTTTTCTAGTCAACTGGTCAGCCTTTGGATTTTTCATTAGTCGATCTAGAACTGATCCTGTAACACTGTGCACTCAAAAACAAAATCAAATCAATAGGTTCAAGCACAGGATCATCATCTCCAACAAATTTTGACTCAATAAAACAGTTTTGACTCGATAAAACGACTGACTCTAAGAAAAACGAAAACAATGTCAGCAGACACCTCCCCCAGACTTGAACAACACTGTCCTCAGTGTTATCTAGCCTAGAGTCAGTGAAAGAAACAAAGAAAAAGGATAGAACGAAGAGAAACAAGAAATTACCATTCTGGAACAGTCGGTGTCGATCGACACACGGCATGGTATCGATCGATACCATGCTTAGATCGACTTTGTGAATTTTCATCCGCGATTGGTGTCGATCGATACCATAGGGGTATCGATCGATGCTTAGGCGATTTCGAGTTGCTCCTTGTTCATCCTGACACAGACTCAAAACAAACGAAAATAAAAATAAAAACGAATCAAAAACATACTCACCAGTGGGTTGCCTCCCACCAAGCGCTCGTTTAACGTCAATAGCTTGACTGTAACGCCCTTCAGGCTGGATAAGAGTGAGAGCTTGCACCAAAACAGGCTCCATCACTTGACATTACTAGCTTCAGAGTTCTGCTTAGCATGCTGTCCACAAATTCCTGCCCTTTCTCTTTCAGCTCAGAAGTAAGAAGGACTCTGGCCTTGGAGAATGGCTTCAAGGCTCCCTTGCATTTGACCTTGTAATCAATCGAATTCCCATCACACTTCTGAGGAATCAGAGTGACATGGGGATTCTCGACCTTTTTGTTCTTGGCCTTCTTCTTCTTTGTTGCCTTAGTCTTCTTCTTGGGGATGTTGGGCGGTTCAGCTGGAACGTCTGTGACAGTAGGCTCATCAGGAGGCTCTTCCAGAAGATCAATTGCTAGCGACTCTCCTGTGATAACTTTGATGCTAGAGGCACGTGTGGGAATACTCCTAGGTGGAATGACATCATAGTAGACATCACTGTCAATGTAAGAGAAAGATAGTCTCTTATTAGGTGTGTCTATGATCGCGCCTGCAGTAGCCATGAACGGTCGTCCCAGGAGTATAGGCATACGAGATATTGCACCCATCTCTACAACCTGAAAATCAGTAGGCACCAGACAGTCTCCTACTTTGACCAGCAAACCATGGATAGTACCGTGTGGAAGCGAGGTGGAGTTGTTCGCGAATGTGATAGATGCCTCTGGTGATCGAATATCAGCTCCTAACCGCTCTGCAATTGCCCTTGAGATGACATTGACACTAGCCCCTGAGTCGACAAGAGACTCTTTGAAATTAACTCCTGAGATGGAGCATGGAACAGCGAATTTCCCTGGGTCTTCCCTCTGTGTCAATTTCCGTGGTTGTAGTGAATTGCGAACTCTTTCTCCTATCACCTCACGTGATTTCTTGGCTTCTGGTTCTTTCTGCGAGGGGTATCGATCGATACCAGGTAGGGTATCGATCGACGCCATGCGATTTGAATCGTTTCTGACAGGTACATCTTCATCAGAAAGAAGCTCCACGTTCGGGTTATCCAGCATATACTGTAGTCTAGCAATCTCCCATTCCTCCCTTGTCAGCTTAGGAACCATAGGATAAGGCATCCTGGTTACATACACTCGTTCTGCAACGACCTTAGGCACCACAGTCGAAGTTTCAACTGTTTCCTCAGAAATCGCCCCGGTATCGACCGATACCAATGGGGTATCGATCGATACACGGGTTTTCGAATCCATTCGAGCAGATGTCTGGGCTGGTATCGATCGATACTGGGAAGTATCGATCGATGCTTGTGCGATTTCAGGAATGGCTTCGAGATTTTCTGCACGTAAGCTGATGGCATTGACGTGTGCATTGTGTGATTGAACCGCCTTTCCCTTGGAATTTGCTGCAGTCTGAGCTACTTGCGTCTCCAGCATCCTGTGGCTCGTATTTAGTGCCTCGATCCTTCCACTCAAATCGGTGTACATGGTGTCCATCTTACCAGTGAAGGTGGCTGTCATCTTCTCCTGCCCTTGAACCAGGTGTTCAAGCATAGCCTCAATCTTACTCTCAGGAGCTTTGGGTGGTGGGGATTGGTACCCTCCTTGCTGAGCATTGTTGGTGAAGTTTCGATTGGAGTTGTATCCGAATCGCTGACCCTGAAAACCAGAACCACCTATGTAGTTAACATCTTCCACCTCATTCTCAGTAGCAAAGTGGACGGCCTTTGTTGTCCTTCCCAGCAGAAGACTGTGCATAGAATCCAGCTGAGCTTTCACTTCAGCGATCTGCGACCCATCCTGATTACCAGCCAGCCTCTTGCGCTCGAAATCTGCGCTCTTGGTGCTACTACTAGAGGCAAAGTTCTCGATCAACACAATAGCATCCTCAGGATATCTGGTGTTGAAATTACCATTGCTCGAAGAGTCCAGACCCATCTGATATCTCCAATCTACTCCTCTGAAGAAGATACCCAGCAGCTGCACATCAGAGTATCCATGATGTGGACAATCTCTCTGGTACGATCTGAATCTTGTCCAAGCAGCCTTGAACGCCTCAGTAGGTCCTTGAGAAAAAGTGGAGATCTTATTCCTCAGATCTTCAGATCTTCCGTCATCGTAGAAGTTAATCAGGAAGGCTCTCTTGGTGTCCTCCCAATTAGTTAGCGATCCAGGAGATAGCTGCCTCAGCCAGTAAGTAGCTTCTCCACCCAGAGAGTAGGGGAAGAGCTTGCAGAAGAGGTAGTCGTAGGACACTCCATTGCTCTTGATGCTAGTGACCAAGTCCTCGAACTTCTCTACATGGTCCATTGGATGTTCATGAGGAAGACCATGAAAGAGATGCTGTCCCACTAGAGTGAAGTAAGCAGGCTTCAGCTCAAAGTCATTCCTCTCAAACGCAGGAGGACGAATTGCTGACCGATTGGCGAAAAACTGCTCTGGCCTGTTGTACTCACCAATCGTCCTTCCACGATTAACCACAGCATTCCCTGCGTTGGCGCACCCAGCTGGCGCGATAATCTCAACAACCGCAGCAGGGACAACGATGTTACCAGCTTCATCAAGTCGCTGCCCTCTCTCATTACACACGTGACCCTCTTGGTCTCTCAGAATTCCAGCTTCATCAGCTCTTAAAACCACTGGGTTGTTCATCCCTGATGTTTGCTTGGTCTTTCTGTTTGTGCGTTCCACAAACGCTAGCTGTTCCAATGACAGTTCAACTAGCTGTGTGCTCTTGTTGCTTCTGGTTTCACGAACAGGCATACACCTGCAAACAAAACACTAGGCAAAGCACGTAAGTAACCAAAAAAAAACGTTGAGTATCGATTGATACCAAGTGGTGTCGACAGATACCAACAAAAGAAGACGACGAGTATCGACCGATACTACAGAGTATCGATCGATACCGACGAACTTAGTCGAAATTCTAAACTAAAATCTAATGGCAAATTGAGTCCCCGGCAACGGCGCCAAAATTGATATGCTCAATTTAATACCCTAAAGTACTAAAGCAGTTGTAATAGTATAGCTAGGGGTCGAACCACAGAAGACTCACAGAAACGCACAATAGATTCTATAGTGTCGAATTACGCTAAGCCAAACAGTTGTAATTAAAAGCAGTGCAGAAATTAAACGAGATGTAAATCAATTGGTAAATATAGGCTCAGGGTTTTTCTCAGGAAATCAGTGAATGCAGACTAACTAACTAACAGGATTCAGATTTAGCGCAGTTCTTGAACTCAAATCACTAAAATATAGCTAACCAACTCTCGTTGCGAAAACTATCTAAATCTAAATCCCAAGAATTCCAAATCTCTTTGCGAATCCTAAATTCTAAATCAGCTTTAATATCAGGTTTGATATGTTCACAAATCAATTAAACCAAATCTCTTTGCGAATAATCAATTTGCTCACCTAGGTTCTATCAGGTAATTAATCGCACTCTCGTGCCTAATCAATTATCCTAAGATCTAAGTTCCAGATTCGTCAACCTAGAATTAGCTATGAACACAACCTAAGGTGAAGAACTAATTCAGATGGTGAATCCTAAACAGATAATTAACCTAGCATTCAAAGAAATCCTTTATGAGAAAACCCTAAACCTAAAGTGGATCTACTCAGACATGGCAATTGAATCAAAAGACATGTTTGAATAAATCATCAATAGAATAAGAAGAAGGGTTTAGAGATCTGATCTCGGACGAAGGGAGATTCAGACTTGTCTCTCTAAAACCAAAGTAAAAATCAAACACAGAAAATAAAAGCATAAAAAGGCATTAACAGGCCTAGAAAAGCATAGCCTAAACAATGGCTGTAAAATCCTATTTATAACCTAAATCACGATTTGGGGTCTTCTTGTAATTATTAAAGACTTCTGGGCACTTTTGCAATTCCTCAAGTCTTGGAAAACTCGCGGGTTGTGTCTTGCTGCGCTGAGTGTCGATCGATACCAAGGGGTATCGATCGATGCTCTACGTGAATTCAGGTTCTCAGCGACACGATCTTTAGCTCTGCTACAAACTGCTCCAGAAAGCTCCAATACTTCCAATAATCCTCCAAACGTGCTATGACCTGTAAAAGACTCTAAAAAGACTCCAAAATACTATAAAGACTCTATAAAAAGGACTTATATCATGGCTTAAATAGGGTAAAAACCATGATATATCAACATCGCGCCACTTGGCATACATACAGATCACCCGTACGCCCATCTCTACAGAATAGAGAGCACTAAT
Source organism: Eutrema japonicum (assembly GCA_030161315.1). Classification (NCBI taxonomy): domain Eukaryota; kingdom Viridiplantae; phylum Streptophyta; class Magnoliopsida; order Brassicales; family Brassicaceae; genus Eutrema; species Eutrema japonicum. Next base: position 38,524,427 of record BSQW01000001.1, read on the forward strand.
ATGCCAGAGGAAGTCCTCTGTTTCCTTTGGTATATATGTTCTGTATACACCATTGGCGTCACCTTCGACATCCACTGGCTCTACCAGTTCGTCAACTCGCGACAAGGTCAAAAGGACTGCCTCTCAACGTTTCTAACTTGGTTCGCGCCACTAAGCGCCTGGAGTGGTAAACTTAGACGGTCAGCAAAGACGGTGAACATATCGTACAAAAGGCTAAAAGGACAAGGGTGTCTCAACCCTTTCTTTAATCCTCATACGATATACTTCTTCCACCGCCCCATACAAGTCAATATCAAAAGCAACAAGATGCATGCGTTGCCGACGCTGATCCACCACGACGACTACAACAAAGGCATGCGACCAGACTTCAACGTCTATGAGACCAAAGGGTTCGAGGAATTCCAGAACCATGCGTTTCGCCTCAATAGTGCTACGCAGAAGTTCCCTATTCCCTTCAACCTAAATTGGAGCTACTATCCAATTGATTACCAGATGAGTCTAGACGAAGACCTACAGTACTTCGAAAGCAAGCCAGCCCATAAGCTAATCCAGCAGAAGACGACACCAGATCCAGAACCAACGACGGTTCTGCCAGAATACTTCCAAGATGCACAGTCCCCAGACGATTCGATGAATATAGACGAGATCGGGAAGAAGTTCGGTTTAAACAAAGACGAGCCTCTAGAAGATTTCGCCGAACCAGAAATCGAGTTCAAGTGTCCAGATGACTATTACGGCTGCTGCGAGGAACACATCACCGAGTTCGAGATAGATCATTAAGATTCGTCTTAATAATCTAATTATGTATAATTATGTGTGTAAGCGATATATAATCGCAATAATTAATGTATAATAAAGTGTGATGTAAGCGATGATGTAATCGCAATTAGGTGTGATGTAAGCGATGATGTCATCGCTCTAAATAAAGTAGATAGGTGTGATGTAAGCAATGATGTCATTGCTGAGGTAAGCGCTTATGTCAGCGCTCTAAACCTCCTATAAATATGTGTGTACCCCCTTGTGAAATATCATCTCATTTTCCCCTTAAAAACCTCTCTCTAGCTTTCTCTCTCTATGAATCACTAAAAACTCTCTCTAGTTTTCAGACTTCTCTACGAGATGTCATAAGCTCTGTAGCTTTCTCTCTCTCATGGGTTGGGTGATCACTCTCTATTGATTCTGTTTATCTCGTGCGATCGATGAGCGAATCGATTAACCGTGATGACTGTCAATACGACGGTTGTGACGGCCAATACGGTGGTTGTGGGGGGCGATAGGATTCCTAACAGTGGTTGAGCCCGAGGCCAGGTAGTGCCGTTTATGCTCCCTTTACCTGGAACCTATCAGATCCCATAGCTATCAACACGGCTATCACGATCTTCAACACGACTAGTTCATACGGTTAACCGTTACTCAGAGTTCGTCTCTTGTCTTATGACTCGAGTCTCTCGTGTAATCAAATACTTACGAGATGTCATAAGCTCTGTAGCTTTCTCTCTCTCATGGGTTGGGTGATCACTCTCTATTGATTCTGTTTGTAGAACACGCGTGCCTTCGCAGGGAATCTTTAAAGGTGGCAGCTTTATTATCTCCAACTTTAGTCTTTTGACTGCATCCGTTTGTCTGGTAGTCCATAAAGGAGGATTTTTGGACAGCATCTTTTGTAGTGGACGCGTCAGCTGCGATAATTGCGGAATAAAGTCACTGAGGTAATTAATTACCCCAAGGAACTGTTGGACTTGTCTCTTCGAGAGGTCGCTGTCTGGAAACTCCAGAAGCGTCGTGGCTAGATGGGCCTGAGGGGTGAATTGCCCATTAGCAATATCCATTCCAAGGAAATCGATGTTGGGCTGGGCTATGATCATTTTTCGGGCCGATAGCATTATTCCATGATCCTTCACGATGTTCTGGAACTGTTGTAGAGTTCGAACATGATCTTCGTGACTTGACGAGAATAGAAGGATATCGTCTATGTAGATTAGTGCTGTATGAAGCAGGGGCTTGAATATCTTTAGCATAGCCTGTTGGAATAGCGATGGCGCCGTCTTGAGGCCGAATGGTAGGACATTCCATTGTAGATGTCGGTTGGGCAGACAGAAAGCTGTCTTGTATCTTTCTTCTGGTGCAATACCGATTTGCCAGAAACCGGATTTTAGGTCAAACTTTGAGAACAGAGTCGCACCTTGTAGATGTTGAAACAGCGCCCTTTTGTTTGGCAATGGGAACTTGACATCTTGGAGGTACTGGTTCAGCGGCTTATAGTCAATGACTAGCCTTAGTTTTCCTCGTGCTTGTTCAGCTCTATTATTGACATAAAATGCCTTGCATGCCCACGGAGAATTTGTTGGTGAGACCACCTTTTGGCTGACTAGCTGGTCACATTCTTCGTTTGCTTGTTTGAGCAACACTGGGGGCATTCCTGCGTGACTTGCCTTTGTAGGTGTCGTGTGGATATTCTCCTTGAATGGCAGTGACACGAAGAATTCCTCGTTTAACCACAGTGGGTTTTTGCATATACGTAGGAACTCCGTATGAGAGTTTGCGCATGAACTCGCAGTGATTTCTTCTTTTATTTTGTTGAAATCATGGGACTGAAGCTCTTCAATCGCGAACATTCTAGGTATCGTTGTGAACGCTTTGAAATAAGATTTCCATCTTATACCTCTTGGTTCGATTGAGATGTCGAAGCTCTTCTTCAGCTCGTAATACGAGTCCCATCCTAGAATAATGTCCTTTCCAGGAGCGGAGGACCCTAGGACTTCCGTAGTTATTTGACAACCCGGAAATAGCTCTATAGTGATCGGCTTCGATTTGAGCTTGATTGATAACGATCCTGAATTTGCTACCCTGGACTCTTGCTGGTACGGGTGCCACATGGTAGAGGAAAGTACCTTGGGATTCATTATCGTTGTATGAGCTCCCGTGTCTATGAAAGCGATAGCATGAACTGGTTCCTCTTTCTTTGCAGGATCAAAGATTGTCACCGGTAGGTGAGGAGATTGTATCTCTTCTTGTTGAGGCGTTTGAGCAATCTTGAAACAGCATTCTTCCTCATCGTCGGATTCTGAGGTGTCAGAATCTGAGTAGCCACAAATGGCATCTTGTTCGTCGTTGTCATAAGACAACACTGATTCGAGATCATGATTGTCAAGATCAATATCTTTTGCCAGCTTTGATATTGAGCTGATGAGATATTGTCGTTTCTTCTTTGAACTGTTAGGACAGTTTTTGGCGAAGTGCCCTTCTTTGTTGCATAGAAAGCACTTTGTCTCCCTTTTGAAGGATTGTTTCCTTCTGAAGAACCGTCTGCGTCCGAACTTTTTGAATCGGAACTTATTTGTTCTTTTGGAACGGCGAGCCTCGCCTTTTCCTTTACACATGCAGCCTTTTTTGGACTTTGAACATTTAATCGACAAATCTGGTCTTTCACAGACTTTGGATAAATGCTTTGAGTTATCCATGAACTCAGTCCAGAATTCCTTTTGCTTGCATAGTTTGTCCAACGTCCTGAAGACGTATTGTTGGATTTGTCCGATGGAGATTTCTTCTACCGTCTGGCCTTGCTCTTTGATATTGAGTTTTGTTTGTTGGCTCAGATAATCATCAATAGATGATAAGTAGACTTGCTTCAGGCTCGGGTTATTGAGACCGTTTAGCGCATAGTATCTCCGTGTTTGTTGCTCGAAATGTTTCGCAAGATCTCTCTTCTTAAGCGAACAACATTTTGCTGCGAAGAAATCCTCTTGTAATTGATCTTTGAGGTGTTTCGGGGTGCCTATGAATTCCCGATGAATTTCTCCGAGTAGTAATGGTATGGTGGTCTGATAGACTTGCTGCTGTCTGTATTCGCCAAGCGAATTCCACCATTCTTTGAGTGCACCTGAGAACCGTGCAGTGAATTGTTGTATGACGAGGTGTGAGGTTGAGGTGATAACCTCAGAATTCATCCATGCGTGGAATTCGTCTAAACGATCATTCCATCTTTCGAAGGGAATATCGTCAAACGTAAACGTCACGACTTTTGAGGCGAACTGCTTTGTTGGCCTTTCTTGTTCTTGAATGGGTGTTCCATTCATCTCGTCGTCAGAGAACACTTCGTCTATGTCTGGCTCTGTCTTTGATGGTTCTCCAATAGCAAACTGCTTTGGTAGTGATTCATCTTCAGAGTCAGTCTTGTAAGATGAGCTTGAGCTTGAATCTGAGAGGTTAATAATCACCGGTGTTGGATGAGACGTTTTTGCCGGTGGTATTTGCGATTGAGCGGACTCTGGCTCTTTTGCTCTTTCGTCTTGTTCCGCTAATTGATTTAGCAGACTAGACATCGTAAACTCCGTAGACTCTGTAGACTCGATTATGCCTATCTCCTTTCCTTTTCTTCTATCGCGATCAGGAGACTCTTGACTAGAGTGTGAGGAGGCAGATCTATGAGTCGTTGTTGGATTGACACGGAATTCGGATTCCTTTTGCCTTCTTGCCCTTTCTCGTACGGGTCGTGGTCTGAACTCGCCGACAGGAGGAGTTACAGCATATCTTGATGTGAACGCTTCATCAGACGATAGGAAACCAGGAACTGGATTTCTTGTCGTCCCATATTGTTCTCCTGAGAGAAACTCTTGAGAGTACGATCCTGGGTATATGGGCATCGTTGATGACATGCTCCCGAGATGTGGATGGTATGGTCTTTGCTGGTTCTGGACCATACTTTCGAGGCACTTTTGAAGGTCTTTTAGTTGAAACCTGAGATTGATCATCTCAGCTTCTTTGCCTTGAAATTGAGTGGTGTTGACCATCATATGTTTGGCCATAGACATCATCTCTTTGTGGAGGGTATTTAACCGACTCTCGATTTCTGAGATCGAGTTTTGAAGACCACTCAATCTCTTCGAATATTCTGCAAACTGATCGATTTTGTGATTGATCGTAATAAGCAGTCGGTTTTGTGCCATGGCATTTTCCGTTTGCCAATTGAGCACCTTTTCTCCTTGACTTAATTGACTCGGTCCTGAAGGACTGATTGCACTTGAAAGTACTTTTGGAGAGTGGGATATGTTGTCGGTGATGAAGTCCTTTGGTGGAGGAAAGTTGTCGTCTTCCATCATCATGATTTCCGGCACGGATGACTCTTTTTGATTAGAGTATTCGACTATGAAGTCGTATCTTCCGTTGCCTTCTCCGAGAGGACCTACTGTAGGATCTCCGTCTAGATATCTTTTGTACAGGGGATCCTTCTTCTTTCTGCGCCGTTGGCGGATTTCGTCATCGGACTCATAATAATTTTCTGTGCAAGCCGAGCAAGAACAGACATCAAAATATTGATGGCCGTTTTCATCCTTGAAAGGATATACGACTTGTCCGTATTGTCCGAAGGAGACCGGCTTTGGATTTTGGTCTCGGTATGGTCCGTGGAATTCGTGTTCATCAATTTGGATTGCAAATTATGTGAACAGTTGTTTCCGAGATGATGAAGATCTCGGTTTGTCGAATATGATTTCCGTTGTTCCATCGCTTCGCGAATGGAATCTGGCTTCGGATGTTTGGACCGGTGCTTGAGTCGCTTGATGTAGCTTTTCATAGCTTGTTACCCATGACTCTGGTATCTTCTTTATCAATTCCTCTCGAGAGATCTGTCGAGGAATTTGCGTTGTGCTTGGCGCTTGCGAAGCCGATGTGACTTCTAGATATAGCGCTTCGTCAGAGGAGGGTAGGACGAGGTCAAGAGCATGGTCTTGAACACGATATACAATTTGGTGATGTAGTGTTGCGATAACACTCTTCTCTTGCATAGGCAGTCCGATCAGCTGAAGCTGGACCTTGAGCGTCTTGAGTAGGTTCGGATCTTGCAAAGAGACGTTGAAGTTGGGAAACAGCGTTATGAATACTGTTCCGGCGTTTAATGTTGTCTGAACCGTACCGATGCAGGCCTGTTGATATGACTTTAGCCGAGAGTCGACTAGAGCGATTCTTACGATAACCGGCAGACCTTTACGGGCGTGTAGGGTTAGCCCGATACGCACCACTCCAAAGTGGAGATGGGTGTATCCTTGTTGACGCCATAATCGTGGAAGCACTTCTGGGATGTTGAGAGAAATGAATTGCTCCTCTTCCGTGGCTGGGACTTGGCAAGATGAGAACTTGCTGGATTGAACGTATTCCCGGACTCTTCGGCTTGCCGAAGGTTGTATGAGCTCACGGACGTTCTTTATCGAGGAAACACTGGGTTTTCTGGCAAAGAACTCGTATGGATTCACCAGTGGAAGTGTTGTTTCAGGCAGACGATCGCCTGGAACATATTCTATTTCGTAAAGAGAATTTATATCGGAACTATTTTTTTGGTTTTTTGGTTTTTGTAAAGTAGAAATTGCAAACTGAGAATCTATAGCTAAAGGATTTGAAATTGACATTTTTGAGAATTAGTTTTCAGAATATTCAAAACAATCCGTCATAAACAAAGCTTCTTTCCCTCAAACATAGGTTGTTAGGCTCTGATACCAATATCTGATTACACGAGAGACTCGAGTCATAAGACAAGAGACGAACTCTGAGTAACGGTTAACCGTATGAACTAGTCGTGTTGAAGATCGTGATAGCCGTGTTGATAGCTATGGGATCTGATAGGTTCCAGGTAAAGGGAGCATAAACGGCACTACCTGGCCTCGGGCTCAACCACTGTTAGGAATCCTATCGCCCCCCACAACCACCGTATTGGCCGTCACGACCGTCGTATTGACAGTCATCACGGTTAATGCCATTTAAGTATTTGAAACAGAAAGGAAGTTGAGTTTTGCTCTACCTCCATACTATGGAGTCCATAGTTGTTTAGCCAAGAGATGTTTGTTAAAGTCCTTAAATGATTTGAAACCAAGACATCCCTCTATTTTAGAAGGACATATACCCAATGTAGTCTTTTAATACTCGACTTTTAACTTCACCAAAAATCTACCACATTTTTTTTTTGAATAATACTGTTAATATCATTAAAAATAAGAGCGGTTTGTAGTTAATTTACAGAAAATAGATTAACTAGCCTAGAGAAGAACCTTGCCAAAAAAAAAAGAACCAAAAATCTACCACAATACTTGCTAATTGCTGCATAAACTTTTCGAAAAACATGACATAACGTAAGTTGGGATGGTCTGAACTATCGATTTGATTATAATAATGTATATAAGTTTATGTATTTACCTTTTCTCCTAGCATAATAATGTTATCGAAAATTATGGCCTGCGGTCGTAAAGCCCGTGTTTTTTTGGCCATGGCGAGGCCTGCTGCCCAAACCAGTTTGAAAATAATCTAATACAACTGATTTTGGTTTATTTTCGATTTATTTTATGTACACGTAAGAACCGAGAAACATTGAATTATTAAAAATTATTTATGGTCCCATTGCCAAATGAATAAACTTCTTTTAATTCTAAATTTCAATCTCGCTTCCCTCCAAGATTATAAGAAATGGAACGCCATACCCCACGGAACCAATTCAATGCTTGGCAAATAATTATTTGAGAATATGATTACCGCAAAAGATTAACTATTCCGTAATTTGATGATTAAATCCATATTCTGCTGAAAATGTGTTTGCTTAGATTAGAAAATATAGTCTAAACATATAACAAATTTGTACATTTCGTTATTTATATACATGGATATTACATGTGTTCATACAAAATTTAGTAAATATGCACATCTAATTTATTGTACGGAAATGAAGTAAATATGCACTAATACAACAAACTTTTTGGAAACAGTATACCAGGTCATAATTCGAATCATGGAAACGGAAGAGAAGTAATTTACATATTCTAGAGTCTGAATCCCACGGAATATTTCTTGGCAGTTTATCATTGTCGGAAACTCGTCGAAAAGTTTTATCAACGGGTATTCAAGAACTATTTCGACGGTTGTCCATCAAAAATATTCCTGAGAAATTTATGACGGATATGTGTTCCTGACAAGATAGATCTGACGGCTGTAATCCATCGGAAATCCCTATATAAAATCGTTTTCTGAGAGATTTCCGACAGTTTTGACCGTTCGAAATAGCCTTTTTGTAGTATGTTTTATTTCAAAATATCATTTATTGAAAGGTAGAAACTATATATATATATATATATATATATATATATATATATATATATATATTAACTGAGATAGGTTAAAATGATGCAATAGAACTATCATTTTTGTATGTGTTTAATTTATTTTATGTAAACACTAGCTAAAAACAGTTCCAATTTATAAATAGGAAATAGCGAAAAAGTAAGAAAATAACGAAGGGGGTATGGTTCAGTTGTGTTGTTCGAGAGCTATAAGACTCGCTATGTGAGTCAAAACCAGGAAACAAGTCTTACAATCTATACGATCATAGATTCGATAGCCACTATAAACACATTGAATGATAAGAATAATCGGTTTTCTATAGATTTTGGGTATTAGTCTAGGTTTTGTGGGCAGGATCTACCACAAAAATATCATTCTCAGATGCATTGATAAAATGGGAAAATATACAGTAGCTATATATAAATATAAATATATAATGTCATTTTAACTTTTAACCTATATATATAATGTCATTTTAAATATAAATATTTATATATAGGTACAGCTAGCTAGCATGCAATGTAGCGGGAAAGCGAGTGCATGGACTTCAGTGAGTGTGTCTCGTATAATGTCATTTTAACTTTTAACCTAAAAAGCAAACTCTCTTTGTTTCAACCAAAATACAAAAAAACAAAAAAAGACAATTGCGAGAGTCAATAAAGCATCAGACAAACAACTAACCACATACACACCACAGTTTACATGTACATTGATGTCTATGTACACATTCCAAAATTGATATCGGAAATAACAACTTTTTAAAACTAAAACTTATCAACATATAATTTTGCATGATTGTTATATATTGAGTTCACCTGTTGTTATAAGAGTTTTACTAATAATTTATAATATAAGGAAATCTGTTCATGAGTCGTTATTATAACAGTACAAAAAGTTGTAGATTTCAAAGTTTGTTTATAGAAATACTAGCTAGGTCTAGCAATATTTTTTATTATTATTGGAAATACTATCATATTTTAATTTCGACCGGATTGGTTAAGAACAAAGACATAATTATAGCTAGAGATTAGCTAAACTATGATTTCATAGTTAAGAATACATCGCAAAGATTTACACATGATACATCAGACTCGCAGATTATAAGGGAATTCTTAAGTAGATTATGTAATTTCAGAAATTTTTTTTTTTTTTTTGAATTTCTAGATACCAACTACTTTGTCTGAACCTAAACCAGATCTACATAAGAATTCCACATTTTCTGCATCATCTTCTTCACCTACCTTCAGGGTGCAAAGGGAAAAGCTCAAGGGTTACATTGTCAATGATTTTATCAAAAGTAGTTGCTATTGTAGCATTTGTACTACTATTTATGTTTCTTCTGCTCTCTATCTCCAAGTTCTCAAATCCCCAGCTCCTACATGTTCTCTTGTACTCATTCTCTTCCACTAACTCCTCCTTCTCCACCATTGATTCTCTCTACACAAACATTGCAACAAAACCCTTAACTATAGTTTTTTTTTTGATCGAAAACCCTTAACTAAAGTTAAAACGCATAAAAATTATGCAAAATCCTTAATTAATACATACCATGATCTCTAGTGACGATGATGCTATTGTCTTTGTCGTTACACTCGGGTTAGCGACACTAGTGGTCTTGAAGCTGCTTTGGCAACTTAAGCCGATGAGGTTGTTTCTCTTTTGCTTCTGTCTCTCGCGGGCTTTGTGGTTTTGGAACCAGTAGAACACATTCTTGCCTTCGATTTTTCCGTACTTACCGAGTTGAGATGTGATATGCTCGATCTGTTGAGCGTTAGGAGTACGCATTCCACCTTTGTACAACATCTCAAGTATCCCTATCTGTTCTTGAGTCGGGTTCCACCGTGTCCCTCCCGGGTGCGTCTCCACCTAACATATCATGTTTGTTAGTTGAAAAAAAAACATAATATAATATATGGGACATATATAAACCAATCAAATCGTTAAGAATGTCAATGTTTTAGGTGTATGGCTATTTTGTCAAAACTCTTATAGTGTGAAAATAATTGTTTGAATGTAATTTAAGAGAACTTACTTGAGGAGGATCTCTTTTGTGTTCAAGAGAGTATTCAAATTTTCTTGGACCGGTTTGATCGGGTTTAATGAAGCTCTTGAGGTCGAAAGTGGCGGAACTGACGCCGGAGGAAGAAGAGGGAGGGGAGGAGGGGCTGCCGGAGAGCTTCGGGATGAGAGGACGGAGGCGTTTGCAGCTTAGGCTAAGGGATGATGGCGAGTCATGTTGTTCCCACGACGAAAACCCATTGGAAAACTCATGAACCTTCATTGCTATATATATATATATTTATTTTAGCAAATGTTGTGTCGCTCTCGTTACAAGACTTGGCCTATGTATATATAGAAAAAAATGTGGAATGTTAATGTGTAATGAATAATGATAATTGGTGATATCCAGTTGGGTAGGAAAAAGAATGGAAATGAACAGATGATCTTTTTACAAAAGTGGGACGTCGGGAAACCAAAGACCAAATGATGGGTTTTGGTTGACTTTTATCATTTTAAATCTTTGTCTTTATTGTAAATATAATATTGGGAAATAATAGCAATAGGTAAAGAACAAATTTCAAATTAATTAAAGACAGTGAAATCTCTGATTTTTTTTTTCTTTTGGAAAAGGAAATTTCATGGTGTGCATATTAATATGCGTACGTGGGTGATGTGTCTATATATATAAAATACATGCGTACGTGTGATGTATTCATGTCTGCATGAAGCACTACTTTAAAGTTTAAACTATGCATGATATTGTACCAACCAAAATAAAGTAATTTCATGTGCATCCTCTCATGCGTGAATTACACCCAAATACCACATATATATATCTTCTCTAAAATTTTGAAATCAGGATAAATGCAGTTTGTCCAGGAACGAGTTGAAAAACAGTTGAATGATGATTATAACAGTACGGTAGAATATAATAATTTTCGAAGTTTGACTATTTTGTAAAACAATTTAGAATTTAGATGATCGAAATATTCGGGAAAAAAAAATGACTGAAATACTCCTCCATTCTTAAAAACATGATATTTTAATAGATTTTTTTTTATTGTCAAATAAGTGATGTTTTTAGTTTTCAATACAAAATTAAATAACTTTTTATTGTTTTTGACTATTTGTATTCTTCATATTATTTTTTTATTGGTTGAATTGTGTTTAAATCGATAATAAATAATGTTTTTATTATGGAAAAAATTAAAATTAAATGAATATTTAATCTGTGTGAAAAACTTTAAACAACACTTATATTAAAACAAATGAAGTATTGTTTTCAAAATTTAATTGTATTAACAAATGCATGTGATGTATTAGAAAAATCCCAAACCAAAGCTTGGCACAATCTTCCATTCTACAAGCTGGAGCCTGTAAGGACATAATTTCTCTCTCACCTTTCTTTATTTCAAGAAAGTATTTTAGAAATAAAACACAGAAAAAGTTAGCTTTAATGAAAAGATATCGAATGCTTTTCGGTGGCTCTCAAGTCTCAACTACTTTATTTAGAGAAAAGAAGAATAAGAAGAAGAATGAATAAGGGGGAAAAAGTTGTCTTCCAATCCCAATACTTGAAATTGCTCTCATTACTTTTGTTAGATACGGATTTTGCCTAAGCTAGTGGTAGTTTATAATGAGCCAGACTAGACTTTTATGCGGAAAAAGAAAATGTTATAAATATTAGTATAATGTAATACTCTGAGATGATATACCATTATGAATAATGTTGATTTGATTTGATTTTAATCAAATCGTTGGTGGTCGGGTGGTTTCTTTTCTACGGTGAGTGTTGGTTCTGTTGGTGTAGGCTAGGGATCGATTTCCCGCGAGAGCGAAATTATCAGGACAAGCACTTGGCCAAGTGGAATATTATAAGTAGGCTGTATCACTCCCACCCGGAAGATTAATCTGGGCCTTTGAGCTTATGATTACTCCCAGAGCCCGAAAGACATCAAAAAAAAAAAAAAAAAATTATGTTGATTTGTTATTAATACAAAATCATGGTTTGATTTGGTAATGTCAAGCGTCGCATTCACGTTTGATCAGTGTATTGTATTGTTATTCTCTTGTACATTGGGAACTGCAGAACTTCAATTTCCCAGGTAAATGGTATTTTACTAATGAAATAGTATAGTACAGTACATATGCTACAAAACTCTTTTTTGCCCTTAAACCTTAAACGTGCCATAATAGAATGGAACATTATTAAGACATACAAAAAAACATATATAGAGTATTATCTCTATCCAACCATTTATAATATAAAAATTAAATAAGTTATAATGGATAATTCAAAATTAAATAAGTAGGAAAAATATAAAAATTATTAATACCTTTGTAATCTCAAATAATTACATACAATGCCATTAACTTAAAAACTATATTATCAATGAATAAAATCGCCGACACTATTCATCCAAAGTCGACGATAGAAAAACATAATATTCGATATTTGTTTTGTTAACACGCTAACAAAAATATCCGGTACTTATTAACGTGCTAACAATAATATGTGATATGTATAACGTGTTAACAGAGTATGTTAACGTATTAACAATAATATATGATACTTGTAACGTGTTAACAATAATATCTGATACTTGTTATTATTGTTAGCACGTTACATATACTTGTAACGTGCTAACAAATATCATATATTATTGTTTATTGCACCACGCTTGAAATATCTTGTAATTTGTTTTCTCCAATAATCATCATTCTCTTGGAATCGAACTTCATACCTCATGAGATAAAAGTATTAATTAACATTTGATCAACCCATTGAACCAAAGAAGCTTCCACATTAACATAAACGTTTATTACATAATATTTTAACAAGTCGTTTGAAAGAGAGAATTTACAAATACATACGTTCAGTAGACACATAATTTTTAGATACCTAGTCGATCTAGAATGTTACTAGAAGGATCTTAATCAACCAAAACACTTGGAGAGCATTGGACGATACATAAATGAGTGGAGATCTTAGTTTTTCCTTTGCATTTGCCCGTTTAAGGGTTGTAGGGGCATTGAAGTTGGATGTCGTTGTCGATACCTTCCAATTTGCAGGTAAGCGTTACTTAGATAATTTTAATAAAATGAGCTACTCGTTTAGATATCAAAGAATGAAGCCTTGAGAATGAGATGACATATGACATTGATCTTATGAGAATTCGAGGGATCCAATAACCCCATTTTGGTCTATAGAACGAGGCATGTTGGAGGTAGAGAAGAAGAAAATCCAGATTTTATTGACATAATCGTAGTGTAGAAATAGGTTAGATATATTTTCATCGACATATGAACAAAGAAGGCAAGTCGAAGGGACCTACCCTATATAGTCCCATCCTCTCATACAGTCTTGGTAGCATGCGGTGAAAGACTAAAAATAAAATCATGCTTGTGTATGTTATGCTTGAACGAAATCATTGAGATCCAAGGAACATAAGAGGTTTTCAGATTGAGATTATGCCTCGTTCCAGCGTAATTGAACATCGCTGGAGGGTTCTTAATATTTGTTTTTCATAGGACTCTATCACTTTCTTTTGAAATAATAGTAGGAAGGGAAATGGAGAAACACACATGGAGCATATAGATAATAGGATGTTTTCCTCTCTGAAGCGTCCAAGAGCCATAAGTAATAACGTGGTTAACCATGGCAAGAGAGGGAATTCTAGAAACTAGGGGACCACTGTGTCATGTTAGCTCAATCAATGGTCTCAAACTTGTTCAGTTGCCGTGCCAAAAAAAAGTAGAGCCATCAGAAACAACTTGATGACAAAGGAAAGGTCTAGCCAAAGGTTTGAGTTTAGATAACCGTCTCCAAATTCAACTATTGATATATTCTATATTTTACCGTTTTAGTATGTTTTAATAGGTTTTTAATAAATAAACTATTTTGTTTTGGGATTTTATTGACGTTTTAGTGTGTTTGTAGATTTTAGAGTCTTTACAGAAAATCTAGACAATTTGGACAAAAATGATGCAAAACAAGCATTTTGGAGATTAGACAGCTTTCAAGCGTCAAAAGGTTTAATTAGATGAAAGGCTTTCCACAAGATAGTGTTCAAATTTAGACACAAGATAGACATGGATGTTACCTTTCATTTTCAAGTGAGTTGAAGCAAATCAACAGTCGAATCTCAAGATATGCCCATTATACCATATATTGGCATGTTTGGCGACGAAGCATAGCAAGTTGAAGAGTTGCAAAGCTCATCAACCAACTATCCTTGCATCGATCGATCAACATGGCATCAAAAGTCTCTATGTAGAATTTGAAGAGTTGATCGAGTGATCTCCTCCCTAATCGATCAATCAACATGCTACCATAAGTCTCTGCCTCAGACATGACAAGCCAATCGATCGATCATGGTATTGATCGATCGATTGGCACCCTTGCTAGAAAAAAACAAGATTTCTGATTTTGTCAGATATTTTTCTAAACCTATTGCAATTCTCCATAGCCGACCTACATCACTATATAAGCACAAGAGGAGCCACAAAAATCAACAACCAATTACAAAACACCCAAAAGTCTTTTAGTTTCTGTAGATTTTCTTTGTTCGTTTTTACGCTTTGTTCAATAAGAGAGAAGATTTCGTTTCTTTGTATCTCTTAGAGAAGTTTTCTAAACCCTCTTATTTATTTATTTATTTATTTATTTACTTATGATTATGACTATTTTTTTTTTGCTTTTGCTTTGATTTCATCAATTATGTGAGTAATTTCATTGTTGGGATTTGAGAGTTTCTAAGGTAGAATTCATGATTTGATAGATAGGGTTTAGGAATAGAGTGGCGCTTTTAACAAGTTAGTAGTTCTTCATCTAATTATTTGAATTAATGCATGTTATTTCTTTGTTCACTTAGTAACTGATTCTATGCAATCATTGCTTGCATAATATTTAACTGATTGACTGGAATTAAATTGAGATGAACTTAACCAGTGGTGGATCTAAAATCTATTTTTACTTGGGGCAATGGTACATAAAATAATATACCAAAAGGGGAAAAAGAAAAAAACTTTAAGCAATTACACCAAAAAAAAAAAAATCATGGTGGGCAACTGCCTCTGGAGATCATCACCTGCCACCGTCCATGGACTTAACTCTATGGATCGCGAGAGTTGATTCATGGGTTCTTGTGAATATTCTGAATATGATCAGAAGTATTGCTGATTTATTTTTTCTTTGTCTGCTAGAGTTGAGTACTTAAATTGATACGTAGAGTTGATCACCGCCACGAGAGTGAGTTAGTCATAAAATAGATGTTTGAGTTCTAGAACAAAGAAAAAACAATGTCATTTGCCTTTAAGACTAAATCTCTGAATAATTTGGTCCATGCACTTCTAAGGATATTCTGAATGCCTAACGCTTTAATCATATTGTTTTACATCAATTTTATTTAACTTTTCACTATTTTTGCTTGCAACAATCATCTTTTATCACTACAAGAAAACTGTCATTTTCCAACGAAAATTTACGATCATTTTAAATCGATGTAACTTTACATCGACATTACGACGACTTTAAGACGAAATATGTGTTCGATGTAAAATCGTCGTAAATATGTGTCGTCGTAATATCGATGTAAATTTACGACTAGTTTACGACGACAACATAAATCGTCGTAAATTTACATCGATATTACGACGAATTTGTTTTCTGTATATTACGTTGATATTACGACGATTTGACGTCACATGTTCCCAGTTAGGTAGACCACGTTTTTTAATAGGTCCACCTACTAAATTTATATCGAATTTACAACGTAAAATTCGTTGTAAATCCGTTGGAAAATCGTTGGTAAATCTGAAAAAAATTCTATAAATACAGCCTAACTTCAAACGAAAGAATAAAAAAAAAAACATCCAGAAACAAAAAAAACAAACAGAATAAAAAAAAAAAATATATATATATAAATGTCTATATACGAACTACGAAAATGGATGTATACGCAAAAGGATTCAGAGGGAGATTTGATGGAAGAATTCAAAGAAGGGCTTGAAATATTCATGTATCAGGCCGGACATATGCAAACAACCCTGGAAAGTGGTAAGATGTTCTGTCCTTGTCGTAAATGCAAGAATACGAGATATATGTTTATTGAGACGGTGTGGAAGCATTTACTAAATAGAGGGTTTATGCCGCAATATTATGTTTGGTATCAACATGGAGAGGGTTTTGAAAGAACTCAAGCAACGGATAGTAGTAGTAATTATCAAGGTCAAGTAGAATCAAATTATCAAGGTAGTTATGATCATGGTCAACATTAATTTGATCAGGGTGCAGATCATGATAGGATGCATGCAATGGTTAATGATGCATTTCATGAAACAAATGCTGATAATAGTACTGTTGAGGAACCGGACGTAGATGCGAAGCGATTTTATGATATGCTAGACGCTGCTAACCAGCCACTCTACGATGGATGTAGAGAAGGTCAATCTAAATTGTCGTTAGCTGCTAGGATGATGACAATTAAAACTGATCATAACTTAGCTGAGGTTTGCATGGGTGATTGGGCTGATCTTATTAAAGAGTATTTGCCAGAGGATAATTTGGCTGCCGAAACATACTATGAGATACAGAAGTTGGTGTTTAGTCTTGGGTTGCCTTCTGAGATGATAGATGTATGTGTTGACAATTGTATGCTTTTTTGGAAAGATGATGATAAGTTGCAGGAATGTCGATTTTGCCACAAACCGAGATTTAGGCCCCAAACAACTGGGCGTACTAAGATACCATACCAACGGATGTGGTATCTTCCTATAACTGATAGGTTGAAACGATTGTATCAATATGAAAGGACAGCTGCATCGATGAGGTGGGATGCATAACATTCACACAGAGAAGGAGAAGTGACTCACCCGTCCGATGCAAAAGCTTGGAAACACTTTAACACGGTACACCCTGATTTTGATAACTCTAAGCGAAATGTGTATCTTGGTCTTTGCACTGATGGATTTAGTCCATTCGGTATGTCTGGTAGGCAATATTCTTTGTGGCCAGTTATCGTAACTCCTTATAACCTTCCCCCAGATATGTGCATGCAAAGGGAATTTCTTTTCCTGAATATTTTAGTCCATGGTCCCAATCATCCGAAGCGGTCCCTTGATGTGTTTTTGCAGCCTCTCATTCATGAGTTGAAACAGTTGCGGTATACAGGAGTGCAGACATATGATTGTTCGAGGAAATTTTTTTTTACGATGCGTGCGGTGCTTATGTGGACAATAAGCGACTTCCCTGCATACGGAATGCTATCAGGTTGGACAACGCATGGGAGGTTATCTTGTCCTTATTGCCTCGGTCGGACAGATGCGTTTCAACTACAACATGGTAGAAAAACATGCTGGTTTGATTGTCACCGCCGTTTTTTACCAATCAATCATCCATATAGGAGAAACAGGCGGTTGTTTAGGAAGAATAAAATCGTGCGTGTCCCCCCACCAATGTATCTATCTGGGGAAGAGCTTGAAGCGCAAATAGATCATTTTGGGGGACTAGAAACTGTGAATCGTGGGGGAAATTGGCACACTCCAGCTAATATGTGATACGAGATATTTTCGTGTCAATTATCCCAAGTGTACTCATGTCATTGTAGTACTTGAGATGTCAATCCATAAGGGGTTAAGATTGAGGCACTAAGAATGCAAGAAACTTCTTAAGCTAGAGCAAACTTTGTTTTTGGTTTTTATATGTTTATGGGAAAAGAAAACAAATGCAAGAAGGAAAACAAAACACAAAGACACAAGACAAAGTGTTGGATCAAGAACTAAGCTATCAATGAGATGGGTAACAATCAAACAATGAATCATTTGGAAGCATTAATCACTATTTTAGAACATGGAATTCTCAAATATGACTAATCCATTTCCATGGCACTAATCACCTTGTTAATTATCTAATCAAGAACAAATTTCCATTTGTGATTAAATAATTAACAAGCATTAAGAAACAATTCCAATTAGTTCACTAAACACCCTAAACATCAACTTCCGTTGGCTAGGATATGCATAGCTCACAAAAGGTTCGGATCAAGCAATTCATTTAAACTCGGGTCATGAGTGAAATGCCTAAGATCTAGAAACGAATGAACATACATAATCTAATACTAACACCGCTTACTCGAATCTATCCCTAATGCATGGGATGAGACCAAAAATCTAACTAATCTAAGGTGTAGTACTAGGTTTCGGTTTATCATGACAAATCTAGCGTTACGAACCAACCTAAGTGAAAGACTCATCCAAGATCATCTTAAATAACCATTATCTAACCATCAAGACAATTGACTAATGATGCCTAAACATTCAATGCACATTCATTCTTATGACATGGATCACATAAGTAGATTAGTTCACTTCCATGATACTAATCCATTTACAAAATCATCTAGTTATCAAGAACTTCCGTTCGAAACTAAATGATCCATAATCATTAAGCATTAGTCCATACAAGTCAACAATTCACCTTAATCATCAATTTCCATTGGCTAAGAATTGAATTGCATGCTTAGAAGTTTTCTAGACATTTCATCGAACACCTTCCGGGCGAGAAATGTCTTAAGTTCTAGAAATGAGTTGTCAATTCGATTCTAGCATTAAGATCCCTCCTAACATGAGAACAAATGATTATCTAAGCCTAAACATCAACAATCAACCATCAACCATCCAAATCAAACATTATCTAAAATCCAACAAAAAGTCAACTCACAAGAACATGAAGAACACAAGAGAAAAAGACATAGAAATGAAGAACAAGAATCAAATAAGCATAATATAAAGATAGAGTGAAGAAATCTTCTCTAGAATGGCATTTGTATGAAGAACAATCCCAAAACATCAAGAAGAGAGAGTTGGGGACGAGCCCCACTCTTAGAAGAAGAAAACTTTTTTTCTCCTAAAATTAGGTTTTTTTTGGCTTTTAATAGAGTTTGGGTCGAATTTTTGAGTTTCAGATGATCCACAGCGGTCAGCTCATACCGCTGCATGACCGCTGTGATTCTCTGTTTTTTTTCGACGGATGAACCCGCAGCGGTCACTGTAGACCGCTGCGGTACACCGCTGCGA
Source organism: Eutrema japonicum (assembly GCA_030161315.1). Lineage (NCBI taxonomy): Eukaryota > Viridiplantae > Streptophyta > Magnoliopsida > Brassicales > Brassicaceae > Eutrema > Eutrema japonicum. The sequence goes on from BSQW01000001.1 coordinate 38,543,600, forward strand.
GCTCCACTGAGTTCCTTCGCGCGCCAGACTGGACCGTCGTCACGGAAATTGGCATAACTTCTGATCGCACCGTTGGAATTGCCTCAAACCACTTCCAAATGAAAGCTAATCCATTGATATATCTCGTGTTAAAATTTGAGCTCAATCCATCGGTGGAAAGTCCTTCATCCAATGCCAAACTTATGACGTCTCAACCTGATCCTGCATCTTTGTATTCCGAAATGAACTTTTTGATGGCTATCTTCACTCCTCCAACTCCTATGACTCCAAGAACACCTGAAAATGGCTCAAGCAAGCCAAAAAGAATGCAAAGACAACCTAGGACATCTAAAATGCAATGAGACTCAAGTTGGACCTAAATGCATGAAAATATCCAAAAACTATACAAATTGGAACTAAAAACCTATGAAACTAAACCTTAAAAACATGTAAAATATGGTGTTATCAACTCCCCCGGACTTGCCTTTTGCTTGTCCGCAAGCAAACAAGAAAAGACAAACCGAAAGAGAGGTTTTAAAGAGTGGGAATTCATAACTAAAGGACATGTCAAAGCATTCAAAGTGGGAATTCTATGCCCAAGATAATACCAAGACATTGCAAAAACGTATCTCAATTATGACTCTAACTTCTCTAGACTTATCGCAACTCCTAATCTTTTCTATTAACAACAATGCCTCATGCCTACAAGTCCTCTTCTCAACCAACCCTCACATTCATTTGATCTTTCTAAAGGTGCGGTCTCACAAATGGGCAAGTGATCAAGTCCAATCGGTTTGGAAGAAAAAGCAATTGGCACTAGTAAATGTGAGTGCAAGGAGGTTCATTCTCTTTTTGGGTGACTTACTCTCAAGAAAAAGGAATGCTATATGTTATGCAAAAGCAAGGAAGACTAGAAACAATTTATGCATACAAAGTTAAGCTCACATTGTTCTACCCTCCTAGCAAAGCATTCTACCCAAATGGTGATTCCATTTCCTCTTCTTATCTTATTTTCTTGAAGCTCATTAAACCCTCAAAGCCCTTTTGGCTAAATCAAAACTCCCTTTTTAAACCCCTTTTCTTTTCCAAACACCAAACTCCTAGAGACATTTTTAATCGACCCCTTTCTTTTCTTCTTACTCTCCCTAAACTTTTTATTCTTTCTCTTTTTCAAACATGGAGAGTGTTTTTCTTTTTCTTTTTCTAGGGTCTTTCTTTTACGCTCTTCTCTAGAGTTTTCTTTTCCAACCAAGGATTCTTTTTCTACCATTTCTCATTTCACTTTTCATGAGCTCATGCTCCCCAAAACCAAATACCATTCAATCCATTGATCCCCATCTTGATGCTAGCCTCTTTTCTTTGAACAACAATGACTAGCTAAAAATGAAAGCTAACCTTTGTCGTTTCCGATACTTACAAGATTTTACACACAATAGCATATCAAGAAAAGGCCTCACTCAATAAAAAAAAACAAGGGGTGGAAAGGAAACGGTTATGGTGAAAGGTAGGGAACCATTCTAAAAATGAGAATGGCCACTCGGGTTATTAGAGAGTGGTAAAAGTGGATAAGATAACCCGAATGTTTTCTTTGAACCATGGTTATGTATCACAAGCCCATAAGCAAGAAGATTATATTCATTTAAGTCCAATTATCAAGGGGTTGATTTCAAATTAAACAAGTATTTACAAGACAAAGAGTTAAGAGTAGAGAGATCAAAGTACGAAGTTTTCAAGTCTTTTGAAATCGTTTAAGCAATATAAAACCATTATCGAGAGCATCACAATGAAAGCTTATCATACATGTTTTATGAACTCTCATGCACATGAATGCAACCAATATGATCTAGAAATGAGTGATCAAGTCAAGTCTAGAATGCACATGGACTAATGCAAACTACATGATGATTTTTTTTTGTTTTTTGTTTTTTTGTTTTTATGCAATTAAAAATATACAATGCAATGACTCAAGAAAATGAAAATAAGACAAAATACACAATGTCAAAACACAAGAACCTCTCCCCCGGACTTAAATCACACCGTCTCGGTGTGAATTGAGCCAAAGAGAGAGTAAAACAAACATAAAAACGAAATGGTATATACAAAGGGAAAAGTTAGTGGTACCTTGGAGTGGAGTGGATTCACGAGGAGGAAGCATTGTGCGTTGAAGCTCACGGACTTAGACCATTCCATCCGTCCCATTTATTCACCCTTATTGCTCCTACAAAAACATGAAAACAAAATTTATCAAACAATAAAAAGGCATAAAACAAGAAGTAAAGGATAGGATTGCTTGTTTTATGTCTCTAGCATTGACGGTGGATAGGATTGGGGGAGTCCCCAATGGCGCGTTTAACGTCGCTAGCTTGACGGTTGCGTCCTCTTATTCACTCTCTCCTTGAATGTTTCCTTTACTCCTAGTTTCGAACCTAAGAGATCAAGATCACAAGAAAAGAGAAAAAAGATTAACAACAAAAAATAAAAAGCTCTAGTCTCAAGAAGAATCCAAATCCTAATGATCAATGCTAAACCCCAATGGCAACGGCGCCAAATTGATACGGGGTATTTTCCTATCAATTTTCTCAAATCCCACTCCCCGGCAACGGCGCCAAATTGATACGAGATATTTTTCCTGTCAATTATCCCAAGTGTACTCATGTCATTGTAGTACTTGAGATGTCAATCCATAAGGGGTTAAGATTGAGGCACTAAGAATGCAAGAAACTTCTTAAGCTAGAGCAAACTTTGTTTTTGGTTTTTATATGTTTATGGGAAAAGAAAACAAATGCAAGAAGGAAAACAAAACACAAAGACACAAGACAAAGTGTTGGATCAAGAACTAAGCTATCAATGAGATGGGTAACAATCAAACAATGAATCATTTGGAAGCATTAATCACTATTTTAGAACATGGAATTCTCAAATATGACTAATCCATTTCCATGGCACTAATCACCTTGTTAATTATCTAATCAAGAACAAATTTCCATTTGTGATTAAATAATTAACAAGCATTAAGAAACAATTCCAATTAGTTCACTAAACACCCTAAACATCAACTTCCGTTGGCTAGGATATGCATAGCTCACAAAAGGTTCGGATCAAGCAATTCATTTAAACTCGGGTCATGAGTGAAATGCCTAAGATCTAGAAACGAATGAACATACCTAATCTAGTACTAACACCGCTTACTCGAATCTATCCCTAATGCATGGGATGAGACCAAAAATCTAACTAATCTAAGGTGTAGTACTAGGTTTCGGTTTATCATGACAAATCTAGCGTTACGAACCAACCTAAGTGAAAGACTCATCCAAGATCATCTTAAATAACCATTATCTAACCATCAAGACAATTGACTAATGATGCCTAAACATTCAATGCACATTCATTCTTATGACATGGATCACACAAGTAGATTAGTTCACTTCCATGATACTAATCCATTTACAAAATCATCTAGTTATCAAGAACTTCCGTTCGAAACTAAATGATCCATAATCATTAAGCATTAGTCCATACAAGTCAACAATTCACCTTAATCATCAATTTCCATTGGCTAAGAATTGAATTGCATGCTTAGAAGTTTTCTAGACATTTCATCGAACACCTTCCGGGCGAGAAATGTCTTAAGTTCTAGAAATGAGTTGTCAATTCGATTCTAGCATTAAGATCCCTCCTAACATGAGAACAAATGATTATCTAAGCCTAAACATCAACAATCAACCATCAACCATCCAAATCAAACATTATCTAAAATCCAACAAAAAGTCAACTCACAAGAACATGAAGAACACAAGAGAAAAAGACATAGAAATGAAGAACAAGAATCAAATAAGCATAATATAAAGATAGAGTGAAGAAATCTTCTCTAGAATGGCATTTGTATGAAGAACAATCCCAAAACATCAAGAAGAGAGAGTTGGGGACGAGCCCCACTCTTAGAAGAAGAAAACTTTTTTTCTCCTAAAATTAGGTTTTTTTTGGCTTTTAATAGAGTTTGGGTCGAATTTTTGAGTTTCAGATGATCCACAGCGGTCAGCTCATACCGCTGCATGACCGCTGTGATTCTCTGTTTTTTTTCGACGGATGAACCCGCAGCGGTCACTGTAGACCGCTGCGGTACACCGCTGCGAGCTCCACTGAGTTCCTTCGCGCGCCAGACTGGACCGTCGTCACGGAAATTGGCATAACTTCTGATCGCACCGTTGGAATTGCCTCAAACCACTTCCAAATGAAAGCTAATCCATTGATATATCTCGTGTTAAAATTTGAGCTCAATCCATCGGTGGAAAGTCCTTCATCCAATGCCAAACTTATGACGTCTCAACCTGATCCTGCATCTTTGTATTCCGAAATGAACTTTTTGATGGCTATCTTCACTCCTCCAACTCCTATGACTCCAAGAACACCTGAAAATGGCTCAAGCAAGCCAAAAAGAATGCAAAGACAACCTAGGACATCTAAAATGCAATGAGACTCAAGTTGGACCTAAATGCATGAAAATATCCAAAAACTATACAAATTGGAACTAAAAACCTATGAAACTAAACCTTAAAAACATGTAAAATATGGTGTTATCAACTCCCCCGGACTTGCCTTTTGCTTGTCCGCAAGCAAACAAGAAAAGACAAACCGAAAGAGAGGTTTTAAAGAGTGGGAATTCATAACTAAAGGACATGTCAAAGCATTCAAAGTGGGAATTCTATGCCCAAGATAATACCAAGACATTGCAAAAACGTATCTCAATTATGACTCTAACTTCTCTAGACTTATCGCAACTCCTAATCTTTTCTATTAACAACAATGCCTCATGCCTACAAGTCCTCTTCTCAACCAACCCTCACATTCATTTGATCTTTCTAAAGGTGCGGTCTCACAAATGGGCAAGTGATCAAGTCCAATCGGTTTGGAAGAAAAAGCAATTGGCACTAGTAAATGTGAGTGCAAGGAGGTTCATTCTCTTTTTGGGTGACTTACTCTCAAGAAAAAGGAATGCTATATGTTATGCAAAAGCAAGGAAGACTAGAAACAATTTATGCATACAAAGTTAAGCTCACATTGTTCTACCCTCCTAGCAAAGCATTCTACCCAAATGGTGATTCCATTTCCTCTTCTTATCTTATTTTCTTGAAGCTCATTAAACCCTCAAAGCCCTTTTGGCTAAATCAAAACTCCCTTTTTAAACCCCTTTTCTTTTCCAAACACCAAACTCCTAGAGACATTTTTAATCGACCCCTTTCTTTTCTTCTTACTCTCCCTAAACTTTTTATTCTTTCTCTTTTTCAAACATGGAGAGTGTTTTTCTTTTTCTTTTTCTAGGGTCTTTCTTTTACGCTCTTCTCTAGAGTTTTCTTTTCCAACCAAGGATTCTTTTTCTACCATTTCTCATTTCACTTTTCATGAGCTCATGCTCCCCAAAACCAAATACCATTCAATCCATTGATCCCCATCTTGATGCTAGCCTCTTTTCTTTGAACAACAATGACTAGCTAAAAATGAAAGCTAACCTTTGTCGTTTCCGATACTTACAAGATTTTACACACAATAGCATATCAAGAAAAGGCCTCACTCAATAAAAAAAAACAAGGGGTGGAAAGGAAACGGTTATGGTGAAAGGTAGGGAACCATTCTAAAAATGAGAATGGCCACTCGGGTTATTAGAGAGTGGTAAAAGTGGATAAGATAACCCGAATGTTTTCTTTGAACCATGGTTATGTATCACAAGCCCATAAGCAAGAAGATTATATTCATTTAAGTCCAATTATCAAGGGGTTGATTTCAAATTAAACAAGTATTTACAAGACAAAGAGTTAAGAGTAGAGAGATCAAAGTACGAAGTTTTCAAGTCTTTTGAAATCGTTTAAGCAATATAAAACCATTATCGAGAGCATCACAATGAAAGCTTATCATACATGTTTTATGAACTCTCATGCACATGAATGCAACCAATATGATCTAGAAATGAGTGATCAAGTCAAGTCTAGAATGCACATGGACTAATGCAAACTACATGATGATTTTTTTTTGTTTTTTGTTTTTTTTTTTTTATGCAATTAAAAATATACAATGCAATGACTCAAGAAAATGAAAATAAGACAAAATACACAATGTCAAAACACAAGAACCTCTCCCCCGGACTTAAATCACACCGTCTCGGTGTGAATTGAGCCAAAGAGAGAGTAAAACAAACATAAAAACGAAATGGTATATACAAAGGGAAAAGTTAGTGGTACCTTGGAGTGGAGTGGATTCACGAGGAGGAAGCATTGTGCGTTGAAGCTCACGGACTTAGACCATTCCATCCGTCCCATTTATTCACCCTTATTGCTCCTACAAAAACATGAAAACAAAATTTATCAAACAATAAAAAGGCATAAAACAAGAAGTAAAGGATAGGATTGCTTGTTTTATGTCTCTAGCATTGACGGTGGATAGGATTGGGGGAGTCCCCAATGGCGCGTTTAACGTCGCTAGCTTGACGGTTGCGTCCTCTTATTCACTCTCTCCTTGAATGTTTCCTTTACTCCTAGTTTCGAACCTAAGAGATCAAGATCACAAGAAAAGAGAAAAAAGATTAACAACAAAAAATAAAAAGCTCTAGTCTCAAGAAGAATCCAAATCCTAATGATCAATGCTAAACCCCAATGGCAACGGCGCCAAATTGATACGGGGTATTTTCCTATCAATTTTCTCAAATCCCACTCCCCGGCAACGGCGCCAAATTGATACGAGATATTTTTCCTGTCAATTATCCCAAGTGTACTCATGTCATTGTAGTACTTGAGATGTCAATCCATAAGGGGTTAAGATTGAGGCACTAAGAATGCAAGAAACTTCTTAAGCTAGAGCAAACTTTGTTTTTGGTTTTTATATGTTTATGGGAAAAGAAAACAAATGCAAGAAGGAAAACAAAACACAAAGACACAAGACAAAGTGTTGGATCAAGAACTAAGCTATCAATGAGATGGGTAACAATCAAACAATGAATCATTTGGAAGCATTAATCACTATTTTAGAACATGGAATTCTCAAATATGACTAATCCATTTCCATGGCACTAATCACCTTGTTAATTATCTAATCAAGAACAAATTTCCATTTGTGATTAAATAATTAACAAGCATTAAGAAACAATTCCAATTAGTTCACTAAACACCCTAAACATCAACTTCCGTTGGCTAGGATATGCATAGCTCACAAAAGGTTCGGATCAAGCAATTCATTTAAACTCGGGTCATGAGTGAAATGCCTAAGATCTAGAAACGAATGAACATACCTAATCTAGTACTAACACCGCTTACTCGAATCTATCCCTAATGCATGGGATGAGACCAAAAATCTAACTAATCTAAGGTGTAGTACTAGGTTTCGGTTTATCATGACAAATCTAGCGTTACGAACCAACCTAAGTGAAAGACTCATCCAAGATCATCTTAAATAACCATTATCTAACCATCAAGACAATTGACTAATGATGCCTAAACATTCAATGCACATTCATTCTTATGACATGGATCACACAAGTAGATTAGTTCACTTCCATGATACTAATCCATTTACAAAATCATCTAGTTATCAAGAACTTCCGTTCGAAACTAAATGATCCATAATCATTAAGCATTAGTCCATACAAGTCAACAATTCACCTTAATCATCAATTTCCATTGGCTAAGAATTGAATTGCATGCTTAGAAGTTTTCTAGACATTTCATCGAACACCTTCCGGGCGAGAAATGTCTTAAGTTCTAGAAATGAGTTGTCAATTCGATTCTAGCATTAAGATCCCTCCTAACATGAGAACAAATGATTATCTAAGCCTAAACATCAACAATCAACCATCAACCATCCAAATCAAACATTATCTAAAATCCAACAAAAAGTCAACTCACAAGAACATGAAGAACACAAGAGAAAAAGACATAGAAATGAAGAACAAGAATCAAATAAGCATAATATAAAGATAGAGTGAAGAAATCTTCTCTAGAATGGCATTTGTATGAAGAACAATCCCAAAACATCAAGAAGAGAGAGTTGGGGACGAGCCCCACTCTTAGAAGAAGAAAACTTTTTTTCTCCTAAAATTAGGTTTTTTTTGGCTTTTAATAGAGTTTGGGTCGAATTTTTGAGTTTCAGATGATCCACAGCGGTCAGCTCATACCGCTGCATGACCGCTGTGATTCTCTGTTTTTTTTCGACGGATGAACCCGCAGCGGTCACTGTAGACCGCTGCGGTACACCGCTGCGAGCTCCACTGAGTTCCTTCGCGCGCCAGACTGGACCGTCGTCACGGAAATTGGCATAACTTCTGATCGCACCGTTGGAATTGCCTCAAACCACTTCCAAATGAAAGCTAATCCATTGATATATCTCGTGTTAAAATTTGAGCTCAATCCATCGGTGGAAAGTCCTTCATCCAATGCCAAACTTATGACGTCTCAACCTGATCCTGCATCTTTGTATTCCGAAATGAACTTTTTGATGGCTATCTTCACTCCTCCAACTCCTATGACTCCAAGAACACCTGAAAATGGCTCAAGCAAGCCAAAAAGAATGCAAAGACAACCTAGGACATCTAAAATGCAATGAGACTCAAGTTGGACCTAAATGCATGAAAATATCCAAAAACTATACAAATTGGAACTAAAAACCTATGAAACTAAACCTTAAAAACATGTAAAATATGGTGTTATCAACTCCCCCGGACTTGCCTTTTGCTTGTCCGCAAGCAAACAAGAAAAGACAAACCGAAAGAGAGGTTTTAAAGAGTGGGAATTCATAACTAAAGGACATGTCAAAGCATTCAAAGTGGGAATTCTATGCCCAAGATAATACCAAGACATTGCAAAAACGTATCTCAATTATGACTCTAACTTCTCTAGACTTATCGCAACTCCTAATCTTTTCTATTAACAACAATGCCTCATGCCTACAAGTCCTCTTCTCAACCAACCCTCACATTCATTTGATCTTTCTAAAGGTGCGGTCTCACAAATGGGCAAGTGATCAAGTCCAATCGGTTTGGAAGAAAAAGCAATTGGCACTAGTAAATGTGAGTGCAAGGAGGTTCATTCTCTTTTTGGGTGACTTACTCTCAAGAAAAAGGAATGCTATATGTTATGCAAAAGCAAGGAAGACTAGAAACAATTTATGCATACAAAGTTAAGCTCACATTGTTCTACCCTCCTAGCAAAGCATTCTACCCAAATGGTGATTCCATTTCCTCTTCTTATCTTATTTTCTTGAAGCTCATTAAACCCTCAAAGCCCTTTTGGCTAAATCAAAACTCCCTTTTTAAACCCCTTTTCTTTTCCAAACACCAAACTCCTAGAGACATTTTTAATCGACCCCTTTCTTTTCTTCTTACTCTCCCTAAACTTTTTATTCTTTCTCTTTTTCAAACATGGAGAGTGTTTTTCTTTTTCTTTTTCTAGGGTCTTTCTTTTACGCTCTTCTCTAGAGTTTTCTTTTCCAACCAAGGATTCTTTTTCTACCATTTCTCATTTCACTTTTCATGAGCTCATGCTCCCCAAAACCAAATACCATTCAATCCATTGATCCCCATCTTGATGCTAGCCTCTTTTCTTTGAACAACAATGACTAGCTAAAAATGAAAGCTAACCTTTGTCGTTTCCGATACTTACAAGATTTTACACACAATAGCATATCAAGAAAAGGCCTCACTCAATAAAAAAAAACAAGGGGTGGAAAGGAAACGGTTATGGTGAAAGGTAGGGAACCATTCTAAAAATGAGAATGGCCACTCGGGTTATTAGAGAGTGGTAAAAGTGGATAAGATAACCCGAATGTTTTCTTTGAACCATGGTTATGTATCACAAGCCCATAAGCAAGAAGATTATATTCATTTAAGTCCAATTATCAAGGGGTTGATTTCAAATTAAACAAGTATTTACAAGACAAAGAGTTAAGAGTAGAGAGATCAAAGTACGAAGTTTTCAAGTCTTTTGAAATCGTTTAAGCAATATAAAACCATTATCGAGAGCATCACAATGAAAGCTTATCATACATGTTTTATGAACTCTCATGCACATGAATGCAACCAATATGATCTAGAAATGAGTGATCAAGTCAAGTCTAGAATGCACATGGACTAATGCAAACTACATGATGATTTTTTTTTGTTTTTTGTTTTTTTTTTTTTATGCAATTAAAAATATACAATGCAATGACTCAAGAAAATGAAAATAAGACAAAATACACAATGTCAAAACACAAGAACCTCTCCCCCGGACTTAAATCACACCGTCTCGGTGTGAATTGAGCCAAAGAGAGAGTAAAACAAACATAAAAACGAAATGGTATATACAAAGGGAAAAGTTAGTGGTACCTTGGAGTGGAGTGGATTCACGAGGAGGAAGCATTGTGCGTTGAAGCTCACGGACTTAGACCATTCCATCCGTCCCATTTATTCACCCTTATTGCTCCTACAAAAACATGAAAACAAAATTTATCAAACAATAAAAAGGCATAAAACAAGAAGTAAAGGATAGGATTGCTTGTTTTATGTCTCTAGCATTGACGGTGGATAGGATTGGGGGAGTCCCCAATGGCGCGTTTAACGTCGCTAGCTTGACGGTTGCGTCCTCTTATTCACTCTCTCCTTGAATGTTTCCTTTACTCCTAGTTTCGAACCTAAGAGATCAAGATCACAAGAAAAGAGAAAAAAGATTAACAACAAAAAATAAAAAGCTCTAGTCTCAAGAAGAATCCAAATCCTAATGATCAATGCTAAACCCCAATGGCAACGGCGCCAAATTGATACGGGGTATTTTCCTATCAATTTTCTCAAATCCCACTCCCCGGCAACGGCGCCAAATTGATACGAGATATTTTTCCTGTCAATTATCCCAAGTGTACTCATGTCATTGTAGTACTTGAGATGTCAATCCATAAGGGGTTAAGATTGAGGCACTAAGAATGCAAGAAACTTCTTAAGCTAGAGCAAACTTTGTTTTTGGTTTTTATATGTTTATGGGAAAAGAAAACAAATGCAAGAAGGAAAACAAAACACAAAGACACAAGACAAAGTGTTGGATCAAGAACTAAGCTATCAATGAGATGGGTAACAATCAAACAATGAATCATTTGGAAGCATTAATCACTATTTTAGAACATGGAATTCTCAAATATGACTAATCCATTTCCATGGCACTAATCACCTTGTTAATTATCTAATCAAGAACAAATTTCCATTTGTGATTAAATAATTAACAAGCATTAAGAAACAATTCCAATTAGTTCACTAAACACCCTAAACATCAACTTCCGTTGGCTAGGATATGCATAGCTCACAAAAGGTTCGGATCAAGCAATTCATTTAAACTCGGGTCATGAGTGAAATGCCTAAGATCTAGAAACGAATGAACATACCTAATCTAGTACTAACACCGCTTACTCGAATCTATCCCTAATGCATGGGATGAGACCAAAAATCTAACTAATCTAAGGTGTAGTACTAGGTTTCGGTTTATCATGACAAATCTAGCGTTACGAACCAACCTAAGTGAAAGACTCATCCAAGATCATCTTAAATAACCATTATCTAACCATCAAGACAATTGACTAATGATGCCTAAACATTCAATGCACATTCATTCTTATGACATGGATCACACAAGTAGATTAGTTCACTTCCATGATACTAATCCATTTACAAAATCATCTAGTTATCAAGAACTTCCGTTCGAAACTAAATGATCCATAATCATTAAGCATTAGTCCATACAAGTCAACAATTCACCTTAATCATCAATTTCCATTGGCTAAGAATTGAATTGCATGCTTAGAAGTTTTCTAGACATTTCATCGAACACCTTCCGGGCGAGAAATGTCTTAAGTTCTAGAAATGAGTTGTCAATTCGATTCTAGCATTAAGATCCCTCCTAACATGAGAACAAATGATTATCTAAGCCTAAACATCAACAATCAACCATCAACCATCCAAATCAAACATTATCTAAAATCCAACAAAAAGTCAACTCACAAGAACATGAAGAACACAAGAGAAAAAGACATAGAAATGAAGAACAAGAATCAAATAAGCATAATATAAAGATAGAGTGAAGAAATCTTCTCTAGAATGGCATTTGTATGAAGAACAATCCCAAAACATCAAGAAGAGAGAGTTGGGGACGAGCCCCACTCTTAGAAGAAGAAAACTTTTTTTCTCCTAAAATTAGGTTTTTTTTGGCTTTTAATAGAGTTTGGGTCGAATTTTTGAGTTTCAGATGATCCACAGCGGTCAGCTCATACCGCTGCATGACCGCTGTGATTCTCTGTTTTTTTTCGACGGATGAACCCGCAGCGGTCACTGTAGACCGCTGCGGTACACCGCTGCGAGCTCCACTGAGTTCCTTCGCGCGCCAGACTGGACCGTCGTCACGGAAATTGGCATAACTTCTGATCGCACCGTTGGAATTGCCTCAAACCACTTCCAAATGAAAGCTAATCCATTGATATATCTCGTGTTAAAATTTGAGCTCAATCCATCGGTGGAAAGTCCTTCATCCAATGCCAAACTTATGACGTCTCAACCTGATCCTGCATCTTTGTATTCCGAAATGAACTTTTTGATGGCTATCTTCACTCCTCCAACTCCTATGACTCCAAGAACACCTGAAAATGGCTCAAGCAAGCCAAAAAGAATGCAAAGACAACCTAGGACATCTAAAATGCAATGAGACTCAAGTTGGACCTAAATGCATGAAAATATCCAAAAACTATACAAATTGGAACTAAAAACCTATGAAACTAAACCTTAAAAACATGTAAAATATGGTGTTATCAACTCCCCCGGACTTGCCTTTTGCTTGTCCGCAAGCAAACAAGAAAAGACAAACCGAAAGAGAGGTTTTAAAGAGTGGGAATTCATAACTAAAGGACATGTCAAAGCATTCAAAGTGGGAATTCTATGCCCAAGATAATACCAAGACATTGCAAAAACGTATCTCAATTATGACTCTAACTTCTCTAGACTTATCGCAACTCCTAATCTTTTCTATTAACAACAATGCCTCATGCCTACAAGTCCTCTTCTCAACCAACCCTCACATTCATTTGATCTTTCTAAAGGTGCGGTCTCACAAATGGGCAAGTGATCAAGTCCAATCGGTTTGGAAGAAAAAGCAATTGGCACTAGTAAATGTGAGTGCAAGGAGGTTCATTCTCTTTTTGGGTGACTTACTCTCAAGAAAAAGGAATGCTATATGTTATGCAAAAGCAAGGAAGACTAGAAACAATTTATGCATACAAAGTTAAGCTCACATTGTTCTACCCTCCTAGCAAAGCATTCTACCCAAATGGTGATTCCATTTCCTCTTCTTATCTTATTTTCTTGAAGCTCATTAAACCCTCAAAGCCCTTTTGGCTAAATCAAAACTCCCTTTTTAAACCCCTTTTCTTTTCCAAACACCAAACTCCTAGAGACATTTTTAATCGACCCCTTTCTTTTCTTCTTACTCTCCCTAAACTTTTTATTCTTTCTCTTTTTCAAACATGGAGAGTGTTTTTCTTTTTCTTTTTCTAGGGTCTTTCTTTTACGCTCTTCTCTAGAGTTTTCTTTTCCAACCAAGGATTCTTTTTCTACCATTTCTCATTTCACTTTTCATGAGCTCATGCTCCCCAAAACCAAATACCATTCAATCCATTGATCCCCATCTTGATGCTAGCCTCTTTTCTTTGAACAACAATGACTAGCTAAAAATGAAAGCTAACCTTTGTCGTTTCCGATACTTACAAGATTTTACACACAATAGCATATCAAGAAAAGGCCTCACTCAATAAAAAAAAACAAGGGGTGGAAAGGAAACGGTTATGGTGAAAGGTAGGGAACCATTTTAAAAATGAGAATGGCCACTCGGGTTATTAGAGAGTGGTAAAAGTGGATAAGATAACCCGAATGTTTTCTTTGAACCATGGTTATGTATCACAAGCCCATAAGCAAGAAGATTATATTCATTTAAGTCCAATTATCAAGGGGTTGATTTCAAATTAAACAAGTATTTACAAGACAAAGAGTTAAGAGTAGAGAGATCAAAGTACGAAGTTTTCAAGTCTTTTGAAATCGTTTAAGCAATATAAAACCATTATCGAGAGCATCACAATGAAAGCTTATCATACATGTTTTATGAACTCTCATGCACATGAATGCAACCAATATGATCTAGAAATGAGTGATCAAGTCAAGTCTAGAATGCACATGGACTAATGCAAACTACATGATGATTTTTTTTTGTTTTTTGTTTTTTTTTTTTTATGCAATTAAAAATATACAATGCAATGACTCAAGAAAATGAAAATAAGACAAAATACACAATGTCAAAACACAAGAACCTCTCCCCCGGACTTAAATCACACCGTCTCGGTGTGAATTGAGCCAAAGAGAGAGTAAAACAAACATAAAAACGAAATGGTATATACAAAGGGAAAAGTTAGTGGTACCTTGGAGTGGAGTGGATTCACGAGGAGGAAGCATTGTGCGTTGAAGCTCACGGACTTAGACCATTCCATCCGTCCCATTTATTCACCCTTATTGCTCCTACAAAAACATGAAAACAAAATTTATCAAACAATAAAAAGGCATAAAACAAGAAGTAAAGGATAGGATTGCTTGTTTTATGTCTCTAGCATTGACGGTGGATAGGATTGGGGGAGTCCCCAATGGCGCGTTTAACGTCGCTAGCTTGACGGTTGCGTCCTCTTATTCACTCTCTCCTTGAATGTTTCCTTTACTCCTAGTTTCGAACCTAAGAGATCAAGATCACAAGAAAAGAGAAAAAAGATTAACAACAAAAAATAAAAAGCTCTAGTCTCAAGAAGAATCCAAATCCTAATGATCAATGCTAAACCCCAATGGCAACGGCGCCAAATTGATACGGGGTATTTTCCTATCAATTTTCTCAAATCCCACTCCCCGGCAACGGCGCCAAATTGATACGAGATATTTTTCCTGTCAATTATCCCAAGTGTACTCATGTCATTGTAGTACTTGAGATGTCAATCCATAAGGGGTTAAGATTGAGGCACTAAGAATGCAAGAAACTTCTTAAGCTAGAGCAAACTTTGTTTTTGGTTTTTATATGTTTATGGGAAAAGAAAACAAATGCAAGAAGGAAAACAAAACACAAAGACACAAGACAAAGTGTTGGATCAAGAACTAAGCTATCAATGAGATGGGTAACAATCAAACAATGAATCATTTGGAAGCATTAATCACTATTTTAGAACATGGAATTCTCAAATATGACTAATCCATTTCCATGGCACTAATCACCTTGTTAATTATCTAATCAAGAACAAATTTCCATTTGTGATTAAATAATTAACAAGCATTAAGAAACAATTCCAATTAGTTCACTAAACACCCTAAACATCAACTTCCGTTGGCTAGGATATGCATAGCTCACAAAAGGTTCGGATCAAGCAATTCATTTAAACTCGGGTCATGAGTGAAATGCCTAAGATCTAGAAACGAATGAACATACCTAATCTAGTACTAACACCGCTTACTCGAATCTATCCCTAATGCATGGGATGAGACCAAAAATCTAACTAATCTAAGGTGTAGTACTAGGTTTCGGTTTATCATGACAAATCTAGCGTTACGAACCAACCTAAGTGAAAGACTCATCCAAGATCATCTTAAATAACCATTATCTAACCATCAAGACAATTGACTAATGATGCCTAAACATTCAATGCACATTCATTCTTATGACATGGATCACACAAGTAGATTAGTTCACTTCCATGATACTAATCCATTTACAAAATCATCTAGTTATCAAGAACTTCCGTTCGAAACTAAATGATCCATAATCATTAAGCATTAGTCCATACAAGTCAACAATTCACCTTAATCATCAATTTCCATTGGCTAAGAATTGAATTGCATGCTTAGAAGTTTTCTAGACATTTCATCGAACACCTTCCGGGCGAGAAATGTCTTAAGTTCTAGAAATGAGTTGTCAATTCGATTCTAGCATTAAGATCCCTCCTAACATGAGAACAAATGATTATCTAAGCCTAAACATCAACAATCAACCATCAACCATCCAAATCAAACATTATCTAAAATCCAACAAAAAGTCAACTCACAAGAACATGAAGAACACAAGAGAAAAAGACATAGAAATGAAGAACAAGAATCAAATAAGCATAATATAAAGATAGAGTGAAGAAATCTTCTCTAGAATGGCATTTGTATGAAGAACAATCCCAAAACATCAAGAAGAGAGAGTTGGGGACGAGCCCCACTCTTAGAAGAAGAAAACTTTTTTTCTCCTAAAATTAGGTTTTTTTTGGCTTTTAATAGAGTTTGGGTCGAATTTTTGAGTTTCAGATGATCCACAGCGGTCAGCTCATACCGCTGCATGACCGCTGTGATTCTCTGTTTTTTTTCGACGGATGAACCCGCAGCGGTCACTGTAGACCGCTGCGGTACACCGCTGCGAGCTCCACTGAGTTCCTTCGCGCGCCAGACTGGACCGTCGTCACGGAAATTGGCATAACTTCTGATCGCACCGTTGGAATTGCCTCAAACCACTTCCAAATGAAAGCTAATCCATTGATATATCTCGTGTTAAAATTTGAGCTCAATCCATCGGTGGAAAGTCCTTCATCCAATGCCAAACTTATGACGTCTCAACCTGATCCTGCATCTTTGTATTCCGAAATGAACTTTTTGATGGCTATCTTCACTCCTCCAACTCCTATGACTCCAAGAACACCTGAAAATGGCTCAAGCAAGCCAAAAAGAATGCAAAGACAACCTAGGACATCTAAAATGCAATGAGACTCAAGTTGGACCTAAATGCATGAAAATATCCAAAAACTATACAAATTGGAACTAAAAACCTATGAAACTAAACCTTAAAAACATGTAAAATATGGTGTTATCAACTCCCCCGGACTTGCCTTTTGCTTGTCCGCAAGCAAACAAGAAAAGACAAACCGAAAGAGAGGTTTTAAAGAGTGGGAATTCATAACTAAAGGACATGTCAAAGCATTCAAAGTGGGAATTCTATGCCCAAGATAATACCAAGACATTGCAAAAACGTATCTCAATTATGACTCTAACTTCTCTAGACTTATCGCAACTCCTAATCTTTTCTATTAACAACAATGCCTCATGCCTACAAGTCCTCTTCTCAACCAACCCTCACATTCATTTGATCTTTCTAAAGGTGCGGTCTCACAAATGGGCAAGTGATCAAGTCCAATCGGTTTGGAAGAAAAAGCAATTGGCACTAGTAAATGTGAGTGCAAGGAGGTTCATTCTCTTTTTGGGTGACTTACTCTCAAGAAAAAGGAATGCTATATGTTATGCAAAAGCAAGGAAGACTAGAAACAATTTATGCATACAAAGTTAAGCTCACATTGTTCTACCCTCCTAGCAAAGCATTCTACCCAAATGGTGATTCCATTTCCTCTTCTTATCTTATTTTCTTGAAGCTCATTAAACCCTCAAAGCCCTTTTGGCTAAATCAAAACTCCCTTTTTAAACCCCTTTTCTTTTCCAAACACCAAACTCCTAGAGACATTTTTAATCGACCCCTTTCTTTTCTTCTTACTCTCCCTAAACTTTTTATTCTTTCTCTTTTTCAAACATGGAGAGTGTTTTTCTTTTTCTTTTTCTAGGGTCTTTCTTTTACGCTCTTCTCTAGAGTTTTCTTTTCCAACCAAGGATTCTTTTTCTACCATTTCTCATTTCACTTTTCATGAGCTCATGCTCCCCAAAACCAAATACCATTCAATCCATTGATCCCCATCTTGATGCTAGCCTCTTTTCTTTGAACAACAATGACTAGCTAAAAATGAAAGCTAACCTTTGTCGTTTCCGATACTTACAAGATTTTACACACAATAGCATATCAAGAAAAGGCCTCACTCAATAAAAAAAAACAAGGGGTGGAAAGGAAACGGTTATGGTGAAAGGTAGGGAACCATTTTAAAAATGAGAATGGCCACTCGGGTTATTAGAGAGTGGTAAAAGTGGATAAGATAACCCGAATGTTTTCTTTGAACCATGGTTATGTATCACAAGCCCATAAGCAAGAAGATTATATTCATTTAAGTCCAATTATCAAGGGGTTGATTTCAAATTAAACAAGTATTTACAAGACAAAGAGTTAAGAGTAGAGAGATCAAAGTACGAAGTTTTCAAGTCTTTTGAAATCGTTTAAGCAATATAAAACCATTATCGAGAGCATCACAATGAAAGCTTATCATACATGTTTTATGAACTCTCATGCACATGAATGCAACCAATATGATCTAGAAATGAGTGATCAAGTCAAGTCTAGAATGCACATGGACTAATGCAAACTACATGATGATTTTTTTTTGTTTTTTTTTTTTTTTTTTTTTATGCAATTAAAAATATACAATGCAATGACTCAAGAAAATGAAAATAAGACAAAATACACAATGTCAAAACACAAGAACCTCTCCCCCGGACTTAAATCACACCGTCTCGGTGTGAATTGAGCCAAAGAGAGAGTAAAACAAACATAAAAACGAAATGGTATATACAAAGGGAAAAGTTAGTGGTACCTTGGAGTGGAGTGGATTCACGAGGAGGAAGCATTGTGCGTTGAAGCTCACGGACTTAGACCATTCCATCCGTCCCATTTATTCACCCTTATTGCTCCTACAAAAACATGAAAACAAAATTTATCAAACAATAAAAAGGCATAAAACAAGAAGTAAAGGATAGGATTGCTTGTTTTATGTCTCTAGCATTGACGGTGGATAGGATTGGGGGAGTCCCCAATGGCGCGTTTAACGTCGCTAGCTTGACGGTTGCGTCCTCTTATTCACTCTCTCCTTGAATGTTTCCTTTACTCCTAGTTTCGAACCTAAGAGATCAAGATCACAAGAAAAGAGAAAAAAGATTAACAACAAAAAATAAAAAGCTCTAGTCTCAAGAAGAATCCAAATCCTAATGATCAATGCTAAACCCCAATGGCAACGGCGCCAAATTGATACGGGGTATTTTCCTATCAATTTTCTCAAATCCCACTCCCCGGCAACGGCGCCAAATTGATACGAGATATTTTTCCTGTCAATTATCCCAAGTGTACTCATGTCATTGTAGTACTTGAGATGTCAATCCATAAGGGGTTAAGATTGAGGCACTAAGAATGCAAGAAACTTCTTAAGCTAGAGCAAACTTTGTTTTTGGTTTTTATATGTTTATGGGAAAAGAAAACAAATGCAAGAAGGAAAACAAAACACAAAGACACAAGACAAAGTGTTGGATCAAGAACTAAGCTATCAATGAGATGGGTAACAATCAAACAATGAATCATTTGGAAGCATTAATCACTATTTTAGAACATGGAATTCTCAAATATGACTAATCCATTTCCATGGCACTAATCACCTTGTTAATTATCTAATCAAGAACAAATTTCCATTTGTGATTAAATAATTAACAAGCATTAAGAAACAATTCCAATTAGTTCACTAAACACCCTAAACATCAACTTCCGTTGGCTAGGATATGCATAGCTCACAAAAGGTTCGGATCAAGCAATTCATTTAAACTCGGGTCATGAGTGAAATGCCTAAGATCTAGAAACGAATGAACATACCTAATCTAGTACTAACACCGCTTACTCGAATCTATCCCTAATGCATGGGATGAGACCAAAAATCTAACTAATCTAAGGTGTAGTACTAGGTTTCGGTTTATCATGACAAATCTAGCGTTACGAACCAACCTAAGTGAAAGACTCATCCAAGATCATCTTAAATAACCATTATCTAACCATCAAGACAATTGACTAATGATGCCTAAACATTCAATGCACATTCATTCTTATGACATGGATCACACAAGTAGATTAGTTCACTTCCATGATACTAATCCATTTACAAAATCATCTAGTTATCAAGAACTTCCGTTCGAAACTAAATGATCCATAATCATTAAGCATTAGTCCATACAAGTCAACAATTCACCTTAATCATCAATTTCCATTGGCTAAGAATTGAATTGCATGCTTAGAAGTTTTCTAGACATTTCATCGAACACCTTCCGGGCGAGAAATGTCTTAAGTTCTAGAAATGAGTTGTCAATTCGATTCTAGCATTAAGATCCCTCCTAACATGAGAACAAATGATTATCTAAGCCTAAACATCAACAATCAACCATCAACCATCCAAATCAAACATTATCTAAAATCCAACAAAAAGTCAACTCACAAGAACATGAAGAACACAAGAGAAAAAGACATAGAAATGAAGAACAAGAATCAAATAAGCATAATATAAAGATAGAGTGAAGAAATCTTCTCTAGAATGGCATTTGTATGAAGAACAATCCCAAAACATCAAGAAGAGAGAGTTGGGGACGAGCCCCACTCTTAGAAGAAGAAAACTTTTTTTCTCCTAAAATTAGGTTTTTTTTGGCTTTTAATAGAGTTTGGGTCGAATTTTTGAGTTTCAGATGATCCACAGCGGTCAGCTCATACCGCTGCATGACCGCTGTGATTCTCTGTTTTTTTTCGACGGATGAACCCGCAGCGGTCACTGTAGACCGCTGCGGTACACCGCTGCGAGCTCCACTGAGTTCCTTCGCGCGCCAGACTGGACCGTCGTCACGGAAATTGGCATAACTTCTGATCGCACCGTTGGAATTGCCTCAAACCACTTCCAAATGAAAGCTAATCCATTGATATATCTCGTGTTAAAATTTGAGCTCAATCCATCGGTGGAAAGTCCTTCATCCAATGCCAAACTTATGACGTCTCAACCTGATCCTGCATCTTTGTATTCCGAAATGAACTTTTTGATGGCTATCTTCACTCCTCCAACTCCTATGACTCCAAGAACACCTGAAAATGGCTCAAGCAAGCCAAAAAGAATGCAAAGACAACCTAGGACATCTAAAATGCAATGAGACTCAAGTTGGACCTAAATGCATGAAAATATCCAAAAACTATACAAATTGGAACTAAAAACCTATGAAACTAAACCTTAAAAACATGTAAAATATGGTGTTATCAACTCCCCCGGACTTGCCTTTTGCTTGTCCGCAAGCAAACAAGAAAAGACAAACCGAAAGAGAGGTTTTAAAGAGTGGGAATTCATAACTAAAGGACATGTCAAAGCATTCAAAGTGGGAATTCTATGCCCAAGATAATACCAAGACATTGCAAAAACGTATCTCAATTATGACTCTAACTTCTCTAGACTTATCGCAACTCCTAATCTTTTCTATTAACAACAATGCCTCATGCCTACAAGTCCTCTTCTCAACCAACCCTCACATTCATTTGATCTTTCTAAAGGTGCGGTCTCACAAATGGGCAAGTGATCAAGTCCAATCGGTTTGGAAGAAAAAGCAATTGGCACTAGTAAATGTGAGTGCAAGGAGGTTCATTCTCTTTTTGGGTGACTTACTCTCAAGAAAAAGGAATGCTATATGTTATGCAAAAGCAAGGAAGACTAGAAACAATTTATGCATACAAAGTTAAGCTCACATTGTTCTACCCTCCTAGCAAAGCATTCTACCCAAATGGTGATTCCATTTCCTCTTCTTATCTTATTTTCTTGAAGCTCATTAAACCCTCAAAGCCCTTTTGGCTAAATCAAAACTCCCTTTTTAAACCCCTTTTCTTTTCCAAACACCAAACTCCTAGAGACATTTTTAATCGACCCCTTTCTTTTCTTCTTACTCTCCCTAAACTTTTTATTCTTTCTCTTTTTCAAACATGGAGAGTGTTTTTCTTTTTCTTTTTCTAGGGTCTTTCTTTTACGCTCTTCTCTAGAGTTTTCTTTTCCAACCAAGGATTCTTTTTCTACCATTTCTCATTTCACTTTTCATGAGCTCATGCTCCCCAAAACCAAATACCATTCAATCCATTGATCCCCATCTTGATGCTAGCCTCTTTTCTTTGAACAACAATGACTAGCTAAAAATGAAAGCTAACCTTTGTCGTTTCCGATACTTACAAGATTTTACACACAATAGCATATCAAGAAAAGGCCTCACTCAATAAAAAAAAACAAGGGGTGGAAAGGAAACGGTTATGGTGAAAGGTAGGGAACCATTTTAAAAATGAGAATGGCCACTCGGGTTATTAGAGAGTGGTAAAAGTGGATAAGATAACCCGAATGTTTTCTTTGAACCATGGTTATGTATCACAAGCCCATAAGCAAGAAGATTATATTCATTTAAGTCCAATTATCAAGGGGTTGATTTCAAATTAAACAAGTATTTACAAGACAAAGAGTTAAGAGTAGAGAGATCAAAGTACGAAGTTTTCAAGTCTTTTGAAATCGTTTAAGCAATATAAAACCATTATCGAGAGCATCACAATGAAAGCTTATCATACATGTTTTATGAACTCTCATGCACATGAATGCAACCAATATGATCTAGAAATGAGTGATCAAGTCAAGTCTAGAATGCACATGGACTAATGCAAACTACATGATGATTTTTTTTTGTTTTTTTTTTTTTTTTTTTTTATGCAATTAAAAATATACAATGCAATGACTCAAGAAAATGAAAATAAGACAAAATACACAATGTCAAAACACAAGAACCTCTCCCCCGGACTTAAATCACACCGTCTCGGTGTGAATTGAGCCAAAGAGAGAGTAAAACAAACATAAAAACGAAATGGTATATACAAAGGGAAAAGTTAGTGGTACCTTGGAGTGGAGTGGATTCACGAGGAGGAAGCATTGTGCGTTGAAGCTCACGGACTTAGACCATTCCATCCGTCCCATTTATTCACCCTTATTGCTCCTACAAAAACATGAAAACAAAATTTATCAAACAATAAAAAGGCATAAAACAAGAAGTAAAGGATAGGATTGCTTGTTTTATGTCTCTAGCATTGACGGTGGATAGGATTGGGGGAGTCCCCAATGGCGCGTTTAACGTCGCTAGCTTGACGGTTGCGTCCTCTTATTCACTCTCTCCTTGAATGTTTCCTTTACTCCTAGTTTCGAACCTAAGAGATCAAGATCACAAGAAAAGAGAAAAAAGATTAACAACAAAAAATAAAAAGCTCTAGTCTCAAGAAGAATCCAAATCCTAATGATCAATGCTAAACCCCAATGGCAACGGCGCCAAATTGATACGGGGTATTTTCCTATCAATTTTCTCAAATCCCACTCCCCGGCAACGGCGCCAAATTGATACGAGATATTTTTCCTGTCAATTATCCCAAGTGTACTCATGTCATTGTAGTACTTGAGATGTCAATCCATAAGGGGTTAAGATTGAGGCACTAAGAATGCAAGAAACTTCTTAAGCTAGAGCAAACTTTGTTTTTGGTTTTTATATGTTTATGGGAAAAGAAAACAAATGCAAGAAGGAAAACAAAACACAAAGACACAAGACAAAGTGTTGGATCAAGAACTAAGCTATCAATGAGATGGGTAACAATCAAACAATGAATCATTTGGAAGCATTAATCACTATTTTAGAACATGGAATTCTCAAATATGACTAATCCATTTCCATGGCACTAATCACCTTGTTAATTATCTAATCAAGAACAAATTTCCATTTGTGATTAAATAATTAACAAGCATTAAGAAACAATTCCAATTAGTTCACTAAACACCCTAAACATCAACTTCCGTTGGCTAGGATATGCATAGCTCACAAAAGGTTCGGATCAAGCAATTCATTTAAACTCGGGTCATGAGTGAAATGCCTAAGATCTAGAAACGAATGAACATACCTAATCTAGTACTAACACCGCTTACTCGAATCTATCCCTAATGCATGGGATGAGACCAAAAATCTAACTAATCTAAGGTGTAGTACTAGGTTTCGGTTTATCATGACAAATCTAGCGTTACGAACCAACCTAAGTGAAAGACTCATCCAAGATCATCTTAAATAACCATTATCTAACCATCAAGACAATTGACTAATGATGCCTAAACATTCAATGCACATTCATTCTTATGACATGGATCACACAAGTAGATTAGTTCACTTCCATGATACTAATCCATTTACAAAATCATCTAGTTATCAAGAACTTCCGTTCGAAACTAAATGATCCATAATCATTAAGCATTAGTCCATACAAGTCAACAATTCACCTTAATCATCAATTTCCATTGGCTAAGAATTGAATTGCATGCTTAGAAGTTTTCTAGACATTTCATCGAACACCTTCCGGGCGAGAAATGTCTTAAGTTCTAGAAATGAGTTGTCAATTCGATTCTAGCATTAAGATCCCTCCTAACATGAGAACAAATGATTATCTAAGCCTAAACATCAACAATCAACCATCAACCATCCAAATCAAACATTATCTAAAATCCAACAAAAAGTCAACTCACAAGAACATGAAGAACACAAGAGAAAAAGACATAGAAATGAAGAACAAGAATCAAATAAGCATAATATAAAGATAGAGTGAAGAAATCTTCTCTAGAATGGCATTTGTATGAAGAACAATCCCAAAACATCAAGAAGAGAGAGTTGGGGACGAGCCCCACTCTTAGAAGAAGAAAACTTTTTTTCTCCTAAAATTAGGTTTTTTTTGGCTTTTAATAGAGTTTGGGTCGAATTTTTGAGTTTCAGATGATCCACAGCGGTCAGCTCATACCGCTGCATGACCGCTGTGATTCTCTGTTTTTTTTCGACGGATGAACCCGCAGCGGTCACTGTAGACCGCTGCGGTACACCGCTGCG
The DNA here is from genome assembly GCA_030161315.1 of Eutrema japonicum. Lineage (NCBI taxonomy): Eukaryota > Viridiplantae > Streptophyta > Magnoliopsida > Brassicales > Brassicaceae > Eutrema > Eutrema japonicum. The sequence continues at coordinate 38,568,273 of BSQW01000001.1, forward strand.
AGCTCCACTGAGTTCCTTCGCGCGCCAGACTGGACCGTCGTCACGGAAATTGGCATAACTTCTGATCGCACCGTTGGAATTGCCTCAAAACACTTCCAAATGAAAGCTAATCCATTGATATATCTCGTGTTAAAATTTGAGCTCAATCCATCGGTGGAAAGTCCTTCATCCAATGCCAAACTTATGACGTCTCAACCTGATCCTGCATCTTTGTATTCCGAAATGAACTTTTTGATGGCTATCTTCACTCCTCCAACTCCTATGACTCCAAGAACACCTGAAAATGGCTCAAGCAAGCCAAAAAGAATGCAAAGACAACCTAGGACATCTAAAATGCAATGAGACTCAAGTTGGACCTAAATGCATGAAAATATCCAAAAACTATACAAATTGGAACTAAAAACCTATGAAACTAAACCTTAAAAACATGTAAAATATGGTGTTATCAATATGCTTGATGGATACGGGGTAAATCACAATTGGCACAAGAAAAGCATTTTTTGGGATCTTCCGTACTGGAAAAATCATCTACTGAGACACAATCTTGATGTCATGCACATTGAGAAAAACTTTTTTGATAACATCATGCATACAGTGTTAAACGTGAAAGGAAGAACCAAAGACAGCGGAAAGTCAAGGTTGGACTTGCCAGATATTTGCAACAGAAATGAGTTGCATATAATGAGCAATGGAAAATCACCAGTTCCTATATTTCGGTTGGGTGCAGAACAAAAGGCATCGTTGTTCAATTGGGTTTCATCTGACGTGAAGTTTCCTGATGGGTATGTATCCAATCTTGCTAAATATGTTGAGAAAGGAGAAAAGTTTTCAGGGATGAAGAGTCATGACTGCCACGTGTTTATGCAACGTTTACTTCCTTTCGCATTTGCCGAACTCCTTCCAGAAAATGTTCATGAAGCAATTGGAGGTAAGATACTTCATCACATATAAAATTATTGAGATTAATTATATATATATATATATATATATATATATGTTACAATGTATATAATTTTGTCTTTGCAGGCATCAGAGCGTTTTTCCGGGATCTTAGTACACGGACGTTGTCAGAAGATGTAATTGCACAACTGGCTGCTAATATTCCAATCTTGTTGTGCAATTTGGAGAAGATATTTCCCCATGCGTTTTTTGATGTTATGGAACATCTTCCCATTCATCTCCCCCACGAAGCAGAACTAGGAGGCCCTGTTCAGTTTAGGTGGATGTACCCAGTTGAGCGCTTCATGAAACATTTAAAGGGAAAGGCAAAAAATCTAGCAAGGGTTGAATGATCAATTGTTGCGGGAAGTTTGACAGAAGAAACTTCACACTTCACTTCATATTATTTCGCTCCAAAAGTCCGCACACGCAAACGGGCTCCCCGACGATACGATGATGGCGGTGTGGGACGAATTTATGCAGTAGAGGGTGTCCCAGATATATTCTCACCAATTGGTCGTCTTAGTGGAAAATTGAAGGAGGTTTGGTGGGATAACGAGCATGACAGGCACAGCGCACATACGTACATCCTCCTAAACTGTGATGAAGTGAGTCCTTACGAAAGGTAATAACAAAACTATTTAATTAATCAGTCATTAATAATTAATTAATATAATTATAATTAAATGTGTTAATTTTTATGTCTATATATGTATTTTGCAGCTTATTTGTTACCTATGTACGAGAATGCATTGAAAGGGTTTCAGATGATGAAATAAACGAACGTAAAGATCGTCACTTTGTTGAGTGGTTGAAGACGCAAGTAAGTTAATATAGTTATAAATATTTCATTTAATTATATCGGCTTTCAATCTAACTTTTACACTTATCATAGGTTGATCATGGCGATCCCGCATATCCATTTTGGTTTCATGAGTTACTCCTAGCCCCCATTGGGAAGATAACGACCGCACCCATGTATTTTACCCGTGGTTATGTGTTTCATACATACAAGTATGGCGTTCGTCGGGCAACTACCAACTACGGAGTATGTGTTAGGGGTGAAATAGATTTTTATGGGGTTTTGCAGAAAATAATTGAATTGGAGTACCCCGGACTGGTTAGGTTGAAATGCGTTCTCTTCAAATGTGATTGGTTCGATCCAACAGTCGGTCGAGGGGTGCGAATTAACAAATTTGGTGTGGTTGACGTCAACAAATCACGACGTTACAACAAGTTTGAGCCATTCATCCTAGCATCACAAGCAGAACAAGTAACGTTCGTTCCATATCCGCGAGTTCGAACATCTGGGATCTCATGGTTATCGGTTATTAAAATAGCTCCAAGGGGTAAAATTGTTGGTGTTGATGATCTTCCAATGCAACAAGATTCTTGCCTTGATATTACAGAACCAGAGATTACGGAGAACATTCTTTTAATTGATCCACGAAACAGGCAACTTGAATATCTACCTGACGACACAGAAGAAGAAGGCGATTCCGACGAGTTTGAAGAAACTGACGATGATGATGGACCTGAAGATGATGAACCCAATCAAGATGATGAGCCCAACGAAGATGATGATTCTGATTGAAAGCTTATATATATATGTAATTTTCGGTTTTGTTAAATGTTTAAGTTTTTGTTGTAAAATTATATATTAAACTAATAAAAATTCTACGAAACATTGATGAATTAACAGTTTTTGTGAATGAAACACGTAGATTAGGGTTAATTTAACTTTATTACATAATGCTAATTAAACCCTAAATATACAGTTATTTAATGTAAATCTGATGGTACTTAACGATGATTTTACGACGAAATTACGACGCCTAGGACCACGAGCAGAACGTAACGTTGTATTCCCACTTCTGATGATATGGCCAGCAAAGAATTCTGGGGGTCGAGTTTTCTAGATTCATAAAAACCAACCACCATAACTGAAAGATACATAGAATTGGACATCCTTATATCACGAAGGATTTACATAGATGTCCAATTCTATGAATCTTTCACCTATGGTAGTTGAAGACTAAAAGATTATTTGTTGGCCAGATCATCAAGAAGTGGGAACACAATGATCAGCGTAAAAAATCAAGGAAAAGTTACCAACGGATTTAGCATTGAAGGTGTGTATTTTTTTTTTTGAGTTAGCATTGAAGGTGTGGAATGTATTTATAGAAATCTTTTAGAAATTACCAACGGATTTGCAACGAAAATTTACAACGGTTTTACATCGAATAACATTACAACGATTTTACATCGAATATGCGATGAAATTACGTCGACAAAATGCGATGTAAGTAATTAGGTGACATATAAAAAACCGTGTTTTACCAAACTCACATTTCGTCGTAATATCGTCGTAAAATTACGACGATTTTACGACGACGTAGTCGTAATTTCGTTGTAAGTTCTAAAATTTGGGGTAAGTTTACAACGATTTTACATCGAATATCATTACAACGAAATTACATCAACGAAATGCGATGTAAATAATTAGGTAACCTATAAAAAACCGTGTTTTACCAAACTCTCAAAGTCGACGTGAAATCGTCGTGGTACCGATGTCACTCATTTCGTCGTAAAATCGTCGTGGATTTACGACGCGTTTACGACGATTTAGGTTTAATTTACATTACGATAGATTCGTCGTAAACTCGTTGTAATTTTACAACGATTTTACGACGAGTTAGTCGTAATTTCGTCGTAAGTTCTAAAATTTGGGGTTTAGGGTTTGATTTACATGTTTGGTTTTTTTTATCTTATATCTTGTTTTACGTAAGTTTTAATCATAGTATGTTTTACAAAATCATTTACATTATTTAAGTCATGCATGTTACGAATATACTTATAAGAACGAATGATATACATTATTATGTAAGATAAGGAAATCGACGACGATATAGATTCAATCGTCGTTATTGAATCTATTGTTAAATATTAGAAGTATTAGATCCACAAATATACTTCGTTCTTACGTCCAGGATATGTGTATTGTGATTTAGGGTTTAGGGTATAGATTTTAGGTTTTACAACGACTTGACGACGGATGCGTCGTAAATTCGTTGTAAGTTTACGACGAATCCGTCGTAATTTCGTCGTAATAACTAAAATGACGGATTCGTCGTAATGTCGTTGTAAGTTTACAACGATTGTACGACGAATCCGTCGTAATTTCGTTGTAATACCTAAAATATAGGGTTTAGGGTTTGATTTACATGTTTTGTTTTTTTTTATCTTAGATCTTGTTTTACGTAAGTTCTAATCATAGTATAAACAAGTTTATGTTTTTACAAAATCATTTACATTATTTAAGTCATGCATTACGAATATACTTATATATAAGAACGAATGCTATACATTATTATGTAAGATATGGAAATCGACGATGAAATAGATTCAATCGTCGTTATTGAATCTATTGTTAAATATTAGAATTATTAGATGCACAAATATACTTCGTTTTTACGTCCAGGATATGTGTATTGTGATTTAGGGTTTAGGGTATAGATTTATCTTATTACAACGATATTACAACGGATTCGTCGTAAAATCGTTGTAAGTTTACAACGAAATTACGACGAATCGTTGTAATACCCAAAATATTTGATTTCCCGCGTGTGGGAAAATTTCGATACGTTTAATTTTCGGTTCAGTTTTACGACTATTCGTCGTAAAATCGTTGTAAGTGTACAACGACATTACGACGAATCCGTCGTAATGTCGTCGTAATACCCAAAATATTTGATTTACCGCGTGGGGGAAAATTTTGATACGTTTAATTTTCGGTTCAGTATTACGACGATTTTACGACGACGCCGTCGTAAAATCGTCGTAAATTCCCAACGAATTTACGACGACAGCAAAATCTATATATACGTGACCAAAATTTTCTTCTTCACAATCGCAAAATCACTCTCTCTCTCCTCACTCTATCTCTCTAAAAACCTCTGCCCTCTCTCTAAAAAAAGGTAACATTTTTTTTTGTATTATTAAATTATATTATAGTTGTAAGGATTTTGAATTGTTAGTTAGGATTGTAATATTTATTAGTTAGGATTGGAATTATTAGTTAGGATTGGAATTATTAGTTAGGAATGGAATTATATTATACTAAAATTGAGTTATTTTTAAATATTTTTTAGATATGGCGCCACGTAAATCACACTATCGGCAGTTTCTCGAGACGGGACCGAGTGCTAATTCACAACTCCCGTCATCTTCCGCGACACAGTCCGCTGTTCCGGATTATTTTCCCGGACCAGCGCCGCCTCCGGAAGCAGATGCTCGACCGCCGTTGTTTTATGCGGGATTGACGGTCGAAGATATTTTACAGACGCCGGGGCATGATTCTTTAGACCGGTTAGATCCGCGACGGCTCCCGAATACTTTTTGGTACGTAACTACAATTTTCTTTTTAATAACATTATGAATTTGTTTTTTTTTACTAATAATTTTTGTTTTATTTCTCAGGTTTAAGGAAGATAACAAAGTTGGACGGAGTGTGGCTGACACCATTATAGCCTATTTCATGGAGCCTCACCGCAATTGGTCTTCGGTTCCGGAAGACGTTGTCGAGACATGGTTTAAATGTTTCGCGGTAAATTTTTTTTTTTAATATTCATTATTATTTTGGTCAATTCTTTATCTTTAATATATCATTTCTAATTTTTTTTTTTTTTTTTGTATAGCAAAAATGGCATTGGGACGTTGCGATCAACGAGACGGTGAAGACGGAATTCAAAAAGAAGGGAAAACTGCGGCTCAACAATGCCGTCTCCGATTGGAAGAGGAAGTGGGAGGTTAAAGGCGATCATGGGAAGCCGCCATACATGTCTTCTGATGTTTGGAACGGCTTGACGGCATACTGGAGAGATCCGCATGCGCAGCAAGTGGCTGCTAAGTGTTCAGCTTCTCGAAACACTATAGGTCCAGACGGTCTTCCAGCGCTTATGCCTCATACGTCGGGTCAAACCTCTTTTGCGGGAAGACGCCTTCAAATGGTAATAATTTTTTCGGTTATAATTTTATTTATGTAATTTTAATTTGTTATTAATTTATATTACCCATCAACTGTTTAATTTCTTTTTGAATGTCTTTTTTGTTAGGCAAATGGAGGCGAACTTCCTCCAATGACCCGAGTTTTTGCGGAAACTCACAAGAAGAAAGACGGATCTTTTGTAGATCATCGAGCAGAGACGATCTACAATGACGCGCATGCAAGGATCGACGAGCGTCAAACTCAGCTTTCTCAGCAGCTATCACCCGGCGGTAGTTCGGTCCAATCCACTGCGACTTTGACGGTTGCCCAGATGGACGAGATATACGCAGAGGTAATTTAACGTTTTTTTTTACAAAAGTTAACGTTTCTTTATACAATTTATTAAATTTTACGTTTCTTTTTTAAAGGTTGCCCCGAAGAAAAAGGGCAGAGTTTTAGGGATGGGATCGATCGTAGATAGTGTCGCCGCGTCGTCCCATCGTCAGCTTTTCGACGATCCGGTTATTTTGCGGACGGAGTTAAACACCGCCAACGCCGAGATCAACACTTTGCGGGCGAAGCAGGTGGTATACGATGAGAAGATCCAAGGATACGATAAAACAATCGAAGGATACAACACTCTCTTCGATATTATTGCCCTGACTAACCCGACTTTGGCGGCTAGACTGAGGCAGCAGGAAGGATCGACATCGGGTCAGCCGACTGATCCGCTCGCGCAAGAACGAGCGAATGTGGAGCAGAATGGATCGGACGACGAGCTTTTAGATAATTTACGTTTTTCAGCTGGACAATAGTTTAAGAATTTTATTTTGTATTTTAAATTTTATTTTATATTTTGAATTTATTTATAAAATTTTTAATTTATAAATATAATTTTATAAATTATTTTTATTAATTTTATTTAATTTATTTAATTTATTTAATTTATTTAATTTATATAAAATTATATTTAATTTACGACGACTTTACATCGAAAACTTTACATCGATTTTACATCAAATAATTTACATCGATTTTACATCAATAATTTTACATCGATTTTACATCGTCCAATAATTTACGACGAATTTACATCGAATATTTTACATCTATTTACCAACGCATTTACAGATACATATTACGACGAATTTACGACGTATTGTCAAAACAGAAATTGTATACTTCGATGTAAATTCGATGTAATGTTTCATACTATAACGACGAATTTACGACGGATTTTCGAAATTTTTTTTGTATAATCCGATGTAAAATCAATGTAATATTTCTTCGTGATATCGATGTAAAATCGATGTAATGTATTCGTCGTAAAATCGATGTAAATTTACAACGATTTTACGACGAATAATATACGACGATTATACGACGATTTTTAGTGCTCCTTAATGTTACGACCAATTTACGACGAGTTTCGATTAGCGACGATCATATTACGACGAATTGTTATTCGTCGCTAATCTGTCGTAAACCATGTTTTACGACCAATTTACGACGATTCTGTTAGTTGTAAAATGGCAGTTTTCTTGTAGTGTATTTAACTAAGTGGTGATGGGGTGGTTCCCACTTGGTGGAAGAGTCGACATGTTGGTTTAGGTTAGGGATTGATTCTCCCCAAGCGTGGAGTTGTCAAATCATTCCATTTGATCAGCCAAAATAGTGTCATGTCTAAGTCCATTAAAAAATCCAAAAATGGACTATTCGGCAGTATTAGTTTAGACCCTTCCATAGATCTGAGATCATTCCTTATTAAAAAATCATCTTTTATTTAATATTTAACTTAATTTTTAGTTTACGAGTTCCATTGTGGACTCTTTGTATCCTTGTATTCGATTTTAAGATACATACAATTGACCGATGTGCACTTGGAACTAGTTTATTGTGTTAAGGTAGAACATAACACACATCAAGTTTTTTAAGACGATAAGAGTGTCCTGAGTGCACTGTATGTCTTCTCGGCTGCCCCAAACAACGGGATTGGTCCTGGGATTAGCACCAAAATTCCTCGGCATCTCATCCTCCTGTTGCTGGTCATTTCTTAAAGGATCGAAGGTTCAGCCGACGCCTGGATTTGTTGTAAGTGCTTTCCCGAAGGAATCTTTTAAAAGAAAGATAAGCGGATGTGAAACGAGCGACTAGACTAAGCAGGTTCCCAAACCAGATACATTTTCTTTTTTTTTTAAATTATGATTTTCTTTTACAACAGAAATATAATAAATGTTTCTGCCGTCCGAAATTCCTCTCGAAATGCCTCTCGGAATGTGGAATTTTTGTCGGAAATAACGATGTTTTACTTGTTTGTGGGTATAATTCAGATTTTTTTTGGGAAATTATTATCAGTATTATTGGTTAGAAATAAAAATTAGTACAATGACAAAAGACAATCATGTTAATTGGAAAAAGTGAAAGGACAAGTGTCATTCCATCTAGAGATGGTGCGTGGGGATAATCATTTCACGTTTGACAATACACCCTCCATATACTCCTCTTTAAATTCTGGTCTCACGTAAAGTAAGAATTAGCGATATAAACTGAATGACACCAAGGTGAGGAAAAAAAACACAAAATATAGTGTGTAATTTCATTTAACCACCTATTACAGAGGATAGTATTGTAAAAGTAAATAAGATATAAATAAAGTGCAGAAAATAAAGAGATACAGAGTTTTTTAACGAGGTTCGTTTTCTATTTTCGAGGACCACGTCTAGTATTCAAATTCACTAGAATAAGAAAGCAATTACAACACAATTGCAAACGCATAGATCAACCTCTTGAAATACCGCTCTATTCTATAACATGAACTCTTTAGGATAACCTAACCCTGAGCTAAACTCCCTCCAAACGCGTAGACTTTGATTCACTCACTGATACAAACGATGTCACACCAACAACAAACATTTTACCTTTCTTTTTCCCTCAAGTTCTCTCTGCAATATCAAAGGACCACGACCTTGATCTATATATTCTTCATCTTGCACTTCAAGTTTTTCCATATAACATATTTCCATTATTCAAGATATTTCTAAATCTTTTAGGAAATATTCTATTTTCCAATATCTTCTCCTAAGAATATGGAAACACTCCAAAACTATAATATCTTCTTTATCCAGCTCATATACCTCTCTTGGCACGACTCTGGAAGTTTCTAGAAGTTTACTCCAGCCCACGCTGGCTCCAAGTCATCCAATGACCACGATTTGATCGCTTGTAGCACTTCATGTATCGCTTGTAGCACTTCCTGTACTACTTCTCAATTGGTACAACAACACTTCAAACACACACATCTTCATTTTCCCCCTTTTTGACTATGTATGTGAACTCAAGCTCTCTTAGCTTCAAAAGCTTCATCACTAGTAACACAACAACACTAGCAACACCCATTCTCCCCTTGCTTGAGTCACATCATGGTCAAAAACTAATGGAAGAACCGTCTCCTTCCAAATGAAGGATAAACTCCCACTGCACCATCTCTGCAATGATTATCTTTCCGAGTCCAAAAAGCCCTTTGAACAAACCTGGAACAATTACGTTGAACATGTCCAACAACCCCACAATGATAACATGTTGGACCATGAAATCTCACACCATTAGCTTGCTCCATTCGATTATTCTCCCTTACTAACCTGAAACATCTTGGCCTAATATGCCCAACAACTCCACAGTGATGGCACACGGGTCGAAAAATGTGTCGAGGTGCACTCTGTACTTCTGGAATTTTCCTTTTTGCAGGCGCTGTAGCAGTTCTTGTACCAGCTGCCTTCTCTGTAGCAGTGGCAGTTTCTGTACCAGTTGCAGCTTCTGTAGCAGATGTCGCTGCAGCCTTCATTTTTCCACTAAACACAAAAACACAATCAACTTTTGAAAATTTCTCTTTAAATCCAAGACCATATCGATCACTTTTCCCAATACTAAGATTATGATCCAACTTATTTGTGCCATTATTCAACATCCTCAAACCTTTTTATGTTTCTTCAAATTGAACTCTAGCTTGATGTGCTTCTTCTTCTTTCTCTGTTGCATACTTTTGTACCTCAACCACTTGAGCTTCTAACTTGACATTCTCCTTAGTCAACGCCGAATTCTCCTCAACCAGTTTACACCAATGCTCATACAAAGCTTTGTAACTCTCAGCAAACTCTTTATCATCGACACTTCCAGCATCGTCATCACTTTCATCATTGTCACTTACAATTTCAGACCTTGTTGCAGACGCAGATCCTGTTGCAGACGCAGATTCTGCTGTAGATGCAGATTCTGCTACATGTTTTATTGCAGAATCAGATTCAAAGGTTGTAAAAGCCACATAATTCTTAAGGACTTCACCATCATCTGAATCAGTTCCAGAATCATTGATTTTCTTCTTCTTTTGTAAGTTTGCACATTCAGAGCGAACATGTCCAAAGCCTTGGCACTCATAGCATTTTATCTTCGATGATGACTTGCCAAACTCTTTTCCTTTCTCCGTTCTGTTTCCCTTCTGCTTCAAATACTTAGCAAATTGTCTTGACATCATTGCCATAGGATCTTCAGAAGATGAAACCTTTAGAGCAACTCCAACATCAACATCCTTCTTCTGACCTTTGTCTTCATATGATTTGCTCAACTCAAAAGCCTGAAGTATCCCAACAAAATCATCAAAAGCCATCTCATCCAGATTATGAGCTTCTTCAACTGCAGAGATTTTTGACTCAAACTTTGATGGAAGCGATCTCTTCAGTTTCTTCACAAGTTTTTTGTCCTTGTATTGCTTTCCAAGAGCGAATGACTCATTTGATATGTCACACATCTTAGCACGAAATTGAGCTACGGTTTCCCCATCATCCATCCTTAGATTCTCAAACTTAGATGCTAACATATCCAGCTTAGTTCTCTTGACACTTGTAGTACCTTCAAACATGTTCTCCAGTGTCTTCCATGCCTTCTGAGCTGATGCACATTGAGAAATCAGCTTGAAACAGTTTGCATCAATTGCATTGTAAATCGCAGTCTTGGCCTTAGAATTACAACTTGATGTCTTCTTCTTTGTAGCATTCCACTTATCCCTCGGCTTAGGAACTTCAACTCCCTTATCATCAGTCATCATAGGAGGATTCTAACCAATCTCAATCGAATTCCAACAATCTTCATCAAGACCACTAATGAAAGCTTGCATACGAACCTTCCAATACCCATAATTAGAAGAATCAAGTCGTGTGGTCTTGCCATAGATGTACCCTCATGATAGGACTCCATCAAACCCGATTTCAAACTCTGTCCTACTTCTTGTACTACTTTTGATCCTCACCTTAGATCTACCCGAAACAAGACTAAATCTCTATCGAGAACCCGCTCTGATACCAATTGTAAGTGTAGGTGAGACACAAATAAAGTGCAGAAAATAAAGAGACACATAGTTTTTTAACGAGGTTCGTTTTCTACTCCACGGGACCACGTCCAGTATTCGAATTCACTAGAATAAGAAAGCAATTACAACACAATTGCAAACGCGTAGATCAACCTCTTGAAATACCGCTCTATTCTATAACATGAACTCTTCAGGATAACTTAACCCTGAGCTAAACTCCCCCAAGCCTAGACTTTGATTCACTCACTGACACAAACGATGTCACACCAACAAAAAACCATTTGCCTTTCTTTTTCCCTCAAGCTCTCTCTGCAATATCAAAGGGCCACGACCTTGATCTATATATTCTTCATCTTGCACTTCAAGTTTTTCCATATAGCATATTTCCTTTATTCAAGATATCTCCTAATCTTTTAGGAAATATTCTATTTTCCAATATCTTCTCCTAAGAATATGGAAACACTCCAAAACTATAATATCTTCTTTATCCAGCTCATATACCCCTCTTGGCACGTCTCTGGAAGTTTCTAGAAGTTTACTCCAGCCCACGCTGGCTCCAAGTCATCCAATAACCACGATTTGATCGCTTGTAGGACTTCCTGTATCGCTTGTAGCACTTCCTATACTACTTCTCAATTGGTACAACAACACTTCAAACACACACAAACGATATTTTATAGGTGTCATAGTATTATCAATTATTTAGTTTCAAGGTTCATTAAGATACACATATTAAACAGTACTAATTTCTCGCTATATATAGCCACAAAAACATATTAGCCAAATTAATAATCAAATGGTGACAGATCTTTGGTGACTGGAATGTTGGCCACTATGTTAAAAATAAAAGGTGCATAGTTACTGATATTTATGGATATTACCGTGTACATTTCATTATTTTGTGTGTGTTTATGTTGCTTTCCATGGGGTTTTAGTTGCATTTAGAGTCATAGTGAGTCTTATTACATTTAGAGTCTTCGTGAATTTTATTACATTTAAATGTCCTAGAATGTCTTTGTTCTTGTTTTTGGTCTTTGGTATTCCTCTAGGTATACATTTGAATGTCTTGGATCAAATAATTGAATAGAACTTGAAGAAAGATGGTAAATACACTTTTGGATCCAAACAAATAGAAAGAAAATGCAGAAACAGTTTAAAGTGACTGAAAAATCATGTCATATTCAGTGTCTAGATCAAACTCAAATTTGGATGCAAGATAAAAAAAATTGAGTTAGCTTTACATGGGCGTTCGATTCAAAGTCATTTTGAACTCTGATGCAAGAGTTATGGTCGATTTAGTAAAGATATATCAATATGATCGGCCAGACGACCATTTAACCCAACCAATCAAGATAAAAAACATAGCAGAACTCCTTGGTAAGACCTGATCAGTCATTTCAACCAACTGACTGATCGGCAATCACTTTGATCCAAGTTTTCTTAATTTTGATCCAATTTTTTCCAGATCATGCATGGTTTGAACTTATTATGTATTTAATCAAAATTTTAGATATTTTCTAACCTAAATTTTATTTTCTTTAGAGTTGGAATTAGATCTTCATCTTGATAGTTTGGATTGATCTTCATCCTTTCATGCATTTTTAGTTAATGATTTTTCAACCTTATTTTTTTATTTATATATTTCTATTTTATCTTTCTCGTGATGAAGTAGTCGTGGCACTGTTTATATTTTTTTACTGTTCACATAATGTATTTTAGAATTGAAGTAAATATGTATTGTGTTATGAATTCACGAGAAAAGAACAAGAAGAAAATCATTTTATAGGGGAAAACCGAATTGAGACAAATATCCATTTATAATTTTTTTTATTAATGTGTGAATGAATATTTAAAAATCCTTAAAATTTATATTTATACTGTTTAAATAATCCAATTCTTGTAGGACTAAAAATTTTATTTCCTAACTATAATAGAATCCAGTACCATGCATTTCTCTACTCACTTGAAAAAAATCTTATTATAGTCTATCTATATTTGAGTCACCTAAAAAACAACGTATTGCAATGGTTATATTGTTTGTATAGATGTGATAGAGAAATTGGGATGGTCAAAGCGACGAAGGAGAATGATTGAATCAAAAGAGATAAGTGATGAAGTCAAGAGTAACCTAAGTGGAGCAATCGGTGCTATAATAATATTCATCAATCATTACCAATTAGTTTATGCAATCCAACCAACTAAATTTGTAATCATACGCACGTGTCTGTGGCCCACACGTGGCAACCCCTTCCATTTGCATTGTTACTGATTTCTCTAATTTTGTTTTATTTTTTATTTTATTGAGTGACACAGTATTATATATAATGTATATTCTTTAGACTTATTGAATCTTTTAGTTTTTAAATATTTTGCTGGTTGATTACAGACAGTGGTTTATATTTGGCTGGTTGATTATGAGTAAAATCCTTATGGTTATTTTGGATTCATATTTACAAAATCAGTCTTACTGCAAACAAACTCGAATCGATCATAGTATCCCTGATTCTGTTTCACAGGGATGAAGAAGCCATTTGAGTTACAATGATAAAGATAATTGATATTAAAGATACATTTAGTGAGATCAGGGTCGACCCTAGGCCAAATCTAATGAAATATAGGCATTAGCTTCAAATTTTAGCAGATTTATATATAAGATAAAAACTTATAAATTTATGGGCTCAAATTGATAATATAATAAATTTATGGGCTCAAAAACAAAATCTAATCAATTAAAACAAAAAATCCATAAAACTAAAAAAGAAAAAAAAACATTTTATGATATGATTATTGACCTCCAAATTTTTTTTTAGTTTTAAGCCTCCATAATTTCAAAGCCGGCCCTGAGTGAAATATGAAAAAGTAAGGCCATGACCTTATGACTATAAGTAGGGATCTATTCAGATAATATGCTTTGGAATTTGGGGAAATTTTTAAAATACAACTTTTATGATACTACTTATCAAAAGTATACTTCATTGATATCTATTTTCAAAAATACCAAATTTATAAAGATTTATAAAACTCAAATTTATAAACGTTTATAAAAATTCAAATTTATAAGGGTTTATAAACCTTATAAAACTCTATAAAACTCTATAAAACATGTTTTATAAACCCTTATAAACATGTTTTATAAACCCTTATAAACATGTTTTATAAACCCTTATAAATTTGAATTTTTATAAACAAATTTATGATGTTGTATTTTTGAAAATAAATATCATAGAATTGTACTTTTGAAAAGCGGTATCATCAAAGTGGTATATTTTAAAATTTCTCTTGGAATTTCAGTATATTCGAATCCAGATTTCGATTCGATGGATTTGAAAATTTATTACTCAGATCCGGATCCACTAATATCCACGTCCGTCCAAAAAGCTAAAAATTATTTAAATAATATTATAATTATAAAATTAATAAAATAATAAACTAAATTAAATTTTAAATAAAAGTTTAATTGATTTTTACGGACATTTTAGAACATATGTGTTATCTATATTTAAGAAAATACGCTAATTTTTATAAATACATTTTATTTTTGGTGGTAACGTACTTTTCTATTTATTATATAAATATTTTTATATATTTTTTAAAAGTTATATATGAAAGCGAATCCAAGTATACTAATCTTAAAATTTAATTATTTAGATCCGGATCTGACCTATCTCGGATCCTGGATATTTTACCTAACCTTAATCACAAGGAATGCCTATATATAATATAGTTTACATTTCAAATTTGTGAATTACCAAGACTTAGAGCATTTGCATTGGTGAGACACCATCAACCAAAAAATATTATTTTTTTTAATTAAATAATTAAATTTTTAAAATAAAAAAATTAGACCAATCACAATCGCCATGTGTGATTTGGGTTAGTCAACTTTTTTTTTGGTTGAGACACCCTCAACCCTATCTCTCTTGCTTTTTTTTTATTTGTTTAATAGAAATTGTCTCAATAAGACACCTCCAATACAGATGCTCTTAGAGTTTTATTCAGGAAAATGATAAATTGTTACGTTTTTTAACAAGTGACATGATACTGAAAAAACATGGACATGAAATTTTACGCCCAATGTTATTCATTATAACTTTAATGATTTTATTAGTATTTATATAGATGGATACTAATGATCAACATGTATAACCAAATATTTTTGAAGTTTTATGTTTTTAACGTATTTTAACCCAAGTTTTACAAGGTTTTCGAGTCTTTTAGTCATTTTAGAGTAATTTCATGCTATATGGCGTTTCAAAACAAAGTTTGGAGACTTAAGAACAAAACCGGCCGAAAGTTGCAGAAAATGGGCATGGATCGATCGATCCCATCTTCCAGCGATCATTTTCTGGATCGACCAATTTCAGACAGTCGACCAATCATCATTAGGCGATCGATCGATCCAGCTCTCCGCGAACATTTTCTAGATCGACCAACCACGACCATATCGATCGGTCTAGCTAGCCTAGATCGATCGATCGATCCCAACTTTACGAGACGGATAAGATTTCCCGAGCAAACGTACATATCGATTGATCCAATCCACTTCCATACGACAATAAGAAAATTTTAACTTTTCCTGTTTCAACCTAAATTCGCATAATTCCGACCCTAACCGACTGTAGACCTATTCAAACCTATTTTAGTCACTTTTTAGTTTACGCTTTATTTTTTATTTAGACTTTTGGAGCTTTTCTTTGTGAGGCTTTGGGAGACGAATCTTTGACTCTATACCATTTGGAGAAGATTTATGAACCCTAGTTTATTTATTTTATTGGATTATAATTTATTCTTCATCTCTTTGCTTGTCTACTTTGATCATATCTGAACAGATCCATAGTTAGGTTTTAGGATTTTAAAAAATTTCATGGATCATTGAATCATATTTGTAGGAATAGGGATCTATCTTCTAGTTTTTCATCTATTGTTGTTTTTTTGTTCTTAGTGCTGAAAATTTATTAGATATATTGTTTCTGATCTTAGGTTGTTTAACGCATCAAAATTGTTTGTTTAAAAGCTTGAACGAACATAGATAAGCAAAATGTCCTTAACCAACGAAAGCTGATATTGTTAAAGCGTTTTGTGAACATATCAAACTCGATCTTAATGCATGTTTAGTTTCTCGAATTCAAATGACAGTTTAGAATCTTAGGTTATTAAGCATATTAATTGATACTACAACAATAGGTTGGTTATTAAACAGTGATTATGAGTTCTAGAACGTATTAATTAATGACTTCCCTATTCAATTATCTAATTTATGATTTTCTGCAAATTAACTTAATACCTAGCATTTTTCTCTATTGAATTTACATCGTTTTAGTTGTCGTTCTTAGTTTTTAGAAGTTACAAACTACAAACAATTGTCATTCGTCTTAGATTTATTTTTCCCTTGCATTTTCGTAGTGTTACATTTGGTCATTGTGGATTCGATCCCTAGATTACTACTTCGTTAGCTATGCTCTTACAATTACTTTTAAGATTAAACCTGAAATGTTTTACTCTTTCAACTTATTTTGCTTATAGATGACAAGATATACCCTGAGATATATATATATATATATATATAATTTTTTTTTTAAAATATCATCATAACCACTTCGTTAGCTATGCTCTTATAATTATATACTACCATTATTCTAAATTAATTATATTAGTAGTACGGAAGAGTCCTATCAACTAAACACAATCATATAAATAATTCGTTGGACATTGTTTGATATTCACAATCTCAATTCTCTTGGTATATATATAACAACTCCTGTTGGTGAATCGTCATATCATTTTTGGACTTTCTGGACTATGGATCTTTGGTCAGAACGAAAATTACTACTTAGACTCCTAAGACTTTTTGTTCATCATACAAATCATCACGAACTCTTTCCAAAAATATTTTTTCAACTTGCACAACATTCAAAATGTTTTCAAATACAGGTGACGATTCTAAGATTTGATGGTTCAATACAATTAATTAACATTAGAACTCTAATGTGGAAACTCATATATGTACACGTTCCTTAGTAACTTCTTCACACCACAATCGTTCTCTTGACTGTTTGTTGAACATTGGATCCGTTTTCAGCGGTTCAGTTTTTTCTTTACATAAGTTCAGATTTTGTTTTTTTTTTTTCACACGATTTTTTTTTTGCCTGAAATCAAAACATAAAAAAAAATTCGCTGACAAGAAAAATAAAACATAATAGTTTACAAAAGAAAAAAATCACTCTTTTTCTCAACTGTGTCAATTATATTATCTTTTTTTTTTCTTTTTTTCGGCCTCAATTATATAATCTATTTACTAAGTTGACAAAGAAACAAAACACATATTTACCTAATAGAAATTGATATGGGCACTCAGAGTCACTCGGTCACTCACCTTCACTTTATTTTCTTAGCTTTTCTTTTTCGATTTTCCCTCCTTTTTATTTTCTTGAGAAAGTGAGAGAGAAAAAGAGGGAATGAATTGAAAAGGGTTGAACTGAGTGAGTGACATTATGATCGCATGGCAAGTAAATTGTCAAACTCATGTAAGGCTAAAGTTGGTACAAAATTTGCATCCAAAATCTCTATTTTTACAACTTTTTCTATTTATTTTTCACCAATAACCGAATTGAGAAACCTCTTGTGCGAGTAGTGATTTATTAGCTGATAAGTTGTCAGGTGGTTAGGTTGATAGTTACTAACCTTATTGACTATATATATATAAGAATAATGTATATTTGTTTTAGGGAGCTTTGCGCAGGATATCACTTATTTTAAGTTTCATTAATTTTTTTGTCACTTTTTGAAAGTGCTAAATTTTTTTTGTCACTTTTTCTACTGTTCATGAAAAATTTAGCCTCTGTACAGTACGACGTGTACGTTCGTATACGGTACACGATGTAAACTCATGGGAGGGGGTATAATCATCATTTCTGGCGAAAATTTGACAATTTTTTTATAACATTTTCAAAAAGTGACAAAAACCAAAGAAACTTAAAATAATTGACATCCTCCGCAAATATCTATTTGTTTTATCATTAATGAGAACAATGCACTTGTTACATATGGTTTGTTTCATGTTTCTCTGCATTTGTTAAACTCAATACTGCATCAGAACGAAATCAATTTTTTTTGTCAGGCTTGATTACACCTATCTATTTCGATTTGTGGTTCGATGAGTGCTTCACATACTAAACAAGTCAAACATTTCAGAACAAATTCATCAGCCCAACCCGTCCTGCAAAAGGCCATCCTAGATAAGTTTGTTGGTGTTGTGCTGACTGATTTGAGAAGCTGTCAGAGCAGAACATTCATAGATGTGGGAAACAATCATGTTACAAATGCATTGAATCATCTAGTTGTAAGTAGAATGAAGATGCAATTGTTTTGAAGCAGTCGATGTATCCGTTGGAAGTAGCACACAAAGTGATACAAGGAAGCAATACAGAGCAACTGATGACGTGAAGCTAAAATGTGAACTTAGTAGCTCACATAGACGAGCCAAGAGGCGGTAACTGAGCTGAGCGTGCATCTTGGAGAGAATATCGCAGCTTTGAGGAGGTTCCTTATTCTTAGGAGAAGAAAAAGGAAATATGTCATATATGTGAAGATTTGCCTTTATCTCGAAAGATGATTTCGGGTAGGGTTAGCCACGTACCTATTGTGTATAAATAGGAGTTTTTAAGCGTTGTATGTGCTCAACACAATTGAGAGAGAATTCTTAGCAAAAGAGTTTTGGGTTTCTTGTAAGAAAGCAAAAGAGGCTAAGAGGTTTGTCTATGAGATTTTTGGATCGTGTATAGATCTTTGAACATATTAGGCTAGTTAGACAAGTCAAAGTGTGTCTTGAACTTTGCATATATCGTTTTAGGTGAAACTTGTAAGTGCACTTAAAAGATTGGCTAGTAATACATTGTTGTAGAGAAATCCCATGTATCATATTGTGTTACAGTTCATGTTGCGATAACTCTTGCGTTTTCAAAGTTGACACCATGGTTTGTAACACTACATTTTTTAAAATAATTCTGTAAGAACAATACTTTTTTTCATGTTATTTTTATAATTATTAGAGATCTTAATATACTTTTTCTAATTTATTTTGAGTTTTTTTTCTTGTCAAAGTATTTTTAGTTTACATTTATAAACCTGGAACAAAAAATTATATATGGATGAAATGAGCACATTGTATATACATTTTTTTTTCATCAAAAAAATAGAATAATAATTGTCATTTGTACATCATTAAATGAAAAACAAATGTATACTTTTTTTTTTAACGGAGAAGATCATCCTAATATGTAAAAAACTTATGGTTAACTTTTTAATTAATACTGAAAGCAAAACAAAATTGTATCATACCAAAAATAAAACTGATATAAAATATAAATGCTTTTACGTGGTTCGGAAATTAGATGATAGCTAATATAAACACTTCCACGAATTGTTCAACACCTGCGCCAATCGAATAATGTTTAATTTCTAAACAAGTAGCAAATTTAGAAAACTAAACATTATATAACTATTAATGTAAATCTCAATAATTTTATTCAACCATATATCTATTACGCATAAAAATCGAAAACTAACAATCGAATCATTGTTGGAGAAGTGTGCCATTCATGACCGAAGTTGATTCTTCTCTAGCGACACATATTAACTCTGGTTTGCTTTTGGTCAAAAACCAATACTCTGATCTTCAGCAATAGAATCTTCTCTGCTGAGGATAACATTCATCGAGCTGTTCATGATGCCATGGAGTGGATTTTAGCCAAATATGCACTTAATGACCTGCTTGTATATGTTTAATTTTAATGAAGAGTGAGTTTGCACAAAGAAAAATAATAATCAAATCATGTTAACAAATTCTAATATTGATCGTTTTTTTAGATATTTGTATACATTGTCACTTTATCAAAACATATTTTGTATTCTTATATTTTCCAATATTTTATCTGTTGAAAAGACGATTTTGTCCCTGTTTGTTATTGGTCTGTATATTGTATACCGTTGAGGCGCGCAATACTGTACATGCGTACGATTGAAAAATCAACAAGTGTACATTACATAAAATGTTACTTATTTTTACATTTTTTAGAAATGTTAAAATTGTAAGTAAACTTTTAAAAAGTGACGTACATACTTGTTTTTTTTCTAAAATTCCTCATGTCTACGAGTGACCTAATTTAACATTAGTCAGTTATCAAAATCCAACACAAATTAATATATTTTTCTTTACCCACATCTGTAAAAACCTATATGACTACGTTAATTAATTATATATGTATGTCTGAAATAAAATAATATATTTCAAGGAATAATATAAACTTTAATTGAATCTTATTTCACTTTAAATTAATAGTATTTGCTTTAAATTAGAGACGAGATTTGGAGAGAAATTTAGTAATTTGTAATAATGTAAAAATGAATTGAGTAAAGACAATAAGACAATATTTATATTGAATGATTTTGATTTTGACCTTTATTTCATTTAATTATTAGGAAAATCATATTTTTTTCTTTACAATTTTTGTCATTAAATGCAAATAATCATTCAGTTATTATCAAAATATTTATGAACTTAATTTTTTGCATGACCATTTTTAGTATATATATATAAGTAATTCAACTTAATTATCTGTAAACCTAAGGGTAAAAAAAACAATTTCAAAACATATTTACAAGTTTTGTATACTTTTATTCATGATCAATTGGATGATGGTGAGTTTTGTGCTCAACATTCTAATCATAGCGGCAATAGTCACTGGAGGAGAGTTTTCCGGTACTCATGATGCTGAAATAGATCAATTTTTGAAGAAACTCAACAAACCCGCTCTTAAATCCATCGAGGTTGATTAATTTTGTGGTCTTACACGAGATTAAGAACACCTACCTACATCTATTTTATTTTCGTTATGTTCTAATCCCTACTTCCTACCTACATCTACGAGGTTACGAAGGCTCATTGATCAAGTGTCCCAAGCACAAACCAAATTCTTACATAATACTAGACTATTTCAATAAAATTAAGCCAGCAGCTCTCAATCAAAGCAAATAACAATTTGAGGAAAGGAAGTCTTTACCATGTGTTCTTAACGTGGGGAAGGGGATGTGGACTTAAAATTGTTAGATGTTCTCGGTCAGGAAGAACCAACAAATCATCTAACAAATGTTGGAAGTCCGGCTGTGGCTCTGGATCGTTAGGATGAGGACGTTAATGCTCTTGAATCTGAACCGGCGGTTGTTGTTGGGGAATCTGATAAAGAGGACCTAGTGGCCGGGGAATCTGATAAGCCGGAGGTGTTTGTGGGATATGGTAAGTAGGCTGCGAAGTAGTCGGAGGCTGCGAAGTAGCTCCTTGCGGCGGGATATTAGATGAGTCTGGCTATGTCCTCGCGGGATATTGCGCTGGAAGACTTGCTCTAGATGACTGGGAAACCGAATCTGTCGCATCGGAGGACCGGTTGGAGGCGTTAGAAGACGAGCCGACAGCTCCGAGTGATCTCCCACCGGCGGATAATTGGCCACCACCGTGGCCTCTACCACCTCGGCCTTTCATTACTTTTGGCTTGGCAGACATTATCTTCAAACAACGAGCAATTTGGAGATTGAGAGAAGACTTTCTGAGATTGAGAGAAATAGAGAAACCAAGATTGAGAGAGAAAGAAATATTTATGAACTTAATTTTTTGCACGACCATTTTTAGTATATATATATATATAAGTAATTCAACTTAATTATCTGTAAACCTAACGGTAAAAAAACAATTTCAAAACATATTTAAAACTTTTGTATACTTTTATTCATGATCAATTGGATGATGGTGAGTTTTGTGCTCAACATTCTAATCATAGCGATAATAGTCACCGGAGGAGAGTTTTCCGATACTCATGATGCTGAAATAGATCAATTTTTGAAGAAACTCAACAAACCTGCTCTTAAATCCATCGAGGTTGATTAATTTTGTGGTCTTACACGAGATTAAGAACACCTACCTACATCTATTTTATTTTCGTTATATTCTAATCCCAACTTGCTTATGATTTGTAATCACTATGTAGAGTCCAAATGGAGATATAATAGATTGTGTTCATATGAAAAACCATCCAATTTATGATCATCCTTTATTCAAAAACCACACTATCCAGGTTTGGTTTTTTTTTTTTTTAATTTGTTATCGTTATTATTACTTTTTTTTAACATAAAATCTTTATTTTTTGACTGAATATATTTTGGGAAAATATTTTAATTATGTTGACTAAATCCAAAAACATAATCTGATAATATTTATGATAGATCTAAAAAATGTAGAAAATATTTCTCAAAATTAGCACTCAACTCAAACTCGAGTTAGTAGAACAAGACCGTTATATGTGATTGGAATAACTATATATTTTTTTTAATTTCTTATGTTTAATTTACTATATTATTTTGTATTAATGTTGTGTTGTAGATGAGACCAAGTTCTTACCTAGAAAGATGGAATAATGAATCTTCAAACACAGAGAAGAAGAGTATGGTGACTCAAATGTGGACAATCAACGGAAAATGTCCGAAAAATAGTATTCCGATCAGAAGAACGAAAAAAGAAGATATTTTACGAGTAGGATCAATCGAAAGATATTTGAAAAAATATCCCAACAACATTCCTCGACATATTCCAGCTAATTCTACTAATGACAACTACACACATGAGGTGCATTTATATATCATTTAATAAGCATTAAACCATAATTTTTCTTATTAACACATGTGTATATATGTGCATTTATAATTTCTTGTATATGTGTTTGTACATATATAGTATGCCATACTTAGAGAGTTAGAGTAAATGGAAATATTCATGGAGCCCAAGCGGTTATAAATGTGTGGAAACCTTATGTGCAAACGCGGAGAGAATTTAGCCTAACACAAACGTGGCTTAAGGCGGGCTCTTCTCCTGAAACTAACACCATAGAATTTGGATGGCTAAGTTTTTATATATAATGATTTTTTTTTTAATCTTTTTATATTCTTTGGTTTCTTAATTTTACTAATTAATTAGGCATACCCACATCGTTATGGTGATGACAACGCTAGATTCTTTACTTACTGGACTGTAAGTTAATGTCTATATTATTTTACTTTTATTTTTGCTATATTCTATAAATAAGAATTTCTGTTTTTGTGTGTGTATGTTTGTTAACATGGAAACAGAGGGATTCGTACCAAGATACAGGCTGCTACAACCTTGACTGTCCAGGTTTTGTTCATGTCAACCAAGAATTTGCCTTGGGTGAACCCGTTACTCCCGTTTCCATCATGGATGGTCAACAATATCATATTCCCGTAGCTATATGGAAGGTCAATATACTATGGACTCTCATTTACCATATAACTTCAATAAACATATTCTTTTATTGTATTTTAAAACTGAGACTTAAGTTGTTATACTATTATTATTATATAGGACCCCCGTTCAGGAAACTGGTGGTTGAAACTTGCTTACCATATATTTCTCGGGTATTGGCCTTCCACTTTGTTCAACCATCTACGAAATGGTGCCACCGAAGTTCAGTGGGGGGAGGCGAAATAATAAATTTAAAAACTAATTCACAACACACAACGACAGCAATGGGGAGTGGACGTTTTGCAAGGGAAGGATTTCAAAGAGCTAGTTATTTCAGGGATCTTCAGATATATGATGAATATCGTAATTGGAAACCAATCAGTGGAGCTTATTCACACATGACAGATGAGAATTGTTACAGTTTAAGGCCTGGCTATGAGAAAATTATCTGAGGGAATTACTTTTTCTATGGTGGTCCTGGTCGAAATCAGTATTGTGTATGAATTATGATTATATAAACATATTATAGATGCAACTATGCGAGACATCTATATCGTTCACCACCGTTATATAATGTCTATGTGATGGTGCAAATAAATTTCAACTGATCATTTCAATCTTTCAAAAAGTTAATTCATCCACGTAACCTTACTATATGCTTATATTACTAGACTAACCTCCAATAAGTCTACCAAACTCAACTAACCTTACTCTTTTGGTCAATATACATTTTATCCATATGTTGTATTATATTACGGAAATGCCATTATTTATTTATTTTTGATTTATTTTTTTAAACAAAAAAAAAAAATAATTTTTTTTTTTTTAAACAAAATTTTTTTCTCTCTTATCTCACGACTTCTCTCTCTCTCTCTCCTTCTTCTTCTCTCCCCCCTTCTTCTTCTTCTTCTCTCTCTCTCTTCTTCTTCTTCTTCTCTCAATCACGATTCCAGCGAGAGATACGGCAACAGAAACGGCAACTCCGGCGAGCCCTCTTGTCTTCTCGAAACCTCTCGTCTTCTTGAATCCGGCGAGCCCTCTCATCTTCTCGGCGACTCCGGCTGCTCGAAACCAGCGTCGTTTGGTCATTCTTGAGGCGATGTGCGGAGGGGCAACGTGAGTTCGTGGTGAAAGGAGAGAAAACCCTCGTTTTTTTGTTGATATGCGGCTTCATGAGGTATGCACACTACTTGTTCGACGAAATTCCACTAATAGTGGTAGACTTGTTTAATACGTAGTGATAGACTTGTTTAAAATGTTCTGGTAAACTTGTTTAAAACGTTATGGTAGACTTATTTAAAACGTTATGGTAGACTTGTTTAAAACGTCTGGTAGACTTGTTTAAAATATTCTTAACCTCTCGTCTTCTCTAGCGAGATATACTCCGAATCCGGCGTTCCAGCCTCACGGCCATTGATTCCGGCGACGAGTAGGTGAGGAACTTTTTTTCTCATGAGTTTTTTCATCTTCTTCGGCGAGTTCCTTCCGAGGGCGACGAGATCCGGCGTCGTTTGGTCGTTCTTTAGGCGACATACGGAGGGGCGACACGAGTTCCAAGTGAAAGAAGAGAAAACCCTCGTTTTTTTGTTGATATACGGCTTCATGAGGTATGCACACCACTTGTTCGACAAAATTTCGCTGGTAGACTTATTTAAAACGTTCTGCTTGACTTGTTTAAATCGTTTTGGTAGACTTGTTTAATCCATTATGGTAGACTTGTTTAATCCGTTACGGTAGACTTGTTTAAAACGTTACGGTAGACTTGTTTAATATGTTCTAGTAGACTTATTTAAAACGTTCTGGTAGACTATTTTAAAACGTTCTGGTAGACTTGTTTAAAACGTTCGTAACCTCTCGTCTTCTCCGGCGAGATATACTCCGACTCCGACTCCGGCGTTCCTCACGGTTATTGATTCCGACAACGAAATTCTGCTAATAGTGGTAGACTTGTTTAATATGTAGTGGTAGACTTATTTAAAACGTTCTGGTAGACTTGTTTAACGTTCTGGTAAACTTGTTAAAACATTCTGGTAGACTTGTTTAAAATGTTCTCGTAGACTTGTTTAAAACGTTATGGCAGACTTGTTGCATTTGGTCTATTTTCAATTGATAGTGTTAAATTGATGCTATCTCCGACAGGTTTCTGGGTTTCACGACGGCGACCGAGTCTCCGTCGACATTTCCGTCTTTGATTCAACGTATTCTTCTACGAGTATAATTAATGTGAGATTTCGATTTGGTTGATTTGTTTTTGAATTTGTACAAATGATAATTGATTTCTAAATGATGGTATATTTGTTTTTGAATTGATTATTATAAGACAGTCCACAATGATTTTCAAATGTGTTTGACGAAATCGGTAACTTTATTTAGTTTAATATTTGCTTAGTATGTATAACCAAAATTAGTGAGATTTAAAACAAAAACACCATGAACCACATATAATTATAACTTACAAATTCTATATGGTGTTTATTATCACAATACTTGAATATACTACTTTCATACATAACATTAGCAATATCAATAGTTTGAAAGAAACGTAAACAACTCTTCATGGAACCTTAACCAAAAACACAATAAGTGTAGCAAAACCAAACACATAATCTCTCTCCTTCGCCAACGGATTTCAGTGATTTGTGAGTGCATCTCCGGCGTTGTTCTCTACCGCTCCACCGCCGCCTTTCACCAAATCTGCTTCCCAGAGCCAGCGTCTTCGGCCAAGGCAACGACACGGCTAAAGGCGGCTCCCCATGTGCTAGATGAAATGAAACATTAACCCCATAAAAAATTATTTAACAAAATAAATCTACCATCAAACACTAAAAAATTCTCATACTTAGCATATTTGGGTGTCTGGTTCTTTCGTAAATCTGAGATTTAGTGTAGAGCAAAAACGTCATTTTTCATTCTGTAAGAAGTCAAATGTCTACCACCAAACAATGTCTATAAATCTACCGTAAAAAAAAATCTACCATAACATTACAAAAAAATCTACCAACTGAAGGTTATCTGAGTAAATACCAAAACAATTACTAAATCTACCGCCATTATAAATAAACCTACCAAATAATTTTAAATCTACCGTCATTAATATTAAATCTACCACCATATTTAATGAGATGTTAGACGTTTTTATATCTACCACCATAACAAACAAATCTACCAATTTTTTTAAATCTACCGTCACTAATTAATATTAAATCTACAACCATTACAAAACAAAGTAACCAAGATTTTACACAGTTTTAAATCTACCGCTATTATATATAAATCTACCAACGCAATAAAAATTTACCGTTGGCAATACAAATCTACCGTCAAAGCAACAAATCTACCATAACGAAAAAATAATTCACTTTGATTAAATCTACCACCACAGTAAATAAGTCTACCGTTTTGTAATATTAATCTACCACCATTGTTGATAAATCTACCAAAAAAGTCAAAAGTCAATGGGTTGGTCGTAAAGTCTACCAACTCATAAACAAATCTACCATCATTGACAATATATCTACCAAAAATAAATATATCTACCGCGTCGTAAAAATAATTCTACCAAAATAAGTCTACCAAAATTTTATAAATCTACCAACTTTCAAACAAATCTACCATCCATCAAATAAATCTACGGACAAAAATTTGAGTTGACCAACATCAAATAAGTCTACCGTCAAAGAACGGTAGACTTGTTCAATCAACTTCTGCCTACGTGGTAAATGAATAGTAATGACAGTTTTGTAATTATTTTTTTCTCAACAAAGGCCATAAGGGCACGCTGGGTAATATGAAAAAATTAGGTTAGTCTAGTAATAAAAATAAATGTATTTCAAACTAATAATAATACTAGAAATAAAAGTTACTATAGTAATCCACCCATCTTAAAATCATATATAACGCAATCGAAAATCATCAAAAGAGTTTAAAAAGGCTACTGGATCATGTGTTTTAATTGATTTATTTTATATAAGTATCTAGATTAGTTATCTAAGTGTTGTCTAAACAACTAAATATATTGATATGTTTGTAAGAAATATCAAAAATGTCTCACGGTTCAACAGGTCCAGACACTTATTTATGGTTTACAGTATCCCGGGTTTGAGTCATGGGAAAGGGAAATTTTTTAGATTTTTCAACCAATGAAAACGACGTCGTTTTAGTAATCGTTTTAGTAAGTGACAACGTGTCATGCCACGTCATACTCCGTCATGGCTCGTCAGCGTTTTTTAACAGTTGACTAACGTCAAAGTTCAAAGTTAGCCAAGGTAAATTTTGGCACGTATATTAGAGTCTATGTCGCAATTTTGAATTTTTTTTGTATGATAGGTAGTAAAAGACACCGTATTTTAGTTTGAGTTTTTTTTGGCACACTAAATTTAGTTCGGGTTGATTTTGACCATTTTCCCGATGGTGTAACAGAGCCGGCCCTGAGCCCAAACAGAGTAAGTTCATGCTTGTGCCCCTCTTTTTATAACAAAATTTCGGTCTTTAAATAAAATGTCAATTTATAATAATTTGTCTATTTAACCCGTTTTGCACTAAACTAAAATATTATTTGGGCTAATCCGCAAATACTTATAATTTTGAAAACATAACTCTAATATGCACTGTTAAATGATTCTAGTTTTTGTGGTTAGTTTATGAACTATTAAAAATAGTTTTCATATGTCTAACTTTTTATAAAATTAGTAAAATATTTTTCAATTTTTGTTTTGATATATATTCAAATAAAATATAATAAATTATAGTGAAAAATATAGCAAGATTTTCAATAGATTTTTTTCTTTGAATATATATGAATTGATTATTATTTTAAAATATATAATATTAAAATTAATTAAGAAATTAAATATAAAATAATCTCTTTAATGCAATATATATACTTTCCATATTATAATCAATAATTTTAAAAGACTATTATATCATTTCCTATTTCAATTATTATTTGTTATTTGTAATGTCATTTCATGTAATATTTTACAAAACAAAGTTCATTTTTAAAAATATCTTCTTAAATAATAATATAGATATATTTTTTTTAAAAGGCATTGTCGAAGAAAACTGAGCACATATGGAAGTGGTGGATTGACGACGGCAACGAACATATTGAGAGACTAATTATGGTTCTGGTTTAGGGAAAGAAATCGGAGTTTGCGGTGACTGGAGAATGATGGCATTTTCAAGAATGTGTCTTCCACTGTGCAATTGCGAGTTAAAGGAAGAAGAAGACTGATTAATGATGGGTGAGAATAAGGGGTTCTTACCAGTTTGATTTCTGGTTCTAGGAGACTAAGAGCAAATTTATTTTGGCTCATATCATTGAATCTAAAATTAATCTCCATCAAACATTTAAGTAAATTCCTTGATTGAACTACTGCACACGTTCTTACGCTGCGTTGACCACTCCTAATCTTATAATGCATATCTCCGCTCCTATTTAGTAGTCCAATCCACTTATATCCTCAATTTCTCTGATTGCCCTCTCTGGTGGCCACATTCACCTCCACCATCGAGAGAGGGACACCATCTCTGTCTGTTCGATGTTCGGCTCTCCCTCCAGGATTTTTTCTTCGGCATTTCAAGATCAGTGTGGGATTCTCTTCTAGTCAAGACGGCGCTGGTGGTAGCGGTTCCAGAGCCGACGGTTCTGTGGCTGATATATCATGGTTTTTATCCCTTTTAAACCATGATATAAGTCCGTTTTATAGAGTATTTCTACTATTTTGTAGTGTTTTATAGTCTTTTACATGTTTTAGCATGTTTGGAGCATAATTGGAGATATTTGAGCTTTCTGGAGCATTTTGGAGCAAAGCAGAACTTCGTGTAGCTGAGTACCCGATTTGAAGCCTCAGCATCAATCGATACTGACTAGTATCGATTGATACTCACTGCAACAAGACACGATCGCGACTTTTCCAAGAGTTGAAGAATTGCAAAATTGCCCAGAAGACTTTATTATTTACAAGAAGCCCCAAAATGTGACTTAGGTTATTTATTAGGTTTTTCAGCCACTTTTGTGGCTAAGCTTTATTCTAAGTTTTATTCTACGCTTGATTTTAATTTGGTTTTTTGAGAGACAACTCTGAACTCCTGTTTCTTATTTATTTCTTTGATGATCTATTCAATCATGTTTTTTTCATTCTCCATGTCTGAGTAGATCCACTTTAGGTTTAGAGTTCTCATAAGGATTTTCTCTGAATGCTAGGTTGATTAGTTGATTAGGATTCACCATCTGAATTAGTTCTTCGCCTTAGGTTGTGTTCAAAGCTTGTTCTAGATTAGCTACATAGAACTTAGATCTTAGGATAATTGATTAGGCACGAGAGTGCGATTAATTACCTGATAGAACTTAGGGTGAGCAAAGTAACTATTCGCAAAGAGATTTGGTTTTGTTGTTTTGTGAACAAATCAAACTTGAACTAAAAGCTGGTTTAGACTTTAGGATTCGCAAAGAGATTTGGAATTCTAGGATTTAGGCTTAGATAATTCTCGCAACGAGAGTTGGTTAATTATACTTTAGTGATTTGAGTTCAAGAACCGCGCTAAATCTGAATCCTGACTAGTTAGTTTATTTGCATTTATTGATTTCCTGAGAAATACCCTGAACCTATCTCTCTCCCAATCGAATTACAACTTGTTTAATTTACGCATTGCTTTCAATTACATCTATTGGTTTAACTTAATTTGAATCTATTTAATATATTGTGTGATATCCTGAGTTCTTGTGTTCGACCCCTACATATACATCAACTGCTTTAGTACTTA
This sequence comes from Eutrema japonicum, assembly GCA_030161315.1. Classification (NCBI taxonomy): domain Eukaryota; kingdom Viridiplantae; phylum Streptophyta; class Magnoliopsida; order Brassicales; family Brassicaceae; genus Eutrema; species Eutrema japonicum. The sequence continues at coordinate 38,598,627 of BSQW01000001.1, forward strand.
TATGGTATTAATTTGAGCATATCAAATTTGGCGCCGTTGTCGGGGACTCAATTTCGCCATTAGATTTTAGCTAAGAATTTCATCTAAATCGTTGAGTATCGATCGACACCCTAGTGGTATCGGTCGATACCCGTTGTGAATTTTGGTTACTTACGTTCTTGACTTTTGTGTTTCAGGTGCATGCCTCTTCGTGAAACTAGAAGGAACAAGAACACTCCGCTAGTTGACCTGTCAAACGAGCAACTAGCGAATTTGGAACGTGCAAACAGGAAAGCAAAGAAGCCAGCAGAGATGAACAATCCAGTGGTATTGATTCGTGATGATGCTGGAGCTTTGAGAGACCAAGAGGGTCAATTGTGCAATGAGAGAGGGCAGCGACTTGATGAAACTGGAAATATTATTGTCCCTGCAGTTGCTATGAATGTCGGGAACGTAGTGGTTGATCGCGGTAGAACGATTGGTGAGTACAACAATCCTGATTAGTTTTATGCCAATCGATCAGCGATTCGCCCTCCACCATTTCAGAGGAATGATTTTGAGCAGAAGCCTGCATATTACACTCTTGTGGGTCAACATCTTTTTCATGGTCTTTCTCATGAAAACCCTATGGATCACATTGAGAGGTTTGAGGATTTGGTTACAAGCATCAAGTGCCATGGAGTATCATATGATTACCTCTTCTGTAAGCTCTTCCCATACTCTCTTGGTGGGGATGCAGCTTATTGGCTGAAGTAGTTGTCTCCTGGTTCGCTAACTACATGAGATGAGACGAAGAAAGCGTTCCTGAATAATTTCTATTATGATGCGAGATCCGAAGAGCTTAGGAACAAGATTTCTCAATTTTCTCCGGGTTCGACAGAGGCACTCAAGGCTGCTTGGGTGCGATTCAGATCATATCTGAGGGATTGTCCACATCACGGATTCACTCAGGAACACAGTGGTTGATCGCGGTAGAACCATTGGTGAGTACAACATGCCTGATCAGTTTTATGCCAATCGATCAGCGATTTGCCCTCCACCATTTCAGAGGAATGACTTTGAGCTGAAGCCTGCATATTACACTCTTGTGGGTCAACAAATTTTTCATGGTATTTCTCATGAAAACCCTATGGATCACATTGAGAGGTTTGAGGATTTGGTTACAAGCATCAAGTGCCATGGAGTATCCTATGATTACCTCTTCTGTAAGCTCTTCCCATACTCTCTTGGTGGGGATGCAGCTTATTGGCTGAAGCAGTTGTCTCCTGGTTCGCTAACTACATTGGATGGGACGAAGAAAGCGTTCCTGAATAATTTCTATGATGATGCGAGATCCGAAGAGCTCAGGAACAAGATTTCTCAATTTTCTTAGGGTCCGACAGAGGCACTCAAGGTTGCTTGGGTGAGATTCAGATCTTATCAGAGGGATTGTCCACATCACGGATTCACTCAGGTTCGGTTGCTGGGAATCTTCTTCGGAGGGATTGATTGGAGGTACCAGATGACCCTGGATGCTGCGAGCAATAGAAATTTCTACACGAGGTATCCTGACGATGCGTATGTGCTCATTGAGAACTTGGCGTCTAGCAATAGCGCCAAGAGTGCTGATCTCGGGCGGAAAAGGCTGCACGGAGGTGTTGATGGATCACAAATTGCTAAACTGCATGCGAAGCTGGATTCGGTGCATAATTTGTTGATGGACAAGCAGCAGAAGGCTGTTTATCTTGCTGACGAGGATGAAGTAGAATATGTTAACTACATTGATGGAGTTAGATTTCAAGATCAAAGGTATCAATGCCCACCCACACCACCTAAAACTTCTGAGAGTAAGATTGAATCTATGTTTGAACAGCTGGTTCAAGGACAGCAGCAGATCACAGTGGATCTCAATGGAAAAATAGATGCTTTGTACAAGGATTTGAATGGAAGGATAGAGACCCTCAGTACTCATCAGAAGATGCTGGAAACGCAAGTAGCCCAAACTGCAGCAACTGTCAAGGGACTGATGGTTCATTCACAGAACGAATACGTCAATCTTGCCGAGGATGACGATGAGATTTCGAACACCACCCCTGTGTCGACCGATACTCCCTTGTATCAATCGACACACGTCCAAAGTTCTGCCAGGGACGATTCCAGAGCGAAAGCATCGCTCGACACCACCCCTGTGTCGGTCGATACCAGTTCAGTTGCTGAAACGAAACCCGAGTTGAGTGCAGAAAGGGTTTACAAACCTAAGGCGCCATACCCCATGCCACCCAGACACCTCAGAGACCCCATTTCTCCAAAGCAGCTGCTTGGCTTTGAGAAGATGGTACGAAGGATTCCCCACACTGACTTTTGAAGAAGCTCTAGAGTACCGCCCTCTGCTGAGTCACTTCCGAGATTGCATATAAACTCTGGAAGAGATCGAAGTACTCTTTATCAAGGCAAGAAGCAAGTCACTACCACTGAGGCAGTTGCCAAGAGGGAAGACCCATGAATATTCTCAGTTCCAAGCTCTATCTCTGGAGTTGAATTCAAAGAGTCTCTCGTTGACTCGGGGGCTAGCGTCAATGTCATGTCAAGGGAAATTGCAGAGAGATTGAGAGCTGATATTCGATCTCCCAAGACATCTATCACATTCGCGAACTGTTCCACCTCACTTCTATATGGTACAATCCCTGATTTGTTGGTTAACGTAGGAGATTGCCTGGTTTCTACTGATTTTCAGGTTCTGGAGATGAGTGCAAGATCTAGTACGCAGTTGATTCTTGGAAGACCGTTCATGGCTACGGTTGGTGACATTATGGACACACCAAGCAAGAGAATCTCGTTTTCGTACATTGACAAGGAGGTGTACTACAAAGCCCTTCATACTAGAGGAACTCCCACACATATCTCTTGCATCACCATTGTTACAGTAGAGACGTTGGTAGTTGATCTTTTGGAAGGGCCTCTTGACGATCCAACTGTCATAGACCTTCTAGATAGTCCTTCTGTCATCACCAAGAAAGACGTCAAAACATCTAAGGCTAAGAAGAAGGTGAAGAGAAAAGGAGTGAAAGGTGCTGCTTATATGACTTTAATCCCTCAGAAGTGTGATGGGGATTCGATTGAATACAAGGTGAAGTGCAAAGGAACCTCAAAACCATTCTCTAAGGCTAGAGTCATTCTTACTTCGGAGCTGAAAGAGAAAGGAAAGGAGGTTGTGGAGAGCATGTTGAGCAGAACTCTGAAGCTGGAAGTGTCTAGTTGTAGAACTTGCCTGAGAGTAAGTTCTCAATCTTCTCCTGACTGATCACCTGAGCCAGGGTCAAGCTACTGACTTAAAACAAGCGCTTAGTGGGAGGCAACCCACTGGTAAGTCTGTATATAAGTCTTTTGTTTTTGGTTTTATGTTTTGTGTCTTGTGTTTTGCGTGAATCAGTCACAGACAATCGGTATCGAACGATACCACTTGGTATCGATCGACACCACATGCATTAATGATGATGAGAAGAAGTTTATGTGTCGGCCTAAGCCTGGTATCGCTCGATACCAGTACTGTGTGTCGGTCGACACCCGTACCCCAATTCGGTAACTTCTATGATTTTCACGTTTCAACTCGACTGTTATGTTTCTTTTACTGACTCTAGGCTAGATAACACTGGGGACAGTGTTGTTTAAGTTTGGGGGAGGTAGTCGCTGACATTGTTTTTGTTTTTCTTAGAGTCAGTCGTTTTTGAGTCATTCGTTGTTTTATTTAGTCAAAACCTGTTGGAGATTGTGATCTTTTTCTTGAATCTTTTGTTCTGACTTTACTTCTAAGTGACCATTGTTACAGAATCAGTTCTAGATCGGACTAATGAAAAATCCAAAGGCTGACCAGTTAACTAGAAGCCACTCATGTTTCCAGCAAAGTTTTTTAAAGCCTGAGCCAAATTTTTGCACTTCATCAATATGGTTAGTATCCATAGAGCTTGGTTCATCATTCGTATCTGACAAAGGAACCCATTTGTTTTAAAGTAATGGTATTTCTCTCCCTGTTACAAGTTAATTAATAAGATGCATTAAAAGATGAGATGATTTTATTCTTAGTAGAGGGTTAGGAAAATTTCCAGCGATCCCATTATTATACTTGAGAGGAAATGATCACACAAAGGTGGAAGCGAGGTTAGGAAAATTTCCCGTGATACCATTATTCGCCCAAACCTTTGATTACTTTTGAGGGAAGAACTGGGGATTCGGTGGCAAACACCATCAATACTCGCGTCTCAAACCTTAATATGTATATGCAAGAGAAATAATGAGAAATAAGTCTGGGGGAGAGAAAACAATACCAAAAAGTGTGAAATTAGATGGTTTCTTGTCATGATATTGTATGGGAAAGAATCTAGAAGGTTCTTGGTATTAATCACAACGATGAAACTAGCGATGAGGGTTTTATTTGAACGATGCTCTGAAATAATATGTGTAGTCTGGGAAGCTGCGAATGTCTACGGAGAAGTACATGGTGGTTAGATTTGGAACTGGTTAGGTGATATGTGGAGCACTAAGAAAAAAGGTCATTGCAATGTTTCATGAACATGCGAGTCTCTATGTTTTCAAACCTCTTTCTCTTGTTTAGCTTTATGTTTGCTTGAGGGCAAACAAATGCTAAGTCTAAGGGAGTTGATATATCATGGTTTTTACCCCTTTTAAGCCATGATATAAGTCCGTTTATAGAGTCTTTCTACTATTTTGTAGTGTTTTAGAATCTTTTACATGTTTTAGCATGTTTGGAGCATAATTGGAGATATTGGAGCTTTCAGGAGCATTTTGGAGCAAAGCAAAACTTCGTGTAGCTGAGTACTCGATTTGAAGCCTCAGCATCGATCGATACTGACTAGTATCGGTCGATACTGACTAGTATCGGTCGATACTCACAGCCCATGTTCTAAAAAGCGGCCTCCTATCCGCTTAGGCGGCCGCCTAGGCGCTAGTCGGCGGTGCACCGCCGCGATTAGTGTCTAGGCGGTGAATTAGGCGGTCAAACGATTTTTTGAAAATGTCAATGATTTTTTCAAAAAATCAACATTTTTTTTTTGTGACGGACATATGGTCTTTTACAAAGTTTTGGAAATACATCTAGAAGTACAACACACATGATAATTTGATCATTGAAGAAGATGATGAAGATTTTTCTCTCCTTGTACTTTTTTTGTCTCTCAATATCAAGACAAATCTATTTTTTGCATCATATGTTTGTACTTCTTTTTTATTTTTGGAATTTAGATGTGAATTTGAACTTAATTTTCTAATGTTTTGTTACTTTGATAATAAAAAAAACTTATTTCATACTTGTTTTGATTCATATATTCATAACTTATAACTTATATACATATAAACTTTAATTTTTTTTTAAAAATGTTCAAAATTAATCGCTGATTAATCGGTGATTAAACACCGCTTTTCGGCCTAGGCGCAAATCGGTGCCCGACCGCCCGCTTAGCGCCTAGCGCCTTTTCGAACCTTGCTCACAGCAGCAAGACACGATCGCGACTTTTCCAAGAGTTGAAGAATTACAAAATTGCCCAGAAGACTTTATTATTTACAAGAAGCCCCAAAACGTGATTTAGGTTATTTATTAGGTTTTTTAGCCACTTTTGTGGCTTGGCTTTATTCTAAGTTTTATTCTATGCTTGATTTTACTTTGGTTTTTGGAGAGACAACTCTGAACTCCTGTTTCTTATTGATTTCTTTGATGATCTATTCAATCATGTTGTTTTCATTCTCCATGTCTGAGTAGATCCACTTTAGGTTAGGGTTCTCATAAGGGTTTTCTCTGAATGCTAGGTTGATTAGTTGATTAGGATTCACCATCTGAATTAGTTCTTCGACTTAGGTTGTGTTCAAAGCTTGTTCTAGATTAGCTACCTAGAACTTAGATCTTAGGATAATTGATTAGGCACGAGAGTGCGATTAATTACCTGATAGAACTTAGGGTGAGCAAAATAACTATTCGCAAAGAGATTTAGTTTAGTTGTTTTGTGAACAAATCAAACTTGAAGTAAAAGTTGGTTTAGACTTTAGGATTCGCAAAGAGATTTGGAATTCTAGGATTTAGGCTTAGATAATTCTCGCAACGAGAGTTGGTTAATTATACTTTAGTGATTTGAGTTCAAGAACCGCGCTAAATCTGAATCCTGACTAGTTAGTTTGTCTGCATTCATTGATTTCCTGAGAAATACCCTGAACCTATCTCTCTCCCAATGGAATTACAACTTGTTTAATTTACGCATTGCTTTCAATTACATCTATTGGTTTAGCTTAATTCGAATCTATTTAATCTATTGTGTGATATCCTGAGTTCTTGTGTTCGACCCCTACATATACTACAACAACTGCTTTAATACTTATAGGGTATTAATTTGAGCATATCAGTGGCTCATCTTTTTTTGTGGTGAGTCCTCTCTCTGCCCTATTCCTGCTTCTAGATCCCTCGATGATGGATCTAGGGCTATATTTGGTTAGAGTAGGGTTTCTCGGTAGATTAGTGGGTGCGACAGCTCCGGGTTTCTTCTGTAAGGATCTGATTTAGTGGCGGTCGGAGCGGCGGTCCTGTGGTAGGGATAGGTCATGGCGTCGCTTGGTTTCCTTCTCTGTTTCTCAAAGATGGTTATTTTGAAGGTTGCTATGTGGTGATCTCGATCTCTCCTCCTGCGTCGTGCTTGTGTTTTGCAAATTTCCCTTTCCAAGTTTTTCTTTCACCCTTCTTGTTGTGTTCATGCGAGGGGTCTTCGTGTCTCAGTTGTTCTTTTGATTCGTTCTAGTTTGCTTTCCGGAAGTAAGGCTAATCGTTCGGCGGTTTGGTTAGCAGTCTCCTCCTCTTCTCTCTTTCAGTTGTGCCTCCTGCCTCATATGCTTCTAGGGAGTGGTGATGTAACACCCCCGATTCGCTTCCCAAATCCCTCGGGGAGACAAGCCGGGAGATGTCACGGAGTGAAGGGATAACCGCCGAGATTGACCGGTCAGAAGACGACCCATATCATTTTTCCAGCCGATCCATACCAGAGGTTGCATCTCTTTTGTTCCGGCCCGAACTTGGCCTAGTATCTTAAGATTCGAGGTTTTAAGAATAAAAATACGTTTTCATTTAATCAATATAATCCTTACAACTACATGTCACATTTTATCTTAAAACCAAATAAAAATCCACAAGATTCTTACACAAACACCGTAAACTACTTCTGGCTCGCCTAATGTCTGATGTCTTCCCTCTAGCGTCCCACTAAGGTTACATGCGAGAAATTTTTTTATCATGAGTATTACTAATAAATATTCAGTGAGCTCAGGACCCCTACATCACACGTTAGTCCCCCAAATTTCCATCCCCAGATAGTCGAAGCCTAAATCCTACAAGGAAGCATCACACTAGCAAACCAATCAATACATCATTCAAACTACGCCTAAAAACCAGCATGCAGATTCCCTATCTAGCAAGCATTTCTATCATCCTACGTATCACAAGCACATATGCGGAAGCTAACATCACCATTTAGCAAAACGACTATCATCCTAGAGAGCTCCTAAATGTATCAAAACACACCCTACCGTGACCATCTCTACTCATTCACCACAAAGGATCGTGAATCTATGTCACACATGATTAAGCCTTTTCTGAGTTCTGATCCCTTGCACCGTCGTGCACTACTCGGCTGTGGAAGTGATTTAAGCGTTTTCACTCAGTCAATTAAAACTAAAGTTCACACTACCACAATCATAACGGTTGTAAATACAGTACTTTAGGATCGAATCCACAGAGACCAAGGTTACAATACTATTCTCACAATTATGAAATTAAGCTAAGACAGAAATATGGTTTGTTTTAAAAAAGTAACAAGAGCAATTTAAACGATGTAAATTCAATAAAAGAAAGGCGTTAGGTCGAGGGTTTATTCGCAGGAATCCAGAGATCATAAATCAGACAACTATTCATGAAATAATTAAAAGCAAGTTTCAAACTCAAACATAAATATCTAACCAATCCACTTCCGTGCTCATAGTTACTAAATCTAGCACCCTAAAATCCTAACTTCCGTTGGCATAGAATTATAGATCAGCATTAACGAGCTGGTTCAATATGTTCACGAATCGCCTTAACATCAACTTCCGCAAGCTAAGGACAATTCGCTCACTTATGTTCTTTCTAGCAACCTAAGACACTTCCGCACTCTTAGATTTTCCTAGTTCATAGACCTAGTGGTCAGCTCAAGTCTAAGCAATAAGCACAACAATAAGCCAAAAACACAAAAGATAAATCCTTATATGTGTCCAATTCAATGACTCATGGATCCCCTTGAAGGCCCTAACCTAACTATGGAACTACTCAGACATGGTAACGAAGAACAAGTAAGGAGATGAAGAAATCATAATATAAATAAAGAGAGAAAGGGTTTAGAATTCTTCTCAATAGATGCAGAGATTCCTCTCCAAAGCTTACACTGATTCAATAGCAAAAAGGTCTGAATAGAAAAAAGGTGGCTGCCTCCAAGAGGCTAAAAATATAGTATACATAGGTTTAGGTCAAATTAGGTCAAAACAGGAAGTTTCCAGGGCAAAATAAGGAAAACAAAAGTTTCCTTTATTCTTCTCGTTGGCTGGTATCCGTCGATATCATCTTAGCATCGGTCGATGCTAATCTCTCGGGTAGGGGTAGCATCGACCCGTCTTCTTCAGCATTGGTCGATGCTGACCTCTCGGGTGGGGGTAGCATCGACCCGTCTTCTTCAGTATCGGTCGATGCTGACCTCTCGGGTGGGGGTAGCATCGACCGGCCCATCGATATCTTCACCAGCATCGGTCGATGCCAACCTCTCGGGTAGGGGTGGCATCGACCTGTTCCACCGGTATCGACCGATACTGGCTCTTTCTTCACGGTTTCGTGCGTTTTTGCCCTTGTGACTCCAATTTCATCCTTGAACGCCTTTTTACCTGAGACTAAAAGACTCTAAAACGGACTTTGACTAGATAAAATAATTGAAAGAAACATTAAAACATTCGTTAGAAAGCGATAAAAACCAAGCATATCAATTCACCCAGACTTATTTTTTTGCTTGTCCTCAAGCAAACAGAAGACTAGCAAGGAAGAAAAGTTTGAAAACTCGGAGATTCACACTACCTTTAGAATACCGCAATGACCGTCACCCTTATTAATCCACGTATTGCTAGACTAGCTCCTGATTGGACCACCATGTACTTCTCTGCAAGCGTTCGCAGCCTCCCAGCTTCAACACATAACCTCACAGAATAATCCCAAAATCATCATCGATGGGTCTCATCAAAGATCATAGTGCCAAGAACCTTATAGACTATTTCCCTTTCGATATTGCGACAAGACAACAACACAACCCTTGGTACCTTTCCCCTCCCCCAGACTTATACGTTCCTCATTTCTTTTTCATAGGGCTAATGGCTGATGGAACGCGAGTATTGATAGTTTTAGCCACTGAATCCCCGGTTCATTTTAGTGCCACCCTTTCAATCTAAGGCGTAGGCGAATAGTGGTATCTTCGGAAATTTTCCTAACCTCGCTTCCAACCTTAGTGTGATAATCTCCTTCGAAGTAAAATAGTGGGATCGATGGAAATTTTCCTACCCCTTTACTCGAAAGAAAATCATTTCATCTTTTCTGCTTTTTAATTAAAAATGAGGGAGATAAGTACCATACTTTAACACGGGTTGCCTTGTCAGATACAAATGAGGAGTCAAGCTCTGAAGATACCAATCACGATTATGATGTAAAAGGAAAAGCGCATAAACTAGCTCAAATTTTAATTTTTTTTTGGAAACATGTATGCCTCTGATTAACTGTTTGGCCTTTAGATTTTCCATTAGTCTTATCGGGAGCTAAATATGTAACAATGGTCACTTAGATGCAAAATCACATTAAAAATTCAAAGGTAGTGATCTTAATCTCCAACAAGTTTTGACTCAATAAAACATAAAAATGACTCAAGAGAAAAACAAAAGAAAGAAACGATAGCGTTAGTAACGATAGATACCCTCCCCCAGACTTACTTCTCACCGTCTCGGTGTGAAAATAAATTAGGAAGAAAGTGAAACAGACTTTAAAAAAATAAAATAAAAGCGAAAATAAAAGAAAACGTATCGGTGGGTTACCTTCCACCAAGCGTTTATTTTAAGTCGTTAGCTTGACTTTGGCTCGGGTATCAGTCAGGAAGAGCATGAGAGCTTACCCCGAAACAAGTCCCACCATCAAACATCTCCAGCTTCAGTATTTTGCTCATCATTCCCTTTACAACATCTTTTCCTTTCTCCTTCAGCTCTGAAGTGAGAATTGCTCTAACCTTTGAGAATGACTTCGATGTTCCCTTGCACTTTACCTTATACTCAATCGAATCTCCATCACAATTCTGAGGGATCAAAGTTATATAAGCATCTCCCTTGACTCTTTTGCTTTTTACCTTCCCTTGTGCCTTGGTCTTTATGATGTCGCCCTTGCTGATGATAGGAGGATCATCTAAGACTACTTTGACTTCGTCCTCTTTATAAGGCTCTTTCCAAGGATCAACCAACATCGTCCCTCCCGTGACAACAGTGATGCAAGATACGTGTTTGGGAGCTCCTCTAGCGGGGATGGCTTTGTAGAATACCTTTTTGTCAATGATAGAGAGTGAGATTCTCTTATTGGGCATGTCTACAACTGCCCCCACTATAGCCATGAATGGTCTTCCCAGAATCAAAGGCATATCAGAACCTTCACTCATCTCCACAACCTGGAAATCAGTAGGAACCAAGCAATTTCCTACATTAACAAGCAAATCAGGGATGATACCATATGGGGTTGTGGTAGAGGAGTTGGCGAACGCAAGAGTCATTTGAGGAGGCTTCATATCGGCAATTCCCAACCTCTCTGCAACAGCCTTCGACATCAGATTTACGCTAGACCCATAATCTACAAGAGATTCTTTAAATTCGACTCCGAAGATAAAACATGGAACAACGAACTTTCCGGGGTCTCCAATCTTAGACAACTGCTTCATCGGTGGTGGTGTGCTCCTTGCCTTGATGAATAGTGCCTTAATCTCTGCTAGAGTATCTCTGCAATACTGGAAGAAATCTAACAAAGGTCGGTCTTCCAAGGCTTCTTCAAACGAGATCTCGTGGAGAATCCTCCTTACCAACTTATCAAAACCACCAAGCTTCTCTACACTAATAGGCGTCATGAGGTGTCTGGGTGGCATAGGGTATGGCACCATAGGAACATATGGTGGTGGGGTGATGGAAGCGTATTTCTTCTTTGCTGCAACATTATGTGTTTCAACCTCATTCTTCAACTCATGCACGATCTTCATTTCTCCTTGAGCAGTGATTGCATTGCAATGCTCTCTAAGGTTTGTCTCTACGTTTCCCAGAATAATTCCTGGCTGTCGCTTGATTGCTTCGGCATTTTGAGCAACTTGAGTGTCCAGCATCTTTACATAAGTGCATACAGCTTCGTACTTGCTGTTGAGATCGTTGTACATGTTATCAACTTTGACATTGAACTCCTTAGCAGATTGCTGCTGATTGAGCAGAAGCTGTTGCATAAGAAGTTTAAGCTCATCTTGAGAACCATTCGCAGAGCTCGCATGAACTTGGAATGGGGCTGGTGATGCTGTCTGGAAGGTGTTTAATGGTTGTTTCTGCTGAATACCACCTTGGAAATTGTTCTGACCTTGAAAGCCCTGAGAAAAACCTGAGACGCCAGCGTTTTGCAACAAAGTTTTCCCTTGGGATTGTTGAGCTTGCTGGGGGTAGACTTGATCTTGGGGATTTTTGACATTGATGCTTCTGTAAGACAAATTTGGATGGTTTCGGTAGTTATGGTTGAATCCTCTGTTTCGCACATACCCCTGTCCACTAACGAAGTTAACCTCCTGCATCTCATCACTCTCATCTTTAGCTAATTGATATATCATGGGTTTTACCCTGTTTTAGCCATGATATAAGTCCGTTTTATCGAGTCTTTATTCTATTATAGAGTTTTTAGAGTCTTTTACAGGTTTTAACACATTTAGAGCATTATTAGAAATATTGGAGTTTTATGGAGCATTATGGAGCAAAACTGAAATCTGGTGACTAAGTGCCCAATCGAAGCGTCAAGCATCGATCGATACCCCTGGTATCGATCGACACCCATCGAAGCAGATTACAAGTCACAACTTTAATGAAGTTTGAAGAATTGTAGAACTTGCCCAGAAGACTTTAATATTTACAAGAGGGCCCCAATTCGTGTTTAGACTATTAAATTAGGTTTTACAGCCACTTTGACTGTGTGCTTTTCATTACGTTTGTTTGAGGATTTCTGAGAGAGCTTGAGATAGGGGAGACAAGTCAGAACTCTGTTCGTCTGAGAGAAGATTTCGAACCCCTGTTTTCTTCTACTCTTATTTTATTCTATTGATGATTTATTCAGTTATGTTGATTGTTTCATTCTCCATGTCTGAGTAGATCCCTTGTTAGGTTCAGGGTTCTCAATAGGGTTTTCTCTGAATGCTAGATTGCTTTATTATTAGGATTAACCATCTGAATTAGTTCTTCACCATAGGTTATTTGTAAAGCTAATTCTAGATTGATGACCTTGGACTTAGATCTTAGGATAATTGATTAGGTGCGGAAGTGCAATTAATTACTTGATAGAACCTAAGGTGAGCAAAATAACTATTCGCAAAGGAATTTGGTTTAGTTGTTTTGTAAACATATTAAACCTGATTTAAAAAGCTGATTTAGATTTTAGGATTCGCAAAGGAATTTGGAATTTCTAGGATTTAGATTTAGATAGTTTTCGCAACGGAAGTTGGTTAACTATATCTTAGTGATTTCAGTTCAAGAACCGCATTAAACCTGAATCCTGTTAGTTAACTTGTCTGCATTCAGTGACTCTCTGAGAAATACCCTGAACCTATCTTTCTCCAATTGAATTTACAACCTTTTTAATTTACATTCTGTTTTCAATACCATTGATTGCTTAGCGTAATTCTCACATCTATAATCTATTGTGTGTCTCTGTGAGTCCTTGTGTTCGACCCCTAACTATACTATAACAAATGCTTTAGTATCTAAATAGGGTATAGGTTTGAGCATATCAAATTTGGCGCCGTTGCCGGAAACTCAATTCGCCATTAGATTACGTTTGTGAATTTCGAGTAAGTTCGTCGGTATCGGTCGATACTATCTAGTATTGGTCGATACTCGCCGTTCTCTTTTGTTGATATCAATTGACACCACTTGGTATCGATCGATACTCATCGTGTTACAAGTTAATAACGTTTTTGACTCTTATTTTCAGGTGCATGCCTAATCGTGAAACCAGAAAGAACAAGAGCACTCAGCTAGTTGATCTGTCTCTCGAGCAGCTAGTGTTGATCCGTAAATCACACAAAAAGGGGTAAAACAGTACTTTTAATCGGAATCTCGTTTATTGATCTAAGTCGGCAGTTACAACAGAGTTTAAGTAAGAAGGCAAAGACAAAAGACTTGAGATCGGTAATGAGCTTTCTCTTGTATTCTCTGTCTCTGCGGAAGTTGTGGATCGTCTCAATGAATGAGCCTCCTCCTTTATTTATAGTGTCCTTGAGGCGGTTCAAAGGAAGATTTCTCCTTTTCCGAGTTCGATTGGGAAAAGGAAATCTTCCGGTTTTCTCTCCGAGATAAGGATAAGTTCCTGATATCCCGTTGACTTATCAAAAAGAATATTTCCTTTTCCGAGATCGGCGGAAAAGGGAAATATTCCGACTTCATCTGTTGTAACGGACCGGGCCTGTGATGGGCCTAGATCGGTAGCCGAGATGGGCTTTCAACGAGATTCCGAGCTCGGCCCAATGTTTTTGGGCCGGCTTATCCTCGATCCGAACCATCGTAAACCGGTCCTGATTGAACCGATCTCGGTTCAAACCGAGTTAAACCAAGGGGGTGCTAATCCCCCCTCTAACAATTGGTCCCCCCCTCAGTTCGGCGAGGGAGTTTATGAGTTCGGCGAATTTTTAGGGAGTATTCTTTAGCTCGGTTAAAACTGAGATCGGTATGATCTAATCAGATTCTGTTTCGAGTTCGGCTTAATGATACGAACTGTTCGAGTTCGGCGAACTGTTAAGTTCGGCTTGGTGATACGAACTGTTCGAGTTCGGCGAACTGCTTAAGTTCGGCTTGATGATACGAACTGTTCGAGTTCGGCGAACTGCTTAAGTTCGGCTTGATGATACATACTGTTCGAGTTCGGCGAACTGCTTAAGTTTGGCTTGAAAGGACGGATCCTCTTTAGATTGGGATTTCTCGCGGTTGAATCGTTTTATCGAACTTTCGAATTCGGTGAGTTTTCGGTATCGCCCCTGAACGTTCGAGTTCGGTATTTTTTCTTGAGAAGAGGGCGTCGTTTCGTCTTCTCTTTTAGTAGAATTCGAAGGGTCGCGTGTCGATTTATCCTCTCTGGTTGCGCGTTTCGAGGAACCGTCATCATTACCTTTTTCTCTATAAATATCGCTCGGACTCCCTTTCGTTTTTCACTTCTGCTTTGCTTCCGAAAAGAAAAAGGTACTTTCTCTCTCTAAACGCTCTCCCTTCTCTCTAGAATTTATCTTTCTTTCCGTTCGCCGATCATTCCTCCGCCGTGGTTTCTCCGATCTGCTTGAAGATCTTCAAACTTTCCGGGCGATCTTCAACTGTTCTTCGTTAGTTTTCAAGCTGTTCTTCACCGATTCCTTCTTTCGATCGAAATGACCTCTGAAGGCGATTCGATATCTGTTGGTGACCGTTATCGGTGATAATCTCGTACGGAATTCCGTGTCGGCAGATAATGAATTTCCAGACGAATTTCTGAACGTCAGAGGCGAGGATGACGGGATATGCCTCGGCTTCTACCCATTTGGTAAAGTAATCCGTCAGGACGAGGATGAATTTTTTCTGCGAAGTGGATCGTCTGAAAGGACCGATGATGTCCATCCCCCATCGCATGAATGGATACGGAGCTGTCGAAGTGGTTAGCAGCTCGGTGGGAAGGTTTATCATTGGGCCATGCCTTTGGCATTTGTCGCACTTCGCGACGAACCTCTCGCAGTCTGCTTGCATACTTGGCCAATAATAGCTTGCTCTCTTGATTTTCAGGGCTAGAGATCGGCCGCCGGAGTGATTGCCGCCGTCGCCTTCGTGTATTTTTTTCATGACTTCCTGAATTTCCTCGCCTGAAATGCATTTGAGGAGGATTCCCGCCGCGCTCCAACGAAACAGTCCGTCTTTGATAAGTATGTAGTGAGCGGCGCGCATTTTGAGTCGTCGAGCGGCCTATCTATCAGCCGGAATTTCACCATCGATGATGTACGTTTTTATTTCCAGGGTCCAATCGGCGGGAGTCTGCTTGTCGGACTGTTGGAGGTCTATTGGTTCATGAAGTCCGTCTGTCTGATCCTCCGTTTCATCATCCGATCGGGCCGTTTCACCGACTTGCGACATGTCGTTGTTGCCCTCGGCGGTGTTAGAGCGTTCTGGCTCGTTGTCTTGATCGGGCTCGATGGTTGGAGTCCGTCTCTGTCGACGTGAGACAGGTTCAGTCGCGGGATTTTCCTCGTAATCCCGTCTGCGAGTCGTGACAATGCATTGTTCGGTGCTTCCGATGCTGGGTTCTGATATACTTTCCACCGGGATCGTTCGTTTGAGGTGAGGGTCGGAGCTCGAAGCCAAGGCAGCGAGTGCGTCGGCTGGAGCGTTTTCGTCCCGCGGAATCTTGGTAAGTTCGAACGAATCGAATTCGGAAGCAAGTTGTTTGACGAGCTTGAGGTATGCGTCCATTCGATCATTCTTGGCATCATACTCCCCGCTGAACTGACTTGCGACGAGCTGTGAGTCGCAGTAGGCGTGAATGCGTGTGACGCCGATGGCGTTGGCCAAACGTAGTCCGGCAATTAGCGCTTCGTATTCTGCCTCGTTGTTAGACGCGTTGAACGTCAGGCGGAAAGATTGCTCCAAGATTTCTCCCGTCGGAGATTTGAGGCGAACGCCTATTCCAGAGCCTCGGTGAGACGACGACCCGTCGACGTGAAGGATCCATCGTTCGGCGGTTATGACATCAGTGTTGATGTATTCCGGAGATAATTCAATGAGGAAATCGGCGAGGACCTGTGATTTGATGCTTGTCCGGCTTTTGTAATCGATATCGTATTCGCTGAGTTCGATAGCCCATTTAGCCAACCGACCGGACTGGCTTGGGCTATGTAGGATTGTCCGGAGTGGTTGATCGGTTAGCACGGTGACTGAGTGTGATTGGAAATAAGGGCGCAATTTCCGAGCTGAGACGACAACGGCGAGGGCCAGCTTTTCAAGAGTCGGATACCGTCCTTCAGCTCCATCTAGTGATTTGCTGATATAGAAGATCGGTTTTTGTTCGCCCCGGTCTTCCCGAACGAGGACCCCGCTGATCGCCGAGGTTGAGATTGCGATGTAGAGATAGAGGGTCTCGCCGTCTTCGGGTTTTGCCAAAACTGGTGGTGTTGACAAATAATCTTTGAGCTGCTTGAATGCTTCCTCGCACTTATCATCCCACTCAAGATTTTTGTTTCCGCGCAGTAATTGGTAGAAGGGGAGACACTTATCGGTGGACCGGGAGATAAACCGGTTGAGTGCGGCGATGCGTCCCGTGAGTCTTTGCACTTCCCTTCTCGTTGTTGGCGATGGTAGGTCAAGGATTGCCGAGATCTGTTTTGGATTGGCTTCGATTCCTCTTTGAGTCACGATATACCCGAGAAATTCTCCGGAGGTTACACCGAATGTGCACTTGGTCGGGTTTAGCTTCATGCCGTACTCGTTCAGGATATCGAAACAGGTGTTGAGATGTCCGGCGTGATCCTTCGCAACCAAAGATTTGACGAGCATGTCGTCGATGTAAACCTCCATCGTTTTGCCGAGTTGGCTAGCGAACATCCGATTAACGAGGCGTTGGTAGGTAGCACCGGCGTTTTTGAGGCCGAAGGGCATCACCTTGTAGCAATAGATACCGCGGTCCGTGATGAATGAAGTTTTCTCACGATCATCCGAATGCATGAGTATCTGATTATAACCTGAAAAAGCGTCCATGAACGAGAGGAGTTCGTTCCCGGCGGTGGCTTCGACGAGTCAGTCGATATGTGGGAGCGGGAAACTATCCTTTGGGCAGGCTTTGTTCAGGTCGGTAAAGTCGACGCATATCCTCCACTTTCCGTTTTTCTTTTTCACAACGACTGGGTTCGCCAACCAGTCGGGATACCGAACCTCCGTAATCGATCCTGCGCTAAGTAATCTTTCGACTTCATCGTTCACGGCTCGAGCCTTCTCGGGGCCGAGCTTGCGTCGTTTTTGCTTGATCGGTTTGAAGGTGGGATCAATGTTGAGCTCGTGGCTTATTATCCTTGGATTGATTCCAGGCATATCCGTGATTGACCAGGCGAAGGTCGAGATGTTTCTTTTGAGGAGTCGGATTAAATCCGCTTTGATGTCCTCGTGAAGCTCGGCTCCGATCCCTACGCATCTCTCCGGATTGAAATCGTCGATACTGACTTGGACGATCGTTTCGCGTCGCGGTAAATCGGGATCGTTTGGATTTTTCTTTTTATTGATCACGCAGGTGCGGGGAGTGGTCCTCAGTTTACATTCGTTGATGAAACACGTTCGGGACATCACTTGGTCGCCTCTGAGGGTGAAGATTCCGGAAGGTGTTGGGAACTTGACGCACTGATGATACGTTGACACGACTGCTTTCATCGAGAATATCCATGGCGTGCCGAGTATTACGTTGTAGATCGCGGGTTTGTTTAGCACCAAGAACTTGACCATTCGACATATTCCCCCGGTATACATAGGAATTTTGACCGTTCCTGCTGTCATGGTTTGCTCGCTTGAGAATCCGGTGAGTGGTTCGATGTTTGGCCTGATTTGGTTGTCGGGAAAATCCATATTTTTCAGCGTGTCCTTGAAAATCACGTTAACTGAGCTCCCAGTGTCGATCAAAATTCGCCCGACTACGACATCACCGATGAGTGCCTCGACGACTAACGGGTCGTTATGCGGCATATGAAGTCCTTCTGTGTCGGCCTCGGAGAAGGTGATCGGTGTTCCGCAGGGTGTAGTCTGATGTGACTGTTTCGCGGCCACTGCTTCCTTGCTGTATGTCTTCAGAGCTCGGACGGAGTAGTTGCACGTCTCCAACGCGCCCATGATCATGTTGACGCGTTTTCGAACCTGCGGAGGTTGTTGAGTTTCCACGTTGTCCTCCCGATCTCGTTTCGGTTGTTCGTCATCGGTTTTATTTTTAGGCTGCTCGGTAGCCTTGTTTGGTCTGGAATTACGTCTCCTACCGTTATCGTTACGGCGCGGTCTGTTCGAGGGTTGGAAGGCTCCTTCGACCGGAACTTCCCCCTTTTTGTACTTCATCATCAGGAACTCCTGTAGATGTCGGCACTCCTCGGTGGAATGATTTCCATACCGGTTATGGAAATTGCAGTACGGTGCGGATTCAGTGGTGTCGGGCTCTTTTGGTTCATCCGACCGAACCCAAGTGTTTGACCAGGATTGCTGAGTTTGGACCGTGTTGACGGGTTGTTTCGGGGGAACGTACAGTTTGTCCTTGGTGGCGGGCTGCTTCGTGATTGCGTATCGCCTATCTTTCTCGGACCTTTCCTCCTCCTCCATGATGAAGATATGCGCCCTGTGCAGGATGTCCTCCAATGTTTTTGGATTATTGCGTTTGATCTCCCTGTGAAAGTCCGATTCGTACCAGGTGGCTTTGTAAAGAGCCTCGATCGCGGCTTCGTCGTCGATCGTACAATGGGATACAACCGCTTTGAAACGTTCCATGAAGTTGCGTAGGGGCTCGTCCTGCTTCTGCTCGAGGGCCCAGAGTTCGGCGTTTTTTGTTTTCTGCTTGATAAACATGGTGAAGCGTTTGAGGAATTTGGTAGTGAGCTCGTTATAGCTGTTTACCGAACTTGGCTCGAGCGTTGAAAACCAATCGAGCGCGGCCCCGGATAAATTCTCCACGAATAGTTGGCACATGGCTGCGTCCTTCTCAGTTTCCGAGCCGAAACGAAATCGGTTCATCGTGATGACAAACGAAGTCAAGAAGTTTTTAGGATCGGTAAACCCGTCGTATGGTGTGATCTTGACTCTTTCCAATCGTCGGACTGGAGTATTGACGACTTTGTCGGTAAACGGCGTCCTCTGTGACTCTTGAATTACCCGGTCGATCTCGGGCGCCGAACTCGTAGCCTGATGGACTGTGGTTCGCATATCTTGTAGTTGGGCCTGAACCTTGGCGAATTCCAAATTCAGGGCGGCTCGGTCCGTGATGTTGATTTCCGAACCGGTCGCGGAGGATCTTCTTGTCGGCGGGTCGACCGTGCCTGGGGGTCGAGCGTCGGTTAGGTCGGACAAGAGATTTCGGCGTAACGTGCTATCGTTGGGGGGGGTCACCGGATTCCGATCGAGGATACCGATCTGATTTCGGCGCTCGAAATGGGATGCTATGAGAGACGCGATCCGCTCTTCGTTCTTTTTGTTAATTTCGGCGAACTGCGCCGCCATAGCTTCCATGAAGACGGTCGGATCCGTGAATATCGAAGCGGCCGGAGACTGAGGAAGAGTCCGAGATGGGTTGACTTGATTGTCTTCTTCAACAGGTACGGTTGGAGGGGGTCTTCCTCCGGTTGTCTGTAGTTCGGTATCGATAGGATTGAGCTCGTCGATCCGTGGGTTTCGATCATCGGTTCCTGAGCTGTTGACGAGGGCTGCGATGGTATCGACTGGAAGAACCATTGCCGAACTTCAATCAAACGATATCCGAAAGTACTGTTCTATAGTCCCCACAGTCGGCGCCAATTGTTGATCCGTAAATCACACAAAAAGGGGTAAAACAGTACTTTTAATCGGAATCTCGTTTATTGATCTAAGTCGGCAGTTACAACAGAGTTTAAGTAAGAAGGCAAAGACAAAAGACTTGAGATCGGTAATGAGCTTTCTCTTGTATTCTCTGTCTCTGCGGAAGTTGTGGATCGTCTCAATGAATGAGCCTCCTCCTTTATTTATAGTGTCCTTGAGGCGGTTCAAAGGAAGATTTCTCCTTTTCCGAGTTCGATTGGGAAAAGGAAATCTTCCGGTTTTCTCTCCGAGATAAGGATAAGTTCCTGATATCCCGTTGACTTATCAAAAAGAATATTTCCTTTTCCGAGATCGGCAGAAAAGGGAAATATTCCGACTTCATCTGTTGTAACGGACCGGGCCTGTGATGGGCCTAGATCGGTAGCCGAGATGGGCTTTCAACGAGATTCCGAGCTCGGCCCAATGTTTTTGGGCCGGCTTATCCTCGATCCGAACCATCGTAAACCGGTCCTGATTGAACCGATCTCGGTTCAAACCGAGTTAAACCAAGGGGGTGCTAATCCCCCCTCTAACAGCTAGCACTCGTGGAACGCACAAACAGACGAGCAAAGAAGCCAGCAAAGATGAACAACAATTAAGTAGAGTTGGTTCGAGATGAGGTTGGGGCCTACAGGAACCCAGAGGGTCGTTTGTGCAATGAGAGAGAACGACGTCTGGATGGAGAGGGGAACATCATTCCACCTGATCCTGTTGTCGCTGGGAACGCCGTTGGGAATGCGAACGCAGTGAATGCTGAGAACGATGTGGTTAATCATGCTAGGACGATTGGTGAGTGCAACAGGCCTGGCCAGTTCTACGCAAATCGCTCTGCGATCCGTCCTCCTGCTTTCCCAAGGAATGACTTTGAGCTAAAGCCCGCATACTACAATCTTGTGGGACAGCACCCTTTTCATGGTCTTTCCAGCGAGCATCTCATGGATCATATTGAGAGGTTCGAGGACTTGGTCACTAGCATTAAGAGCAATGGAGTGTCTTATGACTACCTCTTCTGCAAGCTTTTCCCATACTCTCTTGGTGGGGAAACAACCTACTGACTGAAACAGTTACCTCCTGGATCGCTGACTAGCTGGGAGGAAACTTAGAATGCTTTCCTGACTAACTTCTATGATGATGCAAGATACGAGGATCTGAGGAACAAGATCTCCCAATTCTCTCAAGGACCTACTGAGGCGTACAAGGCTGCTTTGACGAGGTTCAAATCATATCAGAGAGATTGTCCACACCATGGATACTCTGATGTTCAGCTGATGGGCTTTTTCTTTAGAGGACTTGATTGGAGGTACCAAATGACTTTGGATGCTTCAAACAATGGAAACTTCAACACCAGGTATCCTGATGAAGCCTACGTCCTGATTGAGAACTTGGCGTCTAGCAATAGCACCAAGAATGCTGATTTTGAGCGGAAAAGGCTAGCTGGTAATGTGGATGGTTCACAGATCGTTGACTTTCAAGCTAAGTTGGATTCTATGCATAGTCTCCTAATGGGCAAGACACAGAAAGCTGTTCACTTCGCTGAGGATGTCGAGGTATTCAACGAGGATGTTAACTACATTGGTGGTTCTAGTTTTCAGGGTCAGAGAAATCAATTCAACAACAACTCTCAGCAAGGAGGTTCGAATCAGTTTGGCAAGAAACCATTTCAGAACAGTGGGTATGTCAGGAACTATGGGAATTCATCTTATCAGCTTGTACCTGCTAAACTCCCAGATAGCAAGATCGAGGGTATGTTCGAACAACTGATTCAAGGACAACATCAGCTCACAGTGAATCTCAATGGAAAAATAGATGATGTATACAAGGATCTGAGTGGAATGATCGACGCGCTCGATACTCATCAGAAGATGTTGGAAACGCAAGTAGTTCAGACTGCAGCAGTTGTCAAAGGAAAGGCGACTCAGGCACAGAAGGAGTACGTCAATGCCATCACTTTAAGAGGTGCAGGAGATCTCGAAAACCTTGAAGAAGGTGATTCCGAACCTGACTCGTCAGTATCGATCGATACCACTGCTGGTATCGCTCGATACCAACCTGAAGAACCAACGCATGAGCTCTATGTCGATCGACACCCCCCTTGTATCGATAGATACCCTGCGGATGCTAAACCTGAGATCGTGAAGAAACCAGAGATGGTTGAGGGACGTGTCTAAAAGCCTAAGAAACCAGATCCTCGACCACCTAAACACCTCAGAGATCCCATTTCTCCAAAGCATCTGCGTGGCTTTGAGAAGATGGTACGAAAAATCCCACACACACACACCTTTGAGGAAGCTCTAGAGTACATGCCTCTGCTGAGTCATTTCCAGGATTGCAGAGAAATTGAGGAAAAGATTAAGGCACTCTTCATCAAAGTCAGAAGTCCACCGCCTCCACTGAAGCGGTTGACTAAGAGGGAAGACACAGGGAAATTTTCAGTTCCATGCTCCATCTCTGTAGTTGAAATCAAAGAATCACTGGTTGATTCAGGGTCTAGCGTGAATGTTATTTCAAAGGCACTTGCAGAGAAGCTTAAGATCGATGACATACGATCTACTCAGATGCCTCTCACATTCGCGAACTCTTCCACATCTGTTCTGTACGGTACAATCCATGACTTGATGGTTAAGGTAAGAGACTGTCTAGTTCCTACTGATTTTTAGGTTGTGGAGATGCATGTAAGGTCTAGCACGCCTTTGATTCTTGGAATACCGTTCATGGCTACTGCTGGTGCAGTCATGGACACACCCAGTAGGAAGATTTCATTCTCATACATTGACGAGCAGATCTCCTACGAAGCCATACCCTCTACAAGAACTCCCACACATATATCTTGTATCCCTGTTGGTGCAGGAGAAACTTTGATGGTTGATCTTTTGGACGAACCTGATGCTATGCCAACTGTCATAGAAGCTCTAGATCATCCTCCTATCATCGCCGAGAAAGTCATCAAAAAGACTAAGGCAAAGAAGAAGGTGAAGGACAAAAGCGTCGAGAGCGCTACATATGTCACCTTAACCCCTCAAAAGTGCGATGGAGATTCGATCGAGTACAAGGTGAAGTGCAAAGGACGCTCGAAACCATTCTCTAAGGCCAGAATAATCCTAACTCCAGAGCTGAAAGAGAAAGGGCAAGAGGTTATTGAGCGTATGCTGCGCAAAACTCTGAGTGTGGATATGTCTAGTTGTGGGACTTGCATGGGAGTGAGCTCCGTACTTCCTTCCGACTGATCGCCCTACCACAGTCAAGCTATTGACTGTAAACAAGCGCTGAGTGGGAGGCAACCCACTAGTAAGTCTATACATACGTTTTGTTTTCATTTTGTTTTTGATTTTTGGTTTTGTGTCTTGTGTCAAACGTGAAGCAGATTTGACGGGAAGTATCGATCGACACCAGTCAGTGTCGATCGATACCAAGTGTCGTAAAAAGGAGCATAATTTTTCATAGAGCTAAAATTTGATATGCTCAAATTAATACCCTATTTAGATACTAAAGCCGTTGTTATAGTATAGGTAGGGGTCAAACACAAGGACTCACAGAGACACACAATTGATTACAGATGTGAGAATTACGCTAAGCAATCAATGGTATTGAAAACAGAATGCAAATTAAAAAGGTTATAAATTCAATTGGAGAAAGATAGGCAACGGCGCCAAATTTGATATGCTCAAATTAATACCCTGTTTAGATACTAAAGCAGTTGTTATAGTATAGCTAGGGGTTGAACACAAGGACTCACAGAGACACACAATAAATTATAGATGTGAGAATTACGCTAAGCAATCAATGGTATTGAAAACAAAATGTAAATTAAAAATGTTGTAAATTCAATTTGAGAAAGATAGGTTCAGGGTATTTCTCAGGGAGTCACTGAATGCAGACAAGTTAACTAACATGATTCAGATTTAACGCAATCAATACCAGTCAGTGTCGATCGATACCAAGTGT
Source organism: Eutrema japonicum (assembly GCA_030161315.1). NCBI lineage: Eukaryota > Viridiplantae > Streptophyta > Magnoliopsida > Brassicales > Brassicaceae > Eutrema > Eutrema japonicum. Next base: position 38,622,429 of record BSQW01000001.1, read on the forward strand.
CGATCAACACCATCCAGTGGCGACCAAAAATGACAAGTATCGGCCGATACCTATGGGTATCGATCGATACTCCACCGCCAGGTAAGTTTCCTTAAAACCCTACGGTTTTTCCTTTCTTCTCCCACCGCCTCCATCGCTCGATACAAATACCGACCTCTCTCTCTCAAAATCACAAATCTTCGTTTCTCAACGGATTTGAGTGATTTTTGTGCCTACTCTACTTGGATTTTCATCCTCTGTCTCATTCTCTCACTCTTTCTCGCGATCTACAAGGTATGAATCACGATTTCTCATCTTTTCAATTCGTAACCCACGGTTTTACTTTCGACTTTTAGGTCTCTAGAACTTGTTCTGCTGAACGATTACCACTTGATTTGTGTATTCTAGGCTTAGTCGAATCCTGCATTGCACCTAATTACCCTTGGATTACACTTGTTTAGTTTTCGGATTTGTGATCTTCTCGTGGCAATCGATACCTGTGTGAGTATCGATCGATACCAAGTGGTATCGATCAACGCTCATTGTTTTACTTGGCCGAGATTGCAGTGTTTGAGAGAGATGTTGGATTTATGCCATGTTTCGTGTTTGTTAATGATGCATATGTCTACGCGAAAGAGAACACGTACTGATAAAGCCTCCAGCTCTAACCCACCACAGAAAGAATACCAGTTGGGTGCTCATGTTGAGTTTTTCCACCACGGGATTTGGACACCAGGATCGGTTATCGCTTGTCTTACCAACAGCCGCTACAAGGTTCAGACAGCCAACTCTACCGATTTTACATTGGCTTTCGGCGTCAACCTACGCGAAGCACCATCCGCGGCCCCTACGCCTTCATCACCATTGCCTCCTCGCACAACAGTTCGTTTTCCTTGGCCTAAAATCAGTGAGAAGGCCAGGATACGTTTGAGGGGTGATTACGAGGGGACAGACAAAGAGATCACAGAGAGCAAAGCTTGCACCGATAGATCTTCTACAACGCATGGCAGTCAGTTGATGTGCGCCCGACTCGGTTTTTTGATACGCATACTATGCGACATCTAGGTTTTGACAGGGAGCTTGACGGATTGATCCGCAAGATCGGATTGGGGATGATGCCTACGCGGCAGTACGACATGTACCCTGATTTGGTTTGATAGTTCCTTGCTTCTGTTCGCGTCTACTACACCGGTGAGCCTCCGGTAACCGCACAACAAGGTGTTCTGACTTTTCTGATTTGCGGTGTGCGATATAGGATATCTTTTCAGGAGCTCTGTGACATATATGGGTTTCACAGGGACTTCTATAGGTGCGAATTTCCGCGCAAGTTCATGGATGTAGAGGCGTTCTGGTCTCACTTTGGGCATGGAGCCTATGACAGCAAGACCACTACACAAATGGATGTGCGCCATCCTGTCCTGCGCTGCCTTGTGAGGATCCTGAGCAACACTCTGTTGTGTAAGATGGAACCGAACAAGATGAGAGTTGCTGAGCTAATTTTTCTATCCATTGGGATTGGAGACCTTATTTCTGATGAGGCATATGAGTGGCATGAGATGGACCTCGCGGTCAACTTAGGTGCTGTCTTTGCGCACCATCTGGAGTCGCTGAAGGTTAAGCCTTTCATCGGACGCGGTAAGACTTCTAGGACTACAGGCCGATCGAAGACCGAGACGGTGGGCAGTCTTCTCACTCCCATTTTTTTGCACTTAGGGATCAGCACCACTAGTTGTTCGATCGTGACTTCCCGCGAGCTCATGGACGAAGCGCACTTGGAGCATCTGCGTTGGCTGAAGCCGTTCAGACGTTGGGTTTTCAACACTTCTGTTGGGGACCATCTGGTTCAGCTCCCCAACACCGATCTCACAGACATAGGCGGTGACCCTACTCAGTTGCTTTTCGCTCCTGCTCCTGCTGACATTGAGCCTGCACCGGTTACACGAAGGAGAGGCTCAGCTACTGGAGCATTACCACCCGCATCTGACCTTGCTGGGGATCAACCGCAACGTGAGCCATCTCCCTTCGCTGCTGCGTTTTCTCTTCCTCCACTACCTGAGATGGAGATAGATCATTTTCAGCGATATGTAGTCACGAGTCTACAGACGATCTGGACCGCCATTACCTCATCACGACGTCCTGTTTCACCATGTTCTCCTAGCACGCCCGCTAACGTTGGACCATCTGCTGCTGCTGACCATGATAGTGATTCCGAGGCTACGGAGGATTAGTAATCCTTCTATCTGATTTTCACGTTTGTTTTTCTTTTCTTTTTCCTTCTTTTTCTGTTTATTTTCATTCGAACTTTTGTGTCTTTTTATGTTTTTGGATCTATGGATTTATGCCTCTATGATATTTTGTTGTGCCTAACTTGTGTGTTGAGTGGTCTAACAGTGCTTACATTTAACACTTGGTTCACTTAACACACGTTTGGAGTTACATCTGACCATAGACGTTGACAACGAAATCGCATGAGTGTCGATCGATACACTTTGGTATCGGTCGACACCCTATACTAATGAGGAGGACATGTATCGATTTAAGCTTGGTATCGACCGAAAACAAGCTGTGTATCGATCGATACTCAATGTTCACTACAAAAAAATTGGGCATTGATAGCACCTTAAGATAGCAGATTTCTGTAACTGCTATTATAGATAGTATTGAAGATTAGGGTACTCTATCATAGCATTCAAAAAATGCTAACCCGCAAAAAATTAAGCAAAAAACTAAAATTTACTTGGGTTCTCATAAAATCATTTGTTACCGCCAACACTTAGCCAAAAATAATGACTTAACGCCATAGGGATGTGGATAAACTAAACACACAGACAAAAAAATTTGGGAACATATAAAACATTTTCAGTTAGGGTTTCGCCATAGTCATCGATCTCCACCTCGCCGGCGACAATCTCGATCTCCACCTCGCCGGCGACAATCTCGATTTCTTTATGAGCTCGGTCTAATTACGAGTTAGATCTCCTTCAGCCTCAAGTTCGTTCGATTTCGTCCCTTCCGTTGTTCTCCTCCAGCCTCAAGATTCTTCTTTGTTCCTTGAATTCGTCTAAAAGTTTCAATTTTTATTTACTCTTTCAATCGATTCGTTTCCATTGGGGTCAAAAGTTTAGGGTTCTTGTGTTCGGAGTCTTTTTGTTATCTTCCGATAGGTTGCGTTATTCGAGTTTGAGTGAGTTTGTGGATTTTGCTTACTAGTCTAAACGACGAATGTTCATCTGAGTCGTGAAAAGGGTCTTATCTTCTATTTTTCGCCTTTGTAGGAAATTTTAGAGCGACCCAACTGATTTTCAGTTACATAAGGGATCGTGCTTAGAAGATCAACAAAATGAGTGGGAGTGGAGAGAAAGTTTTTGGAACCACAAAGACGCCTGCAGATTTCCTCAAATCTATCCGTGGGAAACATGTTGTTGTGAAGCTTAATTCTGGTGTTGATTATAGAGGTGGGTCTCTCTTTCTCTGTAGATATCTCCTGCTTCTTCGTATTCTTATGGTTCACTTTTTGCAATTTGTTTATCTATCTTTGCTGCACTTTTAAGGTTACAAGTTTTGATTTAGGACTGTTTCCTTTGGCCATGTTAATAAAAGGAACCAAAGAATTGCTTGTTAAGCTTACTATAGTAACTTATTTTTCATTCATTTGAAGCTATATCGAATCTTGTTTCTTACATTTTCAATTGTTTTCTTAAGAACAAAGACGATTGTTTTCTTGACAACATTTTCTCATCTACTCCCAAGTGTATATATCAATATTTGTTTTTGGATTCTGCTGAAATGGCATTCTATGTACGGACAATTTTGGTCTTTCCTTTTGCAGATGTGTGGTTCTTGGTGGTAGCAAAGCAGAAGATAAGCATCTTCAATTGGTTCACACAAAGGACCATGTTAATTTAGTTAAGAGTTTAAGCACAAAATAGAAAGATTATCGGAGAAACAGGATTGCTTCACAGTTGAATTCGATATATCTTAATGGAGGTTCATCTGAAGCTGCATATCTTGCAGATGGATCTGTTGTGGAGGTATCTGACTTGTCTCTTTCACATTGGAGGATAGAAAACTGTTAGAATATGGGCTTATGTTTGTTCAACAATGTAGCAGTCGCTGCTAGTTATTTACTAAATGAAAGAGTATGGACTTCTATTGACTTTTGTAATGCTATTTTTTCGTTTACTTTCAAAGTTCTTGTTTACATTCCTTTGGTGTGTTTGTTCCTAAGCTCTTTTGCTTTTCTTTAATGCAACCGGATCTAGGTGTCAAGAAAATTCTGATTGTAAGAAAAGAAGAGAGCCACAAGATGTTGAATGGGAACAGTGTTGATCCTGCTGATTGGGTAAGCATATGAATGTGTTTTCTTCTCCTTCTCAGCCTGAACCAATCACATCATTAATTTGATCTTTAGTTTTTTTTGTCGTGGTGAATTGGGTAATCACTTTGATAAGTAAATTTCATTCTAGTGTTGTGGTTTCGATTCACATGGTTTATATGTACTTAATTGTGTAAAATATGAAATTTGCAGAAGAAGTGGAAGCCACTTCAGACTCTTTACCATATTAACATGCAGTTGTTGCCAAATCTGGTTTCTACTTTCTAGTCTTTACTCTTTACCATAACATTGATAGAATATACAAAATGCAGGAGTGATTAGTCATCTTTTGAGAAAAGGAGCTAATCCGAACGTTCAAGATCGAGTGAGAAATTATCTAGCTACATATGTATATATGTTTTTGGAGGTATAACATGTATAACCTTCTTTTTTTTTTCTTGTGTGTGTGTCCATTAGATTTACAGAGTATCATATATGGACATATGGACCTAGTGAGAGTACTGCCAAGTTGAGGATGAAATAAATGTTGCTTTGTCTCTATGTTAGTTCAATTTTGTTTAAGTTAAGACTTATGTTTTGTAAGACTTGTTGTAGTATGATTTCGAGTCTTATGATATTTGTGTAAGACATGTTTGGATGATTAATGAAATAATAATCTGAATCTAATTTCAAATATAAAAATATAAAAATATAAAAATCGAATTGATTATATGCTACAAAACAGGGTTCAAATATATTGGTAGGGATTATAGCAAAACTGTTATGCTATTGTAGAAGCATCTATTATAGCAAGAAACATGAGTTATTAAATAATTTTTATAAAATAACGAAATGCTGTGACAAAACAGAATAAAGCATTTAAATATTGCTATGGTATAAGAACCTATCATAATATACAGAAATAATGCTATCATATAGGTGGTACCTACCATAGCTCGCGATGTCCTACCGTTTGTTAATTCGCTATTAAAACCCTATTATAGCATTTTTTCCGCGCTAACAATGTTCATATTTCTTGTAGTGATTCCAGCACGGTAACTTCTTGTTTCTCATGATTCCATTTGATCCCTATACTCAGAAGAAAATCATTTCATCTTTTAATACACTTATTAATTAACTTGTAACAAGGAGAGAAATACCATTACTTAAAATACATATGGGTTCATTTGTCAGATACGAATGAGGAATCAAGCTCTATAGATACTCTTTGTTTTTGTTTTTCTTAGAGTCAGTCCGTTTTTGAGTCATTCGTTGTTTTATAGAGTCAAAATTTTGTCTGAGACTGTGATCTTTTTCTTGAATCTTTTGATCTGACCTTGTTTCTAAGTGACCATTGTTACAGAATCAGTTCTAGATCGACTAATGAAAAATCCAAAGGCTGACCAGTTAACCAGAAGACACTCATGTTTCCAGCAAAGTTCCTTAAAGACACTTGGCTAGAGCTAGAATCAAAGATACCCGAGATGCATCAAACTTAGCTGGGAAGACCATCTTTGAAGTTGAAGACGATCCAAATGTTATCTCAACCGATGGATCACATTTCCATCGACCAAGTGACTATAACAAGTGCTTTGCTCAAATCCCTCGGTCCACAATCCAAACATTTGAAGATAGGAACTTTCAAGCCACTATTACCGAGGGAACTCTTACCGGAGCTGCACCGACGACACGAAGCCTCCAACCAGCTGAGGGAGAGAACTTTCACCGTCCAAACATCTATGTAGAATATTTTGGTCAAGTTACTTTACCTTTAGCCCAGCAAAAATCAGGAGTTGCCTTTGCCATGCTCTACGGTCCATCCGATAAGGCTTATGGACCCAAAACGATGAGTTTCAGTCCAAGCCAACCAAAACCTGATCCGTTCACGACACGCCACACATATTGGAGCCTCTTATGGACCAAACCAGCTGAAGACTTGACTTGGATCGACCCGGATCCACCTCAAGACCTCACAACTCCCTCACAGATCTTTTTTGAGCCAAATAAGGAAACCACGAGTTGTGATCACATATGCGCCTCTTCCTCACGACTAATGAAGACTATTGAAGCTATCATGGAGCCAATACCACCAGATCATGCGAAGACATCACAAAACATGAAGTCATATCGTTTTGGACAAAGACGTAAGTTATCTTCTTTTTCCGGCGATTTATCTTCATCTAATCCTGACCGTTCACTTACATCAGCTGATCCTAGACGTCCATCCAGCCAAGAAGACCTAAGAAGCTTCTCGTTGACAGCAGCCTCCACACGAGTCGCTTCTCCTTTAATGCCTAATGGCTAGTAGAGCATCAATGGCGAAGAGATTGTGTTATCTTTGATTTATTTGCTTTCTTGTTTTAAATTTATGACCGTTAGATATGTGCACAAGTTGAGTCTTATATAAGCTCATCTCCTCTATCCCTTATATTCACGAATTATCATTGAAATTTCAGTAAAGTAATATTTGCTTCAAACACTTGTGTCTTTGAATCAAACTTGTTCTTGCGATTGCTTAAGTTGTTTGTGGAATCAAACCACTTAGTTTTCGTATTGAGACTTGAATCCCTCGTGAGGAATAGCCCTTAGGATTCAGCTTCTTGTTCTCGTTATTGTGGAATCAATAACAAAACGGTTACTCATCCATCATAGCTTTGAAACTCAATTCTCGTGAGTAAGAACTTGGTGGATTCTGAGTCTTACATCAGGTTGCATTCTCTGAGTCTTGATTTGCTTCAGGATGCCGTCTTTCTTCTCCCCCACATCTCGCAGTTTTGGTGAGTTTCCTTTGTATCCATTTGATCCGGCTCTTGCTCTCTGGCGTTGAGTTGTGTTCCCCTCAAGCTTGGTTTGATGTCTGGATTGTAGACTAGTTCTCAGTTTGGGTTCCGATCTGCATTTGGTACCATTTAGTTTTGTTTCATCGGATATTTGGATCTCTTGTGTTTGTGTGGTGCTTCTTCTTTGAGTGGTTTAGCTCTCGGGATTGATTGTGGTCTAGTTTGGCTTTTGCATCTTCGGAGGAATAGTGTGGCTCCGTTTCCTCTACCGTGGTTGTTTTGAAGCCTTGTCTCGGCTAAGACGGTCCTTAGATCAACTACGGTTTTGGTTGTTGTCTTGTTGTTCTTTTAGCCGCCGTGGTTGCTTAGGTCTAAGCAAGATTCTCTTTGATTGAAGCTCCGGATCGAGTTATCATTTTAGTATCCTTTGATTTCATTGCTTTTTGATTCCATATGTTTACGGAATCCGTTAGTGTTGTTCTTATTTCATAATTTTCTTGTACATTATTAAGCAATGTCAATTGAATACCCTTTATCAATAAAATAAAAATAAACAAAATTAAACTTATGAAAATATGATAGTAGATTTTTTTTTCATTTAATAATGTAACAGATGACAATTATTATTCTATTTTTTTTGTCAACGGAGAACGTCATCATAATATGTAAAAAAACTTATGGTTAACTTTTTTACTACTACTGAAACCAAAAAAAATTATATCATACCAAAATAAAACTGATATAAAATATATGGCAATTGTCCAAAATAGCACATTATTAAATTTTTGTTCCAAACTTAACAATTCTAGTTAAAATTGATAATATTAACATAAATTTAATATTAAAATGAAGCAAAATCCTTTTTAATGGGAGAAGAACTAAACCCTGAATAAGAAATAGTGAACACAAAAACATAATGTTTAAATTTTTTTTTTTTTTTGGCTAAACATCTATTTTCACACTATAAAATGCTATTTTTAGAATTTTAAATTTGGTGTGCCAGATTTGGAACAAAAAAATCAATTTTAAAATTGTATTCAACCATATTTCTGTCATGTTTAGTTTTATAATGTATAATGTATTCAACCATATTTCTGTAAATCTCAATAATTTTAAAATTGTATTCAACCATATTTCTGTCATGCATAAAAATCAAAACCTAACAATCAAATAATGTTAACAAATTCTAATATTGATTGTTTTTTTTTTCTAAAATTCTTCAAATTCAGTCACTTGGTTTTTTTTTTTTGGTCAACAGCCTAAATACCTAGATCGGTTCAGTAATCCAAACCGGGGTACCGAGATTACATAAATAAAATCTAATGGGTAGACACAAGCACCCCGTGCTAACTTGTCTGCATTTGTGTTGTTTGCGCGTGGGATGTGTGAGATAGAGAAAAAAGTAAACTCCTCCTTACTCTTCACGAACTCATGCAAGTGTAATGTATAAGCCGGCCACTCCTCGGGTGTAGACACTATCTTCACCAACTCGAAGCAGCCTGTTGCAAAAGCTAACGCCGTCTTCTGATTTGCAATCATGCAGTGCATTGCCCAAATGAGTGCTTCTAGTTCTGCGTGCAGGGGGGGAGAGACTTCTTCACAAATATTTTGCTCCCATTATGACTCCTTCGACGCCCTCCTGATAACAGTGCCATCCTAATCAAGAAAAATTGCCAGTTACCTTCCAAGAGCCATCAATATAACACCTCCATCGTATCCATCGTAATGGTCCATCACCAGAGTAGGGCCAATATGTTGAGAAAACATGGCTGGATCGCTACGTTGTGCCGATTCTCAAGTTGTTGCCTCGGTTTCTACAATCCTTGTGAATTTCTATCAACATTTGAGTAGACCTTATCATTCCTCACTTTCCAGATATACCACACAATCCAAGGGAAAATTGCATACTTATCTTCTTTTGAAAGTCTTCAAAAGAGATGATCAAAATAAGAGAAGACCGAAAACATTGGGAATACCCCCGGGGGCGATGGTATCTGAGAGAGTGCTCATGTTTGTAACGCCGAGAGACATAAAAAAAGAACGTGATTTATCATTTCCTCTTTCCCGCCACAACGTGCACATTGTGTATCACAATTAATTTTTCTAACGCGTAAATTTGCTAAAACCGAGAGACGTCCCAAAATGGCTTTGCCAAATGAAATGTGGCAATTTCAGTGAGCATTTTAATTTCCATATATGGGCCTGTAATTTCTTCACATCCGGGCCGTAGAAATAATTTAAGCCATTATTCGGGTCTTGTTGTTCGATTTGATATCCCGACTTAACTGTATATTTTCCTGTTTTTGTATAATGCCAGCTAATAGAATTTGGTCTATAAGTACTACTTATAGGCATACTTCGAATAATTTCCGCATCAGTTGGGTCAATAATTGCATTAATCAACCCCATATTTCATATTTATGTTACTGGATCAACCAGATGATTGACCATGATATAGGGGTATCAAAATGAGTCAAAATTCATGGATCGACCCAACCCGACCCGACCAATCAACCTTAATGGTCAATTTGTTTGACCCTAATGGGTTGATGGGTCAGGTTGAAATGGGTCAAATTGAAATGGGTCAAATTGAAAGGGGTTATGGGTTGAAATGGGTGACCCATCAACCCATTAACTTCATATGATCATCAACTAATAATCATCATTCATCATCATCATGACATCATCATCATCATCATCACAACATAGCAATACTACTATCATAACATTATTTTTTCCCCAAAAAATAATAGTCCATCATTTTTTCCGCCAAAACGAGAATTCATTATTTTTTTGCTACTATTCCACGATTTTTCCGCCTAAAACACGGTTCCATATTTTTCTCGCCAGATACATGATCCTCCAATTTTTTCGCCAAAAGTGCGGTTTCCACAACTGTTCCCGTCAAAAATGTAAGTCCATCATTTTTCCGTCAAAAACGTGATTTCACATTTTCTCGCAAAAAACGCGATTTCGTGTTTTTCCGCTAAAAATTTAAACCCGTCATTTTCCGGCCAAAAACGTGATTCCGCGTTTTCCGGCCAAAAACGTGATTCCGCGTTTTTCACCAAAATGCGATTCCGCGTTTTCCCGCCAAAAACGCGTTTCAACGTTTTCCCGCCAAAAACGTTATTCCACATTTTCCCGCCAAAAAGAAAATTCCATATTTTCTCGCCAAAAACGATATTACGCGGTTTCCCTCCAAAACGCCGTGTTCCCGCCCAAACTGATATTCCTCTATTTTCCCGCCAAAACGCTATTCCTCGATTTTCCTGCCAAAATGTTATTCCCCGTTTTTCCCGCAACAAAATGTGATTCTGTATTTTCCCGCCAAAATGTGATTCTGCATTTTCTTGCCAAAAACATGATTCCGTACTTCCCGCCAAAAACGTAATTCTGTATTTTCCCCTCTAAAGTATAATTATGTATTTCCCCGCCAAAAACGCAATTTCTCGTTTTTCCACCCAAAAACGTGATTCTGTATTTTCCAGCAAAAAAATGTATATCCGCATTTCTCGCTAAAGACATGGTTTGACGAATTCATGACCAATTCACGATAATTAAAGAAAATTTGTCGATTCATAATATAAAACAACGTAATATTATTTACCATTTTTATTTTTTCTTATTTCAAAATTATTAATGATATTTTCTTAAATGTTTTTTTGTGGTTCATGGGTCACACATTTAATCCATTGACTCATGTAATTAGATGGATCATGGGCAATCCAATCTATTTATTAATGGGTCATGGGGGTCATGCGCCATAAATAGCTCATTTAACCCATTTTGACACCCATAAAAGCTAGTTATCCTTTTTAACATTAGTTAGTTATCAAAATCCAACACAAATTAATATATTTTTCTTGACCAACATATGTACAAAACTATATGACTGCATTAATTATTTGTATATGTATATGTCTGAAATAAAATAATATATATCAAGGAATAATATAAACTTTAATTGAATCTTATTTCACTTTAAACTAAGAGTGTTTGCTTTAAATTAGAGACGAGATTTGGAGATAAATTAGGTAAATTGCAATAATGTAAAAATGAATTGAGTAAATGGCAATAAAACAATAATTATATTGAATTATTTTGATTTTGACCTTTATTTCATTTAATTATTAGAAAAAGCGTAATTTTTCTTTACCACTTTTTGTCATTAAATGCAAATACTCATTCAATTATTATCAAAATATTATTTCATATATTTGTGAACTTAATTTTTTGCATGACCTTTTTAGTATATATATATATATATATATATATATATATAAGTAATTCAACTTCATTATCTATAAACCTAATGGTAAAAAAAACAATTTCAAAACATATTTAAAAGTTTTGTATAATCAATTGGATGATGGCGAGTTTTGTGCTCAATATTCTGATCATAGCGGCAATAGTTATCGGAGGAGAGTTTTCCGATACTCATGATGCTGAAATAGATCAATTTTTGAAGAAACTCAACAAACCCGCTCTTAAATCCATCGAGGTTGATTAAATTTGTGGTCTTACACGAGATTAAGAACACCTATAGCTACATCTATTTTATTTCTCGTTATGTTCTAATCCATACATGCTTATGATTTGTAACCTCTGTGTAGAATCCAAATGGAGATATAATAGATTGTGTTCATATGAAAAACCATCCAATTTATGATCATCCTTTATTCAAAAACTACACTATCCAGGTTTGGTTTTTTATTTTTTATTTTTATTTGTTATTGTTATTATTACTCTTTTTAACATAAAATCTTTATTTTTTTGACTAAATATATTTTGGGCAAATATTTTAATTATGTTGACTAAATCCAAAAACATAATCTGATAATATTTATGATAGATCTAAAAATTGTAGGAAATATTTCCATTATATGTGATTGGAATAACTATTTTTGGTTTTTTTTCTTTCTGATTTCTTATGTTTAATTATATATTATTTTGTATTAATGTTGTGTTGTAGATGAGACCAAGTTCTTACCTAGAAAGATGGAATAATGAATCTTCAAACACAGAGAAGAAAAGTATGGTGACTCAAATGTGGACAATCAATGGAAAATGTCCAAAAAATAGTATTCCGATCAGAAGAACGAAAAGAGAAGATATTTTACGAGTAGGATCAATCGAAAGATATTTGAAAAAATATCCCAACAACATTTCTCGACCTAAACAAGCCAATTCTACTAATAGCTACGCACGTGAGGTGCATTTTATATATAATTTAATAAGCATTAAACCGTCATTTGTTCTTATTAATACATGTGTATATATGTGCATTTTTATAATTTCTTATATGTGTGTTTGTACATATGTAGCATGCTGTACTTAAAGTAAATGGAAACTTTCATGGTGCCCAAGCGGTTATAAATGTTTGCAAATGCGAAGAGAATTTAGCCTAACACAAACGTGGCTTGTGGCAGGCCCTTATCCTGAATCTAACACCATAGAATTTGGTTGGCAGGTCTTTATTTTTTTATTTTTTTTGTAGTTGCATATTTATAAATGATTATATTTTGATTTTCTTGTATTCTTTGGTTTCTCATTGTTACTAATTAGGCATACCCACACCGTTATGGAGATGCCAACACTAGATTCTTTGTTTACTGGACTGTGAGTTAATGTTTATGGTATTATTTTACAATATTATTTGCTCTATTCTATGAAATATGTATTTACAGATAAGGATTTTTTGTGTATGTTTGTTAACATGGAAACAGAGGGATTCGTACCAACATACAGGTTGCTACAACCTTGACTGCTCAGGTTTTGTTCATGTCAACCAAAACTTTGCCTTAGGTAAACCCGTTATTCCCATTTCCACCATGAATGGTCAACAGTATCATATTCCCATAGCTATATGGAAGGTCAATATAATCTAGACTTTCTTTTACCATAAAACTTCAACAAATATACTTTTTAATGGTATTTTAAAACTGAGACTCAAAGTGTTATAGGACCCTCGTTCAGGAAACTGGTGGTTAAAAATTAATAATCACATATTTCTCGGGTATTGGCCTTCCACTTTGTTCACCCATCTACGAAATGGTGCCATCGAAATTCAGTGGGGAGGCGAAGTAATTAATTTTAATGATAATTCACAACACACAAGTCACAACGACAACAATGGGGAGTGGACGTTTTGCAAGGGAGGGATATGGCAGAGCTAGTTATTTCAGAAATCTTCAGATATTTGATGAAAATGGTATTTGGAAACCAATCAGTGGAGCTTATTCATACATGACAAAGGAGAAATGTTACAATTTAAAAACTGGCTATGAGAAGATTATCTGGGGGAATTACTTTTATTATGGTGGTCCTGGTCGAAATCAGTTATGTAAATGATTACATATAAACATGCGGTAGATGCAACTATGTTGTGTATGAGTCATCAATATCATTTACCATCATCATATAGTATCAATGTGATGGTGCAAATAAATTTTGGAGATTATTTCAATCTTAAGATCATATATAATGCAATCGAAAATCATCAAAGTAGTATAAACGAGTTAACTGGATCAAGTGTTTCAATTGATTTATTTTATATAAGTATTTTGATGAATTATATATTACTCTAGTCTTCCATACTTATAATATGGAATTAAATAACTATGTGTTGACTAAAAACTATATATATACATGAAATCAATGTATATGATTTGTGTATTTACGACACTAGTTATAATCATTTTGCATTGTAATTTTTTTTTTTGCATGTTGCAAACAATCTAGTTTACTTTAATTTTAAAAATTGGAAAAATAATTATGCCACATTTTGAGAGTTTCAGGTGAAAGATGTAATTTATATGTTTACATAATATAATTATTAAAAAATTATAATGATTATCCAATTTTTGTTATGTTTGGTTTTTATTATTAAAAAAATTTAGGATTTTCATTTTTTCTAGAATAAAATAAAAATAAAAAAAGTAAAACCTGGCCTCTGTGGCTCCTTGTTTCTGCGATGGAGATGTTCACCTCGGCGTCTTGAGGCCGCTGCACCAGGCCGCTGTGGCTCTTGTCATCTTCCTTTTAGTTGCTACAAATGACTTCATCTTAATCCAAGACAGCCCCAAATGCTCCACTCCAACTCCAAAACCTAGTATATATAAATAAAGATGCAAAATGTAACTAATTGTACATAAACATGAATGTAAATACATAAAGACAAGGAAAAGCATGATTATAAATCATGTAAAATACCAAGATATCACAGCGCGGCAAAACTTTACTCTGAATTCAAAACTATCAACATCTAGCAGCGCGATACTATAATAAGAAGGTTAAAGGCATGCATTTTGAAGACGGTGACCTCGTCCTACGGAAGGTCATCCAAAACACTGAAGAAAAGAACGCAGGCAAACTCAGCGCTAATTGGGAAGGTCCCTACCAGATTATGAAGGTCGTCAAACCAGGAGTCTACCAATTAATGGAGATTGATGAAACCCCGATTCCCCGATCTTAGAACTCAATGAATCTCAAACGTACTATTACTAGATCAGCGTTTTCCGATCCCCCAAAAAAAAAAGAACGCTCCCCGAGCTACCACTTCGTCAAAGCTCACCAAACTTGATTTATTTCTTATGTAATATGAATTATGAATGGCTTGATCCCTATTCTAAGGGTATGTGAGCAACCTATCACAAGGTTCTGCTATATTTCTCAATTGCCACACTCGCTACCAAACTCCCATAGTTTGACATTTACCGAACTCCCATAGTTTGATGTTCATAATCTCCCACGGTTCATCTCTTACCGAACTCCTCTCTCAACATTACTAACATCGACACTATGGCCAAGTGTTCGTTTCCCAAGCGCATTCCCCATGAATGCAGTGGAAAAAATCCACCATTAAAAGCCGTGATCTGTCTCGCTTGCGTTCCACATGAATGTCGTGGTGAAATAATCTACATCTCCGATGTCTAAGCCTGGAAAAATTAGCTCGGAGACTAAAAAGCCGAGATCTGTCTCATGCATTCTCCATGAATGCGGTGGAAAACGATCTACCTCTCTGATGTCCAAACCTCAAATAATTAGCTCGGAGGCCTAAAAGTCGGGGCCAGTCCCGCGCTAGAATTCTGGATCGTCTGAGTAACTTAAGTCGAAGCTCATCTCGCATACTCATGTCCGATTTAGGAAATGCATAAACTATAAAGCCGAGCCCATCTCGCTTATTCGTAAGCCGAACACAAATTCACACTCGACTAAGTTCACAACCAAACTCTAAACATGAAAATCGATATTATAAAAAGAATAACAGGAAGCCAAATCCAAACTTCATTAATTAAGCTCTTTCGAGCTACAGTTACAATAAAAAGAGCCCATCGGGCATCACAACGAGTACAAAAGCAAAAATATATAAAAATAAAAAAGAGGTTCAACAGGAAGCCTGGTTCCTTAGCTCAACAGCGCGCTCCTTAGACATTGTCGGAGCATTCGACCCAAACATGTCGACTCCAGGCGATACTTCCGAACCAATTGGCATAGCGATTTCAAGATGAAGATTTTTGAGGAACGGGGACTCCCTTGTATCATCTTCTTCAAGATCGACAATCTCCATTTCAATATCAGTTTTTCTCTTTGCTTAATCCTCCACCAACTTGTCTACCCAAGCTTGAGGGACAGTGACGCCGTCTCTATTTAGGATATAACAAAAACCAAGAGTTTCGGTAATTTGGTAACGATTCAGAAAGGTTTTCTTCATCTTCTCGACATCGTCAAGATGCCTCCTCACCTTCTCGAACCGGACCTCGCATTTAGCGATTACCTCCTTCCGAGCCATTTTCTCCTTAGTATGAGACACCTTCAACCTGGTCATCTCGGATTTCAATATCTTGATAACCGCATCCTTTTCAGCTTCAAGGACGACATTCACGGATTTGAGATCGATAATCTCCCTGTTAAGCTCAGTTATGGCTACTGCAGCCATTTTAGACTCCTTTCTCTCTCGGCATCCATATCCTTTTTAACCACGCCAAGTTAAGGCGCCTCACGCCGCGCAAGGTTAAGCTTGTGATCATACGATATGATAATCTCATTCGTCTGACTCACCATCTGAACGTATAAGCAAAAGTAAAACCAAAATCAAACTCAAAGAAAAGTTACCGATTTTATAAGATCAAATTGAACTTACATCGACAGTGGTGCGAGACAAATTCTTAAAGGTCTTCGACTCGGTGAGGTCATCGATTGGTGGAAGATCTCGATCCCCAATCGTGATTTACCGATAAAGATCGGCAAATTCATCCTCGTTGTTGACAAAAGGATCATCTTTATCATAATCGAATTTCATGGAATGACCTAGAGGTTTTTTTGGCCCTTTATCTTTTGGGGGCGTTAGCCCCGCCGGCCTGCTCGTCATGGCCTGCTCGTCATCACCAAGCTAAAGATTTCTCGATGACCTCTTCCTTAAGGCGGTAATCCAAGTAGTGGAATCCCCGGTATGAATTACTAACGCATTATTTCACAGCTCGGTGGAACCTCCCACATCATCTGTAGGAATCTCTTCCTCTCTGGGTCCTTCGGGATGCTTTTCCGAAGCACCACCCTTAGACGATCTCTTCTCAGTAGATTTCCTTCATATGCTTCGTAGAATCGAGCTCAGCCTCTGTAGCCACTTGTTCCCATGTAGCAGTTTGGTCGTCGATAGCGACTTGTTCTTCGATAGCTTTCTAGTTCGGATGTGTAGTTCAGAATATCAATCACATTCAACTTCATTTTTCGACGAGGAGCCTTAGCTGAAAAAATAAATGCCAAAAATCAAGAACTTCACTTGACGATGCAATAAAGATTAGAAAAATCGGACTAACCTTTGGCAACTCGACGTACCTTCTTATTGAGCCTCTCTTGGTAAACTTCAGGCCACCGAGCCCGTTCGAGTGCACTGAGCCTTTTAGAATCCTTAACCCAATGCTCAGAAAGGTGATGATAGACCGGATTCCGAACTAACAATAAAAAAGAAGGCAATTAGGAAATATGAAGAAAAAGTTCCGTTACATACAAGGACAAGCTAATATCTACCACTATTCAAGTTCCATTCAGTCATGTAACATTCCCTAGGAGGGGCAACAGAGGCCGAGTTAACTTTAACGTAAAAATATTTCGTTTCCCAATCTTGAACTTTGCTTGATTTCAGCCCGGTGACGATATCGTATCCCGGCTTCATATTAGCCGAAAAGAACCAAGGTCTTGCCTCCGAAATATGAACCGAAGCCAACTCCTCGAATGTCCAGGTAGATATCGGAATGTTAAGTTCGGCCCCCATGGACAGAAGCCCATTCATGTTAATCACCGAAGCCGGTATAAGTTGTGAGATCGCCGCTTTATGCTCATCGCAGAACCCAATCAAAAGATTCGGAAGAGAAAATCGAAGGTTGGACGACCAAAGTAAACCTCATATAAATATATATACCCGTCAGGTGTATCCCACAAACGCTTATCTTTTCCCCGCTTTATATATACCAAGTCATCTGGATATTCGTACTTATTAAGCATTTCTTCGATCGTTTCCCTAGTGGAACGAGTTGGGCCAATGTCATGGATTCATATACCGGTTTACGTCTCTTTGGTCGGGTCGGGTCACATATGTCCCCTTTGGTTATAATACTTGGTACTCGAGTGCATCTCACCAGTTTTCTTTGTCGCTTATGCTTGGTTCCCCGACACAGACATTCCGATGTGCAGAGACGATGCAGTCTCTGTACGTACCCCATGGAATTATGCGTTGCCGGGTTGTTAGAGCGTCCATACTTTTATATTTCCTATGAACAATGAGTAGTTGTTTTCACCTGTCGCATGTAAAAATCAGCTAGTCATGGGCTTATTATGGTTTTAGCGCAAGAGTCAACTTATTTGAAATTATGTATATGGGGAAATTAAAGTATATAATCATATGCATATTGAATCCACGTTTTACCTTTCTCGATACTATTTTAAAGAGCATCGGGTTGCCATGACTCATCTTTCTGTTTATTGCTACTCGGTTATTTATATTTACCTTCCCGGGCATGATAGCCTAGTTTATGTCGAATGTATGACGGGGAGTAAACATGTTTCTGTTGAATTATTCATCTTCCAATTACCGCACTCTCGAGGTGACACGGTACGAGTTGGCGGGCTCAGGAAAAGGTGACTCTCATTCAGCTCGGGGTCACTTATTGATAGCTGCATAATTTAGTCCATTTTATCATTCATTTAAGTTAGTTTTTACATCTTTATAGCATTCATTTCATAGTTTTGGTATAGTTTGCATCCATTTTAGAGTTAATGAGACTTAGGTTAGTTCTTGCATGTGTTTGTGCACTATGGAGTTTTTAGGTAACATTTGGAGCTTATCAAAGCATTGAGGAGTTTGGAGGAAGATCATGGGGGCAAAAGGAACCAATTTGGAGCAAGAGCTATGCTGAAAAGTCAAGGAAAATGTAGAAACCATCCGACGTGCTTTAAAGATCGACTCAGATGAAGGATTTACATTTAGATTTAGCTTCGGCGATCTTCATAATGGTCTTAGATAATTGAGTTAGATTTCGTTTGGAGGTGGTTTCAAGTCATTCCGATAAGTGGTTCAAGAGATACATCACAATTAGTGAGAACATATCTGTCTGGCGCGCATACGGACCACCATAAGGATAAGCCATATATCGGACAGTTGCAACGGACTGATGTAGTCTGATGAAGCCTTGACAGGACACCTGGACAAACCGCATCAGACAGTTGCAACCTGCAGCAACCTGATGTCAGTTGCGCATACCCATTTTTATATAAATACTAAGTGATCCTTTGTTGTTTTTGGGAAGTCTTTTTTTTTTTAATCTCTTTTTGGTTTGTAAACTGATTTCTTTTGGAGATTTTGAAGAGATCGTTTGTTTTTAATGCAAGTTCTTGTTTGTTTTCATCTATCTATCTATTTCTAATCATGTAACCATGAATCTAAACACCTCCTACATAGGATTTGTTGATATTATCATGGTTTGTGAGTAGTTTCTTTGGAACTTTGGGTATGGTAGATTAAGATGTTTTCTTGGTAATTCATGATGCTTAGGACTTAGTTTATGAAAAATCCTTACTCGTTGGTTATGATTAATGCTTGATTAGCCTTGATTAGGTTGGTTTAGAACTTAGGGAATTTCTCGTCCGGAAGGTGTTCGATGAAATTTCCCAACCAAACCTAAAAAGTGTTTACATTCCTAGCCTATGGAAATGGATGCCTAGGGTGTTTAATGGCTATTTAGACTTGAGATTAGTGCTTATTGATCAGTTAATTTAAATTGGAAGTATGTTCTCAATTAAGTCATTAGTAAAGTGACTAATGCCATGGAAGTAGATTAACCAAGATTAGTGATCTAAGGCCTAAGGATTAGCTTTGATTGATTGTTTGAGTGTCATGGTTTAGCTAGAGAATGTCTAAGTCGATTACCATTACCCAAAGTTCATTTGCTTTATCTTGTCTAAATCGTTTTCGTTTCGTTTTAATTCTAAACTTGTTAGTCTTTTAATTGACTTTTTATATGCTTAGTTATTTCTTGTCTTGTCTTTAATTCCATAGGATCTTTAGATAAAAACTTATTTGAATCGTTTAGCTCAATTAGTGTCTCGTATTCTCGGTGTGTTGTTCTCGTGCCTCCTTGGATTGATCCTTAAGTATTGCAATGACATGAGCATGCTTGAGCAATTGATTTTCAACTTGCAAAAGTTATGTTATCAATTTGGCGCTGTTGCCGGGGAGGTTTAGCAATAGCCATTGAGATTATGACTCTTTTTGAGACTAAGTTTTTTTTTTCTTATAGTTGATGGCCATGGATTACAATGATTGGCCACAAGAAGAGGATACCACATTTAATGAATGCATTCAAGATGAGCCATATGTGGAGCCACCGTTTGATGAAAGTATACTCACATCAGAACAAAAAGTAGAGTTGGATGAGCTTTGCAAAGAAAACCCGACATTGACAAGGGGTGATCTCGCGATTATGATCCGTTTGAACCTCATGTCACATCGGATAACACTTGAGGGAAGGGATCTCACAACTTCTGAGATAACGGTAGCTCATGCACTCGAAGAGGTAATTTATTGGGTTCCACCATGCCAACAAGAAGGTATTTTTGACTCAACCTTTGAAATCTATGATTATGAGGATAGCCACTTGTCTTGCATTGAAGATGTAGCTTCTAGTTCGCATACTCTCAAGCTCATTAATGAATGATATGATTTAATATGTGAATCTCAAAGACTAGATACTTTAAGAGTAGAAAAGCTTGCTATAGATTATCATGAAGTATGTTTTGATATTAATTATCTATGTGCTTTGAATGTTCATGATATCGAGTTTAAGCTTTCAATTCCTGAGGAATCTAGTTCTCTTTTTGAAAAATCTTACCTAGGGGATGTTCTTGATGTAGATAAGAGCTTGAATAAGATAGATGACCCTAAGGTTGAGATGGAATCTAGGAAGGAGAATATTTTGTTTTACATGATTGATGGAGATGAAGTTGACTATTTTGTGATTAACTCGTTTAAACCTGAAGTTGACTTTATTTTTCCATCAAATGCATTTGATCCTCATGAGCATCTCACCATCAAGGAAAATTTCAAGATGTATGCTATATTTTTAGTAAACTTTCTTAATGTGAGTTCTGCCTCATTGCCCTGGATAGTCGTGTGCCATGTTGCACATTTTGTTTCTTTCCCTAACAGGAGAAGGACCAAAGGTGAATTGGCTCAACCTTTTGATTTTCATGATTAACATTTGAACCGTCAATCTTAGTGACGTTAAACAAGCGCTCTTGGAAGGCATTCCCATGACTATCTTTGTATATATTTTCGTTGTTTCTAGTTCTTTTTATGATTTTGTTTGATGTGTATAGTTTTAGTGGGTCCAAGATCGTGGTTCTTAATGCATGAATGAGTTGAGCTACAACACGTAACACTCCTCTCCAATCCAAATGTATGATCCAAACTCTATTTCATTGTCCATAACTTCTTCCATCTATTTACCTTCTCCTTGACTTTTGTTGCACCGAGACGGTGCAATTCAAGTTTGGGGGAGAGGTTTGTATCATTTGACATTGTTTTTTGTGATCTTATTTTCCTTTTTACATACTTGAGTCTCATGCATACATATAAGTGCATAAAAAACCATAAAAATTGAAATTTTTTGAAAATTTGAAATACAAAAAGAAAGCATTTAGTTGCATTTTGCATGTTTAAGATTAAGTCTAGATGCATATAGGTTTGCATTCACTTGCATTGGGAGGATTATCCATGTAGAATATAAAATTAAGAGCTTGAATGAATGCCCTCGTTAGGAGTTATGTGATGCATTTGAGCGATCACAAAGTTAAGGATGATCCATGCTTTGATCTTGCGGTTTGAATGTTTTTGTCTTGGTTGAAACATGCTTTGAATTGAATCTAACTCTATCTACTTGACCTCTAATCTTGACTTGAAACTATTATGCTTGTACATTGAAAAGTTGAACTCATGGATATCATATACATACTTGAGCTATATTACCCCTTTTTACCACTCTCTTGTTAGCTCAAATAGTTGATTCCTATATTTGGAATGGTTAACCACACCCTTAACTAAGCATTTTATTCAAGCCTTCATATCTTGTGTGTGTCGTGAGGCCTAATTTTGAATGAACTTAGCAAAAAGTGTTGAGTTTAGAACGACAAGGATATGATAGATAGGTTGGTGGTTTGGTGGTTTGGGTGTTGATGGAAAGAAAATAGAATGTGGAGAAAGGAAAAGATTGGGAAAAAAAAATAGGGAATAAAAAAAAAACTTGGATTGGTTGGCATGAAAATGTGAAATAGCTCTAAGTGTTGGTAGTATAAGTCTCTATGTGTGTAAAAGAAAGAAAGAGCCAAAAGAAAGAAAGAAAAAAATATATGGCTAAGGCATCTAAATGATGATTGAGAGAGTAGTTATGAAAGTGAAAAAGAGCAAAAAGAAAAAGATAAAAACCAATCCATTTGTTGAAAGAGAAGAAGAAAAGAATCCCCTAAGTTAGAAAAGAAATGTGGTTTAAGAAGACAATTAAAATGCCTTGTGATATGGGTAGTTTAGGAATGGATCTTGATGAGTATAGAAATAGGAGTGGAGTTCATTTTGGGGCATTGGGTAGACGGAAGTCATCCTTGTACGCATCAATTGTTCTTTACTCTTAGCATTTTGCCAAAGTTCATTCTTTCGTGAGAGATCCCATTGCATTGGAATACCCACATGATTGAGATCATTTTTATCTTAAAACCTTTTCCTTAAGCCAAATGAGTTCACTTGATTTGTATTAAGCATGATTCACCATTTGCACTTAATGAATGTTAAAGAGTTAGAGGATATGATTGCTTGTGGATGCTAAGGTTTAGAGCATCTCCAATGGCTTCCTTCATTTTTTTCCCTCAAAATGAAGTAAACTTAAAATGAGGTTGAGTTTTTCTCCAATGGTTCCCATCATTTGTCCCCTCAAAAAGGAATATTCTAAGTATATTCTATTCTTACTTAATTTTTAAAGTTCTAACAACATCCTTTATTTTATAAGTTTACAAATTAGACCCAATTATTTAAAAAAAACAAATAATTTTTTGATTTATATTAAAACGTTTATTATATAAATTTTTCATTTTAATATTTATTTATAATTATGTTTAAAAAAACATAATATTGTATTTGAATATTAAATAAATTGTTTAAAACTGTGCTTAGATATAAACTAGATACATGTTAAATTATAAGGATTATTTTACAAATACACAAAGCTAAAAAGTAATATGAGGGGATGAATAGTATTCCTTTAAATTTGATGCAATATTGTTCATAAACTCATTTTTCCCTCAAAATGAGGGATCATTGGAGAGGAGTTTCTCTCATTTTTTATGTTTTCCCTCAAAATGAGGGACCATTGGAGATGGTCTTAGACTCAATTCGTGTAGCGACGAGTATGGCTAAATCTTTTGAAGTAGAGGTTGTTTGTGCATCATATAACTAATCTCAAGGGCATTGATTTGAATTCTTTAGTTAATATTCTCGAATATGATCTCCTGCATTCAACCTCTTCTTCGGATTGTTTATGTTTGTTTGCTTGCGGACAAGAAAAATGCAAATTCGGATGAGTTGATAGCTGCATAATTCAGTCCATTTTAGCATTTATTTAATTTAGTTTTTACATCCTTATAGCATTCATTTCATAGTTTTGGTCTAGTTTGCATCCATTTTAGAGTTAATGAGTCTTAGGTTAGTTCTTGCATGTGTTTGTGCACTGTGAAGTCTTTTAGGTACCATTTGGAGCTTATGAAAGCATTGAGGAGCTTGGAGGAAGATCATGGGGCAAAAAGAACCAATTTGGAGCAAGAGCTATGCCCAAAAATCAAGGAAAATGTAGAGACCATCCGATGTGCTTATTAGATCGACTCAAATGAAGGATTTACATTTAGATTTAGCTTTAGCTTTGGCGATCTTCAATAAGGTCTTAGATACTTGAGTTAGATTTCGTTTGAAGGTAGTTTCAAGTCATTCTGATAAGTGGTTCAAGAGATACATCAAATTTAGTGAGCACATATCCGTCTGGCGCGCTTACGGACCTCCATAAAAATAACCCATATCGGGCAGTTGCATCGGACTGATGTAGTCCGATGTAGCCTTGCCAGGACACTCGGACAAACCGCATCGGACAGCGGCATCAGACAGTTCCAACCTGCAGCAACCCGATGCCAGCTGCGCATACCCATTTTTCTATAAATACTAAGTGATCCTTTGTTGTTTTTGAGAAGTCTTTTTTTATCTCTTTTTTCTTTGTAAACTGATTTCTTTTGGAGATTTTGAAGAGATCATTTGTTTTTAATGCAAGTTCTTGTTTGTTTTCATCTATCTATCGATTTCTAATCATCTAATCATGAATCTAAACCCCTCCTACATAGGATTTGTTGAGATTATCATGGTTTGTGAGTAGTTTCTTTAGAAATTTGGGTATGGTTAAGATGTTTTCTTGGTAAATCGTGATGCTTAGGACTTAGTTTATGAAGAATCCTTACTTGTTGGTTGTGATTAATGCTAGATTAGCCTTGATTAGGTTGGTTTATAACTTAGAGAATTTCTCGTCCGGAAGGTGTTCGATGAAATTCTCCATCCATACATAACAAGTGTTTTACATTCCTAGCCTATGAAAATGGATGTCTAGGGTGTTTAATGGCTATTTAGACTTGAGATTAATGCTTATTGATCATTTAATTGCAAATAGAAGTTTGTTCTTAATTAATTAATTAGTAAAGTGACTAATTCCATGGAAGTGGATTAACCAAGATTAGTGATCTAAGACCTAAGGATTAGCTTTGATTGATTGTTTGAGTGTCATGGTTTAGCTAGAGAATGTCTAATTCGATTACCATTACCCAAAGTTCGTTTGCTTTATTTTGTCTAAATCGTTTTGTTTTGTTTTAATTCTAAACTTGTTAGTCTTTTAATTGCCTTTGTTATATGCTTAGTTATTTCTTGTCTTGTCTTTAATACCATAGGATCTTTAGATAAAAAATTATTTGAATCGTTTAGCTCAATTAGTGTCTCGTATTCTCGGTGTGTTGTTGTCGTGCCTCCTTGGATTGATCCTTAAATATTGCAATGACATGAGCAATTGATTTTCAACTTGAAAAAGTTCTGTTATTACTTATCTCCTTACTTCCACTCTCGCGATTCGAGCTAGTGGCCACATATAACATGTCCTAACATGTCATATGGTTCGACCAGTTAATCTCGTAGCCGCATCCTATGCCTTTAGGTCTAGTGACTGTATTCTAATCTATCACATGTGGCACCATGTGATTCGCTTTTCTTATGAGGAGTTATTTACCCCCAAAAATTGTTATAGTAAAATTCTTTGATAGATTTTATGAATACAAAATACTTTCTGCATATTTAACAAAACTCTACAAATTTTACAAATCACTCTGCAAATTTAAAAAAACCACCAAATTATTAAAATCAACCAACCAACTCTATCTAAATTCCAACTCCCAATTTTAGAATTTTCCAACCAAACCAACCAAACTCCTTGTTTTTTTTTAACGCTGACATTTTTATTTTATTATTAGAATTTTGAAACATACAAAGCCGGAGGAACATAAGATTTCCTCGGAGACTGATAAGCTAAAATGTAATACCCTAAATTACTAACAGCTTTGTCGATTGTAGTATTTAGGGGTCGAATCTACAGAGACTCAAGAATCACACAATAGATTAAATAGGTTCGAATTAAGCTAAGTAATTCCAAATAAAACATGAAGCAATATAGTAATTAAGAGTTGTAAATTCAATGGAGGAAGATAGACTCAGTGTATTTCTCAGGAAGTCAGAGAATGCAGATAAACTAATTAGTTAGGGTTCAGGTTAAGCCCGGTTCTTGAACTCAAATCACTAAGCTATAATTAACCAACTGTCGTTGCGAGAATTATCTAGGTCTAAATCGCAGAATTCCAAATTTCTTTGCAAATTCTTAAGTCTAAACCAACATTAAGTTCAAGTTTGATTTGTTCACAAAGCAACTAAACTAAATCTCTTTGCAGATAGTTATTTTGCTCACCCTAAGTTCTATCAGATTATCAATTGCAATGTCGTGCCTAATCGATTAACCTAAGATCTAAGTTCCAGGTGATCAATCTAGAATTAGCTTTAAGAATAACCTATGGTGAAAAACTAATTCAGATTATGAACCCTAACCAACTAATTATCCTAACATTCAAAGAGATCCTTTATTGAGAACCCTAAACCTAATAGGAGATCTACTCAGACATGGAGATGGAAACAAACAACATGATTGAATAAACTCTGAAATTAATAATAAAGGAGAAAGAAAACAAAGGTTCGAAATCTTCTCTCGGACGAACATAGTTTCAGACTTGTCTCCCTCAAAAGCTCTCTCAACAGAAATCAAAAGTAGAATAAAGCGTAGAATAAAACTTGTGGCTGAAAACCCTAATTATAGTGCTCAAACACGTTTTGGGGCTTCTTGTAATTATTAAAGTATTATGGGCCAAAGTGTAATCTTCAGACTTGTAAAAGGTCGTGATCCTTCTCTTCATGCGATCAGTATCGACCGATACCATAAGTTGTATCGATCGATACACAGCTTCTGTGTCGACTTCAACTTGATCCTTTAGCTGCATGATCTTTCTTGGATACAAAATGCTCCAATATCTCCAATTTAGCTCCAAACGTACCTAAACCTGTAAAGACTCGAAAAGACTCGAAAAATACTAGAAAGACTCTATAAATAAGACCTATATCATGGTTAAAAGCGGGTAAAAACCATGATATATCAGAGACAAGAGCCGGCAGAAAACAACATTTCTCCGGAGTCAAAAGCCGGCAGAAAACAAACTTTCTCCGGAGAAAAAAACCCTATGAAAGGGATACATATGAAAAACCAAAACCATACAACCAAGTAAGCCTATAAAACTAAGTTCATCGATGAAAAGGATAAACCGTTACAGAAAATGTAAAGAACCTAGCAAAACTCCTTGCCAAAAATAAGATTTATCATTTTGAAACCCGTTATTAGATCCCATTACAAAGCTACAAAACCGATCGAATACAAGAGAGTACAACACATAAAAAAGTGAATCACATTGAAACCCGGTATTAGATCCCATCACTTTCTTCATCTTTTCTCTAATTGTTTCTATGAGAGTACAACACAGAAAAAGCGTTCGTTAGATTCTGTTCTTGGGCTGTGCGAGACAGAATAGTTGCAGTTATATCCTGGGATTCGGAACGCCATCCAACCGTCACACTATGGGGCGTTTACAGAATTAAGTAAAGAGATTCGTCTCGACTCTGCAAATCTCATTCCTAGTTCCTGTATCGGTATCATCATTGTGATATGTTAATCGATTTGTTTTTGTAATTTCTTTACAATTATCAGTTTGCCCATGTTGTAGAAATTGCGTTCCTACAAAAAAAAACATACCAAGAAAAAAACCTTGTTTGAAGTAACCTAAAAATACTTTACACTGTTAGGATAACCCAAAAAAAAACTCTAAAGTTTCAAGGTTACCCGCGGATAGCCTAACTGATTTTTTTTGTTTTTATGCTTTATTTAGGGATGTCAAAATGGGTCAAATTCTTATGAATCTCTTTCTGAATGTCAATCATAACAACATATTCTGTAATAGAGCTTTTGTGATAAAAGAGAAGACAAACAGTTTCCTACCCCCATAAGCAAGAGTGGTCATGGAACAAGAACAAGACAGTCTCTTACCATTATATGATTGTAGCATGATGTGTTTGTTTGTGCTAACGAACCAGACATTGAGCCTGTAAGTAGGATTTGTCTTATTGTAGCTTCACATTCTTAATCTGATGCAATCTCATTTTCCAGAGTTGCATTGGTTATACACATCTGTAAATACTCCATAAGTGTAATATGCACTTACTAATGTTTGTATTTAGTCAGTTACAATGCAAATGATGCATGAGACTGGATTTTCTTATTATGCGTAAACATCAAAGGAGTTGTGAATCAAACAAAAGATAAAATTAAAAATTCTAAATTATCATGCCTCCTTTCTTTCTCTCTCTTTGTTATTTGTGAATTATTCTATTTTTTCTCTCTATTTTATAGGAGTTGTTCGTCGGCATTTGCCTAAAGCTTTTCGTTGTCGAGTCACAACCATGGAAACGCTTCCGTTTCATCTCCCGGTAGAGCAATCTTTCGTTTGTAACAAAGTTGCTTCGTTGTATGAGAAAAGTGTTCATGTGGCTGATGATCAAGCTAAATTTATAAGTTGGATGAGTCTTGGGTTATTATTATTTATTTTTTGATAGACTGATTTCATCATATATGTCTGAGTTCACAGCGAAACTTCACTTAATGAAAGAGAAGTAATTGGTTGCTTTGCTTCCTAAGTTCCGATATCAATGTAACATATAACTGTTTCTTTTTATTTAGCTATATTGGTTTTGAGGTTTTTGGATGATTGTTTTGTTGGTTCAAGTCACGAAGTGGATCTTTCTTTTCCATTGGTGTGTAACGGATTCGTGTGGCTGATGCATTTAAACTTCTTAGGCTAGATTATGACTACAACTGTACAAAGATATCTCAAAAAGCAACATGGACAGTAACGCGATACCCGAGACAAAACCTGAGAAGAAGAAGATCGAATAAGAAAAAAAGACCACGAAAAAGAATGTGAAGGAAACCCGAGAGAAAACTCCAGATTAAAGAAAAAGAAAGAACCGAAGAAGAATAAGAACGAAAAGGAGGCTCGATAGAGAACCCTGGAAGAAAGAAGAAGACGGAAAAAGAAGAAAGAAGAAAACGGCAAGTACAAAGAGGAAGAAGAACGTAAAATGTAAGAAGAAGGTAACACCATTACTGTCAAGCGCAAAGCTCAAAAGTAGCTTCGTGGTGGACTATATCGATGTATATGTACGTTGACATGGTGTACTATATCGTTGTACGTAATAATTTACGGTTTTGGTTCGGTTTCTTAAGACAAGTTCCAATATAAAATGTCTTAGAAGATTGATTTGGATTTCAAATTGGATATCCGTTGTTTGATGGAGTAGAAGGTGTTATTCAATGTCCAATTCTTTGTGGTGAAATCTTCACTTACCAATTCATCGTCGATAAAGTAAAATAAAAACTATAACAAAAATATAATTATAATATCGACTACATAATGAAAAGTAACAATGTCGCGTTTTAGAGTAAATCATTCAAATAACAACTATAAAAATGTCAATATCA
The DNA here is from genome assembly GCA_030161315.1 of Eutrema japonicum. NCBI lineage: Eukaryota > Viridiplantae > Streptophyta > Magnoliopsida > Brassicales > Brassicaceae > Eutrema > Eutrema japonicum. The sequence goes on from BSQW01000001.1 coordinate 38,651,255, forward strand.
TAATGATGAAAGAGTTAAAATTTGAATAGTGAAAAATAAAAAAATAGACAAACAATGTTAGAAAAGTGTAAAGATTAGAATTAGGGACAAAGAAAAAATTATATTAATTATTTAAATAACATTATTTAAAAAAACTTAAAATACAAAATCGGATAGTAACAAAAAAAAAGAACATGTTAGCCCAATCTCACGCTCTGAATTATTATTCTACATTTAATTAAATTGATTATCTGATAAACCATGCAATTATCAATTATAATTCCTATTCAAAATATAAATAATATTGTAAAGATAGGATAAAAATTAATAAAGGAAATTAAATCGAATAATGTATTTGTTTCGTGATCTCGCTAATATTTGGTAAGATTTTGTGTGCTGGCTAAACCTAACAAACTCTACAATCAATCCATATATAAATAGATGATAGCTTGAAGTTATTCTTTCATCACCAAAAAATATATCTTCTAAGGAGATTCTATAAATGATAATCGACCTGCGATGAATAGAAAGATTCAAACTTTAACCACAGAGAATTGCCATCTTAAAAGGTATCTTGGGGCGAAAGAATAGCTCACGGTAAGCCAATAAAATCGGAATTCGAGAAGTTAATGACTAGATTGGATTTGATAGAGAAAAAAGGGGTCATAAAATATGAATTTAATGTTCTCGATAAGGATCTTAAGGTAAAAACAGAGGAAACAAAGTATAGTCGCAAGTCTATGAAGCTAATGTATAAACAACTAAAGAATGTGAACAAGATTGTGTGGAGCTTGAAGTTGAATGCCAAAGGTAATTTATGTTTCGAATTTTTTTTTTGAAGAGATATATATCGATGAGGAATGAAAGTCAATAATAGAATATGGAGATGAAAAGAAGAAGCGCAAATAAAAAACATTTGATGAGATATAAAGTTAAAGAACTGGAAACTGAAGTATGGTATGTTGATGGAGCAGGTCTGCAAGATTAGGGCAGGTAATAACAATATGAAGAACAAATATATATGGAGAATAAAGATCTTAGCCGTGGGCAGAACGGCTAGCGAAAATAGTGTAATTAGGCTTTTTGGATCGAAAGAAGTGAAGTTACTGATGGATAGTTTTAATTAGATAAAAAATTAGCAATTGTTTTAACTGAGAAAGACTCAAGAGAGGATGATGAAAACGAAGGATCTTTTGATAGGTTTCAAGTGTTTTTTTGGCGCTTAATCGAAGCAATAAAAATAAACAAAGTGTCAGAGCACTTTTACAAAACATTAAGGTTTCTTTAGTAACAAGAGTTAAACTCAACGACATTTTTTTTATATAATTACCGATAAAGGTAAAATCCATGGGCTTGCCTAATAGTCTGTGTGGTTATTCATGTGGAAAATTCGATAAAGGAAGAGCTAAGCTCAACTAACACTAAGAAATTTTCATCTCTTAAAGTTGAACTTGATTAAAAAGAGTTGTTGTGAAGAACTCAAAGGGATATTGATCGAGTTTTACTTTCAGCTAGAAAGATAACTTAAAACCATAATAATCACATACAAAGCCTCCAAAATAGTTCGTTTAGCTATAGGAAATTTCATCACCTTTTCTAATCTTTTTACAGTATTGAAACGAAGAAACCGATGTATCCAAACATAAATGTGAGTATATAATCAAAATTAAGACTAAAATATCAAATTTTGTGTTTATGATGATGATGGTGTTTATCTTTTATGAAGGAGAAAAACGAAGAACATGAGAGTCGTAAAATAGTCGGCAAACCGTCGTAAACAATGCCAAAAAACGCAAAATAGATGCTCAGATCAGTCGTCAATTAGTAGATGCAATAGTAGGTAATCACTCGCAATTCAGTAGTCAAATTTTACGACAGATTACCGACTACGGCTGTAGTAGCAAAATTAAAGTCACTAATCAGTCGTAAAATTTTGCTACTGATTAGCGACTACGGCTGTAGTAGCAAAATTAAGTCACTAATCAGTCGTAAAATATTGCTACTGATTAGCGACTGAATAGTGACCGCCTAATACCAGTCGTAAATCAGTCGTAAATCAGTAGCAAAATTGCTACTGAATTTATTTGCGACGAGACATTTACCTACAGCAGAAATCAGTCGTAACATGGTGTTTTGCTACTGATTTCCGACTGTTTTTGCAGTAGTAAAAAACATGTTTTTTTGTAGTGTAAGAATGTAATTATTGTTTCATATTAAGAACGTAAAATAAAAAAAGAAAAGGTTAGTGAATCTTTGATTTAGAGTTTGGGGTATAGAGTTTGGGGTATATAGAGTTTGGGGTATAGGGTTTGAAGTATTTTTCTAGATTTATTAGCAATAGAAATATAATGAGTGTTTGATTTAGGGTATAGGGATTCACACTTGTAAAATATTTTTTCTATTTCTTAATTAAAAATACAACAAATTATTATACATACAAAATTACAAAGAAAAGTTAGTGAATCTTTGATTTAGGGTTTAGGGCATACGGTCTGATTTAAGTGTATAGGGTTAAAGGTTTGGTTTTGATTTAGGGTTTAGGGTATATGATATGATTTCTTTGTATATAATGTTTTACAAAAATAACTAAAATATATAATGTCTTACAGAAATAATTAAAATTAGAGTTAAATCTTGATTTAGGGTTTAGGGCATTGTATATTTTTGGTTATGTTGGTTTAGGGTTTAATTAAGTTATATTTCCAATTAACAAATGAAAATGATTGGAAAAGAAATCCAAATTATTGCAAATGATTGCAAAATCATTGCAAAATGATTATAAACTTACAAACCCTACAAACTAATGATAAGTTACTAACCATTTCATCTATAGCTTAGTATCACATAACAACTTATCATAAACTCATGTTTATAAAACATTTTCCATCACTAATATAAATAAAATATTTTAAAAATGATTTTATTTAGGGTATAGGAAACAAAAATAAGAGACTTAAGAAGATGAAAACCTTCTTAAGTCTTTTTCTAACCATTTCATCTATAGCTTAGTATTTTTCTCGGGGATTGTAGATGTGAGAAACGTCATATCAAATCGGCCGTTGTAAAGGTGAAGCCAGAGGAAGGCGGATCTATGAAACGGTGTTCCTTGTTATACAGCGACATCTTTTTGTTTTACCGGCGCGTGACATTGTAGCGGGACGGAGTTAACCGTCCCGGCGAAACCTTTTTCCTGCAAGCCCGGCTTAGTTTATTGTTGTTATTTACAGGTTTTTAAGATGGCTCGTGCTATCGGTGTTACAAGATTCGATCGGGAAGGAGCACGGTGACCACCTGTCCTGCGCCGCCATCCCACAGTATGGAGTTTGTCTCCACCCTCCCTTGCGTTGGGCTTCTCCCTTCGTGATGGGCCCCTCATGAAGGTATCTAACTTTGGTAAGATAGTTTTCTTATGTAAGGGATTGGCTACTGGACCGGCCTTTGTGGCCCAGTTACCATATAAGTCCGACCCTGTCGGTTAGGTATTTCTATTTTACCGGCACAACTTGATTTAATTTAATGGATTGTTGACCAAAAAAAACAAAAAAAAAAAAGATAAAAACCTATCGGAAAAGATGTTACAGATCGATGATGTAGCACACTCTCACACCCTAGGATCCTTCCTTATTATTCTTTCTCTCCAATTGATTACTCTAGCTCGTGTTTAAAAAAAAAAAACGATTACTTTTCTTCATCTCGCTTCTCTTCCTTGTCTCACTTCTCTCCTCTCCGAGCCACCTTCAACGACGAAGCAATGTTTCACCGTAAAAACTCACTTTGATTCGCTCCCGCCGCATCTCAGACCCATGCTCCGTTGAAGGTTATGATGTTTGGGCTCTAGGGTTTCGTTGGATTAATTAGAGAAATCATTTTCTTCTTAGGGGTTTATGGGTTTTGAAACATCTTTCGTTGATTGGGTTTCACATTTAATATGTTGTTTTAGTGAAATTTGGGTTCGTGGTTACAAATCGATAGAAGATCCATCAGCCAATGGTACGAAAGTTCGACTCCAGCCGAGACAGAGGAACGCCTTTCAAATTTACTCTCGGACAAGGTGAGTGAACTGAATCTATTGATTGTTCATTTATCTTGAGGCCATTGTTAGCTTAATTTGTGATTATAGTTATATGCTAGTATACTGGGTTTTGTTAGTGTTTATCAAATTATAATAAACTAAGTAATACTGACTCGGTTGAGGCCATTGACTCTCAGTTTACCAAAGCCACTTATTATTACTGTAGTGTGATTCGAATAAGATGACCGTCTCTGATTCCGAATCCATGGTGGAAATTGGAGTTTGTGATTTTCCGTTCAGTCCAGAGGAGGAGAGACGTATTGTGACGGAGCTGACTAGCGAAGCGGAGGGTAATTTGAAAGAGGGAAACTTGTATTTCGTGATCTCGAACAGGTCTCATGCTTGTCTTCCTCGTAATGATTTCTTATGCATTGCGATCTCTGGTTGCATATAGCTTCTTAGTACTTGTAGACTTTAAGATTTTACTCTAGCTCTTCATTGTCTCATGATTTGGGCATGATCTTCAATCCCTGGTTCTTGTCAAGAAGATTTGTGAAATCTCTTTAGATTCTTGTTGAAGTAGCATTTAATCTTTGAATGTAAGTTATTATGCTAATTGTCTGACATCAGATCGATCATTGTTGTACACTTCCTTGTTAAAATCTGGAGGGTGTTTGTGTCTCAGACAATGTGTTTTGTTTTGTTTGATTAGTTGCAGTTTTTGTTTTTCTTTGTCGATGGTTGTGGACTTGTGTCAGAGATTATTGGTGATGAATACATTTTTGTACTCATCCTGGAGTTTGGATTTTTGCGTGTTTCTCCTTTTATGTTGTTACTCACTCTATATCCTTCGCCCAGTTTTGGCTGTATCTTAACGTTTAAGTTAGTGTAGGTGGTATACAAGCTGGCAGAGATGTGTTGGGCTACTAACGGAAGAATTATCTAGTGGAGAGCCTTCAGAAGTTACCAGGCCCGGTCCTTGACATGTGATGCTTAATTTCTTGAAGGACTTTGAGGCAAAGCTAGAAGTCAAAATCACTTGCTAAGGCTGTGAAAACCATGATAGTTTGTTGCAGCAGGAAGCTGATTTGTTGATGATATCGAATATGAAGTTTCAAAGATTGGAGGTCCAAGAGTGAGGGAAATATTCACAACTTATCTTTTAATCATGTACTTTTATTTTGTAATATATGTTTTTGTATCATGGTTTCATATAAATATAATAAAATATGTCATTTTTGTTTTTAATTGTCAAATTATCCAAAAACCAAAAATAAATCCTAGTAAATCGTAATTTAAATACAATTTACTGGAATAATTAAACCAATCAATTACATATTTCGAATGCAATAGTAAAATTACAAAAATGCTATGAATAAAACAATTATAAAATAGCAACTCAAAAACACTATGAATAAAACTTTTATAACAAACAAAACCACTATTATAAATATATTTATTGCATAAAGAAAAGCGCTATATTAAATCTACGATATAATTGCATTTCTTAAACGTTATCAAAAGTGCAGTGTTTTTTATAATGGGAGTATACATAGCGTCTGTAAAAGCGCTATGGATTTCAACCATAGCGGATATTGCACGCTACGAATATGCACTTTTCCTATAGTGGAGATTTTGAGGTTTCTTCATATCAAAAGTTGGATTTCAAAGCAAAGAAGCAGCATGAAAATAACGAAGCGGCATGAATGTCGATTGCTAAGAGACATAAGAAATTGGAGACAAAGAAGAGAAATATTGTCAGCTTTAAATCTCGATTACATTTAAGTTAATGGCAATTGAAGAACTGGATCCCACAAAATCAGCCGAGATTAAAAGAATGGTAAACACAATGTGAATGTGTGACTCGAGCCAATTAGTAGAATATTTGGCACACTAATAAGTAACACTTAGTATCGACAAGGCTAAAGAAGATTTGGTATTTGTACTTTGTATTGGTCCATTGCTTGTGACTTTCATGTTGTAGTTTGTTCCCATATGTTAAGCTTTTTGTCTTTTGGATGCATTCCAACATCTAACGAGCATAGAGCAAATAAAAAAGTTTTGTTTCCTTTGTATATATTTCTTTGTTATTGGGACTTTAGTGTTTTGTTTAGGGTGCTCAAATCAATTTTAATAAAAGTTTTGTATAGTCGACAAAAAGAGATTTGTTTAGTTGAAAAAAGTATCATCTCGTGCAACGACAAATGAGTGAAATTTCTCTCTTTGGCTCAAAATACAAATACTAAGACAATATTTTGAGGAATGACTAAAAAAAAAAAGAACAAAATCGTGCGAAGAAGAGTCAAAGCTTCTTTCTCTTCTCTTCACTCATGAGCTTATACCTCCATTCCAACCATTATCAACATTTCGTTCTTGAAAATTGGCACATTGTTGTTTCTATATAAGTTCTCTTTTTTATAATTTATTGGTTTGAGTCTCGTCAGCTATATCATAGTTTCGTATTATCAAGAGAAGTGTGAGAATATCCCACATCGGAAGTTATGAGGGACTTTGAATAGTATATAAGGGACTTGGGTCAATCCACTCATTGCCAATTGGTTTTGAGTTGGAAGCCCAAGAAACTTAATATGGTATCAGAGCCCGAACACACGCTGCCCAATCCGAACCAAAATCGATCTGGTCCATCGAAAGAGGCCCGATCGATCTTAACCGAAATCGGTCTAACCCGAATTAGTCCGACCGATCTAACTCGAAATTAATCCTATGATGGGATATTGTCGAGATTAATGGCTAGACGGGCCATTATCTTGAGGGGGCGTGTGAGAATATCCCACATCAGAAGTTGTGAGGGAATTTGAATAATATATAAGGGACTTGGGCCAATCCACTCATTACCAATTAGTTTTGAGTTGGCAGCCCATGAAACTTAACAAGAAGTTAAAAAATCATATATGTTCCATATGCAATGTCCACATTGGTGGTTGATAAACTATGTTTTTATCGGTTTCTAACATTTGTTTTTGTGTCTTTTATTGAGTTAAAGTGTCTTTTTAGAGTCTTTTAATCATTTATCGAATCTTTTCAGGTTTTAGGTGACTTTGGGAGAAAATGAGCATATGGAGATGAAGAATCATGCAGAGGCTTCAAAAGTTTGGCATTCGTTAAAAAACTTTTTACCGATGGATCAAGCTCAAATTTTGGTACAAGATATAACAATGAATTAGCTTTCATTTAGAAGTGGTTTGAGGCCATTCCAACGGTGCGATCAACAGTTATGCCAATTTTCGTGAAGACAGTCCAGTCTGGCGAGCAGAAAAAGCATGCGCAGAGAGGAGGCTGGATCGATCGATCCAACTTTGCGGACATTTTCCAGATCGATAAGACTCATCTGGATCGACCGAATCAAGCCCAGATCGATCGATCCACTTTTCTGACAAAAAAGCAGTTTTTAACTTCCTATTTTACTTTGGAATCATCCCAACTCGACCCAAGACCTATTTATACTTATTTTAAGCCACTTTCTAAGGCGAAGCTTTATTTTTTACAGACTTTTTACATCTCTTTCTTTGGGAGACGAATCTCTGACTCTAGAGGGTTTTGAGAAGATTTCTGAACCCTAGTTTATTATTTTCTATTGAATTATGATTTCTTCTTCATCTCTCTGTGTTTTCTTTGCCTCCATGTCTGAGTAATCTCCCTGTTAGGTTTAGGGTTTCAAGGGAACTTCATGAATCGTTGAATCAAATTGGTTAGAATAGGGATCTATCTTCTAGTTCTTCATCTATTGTTGTTCTTAGTGCTGAAACTTGATTACCTACCTAGTTTTTGATATTAGGTTGTTTAACGCATCAAAAGTGTTTGTTTAAAAGCCTGAAATAACATAGATAAGCAAAACGTCCTTAACCATCGAAAGCTGATGTTAAGGCGTTTTGTGAACATATCAAACTCGATCTTAAAGCATGTTTAGTTTCCTGAATTCAAACGACAGTTTAGAATCTTAGGTTATTAGGCATAGTAATTAATACTACGACAGTAGGTTGATTATAAAACATTGATTTGAGTTCTAGAACGTGCTTAATGATTTCCCTGTTTAATTCTCTGATTTGTGATTCTTGATTTCATGCGAACTACCCAAAAACCTAGCGTTTCTCTCCATCAAACTTACATCGTTTTATCTGCATTCTTAGATTTTAGAAGTTAAAAACCATAAAACATTCTCATTCGTCTTAATTTTACTTTCCTTCTGCATTCTCGTAGCGTTACACGTGGTCTCTGTGGATTCGATCTTAAAGTACTACATTGATATACTGTTATGATTGCAGTAGTGTGCACTTTAGTTATTAATTGACTTGGTGAAAACACTTAAATCAGTGGTCCAACTATGACGGTGTGGCTATTGAAGTAACTGTTGTCGACATCTCGAACGCAATAATGAATGCATATAACAGTGATTGACCTCCTATTTAATCATATTTTATAATTTTTTGATGTTTTATGAAAAAAAAATTTAAGCTTTATGAAGATAAATCTATTTCAACATAGTGCTAAAATCTGCCAAAAAAATATAAGTACGTCGCGTTAAGTTTCCCACAACATACATAAATAAATCTGCCACACCAAACGTCTATTGTTAAAGAAACGAACAAAAAAAGCTAATCTTCTAAGAGATAAGTTTCTCGTCTCATACGGAGAAAAAAACTGTCATCAAACAAATATTATTAGATGAAATAATAAGATATGCCACCACGTAAAACAAATCTGTTACCAAGGCGATGCTAGTCTAGTAATTAATTTTGTCGGATGAAACTAATCATAAGTCTCTCGTCAAAGACATTGTCTTATATAAATCTGTTACCAAATTAATATATTATTCTGACAGAGAAAATAAATATGCATTGTAAATCTGCCAGCGTAATAAGTCTGTAAAATAAATTTATCACATTAAATTAAGTATTCCAAAAAAAATTAATTTATCACATACTTTTCACAGCAGATTATACGTTTTCTGCGAAATTTGGGTGGCAATTTCGTAAATATTGATTTTTTGATGAGGTGAAATATAATAATAATGGTATTTATGTAATTATGTTTTTCCTAACAAAGCTTAAACGGGTAAAATATATACATAAAACATTGTAGTAATTAAAATAAAATAAGAGCTAATCTAGTAATAATCATACAAATTTGTGTTATTATAGTAATCCTCCCATAAATCAATTATCTCTCCTTTTTGATAAAGTCAAGTCAACAAAAAAATTAGAAATAAAAAAAGGAAAGAGAAAAAAAAGAAGAGGAAAGAGAAAAGAAGAAAGAGGAAGGAGAAAAAAAAAAGCAAGAAAGAGAAAAGAGATTATGGTGTGGAAAGATAGTAAAAGCACACAAAAAAATTGATATTGCCTTGAAAGTGTCTATTTTTTTTTTGTCAACGTCTTGAAAGTGTCTATAAATGTAATTACAATTTCAAAAAGTGTATATGGATGTAATTGCTTCTTTTATAAAAGCGTTATTGGCTCATTTATTAAGTTAACTACTACTTATAATGTTTAAACACCAAAAATTTGATTGTTTTTTCCAATTTATTAAAGAAACAATTACATTCAGGGACACTTTTTAAACGTGTAATTACATGGATAGACACTTTCAAGACAAAACACATTTTTCTTGTGTTTTTACTATCTTATCCCCCACCATCCCATCTTCTCTCTTTGTTCTCTTTCTCGCTTTTTATTTGTTCTTTTCCCTTTTCTTTTTATTTTTGGGTCATTTGGGTGAAAAACATAAGTTGACTACAAAATTAGTTTTTGGGAAAAGTTAATTGCAAAATCAGATAAAAAGAAAGAGAAAATTACACCATAAATATCCTTTTCTGTTTCAAATAATTACAATAATGTCATTGACTTGAAAACTGCTGAAAACTGTGTTAACAACTAATAAAGCCGGTGACACTGTTCATCCACCATCTGTCGACACTGTTCATCTACAATCGAAGACACTATTCATCACCAAATATTTAGTGGATAACTATTTGGTTAACTTGCTAATTAAATATGTTATCGTGTTAACCCAATTAACATATAATATGTTAACGTGCTAACAATAATATCTAAAACTTGTAACGTGTTAACAATAATATTCGATATTTTATAACACAGTTAACCCAATTAACATATAACATATAACGTGTTAACACAGTATGATAGCGTGCTAAAGATATTATATGAGATTTGTTAAGGTGTCAACACAAATATCGAATATTATTGTCGGCGGGATGGTGGATGAACAGTGTCGCCGGGATTGTATTAACGTGTCTAACACAGTTAATATCAAATAACAGTGTCAATGGGATTGTATTAATGTGTCTAACACAGTTAATATCAAATAACAGTGTCGCTGGACTTGTATTAACGTGTCTAACACAGTTAATATCAAATAACAGTGTCGTCGGGATTGTAATATCAAAATAACGTGACTTCGATTGTAGATGAACAGTGTCAGCGAGTGGTGGATGAACAGTGTCGCCGGCTTTATTAGTTGCTAACACAGTTTTTAGCAGATTTCAAATCAATGGCATTATTGTAATTATTTGAAATAGAAAATGATATTTATGGTGTAATTTTATTTCTCTTTCTACTTATCTAATTTTGTAATTAACTTTTTCCGAAAATTAATTTCTTTAATATTTAATACTACTTACTCATATTACCCTTTATTTCCTTTTTCTTCTTTTCTCTTTTCTCTTTTCTCTTTTCTCTTTTCTCTTTTCTCTTTCCTCATTACTCTTTCTTCTTTTCTCTTTCCTTTATTTTTATTTTTTTATTTTCTTGTTTTATTTGACTTTAGTAAAATGATAGAGAATTGATTTAGAGCATCTCCAATAGTTGACTCTATATTTCACTCTAAATATAGAGTTCACTAAAAATAGAGAAATGGTTTACTCAAATGGTGACTCTAAAAATAAATAATCCAAATATATATTTTTTTTTCTTTAGTATTAATTGCTTACAAGACCTTTTACTTGTAAAAATTTAAATTTCTTCTATCTATTTTTTTAACAATAGTTCAAAATAAGTATATTCTTAAAATTTGATTTATTATAGGGTTTTCTGCAATAAAAAAAAAACCTGTCACCTAGTTTCGATTTGCAAGAAAACCAATCACCACATAAAAATGCAAGTCAATCCCTCACCCCCAGAGTTAAACCGCATTATAACCCTCAGTCGGGCATAGATTTTAAAAACCATATAATACCGTATATTGATTACCAAAACTACGTCGTTTTGGGCAAATTATTAAACAAAAGTATGTAAAATGGTTGTTTGAACACTTCTCCTCAAGGATAAATCACGTGCACCCTGCCAACTGTGCCAACGAAATTAATTGCAAAACTTCAAATATATATATATATATATATATTAATAAATATATCGAAACGATGTGTTGTCTTTGAAATATTGCAAAATTCCTGAACCAAAAAACATATAAATCACAAAAAACCCTGAAACCCAAAAATATATTGAAACGATGTGTTGTCTTTGAAATTTTGCAAAATTCCCGAACAGAACCCGAACCGAAAAACCTGAATAATTCGGTTCGGATTGGGTTCGGTTTCGGGTTTCGGTTTGGTTTTTGGGGTTTTCAGGTTTTTTGGGGTTTTGAAAATAGGTCACAGTTGGTATTAAGTTTTATATCGGTTTGGTTTGGTTTGGTTCGGTTTTTAATAATTCGGTTCGGTTTGGGTTTGGGTTCGGTTTTCAGGGTTTTTGGGTTTTTAATAAACCCAAAACCAAACCCAAACCGAACCGAATTATTAAAAATCGAACCGAAATGAACCAAACCGATATAAAACTTAATCCCAAATGGCACCTATTTTCAAAAACCCAAAAACCAGACCGAAACCCGGAACCCAACAAAATTATTCGGGTTTTCAGGTTTTTCGGTTTGGGTTCGGTTCGGGAATTTTGCAATATTTCAAAGACAACACATCGTTTCAATATATTTTTGGGTTTTGGGGTTTTCGGGGTTTTTGTGTTTTTCTGTTCGTATTCGGTTCGAGAATTTTACAATATTTCAAAAACAACACATCGTTTCAATATATTTGTATATATATATATATGTTTGAAGTCTTGCAATTAACATTTCGTTGGCACAGTTGGCAGGGTGCATGTGATTTATCCTTGAGGTGAAAGGTTTAAACCACCATTTTACATACTTTTGTTTAATAATTTACCCAAAACGACGTAGTTTTGGTAATCAATATACGGTATTATACGGTTTATAAAATCTATACACGACTGAGAGTTATATAGCGGTTTGTACATCGGGTGAGGGATTGACCTGCATTTTTCTGTGGTGATGGGTTTTCTTGCAAATCGGAACTAGGTGACGTTTTTTTTTTTGCAGAAAACCCTTTATTATAAAAATTTATTACACCAGATTAATTAAAAAACAAAAAACTAATACATTTTTGTTTAAGCATCAAAATTAGTGTACTTCTCCCACAAATGATCAATTAACGCGTATCGAAGTGAGAAATGAGCTTTTTGTCTTTGATTTGTCTATATCAACCAATAAATTCTTGAAATCGGATATTTTCATCCTCTGTTATTTCAATCTCCGGAGGTGGAGCTTCTCTTCCAACTTCAATTGACGCATTGAGATCACGCTCATCCTTGATTATCATATCATGTAAAATTATACATGTGGTCATTATATCATGTATTACATTTTTTTTCAAAAACGAGAACGCGATTGAAGAACTCTGAAGGCACGTTCAACATATTTCCTACATGTTTCTTGTTGCGTATCAAAATATTGTTGGTATGGATTTTGTTGATGAACTTTGTGGTCTTTTGACTCTCCCAATGGCATCAAACTATATTGGTCTTGACGTCTTGTCCTGAATGTGCTCGATGACCTTATAGGTAAGAACCTATATTTTCTATATTTGTTTTTTACATTTTCCCATCTCTCCAATTTGTTTGTTCATTTTTCATATCATAAATATAAAAAAAAACAATTTTCCTAAATTATTATATATAATTCATTTTTTCCATACTTTGAATTCTATTTTACTATGACCTATAATTCTTAAAAGAAGTTTACCTCTTGAAAGAAGTTTTTGAGTATATTGGGGTGATGAAAATTAAGAATGAGAAGAAAAAGAAAATGGAAAATAAAAAATAAAATAAAAAAAGAAAGAGAAAAAAAGAAAAAGAAAAGATGATATATCACCAGAATCACCAATTTTTTTATCACCTTTCTCAGTTCTGGAGAGAACCATACCACCAACCTTATCTTTCATAGAGAACGTCTTTAAATGCTCAGTTTTGAAGATATTACGAGCTAAAGTTTCATTTGCTCGTCTATAGTGGCAGAAAAACTAATTTTTTCAAAAGAGCTTCCGGTTATTATATACGTAACTTTTTATCTTATATTTATCATGCTTTGTATCTCAATTAATGTATCAAATTCGAACATTTGAGAAGTAACAATGACTTTCATGTTTTTTAGGCTGAAGCTAATATCAGAAGATATAATTTATTCGTTTAATTCCATAATCCTAAATTTGACATCATTTCATTGTGAATCAAAAATAAAACTCAAAAATAACACACAGAGGAATCAAACTGAAAAACAAAAACCACTTGAAGTCTTTAAACCCAATTTTAGTCGTAGACTTTTGGAGAAAAAAAGTTGTTTTGGCTGAAGCTGGTATGGATTTTGTTTATGTACTTTGTGGTCTTTTGAGTCTTCTTAACCGATTGTTTATATAACGCCCCGACCGCCCCTACCTGTGGGCCCCAACGACATCTCCCGGCCCGTGGGCCCCACCCTCGTCCGACGGCCGGTGCGTTAGTCCGGGAGGCTTGTAATACTTGTTTACTGACCCTGCAATCACCAGGTGACCTTTCCCCGTGTTTTGTCCTCACTCACACGCTACCGCGAATCACTTCCCGGAAGGTCACCCATCCTTAGACTACTCCAGCCCAAGCACCCTTAACTCTGGAGTTCTTTCGGGCAAGTGATCGGAAAAGGTAAGTGCACTTTGGTGACATAGGTAGCCAAATCAATTCTTATAAGCCTCTCCGCATATACAAGAAACCGGGATGTTACAATCACTCCCACTCACAGAGCGCAACGTCCTCGTTGCGCACCAGGATCGTCACCCTAGACGGTGTGAGCCCACCTGACTTCACACACGTGTTTGGGTTCGGCTCTGATACCACTTATAACGCCCCGACCGCCCCTACCTGTGGGCCCCAACGACATCTCCCGGCCCGTGGGCCCCACCCTCGTCCGACGGCCGGTGCGTTAGTCCGGGAGGCTTGTAATACTTGTTTACTGACCCTGCAATCACCACGTGACCTTTCCCCGTGTTTTGTCCTCACTCACACGCTACCGCGAATCACTTCCCGGAAGGTCACCCATCCTTAGACTACTCCAGCCCAAGCACCCTTAACTCTGGAGTTCTTTCGGGCAAGTGATCGGAAAAGGTAAGTGCACTTTGGTGACATAGGTAGCCAAATCAATTCTTATAGGTAGCTAAAGTTTCATTTGCTCGTCTATAGTGGCAGAAAAACTAATTTTTTTCAAAAGAGCTCCCGGTTATTATATACGTAACTTTTTATCTTATATTTATCATTCTTTGTATCTCAATTAATGTATCAAATTCGAACATTTGAGAAGTAACAATGACTTTCATGTTTTTTAGGCTGAAGCTAATATCAGAAGATATAATTTATTCGTTTAATTCCATAATCCTAAATTTGACATCATTTCATTGTGAATCAAAAATAAAACTTAGAGATTCTAACACACAGAGTAATCAAACTGAAAAACAAAAACCACTTGAAGTCTTTAAACCCAATTTTAGTCGTAGACTTTTGGAGAAAAACAAAGTTGTTTTGGCTGAAGCTGGTATGGATTTTGTTGATGTACTTTGTGGTCTTTTGACTCTCCCAATGGCATCGAACTATATTGGTCTTGACGTCTTGTCCTGAATGTGCTCAATGATCTTGGCTATACCGGATTTGATGTTGGATCCAATGAAAGTACTTGGCCTTTCACACATTATTGTTATTTTTATGTCCCATATACATCAAAGTTCAAACTATATTTACAACTCTTCTTAACCGATTGTTTATATGTAGGTGCTTGTTTCCATCTTGGAAGGAAAATGATATAATTCAGACTTTTAAGCATTCGCAACGTGAGCTACATGATAGTCTCTAAAATCCTATGCATACAACTTAGAAAGCTCACCCTAATACCCTATACATAATAGTCTTGGAACTATGTTCGGGGTTGACTCAGCTTCGCCTTGTAGGCGGTGTAATCAGCGTAATGTAAGATTAATCTAAATAATCCACTTAAGCATGCCAGTCTCTGATTAATAAGAACAGAAGCGGAAGCGTACCTGATGGATCCATTGCTAAGGTTCTGAAGTTTGGGAATGGTTCTTCCAAAGCGAACCCTGAATAGCTTTAGGTCTCTGTTGATGGGATGCAGAGAGTTTTCTGTATTTCTGATTAGGGTTGCTTTGGGGACCATAACCTTCTATTTATATAGAAACAATTTCTAATTCGGCCCTTCATCAAATTAGAAATTACTGAATGTATCCTCACATTAAATTTCCATAACACTTATGCCCCATAGTCTTTTATTTTATACTTAAGTAACCACATAAGTTTTGACTACTTTAAATAATGACCCTAACACATTGATAATACACGTGTGACCCCTAAATAATTCTTACAATCTCCCACTGGGTCACATATGTATCCAAAATTGTGTTAGACTTTATGAGCTCAAAATTGTCATTATGCAGCAGGGCATAAACAATCACGTCCATTGACTACAGAAATATAGGATCATGGCGGTCTTCGTTATAATAAAAATAACTAAACCTTCCATGGTCACTGAAATCAATATAGCCAAATGACATTGATCAATTATGAAAAGTGTGGCATGAAAATCACATGAAAAGTGATCAATACATGTCGATTTTCAACTGGTCCTACCTTATTGAGATCCTTTAACTTTATTGTACAAAGAGTAAACATAAAAACTTTATTTCTGATCAGAAAGGAAAATGTGCATAAACACAAACCAAAACATAAAACCCAAACCCAAATGAAAAACTCCCACTAATCCAAATGATCATCAAACACTAAAACACTCATTCGAGCAATATGCTCATGAAAGACCTTCGGTGGAATACCTTTAGTGAGAGGATCTGCTATCATGGAGTTTGTCCCTAAGTGTTCTATGGAAATCTCTCCACTTTGTACTCTGTCCTGAACAACCAGGAACTTAATTTCAATAAACTTAGACTTTGTCGCACTCCTATTTTTGTTTGAGTACTGAACCGCTGATTTATTGTCACAATACAACTTTAGTGGTCTTTCAATTCCTTCAAGAATTCGCAGCCCAGTGACAAAATTCCTCAGCCAAAGTCCATGATTGGATGCCTCAAAAACTGCTACAAATTATGCTGCCATTGTGGAGGAAGCTACGAGTGATTGTTTCGCACTACGCCAAGAAATAGCTCCACCGGCCAACATAAAAACAAAACCTAATGTAGACTTTCTACTATCTTGACATCCAGCAAAATCAGAATCAGAATATCCAATGATCTCCAAGTTATCTGATCTCTGATATGTGAGCATATAGTCCTTTGTTCTCTGCAGGTACCTCATGACCCTTTTGGCTGCTTTCCAATGGTCCAAACCTGGATTACTTAAGTATCTGCCCAAAACTCCAACAATGTACGCTAAATCTGGACGCGTACAAACTTGAGCATACATTAGACTCCCTACAGCCGACGCATAAGGAATCTTTTGCATCTCCTGAATTTCTAAATTTCCTTTAGGGCACTGACTGAGACAAAATTTGTCTCCTTTAGCGACTGGGGTGTCACCTGGTTTGCAATCATGCATGCCAAATCTCTTGAGTATTTTATCGATATAGCTCTTTTGAGACAATCCAATAATTCCTCGAGTTCGATCTCGATGAATCTGGATTCCTAATACAAAAGATGCTTCACCAAGATCTTTCATCTCAAAATTTTCCTTAAGAAATTTCTTGGTCTCATGTAGCATGCCTATATCGTTAGTGGCTAGTAGTATGTCATCAACATACAATACCAGGAAAATGCATTTACTCCCACTGAATTTTTGATACACACAATCTTCAACCAAATTCACCTCAAAACCAAATGAGGTGATTACTTCATGAAACTTGTGGTACCATTGACGAGAAGCTTGTTTTAGTCCATAGATGGATTTATTTAACTTGCATACCATCTTCTTTGAATCACCTAATACAAAGTTTTCTGGTTGCTCCATATAAATCATCTCATCAATGTTTCCATTGAGAAACGCTGTCTTGACATCCATTTGATGAAGCTCTAAGTCATAATGTGCAACAAGGGCCATGATTATCCTAAAAGAATCCTTTGATGAGACTGGAGAAAAGGTTTCTTTGTAGTCAATCCCTTCTTTCTGAGTATAGCCTTTAGCTACTAGACGAGCCTTATACCTTTCCACATTACCATTTGAATCCATTTTAGTCTTAAAAATCCATTTGCAACCAATGGGTTTCTTTCCTTCTGGTAATTGGACAAGGTCCCAAACCTTATTGTCTAGCATTGACTTATACTCTTCTTCACTAGCTTTGACCCACTTATCTGAATTGGAACTACTCATGGCCTCACGGAAGTTGATAGGATCATCTTCCAACTGAGTTTGATTTTCCTCTTGTTCCATAAGAAACACTATGTAATCATCCGGAATAGCGCTTCTCCTTTCTCTAGTGGATCGCCGCAAAGGCACTTGTTCTTGTTGCACTAGTTCCTGAGGATTTTGAATTTGACCTTCATGTTCGATAACATTGTCATCTTCATTTAGAGGAAGGATTTCAGTATCAACTTGAGGTTCCAAATTTGCTTTATCCAAAGCAACTATATGAATCAGTATAGAACCTGAATTCGATTCTTCCTCAAAGATGATGTCTTTAACTTCATTTCTCCCCCCAAATTTAACATCCTCAAAGAACGTAGCTGTTCCCGTCTCAAAAATATTCTTATGTTTGGGATCATAAAACTTATAGCCCCTAGATCGCTCAGAATAACCAACAAAGTAACTGCTCACAGTTCTGGAGTCCAATTTCTTTTCAAACGGCCTATAAGGCCTAGCCTCAGCTGGACATCCCCAAATGTGAAAATGCTTTAAACTAGGTTTTCTGCCAGTCCAAAGCTCATAAGGTGTTTTTGCAGTTGCTTTAGTTGGCACTCTATTAAGAATGTAAGCTGCAGTCTTTAGTGCCTCTCCCCAGAGTGATTCAGGTAAGGTGGAATGACTGATCATACTCCTCACCATATCCTTAAGAGTGCGGTTGCGTCTTTCTGACACACCATTCACGCTGGGAGACCCAGGCATGGTGTATTGTGGGACAATTCCACACTCCTCTAGATATCTGGCAAATGGTCCTGGACGTTGTTCACCTGAACCGTCATACCGACCGTAATATTCACCACCACGATCAGATCTGACAGATTTTATCCTTCGCTCAAGTTGGTTCTCAACTTCAACCTTAAATTTCTTGAACACGTCCACAGACTCTGACTTTTCATGAATAAGAAATAAGTATGCATATCGAGAGTAATCGTCTATGAAAGATATAAAATATTGTTGACCGTTCCAAGATGCCGTAGGGAATGGTCCACAAATATCCGTATGTATCAACTCAAGAACTTCTGTAGCTCTGTATGCACCTAATTTCTTTTGTTTAGTCTGTTTTCCTTTAATGCAATCCACACAGACATCACAATTTGTGAAGTCAACAGAACCCAATATACCATCCGACACAAGTCGCTCAATTCTATTTTTAGAGATGTGACCTAAGCGTTTGTGCCACAGAGTTCCTGAACTTGCATTTTCGAATTTTCGTTTAGTACCCCTCGATTCAACACTTAAACTTTCATCATGAGAAGTTAGAGTGTCAAGCATATAAAGACTGTGATTATCCATAAGTGTACCAGTTCCAATTAAAACTGAATTTAAAGACAGAGTAGCTTTTCCACGCTCAGTTAGACAAGAATAACCAAATTTGTCTAAATAAGGACCAGAAACCAAATTCTGTCTAAATGACGGTGCAACAAAAGTGTCTTTCAAATCCAAAAAACGACCAGTACTAAAAAACAATCTAAAATGCGCAATTGCCTCCACATCCACCGGAAATCCATTAGCCACATGAATGCGTCTTTCAGCTTCAGTTGGTTTTCGGTAGCTCAGGCAACCCTGCAATGAAACACTGATGTTAGTAGTTGCACCTGAATCTAACCACCAAGTGTTTCTGGGTACTTCAACTAAGTTCACTTCAGAACAGACCATAGCAAGGAACATACCTTTCTTTCCACGCCAAGCGTGGTACTTTTGGCAGTCCTTCTTGATGTGTCCAGCTTTCTTGCAAAAGAAGCATGTATCTTCAACCTTAGTCTGCTTCTTTTGAGATGGACCTTTAGCAGCATCATTCTTAACAACCTCAATTTTCCTTCTCTTGCCCTGACCCTTAGAGGTGTTAACCATATGAGCACTTTCAGACCTTTCTTGTTTCATCCTATTCTCCTCATTCACACAATATGAAATGAGCTCATTAAGAGACCATTTCTCCTTTTGTGTGTTGTAACTGGATTTCAATTGATTGAATTGAGGAGGGAGAGAGTTCAAGACAAAAAATATGAGCACTTCTTCTGGAAGCTCAGTCTTGAGAGTCTTAAGTTTTGAAACAATGTTGGACATTTCCAAAATGTACTCCCTTATGTTTCCTTTGCCGTGATACCTCATGGTACTAAAGCGATACAGAAGCGTACTTATTTCTGCTTTATCGCTGCTTGCAAAACGCAAGTCCATCTCAGCAAAGAACTGTTTGAGGTCTTTGATCGCCTCATCACCTCTAAAGGTTGATGGTATGGTGTCCATAATGATCATTAAACCAATACGATTAGAACGTTCCCACTTCTCATAAACAGCCTTATACTCAGCAGTGATGGTGTCTGTAGGAGAAGTAGGTTGTTCCATCCTTAACGCAAGGTCAAGATCCATACACCCAAGGACAATCTTAACTTTACTTTTCCATTCCTTGTAGTTGGAACCAGTAAGTGTTGGAATTGAACCTAAGTTTGCAGATACTGTAGTGAAATTTGCTGAAAAACAAAAAACAATCCTTAATTAGTAACTCATTACTTAATTGAAGATAAATCAATAATAAATTATAAATGATTGTGCAATCCATCTCAAGATACCAAGTGCAACATTAATATCAAGTCTTTGGACAGTAATATTAATTGCTAGCGATACTCTTGTTGTAATGATCAAACATTGAAAATAATGCATGATGAATAATAAACCTATCTTTGGATCGATTTATCATTCACATGTTTATCCTTATAATTGTCACATGTTTATCATCACATGTATGTATGTAATCCGGCCAAATATAAATCTACCTTTGGGTCGATTTAATATTCGCATGAAAATACATACACACAACATTTAATACTATTCATGAAAAAATATCCACAATAAATGTTACTTTGGCAACATATTGCATCAATAAATCCAATTCAAATATTAAACTTGTACAATCAAAATTATATATTGTTTTAAATCTTAATTGTATTCTTGCTCAGACATATATGTAGAAGTCTGGGGGCTCCATGTGCAAGAATATGACAGCAGCAAAGTGGTTTAAGACAAGCTGGAAGGGGTTGCCCAAATAACGCAACCAGGGTTCGAATCCCATTTGATGTGTTTTTCATTTTAATTAAAAAAACGAATTGGGCCTTAGCAACTCTGTTTAAATAAGGACCCAACGGCGAAACGGGCCTAATCAAACAAGAGCCCAGCTGCCGATCCACATGGATATGAAACCCACGTTTCATTAAACCTAATGGCGAATTTAATAATACTGGGCCCACCGAAAATGAAACTTGTATTTCATTAAATCAGATCCAGAAAATTACTAAAACGTCCCTTTCTTCAACCTGAGCGGGTTTCAGATGAAACCCTAAACACAGATGAACACAGCCGCCATGGCTAATCTCTAACCCGAGATTTGCTCCAAAAAATATATATATATATATATATATATAAAAATCGGAAACTTTAAACCTTAGATCTGAAAACTTAACCTTATGAGCAAAAACGTTAGAGACTTTATACCGATTCTAATCCAAAAAATTGCTCCCAAAAATTCAGAAAATATTTGTCAAAATTTCCAGAAAACAAACCGTATGAGCAATAATCTAGATTCGGATTTTTCATTAAACTTTATTTTAGATCTAAGATCTAAACATGCAAAACTTAAACCACAGATTCCAGAATACTTAATCTAAACATGAACCTTAAGAAAAAAATAGATTCAACAATCTGAATTTTTTCACCAAATAAATAAATCCGAATTTTAATCATATTAACTTTGATTATCAAACAGAAACTGAACATGATGCTCTGATACCAATTGTAAGATTAATCTAAATAATCCACTTAAGCATGCCAGTCTCTGATTAATAAGAACAGAAGCGGAAGCGTACCTGATGGATCCATTGCTAAGGTTCTGAAGTTTGGGAATGGTTCTTCCAAAGCGAACCCTGAATAGCTTTAGGTCTCTGTTGATGGGATGCAGAGAGTTTTCTGTATTTCTGATTAGGGTTGCTTTGGGGACCATAACCTTCTATTTATATAGAAACAATTTCTAATTCGGCCCTTCATCAAATTAGAAATTACTGAATGTATCCTCACATTAAATTTCCATAACACTTATGCCCCATAGTCTTTTATTTTATACTTAAGTAACCACATAAGTTTTGACTACTTTAAATAATGACCCTAACACATTGATAATACACGTGTGACCCCTAAATAATTCTTACACGTAAAGGTGTCCCTGAGAAGTAGGAGCCAAAGTTGGCATTATTGGGTGCCATGAGAGAGCATATGTCAGAAATAACCATGTAGAACCCGAAATACATAGCTACTGGGGGTGATTTGATTAATCCACAATGGAGGAATTCATGTATTGATCAAGGAGAGTCGTAGTTACTTTTTTGATTATTTAGACAAATCCAATGTGTGCTTCCTTAATTATTACTACAATTGCCGTGCACAACTTCTAGATGTTGTTATTTAGGAAATGCCATAATATGAATGTTTGATTTACTAATAGCGTTCAAGCTAATTTCACTGCTATGAACTCATCATTGCAGGTGAGCATCAATGATATTGAGCAAACAATTAGCATTGGTAAAGCTGAGGTATGATGCCTCTAAATTTTCTTTTTACTTTTTTTTTATTCTTTAGACAAATCTTACTTTTTTCCTCAGAAATTTGAATTCAACATAGTGGGATTAGATACATTAAAACCCCAAAACATAGAAAGTAAAAATACATAAAGTTTTAATGGAACATGTAATTGATCCTTAATCATCGCTGGTCAGCTCCTCGCTTTCCTCCTCCTCTTCTTCTCTTCTCTCTGTGATGTCTCTAAACAATACCAAGTACATAAAGTTCTATCGAACCACTTGAATACCACAGTGTCTACGCAACGACGCCCACAGTTATCACACACTGGTCTAGTATGACCACTGTTGCGTGCAATTTCAACCTCATCATTATAATATTTAATGATATGGTTTGGCTTCATCATGTAGACCTTATTTCCCAATAAACATGTGACGTGAAGAGTGACTGTGCAAGAGTTACACGTGTAGAACCAGTCTGTTGCATCTAATTCCCTTTCACAGATCTCGCACCAGTATTGGAGATCTGTTGTGTCTTCTTCTCCGTAGCAAAGAGTGAGTGGATGTTTATCATGCTTGTAGTGAGCCGGGGAAGGCAACGTAGCACATTTAAGACACAAAAAAGAATTGCATTTAATACATTCCAAGTAAGGCATACCAGAGTATCTAGACTTGAAGCCCATGCATTCACCTTTGGTCAAATTGAAGAAGAGATCATGTGGATGGCAATCATGGTTTAAAGGATCAGGAAGCGAAGCACACCTTACATCCACTTCAAAGCCACAGTATTTTTCGGTGCACTTGTACATGAAACCACAACCAGGTCGATAACATCCATCGCAAAAGAACCAACCTTGGGTATAATAATCAAGCACGAGCTCGAGAGGATTAGGAGAGAATGGATGGAAGAGGGTGAGCGGGTGTTTGTGTATGTGATGGTGTTTTTTGCGAGGAAGGGATGCACATGTTTCGTGGAGAACAAAATCGCAATGGATACAACTATAGAAGCGATTCAAAACTGTTATCGGAAGGATGCAGGCTTGGCAAAACTTGTGTTCATGGTCGCCGCGGTTGTCATTCCCATGAATCTTTAGATGGTGATGGTCATGAGAGAAATGTTGTATTGTCTCATCATCGATCCTCACGAATGGCTCAATGACTTCTTCCTCTTCTTCGGGCACTCCTTCAAGATCTTTCCCATCCCACACTTCATTCTTTGTTGCACATTTCGAATGGACAGTATAGTGGCATCCTTTATTGCAAGAGTATTGCCCGTAATTGACGTCAACGGCTTTGCGACAAACTCCACAAGAGAATAACTCACCAATAGAAGGAGCAAGGGAGGAAGTGTGAGAGAGACGATGTGGGTGACGGGTGATCTTAATGACACGAGGTAGGTAGATACATCTTCTATGAACCATGTAGTTACAAAGCATACAAGAGTAAACTTGATCGAAGGCAGTATCAAGAGAGAAGCCACAAGCATCACAAGGCAAAGGGACTTGTCTAGGAAAGAGGGTAAGAGTGTGGTCATGGGTTTTTAGGTTTTCAATAGTGAGAGGTGGTCGATTGATTGAGCAACCCAAGTCTAGGCTGAAATTGCAGATAGAACAATGATAGTAATGTTCTTCGTCGCCAATATTTTTCTGACAAGATTTGCACTTTTGATGATTTTCATCTGAACCATGGTCTTCTCTACCATCAAATGGAAATCAGACGATTTTTATGATTTTCATCTGAATCAGACGAATCTGACTCCCAATAACTAGGGAAATCAGAGAGAACAAAATCAGGGTTATTTGAGGAGGTGAGGGTGAGAGGGTGGAGGAGGTGAAAAGGGTGTCTGATTTCTGGAGCAATAAAGTGACAACCTCTGTGGAATTCCAAATCACAAGTAGCACAATAGTAATAGTACCTTTTATACTCCAAGTGTTGTTGGCCTTTGCATAAGAAGCAGATGGAGAGTGGAGGATCAGATCGCCGGAAAAGTTTGTGAGGCTTTGCTGGATCCGACAGAGGACATGGAGGCTTAGAACGAGGAAAATATTTACCTTTTTCCATGGGAATTTTGTTTTGTTTACAAAATGAATGAAGCAAATAAATCACAATCTCTCTTGTTTATAAAAGTTGTTTATAAAAGTAGTAGGGACTCCTTTTTTCTTTTATAAAAGCGGTAGGGACTCCTTTTTACCTTTTTTCATGGGAGTTTTCTTTTCTTTACAAAATGAATGAAGCATATAAATCACAATCTCTCTTGTTAATAAAAGCGGTAGGGACTCCTTTTTTCTTTTATAAAAGCGGTAGGGACTCCTTTTTACCTTTTTCCATAGGAGTTTTCTTTTCTTTACAAAATGAATGAAGCATATAAATCACAATCTCTCTTGTTAATAAAAGCGGTAGGGACTCCTTTTTTCTTTTATAAAAGCGGTAGGGACTCCTTTTTACCTTTTTCCATGGGAGTTTTCTTTTCTTTACAAAATGAATGAAGCATATAACTCACAATCTCTCTTGTTAATAAAAGCGGTAGGGACTCCTTTTTTCTTTTATAAAAGCGGTAGGGACTCCTTTTTACCTTTCTCCATGGGAGTTTTCTTTTCTTTACAAAATGAATGAAGCATATAACTCACAATCTCTCTTGTTAATAAAAGCGGTAGGGACTCCTTTTTTCTTTTATAAAAGCGGTAGGGACTCCTTTTTACCTTTTTCCATGGGAGTTTTCTTTTCTTTACAAAATGAATGAAGCATATAACTCACAATCTCTCTTGTTTATAAAAGCGGTAGGGACTCCTTTTTTCTTTTAATCCAACTATAGAGTTAAAAAGACAGCTGGTTTTAGCAGAAGCTAAAGACAAAAAAATTGATTGTTTCTTCCAATTTATTAAAAACGAATAATTTTTTATTTTATTTTTTATGTCAAACTAATTTATTGCCGTTTCATATAGTGAACAATAAATGCTCAAGATCTATAATTATATAGTAATATTTTTTTTGAACAGCGCATGCAAAATCGTTTCTAGACATACGAAACCCGTAAACGGAGTTAAAAAAAGACCCTTATCGTTTCAAATCCATATAAAACTAATTTAAATCATATAAAATAAATAATAACTATCATCTCAAATTCATATATAAAACCAATAATAACAATCATCATCCTAAATAAATAAATAAAAACCAGAGTAACAAATTTTAAAACATAATTTGTCTTCCCTTCTTTCCAACAAAATCACTAACCAAGTTTTCAAAGTCAACATTTTTAACCAACTCTCTTTCGATAGACAAAATAACCAAGTCACTCAATCTCTCTTGTGACATACTCGAACGAATATAAGACTTTATTAATTTCAACTTTGAAAAATTTCTTTCAGCAGATGCAACTGAAACTGAAATCGTCTATAATATTCGATAAACGATCCATGTAACATTATCCCTGATTGAAAATTGGTAAAAAGATGAATGTAAAAAATGAAAACAATTGATTAGACGGACTATGTATATTACCTTTCCAATGTTTATTTATAATTTATAATTATTTATTATTTTTTAAAACTTTCATTAACTATTTTGAATTTTGATTAAAGGTTGTTTCACATCTCTCTACTCTAAAATATTGAATCTAATCTTTTTTTTTTGACCTCATGTTGAATCTAATTAAAAAAATGGACCCTTAATTTTTTCATAAAAATATGGACCCGTAGACTGATGTTTCATTTTATCCTACATAGCCACGGCCCTGAGCGCATGTATAATGTTCTACTACAAAATGCACGTGAAACCAAAATAAATGCTCAAGATCCATAATTATCTATAGTACATTATGAGCTTGTATTTACATTCTACCACATTGAACACATATTTATACTGTTTTGGTGATTTATAGACGATAATACCATTGCCCCAACATAAAAGTGTAAACTTCCCTCTGTCCATCATTGAATATCCACAACCCCTGAGTTAAAAATGTAAAACCTGAGTAAAATCATTATTATCCTCCACCAATTTTGTTTTGTAATTTTTTATATTGTGAAAAACTTTTTTTAAAAAATTTGGTCTAGGTGTCAAACAAAGAATCTAAAAAAAATATTTAAAAAACAAAAACAAAAGTTCTAATCGTTTAGAGGAAAAAGAGATCTCGTTGGATGATGTGTTATGTACGTTGTAGTATGAACGCATCGAATTGGACATAATAACATTGATAGATTTTAGAGATCTATAAAATGAAAACGAAATATCACCAAAGATTAATCGGAAACTCAATTCAAATCCAATACTAGTCAAGATAAGCAAGAGAGATATGCATATCTATTCAGCAACTAACACATGTTCATATGCATTTTGAAACACATGTTCATATGCATTTTGGTGTTCATAAATAGAAAGAAAATTTTAATAATCCTAAAACACAACGATCATATGCATATGGATTCATGAAAATACATGGAGTCCGTTTTTATACCTTGTCCATAATAATGTGTCCATACAAACATGTGCATATGGCCAAAATTGCGTTAATAAAAGCATTTTATCCTGAATCCAACGATTAGGGTAAAGAGAGAGAACAAAATCAGGGTTATTTGAGGAGATGAGGGTGGAGGAGGTGAAAAGGGTGTCTGATTTCTGAAGCCAAAAAATAACAACTTCTGTGAAATTTCAAATCACAATAGTAATAGTACATTTTCCTCTCCAGCTGTTGTTGGTCTTTGCAGGCGAAGCAGATGGAGAGTGGAGGATCAGAGTGGGGGCTTAGAACGAGGGAAAAAATTACCTTTTTCCACGGGAGTTTTTTTTGTTTACAAAATGAATGAAGCAAATAAAACCAGCTGTCTTATCTTCTCTTGTTTATACCAATGTTCAAAATTGTGTTAGGTGCTAGTCGGACGGTCGGGTCGGGCACCTAGCACATAACCAAAAAATCGAAGATTAATCGGAGATTAGTTTTGAATTTTTTTTTCTTTTTTTTGAATAAAAATAATATATAAATATATGTTTAGGTGAAAAATGCTAACTTCATTTTCACATAATCAATCAATTTTTTTTTGCGTTATTCTTATTGCATGATTTGCCTTAATGTTTGATGAAATTAACGCTTAAGAACGACAAAAACCAACAATATTAGGGTTTTTTGTAATATCTAGTGCAAATGTAATGGATCAAAGATTTGAACCATAACAAGTTAAAAGTCCTTGAAACACACACCACATTTTTTTGGGCAATATGTAGACTACATTAAAAAAATTGAAGAAAATGGCTAAAAATTAGTTGATTAAAAACGTTATTGTAGAAAGAAGTTTTGAATTCTCATGTTTTATCGAAATTATAAAAGCTCAATAGTGTTCTTTTTAAGAAAACTAGAAAAGTTAAGACACCAGCAAATGACCAAATCTAAATATATGAAAATTATTGGACAAAATGAATAAATCATATGGGCCTTTTTAAATAATCGATTGGCCCAAAGTCTCTTTTCCTTAGATCGGGTTCATATACCCTAAATTTGTTACCAATAATAAACCGGACACATATTAACAACAATGTAAGACACTAGGATTTAACCCGCGCTAATTATAGAATAGACAAAATTTTTAAAAAGAAATTGTTTTGAAATTTAAGAAAATTGTTTTTATCTGAATTTTATAATATAGCTAACTACTGATTATAGATAAAGCTGTTAATTTGTAATCATTTGTCTATTTAATCCGTTTTGCATTGAACTGAAATATTATTCGGGCTAACCTGCAAAAACTTATAATCTTAAAAACATAACTCTAATATGCATCGTTAAATGACTCTAGTTTTTGTGGAGAGTCTACGAACTCTTAAAAAAATAGTTTTTTTGTGTCTAACTTTTTATAAAATTAGTAAAATATTTTTCAACTTGTGTTTTGATATATATTCAAATAAAATATAATAAATTATAGTGAAAAATATTGCAAGATTTTGAATAGATTTTTTTTTTGAATATATATGAATTAATTATTATTTTAAAATATATAGTATTAAAAATAATTAAGAAATGAAATAATAAATAACTTATTTAATGCAAAATATATATTTTCCATATTCTAATCAATAATTTTAAAAGACTATTATATCCTTTCCTATTTTAAGTATTCTTTGTTATTTATAATGGCATTTCATGTAATAACTTACAAAACAAAGTTCATTTTTAAAAATGTCTTCTTAAATAATATTATAGCGATGTGATTAAAATTATATATTTACTACTTCTTAAACTGCACTTGTTATGCTTAGATCACATCAAAATTAGATCACATAAACAATATGAATATCATCTTATTAGCAAAAAATCGTATCCACATATATAAAAACACAAATACTAACCGTTCATGAAGTACTAAATTAAAACCCAAAAGATAAGATGAACATCAACCTAACCAAATTAAAAATTGATATTAAAAAAAAAATTGAAGTACAAAAAAAAAAAATCAACACGAAATTTTATAACAAAATATTAATCAAACAAACAAAATATTTAACCATCCAAACCTACCTATAATAGAAAAACACAAGATTTAAGGATTAATATTACAAACCTAAACAAGTAAAATAGATATGTTCCAAACTCGTGATTAAAGATATGCAAAACGCATAATAGTGAGTATATCAATTATAACTGATTAAAAAGCCTACATTATATTTTTTTTAAAAGAGTACCATTACAACAAAAAAAAACTACACTTACATGTACATGAAAGCTTTAACTTTCTTATCAGCCATATTAAACAGAAATCAGAAACACTAAAGAGACGAACTAAGAGTGATAAAATATCGATGAATTACATGTCTCTCTCGGCTTTAACTATCTCTCTCTTTAAATTCATAATTTAGATCTCCCTTCAAGGGATGTTCGTGAAGTGGTACCTCTACTTTTTCCATGCTGATTTGCTTACCCCCCAAATCCATAATTATGTTCATATTCTATATCATGTTCATATCATGTTCTATTACAAAATATCATGTTCCATAATTATATAATATTTTTACTAAACAGCGGAAATGGCGTATCATGTTCTACTACAAAATGCTCAGGATCCATAATTATATAATATTTTTTTGAACAGCGGAAATGGCGTATCATATTCAACTACAAAATGCATGTGAAACCGTAATAAATGTTCAAGATACTGATATATTATGGTTTTTACCTCTGTCATGATATAAGTCTGTTTTATAAATTTTTTTTACTATTTTGTAGTGTTTTAGAGTCTTTTAAAAATTTAAGCATGTTCGGAGCATAATTGGATATATTGGAGCTTTCTAGAGCATTTTGGAGCAAAGCAGAAGTTCGTGTAGCTGAGTACCCGATTTGAAGCTTCGGTATCAATCGATACTGACTAGTATCGGTCGATACTCACTGCAGCAAGACACGATCGCGACTTTTCCAAGAGTTGAAGAATTGCAAAATTGCCCATAAGTTTTTATTATTTACAAGAAGCCCCAAAATGTGATTTAGGTTATTTATTAAGATTTTACAGCCACTTTGATGGCTATGCTTTATTTTACTTTGGTTTTGTGAGAGAGCTTTTGAAGGGAGACAAGTCTGAAACTCTGTTCGTCCGAGAGAAGATTTCGAACCCTCTTGTTACTCTTTCTTATTATTTATTCAGTCATGTTTATTGCTTCAATTTCCATGTCTGAGTAGATCTCTTGTTAGGTTTGGGGTTCTCATAAGGGATTTCTTTGAATGCTAGGTTGATTAGTTGTTTAGTGTTCATAATCTGAATTAGTTATTCACCATAGGTTGTTTTCAAAGCTAATTCTATATTGATCACCTAAACTTAGATCTTAGGATAATTGATTAGATACGCGAGTGCGATTAATTACCTGATAGAACTTAGGGTGAACAAAATAACTATTCGCAAAGAGATTTGGTTTAGTTGTTTTGTGAATAAATCAAACTTGAACTAAAAGCTGGTTTAGACTTTAGGATTCGCAAAGAGATTTGGAATTCTAGGATTTAGGCTTAGATAATTCTCGCAACGAGAGTTGGTTAATTATACCTTAGTGATTTGTGTTCAAGAACCGTACGCAACCTGAACCCTGATTAATTAGTTTGTCTGCATTCATTGATTTCCTGAGAAATACCATGAACCTATCTTTCTCCCATCGAACTTACAACTTGTTTAATTTACGTACTTGCTTTTAATTTCATTGATCACTTAGCTTAATTCTCTTCTATATAATCTATTTTGTGTTTCTGTGAGTTCTTGTGTTCGACCCCTACATATACTACAACAACTGCTTTAGTACTTATAGGGTATTAATTTGAGCATATCAAATTTGGTGCCGTTGCCGGGGACTCAATTCGCCATTAGATTTTAGTTTGAGAATTTCGACTAAGTTCGTCGGTATCGATCGATACTACCCAGTGTCGGTCGATACTCATCGTTTTCTTTTCGTGATTATTGATCGACACCACCCAGTGTCGGTCGATACTCATCGTATTGCCGTGTTACTTACGTTCTTGACTTTTGTTTTCAGGTGTATGCCTATTCTTGAAACCAGAAGGACTAAGAGCACTCAGCTAGTTGAACTGTCATTGGAGCATCTAACACTTGTGGAACGCACAAACAGGAGAGCAAAGATGAACAACAATCAAATGGTTTTGGTTCAAGATGAAGCTGGTGCTTACAGAGACCAAGATGGTCAGTTGTGAATGCGAGAGGACAACGATTGGATGGAGAGGGGAACATCGTTCCACCTGCTCCTGTTGTCGAAGAGATTGTCGCTGGGAACGCGAATGCAGGGAATGATGTGGTTAATCGTGGTAGAACGATTGGTGAGTACAATAGACCTGATCAGTTCTATGCCAATCGATCAACGATTCGCCCTCCACCTTTTCAGAGGAATGACTTTGAGCTGAAACCTGCATACTTCACTCTTTTGGGTTAGCACCCTTTTCATGGTCTTTCTCATGAACACCCTATGGATCACATTGAGAAGTTTGAAGATTTGGTTACAAGCATCAAGAGGAATGGAGTATCCTATGATTACCTCTTTTGTAAAATCTTCCCATACTCTCTTGGTGGGGATGCAGCCTATTGGTTAAAGAAGTTACCAGCTGGGTCACTGACTACTTGGGAAGAGACTAAGAATACATTCCTGAAAAATTTCTATGATGATACACGATTCGAGGAGCTCAGGAACAAGATCTCCCAGTTTTCTCAAGGACCTACTAAGGCGTTCAAGGCTGATTGGACGAGATTCAGATCATACCAGAGAGATTGTCCACATCACGGGTACTCTGATGTTCAGTTGTTGGGTCTTTTCGTCAGAGGGATTGATTGGAGGCACCAGATGGCTTTAGATGCTCCAAGCAATGGAAATTTCAACACCATGTATCTTGAGGACGCTTATGTGCTGATTGAGAATTTTGCATATAGCAATAGCACCAAGAATGCATATTTTGAGCGCAAGAGGTAGGCTGGTGGCATGGAGAGTTCACAGATTGCTGAAGTTCAGGCTAAGTTACATTTCATGCATAATCTTCTGATGGGCAAGACAACAAAAGCTGTTCACTTTGCTGAAGATGTTGAGGTATTCAATGAGGATGAAGTAGAGGATGTTAACTATATTGGTGGTTCTGGTTTTCAAGGTCAGAGGAATCAATTCAGCAACAACCGAAACTTCAACAACAATTCTCAGCAAGGAGGGTCGAATCAATTCGGCCAGAAAACATCTCAGAACAGTGGGTATACCATGAACTATGGAAATTCATCTTATCAGCCTATACCCGCTAAGCTCTCAGTTAGCAAGATCGAATCTATGTTTGAACAGCTGGTTCAAGGACAGCAGCAGATCACAGTGGATCTCAATGGAAAGATAGACGCTTTGTACAAGGATCTGAGTGGAAGGATCGATGCCCTCAATACTCATCAGAAGATGCGGAAACGCAGGTAGCTCAGACTACAACAGCTGTCAAGGGAAAGATGGCTCATTCACAGAACAAACACGTCAATGCAATCACCTTAAGAGTTGTAGGAAATTTCGAAAACCCTGTCGAAGGTGATTCCGAACCTGATTTGTCGGTATCGACCGACACCACTGCAAGTATCGATCGACACCAACCTTGTATCGGTCGACACCCCTCGCAGGCTGAACCAGAGATTGCGAAGAAACCGTAGGTGATTGAGGAACGTGCTTACAAGCCTAAGATGCCATATCCTAGACCACCTAGACATCTCATGAAACCCATCATTGTAGAGAAGTTGCTCGCTTTCGAGAAGATGGTAAGGAGGATTCCCCATACTATGTCTTTTGACGAAGCCTTTGAGAATCGCCCTTTGGATTGTTACTTCCGAAATTGCAGAGAAACTAGGAAGAGATCAGGGCAATCTTCATCAAGGCAGGAAACACACCACCACCGATGAAGCAGTTGACTAAGAGCGAAGACCCATGAAAATTTTATGTTCCATGCTCTATCTCTGGAGTTGAATTCAAAGAGTCTCTCGTTGACTCGGGGGCGAGCGTCATGTCAAGGGCAATTGCAGAGAGATTGGGAGCTGATATCCAATATAACAAGACACCTATTACATTCGCGAACTCTTCCACGTCGGTTCCATACAGTACAATCCCTGATTTGATGGTTAAAGTAGGAGACTGTCTGGTTCCTACCGACTTTCAGGTTGTGGAGATCCATGCAAGGTCTAGTACGCCTTTGATTCTTGGAAGACCGTTCATGGCTACGGCTGGTGCAATTATGGACACGCCCAGTAAGAGAATTTCGTTCTCGTACATTGACGAACATGACTCCTACAAAGCCATTCCTGCTGGAAGAGCTCCCAAACACATCTCATGCATCACCGTTGGTGCATGAGAGACGTTGATGGTTGATCTTTTGGAAGAGCCTTATGATGAGCCAACTGTCATAGAAGTTCTAGATCATCCTCCTGTCATCACCAAGAAAGTCATCAAAAAGACGAAGGCAGAGAAGGAGGTGAAGAACATAAGAGTCGAGAGTGCTACACATGTAACCTTAATCCCTCAGAAGTGCGATGGAGATTCGATCGAATATAAGGTGAAATGCAAAGGGACCTCAAGATCATTTTCTAAGGCTATAGTTCTTCTTACTCTAGAGCTAAAAGAGAAAGGACGAGAAGTTGTGGAGAACATATTGAGCAGAACTCTGAAGCTGGTAATGTCAAGTTGTGGAGCCTGTTTTGCTGCAAGCTCTCATTCTTATCTTGACTGATCGTCCGTAAAGTCAAGCTCGTGACGTAAAACAAGCGCTGAGTGGGAGGCAACCCACTGGTAAGTCTGTACATATGAGTCTTCTATTTTTCTAGTTTTTGTTTGGTGTTTCGTTGTGTCACGTGAATCATATTCGGAGGTCCCGTATCGACTGATACTACTTGGTATCGGTCGATTGATATATCATGGTTCTTACCCTGTTTAGGCCATGATATAAGTCCACTTTATAGAGTCTTTATGCTATTTCGTAGTGTTTTAGAGTCTTTTACAGGTTATAGCACGTTTGGAGCATAATTGGAGATATTGGAGCTTTCTGGAAGATTCTGGAGCGAAGCAGAGATCCGTGTAGCTGAGACGTCGAAATCACATGAGTACCCGTCGAGGAAACAGAAGGATCGCGACTTATTGAAGAGTTGAAAAATTGCAGAATTGGCCTAGAAGACTTTAATATTTACAAGATGGCCCATAACGTGTTTTAGTTATATAATTAGGTTTTACAGCCACTTTTATGGCTAGGCTTTATTTTTCTATACTTTGATTTTACTTTTGGTTTTAGAGAGACAAGTCTGAATCTCCCTTCGTCCGAGATCAGATCTCAAAACCTTTCTGATTATTTTATTGATGATTTATTCAGTTATGTTGATTGTTTCATTAACCATGTCTGAGTAGATCCACTTTAGGTTTAGGGTTTTCTCTAAAGGATTTCTTTGAATGCTAGGTTAATTATCTGTTAGGATTCACCATCTGAATTAGTTCTTCACCATAGGTTGTTCTCAAAGCTAATTCTAGGTTGACGAATCTGAAACTTAGATCTTAGGATAATTGATTAGGCACGAGAATGCGATTAATTACCTGATAGAACCTTAGGTGAGCAAATTGATTATTCACAAAGATATTTGGTTTAATTGATTTGTGAACATATCAAACCTGAACTTTAAAGCTGATTTAGACTTTTGGATTCGCAAAGAGATTTGGAATACCTAGGATTTAGATTTAGATAGTTTTCGCAACGAGAGTTGGTTAGCTATATTTTAGTGATTTGAGTTCAAGAACCGTGCGTAATCTGAATCCTGTTAGTTAATTTAGCTGCATTCATTGATTTCCTGAGAAAAACCCTAGGCCTATATTTTTCTCCATTGATTTACAACACTTTTAATTGCGTACTTGTTTTCGTTTACATCTTTTGATTTAGCGTGTTTTGGATCTATATAATCTATTGTGTGTCTCTGTGAGTCCTTGAGTTCGACCCCTAACTATACTACAATAACTGCTTTAGTATCTGAATAGGGTATTAATTTGAGCATATCAAATTTGGCGCCGTTGCCGGGGAATCAATTCGCCATTAGATTTTAGCTAAGAAATTCGTCTAAATCGCGTAGTATCTATCGATACTCTGCTGGTATCAGTCGATACCTGACGTATATTTCAGTTACTTACGTTCTTTGTTTTTGTTTTCAGGTGCATGCCTAATCGAGAAACCAGAAGGAACAACAACGCTGAGCTAGTTGATCTGTCACTTGAGCAACTAGCACTTGTGGAACGCACAAACAAGAAAGCAAAGAAATCAGCTAAGATGAACAACAATCAGTTGGTTCGTGAGGCAGCTGGTGCTTACAGAGACCAAGAGGATCAGTTGTGCAATGAGCAAGGACAACGTCTGGATGGAGAGGGGATCGTCATACCACCTGCTCCTGTTGTCGCTGCGAATGTCGTTGGGAACGCGAGGAATGATGTGGTTAATCGTGGAAGGACGATTGGTGAGTACAACAGGTCTGACCAGTTTTTCGCCAATCGGTCAAAGATTCGTCCTCCTGCGTTTGAGAGGAATGACTTTGAGCTGAAGCCTGCTTACTTTGCTCTTGTGGGACAGTATCTCTTTCATGGTCTTCCTCATGAACATCCAATGGACCATGTAGAGAAGTTCGAGGACTTGGTCACTAGCATCAAGAGCAATGGAGTGTCCTACGACTATCTCTTCTGCAAGCTCTTCCCCTACTCTCTAGGTGGAGATGCGACCTACTGGCTGAGGCAGCTACGTCCTGGTTCGCTAACTACTTGGGAGGACACTAAGAGAGCCTTCCTGATCAACTTCTATGATGATGCACGATCTGAGGATATGAGGAATAAAATCTCCCAATTTTCTCAAGGACCTACTGAGGCGTTCAAGGCTGCTTGGACGAGATTCATATCGTACCAGAGAGATTGTCCACATCACGGATACTCTGATGTGCAGCTGCTGGGTATCTTCTTTAGAGAAGTAGATTGGAGGTATCAGATGGCTCTGGACGCTTTGAGCAATGGTAATTTCAACACCAGGTACCCTAAAGATGCTTATGTGTTGATTGAAAACTTTGCATCTAGCAGTAGCACCAAGAGCGCATACTTCGAGCGCAAGAAGCTGGCTGGTAACATGGATGGGTCACAGATCGCTGAAGTTAAAGCTCAGCTGGATTCTATGCACAGTCTTCTGCTGGGAAAGACAACAAAGGCCGTCCACTTTGCTGCTGAGAATGAAGTGGAAGATGTTAACTACATGAGTGGTTCTGGTTTTCAGGGTCAGCGATTTGGATACAACGCCAATCGAAACTTCACCAAAAATGCTCAGCAAGGAGGGTACCAATCCCCACCACCCAAAGCTCCTGAGAGTAAGATTGAGGCTATGCTTGAACAGCTTGTTCAAGGGCAGGAGAAGATTACGGTAACTTTCAATGGGAAGTTGGATGCTGTATAGACCGAATTAAGGGGAAGGATCGAGACTCTCAATACCAGTCACAAGATGCTTGAAACGCAAGTAGCTCAGACTGCAGCAAATGTCAAAGGGAAGATGGTTCAATCACACAATGAACACGTCAATGCAATCACCTCAAGTGCAGGGAGTTTCGAAGAGGATTCAGAAATTGCCAAGGCATCGATCGATACTCCCTTGTGTCGATCGATACCAGCTCAGACATATGCTCGAATGGATACAAGAACCCGTGTATCGATCGATACCCCATTGGTATCGGTCGATACTGAGGCGATTTCTGAGGAGACACCTGAGATGTTGACTGTGGTGCCTAAAGAAGTTGCGGAACGAGTCTATCTACCGAGGATACCTTACCCCAGAGCTGCTGGGAGAGCTAAGAAGGAGCTAGAGGACGCCATATGCAAGGCTATGCTAGATAAGCTGATTGTGAAGCTTCCCCTTGATGATGATAAATCTGTCAAAGACGATTCAAGAGCAAGCGTATCGATCGATACCCTACCTAGTATCGATCGATACCCCTCGTTGAACGAGCCAGAAATTGTGAAAACACCTGAGCTGATTGAAGAAAGAGTTCGCAAACCCAAGAACGTGAATCATGTTCCTAAACACCTCAGAGATCCTATCACTCCAAAGCAGCTGCGTGGCTTTGAGAAGAGGGTACGAATGATACCTCATTCGTTCACTTTTGAAGAAGCTCTAGAGGACTGGCCTCTGCTAAGTCACTTCAAAGATTGCAGAGAAACTGTGGAAGAGATTAAGGCACTCTTCATTAAGGCTAGAGGCGCAACACCTCCAATGAGACAGCTGACCCAAAGAGAAGATCCAGGGAAATTCGCGGTTCCATGCTCTATCTCTGGAGTTGATTTAAAAGAGTCTCTCGTTGACTCAGGGGCTAGTGTCAATGTCATGTCCAAGGCAATTGCAGAGAGATTGGGGGCTGATATTCGATCACCAGAGGTATCTATCACATTCGCAAACAACTCCACCTCGCTTCCACACGGTACTATCCATGGTTTGCTGGTCAAAGTAGGAGACTGTCTGGTGCCTACTAATTTTCAGGTTGTGGAGATGAGTGCAATATCTCGTATGCCTTTACTCCTGGGACGACCGTTTATGGCTACTGCTGGCGCAATCATAGACACGCCTAATAAGAGAATCTCTTTCTCTTACATTGACGGAGGGGTCTATTACGATGTCATTCCCCCTAGGAGTGCTCCCACACGTGTCTCTAGCATCGAGGTTGTCACAGGAGAGTCACTAGCAATTGATATTTTGGAAGAACCTCCTGATGAGCCTACTGTCACAGACGTTCCAGTTGAACCGCCCAGCGTCCCCAAGGAAGTTGTCAAGAAGGCTAAGGCAACAAAGACGAAGGCCAAGAGCAAGAAAATCGAGAGTCCCCATGTCACTTTAATCCCTCAGAAGAGTGATGGGAATTCGATTGAGTACAAGGTGAAGTGCAAAGGAGCCTCGAAACCATTCTCTAAGGCTAGAGTTCTTCTTACTTCGGAGCTGAAAGAGAAAGGAAAAGAGTTTGTAGAGGGTTTGTTGAGCAAAACTCTGAATATAGTAATGTCAAGTTGTGGAGCCTGTTTTGGTGCAAGCTCTCACTCTTATCCAGCCTGAAGGACGTTACAGTCAAGCTAATGACGTTAAACAAGCGCTTGGTGGGAGGCAACCCACTGGTGAGTCTGTTTTTTCTTTTTATTTTCGTTCGTTATGTGTTTGTGTCAGGATAAACAAGGAGCAAACTCGAAATCGCCTTAGTGTCGATCGATACCCCATTGGTATCGGTCGACACCAATCGCGATTGAGAAAGGTTCATGTCGATTTAAGCCTGGTATCGATCGATACCAGGCTGTGTGTCGATCGATACTCGATGTTCCAGCAAGGTAACTTCTTGTTTTTCCCAATTTTATTATGTTCTTTTGTTTTCTTTCACTGACTCTAGGCTAGATAACACTGGGGACAGTGTTGTTCAAGTCTGGGGGAGGTGTCTGCTGACATTGTTTTTGTTTTTCTTAGAGTCAGTCGTTTTATCGAGTCAAAATTGTTTTATTGAGTCAAAACTTGTTGGAGATGATGATCATGTGCTTGAACCTATTGATTTGATTTTGTTTTTGAGTGCACAATGTTACAGGATCAACTCTAGATCGACTAATAAAAAATCCAAAGACTGACCAGTTGACTAGAAAACATCCATGTCTCCAGCAGAGTTCTTCTGAAACCTGAGCCAAATTTCTGCACTTCATCAATGTGGTTAGTGTTTTTAGAGCTTGATTCATCATTCATATCTGATAAAGGAACCCATGTGTTTAGAGTTATGGTATCTCTTTCCCCTGTTATAAATTGATAAATAAGAGCATAAAAGATTGAATTGATTTTCTTCTGAGTAGAGGGTTAGGAAAATTTCCAGCGATCCCATTATTCTACTTAAGAGGGAATGATCACACAAAGGATTGGAAGCGAGGTTAGGATTTTCCTATGATGCCATTATTCACCTACATCCTTTGATACATTGAGAGGAAAAACCGGGGATTTGGTGGCAAACACCATCAATACTCGCATCTCATACCTTGATGTGTATATGCAAAAGCTGAAAATAAAAGAAAGAACATAATAAGAAATAAGTCTGGGGGAGAGAAATTGATACAAAAAGTGTGAAAAAGGGTGGTTCCTTGTCATGATATTGTCTAGTAAAGAATCTAGAAGGTTCTTGAACATAAGCTGCAGCGATGAAACTGGCGATGAGGGTCTTACTTGAACAAAGCTGTGGGATAATGTGTGGAGTCTGGGAAGGCTGCGAATGTCTACGGAGAAGTACATGGTGGTTAGATCAAAATCTGAGTAGGTGACATTTGGATGCTTGGGAAAAGGATCTCTGCGATGGTTCATGAACAGGTGAGTCTCCATGTTTTCAAACCTCTTTCTCTGGTTTAGTCTTCTATTTGCTTGAGGGCAAGCAAAGGCTAAATCTGGGGGAGTTGATATATCATGGTTTTTACCCTGTTTAGGCCATGATATAAGTCCGTTTTATAGAGTCTTTATGCTATTTCGTAGTGTTTTAGAGTCTTTTACATGTTATAGCACGTTTGGAGCATAATTGGAGATATTGGAGCTTTCTGGAAGATTCTGGAGCGAAGCAGAGATCCGTGTAGCTGAGAGGTCGAAATCACATGAGTACCCGTCGAGGAAACAGAAGGATCGCGACTTATTGAAGAGTTGAAGAATTGCAGAATTGGCCTAGAAAACTTTAATATTTACAAGATGGCGCAGAACGTGTTTTAGCTATATAATTAGGTTTTACAGCCACTTTTATGGCTAGGCTTTATTTTTATATACTTTGATTTTACTTTTGGTTTTAGAGAGACAAGTCTGAATCTCCCTTTGTCCGAGATTAGATCTCAAAACCTTTCTGATTATTTTATTAATGATTTATTCAGTTATGTTGATTGTTTCATTCACCATGTCTGAGTAGATCCACTTTAGGTTTAGGGTTTTCTCTAAATGATTTCTTTGAATGCTAGGTTGATTATCTGTTAAGATTCACCATCTGAATTAGTTCTTCACCATAGGTTGTTCTCAAAGCTAATTCTAGGTTGACGAATCTGGAACTTAGATCTTAGGATAATTGATTAGGCACGAGAGTGCGATTAATTACCTGATAGAACCTTAGGTGAGCAAATTGATTATTCGCAAAGAGATTTGGTTTAATTGATTTGTGAACATATCAAACCTGAACTTTAAAGCTGATTTAGACTTTAGGATTCGCAAAGAGATTTGGAATACCTAGGATTTAGATTTAGATAGTTTTTGCAACGAGAGTTGGTTAACTATATTTTAGTGATTTGAGTTCAAGAACCGTGCGTAATCTGAATCATGTTAGTTAATTTAGCTGCATTCATTGATTTCCTGAGAAAAACCCTGGGCCTATATTTTTCTCCATTGATTTTCAACACTTTTAATTGCATACTTGTTTTCATTTACATCTTTTGATTTAGCGTGTTTTGGATCTATATAATCTATTGTGTGTCTCTGTGAGTCCTTGAGTTCGACCCCTAGCTATACTGCGACAACTGCTTTAGTATCTGAATAGGGTATTAATTTGAGCATATCATCGATACCCATCGTTAAACATACACATTCTGGACCGACCTCCGTGTGGCGAGCAAATCATTCCATTCCCTCAGCATCGATCGACACCCAATGGTATCGATCGATACCCCACGCGCAGGTAAGTTCCTTTATAAACCCTACGGTTTTATTTTTTCGTTTGGCGGTTTAATTTCTAGGGTAAATTTCTGATGGGTTTAGGGTATAGAGTTTAGATTTTGAAGATTTCAAATAATTTAGGGTTTAATAACCATTAGTGTTACATACTAATAAGATAAAAAAATTCAAAACCAAAGAAAAGAAGTAATTTCTGATTTCGTAACAATCGATCGACGAACGAGTTCAAGCTTTCATAAAACCACATAGAACAAACATGTTTAAAACCACTTACGTGTTTGTGTAAGATTTTAATTAAAAACTAAAAATTATTTGATTCTTAAAAACATTTCAGAGAAAGTAGTTTTAATTTGTTACTTATTTATCAAGAACAAACATGTTCAAAATCCGTCAAATTTAGGATTATTACCCTAATCCGTCGGAAATCCATAGGAAATTTTTGAGGGATTTCCGACGGATTTAGTTTAATCACATCTTGATCGGTTTGGGGATCGGTTTCAAACCGATCCCACTTGTTAGTTTCAGTTTTCGCTGGGGGATTAAGTTTTAGCTAGAGATTATAAATTCCCTCGGAAATCCGTCGGAAATGTTCCGGCTAAAACTGAATTCTAAATCTCTTTGCGAATCCGACGGATTTCCGAGGAAATTTTTTCGTAGGTATCTCTCATATTCCAAAAGGTCGTCACAGTTTGTCAGAATATACATATGCAAGTGCCTTTGCTCCTCCTTTGATAGTCGTTGATCCTTACTTTTTCCACTTAGTCGTCCATTCTGATTAAATATATCGGGAAGATAGACAAGATAACTAGTTCTTTTCCCTCCATCATCATGCCGTGTGGGGCGGCTACTTTTTGTTTGGACTTGCGCTGGAAAGTAGTAGCCGGCTAAGTTGGAATTTTCTTCATTAATACTCCGTGCGATAATAGAACCCTCGACTCTAGTGATATGCTCAAATTAATACCCTAAATAGTACAAAAGCAGTTGCTGCAGTAAATCATGGGTCGAACACAAGAACTCAGTTATCACACAATAGATTATATAGATCCAAAATAAGCTAAATCAAAAGATGTAATTGAAAACAAGATTACAAGTAAAAGTGTTGTAAATTCAGTTGGAGGCAGATAGGTTCAGGGTATTTCTCAGGAAATCAATGAATGCAGCTAAATTAACTAACATGATTCAGATTAAGCACGGTTCTAGAACTCAAATCACTAAAGTACAATTAACCAAATCTCGTTGCGAACACTATCTAAATCTAAATCCTAGGAATTCCAAATCTCTTTGCGAATCCTAAAGTCTAAATCAGCTTTAAAGTTCAGGTTTGATATGTTCACAAATCAATTAGACCAAATCTCTTTGCGAATAATCAATTTGCTCACCTAGGTTCTATCAGGTAATTAATCGCACTCTCGTGCCTAATCAATTATCCTAAGATCTAAGTTCTAGGTGATCAATCTAGAATTAGATTTGAGAACAACCTAAGGTGAAGAACTAATTCAGATAGTGAATCCTAAACAGATAATCAACCTAGCATTCAAAGAAATCCCTATGAGAAAACCCCAAACATAACAGGTGATCTACTCAGACATGGAAATTGAATCAATAGACATGTTTAAATAAATACTCAATAAAATAAGAAAGAGTAACAAGATGTTTTGAGATCTGAATCTCGGACGAAGGGAAATTCAGACTTTGTCTCTCTCACCAAGTTCTCTCTTAAACCAAAACAAAAATAAAGCATAGCCTAAACAGATGGCTGAAAACCTAATTATATAGCTAATACACGTTCTGGGCCTTCTTGTAAATATTAAAGTCTTCTGGGCACTTTCGCAATTCTTCAAGTCTTGGAAAAACTCGCGGGTTGTGTTTGCTGCGATGAGTGTCGATCGATACCAGGGGGTATCGATCGATACTCGACGTGAATTCAGGTACTCAGCAACACGATCTTTAGCTTTGCTTCAAACTGCTCCAGAAAGCTCCAATATCTCCAATAATGCTCCCAACGTGCTATAACCTGTAAAAGACTCTAAAAGACTCCAAAATACTATAAAGACTCTATAAAAATGACTTATATCATGGCTTAAATAGGGTAAAAACCATGATATATCAACTCCCCCAGAATTAGCCTTTTGCTTGCCCTCAAGCAAATAGAAGACTAAACCGGAGAAAGAGGTTTGAAAACGCGGAGACTCAGCAACTTCGTCGCCCAAGCAGCCTTGTGCTCAATCTCCACTGGAAGGTGACATGCTTTCCCATACATCAAGTGGAAAGGTGTAGTACCCAGCGGTGTCTTGAAAGCAGTCATGTATGCCCATAGCGCATCATCCAACTTCGTAGACCAATCCTTCCTAGAAGCACTCACTGTCTTCTCCAAAATCTCCTTGATCTGCCTGTTGGAGACCTCGACTTGCCCACTTGTCTGAGGGTGATATGGAGTAGCTACACGATGGTTCACACCATACTTCTTCAACAACCTCTCGAAAACCTTGTTGATAAAGTGAGAGCCACCATCACTTATCACAATTCGAGGTACTCCAAAGCGAGGAAAAATGATGGTCTTAAACAGCTTAAGAACCACTGCAGAGTCATTTTTCTCACTAGCTATCGCTTACACCCATTTGGATACATAGTCCACAGCAACCAGGATGTAGTTTTTCTTGTGTGATGATGGAAAGGGACCCATAAAGTCGATGCCCCAGCAATCGAAAACTTCAACCTCAAGGATGAAATTTTGTGGCATCTCATGTCTCTTACTGATCTTCCCTCGCCTTTGACAAGCATCGCACTGTGAGACGAAAGCATGAGAATCCTTAAACATGGTAGGCCACAAGAAGCCTGCTTGAAGAGCCTTGGACACTGTCTTGAAAGTGGCAAAGTGTCCAGCATAGTCGGATCCATGGCAATGAAACAAAACACCTGGAACCTCTGATTCAGCAACGCATCTCCTGTATATACCATCAGAACAATGCTTGTACATGTAAGGTTTATCCCAAAAGAATCTCCTTATGTCGCGCATGAACTTCTTCTTGTCATACTTCTTGAGGTGTCTTGGCTCTGCATCTGCAGCGAGGTAATTGGCAATATCAGCGTACCATGGACTATCAAAATCGGCTGTAGCGACGAGATGGTTTTCAGAAACACCAGGATGATCAACAATGAAAACAGGTTCGGAATCGCCATGGTATCGACCGATACTAGCAGGGTATCGATCGATACTGAAACCTGCAACTCGTGAAAAGTGCTTATTCTCTGCGAGATTCATCTGAAACCCAGTTTCAATGAAATAAATGGCTTCCTCAGGTAGTTGATCATCAATAGGGACGTCTGCATCGATCCGCATTGGCGAGAGATGGTCAGCGACCCCGTTCTCTATGCCTTTCTTGTCCTTAACCTCGATGTCAAATCCTTGTAGCAAAAGAACCCAACGACAAAGACGAGGCTTGAGATCCTTGTTATTCATCAGATACTTGAGAGCAGCATGATCAGTATGAACAACCACCTTGCTCCCAATCAAGTAGGATCATAATTTCTCAAAGGAGAAGACAACTGCAAGTAGTTCCTTCTCTGTGGTGCTGTAATTCTTCTGCGCATCATCCAAAGTCCTGCTGGCATAGTAGATGACGTGCAGCTTCTTATCCTTTTTCTGACCCAGAACTGACCCAACAGCAAAGTCACTAGCATCGCACATGATCTCAAAAGGCAAAGTCCAATCAGG
The DNA here is from genome assembly GCA_030161315.1 of Eutrema japonicum. NCBI lineage: Eukaryota > Viridiplantae > Streptophyta > Magnoliopsida > Brassicales > Brassicaceae > Eutrema > Eutrema japonicum. The sequence goes on from BSQW01000001.1 coordinate 38,695,404, forward strand.
AGGTTGCACAATAGGAGCACTTACCAAAGCCTTTTTTATCTCCTCAAAGGCTGTAAGACAATCAGGTGTGAAATCAAATTTGATCTCCTTGCACAGTAAAGCAGTGAGTGGGCGTGCTATCTTGGAGAAATCCTTGATAAACCTCCTGTAAAACCCAGCATGACCAAGGAAACTCCGAATATCCTTCACAGAAGACGGTGGTTGGAGACTTGTCATGACCTGAATCTTGGCATTTTCAACTTCGATCCCAGCTTCAGAGACTTTGTGCCCAAGTACGATGCTATCCTGAACCATAAAATGACACTTTTCCCAATTAAGGACTAAGTTTTTCTCTTCACACCTCTGGAGCACCTTACACAAGTTAGCCAAACAGTCCTTGAATGATGATCCATATACTGAAAAATCATCCATGAAGACCTCCATGAAATCCTCAATCATGTCTGTGAAGATAGACATCATGCACCTCTGAAACGTGGCTGGAGCGTTACACAATCCAAATGGCATTCTCCTGTATGCGAATGTGCCATAGGGACATGTGAAAGTGGTCTTCCCTTGATCATCTGGATGGATAGGAATCTGGAAGAAACCTGAATATCCATCAAGGAAGCAGTAGTAGGGATGACTAGCCAACCTCTCCAACATCTGGTCAATGAATGGCAATGGGAAGTGATCTTTCCGTGTAGCTGCATTCAACTTCCTATAGTCAATGCACATTCGATGTCCAGTGATAGTCCTCGTAGGAATCATCTCATCCTTCTCATTCTTCACCACTGTAATCCCTCCTTTCTTAGGAACAACGTGCACTGGACTGACCTAAGAGCTATCTGAGATGGCATAGATAACTCCTGCATCTGAGAGTTTCATGACCTCTTTCTTAACCACTTCCTTCAGGTTCGGATTCAGCCTCCTTTGATGCTCAATTGAAGCCTTTGACTCGTCCTCAAGATGAATCCTATGCATGCACAGGTCCGGTGATATACCTGAAATATCATCAAGAGAATAGCCAAGAGCTTTGCGATACTTGCGCAGCTTGCTTAGCAGTAAGGTAACCTCTGCGTTGTTCAAAGAAGCATTAATGATTACTGGGAACGTGGAATTAGGACCAAGAAAACCATACCTCAGATTCGCAGGAAGTGGCTTGAGTTCCACTTTAGGAGCTTTCTCCTCGCTCCAATCTCCAAGCCCAGCAGCTTGCTTAGTTCTTTCGGCCAAATTTCTTTCTGGCCGCAGGGTATCGATCGATACTAGGTGAGTATCGATCGATACTGGCAGTGCTGTATCGAGCATCTTCCCGTATTCAGCAGCAGCATCATTCACATTAACCTCTGATTCAACCGAACAGACCAATGCCCTCTCCAATGGGTCCTCAGGATGCATCTCCAAGAAGTACTCCTCAGCAATATCACAGAAGGTATCAACGAAGAAAGTCTGTCTATCGATGGTTGGTCTCTTCATCATCTTCTCCATGTTAAAAGTCATGACCAACTCACCAATGTTAAGAGCTATCTTCCCATTCCTGCAATCAATCAGAGCACCAGCTGTTTCTAGGAATAGTCTTCCCAAGATGAGAGGATCTCTGGCTTCCGAATCATACTCCAAGACAATGAAATCAGTTGGGATTAAGCAATTCTCAATCTTAATCGGAACATCCTCGAGCAATCCTTCTGGAAGTCTAACTGAACGATCAGCGAGTATCAGCGAGATTCTAGTAGAAGTGAAGTTTGTCATTCCCATTCTCTTAGCCACCGAGTATGGCATGAGGTTGACACTTGAGCCAAGGTCACAAAGAGAACGCTTAAACCTGTCAGTAGCGATTGTGCAATCCAAGACAAAGCTCCCTGGATCTGGTAGTTTCGTTAGGATCATGTTGTTTAGGATTGCACTGCACTCATGAGTGATCATCAGACAACCGTCTTCAAGGTTCACATTGCTGGACACCATCTTCTTGACATATCTCCTGAAAGCTGCAGAAGTTTTGATAGCATCGATGAAGGGAAGTTCAACAACCAGCTTGTCCAAAATTTCCTTGCATCTAGTGTCCTCTACCTCCTTCTTAGTCTTCCCGAGAGCTCTAGGATAAGGTATCCTTGGTATGTAGACCCTCTCTGGTACCGCTTTAGGCTTCTCCTTCGTAACCTCAAGTACTGCATCGTTTTTAGGTTCGGTGTCGATCGATACAGGGGGGGTTTCGATCAATACACGGGATTTTGATTTTTCCCGTGTAAGAATTTTGATCGGTGTCGATCGATGCTGGGTAGTGTCGATCGATGCCTTGGCAATTTCAGTGTCTTCATCGTCAGACATCTCGAAATTTTCAGCAGTTTGGTATATTCTCGCTCCTAAAGTGACCTCTTTACCACTTCTCAAGGTAATGGCATTGATGTGTACCTTTGGGTTCTCTCCTTTTCCTGGAAGAAAACCTTATTGTCTTCTCGAACCTTCTGAAGTCTGAGCTACCTGAGTTTCCAGCTTCTTCTGACCAATACCAAGAGCGTCGATCATTTCACTCAGATCTTTGTACATGGCGTCCATCTTACCGTTGAAGGTTACTGTGATCTGCTGCTGTCCTTGAACAAGTGTTTCAAGCATGGCCTCAATCTTGTTCTCTGATGTTTTAGCAGTCACAGGTTCGTAAGAAGGACTTCCGTAGTTCCTGGTGTAACCGCTGTTTTGGGCAGGTTTCTGGTTGAATCCTCCTTGCTGGAAGTTGTTGTTGAAGCTCCGATTGTTGTTGAATTGGTTCCTCTGTCCCTGAAAGCTAGAACCACCAATGTAGTTTACATCTTCTGATTCACCCTCGTTGAACACCTCAACATCTTCAGCAAAGTGAACGGCCTTTGTTGTCTTTCCCAGCAGAAGAATGTGCATAGAATCCAGCTGAGCCTTAACTTCAGCGATCTGCGACCCATCATGATTACCAGCCAGCTTCTTGCGCTCGAAATCTGCACTCTTGGTGCTTTTGCTAGATGCAAAGTTCTCAATCAACACATAAGCATCCTCATGATACCTGGTGTTGAAATTACCATTGCTTGAAGCGTCCAAAACCATCTGATATCTCCAATCTATCCCTCTGAAGAAGATACCCAGCAGCTGCACGTCAGAGTATCCGTGATGTGGAAAATATCTCTGATACGACCTGAATCTCGTCCAAGCAGCCTTGAACGCCTCAGTAGGTCCTTGAGAAAAGGTGGAGATCTTATTCCTCAGATCCTCAGATCGTGCCACTACAAGAAAACAGGGCTATTTCCGACGGTCAAATCCGTCGGAAATCCGTCGGAAAGGGTCTTTTCCGACGGATTTCCGACGGATTTAAGCTGTCGGTTACAGTTCGTCGGAAATGTGGTTTCCGTCGGAATCCGTCGGAAATTTCCGACGGATTTGTTCCGTCGGAACGCCGTCAGACATTTCCGACGGATTTCCGACCGCGTAAGTTCCGACGGATATTCGACGGACTTCCGACGGATACTCCGACGGATATTCAGTCGTAAATGCCGTCGGAACTCCGTCGGAAATTTCCGACGGATTTCCGACGGATATATTACCGACGGATTTCCGACGGATACTCCGACGGATATTCAGTCGTAAAGGCCGTCGGAAATCCGTCGGATATTTCCGACGGAGTACCGACGGATACTCCGACGGATATTCAGTCGTAAATGCCGTCGGAACTCCGTCGGAAATTTCCGACGGATGTCCGACGGATATATTACCGACGGATTTCCGACGGATATTCGACGGCGTTACGACGGATAATTTGATCGGAAGTTGTCTCGGAAGTCCGTCGGTTCTTCGTCGGAAATAGGTTCCGAAGGATTTACGACGGTAACTATAACGCCCCGACCACCCATACCTGTGGGCCCCATGCCTGCTCTCGGCCCGTGGGCCCCATGCCTTATCTCGGCCCGTGGGCCCCATGCCTTATCTAGGCCCGTGGGCCCCACCCTTGTCCGACGGCCGGTGCGTTAATCCGGGAGGCTTGTAATACTTGTTTACTGACCCTGCAATCACCACGTGATCTTTCCCCGTGTTTTGTCCTCACTCACACGATACCGCGAATAACTTCCCGGAATGTCACCCATCCTTAGACTACTCCAGCTCAAGCACGCTTAACTCTGGAGTTCTTTCGGGCAAGTGATCGGAAAAGCTAAGTGCACTTTGGTGTCATGGCTAGCCAAATCAATTCTTATAAGCCTCTCCGCATATACAAGAAATCGGGATGTTACAGTAACTTATTCCGACGGTTTTCCGACAGAATTGGTATTTTGAATTTTATTTAATTATTTATTTTTTGGAAATTTATATATTAAAATTATAGAAATTTGAAATATAAATTAAAAATAGAAATAATAAATATATAAATTCATTAAACAAAATTAAAAAAGTCATTACACATTAAAATAAAGTGTTAAAAAAAAAGCATTAAAAGCAAATATTTAAACGGTTGGAGAATCTCCGTCGTCGGGATTATTATCCCGAAACATATGCGGGAAGCATTTTTCCATCATCTTCTCCAAGCAGGAGAGCTTCTTGGTGGTAGTCTGTTGCTCCGTCCGTAGCTCTTCAACCTGCCGGTCACGGTCTATCACCGTTTGGGTGAGCCTCTCGATTTCTACCCGGTACTCCGAAGGATAACGAGGAAGCGAGGAAGAAGATTCCTGGGTCGGAAGGGTGCCTAACCCAGCGAATCGACCTTTCACTTGCCGGGTTTGCTGCGAATAATTAAAACCGATAATTAATAAATAACGAAAATAAAAAAAAAACGAAATGAAATTAAAACTTACCTCAAGTACAATCTGGTTTATCTCTTCCCGGGACAAAGCGGTCGAGGACGTCGATCCTTCGAGACTGAGCTGCGATGCTGATAGTTCACGATCCAGCTTCGTCTTCTTGCTCTTCTCGACAACATCCCGCATCCCCAAGTCCTGTATCTGACCGGTTTTCTTGTTGGTGTGTCTACTCTCGATGAGTTGAAGATAATCGGGTTCGGAACCAGATGCTCTCGCCTGCGAAAATTTGTTAAGTTAAATAAATAAAAAAAACAGAATTCACAATAAAAAATTTAAATTAAACTTACCATTTCCATCGCTTCCCGTTCGATGGTCTTTGCGCCCGCGTTGTGGATGTAGACCCCTTTCCCGCCTCGTTGGCTAGTTCTGTTCTTCGACTGTTGCTCGGAGGTCTTTTTCGTCGCAGGCCTACTCCAGTACTCACAGAAGCCTTTCCAGACGTCGTCGTCAAGGTCCTTCGGCTTGTCTTTGTTATGCTTCCACTTCTGTTTCCACTCGTACATGTGCTTCGAGTACGAGTTTGCGGCATACTTGTCGAAGGTGTCAATGACTTTCCGCGTATGATGAGAGTCCCACGTGAACTCTTGCTACAATATTTTAAAAAAATTTGTTACATATCAAAAAGAAAAATTGACAAAATGAAATTCAAAATAAATAATATATCAATAAAGAAAGTACCGCGAAAGTCCGGTGCCACACGTCTTTCTCCTCGGCAGGCATGTCGGAATACTTCTCGTACGGTTTGTCCAACATGTTGTGGAGCATCCGTAATATCGCCTTGTTGATCTGAGTCGACAGCTTAAACCTGAAAACATTATGAAAAGATATAAATATGTTAAGTTTAAAAATCTAAATAAATTGAAATAATGTACCAAAAATTTCTTACCAAGTGCCGTCCTCAAACTTCGGGTCGAGTCGAATGCAATGGCCCCGGTTAGGCTGCCGGACTAGCTCCTCGATCTCAATGTGGCTCCGAGCAGCGGATTGCTGGGAATCTGGGATGTGAGTTCCCGAGCTCGTTGGTCCCGGAGGAGGCGTACACCGAGAACTCCGAGAACGGCGTCCTTGGTTGCCGCCTCCCAACTGAAGAACATCGTCGTGATCCCTGCGGAAAACGGTAAAATTGTTAGTAAATTAACAATAAATTCAAAAGTTCCGGAAAAAAATTTAGGAAAAATTCAAATTATCCGGAAATTCACAGTTTCCGAAAAATTCAAAGTTTACTAAAAATTCAAATATTTCAAAAAATTACAAAATTTGCTAAAATATTTTAAAATCAGTTTTAATATATAAAAATATTTAGAAAACGTTTTATTACTATAAAAAATATTTAAAACGATTTTATTTCTAAAATAATATTTGAAAAAGGTTTGTATTATTAAAAAAATATTTTAACATCAACTTAAATATATAGAAATATATTAAAAACGTTTTTATTAGTTATAAAATATTACAAAGGATTTTAATATATACACATATTATAAAAACGTTTTTCAAATTAAAAAAATATTTTAACAATTTTTTAAATATATAGAAATATTTGAAAAACGTTTTTATTAGTTATAAAATATTATAAAGGATTTTAATATATACACATATTATAAAAACGTTTTTCAAATTTAAAAAATATTTTAAGATCAACTTAAATATTATGAAAACGTTTTTATTACTTAACAAATATATTAAAAACGTTTTTAATATATAAAAATATTGTCTAAACGTTTTTATTACTTAAACAATATTTTAAAAACGATTTTAATATATACATATATTTTTAAACAATATCTAGATCTAACAATTCTAAATCAACAATCTAAACACATAAACCATAACACTAATATTATTCTAAATAACAAATTCTATTATAACCACTTAACAATTCACATTTTCGATCAAAATTCTAACAACCTAACTAATATATTCCCTAAAACTAAATTGATATAAAACAAAATTAAAGGAATTGATTAAACTTACATGGTTTTGTTGGAGAAGAATTGAGGAATTGAAGAAGAGGAGTTGATGAATTGAAGATAAAAACTGAAATTGTGAAGTAGAAGAAGATAAGAGGGAGAAGAAGAGATTTTCGATTAGAGAAATTTTGAGAGAAGAGGAAGAAGAAGCGACGGAAGAGAGAGAGGAAGAAGAGAGAAATAAGAAAAAAACTTACGTTTCTTCGATATAATTCGATGGCCGTCGGAAATCCGTCGGAAATCCGTCGGATTTCGAAAAATAATTTCATTTACGCGGTTGATATTCCCGCGGTCTCGAAAATATCTAAATCCGTCGGAAATCCGTCGGAAATTTCCGACGGATTTCCGACGGATTGGAGAAGATAAGGACTCAGTCAACATGCACGTGTCTAATTTTTCGCATCCGTCGGAAATCCGTCGGAAATTTCCGACGGATTTCCGACGGATAAGGTATATTCCTTGCATGTTTTTCGATTGGTCAGTCAACAAACACGTGTCTATTTTTCATATCCGTCGGAAATCCGTCGGAAATTTCCGACGGATTTCCGACGGATTTAGGGTATATTTGGGGTTTAGGGTTTAGGGTTTCTTTATATGATTTAGGGACATGTTATTTACATGTTTCATTCAATAAATATATTAAGTTCATCAATATTAAAGGGTTTGCATTAGTTTAAAAATTATACAACATCAAAACATATCGTTTCACATAAATCAACTATATCTTATACTATAACTTATACAAACACTTCCATCAAAAATTTTAAAATCTATATAACACATTTTCTTGATATATATACAAGGTTAACCTATTTTATATACATCATACAAGTGTTTGTAAACTTTTGCCACAAAAAAAAAACCTATACCCTATACCCTAAACAAGATTTTTAAATATCCGTCGGAAATCCGTCGGAAATTTCCGACGGATTTAGTTGAATCTGGGTTATATCCGAGGGATCGATTTTTTAGCCGATGCAACTCAATCCGTCGGAAATCCGTCGGAAATTTCCGACGGATTTCCGACGGATTGAGTTGCATCGGCTAAAAAATCGATCCCTCGGATATAACCCAGGTTTTATCCGAGGCAGCTAAATCCGTCGGAAAGCCGTCGGAAATTTCCGACGGATTTTCGACGGATATTTAAAAATCTTGTTTAGGGTATAGTGTATAGGTTTTTTTTGTGGAAAAAGTTTACAAACACTTGTATGATGTATATAAAAAGGTAACCTTGTATATACATCAAGAAAATGTGTTATATAGAATTTATATAGAAGTTATAATATTTTTTTTGTTGCCAAATTACAATTTTGTTACACTTAATCAAATGTCTAACTTTATAAAACTTCGACATAACTGATATATTACACATTACACTTCTAGTTCAAATATATGTACATATTTTACGGTGCAAATTTTATAATTAAAACTACTGTCAATCCGATGATGAGTAATCTGATTCTCCTGAATCGGAAGGTTCCCCAAATTCGTCAAATTCTTCTTCTGAATCCTCAAATACTCGATCGTCTGACTGTATGGTGAAATCAACGACAAGGTCGACCTCAAGGGAATGCTCGATTGAACCCCCAAGCTCTGCTTCTCGAGGGAGATGAATTGTTAAATGTTCCATAACATCAAAGAATGAAGGAGGAAATATCTTCTCCAAATTGCAAAGGATTACAGGTATATTAGCCCCAAGATTGCGGATACCGTCTGATGTAAGAGAGCGAGAACATATATCTCGGAAAAATGCACCAATCCCTGCAATATATGGATAACAAATGAATAATTAAATAATGAAGTATATATTGTATAAAGTAGTAAATAAATAATTTCATGATTGTACCTGCAATTGCTTCGTGGACATTACGTGGTAGAAGACATGCAAAGGCAAATGGAAGGAGGCGCTGCATCACCACATGACAATCATGACTCTTCATCCCAGTAAACTTCCCTTCTCCATGATCAACGCAGTTCCGAAGGTTAGATGCGTATCCGTCCGGGAATCTAACACTTTCGGTAATCCAGTCAAAAAACTCGGCCTTTGAAGGTTCATCGAAACGAAAAGCCGGGACCGGAGGCTTCCCGTTCCCTGTCACATGTAGTGCTCTACGAGAACAAATGTCTGGCAAGTCCAATCTAGACTTCAGATTGTCCTTCGTCTTCCCTTTGACATTGAGAACGGTGTTCATAATGTTGTCGAAAAAATTCTTCTCAATGTGCATGACATCCAGATTATGCCTCAAAAGATGGTTCTTCCAATAAGGCAAATCCCAGAAAATGCTCCTCTTGTGCCAATTATGAACGTTGCCACAACCATCAACAGGATGATGTCCGTTACCACCACAATCAACGGTCCTCTCTGCACCAAAATCTCTGAACTGAGTCAACAAATACTCACCATCTAACTCAGGAGGAGGACCGTCAAATACTTTCCGGTTCTTCCTAAACAATGTGGTGCTCCGACGATAAGGATGATCGCTAGGTAGGTATCGCCTATGACAATCAAACCAAGACGTTTTCCGTCCGTGCTTCAATTGGAACGCATCAGTGTTATCTTGACAGTACGGGCACGATAACCTTCCGTGCGTTGTCCATCCTGATAACATGCCATATGCTGGAAAATCGCTAATAGTCCACAAAAGTACCGACCGCATGATGAAATTTTGGTGACAAGAAACATCAAACGCTTCAATACCTTGGTCCCATAACATTCGCAGCTCATAAATCAATGGTTGCAAAAACACATCAAGTGATCTCTTCGGATGCTCTGGTCCAGGAACGAGAATGCTAAGGAACAAGAACTCCCTTCGCATGCACAAAGATGGCGGCAAATTGTAAGGTGTTACAATTACTGGCCACAAAGAATATTTTCTGCCGTGCTTCCCAAAAGGGCTGAAACCATCGGTACATAATCCAAGGTATACGTTCCTTGCCTCAAACGCAAAGCTGGGATAAATGGATTGAAAATGTTTCCATGCTCCTGCATCTGACGGATGGGCGATTTGTCCATCTGTTGTATGCTCTGCATGCCATCTCATTGCTCCTGCTGTGCGCTCTGACTGATATAACCTTTTCAATCTCTCTATTAACGGTAAATACCACATCCGTTTATATGGCACTGGCACTCTTCCACCTGTTTCCTTATACCGAGGTTTGCGACAAAAACGACATGTCGTACGATCTGCGTCCTCTCTCCAGTAGAGCATACAGTTGTCTATGCATACATCTATCATTTGATACGGCAATCCTAGACCTTGAACAAGTTTCTGTATCTCATAGTATGATGCCGGTGCAAGATTATCTTCTGGCAAAATTTCTTTCACAAAATCAGCGATTGCATCCACGCACTCCTCACTCAAATTGAAATCCGTCTTTATACCCATCATCCTTGTTGCAGTTGATAAAGGGGAATGTTCACCTCTACACCCATCATATAACGGATGTTTAGCAGCGTCTAACATATCAAAAAATCTTCGAGCTTCTAAATTAGGTTCTTCTCCCCTATCTCCATACTCAGCAACCGATGGTATATTTTCACGATATGCATCGTTCACCATCTGAACATGACCTACCGTACTTTGTTCTTCCATTGCGGGTTCTTCTAAGCTAGTGTTATCCCCAATATAATGTTCACTAGTACTAGCATAATTATCCACCATTGTATCATTTTCTCCATGATAATACCAAATCTTGTAACCCGACATAAACCCATGACAATACAAGTGTGACCATACTTCATCTATCACGATAAATCTACGATTCCCACAATTGGTACAAGGGCAATAGATTTTACCGGTTTTTTTTGCTTTCTTCTGCATACCCACAAATGCCATGAATTCCTGTAGACCTTTTTTGAATTCCTCCGTAACTAGGCCCGTGTCCGGAATTTGATGAGGCTTGTCCATCCATGATCGAAAATAATTATAAGGATTTGAAGAAGACATTTTCGTAAGGAATTAGATAACAGAGATTTTTTTTGGTTGTGCTTATAAATGAAGCGTGGAAACGTTTTTATAAGGAAAATTTTGTCCTTTTCCGACGGATTTCCGACGGATTTCCGACGGATATAAAGCAGATATTATCGATGTCGGCAACCATTTCGGCATCTGTCGGATATCCGTCGGACATCCGTCGGATATCCGTCGGAAATCCATCGGAAATCCGCGACGGATGAACGTCGTCGGAAATCCGTCGGCAGTATGTCGGCAGCGTCAAAAAGTCGTCGGAAATCCGTCGGAAAGTGTCCGACGGATTATTGTCGTCGGAAATCCGTCGGAATTTCCGACGGATTTTCGACGGGTTAATATTTCCGACGGATTTCCGACGGATGTCCGACGGATGAGAAGTTAGTCGGAAATCCGTCGGAAATTTCCGACGGAATTATTGCCGTCGGAATTTCCGTCGGATTTCCACCTGTTTTCTTGTAGTGTGCATCATCATAGAAGTTAATCAGGAAGGCCCTCTTAGTGTCCTCCCAAGTAGTCAGCGATCCAGGAGGCAGCTGCCTCAGCCAGTAAGTCGCGTCTCCACCTAGAGAGTAGGGGAAAAGCTTGCAGAAGAGATAGTCATAGGACACTCCATTGCTCTTGATGCTAGTGACCAGGTACTCGAACTTCTCCACATGATCCATCGGATGCTCATGAGGAAGACCATGAAAGAGATGCTGTCCCACAAGAGTGTAGTAAGCAGGTTTCAGCTCAAAGTCATTCCTCTCAGACGCAGGAGGACGAATCGCTGACCGATTGGCGAAAAAGTGATCCAACCTGTTGTACTCACCAATCGTTCTTCCACGATTAACCACAGGATTCCTCACGTTCCCAGCGACATTCTCAGCGACATTCTCAGCGACAACAGGAGCAGGTGGAATGACTATCCCCTCTCCTTCTAGACGTTGTCCTTGCTCATTGCACAACCGACCCTCTTGGTCTCTGTAAGCACCAGCTGTATCACGAACCAACCCCAATTGATTGTTGTTCATCTTAGCTGATTTCTTTGCTTTCATGTTCGTGCGTTCCACGAGTGCTAGCTGTTCCAGTGATAGATCAACTAGCGGAGTGCTCTTTTTGCTTCTGGTTTCAAGATTATGCATGCACCTGAAATCAAAAGTAAAGAGCGTAAGTTACTGAAATTGATGACGGGTATCGACCGATACTCAAGGGTATCGATCGATACTCGGGCGATTTAGACGAATTTCTTAGCTAAAATCTAATGGCGAATTTAGTCCCCGGCAACGGCGCCAAATTTGATATGCTCAAATTAATACCCTAAATAGTACTAAAGCAGTTGCTGCAGTAAATCAGGGGTCGAACACAAGAACTCAGTTATCACACAATAGATTATATAGATCTAAAATAAGCTAAATCAAAAGATGTAATTGAAAACAAGATTGCAAGTAAAAGTGTTGTAAATTCAGTTGGAGGCAGATAGGTTCAGGGTATTTCTCAGGAAATCAATGAATGCAGTTAAATTAACTAACATGATTCAGATTAAGCACGGTTCTAGAGCTCAAATCACTAAAGTATAATTAACCAACTCTTGTTGCGAAAACTATCTAAATCTAAATCCTAGGAATTCCAAATCTCTTTGCGAATCCTAAAGTCTAAATCAGCTTTAAAGTTCAGGTTTGATATGTTCACAAATCAATTAGACCAAATCTCTTTGCGAATAATCAATTTGCTCACCTAGGTTCTATCAGGTAATTAATCGCACTCTCGTGCCTAATCAATTATCCTAAGATCTAAGTTCTAGGTGATCAATCTATAATTAACTTTGAGAACAACCTAAGGTGAAGAACTAATTCAGATAGTGAATCCTAAACAGATAATCAACCTAGCATTCAAAGAAATCCCTATGAAAAAACCCCAAACCTAACAGGTGATCTACCCAGACATGGAAATTGAATCAATAGACATGTTTAAATAAATACTCAATAAAATAAGAAAGAGTAACAAGATGTTTTGAGATCTGAATCTCGGACGAAGGGAAATTCAGACTTTGTCTCTCTCACCAAGTTTTCTCTTAAACCAAAACAAAAATAAAGCATAGCCTAAACAGATGGCTGAAAACCTAATTATATAGCTAACACACGTTTTGGGCCTTCTTGTAAATATTAAAGTCTTCTGGGCACTTTTACAATTCTTCAAGTCTTGGAAAAACTCGCGGGTTGTATTTGCTGCGATGAGTGTCGATCGATACTCGACGTGAATTCAGGTACTCAGCAACACGATCTTTAGCTTTGCTTCAAACTGCTCCAGAAAGCTCCAATATCTCCAATAATGCTCCCAACGTGCTATAACCTGTAAAAGACTCTAAAAGACTCCAAAATACTATAAAGACTCTATAAAAAGGACTTATATCATGGCTTAAATAGGGTAAAAACCATGATATATCATCTAGCAAGATTTTTCACCTTCTTCTTTAGGTGGAACATATACCGCTCAAAAAGGTACATCCATCGGTATTGAACCGGCCCACCAAGTGCTGGTTCTCGAGGGAGATGAATAGGAAGATGTTCCATAACATCAAAAAAGGCAGGAGGAAATATTTTCTCGATGTTGCAAAGGAGAACCGGTATGTTTTCCCCCCAGATTTCAGATTTTGGCTGATGTAAGTGATCTCGTACATAGATCCCGGAAGAAAGCATCGATCCCTGCATATATAGTAGACATACACAATTAAATAACATATAATGATCACAAATAAAAATATGGTAACATACGTAATAGTGTAAATGTATGTACCTGCAATAGCTCCATGAACGTTTATAGGAAAAAACCTTCAAATGCAAATGGAAGGAGGCGTTGCATAATGACAATCATGACTGTTCATCCCAGAAAACTTTCCTTCTGAACTATCAACGCAATTACGAATGTTAGATGCGTATCCGTCTAGGAATTTGAAATTGTGCTTAATCCAATCGAAGAACCCCTCCTTTGAAGTCGCATCCATCCGGAAAGCAGGGGGCAGTGATTTCCCGTTCGCCATTACATGTAACTCCTTGCATGAACAAATATCTGGCACGTCTAATCTGGCCTTCAAATTATCTTTCGTCTTTCCTTGCACATTTAGAACAGTGTTCATGATGTTGTCGAAAAAGTTCTTTTCAATGTGCATCACATCTAGATTATGGCGCATCAAATGGTCCTTCCAATATGGCAAATCCCAGAAAATACTATTCTTTTCCCAATTGTGGTACTCGCAACAACCGTCAACGGGATAATGCCCATTACCCCAGCATGAAACTGTCCTCTCAGCACCAAAATCTCTCAACTGAGTCATAATATAATTTCCATCTAACTCAGGAAGGGGACCATCAAGTTGTGGAGCCTGTTTTGCTACAGCTCTCAGTCTTATCTTGACTGATCGTCCGTAAAGTCAAGCTCGTGACGTAAAACAAGCTCTGAGTGGGAGGCAACCCACTGGTAAGTCTGTACATATGAGTCTTCTATTTTTCTAGTTTTTGTTTTGTGTTTCGTTGTGTCACGTGAATCAGATTCGGAGGTCCCGTATCGACTGATACTACTTGATATCGGTCGATACCCGTCGTTAAACGTACACATTCTGGACCGACCTCCGTGTGGCGAGCAAATCATTACATTCCCTCAGCATTGATCGACACCCACTGGTATCGATCGATACCCCGAGCGCAGGTAAGTTCCCTTATAAACCCTACGGTTTTATTTTTTCGTTTGGCGGTTTTATTTCTAGGGTAAATTTCTGATGTGTTTAGGGTATAGAGTTTAGATTTTGAAGATTTCAAACAATTTAGGGTTTAATAACTAATAAGAAAAAAATTCAAAACCAAAGAAAATAAGTAATTCCGGATTTCGTAACAATCGATCGACGAACGAGTTCAAGCTTTCATAAAACCACATAGAACAAACATGTTTAAAACCACTTACGTGTTTGTGTAAAATTTTAATTAAAAACTAAAAAATGTTTGATTCTTAAAAACATTTCAGAGAAAGTAGTTTTAATTTGTTACTTATTTATCAAGAACAAACATGTTCAAAATCCGTCAAATTTGAGGATTATTACCCCAATCCGTCGGAAATCCCTAGGAAATTTTGAGGGATTTCCGAAGGATTTAGTTTAATCACATCTTGATCGGTTTGGGGATCGGTTTCAAACCGATCCCACTTGTTAGTTTCAGTTTTCGCCGGGGGATTAAGTTTTAGCCAGAGATTATAAATTCCCTCGGAAATCCGTCGGAAATGTTCCGGCTAAAACTGAATTCTAAATCTCTTTGCGAATCCGACATATTTCCGGCTAAAATGTTTCCATGCTTCTGCATCTGAGGGATGCGCAATCTCTCCATCTGAGTTATGTTCTGCATGCCATCTCAGAGGCCATGCCGTGCGCTCAGGTTGATATAACCTCTTCAACCTATCAGCTATGGGAAAATACCACATCCGTTTAACTGGAAGAGGCACTCTGCCACCTGTATCATGATACCGAGGTTTGTGACAAAAGCGACACTTCAACTGGTTTTCATCCTTTTTTCAGTAGATCAAACAATTGCTGATGCATACATCTATCATCTTATATGGTAATTCAAGACCAGCTACAATCTTTTGAATCTTGTAGTATGAAGCCGGTGAAATATCATCTTCCGGTAAGATATCTCTCACAAAATCATCTATCGCATCAAAATCAGCTTGCAGTTGATACAGGCGATATTCTATCTCTACATCCTTTGTATAATGTCTAAGCATCTAGCATATCAATAAACTTCTGCGATTCTAAATTTGGTTCCTTTATCCTGTTACCATCCTCAACATGATACGATGCTATGTTTTCACGAAACACATAATTCACCATCTGAACAGTACCTGCGTTTACATATACTTCTGGTGTAGGTTCCTCTAACCTACCCGAAGTACTACCAAACCTATCCGATGTGCTACCATAATATTGCACCATTTAATCAGTTTCTCCGTGGGTATACCAAATCTTGTAACCATGCATAAATCCAGTCCTATATAAGTGTTTCCACACTTCTCTAACAGAGACTAATCTATGATTCCGGCATTTAGTACAAGGACGATACATTTTACCGTATTCCGATGTCATGCTATTGTTTGATGCAAAGTTCATGAACTCCTCCACACCTTGTGCGAACTCATCCATCAATTCCCCCGTCGTGGGATCACGCGGAGGTTTGTCCATCCACGATCGAAAATAAGACATTGTGTACTTTTTTTTGCTGAGTGTATGTTGTGAATTAGGGGGATAAATATTTATAGAGAAATATTCAGCGACTTTCCGACGGATTTCCGACTGATTTAACGGCTACTACAACATATACATTAACATATATATATCCGTCAGAAATCAGTCGGAAACAAGTGGGATCGGTTTGAAACCGATCCCCAAACCGATCAAGATTTGCTAAAACTGAATCCGTCGGAAATCCTTCGGATATCCCTCGGAAATGTTTCACCAATTTTTGACGACCTTGGATCATTCGGAATTTTCCGACCAATTTCCGAGGGAATACCGGCAAATATAAATTCGTCAGAATTTCGTCGGAAAATTCCGACGGCCATGAATCCGTCATAATTTTTTGATCGATTTCTGAGGAATTTATAATTGCCGGTATTCCTTCAGGAATCCGTCAAAAATTTCCGACGGATTCATGGCCGTCGAAAATGTCGTCGGAAATAACAGTGTTTTTTTTGTTGTGGTATATTCCAAATTATTATTTTTTTGTCAAGCCATTCAAACATCTTGCAATAAATCAAACATTAAACATAATTATTTTTATTTTTGTCCAAAACGAAAAAACATAATTATATTATTGAATCTCAAGTTCTCAACCATAGGATTATTTTTGACACAATCGAAGCTAAAAAACAGTATTAGTAATCAGAATGGGAGACTATTTTCAAACCTTGATAAGTAAAGGCTGACATAACTTTTGATATTTAGCTTCTACAAATCTCTTCTACACACACACACAAAAATTGCTTCTCTTTCATCATATTAGTTCTGCCAAGTTAAAAGGAAAATGAATAAAAAATCATCATATTCCACAAAATCCCATCAGGACGAACTCCAACTAATTCAGTCCAAATGCTCATACAAAATAAAAAAGCTGGTAGCAGACTATAGCAAAACAGTACTCCGGGCACTACCAACCAAAAGAAACATTTGCATATAGACGGATACATTTTTCTTCGATTTTCTCCTATGTCGTCTCAAAAACTCCCTCCTCCATCATCCTCGTTAACGTTAAGAGCTACAACGCTAGAAATTTCCCATTGATAAACTCATTTAAAAGCTAACAGCATTTCCATATGCTTATCTCAGCAAGAGCAAGCAAATACCGAAAAGTTTTGATCTTGCAATCAAGGAAAGTCCATGAATCTATGAAGCTAGAATTGAAATTCTCTAACAATTTAGAAAAGTATTAAGAGGAATTACCCAAACGTATGAGAAAAAGAGTTAGTGTGAGGACTCACAAAACCTTCATCCGATAACAACTATGTTTCTTCCTCTTTTACATTTCCAAAGTTTTGTCTACAATCTATCTCTTGCATCTTCATAAACTTAAATACTGTAGAAATATGGGCTTTGTGTTATTGGATTTAATTCTTTGGGCTAGGGTACAAGGCCCATATATCTGATCAGAAATATATATACTTTCCTAAGGTTTTACAAACTGGTCGTGGAATTAAGAAAGACTTGAGAGAAGGAAAAAACAGAGAGATAGAGCCACGATTAAGAGGTTCTAGGTCATCGGTCTTCTTCAAGCTAGAGGTGTCATCTTCTGTGCTTCATCACATTACGTCTTTGAGCTGAGGTATGTAGTTCTGGTTTCTTTCTCTTTGTGGTACCTGAAACAAATAGAAAGATAGACGTGAGACAGAAGAAAGCTTAATTCCTTGTAAACACTTGATTGTTCTAGTGGATCATTGACAGTACCGTCTCTCCCTAAATATATCGAAAGAAAACTGGATTAACAACTTTCTTGTATCTTATTTGAATCAACAACAAACAAAATGTGTCAAGGTGAATTGATCGTGTTTAACTTAATTCATATTAGCTAAGGTTGAGGTTGAATTCGATATTAAAACCTCACAAGTGGTATCAGACCACCGGGTTTAAGCAGAGGATACAGTTTCAATTTCTGATATGTGATTGGTGTTGTTTCAGGGAAGTTCCAGGTTATTCAATCAAGTGTGCCACATCGAGAAAGTCTGAATCATGGAACCAACTCATGGTAAAATTGAGGTGGAGAAGTTTGATGGTAAATGAGACTTTGGAATGTGAAAATTCAAGATGCTTATGGCTCTTGAAAATCTGGGGTTAGATTCTGCGATCAACGAAGAAGAATCTAGTGCAACATCTAACAAAAATAAAGAAAAAGAAGCTGAAGCAGATTCTAAGACTGTTCTGTCTCCGGTAGATCCAATGATAAAGGAGAAGGATAAAAAGGCAAAGAACTTGATATTAACTAGTCTTAGCAATCTTGTCTTGCGAAAAGTTATGAAACAAACCACAGCTCTAGGTGTGTGGAAAGCTATAGAAAGGGATTACCAGACAAAGACCTTACCAAATCGTATCTATTTGAAGCAAAGATTTGCCAGTTTCAAGATGGAAGAGCACAAAAACATAGAGGAGAATCTTGATGTGTTTCTTATACTGTAGGATGATTTGGAAAGGTTGGACATAACTATGAGTGATGAGGATCAAGCGGTTCAAGTTTTATCTAGCTTACCTAATCAGTTTGACTCACTTGTTCACTCTCAAATACGGCAACAGAAAACAGACTCTCACGTTGAATGAAGTGGTGACTTCAGCATATGCCAAGGAAGTTGAGCTAAAAGAAAAAGGGCTCCTAGGAAAGGCAAAGTCACGTGCAGACGTTCTGATTGCAAGTAGAGAAAGGTCCGGAAAGAGGAGTACATGTCAGTACAAGGGTATATCCAAGAGCAAAGACACAAGGTCGAAGTCTAAACCAAAGAATCAGCCAAAACCTAGAGAATGTTAGATATGCGGAAAAGATGGACATTACAAGAACGAGTGTCCTGAGATGAAGAACTGGAAACAAGAATCTGCAAATGTAGCTCAAGAAAAAGAGGAACCTATGATCTTAACAGCAAGTATACAAGACACCGTGGGTGATTGATTCTTGGTGTACATTCCACATTACACCAAATAAAGATGTCTTGTTTGACTTCAAAGAGTTTGACTTCAAAGAGTTTGACAATAGAAAGGTGATGATGTGTAACAATACCCACAGTGGGGAAACTTAAGATCATAAACTCAGAAGGAGCTACTGTGATATTAAATGATGTAAGATACATGCCAACAATGGGCAAAATCTCATCTGTTATGGCCAGTTAGAAAAGAACGGGTGTGAATATGAAGGGAAAGACTTCATAGTTACTTTCTACAAAAAATGCCAGAAAGTGATTTCAGGAAAATATGAGAACGGGATGTACTATTTGCAGGGAACAGTTGTGAGAGGGAAAACATTTGTGGTCAGAACTGAAGTCAATCTGACAAACATATGGCATTCAAGGTTAGGACACATGAGTCTTAAAAACATTAATCTTTTGGTCAAAGGAGGTTATCTAGACTCAAAAGAATTCCACACCTTAGATTTCTGTGAAAAGTGTGTGTTTGGTAAGTCTCACAAGCAGAGTTTTCCAGAAGACAAACACACGACTACAAGTATTTTAGAATACATTCATAGTGATCTATGGGGCTCAATGTCAAACAAGCCAAGCATGTCTGGGTGTAGATACTTTCTTACATTCTTTAATAATTACTCAAGGAAAGTTTGGATCAGGTTCCTAAAGAATAAAGATGAAGTGTTTAAGAATTTTTCAGAGTGGAAAGCACTTGTGGAAAATCAGAAAAGTAAGAAGATAAAGTGTCTAAAGACTGATAATGGGTTAGAGTTCTGCAACAATCAGATGGATAAGCTATGTCAAAGCTCAGGGATTAAAAGGCATAGAACTTGCACTTATACTCCACAACAAAATGGAGTATCTAGGATGAATATGACAATAGCTAAGAAGATCATGTGTATATTAGCAGAAACATGAATGGAAAAGAAATTATGGGCTGAGGAAGCTCCTACTGCAGTTTATCTCATAAACAGATCACCAAATGCATCATTGAAGTTCAAGATTCTTGAAGAGGTCTTGTCAAAATCAAAGGTTGATTACAATCATCTCAGAAGGTTTGGTTGTGTTGCATATGTTCATGTAATACAAGATAAGATGAGTCCAAGAGCTGTTAAAGAGATTTTCATGGGATATCCACATGGTACTGAAGGTTACATTGGTATGGATACCAGAAGATGGGAAATGTACTAACAGCAGGAATGTAGTCTGATGAGGAAAATATGTATAATGAACAAGATCAGAAGGAAGTAACTAAATCTAAGAAGAAGAAAGTTACTTTCAGAGCTGGGTTGATTCAAGGGCCAACTCCAAATGGTTCAGTTCAAGAATTCACTGGTCAAGGTGGAGAAGTTTCAGGAAGTACAAATTATGCTGGTCAAGGTGGAGATACTTCAAAAAATTCAGAATCTGAGGAAGAACATGAAGATCAGAATGAACAAGAGTCTACTGATGATTATTTGATGGCAATAGACAGAGTGAAGAACTAGGGCTGGGAATTTGGGTTAACCGAACCGATCGGGTTATTCGGTTTTCCAGTTAGTTCGGATTTTGAAAATCCTGCCGAAATTAACCGAATTTCGGTTCGGTTATCGGTTCTCAAATATTTTAAATTTTACCGAAATAAACCGAAAATTTCGGTATGTGCCAATTTTGTGTTATTTTGTTGTGTAATAATTGGCCCATTATTAGATGGGCTAAAATCAAAATTTTAAAAAGATCCAGATGTTTAAAAAAAAAACTCCATCTAAACTAACCTAAAAATTTGGAAACAACAAAAAAAACTTTGATCAAACCTATGACTATCAACGGCGACGGCTCTTTAATGGGCTTCACCGGCTCGACAACGGTTCGACGTGGTGACAGAGATTCAAACGGAGAAGCTCGGTCAAGGCAGAGAAGATGGGTTGAGACGGTGAAGACGACGACGGCGGCACGACAATGGTTGTTTTGAAAACAGATTTCTCTGGGTTTAGGATCGAAGATAGTAAGTTTAAAGGGAAATAACGAAGAAGAAGAACAAAGATAAAGATCGAAGAAGATGAAGATCGAAGATGCAGATCGAAAAAGAAGAACAAGAACAAAAATGGAAGAAGGAAAAGAGACGGAGGCGTTGGATAGAGTAATAGTTTTAGGGTTTTGATTTTTTTGGTAAACCGTTCGGTTGCCGATCGGTTCTACTCTAATAACCGAATCCAAACCGAAATTTTTATCCAAGGCCTAAGAAGAACTATCAAACCACCATCCATGTTTGAAGATTCTGATTTTTTGGCTTATGCTTTATCTAGTGCTGAAAAAGCATAGAGATAGATGAACCTAAGTCAGTTGCAGAAGCTAGAAGTAAAGACTGGAAGAATGGAAGAAGTGGAAACAGGCTATGGTAGAGGAAAAACAATATCTAGACAATAACGAAGCTTTTAAGATTGTCCCTAAGACGAGAAAGCATAAGATAGTTGGGTGTAAATGGAACTTCAAATTAAAGGAGGGTATTCGAGGTGTTGAAGAGCCTAGATACAAGGCTAAGGGATTTACACAGGTTGAAGGAGTGGATTACAACGAACTATTTGCTCCTGTAGTTAAGCATGTTTCAATTAGAATCATGTTGTCAGTTGTGGTAAATTTCGATCTGGAATTGGAGCAACTAGATGTGAAGACTACTTTCTTACATGGTACACTTGATGAAGTCATTTACATGAGTCAGCCAAAAGGTTTTATAGAGAAGGGAAATGAAGTCAAGGTGTGTCTTCTTAAGAAATCTCTATATGGTTTGAAACAATCCCTTAGACAATGGAATCAGAAGTTTGATGAATTCATGAAGTCAATGGAGTTTCAAAGGAGGACTAGGGATCCATGTGTTTACACTAAGGGATCTGTATTGATGATATGTTATATCTTTACTACATGTTGATGACATGCTTATGGCAGCAAAGGATATGGAGAAGATTAAAGTTTTGAAGGCAAGCTTAAGTACAAAGTTTGAGATGAAAGATCTAGGATCAGCAACTAGAATCCTTGCAAGGCTGTTGTAACACCAAGTTATCACATGAAAGATATCTTAAGCAGGTTATAAGAACTTTTAACATGGAAGATTGCAAGGCTGTTGTAACACCAAGTAATTCACAGTTTAAGCTTAAGATGTTGACACAGAAAGAGCTAATAACAGAGAGTAGATTGATGGATTCAGTTCCCTATGCTAGTGCAGTAGGGAATCTGATGTACGCTATAATAGGCTCAAGGCGTGATCTAGCATTTGCCATCAGATTGGTTAGTAGATTCATAGCAAATCCAGGAAGAACTCATTGGGCTGCGGTAGAGTGGATTTTGAGGTACTTAAAGGGAGCTACAGGAGTGTCTTACTTTTACAAAATCAGAAAAATTTGAAATTGAGGGATTTTGTGATTCAGATTACGCTACAGACCTGGACAGAAGAAAGTCAATATCTAGCTATGTTTTCAAAGTTGATGGCAATACGGTAAGTTGGAGATAATGTCTACAACAAGTAGTTGCATTATCTACTACGGAAGGAAGCAGAGTATGTCTCTACCAGAGTCTACAAATGAAGGAATCTAGCTTAAGGGATTATGCAGTGAATTGGGGTTTAAAGAAGACTATTTTAAACTTGACTGTGATTCACAAAGTGCTATATGCTTAGCAAAGAACAATGTGAATCATGACAGAACAAAACATGTCGACACCAAGTATCATTTTATCAAGGATATAATCGATGAAGGTTCAGAACAAAACCTGTCGACACCAAGTATCAGTTTATCAAAGATATAATCGATGAAGGTTCAGTCAAGATTTTGAAGGCTCACACTACCAATAATCCAGCAGACATGCTCACGAAAAGCTTACCTGGAAACACGTTTGAGAAGTTCCTGGCGCTTCTCAATGTTATTCCTAAGTTGTTTTCAGGACGTCTTGAGATTCTCTTGTCGATTTGGCATCTCGCAAAGACATAAGATATTGAAAGAAATCAGTATCGGGAAAGAAGAAATCGACAAAAGCTTCAGGTGGTAAAATCTGGAAATAGAGAGCTGGGTTTATTGATTCACCATCTCAAAAGAAAAGGAGAAGACATGGGTTTTTGAAAACAATTTGTCATATCAAGGGAATCGATGGAGAAAAAGGAAAATATTTCAAATAGTCAAATTTGAAATAAAAGCATCAGATGTTTAGGTATATTACCTGACATTCACGATGTATATTTGAAATCTATGGAGTCTTCAAAAATCTGTAAAACAACAAAGGTGAAGCTGATGATTTCAGAGATAATTGCAAATCGCAGAAGAAGAAACTGAAATAACATCACGGACAAGCGGTGGATGTTGGGGTTTCGAGTTACCTGGGCTTGCAGGCTTAGAGGTGTCGTTTAAGACGGCAGCAACCAGCGGTTGTGAAGTCGGAATCGCGGCGGCTCACTATCAAAACGGCGGAAGGATCGAAGATAAGTCGACGTATCTAAGATTTGGAAGGCCGACGGTGAAAGTTCGTGACCCTGGCCGGCGCTGGTCTAAACGGCGGCAGAAGCAGTCTCCACCGGCGGTGAAGTCGAAGGAGGAGCGATCCCACTAGAACACGGCGAGACAAGAGAAGCTTTAGGGTATCTCGCGGTTGAGGTAAATCGATCAGGTGGAGATACATAAACTATGGCGGCAAAGAATAGCCGGAATTTGCAAATGGGTTTGATCTAGGTTGGGTTGAAATCGGGAACGACATCGGGAAGAAGAGGATAAAAGAGGAGATGGGTCATTTGCACACCAAAGCCCAAGGTGGAAATTTGTGGAAATATGGGATTTATGTTATTGGATTTAATTATTTGGGCTAGGGTACAAGGCCCACATATCTGATCAGAAATATATATACTCTCCTAAGGTTTTACAAACTGGTCGTGGAATTAAGAAAGACTTGAGAGAAGGGAAAAACAGAGAGATAGAGCCACGGTTAAGAGGTTCTAGGTCATCGGTCTTTTTCAAGTTAGAGGTGTCATCTTCAGTGCTTCATCACGTTACGTCTTTGAGCTGAGGTCTGTAGTTCTGGTTTTTTTCTCTTTGTGGTACCTGAAACAAATAAAAAGATAGACGTGAGGATATACGTGAGACATAAGAAAGCTTAATTCCTTGTAAACACTTGAGTGTTCTAGCGAATCGTTGAGAGTACCTGTGGAAGATGGTTCGTCTGTCTACAAATGGGCTTAGACTCAATAGCTAAACCCAATAGATTATGGGCCAGGAAATGTCGAGGCCCAAAAGAGGGTTAGTTACAAATAGAACGTTAGACGGAAGAGAAACAAAAATCCTAACAAACTTTCTTGTTCTTCTCCGTTGTAACGCTCTCGCCATTGTAGAGCAAAAGAAAGCTCCTGTAAACCCAGAAAGAAAAAAGAGTCAGTGAATTCCGGGAAAGGATCCTGAAGAGAGATGTACCCAGGATTTTGGGGAACTCTATAATCTTGTGTGTTCTTATTGCTTTCTCCTTAAACCTTTCTTAAAGAGTGATTCGCGACACTTGAGAGAGAGACAAAGAGAGAGAGAGTATTCGACTAACCAGAGAATCGGGACGCTGAACAAAGGTGGATTTGCAACAAGTGGTATCAGAGCTCTCAGGTTAGAGAGATCAAAGGAAGATCCACAAAGTGTTCACAAAAGAAACAGGAAGGAAGACTTACAGTCATAATAGAGGAGGGAGGTTGCATCTGAGCTTCACGGAACCTTGGTGAAATCAAAAGGCGACCCCTACAATCTGTTGGTTTTGAGCACGATTCAAAAGCTCAGGGAGTATTTCTGATCTAGAGTGCAATCTTAATACATACCTTTTATTTCCAGATCATCTTCATCTTGCTTAGTAGTGTGATTCTTGTGACACATTGTGACCCTGTGATCTATCTAAGTTGTGGTTGATCTTTCCTTTGCCTGTAGGTGAAAGAAAAGAACACAGGTTAATCAACAAAGATGGATCCAACCCCAGGAAAATTCGAGATGGAGAAATTTGATGGAAAAGGTGATTTCGGTATGTGGAAATACAAGTTGCTTGGTCAGTTGGAAATTCAAGGATTACTGTCTGTTCTACAAGAAGATACTACCAAGCCAGTATCGGGAAAGGATGGGGAAGCAGCAGAAGTAAAGGTGGATCCAAGGAAGGCAGAAAAGGCTATAAGGGTTAGGAGTCTCTTGGGTACATGCTTGAGTGACACTATCCTGCGAAAGATAATGAATGAGCCATCTGCTCTTGATATGTGGAAGGCACTTGAAAGAGACTATCAAACAAAATCGCTGCCAAATAGAATCTACCTGAAACAGATGTTTGCTAGCTACAAGATGGAGGAAAGCAAGACCATTGAAGAAAATTTGGACTCATTCTTGAAACTAATCAACGAGCTTGCCAGTCTTGACGTCAAGATATCCGATGAAGATCAAGCCATTCAAGTTCTATCAGGACTACCACCTCTATATGAAACATTGGTGCACACACTCAAGTATGGGATGGGAAAGGATACGTTGACATTGCGGGAAGTAACTACTTCAAGCTATGCAAAGGAGGTGGAGCTGAGACAAAAGGGGCTGTTGAATAAGGGAAAACCAAGTTCAGAGGGTCTGTATGTTGAGAAAAGGGGCAGATCTGAGAAAAGGAATGATCAAAGAAACAATGGAAAGGGCAAAGGCAACAATAGGGACAGGTCAAAGTCTAAGGACCCAAAGTCCAAAGCCTGCTAGGTCTGTGGTGATGAGAACCACTGGAAAAGGGACTGCCCACAGAGAAAGAAGAATGGTCAACAAACCAGACCTCAAAATTCCGCAAATGTGGCAGCAACACTACCAGAACCTATAGATTTGACAGCTAGTCTCATTGTCTCTGAAGATCAATGGGTACTGGATTCAGGGTGTACATTTCACATAACACCAAGAAAGGACATGCTGTCAGACCTAGTAGAATTTGAAGGAAACAAGGTCCTTATGGGAAACAACACGTATTGCATGGTTAAAGGAATGGGTAAAATTACCATTGAAAACGCAGATGGTTCTGTAGTGACTCTAAAGGATGTACGGTATATTCCAGAAATGGGGAGGAACCTTATATCTTATGGTCAGTTAGAGAAATCTGGGTGCACATACAGTGGAGAAGATTACAAGGTTCGATTCTACAAAGGAAACCAGACTGTACTGACTGGAAAATATCAGCATGGCCTCTACTATCTTCAGGGAAATGTTAGACCAGCACAAGCAAATGTTGCCAAGAGCTCATCAGACATGACAAGTATATGGCACAAGAGATTAGCACATCTAAATCAAAAATCTATGGCAACACTGGCCAGGAAAGGTTTTCTGAAACAAGGAGATGTGAAAGATCTGGGATTTTGTGAGGCTTGTGCACTTGGAAAGTCACATAAACAAAGCTTCCCAAAGGCAAAGCATACTACTAAAGGGATTCTTGAGTATGTGTACTCTGACTTGTGGGGTTCACCAAACGTAACCCCAAGTATGTCAGGAGCTCAATATTTCATCACCTTCATTGATGACTTCTCAAAGAAAGTATGGATCTATTTCCAAAGAACAAAGGATGAAGCTTTTCAAAGATTTGCAGACTGGAAAGTACTGGTTGAGAATCAAACCGGGAAGAAACTGAAATGTTTAAGGACTGATAATGGTTTGGAATTCTGTAACACAAGGTTTGACAGACTGTGTACTGATTCTGGAGTTAAGAGACATAAAACATGTCCTTATACACCTCAACAAAATGGGGTTTCTGAAAGGATGAATCGTACCATAATGGATAAGGTGAGGAGCATGCTGTCAGAGACAGGATTGAAGGGAGAGTTTTGGGCTGAGGCTGCTTCTACGGCTGTGTACATCATCAACATGTCACCATCGGCATCAATCAACTTTGAAGTTCCAGAGGCTATCTGGACAGGAAGTAATCCAGAGTACAGTCATCTGAGAAGCTTTGGTTGTGTAGCATACGTTCATACAATTAGAGACAAGATAAGTGCAAGGGCTACTAAAGGAATCTTTCTAGGGTATGGACAAGGAACTAAAGGGTACAGGGTATGGTTTTTGGATGATCAGAAAGTTGTAATCAGCAAGGATGTGGTGTTTCATGAAGAAATGTTGTTCAAAGACATAAGCACAAAAGAGAACAACAAAAATAAGACCAAGGAAAGGGGGCCTAATAGGAGAGTGACATTCAAGAATGACTTGGAAGAAGTACTAGGTGAAGGAGAGTTACCAGGAGAGACTTCAATTACAGGTGGAGCAGATTCAGAAAGTGAACCATCAGAACAGGGACAGAGTGAAAGATCAAGTTCTTCTGAGGCTGATACTGATGCAGGGACTGAGACAGAACCTGAAACAGGATCTGAAACTGAAGACGGGGCAGAGGTTGAAACAGAAGACTTGGGTGACTATCTCCTAGCCAGAGATCGTGTCAGAAGGGAAACTAAGCCACCATCAAAATTTGAAGATGCAGATTTTCTGGCATATGCTTTATCAAGTGCTGAAATGATAAACTTTGAAGAGCCAAAGTCCTTTATGGAAGCTCAGAAAAGTAGGAACAAGGATCTATGGAACGCAGCTAGTGATGAGGAGATGGATTCTCTTAACAGGAATGGTACTTGGGATTTGACTAAGAGACCGGAAAAGCATAAAGTAATAGGGTGCAAATGGATTTATAAGCTCAAGCCAGGAATACCAGGGGTTGAAGCACCAAGGTATAAAGCTAGGTTGGTGGCAACGGGGTTTGCTCAAATAGAAGGGATTGATTATAATGAAGTCTTTGCACCCGTAGTCAAGCATGTCTCTATAAGACTGCTTCTATCAGCTGTGGTCTACCAGGATATGGAACTAGAACAGCTTGATGTCAAGACTGCTTTTCTACATGGAGTCCTACAGGAAAGGATCTACATGAGTCAACCAGAGGGCTATGAACAGAAGGGTAAAGAGGATCAGGTTTGTCTACTTAAAAAGTCTTTGTATGGCTTAAAGCAATCTCCAAGGGAATGGAACTACAGGTTTCATACTTTTATGTTCAGACAATAGTATAAGAGAAGTGATTACGATCCGTGTGTCTACCTTAAAGGAAATAATTTGGATGACATGGTCTACTTGCTCTTATACGTTGATGACATGTTAATAGCATCAAAAGGTATATGTGTTATTAACAAGTTAAAAGATCTTCTAAAATCAGAATTTGAGATGAAAGACTTAGGGGCTGCAAGGAAGATTCTGGGTATGGATATCTTCAGGGATAGAAGACAAGGAGTTTTGAAGCTGTCACAGAGTGATTACTTAGTTAAAGTTCTAAAGACATTCAACATGTGGGACAGCAGAACAGTCCAAACTCCATTGGGTCCTCAGTTTAAACTACAGAGTCTAAGTGATCAGCAAGAATTGGAACAGTCAAGGGTGATGAACAACATACCTTACGCAAGTGCTGTGGGAAGCCTGATGTACGCTATGGTTGGCTCCAGGCCTGATCTAGCTTATGCAGTAGGGTTAGTTTGCAGATTTATGGGAAGACCTGGCAAAGATCATTGGTTAGCAGTGCAATGGATCATGAGGTACATAAAGGGAGCTAAAGATATAGACTTAGCTTTTACGAAAGGAGCAGACTTCAGGATAATAGGATATTGCGACTCGGACTTTGCCTCGGATTTGGATAGGCGCAGGTCCATTACAGGCTATGTCTTCACAGTCGGCGGCAACACCATCAGCTGGAAATCAATACTCCAAAAGGTAGTAGCGTTATCTACAACAGAAGCAGAATATATGTCGTTATCTGTATCAGTCAGAGAAGTTCTGTGGTTAAGAGGGATTTGTGAAGAAATGGGATTTAAGCAGGATGCAGTAGTGATAAATTGCGATTCGCAAAGTGCAATCTATCTAGCTAAAAACTACATGCATCATGAAAGGACGAAGCATGTCGCGGTTAAGTATCACTTCATTCGAGACATCATAGCAGATGGAGATGTTCAGGTTATCAAGATACATACATCGATAAATCCGGCGGATATGCTTACTAAAGTCTTACCTGGAGAGAAATTCGAAGGGTGCTTGAAGACCCTAAAGATTATTGGCTCCTGAAGGAGTCGTCGGTGGTCGTCTCCGGGAACAAGGAGATGACGAAGGGATTTCGAGGAAGTGAAAGCGGAGCTAGCTGGTTTCTGGACCATAAGAAGTGAAGCTGGAGACGATTGAAAGGTTCGTCAAGTACCGGGATCGGAATTCACGAAAGTTTGTCGAACTTTCAGATTAAGGTTGATGAGACACGAACCAAGGTGGAGTTTTGTGGAAGATGGTTCGTCTGTCTACAAATGGGCTTAGACTCAATAGCTAAACCCAATAGATTATGGGCCAGGAAATGTCGAGGCCCAAAAGAGGGTTAGTTACAAATAGAACGTTAGACGGAAGAGAAACAAAAATCCTAACAAACTTTCTTGTTCTTCTCCGTTGTAACGCTCTCGCCATTGTAGAGCAAAAGAAAGCTCCTGTAAACCCAGAAAGAAAAAAGAGTCAGTGAATTCCGGGAAAGGATCCTGAAGAGAGATGTACCCAGGATTTTGGGGAACTCTGTAATCTTGTGTGTTCTTATTGCTTTCTCCTTAAACCTTTCTTAAAGAGTGATTCGCGACACTTGAGAGAGAGACAAAGAGAGAGAGAGAGTATTCGACTAACCAGAGAATCGGGACGCTGAACAAAGGTGGATTTGCAACAGTACCGTCTCTCCCCAGATGTACCGAAAGAGAACTGGGTTAACAATTTTTTTTGTGTCTTATTTGAATCAACAACAAACAAAACGTGTCAATGTGAATTGATTGTGTTTAGCTTAATTCATATTAGCTAAGGTTGAGGTTGAATTTGATATTAAAACCTCACAAATGCAATCAAGAAATCGTTTTAAATTCTCATTTCTAATCCAAATTCGACAAACCCATATAAGTAAAATTATAAATTTCAAACCACATTTCATGAGGGTTCATGAGGGGAATAATATGTAAATGTATAACCAGATCATTTGAAACGCGTACCTAAACCCAGAAGAACAAAAAAATAATATCTGAATTTACATTCTCATCTACGTAAATTTGAGTATAAAGACTATAACAAACGTTATGATCAGAATGCAGAGCTTCTGAATTTACATTCTCATCTACATAAATTTAATGGTAGTTACTCAATTAACAATTGCTCTGAATATATGGAGAGAGGATAAGCTAACCAACTCCGGTTATGCAAAAGTCATTGCAGCGAAAGACTTTCGTTAAAGCACCCCGAGACAACTACCAATCAAAATTCACTGAGCGAATCAAGCTTTAACTATTTAAGACATTAAATCCAGAAGAAAGAAACACACAAATGCCAAAGAGCAATAGCTCACCCACACGGAAAAATGACTTTCGGATGTAGTGGTCTTAATCGCGGCCGCAAGATCAAAATCTGGAACAACAATTGCATGTTTTCGACAAGGCACCTATTAATCGCATATGCGATGTGAGTCAGATTTATGTAGAGACTGAAAATTACTTGATTTTATTACATTCAAGAAAGAAACATCAGACGTAGGGGTGTGGTGGTAGTGGATGTCTTCATTGGTGTCGATGATGTATTTTCTTAAGGATTCCGAAAGTCTAACGGAGATGAATGGAAGGTGGAGGCCAATCCCGAACCGAAAAGGAAAAGATAAGTTGGAACGGCTGGTGGTGATGGCTCTTAAGGCCATGATCAACGCAGACCTTGTCGGGTCTTAAGAAGTGTTTTAAAGATTTTAAAATAATTAAAACAAGATTAAAAGGGTCTTAAGTTTATAAAAGTGTCTTAAATAAGATCTTTTTCAGTCATAAGAACGGACATGTGGCGATTTATGAGTGGTTGCGGAAAAATAAAGACGGGAAAAGGAAAAAAAAATTGGTGTACGCGTGTTTGAGTCGGTCTCTCTTCCTTTCTTTGTTTCTTCGGTTTCTCCGGAGGTGATTTTACGATTTCAAAGCCAATCGGAGTCAATCTTCCGATTTGAGGGAAGAAATCAATCGGAAATGGCGTGATAAATGGTGGATTCTCCGTTCTGAGTCTTTCATGCTCAGAATCGGCGAATTTGGTTCGCAAAATCAATCTCAAAATCTTTCACCACTGTCTAATCGATATCATGGTAAGAAATATGTGTTCTCTTAGGTAGATCGTGTTTTATTAATTGATGAGATTGGATTAGTGTTGTTTGCAATCGGTTTTGAGATAATTGAATTTAGGATTCTGAGGTTAAGATTAGGGTTCTTCACATTCTAGGTTTCATGTAATTGATTTTAGGGTTTTTTCCTGTGATTGAAATTATGTTTTAATTGAATTTGAGATTTGATTGAATTTATTTTACGGATTTGTGATGGAATGGCTAATTGTAAAAAATCGGATTAACTTCTGATTTCATAAAAATTTGTTTTCATCTCATTGTTTTTAGGTTTATTCGAATTTTATCTATTATGTTTTAGATTTATTAGCAATGTTTAGATAATTATATAATTTTGGTTTGCTGATGAGAGCTAATTCGTGATTTGATCCCATTGTTGCATGGTATATGGTGCATAAAAGAAACCAAGGAGATTACTGCATCATTCTCAGGTAAGATTTTGTGTGAATTAACAGAGATTTTGTGGTTTGTTAAAAGTGTTGCATTGTGATGTTTCTGAAATTTGGATTTTCAGGTTAATGGATTATGAAAGATGCAAGGGACCATACTCAGATGTTCACACGTAAAAGAAGGTATGTTTCTTGACTGAGAGTTTTGCCGTTAATAGGTAGTTGAAAATTAGGTGTAATTCATTGCTTAATTGGTAATAAATTCAGTAGATATGTGTCTACAACAAAGTTAATCTGTGTATGTGTGATAATGGTTTGAACTGTAGATGTGATGTTGGTTAGATATGATGATTGCTTTAGTTAACTCGTAACTTAGATATGCTGAAATTCCTTTCTTATTGAAACTGAAACTGAATCTATGATGAAACTGAAACTATGTCTTGGTTTCTCAGTTTTAATATAATGAACGGTAATTTATAGATTAGGTAAAGAATAGACATGTAATTGAATGCATAATAAATAACATTTGCACAACTTCCTCTCTTATTAAACAAAAGAAAAAAACTTCAACCTCTTCCTATATAATAACATATACACCGAAACCTGAAACCACATCTAATCTTTCTTAATCTTTCAAAACCTTTCTTCAACCTCTTCCACTTTTGTTCTTCAGTTTCCTCTTCTCCTTCTTAAGTCTCTTAAGCTAGGTTATGGATTCTCCTAATCCATATTTCAAAGGTCCAACTTTCTGGACCTTTTAAGTAGTCAACATGAAAGCCAATACCCTCAACACATTCCCTATGGTAGTTTTCCCCAAACTATGCCAATTGGATCATCTGAAATACCAGTATTTAGTACTCAGTGGTCTGATGATGAAGACACTTATGTGGAACGTAAACAGAGAAATAGATGGAAACCCTCTGAGGATCTTGTGCTCATCAGCAGTTGGCTAAACACCAGCAAAGATTTGGTGGTGTCAAATGAGCAGAAATCTTCAACATTTTGGAACCGCATAGCAGCATTATATGGTGAGAGTCCTAACATTGCAGCTGGTGCGGAGAGACCGGCTAATCAGTGTAAGCAGAGGTGGAGGAAGATTACTGACCAGGTCAGCAAGTTTTGTGGAGCCTATAAGGCTGCAGAAAATCAGAAGAAAAGTGGCCATGCTCCCAAAGATTATCTGAAGCTGGCACATGAAATATTCTTCAATGACTACAAGGCTAAATTCACCCTTGAGCACGCATGAAATGGGCTTAAGACTGAGCATAAATGGTGTAGTCTCTCGTCTACTGACCATGAAGGTAAAGGTGAAGGCAGTTCTAAAAAGGGAAGTCTGAGGAAGGTCCTGCACAGTCTGCCAGCTCTCAGTCAGTTAACAATGAAGAGGATGAAACCATGGTAAGACCTCCTGGTATTAAAGATTCAAAGGCGATGCTTAAAAGGCCAATGACCAAGACATCAATTGAGGAAGAAGAGAAGAAGCTGTTGAAGTACCAGAGGATGTGGGAGATAAAGGAGAAGGATTATGATAGGAAGGAGAAGCTGTCAGATAAAGAAGGTAAGCTGTCAGATAAAAAAAAAGCTGGAGAATCTCCTTGCCAAAACTGAGCCATTATCTGATATAGAAATCCTTCTAAAGAACAAGCTGATTAATAACATGTTGTCCTGAACAATCCATTATCTTCCAAATCCAAATCCTTTATGTATTTCTAGTTTATGTGTTTCCATAATCCTTTCTAATTCCAGTTTATGTACTGATTAGTTTCCACTTTGATGTATTAATGTTTCAAGTTTATGAACTTCTTCACATTGTAGTTTATGTATTTCTATTTCAAATGAAGTGATACTTATATTATTACTCTTGTCTTGATTTGTATACTTTTTTTTTTGATGTGCTAATTTTGCTTGCTTTTTAACCTTTTGTTTATTTGTTGTGTGAGTAAATTATCAACTGGAATCGTAAAACCGAGCTCCGTTTAGAGACCAGATCAAGACATGGATTCAGTATAGTGAGATCAAAGATAAGAAAGTCAGTGGTATGCAAATGATTTAATTTTATATCATATAGTGTATCATGTCATTTGTTTTTAGTCTAAGAAATGTAAATAATTGAAAAGAAACATGTTTACATGGAATAACAGTTTTGGTTTTAATCATGTTGGCAGAAACCGGGGAAGATTTTGTCATACACAACACATTTTGCTTTAATTTGTGTTGCATCTGAATTTTGCTTTTGGTCTTATGTCTTTAATTTTTAGCCAATCATTTTGCTTTTGTTGCTTTTTAAGTTTTGCATACACCACACATTTTTATTCTGTCTTGCATATAAACACCAACATGGCATAAAAACTAATACAACGATAACTCATAATCTCTTCAACTTCTATTACAAACCTTCTTCTCTTTCTTCGTTGGCTTATTTATTCTCATTCTCCTCTCCTTCTCTTCTTGCCGTGTGATACTATAGTCTCTTCTCTTCTATAACAAAAGTATAATCTATTTCTCCTCTCCTTCTCTTCTATTACATACCTTTGTGTCCTTCTCTTCTATGGCATCTTCTTCTCATAATCATTTCCAAGGATCAATTGATCAAGAGTTTGAACAATTCAATCAAGAATTCGATGAAGAATTTAATCAAGAATTCAATAAAGAATTCGATGATATGTTTAGTAATTTTGATGATCACGAAGAAGCAACCAAGCCAAAAGCAAAACGAGTCTATATCAACAGAGATCGCGAATACGGAGACATGCAGTTATGGAAGGATTATTTTAGTGATCAACCAACTTACCCGTCTCATTTATTCCGACGTCGTTTTCGAATGACCAAACACTTGTTTCCTGCGTATCGTTGACCGACTCTCAAATGAATATCCTTTCTTTTGACAAAAGAAAGATGCTACTGGAAGGCTTGGTCTCTCTCCCCTTCAAAAGTGTACAGCGGCAATTCGTCTCCTAGCATATGGTGCTGCGGCTGACCAAGTCGACGAATACCTCCGCCTCGGTGGAAGTACTGCTCTTTCATGCTTATCAAAATTTGTGGAAGGAATAATATATTTGTTCGGAGATGAGTACCTAAGAAGACCCACGCCAGAGGATCTTCAACGGTTACTTAATGTCGGAGAGGAACGAGGATTTCCCGGGATGATAGGAAGCATCGATTGTATGCATTGGGAGTGGAAGAATTGCCCCACCGCTTGGAAAGGGCAATATTCACGTGGATCTTGAAAACCCACCATTGTTTTAGAGGCTGTAGCTTCATATGATCTCTGGATATGGCACGCATTTTTTGGCGGGCCAGGTACCTTAAACGATTTAAATATTCTTGACCGATCACCGGTTTTTGATGATATACTCCAAGGTAAAGCTCCAAAAGTGCGTTTCTCTGTCAACAGAAGGGAGTATAAATTGGCTTACTACCTCGCAGATGGTATTTATCCCAAATGACCAACTTTTATCCAATCAATTTCACTTCCACAGGATCCAAAAGCATGTTTATTTGCTGAACGTCAAGAATTTGTCCGAAAGGATGTCGAGCGTGCTTTTGGAGTCTTGCAAGCTCGGTTTGCCATTGTTAAAAACCCAGCTCTTTTTTGGGATAAGGGAAAAGTCGGAAAGATTATGAGAGCATGTATCATACTGCACAATATGACAGTAGAAGACGAACGAGCTGGGTACACTCAGTATGATGTATCAGAGTTCGAACACGGAGAAGGAAGTTCACATGTGGATTTGACGTTTTCTACAGATATGCCTACAAATGTCTCCCAAATGCTTGGCATTCGAACTCGACTTCGTGATAGAAACAAGCATCAACAATTGAAAGATGATTTGGTTGAACATGTATGGCAATGGCGACAACGTCAACATTAAAACTCACCGTTCTTTTTCCGTTTATGATTTGGAACATAATGTTTTCAATTTTTTTCTTCTCATGTATATTTAAATTTTTATTTAAAGGTTTATTTTAAATGCTTTTATAAATTAAAATGAATGATTTTTTTTTTTAAGACACTCAAATTAAGTGTCTCCATTGGAAGTCTTCTTAACCAAAAGTGTCTTAAACAAAATAAATTAATTAAATTTAATTCACAAATAACTTAAGACACCCATTATGGTGTCTCCATTGGTGAAGCCCTAAATAGCCGGTGATGAGGAGATGAACCCTAATTAAGTGAGTCGCATATATTTTGTCAACGACTGAGAGAGGGAAGCCCAATCAACTAGACACATGCCATTACGTGACGCATTGCTGGAGAGTGCTCACCAACTTTTATATCATACCAAAAATAAAAGAGAATTACTCAAATAGCACAAAAACGTTGTGATATGACTAGAGTAATATATACCTTTTTGATATTACTTAAATGATACAACTTTTAAAGGAAATATCCATTAAGGGCTGCGTGCAAACTGTAATTAACGATAATGCCATTTAGATTTTTTTAAGTGAGATATATAGAAGAAAAAACAACATTAATCTCTCATTTCTTTTTGTTTCTCTTGTCTTTTTCTCTTCTAACTAAAACCCTAGCCGCATCTCTTACTCGCCGAATCACCTCCGCTCTGGCTCCGGTTCCGGCGAAGACGCAGTTTTATTCCCGGATTCCCTCCTCGTCTCAGATTCCGACGTCGTTGATACCGGTAAGTCTTATTTTCTCCTTCTTTCTCTTCGTCTCCTTCTACTCTTCGTCTCCTTCATCCTCTACCGCCACGTCGACCCACGGTAAATCTTCTTTTCTCCTCTTTGTCTCCTTCTTTCTCTTCTTCTCATCTTCTTATTCTCCATCTTCATATTCTTCAGATCTAATCTTTTTGTGTTGGTAACCCCATCTAATAAGAATACATGAATCTAGTTTCATCAAATATTTGTGTTGGTTCATCGTTATTATAGATTTAGGTTTTGTCGTATTTATCTGAATTGTTCCTCATATCCGAATTTTTTTATATGTGTTCTTAATTTTGTTGACGCTTTTGAGTTTGTCTGATATTACTATCTCAATTTGACTCTTCATAGGTTGTTTATGGTTTTGTGGTATCTCTGGTTCAATCGCCTATAACTGGTCCAAACCTGCCATGAAAACCAGTGCCAGAATCATCCACACTACATTGATGGCTGATTTATGTATATTTGATGGCTGATTTATGTAAACTTGATGGCCGATTTATGGATACTTGATGGCTGATTTATGTACACTTGATGGCTGATTTATACATACTTGACTTATTTATATTTGAAACCAAATCGATTATAGATCTAGGTTATGTCGTATTTATCTGAATTATTCCTCAGATCCGATTTTTTTTATCTGTGTTCTTAATTTCGTTGACGCTTTTGAGTTTGTCTGATATTACTATCTCAATTTGACTCTTCATAGGTTGTTTATGGCTTTGTGGTATCTCTGGTTCAATTGGGTATAACTGGTCAAAACCTGCCATGAAAACCAGTGCCAGAATCATCCACGCTACATTGATGGCTGATTTATGTATATTTGGTGGCTGATTTATGTAAACTTGATGTCCGATTTAGGAATACTTGATGGCTGATCTATGTACACTTGATGGCTGATTTATATATACTTGACTTATTTATATTTGATGGCTGATTTATGTAAACTTGATGGATGATTTATGTTTATATGATAGCTGATTTATGTAAACTTGATGGCTGATTTATGTTTATATGATGGCTGATTTATGTCTTTATGTCTTTAAACGATAATGCTATTTAGGAGTTACTATTTTAAGTGAGATTTATTGTTAATTAAAAAAATTAACGATTCAGTTACTTCTCGTTACTATCAATTGTAACGTTTCAGATTCTTAATAAGAGAAATAAATTTCCCGAAGCGAAAAAAGAAACGAAAAAATCTATATGGGCGATTCCCGAAGCGAAACCTTAACCATACCTATAACGCCCCGACCGCCCCTACCTATGGGCCCCATGCCCTCTCTCGGCCCGTGGGCCCCACCCTTGTCCGACGACCGGTGCGTTAGTCCGGGAGGCTTGTAATACTTGTTTACTGACCCTGCAATCACCACGTGATCTTTCCCCGTGTTTTATCCTCACTCACACGATATTGCGAATCACTTCCCGATAGGTCACCCATCCTTAAATTGCTCCAGCTCAAGCACGCTTAACTCTGGAGTTCTCTCTGGACAAGTTCCCGAAAAGATAAGTGCACTTTGGTGACATAGGTAGCCAAATCAATTCTTATAAGCCTCTCCGCATATACAAGAAATCGGGATGTTACAATCACCCCCACTCATAGAGCGCAACGTCCTCGTTGCGCACCAGGATCGTCACCCTAGACGGTGTGAGCCCACCTGACTCCACACACGTGTTTGGGTTCGGCTCTGATACCACTTATAACGCCCCGACCGCCCCTACCTGTGGGCCCCATGCCCTCTCTCGGCCCGTGGGCCCCACCCTTGTCCGACGACCGGTGCGTTAGTCCGGGAGGCTTGTAATACTTGTTTACTGACCCTGCAATCACCACGTGATCTTTCCCCGTGTTTTATCCTCACTCACACGATACCGCGAATCACTTCCCGATAGGTCACCCATCCTTAAATTGCTCCAGCTCAAGCACGCTTAACTCTGGAGTTCTCTCTGGACAAGTTCCCGAAAAGATAAGTGCACTTTGGTGACATAGGTAGCCAAATCAATTCTTATAAGCCTCTCCGCATATACAAGAAATCGGGATGTTACAATACCAAACACCGTTATGGCTGATTTACGACTGACCGATTTGAGGTTTGACTGATTTACGAACCATACCAAATACCGTTATGGCTGATTTACGAACCATATCAAACACTGTTATAGCTGATTTACGAGGGAAACATAGGGATTCACGCGGTGTCTCGAGATTACAAAAAGTGTACGTGGGAAACTTCAATTTCGTCGATATTCACGCCCAAATTGAATTCTAATTCCAAATCGTTTGAAAACTCAATTTTTTTGTTTTTTTTTGTCGTTCGTTTTAATATTCATTTTTTCATCTTTTTTTGTTTCCAACACATCCATACAACTTCATGGCCGATTTGTCATCTATTATGGCCGACTTATCAAACAAGTATTTTTGAATTTATGGGATTACGAGTTTTACATTGAATTAGAGGATATTTTTTTGTTATCTATGATAACATAGTTACTACAAAATATGTAATGTAGGATTTAGGGTTTAAGTCTAATATAGTTAGACTTGGTAAGGATTTAGGGTTTAAGTTTAATATATTTAGACATGGTAAGGATTACATGGGAAGGATGTGGTTTAGGGTTTGAGATGAATATGATCAGAATAAACATACAAGAAGTGTAAATCTTACAAATATAACCCATTGTTGATGTAAGACTTAAAATTATTTAATATTGAAATAAAATTATTACCAATTATTAATTAAACCTTGAAACACAAATTTGAGGTATGGCAGATTTTTCATCTATTATGGCCGACTGATCACATAAAATATTTTTGAATTTATGGGATTACGAGTTTTACATTGAATTAGGGGATTTTTTATGTTATATATGATAACATAGTTACTACAAAACATGTAATGTAGGATTTATGGTTTAAGTCTAATATAATTAGCCATATAGATAATACATTGTAAGGATTATGTTGTTACTATATATAAGGTTTATGGTAATATAGATATGACATGTTTATAACTTAGTAATCTCAAGGAAATAATGATATTATAGGCTTATTTATGAAAATTCTTATAAATACATGGCAAGGATTATATTGTATGTAGTTTAGGGTTTGAGATGAACATGATAAGAATAAACATACAAGAAGTGTAAATCTTACAAATATAACACATTGTTGATGTAAGACTTAAAATTACTTAATATTGAAATAAAACTATTAAGAGAACCTATTAAATTAAATAAAAATTTTAAAATGCAAACACACAGATTTGAGGTTTGGCTGATTTACAACTGCCAGATTTGAGGTTTGGCTGATTTGAGGTCAGCCGTATCGTACAGATAAGTTAGCCGTATCGTACAGATAAGTCAGCTGTATCGTATAGATAAATCAGCCGTATCGTACAGTTAATTCAGCCGTTTGAAAACCTAGAAATTGGCGAGAATTACATACATAAACCGGTGGAGTATCGTGCGGGATTTTTTTCAAAATCTTGTTAGAGAACATGTAGCTCAGCTGAATTTTACAGATCCGTGTACCCAACCCATAATCCTTCATTACCATCTGTACATTAACTTCTAGAATTTTACACCCTCTCTTGTCGGCGTTGAATACATATCGATTTGTATGAACCCATGTCCCGCAAACAATAATCACTAGATCCTTTAATATTCCACTCAAAAGTTTAGATCTGGTATAGGATGAAGAAGGATGAAGAATGGAGATAAAGAACAACAATGAAGAAGAAGAAAGATACAGACGACGACGAAGAAGACGGAGTCTAAACCTAATAATGTATGTGTTCAGAGCTGATGTGTAATCTTTATTTTGCTGACATGGAAACATGCCATCAAACGAACTTATAAATCAGCCATGTAAAATCAGCCATTAAACAAAACTATAAGTCTGTCGCCACTAAAATACTATTTAAGTAATTAATAAAGTTTCCTGTAATCAGCCATCAAAACACATAAATCAGGTGGAAAACATAAGTCAGCCGCTACATCATATAAGTCAGTCATCAATAGCATACTATTACAGTAATTAATCTTTCGCTAATTAGTCAGCCGTAATTAAGTCGACTTTTAAGTAAATCGGTCTTATTACGGTTGGTTTAATATAAGTCAGCCACAACTAACCCGCATAAGTATGCCGTTGCAAAATATATCAGCCAAATAAGTCAGTTGGATTTACGATAAATCAGCCGGGCAACAATAAGTCGACCATGTCATAGCAATAAGTCAGCCAAATTTTTCATAAATCGGCCGTCCGAATATAAATCAGCCGTGTCGTGTACTCCTAAGTCAGCCGAAAATTCATAAGTCTGCCGAGGTTCATATAAGTCTGCCGTGACATCTGACTGACTTATGAATATAAATCAGCCGACCAACTCATAAGTCGGCCGTTCTTTTAAATCAGCCGCTCGTCCTATAAGTCTGCCGTCACTACAACGAGAAATTTCTGCGGCAGACTTTCATAATACACGTAGGCAGTTTTTGTGCCACGTAGGC
The DNA here is from genome assembly GCA_030161315.1 of Eutrema japonicum. Classification (NCBI taxonomy): domain Eukaryota; kingdom Viridiplantae; phylum Streptophyta; class Magnoliopsida; order Brassicales; family Brassicaceae; genus Eutrema; species Eutrema japonicum. Next base: position 38,736,029 of record BSQW01000001.1, read on the forward strand.
GCCGCGCCTGTTTTTTCGCTGATGTGGAAAAAAAAGTAATGACATTCCTGTAATTACGTTTTTGTTATCAAATGCTTAGAATGGCATCCTGGGTATGAAAAACATTTCAGTAATAAAAAAAGTTGTTGATTAGTCTAGTCATTTTACCTAATTTCTATGCTATTTAAGTAACTCTCCCAAAATAAAACTGATATAAAATATAAATGCTTTTACGTGGTTCGGAAATTAGATGATAGCTAATATAAACACTTCCACGAATTGTTCAGCACCTGCGCCTATCGAATATGTTTAATTTCTAAACAAGTATAGTACATGTAGAAAACTAAACATTATATAACTATTAATGTAACTCTCAATAATTTTAAAATTTTATTCAATCATATTTCTATCATGCATAAAAATCGAAAACTAACAATCAAATCATGTTTGGAGAAGTGCGCCATTCATGACCGAAGTTGATTCTTCTCTAGCGACATATATCAACTCTGGTTTGCTTTTGGTCAAAAACCAATACTGTCTCGCTCCTGTTGGCTTCGATAAAGGAGCTCTGTTTCCATGGATATGCTGGGCGCTATGGATCTCCCGTAATAAAAAGATCTTCAGCAATAGAATCTTCTCTGCTGAGGATATCATTTATCAAGCTGTTCATGATGCCAGGGAGTGGATTTTAGCCAAATATGCACTTAATGACCTGCTTGTATATGTTTAATTTTAATGAAGAGTGAGTTTGCATTAAGAAAAATAATAATAAAATCATGTTAACAAATTCTAATATTGATCGTTTTTTAGATATTTGTATCCATTGTCAATTTATCAAAACATATTTTGTATTCTTATACTTTCCAAAATCTGTAAAAAGAAGTAATATTTTATCTGTTGAAAAGACGATTTTGTTCATGTTTGTTATTGGTCTGTATATTGTATACCGTTGAGGCGCGCAATACTGTACATGCGTACGATTGGAAAGTCAACAAGTGTACATTACATAAAATGTTACTTATTTTTACATTTTTTAGAAATGTTAGAATTGTAAGTAAACTTTTAAAAAGTGACGTACATATTTGTTTTTTTTCTAAAATTCCTCATGTATACGAGTGACCTAGTTATCATTTTTAGCATTAGTCAGTTATCAAAATCCAACACAAATTAATATATTTTTCTTTACCCACATATGTAAGAAAACTATATGACTACGTTAATTAATTATATATGTATGTCTGAAATAAAATAATATATTTCAAGGAATAATATAAACTTTAATTGAATCTTATTTCACTTTAAATTAATAGTATTTGCTTTAAATTAGAGACGAGATTTGGAGAGAAATTAAGTAATTTGTAATAATGTAAAAATGAATTGAGTAAAGACAATAAGACAATATTTATATTGAATGATTTTGATTTTGACCTTTATTTCATTTAATTATTAGGAAAATCATATTATTTTTCTTTACAATTTTTGTCATTAAATGCAAATACTCATTCAGTTATTATCAAAATATTTATGAACTTAATTTTTTGCATGACCATTTTTAGTATATATATACATATATGTATATATATATATATATATATAAGTAATTCAACTTAATTATCTGTAAACCTAAGGGTAAAAAAACAATTTCAAAACATATTTAAAACTTTTGTATACTTTTATTCATGATCAATTGGATGATGGTGAGTTTTGTGCTCAACATTCTAATCATAGGGATAATAGTCACCGGAGGAGAGTTTTCCGATACTCATGATGCTGAAATAGATCAATTTTTGAAGAAACTCAACAAACCCTCTCTTAAATCCATCGAGGTTGATTAATTTTGTGGTCTTACACGAGATTAAGAACACCTACCTACATCTATTTTATTTTCGTTATGTTCTAATCCCTACTTCCTACCTACATCTACGAGGTTACGAAGGCTCATTGATCAAGTGTCCCAAGCGCAAACCAAATTCTTACATAATACTAGACTATCTATTTCAATAAAATTAAGCCAGCAGCTCTCAATCAAAGCAAATAATAATTTGAGGAAAGGAAGTCTTTACCATGTGTTCTTAACTTGGAGAAGGGGATGTGGACTTAAAATTGTTAGATGTTCTCGGCCAGGAAGAGCCAACAAATCATCTAACAAATGTTGGAAGTCCGGCTGTGGCTCTGGATCGTTAGGAGGAGGAGGTTGATGCTCTTGAATCTGAACCGGCGGTTGTTGTTGGGGAATCTGATAAAGAGGACCTAGTGGCTGGGGAATATGATAAGCCGGAGGTGTTTGTGGGATATGGTAAGTAGGCTGCGAAGTAGTCGGAGGCTGCGAAGTAGCTCCTTGCGGCAGTTGATTAGATGTGTCTGGCTATGTCCTGGCGGGATATTGCGCTGGAATACTTGCTCTAGATGACTGGGAAACCGAATCTGTCGCATCGGAGGACCGGTTGGAGGCGTTAGAAGACGAGCCGACAGCTCCGAGTGATCTCCCACCGGCGGATAATTGGCCACCACCGTGGCCTCTACCACCTCGGCCTTTCATTACTTTTGGCTTGGCAGACATTATCTTCAAACAACGAGCAATTCGGAGATTGAGAGAAGACTTTCCGAGATTGAGAGAAATAGAGAAACCGAGATTGAGAGAGAAAGAAATTCGGAGATTGTTAGTGAAAGAGATTCGCAGATTGAGAGTGAAAGAGAGAAAGAGATTAACAGGGAAGGGAAGATAGGGTTTCAGAGATAGTGAGGGAGGGTAGGGTATTTCGACGATAGAAGGGAAGAAATTACCAGGGAAGTCCCTAAAGGGTCACAAACTTGGTCGCAAATCCAAAAAATGAGGGATAAATTGCCGCGTGTGAATATATAACCAAAAATTTAATAAATTTCAGAATGGTCGCAAAATCGTCCCAAAGTCATCACTAAAATGCGATTGTTTTGTGACTGTTCTTAACCCTATACCCTAAACCCTAAACTTTTCAATCATTCTTAATAAAATACGACTATACAATAATTCTTTAACTAATTCTAACACTTTAACTCTCGAAATAAACATTAAAATAAGATTTGTTGTGTAAATTTTGAAAGTTTTCTATATTTCAAAATCATTTCATAAAAACACATATGTACTTACTACATGTTATGATAATATACAACAACAAGTTTTTAAAATTGGAATTTATAAGTTTTTTTCTCTGCTATCATGATTCAATATATTTAAATGTTCAAATCAATGTAAAAACATACAAATTAACATATTTACAATTCAATAATGATGATTTTTTTTTAAAAAGTAGAGTGGAGTTGCTAAATAGTAGCAAATTGGTCACAATTTCAGGTGTTGTTCATGAATTAGTCGCAAATTAGTGGGTATATTAAGACAATTTTGTGACTACAAAAAATATTGTCGCAAAACCGTCTCAAAGTGGTCACAAATTGCGACTGTTTTGTGACTGTTCTTAACCCATATGTTCTTACTACATTTTAAGACCTTTTTGTGACCACTAAAATAAAATTGTTGAAAATCGGATTTCCGGAGTGTCGAACCACTGACCTCTGAACCATATGCTTAGGTGTGTGACCAACATGCCATTACGATCATTCGGTATTTTCTTACATTAACTAATATATAAAGACACGATAATTATACATGATAATTATATTACAAAGATGCAGTAAAAAAAAATTATATTACAAAGATATTATACATGATAATTATATTACAAAACATACAGAGATATAAATTAAAGTATTATTCAAGTTCTTCATCTTCGTCATCGGAAGATGATAAATTACAATGAAATTCGTCCTCTGCTTCCTGGTCTTCGATCTCAAAATAAATTTCTTCATTAGGATGATTTCCCTATACTAAACTATCAATTATGATTTCATCAATCGGATCTGTGAGCCCATCATCAACTGTTTGCTGCAATATAACCAGCTCTTTTTCATTAAACTTTCCCTGAACACCTTGCCTTGGATTTAATTTGAGAACTGTTGCCACACCTTCCGATGTCGTTTAATGTATGGGTATGGAAGACAACAAACTTGATCAGCTTGAGATCCTGTACATTAAGTAGGTGTAAAATTAGAAGTAGACATATATATACACACATCATATACATACTTAATTAAAACAAAACTTACCTAAAATAAAAGGTTAGTAATTTTGATATCTCCTCGATGATAGCACATCAACAACGCCTCCTTCTCGCATTCGAGTGCCTTTGCCAATCGTAGGGTCAAACCATTCACAGTAGAAAAGTTTGATTTTCAAATTTAGAAATCCTGGATACTCGAGCTCTATGATATTTTCAACAGTCCCATAAAAATCATCCTCTTCAGATGTTTCAGAATAATTTTGTCCTCGCACACACACCCCATAATTCATTGTTTTTTTCATGAGTCCGTGGTCTCGCGTGTGAAACAAATACCCTCTTGTAAAATACATGGGCCATGACTTGACTTTATTTTCAGGACCTTCCACTATTTCAAGAACCCAAGGAGAAAATTTTTCTTAACTTTTCATTGTACTCACCTATATATGTATATGCAAATATATTAAAAATAAATTCATAAATATTCTTTAATAATCAATAGATGGATAATAAATTAAATATGTACATATTGGCGAACCCATATATGAAAATCTTCATCTCCTTTCGATTTAACCTCCGCATCAGAGAGTTCCGGATATTCAAATTGAATTTGCGTGCCAACAATCTGTTTTGCCAAAAACAATAAGAAATATTTAATTAACTAAATTAATTATCACAATTAAGTTAATGAACCGTATATAAAGTACCTCTCAAGCGGCTGAAAATAGTCACAATTGCGCAAGACATATGCATGTGCGCATTTATAATCTTTCTCAGTTAACCAAAATTCAGTACTTTGGCCACTTGGACGACCTACTTGAGTGAATATATCCGGTAATTCTATAGGATATACCGGTACTTCACCGTCATCATACCGACTTGACCTGAGAAATAATAATATATTGACGACAAAAATAGTCACTTTCATTTTAGCTCGTATAATTTGAAGCGAAAATTGAAATTAGTGTTCGGAGAAAGATTCACCACCATACCTTATTCTGCGAGCTGTAGAAATGTGCGAAGCAAAGTAGTGTTCTGAGAAATAAGATATCTCGTCATTTATGTATGATTGAATTATTGATCCCGCTGGATATCTTTTGTTCTTCGCCTTCCCTTTTAAACGTTTAAAAAACCTTTCGAAGGGATACATCCACCTATATTGCACAAGACCACCAATCTCCGCTTCGTAAGGTAGGTGTATTGGTAGGTGCTCCATCACATCAAAGAAAGAAGGTGGGAAGATTTTTTCCGAGTTACACAAAATCATGACAATGTTATCCTTCAGAATTTTGAGGCGGGTTTGATCCAATGATCTACTACTTAAGTCACAGAAAAATGCTACAATCCCTACGACAATATTAAAATCATATAAGTTATATATATATATATATAAGTGAAACATATATGATAATATATATACATACCTGATAATGGAAGGTGCACATTACGCGGTAAAAGTTCTGCAAAGACAAACGGATGCAATCGTTCCATAAATACATGGCCGTCGTGACTTTTCATTCCCGAGAGCTTTCCACCATTGATGTATGCACAACTAGCTAAATCTGCTACATAGCCATCGGGGAATCTAACCTCATGTTTGACCCATTGTAGTAAGCTTTCTTTCGATTTTGAAGTCAATCGCCAAATAGGAAATGGAGCTCTCCCTCGATCATCTACATGCAAATCTTTCCGAGAACAAAATTTTGCAATATCTAATCTTGACTTTACTGTGTCTTTTGATCTGTCTTTAACATTCATAACAGTATACATTATGTTATCGAAAAAGTTCTTCTCGATATGCATCACATCAAGATTATGTCGTAGCGTCAGATCGGTCCAGTACGGTAGCTCCCAAAATATGCTTTCTTTATGCCAATTACGCCACTCCCCATAGCCGTCCACTTTATTTTCATGATAATTTCCACCGACTTCAGATGTTTTGGGTGGTTCTGCATGCCTTACACTATCAAATAAAACTTTTTCGCTAATTAAAGATTGTGGTGGGTAGTCGTTCAATGCGTGCTTTCACTTCAAAAAGTTTATTTTATTCTTCCGTAACGAATGACTTACAGGAAGAAATCTTCTGTGACAGTCAAACCAAAATGTCTTCCTACCAGCCGGAAGATAAAAAGCAATTGTATCATCCATAAAAATAGGACATGATAGTCTTCCATGTATCGTCCATCCCGACAACATACCATATGCTGGAAAATCGCTTATAGTATACATTATAACAACTTTCAGGTGGAAATTTTGATCTAATGACACATCATATGCCTCAACTCAGTTATACCATAACTCCCTTAACTCGTCGATCAGTGGTTGGAGGAAAACATCAAGATTGGCTCGTGGATTATTTGGTCCCGAATTCAAAATCGTTAGAAACAAATACTCAGTATTCATGCACATATCTGGCGGTAAGTTGTATGGAGTCATGATCACATGCCACAACGAGTGATTTTTTGACATACTAAAAGGATTAAAACCGTCAATACATAACCCAATATATAAATTTCGCGTTTCTTCTGCGAACGTAGGATGCAAATATTGGAAATTCTTCCACTCCGCCGCATCAAATGGATGACACATTACTACGTCTTTTGAATCATGCTCAGCATGCCATCTCAACGATGATGCAGTCTTCTCTGATTGGTACATTGTCTTCAATCTGTCAGTGATAGGTAAATACCACATACGACTAAACGGGATTTTAGTTCGTCCCTCACTAGCCTTATATCTTGGTTTTGCACATAACTTGCAATGCTCCAACTTCTAATCTTCTTTCCAGAAGATCATACAATTATCTATACATATATCAAATGTATGGTACGACAATCCTAGCTTTCGCATCAAAGTTTCTGTCTCGTAGTACGAACTAGGTGCTTGATTACCCTCTGGTAAATACTCCGTAAATAATTCAGACCATGAGTCCATACAACTTTCAGCCATATTATGGTCTGACTTAATATTCATGAACCAAGCAGCCAAAGATAACTTTGACTGACCTTCACTACAACCATCATAAAGTGAAGTATTTGCAGCATCTAACATGTCATAAAACCGTTTTGCATCTTGAGTAGGTTCTTCATGAACATGATCATATCCACTTTCATCATGTTCATGATGATACCCATGATGATTAAATGGCGTAGCACCATGAAATGCATCATTCACTATCCCAGCATATACATTCCCCCTATCATATGTTGTTGGTTGATGATTACCACTAGTATAATCTACATTATCATAATGATTATTCGATCCTCCTCCAACCACATCATAATCTTCACCATGTTCACATCATACATAATATCATGGCATAAATCCTCTACTATGCAAATGTTTCGAAATTGTACTTCCTTGCAAAAATTTGGAATTTTGACATTTTAAACAAGGACAATAAAATTTACCTCTACTACTTTGCGCTAGTGGCTGACTATTAGCAAAATTCATGAACTGACCTACCCCCGCTAAGAATTCACTGGAGATATTATTTGTGTGTGGATCGATTCTATTATACATCCACTCTCGTGATAAATTCTACATTGTTTTTTCTTGTGACTCACTCGTTTTTTTATAATGTTTTTCGTTGTATGCAAATGTCGAGTGTGGGCTGCTATATTTATTGAAAATTTTTGTGACTCTTTTGTGACCAAAACAATCAGTCACAAAGTTTGGTGTACAAAACCAACTCTCATTCTTTCCATGTTTTATACCAACTTTTTCCGACCACATTTTCCAAAATATTCGGTTACAAATCAGTCGCAAAAATAGGACAACTTTTGAGACTACATTTTTTCGTCGCAAATTTGGGACTACATTTGCAATCACATTTGTCAGTCCCAAATTTGAGACTACTTTTGCGACCATATTTTCTGACTTAAAAATTAGTCGCTGATTCGTCGTACTTTTCGACTCTTTTGCGACCATAAATAAATCGTCGACAAACAGTCGTTAAACAGTCGCAAATAGGCGATTCTTCTATGACTAATATTGTTCGTCGTTAACTAATTTGGCTCTGCTTTAAGAAGAGTCGCAAAAGGGTCACAAATTGGTCACAATTTCGTCGCAAACTGTGGTCGCAAAAACTGTGTTTTCTTGTACTGTGAAAATCACTTGAAAACCTTTGAAAACGGAGTTAAAACACGTGCAAAAGAATATGAAAATGATCCATAAAAATGGTCAAAAACCGGTGTTATCAACTCCCCTAGACTTAGATATTTGTTTGTCCCCAAACAAAACAGAAATCTAAACTCGGAAAGAGGTTTTCGAAAATATAGGAACTAACAAAATTCTCAGTGACCGTCATTCTAAACCATAACCAACGTAATGCATCAATCGGGCTTAGTCTAGAAAATTCTCACCAAAGTACTACAACGCTAATCCACGGTATCCATCATGCGAAAGTCTAACCACATAGATCCCGACTTTCAGTCAACTAGCTCTTAACATTCATTAAAGATTGCGTGATTCTTACCAAATATATTAGACAAGACAATCGATGCTAGACATTTAAGGGAAATTTAGAGGTGAGGCTAAAAGTGTTTCCGATTACCATATTTTCTTCGGAAGTCGTTAGATATTATGCAAAATAGCAAGAGAGGATGGAGATGTTGGTACCCACAGTTTTCATTCACTCCTTGCTCGAATAAGTGCTGCTGCAAAACTCCTCCTTCGTCGGGATTCTTCTCCCTTTGACAGAACTTTTCTGTCGTTCCCCCGGACTTAGATTTTTCTCCAGGTAATGATTCGAATGGCTTCTTATTCCTCACATATTGAAGCATAGTTGCCTTGGTAAAAATATAGACTACTCTAAGACTCTTAGGCTTTTATTTCCTTTCCTTTTGGTTTTTTTTAGAAAGGGGAAACGCCTTTAAACGGGAGCCTTAGAGAGTACGAAAATTACCAGTTACAAACGATCTCCAAGGCAACCTTTTAGCTTGATTTGTCGATACCTCCACAACCGAATTCGTCTAGTCTCTTATCTTCTCGAGTCACTGAAAAATTGTGTCGTTCCTCCCTCTCCAGCGTTTTGCACATATCTGCACATAGGAAAACAAGAGAGTTGCATGAGGTTTGAACAAAGGTTAAGTTTCGGGTGGAATACCGGCTAAAGATGAACCGGCCATCTAGGACAACAAAGAGTGGTAAAAATGAAAAAGATGTCCTAGATGTATGACTCATTATCTCGCCTAAAAAAATTGATAAGTAAATTAAATATAGATTAAGTCCAAATAAAATGGGCTAGTATATCCTGTCAGAAAGAATTTATATGGCTCGAAATCCTCAGGGGATGTCGCATTGAAAGAAATCTAGCTACCGCCTAGTCTAGTACTAAATCACAAAAGAGCTAGCACGAGGAAATAGCTTAGAAGCACATTGGTCTATATCATCATAGATTTTGTTCTTATGTTCCTGAAAAATACTTAATAAAAATACTACACTAGATCTTAAAAATTCAGCGAGAATTAAAAAGATCCAAAGAAAAGAAAAATAGATTAGTAATGGATAAACTTCCTCCCCCAGACTTAAAGCACACTGTCCTCAATGTGAAAAAGTTGGTGAAAGAATGGTAAAATCATTAAAATAAAAGATAAAGTGAAAGAGATCGATTAAAATCGTGGTGGTGAAGTGCATGTCTAGACGTCGCCTGAGCCATCTGTCTCAGAGTCGGGCGTGTTGCCATCGAACTGGTGGTGCTCTTTGAGGAAACGCATCATGCGCATGTATCGTATCTCTTGTCGTGCTATCTTCTTCTCCATGGCTGCGTATTCTGGTCCGTGCGCGTGAGACGAACTCGCGGATGGTGCAAGGGCCTGTGATTGTTGAAGTAGTCGAGCACGCTCTGCCTCGTCATCTCGGTTGGCCTTGGCCGCTAGGAAATATCCCCTCGTGTATTGTAGGCATGGGGCTGTAGGTATGTAGTCCATCTCCTCCGGTATCCATCTAGGTGATGCTCCTTCTCGGAGTCCAGGGACATAGTTAGAAGGTAAGAAGACAAAGTAGGACTCACCGACATTAGTGCAATATTTGTAACCAAATCTGTCTGGGGTGTGTGAAGCGCGAGAGATCGTGCGGTCTCGGGAGAATTGCATCAAGTCGAACCAGCTTCCTTGGAGTGGAACCTCGTTCGAGAAATCGAAGTGCACGGCTTGTAGAATCACCGTGATGATGCTTCCGAAGGCGGTAGTAGCGTCCTCAGGTTTTGTGGCAGGCGCGTTGTGTTTCACCTTCACCAAGTTCTTCGCGACGATACAAGCATAGCAAGCATAGCGCGGGTCGTCGGTGAAAGGTAATTGAAGGATGACAAGCTCGACTTTTAGGACACTCCCCACATTCGCTCTCGAGAATATGGTGTGCTCTAAGAGCTTGTGTGTATAGTGGACAGCGGGATGCGTGAGTCGGACGGCTTTGGACCGTCCATTTTCGTAGACGCCTTGTCCCATTATACTCTATAGATCTTCATCGGGATTCTCCTCGGGGTGAATATCATCGAGATATTGAAGTTTCAATGCTTCAAAAAGTTCTGGGATTGTTAGAGAATAAGAATATCCGCGAATGGTAAAAGTAAGTGTACCATCGTTCGCTCTCGCATTAGAGCGCCTCTTGTAGCATATGGTGACGGTCGATAAGAATTCTATGGTGAGATCTTCATAGGTAGGGAGGTTGAGCTCCATGAAAGGTCGAAGGTTAAGTGCGTCGAGATACCAAATCACGTCTTCTATAATCCCGAGCGCGTCGAGAGTCGAGTAATCTATGTGAGGTGTTGATTTGATAACCATCTTGTTGAGCTTCTCAAGGTAATCGATATTCGGGTCCATAGGTTTCCCGACATATCGTATATTTGGTCTTCGTTCCGGAGGTGGTGTTGGTTCGCGAGGAGGAGAAGGTGTCGGGTCACGTCGCGGTGGTGGCACACGAGTTCTAGTCGAACGTTGTCGACTTGCCAAGAACTAGCCAAGATTCGTGTCATCTCCTACGCTTCGTGTATCCAAGAGTTTTTTGCTCTCCTCGGTTCGACTATTGGTCAATCTCCGGGATGATTCTTCTATGTAACCGCTCTTCTTTGAGTGAGTTATTCTCATTCTCTCGTGGTCCATTGTTCCTACAAAATAGAAAACAATTCTTGGAAAAGTATGAATATAGTTGTGATTGAAAAATGCGAAGATATTAATTCTAGTATCAATTCAATCAATCAAACGAGAAATATTGATCACAAGTTTAAACAAATCGAGTTCATGATCGTGAATTCCGGGTTTTTGACGTTCTTGAATAAAATTTCTAGATATCGATTTTATGTTCAGCTTTATGCAAATTTCAATAGATTACCGTTTGGTAATTAACGATATAACTAGACTTGTCTAAATTAATCAAAATTACTCTCCAAATTTGTTTTCAATTAAGCTTGAAAATTCTAAATCACAAAAATCTCAAATCCATGGGAATTAAGTGCTAAAATTAAAGTTCTAATCATTCTAGAGGTTTAATCTAGAGTTCTCTATCAATTTATAACCATCAAAGACATAGATCTAGTGAATTCAAGAAAAACACTAGGTTCTTGTTCATATGAAAAAGTAGAGATTTCGGTTCGTACCTTGTTGCAATTGACGGGATGAGTGAGGAATTGAAATCTTCTCCGAAAAAGAGTGAGAATGGACCGAAGAATTTTCGAAAAAGTTTTTGAATTATAAAATGTTGATCTTGCTCAAAATCTACAAGTCTTTTGGAAGAGAAGAAGAAAGAGAGTTTGAATCTTGAAATTCTCTCTTTGTTCTTTGAAAAATTGTTTTTATGTAAAACGTAGTTTTCTGTTTTTCAAAAACTTTTGTGACTTACCTTAGCGGAACATGGGAATTAAACCGGGTTTGGTTCAATTTTACGTCGGGAAAATGTTCGGGATTGCACGGTTTAGTGTCGGGAACGGTTGGGAATGGACATGAGGAAGTTCGGGACAGGATGAGGCTGGCCGCAGGTCGAGCATGCGCGACCGCGTCCAAGTGCTTTCTCGCCGCGGGTCAGCCCCTCCCAGCCGCGGCCGACTGGTCTTCTTCTCGGGTCGTTTTCTCCTTCGTTCCTTCGTCGTTTCACGATCTGTTTCGAATGTCTTCTCCAATTTTTTTGTGTTTTCTGATTTTTTGAACGTTTTTGGGCTTTTTGGTTTTTATATAAAGCCTGAAATCTTAAAATGAAAAACGCCTCCTATCAAGCGCTTTTGATTAAAGTCGTTAGCTCAAATTTTTGGTGAGACTAGGTGTGAGCAGTAGATGTCTCGGGAAAAAATGTTCCTTTGGCATCGTCTTGTTTATGACGTGTTTCGCCTTTCTTTGGTATCACCTTCTTCTTTCCGCATTTTTTCGGAATTCTCACTTCTCGAAGAGCTTGTTTCGTCTTCACAACCATATTTTCCACTCGTACTGGTGGAACATTGATCTTAAGTTTTGCAAATGGTTTAGAAAGGAATGGTGGACTTACCTTTGGGGGTTCCGTCTTAATCGACTCATATTTCTCTTTTCCTTTAGAAAAAATTGAGTTTTTCATCTCATGTCCGTCCCTCGGGTTTGGAATTTCGTCCAGGACAGTAGGATAGAGCCTCCTTCGATCCACATTCAAGAAGACGGCATGACGGTTGGCTTGATCAAGGATGGCGCCAACGGTAGCTAAGAAGGGTCGACCAAAAATCAACGATCTATCCTTGTCTCGTTCCATTTCGAGAACTTGAAAATCAGCGGGAACGATCTTGTTTCCAATGAGTATTTGAAGATCATGGATCGCTCCTTTGGGTTTCTTTTGTGATGAGTCCCCAAAAATTACGCTCACGGTAGATGGCGTGAGATTCATTATACCGAGTTTCTCGGCAAATGTCTTAGACATGATGATGAAATTGGCTCCGAAATCACACAAACAATCTGCAAAATAAATTCCCAAAATCCGACAAGAAAGAGAAAAACGTCCCGGATCATCGATTTTTCTAAGCTTTTGAACCGGGATTAGTTTCGGTACCTCGAATGGTGGTTTTTGGATCATCTTGGATTCGGTAATGACTTGTCCATAGAGTGGGACGAATTTTGGAACTTCTCTAGGCTCCATCTTAGCAACAACTTCCTACTCGGGTATGGTGGAAATCACGTTGCAAAATCTCTTCGGGTTATCTTCCACTCTTTGATCGGTCTCTTGGTGGAGCCCGCGGTTTGAGAGACTTGCATATCCAACTTCTTGACATGGGTTGAAAGAGATTCAAATTTCTCATTCAAGTCGTTGTACATACATTCGACCTTGACGTTAAAATCTTTCGTCGTCTTCTCGTTGCTTTGACCGAGGAGTTGAATTGATTGCTCGAGCTTCGCTATTTAGGCAGCAAGTTGAGAGTTAGAGATACCTTGTTGCTGCGTGTTTGAGTTGTTGTAAGGAGCGGCTTGAGCGTTGAAAGGCGGTCTAGGTCGGAAGTTCCCATTTCCTCCATAGTTCCCGTTTTGGAACCGGTTTTGGTATGGCTTCGATTGTTTTGGATAAGGCTGATCCTGAAGATTTTCCACGTTCGGGTTTCGATACGAGAGATTGTTGAAGTTAGCATTGCGGAAGTTGTTTTTGAATCCGTTGTTGAAACGGCTTGGGTAGGATTTTTGTGCTCCCACATTGTTAACTTCTTTTTCTTGGAAATATGAACCGTTATTGTCGAGTTCGTAGTAAGCATCGTCTTCGCCTACAAAAGTAGCTTCACAAGCATGCACTTGGTGATTTTGGTTGTTAAGAAGTCGATTCATCATGGCTTTTAGCTCGGAAATCTCTTTCGATTCTGACACGTTTGATCTAGTTGATCTATCGTAGTCGGGAGAACTGTTGCTATCCGACATATCAAGATTTTCGATGAGAGCTCTTCCTTGGTTGATGGTCTTCATGGAGAAGTCTCCATTGCTGGCCGTATCGAGATAAATTTGATATTTTGGTAGTATTCCTCGGTAGAAATTGTTGAGCACATTCGGACCGCAGAAACCGTGATGAGGGCAATCTCTCTCGTACTCCTTGAAACGTTCCCACACTTCATCGAAAGACTCCACCGATTGTTGATGGAAACTTTGGATTTTGTTTCTTAGCGCGTTGGATCTCGACTTCTTGTAGAAGTGGTTTAAGAATGCGGCTTTGCACTCTTCCCAATTAGTAATAGATCCCGCGGGAAAAGATTTCAACCAACGGTGAGTTTTATCGGCCAAAGAAAAAAGAAAAAGCTTACACTTCAAATAGTCGGCACGAAATTGGTTCATTCTCGTCGTTCCGCATATCTCTTCGAACAAATCGATGTGCTCCATCGGATGCTCGGTTGTAACTCCATGAAACTGATTTTGCTTTACCAAAGCAATGATTTGAGGTTTGATCTCAAAATTGTTTCCGTTCGGTAAAAGAAGTTGTATGGCCGCTCGGTTTTGGAAGTGTTAATACGGTGCATCAAAATCATCAATGATGCAGTTACGCGCTTGTCTCCTTGGATGATTAGCGGGCAGCACGGGACGGTTGGCGTTTACGCCGTTAGGAAGAATCGGTGCATTAGCTTGAGCATCATTCCTTGGTGCATCACGATCGACAGGAAGTTGTCGCCTCGGATTTTCAGCATTTCGGTTTTGGATGTGGTTTTCTTCAGGATCGAGATGTGGCTTGTCATTAGCACCATGGACATCCACTCGATATTTTTCGTGATCCGAAAAATCATGGTCATCCTCGTGATCTAGTTGATCGCGGTTTAGTTGATCTCCCAGGTGGTCGTTTTTGGCAATCCTTAAGTTTCTTTTGAGTCTTCGGAGTTCTCTCTCGTGTTTGTCACTATCGTCTAGTAGCGGTACGGTTCCTCTAGGTGTTCTCCTAGTGTGCATGCACCTTAGAACAAAAGACAAAGATCAAGAAGAAAGTCAAAAGAACAACAAAGAACTTGAAAATCAAAAGTGTCTAGAGCAAAAATTTGAATACGAAATCAAACAAGCTAAACTATCTCCGGCAAAGCCGCCAAAAACTTGACACACCGGGAATTAACCCAGGCGTGGGGTTTTACCCTTTATATCTAGTGATATATCATGGTTTTTACCCCTTTTAGGCCATGATATAAGTCCGTTTTATAGAGTCTTTCTACTATTTTGTAGTGTTTTAGAGTCTTTTACAGGTTTAGCACTTTTGGAGCATAATTGGAGATATTAGAGCTTTCTGGAGCATTTTGGATCAAAACTGAAGTTCGTGTTGCTGAGTAGCCTATTTGACGCACGGTGTCGACCGATACTGCCTAGTATCGGTCGATACTCATCACAGCAGACACGAGTCGCGACTTATGAAGAGTTGAAGAATTGCAAAATTGCCCAGAAGTCTTTATTATTTACAAGAAGCCCCAAAACGTGATTTAGGTTATTTAATAGGATTTTACAGCCACTTTGTTGGCTATGCTTTATTTTATTCTGGATTTGTGAGAGAGATTTTGAAGGGAGACAAGTCTGAAACTCTGTTCGTCCGAGAGAAGATTTCGAACCCTTTTGTTACTCTTTCTTATTTTCTATTGAGTATTTTATTCAAACATGTTTATTGATTCAATTTCCATGTATGCGTAGATCTCTTGCTAGGTTTAGGGATTCTCATCAGGGATTTCTTTGAATGCTAGGTTGATTAGTTATTTAGGGTTCATAATCTGAATTAGTTATTCGCTATAGGTTGTTCTCAAAGCTAATTCTGGATTGATCACCTAGAACTTAGATCTTAGGTTAATAGATTAGGCACAACAGTGCAATTGAGTAACCTGATAGAACATAGGGTGAGCAAATTAATTATTCGCAAAGAGATTTTGTTTAGTTGATTTGTGAACATATCAAACTTGATATTAAGGCTGATTTATTCTTAGGAATTTGCAAAGAGATTTGAGATTCTGAAGTTTAGATTTAGATAATTCTCGCAACGACAGTTGGTTAATTATACTTTAGTGATTTGAGTTCGAGAACCGTGCGTACCCTGAACCCTGATTGGTTAGTTTATTCTGCATTCATTGATTTCATGAGAAATATCCCTGAACCTATCTCTCCATCGATTTACAACTCGTTTACTGTTTATTGCTTTTTGTTTCATCTGAATTGCTTAGCTTGACTTGATACTATACAATCTATTGTGCGATTTCTCTGAGATATTGTGTTCGACCCCGATATACTGCAGCAACTGCTTTAGTACTGTTTAGGGTATTAATTTGAGCATATAAAATTTGGCGCCGTTGCCGGGGACTCAATTTCGTCATTATATTTTAGCTGTCAAGTTTCGACTAAGTTTGTCGGTACCGATCGATACTAATCAGTGTCGGTCGATACTCGTCGTTTTCTTTTGTTGATATCGATCGACACCACCCAGTGTCGTTCGATACTCATCGTGTTTTTGGTTACTTACGTGCTTGACTCTTTTTTTCATGTGTATGCCTAATCGTGAAACAGAAGGAACAAGAGCACTCAGCTAGTTGAACTGTCATTGGAGCAGCTAGCACTTTTGGAACGCACAAACAGAAAGGCAAAGCAAACATCAAGGATGAACAACCCAGTGGTATTAAGAGCTGATGAAGCTGGAGTCTTGAGAGACCAAGAGGGTCAAGTGTGCAATGAGAGAGGGCAACGACTAGACGAAGCTGGAAACGTCATTGCCCCCCCCCTGTTGTTGTTGGTGAGATTCTCGCGCCAGCTGCCCGAGCCAACGTTGGGAATGCTGCGGTTGATCGAGGTAGAACACTTGGTGAGCACAACAGACCTGATCAGTTCTATGCCAATCGAGCTGCGATTCGCATCCCAACTTTTCAGAGGAACGACTTTGAGCTGAAACCTGCATACTACCACTACAAGAATACTGTCTATTTCCAACGAAAATTTACGACCGTTTTAAATCGATGTAACTTTACATCGACATTACGACGACTTTACGACGAAATATGTGTTCGATGTAAAAGCGTCGTAAATATGTGTCGTAGTAATATCGATGTAAATTTACGACTAGTTTACGACGACATTACGACGACAACATAAATCGTCGTAATGTCGTCGTAAATTTACATCGATATTACGACGAATATGTCTTCTGTATATTACGTTGATATTACGACGATTTGACGTCACATGTTCCCAGTTAGGTAGACCACGTTTTTTAATAGGTCCACCTAATAAATTTACATCGAATTTACATCGTAAAATTCGTTGTAAATCCGTTGGAAAATCGTTGGTAATTCTGAAAAAATTTCTATAAATACAGCCTAACTTCAAACGAAAGAATAAAAAAAAACAAACAGAATAAAAAAAAAAATATATATATATATAAATGTCTATATACGAACTACGAAAATGGATGTATACGCAAAAGGATTCAGCGGGAGATTTGACGGAAGAATTCAAAGAAGGGCTTGAAATATTCATGTATCAGGCCGGACATATGCAAACAACCCTGGAAAGTGGTAAGATGTTATGTCCTTGTCGTAAATGCAAGAATACGAGATATATGTTTATGTTTGACGGTGTGGAAGCATTTACTAAATAGAGGGTTTATGCCGCAATATTATGTTTGGTATCAACATGGAGAGGGTTTTGAAAGAACTCAAGCAACGGATAGTAGTAGTAATTATCAAGGTCAAGTAGAATCAAATTATCAAGGTAGTTATGATCATGGTCAACATCAATTTGATCAGGGTGCAGATCATGATAGGATGCATGCCATGGTTAATGATGCATTTCATGAAACAAATGCTGATAATAGTACTGTTGAGGAACCGGACGTAGATGCGAAGCGATTTTATGATATGCTAGGCGCTGCAAACCAGCCACTCTACGATGGATGTAGAGAAGGTCAGTCTAAATTGTCGTTAGCTGCTAGGATGATGACAATTAAAACTGATCATAACTTAGATGAGGTTTGCATGGATGATTGGGCTGATCTTATTAAAGAGTATTTGCCAGAGGATAATTTGGCTGCCGAAACATACTATGAGATACAGAAGTTGGTATTTAGTCTTGGGTTGCCTTCTGAGATGATAGATGTATGTGTTGACAATTGTATGCTTTTTTGGAAAGATGATGATAAGTTGCAAGAATGTCGATTTTGCCAAAAACCAAGATTTAGGCCCCAAACAACTGGGCGTACTAAGATACCATACCAACAGATGTGGTATCTTCCTATAACTGATAGGTTGAAAAGATTGTATCAATCTGAAAGGACAGCTACATCGATGAGGTGGCATGCAGAACATTCACACAGAGAAGGAGAAGTGACTCACCCGTTAGATGCAAAAGCTTGGAAACACTTTAACACGGTACACCCTGATTTTGCTAACTCTAAGCGAAATGTGTATCTTGGTCTTTGCACTGATGGATTTAGTCCATTCGGTATGTTTGGTAGGCAATATTCTTTGTGGCCAGTTATCGTAACTCTTTATAACCTTCCCCCAGATATGTGCATGCAAAGGGAATTTCTTTTCCTGAATATTTTAGTCCCAATCATCCGAAGCGGTCCCTTGATGTGTTTTTGCAGCCTCTCATTCATGAGTTGAAACAGTTGTGGTATACAGGAGTGCGGACATATGATTGTTCGAGGAAAATTTTTTTTACGATGCGTGCGGTGCTTATGTGGACAATAAGCGACTTCCCTGCATACGGAATGCTATCAGGTTGGACGACGCATGGGAGGTTATCTTGTCCTTATTGCCTCGATCGGACAGATGCGTTTCAACTAAAACATGGTAAAAAAACATGCTGGTTTGATTGTCACCGCCGGTTTTTACCAATCAATCATCCATATAGGAGAAACAGGCGGTTGTTTAGGAAGAACAAAATCGTGCGTGTCCCCCCACCAGTGTATCTATCTGGGGAAGATCTAGAAGCGCAAATAGATCATTTTGGGGGACTAGAAACTGTGAATCGTGGGGGAAATTGGCACACTCCAGCTAATATGCATGATGGATACGGGGTTAATCACAATTGGCACAAGAAAAGCATTTTTTGGGATATTCCGTACTGGAAAAATCATCTACTGAGACACAATCTTTATGTCATGCATATTGAGAAAAACTTTTTTGATAACATCATGCATACAGTGTTAAACGTGAAAGGAAGAACCAAAGACAGCGGAAAGTCAAGGTTGGACTTGCCAGATATTTGCAACAGAAATGAGTTGCATATAATGAGCAATGGAAAATCACCAGTTCCTATATTTCGGTTGGGTGCAGAACAAAAAGAATCGTTGTTCAATTGGGTTTCATCTGACGTGAAGTTTCCTGATGGGTATGTATCCAATCTTGCTAAATCTGTTGAGAAAGGAGAAAATTTTTCAGGGATGAAGAGTCATGACTGCCACGTGTTTATGCAACGTTTACTTCCTTTCGCATTTGCCGAACTCCTTCCAGAAAATGTTCATGAAGCAATTGGAGGTAAGATACTTCATCACATATAAAATTATTGAGATTAATTATATATATATATATATATATATATATATATATATATGTTACAATGTATATAATTTTGTCTTTGCAGGCATCGGAGCGTTTTTCCGGGAACTTAGTACACGGACGTTGTCAGAAGATGTAATTGCACAACTGGCTGCTAATATTCCAATCTTGTTGTGCAATTTGGAGAAGATATTTCCCCCTTTGTTTTTTGATGTTATGGAACATCTTCCCATTCATCTCCCCCACGAAGCAGAACTAGGAGGCCCTGTTCAGTTTAGGTGGATGTACCCATTTGAGCGCTTCATGAAACATTTAAAGGGAAAGGCAAAAAATCAAGCAAGGGTTGAAGGATCAATTGTTGCGGGAAGTTTGACAGAAGAAACTTCACACTTCACTTCATATTATTTCGCTCCAAAAGTCCGCACACGCAAACGGGCTCCCCGACGATACGATGATGGCGGTGTGGGACGAATTTATGCAGTAGAGGGTGTCCCAGATATATTCTCACCAATTGGTCGTCTTAGTGGAAAATTGAAGGAAGTTTGGTGGGATAACGAGCATGTCAGGCACAACGCACATACGTACATCCTCCTAAACTGTGATGAAGTGAGTCCTTACGAAAGGTAATAACAAAACTATTTAATTAATCAGTCATTAATAATTAATTAATATAATTATAATTAAATGTATTAATTTTATGTCTATATATGTATTTTGCAGCTTATTTGTTACCCAGGTACGAGAATGCATTGAAGGGGTTTCAGATGATGAAATAAACGACCGTAAAGATCGTCACTTTGTTGAGTGGTTGAAGACGCAAGTAAGTTAATATAGTTATAAATATTTCATTTAATTATATCAGCTTTCAATCTAACTTTTACACTTATCATAGGTTGATCATGGCGATCCCGCATATCCATTTTGGTTTCATGAGTTACTCCTAGGCCCCAACGGGAAGATAACGACCGCACCCATGTATTTTACCCGTGGTTATGTGTTTCATACATACAAGTATGGCGTTCGTCGGGCCACTACCAACTACGGAGTATGTGTTAGGGGTGAAATAGATTTTTATGGGGTTTTGCAGGAAATAATTGAAGTGGAGTACCCCGGACTGGTTAGGTTGAAATGCGTTCTCTTCAAATGTGATTGGTTCGATCCAACAGTCGGTCGAGGGGTGCGAATTAATAAATTTGGTGTCGTTGACGTCAACAAACCACGACGTTACAACAAGTTTGAGCCATTCATCCTAGCATCACAAGCAGAACAAGTAACGTTCGTTCCATATCCGCGAGTTCGAACATCTGGGATCTCATGGTTATCGGTTATTAAAATAGCTCCAAGGGGTAAAATTGTTGGTGTTGATGATCTTCCAATGCAACAAGATTCTTGCCTTGATATTACAGAACCAGAGATTACGGAGAACGTTCTTTTAATTGATCCACGAAACAGGCAAATTGAATATCTACCTGACGACACAGAAGAAGAAGGCGATTCCGACGAGTTTGAAGAAACTGACGATGATGATGGACCTGAAGATGATGAACCCAATCAAGATGATGAGCCCAACGAAGATGATGATTCTGATTGAAAGCTTATATATATATATATATATATATATATATGTAATTTTTGGTTTGTTAAATGTTTAAGTTTTTGTTGTAAAATTATATATTAAACTAATAAAAAATCGACGAAACATTGATGAATTAACAGTTTTTGTGAATGAAACACGTAGATTAGGGTTAATTTAACTTTATTACATAAAGCTAAACCCTAAATATACAGTTATTTAATGTAAATCTGATGGTACTTAACGATGATTTTACGACGAAATTACGACGCCTAGGACCACATTCGTCGTAATATCGTCGTAATGTCATCTTGGGTTTAGGAGCAGAACGTAACGTTGTATTCCCACTTATGATGATCTGGCCAACAAAGAATTATGGGGGTCGAGTTTTCTAGATTCATAAAGACCAACCACCATAAGTGAAATATACATATATAGAATTGGACATCCTTATATTACGAAGGATTTACATAGATGTCCAATTCTATGAATCATTCACCTATGGTAGTTGAAGACTATCTTTACTTGAAAACAAGATCCTACAGGATTATTTTTTGGCCAGATCATCAAGAAGTGGGAACACAATGATCAGCGTAAAAACTCAAGGAAAAGTGGGTATGTATATATTTAATGTGTATTTTTTTTTTGAGTTAGCATTGAAGGTGTGGAATGTATTTATAGAAATGTTTTAGAAATTACCAACGGATTTGCAACGAAAATTTACAACGGTTTTACATCGATAGCATTACAACGATTTTACATAGAATATGCGACGAAATTACGTCGACAAAATGCGATGTAAATAATTAGGTGACCTATAAAAACCATGTTTTACCAAACTCTCAGAGTCGACGTGAAATCGTAGTGATACCGATGTCACTCATTTCGTCGTAATATCGTCGTTATTTTACGACGCGTTTACGACGATTTAGGTTTAATTTACATTACGATAGATTCGTCGTAAACTCGTTGTAATTTTACAACGATTTTACGACGAGTTAGTCGTAATTTCGTCGTAAGTTCTAAAATTTGGGGTTTGATTTACATGTTTGGTTTTTTTATCTTAGATCATGTTTTACGTAAGTTCTAATCATAGTATAAACAAGTTTATATTTTTACAAAATCATTTACATTATTTAAGTCATGCATGTTACGAATATACTTATATATATAAGAACGAATGCTATACATTATTATGTAAGATATGGAAATCGACGACGATATAGATTCAATCGTCGTTATTGAATCTATTGTTAAATATTAGAATTATTAGATGCACAAATAAACTTCGTTCTTACTTCCAGGATATGTGTATTGTGATTTAGGGTTTAGGTTTAGGGTATAGATTTATTTTATTACAACGAAATTATGACGGATTCGTCGTAAAATCGTTGTAAGTTTACAACAATTTTACGACTGATTCGTCGTAAAAGCGTTGTAAGTTTACAACGATTTTACGACGAATCCGTCGTAATTTCGTTGTAATACCTAAAATATAGGGTTTAGGGTTTGATTTACATGTTTGGTTTTTTTTAGCTTAGATCTTGTTTTACGTAAGTTCTAATCATAGTATAAACAAGTTTATATTTTTACAAAATCATTTACATTATTTAAGTTATGCATGTTACGAATATACTTATATATAAGAACGAATGCTATACATTATTATGTAAGATATGGAAATCGAAGACGATATAGATTCAATCGTCGTTATTGAATCTATTGTTAAATATTAGAATTATTAGATGCACAAATAAACTTTGTTCTTACTTCCAGGATATGTGTATTGTGATTTAGGGTTTAGGTTTAGGGTATATATTTATTTTATTAAAACGAAATTACGACGGATTCGTCGTCAAATCGTTGTAAGTTTACAACGATTTTACGACGAATCCGTCGTAATTTCGTTGTAATACCTAAAATATAGGGTTTAGGGTTTGATTTACATGTTTGGTTTTTTTTATCTTAGATCTTGTTTTACGTAAGTTCTAATCATAGTATAAACAAGTTTATGTTTTTACAAAACAATTTACATTATTTAAATCATGCATGTTACGAGTATACTTATATATAAGAACGAATGCTATACATTATTATGTAAGATATGGAAATCGACGACGATATAGATTCAATCGTCGTTATTGAATCTATTGTTAAATATTAGAATTATTAGATGCACAAATAAACTTCGTTCTTACTTCCAGGATATGTGTATTGTGATTTAGGGTATAGGTTTAGGGTATAGATTTATTTTATTACAACGAAATTACGACGGATTCGTCGTAAAATCGTTGTAAGTTTACAACGATTTTACGACTGATTCGTCGTAAAAGCGTTGTAATACCTAAAATCTAGGGTTTAGGGTTTGATTTACATGTTTGGTTTTTTTTATCTTAGATCTTGTTTTACGTAAGTTCTAATCATAGTATAAACAACTTTATCTTTTTACAAAATCATTTACATTATTTAAGTCATGCATGTTACGAGTATACTTATATATAAAAACGAATGCTATACATTATTATGTAAGATATGGAAATCGACGACGATATAGATTCAATCGTCGTTATTGAATCTATTGTTAAATATTAGAATTATTAGATGCATAAATAAACTTCGTTCTTACTTCCAGGATATGTGTATTGTGATTTAGGGTTTAGGTTTAGGGTATAGATTTATTTTATTACAACGAAATTACGACGGATTCGTCGTAAAATCGTTGGAAGTTTACAACGATTTTACGACTGATTCGTCGTAAAAGCGTTGTAATACCTAAAATATAGGGTTTAGGGTTTGATTTACATGTTTGGTTTTTTTATCTTAGATCTTGTTTTACGTAAGTTTTAATCATAGTATAAACAAGTTTATGTTTTTACAAAATCATTTACATTATTTAAGTCATGCATGTTACGAGTATACTTATATATAAGAACGAATACTATACATTATTATGTAAGATATGGAAATCGACGACGATATAGATTCAATCGTCGTTATTGAATCTATTGTTAAATATTAGAATTATTAGATGCATAAATAAACTTCGTTCTTACTTCCAGGATATGTGTATTGTGATTTAGGGTTTAGGTTTAGGGTATAGATTTATTTTATTACAACGAAATTACGACGGATTCGTCGTAAAATCGTTGGAAGTTTACAACGATTTTACGACTGATTCGTCGTAAAAGCGTTGTAATACCTAAAATATAGGGTTTAGGGTTTGATTTACATGTTTGGTTTTTTTATCTTAGATCTTGTTTTACGTAAGTTTTAATCATAGTATAAACAAGTTTATGTTTTTACAAAATCATTTACATTATTTAAGTCATGCATGTTACGAGTATACTTATATATAAGAACGAATACTATACATTATTATGTAAGATATGGAAATCGACGACGATATAGATTCAATCGTCGTTATTGAATCTATTGTTAAATATTAGAAGTATTAGATGCACAAATATACTTCGTTCTTACTTACAGGATATGTGTATTGTGATTTAGGGTTTAGGTTTAGGGTATAGATTTATTTTATTACAACGAAATTACGACGGATTCGTCGTAAAATCGTTGTAAGTTTACAACGATTTTACGACGAATCCGTCGTAATTTCGTTGTAATACCTAAAATATAGGGTTTAGGGTTTGATTTACATGTTTAATTTTTTTATCTTAGATCTTGTTTTACGTAAGTTCTAATCATAGTGTAAACAAGTTTATGTTTTTACAAAATCATTTACATTATTTAAGTCATGCATGTTACGAATATACTTATATATAAGAACGAATGCTATACATTATTATGTAAGATATGGAAATCGACGACGATGTAGATTCAATCGTCGTTATTGAATCTATTGTTAAATATTAGAATTATTAGATGCACAAATAAACTTCGTTCATTTGCAGGATATGTGTATTGTGATTTAAGTTTTAGGTTTAGGGTATAGATTTATTTTATTACAACGAAATTATGACGGATTCGTCGTAAAATCGTTGTAATACCTAAAATATAGGGTTTAGGGTTTGATTTACATGTTTGGTTTTTTTTATCTTAGATCTTGTTTTACGTAAGTTCTAATCATAGTATAAACAAGTTTATGTTTTTAAAAAATCATTTACATTATTTAAGTCATGCATGTTACGAATATACTTATATATAAGAACGAATGCTATACTTTATTGTTTAAGATATGGAAATCGACGACAATATAGATTCAATCGTCGTTATTGAATCTATTGTTAAATATTAGAAGTATTAGATGCACAAATATACTTCTTTCTTACGTCCAGGATATGTGTATTGTGATTTAGGGTTTAGGATATAGATTTATTTTATTACAACGAAATTACGACGGATTCGTCGTAAAATCGTTGTAAGTTTACAATGATTTTACGACGAATCCTTCGTAATTTCGTTTTAATACCCAAAATATTTAATTTACCCCGTGGGGGAAAATTTCGATACGTTTAATTTTTGGTTCAGTATTACGACGATTTTACGACGATTCCCAACGAATGTACGACGACAACAAAATCTATATATACGTGACCAGATTTTTCCTCCCTCACAATCTCAAAAACTCACTCTCTCTCTCCTCACTCTCTCTCTCTAAAAACCTCTGCCCTCTCTCTAAAAAAAAGTAACATTTTTTTTTGTATTTTTAAATTATATTATAGTTGTAAGGATTTTGAATTGTTAGTTAGGATTTTGAATTGTTAGTTAGGAATGGAATTATATTTTGAATTTTTAGTTAGGATTGTAATATTTATTAGTTAGGATTGGAATTATTAGTTCGGAATGGAATTATATTATACTAGAATTGGGTTATTTTTAAATATTTTTTAGATATGGCGCCACGTAAATCACACTATCGGCAGTTTCTCGAGACGGGACCGAGTGCTAATTCGCAACTCCCGTCATCTTCTGCGACACAGTCCGCTGTTCCGAATTCTTTTCCCGTACCAGCGCCGCCTCCGGAAGCAGATGCTCGACCGCCATTGTTGTATGCGGGATTGACGGTCGAAGATATTTTGCAGTCGCCGGGGCATGATTCTTTAGACCGGTTAGATCCGCGACGGCTCCCGAATACTTTTTGGTACGTAACTACAATTTTTGTTTTTTAATAACATTATGAATTTGTTTTTTTTTACTAATAATTTTTGATTTATTTCTCAGGTTTAAGGAAGATAACAAAGTTGGACGGAGTGTGGCTGACACCATTAAAGCCTATTTCATGGAGCCTCACCGCAATTGGTCTTCGGTTCCGGAAGACGTTGTCGAGACATGGTTTAAATGTTTCGCGGTAATTATTTTTTTTTAATATTCATTATTATTTTGGTCAATTTTTATCTTTAATATATCATTTCTAATTTTTTTTTTGTATAGCAAAAATGGCATTGGGACGTTGCGATCAACGAGACGGTGAAGACGGAATTCAAAAAGAAGGGAAAAATACGGCTCAACAATGCCGTCTCCGATTGGAAGAGGAAGTGGGAGGTTAAAGGAGATCATGGGAAGCCGCCATACATGTCTTCCGATGTTTGGAACGGCTTGACGGCATACTGGAGAGATCCGCATGCGCAGCAAGTGGCCGCTAAGTGTTCAGCTTCTCGAAACACTATGGGTCCAGACGGTCTTCCAGCGCTTATACCTCATACGTCGGGTCAAACGTCTTTTGCGGGAAGACGCCTTCAAATGGTAATAATTTTTTCGGTTATAATTTTATTTATGGAATTTTAATTTGTTATTAATTTATATTACCCATCAACTGTTTGATTTCTTTTTTAATGTCTTTTTTATTAGGCAAATGGAGGCGAACTTCCTCCAATGACCCGAGTTTTTGCGGAAACTCACAAAAAGAAAGACGGATCTTTTGTAGATCCTCGAGCATAGGCGATCTACAATGACGCGCATGCAAGGATCGACGAGCGTCAAACTCAGCTTTCTCAGCAGCTATCACCCGGCGGTAGTTCGGTCCAATCCACTGCGACTTTGACGGTTGCCCAGATGGACGAGATATACGCAGAGGTAATTTAACGTTTTTTTTTTACAAAAGTTAACGTTTCTTTATATAATTTATTAAATTTTACGTTTCTTTTTTAAAGGTTGCCCCGAAGAAAAAGGGCAGAGTTTTAGGGATGGGATCGATCGTAGATAGTGCCGTCGCGTCGTCCCGTCGTCAACTTTTCGACGATCCGGTTATTTTGCGGACGGAGTTAAACACCGCCAACTCCGAGATCAACACTTTGCGGGAGAAGCAGGTGGTATACGATGAGAAGATCCAAGGATACGATAAAACAATCCAAGGATACAACACTCTCTTCGATATTATTGCCCTGACTAACCCGACTTTGGCGGCTGCACTAAGGCAGCAGGAAGGATCGACATCGGGCCAGCCGACTGATCCGCTCGCGCAAGAACGAGCGAATATGGAGCAGAATGGATCGGACGACGAGCTTTTTTATAATTTACGTTTTTCAGCTGGACAATAGTTTGTATTAAGAATTTTATTTTGTATTTTGTATTTTGTATTTTAAATTTTATTTTATATTTTGAATTTATTTATAAAATTTTAATTTATAAATATAATTTTATTAATTTTATTTAATTTATATAAAATTATATTTAATTTACGACGACTTTACATCGAAAACTTTACATCGATTTTACATCGTTTAATAATTTACATCGATTTTACATAGATTTTACATCAATAATTTTACATCGATTTACATCGTTCAATAATTTACGACGAATTTACATAGAATATTTTACATCGATTTACCAACGCATTTACAGATACCTATTACGACGAATTTACGACGTATTGTCAAAACAGAAATTGTATACTTCGATGTAAATTCGATGTAATGTTTCATACTATTACGATGAATTTACGACGGATTTTCGAAAAAAATTTGTATAATCCGATGTAAAATCGATGTAATATTTCATCGTGATATCGATGTAAAATCGATGTAATGTATTCGTCGTAAAATCGATGTATATTTACATCGATTTTACGACGAATAATATACGACGATTTTTAGTGCTCCTTAATGTTACGACCAATTTACGACGATTTCCGATTAACGACGATCATATTACGACGAATTGTTAATCGTCGCTAATCCGTCGTAAACCATGTTTTACGACCAATTTACGACGATTAAGTTAGTTGTAAAATGACAGTTTTCTTGTAGTGTACGCTCTAGTGAGTCAGAACCCTCTCCATGGCCTATCTCATGAGCACCCCATGGATCATATCGAAAGGTTCGAGGATTTGGTCACTGGTATGAAGTACAATGGAGTGCCCAATGAGTTCCTTTTCTGCAAACTTTTCACATACTCTCTTAGTGAGGATGCTGCTTATTGGCTGAAGCAGTTGGCTCATGATTCGCTGACTACATGGGATGAGACGAAGAATGCATTCCTGATCAATTTCTATGATGATGCTAGATCCGAGGAGCTCAGGAACAAGATCTCTCAATTTTGTCAAGGTTCAACAGAGGCATTCAAGGCTGCTTGGATTCGTTTCAAATCATATTAGAGAGACTGTCCGCATCATGGGTTCACTCAGGTTCAACTGCTGGGTACTTTCTACAGAGGAATCGATTGGAGGTACCATATGGGTTTGGATGTTGCGAGTAATGGGAACTTCAACACCAGGTATCCAGATGATGCGGTTGTGCTGATTGAGAACTTGGCGTCTAGTAAAAGCACCAAGAATGCTGATTTCGAGCGGAAGAAGCAGGCTGGAGGAGTTGTTTGATCACATATTGTTGAAGTGCAGGCCAAGCTGGATTTCCTGATCGGAAAGTCGAAGAAAGCTGTACAGTTTGCTGATGAAGTCTTGAATGTGGAAGAAGATGAAGCGGAAGATGTTAACTACGTTGGTGGTTCTGGTTTTCAGGGTCAGCGATTTGGGTACAACAACAACCGAAACTTCAACAACAACATTCAGCAAGGTGGGTACAAGTTTGAGGAAAACCAATATGGTTTCGGAGCAAAACAATTCACTTAGAAACCACTTCAGAGCAGCGATTTCGCTCGCAATTATGGGAACTCTTCGTACCAACCCATCTCTCCAAAATCCACAGAGAGTAAGATGGAATCCATGCTTGAACAACTTCTTAAGGGAAAGCAGAAGTTGCAAGTGGATTTCAATGGGAAGTTTGACTCTTTGTACATTGATCTGAATGGGAAAATTGAAGCTATCAATCTGACTCAGAGGAAGCTGGAAACTCAGGTTGCTCAGACTGCAGCAGCTGTAAAGAGGCATGAAGGTTTTCTTCCAGGAAAAACTGAGAATCCAAGGGCACACATCAATGCCATCACCTTGAGGAGTGGAAAAGAGGTGATTACATGAGTAAAGAACAGCCCAATTGCAGAGAATCTCGTCGATCTTGCTGAAGATGACGATTGGGATTCTGAAAATCCCCGTGTATCGATCGATACCAGCCAGTGTCGATTGATACTAGTCCAGACACCTGTACGAGTGGATCCAAAATCTCGTGTATCGATCGATGCTCCTTTTGTGACGGTCGATACTGAGGCGCAGGTCGAGAAGGAACCATAGATTGTCAAGGAGAGGGTGTACAAACCCAAAATACCTTATCCTATGCCTCCTAAGATGACAAAGAAGGAATGGGAGGACGCCATATGCAAAACTATGTTGGATAAGTTGGTTGTGGAACTTCCTTTTGTTGATGCTATTAAGACTTCTCCAGATTTCAGGAGGTATGTGAAGAAGATGGTTTCTAGCAATGTGAACCTTGAGGAAGGTGTCATGATGATTACAGCTGAGTGCAGTGCGATTCTACTCAACAAAATTCCCAAGAAGCTACCAGACCCAGGGAGTTTTGTTTTGGATTGCACTATCTTCACAGAGAGATTCGAGCGTGCTCTCTCTGATATTGGGTCGAGTGTGAACCTTATGCCACACTCAGTTGCCAAGCGAATGGGGATGATAGATTTCTAGTCTACAAGAATTTCGCTGGTACTTGCTGATCGCCCAGTGCGACTTCCAGAGGGACTACTCAAAGATGTCCCAATCAAGATTGGGAATTGCTTGATCCCAACAGATTTCATCGTCCTGAAGTACGATGCTGAGCCTAAGGATCCTCTTATCCTGGGCAGACCATTCCTTGCAACTACTGGAGCCTTGATCGATTGCAAGAATGGACAGATAGCTCTCAACATCGGTGATTTGGTGATGTCATTTAACATGGATAAGATGATGAAGAGACCAACCATCGATTGACAGACGTTCTATGTGGATACCTTCAGTGACATAGCGGAAGAATACTTCCTTAGGATGCACCCTGCAGATCCACTGGAGAGAGCATTGGTGTGCTCTGATGACTCAGACGAGTTGTTGTGCGATGATATTTCTGGATACTCGAAGATGCTCGATTTAGCGTCACCAGTATCGATCGATACCCCCTAGTATCGGTCGATATCATGCGACTAGAAGGAGAGTTGGTCGAAAATTCTAAGCAAGCTGCTGGACTTGGAGATTGGAGCGAGGACAATGCTCCTAAGCTGGAACTAAAGCCACTTCCAGCAAATCTGATGTATAGTTTTTTTGGTCCTAATTCCACATACCTTGTAATCGTTAATGCTTCCTTGAACAACACAGAGGTTGCCTTACTGCTGAGCAAGCTGCGCAAGTATCGCAAAGCTCTCGGCTATTCTCTTAATGACATTTCAGGTATAGCACCAGACTTGTGCATGCATCGGATTCACCTGGAGGATGAGTCAAAGTCTTCGATTGAGTGTCAGAGGAGGCTAAATCCGAACCTGAAGGAAGTGGTCAGGAAGGAAGTGATGAAGCTGTTGGAAGCAGGGATTATCTATGCCATCTCAGATAGTTCTTGGGTTAGTCCAGTTCACGTTGTGCTTAAGAAAGGAGGTATAACTGTGGTGAAGAACGAGAAGGATGAGTTGATCCCTACAAGGATAATCACTGGTCACATGATGTGTATTGACTACAGGAAGCTGAATGCGGCTACAAGGAAGGATCACTTCCCATTGCCATTCATTGACCAGATGCTGGAGAGGTTAGCAAGTCACCCATACTACTGTTTTCTCGATGGGTACTCAGGCTTTTTCCAGATTCCTATACATCCAGAGGACCAGGGAAAGACAACCTTTCACTACAAGAAAACACAGTTTTTGCGACTCCCAAAAGTGTCCCAAAATAGTCACAAATGACAGGTTTGCGACTATTTTGCGACTAAAAAAAGTAGTCGCAAATAATTGGTCTCAAAATACAGTAGTCGCAAAATAGTCGCAAATATACGACTACTTTGGAACGACTTATTTTCGTCGTATATAAGCGACTATGTTGATACTGAAATTAAAGGTCGTTTATTAGCGACTACTTTCTAACATCTTTTTCAGTCGTATTATAGAGACACCTTTGGGACGGTTGTGTAGTCGTTTTTTAGCGACCATTTCTAGACACCATGAGTTGTCGTATATTAGCGATTATTTGCTGACATCGTGTTTAGTGGTATTATAAAGACTACTTTTGGGATGGTTTTTTAGTCGTATTTTAGCGACCATTTGTAGACACCATAAGTTGTCGTATTATCAAGACTACTTTGGGACGGTTGTTTTTGCGACTGTTTCGAGAACTTAGTCGCAAAAGGGTTACATACTAGCATCTAATTTGCCACTACTTTTTATTCTTGTCCTCGTCACAAATCAATATAGTCACAAAAGAGTCACTTATTACCAACATATTTGCCACTATTTTGTTCTGGTCTTTGGCCGGAAATCAGTAATTATATCAAATTACAAAAAACCTAAAATCAAAATTGAAATTTGAAATTCAAGTTTTTATAACAAAAAAACTTTATACAAAACATAATATCCTTTTACATTATATCCAAAAACATAATAGCCATACTTTAAACATCCAAAATCAAAATCTCAAAGAACCCAATACTATTATTAAGATGGAGAGATTGTGGCTGGTGCGTTGGCTTCTGCGTTGGCTTGTGCGTTGGCTGGTGCGGTGGCTGGTGCGGTGGTTGGTGTTGTGGCTGCCTGAGAAGCCCCCACATACGATGCAAATCCAGGATCCTTATCTTTGAAGTACGAGAGGTAAGACTCCAAGCTTGAGATTCAATTTTGAGAAAGTTGTTGCTCCGCATCACGTCGAGCATTTTCCGCTTCTTGTGCTGCGATCTTTTGATGAGCAGCTTGAAGTTGTTCTTGCATCTCTGAAATTGATGTCGAAGAGCTTGCATAACTTGATTTGGTCCCATTGTTGATATCTCCAAGTTCGCCAAGACCAAAAGCATTGCCCTTGGCATCTGTTTCAGTAGACTAAAACCACAAAAGAAAAACAATTCAGACCATGAGTAAGACTAACAATTTTTGTATCTGTTGCAGGAAGGCTGCAAGAAGGCTGAAAATATATGCAAGACAAGGACAATCACACAAAAAGGCTGAAACATATGCAAGAAGGCTGAAACATTTCCGTATATGTTGCAGGGAGGCTGAAACATATGCAAGAAGGCTGAAAACATATGCATGCAAGAAGGCTCAATCAGTATTCCAGTATTTCAACCAACAATGCTATCAATCACACAAAACGAAACTGATGCAGAAAGAGAAAAACAAAAGACAATCTTGAAACTGAAACTGAAACAAAAACAGAAACTGAAACAGAAAGAGATAAGATTGACCAAAGAGAAAGACCAAAGAGAAAGACTAAAGAGAAAAACCAAACAGAAACGAAAACTGAAACTGAAACTGAAAATGAAAACGAAAACAGAAACGAAAACTGACAAAAGAGAAAGACTATAAAAAAAAAACAATTGAGAGCACAATTCAAAACACAATGCTATCAATATATGCAAACAGATGGCTCAATCAGTATTCCAGTATTTCAACCAACAATACTATCAATTTTCTCAACTAAACAAAGACAAGGACAATCACACAAAACGAAACTGAAACAGAAAGAGAAAAACAAAAGACAATCTTGAAACTGAAACTGAAACAGAAACGAAAACAGAAACTGAAAGAGATCAGATTGACCAAAGAGAAAGACTACAGAGAAAGACCAAAGAGAAAGACCAAAGAGAAAGACTAAAGATAAAGACCAAACTGAAACGAAAACTGAAACTGAAACTGAAAACGAAAACGAAAACTGACCAAAGAGAAACACTAAAACAAAAAAAACAATTGAGAGCACAATTCAAACAACATGAAACTGAAACAGAAAGAGATAACAAAAGAGCAGTGCAAACCAGAATGTGAAACTGAAAGTGAAAGAGAAGAGAAAGACATGTTAATATGAAACGAACCAGAATATGGAACGAACCAGAATTTGAATCAGACAAAAGAGAAAGTGAAACTGAAAACTTACCAGAATATAGTGCAGTGGAAACAAACCAGAATGTGATTCAATCAGAATAAAGCAAAAAAAAAGACATGTTAATATGCTAAGAAGAAGAAGACAAACGAAATTACCTTGAGAAATATCTCATTCTTTTGTTCAATGGTTAGGCTTCGATGAGTTGATTGTTGAGAAGAAGGCTCTGAGATATCAGCATCCACATCCATATGTGACATTTCCTCCTCTATGTTCTTCTCATAAGTGTCATGAACCTTCTTGGCCTTTTGATCAACAAAGGTACCAGCTGCCTTTGTATGTGTTTTCATAAACACTTCTCCAAAAGAGACAGGACGCCCTAATTCTTATTCCTACAACGATAAAAAAACATATTAATTTTATAAAATGCAATATATAAACAAATGAAAACATATTACCATTTCTTGTTGCACTTGCAAGTAAGACTTCTGCCCGGATACGTGTTTGTGGGGACCAAGACCACCACGGTCTGAGTTACGACACTGTGAGTAAGTAGAGCTCCTCTCAATTGACTCCGGAGTGCCCCAATGAGCCAACATTTCTGCCCAAAGGATTTCGCCAATCCAAGGTGGTCTCTCACCACAGTTTTTAGCTTGGCTCACAATACCTTTCATCCGTTTTTTGGCTCTCCTCAAGAATCCCGCTCTCACCAGGTCCGTAATCCCGTGATCCCAATTGTATTTCCGCTACAAAATACAATAATGTTAAGTATCATTGTATATATATCATAACTATAGTAAAATGAAAACAAAATGGTATTACCGCAAACGTTCTGAAATATCTCTCTTGAATGTCTCTAGGCGTTTTGCGCCAGCTATAGTAAGGATCATCAAACTTCCTCTGAAATATGCCAGCAATGACTTGGGACAATTTTTCTTTGTCCCAGTTAAACCTGTCACATGATATGCAAACCTGTTAAATAAAAACAGCAATTATTCATGCATCAATCTGATTCAAATCTGATTAATTGAAAGCAATCAGATTCAGTCAACGCAATCAGATTCAATCAAAGCAATCAAAGCAATCTGATTCATACAAATACCCTTATAAATCATGTAAACTCATTAGACAAAACAATGAAACTGAAACTAACTACTAACAACATATTCAAGAACCAATGAAACTGAAACTAACAACAATTTTAATGAATGAAACTGAAACTAACTACTAATTTGAATGAGTAGGACCATGTTCATTTGAAACTGAAACTAACTACTAAAATGAAACTAACAACTAATTTGAAACTGAAACTAACTACTAAACTGAAAAAGAACCATCGACATCCAGAACCAAACTACTATGCTCAGAAACTACTAAACTGAAACAGAACCGGAGAAGATCCAGAACCAAACTACTTTGTCCCGGTTAAACTACTATGCTCAGAAACTTCAGAACCATCAAAATTTCAGAACAAACTACTATGCTCAGACATTCATCAATCAATCCTCAAGACAAAACAAACTACTATTATAGGCAAAATCAAAATGTAACCACAATCGATCATAAGCACTCACAATCATCTTACCATGTGTTCGGTACTTGGGGAATAGGATGTGGACTCAAGAGTGGTAGATTTTCTCGGCCAGGAAGAGCCAACAAAGCATCTAACAACTGGTCGAAGTCTTGTTGGGGCTCTGGAGCATTCGGAGGAGAATGATGCTCTAAAATTTGAACCGGCTGCGGTTGTTGAAGGGGAATCTGATAAGATGGTTGTGGCTGGGGAATGTGGTAAGGAGGCGGGTGTTGCTGTGGAAGCTGATAAGACGGTTGTGGCTGGGGAATGTGGTAAGGAGGCGGTTGTGTCGTCGGAGGATTAGCATTTGCCACTTCTGTTTGTGGTACTCCTTGCGGCGGTTGTGTTGTCTGAATATATTGGGCAGGAAGAGTTCTAGATGGCTGGGAGACAGATTCTTTTGCAGAAGATGACTGCTTGGAGGCGTGAGAAGACGAGTCGAGACCACCGACTGATCTCCTACTGGCGGATGATTGGCCACCACCGCGACCTCTACAACCTCGGCCATTACTTGTTTTTGGCCGGGAAGCCATTATCGGAGATTGAAAGAGAAAGAGAAATGGAGATTGAGAAAAAGGATTTCAGAGATTGAGAGACAAAGAGACAAAGAGAATCGGAGATGAGAGAAAGGGTTTCAGAGTTTGAGAGAGAGGATTGGTATCGGAGATTGAGTGAGAAAGGATTGGTACCGGAGATTGAGAGAGAAAGAGATCCGGAGAAAGAAAAAGGGTTCGTCGACTATTTGATTTTCTCGACAATAGAAGAAAAGAGATAGGGTTTCATTTAGTATTTAACAAAGTAGTCCCTAAATAGTCGCTAACTAGTCGCAAAAAATAAATAAAGGAGGGATAAGTTGGCGCTTGTTATTTCACGAAAATATTTGAAGACTTGTCAAAAAATTGAAATAATTAGAAATAGTCGCAAAATCGTCTCAAAATAGTCCCACAATTGTTTCAAAGTAGTCACAAAGTGCGACTGTTTTGTGACCGTATTTAATAATTCATTACCCTATACCCTAAACCCTAAAAATAAGGCTACACAATCATTCTAACACTAAATCTAAGACTGAAACCCTATCTACAACCATAAATTGTAATTTGAATCAGTCTAAAAAAAATTAATATCTTTCAAAATCATTTCTTCATAAAACACATATCTACTCGGTACATATCATGATAACATACAACCATTAGTTATAAAAATTGGAATTTAAATATTGAATCTATGTAATCATGATTCAGTAGTTCAAATAGAAGTAAAAAGTTCAAATTAACATATTTAAAATTCAATATTGATTATTTTAAGAAAAAAATCGAATGTAGTGGCTCAACTGTCGCAGATTAGTCACAATTTCAGGTGTTGGTCTAGAAATAGTGGCAAAATGGTGGGTAAATTAAGAAAATTATGTGACTACTACGAAAATTGTCGAAAATCTGTTTTAAAATTACAAATAGTCGCAAAATAGTGGGTAAATAGAGACAATTTTGTGACTACTAATAAAATTGTTGAAAAATGTTTTCCTGGGTTTCGAACCCAGGATCCCTAAACCTTGTGCAGCTTGTGCAAGGTGCGTAACCAAAGTGCTATTGTGTTTAATCGGTATTTGGTTACATTTACTTATATATAAGGCCTGTTCTAATTAATAATTCATTACCCTATACCCTAAACCCTAAAAATAAGACTATACAGTCATTCTAACACTAAATCTAAGACTAAAACCCTATCTAAAAAAATTACAACCATAAATTGTAATTTGAATCAGTTTGAAAAAAATTACTATTTTTTTGAATCACATATGTACTAAGTACATATCATGATAATATACAACCATTAGTTATAAAAATTTGAATTTAAATTTTGAATCTATGTAATCATGATTCAGTAGTTCAAATAGAAGTACAAAGTTCAAATTAACATATTTAAAGTTCAATATTGATGATTTTAAGAAAAAAAAATCGAATGTAGTGGCTCAACAGTCGCAGATTAGTCACAATTTCAGGTGTTGGTCTAGAAATAATCGCAAAATGGCGGGTAAATTAAGACAATTATGTGACTACTACGAAAATTATCGAAAATCTGTTTTAAAATTATAAATAGTCGCAAAATAGTGGGTACATACAGACAATTTTGTGACTACTAATAAAATTGTTGAAAAATATTTTCTGGGTTTCGAACCCAGGATCCCTAAACCTTGTGCAGCTTGTGCAAGGTGCGTAACCAAAGTGCTATTGTGTTCAATCGGTATTTGGCTATACTTCAAGTATATACAGTTGACAAAAAATGATAATTATTTTACAAAGATGTAAATAATAATTATATTACAAAGATTTATATTACAAAGCAAGAATGATAATTATATTATTACAAAGATGTAAATTTAAATATTATTCAAATTCCTCATCTTCATCATTTGAAGATGATAAATTACAATGAAATTCGTCCTCTGGTTATGCGTCTTCGATCTCATAATCAATTTCTTCACAAGGATGATTTCTCTCTACTAAATTATCAACTATGATTTCATCTATCGTATCCGTGCTATCATCAATTGTTTGCTGCAGTATAACCGGCTCTAAATCGTTAAACTTTCCTTGAACAACTTGCCTTGGATTTACTTTGAGAACTGTGAGCCACACCTTTCGAGGTCGTTTAATGCATGGGTATGAAAGATAACAAACTTGATCAGCTTGAGATCATGTACATTAATTAGGTGTAACATTAGAAGTAGACATACACACATATATATATACATACGTACATAAATTAAAACAAAAATTACCTAAAATAAAAGGTTCGTAATTTTGATATCTCCTTGATGATAGCACATCAACAATGCATCCTTCTCGCATTCGGGTGCCTTTGCCAATCGTAGGGTCATACCATTCACAGTAGAATAGTGTGATATTCAAATTCAGAAAAACTGGATACTCGAGCTCTATGATATTTTCAACAGTCCCATAAAAATCATCCTCGTCAGATGCTTCTGTTCCATAATTTTGTCCTCGCACACATACCCCATAGTTCATTGTTTTTTTCGTGAGTCCGTGGTCTCGCGTGTGAAACAAATACCCTCTAGTAAAATACATGGGCCATGACTTGACTTTATTTTCGGGACCTTCCACTATTTCAAAAACCCAAGGAGGAAAATGTTGTTGACTTCTCATTGTACTCACCTACATATATATAAGCAAATATATTAAAAAATAAATCCATAAATATTCTTAAATAATCATATATAGGTGGATATATAGTAAATACGTACATATTGGCGAACCCATATATGAAAATCTTCATCTTCTTTCGATTTCACCTCATCATCGGAGAGTTCCAGATATTCAAATCGAATTTGCGTTTCCAACAATCTGTTTTGCCAACAACAATTAATATATATGTAACAAATATTTAATTATAAAAATTAGATAAAGGATCACAAATAACGTTATGAAGCACAATTACCTCTCAAGCGGCTGAAAATAGTAACAATTGCGCAAGACATATGCATGTGCGCATTTATAATCTTTCTTAGTTAACCAAAATTCGCTACTTTGGCCACTTGGACGACCTACTTGGGTGAATATATCTGGTACCGGTATAGGATATACAGGTATTTCACCTTCATCATAACGACTTGACCTGCGAAATAACGTCCAAAAATTAAATTAATAGTCATCAACAATTCATTTTAACTCGTATATTTCGAAGAGGCCGGATTGAAATGAATGTTATGAGAAATAGTCACCATGCATCATACCTTCTTATGCGAGCTGTAGAAATGTGCGAAGCAAAGTAGTGTTCTGAGAAATAAGATATCTCGTCATTTATGTATGATCGAAATATTGATCCTGCTGGATATCTTTTGTTCTTCGCCTTCCCTTTTAAACGTTTAAAAAACCTTTCGAAGGGATACATCCACCTATATTGCACATGACCTGCAAGCTCCGCTTCGTAAGGTAGGTGTATTGGTAGGTGCTCCATCACATCAAAGAAAGAAGGTGGGAAGATTTTTTCCAAATTACACAAAATCATGACAATGTTATATCCTTCAGAATTTTGAGGCGGGTTTGATCCAATGATCTACTACTTAAGTCACGGAAAAATGTTCCAATCCCTACAACAATATTAAAATCATATAAGTTATATATATATAAACAAAACATATATGATAATATATATATATATATACATACCTGACAATGCAAGGTGCACGTTACGCGGTAGAAGTTATGCAAAGACAAACGGAAGCAATCGTTCCATAAATACATGGCCGTCTTGACTTTTCATTCCCGAGAGCTTCCCACCGTTGATGTCTGTACAACTAGCTAAATCTGCTACATAGCCATCGGTGAATCTAACCTCATGTTCGACCCATTGTAGTAAGCTTTCTTTTGCTTTTGAAGTCAATCACCAAATAGGAAACGGAGCTCTCCCTCGATCATCTACATGCAAATCTTTTCAAGAACAAAACCTTGCAATATCTAATCTTGACTTCACTTTGTCTTTTGATCTGTCTTTAACATTCATAACAGTATACATGATGTTGTCAAAAACAATTCTTCTCGATATGCATCACATCAAGATTGTGTCGTAGCATCAGATCGTTCCAGTACGGTAGCTCCCAAAATATGCTTTCTTTATGCCAATTATGCCACTCCCCATAGCCAGCCACTTTTTGTTCATGACCATTTCCACCGCATTCAGATGTTTTGAGTGGTTCTGCATGCCTTATACGCTCATATAAAACTTGTTCGCCAGTCAAAGATTGAGGTGGGTAGTCATTCGATGCATGCTTTCCCTTCAAAAAGTTTATTTTATTCTTCCGTAACGAATGACTTATAGGAAGAAATCTTATGTGACAGTCAAACCAACATGTCTTCCTACCAGCCGGAAGATAAAAAGGATTAAAACCGTCAGTACATAACCAAATATATAAATTTCGCGTTTCTTCTGCGAACGTAGGATGCAAATATTGGAAATTCTTCCACTCCGCTGCATCAGATGGATGACACATTACTCCATCTTTTGAATCATGCTCAGCATGCCATCTCATCGATGCTGCAGTCTTCTCTGATTTGTACATTCTCTTCAATATGTCAGTAATAGGTAAATACCACATACGACTGAACGGGATTTTAGTTCGTCCCTCACTAGCCTTATATCTTGTTTTTGCACAGAACTTGCAATACTTCAACTTCTCATCTTCTTTCCAGAAGAGCATACAATTATCTATACATACATCAAATGTATGGTACGGCAATCCTAGCTTTCGCATCAAAGTTTATGTCTCATAGTACGAACTAGGTGCTTGATTACCCTCTGGTAAATACTCTGTAAACAATTCAGACCATGAGTCCATGCAGCTTTCAGCGATATTATGGTATGCCTTAATGTTCATGAACCGAGCAGCCAAAGATAACTTCGATTGACCTTCACGACATCCATCATAAAGTAAAGTATTTGCAGCATCTAACATGCCGTAAAACTGTTTTGCCTCTTGGGTACTAGGTTCTTCATGAACATGTTCATATCCACTTTCATGTTCATGATGATGATACTCATGATTATTAAATGGCGTAGTGCCATGAAATGCATCATTCACTATCCCAACATATACATTCCCCCCATCATATGTTGTTGGTTGATGAGTACCACTAGTATAATCTACATTAGCATAATTCGTTCCTCCCCCAACCACATCATAATCTTCACCATGTTCAGACCATACATAATATCCGGGCATAAATCATCTACTATGCAAATGCTTCGAAATTGTACTTCCGTGCAAAAATTTGGAATTTTGACATTTTAAACAAGGACAGTGAAACCTACCTCCACTGCTTTGCGCTAATGACTGGCTATTAGCAAAATTCATGAACTGTTCAACCCCCGCCAAGAATTCACTGGAGATATGATTTGTGTGTGGATCGATCCTATTATACATCCACTCTCGTGATGAATTCCACATTTTTTTTTTGGATTCGTTTTTTTTTTTTTTTGTTAAGAGAAATGATTTGTGTGTTAATGGGGGAGAGAGCGACGAGTTTTATATGCAAAACATTTGTGACTAAAAAGTAGTAGCAAATTTACCACTATTTTGCCACATTTTTCCGACTACTTTGGGACTATTGTAAGTAGTCGCAAATGGTAGGTGTACCAACTAACATCAACATTTTCCACGTTTTTACCTACTTATTTACCGACTACTCTGCAAATCAGTTGCAAATTTGAGACTATAAATTTAAGTTGCAAATCAGTGGCAAATTAGCGACTATATTTCCGGACTAAACTAACAGTCGCAAATTTAAGACTATATTTGCGACTATATTTCCCGACTAAAAAAACAGTGGCTAATTCGTCTCAATTTCAGACTACTTTGCGACTAAATTAATATAGTCCAATACTAGTCGGATATCAGTCGCTAATTTGCGACATATTACCTACGATTAAGTATTGTCGTAAAAATGCGACTGTTATGCCTCTGCGAGCTAAGTAGTCGCTTATTAGTCGCAAAAGAGTCATAAATGAGTCACTAAAATTTGCGACTAAAAAAGCAGTCGCAAATGGTAGTCACAAAAACTGTGTTTTCTTGTAATGTTTACATGTCCTTATGGCACATTCGCCTACAGAAGAATGCCATTTGGATTATGTAACGCTCCAGCGACCTTTCAGCGATGCATGATGTCGATTTTCACAGACATGACTGAGGAGTTTATGGAGGTGTTCATGGATGACTTTTCAGTGTATGGATCGTCATTCAAAGATTGTCTGGATAACTTGTGCAGAGTGCTTCAACGATGCGAGGAGAAGCACTTGGTTCTTAATTGGGAGAAGTGCCACTTCATGGTACAATATGGCATTGTTCTTGGGCACAAGGTTTCTAAGGCGGGGATCAGAGTTGACAAAGCTAAGATTCAGGTCATGACGAGCCTGCAACCTCCACGATCTGTTTCTGAGATACGAAGCTTCCTTGGTCATGCTGGGTTTTACAGGAGGTTCATCAAGGATTCTCTAAGCTTGCACCCCCACTCACTGCCCTGTTATGTAAAGAAGTCAAGTATGATTTCACATCTGATTGCCTTGCAGCCTTCGAGGAGATTAAGAAGGCATTGGTGAGTGCTCCTATTGTCCAACCACCTTATTGGAGTTTACTTTTTGAGGTTATGTGCAATGCGAGTGATTTTGCTGTTGGAGCTGTGTTGGGTCAGAGGAAAGATAAGCAACTCCATGCTATTTATTATGCCACCAAGACGTTGGATGATGCTCAGCGAAATTACAGCACCACTGAGAAGGAGTTACTTGCAGTTGTTTTCTCTTTTGAGAAATTTCGGTCCTACTTGATTGGAAGCAAGGTTATTGTTCACACAGACCATGCTGCTCTCAAATACTTGCTGAATAACAAGGACCTAAAGCCTCGTCTATGCCGATGGGTACTTTTGCTCCAAGGGTTCGATATCGAGATCAAGGATAAGAAAAGAGTTGAGAATGGAGTTGCTGATCACCTATCGCGAATAAAGAGCGAAGAAGTCGTACCTATTGATGATTCCTTGCCCGAGGAGGGTATCTACTTCCTTGAAGCTCAACTTCAGGATGCTTGTTCTGAAAATCTGCACTTTTCACGAGTACGGACTTTCGGTATCGATCGATACTCACCTAGTATCGGTCGATACCCGGCACGATTTGGACCTGTTTTGTCTGCCGAGCACTTTGACTCTTATGACGTCTATCTAGCTGCTGTATCTAGTCTTGCACGACCATGGTACGCTGATATTGCTAACTACCTTGCTGTAGAGACTGAGCCCAAGCATCCCACAAAGTATGCGAGGAAGAAATTTATGCGTGAGATGAGGCGATTCTTCTGGGATGAGCCTTACCTATACATGCACTGCTCAGATGGTATCTACAGAAGATGCGTTGCAGAGCCTGAGGTGCCAGCGATTCTTTTTCATTGCCATGGGTCTAAGTATGCTGGTCACTTAGCTAAT
This sequence comes from Eutrema japonicum, assembly GCA_030161315.1. Taxonomy (NCBI): domain Eukaryota; kingdom Viridiplantae; phylum Streptophyta; class Magnoliopsida; order Brassicales; family Brassicaceae; genus Eutrema; species Eutrema japonicum. The sequence continues at coordinate 38,778,991 of BSQW01000001.1, forward strand.
TTCAAGACGGTGTCCAAAGTTCTTCAAGCAGGCTTCTGGTGGCCTACTATGTTCAGAAACGCGCATGCTTATATCTCACAGTGTGATGTCTATCAGAGGAGAGGGAAGATCAGCAAGAGACATGAAATGCCACATAATTTCATCCTTGAGGTTGAAGTTTTCGATTGCTAGGGCATCGGATTTTATGGGTCCCTTTCCCTCGTCACACGAGAACAGGTACATCCTGGTTGCTGTGGACTATGTGTACAAATGGGTGGTGGCGATTACTAGCAGAACCAATGATTCTTCCGTGGTCGTTAAGCTGTTTAAGACCATAATTTTCCCTCGATTTGGAGTACCTCGAATTGTGATAAGTGATGGTGGTTCTCACTTTATCAACAAGATTTTCGAGAGGTTGCTGAAGAAATATGGTGTAAATCATCGCGTGGCTACTCCATATCACCCTTAGACCAGTGGGCAAGTCGAGGTCACCAACAGGCAAATCAAGAAAATTTTGGAGAAGACAGTGGGTGCTTCTAGGAAGGATTGGTATACGAAGCTGGATGATGCACTATGGGCTTACAGGACTGCTTTCAAGACACCGATGGGTACTACACCATTTCACTTGCTGTATGGGAAAGCATGTCACCTTCCAGGAGAGATAGAGCACAAGGCTGCATGGGCGACGAAGTTCCTGAACTTCGATATCAAGCCTGCTGCTGAGAGGAGATTGATTCAACTGAACGAGTTGGATGAGATTAGGCACCACGCCTACGAGAACTCGAAGCTGTACAAGGAGAGAACAAAGGTTTATCATGATAAAAAGATCATCTCTAGATATTTCGAACCAAATGACCAGGTACTTCTGTATAACTCTCGTTTGCAATTGTTTCCTGGTAAACTGCGTTCTCGTTGGTCAGGTCCTTTCACAATCAAGGAGGTCAGACCACATGGTGCCGTCGTGCTGATTAGTCCTACATGCGTTGAATTTACTGTCAATGGACAGAGGGTGAAACACTATTGGGCGAAAGCCTAGATTCTAACAGGGCAGATAATGCATATGGATGATGCATCCACAGCCTGAATGGCGTTACAGTCAAGTTAATGACGTTAAACGAGCGCTTAGTGGGAGGCAACCCACTGGTAAGTCTGTTTTTGAGTCCTACATGCGATGAATTTACTATCAATGGACAGAGGGTGAAACACTATTGGGCGAAAGCCTAGATTCTAACAGGGCAGATAATGCCTCTGGATGACGCACCCACAGCCTGAATGGCGTTACAGTCAAGCTAATGACGTTAAACGAGCGCTTAGTGGGAGGCAACCCACTGGTAAGTCTGTTTTTGAGTCTTTTTCTTTTTATTTTTCGTTTTGTGTTTGTGTCAGGATAAACAAGGAGCAAAAACTCGAAATCGCCTAAGTATCGATCGATACCCCATTGATATCGGTCGACACCCTACGCGAATGAGAAGGTTCATTGTATCGACTTAAGCCTAGTATCGATCGATACCAGGTCGTGTGTCGGTCGATACTCAATGTTCCAGCACGGTAACTTCTTGTTTTTCCCTTTTCTATTATATTCTTTTGTTTTCTTTTACCAACTCTAGGCTAGATAACACTGTGGACAGTGTTGTTCAAGTATGGGGGAGGTAGTCGCTGACATTGTTTTTGTTTTTCTTAAAGTCGTTTTTGAGTCATTCGTTGTTTTATCGAGTCAAAACTTTGTTTGAGACTGTGATCTTTTTCTTGAATCTATTGATTTGACCTTGCTTCTAAGTGACCATTGTTACAGAATCAGTTCTAAATCGACTAATGAAAATTCTAAAGGTTGACTGGTTAACTAGAAGACACTCATGTTTCCAACAAAGTTCTTTAAAGCCTGAGCCAAAATTTTGCACTTCATCGATGTGGTTGGTATTCATAGAGCTTGATTCATCATTCGTATCTGACAAAGGAACTCACGTGTTTAAAGTAATGGTATTTCTCTCCCTATTACAAGTTAATTAATAAGATGCATTAAAAGATGAGATGATTTTCTTCTGAGTAGAGGGTTAGGAAAATTTCCAACGATCCCATTATTCTACTTGGTGAGGAATGATCACACAAAGGATTGGAAGCGAGGCTAGGATTTTCTTATGATGCCATTATTTTCCTACACCTTTGATACGTTGAGAGGGAAGAACCGGGGATTCGGTGGCTAACACCATCAATACTCGCATCTCATACCTTGATGTGTATATGCAAAGCTGAAAATAAAAGAAAAAACATATTAAGAAATAAGTCTGCGGGAGAGAAATAATAGCAGAAAGTGTGAAAAAATGGTGGTTCCTTGTCATGATATTGTATGGGAAAGAATCTAGAAGGTTATTGGTATTAATCACAGCGATGAAACTGGCGAGGATGGCTTGATTGAACAATGCTGCGAGATAATGTGTGTAGTCTGGAAAGCTGTGAATGTCTACGGAGAAGTACATGGTGGTTAGATCAAAAACTGGTTAGGTGATATGTGGAGCACTAAGGAAAATGGTCATTGCAACCTTTCATGAACATGTGAATCTCTATGTTTTCAAACCTCTTTCTCTGGTTTAGTTTTCTGTTTTTCTTGAGGGCAAGCAAAGACTAAGTCTGGGAGAGTTGATATATCATAGTTTTTACCCCTTTTAGGCCATGATATAAGTCCGTTTTATAGAGTCTTTCTACTATTTTGTAGTGTTTTAGAGTCTTTTACAGGTTTTAGCACTTTTGGAGCATAATTGGAGATATTTGAGCTTTCCGGAGCATTTTGGATCAAAGTTGAAGTTCGTGTTGCTGAGTACCCGATTTGACGCACGGTGTCGACCGATACTGCCTAGTATCGGTCGTTACTCATCACAGCAGACACGAGTCGCGACTTATGAAGAGTTGAAGAATTGCAAAATTGCCCAGAAGTCTTTATTATTTACAAGATGCCCCAAAACGTGATTTAGATTATTTAATAGGATTTTACAGACACTTTGTTGGCTATGCTTTATTTTATTCTGGATTTGTGAGAGAGCTTTTGAAGGGAGACAAGTCTGAAACTCTGTTCGTTCGAGAGAAGATTTTGAACCCTTTTGTTACTCTTTCTTATTTTCTATTGAGTATTTAATTCAAACATGTTTATTGATTCAATTTCCATGTCTGAGTAGATCTCTCGCTGGGTTTAGGGATTCTCATAAAGGATTTCTTTGAATGCTAGGTTGATTAGTTATTTAGGGTTCATAATCTGAATTAGTTCTTCGCCATAGGTTGTTCTCAAATCTAATTCTGGATTGATCACCTAGAACTTAGATCTTAGGTTAATCGATTAGGCACAACAGTGTAATTAAGTAACCTAATAGAACCTAGGGTGAACAAATTAATTATTCGCAAAGAGATTTGGTTTAGTTGATTTGTGAACATATCAAAATTGATATTAATGCTGATTTATTCTTAGGAATTTGCAAAGAGATTTGGGATTCTGAAGTTTAGATTTAGATAATTCTCGCAACGACAGTTGATTAATTATACTTTAGTGATTTAAGTTCGAGAACCGTGTGTAACCTGAACCCTGATTAGTTAGTTTATTCTGCATTCATTGATTTCCTGAGAAATATCCCTGAACCTATCTCTCTCCTATCGATTTACAACTCGTTTACTGTTTATTGCTTTTTGTTTCATTTGAATTGCTTAGCTTGACTTGATACTATACAATCTATTGTGCGATTTCTCTTAGTTCTTGTGTTCGACCCCTGATATATTGCAGCAACTGCTTTAGTATTTTTAGGGTATTAATTTGAACATATCATCTAGCCGCAAGAGCACATCACACGAAGTAGTATTTAGGGATCGAATCCACAAGGATAGACGTTGTCCAATTTCTAACGAGTTCTAACTTATGTCTAGACGTAAAATATATTTTGAATTTTGTTACGCTCGTATCTATGGAATCTAAACTAAACTAAGAAGGGCAGTAGCTAACTAATTATTTTATCAAGGTTGTGAATCAATTAAAAGAAGCATTGGGCAATCGAAAATTTTCTAGGGTTTATGGCCGATTTTTACGAGGAATTTTATAGGATTTCTAAAGCGATTTTTTGTCGTCTTTGGGTTCTTGAACTTGGAACACGTACGTTGCGTGTAGTCTACTCCTGTAATCCTACACATCTACTCAATTCAGTACAAGGACGGTAGCTTCCGACTCCGCCTGCGTAAGAAGTGAATGATACTCTCAAAGGTCGTTTACGCCCACAATTCCTCTGTAAGTATACTTACGAAATCTTACGACGGATTTGCTCATCTACCCTAGGTCAAGCGATTGGATACAGACTGTCGTGGCTCTAAAACACCTAGTATCGGTTGCTAAGACGGTTATTCAAGCAACGCATTAACAACAAGGATAGAACGAAGAACCCTAATTAATCGGTATCCTAAACTAAAAAAACTAATAAGAATCGAATCATGAGAGCCCCCTCAAACCCATATGCCCAACAAGGAGATTACTTAGCCATATCTGAGGTAATCATATTCAATATAACAAATAAAAACAGTAAGTAAAAAGGGATAAAGAAAGCATTTCTATCGAAGAACACGAATCGAGAATCATTTGCTCCAAACCAAAGAAAACAAGTGCACAAGTCACAACATCTTCGCCTCTGCCTTCAAGCGTGATAAAAATGTAACGTGTCTGTCTAAGAGGCATAAAATAAGTATTTATAGAGCTAATCTCGTTTAGGGTTTGGTGTGAAATGACGGTTTTGGCCTCGGTGAAGAAACGAGTCGATTTGGTCGCGCAGGGTCCTGGCCACGGGTGCGGGCTCTCTAAGAGTGGTGAAACGCCTCTTGGCTGCGGGTGGAGACTCTCCAGGAGTGGCGAAATGCCTCCTGGCCGAAGGTCCAACTCTTCCAGGCATTGTGGCTTCATTATCGGGGCAGCTTCATCTGCCCTCAGTGCTTCAGGTGTATTTAAGGATCCAACCATTTGATTACCTCCAATCCAATTGCATTTGAAAGATGGTTGTCTCTAATTTGTTGTGTCCAAATTTGGAGATGATCAGACGGTAAAAAGGTCTCAATTAGCTGCAACACTTCTTGACGGTCCAAGTTTATCCAAAAACGTATTTTTGCTCCAAAATGCACTATTTTATTCCGAGTTACCTGAAACGTCTTTCAAATCTCTAAAATATGAAAATAACTTGAAAACCTTTGAAAACGATGTTAAACACCTGCAAAAGAATATAAAAATGATCCATAAAAATGGTCAAAAACTGGTGTTATAAGGAAACTAATATCACCATCAACAAGCTAATTCCATTTAGCAAAACGACTATCATCCTAGAGCGCTCCTAAATGTATCAAACACACACCCTACCGTGACCATCTCTATTCATTCACCACAAAGGATCGTGAATCTATGTCACACATGATCAAGCCTTTTCTGACTTCCGATCCCTTGCACCGTCGTGCACTACTTGGCCGTATGAGCGACCTACGTATCCCTCTGAGTTCCTAATAGTGGCGTTGACTACATTACTATCCGAATATAAAACCTACCTCCGGTTTATTGCGTATCATATAATCTCCCTGGATTATATCTATCTCGCTGCACAAGCAAGTTGTGGGACTACATGTCCATCACCATAACACACAGCAACACACAAGAATTATAATCTAATTCTTCTCGCATGTACCCATGTCCTTAAGCGATTCTCCATCTTTCCTTATTATGTGAATTCAGACGTTACTTGCCATGCATAGGCCCGTGCCGTATGCAAGCAAGAACCTATATCACTATAAAACTACTTAGATTTGATACTTATAATATCTAATTCCAGAATAAATTAACCCCTCCCCGAGAGTTAACTTAATAAAAACACGATTAAATGGTGGAGTAAACTCGCTTGGTTTACTCCCACCAAACCAACAAGCGTCGATAAGCATAAACCTATGCTACCAGAACTCACATTGAGTTGCTTAGGCCGAAAGGGAAAGACTTCACGTTCCTAGCTCACTTCCTTCCTTGGTGAGATTTACCCTCAGATTAGATTCACACGATCTAAGGCGAGTATCTCACTTCTGATCACTCTCTTTCTCTAACTATTTGCTCTCGATTTTCTTTACGTTTTTCTAAGTGCTTTAGAGTGATGAACTTACCTTCAAACTAAGGGTCCTATTTGTAGCCAAGGAAGTCGGTTCTCGTTGCTCACACTTGTCAACGAAGCTTTCATGGTCATGACATGTGTCTCGGCACATGCCATACCTTCCGGCCCAAGGTTCATGCAATCCTACTTATTCACGTTCCTTCTCTGATCATCTCCTTCCGGCGTGTTGGCTAGCTACCCACTAGCTTCTGCCCGTAAATCCGCGCGAGATGCTCTTTGTCGCGCACTAAGCCGGCAGCCTTTTGACGTGTCGTCCGGTGTGTCTGGGTCGAATGGTAAGTGCGTTCCTAGTGCTCCAGGCCTGACGGAACAGTCCCATCAGTCTGCCACTAACTCAATTTAGGACTTGTGCGACAAGTGTTCATGTAACTTAGCCGGCAAGTGTCGTTTAGACTTGGTCCGCAAGTTTAAATGAGTTAATAAACCAATCCGGTCATGCCATTCGTCAGTCGGCGAGTCGAAATGGCCCAAGTTTCGCCGGTGTTCCCGTAGTGGCCAACAAAACCGGCTTGAAATGCTCCCAGCGTGACACGCCCCTCCGTCGCTTTTTCTGGGTTTTGCGGCGTGTTGTTGATCGGATCCAACGAACGTCGTTGGACAACCTGCCGCAATCTCCGCCGTTCATCCCTTCTTCGATCATCTCGCACCTTTCACAGTGGTTATCCGGTCATATGCTCTCATGTCGTTGATCCGAGAATCCCCCACATCTTTTCCCATGTCGAGCCCTTCCCTTGTCTGGTCGACCATCTGGCCAGGTCGGTTCCCATTAGTTTCCTTCTGTTTTGGTAGTTCTTTCTTGCATGAACTACTTCATTTCTTCAACTCCTTTACCTGAATTTCCCCCGACAAGATCTTCCCTTGGTTTCCTTGCCGCGGATCTCGCCCGATTGCCGGTTCTCGTCTAATGGTAAGTCTTCCCTTAGTCATTTTGATCACTTTGATTTTTCCCGTCCTCCTTTCGGATGTTTTTTGCCATATCTGTCCCTTTTGTTGCGTATCTCCCAATTGGCCCGTGATAAACCGTTTCTGGCTCAACCAAAGGTTTTTTTTTCTCCGTGTTAACCGGTTATTATAGGTGCCCTCATTTTTTCACTTCTATGTACCGTGAAGATTGGCGTATGTTTGGTCTCTCCATCGATAGGGAAGTTCTCTGCTTATTGCCGGTTTGTGTTATACTCTTTGGTTTTGATGTGGACATTCAACCAGCAAGCCCACCACGATGACCTCAATGATCGGAGACAGACCATACATCCCAACAGAAGCCGAACGACACCATTTAGAAGCTGACTGGTGCCTTGTAGAAGCTGAACCGGTGAATCAATGCATGAAAACCACTGAGGGAATGCACTTTCACCATCTAAGTGCATATGATGAAGACATTGATCAAGCCATAACACACTTGGCTAGATCTAGAATCAAAGATACCGAGATGCATCAAAGATACCGAGATGCATCAAACTTAGCCGGGAAGACCATCTTTGAAGTTGAAGACGATCAAAATGTTATCTCAACTGATGGATCAAATTTCCATCAACCAAGTGACTATAACGAGTGCTTTGGTCAAATCTTTCGGTCCAGAATCCAAACATTTGAAGATAGGAACTTTCAAGCCACTATTACCGAGGGAACTCTTACCGGAGTTGTACCGACAACATCAAGCCTCCAACCAGCTGCCGTTCAACCATCTATGAAGAATATTTTGGTCGAGTTACTTTACCTTTAGCCCGACCAAAATAAGGAGTTTCCTTTGCCATGCTCTACGATCCACCCGATAAGGCTTATCCCAAAACGATGAGTTTTAGTCCAAGCACACCAAAGCTTGATATGTTCACGACCCGCCACACATATTGGAGACTCTTATGGACCAAACTAGCTGAAGACCCGACTTGGATCGACCGAATCCACCTCAAGACCTCACAGCTCCCTCGCAGATCCTTTTTGAGCCAAATAAGGAAACCACAAGTTGTGATCACATATGCGCCTCGTCCTCACGAGTAATGAAGACTACTGAAGCTACCATGGAGTCAAGACCACCAGATCATGCGAAGACATCACAAAACATGAAGTCATGTCGTTTTGGCCAAAGACTTAAGTTACCTTCTTTTCCGGTAATACGCGTACCTCAACTCAACAAGGTGAATTTTGTTCATCTAATCATGACCGTACACTTACACCAGCTGATCCTAGACGTCCATCAAGCCAAGAAGACCTAAGAAGCTTCTCGTTTACAGCAGCCTCCACACGAGTCGCTTCTCCTTTAATGCCTAATGGCTAGAAGAGCATCAATGGCGAAGAGATTGTGTTATATTTGATTTATTTGCTTTCTTGTTTTAAGTTTATGACCGTTAGGTATGTGCACAAGTTGAGTCTCATATAAGCTCATCTCCTCTATCCCTTGTATTCACGAATTATCATTGAAATTTCAGTAAATTATTTGCTTCAAACACTTGTGTCTTTGAATCAAACTTGTTCTTGTGATTGCTTAAGTTGTTTGTGGAATCAAACCACTTAGTTTTCATGTTGAGACTTGAATCCCTCGCGAGAAATAGCCATTGGGATTCAACTTCTTGTTCTCGTTATTGTAGAATCAATAACAAACCGGTTACTCATCCATCAATCATCGTCCATCATAGCTTTGAGACTCGATTCTCGTGAGTAAGAACTTGGTGGATTCCGAGTCTTACATCATGTTGCATTCTCCGAGTCTTGATTTGCTTCAGGATGCCGTCTTTCTTCTCCACACATCTCGCAGTTTTGGTGAGTTTCCTTTGTATCCATTTGTTCTGGTTCTTGCTCTCTGGCGTTGAGTTGTGTTCCTCTCAAGCTTGGTTTAATGTCTGGTTTGTAGACTAGTTCTCAGTTTGGGTTCCGATCTGCATTTGGTACCATCTAGTTTTGTTTCATCGGGTATTTGGATCTCTTGTGTTTGTGTGGTGCTTCTTCTTTGAGTGGTTTTGCTCTCGGGCTTGATTTGTGGTTTAGTTTGGTTTTGCATCTTCGGAGGAATGGTGTGCTCCGTTTCCTCTACCTTGGTTGTTTTGAAGCCTTGTCTCGGCTAAGACGGTCCTTAGATCAGCTACGGTTTTGGTTGTTGTCTTGTTGTTCCTTTAGCCGCCGTGGTTGCTTAGGTCTAAGCAAGATTCTCTTTGATTGTAGCTCCGGATCAAGTTATCCTTTTAGTATCATTTGGTTTCATTGCTTTTTGATTCCATATGTTTACGGAATCCGCTAGTGTTGTTCTTATTTCGTAATTTTTTTGTACATTATTAAGTAATGTCAATTGAATACCCTTTATCGAAAATAAAATAAAATTTAAACTTATGAAAATATGATAGTAGACCGAAAACAACAAAATATATACAATTTTTTTTTTTCATTTAATGATGTAACATATGACAATTATTATTCTATATTTTTTTTTGTCAACGGAGAACATCACCCTAATATGTAAAAAAACTTATGGTTAACTTTTTAACTAATACTGAAACCAAAACAAAATTATTTCATACCAAAAATAAAACTGATATAAAATATAGGGCAATTGTCCAAAATAGCATACTATTAAATTTTTGTTCCACACTTAGCAATTCTAGTTAAAATTGACAATATTAACATAAATTTAATATTAAAATGACCCAAGATCCTTTTATAATAGGAAAAACTAAACCCTAAATAGGAAATAGTGAACCCAAACATAATGTTTTCATTTCATTTTGAATTTGTTTTGGGTAAACATGTATTTTCACATAATTATTTATGCTATTTTAGAATTTTATATTTGATGTGCCAGATTTGGAACAAAAAAAAATAATTTTTGTATTATTTTAGGGTATTTCTCTAAAATATATGTGGTTCGGAAATTAGATGATATCTAATATAAACACTTCCATGAATTGTACAGCACCTGAGCCCATCGAATATGAGTGGAACTATTATCCGGGATCCGAGATCCGCTCTGAAAATTTGGATATCCGATAGGGTCAGATCCGGATCAAGATAGTAAAATCTTATATCTGAATCCGGATCCTTTAAATATATTTAAAAATTATATTTTATGAATAAAAATTTTAATATATTGAGATATATATATATATAGTAAAATTAAAATATTTTTATAATAACATATTTTTTTACAAAATATTATATAAAAAATTAATTTTATCATTATTATTAATATTTTATTACTTTTTACGGATCCGGATATCCGCAGATATCTTAATATCTAGACGGATAATTAAAACTCGGATCCAGATATTCCAAAATTTCCGGGATATCCGATCCGTCCCGACCCTACCATCGAATATGTTTAATTGTTCATCAAATTTAGAAAACTAAACATTATATAACTATTAATGTAAATCTCAATAATTTTAAAATTGTATTAAACCATATTTCTATCATGCATAAAAATTGAAAACTAACAATCAAATCATGTTAACAAATTCTAATATTGATTTTGTTTTTAAAAAAAATTCTTCATGTCCACGAGTCACCTTGTTTTTTTATTTTTTTTTTCAACACCCTAAATACCTAGAGCGGTTCAATAATCCAAATCATGGTTACCAAGTTTACATAAATAAAATCTGATGGGTAGACACGAGCACTCCGTGCTAATTTTTCTGCTTTTGTGTTGTTTGCGCGTGGAATGTGTGAGATAGAGGAAAAAGTAAAATTCTCCTTAGTCTTCACGAACTCCTCCAAGTGTAATGTAAAAGCCGGCCACTCCTCAGGTGTAGACACCATCTTCACCAACTCGGAGCAGTCTGTTGCAAAAAGCAAACGCTGTCTTCTTATTTGCAATCATGCAGTGCATTGCCCAAATGAGTGCTTCTAGTTCTGTGTGCAGGGGGAGAGATTTCTTCGCAAATTTCTTGCTCCCATTATGACTCCTTCGATGCCCTCCTGATAACAGTGCCATCCTAATCCAGAAAAATTGTCAGCTACCTTCCAAAAGCCATCAATATAACACCTCCATCCATCGTATCCATCGTAATGGTCCATCACCGGAGTAGGGCCAATATGTTAAGAAACCATGGCTGGATCGGTACGTTGTGCCGATTCCCAAGTTGTTGCCTCGGTTTTCACAATCCTCAGTATTTCTTGTGGATTTCTATCCACATTTAAGTAGACCTTATCATTCCTCGCTTTCCAGATATACCACACAATACAAGGGAAAATTGCATACTTATACTTATCTTCTTTTGGAAGTCTCTAAAAGAGATGATCAAAATTAGAGAAGACCGAAGACATTGGGAATACCCCCATGTGCGATGGTATCTGAAAGAGTGCCCATGTTTGTAACGCCGAGGGACATTCAAAAAGAACGTGATTTATCGTTTCCTCTTCCAGCTACACCGTGCACATTGTGTATCACAAGTAATTCGTCTAGCGCGTAAATTTGCTGAAACCGAGAGACAAATTTGCTGAAATGTCGTAATTTCGCTGAGCATTTTAATTTCCAAGTATGGGCCTGTAATTTCTTCACATCCTGGCAGTACACACAATTTAAGCTGTTATCTGGGACTTGTTGTTCGATTTGATATCCTGACTTAACCGTATATATCCGTTTTTGTATAATGCCAGCCAATAGAATCTGGTATATAAGTACTGCTTATATAGGCATACTTCGAATCATTTCCGCATCAGCCGGATCAATAATTGCATTAATAAACCCCATATTCCACATTTGTGTCACTGGATCAACCAGATGATTGACCATGATATAGGGGTGTCAAAATGGGTCAAATTACATGGGTCAATTTTTTGACCCTAATGGGTTGATGGGTCAATTCTTTTGACCCTAATTGGTTGATGGGTCAGGTTGAAATGGGTTAAATTGAAATGGGTCATGGGTTGAAATGGGTGATCCATCAACCCATTAACTTCATATGATCATCATGACATCATCATCATCATGACATCATAGCAATATTACTATCATAACATTATTTTTTCCCAAAAAATAACAAACCATCATTTTTCCGCCAAAACGAGAATCCATCATTTTTTCGCACTATTCCACGATTTTTCCGCCTAAAACATGGTTCCATTATTTTCTTGCCATAAACGTGATTCTCCATTTTTTCCGCCAAAATGCGGTTTCCACAACTGTTCCCGTCAAAAATGTAAATCTGCCATTTTCCCGCCAACAAACGTGATTTCACATTTTCTCGCAAAATAACGTGATTTTCGTATTTTCCCGCCAAAAATGTAAATACATCAGTTTTTTGCCAAAACATGATTTCGCATTTTCCGGCCAAAAACGTGATTCCGCATTTTTCCGCCAAAAAGTGATTCTGCGTTTTCCCGCCAAAAACGCGATTCCGCGTTTTCCTGCTAAAAATACGATTCCGCGTTTTCTAGCCAAAAACGCGATTCCGTGTTTTCCCGCCAAAAACGTGATAATACATTTTTCCGCAAAAAACAAGATTCCACATTTTCTCGCCAAAAACGCGATTCCGCATTTTTCCGCCAAAAAGATATTACGCGGTTTCCCTCCAAAATGATGTTTTCCTGCCCAAAACGCTTTTCCTCTACTTTCCGCCAAAAACGCTAGTCCTCGATTTTTCCGCCAAAATATTATTCCACGTTTCTCCCGCAAAAAAATGTGATTCTGTATTTTACCGCCAACATGTGATTCCGCATTTTCTTGTCAAAAACATGATTCCGTACTTCCCTCCGATAACGTAATTCTGTATTTTTCCGCCTAAATATAATTTTGTATTTTCCAACAAAAAACGTAATTCCTCGTTTTCCCACCAAAAACGTCATTCTGTATTTCCCAACCAAAAACGTATATTCGCATTTCTCGCAAAAGACATGTTTCGATGAATTCATGATCACTTCACCATAATTAAAGAAAACTTGTCGATTCATAATATAAAAACAACGTAATGTTATTCACCATTTTTATGATTTCAAAATTATTAATGATTTTTTGTGGTTCATGGATCATTCATTTAACCTATTTACTCATGTAATTAGATGAATTATGGGTCAACCCATTCTATTTATTAATTAGATGATCGATTTAACCCATTTTGATACCCCTAGAGACTAGTTATCTTTTTTAACATTATTATTTAGTTATCAAAATCCAACACAAATTAATATATTTTTCTGTACCAACATATGTAAAAAACTATATGACTACATTAATTAATTGTATATGTATAAGTCTGAAATAAAATAATATATTTCAAGGAATAATATAAACTTTAATTGAATCTTATTTCACTTTAAATTAAGAGTATTTGCTTTAAATTAGAGACGAGATTTGGAGAGAAATTAGGTAAATTGCAATAATGTAAAAATGAATTGAGTAAATGGCAATAAGACAATATTTCTATTGAATTATTTTGATTTTGACCTTTATTTCATTTAATTATTAGGAAAAGCGTAATTGTTATTACAACTTTTTGTCATTAAATGCAAATACTCATTCAATTAGTATCAAAATATTAGTTCATATATTTGTGAACTTAATTTTTTGCATGACCTTTATATATATATATATATATATATATATATATATATATATATATATATAAGTAATTCAACTTCAGTATCTATAAACCTAAGGGTAAAAAAACAATTTAAAACATATTTAAGAGTTTTGTATACTTTTATTCATGATCAATTGGATGATGATGATTTTTGTGCTCAACATTCTAATCATAGCGGCAATAGTCAACGGAGGAGAGTTTTTCGATACTCATGATGCTGAAATAGATCAATATTTGAAGAAACTCAACAAACCCGCTCTTAAATCCATCGAGGTTGATTAAATTTGTGGTCTTACACGAGATTAAATTTGTGGTCTTACACGAGAGTATTAAATTTTTCGATACTCATGATGCTGAAATAGATCAATTTTTGAAGAAATTCAACAAACCCGCTCTAAATCCATCGAGGTTGATTAAATTTTTCTTATTAATACATGTGTATATATGTGCATTTTTATAATTTCTTATATGTGTGTTTGTACATATGTAGCATGCTGTACTTAAAGTAAATGGAAACTTTCATGGTGCCCAAGCGGTTATAAATGTTTGGAAGCCTTATGTGCAAATGCGAAGAGAATTTAGCCTAACACAAACTTGGCTTGTGGCAGGCCCTTATCCTGAATCTAACACCATAGAATTTGGTTGGCAGGTCTTTATTTTTAATTTTAATTTTTTTTTTGTAGTTGCATATTTATAAATGATTATATTTTGATTTTCTTATATTCTTTGGTTTCTCATTGTTACTAATTAGGCATACCCACACCGTTATGGAGATGCCAACCCTAGATTCTTTGTTTACTGGACTGTGAGTTAATGTTTATGGTATTATTTTACAATATTTTTTTGCTCTATTCTATGAAATATGAATTTACAGATAAGGATTTTTGTGTATGTTTGTTAACATGAAAACAGAGGGATTCGTACCAACATACAGGTTGCTACAACCTTGACTTCTCAGGTTTTGTTCATGTCAACCAAAACTTTGCCTTAGGTGAACCCGTTATTCCCATTTCCACCATGAATGGTCAACAGTATCATATTCCCATAGCTATATGGAAGGTCAATATAATCTAGACTTTCTTTTACCATAAAACTTCAACAAATATACTTTTTAATGGTATTTTAAAACTGAGACTCAAAGTGTTATAGGACCCTCGTTCAGGAAACTGGTGGTTAAAAATTAATAATCACATATTTCTCGGGTATTGGCCTTCCACTTTGTTCACCCATCTACGAAATGGTGCCATCGAAATTCAGTGGGGAGGCGAAGTAATTAATTTTAATGATAATTCACAACACACAAGTCACAACGACAACAATGGGGAGTGGACGTTTTGCAAGGGAGGGATATGGCAGAGCTAGTTATTTCAGAAATCTTCAGATATTTGATGAAAATGGTATTTGGAAACCAATCAGTGGAGCTTATTCATACATGACAAAGGAGAAATGTTACAATTTAAAAACTGGCTATGAGAAGATTATCTGGGGGAATTACTTTTATTATGGTGGTCCTGGTCGAAATCAGTTATGTAAATGATTACATATAAACATGCGGTAGATGCAACTATGTTGTGTATGAGTTATCAATATCGTTTACCATCATCATATAGTATCAATGTGATGGTGCAAATAAAATTTTAGAGATTATTTCAATCTTAAGATCATATATAATGCACACTACAAGAAAACAGCGTTTTCGCGACTACAGTTTGCGACTACACACAGTCGTAAAATTTTACGACTATTTAGCGACTATTTTGCGACTCGTTAACGACTTCACAAATACAGTCGCACCATAGTCGGTCAATTGCGACCAAACGTATTAGTCGCATATTGGTCGCTAATTTACGGCCAATCTACGACTACCGTCGAGTCGAAAAACATTAGTCGCAAAATAGTCGCTACATTTGCGACTAAATTGCGACTTTTGCGGCGGGTCGCAAAATAGTCGTTTGTTGGTCGTAAAATAACAGAATTTAACACGTTTATTCTTGTTGTGCCTACTTGTATCTACTTTTTGCGACTACCACGCGTAGTCGGACAGCAGTCGCTATGTAGTCGCAAACCAGTCGGAAAAATGTCTATAAATAAAAACTTGAGACTATCGTTCTCCTCATTTTCACAATCTCCTCATTCTCATAAACGAAAAAATCGAATTTTAGAAGAGAAACCGTTTTTTTTATAATGTCGGGAAATTACAATTATAGTAATTTTCGGGAGTGGATGTATAAGCGAATTGATGAAGAGATGGGAAATTTCTCGGCAGAGTTCACCACGGGGGTGAATCAATTCATGGCATTTGCAAATAGCCAGTCTCTAGTGCTAAACAATGGCGGTAAGTTTTACTGTCCTTGTAGTGTTTGCAAGAACGACAAATTTCTCCCGGGGCCTAGAATTTGGAATCATCTGTATAGTAGAGGATTTATGCCAGATTATTATGTTTGGTATAAGCATGGAGAAGAAATCTCTATGGATTTAGGTCCGAGTTATGTTGATCCTACGCATTTAAGTGGGAGTAGTGAATTGGGTAATGTAGTAGAAGATAGATATGTGGATATGGTGAATGATGCATTTCGTGATAACGTAAGTTTTGATAACTATCATCAAGGTGGTACTAGTTATCAGAATGTAGAAGAACCGGTACGTAACCATTCAAAGAAATTCTACGACTTGTTAGAAGGAGCGAATACTCCATTATATGATGGTTGTCGTGAAGGTCACTCGCAGTTATCCTTAGCCGTTCGAGTCATGCAAGATAAGGTAAAATATAATATGAGTGAAAACTTAGTGGATTCGGTTTGCGGAATCTTAACAGACTATTTGCCAGAAGGAAACCAGACAACCGGTACTCACATTACGAGACAAAAAAATTGATGCGCAATTTAGGTCTCCCATATCATACAATTGATGTTTGTATTAACAATTGTATGATCTTCTGGAAAGAAGATGAGAAGGAAGCTAAATGTCTGTTTTGTGGTAAACAAAGATGGAAGCCTCAGAACGACCGGCGTAGAACCAAAGTACCATTCAGTAGTATGTGTTATCTACCTATTGCTGACAGATTAAAGAGAATGTATTAAAGCGAGAAGACTGCAACGGTAATGAGATGGCATGCCGAGCACCAAGCAAAGGAGGGAGAAATGGGTCATCCTTCTGATGCGGCGGATTGGAGATATTTTCAAGGTCTATATCCGGCGTATAGCATGTTATCCGGATGGACAACCCATGGTAAAATGTCTTGTCCAATTTGCATGGAAGATACAAAGTCTTTTTATCTACCTAAGGGAAGGAAGACGTGTTGGTTTGATTGTCACCGAAGATTTCTTCCTCATGGCCATCCAATGAGGACGAATAAAAAAGACTTCCTAAAGGTAAAAGACGCTTCGAGAGAGTATCCACCTCCGTCTTTGACCGGTGAGGAAGTTTATTACGAGTGGTTGGTTGGTGTAAATCCATCGAAAACAAAAGACGTCGGTGGAAACAGTCATGAAAAGAAGAACTGGGCTATGGGAAGCAACATAACTGTCACAAGAAAAGCATATTCTGGGAGTTACCGTACTGGAGGGACCTCAATCTCCGTCATTGTCTTGATGTGATGCATATAGAGAAGAACTTTTTTGACAACATCATGAATACTCTTATGAGTGTGAAAGGTAAATCGAAAGACACCATCATGTCAAAATTGGATATAGAACAATTTTTTTCTTGGCCACACTTACATATTGATAGTGAGGGTAAAGCTCCTTTCCCATCCTTCACATTGACAGAGGAAGCTAGAAAAAGTTTACTGGAATGTGTGAAACATGCGGTTAAGTTCCCAGATGGTTATTCGTCAAACTTAGCTACTTGTGTTGATATGGACAACCAAAAGTTTTCAGGCATGAAAAGTCATGACTGCCATGTTTTCATGGAGCAGTTACTTCCATTTATCTTTGTAGATCTACTAGACCGGAATGTCCACCTTGCGTTATCATGTACTTATTACGACAATTTAAAAAAAACTATTATAGTAATTTATATATTAACTTCATGCAATTTTCACGTATATTGTAGGGGTTGGAGCATTTTTTCGGGACTTATGTTCAAGAACTTTGCATCAGATTCGCCTTCAAATTTTAAAACTGAACATCGTTTTAATCCTATGCAATTTGGAAAAGATCTTCCCACCTTCATGCTTCGATGTGATGGAACACCTGCCTATACATGTCCCCTACGAAGTTGAATTAGGAGGCCCTGTCCAGTATAGGTGGATGTATCCTTTTGAAATGTTTTTTAAAAAGTTGAAAGGCAAAGCAAAGAACAAAAGATATGCGGCATGATCGATTGTTGAATCATATACAATGACGAGATTGCTTATTTCTCAGAGCACTAATTTGCTGGGAATATACAAACGAAATCAAGGTAAATGCTAAAATCAATGACATCATGTCCACTTTGCCATTTAACCTTTTGTATACACATGCTATATATGTATTATAATGTGAATTACTTTTTAACTCATTTGATAAGGTTAACAAGATTTGATGAAGGTGAAGTCCCCGTATATCATGTCCCTGGAGTATCTTCTATATTTAATAAAGTAGGCCGTACAATTGGAGAAATGCATGAAATATGGCTCTCAGAGAGAGACTATCAATGCGCACATGCATATGTTTTACGAAATTGTGACTATTTTCAGCCAATTGAGAGGTATATAAGTTGGCATCTCTCCCAGATTGCGTTTTAATATATATAATCTTTGTTTAATTACTCATATAATTTGTGTTGGTCTTGTGTAGAATGTTCGAGGAATTTATTTCTGCAAAATATCCAGGACTTTCCGAAAAAGAACTCTCTGCGAAAAGAGCTGGCGAATATCATTTATGGGTGAAAGAATATGTATGTCTAAAAAATATTCATAACTTTGCGTAAATTTATACTTATATATATTTACACTATTTTTTATATATATGCAGGTTAATTACTGGAACGCCACGAATCCATTTCCTACTTGGGTTCAAGGGATAGTGCATGGACCTTTGAATAAGGTCAAAACCTGGCCAATGTATTTTACAAGAGGCTATTTGTTTCATACGCAGAATCACGGCGCTGGACGAAAGACATGTAACTATGGGGTATGTGTTAAAGGTCAAAATTACACTGATGCATCTGATGAAGCGGATTTCTACGGGATCTTAACTGATATTATAGAACTCGAGTACGAGGGGATGATCAATTTGAGAATCACACTTTTTAAGTGTAATTGGTATGACTCTGTTATCGGTAGATGCACTCGGAGGAGCAATGGTGGTGTTGTAGACGTTCTTTCATCGAGAAAATATAATAAATACGAACCATTTATTCTAGGTACGTACTTATTAATGCCGATATCATATATATATACCATGATGTATAACTTATATATACATTTTTATATTGCAAATAGCCTCGCAAGCGGATCAAATTTGTTATATTCCGTACCCATACACAAAGAAACCGAAGCAATTGTGGCTCAGTGTTCTAAAAGTGAATCCGAGGGGTAACATTTCAAGGGAATATGAAAAAAAAGAACCGACTCTTTTGCAAACAGAAAATGATGATGCTGTATTGATGACTACAATTGAAGATCTCGTACTCGACAATTTTGTACAAGGAGACCAAATAAACCTCGATTACAAAGTCGGAGATACAGAACCAGAAGATGAATTTTGGTGTAATTTGTCGTCTTCTGATGAAGAATCAGATGACGAAGAACCCTTATAATTCACTATGCTACTTATGTCACAATTTCGTTGTAATTTATCTTTTATATTATTTCGGTGTAATTTGTCTTTTACATTATTAATCAGTATTTATTTCTCGTTTAGCGTTAAAAAAACAAAAGTCCTCACCAGGAACCTGCGGGTGAAGAGAAACAAGTGTGAGATCTTTACCAGTAAGCCATAATGTTTAATTGGTATTTAACACACCAAATCATTATTATGTCTACCTGCTTTATTCAGAATATAAAAAAATTGTCCACACCATTGACTCAAACCCAGGACTGAAGAGAGATATAGGAGAAATTTACCCGTAAGCGCTAGTGTTTAATCATTCTAAATCACACCAAATAATTATTAAGTCTACCTGCTTCATTCAGATTAAAAAAAATAAACTTACGAAAACCCTAAGTCCCTCAAGGCTCAGCCTAGATT
Organism: Eutrema japonicum; assembly: GCA_030161315.1. Taxonomy (NCBI): domain Eukaryota; kingdom Viridiplantae; phylum Streptophyta; class Magnoliopsida; order Brassicales; family Brassicaceae; genus Eutrema; species Eutrema japonicum. The sequence goes on from BSQW01000001.1 coordinate 38,798,806, forward strand.
CAGTCTTCTTCGTCTCCGATTAGAGATATAAATCCTTTTTGCTCTCATCTTCGCCTTCGATCCCACCTTCCGTTCTTCTTCTTCGATCCCACCTTCCGTTCTTCTTATTCGATCCCACCTTCCGTCTAGAGCTTACGATGCCGGAAACTAAGAACGGTAAAGGACGGAAGAGATTCGGACCAAACGTTTCTCAGAGAGCCGAAGGGTCTTCATCGCGAACAACAAACCCTCTACCGACCCAGTACTGATATATCATGGTTTTTACCCTTTTTAAACCATGATATATGTCCTATCTATGGAGTCTTTATAGTGTTTTGGAGTCTTTTAGAGTCTTTTACAGGTTTTAGCACGTTTGGAGCTTAATTGGAGATTTTGGAGGATTCCGGAGCATTTTGGGAGAAAAGGAGCAGAGTCATGCAAAGACGTCAGAAGTTTGGCATTCGTTGAAGAACTTCCCACCGATAGATTGAGCTCAAATTTGGACACAAGACAGATCAATGGGTTAGCTTTCATTTGAAAGTGCGATCGACAGTTATACCAGTTTTCGTGAATACTGTCCAGTCTGGCGAGCAGAAGAGCAGGATGTCGACTGACACTGTTTGGTGTCGACCGACACCGACTGCAGGAAAGCAGATACGCTATTTTTAAAGCCTGCAGAGTTTCTCCCTAAGCCCAGAAGACTTTATTAATTACAGAAAATGTCAAGAACGTGTTTTAGCTTATAAATTAGGTTTTCAGCCACCTGTTTAGGCTATGCTTTATTTTACTTTGGTTTTTGGAGAGACAACTCTGAACTCCTGTTTTTATTGATTTCTTTGATGATCTACTCAATCATGTTGTTTTCATCCTCTATGTCTGAGTGGATCCACTTTAGATTCATGATTCTCATAAGGGTTATCTTTGAATGCTAGGTTGATTAGTTATTAGGATTCACTATCTGAATTAGTTCTTCGCCTTAGGTTGTGTTCAAAGCTAAGTCTAGGTTGACGAATATGGAACATAGATCTTAGGATAATTGATTAGGCACGACAGTGCGATTAATTACCTGATAGAACCTAGGGTGAGCAAATTGATTATTCGCAAAGAGATTTGGTTTAATTGATTTGTGAACATATCAAACTCGATATTAAAGCTGATTTATTCTTAGGAATTTGTAAAGAGATTTGTGATTCTGAAGTTTAGATTTAGATAGCTTTCGCAACGAGAGTTGGTTAGCTATACTTTAGTGATTTGATTTCAAGAATCGCGCTAAATCTGAATCATGTTAGTTAGTTTGTCTGCATTCATTGATTTCCTGAGAAATACCATGTGCCTATATTTTCCTCCATCAAATTACAACTCTTTTAATTTACGTTTTGCTTTCAATTACATCTATTGGTTTAGCTTAATTCTCTTCTATATAATATATTGTGTGTTTCTGTGAGTCCTTGTGTTCGACCTCTAACTATACTATAACTACTGCTTTACTATCTAAATAGGGTATTAATTTGAGCATATCAAATTTGGCGCCGTTGCCGGTGACTGAATTCGCCATTAGATTTTAGTCTGAGAATTTTGACTAAGCTCGTCGGTATCGATCGATACTACCTAGTATCGGTCGATACCCGTCGTTTTCTTTTGTTGATATCGATTGACACCACTTGGTATCGGTCGATACTCATCACGTTTTCTTTGGTTACTTACGTGCTTGACTCTTGTTTTCAGGTGTATGCCTAATCATGAAACCAAAAAGAACAAGAGCACTCAGCTAGTTGAACTGTCTTTGGAGCAGCTAGCACTTTTGGAACGCACAAACAGAAAGACAAAGCAAACATCAGGGATGAACAACCCAGTGGTATTAAGAGGTTATGAAGTTGGAGTCTTGAGAGACCAAGAGGGTCAAGTGTGCAATGAGAGAGGGCAGCGACTTGATGAAGCTGGAAACGTCATTGTCCCTCCTGATATTGTTGGTCAGATTGTCGCGCCAGCTGGGCGCGCCAACATTGGGAACGCTGCAGCTGATCGAGGTAGAACACTTGGTGAGCACAACAGACCTGATCAGTTCTATGCCAATCGATCTGCGATTCGCATCCCAACTTTTCAGGGGAATGACTTTGAGCTGAAACCTGTGTATTACGCTCTTGTAAGTTAGAATCCTTTCCATGGCCTATCTCATGAACACCCCATGGATCATATCGAACGGTTCGAGAATTTGGTCACTGGTATGAAGTACAATGGAGTGCCCCATAAGTTCTTTTTCTGCAAACTTTTCTCATACTCTCTTGGTGGGGAAACTGCTTATTGGCTGAAGAAGTTGGCTCCTGATTCTCTAACTACATGGGATGAGACGAAGAATGCATTCCTGAACAATTTCTATGATGATGCGAGATCCGAGGAGCTCAGGAACAAGATCTCTCAATTTGCTCAGGGTCCGACAGAGGCAATCAAAGCTGCTTGGATTCGTTTCAAGTCTTATCAGAGAGATTGTCCGCACCATGAGTTCACTCAGGTTCAGCTGAAGGGCATTTTCTACAGAAGGGTTGATTGGAGGTACCAGATGGGTATGGATGCTACGAGTATTGGGAACTTCAACACCAGGTATCCAGATGATGCGGTTGTGTTGATTAATAACTTGGCGTCTAGTAATAGCACCAAGAATGCTGATTGCGAGCGGAAGAAGCAAGCTGGAGGAGTTGATGGATCGCATATTGCTGAGGTTCAGGCCAAGCTGGATTTTCTGATCCGGAAGTCTAAGAAGACTGTACGCTTTGCTGATGGAGTCGATAATATCGGTGGAGATGAAGTGGAGGATGTTAACTACGTTGGTGGTTCTGGTTTTCAGGGTCAGCAATTTGGGTACAACAACAATCGAAACTTCAACAACAATCAGCAAGGTGGGTACAAGTTTGAGGGAAACCAATCTTGTTTTAGAGCAAATCAATTCAATCAGAAACCACTTCAGAGCAGCGATTTCACTCGCAACTATGGGAACTCTTCGTACCAACCAATATCTCCAAAGTCCACACAGAATAAAATGGAATCCATGCTTGTACAAATTCTTCAGGGACAACAAAAGCTGCAAGTGGATTTCAACGGGAAGATTGACCATCTGTACACTGATCTGAATGGGAAAATTGAAGCTATCAATCTTTCTCAGAGGAAGCTGGAAACTCAGGTTGCTCAGACTACAGCAGCTGTGAAGAGGCACGAAGGTTTTCTTCCAGGGAAAACTGAGAATCCTAGAGCACACGTCAATGCAATCACCTTAGGAATTGCTAAAGAAGCCATTGCAGTGGTAGAAAAGGGTTTGGATGCAGGAATTTTCGACGATGCTGAAAATGACGACCGGATTCTGAAAACCCCCAGGTATCGATCGATACCAGCCTGTATCGATCGATACCGATCCAAACACCTGCACGAGTGGATCAAAAATCCCGTGTGTCGATCGATACCCCTTCTGTATCGATCGATGCTGAGACGCAGGTCGAGAAAAGGCCCGAGATTGTCAAGGAGATGGTCTATATACCCAAGATACCTTATCATATGCCTCCTAAGATGACAAAGAAGGAATGGGAGGACGCAAGATGCAATTCTATGCTGGATATGTTGGTTGTGGAGCTTCCTTTTGTTGATGATATATGTGAGGATGAGAATTTGGACACCACCTCGGTGTCGACCGATACCCTCTTGTATCGATCGACACCCGTCCAAGAATCTGTCAAGGATGTCTCGAAGGACCAAGCATTGAACGATGCCATCCCAGATACTGCAAAGGAGCCGCGTATGAGTGTTGACAGACTTCACAAGCCCAAGAGGCTGAATCCTATTCATCAACACCTCCGAGCCCCCATCACTCCAAAGCAGCTGCGTGGCTTTGAGAAGATGGTACGAAGGATACCCCACTCGTTCACCTTTGAAGAAGCTCTAGAGGGCTGACCTCTGCTAAGTCACTTCACAGATTTCAGAGAAACTCTGGAAGAAATTAAGGCACTTTTCATCAAGGCAATAAGAAAGTCCCTACCGCTGAGGCAGTTGACCAAGAGGGAAGACCCATGAATATTCTCCGTTCCATACTCCATCTCTGGAATGGAATTCAAAGAGTCTCTCGTTGACTCAGGAGTTAGCGTTAATGTCATGTCAAGGGCAATTGCAGAGAGATTGGGAGCTGATATTCGACCTCCCAAGTCAACAATCACACTCGCGAACAGTTCCACCTCGTTTCCATATGGTACAATCCCTAATTTGATGGTTAAAGTAGGAGATTGTCTGGTTCCTACCGATTTTGAGGTTATGGAGATGCATGCAAGATCTAGTACGCAGTTGATTTTTGGAAGACCGTTCATGGCTACGGCTGGTGCAATTATGGATATACCCAGTAAGAGAATCTCATTCTCGTACATTGACAAGGAGGTGTACTACAAAGCCATTTCTACTATAGGAACTTCCACACCTACTTCTTGCATCACCATTGTTACAGGAGAGACGTTGGTAGTTGATCTTTTGGAAGAGCCCCCTGACTAGCCAACTGTCATAGACCTTCTAGATAGTCCTTCTGTCATCACCAAGAAAGACGTCGAAACAGCTAAGGCAAAGAAGAAGATGAAAAGTACATGAGTAAAAGGTGCTCCCTCTATGACATTAATCCCTCAGAAGTGTGATGGGGATTCGATTGAGTACAAGGTGAAGTGCAAAGGAGCCTCAAAACCATTCTCTAAGGCTAGAGTTCTTCTTACTTCGGAAGTGAAAGAGAAAGGAAAGGAATTTATGAAGACCATCTTTAGCAGAACTCTGAGTCTGCAAGTATCTAGCTGTGGAACTTGCATGGGAGTAAGCTCTCAATCTTCTCCTGACTGATCACCTGAGCCAAAGTCAAGCTACTGTCTTTAAACGAGCGCTTGGTGGGAGGCAACCCACTGGTGAGTCTGCTTTTGAGTCATTTTTTTTTTTTTTCGTTCTGTGTTTGTGTCAAGATAAACAGGGAGCAAACTCGAAATCGCCTGAGTATCGATCGATACCACATTGGTATCGGTCGACACCAATCGCGAATAAGATGGTTCATCATGTCGATTTAAGCCTGGTATCGATCGATACCAGGCCGTGTGTCGGTTGACACTAGATGTTCCAGCACGGTAACTTCTTGTTTTCCCTTTTCTATTCTATTCTTTTGTTTTCTTTTACTGACTCTAGGTTAGATAACACTGGGGACAGTGTTGTTCAAGTCTGGGGGAGGTGTCTGCTGACATTGTGTTTGTTTTTCTTAGAGTCAGTTGTTTTATCAAGTCAAAAACGTTTTATCGAGTCAAAACTTGTTGGAGATGATGATCATGTGCTTGAATTGTTGTTTTGATTTTATTTTTGAATGACCAGTATTGCAGGATCAGCTCTAGATCGACTAATGAAAAATCTAAGGACTGACCAGTTGACTAGAAAACATCCATGTCTCCAACAGAGCTTTTCTGAAGCCTGAGCAAAATTTTTGCACTTTATCGATGTGGTTAGTGTTTACAGAGCTTGATTCATCATTCATATCTGACAAAGGAACCCATATGTTTAAAGTAATGGTATCTCTCTCCCCTGTTATAAGTTGATAAATAAGAGCATAAAATATGAAATGATTTTCTTCTGAGTAGAGTGCTAGGAAAATTTCCAGCGATCCAATTATTCTACTTAAGAGGGAATAATCACACAAAGGTTGAAAGCGAGGTTAGGAAAATTTCCCGTGATACCACTATTTGCCTAAACCTTTGATACATAGAGAGGGAAGAACTGGGGATTCAGTGGCAAACACCATCAATACTCGCGTTTCGGACTTTGATGTGTATATGCAGATCTAAAAAAAAGAGAACATAATAAGAAATAAGTCTGGGGGAGAGAAAGTGATATAAAAAATGTGAAATTTGATGATTCATTGTCATGATATTGTATGGTAAAGAATCTAGAAGGTTCTTGAACATTGGCTGCAGCGATGAAACTGGTGATGAGGGTTTTATTAGAACAATGCTGCGAGATAATGTGTGGAGTCTGGAAAAGCTGCGAATGTCTACGGAGAAGTACATGGTGGTTAGATCAACAGCTGGTTAGGTGACATTTGGGTGCTTGGGAAAAGGATCTTTGCGATGGTTCCTGAATAGGTGAGTCTCCGTGTTTTCAAACCTTTTTCTCTGGTTTAGTCTTCTATTTGCTTGAGGGCAAGCAAAGGCTAAGTCTGGGGGAGTTGATATATCATAGTTTTTACCCATTTTAAGCCATGATATATGTCCTATTTATGGAGTCTTTCTAGTATTTTGGAGTCTTTTAGAGTCTTTTAGAGTCTTTTAGAGTCTTTTACAGGTTTTAGCACGTTTGGAGCTTAATTGGAGTTTTTGGAGGATTCCGGAGCATTTTGGGAGAAAAAGAGCAGAGTCATGCAAAGACGTCAGAAGTTTGGCATTCGTTGAAAACCTTTTCACCGATGGATTGAGCTCAATGGGTTAGCTTTCATTTGAAAGTGGTTTGAGGCCATTCCAACGGTGCGATCGAAAGTTATGCCAGTTTTCGTGAAGACTGTCCAGTCTGGCTAGCAGAAGAGTAGGATGTCGACCGACACTGTTTGGTGTCGACCGACACCGCTTGGTGTCGACCGAAACCGCTTGGTGTCGACCGACACCGCTTGGTGTCGACCGACACCGACTGCAGAAAAGCAGATACGCTATTTTTAAAGCTTTCATAGTTTCTCCGTAAGCCCAAAAGACTTTATTAATTACAGAAAATGTCCAGAACGTGTTTTAGCTTATAAATTAGGTTTTCAGCCACCTGTTTAGGCTATGCTTTATTTTACTTTGGTTTTTGGAGAGACAACTCTGAACTCCTGTTTTTATTGATTTCTTTGATGATTTACTCAATCATGTTGTTTTCATCCTCTATGTCTGAGTAGATCCACTTTAGGTTCATGGTTCTCATAAGGGTTATCTTTGAATGCTAGGTTGATTAGTTATTAGGATTCACTATCTGAATTAGTTTTTCGCCTTAGGTTGTGTTCAAAGCTAATTCTAGGTTGACGAATCTGGAACATAGATCTTAGGATAATTGATTCGGCACGACAGTGCGATTAATTACCTGATAGAACCTAGGGTGAGCAAATTGATTATTCGTAAAGAGATTTGGTTTAATTGATTTGTGAACATATCAAACTCGATATTAAAGCTGATTTATTCTTAGGAATTTGCAAAGAGATTTGGGATTCTGAAGTTTAGATTTAGATAGCTTTCGCAACCAGATTTGGTTAGCTATACTTTAGTGATTTGAGTTCAAGAACCGCGCTAAATCTGAATCCTGTTAGTTAGTTTGTCTGCATTCATTGATTTCCTGAGAAATACCATGGGCCTATATTTTCCTCCATCGAATTTCAACTCTTTTAATTTACGTTTTGCTTTCAATTACATATATTGGTTTAGCTTAATTATCTTCTATATAATCTATTGTGTGTTTCTGTGATTCCTTGTGTTCGACCCCTAGCTATACTATAACTACTGCTTTAATATCTAAATAGGGTATTAATTTGAGCATATCAAGTACACCTTCACGCCGGCGGCCCAATTTCTTCTGCATCTGTCGTCACCACCTCTGAACCCCGTGCACACTCAACCTTCAACGACAACACCAAATGTTCGGGATTTTCCTCCGCCTACCCAGCTTTTCTAGAACATCTTATCGAATCCACTACAAAGCAATCCATCTCAAAGTAAGACGACTCCACGAGAAATCTCTCAACCTCAAGATCAGACGACTCCAGGAGAAATCTTTTCGAAACCTTCACTGCACAACTCCGAGGGTAATAGTAATCAGTCGTCTCACGCTCACATCTCCAACGACTTCGAAGCTAATCCGATTGACAACAATGCACATATTGAGGCCGATCTCCAGGAAGAGAAACGTATGGTGCTTGAGGCGCTGCTAAGGGTGCCTAACCGGCATGAGTACACGAATGTGCTGTATCCGACACGCCCTCAGCCGCCAAACACCACTTGGTAAGTTTCTATCAATTCATGTCTGAATTCGATTTCTTGTCAAGAGGCTAGTTTACAATTTTTGACTAGAATTGTTTTTGTGTTTGGAATTGATGATGTATGATTTGCGTGTGTGGAATTGATGATGTTTATGTGTGTGGATATGGTTAGCACAAATCTCGGTCTTCGTAGAAGTCTGTTTTCCGAAAATCAATGTGTTAATTTGTGTCTCTATGAACTTTAAATCCCCATGGAATTGATGATGTATGATTTTTGTCTCTACGCACATCTGATATGATTTTTGTGTTTGGAATGGTTTTGTGTTTGGAATGGATAGAAACTGTCTGTATTGCTTAGTTTCTATCTGTCTTGCTTGTTTTGTTGAGTTTCGTGTAAAGCTGTTGTGAGAGTTGCCGCCATGTGACAGAGAGAGGCCTTCTTGGTCTTGTTAACAAATGCAGAAAACTGGAATGATAGAGAAATAATTTATTCAGTAAAGTTAAACACAAGATTTCTGCTTAAGTTAAATATGTTGAGTTTCGTGTGAGTTAGCATTTCCATATAACATGACTGTATATCTTGCAAGGATAATGGTCATTAAAGTGCTCACCAAGATCAATTCTCTGTTTGGTAGACTAAGCAATTACATAGTGTCAATTCGTTTCTAGTGTAAGTGCTTCTTTGGTCTAATCAGGCATATTATGCTTCTGTCTGGCTTGATTTTTTTTTGGTAGACTAAGCTCACAGTTTGCTATTCATGCTTTTCTGATATGTCTTTTCTGATATGTGATTTGTTTGGTAGACTAAAATCATGTCTTTTCTGAACAGCAAACTTGATTTTTGTGTTCTTGTTGAGGCACTTATTTGTCTCTGTCTAGGTTTGGCCGTGACAAGGGAAAGCTGACAAGGAAGATCACCAAGATTTTCACAAACAGGTTTGATGGTCCACAATACAGTTGGACTGTTGTGCCTCACGATAGATAGGAAAGATACTTCGTCGAGTTCGCGGTAAGCATTTCTCTCCTCCAAGCTTCATATATGTCTTTCTTTCTATTTTGTCCAGTAACACCATCTACTTTTCTTGTAGAAAACCCACACATGGGATCCCTTAATCTCAGGGGTTGTTCAACAACATTTCGAGAGGATTTGTCAAAGGCGATTGAAGGATATGGTAAGCACCGCGAGGACTTCTCGAAAGCGACCACCCTGGATTAACCCAACACTGTGGACAACAATGACAAAGAAATGGGACACTGACGAAGCTAAAGAGAGGTCTCAGACCACATCCGCAGCTCGGAAATCTGACCGTAAAGGCCTTGGAGTGCACAAACACTTATCAGGCCAAAAGTCATATCACCAAATCCAACAAGAAATGGTAAGTGTAATTTCTATATCTAATACTTCTGCAACTTTCTATTATGTAACAAATTTATATGTTACATTTTCAGGAAGACGAATTGGGCAGACCGGTTAGTATCGGTGAGGTTTTTGTGAAGACTCACACAAAATTTGATGGTACGTTTGTTGATTTGAAGGCTGAGAGGATCGCGCAAAATTATGAGTAGAACTTGCAAGCTAAGATGCAAGAGATTGGGCCTGAAATGTCAGACGGTAGGTCGCAACAGCGAGAGCTAACCACAGAGGAATACAACGATCTCTTTCTTCAGGTAAATACGAAATCTATGTTATCTTTTGGTTTTCTGTCATCTGGTTTTATAAATCTTGGTTTTATTTATGCAGTCAACGTTCACGGATGACAGAAGCATACCATATGGAATAGGAAGCCTCGCAGAGTCTCATGTTGGTGGAAAATGCAAGTTCGAAGTAACCTCTTCATCGTTTCAATCCCTGGAAGATAGGTTGGAAGAAGCTCAACGCCAAATAGAAGAGAAAGCAGCTTCTAATGCTCGGCGTGAGGCAGAGCTTACCAAACTTGCAGCTGACCAACAAAGCAAGCTTACCAAACTTGAAGCTGACCAGAAGCATTATTCAATGGTGGAAATGTATCTTCGTGAAACCGATCCAAATTTTCTAGACTTCATGGCTTCTCAATCTGATCGGCAGCATGATTCTACACCCTAAGATGTCATTTTATTTCATGTTTTGAACATCGGACCTTTCTTTGTATTGGTTTGTATTTGATATGCTAAAACAATGTATAATATATATTAATGTTTCTTTATTAATGTATGTTTCTTTCATTTTAAATTTCCAGTATTCCTTGTATTAGTTTGTATATGATTTCCAAATTGCTAGGTAATACAAATTGGGTACAGTATTACCATTTTGAATTTCGTTGATAAAATCAGTCGCTAGGTAGTCGCAACTCAGTCGCTAGGTAGTCGCAAATCAGTCGCTAGGTAGTCGCAAATCAGTCGCAAAACAGTCGTAAAACGATAACAAAATCTCTATTCCGTGAAGATATTAGTCGCAAATCAGTCGCTAAATTAGACGCTTATTAGTTGGCAAATAGTCGCCACATTTCACGACTCTTTAACGACTACACCAAACGACTTCCACACGACACAATATATAGTCGCACGTTAGTCGCATGTTAGTCGTTAATGTAGTCGGTACATGGTCGCATATATTACGACTGATGTGCGACTGGTTTGCGACTTCTTACTGTCATCGCAACAAAGTTGCAAAGTAGTCGTAAATTAGCGACTAATTATAAACTACGTGTTTTTGCGACTAGACATTTAAAACTACGTTACGTGGTCGTATTGTAATCGGTAAAACAGTTTAAGCGACTACATTACAACAGATTATGTCGCTAAAACGCTGTTTTCTTGTAGTGGCAATCAAAAATCATCAAAGTAGTATAAACGAGTTAACTGGGTCAAGTGTTTCAATTGATTTATTTTATATAAGTATTTTGATGAATTATTACTATAGTCTTCCATACTTATAATATGGAATTAAATAACTATGTGTTGACTAAACAACTATATACATGAAATCAATGTATATGATTTGTGTATTTACGACACTAGTTATAATCATTTTGCATTGTATTTTTTTTTTTGCATGTTGCAAACAATCTAATTTACTTTAATTTAAAAAATTGGGAAAAAATAATTATGCCACATTTTGAGGGTTTTAGGTGAAAGATGTAATTTATATGTTTATATAATATAATTATTAAAAAAATTATAATGATTATCCAATTTTTGTTATGTTTGGTTTTTATGCTTTTTAGAGCTGTTTAGGATTTTCAATTTTTCCAGAATAAAAAAAACATGGCCGCTGTGGCGTCTTGAGGCCGTTGCACCAGGCCGCTGTGGCTCATGTCAGCTTCCTTTTATTTGCTCCAAATGACTTCTTCTTAGTCCAAGACAGCTCCAAATACTCCACTCCAACTCCAAAACCTAATATATGTAAATAAAGATGCAAAATGCAACTAAATGTATATAAACATGAATTTAAATGCATAGAGACAAGGAAAAACATGATTATAAATCATGTAAAATACCAAGATATCACAGCACGACAAGGCTTTATTACGAATTCAGAACTATCAACATCTAACAGCACGATACTATAATAAGAAGGTTAAAGGCATGCATTTTGAAGACGATGACCTCGTCCTACGGAAGGTCTTTCAAAACACTGAAAAAATAACGCAGGCAAGCTCAGTACTAATTGGGAAGGTCTCTACCAGATTATGAAGATCGTCAAACTAGGAGTCTACCAGTTAATGGAGATTGACGGAATCCTGATTCCCCGATCTTCGTCAAAGCTCACCGAGCTCGATTTATTCCTTATGTAATATTAATTACGAATGGCTTGATCCCTATTCCAAGGGTATGTGTGCAACCCATCACAAGGTTCTGCTATAACATTAAAAATTTATTTCTCAAGTGCCACACTCGCTACCAAACTCCCATAGTTTGACATTTACCAAACTCCCATAGTTCGACGTTCCTAATCTCCCACGGTTCATCTCTTACCGAACTCCTCTTTCAATGTTACTAACATCGACACTTTAGCCAAGTGTTCGTTTCCCAAGCGCATCCACCATTAAAAGTTGTGATTTGTCTCGCTTGCGTTACACATGAATGTCGTGGTGAAATAACCCACATCTCCGATGTCTAAGCCTCAAAAACTTAGCTCAGAGACTAAAAAGCTGAGATCAGTCTCGCATGCATTCCCCATGAATGCGGTGGAAAACGATCTACCTCTCCCATGTCCAAACCTCAAAAACTTTGCTCAGAGTCCTAAAATTCGGGGTCAGTCCCGCACTAGAATTTTGGATCGTCTGAGCAACTTAAGTCGAAGCTCATCTCACATACTCATGTCCGATTGAGGAAATGCCTAAACTATAAAGCCGAGCCCATCTCGCTTATTCGTAAGCCGAACACAGATTCACACTCGACTAAGTTCACAACCGAACTATAAACATGAAAATCGATATTATAAAAAGAATAACATGAAGCCAAATCCAAACTTCATTAATTAAGCTCTCCCGAACTACAGTTACAATAAAAAGAGCCTCTTGGGCATCACAACGAGTACAAAAACAAAAAGATAAAAAGAGGTTCAACATGAAGCATGGTTCCTTAGCTCAACATCGTGCTCAATATACATTGTCGGAGCATTCAACCCAAACATGTCGACTCCAGGCGTACTTGAGAACCAATTGGCATATCAATTTCAGGATGAATATTTTCAAGGAACAAGGATACCCATTGCTTCGATCTCTGTTTTTCTTCAAGATCGGCAATCTCCATTGCTTCGATCTCTGTTTTTCTCTTTGCTTGATCCTCCACCATCTTGTCTATCCGAGCTTGAGGGACAGTGACGCCGTATCTCTTTAGGATATCACAAAAAAAATCAAGAGTTCCGGTAATCTGGTTACGATTCAGAAAGGTTTTCTTCATCTTCTCGACATCGTCAAGATGCCTCCTCACCTTCTCGAACCGAACCTCGCATTTAGCGATTACCTCCTTCCGAACCATTTTCTCCTTAGTGTGAGACGCCCTCAACCTGGTCGTCTCGGATTTCAATGTCTTGACAACCGCATCCTTTTCAGCTTCAATGACGACATTCGCGGCTTGGAGATCGACAATCTCCCTGTTAAGCTCAGCTATGGCTACTACAACCGTTTTAGACTCTTTTCTCTCTCGGCGTCCAAATCCATTTTAACCACGCCAAGTTCAAGCGCCTCACGCCGTGCAAGGTTGAGCTCGTGATCATACGATATGATGATCTCATTCGTCTGACTCACCATCTGAACGTATAATCAAAAGTAAAACCAAAATCAAGCTCGAAGAAAAGTTACCGAATTTATAAGATCAAATTGAACTTACACCGGCAGTGGTGCAAGCCAACTTCTTAAAGGTCTTGGACTCGGTGAGGTCATCGATTGGTGGAAGATCTCGATCCCCAATCATGATTTGCCAATAAAGATCAGCACATGCATCCTCATTGCTGACAAAAGGCTCATCTTTATCATAATCGAACTTCATGGAACGGCCTGGAGGTTTTTTGCTCCTTTATCTTTTGGGGGTGTTAGCCCCGCCGGCCTGCTCGTCATCAGCAAGCTGAAGATTTCTCGACGACCTTTTCCTTAAGGCAGTAATCCAAGAAGCGACATCCCCGGTATGAATTACTAACGCATTATTTTATAGCTCGGTGGAACCACCCACATCATCTGTAGGAATCGCTTCCTCTCTGGTTACTTCGGGATGCTTTTTCGAAGCATCACCCTTAGACGATCTTTTCGCAGTAGATTTCCCCTTCTTCTTCATCTGCTTCGTAGACTCGAGCTCAAGCTCTTAGCCACATGTTCCCATGTGGCAGTTTGGTCTTCGGTAGCGACCTGTTCTTCGATAGATTTGATGCCTTCATCCTGATTGCCCCCAATGGATTCATGAACCTCTTCAAGTTCGGATGTGTAGTTCGGAATATCAAGCACAGTAAACTTCATTTTTCGACGAGGAGCCTTAACTGAAAAAATGCCAAGAATCAGGAACTTCACTTGACGATGCAATAAAGATTAGAAAAAGTGGATTAACCTTTGGCAGCTCAACGTAACTTCTTATTAAGCCTCTCTTGGTAAACTTCAGGCCACCGAGCCCGTTCGAGTGCACTAAGACTTTTAGAATTCTTAAGCCAATTCTCAGAAAGGTGATTATAGACCAGATTCCGAACTAACAACAAAAAGGAAGGCATTTAGGAAATATGAAGAAAAAGTTCTGTTACATACAAGGACAAGCTAATATCTATAAATATTTGAGTTCCATTCAGTCATGTAACATTCCCTAGGAGGGACAACAGAGGCCGAGATAAACTTCACGTAAAAATATTTCATTTCCCAATCTTGCACTTTGCTTGGTTTCAACCCGGTGACGATATCGTATCCCAACTTCATATTAGCCGAAAAGAACCAAGGTCTCACTTCCGTAATATGAACCGAAGTCAAATCCTCGAATGTCCAAGGAGATATCGGAATGTTAAGTTCGGCCCCCATGGACAGAAGCCCATTCATATTAATCACCGAAGCCGACATAAGTTGTGAGATCGCCGCTTTATGCTCATTGCTAAATCCAATCAAAAGATTCGGAAGAGAAAATCGAAGGTCGGACGACCTAAAGTAATCCTCATATAAATATATATACCCCTCGGGTGCATCCCACAGACGCTTATCCTTCCCCGGCTTTATATATACCAAGTCGTCTGGATATTCGTACTTGTTAAGCATTTCTTCGATCATTTCCCTAGTGGAACGAGTTGGGCCAATGACATGGATTCATATACCGGTTTACGTCTCTTTGGTCGGGTCGGGTCTCGGATCTCACCATTGGTTATGGTACATGGTACTCGAGTGCATCTCACCAGTTTTCCTTGTCGCTTATGCTTGGTCTCCCGACACAGACATCCCAATGTGCATAGATGATGCAGTCTCCGTACATTCCCTGGGAAATTATGCGTTGCCGGGTTGTTAGAGCATCCATACTTTTATATTTCCTATGAACAGTGAGTAGTTGTTTTCACCTGTCGCATGTAAAAATCAGCTAGTCATGGGCTTATTATGGTTTTAACGCAAGCGTCAACTTATTTGAAATGATGTATATGGGGAAAATTGAAGGATATAATCATATGCATATTGAATCCACCTTTTACCTTTCCCGATACTCTTTTAAAGAGCACAAGATTGCCGTGACTCATCTTTCTGTGTATTGCTACCCGGTTATTTATATTTACCTTCATGAGCATGATAGCATGGTTTATGTCGAATGAATGACGGGAGTAAACATGTTTCTGTTGAATCATTCATCTTCCAACTACCGCACTCTCCAAGTTACACAGTACGAGTTCGCGAACTCAGGAAACTGTGACTCTCATTCAGCTCGGGGTCACTTATCTCCTTACTTCCACTCTCGCTGTTCGAGCCAGTGGTTCCAGGAAAAATTGGCCACATATAAGGGTGAATTACACTGAAAGGCACATTTGCCACTTTTGTTACAAAAAAGCACATTTGACTCTTAAGGCCTCTTTTTAACTGTTCATGCGTGTGAAAACCCAATTTAGTCCTTATGTTAATTTTTCTTTTATTACTTTGCTTCTTCTTCATCTCTCTTTACCCTTTCTCTTACGCATCTCTCTCTTTTTTCTCTCACAATTCTCTCTTTCCTTAAACCAATAAACCAAATTACCCCACTTGATTTGTTTTCTATTTTTTTTATAATGTGAAAGACATAAAATTATTTTCTGTAAACAATATATGATAATTCTATTTTTCCAACATT
This sequence comes from Eutrema japonicum, assembly GCA_030161315.1. Classification (NCBI taxonomy): domain Eukaryota; kingdom Viridiplantae; phylum Streptophyta; class Magnoliopsida; order Brassicales; family Brassicaceae; genus Eutrema; species Eutrema japonicum. The sequence goes on from BSQW01000001.1 coordinate 38,814,524, forward strand.
TTAAGATCCATTTTGCTATAGTTTTGATGTGAAACAATAAATCTACTTGTAAATATCAAGAACTACATCTACGCATGACCATCCACGCATGACCGTCCACACATGACAATCAGTAATGTATTATCCACACATGACCATCCACACTAGAAAATCAAAATTTAGAGTACAATAATTATTACCCCCTTGACTTGTTTTCTATTTTTTTTTATAATGTGAAAGACATAAAACAATTTTCTGGAAACAATATATGATAATTCTATTTTTCCAATATTTTAAGATCCATTTTGTTATAGTTTTGATGTGAAACAAGAAATCTACTTGTAAATATCAAGAACTATATCTACACATGATCATCCACACATGACCATCCACACATGACCATCCACACATGACCATCCACACTAGCAAATACAAAATTAGAGTAAAATAAATATTATCCCATTTGATTTGTTTTCTATTTTTTTATAATGTGAAAGACATAAAACAATTTTCTGGAAACAATATATGATAATTCTATTTTACCAACATTTTAAGATCCATTTTGCTATAGTTTTGATGTGAAACAAGAAATCTACTTGTAAATATCAAGAACTATATCTACACATGACCATCCACACATGACCATCCACACTAACAATATGAGATTTTTATCTGTCTACACACAATTGTCCACGTTTTTATGTCCACGTCGATCTCGATTTCATATGTTTAGATTTCTTGTTTTTTTCGAATCAAAATTATATCAAAATAGATCGTAAAATGTAGAATAAAAAAAATTATCATTCATTGTTACCAAATAAATTGTTTTATGTCTTTCACATTATAAAAAAATAGAAAATAAATCAGATGAGGTAAAAGAGAGAGATGTGAGAGAGATGGGGTAAGAAAATAGAAATATAAAATAAATAAGTGGTTTAAAGTGAAAGAGTAAGAGAGAGAGAGAGAGAGAAGCGTATGAAGAAGATTCATGAGAGAGTAAAAAAATAGGTGAGTTATATACATAAGGGTAAAATTGTCTATTGATATAAGAAAGTGCCTTAAGAGTTGAAAGTGCCTTATCATGTAATACATAACTCAAAATGTATCTTCTAGAGTAATTTTCTTCCACATATAACATGTCCTAACATGTCATATGGTTCGACCACTTAATCTCGTAGCCGCACCCGCACCCTATGCACTTGGCACCATGTGATTCGCTTTTCTTAGGAGGAGTTATTTACCCCCAAAATTGTTATAGTAAAATTCTTTGATAGATTTTATGAATACAAAAAACTTTCTGCATATTTAACAAAACTCTACAAACTTTACAAATCACTCGGCAAATTTAAAAAAACACCAAATTATTAAAATCCACCAACCAACTCTATCTAAATTCCAACTCCCAATTTTAGAATTTTCCAACCAAACCAACGAAACTCCTTGTTTTTTTAACGCTGAGATTTTTATTTTATTATTAGAATTTTGAAACATACAAAGTCGGAGGAACATAAGATTTCATCGGAGACAAAAGCTGGCTGAAAACAACATTTCTCCATAGTCAAAAGCCGGCAAAAAACAAACTTTTTCCGGAGACAAAAGCCCTATGATAGGGAGACATATGAAAAACCAAAACTATACAACCAAGTAAGCCTAAAAAACTAAGTTTATCGATGAAAAGGATAAACCGCTACAGAAAATGTAAAGAACCTAGCAAACCTCCTTGCCGAAAATAAGATTTGTCAAATTGAAATCCGGTTTAGATCCCATTACAAAGCTCCAAAAACGATCGAATACAAGAGAGAACAACACAGAAAAAAGCAAATCACATTGAAACCCTGTATTAGATCCCATCACTTTCTACATCTTTTCTCTAATTATTTCTATGAGAGTACAACACAGAAAAAAACGTTCGTTAGATTTTGTTCTTGGGTTGTACGAGACATAATAGTTGCACTTGTATACTGGGATTCCGAATGCCATGCAACCGTCACACTACGGGATGTTTACAGAATTAAGGAAACATATTCGTCTCGACTTTGCAAATCTCATTCCTAGTTCCTGTATCGGTATCATCATTGTGATATTGATATGCTCAAATTAATACCCTAAAATTACTAAAGCAGTAGTTGTAGTAATAATAGGGGTCGAACACAAGGACTCACAGAAACACACAATAGATTATAAAGATGAGAATTAAGCTAAAAAATCAATGTAATTGAAAGCAGAACGTAAATTAAAACGGTTGTAAATTCAATTGGAAAAATATAGGTTCAGGGTATTTCTCAGAAAATCAATGAATGCAGATAAACTAACTAACATGATTCAGATATAGCGCGGTTCTTGAACTCAAATCACTAAGGTATAATTAACCAACTCTCGTTGCGAGAATTATCTAAGTCTAAATCCTAGGAATTCCAAATCTCTTTGCGAATCCTAAAGTCTAGACCAGCTTTTAGATCAGGTTTGATTTGTTCACAAAAAAAACTCAACCAAATCTCTTTGCGAATAGTTATTTTGCTCACCTAAGGTTCTATCAAGTAATTAATAGCACTCTCGTGCCTAATCAATTATCCTAAGATCTAAGTTCAAGGTGATCAATCCAGAATTAGCTTTGAAAACAACATATGGTGAAAAACTAATTCAGATAGTGAATCCTAATAACTAATCAACCTAGCATTCAGAGAAAACCCTTATGAGAACCTTGAACCTAACAAGAGATCTACTCAGACATGGAAATTGAAGCAATAAACATGTTTGAATAAATCATCAAATAAAACAGAAAGAGTAACAAGTAGGTTCGAAATCTTCTCTCGGACGAACAGAGTTTCAGACTTGTCTCCCTTCTAAAGCTCTCTCACAAAACCAAATTAAAATAAAGGATAGCCATAAAAGTAGCTGTAAAATCCTATTAAATAACTTAAATCACGTTTTGGGGCTTCTTGCAAATAATAAATACTTCTGGGCTATTTTACAATTCTTCAACTCTTCATAAGTCGCGATCGTGTCTTACTGGAGTGAGTATCGACCGATACTAGGCAGTATCGATCGATACTGATGCTTCAAATCGGGTACTCAGCTACACGAACGTTGCTTTGCTCCAAAATGCTCCAGAAAGCTCCAATATTTCCAATTATGATTCAAACGTGCTAAAACCTGTAAAAGACTCTAAAACACTAAAAAATAGTAGAAAGACTCTATAAAATAGACTTATATCATGGCTTAAACGGGGTAAAAACTATGATATATCAACTCCCCCAGACTTAGTTTTTGCTTGCCCTCAAGCAAAACAGAAAACTAAACCAGAGAAAGACGTTTGAAAACACGGAGACTCACATGTTCATGAAACATTGCAATAACCATTTTCCTTAGTGCTCCACATATCACCTAACCAGCTTTTTGATCTAACCACCATGTACTTCTCCGTAGACCTTCGCAGCTTCCCAGACTACACACATTATTTCGCAGCATTGTTCAATCCAGCCTTCCTCGCCAGTTTCATCGACGTGCTTAATACCAAGAACCTTCTAGATTCTTTCCCATACAATATCATGACAAGTAACCACCCTTTTTCACACTTTCTGGTATTATTTCTCTCCTCCAGACTTATTTCTCATTATGTTTTTTGCATATACAAATTGATGGTGTTTGGCACCGAATCCCCGGTTCTTCCCTCAAAAGTAATCAAAGGTGTAGGCGAATAATGGTATCACAGGAAATTTTTCTAATCTCGTTTCCAACTTTGTGTGATCATTTCTTCTGAAATATAATAATGGGATCGCTGGAAATTTTCTTAACCCTCTACTCAGAAGAAAATCATTTCATCTTTTAATGCATCTTATTTATTAACTTGTAACAGGAAGAGAAATACCATTATTTTAAACATGTGGGTTCCTTTGTCAGATACGAATGAGGAATCAAGCTCTATGAGTACTAACCACATCGATGAAGTGCAAAATTTTTGGCTCAGGCTTTAAAGAACTTTGCTGGAAACATGAGTGTCTTCTAGTTAACTGGTCAGCCTTTGGATTTTTCATTAGTCGATCTAGAACTGATTCTGTAACAATGGTCACTTAGAAGAAAGGTCAGATCAATAGATTCAAGAAAAATATCACAGTCTCCAACAAATTTTGACTCAATAAAACAACGAATGACTCAAAAACGACTGACTCTAAGAAAAACAAAAACAAAGTCAGCGACTACCTCCCCCAGACTTGAACAACACTGTCTCCAGTGTTATCTAGCCTAGAGTTGGTGAAAGAAAGCAAAAGAACCAAATGGAATTATGAGAAACAAGAAGTTACCGTGCTGGAACATCGAGTATCGACTGACACACGGCTTGGTATCTAGCAATACCAGGCTTAAGTCGAGACGATGTACTTTCTCATTCGCGTAGGGTGTCAGCCGATACCAACAGAGTATCGATCGACACTCAGGCGATTTCGTGTTTGCTCCTTATTTATCCTGACACAGACGCTAAAACGACGAAAAAAAAAAGACTCAAAAACAAACTCACCAGTGGGTTGCCTCCCACAAAGCGCTCGTTTAATGTCATTAGCTTGACTGTACCGCCGTTCAGGCAGTGGGTGCATCATCCAGAGGCATTATGTGTCCTTCTGGAATCTCGGCTTTCGCCCAATAGTGTTTCACCCTTTGTTCGTTGACAGTGAACTCCTCTCCTGAAGGATTTGTCAGGACAATCGCACCATGTGGTCTAACTTCCTTGACTGTGAAAGGACCTGACCAACGAAAAAGCAATTTACTAGTAAACAATTGCAAACGAGAGTTATACAGAAGTACCTGATCATTTGGTTCAAAGTGCCTAGAGATGATCTTCTTGTCATGGTATGCCTTAGTCCTTTCCTTGTACATCTTCATATTCTCATAGGCGAGATGCCTAATCTCATCGAGCTCATTTAGCTTGATCAATCACTTCTCAGCATCATACTTGATGTCGAAATTCATCATCTTCGTAGTCCATGCTGCCTTGTGCTCGATTTCTACTGAAAGATGGCATGCTTTTCCATACAGCAAGTGAAATGGTTTAGTCTCAAGTGGTGTCTTGAAAGCAGTCATGTAAGCCCAAAGTGCGTCATCCAGCTTCACAGACCAATCATTCCTTGTAACATTCACTGTCTTCTCCAAAATTTATTTGATCTGCCTTTTGGAAACCTCAACTTGCCCACTGGTCTGAGGGTGATAAGGAGTAACAACACGATGGTTCACACCATACTTCTTCAGCAACCTCTCGAAAATCTTGTTGATAAAGTGAGAGCCACCATCACTTATCACAATTCGAGGTACTCCAAATAGAGGGAAAATGATGGTCTTAAACAGCTTAAGGAACACCGAAGAATAATTGGTTCTGCTAGCAATGGCTTCAACCCACTTAGACACATAATCCACAGCAACCAAGATGTATTTGTGTCCATATGACGAAGGAAAGGGACCCATAAAATCAATGCCCCAACAATCGAAAATCTCAACCTCAAGGATGAAATTTTGTGGCATCTCATGTGTCTTACTGATATTTCCACTCCTCTGACAGGCATCGCACCGTGAAACGAAAGCATGAGCATCCTTGAACATAGTAGGCGACCAAAAGCCTGTTTGAAGAACCTTCGACACTGTCTTGAAAGTGGCAAAGTGTCCAGCATAGTCGGATCCATGGCAATGAAACAACACATTAGGTACCTCTGATTCAGCAATGCACCTTTTGTAAATACCATCTGCACAATGCTTGTAGAGGTAAGGTTCATCCCAAAAGAATCGCCTTACGTCACGCATGAACTTTTTCTTGTTATACTTCTTGAGGTGCTTTGGTTCTGCATCTGCAGCGAGGTAGTTGGCAATATCAGCATACCATAGTTGATCAGAATCGGCTGCAACCACTAGATACTCCTCTGAAACACCAAGGTGCTCAACAGTCAAGACCGGCTTGGGAATCGCCGGGTATCGACCGACACCATAGGAGTGTCGATCGATACCAAGACCTGCAATTCGTGGAAATTGCTGAGTTTCTGCGAAACCCATCTGAAATTCTGCCTCAATGAAGTAAATGGATTCTTCTGGTAGTTGATCATCAATAGGAACGTCTGCATCGATCCGAATCCTCGAGAGATGGTCAGCAACCCCGTTCTCTATTCCTTTCTTGTCCTTAACCTTGATGTCGAAACCTTGTAGCAAAAGAACCCAACGACAAAGGCGAGGCTTAAGATCCTTGTTCTGCATCAGATATTTGAGAGCAGCGTGATCAGTGTGAACAATCACCTTGCTCCCAACCAAGTAAGATCTAAATTTCTCAAAGGAGAAAACAACTGCAAGTAGTTCCTTCGCTTTGGTGCTGTAATTCCTCTGAGCATCATCCAAAGTCCTGCTGGCATAATAGATGACGTGCAGCTTCTTATCCTTCCTCTGACCCAGAACAGATCTAACAGCAAAATCACTAGCTTCGCACATGGTCTCAAAAGGCAAGGTCCAATCAGGAGGTTGCACAATAGGAGCACTCACCAAAGCCTTTTTTATTTCCTCAAAGGTTGCAAGATAGTCAGGTGTGAAATCGAATTTGATCTCCTTGCATAATAAAGCAGTGAGTGGGCGTGCTATCTTGGAGAAATCCTTGATAAACCTCCTGTAAAATCCAGCATGACCAAGGAAGCTTCGAATATTCTTCACGGAATTTGGTGGTTGGAGGCTCGTCATAACCTGAATTTTGGCTTTGTCAACTTCGATCCCAGTCTCAGAAACCTTGTGCCCAAGCACGATGCCATCCTGAACCATAAAGTGACACTTTTCCCAATTAAGGACCAAGTGTTTCTCCTCACACCTCTGTAGCATCTTGCACAAGTTAGCCAAACAGTCCTCGAATAATGATCCATACACTGAAAAATCATCCATAAACACCTCCATAAAATCCTCAATCATGTCTGTGAAGATAAACATCATGCATCTCTGAAAAGTGGTTGGAGCGTTGCACAATCCAAATGGCATTCTCCTGTATGCGAATGTGCCATATGGGCATGTAAAAGTTATCTTTCCTTGGTCATCTGGATGTATCAGAATATGGAAGAAACCTGAGTACCCATCGAGAAAACAATAGTAGGGATGACTAGCAAACCTTTCCAACATCTGGTCAATGAATGGCAATGGAAAATGATCCTTCCGTGTAGATGCATTCAACTTCCTGTAGTCGATGCACTTTCGATGTCCACTGATAGTTCTAGTAGGAATCATCTCATCCTTCTCATTCTTCACCACGGTTATCCCTCCTTTCTTAGGAACAACGTGCACTGGACTGACCCAAGAGCTAGATAACACCAGCTTTCAAAAGCTTCATCACTTCCTTTTTGACCACTTCCATAAGATTCAGATTCAGCCTCCTCTGATGCTCAATTGAGGTCTTTGACTCATCCTCAAGATGAATCCCATGCATGCACAGGTCTGGTGATATACCTGAAATATCATCAAGAGAATAGCCAAAAGCTTTGCGATATTTGCGCAGCTTGCTCAGAAGTAAGGCAATCTCTGTGTTGTTGAAAGAAGCATTAACAATTATTGGGTATGTATAATTAGGACCAAGAAAACTATACCTCAGATTTGGTGGGAGTGGCTTTAGTTCCACCTTAGGAGCATTTTCTGCACTCCAATCTCCAAGCCCAGCAGCTTGCTTAAAACTTTCGGCCAACTCTCCCTCTAGTCGCAGGGTATCGAGCGATACCAGGGGGTATCGATCGATACTGGCGATGCTGAATCGAGCATCTTCGAGTATCCAGTTGTATCATCACACGAGTGAACTTCTGAAGTGGCTGAACAGACCAATGCTCTCTCTAGTGGGTCCTCAGGATGCATCTCCAGGAAGTACTCTTCAGCTATATCACTGAAAGTGTCGACAAAGAAAGTCTGCCCATCAATGGTTGGTCTCTTCATCATCTTATCCATATGGAAAGTCATGACCAAATCACCGATGTTGAGAGCGATCTTTCCATTCTTGCAATCAATCAAAGCACCAGATGTTGCAAGGAAAGGTCTGTCTAGGATAAGAGGATCCTTAGGCTCAGCATCGTACTCCAGGACGATGAAATCAGTTGGAATCAAGCAATTCCCAATCTTAATCGGGACATCTTCGAGTAACCCCTCTGGAAGTCTAACTGAACGATCGACAAGTATCAGGGATATCCGTGTGGTTGTGAAGTCTGTCATCCCCATCCTTTTTGCAACTGAATATGGCATGATGTTGACACTTGAGCCAAGGTCACAAAGAGAATGCTCAAATATGTATGTGAATATCGTACAATCCAACACAAAACTCCCTGGATCTGGCAACTTCCTTGGGATCCCGTTGGTCAGGATTGCACTGCACTCATGAGTAATCATCAAGCATCCTTATTCAAGGTTCACGTTGTTGTACACCATCCTTTTGACATATCTCCTGAAGGCTGGAGAAGTCTCGATAGCATCGATAAAAGGAAGTTCAACGATCAACTTATCCATAATTGCCTTGCATCTAGAGTCTTCTACCTTTTTCTTAGTCTTCCCAGAAGCCCTGGGATAAGGTATCCTCGGTGTGTAAACTCTTTCTGCAACTACATTAGGTACTTCCTTCGAAACCTTAGGTGTTGACTCGACTGCAGGATTAGTATCGACCGACACCGTAGTGGTATCGATCGATACACGCGGCTTTGATTTGTCTCGTGAAAGTATCTTGATAGGTGTCGATCGATGTTGGCTAGTGTCTATCGATACTTGAGCAATTTCGGTATCCTCTTCGTCAAGATCGACGAAAATATCTGCAGTTTGGCCAATTTTTGCTCCTGGAGTGACCTCTTTTCCACTTCTCAAGGTGATTGCATTGATGTGAGCCCTTGGGTTCTCTACTTTCCCTGGAAGAAAACCTTCTTGCCTTTTCACAACATGTGAAGTCTGAGCTATCTGAAGTTCCAGCTTCTTCTGCTGGATATTAATAGCGTTGATCCTTCCACTCAGATCATTATATAAGACATCAATCTTCCCATTCAAATCCACAGTGAGCTGCTGTTGACCTTGAAGAAGCTGTTCAAACATGGACTCGATCTTGCTATCTGGAAGCTTAGCAGGTACGGGTTGATAAGATGAATTTCCATAGTTCCTGACATACCCACTATTCTGAGATGGTTTCTGACCAAACTGATTCGAACCTCCTTGCTGAGAGTTGTTGTTGAAGTTTCGGTTGTTGTTGAATTGATTCCTCTGACCTTGAAAACCAGAACCACCAATGTAGTTAAAATCCTCTACTTTATCCTCATTGAATACCTCAACATCTTCAGCAAAGTGAACGACCTTTGGTGTCTTGCCCATCAGAAAACTGTGCATATAATCCAACTTGGCTTGAACATCAACAAACTGTGAACCATCCATGCTACCAGCTAGCTTTTTGCGCTCAAAATCAGCATTATTGGTGCTATTTCTAGATGCCAAGTTCTCAATCAGTACATAGGTTTCATCAGGATACTTGGTGTTGAAGTTTCCATTGCTCGAAGCATCCAAAGTCATCTGATACCTCCAATCAATTCCTCTGAAGAAGAATCCCATCAGCTGAACATAAGAGTATCCGTGATGTGGACAATCTCTCTGGTATGATTTGAATCTCGTCCAAGCAGCCTTGAACGCCTCAGAGGGTCCTTGAGAAAATTGGGAGATCTTGTTCCTCAGATCCTCAGATCTTGCATCATCATAGAAGTTGTTTAGGAAAACAGTCTTAGTCTGTTCCCAAGTAGTCAGCGATCCAGGAGTTAACTCCTTCAGCCAGTAAGTTGCATCTCCGCCAAGTGAGTATGGGAAGAGCTTGCAGAAGAGGTAATCGTAGGACACTCCATTGCTTTTGATGCTAGTCTAAATCCTAGGAATTCCAAATCTCTTTGCAAATCCTAAAGTCTAGACTAGCTTTTAGATCAGGTTTGATTTGTTCACAAAACAACTAAACCAAATCTCTTTGCGAATAGTTATTTTGCTCACCTAAGGTTCTATCAGGTAATTAATCGCACTCTCGTGCCTAATCAATTATCCTAAGATCTAAGTTCTAGATGATCAATCCAGAATTAGCTTTGGAAACAACATATGGTGAAAAACTAATTCAGATAGTGAATCCTAATAACTAATCAACCTAGCATTCAGAGAAAACCCTTATGAGAACCTTGAACCTAACAAGAGATCTACTCAGACATGGAAATTGAATCAATAAACATGTTTGAATAAATCATCAAATAAAACAGAAAGAGTAACAAGAGGGTTCGAAATCTTCTCTCGGACGAACAGAGTTTCAGACTTGTCTCCCTTCTAAAGCTCTCTCACAAAACCAAAGTAAAATAAAGCATAGCCATCAAAGTGGCTGTAAAATCCTATTAAATAACCTAAATCACGTTTTGTGGTTTCTTGCAAATAAAAAAGACTTCTGGGCCATTTTGTAATTCTTCAACTCTTCATAATTCGCGATCGTGTCTTGCTGGAGTGAGTATCAACCGATACTAGGCAGTATCGATCGATACTGATGCTTCAAATCGGGTACTCAGCTACACGAACGTTGCTTTTCTCCAAAATGCTCCAGAAAACTCCAATATTTCCAATTATGCTCCAAACGTGCTAAAACCTGTAAAAGACTCTAAAACACTACAAAATAGTATAAAGACTCTATAAAACGGACTTATATCATAATTTAAACGAGGTAAAAACCATGTTAAGCCTTCCGTGTTATATAATTCTGCTATAACTGAAGAAACAAGTAAATAAGTTAAATAACCCCCAAGCTTCAAAACGGTGTTGGCCGTTCAAAAATTAAGCCCAACCATAAATCCAACGGTAAACTTAACTCATAACCAAGCCCAATTTCCTTAACCGGGACTAGGGGTGTCAAAATGGGTCATGGGTTATAGATCGATCAAATTTGACCCATGATCCATGATCTTAATGGGTCAATTTTTTTAACCATAATGGGTTGATGGGTTAAATGGATCATAGGTCATGGATCAAATGGGTGACCCGTTGGACCCATCATCATGACATTATTACGACATTATCAGGACATCATAACAATATTACCTATTATACCATCATTTTTTAAAAAAAAATCAACAATCCATCATTTTCCTGCCAAAAACGTGATTTTACATTTTTCCCGCCAAAAACATGATTATGTGTTTTTCGGCCAAAAAACATCATTCCGCATTTTCCAACCAAAAAGTGATTCTGCATTTTCCCGCCAAAAACGTGATTTCGCATTTTCCCGCCAGAAACGTGATTCCGCGTTTTTCCGCCAAAAACATGATTTTACATTTTTCCCGCCAAAAACATGATTTCACATGTTTCCCGCCAAAAATACGATTTCACATTTTCCCGCCAAAAACGTGATTTCACGTTTTCCCACCAAAAAACGTGATACCGCTTTTTCCCGCCAAAACACGATTCCACGTTTTCTCGCTAAAAACATGATTCGGCGTTTTCTTGCTAAAAACACGATTCCGCGTTTTCTCGCTAAAAATGCGATTCCGCGTTTCCCTGGCAAAAACACGATTCTGCGTTTTTCCGCTAAAAACGCGATTCCGCTTTTTTCCTCCAAAAACGGGATTTCACATTTTCCTGCCAAAAAGTGATTAAAGTCTTTCGATATTGTCTTTTTGGGCATGTTGTCCCAAAAACGTTATTACAGAAATGCCATTACTAATTAAAGTCCAGCTTAACAAAAACAGGATTTCGATATTGTCTTTTTGGGCATGTTGTCCCAAAAACGTTATTACAGAAATGCCATTACTAATTAAAGTCCAGCTTAACAAAAACATTCACTTATTTACGAAATTGCCACCACGTATTTCTGTGTTCAATAAGTCTATCATAATAAATCTGTCGCTATATTGGTGGTAAAGTTATTGTAAATTAGCAGATTTTTGTTGCGGTGATAGACTTAATACGCAATGGTAGACTTAATCATATAAGTATGTCTTATGACATGACATATTTATTTCCGTATGGCAGAGTTAATGACAGTAGACAGATTTATATACAAAAATCTGTTATACGACGTGACAAAAATATTTTTCTTTCCCAGACTTAATTTCAATTGGCAAACTTAATATTTTTTTTCCCGACTTAATTTCAATTGGCAAAGTTAATTTTTGTTCGACAGATTTTTTATTAAATTTACTAAACGACACCACAAATTTATTAAAAAATGGCAGACTTAAAATACAGTGATATTAATCTGTCACAGATTTATGACTTTTCGACAGAGTTATTTATCCCCTTGGTGGTATACTTTAGTTAATGGTGGAAATTTTTTAATGATTTACGCTAAGCAGACTTATTTTCTCATCAATTTTAATTACTAGAATGACTCTTACCTTATGGCAGAGTTTTTATACGTGATAGCAGACTTAAAAAACGTAAGTTCTTTAATAGCAGACATTCTTATTTGTAATGGTAGCATACTGGTTCTCTTACTAGAATAACCTTTTTATGGTAGTAGACTTATCGATGACAGACTTATATTTTTCAATTGTGGTAGACATTTAATAACAGACTTTTTGATTATTGATGGTAGTTTTACGTTGATCATGTGTCGATAAACTTTCAACCACAGATTTAATATACCTTTACGGCAGATTTATTGCGGTATGGAAATCCCGATTTTGTCCTTAAAAACTGAGAAATCACTTGTATCACATGTTTAGGGCTACGACTCATATCAGGTCGTCTTTCATGCCGTCATATCACACCGCCGTCTTTCTGTTATCCTCGCAAGATGACTCATATCAGGTGTTCTTCTACCATGGAGCAAGTGATTCTTTTATGTGGTCGATGGCAGTTTGAGAATTGCAGATGGCTATTTGTTGTCGACAACTCCAAAGGATGCAAAATTCTAGCTGCTAATAAAACTACACGGTATCTTGATTTCCTTGGAATGGTGTTTGAGGATTACGGGTTAGATCCGACTATACATGAGGTAAAGTTGAGTTACATGTTTCCGAAGAGGGTTTTGAGTAAACTGCCGCTTGATACACTACCTGTATTTGTTGGAAAGTTTCGACAATTTCAAGGTTTTCTAAGACAGTTTAGCTCTGATACAGTTCGACTGTGTGTTGAAATAAGTGAAAAACTCGTGAGGGAAGAATGCGAGAAACAAACTCGTGAGGAAAAAGGAGTCGACGATGAGGAAAGAATGCAAGAAACGAAGTGTGATGAATATTTTGTTGGTTGTAACAATAGTGAAGACGATAAAGTTGATGTTTCTGTAGGTGACGATGATAAAATTAGCGACGATGAGGAGTTTAGGTTTGATTGCTGTGATGATTCTGATGGAGCAACTTCTGATGACGAAGATTATAGTGTACATGGAAGGCATATTGAAGAAGATAATGAGAAACCGAGTTTACCTCCAAAGAAAAGGGGTTCGGGCACTTCAGAACAAAAGGAAATTCAACCTCATGTACATCTAGAATTAGATTCACTTAATTTAGCTGTCGGACAAAGGTAAGACTCAAAGGATTCATTCGAGACAAGATTGAAGATTTTATATGTGTTACAACACTTTGATTTCATTGTTGATAAATCGACGCCAAACCTCTTAATTGTTAAGTGTTGGATTGAAGGGTGTTCATGGAGAGTACGAGCATCACCCGTCGGAGATTCTACGCCATTTTATGTTCGCGTATATGTTTCGGAACATACATGCTCCGTTACTAATCGTTCTTCTCGTTCACGACAGGCATCACCTGAAATTCTTGCAGTGTTGTACAAGGATTATGTAGGTGGTGTTGAATCTACTGTTATGCCCAGTCATGTTGCAAACTTGATGAACTTTCGTTTTGGAATCAAGGTAAATACACGTTACGTCAGACTTGTTGCAAACTTGATGATTTTGTTATGCAGTAGCCGTCGGAGTGCATATCAGATCTTCGACATAACACCCGTTGCCTCGTCTCCTTTCTTTTTGTTCTCCGAAGATTATTGTTAGGAGAATTTTGTAAATGATAATTTACTAATAACAGAAAAGAAATAAATCCATGAAATAAATAAAAAAAAAACATTTTTGGGTGCGGCTAGTCGGCTACCTACTAAGGCATCAATGGTAGTACGTACATTAGTGTGTATGGCAATGGAAGGAGACTCTTTGGTCAACCTGTCATAGAAAATCGATAGAAAATAATAAAGTAATTTCTCCATATTCATACAACGAGAACCTTATTAGTTGATTCCCAACCAAACTCCACAGCTCGTAACTCTTGTTTGTTGCCAACTGATTAGTTAGAAAGTAGTGGACTTGCTTGGCAGACCATACGTACTCGGCTTCGTACAGTTTAATAATCACCCCAATTTATGATTCCTTCATGTCATTCCATACATCATCACCAACATATTCTTTGATGTGACTGAAATTGGCCAAGTGACAATTGTGGTTCATGCTCCTCTGCTGAATTGGAGCTTTTCCCTCTTCGTATAGTCTTTGAGGATACATCTTTGTTACAGTTTCAGAAGCCATATCTAAATATGTCATCAATACCACGACAAATCTGTATAATCATTATAGAAGCAAGTCTATCATCAACAGAGACAAGCCTATCACCGTTATAAATAACTCTGCCATTATTACATAAACAACTCTGTTATTACTACATTAACAAGTCTATCAACGTTATATACATATCTATCAATGTCCAACACAAGTCTATCAGAGTTTAGAAACAACTCTATCATCGCTACACAAACAATTCTATCACATAAGGAAACAACTCTGTCATCAGTACTATGCCGCTAAAGAACAAAAAAAACCCATAAATCTGACATCAACCGTATTTTTCTAAAACTTATATGGCGCCAAGATAGAAAATCTAAAAAACTAATTCCAATGACGATTAAGTTACCGGAAAATGAAACGACGCCGGTGTCAAACAAGTCTATTACCTAAGAGAGACTACTATGTCATCAGTACAACGATAGATCTAAGAACTATGCCGCTAAAGAACAAAAAAACCCATAAATCTGACATCAACCGTATTTGTCTAAAACTTATATGGCGCCAAGATGGAAAATCTAAAAAACCAATTCCAATGACAATTAAGTTACCGGAAAATGAAACGACGCCGGTGTCAAACAAGTCTATTACCTAAGAGAGACAACTATGTCATCAGTACAATGATAGATCTAAGAACTATGTTGCTAAATAACAAAAAAAAATCCAACAAATCTGACATCAAAATAAAAAAAACCAACCGTATTTGTCTAAAACATATATGGCGCCAAGATGCAAAAACCGATTCCAATGACGATTAAGGTACCAGAAAATGGAACGACGCCGGCGACAGTAGAGGATAAAGATGACGAAGAAGAAATGGGGAATAAGTTACCGGAATCTGGAAGATAGAAAGTCGACGGCGGCAAAAGAGGAGAGAGGCGACGTTTGAAGTGGAGACGGCAGTGAAGAAAAAGACGACGGCGACAATAGAGGATAAAGACGACGGCGGCAAAAGAGGAGAGTCGCCGGCGGAAGTATGGTTGCCTGCTTCTCCGACAGCGAAGGAACGGCGGCTAGGTTACGTTTTTTGAAGAACAAGACCGAGAGAGAGAGATTTTTGTGAGAGAGAGAGATTTTTGTGTGTAAGAAATATTTTTAGGGAATGATTAATTAGAAATGATTCAGTTTCCATCGTTTACAAATTTGTTCATTTTTAATTTTTTGAATAAATATATTTATTACTTGATGATTGTGTAATTACAGATTTTTTCTTTCTAAATTTAAATAAAAATGGCAATTCCGTGATTATGAAAGATAATTAAGATTTTCAAGTCTTTTTAAATAAAATTTGAGTCATTCTAGTAACTCATTTGAGAGGGAGTCATTCTAGTAATTTCTTTAAAACACTACAAGAAAACATGTTTTTTACTACTGCAAAAACAGTCAGAAATCAGTAGCAAAACACCCTGTTACGTCTGATTACCGACTGATTTCTGCAGTAGGTAAAGGTCTCGTTGCTAAAAAAATCAGTCGCAAAATTGCTACTGATTTACGACTGATATTAGGCGGTCACTATTCAGTCGCTAATCAGTAGCAAAATTTAGCTACTGAATTACGACTGATTACCTACTACTTTAATTACTGATTTGATACTGGTTTGTGATTTTTTTAACGACTAATTTGCTACTGGTTTGTGATTTTTTACGACTGAATTTAGCTATTCAGTAGCAAAATATAGCTACTGATTAACGACTGATATATTGCTTAAATTAAAAAAAAATCAATTTATTAATATAAATGTAGAATAATTACATATAAAACATTCAAATTTACAAAAGTAAAGTAAAACAAATGAAGAACACAAATCCATACACCAAAAAACCAAAATTACAGTTATATGGGTTAGATCTTCTGACCATCTCCATAGCGGTTGATCTCCTGACCATCTCCAGACAACCTCAGGAGATGTAAGAACTGGCTATCGTTGTGGCCCTGTGCGCCTGACGTGGCAGAGCCGTTGGTCACACCAATTTCTGAGGTGGTGAGTGAATCCACCACATCGTCTTGTTGACATTCTCTTATGTAATCCAGAGTTATGAACTGAAGTTCGTGCGTGTCTACAATTTCTTGAGGTATGCTCTGCATTTATCAAGAAACAAGATCATGTGATTACTGAAGTTCCATTGAAACAAAATAAATTGGAGCTTTTCAGGTAAACCTGGTGACTCACCTCAAGAACCCATCCGATTTAGGTGACATTATTGACATGCTGGTTCATGTCGAGATCAGCTCGTCTAGGCTGCAAAATCATGATTACAAGAGTCTTTAAGGAATTTTGAAGCCTAAAGATGGAGAAAAGAGTACTATCAATTTATTGTTTTTTACCTTAAGCCCAATCATTGAATACTGAGCTGGATCTTCGAGTTTCAGGATTTTCTTCAAGCTTCTATTATTCTCCTCTGGAAACGCTAATCTACAAGATACATAAAACAAAAGTTGGCATTCATGGCGATAATGATTTTAATCAGACCACCAAGAATCTCCCTGGAAACAAAGGGTCCTTTACCTTGGTTCTTGAGGACAGAAGACCGCGTACTCGTCCCGAACATCATCAGACACTTTCTGAAGCCGTCTTGTGTCTTGGTTCATCATCACCCACTTGCTGAGACCGCAACGCATATGTCAAATAACAAATCAGGACAGTCCTATTAAACCCAAGTTACCGAAGCTTATATCTTAACACAAAAAAGTAACTCCAATATTCACTTCTAGTATAAAAGTCCCAAACCAATGAAGAAAGCTAACACTGCACACATCCACAAACACAAGACTGTATATCAAAGGTAGAAATGGCGAAAAGGAAACCTTGTAGCACGGCCGGTGACTTCACCCGTAGCAATATCCTTAAGAATCCAATCGCGCCTTGTCCCGATCCTTCCTTCGCTCTGACACCATGTCTCTATCTCAACCACATCACCCCTGTCGTAACCAAAGAAAAAAGAAGCTGAACAGATTCAAAACTCTGCTCATTGTTGAATAATGAGCAATATAAACAGAAAAAGAAGCTGAACAGAAAAAAGAAGCGTAACGACAAACAATGAGCAATATAAACAGACTTACGTTTTCTTCACCACGTAGTGCAAGTTCCTCCTGAGCAAACTCCAAGGCCTCTTCTATTCTCCCTTGTCGAATTAGTTCTATCAATCTTTGCTGCTGAAGATGAAAAAATAGCTCCGAATTTGTGTCTAGTATCTGGGCAGAAGAGAACTCGAAATCAGTCAATCTCAAGATCTTTCCAAAAATATAAGGTTCTCACAGATAATCAAAAACAGATCTGCATTTCCTTGGTCATTGCAGTTAAAACCTAAAAATTAGAACGGCACAATCCTAAAAAGACATACTTATTAAGCACATATCAAACTTAAGTTTGTATAAGTTCAGAATGTAAATGAAACGAGATGGCTCTCGAAATACCTCCAGGTCGAGATCGGAGCATGTTCCTTCACCAATTTTTCTGGAAATCAGAAACAACAGATGTCGCGATCATCATTATAGCACGATGTCAAAAAGTAGCGAGAACGGAATTCTAAAATAAATCCAAACAAACACAAAACGAACCTGCAGTAAGCTTCAGATTCGACGAGAACCCTGAGATGGACGCGAGGAGAAGGAAAAATTCTTTGCCGATTCAGCCAACGGACGGATCTGACCCAAGCTCTTCATCCCCCGAATCCCTATCTTCTGCATTTTCAGAATCGCCGGCGAAGGTGAGCTGCGGAGCTCATCCTTTCTGGAAAGCGGAAGGCTCATCGAGAGACGGTGGAAGCTATGATTGGTGGAAGTTATGATTGGAAGAGATTAGAGCAGGAGACAAGAAAATAGGGTTTTCGAGAGAGAATGGAAGAGGGGGATCTCGAATTAGGGTTTGATTTGGGAGAAAATGTTTTTCCCAGACTTAGATAAATTTGAGAAATGTGGGAAAGGGGAAAAAAAATATGGGTTTCGCGGGCTAACGAAAATTTTTGGCCCAAATTGTAGGTTTCATTTGCCATTAGAGATATTGGCTCCAAAACACAATTTTGATTTTTTTCTTATTTAGGGCATTCCAACCCTACCCTATTTTCTACTCCAAATGTTATTTTGCAGTAAAATCATCTTTAACCCTACTCCATTTTTAACTGCAAAATGGAGAAATTCTATTTTTTCCATCAAATATGGAGTAATTCTATTTTCAACTCCAAAATGGAGTTGAACTTTTTTATTTATAATTTAGTCTTTCGTATTTTATTAAGTGTATATATATATTATTATAAATAATGAGTTAATTTGTAAATTTTATAGATAAAGTGTATTTTTAGCAATTAATAATAAAATACAAAATGAAGAATATACTAAGAACATTCTTTTTGGAGTAAAAATGAAGGAATACATTGAAGAGAAATCCAACTCCATTTTGGAGATAAAAATGAGGGAATACATTGGAGATGCTCTTAGTCTCTAATCAGTAGCTAATGAGTAGCAGTTTAGTTTAATTTTTTTCATAACTAACATAATTTAGCTTAATTAACATACTAACACATTAAATAACGTAAGTTGCATATAATATAACATTATGATTTAATCTTGACATAATTAGTAGTCCGGTTTAAGATTTAGGGTTTATGGTATAGGGTTTAGGGTTTAGGGTTTAGGGTTTAAAGTTTGTGTTTGGGGTTTAGAATTTAGGATTTATAAAATTATTTTATTTTTTAAAAATGTAAGTTTTTTACTAAGAAAGAGAGGAAATATTATTGATGACCGGTGAAATTCTTCAGTAACAAATTGATGTAGTCATTGGATCATCGGATCATCGTTTAAGTTTTTAGAAAAAATATCTAAATACAATCTGCTGTTATCCTTTTAACATTTGCTTTTACATATTTAATATTTGACTAAAGTAACGTATTGGTTCTTGTATGTATCAAATTTGGTCGAAAATACTTAAAAGATTTAGTTTTAATATTCATTCAAAACTTCAATAAAAGGAATTAAATCTATTCAAAGACCAATATATAAGTTTCCAAAGAGAACTCAAAGCTTTTGGTAGTGAATGGAACTACTAGGGTAGTATTTGATTCTTTGTCTTAATAGTGATAAAACTTTGAAAAAATTGGGAATAAAAATCTAGTTTTATATTAGATAACGATGGATTTCGGATTATAGATTATATCAAAACGGCTTCGTTCTGGTTTCATTTCGATAAACTGTGTGATTTCGGGATATAAACTGTTGTTGTTATTCATTAACGTATTTCCACTAGTCTCAGATGGTAAACTCCCTTGTTTCTACTTCGAGTGTGAGGGTTCGAAACCTAGAATGAGTATTTATAAAAAAAACACATTATATCAAAATGGCGTCGTTCTGGTTTCATTTCGATAAACTGTGTAATTTTGGCATATAAACTGTTGTTGTTAAACAATAACGTATATCCCACTTGGCTCAGATGGTTAAACGCGTTGGTCTTGCTTCGAGTGTGCGAGTTCGATTCCCAGAGAGGGTTTTTTTTAAAACAAAACCAATCCATCAAAACGACGTCGTTTTGTTTTTTAAAAAAATCAGTTGCAAATTAGTCGCTAAAATTACTACTAATTAGCTACTGCATGTTTCCGACTACAATTCAGTCACTAATCCGTCGTAAAACTGCTACTAATTTACGAATGAAATTATTAGTCACTAAATACCTACTGATTTGCGACTGTTTGAAAATAGTCGCACATCAGTCGGAAATCAGTAGCGAAACAGTCGGTAAATTTACCGACTGCCTAATCAGTAGCAACAATCAGTAGCAAAACCTTGTTTTGGTGTAGTGAAAATTTGAGTCATTCTAGTGTCACTACAAGAAAACTGGTCTTTTACAACGGACAGAATCGATCTAAAACAGGCTTTGGGACAATTTAGCGACGATTGTCAATTCGTCGTAAATCGTTCGTCGTTAATCCCAAAACGTCGTAACATCGTCGTAACTGTTGGAACGTTTACAAATTGTCGTTAAATCGTCGTTAAACATTCGCCGTAAAATCATCGTAATATTACGACTATTTTACGACGTTTATACCAATGAGGTGTTACGACGATCATACGATGGTTTGTGTTACGACGATTTTACGACGATTTGTGTTACGACGATTTTACGACGATTATACCAATGATGTGTTACGACGGTATGTGTTACGACGATTTGTGTTACGACGATTTTACGACGATTACGATGGATGAGTTACGACGATTTTACGATGGATTAAGTACGACGAGTTTACGACGGCTGGTGTTACGACGATGTTACGACGGATGGTTTACGACGGTTTTACGACGGTTTATTGAATTAGCATATTTAATAATTTAATTAATAAATATAATTAAATTATTAAATAATAATTAAAATTATTAATATTAAAATTAAAATTAAAATAAATAATTATAAAATACAAATTAAAGTTTCAATTACAAATTACAAAATCCTAACTAATACCAAAATGTCCAAAAAGCTCTTCGTCGGTTCGCTGCAATAATTCGTCTCGCTGTGCAGCGAGCAGATCCACATCCTGATCCGTATCCCTCGGTCCCGATGTCGATGCTTGCTGCGCTCTCAGGGCCTTCGCCAATGCGGAATTATCCATCACAAGAAGCTAGAACAGAGAATCGTATTCTTGTATCGTCTTATCTAATCCAAGGATCTTCTGTTCGGATTCCGCTTGCTTCGCCCGTAAAGTGTTGATCTCGGTATGGACGGTGTTCAACTCGTTCCTCAACCCAACCTGATCGTCGTTCGGATGATGTGCGGAAGACGAGGCAACAAAACTACCTCGAATCGATCCCCTCCCTAAAACTCTGCCCTTCTTCTTCGGGGCAACCTAAAAAAATGTTAAAATTAATAAATTAAATACGAAATAATTACATAAAACTAAAATATGATTATTATTACCTCTTCAAATATCTCGTCCATCTGGGCTGTGGTCAAAGCCGCGTTAGACTGAACCGAGCTACCTCCAGGTTATAGCTGCTGAGAGAGCTGAGTTTGACGCTCCTCAATCCGTGCTTGGGCGGTATTGTAGAGCTGCTCCGCTCGAGGATCCACAAAAGAACCGTCTTTCTTTTTGTGAGTTTCCTCAAAAATTCTAGTCATCAGAAGAAGTTCGCCTCCGTTTGCCTAAACAAATGATATGCGACAAAAAAACGGTTAAAAATTTAATTTAATTAATTACAAACTAGGAAAAAAAAAATATTAGAAAAAATCATACCATTTGAAGACGCCTTCCCGCAAATGACATCTGACATGAAGTATGTGGCAACACCGCCGGACGACCGTCTGGACTGACAGTGTTCCGAGAAGCCAAACACTTAGCAGCCACTTGCTGCGAATGCGGATCCATCCAGTATGTCTTCAAGCCGTTCCAGACTTCGGAAGACATGTACGGGGGCTTCGCCGCATCGCCCTCAACCTCCCACTTCCGCTTCCAATCGGAGATGGTATTGTTGAGCCGCAATTTTCCCTTCGCCTTAAACTCTGTCTTCACCGTCTCGTTGATCGCAACAGTGCCATTTTTGCTATAAAAACAAGAAAATAATTAGAAACGATTAAATTAAATAAAAAAAAGTAAAACGACGTCGCCCGGAACGGCAGACCAATTGCGGTGAGGCTCCTCGAAGTAGGCTTTGATGGTGTTAGACACACTCCGCCCGACTTTGTTGTCCTCATTAAACCTGAAATATAAAAATGTAATTATAAGTAAAAACAAAATATCAATGGAAAAAAAAAATTAGTTTACATACCAAAAATTATTCGGCGGCCTGAGCGGATCTAACCGGGGTAAACGATCATGACCCGGCAAATGTAAAATTTCCTCGACCGTCAACCCCGCATATAGCAAAGCGGGTCGAGGTGCAGGTGGAGGTGCAGCAGGCGGAGGCGCCTGTGGGGCGGGACCGGAGACCGGAACCACAGACGGTGTGGCAGACGATGATGGGGCATCCGAATTAACACTCGGTCCCGAAGCGCCACCCAGAAACGCGGAATAGTGAGTCCTACGTGGCCTCATGTCTAAAAAAAATAAACGACTTTCAAAAATATAATTCCAATCATATCTAATTCAAATCCTATCTAATTCAATATCTAATAATTTCATTCCTCTCTAATATTAACAATCATAAATACTTATCTAAAATATTTATAAATAAAAAAAAAAAATTACCTTAGAGAGAGAAAGTTCTGGTTTTAGAGAGAGAATGAGATTGTGAGTTGTAAGGGAAAAATCTGGGCTCGCGTATATATAGATTTTGTTGCCGTCGTAATTTCGATGGTATTTTACGACGGTTTTACGACGGATCCGTCGTAAAACCGTCGTAACCCATGAAACCAATCAGAATAATTTTACCAACGCGGGAAATTTTCATTTCACACGGCAAGATTAATTCCCGGATCCGTCGTAAACTCGTCGTAAGATACCAACGCCATTACGACGGATCCGTTGTAACATCGTCGTAATATTATAAATGTAAACCCTAAAACACATAACCGTCTTTTATTAATGAAATATATTTGTACATCATAAACTTTTCAATGTACACAATACAATCAATAATGACGATTGAATCTGACAAATATCAAATTTCCTTATCTCTTCTTATTTCTCTATAACATTCGTTGTATAAGTTTCTTCGTAACATGCATGAAGTATAAATTGTTAATAATTTTTGTATTCTGTCAAATAACGAATCGAGAACTTATGTAAAACAATATAATTGATGTTATACCAAACATTTACAACATATACTCAACCTTAAAACCCTAAACACTAAACACTAAACCCTACATATTCGTCGTAATGTCGTCGTAAAACAATCCGTCGTAAATTCGTCGTAATTGACAAATCGTCGTAAATGCGTCGTAATTGACAAATCGTCGTAAATTCGTCGTAGTTTTACGACGATGTTACGACGTAAATAGTGACATCGGTATCACGACGATTTCACGTCGACTCTGAGTTTGGTAAAACACGGTTTCTTATAGGTCACCTAATTATTTACATCAAATATTTTCGACGTAATTGCGTCGTATATGCGATGTAAAATCGTTGTAATGCTATTCGATGTAAAACCGTTGTAAATTTTCGTTGCAAATCTGTTGGTAATTTCTAGAAAATTTCTATAAATACCTTCCACACCTTCAATGGTAACTAAAAAAAATACACACTAAATATATACATACCCACGTTTCCTTGGGTTCTTATGCTGATCATTGTGTTCCCACATCTTAATGATCTTGCAAACAAAGAATCATGTGGGATCTTGTTTTCATGTAAAGACAGTATTCATAACTACCATAGGTGAATGATTCATAGAATTGGACATCTGTGTAAATCGTAATATAAGGATGTCCAATTCTATGTATCTTTCACTTATGGTGGTTGGTCTTTATGAATGTAGAAAACTAGACCCCGAGAGTTCTTTGTTGGCCAGATCATCAGAAGTGGGAATACAACGGTCTGCTCCTTAACCCAAGACGACATTACGACGATATTCGTCGTAATATCGATGTAAAGTTACATCGATATTACGATGATTTATATTATCGTCGTAATGTCGTCGTAATTGACAAATCGTCGTAAATTCGTCATAATTGACAAATCGTCGTAAATCCGTCGTAAAATATCACAGTTATCCACCAGATATGGAACGTGTAATCGGAGCGATAAATGCTATTTGGGCACGTTCTGGACCCATGATCTTTGTTCACGCTATTGGTCCGGGAACATAGTTGAATGCACATTCGTTTAATTTCTTACCAAAAAAATAGCAGCAAATATCTTTGTTGTATAGATGAATGCACATTCGTTTAATTATGCATTTATTTAACTTTGAATGGAAACAGTACAAAATCAATAAATGATTATCTTATCATAAATATAGGAAAATAGAGTTTATCCTCGCCTTGAAGCCCCAAAAAAGAAAAAGATTATCCTGCAATCAAAATACACACAGTCCCAAGACTAGTTTTCCAATTTTCTAAAATAAGCTAAAATTCAAATAATCTAGAGACTCTCGTTGTCGCGTTGGTATAATTCCGCAATATTCAAGTTCCATGTTGCGGGGATCAATTAAAATAACGTTCTCCGTAATCTCTGGTTATGTAATGTCACAGCAAGAATCTTGTTGCATTGGAAGATTGTCAACACCAACAATTTTACCCCTTGGAGCAATTTTAATTACCGATAACCATGTGGGCCTAGTGGTTCGAACTCGCGGATATGGCACGAACGTTTCTTGTTTTTCTTGTGATGCTAGGATAAATGGTTCAAACTTGTTGTATCGCCGTGCTTTGTTGACGTCGACCACACCAAATTTGTTTATTCGAACCCCTCGACCGACTGTTGGATCAAACCAATCACATTTGAAGATAACGCATTTCATACTAACCAAGCCGGGGTACTCCACTTCGATTATTTCCTGCAACACCCCATAAAAAACTATTTCACCCCTAACACAAACTCCGTAGTTGGTAGTTGCCCGCCGAACGCCGTATTTGTATGTATGAAACACATAACCACGGGTGAAATACATGGGTGCAGTCGTTATCTTCCCGAGGGGGCCTAGTAGTAACTCATGAAACCATATTTGATATTCGGGGTCACCATGATCCACCTATGAAATTTGGGAATATTAGATCGAGCATCAATATATATACTTAATGAAAAACATTTATTACGTAAACTTACTTGCGTCTTCAACCACTTAGCAAAGTGACGATCTTTACGATCGTTTATTTCATCATCTGAAACGCCCTCAATGCATTCTCGTACCTGACTAACAAATAAACTGCAAAATACATATATATACATTGAAATTGACACCTTTATCTATATAAATAATAAATTAGGAGTGGCTAAATAAATTGCCACGTTACCTCTCCAAATGTTCCAATTCCTCGTAATTTAGGAGGATGTACGTATGTGCGCTATGCCTGTAATTCTCGTTAGACCACCAAACTTCCTTCACTTTTCCACCAAGACGACCGATTGGTGAGAAGATGTCTGGGACACCCTCTACTACATAAGTTCTTCCCACACCACCATCATCATATCGTTGGGGTTTTCGTTTGCGTGTGCGAACTTTCGTAGCGAAATATTATGAAGTGAAGTGTGAAGTTTCTTCGGTTAAACTTCCCGCAACAATTGATCCTTCAACCCTTGCTAGATTTTTAGCCTTTCCCTTTTAATGTTTTATGAACCGCTCGAATGGGTACATCCACCTAAACTGAACAGGCCCGCCTAGTTCTGCTTCGTGAGGGAGATGAATGGGAAGATGTTTCATGACATCAAAAAACGCCGGCAGGAATATCTTCTCCAGATTGCACAACAATATTGGAATATTAGCATCCAACTGTGTAATTACATCTTCTGACAACGTCCGTGTACTAAGATCCCGGAAAAACCCTCTGATGCCTGCAACACCCAACAATTATATAGTGCAATATTTGAACAAATTATATGTGATTTGATGATGTCTCTTACCTCCAATTGCTTCATGAACATTTCCTGGAAGGAGTTCGGCAAATGCGAAAGGAAGTAATCGTTGCATAAACACGTGGCAGTCATGACTCTTCATCCCTGAAAACTTTTGTCATTTCTCAACAAATTTAGCCAGATTGGATACATACCCATCAGGAAACTTCACATCAGATGAAACCCAATTGAACAACGCTGCCTTTTTTTCGGCACCCAACCGAAATATAGGAACTGGTGATTTCCCATTGCTCATAATATGCAACTCATTTCTGTTGCAAATATCAGGCAAGTCCAACCTTGACTTTCCGCTGTCTTTGATCCTTCCTTTCACGTTTAACACCGTATACATGATGTTATCAAAAAGGTTTTTCTCAATATGCATGACATCAAGATTGTGTCGCAATAGATGATCTTTCCAGTACAGAAGTTCACAAAAAATGCTTTTCTTGTGCCAATTGTGATTATCCCCGTATCCATCAGGCATATTAGCTGGAGTGTGCCAATTTCCCCCACGATTTACAGTTTCTAGTCCCCAAAATGATCTATTTGCGCTTCTAGATCTTCCCCAGATAGATACACTGGTGGGGGGACACACACGATTTTGTTCTTCCTAAACAATCGCTTGTTTATCCGATATGGATGGTTGATTGGTAAAAACCGACGGTGACAATAAAACCAGCATGTTTTTCGACCATGTTTCAGCTAAAACGTATATGTCCGATCGAGGGAATACGAACAAGATAACCTCCCATGCGTCGTCCAACCTGATAGCATCCCGTATGCAGGGAAGTCGCTTATTGTCCACATAAGCACAACATGCATCGTAAAATTTTTCTTCCTCGAACAGTCGTATGTACGAACTCCTGTAGACCACAACTGTTTCAACTCATGTATGAAAGGCTGCAAAAACACATCAAGGGAACGCTTCGGATGCTTCGGACCAGGTACTAATATACTCAAGAATAAAAATTCTCTTTGCATGCCAATATCTGGAGGAAGGTTGTATGGCGTTAGGATTACTGGCCATAAAGAATATTGCCTACCAGACATACCGAATGGACTAAATCCATCTGTGCAGAGGCCGAGATACACATTTCGCTTAAATTTAGCAAATTTCGAGTGTACCGTATTAAAGTGTTTCCAAACTTTTGCATCTGACGGGTGAGTCACTTCTCCTTCTCTCTGCGAATGTTCTGCATGCCACCTCATCGATCCAGCTATCCTTTCAAATTGATACAATCGTTTCAACCTATCAGTTATAGGAAGATACCACATCCGTTGGTACGGTATCTTACTACGCCCAGAAGTTTGTGGTCTGAATCTCGACTTTTGGCAAAATCGACATTCATACAGCTTATCATTATCTTTCCAAAACATCATACAATTGTCAACACATACATCTATCATCTCAGAAGGCAACCCAAGACTAAACACCAACTTCTGTATCTCATAGTATGTTTCGGCAGCCAAATTATTATCTGGCAGATACTCTTTAATAAAATCAACCCAATCATCCATGCAAACTTCATCTAAGTTATGATCAGTTTTAATTGTCATCATTCTAGCTGCTAACGATAATTTAGACTGACCTTCTCTAGATCCATCATAGAGTGGCTGATTTGCAGCGGCTAGCATATCATAAAACCGCTTCGCATCTACATTGGGTTCCTCAACACTATTATCAACATTTGTTTCATGAAATGCATCATTGACCATTTCATGCATCCTATCATGATCTTGACCCTATTGATCAAATTAATTTTCATGACCATGATGATAACTACTACCCTGATCAAAATCTACATGACCTTGATAATTACTACTACAATCAGCTTGATCAGTAGTACTCCTTTCAAAACTCTCTACATGTTGATACCAAACATAATATTACGGCATAAACCATCTATTTAGTAAATGCTTCCACACCGTCTCAATAAAAATATATCTCGTATTCTTGCATTTACGACAAGAACAGAACATCTTACCGCTTTCGAGGGTTGTTTGCATATTTCCGGCTTGATACATGAATATTTCAAGCCCCTCTTGGAATTCTTTCGTCAACGATCCCTCCGAATCCTTTTGCGTATACATCCATCTTCGTAGTTCGTATATGGACATTTTATAAAAATAGATTTTGAAGTGTTTTTTTTATATATGAGATTTTTTTTTGATAACTTTCGTTCGAAGTACGCTAGTATTTATAGAAATTTTTAGGATTTACCAACGGATTTACATCGAAAGTTTACATCGAATTTACATCCAAATAAAATTTACAACGCTTTTACATCGCATATACGCCAAATTTACGACGAATATATTAGATGTAAATAATTAGGTAACCCTGCTTAAAAATGTGCTCACTACCTAGACACAATCGACGTAAACTCGTCGTAACTTACATCGAGTATATGTCGTCGTAATATCGATGTACAATTACATCGATATTACGATGATATAAAAATCATCGTAATATCGTTGTAATATCGTCGTAATTGCGACGTACAGTTACGACGATATTACGACGACCAATATTTACGACGAAATTACTTGGAATTTAAAATGAGTCGTAATGTCATCGTAAACTCGATGTAAATTTACGACGGCTAATATTCGATGTAAAATTTTGTTGGTAATCGCCTGTTTTCTTGTAGTGTGTATTTCTCAAGAATAATTTATAGATTTTCTCTTCACTTTTCTTGCCATTCCGCTTGAAGTTTTGTGTGGGAACTTTCTTGATGTATTTATTTAGGAAATGCCATAATTTGAATGTTTGATTTGCCATCTCCAAGTTACTAATAGCAAACTCTCCAAAAGGATTAATTAATTGGAAATTCCTTTAGGGAGATGAAATAACGGTCAAGCTAATTTCACTGCTATGAACTCATCATTGCATGTATCAATTAGGGATGTCAATCGGGCTAGCCCGGTCCGGCTCGAAACCCTTAAAGCCCGTATATATTTGAATCCGGTCCGAAAAAAAATCGGGCCTATATTCCAAAGCTCTGCCCGGACAAGGCTCTATGGCTTTTTGGGCTTTTTTGGGCTTTTCATTCTTTTCTTTACAAACACAAAAAATCACAATTCTCAGATGAATAATTTAAACAAAATATTTATCAAAAGAAATCTAAATTGAAATATATTATATCAAATCCAATTAAATTTAAAAGCAAAAGTTTGACAAAACAAAATTTTTTTTTTAATAAATCGTATTACCAAATAAAACATAA
Source organism: Eutrema japonicum (assembly GCA_030161315.1). Lineage (NCBI taxonomy): Eukaryota > Viridiplantae > Streptophyta > Magnoliopsida > Brassicales > Brassicaceae > Eutrema > Eutrema japonicum. Next base: position 38,843,743 of record BSQW01000001.1, read on the forward strand.
AATCAAAACACTTCAAATCTAGGTAGTAGAGTTTAGATTAGAATCTCCTTCATCATCTTCTAAATCCTCATCACCATCAAGATGTACAGATAGAAAAAACGTAAAATAATATTAAGATTTGACATTTATAAATCATATAGAAATGTCATTGAAAGTCTATAGATAATGATTTTAAAAATATGAAGTAAATATGGATGAATGATAATGGTACATGGATCACGAAATGTATAGAAATTATGTCAAATTATTATTTTTAGAAAGATTAATGTTTAAATAAAATTTATAACTAATTAAAATGTAAAGTTCCGGACTTTTCGGGCTAACCCGAGCCCGGTCGGGCTAAGCCCGAAAAACACTAGCCCGAAAGGCTCAATTTTTTCGGACTTATATTTCTAGGTCTGAACCCGCTGTTTTTCAGGGTCGGTCCGGGCTGGCCCTCGGGCTTTGGCCCTAATTGACACCCCTAGTATCAATGATATTAAACAATGATGGATTACTATACTAACCTTAATTTCTATGTTTATTATTAGTTTGACCTACTTTTATTTTTATTACTAGACTAACCTAATTTTATTCTTATTACCAAAAGTATCCTTATGACATTTATTGAGAAAAACACAATTACAAAACTGTCATTACTATTCATTTGCCACGTAGGCAAAAGTTGATTTAACAAGTCTACCGTTCTTTGACGGTAGAATTGTTTGATGTTGGTCAACTCAAACTTTGGTCCATAGATTTGTTTGATGGATGGTAGATTTGTTTGAAAGATGGTAGATTTGTTAAATATTGGTAGACTTATTTTGGTAGACTTATTTTTATGACGCGGTATATATATTGTCTTTGATGGTAGATTTGTTTATGAGCTAGTAGACTTTACGGCCAAACCGTTGACTAACGGTAAATGTTTGACTTTTTGCTAGATTTATTGACAATGGTGGTAGATTAATCTTACAAAACGGTAGATTTATTTCTTTTAGTGGTAGAGTTAATAATTGTGAATTATTTTTTCGTGACGGAAGATTTATTTCTTTGACGGTAGATTTGTAATGGCAACCGTGCAAACGGTAGATTTATTGGGTTGGTATATTTATTTACAATGGCGGTAGATTTAAAACCGTGTAAAATCTTGGTGACTTCGTTTTGTAACAGTGGTAGATTTAATTTTAATGACAGTAGATTTAAAAAAGTTTGGTAGATTTGTTTGTAATGGTGGTAGATATAAAAATGTGTAACATCTCGGTGACTTTGTTTTGTAATAGTTGTAGATTTAATATTAATGACAGTAGATCTCTATAATATTATTTAAGAATACATTTTTAAAAATGAACTTTGATTTTTAAGTTATTATATGAAATGTCATTACAAATAATACTATATGTTTTAAAATAATAATCAATTCATATATATTCAAAAAACAAAAATCTATTCAAAATCTTGCTATATTTTTCACTATAATTTATTGTATTTTATTTGAATATATATCAAAACAAAAGTTCAAAAATATTTTACTAATTTTATAAAAAATTAGACAAAAGAAAACTATTTTTTAAGAGTTCGTAGACTAACCACAAAAACTAAAGTCATTTAACGGTGCATATTAGAGTTATGTTTTCAAGATTATAAGTTTTTACGGGTTAACCCGAATAATACTTTAGTTCACTGCAAAATGGGTTAAATAGATAAATTATTACAAATTGACAACTTTATATGTAATCATTAGTTAGCTAAATTGTAAAATTCAAATAAAAATATATTTTTTAAAAATTTCAAACAATTTCATTTAAAAAATTTACTCCGCGCTATAATTAGCGCGGGTTAAATCCTAGTTTAAAATTATTTGGTAGATTTATTGTTAATGGCAGTATCTTTTGGTATTTACTCATATAAGCTTCAGTTGGTAGACTTATTTGTAGTGTAATGGTAGACTTTTTTTACGGTAGATATATACACATTGTTTGGTGGTAGACATTTGATTTTTTTCAGAATGAGAAATGACGTTTTTGTTCTATACTAAATCTCAAATCTACGAAAAGACCAGACACCCAAATATGTTAAATATGATAATTTTTTAGTGTTTGATGGTAGATTTACTGTAATGATGGTAGATTTATTTTTTTTAAATATTTTTTTATGGGGTTAGCATTTCATTTCATCTTAAATTACAAGTTTAAAGTATTGTCAACGGATATGTACTTATCAATGGATAATTGATTGTGTTCTCTCTCTATCTCCTATTGCGGTGAGTAACCATATATAATCAAATCTTCTATAATTTATAGTCTACACATGTTTTTGCGGGTTGCAATAAGAACTAGCAAGTGCATTAAAAACCATATCACTTGGATGCATTCTTTTTACGATTTTAGATCTATATCAAAAACCCTATTTAGATGCCATATTTAAATTAACCGTATTGCACTTAAACACATAAACCACCATATTGTAGACAAAATAATTTGAAATTTCTTTTTTATTCATTGGCATATTTATTTTGAATTTTATTAAATCATTGGACTAAGAATATTACTACACAAAGATAGAATTAAAGTAAAGCCAATTTAGTTTAATATATCACACCTATAAACTTCAACAGAAAATACTGACTATGAAAGGAAACAAAACTATAAGTTTGCTCTCAATATATGAAGTGTAGTATGAATGATTTCGTGTTATTGAACCAAGATGAGTAAATTGACTTTTATAGAAGCGTTACAGCGATTAAAGAGAAACTTCAGGAATAAAAAACAGAAACAAACTTCTACAGAGAATACTTATTCAAGCTTCTAAAAACACGCTTGACTTATTCATCTTCAGACTTTGTCAAACATCCAACAGCTATACCCTCGAAACCAAAACCCTATCAAGCCACGTACGTGTTGAAACCTTGTCACACATTCTTTTTCTTCTTCAAAATTTTTCTCCTTATAGAGTTGTTTTTCGTTTGTGATTTGATGATGAAGGTAAGTACGCGATAAGACACAGAAGTGGGGATCACGCCTCTCAAAGATGAAGTGGGGATCTCACGGAGGTGAAGTTTCAGCGCATGAAAGAAGTCTACCACAACGTATCAAACATGTCTACCACAACGTATCAAACAAGTCGACCAAAACGTATTAAACAAGTCGACCGTCAAGATTTTAAACAAGTCTACCACAACGTATTAAACAAATCTACCACAACGTATTAAACAAGTCTACCACAAACATATTAAACAAATCCATCAAATCGTTGAAAACAAGTCTACCACAAATGTATTAAACAAATCTACCAAATCTTTGAACACAAGTCTACAATATCGTATGTCGGGAATCAACCACGTTTTCGCCGGAAGGAGGCGACATATCATATCTGTCGGGAATCAACCACGTTTACAAGCAAATCGGCCACCATTCAAATAAATCTAAAAAATCCTAAAATTAAATCGGCCACCAAGTATACAAATTTGCCATTATTCAAGTAGTAAACAAATCTACACACAAATTTTTTGATAAACAAATATCGACTTCCCTTCCATCGCATCGCGCAGTTACTCTTCAGACCCGTCGTTCGTCGCCCGTCGCATACTGGATAAAAAGAAAAAAAATTACAAATAATAAGTCTAAAACGTATCAAACAAGTTTACCAAAACGTATTAAACAAGTATACCATCAAGAATTTAAATAAGTCTACTGAAACATATTAAACAAGTATACCATCAAGAATTTAAATAAGTCTACTGAAACATATTAAACAAGTCTACCGAAATGTATTAAAGAAGTCTACCACAAACGTATTAAACAAATCTACCAAATCGTTGAAAACAAGTCTACCAAATCGTGTGTCGGGAATCAAACACGTTTTTGTCGAAAGGAGGCGACAGAGCAGATCTGGTGGATCTACAGCTTGACGAATCCTGATCTGTATCTCTGCAACTCAAATCAACGAAGCTACAAACAAGTATACCATCAAGATTTTAAACAAGTCTACCACAATGTATTTTTTTTTAAAATCTACCGCAACGTCTTTATTAAACAAATATACTCCAACGTCTTTATTAAATAAATATACCAAATCGTATTAAACAAATCTACCACAACGTCTTTATTAAACAAATCTATCGCAAATGAAAATCTACCATCATTAGCGGCATTTTATCGAACAAGTGGTGGGTGTACCTCATGAAGCAACATATCAACCAAAAAAACGATTAATCCAATGAAAACAATGTTCGGAAGTTCGGCGAGCATTTGTTCGGCGGCGGCGCCACGTTCGTAACCGTACCATTCGCCGGTCCAGAGTTCTCGGCGGAGCAAACGACGACAATCTGCTTTTTGAAACGACCTGATTGTTACGTTGTCGTTAAAACACAAGGTAGGCTTGCCGCCAAGCGAGACGAAGATGATGTCATCACCCAACAAACTTTGTGGGCGGCGACTCTAGTGCATGGGGAGCCGCCTTTAGTCGTGTCGTTGCCTTGGCCGAAGACGTTAGCGCATGGGGAGCCGCTTTTAGCCGTCATGGAAGACAGCAATGGAGCAGTCGGAAACAACGCCGGAGATGCACTCACAGGCACTGAAATCCATTGGCGGAGGAGAGAGAAGAAGAAGAAGAAGAAGAAGAAGAAGAAGAAGAAGACGGAGAGAGAGAGACAAAAAAAAAAGTAGAAGAAGAGAGAAACATGGTCGTGGATGTGAGAGAGGAGATTTTTTTTTCTTTTTTGATTAATCAGTTTTTTTTCAAAAAAAAATCAAAAATAATTAAATAATTACCTAATCGTAATATAATACAACATATGGATATTGACCAACTTTGTAAAATTAGTCTAATAAACCTTTGCTCCCTAGAAGTTATTCTAGTAATATTCCTTATGATTATGAACGATGTTAGTTTCATAAATTTTCTCATTCAACAAGCAATTAGCATTGGCAAAGCTGAGGTATGATTCCTCTACATTTTCTTTTTACTTTTTTTATTCTTTAGACAAATTTTACTTTTTTTCCTCTGAATCTACAATTGTGTTGCAGGCCATCATCTTATTTAGACCATCTTCAATGTATATTTCTATTTTTTACTCTAAAATGGAGTTGTGTTTTGCTCCAATATATAATTCCATTTTTACTCCAAAAAATAATATTTTAAATAGATTATTTTTGTATTTTATTAATAATGCATTTTATTTCTAAAAGTTACAAATTAATCTATTTTTTTGCAATTTTTTATAAATTATGAATTTAATAAAATTTAATACTTATTAAATAAAAAAAATTACATAATATCATTAAACATCACCGACACTAAATTTTACCCACAAATGATCAATTAGTGCATTTCGAAGTGAAAAATGAGCTTTTTTATCTTTGATTGCTCTAAATCGACCAAGAAACTCTTGGAATAAGATATTATCATCATCTACTATTTGGACCTCTGTAGGTGGAACTTCTCTTCCAACTCTAATTGGTGCTTCGAGATCACGTTCATTCTCATTATCATATTATGTAAAATCACACATGTAGTCATTATGTCATGCAACACATTTTTTTCCAAAAACGAACAGGTCCTTTCACAATAGCAAACCGAAATTTATCTTATTTGTTGTGGTAAAAAATTTTATGTTGCTTACCTTTAATTTCAGCATTTGTTATGTATTTATAAGTTTATTTTACTTTGCAATCTTTTTAAATAAAATTTTAGTGTTTAAATAATTATGATAGTCAAATACATTTTATGCATTTAAATATTAGTATAGTGTCACATGCATATATGTTGATAGTTGATAATATGTAAGACAAATACATTGCTAAATTAATAAAAAGTATAAAATATAAATATTTAATATTTAAATGATCAATTTGCAATTAAAAAAAATTCAACTCCATAATAGAGTAGAATATAGAGTTACTCCAAATATAGAATAAAATATGGAAAAACTCTATTTTGGAGTGAAAAATGAAGTGGGATTAAAGAGAAATTTACTCCAAGATAAAGTTTAGAGTAAAAAATAAAGTAGGGCCGAAGATGCTCTTAGAGCGTCCTTGATCATAACCTCGGAACTTTCAATTCAACACTCCTTCCCGATAACGGGATTATATACATTAAAACCCCAAAACATAAAAGTAAAAAATACAGAAAGTTTTAATGGAACATGTAATTGATCCTTAATCATTGCTGGTCAGCTCCTCTCTTTTATTATTCTCTTCTATCTGTGATCTCAATAAACAATAGAAAGTACATAAAGTTCTACCGAACCACTTGAATACCACAGTGTCTACGCAACGACACCCACAGTTATCACACACTGGTCTAGTATGACCACTGTTGCGTGAAATTTCAACCTTATCACCATAATATTGGATGATATGGTTTGGCTTCATCATGTAGACCTCATTTCCCAATAAACATGTGACGTGAAGAGTGACTCTGCAAGAGTTACACGTGTAGAACCACTTCGTTGCATTTAATTTCCCTTCACATATCTCGCACCAGTATTGGAGATCTGTTGTCTCTTCTTCTCCGTAGCAAAGAGTGAGTGGATGTTTATCATGCTTGTAGTCAGCCGGGGAAGGCAACGTAGCACATTTAAGACACAAAAAAAAATTGCATTTAATACATTCCAAGTGCATACCAGAGTATCTAGACTTGCAGCTCATGCATTCACCTTTGGTCAAATTGAAGAAGAGATCATGTGGATGACAATCATGGTTTAAAGGATCAGGAAGCGAAGCACACTTTACATCCACTTCAAAGAAACAGTCTTCTTCGGTGCACTTGTACATGAAACCACAACCAGGTCGATTACATCCACCGCAAGTGAACAGACCTTGGGCATAATAATTAAGCACGAGCTCGAGAGGATTAGGATGGAAAAGGGTGAGAGGGTGTTTATGTATGGGATGGTGTTTTTTGCGAGGAAGCGATGCACATGTTTCGTGGAGAACAAAATCGAAAAAGGATACAACTATAGAAGCGATTCAAAACTGTTATCGGAAGGATGCAGGCTTGGCAAAACTTGTGTTCATGGTCGCCGCGGTTGTCATTCCCATGAATCTTTAGATGGTGATGGTCATGAGAGAAATGTTGTATTGTCTCATCATCGATCCTCACGAATGGCTCAATGACTTCTTCCTCTACTTCGGGCACTCCATCAAGATCTTTCCCATCCCACACTTTATCATTTGTTGCACATTTCGAATGGACAGTACAGTGGCATCCTTTATTGCAAGAGTATTGCCCGTAATTGACGTCAACGGCTTTGCGACAAACTCCACAAGAGAATAACTCACCAATAGAAGGAGCAAGGGAGGAAGTGTGAGAGAGACGATGTGGGTGACAGGTGATCTTAATGACACGAGGTAGGTAGATACATCTTCTATGAACCATGTAGTTACAAAGCATACAAGAGTAAACTTGATCGAAGGCAGTATCAAGAGAGAAGCCACAAGCATCACAAGGCAAAGGGACTTGTCTAGGAAAGAGGGTAAGAGTGTGGTCATGGGTTTTTAGGTTTTCAATAGTGAGAGGTGGTCGATTGAATGTACAAATCAAGTGTAGGCTGAAGTTGCAGATAGAACAATGATAGTTTGGGTCTTTGTCGTCAAGATTTTTCCGACAAGATTTGCACTTTTGATGATTTTCATCTGAACCATGTTCATCATCAAATGGATCGGCATCATCTGAATCAGACGAATCTGACTCCCAATAACTAGGGAAATCAGAGAGAACAAAATCAGGTTTATTTGAGGAGGTGAGGGTGAGAGGGTGGAGGAGGTGAAAAGGGTGTCTGATTTCTGAAGCAAAGATGTGACAACCTCTGTGGAATTCCAAATCACAAGTAGCACAATAGTAATAGTACCTTTTATACTCCAAGTGTTGTTGGCCTTTGCAGGAGAAGCAGATGGAGAGTGGAGGATCAGATCACCGGCAAAGTTTGTGAGGGTTTGCTGGATCCGACAGAGGACATGGAGGCTTAGAACGAGGAAAATATTTACCTTTTTCAATGGGAGTTTTGTTTTATTTACAAAATGAATGAAGCAAATAAAGACTGATTTATACACTTTTTCCCCTTTTTTTCTTCTAAAGCGGTATTCCTCCTTGCCTTTCCCATTCACTTTTCTCATTTTTCTAGTTTTTTTGTATTTCTCATTTTCTTTTTCCTTTTTCCTTTTTCCTTTTTCCTTTTTCCTTTTTCCTTTTGCCTTTTGCCCTTTTCTTCTTTCTTCTTTCTTCTTTCTTCTTTTGTCTTTCCTCTTTTTTATTTTCTCTTTCTTTTTTTATTTTTGTATTTCATATGTTCCATATGCACACAAAAAAATGTGTCTATCCATTTAGTAACGAAAACATGTTCTATATCCGGGAGAAAAGCATATGTATCTATTTAGCCACGAACACATGTACTCTTTTATTAAGTCAAGTCTTCATCTTTTGGTAATATATATATATAGTTTAATTTCCTCTCTTCTTAAGTTGTCACATCATTTTCTCATAACTTAAATTTGTGACACATCATCACTCACTTATTTTCTATTATATTTTCTATTACATTTCATAATCTCATAATCACTTAATTCCTCAATTTTCATAATAATTGTGTTAAAATACATTCATTCTCATAATAATTGTCATCCATTAATATAAAAGATTTCCTTAGAATATGAAAATACATTTTGTTATACAAGATAGCTCATATATTATTGATCTAAAGAAACTTCAATTGATGAATTTTAGTTTTATGAGATTTCTTAATAGAGTTTAGATAAACATTTAGTTTTAGATGAATACATGAAAATATTAATAATAATTTATCTTCATATAAAGTAAAGAGTTATGATTCTATGATAAATAGAGTATATTTATTAAAATGATAAAGTAATGCATAATTAAAATAAGATATAAGATTAAATAGAAGCGGGTAGGATAACCGGATCCATATCTGATTTTTCTAAATCCAAAAAAAACTTTCGGAATCCGGATTTTTTAACATCCGCTAATATCCAAATCCATTCCAAAACCGTTAAAAATCAAAAATATTACAATAATATGAGATTTCTTAATAGAGTTTAGATAAACATTTAGTTTTAGATGAATACATGAAAATATTAATAATAATTTATCTTCATATAAAGTAAAGAGTTATGATTCTATGATAAATAGAGTATATTTATTAAAATGATAAAGTAATGCATAATTAAAATAAGATATAAGATTAAATAGAAGCGGGTAGGATAACCGGATCCATATCTGATTTTTCTAAATCCAAAAAAAACTTTCGGAATCCGGATTTTTTAACATCCGCTAATATCCAAATCCATTCCAAAACCGTTAAAAATCAAAAATATTACAATAATATGAGATTTCTTAATAGAGTTTAGATAAACATTTAGTTTTAGATGAATACATGAAAATATTAATAATAATTTATCTTCATATAAAGTAAAGAGTTATGATTCTATGATAAATAGAGTATATTTATTAAAATGATAAAGTAATGCATAATTAAAATAAGATATAAGATTAAATAGAAGTGGGTAGGATAACCGGATCCATATCTGATTTTTCTAAATCCAAAAAAAACTTTCGGAATCCGGATTTTTTAACATCCGCTAATATCCAAATCCATTCCAAAACCGTTAAAAATCAAAAATATTACAATAATATAAATTCTAAAAACTTTAAAACATTAAATCATAAAACAAAATTTAACATGAATATATATATACAGTTTGTCTTTTTTTAAAAAAAAATTTGGATATAAAAACATTTAACTGGTTTCTCATGGCTTCTTAGTCTTATTGGACAAGACTATAATTGTAGAATTTAGTTTTTTATAATTTATGTATTTATTTTTTATAAATAAAATCAAGAATGTTGTGAGATATAATTTAAAACAACCAATAAAGATTAGTTCCAAAACAAATGTATAAAAATATTTAAAAACTTTCTTTAAAAAATTGTAATAAAAAACTAGAATTATTGAGTAATCGTTGTTTTGGATAAATTTTCAGAATTTGTTAGTTAATTTCAAGTGGGTTATAGGGGGGGGGGGAAACAATGCGTTTTGATGGTTATAAATCGATGTTTAAGCATGCAAACAAGGATTTGTTCAAAAAGGAATACTCGCAACGGCTTCTACAAGCTCGAATTGCAACTCCAATCTTTTGATGGGTATGCAAGAATGCATGTTATGAGAGGCAAAATGTAGTATACCAAAATGATAACTGATATATCATGGTTTTTACCCCTTTTAGGCCATGATATAAGTCCTTTTTATAGAGTCTTTCTAGTGTTTTGTAGTCTTTTAGAATCTTTTACAGGTTATAGCACGTTTGGAGCATAATTAGAGATATTGGAGCTTTCTGGAACATTCTTGAGCGAAGCAGAGATCCGTGTAGCTGAGACATCAAAATCACCTGAGTGTCGATCGATACTGCCTAGTATCGATCGATATCCGTCGAGGAAACAGAAGGATCGCGACTTATTGAAGAGTTGAAGAATTTCAGAATTGGCCTAGAAGACTTTGATATTTACAAGATGGCCCAGAACGTGTTTTAGCTTATAAATTAGGTTTTCAGCCACCTGTTTAGGCTATGATTTATTTTCTATACTTTGGTTTTAGAGAGACAAGTCTGAATCTCCCTTCGTCCGAGATCAGATCTCAAAACCTTTTATTATTCTTTCTATTTTATTGATGATTTATTCAAACATGTTGATTGTTTCATTCTCCATGTCTGAGTAGATCCACTTTAGGTTTGGGGTTTTCTCATAAGGATTTCTTTGAATGCTAGGTTGATTATCTGTTTAGGATTCACCATCTGAATTAGTTCTTCGCCTTAGGTTGTGTTCAAAGTTAATTCTAGGTTGACGAATCTGGAACTTAGATCTTAGGATAATTAATTGGGCACGAGAGTGCGATTAATTACCTGATAGAACCTAGGTGAGCAAATTGATTATTCGCAAAGAGATTTGGTTTAATCGATTTGTGAACATATCAAACCTGAACTTTAAAGCTGATTTATACTTTAGGATTCGCAAAGAGATTTGGAATTCCTAGGATTTAGATTTAGATAGTTTTCACAACGAGAGTTGGTTAGCTATATTTTAGTGATTTGAGTTCAAGAACAGTGCGTAATCTGAATCATGTTAGTTAATTTAGATGCATTCATTGATTTTCTGAGAAAAATCCTGGACCTATATTTTCCTCCATTGATTTACAACACCTTTAATTTCGTACTTGTTTTCGTTTACATCTTTTGATTTAGCGTATTTTGGATCTATATAATCTATTGTGTGTCTCTTTGAGTCTTTGTGGTTCGACCCCTAGCTATACTACGATTACTGCTTTAGTATTTGTTAGGGTATTAATTTGAGCGTATCAAATTTGGCGCCGTTGCCGGGGACTCAATTCGCCATTAGATTTTAGCTAAAAAATTCGTCTAAATCGCCCGAGTATCGATCGATACCCTTGAGTATCGGTCGATACCCGACGTATATTTCAGTTACTTACGTTCTTGATTTTTGTTTTCAGGTGCATGCCTAATCAAGAAACCAGAAGCAACAAGAACGGTGAGCTAGTTGATCTATCACTGGACAACTAGCACTTGTGGAACACACAAACAAGAAAGCAAAGAAATCAGCTAAGATGAACAACAATCAGTTGGTTCGTGATGCAGCTGGTGCTTACAAAGACCAAGAGGGTCGGTTGTGCAATGAGCAAGGACAACGTCTGGATGGAGAGGGGATCGTCATGCCACCTGCTCCTGTTGTCACTGCGAATGTCGCTGGGAACGCGAGGAATGATGTGGTTAATCGTGGAAGAACGATTGGTGAGTACAACAGGCCTGACCAGTTTTTTGCCAATCGGTCAGCGATTTGTCCTCCTGCGTTTGAGAGGAATGACTTTGAGCTGAAGCCTGCTTACTTTGCTCTTGTGGGACAGCATCTCTTTCATGGTCTTCCCCATGAACATCAAATGGACCATGTAGAGAAGTTCGAGGACTTGGTCACTAGCATCAAGAGCAATGGAGTGTCCTACGACTATCTCTTCTGCAAGCTCTTCCCCTACTCTCTAGGTGGAGATGCGACCTACTGGCTGAGGCAGCTACCTCCTGGTTCGCTAACTACTTGGGAGGACACTAAGAGAGCCTTCCTGATCAACTTCTACGATGATGCACGATCTGAGGATCTGAGGAATAAAATCTCCCAATTTTCTCAAGGACCTACTGAGGCGTTCAAGGCTGCTTGGATGAGATTCAGATCGTAACAGAGAGATTGTCCACATCACGGATACTCTGATGTGCAGCTGCTGGGTATCTTCTTTAGAGGAGTAGATTGGAGGTATCAGATGGCTCTGGACGCTTCGAGCAATGGTAATTTCAACACCAGGTACCCTGCGGATGCTTATGTGTTGATTGAAAACTTTGCATCTAGCAGTAGCACCAAGAACGCAGACTTCGAGCGCAAGAAGCTGGCTGGTAACATGGATGGGTCGCAGATCGCTGAAGTTAAAGCTCAGCTGGATTCTATGCACAGTCTTCTGCTGGGAAAGACAACAAATGCCGTCCACTTTGCTGCTGAGAATGAAGTGGAAGATGTTAACTACATTGGTGGTTCTGGTTTTCAGGGTCAGCGATTTGGGTACAACACCAATCGAAACTTCACCAACAATGTTCAGCAAGGAGGGTACCAATCCCCACCACTCAAAGCTCCTGACAGTAAGATTGAGGCTATGCTTGAACAGCTGGTTCAAGGGCAGGAGAAGATGACAGTAACCTTCAATGGAAAACTGGATGCTGTATACACCAAATTAAGGGGAAGGATCGAGGCTCTCGATACCAGTCACATGATGCTGGAAACACAAGTAGCTTAGACTGCAGCAAATACCAAGGGAAAGACGGTTCATTCACACAATGCACACGTCAATGCGATCTCCTCAAGTGCAGAAAATTTCGATGAGGATCCTGAAATCGCCATAGCATCGATCGATATCCCCAAGTGTCGATCGATGCCGGTTACAATTCTGAAACGGGACACTTCCAAAACCCGTGTATCGATCGATACCCCATCGGTATCGGTCGATACTGAGGCAATTTAAGAGGAGACACCGGAGATGTCGACTGTGGTGCCTAAAATACTTGCAGAGAGAGTCTATATACCGAGGATACCTTACCCCAGAGCTGCTGCAAAGGCTAAGAAGGAGGTAGAGGACGCCAGATGCAAGGCTATGCTGGATAGTCTGATTGTGGAGCCTCTTGATGATGATAAATCTGTCAAGGATGATTCAACAGCAAGAGTATCGATCGATACCCTACCTGGTGTCGATCGATACCCCTCGCAGAACGAGCCAGAAACTGTGGAAACACCTGAGTTGATCAAAGAAAGAATTCGCAAGCCCAAGAAGCTGAATCCTGTTCCTAAAAACCTCAGAGATCCCATCTCTCCAAAGCAGCTGCGTGGCTTTGAGAAGATGGTAAGAAGGATTTCCCCTGAATCAACCTTTGAAGAAGCTCTAGAGTGTCGTCTTCTGCTAAGTCACTTCAAAGATTGCAGAGACACTGAGGAAGAGATTAAGGCACTCTTCATTAAGGCTAGAGGTACACCTCCACTGAGACAGCTAACCCAAAGAGAAGATCCAGGGAAATTCGCGGTTCCATGCTCTATCTCTGGAGTTGATTTCAAAGAGTCTCTCGTTGACTCAGGGTCTAGTGTCAATGTCATCTCAAGGGCTATTGCAGAGCGGTTGGGGGCTGATATTCGATCACCAAAGGTATCTATCACACTCGCGAACGACTCCACCTCGCTTCCACATGGTACTATCCATGGTTTGCTGGTCAAAGTAGGAGACTGTCTAGTGCCTACTGATTTTCAGGTTATGGAGATGAGTGCGATATCTTGTATGCCTATACTCCTGGGACGACCATTTATGGCTACTGCTGGCGTAATCATAGACACGCCTAATAAGAGAATCTCTTTCTCTTACATTGATGGAGGGTTCTATTATGATGTCATTCCCCCTACGAGTTCTCCCACACGTGTCTCTAGCATCGAGGTTATTACAGACACTTGTCTCTAGCATCGAGATTATTACAGAAATGTCGCTAGCAATTGATCTTTTGGAAGAGTCTCCTGACGAGCCTACTGTCGCAGACATTTCAGCTGAACTGCCCACCATTCCCAAGGAAGTTGTCAAGAAGGCTAAGGCAACAAAGAAGAAGAAGGCCAAGAGCAAAAACGTCGAGAATCCCCATGTCACTTTAATCCCTCAGAAGAGTGATGGAAATTCGATTGAGTATAAGGTCAAGTGCAAAGGAGTTTCGAAGCCATTCTCTAAGGCTAGAATTATTCTTCCTTCGGAGCTAAAAGAGAAAGGACAGGAGTTTGTGGACCGCATGATGAGCAGAACTCTGAAGTTAGCAATGTCGAGTTGTGGAGCATGTTTTGGTGCAAGCTCTCACTCTTATCCAACCTGAAGGGCGTTACAGTCAAGCTATTGACGTTAAACGAGCGCTTGGTAGGAAGCAACCCACTGATGAGTCTGTTTTTGAGTCGTTTTTCTTTTTATTTTTGTTCGTTTTGTGTTTGTGTCAGGATAAACAAGGAGCAAACTCGAAATCGCCTGAGTGTCGATCGATACCCTTCAGTATCGATCGTTACCCTTCGCGATTGAGAACGGTTCATGTCGATTTAAGTCTGGTATCGATCGATACCAGGCTGTGTGTCGATCGATACTCAATGTTCCAGCAAGGTAACTTCTTGTTTTTCCCAATTTTATTCTGTTCTTTTGTTTTCTTTCACTGACTCTAGGCTAGATAACACTGGGGACAGTGTTGTTCAAGTCTAAGGGAGGTGTCTGCTGACATTGTGTTTGTTTTTCTTAGAGTCATAAAATAAAATAAAAAGTATCGTTTTATTGAGTCAAAACTTGTTGGAGATGATGATCATGTGCTTGAACCTATTGATTTGATTTTTTTTTTGAGTGCACAATGTTATAGGATCAGTTCTAGATCGACTAATGAAAAATCCAAGGACTGACCAGTTGACTAGAAAACATCCATGTCTCCAGCAGAGTTCTTCTGAAGCCTGAGCCAAATTTTTGCACTTCATCAATGTGGTTAGTGTTTCTAGAGCTTGATTCATCATTCATATCTGATAAAGGAACCCATGTGTTTAGAGTTATGGTATCTCTCTCCCCTGTTATAAGTTGTTAAATAAGAGCATAAAAGATTGAAATGATTTTCTTCTGAGTAGAGGGTTAGAAAAATTTCCAGCGATCCCATTATTCTAATTAAGAGGGAATGATCACACAAAGGATTGGAAGCGAGGTTAGGATTTTCCTATGATGCCATTATTCGCCTACATCCTTTGATACATAGAGAGAGAAGAATCAGGGATTTGGTGGCAAACACCATCAATACTCGCGTCTCATACCTTGATGTGTATATGCAAAGCTGAAAAGAAAAGAAAGAACATAATAAGAAATAAGTCTGGGAGAGAGAAATTAATACCAAAAAGTGTGAAAATGGTGGTTCCTTGTCATGATATCGTATGGTAAAGAATCTAGAAGGTTCATGAACATTGGCTACAGCGATGAAACTGGCGATGAGGGTTTTATTTGAACAATGCTGTGGGATAATGTGTGGAGTCTGGAAAAGCTGTGAATGTCTACGGAAAAGTACATGGTGGTTAGATCAAAAGCTGATTAGGTGACATTTGGGTACTTGGAAAGAGGGTCATTTCGATGGTTCATGAACAGGTGACTCTCCGCGTTTTCAAACCTCTTTCTCTGGTTTAGTCTTCTATTTGCTTGAGGGAAAGCAAAGGCTAAGTCTGGGGGAATTGATATATCATGGTTTTTACCCCTTTTAGGCCATGATATAAGTCCTTTTTATAGAGTCTTTCTAGTGTTTTGTAGTCTTTTAGAGTCTTTTACAGGTTATAGCACGTTTGGAGCATAATTGGAGATATTGGAGCTTTCTGGAACATTCTGGAGCAAAGCAGAGATCCGTGTAGCTGAGACATCAAAATCACCTGAGTATCGATCGATACTGCCTAGTATCGATCGATATCCGTCGAGAAAACAGAAGGATCGCGACTTATTGAAGAGTTGAAGAATTGCAGAATTGGCCCAAAAGACTTTGATATTTACAAGATGGCCCAGAACGTGTTTTAGCTTATAAATTAGGTTTTCAGCCACCTGTTTAGGCTATGCTTTATTTTATATACTTTGATTTTACTTTGGTTTTAGAGAGACAAGTCTGAATCTCCCTTCGTCCGAGATCAGATCTCAAAACCTTTTGTTATTCTTTCTATTTTATTGATGATTTATTCAAACATGTTGATTGTTTCATTCTCCATGTCTGAGTATATCCACTTTAGGTTTGGGGTTTTCTCATAAGGATTTCTTTGAATGCTAGGTTGATTATCTGTTTAGGATTCACCATCTGAATTAGTTCTTCGCCTTAGGTTGTGTTCAAAGTTAATTCTAGGTTCACGAATCTGGAACTTAGATCTTAGGATAATTAATTAGGCACGAGAGTGCGATTAATTACCTGATAGAACCTAGGTGAGCAAATTGATTATTCGCAAAGAGATTTGGTTTAATCGATTTGTGAACATATCAAACCTGAACTTTAAAGCTGATTTAGACTTTAGGATTCGCAAAGAGATTTGGAATTCCTAAGATTTAGATTTAGATAGTTTTCGCAACGAGAGTTGGTTAGCTATATTTTAGTGATTTGAGTTCAAGAACCGTGCGTAATCTGAATCATGTTAGTTAATTTAGCTGCATTCATTGATTTCCTGAGAAACACCCTGTGCCTATATTTTCCTCCATTGATTTACAACACCTTTAATTTCGTACTTGTTTTCGTTTACATCTTTTGATTTAGCGTATTTTGGATCTATATAATCTATTGTGTGTCTCTTTGAGTCTTTGTGGTTCGACCCCTAGCTATACTACGATTACTGCTTTAGTATCTGTTAGGGTATTAATTTGAGCGTATCAATAATGTGTTCAAGCCAAATCATTAAGAGGACGAATGTGTGAAGTCCTCCCGAAAGCTCTCCAACACTGAAATCAGGAAGTATACACAAAAATTGGCCAAAAAATGGAAAATATGAAGACGATAGTTAAAGTTAGGTTAAATCATACCAAAATATGGTATATAGGTATTTCAATTTATCGCGTTGATAAGTGAGAGATAGGGAGTGAGATTCTTATAAAAAAGAGTTAGGGAGTGAGATAAAGTGAGAGAGAGATTATGAGTGCATTTTGGACATGTTAGATCGATGATTTCAGAATGAGATTAATGTAGATGAATGGAAATTCTTAGGTTAAATCATACCAAAATGTGATATGATATGGTACTCAGTTCAATTTATCGCGTTCACAAGTGAGATATAGAGTGAGATTCTTATTAAAAACATAGAAAGATTCTTATAACAAAAAAAGATAGAGAGTGAGATAAAGTGAGAGAAAGATTAGATGATTTCAGAATGAATTTGATGTAGATGAATGAAAATTCAACTATATATCAATTATTCTCTAATGTAGGTTTTGAATGGTATTTATTATATGTTTAAAATCAAATTTTATTTTATTTTATTGAATATATATAAACCCATCAAATATTAGATATATTAAATTATTATTAGAAATTCTTTTTGCAAAATACTAAATCTAATTAAAAGTTTAGTTATTATCATATATTTTTTTAACTACATCGATAAATAAATATATGATATACCGTGGTTAAACCAACTAGTATAATATAAAACGAATCATTTAACAACTACAATTTATAATGTTTTTTTTTTTTTTAGCACGACTTAAGGAACAAGATGCGGCGCTCTAGGGCTTACGGAGAGGCGATTATGCTAGGTCATCTTCCCCGCCGCTAACCCACTAGATCGTGCCATCCCTGAAGTCCCGATCTCGGTTGCGGTCTGTTTCCACATCTCTGTCTCAATTACGCTCGTTTTGCGTCCTTTTACAGCCCCTCTATTTCGTTTTTTTTGTCTTATCATCTTGTTTTCCGTGCTCCCCACGTCTTCCGACATGTCGCGACGATACACTTGAGAGGAGAAAGGCAAAGCCTTTGACATGCCCCCTTCCCACCAATGGATCCGCGACCCCCTAGTGAAACTTCCAGACGAAGCTAATCCAGATCTGAGCCAACAAGCTAATTCTAATTGGTAGGGTTCTTAACGCCTCTGCTCAGCGCCCCAAAAACCTCATAGGATTCATGCCTACGGTTTGGAGAATGGAGAACAAGCTTTCTGGTAAGGATTTGGGTCCCGAAAAGTTCCAATTTCGTTTCAACACAGAGGAAGATCTGCAAGCAGTGTTAGTGGAAGTCCCTTTCCACTTCAAATGTTGGATGTTCGTTTTCCAACGTTGGGAGCATATAATTTCTGACTAATACCCATCGAAAATCCCTTTTTGGATCAGGATCCATGGTATTCCTCTCCATTGTTTCACTACCAATAATCTCCGAACCATTGGAAAGGAGTTAGGTTCCTACTTAGATCACGATGTCAATGAAAGGATGGTCAAAGTCGAAGTGGATGCACTAAAACCACTAATCCGACGTAAAGCTTTCAAATTTCCATCGGGCGAGGAAGTCTCGGCTGAATTTTAGTACATCAAATTGGAGAAACATTGCTTTACATGTATGTCGCTGGCTCATGAGAAACAAGACTGCCCCCAGTCCAAAACCATTCAACTTCGGACCTCCCGCCTAGTATTAACCAACAACGGTCGATGTCAAGGCTCGAGGAGGACCGAAAGCGTAACGATAATAAGAGAGCTATGGCCAAAAGATAACAGACCCTCACATAAAGGATTCATCAACCCTCCAAGACCCTCGACTCCTTATTATCGAACCCCAAAAGAGCCCACCCCAACTTCAAAGAGTTTTGACCAAGGAAATTCAAACCATCGGCTATATAACAGCACCTCCTACCCAACTCATTATGATATCAGGAGACTTCCCCCTCTACCCAGAAGATCCCCATCAAAAAAGAAGAATATAAACTTCTACCCAGGCCACTCTGACAAACAAGATCGAGAAGGTCAAAGGTATAGGAACCGCTCCCTAGATAACTATCCCCCTCAGAGGCGTGAAAAATATTATTCTAGAGAGTGGATCTCCAAGCCTAACTACTCAAGTCATCGTAGCAGAGATGTGGAACCCCATGGTAACTCATCGTTCATGGAATACCCTCGTCATAATCATTCCGAAGCTTCCCGCAGCTCCTACGTTTCTCCATCCAGGATCCAGACATCTAGAGATGAAGAGAGAAGCAGACTGGTACTGGCCAATAACCAAGTTCAACAACCTCTTATTACTCGGGATCAAGAGGAATCCTCTGCGCGAGGCTCTCAGAGGAAATCGGCCTTGGATAGAATCGTCGAGCCTCTATTCCACTGCGAAAACCAGGGTTGGCTGGCTAACAGCGAGTCGCAAGGAACACGTGCTCTGTTTCACCAATCTATCCTATCTGAGCCTGCTATGAATGTCCTTGCTGAGAATCGTGTCCACGCTAATTTGGATGATAATCCCCAATCTGCTGACCTTTCCCAGCCACGTTCTTGAGAAAAATTCAATCGGCGACATTCTGACTCAGAGCTCTCCTCCGAAGCGACGATCCCAGATCTCCCACCTCTAAGTGGGGAAACGATCCCTATCGCTTTCAGACTGGGAGCACATGTAACTCCGAAAAGTCTAATTAAGTCAGCCTCAAAATGTGGTACTCCAAAGAGGAAACCAGCAAAGATGTTGTCTAAGGCCATAGCAAAATATTTTTCTCGATCAGGAGCTCAAAAACGTTTTCCTCAGAGCCCTCTCCGGGGTGCGAGCTTAAAAAGAAGACTAATAGCTAAACATCAATTGCCGCGGAAGAGAGCTCTGTCAGATCCGCCCAAGGCAGTGTAAAAAAAAAGCTTATTCTTCATAAGTTGCTGACTCATTTTCACCTTTTCCTCGGTCTGAGGATGTTACTAATAATGCGCTTGTTGCATGATAACACCATATTTTGCATGTTTTAGTGTGTTTATTTCTATTATTTTTATTCCCATTTTGTATAGTTTTTGGAATGTTTTCATGCATTTGAGTCTTATTTTGTATTGTCTAGCATTTTAGATGTCATAGGTTGTTTTGTGTCTTTTTGTGGCTTGCTGGAGTCTTTTTTAGGTGTTTGGGAGTGATTGGGATCAAAGGAGATGCTTGGAGCTTGAAGGAGAATAATAAAAAAAGAAGCAAATTGAGCATAAACGAGAGTTGATCGGTTTGCGGGATCTAAAAGATAAAATCGGATGAAGCCCTTTCGTTTGGAATTAGCTTAGGAGCTTTTCGTGAAAGTTATGCCAAATTGAGTTAGCATTCCAACGGAAGTGGTTCCATGACATTCGCATCAGAATTCCAAGAAATACGAGCGATTTACTGATGACATGTCTTTACCGAAAAATGCAGCCGTAATCTGGAGCGGCTGAAAGATCGTGTCAAATGAAGGTTTTCACACGCCCAGTTTAATATGAGGTCTTGATAAAAGTTGTAGACAATTGAGTTAGATTCACGTGGGCACCGGATTCATATCATTCAGAGATCTATTTCAAGAGTTATGACTCATTTGGTGAAGACGTATCAAACCTTCACCAACCCCCACAACCTTCACCAAACCTTTGGTAGTCAACAAAAGAAGCTGTCAACAAAAGAAGCTGGATTTGTCAACAATGAAAGCTGGATGTGTCAACAATGGAAGCTCAACAACCCCTCACATCTTCTATAAATACCAATGTAATGGGAAGAACAAAAATCATCAACTCACAATAAAAACACATCTTCTACTCAAAGCTTAAACACTCTCTCTTTTCTCTCATTTTTGTTTTTCCTTTCACGCTTATCAAGGATTGCTCATCCTCTTTCATATAGTGAAGAATTTCTTATAAACCCTTTTCTCTTTTCTTATTTATACAATTATGTCTTCCATTTCTGTCATTTATTTTTGTGATTTAGTTATGTGTGAGTAGTTTCATTATGGATTGTGGAAATGGTTGATTTAGAGGGATAGATGATGATCTCTTGATGTTTAGAGCAATACTATAGAAATTCTCATGTTTAGAAGTGATCTTAAAGCTAGGATTGAACTAGCTACTCAATTTCTAGAACATGGACATATTACACTTGAGAGAGGTTTGGTAACTGTCTAGAAGATTTCTATTCATGTTTTTGATGCTTAGCAAGATGAGAATCGTGACTAAGAATCATTAATTGGCTTAAAAGGACTTACGTTATATGCTTGTTGATATTTCGGTAGCAATTGAGAGATTAGCTAATTTGAACTATCAATGAAGGGTTTAGCATCATGAGAGTGAGTTAAGCTATTTGTATGTGTTCCTTGCCATAGAATTAAGCTCATTGAGTGATTAAAAACATCATTAGTGAATCATCGAATACTCCTAATCGAATGCCATTTCCTACGATCCATATCTTTATCTTCTTGAGTAAAATCGTTTTAGTGTCTTGTTTTCTTTGAAGGTGTATTTCTTAAACTAGCTTGTAATCATATTAATTGTCCCGTATGTTTTTTAATCCATGTCCTTTATTTTTATCGTAATTAGTATTTAGAACAAAAACCAACAAAAATCGTGTCGCTTAGCTTAAGTAGTTTCTTGTATTCTTACTGTGATGTTCTTTCTCTCTGTGGGATCAATCCTAAAGTGCTACATCGACATACCGTTATGATTGCGGGAGTGTGCGCATTAGGTTAATTGGTGCGGGTATAAAAACACACGAAATCATTGCATCTACTTCTAAGGCCTTTGTGCCGCCTTCTTGTAAAGGTTCGATGGGTTTCCAGAAATCATCCAATGTGAATCAATGATTACAACCTGTTGGAACTGTCAAGGGCTTAGAAACACCCTTACAGTTCGACGCCTTAGAGAATTAAGACTAAATCTTTTCCCGGATATAATGTTTCTCATGGAGACAAAAAAACCACGACGAATTTGTCTTCACTGTATTTCAATGGATAGGTTACGACAACAAATTCACGGTTCCACCTATTGGATTAAGTGGCGGGCTTGCTCTTTTCTGGAAAAAGGATATACACCTAGAGATTCTATCCTCTTCCTCGAACTTCATTGACACCCGCATTGAGTACAAATCGAAATCTTTCTATATTACCTTCGTGTATGGCCACCCGATGAGCCAAAAACGTCAAGAGGTGTGGAATCAAATTTTGGGTTTAGGAATCAACAGAGATTATGCATGTCTCATCACTGGAGATATTAATGAAATTCTTGATAATTCAGAAAAACAAGGAGGCCCGCGACTCAGCAAAGACTCATTTATCAACTTCCGAAGTTGTCTCCCAAAATGGTCTATGGGATGTCAAACATTATTGAAATCCTTTGTCTTGGCGTGGCATGAGATATGACCACTTCGTCCGAGCTCGTCTTGATTGTTCCCTCTCAAACGATGCGTGGTTAGAATCCTTTCCCTTGGGCAGATCGGAATATCTGAGATATGAGGAAGCAGATCATTGACCGGTGGTTACTTATCTCAACGATTCAAGAGTCAAGAGGAAGGGCATCTTCCGATTCGATAATCGCCTGCGCGAAAAAATGGAATTATGCTTCTCATTTCCCAAGTCTGGAACAAACGAGAATTATCATTAGTAGAAGCTAAAATTTCAGCTTGCCGCCGCGATATCATCTGATGGGCAAAAGAATAAAATCTGAATAGCGATACCCTCATCCGCGAAACTCAAAAGGAACTCGAGGCAGCTCTCTCGGCCGATGTTCCAAACCCTGAAACCATTGGGAAATTCACATCCACCCTAGAAAAGGCTTATCGAGATGAAGAATTGTTCTGGAAACAACGAAGCAGGGTGATGTGGCTTCAAAGTGGAGATAAAAAATCAGGCTATTTTCCTGTTATTACTAGAAACCGCAAAACCTGCAACCGATTCACAGTTTTGAAAGACGAATCGGTAATGTTGTCCACGAGGACGATGAATTTACAAAAAATCATCTCAAAGTACTTCCAAAGTATTTTATCCTCACACTCGGATGATGACTTCCAACTAGTATCGGAGGTTCTCGACAATCAGGTTACAGAAGTGATGAATTTGCAATTAACCAAAATCGCTGATAAAGACAAGATCTATGCTTCTCTTAAGGGTATTCACCATAGCAAGTCCCCGGGTCCTGATGGATTTTCAGCTGGTTTTTTCCACACCTATTGGCCAATTATAGGTAATGATGTTGTGAAAGAAATTCATGAATTCTCTACCTCATGATCCTTCCTGAACAGACAAAATGAAACCCACATACGACTTATTCCTAAAGCTATAGGACCGCGTAAAGTCTCGGACTACCGCCCCATTGCGTTGTGCAATGTGTTTTACAAAATAGTAGCGAAAATCTTGGCTAGGCGGCTCCAAGGGATACTCCCCAACCTCATTTCTGAAACGCAATATGTATTTATCCCGGGAAGAGCTACCTCCGACAATGTTTTGATCACCCATGAAACTCTCCACTATCTCCGTACATCAGAAGCTAAGAAGCGATCTTTATGACTGTTAAAACAGACATGAGTAAAGCATACGTCATGACTGAATGGGGATTTCTACAAATTGTTCTTGAGCGGTTGGGTTTCCACAATATGGGGATTGATTGGGTTATGGAGTGTGTTACTACGGTGTCTTATTCCGTCCAAAAGGATGGGTCCTCCCCTCAAGAGGGCTACGACAAGTTGACCCACTTTCTCCATACATTTTCATCCTCTGCACAGAAGTCATATCGGGTCTATGTCGAAAAGCCCAAAAAAATGGATCTCTGGTAGGAATTAGAGTTGTGCGCAACAGCCCGCAAGTTAACCATCTACTATTTGTCGATGATACGATGTTCTTCTGTAAATCAGATTTAACGAGTTGTAAGACACTTGCCTCAATTCCTTGACGATATGAGAAAGCCTCGGGGAAGAGTATCAGGCCTGATTGGTAACAGCTGTAGCTTTCGGTTTTATGATGTGGTTTTTTAGCTATTGGTTTTTTAGCTGTAGGATTTTGGCTATAGGATTTTGGATGTGGCTTTTTAAAAAGGGAAAAAGAGGAAATATGGGCTGTGGAAATATAGCTCTCTATAGCCAAAAAAAGATACAAAGGACTGTAGGTTTAAAAATCTGTAGAAATCATGATTGGAAACAAAAATTAGCTGTAGAAATAAATATGGCTGTGTGCAGACTCTAAAGCTCCTTCCAATCAAGTCCATCAATCTCACTAAATCAGCCATAACCTTCTCGGCAACCATCTAGCCCAAAGAATCGAGGCCAAAAGCACGCTGAAAATTACAAATGAAGGAGGAGCGGGCAAGTACATGGGCTTACCAAAGAATTTCGGACGAAAAAGCGTGATATTTTCTCCGGTTTGGTAGATCGCATTTGACAAAAATCTCACAAATGGGCCTCTCGATTCCTTTCGGCTGCGGGTAAACAAGTCTTACTTAAGTCGGTTCTCTCCTCTATGCCTTCCTACTCCATGTCTTGTTTCAAACTTCCCAAATCGCTGTGTAAACAAATCCAGTCGGTACTAACGCGATTTTGGTGGGATGATAAGCCTGATCAGTGGAAAATGAGTTAGGTAGCGTGGAGCAGACTCACGAATCCAAAAAACGCTGGGGGCCTAGGTTTTAGAGATATCGAAGCTTTCAACGATTCTCTCCTCGCTAAATTAGGAGCTCGTCTTTTATCCCACCCCCAATCACTCTTCTCTCGAGTACTGTTGGATAAATACTGCCACTCTACCCCTTTTATGGATTGTACAAGCTCTTCGAATCCCTCTCATGGCTGGAGATGCATTCTAGCGGGCAGAGATATTCTCCGCAAAGGCCTGGGATGGCTCACATGAAATGGTGAATCAATTTTTGTTTATGATGACCCCTGGGTCAGCTCCTCTTCTCCTCTTTGCCCCTTCGGTCCCGCACTGCAGGATAAAAGACACATGAGAGTATCATAGCTCCTTGATCATGCGAACAATTCTTGGAACTAGGCTTTAATACGGGAAACAATCCCATATTTTGAGCACCTAGTGCGTTTGATTCCGGTAAGCTCTTCAAGACCCAGTGATCGCTTAGTATGGCTCCATGTGGAGACCGTGAAATACTCTGTTCGATCGAGCTATGGAATCTCTATCTCGGAGGAAATACATGTACTTCACTGCCGGTTCAATTGGCAACATCATATCTGGAAAAGAAAAACAGTTCCGAAAATTAAAAATTTCCTATGGAAATCGGCGACAGGAGCTCTCCCGGTGGCGACTAACCTCGTCAATAGAGGTATCCAAGCTGATCTCAGCTGTAAGAGATGTGGAGCACCTGAAACCATCATGCACACTTGGAGTCTCACTCCTGTTCTAGGATCACAACATCTAACCTTGGTGCACATCTTGGAGTTCCTCGAGGGACTATCAAATCTCACATGTCTCCCCCATCAGGACTCCAGTTGACCTATCTCCCCGCTTGGATTTGCTGGAATCTTTGGACGTCTCGTAACAATTTTATCTTCGCGAATCAAGCCTTCTCGGAACAGGAAGTGGTTACAAAAGCCATTGCAGATGCTCGAGCTTGGCAAGCCGCCCAACTGTTAATTACTAAACCCGTCAGAATAGAGCATTGTCCTCTTACTGCACCTCCTATCCTCTCGGGAGTGAGCTGCAACGTCGATGCGGCCTGGGTAGCTGATTTCATGACCTGCAGACTTGGTCTTTTTCCTCTTCAATGTGGATGGTCGAGATCTGCGTCTCTCCAACAACAAACAGAATGTCTCCTCCGTACTCGCGGCGGAAATTTGTGCTGTCCGAGAAGCCCTTATTCAAGCAATTGAAAGAGATATTAAGGATCTACAAGTGCTTCCGGACTCTTTATCCATCATCAAGATCCTAAACTCTCAAGACTCCCATACGAAAATTTTTGCTATTGTTAACGATATCCGCCAATTGGCGTTATCTTATAACTCTATCTCTTATAGTTTCACCCCTCGATTAGCCAATGATGTGGCTGATTCGATAGCCAAGGATGCTATCAGAGCTCTTTTGGATTCCTTAATTTGATTCAATAAAGTTAAGTTTTCCACCCAAAAAAAAGTTGTCTTTTCTTTAGAGTAATAGGTGGTGTATGTTGACCACTTTTTCAACAATGTTTATGAAAAGGTTATTACTCCTTTAACCCTCACTTTTCTTCACCAGCAACTTGTACTTTATTAAATCAATCGAAGAATCCCTCTTCTTCTTACCGTAATCTCTCCAGAGCCAAACAAATGGAAAAAATCAACAGTCTTTTCCCCATAATCTTCCCGAATAAAAATCTGAGCCATCCTTCTCAGTGAATCTCCGGCGTACCAGCGAAATCCATCATTCAAAATCAAAACCAATCGATCCCATAGACCAGAGAATTTTAGCTTCCACGCTCGACTTGAGTTGACTTGAGTTATCTTGAGTGCGTTCTTAACGTAACCCCTGCAATCAAAATGCCCGACATCGCTTTCGAAATGGAGAACTGTTATGATTTTGATTGTTTTTCTCGTCTTATGATTTTTCCAATTCATTCATTGATTAAACAAAATTATAAGGGATTGTGTGTGTTTTGCAGGTTTGAGTGAGATTGATCGATGAAGAGGATTAAGACCTCATGTTGAGGTTTACACTATGTTGGTTAATGGTCTTGCAGCTTCTTTGAGGGCTTTTGATTCCCTTCGGTAAAATTGTTTGTAATTTAGCTTCGTAATTTCGTGATTTGGGTTGTGGAAATACTGTAATGTTGAAGAAACATTAAACAAATGAGATTTAGCTCTGAATAAAAGTTAATCAATAACACAATTAGTTAACCGGTTACATGAATTATTAACTTGTTTATTGATAATACTAATATTATCTTAGTAAACCAATATGAGTTATTTTGATAATATGAATTATCAATATAAGTTATCTTGATAATTAAATAAATATTTATAATCAAATATGAATTATTTTGATAATATGAATTATCATATGTGTTATCTTGATAATTAAATACATATCTATAATCAAATATGAGTTATCTTGATAATATGAGATATCCATATAAGTTATTTTGATAATCAAATTCTATAAATTACAATATGAGTTATTTTGATAATCAAATATGAGTTATCATGATAATCAAATATATATCTATAAAAAAAACACAATTTTTTATTACTTCGGATGAACAGTATTACCGACTAATGAACAGTATTACCAACCAGATAACAGTGTTACGGACCAGCTAACATTGAAGAAAGGATAATGGTATTTATGTAATTAATTTTAATGGGGGAGGATCTTTTTGGTATGAATTTTTTTTTCTTTGTTAGTTTATTAAATATGAAGTCAACAATTGTAGAAAGTTAATCATTTGGTCAATTATTAATATTGACTAAATTCACAGAGTTAAAAAGACATATGGTTTTAGTAGTTAAAAGACCAAAAATTTGATTGTTTCTTTCAATTTATTAAAAATGAACAAACGAGAATTATCATTAGTAGAAGCTAAAATTTCAGCTTGGCGTAGCGAGATCATCTGATGGGCAAAAGAAGAAAATCTGAATAGCGCTATCCTCATCCGTGAAACTCAAAAGGAACACGAGGTAGCTCTCTCGGCCGACGTTCCAAACCCTGAAACCATTGGGAGATTCACATCCACCCTAGAAAAGGCTTATCGCGATGAAGAATTGTTCTGGAAACAACGAAGCAGGGTGATGTGGCTTCAAAGTGGAGATAAAAAATCAGGCTATTTTCCTGTTATTACTAGAAACCGCAAAACCTGCAACCGATTCACAGTTTTGAAAGACGAATCGGTAATGTTGTCCACGAGGACGATGAATTTACAAAAAATCATCTCAACGTACTTCCAAAGTATTTTATCCTCACACTCGGATGATGACTTCCAACTAGTATCGGAGGTTCTCGACAATCAGGTTACAAAAGTGATGAATTTGCAATTAACCAAAATCCCTGATAAAGACGAGATCTATGCTTCTCTTAAGGGTATTCACCCTAGCAAGTCCCCGGGTCCTGATGGATTTTCAGCTGGTTTTTTCCACACCTATTGGCCAATTATAGGTAATGATGTTGTGAAAGAAATTCATGAATTCTTTACCTCATGATCCTTCCCGAAAAGACAAAATGAAACCCACATACGACTTATTCCTAAAGTTATAGGACCGCGTAAAGTCTCGGACTACCGCCCCATTGCGCTGTGCAATGTGTTTTACAAAATAGTAGCGAAAATCTTGACTAGGCGGCTCCAAGGGACACTCCCCAACCTCATTTCTGAAACGCAATATGTGTTTATCCCGGGAAGAGCTACATCCGACAATGTTTTGATCATCCATGAAACTTTATTGTTTTAATAATTAAATATTTATAATTATTATTTTATAAATAATATATACTTTATATATGATTTTTTATAGAGAAATTGTAATAGATAGCTAAGAAACAAAGCGAAATTAGGTAACTAACCATCTCATGTTCAACGCACTGTTTATTTTTCATTAATCCTCTTTTACCCCTTATCAACTCTTTTTCTCTCTTCTCAGCTTATTCCTTGGCTTCTCTCGTCTCCAACTTCCTCATTCTTCTTCCTTCGCTTTCCAAAATTCAACACAACAAATATGTTATCGAAAAAACAATGGCAATTCAATTTTGAGTCGAATATGTGCCTCGGGGAAGAGGTTCAGGAGCGTGACGACACTCGCCACCGCGAGCTCGAGGAAGAGGAGTGCGAAGGCGGAGATAGTGATTCCCACGGCGAGCCTTCCCCGAAAACCTTAGTCACCACCACCATCAAACGCATCCTCCTCCTCCGTGATTACCTCCGTTCTCCTCCTCCGTGATTACCTCCGTTCCCAACGTCGTCTTCACCGCCAGGCCTATTTTACGCGGTTAAGCCACCACCACCAACAAAACTCTCGTCGATCTTACCCGCCGCGGGATCTTCCGTAACCAACACTGGATCAAGCTTCTGAGGAAGCGACCTACGCCGCTGCAAAGGAGGAGGCGGTGACGAAACACGCCGTTGTTGCGGATGTGAATGATTCAGAGCGGTTTGTGTATGGGCTTTGTTGTGTTTGCGGTTTGAAATAGATTTCTTGAGACGATCGTGATTTTTAATAAAGAGAACGATTAGAGAAGTTGGGAATCCAGTTTCGATGACAAGAGCTCTGCCGCGTTTTGGATATTGTTGTAGGACTGATACAAATGTTGAGATCCGACCTCATTTCGATTTCTTCCAAGGCAAATGCATGGTTTTGAAGAGATTGTGATATGTTAATATCAAAGTTATCATTCAATAATTTAGTTAATGATTTAAAGAGAAAATTAGATATACATCTACAGATGTATATGATACAATAAATATGTTAGCATGTTTCAAAACTATTTAACTTGTTAATTAAACAAATTAATAGTAAGTATAAAACCTAAACCCATAAATGATATCCCTCTCACGATTATAGATACGTTAATATGAAAGTTAACATTCAATAATTTTGTTAGTGCGTTAAAAAGAAAGTTAGATATACATCTACGATGTTAGCAAGTTACACAAATATATAACCTTGTTAAATATAAAGTTAGCGATACTTTTATCATTGAGTTATCGTGCTAAACATTATTTGTTATCCATATAACATATTTATTATAGTGTGAACAGTGAAATTAGATATACATCTATATATTTATATACGATACAATAATTGTTTACCCGTTACAAAAACATTTAACTCAGTTCAGTGTGTTGAGTAGACTCACTGAGTCGACTCAGTATGTTTGAGTCAACTCGCCCGAAAATTCACAAAATCTTTGATGGGATTCATTAAAACTTGTGTCATCTTCACCGGAAACAAAATCTCCAAATTCGCCTGAACTAAAATCATTGAAATCGTTAAAAAAAAATCAACGATATCAATAAGAATTCTCTTATTTCAGGAAGGGAAAAAATGAAGAAAGAGAGAAGAGTTGAGAGAGGCGAGAGGAGAGAGGAGAGAGAAGAGAGAAGAGAGAAGAGAGAAGAGAGAAGATAGAAAGAGAATAAGTTTTGCCAGTGGAGATGAATATTGAGGTTATTTCGGTCATTTCCGATGACTACCAATACAGTATCTCATCTTTTTCGCCACATTTTGGTTACTTACCCAATTTCGAATTCAATTCTGGTTACTTACCCAGTTGACTCTTTTGTATATTTAGGTCTATCTTTCCTATTCTCTTTGTTTTATATTTTGGCTAAAAGCACAAATATTAAAAAATTTATTTTTCTTCAAAAAGTATCATTTAAGGGTATTATCACTCTCTACCATTTATTATTAACAAAATTAGGTGGTTAATTTGACAACTATTTACACATTATTTTCAGAAAAGATTTTACGTAAGAGTCTTTTTTAATTATTTTTAAAACCTCTTAAATCTTTTATCTCTCTTCTTCGCCTCCGTTGTCTCCTACATAATTTTAGTATTGGTTGATTTGGAATCCAGACGAAAAAGGGCAAAAACCCCGTCGTCAAAAATCAATCAATTTCTCCTTTATTTTTTATTATTTTTTGTTTCAACCTCCAATTTTTGATTATCTGGTTTCGAATACTCCTCATTTTCCACCAATCACATGAAAAAAGGGAAAAGTATTCACATTTTTTCTGTTTTCCGTCTCAAAAATCTTCTTCGGCGAGAGTAATGGATGCGTCGACAGAGAAATTGAGACACTATATCTCGGGAAAACCCTAATAAATAACTTGACACGCACTCCACGCCAAAAAATCTTTTAAACGAAATCTGAAAAGGAAAAAAGAGGTGAGTATTTTAGGAATACTCAGCGAGTGTGTGCTTTTGGGGCACACAAGATTCTTAAATACATCATTTGAATATAGCAATAATGAATATGCACAATATAAGCAATAGACACACACAACCTATATGTCTTTAGTAACATTACTACAAGTCATGAAACAATCATTTCTATATGCAATAATTCACATCACATCAATCATCCTAACAAGTATGTATCACATTCCCAAGGGTCGCAACCTAATGGTACTCAATCTCTTTCACATTCTGGACTCGTCAGCCCCATTTTACATGAGTCCGCAACCTTAAACATTATCATTAACATTCTTATCATTCTCATTCTTTGGTTGCGGCCCAACAAAGAAATACCGCTTCATGGCTCACGACCATGACCCCGGCGACAAGAAATCGTGTACTAACACGCCTAGCAAACAACTACTTCACATAAATATGTATCAATCATGTTTCACATGCAACAACCAACAATCATATCTAATTCTTTTATTAAACATATATACATATTCCTATTTCAACTAATGCATCTTGGGAATACACATATAGTCCTCACCTTTGTCTAATAGAACCTGAGAAATGGTGATTGGAGAAGTAGCGGTCAAAGCGGTTGCGGTTGGGTAAACTCATCTTCGGGAAACTACGATTGAAAAAGAAGTTTCCATAAATAGACTTTCTAAAAATGGAAATTCTCGGAAAAAGGAAACTTTCCTAAAATGGAATTAGGGTTTGAATGGCAGAAACGTAGCCGGAATGAAACTACCGTAACTTTCGGGTCATACGTCGGAATGGAGATCGGAAGGTAGATCTGGAAAGATGAGTTGAAGAGCTTCATATCTGTATGTAGATCGCCTCCTGGAGCTTTCTGGATCGCCGGCAAAACACTTCACAAGGTTGCTGCTCGCGGATCCGATCTACGCAAATCTGTCTCGGGAAAACGTGTATAACTTACAAACGGTAACTCCGAATGACAAACCGCTTGCGGCTATAGCTAGATCTGAGAGTCAGGAACATGTTCACAAAGTTTCATATCGATCCGATTTGATATGCTCATCCGTTTCTCTTCTACGCCAGAACGGGTCATATCTATCTTCTATGAGGCTGCGGTGGCTTCTCCTTCGAGGTGGCTCAACGGTGGTGGCTCTAGCGGGACTCCGGCAGGGCTTCGCCGCAATAAATCTCTCTGATCTTCACCAAGTAGTGGCTCTCACTTTTATAGAGGTGGAGAGTGAACCATATGTCTAATTGCAAAAAGTCAGAATTACCCTTAATGATCTTCTTGTGTTTGATACATCTGGGCTTCTCTTCTTCTAGATATGGGCCACGAAATTAGGTCAACAAAACCTTATGATCCACTTTAAAATGACCTAAATACCAATTTCTTCTTATGGGTTTTTCCTTAACCCGAAACAGGTCTGACGCTTCGTCTAATGCTCCTTTCGGCCCAACACTTTTTCATTCTTTGGCTCAACTTTTCTGTAGACCAACTTGAGATGAAATAGGCTACGGTCCAAAAGGTTTGAACGCAGAAACTAAGAGCCCGGAACATTGCCTCCTTTGCAAGTTAGGGTTTTCTCCTTCGGAAAGCTAGGGTTAGGGGTTCTTTGGTCGCAAGGTTTAGGGTTAAGGCTTTAGGGTTTTAATCAAAAAAATAGGCCATAAAACTCATTCTTGGGATGTCACAAACTCCCCCACTTGAAATGAATTCGTCCTCGAATTCGGGGTTGCTTCTCCCCCACTTGATTATCGACCATACCTTGGAACGTCCTTCAGAATACCTCTATCTTGACATCCCAATGCTCCCGCTGCGCGACTCTGATCATCTGACCTCCCCCGGTTTCCATTTCGTCTTTTCAATGCTGGAGTCTTGACATCGTGGAAGAAACGCTCGGAAGAGATCTTCAACTTAGAGAACCAAAGAAAGCTGACTTGAGCTAAGGTCGTTGCTGCCCTACATTCTAACCCCCGAAATAAAATAGCAACCAGAAATACTGGAAAAAGAGATAAACTTTCAAAACATTTGAAAACCGATGTAAAACTTTTTTTTTTTTTTGCAAAGTCCCAGAACGCCGCCCGGGTCGAGACCTTTTTGGCTAACCTTACTCTCTGATACCAAATTGAGACACCCTATCCCGGGGAAACCCTAATAAATAAATTGACCTGCACTCCATGCCAAAAGATCTCTTAAACGAAACTTGAAAGGGGAAAGAGGGGTGAGTATTTTGGGAATACTCAGCGAGGGTGTGCTTTTGGGGCACACAAGATTCTTAGATACATCATTTGAATATAGCAATAATGAATATGCAAAATATAAGCAATAGACACGCACAACCTATATGTCTTTAGTAACATTACTACAAGCCATGAAACAATCATTTCTATATGCAAGAATTCACATCACATCAATCATCCTAATAAGTATGCATCACATTCCCGAGGGTCGCAACCCAATGGTACTCAATCTCTTTCACATTCTGGACTCGTCAGCCCCATTTTACATGGGTCCGAAACCTTAAACATTATCATTAACATTCTTATCATTCTAATTCTTTGGTTGCGGCCCAACAAAGAAATATCGCTTCATGGATCACGACCATGACCCCGGCGACAAGAAATCGTGTACTAACACGCCTAGCAAACAGCTACTTCACATAAATATTCATCAATCCTCTTTCACATGCAACAACCAACAATCATATCTAATTCTTTTATTAAACATATACATATTCCTATTTCAACTAACGCATCTTGGGAATCCACATCTAGTCCTCACCTTTGTCTAATAGAACCTGAGAAATGGTGATTGGAGAAGTAAAGGTCAAAGCGGTTGCGGTGGGTAAACTCATCTTCGGGAAACTACGATTGAAAAAGAAGTTTCCATAAATAGACTTTCTAAAAATGGAAATTCTCGGAAAAAGGAAACTTTCCTAAAATGGAATTAGGGTTTGAATGGCAGAAACGTAGCCGGAACGAAACTACCGTAACTTTCGGGTCATACGCCGGAATGGAGATCAGAAGGTAGATCTGGAAAGATGAGTTGAAGAGCTTCATATCTGTATGTAGATCGCCTCCTGGAGCTTTCTGGATCGCCGGCAAATCGCTTCACAAGGTTGCTGCTCGCGGATCCGATCTACGCAAATCTGTCTCGGGAAATCGTGTATAACTTACAAACAGTAACTCCGAATAACAAACCACATCCGGCTATAGCTAGATCTGAGAGACAGGAACATGTTCACCAAGTTTCATATCGATCCGATTCGATTTTCTCATCCGCTTCTCTTCTACGCCAGAACGGGTCAGATCTGCCTTCTAGGAGGCTGTGGTGGCTTCTCCTTCGAGGTGGTTCAACGGTGGTGGCTCCAGCGGGATTCCGGCAGGGCTTCGCCGCAATAAATCTCTCTGATCTTCACCAAGTCGTGGCTCTCACTTTTATAGAGGTGGAAAGTGAACCATATGTCTAATTGCAAAAAGTCGGAATTACCCTTAATGATCTTCTTGGGTTTGATACATCTGGGCTTCTCTTCTTCTAGATATGGGCCACGAAATTAGGTCAACAAAACCTTATGATCCACTATAAAATGGCCTCAATACCAATTTCTTCTTATGGGGTTTTCCTTAACCCGAAACAGGTCTGATGCTTCGTCTAATGCTTCTTTCGGCCCAACACGTTTTCATTCTTTGGCTCAACTTTTCTGTAGACCAACTTGAGATGAAATATGCTACGATCCAAAAGGGTTGAACGCAGAAACTAAGAGCCCGGAACATTGCCTCCTTTGCAAGTTAGGGTTTTCTCCTTCGGAAAGCTAGGGTTAGGGGTTCTTTGGTCGCAAGGTTTAGGGTTAAGGCTTTAGGGTTTTAATCGGAAAAATAGGCCCTAAAACTCATTCTTGGGATGTCACAGAAATGCATGGCTTCACGAACATCGATGACCAATTCGATGCCGATGAGAGGTTATGGGCTCGCTAATCTGACGTAGGTAGGTGTAGACAAGGAGGAGATGCATCAGAGGCTGATGATGCCTGATTATCTCCGTCTCGCGATGCGTGACTGTATCAAACGGAAAGATGCCACTTTGATTCCTGACCATTTGCTCATTCCCGGTGGCTCCGTCGCTGATATGGCTCCTCATGCGCCAATGGTTGTCTTCATCAACCCCAACAGTGATGGAGTCGCCCGAGGACAGAGAACGGCGGCACGACACTGGATGACGAAGACCGGTACACCATATATTACCGTACGTTATCACCATACGTACACCGTATATCACCGTACGTACACTGTATATCACCGTACGTACACTGTATATCACCGTACATACATCGTATATCACCGTACATATACCGTATTAATTTATCGGTGTACGTAGACCATTAAAGGTGTATACTCCCTCTGTTCTATATTAAGTGATATTTAAGGTTCTTATACACCAATTAAATAAATTTGTGTAATACAATTTCTAATCTTTTTTATCATTGATTAATTTTAACATTGATTAATTTTTTAGTTTTTGACTGAAAATTATCTCAATAATATAAGGGCAAAAAGTCGTATTATGTCAATTTTAGCATTGATTTGTGAGAACATCACTTAATGGAAAACAAAAAAAAATCTCTAAAACATCACTTAATATAGAACGGAAGGAGTACTATTAAAGGTGTACGCCAGAAAATTATTGAATACCTAGATTGGTATTTAGAGAATGTGTTCAACTAAAGGTGTACAGTTGAATAATCGAGACGAAAGAAAGAAGAATGAGATGATTCACTGATTGGAAATGATGAGTTGGGAAGAGAAAAATATATAGAGCAATGAGAGAGAAAAAAGGAAGAAGATGGAAACACAAAGAGGAATAAGGCTGATCTTGAGGGTTCTCCACGTTCGGGTTTCGATATGAGAGAATGTTGAAGTTAGCATTGCGGAAGTTGTTGTTGAATGCGTTGTTGAAACAGCTTTGGTAGTAGTTTTGTGCTCCCACATAGTTAACTTCTTCTTCTTGAAAATACGAACAATTGTTGTCGGGTTCGGAGTAAGCATCGTCTTCGCCTCCAACAGTAGCTTCACAAGCATACACTTGGCGATTTTTGTTGTTTAGAAGTCGGTTCAACATGTTCTTTAGCTTGGCTCTCTCCTTGGATTCCGACACATTCGATCTAGTCGATCTATCGTAGTCAGGAGAATTGTTGATATTCGACATAGCAATATTTTCGATGAGAGCTCTTCCTTGGTTGATGGTCTTCATGGAGAAATCTCCATTGCTAGCCGTGTCGAGAGAAATTTGATATTTCGGTAGTAATCCTCGGTAGAAAGTGTTGAGCAAGTTCGTACCGGAGAAACCGTGATGAGGACAATCTCTCTCGTACTCTTTGAAAATTTCTCACGCTTCATGGAAAGACTCCACCGATTGTTGATGAAAACTTTGGATTTTGTTTCTTAGCGAGTTGGATCTCGACTTCGTGTAGAAGTGGTTTAAGAAGGCGGTTTTGCACTCTTCCCAATTAGTAATAGATCCTGCGGGCAAAGATTTCAACCAACGGTAAGCTTTATCGGCTAAAGAAAAAGGAAAAAGCTAAAGAACATGTTGAACCGACTTCTAAACAACAAAAATCGCCAAGTGTATGCTTGTGAAGCTACTGTTGGAGGCGAAGACGATGCTTACTCCGAACCCGACAACAATTGTTCGTATTTTCAAGAAGAAGAAGTTAACTATGTGGGAGCACAAAACTACTACCAAAGCTGTTTCAACAACGCATTCAACAACAACTTCCGCAATGCTAACTTCAACATTCTCTCATATCGAAACCCGAACGTGGAGAACCCTCAAGATCAGCCTTATCCACAACAATCGAAGCCATACCAAAACCGGCTCAAAAAATATACAGAGCAACTAAAGGTTTTTTGTTTTATTCTTTTTATTTATTTAATTGTCAAAATGGCATTGAATTGTTAGATTATGTGAATATAGGGAGGAATCAAGTAGCAGATCGATTATCCAAATCAGCACATGTTTCAGATTTATTATTTTGTAATTTTCATATTCCTCTTAGTTGGATGATTAACTTATTGTATTACTCTTTTACCATATAATCTAATCAGATGTTAAAAGAAAAAACTGAGTTTGAGAGGGCAATGGAGAATTTTCAAGTCAAAAACTATCCAAATAACAAATGGTGTTCAAAACACACCCATTTGGCAAATTAAAAACTTGAAACTACTCAATTTCCCAATTTTCTCTAATTGTTATCATGTTAATTATGTTTGAGAAATACAAATTATTTTTTTATTAAAATGATATACATAAATTAAAGAACATAAATTCATGATTTTAATTTTAATTTTCATATTTTGTATGATAAAATAACTAGGTTAACAGGATAAACATAAACTTACTCCAATATAATAATTGGGTTAACACGATAATTGTGTTAATTTTCTATATTTTTATGATAACATGGTAACTAAGATTGAAAAAATATTTTTATACTTGTTTTACGAAATCCAGAATACATATTCTAGATCCACAATTTTGGTAGATTATGTGTTTTGCTATTTTGTCTATAATCTACCAAATCTATAATATATATTTACCATTTGCTCTATGTTCTACGTAACGTAGAATATATATTCTACAATTTGTTCTATGTTCTACCTAACGTAGAATATATATTCTACCATTTGCTGTATATTCTACCAAACCTAGAATATATATTCTACCATTTGTTGTATATTCTACCAAACCTAGGATATATATTCTACCACTTTCTCTATTTTCTACCAAACCTAGAATATATTTTCTACCATTTTTTCTATGTTCAACGTAATGTTAGAATACATATTCTAACTCTTTCTCTATATTTTACAATCAGTACAATATAAATTCCATTATTTCATTGTTCTACGGATTGTAGAATTTTTATTCTGCAAAATTAGTTAAGAATATCTGAAAAAATCTAGGATATATCTAGGTTAATTACCAAAACTTAAGAAGAAGCAAGTGGGCGAGTGGTTGCCACACCTCTACTGTCATCTTACTGGGGTCGAGTTCGACACCAATTGTCCTCTATGTATGGGGTATTTGGCTATTGAGTCGATCTGTTGTGGCCCAAAATGATGAAAAAACCAAAACTTAAAATCTAAGAAAATATTTGTTTTTACGTTTTTATCTCTTTCTTCACTGTTTCTCACGTGAATTGCATAACGAAAGACCGTCACCGAGTCAAGTCAAACCCAGCGACTGACCAACCACCAGACTCATCGTGTACACCCCGCGAAACGAGAGAGAAATAAGAGAGAAGAAATAATTCAGATTCTGATTGCTCAGCCAGTAACAACCATGAAAAATAAGAGAGAGAGATGAGGAGATATTTATTTATGAGCGAGAGATTAGAAGAGTTTTGGGTTACTTACTTCCGATTCAACTCAATAAAACAAGGTCCACACTATTTCATACAAAAACAAAACTATACTCGGAAACACGAGTACAAGACAACAAGGATTTTTAGTAATTTGACACACATTTTAGAACAAGATTTGTGGGATTGAGAACCAGCCATGGCCTCAAAGTTTTCTTTTCTTTTTCTTGTGTGAATGTAATTAGCCAAACAATATCCACCAAGGATCAGAGTAACAACTGTTGGAACAATTTTTTAAAGTTTGTGGGCTTTATTAAAAATGTGTAAGTATGAATTGAAATGGGTCATTGGGTTCATGACTAAACTTGTCAACCAAGGCTAAACTTGGTGATCAACGCTAAGCTTGATAAGCAAGGCTACACTACAAAAAAACACCCTTTTTGCAACGAACGATATCGTTGTAAAATCTTTGCAAAAGAGGGTTTGAATCGAATTTGCGACGAAAAAGAAATCGTCGTTAACTGATCGTCGCAAACCACAAATCGTCGTAAATTCGTCGGGAAAGTACGAGGGACAAAAATTCGTCGGTAAATTTTCGTAGTAAAATCGTCGTAAATATTAAATTGAAATTACGACGAATATAAATACGTCGTAAAAACGATGGAAATTCGAAGGAAAATATTTCATTGTTAATTCGATAGCAAAAAATTGTCGTCGTTAATTCGTTGCTAATTAATCGTCATAAAATCGTTGCTAAATAATCGTCGCAACATCGTTGCTAATAAATCGTCGTACAATCGTTGTAAATTAGCCACGATTTTATGACGATTAATTAGCAACGAATCAACGAGTACTAATAACTATATCGTAATCGTCGAGATTTAGAATTCGAATTCGAAATCCTAAATCTAAATAACTATATCGTAATCGTCGAGATTCACATCGTCTTCGGGACGTCTCGACGAACCGGATGTGCCTGCCGCTGCCTTTGCCGCTGCCGCTGCCTCTGCCTCTGCTCGGAGTCTTCGCTTTTCCCGTAGCATGCACTGCATTGTCGGGTTCCCTGTTGCCAAGATGTCGAAGAGTTCGTCATTCTGCGTAGCATCCAGTTCAACCCACTGCTGAAGACTCGCAATCTTCGCCTGATATGCCGTAGACCGAATAACCTCGGTCTCAACCCGCTCCTGAAGACTCGTAATCGTGGCACGTAACACGACTGGATCATCTTCTGGCGATCGTCGTCGCGGAGCATATGAAGAAGCAGCCGAGACATCTCGAATAGATCCCATCCCGACAACTTTCCCCTTTCTCTTAGGGGCAATCTATATCTAAATTTACAATTAGAAATTTTTAAAAAATCAAAAACTAAAAATTAATAAGTACTAACTATTCTATATACCTGCTCGAAGATCCGGTCAATATCGGGTGTGGTCAACCCTCCAG
This sequence comes from Eutrema japonicum, assembly GCA_030161315.1. Taxonomy (NCBI): domain Eukaryota; kingdom Viridiplantae; phylum Streptophyta; class Magnoliopsida; order Brassicales; family Brassicaceae; genus Eutrema; species Eutrema japonicum. The sequence goes on from BSQW01000001.1 coordinate 38,883,375, forward strand.
ATATGACCGACGAACCACATGGAGATAGCTGTTGAGAGAGCTGTGTCTCTCGTTCGGTGACCTTGGAAGTCACCTCATTAAAGATGTGCTCGGCAGTCTCGGAAACAAAGGAACCATCCTTCTTTCGGTGCGTCCGCTCAAAAACCTTGGTCATCGGAGGGAGTACACCTCCGTCTTCGGCGGCCTAAAGAAAAAAAATATGTTATTGACGAAGTAAATTAAATAAATAAATTAATTTAAATAAATTTAATTACCATCTGTAGACGAACACCCGCAAAAGGTGTTTGCCCAGCTGTATGAGGCAAAGCCTTGAGTTTTCCGTCCGAACCAACGGTGTTGTGGGAAGCCGAACACTTCTCAACAGTTATGATGGACTTCGGATCCATCCAATACCGCACCAAGCCGTCCCAAACGGCTTTATCAATGTGCAGGGGCTTTGCTAAATCGCCAGAAATCTTCCATGCTTTCTTCCATTCACCAACCACGCCTTGGATACGAAACTTTACCCTCTCGAGAAACAAAGTTTCAACCTCGCCATGAATCGAAAGATCCCAGTTATATTTTTTTCTGCATGAGAAACAAAAATAATTACATATTTTATAAAATTAAATTAAATATATATATTTAAATATAATTAAAATAATTATGGGAGAAAAAAATATTTTTTCATATGTACCGCAAACATCTTGAACCATGTCTCCTTGACGTGTGGCGGGAGCTGGGTAAAATTGGTGTGAGGCTCGATAAAATAGGACTTGATGATTTCAGAAACGGTGCGTCCAACTTTGGATTCAACTCCAAACTTGAAACAAAAAATTGTAAAATTATGAATTGTTAGAAATAAATATAAATATATAATAATAAATGTAAAAAAAATAAATATATATATTACCATTCCGACTGGTCAGTATGATCCAGATCTAATCTCGTAAGCCTATGACGGCCCAGCTGTGCAAGTAAATCAAGAACCGTCACGTGTGCATATGGGGCCGGGGCACGGCCTCCAGGTTGCGGAATCTGAGGTGGTTGTGGCGGCGGAGCACTATGTGTTTGCGTCGACGGGACGAAATCCGTCTCTGTAGCCTCAGAAGACACGGGCAACCCGGTACCCGAAGCATCACCAATCTCTCTAAAAAACTGAGCGTAATGTGAACGACGCTGGCCCATCTGCATAAAAATGAAAAACAATTACTATCTATAAACATCCGGGCAGTCTGCTATTTTTCCTAATTTGATTCCGTTTCTACCCACCTAAATTGTTCCATTCCTATCTATACTAACTAATTAAAAACATTAAAAAAAATTTACCTTTTTTCGCAAGGAAGTCCAGAGGAATGGTCGAGCAAGAGCAAGATAGAAATTTGAAAGTGAATGAAGAAATTCTGAGCGTGTAATATATAGAATTAGTTGTCGTCGCTAAATCGAGGCAATCAAACCGTGGCTAATTCGTCGCTAACTTTGCAATGATTTTGTGACGATTCATTGACCCACACGCGAGAGTTTAATTGACCGACACGCGGTAAATTAAATTCATAATTTATGATGATTCGTCGCCAAATTATCGCAAATGTTGCAAAGAATTAATGAGGAAATTTGTAAAATATGTTTTAGGGTTTATGGTATAGGTACAAAACTGTAACGTCGATTGCAACATTCCAGAAACAACTTTACATGTTTACCGTAAATCCAAAATCATGAAATTATCAATGAGTTCATCGAGATTGAAAAATAAGTAAAACAGAGAGTTTGCGTACATGTTACATTATTAATACAATGATTCAGTTTGTGCATATTACTGTGATTGACCGAGTTTCCATTTTTGAACAATTCTCTAAAGTCACGATCAATTTCATTGAAAGATACATAATACAATGAGATGGTAATAGGTTAATTATGGTTTAGGGTTTAGGGCAAATGGTTTAGGGTTTAGGGTTTATGGACGAATCGTGGCTAAATCGTCGCAAATTTGCATCGATTTTGTGACATTCATATTTTGCGACGATTTAGCCACGATTAGCCATAATTCGTTGCCAAATCGTCGCAAATGTTGCAACGAATTAGTGAGGAAATTTGTAAAATATGTTTTAGGGTTTAGGGTATAGGTACAAAACTGTAACGTCGATTGCAACATTCTAGAAACAACTTTACATGTTTACCGTAAATCCAAAATCATGAAATTATCAATAAGTTCATCGAGATTGAAAAATAAGTAAAACAGAGAGTTTGCGTACATGTTACATTATTAATACAATGATTCAGTTTGTGGATATTACTGTGATTGACCGAGTTTTCATTTTCGAATAATTCTCTAAAGTCACGATCAATTTCATTGAAAGATGCATAATACAATGAGATGGTAATAGGTTAATTAGGGTTTAGGGTTTAGGGCAAAGGGTTTAGGGTTTAGGGTTTATGGACGAATCGTGGCTAAATCGTCGCAAATTTGCATCGATTTTGTGACATTCATATTTTGCGATGATTTAGCCACGATTAGCCATAATTCGTTGCCAAATCGTCGCAAATGTTGCAACGAATTAGTGAGAAAATTTGTAAAATATGTTTTAGGGTTTAGGGTATAGGTACAAAACTGTAACGTCGATTGCAATATTCCAGAAACAAGTTTACATGTTTACCGTGAATCCAAAATCATGAAATTATCAATAAGTTCATCGAGATTGAAAAATAAGTAAAACAGAGAGTTTGCGTACATGTTACATTATTAATACAATGATTCAGTTTGTGGATATTACTGTGATTGATCGAGTTTTCATTTTCGAATAATTCTCTAAAGTCACGATCAATTTCATTGAAAGATGCATAATACAACGAGATGGTAATAGGTTAATTAGGGTTTAGGGTTTAGGGCAAAGGGTTTAGGGTTTAGGGTTTATGGACGAATCGTGGCTAAATCGTCGCAAATTTGCATCAATTTTGTGACATTCATATTTTGCGACGATTTAGCCACGATTACTCATAATTCGTTGCTAAATCGTCGCAAATGTTGAACGATTTTGTGACAATCACAATTAGCGACGATTTAGCGATGATTCCTTTGAAATCCCCTAAACCCCAAACTAAATCCCATTTCCGATCACCACTCATTTCCCACCGTTGTTGGGGCAATTAATAAATTACAAGACACATAGACACATATGTCTCGTGATTTATTAATCGCCGCACCTACGGCGGGAAATGAGTGGAGATCGGAGATGGAATTTAGTTTGGGGTTTAGGGTATTTCATAGAAATCATATCACTTAAATTTCACAATAATTACTCGATCATAATATTATATTAATACATTAAATTCACAATAATTACTAGCTAGCGCGGTCACTCTGATTCATTTTCGGACGAAGAGTAGTACACATCCGTTTCTTGATCATATGGTTCATCACTTTCTTCGAACTCATCTTCCTCATCTTCTTCCTCTGTATCGTCTGGGAGATATTCAACTTGCCTATTTTGAGGATCTATCATAAGGATGTCTTCATTGCTCTCATTTAGTTCTGGCATATCAGAGCTATTGATTGGCAAACCAAACTGACTTCACTCTTCCACATAATCGAACGATTGAAGAAAAGATATCTGGGACACCTTCATTAGCATATGTTCGGCCTACACCTCCATAATCATATCGCCGTGCTGCCCTTTTCCGTGTGCGAACCTTCGAGCCAAAATAGTACCCCGTGAAGTGAGAAGTTTCTTCTGTTAAACTTCCTGCTACTATTGAGCCTTCAACTTTGGCTAGATTTTTAGCCTTCCGCTTCAAATGTCCCATGAATCGCTCGAATGGGTACATCCATCGATACTGCACAGGTCCTCCAAGTTCTGCTTCGTGAGGGAGATGAATAGGTAGATATTCCATAACATCAAAAAAGGCTGGGAGAAATATTTTCTCCATGTTGCACAACAAAATAGGAATACTAGCATCAAGTTGTGCAATAACATCTTCTGACAAAGTACGGGTACAAAGATCCCGAAAAAACGCTCCAATGCCTACAATAACAATCACATGATATATAAGGTAATAATGTTAATTTTCCATTTCATATATATATATATATATATATATATATATTAATTATATAAAATCTTAAATTCGCAATTAATATGTGATTAGTTTAAATTTATATACCTGCAATTGCTTCGTGTACATTTCCTGGTAGAAGTTCAGCAAATGCAAAAGGAAGTAGTCGTTGCATAAAGACGTGACAGTCATGAATCTTCATCCCGGAAAACTTTTGGCCATTCTCAACACATTTAGCTAAATTAGATACGTACCCGTCCGGGAACTTCACATCAGATGTCGCCCATTTGAACAAAGCTGACTTTTCTTCCGCACCCACTCGAAATATTGGGACAGGTGATTTCCCATTGCTTGTAATATGTAACTCATTCCGACAACAAAGATCAGGCAAGTCTAACCTTGACTTACCGCTGTCTTTAGTCCTTCCACGCACGTTTAACAATGTATGCATGATGTTATCAAAAACGTTTTTCTCAATGTGCATGACATCCAAATTGTGTCTAAGCAAATGATCCTTCCAATACGGAAGCTTCCAGAATATGCTTTTCTTATGCCAATTGTGATGCTCCCCATATCCATCCGGCATATTAGCTGGAGTGTGCCAATTTCCACCACGATTGACTGTTTCCAATGCACCATAATGATCAATTTCTGCTTCTAGATCTTTCCCGGAAATATAAACAGGAGGAGGAACACGAACAGTTTTGTTCTTTCTAAACAACCGCTTATTTCTTCGATATGCATGATGAATCGGTAGAAATCGGCGGTGACAATCAAACCAACTTGTTTTCCGACCATGTTTCAATTGAAACGCATCTGTCCGATTGAGACAATATGGACAAAACAATCGCCCATGCGTAGTCCAACCTGATAACATCCCGTAAGCAGGGAAGTCGCTTATTGTCCACATAAGCACCACACGCATTGTAAAATTTTGTTTCCTTGCAAAATCATATGTCCGAACCCCGGTATACCACAACTGCTCCAATTCATGTATCAGAGGCTGCAAAAACATATCAAGGGAACGCTTCGGATGCTTCGGACCTGGTACTAAAATACTCATGAATAAAAATTCCCTTTGCATGCACATATCTGGAGGAAGGTTGTAAGACGTTAGGATTACTGGCCATAAAGAATATTGCCTACAAGACATACCAAATAGACTAAATCATTCTGTGCAAAGACCAAGATACACATTACGTTTCTCTCTAGCAAAGTCTGGATGTACCGTCTTAAAGTGTTTCCACGCTTTTGCATCTGAAGGATGAGTAACCTCCTCATCTGTTTGCAAATGATATGCATGCCATCTCATCGATGCAGCTGTCCTCTCAGACTGATACATTCTTTTTAATCTATCAGTTATAGGAAGGTACCACATCCGCTGGAACGGTACCTTACTCCGACCAGTACCTTGCGGCTTATATCTTGGCTTATGGCAAAATCGACATTCCAGAAACTTATCATCACCTTTCCAAAAAAGCATGCAATTGTCAACACAGACATCTATCATCTCAGAAGGCAACCCAAGACTATAAACCAGCTTCTGTATCTCATAGTAAGTTTCAGCAGCTAAATTGTCCTATGGCAAATACTCTTTAATCAAATTATCCCAATCATCCATGCAAACCTCAGCTAAGTTATGATCAGTTTTAATAGTCATCATCCTAGCCGCCAACGACAATTTAGAATGTCTTTCTCTACATCCATCGTAGAGTGGCTGATTTGCAGCATCTAGCATATCATAAAAAAAATTGCATCTAGATTGGGTTCCTCATCATGATGATCATGTGCAAATTTACTTACGGTTTCATGAAATGCATTCGTAACCATGTCATGAATCCTATCATTATCTTCACAATGCTGCTCCGCATGATCATCAAATTGATTAAAATTATTTGACTCATCAAAATTCGATGCTTGATAATTGCTACTACTACTAGCTGTATTTCTCCCATGACCCTCTCCATGATAATACCATATATAGTAATGCGGCATAAACCCTCTATTTAATATATGCGACCACACCTTCGAGATAATGATAAATTTCCTATTCAAGCATCTGACATAAGGACAGTACATCTTACCACTGATAATCGTATTATGTATACTTCCTGCCTGATGCATGAATCCCTCCACCCCATCACTGAACTCCTTTGTTAGCGATCCCTCTGAATCAAGACGATTATACATCCATCTTCTAATTTCGTATATTGACATTTTTTGTTGGTCAGAAAGAAGTAAATGTTTTTGAATATAAATTTTTTATTATGAAGTTGGCCACTATATATAGATTTTTATTTTCATTACCATCGAATTACCTACGATTTTACATCGATTTCACATTGATTTTTCAACGAATCTAAAAATGTTTACATCGACTTTACAACGACATTAAACATGTTTACCTAACCGAACACCGTGAACTTAAAACGTGCTCACCTAACTGATTAATCGTTGGGAAATCGATGTAAAGTTCAACTTATAATAATCATTGCTAATTCGTTGGTAATTTTACGACGATATTACAACGTTTTATATAAACCTCTGTAAATCGTCGCTAAGTTACAACGATTTTATGACGATTTTGATAATCGTCGTAACGTCGTCGGTAATCGTTGTAAAATCGTCCCTAATTAGCGACGATTGTACAACGAAAATTTTCGTCCCAATTTTGCGACGATTTTACGTCGTCTTTAAGAATAGTCGTAAAGTCGTCGTAAAAACGATTGCAATTTGCAACGAAATAAAATCGTCGCAAAAATTCGTTGCAAAATGCATGTTTTCTTGTAGTGCTAAACTTGCCAAACAAGGTTAAGCTTGCTAAGCAAGTTGTGGAATTAAACCTCCTCTCTTTTCTTATATATAGGATCGCCTCTCTTGAGAGAAAAGCATCCGATTACACACAGAAAACACACTTGCAAAAGAAAAAGTTTCTTCAATTCTATACTGCTAAGAGTAAGTATTTTATTTCGAGAGTATCGTAGTATTAAGTTCGACAGATCCGTTATCGAGTGTTCGTGATAACGGTTTCAGTGGTTGTATCCTTGGACTCATGAATCGAATATTATACCGTCGCACTACAGGAGATTCTTTGAGTTAAGGAAAGAGAGTTCTCTCGCCTTCATTGTTTCGTTTAATTTCGTCGTTTTTATATCGTTTCTAAACTCGCCTTTCCTTAACGTATTTATATATTCGTGATTAAATCGCTATCCTGTTACTATGCGAATTTTTGGTCATACAATCTTAACTTAAAGAAATCCGTTTTCTGTTTTATAAACATCAAGCGGATTTTAATAACGAGTAAATAAACGTTTTAAAACGATTTTTTAAAATGATTCTTCTACTGCTTAGGATACTCAAACGTTATCAAACGCTAATATAGCGACTCTCAAACGTGTAGTAGAAGCAATTTTTAAATAACGATTATATAAAAAGACGTTCTACACCTTGTGACACTCAAAAGTTATCAAACGCTAATCTAGCGACTCTCAAACGTGTAGTGGAAGCGGTTTTACTTAAAACGTCTTTAGGTCATTGGGTTTGCGAACGCTGTAAGACGTTTCGACAATCGCCAATTGTTTAACGTGTGCGAACGCTTAAACTAACAAATCGTGTTCTCCGAAACGATTATCTAACGTGTTTCCTTAAACGCTTTGACGAACGCTCTGCGGAGGTTCGATTCAGAATGCGCTTTTAGCGGTTCTAATTAGTTCGATAGCGGTGTCTAAATTACGATTTTATTTCGTATCGAAACTCTTGTGATTTATTTATTTTTCTAATTAAATCAGAGGTTGTGTTTATTTTGTCTTCGCGGAATGACAAGCAATACCGAGAACAGCACCAAAGAGATTCTCTGTGTAAATGATTGATTCTAAATCGCCTGATAGACCCGTTGTACGATATTTACAGTACGGTCAACACTTCAAAGGAACTTTGGGTTGCCTTAGAGAAGAAGTATAAGTATAAAGACGCAGGCTATAAGAAATTTGCAATTGCAAAATTTATAGACTTTGAAATGGTGGATTCAAAACCCATCATGGAACAAGTGGAAGCACTGCAATTGCTAACGCATGAAATAGTGGATGAAGGCATGTTTATCAATGATAGTTTCACAATGAACTGCTTTATTGAGAAGCTTCCCCCAAGTTGGGTGGACTTCAAAAACTATCTCAAGCACAATCGAAATGCAATTTCCCTTGAGGACTTGATAGTCAGGCTGCAGATCGAGTCTCGAAATCGCAAGGCAGAAGGTGTTCAGTGTGAGCACACTGTTAATGTTGTTGTTCACAAGGACAATGGGAGAAGGAAAAATTCTTTGAAAGCCTCTATTAGCTTTATGAAGCGAAATGGTGCAATGAAGTTCTTGGGAAAGTGTCACATGTGTGACAAGGTTAGTCATAAAGCTAGCGCAAGTCGTAGCAAGATTAATTGACAATCGCAAAGAGAAAGAGAAGGCTATGGCCATCCTGACTCAAGATGACATGTGCGCTATGGTTACAGAGGTCAACACGGTTGAGGACAACCCGAATGATTGGTGGTATGACACAGGTGCCACCACTCACATATGCATTGATTGATAGAGGCATGTTTAGCACTTATCAAAAATGCAAGAGTGAGGAGAGGCTGTTAATGGGTAACATGGGCTCGTCCAAGATCGAAGGTTGTGGCCAAGTGAAGCTAAAGATGGACCACACTGAGACATTGGGATATCCCAAACCAATCTGACTAAAATTGACATGCGTAGTATAGTTTCTAAAGTCAATATGGTTGGGAATAACAAAATTGAATGGTGGCATTACGCTGTTACCACAATGATATTTATTGTGATAGATGTGTGTACTTGCAGAGAAGCAAGAATATGATTTTGAAAACTTCAAAGCATACAAGATGGAATTTTAAAACCTACTTGAGAAAATTATGTAAATAGTTATACGTGATAAAGGTGGCGAGTTTGATGATAATGAAATGCGTTCTTTAGAGAACATGGCATTATTCGTCGAAAAAACTGCTCTTTATTCACTTGAATCTAATGGAGTTGCGGAACAAAAATTGTGAACTCTTAGTGAGATGATGAATGCAAAGATGCATGCTTCTGAGTTATCTCAAGAAATGTGGGGGGAAGCTTTGCTTACCACATAAAGTTATTGGTAAAACACCATATGAACTTTGGAAAAGAGTATTGTACCTTCCTACAAATACATGAAAGTGTGGGGGTGTCTGGAAAAAGTTGCAGTGCCACCTCCTAAAAAGGTCACAATTGGACCTAAGACGGTGGATTGTATTTTCATCGGATATGCACACAATAGTAGTGCTTATCGGTTTCTGGTTCATAAATCAGATGTACCAGATATCAATGTTAATACAACCATGAAATCAAGGAATGTTTTTTCTTTGAGCACGTGTTTCCGTGTAAGGATAAAAATCTGAAACGAACTCGTGAAGAAAGAGATGCAATTACCTCTGTAAATGAGGCGAGCACTTCTGGTACATTTTTAGATGATGCATAAGAGGTTGAAGATGAACCTAGACGTAGCAAAAGATCTCGTAAGGAAAAATCTTATGGTAAAGATTTCTTAATGGTCTTTCTTTTAGAGAATGAACCGAGAATTTTCACTTAAGTCATATGTACACCAGACGCTCCTTTTTAGAAGGAATCCGTTAATAGTGAGATCGAATCCATTATGCAAAATAATACATATGAGATAACCGATCTACCACAAGGGTTCAAAGCCCTATGGTGTAAAATGGATTTTCAAAACAAAGTTGAAAACCGATGGCTCAATCGATAAGTATAAGGCCAGACTTGTGGTGCAAGGATTTCGTCAAAAAGAAGGCCTGGATTTCTTTGAAATCTATTATCCGGTAACGAGAATAACTTCAATTCGAATGTTGATCAAAATTGCAACATTAAGAGACCTAGAAATCCATGAAATGGATGTGAAAACTGCCTTTCTAAATGGTGATTTAGAAGATGAGATTTATATGAAATAACCCGAAGGGTTTATTATCCCAATACAAGAACACAAAGTCTGTCGACTTGTGAAGTCATTGTATGGACCTAAACAAGCTCCAAAACAAAGGCATGAAAAATTTGACAACATAATGATGTCAAATGGTTTCAGCATTAATGAATGTGATAAGTGCATATACATCAAAAGTACTCCGCACGGATACGTTTTGCTCTGTTTGTACGCTGATGACATGTTCATTATTGGTAGCAATAAAAATATGATCAGTCAAACTAAGAACATGCTAAGTAGCAAGTTTGATATGAAAGACATGGGATTAGCGGATGTCATTCAAAGGATTAAGATCACTAGAACTTCCGAAGGAATAATCTTGTCTCAAGCTCATTATACTGAAAAGATACTTGATAGATTCAAAATCTACTTAAGTGGGATTGCAAAAACTCCGATAGACCCTAGTCTTCACCTGACGAAAAATTCGGGTGAAGCAGTGTCACAAGTGGAGTATGCACGTGTAATCGGAAGTCTGATGTACTTAATGAATTGTACTAGACCCGATTTAGCGCACACAATTAATGTACTGAGTCGCTACACTAGTAATCCAAGACATAAACACTGGAAAGCCATAACAAGAGTATTGGACTATGTACGTCATACTAAAAGTTATGGGTTGCACTATGGTAAAGAACCAGCAGTTTTGGAAGGATACAGTGACACCAACTGGATTTCCGACTCCGAAAACTCAAAATCCACGAGTGGATATGTCTTTACTTTTACTGGTGCAGCAGTGTCTTGGAAATCTTCCAAACAAACTCTGTTCGCCATATTGACTATGGAATCTGAGTTCATAGCTTTAGATAAAGCTGCAGAGGAAGCAGAATGGCTTCGGAACTTTCTAGAAGATATCCCGATGTAGGAAAAACCAGTGCCAACTTTGTGTGTACACTGCGCTAGCCAGTCGGCTATCTCTCGGGCACTGAGGTAAATCTCTTTATATAAGAAGACGACATAATACCATTAGACAATTGATCTCAACTGACGTACTTACGATAGATTACATCTAGTCGACTGATAACTTAGCGGATCCGTTCATCAAAAGTTTTCCGCGAGATCAAATTCTGAAATCATCAAAAGGAATGGGTTTAAAGCCTATAGACAAAGATGACGTTTGACGGACACCCCACCTATGTGACTGGAGATCCCAAGATCTAGGTTCAAAGGGAAAAATAAGTTGAACAGATTCAAAATTGAGCACTGTGAGACAATGTCTCTGCCCAATTCCTAGGATGATAAAACAGTGCTACATGTGAATATTGAGGATAAGCGTTGGCTTTTAATGATTCTATAGCTTTACATTAGTGGAGTATGACATGATACTTCTTAAAGAAAGCTGATGGCAGATCACCTTGTGAGTGTGAAATGAGGGCCGTTTCTAGGAGAATGAAAGAGAGGCTACATTCTCCAAGTTCACTCACGAAAAACCAGGAATGTTCAAGGCCAAAATGAACACAATAGAAAACTAAGTTCTACGAGAAATGAAGCTGGGTTATAGCTGTTGTCTCGGTTTACATCAAAATCTGGGTGGTTCAAGACATCATGTTCACCTCCTGGCCAAGTAAACCCGAAAATTATTAACAATGAGTGGTTCAAAGCTGAAAAATGCTACCTTCTCACACACAGTGAATTTTTGTTTATACTTTCGAAAAGTCTGTCTAGTCTAGTGAGTCAATTCTAGTCTAGTCAAGTATGTCTAGTAAAGTACAGTCAAGTATGTTCAGTCGTCATATGTTTAGAGTTATTTATATTCATGTGGGAGATTGTTGGAACAATTTTTTAAAGCTTGTGGGCTTTATTAAAAATGTGTAAGTGTGAATTGAAATGAGCCATTGGGCTCATGACTAAACTTGTCAACCAAGGCTAAACTTGGTGATCAACGCTAAGCTTGATAAGCAAGGCTAAACTTGCCAAACAAGGCTAAGCTTGCTAAGCAATGTGCTTGCTAAGCAAGTTGTGGAATTAAACCTCCTCTCTTCTCCTATATATAGGATCGGATCTCTTGAGAGAAATGCATCCGATTACACACAGAAAACACACTTGCAAAAGAAAAAGTTCTTTCAATTCTCTACTGCTAAGAGTAAGTCTTTTATTTCGAGAGTATCGTAGTATTAAGTTCGACAGATCCGTTATCGAGTGTTTGGGATAACGGTTTTAATGGTTGTATCCTGGGACTCATGAATCGAATATTATACCGTCGAACTACAGGAGATTCTTTGAGTTAAGGAAAGAGAGTTCTCTCGCCTCCATCGTTTCGTTTAATTTCGTCATTTTTATATCGTTTTTAAACTCGTCTTTCCTTAACGTATTTATATATTCGTGATTAAATCGCTATCTTGTTACTGTGCGAATTTTTGGTCCTACAACAACACAGTCCAGTAATCTGACTACTACTACTCTCCATAGTTCCAACTTGTTTTATATGTACACTATATATGCATGTGAATGTGATAACAACTAGGTTTCTCGTCTCAAATATTTAGAGCGGTGATTTAAATTCCCTCTTCTAGTAAAATGAATTCGTTCTTCTGCAAAAAAAAAAAAAAAAACAACCAGTTTTAGATTTCATGGGTGCAGGGAAACAAATAAAGCATAGTGGACAATCTTGATTATTCATATTTTGTTACCATGGTGTTGCTCAGTTTTATCCCTCATCATCATAATCTCCGTTATTACTTGTGAAGAACAGTGTTAAGTAGTTCCTGTCTAGTTATGTAAATGTTCACCACCTCAAAGCACTGGCAAAAAGAAAAAAAGAAGAAGAAGCATATTAACCATGTCGTTTTCTGCATGGAGAAATCAAGATTAACTTTACATTGAGGAGAAAAATATGACATCTTTTAGAACATGACGTCTATGTAAATGACCAAATCGACTTACATCACCAAGGGATGATGTATCATGGCTATCGCCTACAACCTCTAGGGCTTCAAGCATTGTACCAGTGGATCCTCCAATTAGCAACACCTAAAATCAGTTCCAGTAGCATCAAGGATCACATAAAACGCAAAATCATTTGGCTCAGCTATCAGCAACAGAAACCCTTTGATTGTTAGATCCTAAACAAGGATAGCTTACCGTCAGAACAACAATGGCTGTCGTTACTGTGAAGATAGTTTGACCATGTCCTTCTGGAAGATCGTGAACAGATTACAGAGCAAGAGCAAAAGCCATAGGGCCTCGAAGTCCTACGAATCCACATGTCTTGTTACTTCTTTCCGAGGAATCGGAAACAATAGCTTCCTATGGAAACAAAGAACAGTATCTTACCACTGTACCAAAGTGCTTTTTGATGCTTCGTTGGTATTTTCCTATGAGCAGGTCGTGCCATGCATGTTGACCAAATATTAGCTGCCATGCGTAAGACAAAATATGCCAAAGCGTAACACTATCAGACACCCCAAAAAAAAACACATAAATTGCAATCTGGAGAATGTAACTATTAAGACACACAAGCATGATGTGGAAAGATCCTGAAGTGAAACAAAAAAGCATACCTCGCAATTACTATAAACAACTGAGTTTTGACACAAAGGATAACAAAAAGTTAAGGAACTATAGCAGTTTAATGCTTCATGACCTGAAAGGCAAAGGTAGTTTCCATTATACTACTTTACTTTTGGCTGAGAATCATAAAACACAGAGTTCATGTAATCGAATGAAAACTCACAATCCCAGTAAAATGAGGAGCGAGAGAATCAAATTAAAATATTTCAATGCTGACAATTAGACCATCAGCATCCGAGACTTATGTCTTCCGGAAGACACAAGTCTTCCCAAAAAGTTGATGACGTGTCGCGACAACAAAAATTAATTTAAAAAAAAAAAAAAAAAAGAGGAAGACACGTTTTGTGTCTATGCAATGTGGATGGTCTTAGAACCCGAAATTAAAAAAGTATTAGATACAGAACTATGGTCACTCACTTGTCAACATCCAGCCCTGCATACTTGAAGAGGTGCTTTGCATTAAGGCTAAACAACTCATTTATGAGTATGCAATGAAGTAAAAATGTTTCATAAGAAATTAAAACCTAAAAAAGGATATGAGAGCAAAAGTAAATTGTTAATATACTCAACAACCCCAAAGCACTAGAAATTCGCAGGAAGAGAAGCCTTACACTGGATTGAAAAACACGATGAGGAGGAACAAAGGAGGAAGAAGGAAGGAGGAGGTCGGGGGAGGAGAATTTTTTTGTTTTGGTCGGCTAAAACTGGTATGGGCGGAGGAAAAAAAACCCTAGAAGGCGACCGCCGCCAAGCTTAGCTGCGCAAGGATGGGTCGGCACCACCGCTGCGTCGCCTCCCAGGCCTCCTCCTGAGCTTCGTCCATTCCTCCTGGGTTCCCGCCAGACCTCCGCCGCCGCCGTTGAAGCCTTCTCGCCCTTGTGTCTCAAGCTCCAGTACGAAGACCAAGACGGCGGCTCTAGTCCAGATCTGATTCAATGGACTTCTGCCTCCGCCTGCTTTCCGCCGCTTCCCCCTCCTGAGCACCACCTGAAGCATCGTCTCAGAGATTTAGCGAAGGACTCCTCTTACCGCTGGGTGAAGCCCCTTTTTTCCCTTCTGTCGGTGATGGTTCCACGATCGCCGGCGGAATCTATCTGCTCTCTGACGACGAACCGCTCTAGCTCTGATGGAATCTTCTAGCCCAGTGCTAAGACCTTTGTTTTTTGTTCTTTTATTGGAAATTTTGAAGCGTTGCTGGTCTGGCTGCTATTGTCTCTAGGATTTTCACAAAGCAAGGGACTTCTCTTCTTTTCTCTGTTGCGATTGATGCTAGGTGTGAGGTTTCTAATGCTCTGTTTTTTCGTCTGATTATGCTCTGTTTTATTGCTATTTCTAGCTTTTGCTACGGTTTGGATTTCTTGTCTTACTCTACCGATTTTGCTACGGTATTGGATCTGCGATATATTTGTGTGTGTTGCGAATCTGTTGCATGGTGGCTTTGGGGTTTGGCTCGTGTGAATCTCTTATCCACAAATTCAATTTGAACAATGAATAACCTTGTTGATCCCAAAGAGACAGCGTTTTCACAACTCCCTCGTATTGAGGTGTATTTTTCTGCCTTAGTAAGAATATATGAGTACAATCGCCTGGAATTGTCAAGGGGCAGGAGTTTACTTGACGAAATAGCATTTGCGGGAATTGCATCGCTGTTTTTCTCCGGATTTTCTCTTTCTTTTAGAAACAAAAAAAAAATCATTTTCTTTTATGCAAGACTGTCAGGTTGATTTTGGTTATAATAAATTGTTCACCGTGGAACCGGAATGTAGAAGCGGTGGATTGGCACTTTTTATTTGGATTCTTTTGAGGTTACAATTTTGTTTTCAAATAATCGACATCGAGGCTACGGTCGATGGAAAAAAGGTGTTTATGACCTTTGTGTATGGTGATCCGGTCGTTAAGTGCCGTGAAAATGTATGGGAACGTTTAACTAGAATGAGCCTTTTGAGGTCGGGAGCATGGTTTATGATCGGAGATTTCAACGAGATTACATGTAATCAGAGCCGGCCCTGAGTTTTAGAATGCCGCAAGCTAAAAAAAATTCTTGGGCCGTTTAACTTTATTAAATTTCGAACTTATGATTTTCTGAAAAACTTTTATAATTTTACCACTAAACCAAATATATTTTTTGAAATTTAAGGGCTGAATTTTTTTTATGAAAATGAGGGCCGCAAGCCCATGCTTGCTTTGCTTGGGCTCAGGGCCGGCCCTGCATGTAATCAAGAGATGAAAGGTGGTCGTAGACGGTCTGAATTATCGTTCTTACCCTTTAAAACCATGTTCTCAAATTGTGGTATGATTGAATTCCCGTATAAGGGCAACTCTTTTTCTTGGCTCGGTTACAGAAAATCAGGAAGAGTCCAATGTCGACTAGATAGAGCTATAGGTAATGAGGAATGGCATCATCTTTTTTCCCACACTGATGTGGAGTACCTAAAGTTATGGGGGTCAAACCATCGGCCAATTTTGACCAGAATCCAATCAAAACCGGGTAGAGTTCGCAAGGGTTTTAAATTTGACAAAAGCTGGTTATGCAAAGCTGGTCTCAACGATACTATTTCAGAGAGTTGAGGATATTCTAACGATACTAACCCAAGAGACTTCCACTCAAAAATAGGAAATTGTCGGAAAGCTATATCTAGATGGAAGAGATTGAATCCATCGAATACAGCTAAGAAAATCGAAGATATTAAACGTATTCTTGAACAAGCCCAAACAGACGTTTTCTTCCCATGTGAAGAATCCTAAATCTAAAATTGGGATTTATGCCCTGCTTTCCGCGAAGAAGAATTATATTGGAAGCAAAAAAGCCGAGTTATTTGGCTAAAGAAAGGAGATCGTAACACGAAATTTTTCCATGGGACAACTAAACATCGACGGGCGCGAAACATAATCACAAGGATTAAAAAACCCGATGGATCTTGGGCAGGAGACGAAGACAGTATAGAGAAGGTAGCCACTGATTATTTCCAGAACATTTTGACGTCGTCACAACCTAATGATTTTGAGGAAGCACTCCGGTATGTTACCGCGCAAGTTTCCCCAGAGATTAATGCATCTCTCACCCGACCTCCAACGGACGAAGAGATAAAAAAGCCGTTTTTGAGATAAATCCCGAAAAAGCACCCACCCCGGATGGGATGACGGGCTTATTCTACCAGAAGTTCTGGAAAGTGACAGCGAAAGACATCATCATGATGGTAAAAGACTTCTTTGTCATAGGAAGTTTTGACGATCGTCTCAATCAAACTAATATATGTTTAATTCTGAAAACAGAGAGACCGAGAGAGATGACAGCGTTCAGACCCATCAGCCTGTGTAACGTTAGTTACAAAATCATTTCCAAAATACTATGTAAACGACTAAAGCGTTTCCTCCTGAAGCTAATCTCGGAGACTCAATCAGCCTTTGTGGCTAGACGTCTGATTACAGATAATATACTGGTAGCTCAGGAAATCTTTCATGCCTTACGAACGAATCCTATTTGCAAATCAAAATTTGTGGCAATAAAAACAGATATGAGTAAGGCATATGACATGGTGGAATGAAGCTTCTTGGAAGCTTTAATGCTTAAAATGGGCTTTGATACCAAGTGGGTTTCATGGATCCGATGGTGCATATCATCGGTTTCATACCAAGTCCTCATGAATGGAGAGCCGAAAGGAAATATAAGCCCATCTCGGGGTCTTCGTCAATGAGATCCCCTTTCACCCTTCCTATTCATCATTCTTACTGAAGCCCTTATCGCTCAGCTTCGAGGAGCGGAAGCAGAAGGGCGTATAACGGGACTAAAAATAGCTCAAGCAAGCCCAGCAGTATCCCATCTCCTGTTCGCGGATGATAGCCTCTTCTTCTGTAAAGCGGATGTCCTGCAATGTGCAGAGTTGATGAAGATCATAAATTGCTATGGACGAGCTTCCGGACAACGGCTAAATGTCTCAAAGTCGTCCATCTTATTCGGAAGCATAGTGACCCCCGAGGTCAAGACTGAACTTAAAAGAACGCTAGGTATTTCGAAGGAAGGAGGTATGGGGATGTACATGGGCCTTCCCGGAAAGATATGTGGCTCGAAGAAATAAGTTTTCGCCTTTATTCAAGAGCGTCTAGATAGCCGTATTAATTCATGGTCAGCCAAATTCTTATCAAAAGGAGGAAAGGAAGTCCTTATTAAATCGGTTGTTCAAGCTCTCCCGACCTATGTTATGTCATGTTTCCTTCTCCCCCAGGACATTATTAATATACTGAAAGGCGCTATCTCGAAATTCTGGTGGAGTACTAAGCAAAATAATAGGGGCCTCCATTGGATAGCATGGGACAAAATATGTCTCCCCATTGATAAAGGCGGCATGGGCTTTCGTGATCTCAAGAAGTTTAATCTTGCACTCCTTGCGAAGCAATTATGGCGTCTTATCAAATTTCCGTCATCACTCCTCGCCTGAGTTTTAAAAGGGATGTATTTTCGGTACTCAGCCCCGATGGAAGTGTGTAAAGCAAATTCCCTATCGTATGGGTGGCGAAGCATAATGGCTTCTCGTAATCTCCTCCAATTCGGTCTAAAGAAATCGATAGGATCGGACTTTAATACGAAAGTATGGCAAGACAATTGGATCCCAGTAATTCCTTCTAGACCAGCCTCAGATAATGGCATTGCATACAGAGACCCGCTTCTCTATGTTAGACACCTGATTGACCAAAATACCAAGGAATGGAGATTGGAGACTTTGCAGAACCTAATCGCCCCTGAAGATATCCCGTTAATACGGAGTATAAAGCCAAGCCGAGGCTATAAGGCAGATGTGTTCTGTTGGAATCATACAAAGTCTGGCATCTACTCGGTAAAATCAGGTTATGCACTTGCAATTCAGCTGAAGGAGGAAGAAGGCCCGCAACAGATCCTGAGCCCAGTATTACACCTCTAAAAAGAAAAGTCTGGACTTTGAAAACTGATATTCCCATATTTTACCTCTTTTTAGCATGCATTCTTTTTATTGTTTTGTATCTCATGCATGTGTATTGCATAGTTTTTATAGCATTTTAGTATTTATTAGAGTATTAGGTATTTGCATTAGGTCCTAGTGAGTCTTTGCATGCATTTGGAGTGTTTTTAGGTGATTTGGAGACAATTGATGATATTTGGAGAAATGGACTGAAGTAGAATGCAAAGACCATCTGAGACTCCGGAAAGATGTGACTTAACGGAGACCCTATGTTCTGAATCAGCTTGCACAACCTTCATGGAAGTTGTAGAGGAGTGCGTTATCTGTCCAGGAGAGTTTGAATCAGGTCATTCGAAAATCTGGTTAGGGAGTTATAGCTGTTCTAAGGAAGATGTATCCGCCTGGCTGAGAAAACGGACCTTGCACAATCGGCACGGTATAATTGGGTCGGTCCTTGCACAGGGAAATCAACCGACCAAATCACATCACCCAGAACGAGGTCGGTCCTTAAATACCAAGATCATAACCGACCTCCATCAACTCGGTTAGCTCTGGTCGGACCGAACATCTAAGATACGGCACCAGCCGAAGTGACTCAAAGATCAGGACAAATGACGATTTTTCCGTGCCCAGTTTAATCTTAAATCTTCATAAAAGTTGTAGCCAAGTGCGTTAGCTGACTACAGGAGGTGTTTTCGGGTCATTCGGGTACGTGGTTCGTTAGATATGGCCACTTTACTGAGAGTACGTCCGTCTGAACGAAGCCACCCGACATGCCTGAAAGACCTAGCTGGACGAATGGTCTCCAATCTGATTTAGCCTCGGTGGTCTTCACAAACGTTGTAGCCATGTGTATTAGATGTCCGTAGGAGGTGGTTTGAGGCCATTCGGACATGTATCCAAGGAGATATCACGGTTTTAGCGAAAGTTCTACACAAGACCAAATTTGACCCATTTCGACCGGGTCGGTATCCGGTTTGTCCCGGGTCGACCCGGTCCGCCCCCTTTCTCTATAAAACTCCTAAAAACCTAATTTTCATGTTAAGTTTTCTTCTTTCTAGAGTTGGGTTTTATCCTAAACTCTTCTTATGATGATTTTGGATTGATCTTCATCATTCATGCCACTCTAGTGAAGGATTCTTAAACCTATCTTTATATTATGTTTATTTAATCTTTGTTATCTATCTTTATGTCTCTTTTTCCCTTGTGTTCTTCCTTGTTTTTCATGTTTAGGCTTTCCTTTTTGTTGGATTTTAGATTTTCCTTGATTTGGATGGTTTGATAGTTGATTGTTGATGCTTAGGACTAAATAAACATTTGTTCTCATGTTAGGAAGGATCTTAATGCTAGGATTGAATTGAAAACTCATTTTCTAGAACTTAAACATTTCATGCACACAAGGTGTTCGATGAAATGTCTAGAAAACTTCTAAGCATGCTTTTCATTCTAAGTGATTGGTGGATGCTGACTTTATGATGAATTGTTGACTAAAATGGACTTGTGGTAAACTATGTATTATCTAAGTAATCGGTGGGTGCTGACTTTAAATGATTCATACAATGATTAGTGTCATGGAAGTGAACTAATCTACTTGAAAGTGTTCCATGTCATAAGAATAAATGTGCATTGAATGTTTAGGCATCGTTAGTCAATTGTCTTAATGGTTAGATGATAATGATTTAGGTTAATTTTTGTTAGGTCCTTCATTTAGGTTGACCTTAAAGCTAATTTTGGATTGAAAGATCAAAACTAGAGCTTAAGCATTTCACGCCCGATAGGTGTTCGATGAAATGCTTGAACCAAACCTTTTGTGAGCTTTTCATGCCTAGCCAATGAGAGTTGATGTCTAGGGTGATTAGTGAACTAAGTGGAATTGGAGGTATAAAGCTTGTTAATCATCTTATCACAAACGAGAGTTTGATCTTGATTTGGTGATTAACAAAATGATTAGTGCCACGAGAGTGAATTAGTCATAATTGTGAATTCCATGTTCTAGGATAGTGTTTAATTTAATATTTATCATTATTGTTTGTTTATTAACCATCTTCTTGATAGTTAATTCATTTTCCAACACTTATATCTTTGTTTTCTTTCTTGCATTTGTTTCTTTTCCCATAAATATAAAACCCAAAAACATTTGATCTAGCTTAGGAAGATTCATGTATTCCTAGTGCTTCAATCTTAACCTCCGTGGTTCGATATCTCAAATACTACAATGACATGAGTGGGATTTAAGTAATTGACTAGTAAAAATCCTACTATCAAAAACACCAAGGAAGATCCAACATTTCATGTGGTAGGCAGTCTCGGGGTGTGTTCCCGTTTGTAGCAACCTGGCAGATCGTCACTGCGGCACATACATGTTTTGTCCGAGATGTGGAGCGGAGGTGGAATCTATAAATCACCTCCTCTTCGAGTGCCCCCCAGCAATCCAGTCCTAGGCACTCTCAGGGATCCCATCCAGTCCGGGGTTTTTCCCGAGTGATTCTCTATACAGAAATTTTGATTATCTCCTTTGGCGTGCAAAGGAGGGAGGCGTAATGGAAAAATATCTAGACGCTTTCCCGTGGATAATATGGTATATCTGGAAGGCCATAAATGAAAAAGCCTTTAATGGCAAGGATGTCTCCCCCATCGACACTCTTCAACTCACCATCCATGATGCAGAAAATTGGAATATTGCACAAGTGGCCTCGCAAATAGGGGAAGAAAGCGTCACCCCACCGACCTCACCCCAAGGAGATGAGAGAAGTGGCCCAAGACCTCGATGCCAAATAGATGCCTCATGGGCATCCGATGATGCCCTGTTTGGGGGTGGTTATGTAATTGAGCTAGAGAATGGACGAAGAACTACCGGCGCCTTTGCGAAGGAAAGAACTTTATCCCCCCTTTCATGCCGAATTTAATACCTTATTATGGGCCATGAAGACCGTCTTGCAGTTAGGAGTACTAGTGATGCATTTTGAATCAGATTGCCTATAGATAGTTAAGGTGATCAATGAAGAAGAAGAATGGCCTGCTCTGGCCTCGGAAATTGATGAGTTTAATCATTTACGATCTACTTTTGTTTATTTTGATATTTCCTTTACTCCTCGTGTTCTCAATGTCCGAGCTGATACCCTTGCAAAAGGGGCTCGAACCCGAGGTATTGTCTTTTCCCATGTAGACTCTATGATTCCGATCTGGATGGCCTCTGAGGCCACCCTATTCGAATCATCTTAATAATATATGGAGTTTTTGATGTCAAAAAAAAAACTGGTATGGGCGGAGACACGGATGTAATGGTTATTGATATTTTCTTATTATTATTATTTAGGGAGAGTTACTTAAATAGCATAGAAATTAGGTAAAATGACTAGACTAATCAACAACTTTTTTTTATTACTGAAATGTTTTTCATACCCAGGATGCCCTTCTAAGTATTTGATAACAAAAACGTAATTACAGGAATGTCATTACTTCTTTTTCCACATCAGCGAAAAAACAGGCGCGGCGCCTACGTGGCACAAAAACTGCCTACGTGTATTATGAAAGTGTGCAGCAGAAATTTCTCGCTGTAGTGACGGCAGACTTACAGGACGAGCGGCTGATTTAAAAGAATGGACGACTTATGAGTTGGTCGGCTGATTTATATTCATAAGTCAGCCAGATGTCACGGTAGACTTATATGAACCTCGGCCGACTTATGAATTTTCGGATGACTTTGGAGTACACGACACGGCTGATTTATATTCGGACGGCCGATTTATGAAAAATTTGGCTGACTTATTGCTATGACATGGCCGACTTATTGTTGCCCGGCTGATTTATCGTAAATCCGGGTGACTTATTTGGCTGATTTATTTTGCAACGGCATACTTATGCGGGTTAATTGTGGCTGGCTTATATTAAATCAGCCGTAATAAGACCGATTTACTTAAAAGTCGGCCTAATTACGGCTGACTAATTAGCGAAAGATTAATTACTGTAATAGTATGCTATTGACGACTGACTTATATGATGTACGGCTGACTTATGTTTTCCACCTGATTTATGTGTTTTGATGGCTGATTACATGAAACTTTATTAATTATTTAAATAGTATTCTAGTGGCGACAGACTTATAGTTTTGTTTGATGGCTGATTTTACATGGCTGATTTATAAGTTCGTTTGATGGCATGTTTCCATGTCAGCAAAATAAAGATTACACATCAGCTCTGAACACATACATTATTAGGTTTAGACTCCGTCTTCGTCGTCGTCGTATGTATCTTTCTTCTTCTTCATTGTTGTTCTTTATCTCCATTCTTCATCCTTCTTCATCCTATACCAGATCTAAACTTTTGAGTGAAATATTAATGGATCCGGTGATTATTGTTTGCGGGACATGGGTTCATACAAATCGATATGTATTCAACGCCGACAAGAGAGGGTGTAAAGTTCTAGAAGTTAACGAACAAACAACCTACAACGATTTTGTACATATGGTAACGGAGGATTATGGGTTGGATACACGGATCTGTAAAATTCAGCTGAGCTACATGTTCTCTAACAAGATTTTGAAAAAAATCTCGCACGATACTCCACCGGTTTATGTCTGTAATTCTCGCCAATTTCTAGGTTTTCAAATGGCTGATTAACTGTACGATACGGCTGACTTATATGTACGATACGGCTGACTTATCTGTACGATACGGCTGACTTATCTGTACGATACAGCTGACCTCAAATCAGCCAAACCTCAAATCCGGCAGTTGTAAATCAGCCAAACCTCAAATCTGTGTGTTTTCATTTTAATTTTCTTATTTAATTTGATAGGTTCTCTTAATAGTTTTATTTCAATATTAAGTAATTTTAAGTCTTACATCAACAATGAGTTATATTTGTAAGATTTACACTTCTTGTATGTTTATTCTTATCATGTTCATCTCAAACCCTAAACTACATACAATATAATCCTTGCCATGTATTTATAAGAATTTTCATAAATAAGCCTATAATAAATATTTCCTTGAGATTACTAAGTTATAAACATGTCATATCTATATTACCATAAACCTTATATATAGTAACAAAATAATCCTTACCATGTATTATCTATATGGCTAACTATATTAGACTTAAACCATAAATCCTACATTACATGTTTTGTAGTAACTATGTTATCATATATAACAGAAAAAATCTCCTAATTCAATGTAAAACTCGTAATCCCATAAATTCAAAAATATGTTATGTGATCAGTCGGCCATAATAGATGACAAATCGGCCATACCTCAAATCTGTGTTTCAAAGTTTAATTAATAATTGGTAATAATTATATTTCAATATTAAGTAATTTTAAGTCTTACATCAACAATGGGTTATATTTGTAAGATTTACACTTCTTGTATGTTTATTCTTATCTTATTCATCTCAAACCCTAAACCACATCCTTCCCATGTAATCATTACCATGTCTAAATATATTAGACTTAAACTCTAAATCCTTACCAAGTCTAACTATATTAGACTTAAACCCTAAATCCTACATTACATATTTTGTAGTAACTATGTTATCATTTTGTAGTAACTATGTTATCATAGATAACAAAAAATATCCTCTAATTCAATGTAAAACTCGTAATCCCATAAATTCAAAAATACTTGTTTGATAAGTCGGTCATAATAGATGAAAAATCGGCCATGAAGTTGTATGGATGTGTTGGAAACCAAAAAAGATGAAAAAATTTAATATTAAAACGAACGACCAAAAAAAAAACAAAAACATTTGAGTTTTCAAATGATTTGGAATTAGAATTCAATTTGGGCGTGAATATCGACGAAATTGAAGTTCCCCACGTACATTTTTTGTAATCTCGAGACACCGCGTGAATCCCTATGTTTTTCTCGTAAATCAGCCATAACAGTGTTTGGTATGGTTCGTAAATTCAGCCATAACGGTGTTAGGTATGGTTAAGGTTTCGCTTCGGGAATCGCCCATATAGATTTTTCGTTTCTTTTTTCGCTTCGGGAAATTTATATCTCTTATTAAGAATCTGAAACGTTACAATTGATAGTAACGAGAAGAAACTGAATCGTTAATTTTTTAATTAACAATAAATCTCATTTAAAACAGTAACTCCTAAATGGCATTATCGTTTAAAGAAATAAAGACATAAATCAGCCATCATATAAATATAAATCAGCCATCAAGTTTACATAAATCAGCCATCATATAAACATAAATCAGCCATCAAGTTTACATAAATCAGCCATCAAATATAAATAAGTCAAGTATATATAAATCAGCCATCAAGTGTACATAAATCGGCCATCAAGTATCCATAAATCGGCCATCAAGTTTACATAAATCAGCCATCAAATATATATAAATCAGCCATCAATGTAGCGTTGATGATTATGGCACTCGTTTTCATGCCAGGTTTTGACCAATTAAAGGCGATTGAACCAGAGATACCACAAAGCCATAAACAACCTATGAAGAGTCAAATTGAGATAGTAATATCAGACAAACTCAAAAGCGTCTACGAAATTAAGAACACAGATAAAAAAATCGGATATGAGGAATAATTCAGATAAATACGACATAACCTAGATCTATAATCGATTTGGTTTCAAATATAAATAAGTCAAGTATGTATAAATCAGCCATCAAGTGTACATAAATCAGCCATCAAGTATCCATAAATCGGCCATCAAGTTTACATAAATCAACCATCAAATATACATAAATCAGCCATCAATGTAGCGTGGATGATTCTGGCACTGGTTTTCATGGCAAGTTTTGACCAGTTATAGGCGATTGAACCAGAGATACCACAAAGCCATAAACAACCTATGAAGAGTCAAATTGAGATAGTAATATCAGATAACTCAAAAGCATCAACAAAATTAAGAACACAGATAAAAAAAATCGGATCTGAGGAACAATTCAGATAAATACGACATAACATAGATCTATAATAACGATGAACCAACACAAATATTTGACGAAACTAGATTCGGGTATTCTTATTATATGAGGTTAGCAACACAAAAAGATTAGATCTGAAGAATATGAAGATGGAGAATAAGAAGATGAGAAGAAGAGAAATAAGGAGACAAAGAGGAGAAAAGAAGACTTACCGTGGGTCGACGCGGCGGTAGAGGATGAAGGAGACGAAGAGTAGAAGGAGACGAAGAGAAAGAAGGAGAAAATAATACTTACCGGTATCAACGACGTCGGAATCTGAGACGAGGAGGGAATCCGGGAACAAAATTGCGTCTTCGCCGGAGCCGGAGCCAGAGCGGAGGTGATTCGGCGAGTGAGAGATGCGGCTAGGGTTTTAGTTAGAAGAGAAAAAGACAAGCGAAACATAAAGAAATGAGAGATTAATGCTGTTTTTTCTTCTATATATCTCACCTAAAAAAAATCTAAATGGCATTATCGTTAATTACAGTTTGCACGCAGCCCTTAATAGATATTTCTTTTAAAAGTTGTATCATTTAAGTAATATCAAAAAGGTATATATTACTTTAGTCATATCAAAACGTTTTTGTGCTATTTGAGTAATTGTCTTTATTATTTAACTCTCTTTACTCGTTTTTCCTTTTTTTTATGTACCTATGTTTTGTTTTTATTATGTAAACATGAAAATTAAAATTATTTATTTTTTATTATATAAGAATAATATTGGATTTCTAACATTATAAGTTTTAATGGGAGTTTAGTGAGAAATTCGTCTTATTATGATAATATGTGAGTTTTTTGTCCATTTTTTTCTAAGAGCACCTCCAACGGAGGTTTCTCACAAAGTATCTAATGAATTAAATAATAAAAAGTATTGTAACAGTAGGAGAGAGAGTAAGATACGGTTCTCAAACGAGAACCTTTGAGAACCTCACTAAGAAACCCAATTGATATGTGGCAATACCTGATTGAACAAATCACAATTACAAATCTAAATAAATAAATAAATTATCTTAATTATATTAAAAAGATTAAAAAATAATATGTGAGAACCTGAGAGGGGTTCTCAGCGATGAGGGTGCCCTAATTTCCCCTTTAATATATAAATTAAAAATAATTCAGTCAATCATAAAATAAAACTGCATAATATAATTAGTCACACAGTCTTAAAGAAAGATAAAAGTTGTATAGAAATGTGAGAACATCTTATATTTTGAAAGAAACAAAAATCCTCTAAAACATCTTATATATTATGAAACAGAGGGAGTATAATATAACTAAATTTAGAAGTCGGAAAAATAACTAAATTTAGAGAGAAAAAAACCCAACTTAAAATGTATATACTTACATAAAAATATATAAATGAAATAACAAATATGTATATACCACAACTTGTCGATTTTGTGGGTTAAAATAATATTTTTAAATATTTTATGTCAATTCAAGTCAAAATCGGTTATATAATTACATGTTTGCAAGTTATTATAATTTATGTAAATCAAAATTTTAATAATATTAGGATAGAATCCGTGTTACACGCGGATCTTCTTTTATTATATGTAGTAAATAATATGTTTATAGATTTTCAATTCGACCCTCAATCTTCACTTTCGTCTCCTTTTCTTCTTTGATGACTCTAGTAATTTCTTCCGAATAATTACTTGTTTTCACATTTCTCTAAACCATCTAAATCTCAATGTTGCAATAGTTTTTAATTTTCACAATTTACTATTTTGAGTTTTTATTTTTTCATATCTTTAATTGATTCCATATCTCTTTTCGACACCTTTAAACTATTGTATATTTCTTTGTTTTCGTATTGTTTTCTATGTTTTTGTCATATTTTTTCTCTGTTTTTGGTAATTTGTATATTTTCGATTTTTTATTGAATATTAATTGTTCGTTTGTGTCTTATGGTTGTCTAGGTTTAGTTTTTCTTTTTCGGTTGCTTGAAAATTTCTTACCCTAGTGTTTTTATTTTTAGTTTCGTAACTTGCTTTTTCTTCTTCTTCATTTGCATTTTTTCATTGAGAATGAATTATCTTCGTTAGTTTGAAAATAACAATTAAATTACACGAAAAAATGAGAAGGTGCATTTAAATATCGTATTATTTATGATGTTTGTAAATTAGATTTGAATTTCATGTATTTTATATATATACTTTAATAATTCTTAAAATTGTTAAATTCAAATTATATGATTTTTATAAGCAATTAAGTTGTAAAATTGTTAAATTTTTATTTGCTTTTAAATGATGATGTGTCGACATTGGAGAGCCTCCCTTCACTCATTTGCATGTTGTTCACTATGTGCATGTGGTTTTCATAATAATTATTTTGTTGTAGTTTTGGAAATTTTGTATTATTCAAGTAAAATGGAACAAGTGAATAATTGATAATATCTGTATTTTATGGTCCGAAATATCCATATTTATAATAAAATGGATGAAAACTGTTAACGTATTAAAATTTAAAAGTTTAAACTAATCGGTATTTTTAACTTATTGTCGTAAAAATGTTCTTCATAGTTTTCACTTTTCATTATGCCAATTTTAAACATGAAACCACCAGTGATAATGTATTTATTGTCAACTAATACCTCAAATAACTGGTATATATTGACCTAATGTCACATAAACATTTAACACATTTCTAGCCCAATATACTTTTTTTGATTAAGGTTGATAAAACTAATTAGCGAAACCTATTGACGTTCAACAATTAGATAATTGTAGTAGGAGACCAGGCCCAAAACCATAGATTCATTCATATAATCAAAACCACTGAAATTTCAAAGAGATGTGAAAATATTAACATGATTTATTAACTTTTAATTTTAGGTCTTAAGTTAAGTACAACTTGCAATATTTGGGTGACAGACAAAACATGTACAAAAAAGAAATACTAAGAAAACAATCATGCTTCAAACAACCAAAGTAAACAATTTCAATAGATGGACTTTATAGTGGGTTATTAGGCAAAACAAAGTCATGCTGGAAAAGGTTCAATTCTTCATTTTGTTAGTATCCACAACTTGTTATTACTTGATTTCAAACAAAAACAACAACAAATGGGTTTTGCTTCACACAAATCCCATTTTCCCCTCTCTTTTTGTGTAAAAAAAATCTTATCTTCACAGAGACAAATTAATAAATTCAATTGCAAGGGGAAAAATATATTTGATTTTAACAGAACTAAATAAATGATGTATGTACAATATATGCATACTGCAGAGGATGAGAGGAATGAATCATCATCCATCACTTGTCCTCGCTTGCGGTGAGAAAGAAAGTGAAAGAAGCGAACTTGTAAGCATGTAGATTTTATTCTAAAACTCAACCCAGTGGAGGAACACACCCAGTGTCTCCATCACCAGCAGCACTCCCACAGTGGCGAGTGTTGAACGCTATTGCTTCTTCTTTAAGTAACACAACAAGTGTTTCACTTGTTGTAAGAGAAAGAGAATAAGTTGTTCTCTGTTTTGGTTGTTTCACGCAGTGAAAGAAGAAAGGAAGAAAAAACAGAGTAGTTACTGAAAAACACACATTTTTATTAAGACAACACAAATACATTTATATAGTTTTTACAATACTTAACTAAACATTGTGACTTTTTACGATTGTGACATAACTGTCTATTCTAGAGTCACGACTCTTCACAAACACCTTTTGATACACATACATGTTTAACTAATAATTAAATAATATTTAGACCAAACTCAATTATAAACAAACAGCGAGGATGAAGACGTTGATCCCAACGATCAGGATCAACACATTGGTGTAACTGTTTTGTTTTGTTGGTAGTGCCAAAGAGACACAAAGATTAGTCAAACCAAAGAGAAAGAGAGAGAGAGAGAGAGAGAGAGAGAGAGACGATGCACACCACCAAGCGAGAAAGAGGCTAGGACCTCCTTCTCATTGAAGACTAATGATAGCTCTGAGTGGGCGAGACTGAAACAAATTAAAAGCATGGGATATTAACCCATGAGTATATAATATAGATTCATGTATAGCTTCTACTACTCGCAAAGACATTCATATGCAAGTAGTGCTCCTTCAAGCCGTTTTGCAGAATTTCTGCAGCCAAAACACAAACAAAGTGAATTTTTACATATTATACATGTGATACAAAAAATTATAGCACCAATGACATACGAAGAAATTGACAAGCCACTCCAATGAAATATTGACTTCCAAGGCAGCCTTTTCATGTGAATATAATAAATCAATTGTGTAATTCGAGGGAGTGTAAAACTCGTTCAGAGAGAGAGAGAGGGGATTTTCGATTCCTCTTATCCTGCTTTTCCTCAAGTTAGAGATTGCCATTTTATCATCATCATCATCATCATAACACTCTGCAGCCAATTCATACCTAAAAATGTAGGAAAACAAAAACTTAGAAGGAAAACAATAAAAAAATATCAAAGCTACACATGGAAATTTGGTGAGTATTCTAACATATGCCATTGAACATGCGTATACATTAAGAACCCACACATGAGATTTTCGGTCAATGTGCTCTTTTGCTAGGAAGATAAAGGAAAAACTAATCAATACATACTGTTTGTTGAGCATCTTTGAGACCTTCAACAGCAAATGAAAATTGATCGAGGTTGAAAGTCTGATTGTAGAGCATGTCACGTTGTCCTTCATGCCTGAACCAAAAATGGTAATTTGATCATTTATGGGTTTTAAAAACAGAGCCATGACTGTAGATTTGGTCTTCAAATTCGATTACCAATGGGTTTTTGCAAGAGAAAATAAATAGAGATATGTAAGGTTTATTACCTTCATCAATGCCATTAATTTAATGATGGTTACGTTCTTGGTCGATATTCAACCCCATTTTATGAAACAGACTTCACAACAACATAGAGATGAGAAAGATGCAGCCTCGAAGTTGAAAGAGATTTTTAAATAACCCACTTCACATGTTCTATTCCGTATGAGATGCATGCTGTGAACCGACTCACTTCCTTGAATCTTGCAGTATGACCTGCCAAATGACATATTTACCATCAATCTTCTGAATTAGATGAAAAATTCAGATTCAATGAAAGATCTATTTGGTTAAACGATAAATCCAAACATTTTCCTGCTGAATTCTACCTTATAAAAAGTGAAGGGGTGCTCTCCAGGGCTGACACCTCAGCACCCCTTATTGGTTTTTTTTTTAAATTTTTAAAAAAAAAAAAAAATTAGTTTTCCTAATCCAGAAATTGCAGAATAAAATCTACTTAGTGCTTACCATTAAATATATTTTTTTCGTGCCAAAGTGCTTACCATTAAATATATTTTTTTCGTGCCAAAGTGCTTACCATTAGATTATTAATCAAAACGTATACGTTGTAAGATTTTCTAATTGAATTCACAATTTTCAGCTAATGACATGTCTCCTTGATAACCCAACCTTTTAATGTTGTTCCGAAAATAATTCAAAACAATTTCTCTAATTATTGGAACCAAACCCTCGCCGACGAAGCGATGGAGTGAGACGAAGATCCGAGTGAACCAACGACGGAAATGTGCTCTAGCGGAGGCGACGAGATGTCTAATCGAAAAGGGATGCTCTCCAGCTTTGACACCTCAGCACCCCTCTATTAATCAATTTTTATTTTTTATTTTTCTTTAAATTAATTGCATATTAAAAATTAATTGACAATTAATAAATTGATATATGCCTCTTATATATTATTTAACGTTATGAGATATTATTCCTAACATGCATTTTCAATATGTTGGCTCGTCTTATTATTGAATCATCAATTTCAAATTGGATCGACAAAATCAATGATAATGCAGAGCATCATGGAACCGAAGGAAATCATGAGATTCCTCTCAATTACATCCATAATGGAAAGTAGTGCTGAGCATAATAACCGAACCGAATGAAACCGAACCGAATCGAACCGAAATTAATGGTTCGGTTTGGCTATAGTTACTTCACAATAACCGAATGGTTATTTTTATATATCCATTGGTTATGATAACCGAATGGTTATTAACTGATAACCAATGGGTATCCATGGATATAAAAAAATGTTTGTTTCCCCTAATTAACCGAAATAACCAAAACTAACCGAAATTTAACCGAAATTTAACCGAAATATTTCTGAAATTTAACCGAAATAACTGAAATATTTTGAAATTTAACCGAAACTTTACCAAAATAACCGAACCCATTCGGTTAACCGAAAATAACCGAAAGATTTTGGTTACCAAGCGGTTATTAATTTTGATAACCATACCAAACCGAACCGAATGGTAACCGAACTGAAACCGAACCGAAAACTGTTACTAACCGAATGGATAGTACAAAGACATAACCGAACGTAACCGAAAACCGAAATAACCGAACCGAATAACCATATGCCCATCCCTAATGGAATGATATGAAATCGAAATAAAATTCCAAAGCAACGTTCCGTCAGTCACGACGTAGTTAACGGAGCAGCCGATGAAAACGCCGTCGATCAATTCTGTTACTTGAACGGCGAGGATTGGTCGCGGACGTGGTCGGATTTTGCGTCGGCGAAAAAGAAATTTGTACCGACGTCATTGTAGAGCCGGCGAGAGGAGGGAAGTGAGAGATGGTGACAGAGAGAGAGTGTTTGAGGTGAGAGAGAAGCGCGTGTGTGGGGAGGTGACCAGGACGCGTGAAGAAGCATCATTTCTGGATTTTTTCCAATTTTTTAAAAAAATTTTATTTCAAGTAAAAGAGAGAGAGGTGATTATGTAGGGTCCGAGAGAGGTGCGAATTCAGGCTCATTGGACCCGGCCGGAGAGATTTCGAGATTTAACTCCGCCGGTGTGCATTTCTCGGTGCCGCTTGGTAGCGTATACTCGAAGAAGAGCCAGAAAAGGAAGAAGCGCATTTCCTGGCACCTGATTTCCAGGGAGAGGAAGCAATAGCCCTGGGTTTTTCCGGTGTCGAATTTCATTGTGGTTCTAAGAGGGAAAACACTGTGAGACCCGACGGCGACAACGGCATTATCGTCGAAGCTACGTTAGCGGCTGCCGGAGTGAAGGCAAGTGGCGGAAGCGAAAACAATTTACAGTGGGCATTGGGGAAAGTATGAGAGGAAAGAGTGCAATTAGCGGTTTAAGAGAAGCAAGGATGGCTTCTCGCTGGGATCTACGACGTTTTCAATGGACCCGACACTCCAAAATTTATGATGGCTAATCTTCACTGTAATGTATATAGTGAGTTAAAAGAAAATCCGCGCGTAGCGCGGGTGCTCTCAAACCTTTTACTCTGACAATAAGAGGATAATAACTGGGGAATAAGCGTTTTTACAATATCAGTTCAGAGGAGAAGTTTAGATTTAAGAGCAATGTTTTGATTTCTATAAACGAACCTTCATCGGAGAGACACCAATTTAGAATTACTCCAAATCATCTTCTCCATTTGAATTTCATTTTCTAATCATGTGTCAAAGAGATATCTTTCTCTCTCAGTTGTGTAGGTTTCCCCATCGTACGAAGAGGGAATTTAATCGCACTCAGGATGGGAGTTACAAAATAGATTGTAGTTAAATAGAGAAACTGAGGAGAAGAAGAAGCGATGAAACAAAGAAAAAGAAAAAAAAGAACAAGCGATAGCTAGAGTGTTAAAATTGTCAATGCCACGTGGCACATTTTTTTTGTTTGTGCTGACGTGATATTCAGCTAGAGAGAGTTAGCCAACTTTCATATATGTATGTAATCGCTATTTGTGTGTATGCGATATTCGAGGTGATTAGTGATACGAAACGATGAAAACAAAATTTGGCAGTAAAAACATAACAGTAATATATTTTTCTTTCCCAACACTTAATTCATTAATTTAAACTTCCAAAGTACAGAGATAGTGAATTAAACATCCTCTTAGAGTACTACAACAAAAATTATAAGTAATAGAACATATATCAGATAGATTATTGTGTGAGTCGGAACTCGCACAATCGATTTTGTAAAAGACTTAAGGGAACATAAGTTTATGGGGAAGAACACAAGCATAGATCCAAAGATGGTTTTATTATTATTGTTGTTTGTAAGTGTTTTAGTACAAGAATGATATTGCTAGGATTTTTCGATGTCTTCGTTACAAGTGATTATGATGACTATAATTTATACTAGTTTGCATTAGCGAGAATCCGGAAGAAAAAGGAATATTTATTTTTTACTTCGTGCTACCGCCGACTAGGGAAATTGATGACATGGACCTTTAGTTCGGCCCACAAGAGTTGGTGAGTAACATGTATCTCGGCTCATAAGCTTTCTTCTCGGCCCATTTGCAATCTGATAGGCTCAACCTTTCCTTTCAGGCGAACCGATCCGTTTTAGTCTCATCTTGGTTCGGTAGGACGAAATCACTGTCTTTGACCTCGGCTCGGCTTTGCTCAAAGCTGCTTCGCCGACACGAGGCTCGGACTTTTCTTGTTCCCTCGGGTCGGCATTCCTTTTCTCAATTCGTTAATCTCGAACATATGAAATCCGACCCCAACAGTTTGTCCCCTAGCTCGACATACTCGAGAGTGATTTTGACGAGGTGAAGTTTTATTGGTATCGAGATTAACCGCATAACCATAATAACACCGAGCTGATTGATACGCTTTACCGTTGAGGCGAGGCGAAACATTTCTTTGTTGATGCCGAGCTGTTTTTGGACCGTGGTGAAGAGAATATAATTTCGAACTGCTTTTTTGCTTCGGCATATCTCGGGATATACTTCTGTCGGGTTTCTTGTGCTCGTCGATGTTTGTAGACGTGTTCATGCATTCTTACTTGAATACCTTGGGAATCCCAAGTGTTTCTATTCATTCCCGAGGTCACGCACCCACACGCCGAATTGATTATAAATAGCGAGATGTCCTCCTCATTCCTTTTATTCTTAGCTTTCGTCAATCTTCCGAAAAACAGGTAGCTCTCCCCTATCTTTTCCTCTCTTTCTATTTATTTTTCCGATTAGGGTTTTCTGATTCTCCTCCCCACCATTTAGTTTGTTCGATCTGAAGGGCGGCGATCCTTTGTATTTATCGATCTATAATGACACTTTCTGGTTCATCTTCGTCGACCCGAAGTTAATCAATTTCCCGAAGCGCGATGTCTGGTCCTACTGCTTCGAATGGTTCGGCTAATTCAAGAGATTTTTTTGTTCGGCTCGGTTGCGACTCCATGGGTGGTGACGAGGTGGATAAATCTCCCGAGGCGGTCTTCCTTCTGAATTCGTCTTTTGATCCCAATGTTGACAGGTTACCCGAGGTGAATTTGTCGGTGGATATACTAGAATTCGCCGAAGACTTAGAACGCACGTTGTCGGGTCAGCAGGCAGGTCCGTCGAGAGAGCGAGCCACACCGAGATCCAAACGTCAAAAGAAAAAGGAAGACGTTCTTCCTGATTCGACTCTTTCCACCGAGGGGACCCTTGCCGAGTTGAGGCGACGCTTTGAAATATCTGAGGAGGTTGAAACAACGCGCACCGTTTGAAGAAGAAATGTGTGAGGAGGGATTCATGGTTATGCTCCTTAACACATCGGCACCTAATAACACGATAAAACCGATGCATGCAGCCTTTAAGGACATTACTCATGAGTTCTACGATGTTTTTCCTGATGATCTTCCACATGGATTCCTCCCCCCCCCCCTCCCACTTCGTGATATTCAACATCAGATTGATTTAGTTCCGGATGCTTTGCTTCCACATCGACCTCATTACCCGATGAGTCCTAGTGAGCATGAAGAGCTTCGTCGACACGTCAAAGAACTACTTTCTAAAGGGTTTTTGCGCGAGAGTTTGAGTCCGTGAGCGGTTCCTGCTTTGTTTATTCCAAAGAAGGATGGATCTTGGTGTATGTGTTGACAACTGTGCGATTAATAAGATCACAGTACATTATCACTTTCCCATTTCAATATTAGATGATTTGTTTGATCAAATTGGTGTTGCAACTGTGTTCTCTAAGCTTGATTTGAAGAGTGGATATCATCTGATTCGTATACGACCAGGTGATGAATGGAAAACTGCTTTTAAAATTCGGGAAGGATTTTTTGAATGGTTGGTCATGCCTTTTGGTTTATCAAATGCCCCTAGAACTTTTATGCATGTGATGAATCAAGCATTGTGACCATTCATTGGTAAATCGGTGGTTGTTTATTTTGATGACATCTTGATCTTTAGTTTGACGCTTGAAGCCAATTTAGTTCACTTGCGTGAAGTCCTTGATGTACTTTGGCGTGACAAGCTCTTTGCGACGTTGAAAAAATGCGAGTTTGGATCTCCTGAAGTTCAGTTTCTTGGTTATATTGTTTCAGCTAGCGGTATGGCTGTCAATCCAAACAAAGTTGCCGCCATTAGCTCATGGCCACTTCCTAATACACTCACGGAAACTCGCATTTTTCATGGTTTGGCGTCTTTTATCGCCACTTTGTTTCACAATTCAACTGTCTTATGGCTCCAATAACAGATTGCATTCGAGATGGTAGATTTATTTGGACTCCAACATCATCTAAGGCAATCAATTTGATCAAAGAGAAACTGAGTTCAACACCCATTATAGCTCTCTCCGACTTCACCTTGGTATTTGAATTACATTGTGACGCTTCGAAGCTAGGAATTGGAGCTGTGCTTAGTCAACGTAATGGGCCTATTGGGTTTTATAGTGAAAAACTTTCGGGTGCTAGACTTCGTTATAGCACGTACGATCTTGAGTTTTACAGAGTCATACATGCAGTTAAAACTTCCACAAGCCGAGTTCGAGCATAATCATGCTATGAATCGTAGTTCGGGATTTAGTCATTTTCAAGTGATTTTCGGGTTTGTTCCTCGCCGGCCGGTGGATTTTTCCACTCTTCCTGACCGTACACGTCTTCATGGTGATGGTGCAACGTTCATGGAGAATGTCGTGAAGACTCATGAGCTGGTGCAAGAAAATCTCATAGTGGCGGCCTCTAAATACAAGAATATGGATGATGCTCACCGCATGCGCCTTGTGTTTGAAGTAGGTGATCTCGTTTGGGCGGTTCTAACTAAAGACCATATGCCAGCCCATGCTTACAAAAAGTTGAAGGCAAAGAAAATTGGACCACTTGAAGTTTTGGAACATATATACGATAATGCCTATCGTCTACGCCTTTCTCCTGATTTGCGTACATATGTTTTTAACGTCATATACTTATCTTGTTATCTTCCTGTAGATACTATTGCCGATTCGGGGACGAATCTTTCTCACCCTGGGAGTCATGATGCATCATCCTAATGTCTTGAGCAACAAGCTACAACTTTACGTTTCCTTTACAACTTTGGTGTTATTTCCTTTTCTCTGTCTTTAGGCATATTTCCTTTTAATTACGTTTTTCTAGATTCAAAGGGAAGTCGTTTGTGATCGACCTAATAGCTCTATATAAGTTATTGTCGTTTTTACTTAGAGGGGGGATATTTGAAGTTTAATAAATGAGAGTTTTCTCAAATTCCTAGCTTTTGAGTTCTTGCAATTCATTCGATAGGAAGCATGTCCCAAACAATTTCTTTGGTCGATCTGATTTGCGTTTGTACACTGCGCTACCAAGTATAGTCTTGTTTGACCCAAAGATTAGTACCTATAAAAAAATATGAATGACATTTGACAACACGTAATTCGTCCACGTAGGAAGGTATATATGTATCCCAAACAATATGATACATTAGTTGCAATTCATAATCATATGCCATACTTTTATTTTTTTCTAAATTTTTTTTGTTATCTCTAATTAAATTTATATTTTTAAACTTGTTTCTTCTATTTATTTTTCTAACTTTTTTACTAATTCACATAATTTAATTAATAATCAATACAAATTGTTCAATACATGTGTCATTTATAAACATTGGCCACTTAAAAAACTCCAACACAATCTAGTATTTGTTTCTCTTTATCCACATCTGTATAAATTTATATGACTACATTAATTGCATGTGTATATGTCCTAAATGAGATACTCTATTTCAAGGAATAACAGTTATACACTTTAATTGGATTTTATTTTGCTTTAAATAAAAAATTTCGCTTTAAAATAAATTAGTCCGTCATTTTTTTCTATTATGGATCATTTTCATTTAAACTAAAGCCAATTAGGTAGATGACAAGACTTGGTAGAGAAATTAAATAAATGAAAATTATGAAAAAATCATTCAAATAAATGACTATAAGACGAACTTTATATTTAGTTGTTTTGATTTTAATGTTCATTTAACTGTTATGAAATGCATGATGTTTTTTTATAGCATGTTAATTTTTAAACACCTGATTTTTTTTTTAATGTGAATCCCTTATTTGTCACATGACTCTCTAACAAAATTAAACTATAACCCCAAATCATAAATCCTAACTTTCATTGAATAAATTAGATCTCCACATAAAAACATAACATGTTAAACATGTTAGAGGAGAAAATAAATTAACTAAATTTCTATTACCACAATAATATACTAACTAAATTTCTATTACCATAATAATACACTAACTAAATTTATATTACCATAATAACACATGATCTAAATTTCTATTACTACAATAATACATTAAGTAAATTTCGATATATAGCATTTTAAAACACTAACTTTTTTCATACCCAAAACAATACATCAATACACTAACTTTTTGCATACCCAATGAGTTGTAAGAAGCCCTCCGGCACAAAATTCTTCTCAAGGTTTTTTCGCACAAAGCTCTTCTCAAAATCCTAGATCACAATGTTCTTCTCGTGGTCGCAGATAGTGTCTGAAAATAGATCTGGGTTTATAAAGCGTGAGAGAGAGAAGAACGATTGTACAAGAGCTCGAGCTTGAGCTGACTCTAGTGGATTCCGGAGGTGATTCCGGCGAGACATAGGGAGCTAGTTAACGCCCCCGAACTCGTTAAATTCTTTGTGTCGTTCTCTTCTGTTTTCTCTACTTCCTCTTCTTGATTCGTACAAGTAGTTGCGACCTCATTCTGAGTCTTGGATTGAGGTTGAAATTCGCACAAATTAGTATCAGAGCAGCCAGGTTTTGGGCTGAGGTAATCGCGAGCAAGCGATTGGAACGAATCAGAGAAGATGACCGGATTGAATGTTCAGATATGTATGTTCGACGGTACGGGAGATTTTTCTCTGTGGAAGAGGAGAATGTTTGCTCATCTGAGCGTATCAGGATTGAAGGATGTTCTCACCCCGAGATCATCGAGTGAAGAGTCAAGAAAAACAACAAACCAAGATCCAGAGGAAGAAAAGAAACAAGTCGCGGCAGAAGCTGTAAGGATGGAGCGATGCGAGAAGGCGATGCACATGATCTTTATGGCCGTCGGAGATCACGTTCTAAGGAAGATTGAGAAGTGTACAACAGCAGCAAAGACAAGGGCACTACTGTAAAAACTGTATCAGCCTAAGTCACTCCCGAATAGAGTTCACGCTCAGATGAAACTCTACAGCTTCAAGATGCAGGAAGGTCGCAACATTGATGAGAATATTGACGATTGTTTGAAGATTATCGCGGAATTAAGTCATCTCAGCATTGAAGTTTCAGAGGAAGTACAAGCAGTTCTTCTTTTCAATGCATTACCGGTGAGCTTTGATCAGTTAAAGGAAACTCTCAAGTACAGCAGAGAAGCGATAAAGTTCGAAGACGTCGCCAGTGCCACAAAATCCATAGAAAAGGATCTTAAGGAGAAATCAGGCTCAAGGACAAGCTCTGAAGGACACTACGTCAGAGGCAGAACAGAGACTAGAAGCACACATCAAGGAAAAAGCAAGAACAACAGATCAAGGTCAAAGTATAAAGATGGAAAGAAGATTTGTTGGATCTGTGGCAAGGAAGGGCACTTTAAGAAGCAGTGCTACAAGTGGCTCGAGAGGAACAAAGGCAAATTTCAGAGTCAGGGTAAAGGAGAATCATCACTGGTTCAAGACGATGCACATGATCTTGCAGGATTAATAGCATGTGAAGTCAATCTTTCACAAGATTTACATATCCAGGAAGAATGGGTGATGGATACAGGGTGTTCTTTCCATATGACACCAAGAAGAGACGTATTCATCGAGCTGAGTGAGTCTTCTACAGGTAAAGTAAGGATGGCTAACAACACAAGTGCAGAGGTAAGAGGCATAGGCTCAGTTAGGTTCGTGAATCTAGATGGCACTACGTTTGTTCTGAGTGAGGTCAGGTATATGCCAGAGATAGGCAGAAACTTGATCTCAATGGGAACTCTAGAAGAAAAGGGATGTGAGTTCAAGGGAGCAAAGGGTTTAATGAAAGTTGTCAAAGGCTGCACAGTTATAATGAAAGGAGCCAGAAAGGGTAAAGACACTTTGTACATCCTACATGCTACAACAAAGGTATCAGGATCGTGTGTGGCATCGGTTGCTAAGTCTTCTAGTCATAAAGGTTTAGGCAATGAAGAATATACGAAGCTATGGCATAGTCGCATGGGTCATGTTGGTCAGAAAGCGCTTGAGGTGTTGGTCAAGAAAGGGTGTTTAAAGAAAGATGAAATATCAGAAATCAAGTTCTGTGAAGATTGTGTTATAGGCAAAACACATAAAGTCAGCTTTGGGAAAGCTCAGCATGTTACTAAAGAGAAGTTGGACTACATTCACTCTAACTTATGGGGCTCTCCAAATGTGCCCATGAGTTTAGGTAAATGTCAGTATTTCATATCTTTTACAGATGATTGGTCCAGGAATGTGTGGATTTACTTTCTTAGAACCAAGGATGAGTCATTTGACAGGTTTATAGAATGGAAAAGAATGGTGGAAGTTCAGTCTGAAAGAAAGGTTAAAAAGCTCAGAACCGACAATGGTTTGGAATTTTGCAACTACAGGTTCGATACGTTTTGCAAAGAAGAAGGGATAGTAAGACACAAAACTTGTACTTACACACCGCAACAGAACGGGGTTGCAGAGAGATTGAACTGAACTATAATGAACAAAGTGAGAAGCATGTTGAGTGAAAGCGGATTGGAGAAAAGGTTATGGGCTGAAGCTGCATCAACTTCAGTCTACTTGATCAACAGGTCACCGTCATCTGCAATAGATTTCGATATTCCTGAAGAAAGGTGGACATCTGCAATACCAGATTTGAGTGGTTTAAAGAGGTTTGGGTGTATTGCTTATGTACACTCAAATGATGGAAAGCTGGATCCGAGAGCCAAAAAGGAGATTTTCTTGGGTTATCCAAAAGGTGTCAAGGTTTTAGAATATGGCTGCTTGAGGACAGAAAATGTACAATTAACATAAATGTTGTTTTCAGAGAAGATATGATGTACAAGGACATCAAGCCAGAGGCTTAGGCAGGTAATGATGATAGTCATTTGTTATCTAACAGGTTTGTGAGATATGACTTTGCAGGTGAAAACAGGTGTACAGGAGATTCAGTTCAAGGTGGAGCTATTCAAGCTGAGACTCAAGAAGAACATGATCAAAATGAAGTGTCTGAGATAGCTAATGAAGATACGAGTCTA
Source organism: Eutrema japonicum (assembly GCA_030161315.1). NCBI lineage: Eukaryota > Viridiplantae > Streptophyta > Magnoliopsida > Brassicales > Brassicaceae > Eutrema > Eutrema japonicum. The sequence continues at coordinate 38,924,247 of BSQW01000001.1, forward strand.
AAAGATTATCAGTTAGCAAGGGACAGGCCAAGAAGTCATCTTAATTTGCCAGCAAAGTTTGATGACTTCAAGATTTATCAAGAGGATGAGGATATTGCGGGATATGCATATCTGATGATGGAGGATGGGGGAAGATCTGAGCCGCAGAGCTTCCAAGAAGCTCTAGAAGTTCCAGACAGTGAGAAGTGGCTTGGAGCTTCGGATGAAGAAATGGAGTCATTAGCAAAGAACAGAACTTGGGAGCTTGTGGACAGAGTGAAGACACATAAACCAATTGGATGCAAGTGGGTATTCAAAAGGAAAGCAGGGATTGTTGGAGTTGAGGGTCCGAGGTTTAAGGCAAGATTAGTAGCCAAAGGGTATTCACAAAAGGAGGGGATAGACTATCAAGAGATATTTTCACCAGTGGTAAAGCATAACTCAATTCGATTAATCCTCTATATGGTGGTACATTTCGACATGGAGCCACAACAGATGGATGTCAAAACAGCGTTTCTACATGGGTACTTAGAAGAAAAGATCTACATGGAACAGCCTGATGGGTATGTAGACAAGAAGCATCCTGATAAAGTGTGTCTACTCAAGAAGTCTTTATATGGGTTGAAGCAGTCACCTCGTCAATGGAACAACAGGTTTGATGAGTTTATGCAAGCAAATGGGTATGAGAGGAGTGAATACGACAGCTGTGTTTACTTCAAGAAGTTGGACAGCAATGAGTATGTGTATCTATTACTATATGTGGATGACATCCTCATAGCTTCAAGGAACAAGAAGTGTGTTTGTGATCTCAAGGTCCTGTTGAATTCTAAGTTTAATATGAAAGATCTGGGTGATGCTAGAAAGATTTTAGGAATGGAAATAATCAGAGATAGAGTTAAGGGAACGTTGTCTATATCACATGAAGGTTATTTTCTGAAAGTTCTGGGAAACTTTGGCATGGATCAGTCAAAGCAAGTAGCAACACCATTATGAATTCACTTCAAGTTGAAATCAACAACTGACAGAGAGATTCAGGATCAGACAGAGAAGATGAGGAGTATTCCATATCAGAGTGCAGTAGGAAGCATTATGTACTCGATGATCGGCACAAGGCCAGACCTAGCTTACGCAGTGGGCTTAGTCTGCAGATTCATGAGCAAACCTGTGAAAGAGCATTGGTTGGTAGTAAAATGGATACTAAGGTACATCAAGGGTTCGCTGGAGACAAAGTTATGTTACAAGAAGGAAGGAGATTTTGTCATTAAAGGTTACTGCGATGCAGACTTTGCAGCAGACTTAGACAAGAGGAGGTCAATATCTGGAATGGTTTTTACAGCGGGAGGAAACACCATTAGCTGGAGATCATGTCTACAGAAGGTAGTAGCATTGTCAACTACAGAGGCGGAATACATGGCATTGTCTGATGCAGCAAGAGAGGCAGTTTGGTTAAAAGGTTTGATGAATGAGCTGGGTTTTGAGCAAGGTCTTGTAGCTGTTTACTGTGATTCTCATAGTGCAATTGCACTGGCCAAGAATGCAGTGCACCACGAAAGGACGAAGCATGTGGATGTTAAGTACCATTTCATTAGGGACTTAATTGCTTTTGGTTTGGTACAAGTTAACAAGATAGCTACAGCCTACAATCCCGCAGATATATTCACGAAGACATTATCAGTTGGTAAATTCCAGGAAGCTCTGGAATTGCTGAGAGTTACAAAGAACTAAGGAGCAGGTTCTGCTCAAGAACAGCTGGGCGAGTTTGCTCAGGAGATATGAAGCTGCAGAGTGTTGGAGGAATCTGAGATAAATCTCAGGAAAACATGAAGGTGAGCGGGTTTGCTCATGACCGGAAGAGGAGTCCACAAGTATGAGTCAAAGATCAGGGGATGAAGGACAAGGTGGAGAATTGAAAAAGTGTCCTTAATCCCATACAATCGTACCAGTCAATTGAAGCTGGTTAAGTTGGTTTAGCATTAAACCAAGGCCATACGTGTAAGTCTTTCTCACATATGAGTCTAAGTGTAAATGACGTAAGCCATATACCTCTCCCTTGCTTTTATTAATACGATCCGTAACAACCAGAAAATAGATCTGGGTTTGTAAAGCTTGAGAGAGAGAGAGAAGAACGATTGTACAAGAGCTCGAGCTTGAGCTGACTCTAGTGGATTCCGGAGGTGATTCCGGCGAGACGTAGGGAGCTAGTTAACTCCCCGAACTCGTTAAATTTTCTGTGTCGTTCTCTTCTGTTTTCTCTACTTCCTCTTCTTGATTCGTACAAGTAGTTGCGACCTCATTCTGAGTCTTGGATTGAGGTTGAAATTCGCACAAACCTAAAGAACAAAAAGCACTTCAAAACGTTTTCTATACTTTTAGTCATAATCAATTGGATGATGATGAGTTTTGTGCTTGGCATTCTAGTCATAGCGGCAATAGTCACCGGAGAAGAGTTTTCCAATACTCATGATGCTAAAATAGATCGATCAACTCTTGAAGAAACTCAACAAACCTGCTCTTAAATCCATCAAAGTTAATTAAATTTATGGGTTTACAGGATAATAAGTACACTTAGATACATTGTTAATCATTTGTGATAGCTTTTAATTCTTAGTTGTGTACGTTTTGTAATCTTTGTGTAGAGTCCAGATGGAGATATAATAGATTGTGTTCATATGAATAATCATCCAATTTATGATCATCCTTTATTCAAAAACCACACTATTCAGGTTTGAAAACCTTTTTAGTTTTTTTTTTAAATGTTATTATAGTAGAAAAAATTCGTATAGCCACGGTACATTTCGTGGCTAAATCGTGGCTATAGCATCGTAACTAATTTTTTCGTGGCTAAATCGTGACTATACGAGAAAAAAACCACGATTTAGCCACAAAAAATTTGGTCACGATGCTATAGCCACGACATTTTCGTGACTATACGAGATATTTTTACTAGTTAATTATTACTCTTTCTTAACATAAAATTCTAGACTTTCATTTACAGTTTGACTAAATCCTGAACCATAATTTGATAATACTTGTGATAGATTTACCAATTGTAAACAATCTTTCTCAAAAATAGCGCTTGGCTCAAATTCGGATCAATAACACTAAAACAAGACCGTTCTATATATATATATGGTTCACTTAACTATGTTTAGGTTATTATTACTTATGTATAATCTGTTATATTTTTTTGTAACATTAATGTGATGCAGCTGAGACCAAGTTCTTACCCAGATGGATGGAATAGCGAATCTCCAGCCATGAAAAAACAGAGTATAGTGACTCAACTATGGACAATCAACGGAAAATGCCCGAAAAATAGTATTCCGATCAGAAGAACAAAAAAGAAGATATTTTAAGAGCAAAATCGATTGAAAGATATGGAAAAAAAAGATCCTAACAACATCGCTCGATCTAAACCAGCCAATTCGATTAATGAAAACATACATGAGGTGCGTCTATATATCAGTCAATAAACATTTCAAAAGCCATCATTTTTTCTTATTCTTATATGTGTATATACGTATACAGTATGCAGAGCTTAAAGTAAATGGAAAGTTTCATGGAGCCCATGGGACTATAAACGTGTGGAAGCCTTATGTACAAACGCCAAAAGAATTTAGCCTAGCACAAAGTTGGCTTGTTGCAGGCCCTTATCATGAAATTAACACCATAGAATTTGGTTGGCAGGTCTTAGTATTTTCTTGCAGCTGCATCCTTATAAATAATTATATTCGTATTTTCTAATATTTTTCAATTTCCCATTGTTACTAATTATAGGTGTACCAAAGTACTTATGGTGATGACAACCCTAGATTCTTTATTTACTGGACTGTGAGTTAATTGTTATGATTTTTGTTTTTTTCGCTATATTTCAACATATGTATTTATAAAAGACTTTTTGTGTGTTGTTTGGTAACATGGAACCAGGCGGATGGGTACCAAGATTCAGGCTGCTACAATCTTGATTGTCCAGGTTTTGTTCCTGTCAACCAAGGATTTGCCTTAGGTGGAGTCATTAGTAACGTTTCCACCTTGGATGGTCCACAACATCATATTCCCACAACTATATGGAAGGTCGATATAATCTCGACTATCTTTCACCACATAACTTCAACAAATATACTCTCTTATGGTATTTTAAATCTAAGAATTAGTGTGTTATATTATTATAGGACCCTCATTCAGGGAATTGGTGGTTGAAACTTAATTATCATCTAATTGTCGGATATTGGCCTTCTACATTGTTCAACCATCTACGAACTGGTGCAACTCAAATTCAATGGGGAGGCGAAATATTAAATTATAAGGATGATTCACAACACACAACGACGAAAATGGGGAGTGGACGTTTTGCATCGGAGGGATATCAAAAGGCTAGTTATTTCAGAAATCTTGAGATATTTGATGAATATGATATCAGAAAACCAACACAAGGAGGTTATCCTTCCGTGGCGAAAGAGAGTTGTTACAATCTCATATCTGGCTATGATTTGGTATGGGGGAACTACTTCTTTTATGGAGGTCCTGGACGAAATCAAAATTGTACATGATTACATATAAACATGATGTAAATGCAACTATGCCGTATAAGAGTCATGTATATCATTTCATTTACCACCGTCATATAGTATTCATATGTGATGGCAAATAAAATTTAAGAGATCATTTCAATCTTAAGACCATATATAGTGCAATCCAAAATCTTCAAGTGAGTTTAAAAGGGTTTACTAGATTGCGTATTTTAATTTATTTAAAAAAACTAATCAACAACTTCTATGTTATGTATCTTATTATATAAAGCAGAATCTTTTAACGTAAGCGCGACACGTAGGATAAATATAACTCACGAGATCGTGATATTTGTCACGGTTGTTAGTTTAGATCTTGACATGTGTCAATTTAATTAAAAAAAGTAAAAATGAATTAAAGTAAATATTAAAAAGGTTAAATTAAAAAAGATAATTTTATTAAAAATGAATTAAAGTAAATATTTAAAAAGTGTAAACTAAAAAAGACAATCTTACAAAAAAAAAACAAGTATAAGTAAGTAAAACTTATAATAAAGGAAAGTGAAAAAAAAGAAATTTAAAAGTTTATAATCTACAACCACGATCAAACTTAAAAAAGAAAAATTATAAATATACTCTAAACTTAAAAGGAAAATTATTAATATACGATTTAAAATCGAATCCTAATCTTAAAAAGTAAATAGAAAAAAGTAGTTATGTTTAGATTAAGAAAAATTATAAAAAAATTATAAAAATCCAAAGTTAAAAAAAATCATATTTTAGTTTAGAAAGGCAAATTTCTAAACTTAAAAAAGGCATAAAATATACTATAGTTTTAAAAAAACCATAATTTACAACCACGACCAAACTTAAAAAAGAAAAATTATAAATATACTATAAACTTAAAAGGAAAATTATTAATATACAATCACGACCAAACTCTATATAATAGAGAAATTGATCAAAATAGCACTTTTTGAAAACTTTCTCACCAAACTAGCACCCTAATAAAAAAGCCTCATTTTTAGCATTCATTAAAGATTAAAGAGGCAAAAGACTATTTTAATTTGCCTATCTCCGGTTAACTGATTCGACCAGGCGAAGAACATCGTCAAGCTTGTTAATTTGCCTATCAACGGCGGAATCTCGCCGGAGATTTGGTTGTTGTCGATCTCTAAATGCGTCAACTTCGTGCAATTCGCTAGTTCTTTAGGGATTGTACCCGAAAGCTGGTTAACGCTGAGCTGAAGCTCCTGGAGATTCGGAAGGTTCCCGAAGCTTCTCGGGATGTTTCCGGTGAGGAGATTTTCCGTCAAATCGACGAGGAAAAGCTCCGGACAGTTTCCGAGCTCGAACGGGATTTTACCGACGCGATTGTTCTGCCACAAGAGAAGACTTTGAAGCTTCCTGAGACGCCCCAATGTCACCGGAATCGATCCAGAGATTGAGTTTTGGTACATGTAGAGGTTTTGAAGCTCCGTGCAGTTTCCAATGTCATCAGGGATTGGACCAGACGATAATTATTATTGGAATAATTCAATAATTATTCCGGTGACATTGGGGCGTGAATATCCCTTTCTACTCTCTTTCAGTTAATTATTTGAAAGGCCTTGTTCAACAGCTGAAAGGTTTCTAGTTCTTTCTTTTGATGCAGTATGTGATCTTTTGGTTGGCTGATTTTGCAAATGGCATGAGAGTTGAGATTTAGATTTAGATTTCCTCTTAGAGAAACTTATACGGACATATGTTAGTACCATGAGATAATCAGTGTATTGGAATGGGAAAGCGGAACCCTGCATATAAGTGTAGTTAGATGCCTGTATTGCCTCTGGATCAGTTCTTAAACTTTTCACTTACCACCAAAAGGGAAGGAAGATAGTAAGAATAGATATGATCTGTAGTTGACGTAGTGGAAGCTGATAGGATTATCATCAACTTCTTTCTCTTTCATTATAACTTACTGTGATGACTATTTATGATAAAGAAGGACCTGTGTCTTCAACATTGTTGGCATTATCAATTAAAAAGCTTGACATATTCTACATTTCCCTCGGATTACTTAACATGATATTTACGTATTTTGATATAGATATTGCCTTGCACTGCTCTGTGATAAAAATCATGAAAATTAACATAAACTGAAATTCGTTTTGTTGGCAATGAGGAAGAAGCAGAATCTAGGGTTATGTGGCATCGGTGAAGAAGAAGAGAGGGAGAAGAAGAAGAAGCAGAAGTGTGAGAGAGAGAGTTAAGTGCGTTGGGATTGTGGAGCGAAGAACCCCATGGATTTGGTTTTTACATTCATTTATAGGAAACACAATATGTCAACACAATATGACAAATAATCGTTTTATGTTTACTTGAATGTTTAGTAAGTACAAATAATTCATCCTTAAACATGTAATATGAACTTTTGTGTCCATTCATACAATAACTTTTCATCATTTGAATATTTCTTTATTTATTTGTGTAGACAAATCAACAACACATTTGTTCTGATGCTTCATTTACGAATGAAAATCAACAGAAAATATTGTTTTCTGTTTTTGTTCATTTCAGAAGACTTTCCGAAATATGTTATATATGTTCCTAAATACGTTTCATTTTCAAGAAAGGATCAGTTTTCGTCATTTGAATCTTTCTTTATTTCTTTGTGTAGACAAAACAACAACACATTTGTTCTGATGCTTCATTTGCCAATGGAAATCAACAGGAAATATAGTTTTCTGTTTTTGTTCATTTCGGAAGACTTTCCAAAATACGTTATATATGTTCCTAAATACGTTTCATTTTCAAGAAAGGATCAGTTTCATCATTTGTTCATTTAGAAAGTCTTTCCGAAATACGTTATATATGTTCCTAAATACCATTCATTTTCAAGAAATTATCATTTTTCATCATTTGTTCATTTCAGAAAACTTTCCGAAATACGTTATATATGTTCATAAATACGATTCATTTTCATGAAAGGATCAGTTTTCATCATTTTTCATCATTTAGGAAGTCTTTCCGAAATACGTTATATATGTTCCTAAATACAATTCATTTTCAAGAAAGGATCAGTTTTCATCATTTGTTCATTTAGGAAGTCTTTCCGAAATATGTTATATATGTTCCTAAATACGTTTCATTTTCAAGAAAGGATCAGTTTTCATCATTTTTCATCATTTAGGAATCATTTAGGAAAGCTTTCCTAAATACGTTATATATGTTCCTAAATACGTTTCATTTCCATAAAGTATCATTTTTTATCATTTAGGAAGACTTTCCTAAATACGTTATACATGTTCCTAAATGGTTACTAAATACGTTTCATTTCCAGAAAGGATCATTTTTCATCATTTAGGAAGTCTTTTCGAAATACGTTATATATGTTCCTAAATACGATTCATTTTCAAGAAAGGATCAGTTTTCATCATTTGTTCATTTAGGAAGTCTTTCCGAAATATGTTATATATGTTCCTAAATACGTTTCATTTTCAAGAAAGTATCAGTTTTCATCATTTTTCATCATTTAGGAAAGCTTTCCTAAATACGTTATATATGTTCCTAAATACGATTCATTTTCAAGAAAGGATCAGTTTTCATCATTTGTTCATTTAGGAAGTCTTTCCGAAATATGTTATATATGTTCCTAAATACGTTTCATTTTCAAGAAAGTATCAGTTTTCATCATTTTTCATCATTTAGGAAAGCTTTCCTAAATACGTTATATATGTTCCTAAATATGATTCATTTTCAAGAAAGGATCAGTTTTCATCATTTAGGAAAGCTTTCCTAAATACGTTATATATGTTCCTAAATACGATTCATTTTCAAGAAAGGATCAGTTTTCATCATTTGTTTATTTAGGAAGTCTTTCCGAAATATGTTATATATGTTCCTAAATACGTTTCATTTTCAAGAAAGTATCAGTTTTCATCATTTTTCATCATTTAGGAAAGCTTTCCTAAATACGTTATATATGTTCCTAAATACGATTCATTTTCAAGAAAGGATCAGTTTTCATCATTTGTTCATTTAGGAAGTCTTTCCGAAATATGTTATATATGTTCCTAAATACGTTTCATTTTCAAGAAATGATCAGTTTTCATCATTTAGGAAAGCTTTCCTAAATACGTTATATATGTTCCTAAATACGATTCATTTTCAAGAAAGGATCAGTTTTCATCATTTGTTCATTTAGGAAGTCTTTCCGAAATATGTTATATATGTTCCTAAATACGATTCATTTTCAAGAAAGGATCAGTTTTCATCATTTTTCATCATTTAGGAAAGCTTTCCTAAATACGTTATATATGTTCCTAAATACGATTCATTTTCAAGAAAGGATCAGTTTTCATCATTTGTTCATTTAGGAAGTCTTTCCGAAATATGTTATATATGTTCCTAAATACGTTTCATTTTCAAGAAAGGATCAGTTTTCATCATTTTTCATCATTTAGGAAAGCTTTCCTAAATACGTTATATATGTTCCTAAATACGATTCATTTTCAAGAAAGGATCAGTTTTCATCATTTGTTCATTTAGGAAGTCTTTCCGAAATATGTTATATATGTTCCTAAATACGATTCATTTTCAAGAAAGGATCAGTTTTCATCATTTTTCATCATTTAGGAAAGCTTTCCTAAATACGTTATATATGTTCCTAAATACGATTCATTTTCAAGAAAGGATCAGTTTTCATCATTTGTTCATTTAGGAAGTCTTTCCGAAATATGTTATATATGTTCCTAAATACGTTTCATTTTCAAGAAAGGATCAGTTTTCATCATTTTTCATCATTTAGGAAAGCTTTCCTAAATACGTTATATATGTTCCTAAATACGATTCATTTTCAAGAAAGGATCAGTTTTCATCATTTGTTCATTTAGGAAGTCTTTCCGAAATATGTTATATATGTTCGTAAATACGTTTCATTTTCAAGAAAGTATCAGTTTTCATCATTTTTCATCATTTAGGAAAGCTTTCCTAAATACGTTATATATGTTCCTAAATACGATTCATTTTCAAGAAATGATCAGTTTTCATCATTTGTTCATTTAGGAAGTCTTTTCGAAATATGTTATATATGTTCCTAAATACGTTTCATTTTCAAAAAAGTATCAGTTTTCATCATTTTTCATCATTTAGGAAAGCTTTCCTAAATATGTTATATATGTTCCTAAATACGATTCATTTTCAAGAAAGGATCAGTTTTCATCATTTGTTCATTTAGGAAGTCTTTCCGAAATATGTTATATATGTTCGTAAATACGTTTCATTTTCAAGAAAGGATCAGTTTTCATCATTTTTCATCATTTAGGAAAGCTTTCCTAAATACGTTATATATGTTTCTAAATACGTTATATATGTTCCTAAATACGATTCATTTTCAAGAAAGGATCAGTTTTCATCATTTTTCATCATTTAGGAAAGCTTTCCTAAATACGTTATATATGTTCCTAAATACGATTCATTTTCAAGAAAGGATCAGTTTTCATCATTTGTTCATTTAGGAAGTCTTTCCGAAATATGTTATATATGTTCCTAAATACGTTTCATTTTCAAGAAAGGATCAGTTTTCATCATTTAGGAAAGCTTTCCTAAATACGTTATATATGTTCCTAAATACGATTCATTTTCAAGAAATGATCAGTTTTCATCATTTGTTCATTTAGGAAGTCTTTTCGAAATATGTTATATATGTTCCTAAATACGTTTCATTTTCAAGAAAGGATCAGTTTTCATCATTTTTCATCATTTAGGAATCATTTAGGAAAGATTCCCTAAAAGACTCGTTCACGGCCGTCGCCGGGAGACTTCCTAAAAGATAATCACTAAACACTAAACTATGAAAAGTAAATGTCAGATATTACACTTCAAGCTAAGATGGAAAATAAAACAAGTTTGCATGACCAGGGTAAGATGTTCTTAATTGCAAAGATGCGCACTTCGTGAAAATACAGAGTGTTTGCATCTGGATCCATCATGTGCCACACCAATCTCTTCATTAGCAAAGGCAGCTCCTGCACCTTCTGAAACATTCGAAAGATGGAGGGGTTTGTCAAGTCATAAAAAAGAGAAATATGACTCATTTACTGTCTAAGAAATGCACACCAAAAACATTGAAGTGAAGAAAACAAAATCATGATTCAAAAGACATTACCTGAACAAAGCCGGTTAGACCTCCAACAAAGAGACGGTTATACCTACGGACCTTAGCAAGAACCTCTTTCACCTCTTGCTCATGGCGCTGTTGCAAGGATGCTTCTGGTGAGAGCTTGGTGATATGCCGAACACACATGGGACACTTGCAAGGCCTAGATACTGCAGCATAGCTCCAGTACTGCAAGATGCAACTTCCTGTATATAATGCGGCAGCAGTAATCAGCAAACTTAATGATCATAAAAACTATTGTCTACTAAAAAACGCTTCTTCCAATAATCCCAACACTGGAACCCTAAATCAATTTTCAAACCCAACAAATGAGGTTCCTAATAGATATATCAGAAAAGCAATTTTAATAGAGAGCTACTAATCTTCCTCTAGCGAGCAGAAAGAAAAACGCAAGCGGGATACTTCAATGGCTCAGAGATTCATGAGAGGAAAAAAGAGAAGAAGAAATATCAAACACTAACCGCAATACCAATGGCCACAATTCCCTCGACACGGAACCGTAAAGGAACTGAAACAGATCGGGCAGCAATCATCATCTGGAGGCGTCTCGCTCTCTGTCTTCCTCTCTCCACGATTATCCGTTTCAATCTTCCTCTCCTCCGCCGTCAAGACTCCGTCAGCGAGCACGGCGCGTTCGGCCCCTCCACCAGCTCGTTCGGATCAAGGTTTTCCGCCACCGCGGCGTTTACCTCCGGCAGTAAATCGTCGGTTGTTACCTCCATCTCCCTCAGGGGGTTTGCTTGCTGCTCCCTTTCTAGACTCTCTCCGTTTCGTCACTTTCTCGGAAGATTCCCATTTTACAAAATGAGTTAATTAGATTTCCAAATGCTTAGTGATTATCTTTTAGGGAATCTTCCGGCGACGGCCGTGAACGAGTCTCGTCATCTTCCTCCATGGATTAGTGAATAAAGCTATGGCGAGGATTGTCGGAGGCTCTGAAAAGGAGTAGTGACCAATAAGCGACGACGACGGCGGAGTTCTCCTTCTCTCTCAACACTCTAACCATAATCACCACCAAATTTTTGCTGAGATTCGGGTTCATTCGTCCGTAATTACAGGCGCATTATCTGGCTGAGATTCGGGTCCATTCGCAGTTACCGGCTCGAAGTCTGATTCTCAGTGCCGAGAAGATCGAATTTCAGAGAACTGGAGGCTTGGAACGATGACCAAATGAGAAATAGAGAGAGTATTGTTTAATTAAAAAACAAATGCTATGTTTGTGATTTTCTTTTAATGAATGCTATGTTTGTGATTTTCACCATTGGGTGCTAAATTATTGAACTTTAAGTTTTTTGGTGCTATTTTGTAGAATTGCCCTATATAATAATCTACACATTTTTAAAGTTTAAAAAAAGGAATAAAAGCCAAAACAAATTAAAATAAAAATAAAATAAAATAAAATAAAAACATATTTCAGTTTAGAATTAGTTAAAAATTAATATATAAAACTGAATGTTTCAAAGTTGCTAATTCACCTGATCGCGACATGTGTCAAGTCAAAGTTGGAAATATTTAAAATCGATTAATAAAAAAACTTAAAAATTTTTACTCATAATTTTTAAAGATAAAGTTACTAAAAATAAAATTAAGAAGTTAAAGAATTAAATTTATCTTAAAAGGTAAAATTAATATAAAAAGAAAAAACATTACTTTGTTTTTCCATTTAGATTAAGAAAATTAATCATAAATGAAAAAGAATTCTAATTTCTTACTATTCACCAATTTTTTTCTTTCAAATTATATATTTATTTCATCGTAAATTTTGTTTCTAGATATATGTATTAGACATTTTTATGGGTGATCTAATTTTGTTTTCCATTTTATCGTCTTTAATTTTTTCTCACGGGTTATAAAATATTAAATTACAAATCCGCATATATGCGGGTACTTATCTAGTATTTTATAAAGGTGCGTACCTTAATTGATTATAAATTTAGTCCTCCATACTAATAATATGAAATTAAAAACTGAGTTTTGTCTCAACAACTACATATATGAAATAAATGTATGTGATAATGACACAAGTTTTAACTTTTAAGCAATATCAAGTTTTGAGTCACACGAGTGTGGTCACTGTTATGCTGTCGTTTGCTCCGCGTCTTTACCGGGCTCGGGGAATGAGCTCGGAAAGTGAACTCGGGAAGTTAGCTCTGGGAGTGAGCTCCGGGAGTAAAGATTCTTCTGTTAGCCGTTAAGTCAATGACGGGACGTCAGTATACGGCGGAGGTGTATTCTCAGCTAACGGCGGAGGCCCCGGTATAAGAGCTGGAATATACTCCGTTGTAGAGTAACGTGAGGTGTATTCTCTTGTAATCGTTTCTAGAGAGAGTGTAGAGCCATTTGTAACAAGAGATATTGTGTTGTACTCCGTATTTCTCCGGTGATGTAGTGGATTTTCCGGGAAAGGTCCCGGCGTGAGTAGGCTGCCATCACACCGACGGTGGAGGTTAAACATGTTAATTTATAGTGTCTTTACTTTTCCGCAAGTTTCGTTTTTCGTTTCCGTTCTCAAATTCGTTACGAAGACAAATATGATCGAATCACATCCGTAAGACTATCAGAGTTGAATCGGAGCCGGTTTCACAACAAGTGGTATCAGAGCCAATTTTAGGCTCAATGATTCACCGCGTTGAGTCTAGCCGATAATGTTCTCCGAAAGGTCATCAAGGAGAAAACCACAGCTGCTATGCTCAGTTTACTTGATGAACTTTATAGCTCCAAATCTCTCACCAGTAGAATTCATCGTAAGCAGAAACTGTTTGGTTTTAAGATGGATGCATCCTGGTCTCTCGTTAGAAAGGAAATGTAGATGAGAATGTGATGTTTTTTGTAGTAACTTTGTGGCTTTGGTTCTAAGGGGGTGTATTGAACTGTGGATTTTAAGAGATTTTGAGATTTTATTAAAATCTCTTGTTATTCAACTAATGATTTTAAAATATCTTCCCAAATCCAGTGTTATTGAACATGAGATTGATGTAAAGTCACTCAAAATCATCTACAATCCTCTGTTATTCAAACACGAATTTGTTAAAATCATATCAAATCCACTGTTATTGAAAATGTTTTAAGTATTGGGATTTTAACGACTGCATGAGATTTTAGATGATTTTATGAGACTTTCTTAGTTAAAAATACAAAGATCCAAATCTCATGGTTTTATGTGGGATTGTAGGGGATTTTAATACAAAATCATAACAACTTCTTTAAAATCAGTCAAAACCATCTGGAATCTTATTAAAACTCAAATCACTCTAAATACTCAGTTCAATACACCCACTAAGTCTTTTCTTCACTTGATTGTTTCTAATTCTTACTATATTCCCATTTCTAATGTTCGTTGCTTATGGATGCTTTACTCTCAACGACATTGATCTTGTTAGCCATATTGAGATTGTGATGTTTCTTTATGTGTTGGGAACTTGATAGATCAGTAAAGATTATATATGGAATTGAGTACAGCAACAAACAATCAACTACCAAATATATGTACAATTTCATTTGTGAAGAAACAACATGATCAAGTAACTGCAGTATTTGCTGAGCGCACGAAGCCAATCAACTGCTTGCCCGTTTTCTCGAAGTGCAAGCTACTAGACTCATTCCGCTGAACAATCCAGCTCATGAACTGAAATACCCTGACCGGCTTCTACTGCCGGACGCAATGCTTGGTGCCATGTTCTGGCTGTTCAAGTGAGGGAGTTCGATTCCGTTTTCTTGCAAGCCTCCTTCAACAGCATCATTGCTTCTGGATGATGTTCTGGTTCTACGGTGTCTGCGTTCACCGAAAGCGTAGGCCTAACCATTCTTAACCAGTTTGCGCAACCGCCCAACACTCCTCTACACTTCTTGATTTTCACTTTGGTTAAACCGGGGCATCCGTTAGCAAGATTCTCGATCCCCAGATCGGAAATAGGACAGTTCTTGATACACAATTTCCTTAAAGTCGGGCATTTCGCGGCAATGCAAGAAAGCTCAGGATCGCCAAACGTATCACAACAGCAAAGTGCCAATCTTTCAAGATTCTGACATTTCGCAGCCAACATTCCTAAACTTAGCGTTGTCGGATTCACCGCAATGAGAACCAATTCCTGTAACTTGGAGCAAAACTTAGCCACAGCAACAAGCCCTTCGTCCCCAATCAAATTCGCTTTACATCCATCAATATGAAGCTTTCGCAAACGCTTACACTTCTCTGCAATCGCAGTTAATCCGAAATTCGTGCATTCAGGTGTCTTCACAAGGTGCAAAATCTCGAGGCTTGAGCAGTTAGAGATTGCAGCTAAAGCTAGATCACTCACTTGCATCCGTTCAAGATGTATCTCCACTATGCCATGATCCTTAACCGCCATATCTTGAAGAAGCTTGTCCCAGTCGCCGGAACATCTGAAAAGCTTCAAAGATCTGAGATTCTTTGCGCCGACGATCACCGGACCGAAGCATTGGCCGTTGTAAAGCTCCTTCAAGCAGATCGACTTAAGAGAAGAAGCCGCCGCGCCTGGCCCCATCGATTCCGGAGCTATGTCGGTGAATCCACGGAGACGCTTGACCGATAACTCCTCGAGAACCGAGCAATGATCAAGCACAGCCTTCACACCTTTAGCTCCAAAATCACAAGATCCACAAGAGAAGATCCTCAAATCCTTGCAATTCTCAGCGAAAGCAGCCATTCCAGCATCGGTTAGCTCACGGCAAGCTCTCAGCTTGAGTCTCTTCAGATTCCGACACCGGAGAGAGATCTTAACGAGCGCTTCGTCGCCGATGCTCAAAGATCTACGGTCGCATTTCAACGAAAGTTTCGTAACGGAATCGAATCGAGAGAAGAGGGAAGGGATCGAAGTAAGCAGATCTGCGCGAGCGTGGAGAGAGAGACGGTAACGATTCTGTCCTTCAACGATCATCCACCGTCGACAAACGAGAGCACATCTCTTCCGATTACCGGAGTTCAAAAACTGAAACACTAACGCCAAGCACTCGTCGGGTAAACACGATGTGTAATCCGGTGAAACCTCGGATTCCTCAGGTTCGATCGGAAATCTCGAAGAAAACGATTTGGTTCTCCGTCGATTGAAGATGGAATTGCCGGCGGCGGATGTTGATTGGCCCATCCACGAAAAGTCTCCGGGAGAATTTTTCGGTTTGTGGGAGGAGCGTCGGTTTAAAGGTAAGGTTGGGAATTAGTTCGAGGGAAGCTGTTGCTTACCGTTTCAATTAGATTTTGAGTCGAATTGTGTTTTGTTTTTGTTTCGGTTATTTCTATTTGGGTTTGTCAACATTTTTGGTTATAATATGGTTTTTCATCTGTTTTAACAAACATGGTTCTTCTTTCCACTTGAGAGGAAAAAATGGGCTGGGATAGGATTGTTACAGCCATGAAACCAAAATGGTTGTTAAAAATTACATTGTTTATATTGGATATACCCATTTTATCATTAATGGAATGTAGGTTAAGTTTGCCATTTTTTTTCTTCCTCTCAATCGCATTTTCTTCATTTTGTGATGTATCGAGTTTTCTCTTCCACAAGAGAGAACACACGAGCTTCTGGATTTCTAAGAGGCAGATATCCGAAAATGTGGCGATATTTCCTCTCGCGTAGTTGATAGCTTGTTCGGAGTTTTCGTCTCGAGCTATTTCCGGGAAATGTAAGTTGTGGAGCTTCATCTCAAGATCAAACCTTGCTTGCTTGAGTTTGAGTATGCCCAGTTAAGAGCTAGTTCAAGCTCTCTCCTCTTCAAGGCTTCTAGTATCTCATACATATTCACGAAAGATTGTCTGGTGGAACATTCGAATTTTGCGGTTTCAGCAACGAAACAGTCACCCATGTCGAACATTTATTAACGGTAGAAAAAAGTTGGCGATTATATGGATTCACTTATTTCTCAGCAGCTTCAAGTTGAATGATTGGAGTAATCGCCATGAAGATATTCTTCACATCAACGAGGATAGATCTATGATATGATGGTGCCCATTTATTATGCTCAACGCCTTCTCGATTTCATATCCATATTATAACAAATCTAGGAATATTGAACAAGTAGCTTCAAGTGTTAAACATTTATCAGAAACTTGCAGCATTTAATCCATCCTTATCAAACACAAGACAGCCTACTTCATTCTAACAGCACAAGTTCCATATACAAGTCTAAACCATCCAGCAAACTCAATCTATCAAATGGCAACGTTTTTTGTTTTTTAGTTGTTCTCTCACGAATAAGAGTACAAAGACATTACCGTAAATAAACAGATGCACTTTCCTTTGGTTGTGATTTCTTGATAGAACTGGGCTCCGTGACATCTAAAATTCATAGCTTCGCCTCTGTTGCAGTAGCCTTTGCAGCGATAAGATCATCCACCCGCTGGCTTCACTTTCCTGAAAATGCTCGAATCTCAGACTAGATGAGTTTAAAGAATATACCCACGCTGTCTGTAAATGAGATTGTTTTCTTCCTTACAGAACATTGCATATAATCAACAATCAGTTGGGATTCTCCCACTTATGTGCTTGTCATGTGTCTTGCGCTATAATAAAACTGTAGCTTTAATTTTGGTCGTCACGGAAGAATGAGATTTGGCAGAGCTTTTTCTTTGGATATGTTTTTCTGCAGCGTGAAGAAACAACGGAGCCAGGATCTTCTGGACTCTGATACCATGTGAGTAAAACCTAACTAAGATGGATTCAAGCTCTTTTGAGCTTTATTAACATAGATAAGGAAAATTAAAAATGGAAATGGCTCAATACGCTTTATTGTGCATAAAGATAAAAAGAGGAAAAAAGCTCTAGATTGTCTTCAAGATCAAAGCTTTTAAACTGATATCATAAAGAGGATGAGAAGAGAGTTTGCCACAAACGGTAACTCTCAAAGATGATATTCTTAATGTCATACACACACTTATATATGAATCGTATCTTGCAAAGAACCCTAAACACATGGGTTAATTGCTTATCACTTCATTAGGCTATTGGGCTTGTCTCATGGATGGTCTAATACTTATCGTCTTGTTCTGGCGAAGCTTAATCGCAATAATCATGAAGAATAGCCTGACATTGTCAATTCCATGAAGCATGG
Organism: Eutrema japonicum; assembly: GCA_030161315.1. NCBI lineage: Eukaryota > Viridiplantae > Streptophyta > Magnoliopsida > Brassicales > Brassicaceae > Eutrema > Eutrema japonicum. Next base: position 38,941,959 of record BSQW01000001.1, read on the forward strand.
GATCACTTATTCTTATTGTGTTCTTGAATTTATCAAGCTTTAGCGATTTGAAGTCTCTGATAATCCTTGACTTGGAAGAGGAGACAATATTTCATTCTCGTGAGTGTTGTATGATTAAGGGAGTTGCCTTGGATTCTGAGAATCATTGGCCACATATATGGACTTTTCCGGTCCGATGTTCGTATATGAGATTATATAAGTCATGGAAATCGATGTTGGAGCTTATGGTGATCGAAAAGTATGGAAGAGAATGGCTACGAGTCTTTGTTGTTGGTCTGATAAGGAAGAAGTATGTGTCTATATGCCATTCTCAGAAAAAAATTGGCGAAAATAGTTATTACAGGAAAAGAATCTTCACCGGTGTCTCGGATCTGTGAATCTAAAGAAATTAGCTAGACCAAGGCAGAGAAAAGGTCGACAACTATCTCAGAGTAGACCTGATATGTTTCAGCTACGAGTCATCGGTGTGTCTTCACATGGAAAGAATTGTTAGTCGCATGAAGATAAGTTGAAGCCTTGATAGTGAGAGAAGCAGTCGTCAGAAAAACAAAAATTTTGGTCAGAAATAGAGAATAAGAAATGCAAAGGAGAAATAAAAGTCGACATGAGTAAATTGAAGATTTGAAGAATGATTTTTCAAGGTCTCCGATCGTTATTGCTTTTGCATCACGAAATTTGCTGCATATTTTTAAATTGTTTGAAGTTTGAAAGTCGCGTTGGTGATGCAGAGATAGGGGCATGAACTATAGCTAATGTGTGATGCTAAGAAGGAAAAAACCAAGGGCAAGAACATTTAAATTTGATGTGTTCCATGGACGGTGAAGCTTGCATGGAATCAGTGTTTTTGCTAGCTGAAAAATCAAGAAATCAGAAGATGATGTCAGATGTTCGTCAAATTGACAGCCAAAAATGGTCAGATGGGGTTATAAAATTCAGTTCCGAACATCTATGGTCTATACAATCAAGAGAGAAGAATAATTTGGGAATCAACGACTTTAACGGTGAATGTCGCAAGCTTTCGTTACTAACGGTGAATAAACTTGGTTTTGACCCTTAACTATATAAACCAAGAGACAGCCACATAAAGAGGCGCGCGTCTAGGGTTTATCAAGAGATGCACACATGTGTGTGTGGCGTCGGCCCACCATACGAGATTTGTAGATCTGTTGGTGGTTATGGTCTATGGATTCTGCAGCTGTGAGAAGAAGGTGGTGCACCGGTGTTGTCGGGTGGTAATCAAGTCATGTGTGGCTTAATACTGTGTTCATCGATTGATTGGAGTACAAGCACATCGGGAAGATGGTGTTTGTATTGGTTGTAGTTGAGCGGTAGACTTTGTAGAGATACCGTGTCCATGATTCGTCCATCTAGAAAAAAATTATAGGCATCATAATGCTGTATATCATAGCAATTGTAATTGCAATCTTGTTCTAGTGGATTTGTTTTGGACTAGGTCCACGGGATGTAGGAAAACCAAACCTCGTTAAAAAACTCCATGTGTTCTTTACTTTATGCAGGTACATACTCAATCGTATAGATCTAGCTGTGAATCCAAACTTTCATAAAATATTTGAATATATAAGTCCCCTGCAAACTTATACGGATGTTACTTGCAAGAACGCTTTTTTATTTTCTTATATACTATGCTATCTTAGAGAATTGTACTCTTCATTGGTTACATCCAATAGTTGAGAAAGATAAACACTTTGATCGTAATCCGTAATGCTAATTGACATAACGTGTTTGAGTAAGAAAAAGAATGTGTAAGTCTTGTACAATATCTTCTTGTTCCTCCAAAATTCTCCTCTGCGAAAAGCGGCCTCAATATTGACAATTCCGACAATAAGTGAATTTATACTATATATTTGAAGGTCGTGAGACTATCCACCTCAGCCAAATAAACTGCTCCAAAATCGTGCCACGTCAGCATCTAGAATATTTTCACATAAGTTATGGATATAAAATCTCAAAAGGCCTCCTCTTCTCCTGTCTCCTCATGGCATACAAAACGTTTTGCTTGAAAGCATGGTCTCCCACTACAACTTCTTCGGTTTCAATCTCTTCTAATCCCCTATACCTTTTCGATGTCTGATTTTTAACATCCATCAAGTAACTTAATTATAGATTTCATTATCTTCACTTCAGTTCTAAATATGATTTTCACATCCAAAATTGAGGAAAAACCCGATGGATCATATCGCCTTCTTTCATCTCATTCTCTTCAATTTATGGGGTTTTCAGATCTGCGTCTAACCCATGTATTGAATTCCTTTTCTTTTCTCCTGTAGAGGCATCGCTCCAATCTGAGTCACAGGCTAGGCGAGACGACTCGAAATAAGATTCAAAAAAATTCTGGAGGCGAGAGAAGATGGAGTCGAGTCGAGAAGACGAAGCAGTGATCAGATAAGATAAATAAAATTAACAGATGAGTAAGCGAGAGATCTCAGAGCGATTTTGTGAATGACCAGCAGAAAGCAGTGTGTGTTCATGATGGGAATTCTACGGCTTTTATTTTATTCTTTACTATTATTATTGTTAGCTTTTGGATCATTTTGCTATGTTCTGGTTTTGACTGATCATTAGCTATTTAAGGGTTTGATTTAAGCTTTTGTTGCGAATAAAGACAGTTCTGCTGAAATCCAAAAGAGAATACTATGTACAACCATTAGAAATCTAGACCCATACCATGAGTTTTACCAATCTGATAAATCGGGTTACCACTTTTAGGTTCGGTTCGGTTTAGATGGTCTTTAAAAGTGAAGTGACTGAAACTATAAACCAGAGTTTCCGGTTCTTAAATGGTTTTTCAGGGACATTCATTTTCTGGTTTTTTGCTAAACACAGCTGAATTTTGGTTCCATCGGTCTGGTGAATGAAATTGACTTTTCAAAGGTGTACTTCAACAATTAAAGTATTAAACTTAATTTCCAATTCTGAAAATCATGGATAATGAAGGTTCTAAATTTTAATTAGAGTATCAGTGCACCTTTCATTATGGGTCTACATCTCGGTCTAACCCGAATCACCAATTAATTTTGGTTGGGCAATCCATATCTATTCAAAAAGTTTTGGACTACCTAAGATTGTTTTAGAGAAATATACGAATTATCCATAACCGGTTTAGCCATTTTACAATGAATACCCAAATTATCCGTAAAACTTTACACAAATTATTAACCAAAATATCCTAAATATATTAATTTTTAAAATTTATCCAACTCGCTCACATTTCGGTTGTGTATGGTTTAAAACTTTTGATACCTCATTTCTTTTTTAACCAAAATATCTCAACCATTTTTATACAACTGAGTTTTTATTCAACTATATTTTAAATATACATAGTTCTGAAATTACGAGAAATATGAACACCACTATTAACAATCATATGGGCAAAATATTACACCATTTTATTACTTCTCATGAGAAAATCTTGCAATAAAACACAAAATGCAAACTTTATTACACAATTAATTTTAAAAAAAACTATATGTTTTTCAAACTTTAGAGAATTCTACATAAATAAAATATATTAACTTCCCATTTCTTTTTTAGTTTGTAGAAAATAATCGAGAATCAAATATATTACTTAAGTTACAACATGTTTATAAACCAATCCGCGCTTAGCACGGACTAACCCCTAGTGCTTTATAATAATATCTTTGTTTTACCTTATAGTAGTCTTCCATCAATTTCAAGCATTGTGTGTTAGTGGGATCTTTTTTTTTTTACATAAGACTATTTTCCTTCGCAGCTTCTCTTAAGTGACTGAAAAACAAAAAGTTTTCAAAACTGCTTCATGCAAATACTTCTTGTTAGGCATGACCAAAATGGAACCGTAACTGTATTTTGGACCGTAATCGTACTGTTTTTAAACCGTAACCAGACCGTAACTATGTCAGACGGTTAAAAACCGTAACCGTTAACCGTAAAAATATATTAGTTATGGTTAAAAAAATTATTAACCGTAACCGTATCAAAACCGTTAGTTAACTGCAAGATTAAACCGTAAAATTTTAACCGTAACCGTTTTAAAAATAAAATTATATATACTAATAATTATAATTATATATACAAATAACTAGAAGTCTATAACTAATATTCTAAACAATTTTATTAATAAGGGTAAAATAAACTAACTAAAGTTTTTATTAGTTAGTTTCAAAATATTCCAAAATACATTTTATTAATCTATAACCTAAAGAGTAAGTAAACTATTACAACAATTTAGTTAAAAGAAAAAATAAAAAAAATTATTCACTATCTTCGAATCTGGTTGTTGATACTAGGCCTGGGAACGGAGCGGATATCCGGGTTTTTCAAGGTATCCGGATCCGTATCCGTATCCGCCGGATAATCAATTTCATTATCCGGATCCGGATATCCGGGTTCCGAATATCCGTTGAAAAACTCGGATATTCGCGGATATCCGGATCCGGCCTCTTTTTTTTTTTTTTTTTTTTTTGGCTCACGTGTTGAGCCTCTCCCTCGCCGGCGAGAAAGTTCCGACCTTCCTCCTTAGCTCTGGTTTAATGGCTGCTGCTCCGCATCCACCTCCAGATCTGCTTTCCTCCGCAAATCCCTTCTCCCGCTTCAGCCCCTGAGCAAATCGGCGATGTCTTCATCGTGATGGGTTCAAAGCTCGGGATGATGACTTTCTTCGAGGCAGACGGAACCGTGGTTCCAGTAATCGTGGTCGGATTCCGCGAAGGTAACATCGTTACCCAAATCAAAACCCTAGCCACCGACGGGTACGACGCGGTTCAAATCGGGTACCGTCGCGTCCGCGATAAGAAGCTGACGAAACCAGAAACGGGACATCTCCAAAAAGCCGGTGTAATCCCGATGAAACATTGATAGACTCAAAATCTATCAAAGGATAAAATAGAGGTTAGATAAGAGAGAATGAAGAAATTAGATGAGAATCAGAAGAAATAAGATGAGAAGATAGAAGAAGAAGATGAGGAAGAAGACGAGAGAGAGATAAGAAAGAGTTTGTGAATTGTTGATTAATAATTTGGTATCTCGAGATAACATGAAATGGGCCAACGAGGCCCATATCCACTTCTAAGAATCGTATCAGACATCTCCAGGAATTCAGATTAACAAAGCCCCGTGAAAAAAAAAAAATTTGTACATGTATTAAAACGGATACCGGATATCCGATCCGAAATTTTTTTATTATCCGTATCCGTATCCGTATCCGGCGGATATGTTATTTTACTATCCGTATCCGTATCCGGACTACCCGGATATCCGTTTTTTCGGATCGGATCGGAGCGGATACCGGATCGGATACCGGATACCGGATAATAATCCCAGCCCTAGTTGATACATCACTACCAATATCTTCTAGCTCTTTTTCATTTTCTCGAATGTATTCTTGTTGTCTATATTCGGCTCTAGTCCAATCGTCAAAACACGCTTGAGCTTCGAGAGATCATTTTTATTTTTTATTATTCTAGTTTATAAAATTTATAATTATTTAATTATAAATCATGACATTAACCATTTATTGTCATCAGATAACCGTAACCGTATCTAACCATAACCGTATTAACCGGACTCGTATTTAACCGTAACCGTTTTAACCGTATATTAGACGGTTAAGGTTAAAAAAAAATATAACCATAACCGGTGGTTAAATAACCTTAACCGCATTAAACGTAACCGTGGTTGTGGTAATTTTGGAGAAGAAACCAGACAATACTTCTTGTGGTAATTTTACAGAGATCAGTCCCAATCACATAACCAAGTTGGTTAAATTCATGCTTAAACAACATAGAAAGAGTTTCATTTACAATCTTATAACTATCTATGTAAGCTTATGAATACATGAACCTGAAAATCAAACTAGAGGTTTGTAGCCATTTTTTCATTTTCTATTGAGATCTGTTGGACAATGGGTGAAACAATCATACCGATCTTCAGCGATATAGAAAGGATATGAGACGAACTCTATTCCACTAGCCGCTTCAACAACAAGAATGAAAGGATGATGCTTTTGCTTATTTAACTCAACAAAACACTCAGATCTTTGATGCAAACATTTGAAAAGTTTCCTTATATTCATTTTCTCTACACCTTTTGAAGAAACTCATAGCTCTGTTTAGCTGCATTGTCTCTCCCTCACCAGCTCCAATGTACCTTTATAAGAAAGACATAGATTAACTCACAAAACAAAAAACAAAAATTGAAAAAACAGAGGAAAAGGAAACAGAAACAATTTTTTCAAGCTGGAACCTTCGAAACGAGTACTATAGCTAATCGCATAAGCCAAATCTGTATTTTGACTCAAGAGGAGAAGAAGAAAGAAGAAACTCTTGGTAACTTTTACTTGCCATGTGCCTTGCACGATACATGTTATGGGGTTTAGTTGCCTGTCAAAGCTATGGGGTTTCATGTTTCACCATCCATATTTCACCAATGTGTTCTTGACCAGGTCATGGGCTCGTCCACGTCTCTTATTTGCGGTCGAGCGAGAGCATGAGTGGAGCTTCTACTCATCGCCTCAGCCTCATATTCCATATGAGAAGTCGTCATCGTCTCTTGTAGTAGCTGCCGATTTTCATATGAAGTTCCCGCAAGTCAATATGGATATTTCATGTGGCTATGCCTCTAGTTTGATCTATTTCTCAAAGGACGACAATTCAGTGCATGTGATATGTAACCCTAACACGGGACAGTATGCAAGCTTACCTAAACTGAGAAGTTACAGAAGCTCGTATCGCTTTTTAGGGTTTGATCTGATTGGCAAACAATTCAAGGTATTGTTCATGGCTGATCCAACGAGAGAGAGAGAGAGAGAGAGAGAGAGAGAGAGAGAGAGAGAGAGAGAGAGAGAGAGAGAGAGAGAGAGAGAGAGAGAGAGAGAGAGAGAGAGAGAGAGGAGAGAGAGAGAGAGAGAGGAGAGAGAGAAGAGAGAGAGGAGAGAGAGGTGAGAGAGAAGAGAGAGAAGAGAGAGAAGAGATTTATGCTCTATGAACACAATGCTGCAAGTTTCTTGGATGAAGTAACTAACCTTTTAAGTTGCTGCTTCAGCAGGAGAGGAGAGTTTTGCAAGGACAACAACAGGATCACCAATTTCAATTGTTTTTCCCATTCCATCGCCAAATCGATCTTTCCAAATCATGTTCTGCCCAAAGTATATCTGCATCATCATCATCATTTTCTAATCTATCAATCGAAACTGTCACATATTCATTCGTTATGATGATAAACCGAACAACGGTCTTTACCTTTCCCTGTGGTTTCTTCTTTGGCTGTAAAACTTTGTCTGACCTGAAATTCCTCAGAGTCTCAATCGTCTCTTGACCTCCAGCCCCAGTTTCTTGATTTATCGTCGGTACCTGATCATGGACAAATTAAAAAGCTTATCCGGAAACAACAAAACAAGAAAGATGATTCATGGAGTAATTAAAGTAGCCCCAAGCTTTTTTTTGATATATACCTTGCAACGGGAGCATAATTTCACACCGTAAAAGGTGAAATCGTTTATAAGGATCTCTGTCCATAGGTCTTCGGCGAATGGTTCACATCCATCAACAAAGATGCTGTCACATTTCCCAGTGACAGTTATCAAGTGATGTTACAAAGCAATAATAGCTTTTAAGAGACGAGCTAGGACTTTCCTTTGAACATACTTGGGTCTAAATCGGTTGATCGGTACAGGCTCGTTGAGAAGCTTATTCAGGTAATCAAGAGAACCCTGTAAAACGTTATGAGACTATTTAGAGCAGAACCGAAAGAAAGAAATTGAAAATGATCATCATTTTCTTACATGGTGACTGACCTGTGATATAAGCAAGAATGGGTACATATCTGAGAACATCGCATAGTGACCTGGAGCATAATTTGGATCCACAGGTCTAGTCTCGGAGGCTGCAATTAAACAGCAAACATGTGACCTCATTCGTAAACTTGCACTGCGACAATGGAGTCAAAACTATAAGATTAAGACAGGAAAAAAGTATATGAAACCTGAATCAAAACGAACAAGTCGACAAGGCTTCCCCACAAAGTTTGTAAACCACTGAGATGCTTCGTCTCCTTCATCTAGCGCGGAGCCAGACCACTCCCAAACTGAGACACCGTGTGCTATTTTCTCGGGTTTAGCTAGTGAGACCTTAAGGGCATCCATACCAGGAGCTCTAACCACTGAAAACACTGCCAAAACGATGAGCAAAAAAGAAAAGAAAAAAACTATCTTCATAAATGAAAAGTAAGTTGAGGAAGAAGACATGAAAAACAATCTGACCCATGTTAGAGCTCTTCTCGGGCTCCCAGTCCTCTGAAAACGCATGTTTAGGCATTTCTACTTCAATCAAGGCAAGCTTTGGTTCAACTCTTTGAGTCAATCCTCGTCCTTTAGAGTTCACAATCAACCAGTTTCGATCCCATCGAAATCCTGAGCAACCAAACCCCAAAAATCTCTCAGATCTTTCTACTTTTTCCCCACAGAAACTGTTATGAATCACAGCCACTAAATCATTCACATTTCTAAGTCTTAAGAAACTTTTAGAGCACCCATCATTGTTCAAGAACTTACAGAGTCACACTCAAGACTACTTAGAACAGTCCACAATTTTCATTTCAGTTAAATGATCGAGAAATCATCAAGAACCCATCAACAAGAGCACAACATCTGAAACAGAAGCAAACAAGGAGTTTCTCTAGACTCTAATTGATTAACCCAAAAGCAGAAATAGCTCAAATATCAATCCCAAAAATCGAAATCGAAACCCAGAAAAAGGATTAAAAAAAAAAGGAAACTTTATCGGAAATGGAAGTAGTGTGTGATTATACCGGTGGGAGTGAGAGCTGCCTGAGACAAAGAAATGCCTCTACATGATTTAATCGGATAAACGAACAGAGACGATACTCTTGCACCGATTTCACCTGCCAGCGACGGAGACGACGGCGACGGAGACAAAACGTTCTCCATCTCTCTCTCACTAGCGTTCTTCTTCTGACGAACATATCTTCATAGAATTTCACATATGCCCCCTAAAGTTCTCAGGTTATCCGATTAAAGCCTCTAACTTTGTTGTATCTAAAAATAGACCATAGTCTGTTACATGTATAACCAAATTCCCAACCAATTTAACCTGTAAAATCTTACAAAAGAGAAGAGAGCTCTTGTAGTCCGCACTTTTCAATACAAATTTCCTTTCAAAATCTAATCTTTTAAAATCTTAATGCATATATCTACAACAATGAAAAAGACATAATCGCCATGATTTCTGAATCTATGTAATCTTTTATGATGATGAATTTGAAGATTCGTTAAGAGAAGCAAAAGTGTGAAACATTACACTGAGACATACTTGTAGAATACGTAACCAGCTACACAGATACTTGCAACTGTAGCTATAATCAAAAATGTGAAGAACCATCTGATTCTTGACCCGCTTCTCTCTGCGAAAAACAAAACAAAAAATTGAGAATATAAGTCTTGGATTGTTTCAAAAAGAATCTGAAAAAGTTTTGATCTTTACTGTTTGTTTTCGACAATTATATAGAGACGATTGCTAGAGCATTTTCATTCAAAGCCTCCCCATTTGTTCTTACACTTGCATCCATCACATTGACAAGCTGATTGCTCCTTACATTCATCAATGTCTAGTAGATTAATATATTTGTATATAAACATGATGAATCAGTTTAAGAAAACAAGATGAGAGAATCTGAAACATCTTGCAGGATCCATAAGCTGTTATAATGCAAATATGACTTCTTTTTTCAAACCAGAACAAAATATGTTTCCATTGAGGCTTTTCTACAAAATATCGATATAGAATTTCAAGAACATACGTCCACATGAAGTATATAGCCATCTACTTTATAATGCACACCATTCACAACAGGGGATTCACAAACCCTTCCCCCTAAATGTGTCATGATAGATGCATTTATCGCGCACATTATGCGAAAACTCTTGAAATCATTTGCAGAGCCGCGTTGTATGGTGATGGTGTTGTGCAACCTCCACATCCACCGCCTTAAAGACCAAGTTATTGGGACATGATGCAGTAGAACTAAATTGAAGGTGAAAACTCAAAAAGCAAAAGAAGTTGAAAATGAAATGTGGAACTTCATTTTAATAGAAATAAAGTGGTACATCTATTACACAGCCATAAATATTAACCTTTTTAAATTAACAATAAATTTACAGTATCAATGTAACCCAACTAAAGAAACTGGAAGAAGCTTAGGGTTCTTTATATATACACGAAACCCAAACAGGCAAACAGCTGCATCTTTTTTATGTATCTGGTTATGGCATAAACAACAACATTAAAAGCATTTGATAAATCCCTTCAGAGATCTCTCTGCTCATGTGAGTCAGAGAGTCCTGTCTGAAGAAGCAAATGTTCAGTGTCTCCATCTTCTCTTTACGCAATGTTTTTCCTGCCCTGTGACCAGAATGGCGTTGCGGGTTTGCGCTTTAAGGCCTTAACACTAAAAGGACTGTTCTTGCTCTGAAAATGAAACAAATTCACAAAAGATTAGGTGAGATTCAAGCATTACCATTAATATGTTGTGTTCTTGAGAAAAAGTGAGGATCAAAACTTACCATTAAACAGGTTCCTTGATCAAGGTCACAAACCGGGTACTCGTGCGGGCAGCAACTATAGTTGTCATCACAGCAAGTGGCTGCTTCTAGTGGGCAACATCCCCAAGCAAAGCAATACTTGCCATACTCAAAGAGACAACAACAAGTGTTACTCTCAGGACAAGTGTAGTAACTGTCACATTGGGTTGGAGGCTTGATGGGAGATGGAGGTGAAGGTCCCGGGTTTGGCGGGTTTTCGCCATTCTTGATCGGGTATGAAGGTTCGACTGCGATTCCACATTTTCCTGATGAAGCCGCAATGTTACGCTCCATCCTTATGTATCCGCTCTCTCCCCAACTTGATCCCCATGAGTTTTTCACAATCCAGTAGTCCTTGCCGTTCTCAGTTCCGTATCCAACCGCCAAAACTCCGTGGTCTAGTTGTGTTCCACAAATTCCATCGAATATACCCTTTAGAAGTAAAAGAACACATCAACACATGAGAAACGAAGGTGAGTAAAACAATATGAACATTTTGAGATCCAAATTGTAAAGAAAACTACTTCATATTCAACCAAATATGAAATTCAATTGTTTCATGCGCCACTTTCTGCTTTAACATGTGAATAAAACTTCCCATTTTCGAACATAATAACATTTTTACATTTTTCAAAGAATTCTTTTGTAAAATGTAACCGCAAACGCAAAACAGAGTTGCTCCTTCTCTTTGGCGTTTGCGGTTATCATTCAAACTCCAAAGAACATGGTTAAAAACTCGTACCGAATCATAGAGCTGGAACGCACGACCACCACCCTCAATGGCGACGCTAATGGGTTGGTTAGAAAGAGCTTTCTTCAAGGATTCCTCGCTGCTCACAGGCACATCCTCATATGAATCGATTGTGACAACTTTAGCGTTTTTCTGCAACAAGAAACCCACACAAGGTTATATAAGAATCATATATAAGTTGTTAAGAATCAAATGTAATTGATCAAAACAAAAAAAAACTAATGTACTAACTCTGCTTTGGTCACAACGTCCATCAACACCCTTGTAAGGATAATCTTCCTCTGAATCGATTCCTCCATTGTTGATGATAAACTCAAATGCATAGTCCATGAGACCTCCGTTACAGCCTTCATTGTATGAAGTGTCACAATCGACTAACTCTTGTTCAGATAAGGATATTAAGTCTCCGGTCACAATCTTGTTTATGCCTTCTACAGCTCCGATGGTTGAAAACGCCCAACAACTCCCTTCATTACCAAAATAAAAAAGAAAATTAGTTATTTCTTAAGTCCTAAGGTGGTGACATACGACGGCACTAAAACTAACCACTAGGCTATATGTCTTGGTTTCCATCAACCGGCTCTTTTTTTTTTTATCAGCAACATGCTTAATGCGCAGAGCCGTGTCTAGACATACGGAGCCCGTACCCGTACGTAAGCGAAGAAAAAAAAAAAAAAAGCCTCATCGTCCTAAATCCATATAAAACTAATCCAAATCATATAAAATAAATAATGACCATCATCGTCTCAAATTCATATAAAACCAATAATAACAATCATCATAAATAAATAAATAAAAACCAGAGTAACAAATTTTAAAACATAATTTTTCTTCCCTTCTTTCCAACAAAATCACTAATCAAGCTTTCAAAATCAACACTTTTAACCAACTCTCTTTCGATAGCAAAGTCACTCAATCTCTCTTGTGACATACTCGAACAAATATAAGACTTTATCAACTTCAACTTTGAAAAACTTCTTTCAGCAGATGCAACTGAAACTGGAATCGTCAATAAGCTTATCCATGAGTTTGGATAATTATCATCAACCTTCTTCAGAAAATCTAACACTTCAATAAGCCTCTTAGTTTCAACGATGAAGAAGGGGAGTTGAAGAGGTATCATGTATTTGTTTAAACACTAAATTTACCCTAATTTTTTATTTGTTAAATTATTTTTAAGTCAGTTTCTATTTTTAATACTAATGGGCCATTTTCGTTTCACTTAAACTATTAAAACTTAAACTACTAAAACTAATGACCTTTCCGATTTTTTTTTTTAAATGGGCTCTTCCGATAAAAAAAAAAAAAGGCCCATAGGCCAATGTTTCTAAAAATTTGCTATAGCCACGGGCCTGTTAATGCGGATTTGAATCTGGATGGTGACATACGACATCACTAGTACAAACCACTAAGCTATATGTCTTGGTTTCCATCAAACGACTCTTTTTTGTTATCAACAACATGCTTAATGCGGATTTGAATCTGGATGGTGACATACGAGTATACGACTAACCACTAAGCAATATGTCTTGGTTTCCATCAACCGACTCGTTATTTAATTTGTGCAATTTCTAACATAATTATGGCTACGAAACTAAAACGTATTTCTAACCTAATTATATGGCTATGAATATTTCCAACAAAATGAACAAGATTAAGATTTCCTTTCTGAAGAGTTAAATCAAATTAGTCTCTAATAACTTTCATTTCACCTAAAAAGTCACAAGGAGCAAATATGTCATTTTCTCCACCTAGAGTAATTTCAGAGAAGTAACAAGTCAAGATTCTTCAAGAACTGTAAATGATTGAGTAAAAACTTACCGCAGCTTCCCTGATCTTTGACCTCAGCCACGGCACCTTCCTTCCTCCAGTCAACGCTCTCCGGGAGCACGTCACCGGCACGCGCCTCGTAGCGAAGGCTGGTCCTCGTGGCTTTCCTCTTCAGCTGAGCTCCGAGGTACATGGATCTAAACTCATCGTTGGTGAGATCCGCGAACTTCGTCAGACCCAACCTGTAGCTAAGATTCTTCACGTTGTGATCGTCGATGAAACGGAGATTGTCTTTAAAGATCTCGAACCGTCGATCTTTCTCAACAAGAGAGTTCTGAACCTTCCCGTGTTTCACTAGCCACGTCTCGTAGAGTCTCGTAACCTCGGCGTCACTCCGGCCGCCGGAGACGGTGTGGTGGCTCTCGTCGTAGGAGATGATTGACATGTCCATCGCGGATGAAACCGCGATCATCGTTAGGAAGAGGATCGCCATAGTTGGGTTAAAGAACTTCATTTTCTTCTTCACTATTTTCTTGGAGAAGAAGAAGAAAAAGAGAAGATGATGATGATGAAGAGGATTTTGAGCGATGGACAATAGATGGTGGTGAGGTATTATATAAAGCCAAAATGAGATAAGCGTAATTATTATTATTTTATTTTTTTATTTTTGGGTTTTTTTCTAGTTTTGTGTTTGTTTTCTATGGTGGTGGCTCTTCTTAACTTGTAAAGTGATGACTACTACTGAATTTACAAGCAAACTTGCAAGTTGAAACCGAATTTTTTTTTTTCAACGATGAGAATTTCATTTTATTATTAAAATCTGAAACATGCAAAACCAGCTGAACATAAGATTTCTCGTGAAACAAAAGTCGGCGACAAAAAACAACATTTTTCCAGAGTCAAAAATCCTATGAAATAGAGACATAAAAAACCAAAACTATGTACAACCAAATAAGCTTATGAAATTAAATTCATCGATGAAAATGATAAATCGCTACATAAAATATAAAGATAATAGTAAAACTCCTTACCGAAAATAAGTTTTGTCAGATTGAAACCCAATTTTAGATCACATTACAAAATTCCAAAGATGATCAAAGAAAGAAATTACTAAAAAAGTCCAACACCTAACTACTACCCAGAAAATTAAAACCCTAGAAGAAGAGAATTTTTGTAAAAATCTGGTGAAACAACGACAAAGATAGAGACGCTACACAGTTAAGAAAACGACAGCTAAAGTAGCTATGACACACCGCCAACAGATTTGAAGATATGTACATCTGGCGCATGTCTCTTCGTAAATCAAACTAATAACCCAAAATTTTAAAACATAAGCGATTACTCCCAAACGATGGACCTAGATTCAAAAAGACTATAAGAGATTGAAAACCATAAGAACAAGCACCACAAACCAGCACCATAGATGTATTTTCGTTCCAGCTTTGTCTCGACGAAATCCACTTCTGATGAAATACATATAGCTCTGATAAACTTGCAAACCAACAACAATACAAAGGTTCCCGGAGCCTACGACGAAGCATCGGACACCAGAGCCGAAATATCTTTTGTTTTCTCTGGCGGCTAGGATTTTGTGTATCCTTTTTAGTTTTTAAACGGAATCTAAAACGATAATAAATGGATATAATTTTTGTTGAAAAGGTAAATATCTTTAATATATATTAAAAAAAAAAGTAAACTCAAAATCAAAATCAATAAAATGATAAAGATATTATATTTTATTTGGGTTATTATTATTTAAAGACACAAAAATCTCAACCCAATTCCGGTTTGAAAACTTCCCCAATTTATTTCAGGATTGGTAGAAAAAAAATTGAAATAATTCCAGGATTGGTAAAAAATTCTCAACAAAATTATTAGATAAACTTCCCCAATTTATATATATATATTTTTTTTGGTGGCTAAAAACAAAAGAAGAAGTGAAATGTGAGAGTCATTTATTGGTTACACAAAATATTGGAATGAAACAGATAAGACGTCAAGCAGATAATTTCTCTGATTGGTAAAACCCAAAATGTCATGTCCACACAAATAGGAGCGCGTGAGAATCTCACGCGTTACAAACAGCGCGTGGATAAGATAACGCCTAGAGATTCTTGATTTTTGTGCTAATATATTGAAGTAGATACTATGGATCTAAAGTCTTACAAGTTACCCATAAGAAGTCATATTTGCTGTCTCTATTATTATGATTCCTTCCGTATTTGAAATACTCTCATATAGTTATACTTTCTAAATGGATAATTCAATTTTTTTTGTAGCCTACTCAAACTTATAATTAATAAAATGCTTTCAAGAGTAAAACCAAAAAAAAATGCTTTCAAGAGTTAGCTTGTGACGTTAGAACACTTACTTTTCTTTGTCTTCTATTTCATAATGACAGTTAAGTCTTCCCAACAGATATGGCTTTCTCTACTTCTGGATGAACAAGATTTAACTAAAATTTATCACCATTTGACGAAGATTTATTCAAAAGAAAAAAAAAAGATCGAAGTTTAATCTTTAAGGGACAATAGGCCATATACGTGTAACACCAGCCTCCATGGACGTGTTTGCGTGCTTAGCCATTCGCAAGGTAGCTCGAAAATATCTGAAGTTGAATGATATATTAACCTAACGAGTATAATGATACATGTGAATATTAATTATACAAAAACCGAAAATATGGTATTTTAGAGAATTGCCCAAGAAAGTATTTTCAACTCATAAAAAGAGCAACTAAGAAAATAAATGTCTAAAAACTAATAAAAGCTTATCCTATTAGCGATGACTAGGAAAGAAAAATATTTTAATCAAATCCACTCTGCTCTTTTCTTGCCAAGATCATGAAGTGCGTAAACAGATGAAATAACTCCAGTGAAACACAAGAACAGAGACACCACAATTCCTAAATCAAAACCGCGAACCAAACCGACCCAAAACAATTTTGGGAATAATTTAACCGGATAATGGGTTTTTAATATATTTTCATCTAACAATAATGTTTTTTTATAACGCTTTAATCAATTCATTAAGAGTTTGGTTGGGAACAAAGATAAAGGAGGTTGACACCAGTAACAGGGAAAAAGAAACTCCAAATAGGAGGAGGAAACAAGCCTCAAACCATAAAGGGGAGGAAGAGAGACTCGAAGAGGGACCTACACAGCATGTGTGTGAATGTGGTCCAACCTGCTAATGATGAGTTATCCATTCGCCGCTTCAGAAGTGAGAATTTGATGGAGCCAGGACGGGCCAGCCCGAGCAATGTAAGAGTGGAGACGATGGTCACGGGTATATGATTGAGGCTCCACGAACCGACGGCAGAGAGATTGGTGAAGATGGATGTGAGCAGTCCATTAGAATGAGGGTAATCTTCTGGGCGGAGGAAGGCATCTCGAGCATAAACGAGAGACGATTCAAAGATGATGTCTCTTTGATTCATATTTTTTCATACTGTCCACAGCCCATATAAAGCGGGAGTTGTGACAGGTCCCAGACTTCCTTGGCCGTGTCACACACGAAAAGAACATGGCATATACTTTCGATGTCCTCTGAGAAACCAGGAACGCCGCTTTAGAGATTGTTCTTCTTATTATTCATTGACCTAAAGGTCTTGTATTTATACAATTACATATGTCAATAAGGATATAACCAAATCTAGAGAATATAGAAATATGCTGATTTGCAAAGATACGAGTATATCTAAATATATGTCCAATACCCCCCCCTCAAGTTGGAGCATACAAGTCACGAATGCCCAACTTGTAAAGAAAAACGTCGAATTCCTTTCGTCCCAATGCCTTTGTGAGTATGTCAGCTAGTTGTTCCGAGGAGGAGACATGTAAAGTCTCGATCGTTCCAATGACGATTTCGTCTCGTATAAAATGACAGTCCACTTCCACGTGTTTAGTTCTTTCATGAAAGACCGGATTTGCGCTTAGATGTAGTGCGGACTGATTATCGCATCGTATCGTCATTGGCTGAGCGTGTGTGAGACCGAACTCAAGGAGTAAAGCCTTGATCCATTTCAACTCGCGAAGCACTTCCGTCATTGCTCGATATTCAGCCTCGGTAGAAGAAAGTGACACCGTGTCTTGCTTCTTGGTTTTCCAAGAAATGATGGAAGACCCGAGTTGAACGAGCCAACCCGTAACTGATCGTCGTGTGACAGGGCATCCAGCCCAGTCAGAGTCGCACCATCCGGTCAGATGAAAGGAAGAACATGCCCGTAGCATTATGCCTTGGCCAAGTGTTCCTTTCAAATATCGTATAACGTGTAGTGCAGCCTCCCAATGTTCCACCCGTGGTGATTTCATAAACTGTGTGAGCACATGAATCGCGTATGAAAGGTCGGGTCTTGTCGCAGCAAGATACACCAAACGGCCTACGAGTCGTCGATAATGTTCGGGGTCAGAGAGCAACGCACCAGTAGCTAAAGCAAGGCGATGTTTCTAGTCGATTGGAAATCCTGCTGGTTTGCATCCGAGCATGCCAGCTTCAGTTACTATATCTGTACAGTACTTTCGTTGACATAAATATAATCCATCAGCACTACGTGCCACTTCAAGGCCCAAGAAATACTTGAGAAGGCCAAGATCCTTCATATGGAAACAAGTCGAGAGATAGGACTTGAATTCATTGATAAACGCTGATGAGTTCCCAGAGATGATAAGGTCATCGACGTATACCAAGACTCGAAGTGTATTTCCGTCCTTCGAATAGACAAACAAAGAGTAGTCGGTTCGTGCTTGTGTGAATCCAAAAACGCGAAGAGCCATCGCGAGTTTCTTAAACCAGCATCGAGGAGCTTGTCGGAGACCATATAAGGATTTATGCAAGCGACAAACCCTTTTTTCGGAGTCGGATCGAAGACCCTGAGGAAGTTTCATGTAAACTTCTTCCTCCAAATCACCGTGTAAGAACGCATTGTGCACGTCCATTTGATGTACTTCGTAATCTAGTTTTACTGCAATGTCGAGAAAAATTCGCACGGTGGTCATTTTAGCAACGGGAGCAAAAGTTTCCCCGTAATCAACACCTTCGATTTGATTGTTGCCGAGCACCACAAGTCTTGCCTTATGTCGTTCAAGTGAGCCGTCTGCCCCGAGCTTGATTCGAAAAACCCATTTGCATCCCAGAGCAATCTTTCCCGGAGGTAAATCTTCTAAGTCCCATGTCTTGTTCAAGTCCAACGCGTGAAGTTCAGAGTTCACCGCGTCATCCCAAACTTTTTCTTTGATAGCCTCTTTGTATGAACGTGGCTCAACCGCGAGAGAGAGAGCCACCATATAGCTGCGATGAGAGTCAGAAAACCGATCGCAAGTATGGTAGTGAGAGATTGGATGGGCCGTACCTGAGGACGCTGGTGAAGGTGACGGGAGAGAGTGAGTGAGGGAGACGGTGTTGATGATGAAATCAGTGAGTCGTACGGAGGGTCGCTTCTCTCGTAATCCACGACCCAAATGTTCGATCTGTTCAGGGTTCGTTGCAGGTGAAACAGAGTCAACCGGTGGTGATTCAATATCGGAATCTGAGTTGTTTGTCGATGGCAAATCATCATTATCTGTTCCCGGGAGATTTTCCATTGGTGTAAGATCGATCGTAGGGGGATCGAAATCGTCAGTGATGGTATTTGGTATGGTCGTTATGAGCGGAGGAGTAGTAGTCGTGGGTGGTGGGACTAAGAATGGGAATGTGGTTTCCTGAAAAACGACATCTCGGGATGTGAAGAAAATTTCTTTATCAAGATCGTACAAACGCCATCCTTTCTTGCCGTAAGGATATCCGAGAAACGCACAACGACGGCTGCAGGATGCGAATTTATCCCCTTGGTGATTTAAGTTGTGTGCATAGCACAGACAACCAAATACGCGCAGATGTTCGAACGCAGGAGATCGGTTATAGAGTATTTCGAAGGGAGTCTTATCGTGAAGGAGTTTCGATGGCGTTCTATTGATCAAATAGCAGGCCGTAAGGGCACATTCGGCCCAGAATTGTATTGGCAATCCAGCTTGGAAACGCAGAGCTCGGGCCACATTTAGGATGTGACGATGTTTTCGTTCAACTCGGCCGTTTTGCTGAGGAGTCCCAACACACGAAGTTTCATGGATGATCCCTTGTTCCCGAAAATATGTGGATAGACACATAAATTCAGTTCTGTTGTCGCTTCTGAGTATTTTGACGTTACTATCGAATTGCCTTTTTATGAGAGCAAAGAACTCACGCATTCTAGAAGGAACCTGAACTTTGTCTGGAAGTAAGTATAGCCAAACAGCTCTGGAGTAGTCGTCGACGATAGTAAGAAAATATCGAGATCCACAGAACGCGGAAGTACGATACGGGCCCCAAAGATCGCAGTGAATCAATTCAAAAGGACTTGTGGCTTTATTATAACTATCAGGAAACGAGTTTCATGTTTGCTTTGACCTTAAGCAAACATCACAATTCGAAAAACAAAGTGCAGAACTAGATTGAAAACGGACACCAGGGACTAATCCCACAACACGAGACGACGGATGGCCCAAACGACGATGCCACAAAACACCTTCATCGCCAACACTTGTTTGAAACGCAGTCACCGTCTCGATGCCTCGGAAGCGATACAGTCCCTCACCCTCACGTTCACCCGCACCAATCAACGTCCTCGTGATGCGGTCCTGCAAAATCACCAATCTATCAGTAACCTGTCCAACGAGTGAATGATCAGTCACAAGTTGGCCGAAAGATATTAAGTTCGTATGAAATCCTTCCACGAGATACACGTTCTGCAAATGAAGCGATGAAGTCAGTCTGATCGTGCCTTGTCGACTAGACAAGACGTTTTCACCAGCCGGTAATTTGACAGAAACAGGGGAAACGGGACGGACATCGGAAAGAAGGTCAAGACGACCAGTCATATGATGGGTCGCCCCTGTGTCTAAGATCCAAATAGGTTCGATGTTCTTACCACTCAGCCGCGAAGAATCGGAATTGGATTTGTTTGGATTAAAGAGCTTCGCCAAGGTTTGCCATTGTGCATCGGAAAATCCTGTCAGGCCCAGCTTATCGGCTTCGGTGAGAGCCATGTTAGCTCCAATTTCTGTTTGGGGGCCAACAATCTGGGTTGAATTTGCCCGTGCACGTGATCCTTGTCCGCCTTGTATGTTATTTCGACTTCTAGGGCGATCTCCCCACCACTCGGGAAATCCGATCACACGGAAACATGCACTAGCTTGATGTCCAGTACGACCGCAGCTCGTGCATATGACCTTAGAGTCGGAGTTGTAAGGCCTTTGTCGGGAGTTTCCGCCACCACCGGATCCGTTGTTGCGGTAAGGGGCTTGTGCAGCGAAGCTCATCACGGCATGTGTGTCTTTCCTTGCATTCAATTGGATTGTTTCGTTTTGCACAATCGTTTGGTACACGGTATCAAGGTCGGGAAGAGGAATTTGAGCACAGATTTGGGATCTTACCGCGCCGTGTACGGTATCGTCAAGGCCATAAAAGAAATCGTGAACGCGGATGATGTCGCGTTCTTTTTCATGAGCAGACACCAAATCGCACTCGCACTTCCCACATCCACACGTTTTGCTTGTCAAACATTCGATCATAGAGTCCCATATCTTTGTTAATCTTCCGAAGTAATCTTCAACAGAGGATCCCATCTGTCGGCAATTCGCAAGAGCATCACGGAGCTGTTGGAAGCGCGCACCGCTCTTGAGTGCAAACCGTTTCTTGATGTGATCCCAAAGGTCCTTGGCTACTTCCTTATGAGAGATATTGGATCGTAGCTTTGGTTTGATGGTCAGTTTGATCCATGTAACCAATAAGTGATTATTGGCTTGCCAGTCTTCGAGGTCAGACGAAGTGTCTGCCGGTTTCGGGATGCTTCCGTCGATGAAAGCAAATTTCTTTCGAGCACTCAGAGCGACGCGCAGATTCTGAGCCCATTCGTCGTAGTTTCGGCCGTTGAGAAGAGGTTGAGAGATAATCGCGCCAGGGTTATCGCCGTTCGTCAAGTCATAGGAGGAGATGGTCCTTCTAGTCGCACCAGTCGCGGACAAAACACCACTGTTGGTATTCATTGATGTCGTGATTTAGGAATCGAAATCGAGAATGAAGAGAGCAACCAAAGTCGAGATTTAGAGTTGTGGCTCTGATACCATGAGAAACCAGGAACGCCGCTTTAGAGATTGTTCTTCTTATTATTCATTGACCTAAAGGTCTTGTATTTATACAATTACATATGTCCATAAGGATATAACCAAATCTAGAGAATATAGAAATATGCTGATTTGCAAAGATACGAGTATATCTAAATATATGTCCAATATCCTCCCCACAAGATAAGCATGATGAGTCAACTTGGACCCCTCTCGTTAGCAGTCTTTCCTTGACCGCTAGTGCTCCGGAATCAGCTCGCCATAGGAAATGTTTGATTTTCGGTGATGTTTTTGCTTTCCATAAGCTGCTCCATAGTTTCTTTTCGAGGGGAGGAGTGGTTGCCATCACTGGATAATGGAAGTCTTGGAGGGTCTCTAAAAAGCAGTATCCACTTCGGGTTGTATAATCTCCATTCTTCGAAAACCCCCATATTAGCTCATCTCTTTCATGGCGATGTATTCTGGTTTGGAGCACAATCGGCACATCATCATCGGCAATGGTTTGGTTTACTCTCAGAGGGTTCCAATTACCAGTCACGTCGTCAATGATTCCGATACACGAAGGGTGAGATCCACTTCGTCCTCTTGACGGTATCTTGGTGGTCTTGGGATCGTATGTACAACCTAGTTTGCAGTCCACACAAGTGTCTCAGTGCCATCTCCTATCGCTTTTACCAGGCACTGTTTTAGCAAGTCTCTACCATGGAGGATGCTTCTACAGGCGTAGGAGGGTCGGGTACCAGTGCCACACTCTAAAGAGGACCCATTCCGAAAATAATGAGCTTTAAGGATCTGCACTACAAGCGATTGGGGTCTCTTCAGTATGCGCCAAGCTTGCTTCCCTAGTAGTGCCTGGTTGAACCAGCTAATGTCCCTGAACCCTAGTCCACCATCTTCTTTTTTTCGGCAAAGCTTCTTCCAAGCCATCCATGGAAGTTTGTTCCGTTCATTACCGCTACTCCACCAGAATTATGTCATCTCGCTTGTAAGCTTCTTGCAGAGGTCCTTTGAGAGTTTGAAACACGACATGGCATAGATGGGTAGCGCTAGGCCAATAGGCTTTAGGAGGACCTCTTTTCCACCTTGTGATAGTGATTTCGCATACCAACCGTGGAGACGAGCCTGAAGTTTCTCTTGGATGAAATTGAGAAGCTTTCTTTTAGATCCGCTAAAGCATTCAGGCAGCCCCAGGTAGGTACCCTCTCCTCCTTCTTGATCGATCCCCAACATTGTTTTAATCTCCAACTTTACCGTCTCATCAACTTTAGCTCCGAAAATGATAGAAGATTTTTGAAAGTTGATGATTTGGCCAGAAGCGTCACCATATAGCTTGAGACAGCGGTTAATTTCAGTGCTTTCATCCACAGAAGCTTGACATAGAAGGAGGCTGTCATCCACGAACAGCAAGTGATGAACCGAAGGAGCAAATGTCGCAAGTTTAATGCCATGTAGGTTTCCGGAGTCCTCCGCGTAGTTAAGGGCATTTACTAGGACTTCTGCACATAGGATGAAGAGGAAGGGAGACAGCAGATCCCCTTGGCGTATCCCACGTTCAGGTTTGATGAAACCATGAGCTCGTCCGTTTAAAAGCACCGAATATGTGACTGAGCTCACACAAGACATCACCCATCTTACCCATTCTCTTGCAAATCTCATTCTCTCTAAAAGGACCTCAAGAAAGGACCACTCTACTCGGTCATAGGCTTTGGACATGTCAGTCTTAATGGCCATGTAGGTTTCCGCCACAGTGATGTTGGTTTGGATACCATGCACCAGTTCGTGAGCTATAATGACGTTGTCCGTGATCAACTTGCCTTGGCCCAGTGGTAAGGGAATGTCTATGTGGGCTTCCCCACCTGGGTTCGAGTCACCTTGGCCACAGTGGATTTAACATGGCTTCCTCTGGCCTATGGGGATTAGTCGGGTGTGTAGCAAGCCCCGGATTACCCCATATTAATCAAAAAAAAAAAAAAAAAAAAAAAAAAAAAAAAAAAAAAAAAATCTTCCCGAGACAAAAGCCCCTTGAGTATCTGATATAATCTCAGGTAGAATCTTCTTTAGCCTCTCAAAAAGGATACGCGAGATTATCTTATAGTGCACATAGCATAAGCTGATGGGTCTCATCTCTTTCATCGTTTTTGCATTCGGCACCTTCGGGATTAGGCAAAGATGTGTGTGGTTCCAACCAGGAGGGAGGACTGAAGTTTCGAAGAAGCTCTCTATTTCTTTCGAAACACTCGGTCCCACGATGTGCCATAATTTTTTGTAGAAGATCCCCGTTAAGCCAGCTGCTCCTGGATCCATACATGGAGAAATGTTTGAGAAGCTCCTGCAACAGGTTGCAAGCCAGCTGATCCTGGATCGCCGGACCTCGTCAGCCGTGACCGGAGCTGTCAGCCCAGAGTTCATCTCTGCCGTGACACGGCTCGAGAAACCTTCGAACAGGGAACTGAGATCACAAGGGTTCGAGCTCATGAACAGATCACGGAAATATTCAGTGGCGATCTCTCCTTTTGAACCTTCAAGGAAGTATTCACGACCTTCGTCGTCGATCAGCCAATTCGCATTTGATCTTGTGCATTGTTCCTCTGTTGGGGGATCTCGTGGAAACCCTCATATTCAAACTCAGCATGCATGCGTTGTATTCTATCAAGGGAATTAAGATTAGCCGTTTTCTTCCATCTCGAGATCTCGCCTATGCATCTCCTGATTCTCTCCATCAGTGGTGTCTCCTCATTCATGTCATCACCGTACCAGCCCTTCTTAATAACATCCTCAAACACAACTTTTTTTAGCATTCGTTTATCAAAGCAGAAACGTCCTCGACCTGGATCATTATCTTCTTTAGCAAAGTCAACACGAATAGGTCTATGGTCTGATCCCTACATATCCATGTACTCTGTCTGAGATCTTGGGAAGAGATGATACCATTCATCATTGCCGAAGCTTCTGTCCAGGCGGCATTGCACCCACACTTGATCTCACCAGCCACCCCAAGAGAGGGTATTTCCCAATGTCCTGGTTTCTTTAATTTTGCAGCTGTCAACCATATTTCGAAAATCCCAGAAGGATGAATCACTTCGCAGTGGGCCTCCAACTTTCTCATCGTTATTGAGTAATTCGTTAAAGTCGCCAACCAAAATCCAGGCCTCATTCCTCGTAATTCCAATATCCACCAGCTGTGACCAGACTATATGTCTCCTTGCTCGCACTGGATCCCCATATACACAAGTTAAAAAAAAAACCATAGAACCCATCTTCACCTTAAAGTCAATGATGCGATTATCAGCAGAAAGCACCTCAACCTCATAACAACTCTTCCACATTACCGTTAAGCCTCCACTAAGACCAATAGGCTCAACAATAACAATTTTTATCATAACCAAAACCCTTTCTCATATCATCCATGTACTCAAACCGTTGCTTTGTTTCCGACAAAAATAAAAATCCGGAATAATATTTTTTACGTATTTCCCGGAGACGACGAACTGTCTCAGTGCTTCCAGCTCCTCGGCAGTTCCAACTCAGAATGCTCATTGGGATGGCAGCGACTTCAAATCGGAAGCCACCGTCTTATCATTTGTTTTTGCGGATCTTTTAGTCGAGTCTTTGGATGAGGTTTCAGCCTTACGTTTACTTGTCAGCTCCTTCTTCTCTTTATCAATTTCCTGTTGTAGAGCAAGATCAGCTAAGGGAGGGGTCTTTCTGAGTTTTCGTTTCCAGACTGGGGGGCGTTTACGCTATTTGTTTCCTCTACTTTGAGCTCTGGCAGAGGAGGCCCTCTGAGAGGTACCCATCCTAAAACATGTCGCACTCGTAGTAGAGAACGGAGATGTAAAGCTTTGTCCAGAGGATTGTTCAACATCAGTAAGGGGAGGTAGATCAGCAGATGTTAAGAGGTCTTTCCCCACCAGTGATGATGCGTTTCAAGCGAGTGTTCTCCTCATCATACTCGAAGACCTTTCCTTTACCTTTGTTGAGATCAGGAGTTAGCATCGGTCTAGAGCTAAAAGAATCACCTGTCTTATCATCTATTGATTGTTGCACTCTATTGATTCTTGCCCTACGCTCAGTTTCATCAGAGTGGGAGACATAAACTTTGACAATTCTGGGAACATGGGAGGGAAGCCTGGTGGACCCTCCAAAACTTTCGTGGTGGTTATGTACTCCTTGGAGTTGATTTCTGCAAAGGATCATCGATCTTCTCCAAAGGTGGGTTCAGGTTAGTTCTTCGAAACGACATCTTCTTCAGCAGTCCACGGCTCAAGGAGCATCGTCCAGTGATTAAAAGACCATGGACGGTCTTTGAGGACAGTTTGCAGATCTTCTTCACGTTGGAAGATAAACTGGAACCTGTCTTTTGATAAGGCAATTCCCCGGACCCTATCGTAGACTCTCCAGTGGCGAGGCATGTCCTCAATCATCCGAGCCATTAACTGACAATCCGGGTTTAAGAGACGTCCCAGGTTTCTACAAATGGTCAAAGGGAATCTTAAAAGAGCAATTAAACATATTTTTTTGGATTCTGGTGATATATCATCTCGGAAATGAAACATTTTTTCAGTATAAAGAAGGCATTATAGATGAACTAAGATGGAGTTAAGAGATTCTGATTCTATTCTCGGTCTCAAATGGCTGACAGTTCAAGAAAGCCAAAGATTAGTCTGAGAGTTCTTGTTGATAAAGAGAAGAACAAGATCGTTTTGGCCGAGGCGGGTAAAGATTTTGTCGATGTTCTCTTTGGTTTTCTCAAGCTCTCGATGGGGTTGTAAGATTGGTGAACTAACAATCTCAGCAAACTGCAGTGGGTTGCTTCAGCAACATCTACAAGAGCGTTTTCAATATGGATATTGATAACTTCATCATTGAAGCATGTAAGCATATGCTTTTGTATCCGAGAAGTTTGAATGATGATCTTTTCCCAAGGCTTTAGCTGAACGTTAACGAGACCACTGAGGCCGAAAGGTTCTTCATCTGCCCAGGTTACAAAGATAAAACTTTGTGCAGTCCGTTTTGGGCTAGTTTTAGTACCTCAAAATGTAAATGTGGCAAAAAGATGGAGATGAGAGTTGAAGTCAGGAATGCAGGCAACTTAGGCTCCGGTGCCGATGGAGTATTTGTCCATGGCCAGCCTTCATTCATCATTACTGATGATATGATGGTGCAGTCTAATGAATTACTTAGGCAACTCTACTAATGTGTATCTAAAAGTGGTCAAAGATCAGGGTTATATGGATGTTGACAAGTTGAGTGAATCACTTCTTGTCACTGGTTCTGAAGAGGTATTTGCTCTGACTTTTACATCTTTTTGTTTTTTCATGTTTCAATGCATATTTTGACTCTGCATTTGAACATAATTAGGTGCTCACCTTGTTGGACTGCTTATTTTCTTCTGAAACTCCTTTGACGGACGCTTTTCTGAGGAAACAAAGCTCACGTAGTACGAATAGGCTGAATAAGACATTGACTCATGCTCTGCAAGAAAATAGAATCCAGGCCGTTAACTTTGAATGTAGTGGTTCAGAAACAGGACAGGACGGTTCTGTACTTTGAATGCAGGGAAGATTTTGTGAATCTTCTTTTCCCTTTTCTTGCTGTTTCTTTAGAGTTTGTGCTGGAAAATCCTGGTGATAATATGATTCATGGATGCATCTTAAACTTGCTTCGAAGCTTCAAGGATTTGAGCCGTAAGAGAAAAAGAGATTTGGCGCCGCTTACGAGTTATTATTTATTTTATATGATTTAGATTAGTTTTATATGGATTTGAGACGATAAGGATCTTTTTTTTTTTTTTTTTACTCCGCTTACGAGTTTCGTATGTCTAGAAACGGCTTTGCATGCGCTGTTCAAAACAAATATTACTATATAATTATGGATCTTGAGCATTTATTGTTCACTATGTGAAACGGCAATAAATTGGTTTGACATAAAAATAAAAAAAAAGAATTATTCGTTTTTAATAAATTGAAAGAAACAATCAATTTTTTGTCTTTAACTTCTGCTAAAACCAGCTGTCTTCTTAACTACTATTGTGCTACTTGTGACTTGGAATTTCACAGAGGTTGTCACATCTTTGCTTCAGAAATCAGACACCCTTTTCACCTCCTCCACCCTCTCACCCTCTCACCCTCTCACCCTCAAATAAACCTGATATTGATCCCTCTGATTTCCCTAGTTATTGGGAGTCAGATGACGGTATTCCATTTTATGGTCGATTTGATGATGAACATGGTTCAGATGAAAATCATCAAAAGTGCAAATCTTGTCGGATACATCTTGGCGACAAATACCCATACTATCATTGTTCTATCTGCAATTTCAGCCTACACTGGAATTGCTCAATCAATCGACCACCTCTCACTATTGAAAACCTAAAAACCCATGACCACACTCTTACCCTCTTTCCTAGACAAGTCCCTTTGCCTTGTGATGCTTGTGGCTTCTCTCTTGATACTGCCTTCGATCAAGTTTACTCTTGTCTGCTTTGTAACTACATGGTTCATAGAAGATGTATCTACCTACCTCGTGTCATTAAGATCACCCGTCACCCACATCGTCTCTCTCACACTTCCTCCCTTGTTCCTTCTATTGGTGAGTTGTTCTGACATTGTCCACATCGTCTCTCTCACAAGAAAAAAGGATGCCACTATGCTGTCCATTCGCAATGTGCAACAAATGATAAAGTGTGGGATGGGAAAGATCTTGAAGAAGTGCCCGAAGAAGAGGAAGAAGTCATTGAGCCATTCGTGAGGATCGATGATGAGACAATACAACATTTCTCTCATGACCATCACCATCTAAAGATTCATGGTAATGACAACCGCGGCTACCATGAAAACAAGTTTTGCCAAGCCTGCATCCTTCCGATAACAGTTTTGGATCGCTTCTATAGTTGTATCCTTTGCGATTTTGTTCTCCACGAAACATGTGCATCCCTTCCTCGCAAAAAACACCATCCCATACACAAACACCCGCTCACCCTCTTCCATCCATTCTCTCCTAATCCTCTCGAGCTCGTGCTTGATTATTATACCAGAGGTTGGTTCATTTGCGGTGGATGTTATCGAGATGGTTGTGGTTTCATGTACAAGTGCACCGAAGAAGGCTGTGGCTTTGAAGTGGATGTAAGGTGTGCTTCGCTTCCTGATCCTTTAAACCATGATTGCCATCCACATGATCTCTTCTTCAATTTGACCGAAGGTGAATGCATGGGTTGCAAGTTTTATTCTGGCGCTGATAGTTGCTTGGAATGTATTAAATGCAATTCTTTTTTGTGTCTTGGATGTGCTACGTTGCCTTCCCCGGCTCACTACAAGCATGATAAACATCCACTCACTCTTTGCTACGGAGAAGAAGACACAACAGATCTCCAATACTGGTGCGAGATCTGTGAAGGGAAATTAGATGCAACAGAGTGGTTCTACACGTGTAACTCTTGCAGAGTCACTCTTCACGTCACATGTTTATTGGGATATCAGGTCTACATGATGAAGCCAAACCATATCATTAAATGTTTTGGTGATGATAAGGTTGAAATTGCACGCAACAGTGGTCATACTAGACCAGTGTGTGATAACTGTGGGCGTCGTTGCGTAGACACTGTGGTATTCAAGTGGTTCGGTAGAACTTTCTGTACTGGGGATTGTTTAGAGACATCACAGAGAGAAGAGAAGAAGAAAATAGAGGAGCTGACCAGGGATGATTAAGGATCAATGACATGTTCCATTAAAACTTTATGTATTTTTACTTTCTATGTTTTGGGATTTTAATGTATCTAATCCCACTATGTTGAATTCAAATTTCTGAGGAAAAAAAGTAAGATTTGTCTAAAGAATAAAAAAAAAGTAAAAAGAAAATGTAGAGGCATCATACCTCAGCTTTACCAATGCTAATTGTTTGCTCAATATCATTGATGTTCACCTGCAATGATGAGTTCATAGCAGTGAAATTAGCTTGAACGCTATTAGTAAATCAAACATTCATATAATGGCATTTCCTAAATAACAACATCTAGAAGTTTTGCACGGCAATTGTAGTAATAATTAAGGAAGCACACATTGGATTTGTCTAAATAATCAAAAAAGTAACTACTGCCTCCAAGCTATTTGGCCAAGGATTTATGGTGGTGGAGCCAACACATTTGCTCCGAGTTAATTTGAATAATGCAAGTCTTGGAGCTAAAATCCTGAAAAATATAACCCACTTTTGAAAAATCTAGAAAAGAAAAAAAAAATCAAGAAACCAGTTACAAACTAGGATTTGGGGGTAAGCAAATCAGCATGGAAAAAGTAGAAGTACCACTTCACGAACATCCCTTGAAGGGAGATCTAAATTATAAATTTAAAGAGAGAGATAGTTAAAGCCGAGAGAGACATGTAATTCATCATCGATATTTTATCACTGTTAGTTCGTCTCTTTAGTGTTTCTGATTTCTGTTTAATATGGCTGATAAGAAAGTTAAAGCCTTCATATACATGTAAGTGTAGTTTTTTTTTTGTAATGGTACTCTTTAAGAAAAATATATAATGTAGGCTTTTTAATCAGTTATAATTGATATACTTACTATTATGCGTTTTGCATATCTTTAATCACGAGTTTGGAACATATCTATTTTACTTGTTTAGGTTTGTAATATTAATCCTTAAATCTTGTGTTTTTCTATTATAGGTAGGTTTGGATGGTTAAATATTTTGTTTGTTTGATTAATATTTTGTTATAAAATTTCGTGTTGATTTTTTTTTTTTGTACTTCAATTTTTTTTTAATATCAATTTTTAATTTGGTTAGGTTGATGTTCATCTTATCTTTTGGGTTTTAATTTAGTACTTCATGAACGGTTAGTATTTGTGTTTTTATATATGTGGATACGATTTTTTGCTAATAAGATGATATTCATATTGTTTATGTGATCTAATTTTGATGTGATCTAAGCATAACAAGTTCAGTTTAAGAAGTAGTAAATATATAATTTTAATCACATCGCTATAATATTATTTAAGAAGACATTTTTAAAAATGAACTTTGTTTTGTAAGTTATTACATGAAATGCCATTATAAATAACAAAGAATACTTAAAATAGGAAAGGATATAATAGTCTTTTAAAATTATTGATTAGAATATGGAAAATATATATTTTGCATTAAATAAGTTATTTATTATTTCATTTCTTAATTATTTTTAATACTATATATTTTAAAATAATAATTAATTCATATATATATTCAAAAAAAAAATCTATTCAAAATCTTGCAATATTTTTCACTATAATTTATTATATTTTATTTGAATATATATCAAAACACAAGTTGAAAAATATTTTACTAATTTTATAAAAAGTTAGACAAAAAAAACTATTTTTTTAAGAGTTTGTAGACTTTCCACAAAAACTAGAGTCATTTAACGATGCATATTAGAGTTATGTTTTTAAGATTATAAGTTTTTGCAGGTTAGCCCGAATAATATTTCAGTTCAATGAAAAACGGATTAAATAGACAAATTATTACAAATTAACAGTTTTATCTATAATCAGTAGTTAGCTATATTATAAAATTCAGATAAAAACAATTTTCTTAAATTTCAAAACAATTTCTTTTTAAAATTTTTGTCTATTCTATAATTAGCGCGGATTAAATCCTAATGTCTTACATTGTTGTTAATATGTGTCCGGTTTATTATTGGTAACAAATTTAGGGTATATGAACCCGATCTAAGGAAAAGAGACTTTGGGCCAATCGATTATTTAAAAAGGCCCATATGATTTATTCATTTTGTCCAATAATTTTCATATATTTAGATTTGGTCATTTGCTGGTGTCTTAACTTTTCTAGTTTTCTTAAAAAGAACACTATTGAGCTTTTATAATTTCGATAAAACATGAGAATTCAAAACTTCTTTCTACAATAACGTTTTTAATCAACTAATTTTTAGCCATTTTCTTCAATTTTTTTAATGTAGTCTACATATTGCCCAAAAAAATGTGGTGTGTGTTTCAAGGACTTTTAACTTGTTATGGTTCAAATCTTTGATCCATTACATTTTCACTAGATATTAAAAAAAACCCTAATATTGTTGGTTTTTGTCGTTCTTAAGCGTTAATTTCATCAAACATTAAGGCAAATCATGCAATAAGAATAACGCAAAAAAATTGATTGATTATGTGAAAATGAAGTTAGTATTTTTCACCTAAACATATATTTATATATTATTTTTATTCAAAAAAAAGAAAAAAAATTCAAAACTAATCTCTGATTAATCTTCGATTTTTTGGTTAGGTGCTAGGTGCCCGACCCGACCGTCCGACTAGCACCTAACGCAATTTTGAACATTGGTATAAACAAGAGAAGATAAGACAGCTGGTTTTATTTGCTTCATTCATTTTGTAAACAAAAGAAAACTCCCATGGAAAAAGGTAATTTTTTTCCTCGTTCTAAGCCTGCAAATACCATCTGCTCCATCTGCTTCGCCTGCAAATACCAACAACAGCTGGAGAGGAAAAGGTACTATTACTATTGTGATTTGAAATTTCACAGAAGTTGTTATTTTTTTGCTTCAGAAATCAGACACCCTTTTCACCTCCTCCACCCTCATCTCCTCAAATAACCATGATTTTGTTCTCTCTCTTTACCCTAATCGTTGGATTCAGGATAAAATACTTTTATTAACGCAATTTTGGCCATATGCACATGTTTGTATGGACACATTATTATGGACAAGGTATAAAAACGGACTCCATGTATTTTCATGAATCCATATGCATATGATCGTTGTGTTTTAGGATTATTAAAATTTTCCTTCTATTTATGAACACCAAAATGCATATGAACATGTGTTTCAAAATGCATATGAACATGTGTTCGTTGCTGAATAGATATGCATATCTCTCTTACTTATCTTGACTAGTATTGGATTTGAATTGAGTTTCCGATTAATCTTTGGTGATATTTCGTTTTCATTTTATAGATCTCTAAAATCTATCAATGTTATTATGTCCAATTCGATGCGTTCATACTACAACGTACATAACACATCATCCAACGAGATCTCTTTTTCCTCTAAACGACTAGAACTTTTGTTTTTGTTTTTTAAATATTTTTTTTAGATTCTTTGTTTGACACCTAGACCAAATTTTTTTTAAAAAGTTTTTTACAATATAAAAAATTACAAAACAAAATTGGTGGAGGATAATAATGATTTTACTCAGGTTTTACATTTTTAACTCATGGGTTGTGGATATTCAATGATGGACAGAGGGAAATTTACACTTTTATGTTGGGGCAATGGTATTATCGTTTATAAATCACCAAAACAGTATAAATATGTGTTCAATGTGGTAGAGTGTAAATACAAGTTCATAATGTACTATAGATAATTATGGATCTTGAGCATTTATTTTGGTTTCACGTGCATTTTGTAGTAGAACATGATACATGCGCTCAGGGCCGTGGCTATGTAGGATAAAATGAAACATCAGCCTACGGGTCCATATTTTTATGAAAAAATTAAGGGTCCATTTTTTTAATTAGATTCAACATGAGGTCAAAAAAAAAGATTAAATTCAATATTTTAGAGTAGAGAGATGTGAAACAACCTTTAATCAAAATTCAAAATAGTTAATGAAAGTTTTAAAAAATTATAAAAAATTATAAATTATAAATAAACATTAGAAAGGTAATATACACAGTCCGTCTAATCAATTGTTTTCATTTTTTACATTCATCTTTTTACCAATTTTCAATCAGGGATAATGTTACATGGATCGTTTATCGAATATTATAGACGATTTCAGTTTCAGTTGCATCTGCTGAAAGAAATTTTTCAAAGTTGAAATTAATAAAGTCTTATATTCGTTCGAGTATGTCACAAGAGAGATTGAGTGACTTGGTTATTTTGTCTATCGAAAGAGAGTTGGTTAAAAGTGTTGATTTTGAAAACTTGGTTAGTGATTTTGTTGGAAAGAAGGGAAGACAAATTATGTTTTAAAATTTGTTACTTTGGTTTTTATTTATTTATTTAGGATGATGATTGTTATTATTGGTTTTATATATGAATTTGAGATGATAGTTATTATTTATTTTATATGATTTAGATTAGTTTTATATGGATTTGAGACGATAAGGGTCTTTTTTTAACTCCGGTTACGGGTTTCGTATGTCTAGAAACGGCTTTACATGCGCTGTTCAAAACAAATATTACTATATAATTATGGATCTTGAGCATTTATTGTTCACTATGTGAAACGGCAATAAATTGGTTTGACATAAAAAAAAAAAAGAATTATTCGTTTTTAATAAATTGGAAGAAACAATCCATTTTTTGTCTTTAACTTCTGCTAAAACCAGCTGTCTTCTTAACTCTATAGTTGGATTACAAAAAAAAGAGAGTCCCTACCGCTTTTATAAAACAAGAGAGATTGTGATTTATTTGCTTCATTCATTTTGTAAACAAAACAAAACTCCCATGAAAAAAGGTCAATATTTT
Organism: Eutrema japonicum; assembly: GCA_030161315.1. Taxonomy (NCBI): domain Eukaryota; kingdom Viridiplantae; phylum Streptophyta; class Magnoliopsida; order Brassicales; family Brassicaceae; genus Eutrema; species Eutrema japonicum. The sequence goes on from BSQW01000001.1 coordinate 38,975,686, forward strand.
CCTCGTTCAGAGCCTCCATGTCCTCTGTCGGATCCAGCAAACCCTCACAAACTTTGCCGGCGATCTGATCCTCCACTCTCCATCTGCTTCTCCTGCAAAGGCCAACAACACTTGGAGTGGAAAAGGTACTATTACTATTGTGCTACTTGTGATTTGGAATTCCACAGACGTTGTCACTTTTTTGCTCCACAAATCAGACACCCTTTTCACCTCCTCCACCCTCTCACCCTCATCTCCGCAAATAACCCTGATAATTTTGATCGCTCTGATATCCCTAATGATTGGGAGTCAGATCCGTCTGATTCAGATGACTTTCCATTTTCTCGACCAAATCGTCTGATTTCCATAGTTATTGGTATTCCATTTGATGGTAGAGAAGACCATAGTTCAGATGAAAATCATCAAAAGTGCAAATCTTGTCGGAAAAATATTGGCGACGAAAAACATTACTATCATTGTTCTATCTGCAATTTCAGCCTAGACTTGTGTTGCTCATTGAATCCCCCACCTCTCACTATTGAAAACCTAAAAACCCATGAACACACTCTTACCCTCTTTCCTAGACGAGTCCCTTTGCCTTGTGATGCTTGTGGCTTCTCTCTTGATGCTGTCTTAGATCAAGTTTACTCTTGTCTGCTTTGTAACTACATGGTTCATAGAAGATGTATCTACCTACCTCGTGTCATTAAGATCACCCGTCACCCACATCGTCTCTCTCACACTTCCTCCCTTGTTCCTTCTATTGGTGAGTTGTTCTCTTGTGGAGTTTGTCGCAAAGCCGTTGATGTCAATTACGGGCAATACTCTTGCAATAAAGGATGCCACTATGCTGTCCATTCGCAATGTGCAACAAAGGATGAAGTGTGGGATGGGAAAGATCTTGAAGAAGTGCCCGAAGAAGAGGAAGAAGTCATTGAGCCATTCGTGAGGATCGATGATGAGACAATACAACATTTCTCTCATGACCATCACCATCTAAAGATTCATGGTAATGACAACCGCGGCTGCCATGAACACAAGTTTTGCCAAGCCTGCATCCTTCCGATAACAGTTTCGGATCGCTTCTATAGTTGTATCCATTGCGATTTTGTTCTCCACGAAACATGTGCATCCCTTCCTCGCAAAAAACACCATCCCATACACAAACACCCGCTCACCCTCTTCCATCCATTCTCTCCTAATCCTCTCGAGCTCGTGCTTGATTATTATACCAGAGGTTGGTTCATGTGCCATGGATGTTATCGACATGGTTGTGGTTTCATGTACAAGTGCACCGAAGAAGACTGTGGCTTTAAACTGGATGTAAGGTGTGCTTCGCTTCCTGATCCTTTAAACCATGATTGCCATCCACATGATCTCTTCTTCAATTTGACCAAAGGTGAATGCATGGGTTGCAAGTTTTATTCTGGCGCTGATAGTTGCTTGGAATGTATTAAATGCAATTCTTTTTTGTGTCTTGGATGTGCTACGTTGCCTTCCCCGGCTCACTACAAGCATGATAAACATCCACTCACTCTTTGCTACGGAGAAGAAGACACAACAGATCTCCAATACTGGTGCGAGATCTGTGAAGGGAAATTAGATGCAACAGAGTGGTTCTACACGTGTAACTCTTGCAGAGTCACTCTTCACGTCACATGTTTATTGGGATATCAGGTCTACATGATGAAGCCAAACCATATCATTAAATGTTTTGGTGATGATAAGGTTGAAATTGCACGCAACAGTGGTCATACTAGACCAGTGTGTGATAACTGTGGGCGTCGTTGCGTAGACACTGTGGTATTCAAGTGGTTCGGTAGAACTTTATGTACTTGGCATTGTTTATTGACATCACAGATATCACAGAGAGAAGAGAAGAAGAAAATAGAGGAGCTGACCAGGGATGATTAAGGATCAATGACATGTTCCATTAAAACTTTATGTATTTTTACTTTCTATGTTTTGGGTTTTTAATGTATCTAATCCCACAATGTCGAATTCAAATTTCTGAGGAAAAAAAGTAAGATTTGTCTAAAGAATAAAAAAAAAGTAAAAAGAAAATTTAGAGGCATCATACCTCAGCTTTACCAATGCTAATTGTTTGCTCAATATCATTGATGTTCACCTGCAATGATGAGTTCATAGCAGTGAAATTAGCTTGAACGCTATTAGTAAATCAAACATTCATATAATGGCATTTCCTACATAACAACATCTAGAAGTTGTGCACGGCAATTGTAGTAATAATTAAGGAAGCACACATTGGATTTGTCTAAATAATCAAAAAAAGTAACTACGACTCTCCTTGATCAATACATGAATTCCTCCATTGTGGATTAATCAAATCACCCCCAGAAAATCTTTTATAGGGTATTAGGGTGAGCTTTTTAAGTTGTATGCATAGGATTTTAGAGACTATCATGTAGCTCACGTTGCGAACGCTTAAAAGTCTGAATTATATCATTTTCTCGGTATTTTCTTCTTTATGATAACGCAGATAATTGTCTCATTTAGCCTCGTATCAAAATTACATTGTTCAAATAAATCTTGAACAGTGCAAACAAGTTCCTTCCAAGATGGAAACAAAAAAAACGTTGACTGCTTAAGGCAGATAGTTCATATGGATCAAGAGCTTTCTCTGGATGCATACACTACAAGAAAACATATGATTTCCGACGAACTTATTCCACGATTTTGTTCATCGGAAATTTTTTACAGCATTCCGACTACTTTTCGACGAAATATTGATGAATGTTTTTTTCTTGATACGAATAAAGCATGTCGATAATTTATTGAAAAATTTCTTGGAAAATCATCAGAAATTGCCGATGAATTAGTTTTGTAGGAAATTTCGTAGGAAATTATAATTTTATTCATTTAATTTATATCTATTTTGGTTTTTTTTTGTAATTTATTTATATATATATATATATATATATATATATATATATATATATTGCATAGCAAACAAAATATATACTGCGTAGCAAACAAAATATATACTGCGTAGCAAACAAAATCACATTTATTTCAGCTTTATAAATATATCCTGTAAAAGATAAATATTTTTTTTTGGGTCCGACATCTTGCTAGTGGTTATCAAATAAGGTTGGTCCAAGTTTTGCAAATAATGTTTCTAAAGTAATTCTTGGCTAATCTTGCAATGTATTTTTCTTTCTCCATCAATACTCAATCTGCGTTTTTTTAGACAAATGAATTTGTTTTAGACTTTATGGTAAAGCTTTAACTATAGCTTTTTGTAAACACTCAATAAAATTTGTCGGCTAACTATAGCTTAAACTGCGGTTAAGGTTTTTTTTTAGTAATTTTTGTAAATAGAAAATTATTAGAAAAGTAAAATCAGATTAGTAAATTGGAGATGGCAACTCAAAAATTCATATTCTTGCATTTTCTAAATTACAACATCGACAAGTTGTGCACGGCAATTGTAAAAATGAGGAAGCACACATTGGCATTGTCAATACAAAGTTCCCACACAAACTCAAGGGGAATGGCAAGAGAAGTGAAGAGAAAAACGAAATGAACCAAACCGATATAAAACTTAATCCCAAATGGCACCTATTTTCAAAAACCCGAAAACCAGACCGAAACCCGAAACCCAACAAAATTATTCGGGTTTTCAGGTTTTTCGGTTTGGGTTCGGTTCGGGAATTTTGCAATATTTCAAAGACAACACATCGTTTCAATATATTTTTGGGTTTTCGGGTTTTTGAAAATAGGTGCCATTTGGGATTAAGTTTTATATCGGTTTGGTTCATTTCGGTTCGATTTTTAATAATTCGGTTCGGTTTGGGTTTGGTTTTGGGTTTATTAAAAACCCAAAAACCCTGAAAACCGAACCCAAACCCAAACCGAACCGAATTATTAAAAACCGAACCAAACCAAACCAAACCGGTATAAAACTTAATACCAACTGTGACCTATTTTCAAAACCCAAAAAAACCTGAAAACCCCAAAAACCAAACCGAAACCCGAAACCGAACCCAATCCAAACCGAATTATTCGGGTTTTTCGGTCCGGGTTCTGTTCCGAAATTTTGCAATATTTCAAAGACAACACATCGTTTCGATATATTTATAAATATATATATATATATATATATATTTGAAGTTTTGCAATTAATTTCGTTGGCACAGTTGGCAGGGTGCACGTGATTTATCCTTGAGGAGAAGTGTTCAAACAACCATTTTACATACTTTTGTTTAATAATTTGCCCAAAACGACGTAGTTTTGGTAATCAATATACGGTATTATATGGTTTTTAAAATCTATGCCCGACTGATGGTTATAATGCGGTTTAACTCTGGGGGTGAGGGATTGACCTGCATTTTTATGTGGTGATTGGTTTTCTTGCAAATCGAAACCAGGTGACGGTTTTTTTTTTGCAGAAAACCCTATAATAAATCAAATTTTAAGAATATACTTATTTTGAACTATTGTTAAAAAAATAGATAGAAGAAATTTAAATTTTTACAAGTAAAAGGTCTTGTAATCAATTAATACTAAAGAAAAAAAAATATATATTTGGATTATTTATTTTTAGAATCACCATTTGAGTAAACCATATTTCTCTATTTTTAGTGAACTCTATATTTAGAGTGAAATATAGAGTCAACTATTGGAGATGCTCTAAATCAATTCCCTATCATTTTACTAAAGTCAAGTCAACAAGAAAATAAAAAAATTAAAAAAAGGAAAGAGAAAAGAAGAAAGAGTAATGAGGAAAGAGAAAAGAAGAAAGAGTAATGAGAAAAGAGAAAAGAGAAAATAAGAAAAAGGAAATAAAGGGTAATATGAGTAAGTAGTATTAAATATTAAAGAAATTAGTTTTTGGAAAAAGTTAATTACAAAATTAGATAAGTAGAAAGAGAAATAAAATTACACCATAAATATCATTTTCTATTTCAAATAATTACAATAATGCCATTGATTTGAAATCTGCTGAAAACTGTGTTAGCAACTAACAACGCCGGCGACACTGTTCATCAACGACTCGCTGACACTGTTCATCTACAATCGAAGTCACGTTATTTTGATATTACAATCCCGACGACACTGTTATTTGATATTAACTGTGTTAGACACGTTAATACAAGCCCAGCAACACTATTATTTGATATTAATTATGTTAGACACATTAATACAATCCCATCGACACTGTTATTTGATATTAACTGTGTTAGACACGTTAATACAATCCCGGTGACACTGTTCATCCACCATCCCGCCGACAATAATATTCGATATTTGTGTTGACACCTTAACAAATCTCATATATTATCTTTAGCACGCTATCATACTGTGTTAACACGTTATATGTTATATGTTAATTGGGTTAACTGTGTTATAAAATATCGAATATTATTGTTAACACGTTACAAGTTTCAGATATTATTGTTAGCACGTTAACATATTATATGTTAATTGGGTTAACACGATAACATATTTAATTAGCAAGTTAACCAAATAGTTATCCACTAAATATTTGGTGATGAATAGTGTCTTCGATTGTAGATGAACAGTGTCGACGGATGGTGGATGAACAGTGTCGCTGGCTTTATTAGTTGTTAACACAGTTTTCAGCAGTTTTCAAGTCAATGACATTATTGTAATTATTTGAAACAGAAAATGATATTTATGGTGTAATTTTATTTCTCTTTCTTTTTATCTGATTTTGCAATTAACTTTTCCCAAAAACTAATTTTGTAGTCAACTTATATTTTTCACCCAAATGACCCAAAAATAAAAATAAAAGGGAAAAGAAAAAATAAAAAGCGAGAAAGAGAACAAAGAGAGAAGATGGGATGGTGGGGGATAAGATAGTAAAAACACAAGAAAAATGTGTTTTGTCTTGAAAGTGTCTATCCATGTAATTACACTTTTAAAAAGTGTCCCTCAATGTAATTGTTTCTTTAATAAATTGGAAGAAACAATCAAATTTTTGGTGTTTAAACATTATAAGTAGTAGTTAACTTAATAAATGAGCCAATAACACTTTTATAAAAGAAACAATTACATCCATATACACTTTTTGAAATTGTAATTACATTTATAGACACTTTCAAGACGTTGACAAAAAAAAAATAGACACTTTCAAGGCAATATCAATTTTTTTTTTGTGCTTTTACTATCTTTCCACACCATAATCTCTTTTCTCTTTCTTGCTTTTTTTTCTTCTTTTCTCCTTTCTCTCTCTTCTTTTCTCTTTCCTCTTCTTTTTTTTCTCTTTCCTTTTTTTATTTCTAATTTTTTTGTTGACTTGAATTTATCAAAAAGGAGAGATAATTGATTTATGGGAGGATTACTATAATAACACAAATTTGTATGATTATTACTAGATTAGCTCTTATTTTATTTTAATTACTAGAATGTTTTATGTATATATTTTACCCATTTAAGCTTTCTTAGGAAAAATATAATTACATAAATGTCATTATTATTATTTTCCACCTCATCAAAAAATCAATATTTACAAAATTGCCACCCAAATTTCGCAGAAAACATATAATCTGCTGTGAAAAGTATGTGGAAGTAATGATGACATATTTATCAATTTTTTACAATTTATTTAGGATGGCAGACTTTTCTCATAGACTTATTTGAATGACATATTAATTTTGATAAGTCTTTGGTATGACTTAGCAGATTTAATTTTGTTGGCAGTTTTTTAAAATGTGAACGACTTATTTCACATACTTATTGTGATGATACGATAGATTTAATTTTTTTTGGCATACTTAATTTAATGTGATAAATTTATTTTACAGAATTATTACGCTGACAGATTTACAATACATATTTATTTCTCTGGCAGACTAATATATTAATTTGGTAACAGATTTATATAAGACAATGTCTTTGACGAGAGACTTATAATTAGTTTTATCCGACAAAATTAATTACTAGACTAGCATCGCCTTGGTAACAGATTTGTTTTACGTGGTGGCATATCTTATTATTTCATCTAATAATATTTGTTTGATGACAGTTTTTTTCTCCGTATGAGACGAGAAACTTATCTCTTAGAAGAATAGCTTTTTTTGTTCGTTTCTTTAACAATAGACGTTTGGTGTGGCAGATTTATTTATGTATGTTGTGGGAAACTTAACGCGACGTACTTATATTTTTTTGGCAGATTTTAGCACTATGTTGAAATAGATTTATATTCATAAAGCTTAAATTTTTTTTTCATAAAACATCAAAAAAATTATAAAATATGATTAAATAGGAGGTCAATCACTGTTATATGCATTCATTATTGCGTTCGAGATGTCGACAACAGTTACTTCAATAGCCACACCGCCATAGTTGGACCACTGATTTAAGTGTTTTCACCAAGTCAATTAATAACTAAAGTGCACACTACTGCAATCATAACAGTATATCAATGTAGTACTTTAGGATCGAATCCACAAAGACCACGTGTAACGCTACGAGAATGCAGAAGGAAAGTAAAACTAAGACGAATGAGAATGTTTTGTGGTTTTTAACTTCTAAAATCTAAGAATGCAGATAAAACGATGTAAGTTTGATGGAGAGAAACGCTAGGTTTTTGGGTAGTTCGCAGGAAATCAAGAATCACAAATCAGAGAATTAAACAGGGAAATCATTAAGCACGTTCTAGAACTCAAATCAATGTTTTATAATCAACCTACTGTCGTAGTATTAATTACTATGCCTAATAACCTAAGATTCTAAACTGTCGTTTGAATTCAGGAAACTAAACATGCTTTAAGGTCGAGTTTGATATGTTCACAAAACGCCTTAACATCAGCTTTCGATGGTTAAGGACGTTTTGCTTATCTATGTTCTTTCAGGCTTTTAAACAAACACTTTTGATGCGTTAAACAACCTAATATCAGAAACTAGGTAGCTAATCAAGTTTTAGCACTAAGAACAACAATAGATGAAGAACTAGAAGATAGATCCCTATTCTAACCAATCTGATTCAACGATTCATGAAGTTCCCTTGAAACCATAAAACCAAACATGGAGATTACTCAGACATGGAGGCAAAGAAAACACAGAGAGATGAAGAAGAAATCATAATTCAATAGAAAATAATAAACTAGGGTTCAGAAATCTTCTCAAAACCCTCTAGAGTCAGAGATTCGTCTCCCAAAGAAAGAGATGTAAAAAATAAAGTTTCGCCTTAGAAAGTGGCTTAAAATAAGTATAAATAGGTCTTGGGTCGAGTTGAGATGATTCCAAAGCAAAATAGGAAGTTAAAAACTGTTTTTTTGTCAGAAAAGTGGATCGCTCGATCTGGGCTTGATTCGGTCGATCCAGATGAGTCTGATCGATCTGGAAAATGTCCGCAAAGTTGGATTGATCGATCCAGCCTCCTCTCTGCGCATGCTTTTTCTGCTCGCCAGACTGGACTGTCTTCACGAAAATTGGCATAACTGTTGATCGCACCGTTGGAATGGCCTCAAACCACTTCCAAATGAAAGCTAATTCATTGTTATATCTTGTACCAAAATTTGAGCTTGATCCATCGGTAAAAAGTGTTTTAACGAATGCCAAACTTTTGAAGCCTCTGCATGATTCTTCATCTCCATATGCTCATTTTCACCCAAAATGGCTCATTTTCTCCCAAAGTCACCTAAAACCTGAAAAGACTCGATAAAGGATTAAAAGACTCTAAAAAGACACTTTGACTCAATAAAAGACACAAAAACAAATGTTAGAAACCGGTAAAAACATATTTTATCAACCACCAATGTGGACATTGCATATGGAACATATCTGATTTTTTAACTTCTTGTTAAGTTTCATGGGCTGCCAACTCAAAACTAATTGGTAATGAGTGGAATGGCCCAAGTCCCTTATATACTATTCAAATTCCCTCACAACTTCCGATGTGGGATACTCTCACACGCCCCCTCAAGATAATGGCCCGTCTAGCCATTAATCTCGACAATATCCCATCATAGGATTAATTTCAAGTTAGATCGGTCGGACTAATTCGGGTTAGACCGATTTCGGTTAAGATCGATCAGGCCTCTTTCGATGGACCAGATCGATTTTGGTTCGGATTGGGCAGCGTATATATGTTCGGGCTCTGATACCATATTAAGTTTCTTGGGCTTCTAACTCAAAACCAATTGGCAATGAGTGGATTGGCCCAAATCCCTTATATACTATTCAAAGTCCCTCATAACTTCCGATGTGGGATATTCTCACACTTCTCTTGATAATACGAAACTATGATATAGCTGACGAGACTCAAACCAATAAATTATAAAAAAGAGAACTTATATAGAAACAACAATGTGACAATTTTCAAGAACGAAATGTTGATAATGGTTGGAATGGAGGTATAAGCTCATGAGTGAAGAGAAGAGAAAGAAGCTTTGACTCTTCTTCGCACGATTTTGTTCTTTTTTTTTAAGTCATTCCTCAAAATATTGTCTTAGTATTTGTATTTTGAGCCAAAGAGAGAAATTTCACTCATTTGTCGTTGCACGAGATGATACTTTTTTCAACTAAACAAATCTCTTTTTGTCGACTATACAAAACTTTTATTAAAATTGATTTGAGCACCCTAAACAAAACACTAAAGTCCCAATAACAAAGAAATATATACAAAGGAAACAAAACTTTTTTATTTGCTCTATGCTCGTTAGATGTTGGAATGCATCCAAAAGACAAAAAGCTTAACATATGGGAACAAACTACAACATGAAAGTCACAAGCAATGGACCAATACAAAGTACAAATACCAAATCTTCTTTAGCCTTGTCGATACTAAGTGTTACTTATTAGTGTGCCAAATATTCTACTAATTGGCTCGAGTCACACATTCACATTGTGTTTACCATTCTTTTCATCTCGGCTGATTTTTTGGGATCCAGTTCTTCAATTGCCATTAATTTAAATGTAATCGAGATTTAAAGCTGACAATATTTCTCTTCTTTGTCTCCAATTTCTTATGTCTCTTAGCTATCGACATTCATGCCGCTTCGTTATTTTCATGCTGCTTCTTTGCTTTGAAATCCAACTTTTGATATGAAGAAACCTCAAAATCTCCACTATAGGAAAAGTGCATATTCGTAGCGTGCAATATCCGCTATGGTTGAAATCCATAGCGCTTTTACAGACGTTATGTATACTCCCATTATAAAAAACACTGCACTTTTGATAACGTTTAAGAAATGCAATTATATCGTAGATTTAATATACCGCTCTTTTTTATGCAATAAATATATTTATAATAGCGTGTTTTGTTTGTTATAAAAGTTTTATTCATAGTGTTTTTGAGTTGCTATTTTATAATTGTTTTATTCATAGCATTTTTGTAATTTTACTATGGCATTCGAAATATGTAATTGATTCGTTTAATTATTCCAGTAAATTGTATTTAAATTACGATTTACTAGGATTTAGTTTTGGTTTTTGGATAATTTGACAATTAAAAAGAAAAATGACATATTTTATTATATTTATATGAAACCATGATACAAAAACATATATTACAAAGTAAAAATACATGATTAAAAGATAAGTTGTGAATATTTCCCTCACTCTTGGACCTCCAATCTTTGAAACTTCATATTCGATATCATCAACAAATCAGCTTCCTGCTGCAACAAACTATCATGGTTTTCACAGCCTTAGCAAGTGATTTTGACTTCTAGCTTTGCCTCAAAGTCCTTCAAGAAATTAAGCATCACATGTCGAGGACCGGGCCTGGTAACTTCTGAAGGCTCTCCACTAGACAATTCTTCCGTTAGTAGCCCAACACATCTCTGCCAGCTTGTATACCACCTACACTAACTTAAACGTTAAGATACAGCCAAAACTGGGCGAAGGATATAGAGTGAGTAACAACATAAAAGGAGAAACACGCAAAAATCCAAACTCCAGGATGAGTACAAAAATGTATTCATCACCAATAATCTCTGACACAAGTCCACAACCATCGACAAAGAAAAACAAAAACTGCAACTAATCAAACAAAACAAAACACATTGTCTGAGACACAAACACCCTCCAGATTTTAACAAGGAAGTGTACAACAATGATCGATCTGATGTCAGACAATTAGCATAATAACTTACATTCAAAGATTAAATGCTACTTCAACAAGAATCTAAAGAGATTTCACAAATCTTCTTGACAAGAACCAGGGATTGAAGATCATGCCCAAATCATGAGACAATGAAGAGCCAGAGTAAAATCTTAAAGTCTACAAGTACTAAGAAGCTATATGCAACCAGAGATCGCAATGCATAAGAAATCATTACGAGGAAGACAAGCATGAGACCTGTTCGAGATCACGAAATACAAGTTTCCCTCTTTCAAATTACCCTCCGCTTCGCTAGTCAGCTCCGCCACAATACGTCTCTCCTCCTCTGGCCTGAACGGAAAATCACAAACTCCGATTTCCACCATGGATTCGGAATCAGAGACGGTCATCTTATTCGAATCACACTACAGTAATAATAAGTGGCTTTGGTAAACTGAGAGTCAATGGCCTCAACCGAGTCAGTATTACTTAGTTTATTATAATTTGATAAACACTAACAAAACCCAGTATACTAGCATATAACTATAATCACAAATTAAGCTAACAATGGCCTCAAGATAAATGAACAATCAATAGATTCAGTTCACTCACCTTGTCCGAGAGTAAATTTGAAAGGCGTTCCTCTGTCTCGGCTGGAGTCGAACTTTCGTACCATTGGCCGATGGATCTTCTATTGATTTGCAACCACGAACCCACATTTCACTAAAACAACATATTAAATGTGAAACCCAATCAACGAAAGATGTTTCAAAACCCATAAACCCCTAAGAAGAAAATGATTTCTCTAATTAATCCAACAAAACCCTAGAGCCCAAACATCATAACCTTCAACGGAGCATGGGTCTGAGATGCGGCGGGAGCGAATCAAAGTGAGTTTTTATGGTGAAACATTGCTTCGTCGTTGAAGGTGGCTCGGAGAGGAGAGAAGTGAGACGAGGAAGAGAAGCGAGACGAAGAAAAGTAATCGTTTTTTTTTTTGAAACACGAGCTAGAGTAATCGATTGGAGTGAAAGAATAATAAGGAAGGATCCTAGGGTGTGAGAGTGTGCTACATCATCGATCTGTAACATCTTTTACTATAGGTTTTTATCTTTTTTTTTTTTTTTTTGTCAACAATCCATTAAATTAAATCAAGTTGTGCTGGTAAAGTAGAAATACCTAACCGACAGGGTCTGACTTATATGGTAATTGGGCCACAAAGGCCGGCCCAGTAGCCAATCCCTTACATAAGAAAACTATCTTACCAAAGTTAGATACCTTCTTGAAGGGACCATCACGAAGGGAGAAGCCCAACGCAAGGGAGGGTGGAGACAAACTCCATACTGTGGGATGGCGGCGCAGGACAGGTGGTCACCGTGCTCCTTCCCGATCGAATCTTGTAACACCGATAGCACGATCCATCTTAAAAACCTGTAAATAACAACAATAAACTAAGTCGGGCTTGCAGGAAAAAAGTTAACCGTCCCGCTACAATGTCACGCGCCGGTAAAACAAAAAGAGGTTGCTGTAGAACAAGGAACACCGTTTCATAGATCCGCTTTCCTCTGGCTTCACCTTTACAACGGCCGATTTGATATGACGTTCCTCATATCTACAATCCCCGAGAAAAATACTAAGCTATAGATGAAATGGTTAGAAAAAGACTTAAGAAGGTTTTCATCTTCTTAAGTCTCTTATTTTTGTTTCCTATACCCTAAATAAAATCATTTTTAAAATATTTTATTTATATTAGTGATGGAAAATGTTTTATAAACATGAGTTTATGATAAGTTGTTATGTGATACTAAGCTATAGATGAAATGGTTATAAACTTATCATTAGTTTGTAGGGTTTGTAAGTTTATAATCATTTTGCAATCATTTTGCAATCATTTGCAATAATTTGGATTTCTTTTCCAATCATTTTCATTTGTTAATTGGAAATATAACTTAATTAAACTCTAAACCAACATAACCAAAAATATCAATGCCCTAAACCCTAAATCAAGATTTAACTCTAATTTTAATTATTTCTGTAAGACATTATATATTTTAGTTATTTTTGTAAAACATTATATACAAAGAAATCATATCATATACCCTAAACCCTAAATCAAAACCAAACCTTTAACCCTATACACTTAAATCAAACCGTATGCTCTAAACCCTAAATCAAAGATTCACTAACTTTTCTTTGTAATTTTGTATGTGTAATAATTTGTTGTATTTTTAATTAAGAAATAGAAAAATTATTTTACAAGTGTGAATCCCTATACCCTAAATCAAACACTCATTATATTTCTATTGCTAATAAATCTAGAAAAATATTTCAAACCCTATACCCCAAACTCTATACCCCAAACTCTAAATCAAAGATTCACTAACCTTTTCTTTTTTTATTTTACGTTCTTAATATGAAACAATAATCACATTCTTACACTACAAGAAAACATGTTTTTTACTACTGCAAAAACAGTCGGAAATCAGTAGCAAAACACCATGTTACGACTGATTTCCGACTGATTTCTGCTGTAGGTAAATGTCTCGTCGCAAATAAATTCAGTAGCAATTTTGCTATTGATTTACGACTGATTTACGACTGGTATTAGGCGGTCACTATTCAGTCGCTAATCAGTAGCAATATTTTACGACTGATTAGTGACTTAATTTTGCTACTACAGCCGTAGTCGCTAATCAGTAGCAAAATTTTACGACTGATTAGTGACTTTAATTTTGCTACTACAGCCGTAGTCGGTAATCTGTCGTAAAATTTGACTACTGAATTGCGAGTGATTACCTACTATTGCAACTACTAATTGACGACTGATCTGAGCATATATTTTGCGTTTTTTGGCATTGTTTACGACGGTTTGCCTACTATTTTACGACTGATTTGTGTTTGTTTTTACGACTGATTTGCTACTGAATACATACTACTAGATTTTTGATTTCCTGATTTGGTTTAGCTTTGTTTGATTTTGTTTATTGACTAATTGGTTTGTTAATTTTAATTTAAACATTACTCAAAACAAAAGTAAAGTAAAACAAATGAAGAACACAAATCCATACACCAAAAAACCGAAATTACAAAGTAACATAAGTTTCAAGTTCTAAAACAAAATGGAAAGGCAACTCCCATTTGCAAAACATAACATTAATTTAAAGTTTCAAGTGATATAAAGAAGGGAGAAAGAAGTTAGCTAAATCAGTGGAGAGGAGAGGATGGACCATCAGCATCAGTTTCTTGGGCAAGGTATGCGAGGAATCGGTTGTCGGTTTTCAAGAACTTGTTCACAATCGCAAACTCGGCGGTCTGGGCCTTTTGAGCAGCTGCAAGTCGAGCATTCTCTGCTTCTTGCTGGGAGATATGAGCAGCTTGTTCCTCCAATTTCCTTTGAACCGCTTCAGGTTTCCAGGTGTTTTCCCTTTCCCTTGAGGTGATTCTTGAGGCTTCCAATGCCAAACAGGTCTCCTCTATCGTTTGTGAACGTAGACTGCCAAAATAAAATGAAGAAAATTAATACCAAACACCATATCATCAATCAAAATCCAAAACATAAAAAATTAGTGAAGGAAGCACTTAACCTGAATAAAAACCTCGTTATCCTCTTCAATGGATAGCGCTGGATGACGACCATCAAAAATCTCTGTGGTCCCAGACTCGAGGTTAGACAACTTCTCTTGCTTTTTCTGCATATAGAGCTCAGCAACTTGCTCTGCTTTTTTATCTGCAAAGGTTCCATCTTTCTTCGTATTAGCCCTGATGAAAACCTCACTGAAACTCACTGGTCTGCCTAATTCCTCAACCTGATATGGAAAAATTATAACCAATAAACTAACTTAGTCAACGAAAATGCAACAGTCAATCAACACTCAATCAGATTTAAACTTGAATGCAATACTCAATAAGATTTAAACCAACTCAGTCAACTTGAAAAGCAATAACAAAATACCACCATTTATCACAGATTGAAACAAACTTATAGTTTCAAGTGACTTACCATTTCTTGTTCGATTTGTCGGTAAGACTTCTGTCCAGAGGCGTGTTTGTGATGCCGGAGACCTTTACGTTGAGACATCCGAGCTGCTGAGGTTGTTGCACTCTTTGTTATTTGTTCTTCAGTGCTCCAATATGCTTTCATTTCTTCCTATATATTATCAGTCATCCATCTAGGTTGCTCATCATTACTCCTTGTAGTGCTCACCATGTCTTTCAAGCGAAGTTGAAGTATGGCTTCGAAATTCCCCTGAACCAAACATGTTAAAGATGGATCCCATATGTGTTTTTTCTACAAACGAAAGAGAAAGATTGGTGTTAGTCTATATAAAGCACATACACGTATTACACAGAAGTTAGGTGTTACATGGGAGAGAATGTTACCGCGAATTCAACGAACCATCGTTCTACTCTTTTCCTAGGCACACAGGATAAAATGTAGTAGGGGCCATCAAACTTATTAGTGAAACACTTTGTAACCTGCCTGGTCAGTAAGGATCGATCAAAACCAAACCTACAAAAATAGAAAAAAGTTTCAGATTATCTTTAATGAAAGTAAGAGTTAAGAGAGAAACTGTTAACAGAATGTAAAGAAACTCAAGAGAAAGTATGAACAGTTGTATTAAGATAAACATTTCACAGAAAAATGTTAGCTAAGTTTTAAAGTTTCACTAAGCAAAACGTTTCTGTCTTCACCTTGCCATCTATTTAGAGAGGGGAGCCTTAAGATATCAAGCCAAATGTTAGTTTAGTGAGTTACATTTATACTACCTATACTATCAAACGTATAAGTCAGCGGTATTAAGTTAGTAAATTTCTAGAGTATCATAATGTTTACGGAACATAAACAAATTAAAATGAGTCAGCGGTATTAATGTTTTGATTTCTTTCTGTTGCGTGAATTCATGTCTCAACGCAATAAACAAAAGCACAAACAAAGAAAGCAAGAAATTACCATGTTGAATTAGGCTGGACGAGGTCGGGATCCAGGATGGTGATTTGCTTCGGCCTTGGCGTAAGTAGCAGCGAGTTCAAAGCCTCCATCTGGTCTTGGGAGAGATTAGGCTCTATCGGAGCTTCGACCTCAGAAAAACCTCCATCTGCTTCTTCTACTGGGTTGTAGGAATTTTGGGCTTGAGAACTGTGATGAGATTGATCTGCTAGATATGGAGGCGATTGAACTTGTTGAACATGAGGCGCTGCAGATGGATGTTGTTGACTCGATTGAGCTGGGCGTTGCTGATCTTCAACATTGGAGCTGCTCGATTCCAAAAATAAACAGGTGCGGGTGGATTCGCAGCCGATGCACGCAGTGGAGGTTGAGCAGAATGAGATGATCTAGAATGTGGATTTGCAGACGATGGAGCAGGTGGATTCGCAGACGATGCACGCAGTGGAGTATTTGAGCTCGGAAAGAGCGTCCTCGGTGGAGGGTAATCTTTCACAGACAGACGATTGTTGTTGGGAAGAACCGGCGGGACAGTTTCTGATGTCGGTTTTGGAGCGAAATCACACCGAGTGGGTAGATTGGCCGGTCTGGCTCTTGACGCTGTTGGTTTCACTAGAACTCGCTTCCTCTTTCCAACCATCGCAACATGAGACGATGAATTAGGGATTTCGAGAGTGAAGCGAGGAATATGAGAGTGTATTAGGGTTTGTTTTTTGGGAGAAAAATGTATGTGAGGATCGGAGAGTGAGATAGACAGAGCTTCGATGAAGGAGATCTAGCCACATAATCGAGGAAGACGATGCGATTAGGGTTTACGCGAAAGGTAAGAGAAAAGAGAGAAGAAATGAAGATGAAGGCGATTATTATTTCGAGTTGAAAACAAAATTGGGCCAAAAAATTTGGGCCAAAAATATTCCCGGTATATTTTCCCGGGTGAATTGAGTCGAAATTTTTGTTTTTTTGGCCCAATCAGTCGGAAATCAGTAGATATTTAGTAGCAAATTTTTTAATAATTTTTTAATAATTAACCTTAAATAACATTATAATACACAAAATAATTTTAATTTCTTCATAATTAACCTTAAATACCATTATAAAACATTAAATAAGTTTAATTTTTTCATAATTAACCTAATTTGATCTTGAAATAATAAGTTCCGCATCGCCGACATCGTAATCGAGGTTTACTCCTGGTAGTGAATTCTCGACTACGAGATATTCAATTGTAGTCAGCATTACATGATCATCAATTTCCCCTCGGGTTTAGGCCAATTTAGGATTTAGGGTTTAGTGTTTAGTGTTTCTTGTTAACAAAACCATCTTTTGAAACTAATCAACAATTTTCCCTATGAATCAAATCTTACGAACACCAAGTTTTAAAACTCTAATTGCGACAAATGCAAGTTATTGAGCAAGTTAGACGTTGAGATACCATGGGTTTAGGGTTTAGGCTGGTTTAGGGTTTAGGGTTTAGGATCATTAACCAATTTAAGACCCTATTAGGATCCAATTCCAGATCCGATTAAATTTAAAAAAGTTGGTTTGAGCATAACCAAAGAATAACCAATTTAAGACCCGATTAGGATCTGATTCCGAACCGATTAAAATAAAAAAATGGGTTTGAGAATAACCCCACACCACGAGATTCGAACCCTGGTCTGATGTGTGGTGCGCGTTACCGCTAGGCTAGGTAACTCATTCGGGATTTATTCAACAACGCTTTTATTTATCTAATTGTTTCCCTTTGTCTTCATTAACTCGTGAAACCCTGAATTCTTTTTGTCGTAAAATTCCCAAATCGAAGCAAGGTAAGAACCAAATTCAAAATGTTCAAGTAGATGTTCAAAATGAAATAACACAAGTTTAAAGTAAAAACCAAATTCAGTACAAACACATAACATAGGTAGGAGTCTTAACACAAGTTTAAAGTAAAAACCAAATCCAGTACAAACACATAACATAGATAGGAGTCTTAACACAAGTTTAAAGAAGAGGTAATCATTCTCTATTCCGCAGCATGCTCCAGAGTCCAGGCAAGCGATGTAGATTCAAAAACCGCCCTATCCTCTGTGTAGAGTCTGGCAATCTCCTTCTCCACATGGTCCTCTTCAGTTATCAATGGCTCAGCCAACATCTCGTAAATGCTAGTGAGAAGCTGTTTAGCACAGAAATTAACAGTATCAAGTGATTACTCTCTTGTTTGTTTTTCAATACACAAGTAATCGTAAGCCTTTTCTTACACGGGGGATGGTATCGAAAGGATTGTAACGGTCAATCGTCAACACATTGAGGAAGATGTGCCCATACTCATCAACGTTTGGATGATACACCTTGGTCTTGAAAATGATCTGCAAAACCATACAAGTAAATCGAAACATTTTATGAACCAACATATATTTTTAGGATACTTAAAACTTGTTTCGGGACATCAATGTTTAAATTTTATTTATCTTTAGCATGAACCTTAACTTAATCTTCAGGAATCAGTTACTAAAAAAAGTCTATACACACGAATCATCAATGACCGACGACCGCTTAAGAAACATCCAAGTATAAGACAGGAACTGGATGAAGCTGAAACTAAGTACCGGTAAGAAATGAAAGATGAAACAAGGGAAATAGAAAAAAGTTGTCTCTGAAAAGACAGAGCAAGTTTGATTGAGTATCCACTTTCAGGAATCCGTTACTAAACAGACGTCCGCTTAAGAAACATCCACGATTATCTAGACATACCATCAGAGGCCTGAAAGGATATTCTGCATGGAACCAAATTACGAGTTTGAAGACTCCTCCTTCATAAGGTGTGTTTTGAGGCCCCTTGAGAATTGCTTCCCAATGGTATTCGTCATCACCAACCGGTCCTAGGCGAAATTGGAACAAAAACATTAGTATAATGAGGAAAACAATTGTTAAATCGTTTACCAAAACCAGACTATACTTACCTACGCTGAAAAACGGCGATGGATTCCTGAGGATTGCCTTGAGTTGGTTGGATATTGCCTTTGAAGCCATTTTCAAGTGGAAATGAAAAGGAAAGTGATGATTTTTCTTTGCAGGAACTGAAAAGATAATGAAACTGAAAAGGAAACTAAAAAGATATTGATGTGGAATGTGTCTCGAGAAGGATGGTGTTTGTTATTTTCAAGGAACTTATTATGGGAATCTTGAACGAACGACGATTTAGACTTGAAAAGAAAGCGAATCGTTTTTATCCTTTGTTCAAGTACACATTATTTTTGTTCAAGTACACATTCGTGACATGTGTACATTACTCATCCTTTGTTCTTTGTCCAAAGCCGATTAAAATTAAAAAAATGGGTTTGAGAATAACCCCGCACCACGAGACTCGAACCCTGCTCTGATGTGTGGTGCGCATTACCGCTAGGCTAGGTAACTCATTCGGGATTTATTCAACAACGCTTTTATTTATCTAACTCTTTTCTTTTGTCTTCATTAACTCGCGAAACCCCTGAATTCTCTTTGTCAAAAAATCCCTTTGTCTTAAAATCCCCAAATCGAAGCAAGGTAAGAACCCTAAATCGCAAAACCCTGAAAAATCCACTCTCTATATCTTGTTTTCGTGTATGATTCAACATGGGTGACTCTTTTGGAAGTTCGAGTGGAACATCAAGGGGTCCCTGGTGGAAGAGAAAAAGTATTTGGCTTTCCAAAAATGTGTTGGTGTGGGCAGAAAATCGTGTCCAAAATTGCACGATCTGAACCGAATCAATTCCGGCGATACTACCGGTGTGGTTATGCTGCACAACTCAAGGTGAGCATTGGTTTAGATATAATTTATATGTTTTCAGATTTGCAATTATTTATGGTGGTCTTGATAAAATGGGAAAATGAGTTTGATTGATCATGTTTTATGCAGCTAAAGAATGATGAGCATGTGTTCAAGTGGGTTGATCATGCAATTATTGATGAGTTACAACGAGTGGATTGTAGAATAGGATGTCTTGAAACCGAACTCAAAGAGATGAAGGTGGTGCATAGGTTGGGGATTGATGAAGACGATTTTCAGAAGAGGTTTGAGGATCGTTACAATGAAGCCAAATCAAGCTTCCTGAAGTTAGTTATCCTTGTTCTTGTTGGGTGTTTGCTAGCTGTCGTTGTTGGTGGCATAGTTAAGGCTAGTATGATTGTGTAAGCTAGATATGTTATTGCTAAAGCTAGAATGATTGTGTAATGTCGGTTATAGGGCATGTACATATCAGTTGCATTTGCCCAGATGTTGAAGGCTATAAGTAAGAAGACCTGACTGTTCTTGCTATCATTTCCTCATAAGTCGTCTACTTCTTATATCTTAATGAGCTATACTCTGGATACTGATACAAATTACAAAACTTAAGATATCGCATAACATAATAATACATAAAATAACATCGGTAGCATATAATCTTCTTATAATTAGTACGGTGCTACACCTTCTGCATCTTCGTCATCAGAATCGGATAAGTTACACTGGAATTCGTCATCTGGTTCCGCATCGCCGACATCGTAATCGAGATTTACGGGGTTTACTCCTGGTAGTGAATTCTGACTACAAGATCTTCAATTGTAGTCAGCATTACATGATCATCAGTTTCTTGTTGTAAAAGAGTAGGTTCCGCGTCTACATATTCTCCTGAAATATTTCCCCTCGGGTTAACTTTAACAACATTGTGCCACACATTCTTTGGTTTCTTCTTGTATGGGTATGGGATATAACAAACTTGATCCGCTTGAGAGGCTGTGCAATATCAATGTATAAAATCAGACATATATATAGGGTATCGAGAAAGTGAAAAAGGGCCGGGGAGATATACGAGCGAACGTACCCAGAATAAATGGTTCGTATTTATTGTATCTTTTCGATGGAAGAATGTCTACAATGCCACCATTGCCTCTCCGAGTGCCTCTACCGATCACATGGTCGTACCACATACACTTAAAAAGTGTGATTCTCAAATTAACCACCCCCTCATACTCGAGTTCTATGATATCAGTTAAGATACCGTGGAAATCAGCTCTGTCAGCTGCATTGCTGTAATTCTCTCCAGTAACACATACACCATAGTTACATCTCTTTCTTCCCGCGCTGTGATTCTGGGTATGAAACAAATATCCTCTTGTATAGTAGATGGGCCAAGTTTTGGCCCTTTTCAGGAGTCCATGAATTATGTCGTGCACCCACGTTGGAAATGGAGTTATGGCCTTCCAGTAAGTAACCTGCATATAAAAAGTCAATATAAAATATATTGAAGTACCAATAGTCAAATTAAATATCAAAAATATATAGACATACATATTCTTTGATCCATGAAGGATATTCTTCAACTCTTTTCGCCAGGATTTCTTTCTCAGAGAGGTCCGGATATTGTGTACTAATATAATATTCGAAGAAACTATGTAACACCATAAAAGTATATGAGAAATCGAGTATGGACTATAAAACATTTTAAGTTAAAGCCATTCCAACTTATATACCTCTCAAGTGGCTCGAAATAACCACAATTTCACAAAACATATGCATGTGCGCATCGGTAATCTTTATCTGGAAGCCAGATTTTCTGTATTTCGCCACTAGGCCGACCTACGTGAGTAAATATACCGGGGACTCCAGAGAAATGATATTCGGGGACTTCACCTTCAGCAAATCGCCTTGACCTGACCAAAGTAGTGAAAATCATTTTATAAAAGCAACCAGGTGTATACCAAATGGATTAGTGAACATGCGAATAGTTATAGCTTTTACCTTGATTTCGTTTGTATACTCGAGGGAAAATAGTGCTCTGTGAAATAAGATACCTCCTCCCTTAGATATGATTGAACAATCGATCATGCTGCATATCTTTGGTTCTTTGCTTTCCCTTTCAACTTTTTGAAAATATTTCAAAATGGTACATCCACCTGTATTGTACGGGGCCTCCTAATTCAGCTTCGTAGGGGAGATGTATAGGTAGGTTCTCCATCACGCCGAAAATGGATGGTGGAAAGATCTTTTCCAAATTGCAAATGATTAAAACTATGTTTTGTTTAAGAATTTAGACGCGACTTTTCTGCAAAGTTTTCGAACATAAGTCACGGATAATGCTCCAACCCCTACGATACAAATTGAAACAGCAAATGGCTAATATAAATTACCATAATCATATTTAGGTGATTTATTTCCCTGAAATTATAAGTAATTTGTACCTGATAACGCAGTGTGGACGTTCCGGTCTAGTAGTTCTGCAAAGATAAATGGAAGTAGCCGCTCCATAAAAACATGGCAGTCATGACTCTTCATCCCATAAAACTTTTCATTCGCCATATCAGCACAACTAGCTAAGTCTGAAGCATAACCATCTGGGAATTTTACCGATTTTTTCACACATTCCAATAAGCTTCTTCTGCCTTCGTCTGTCAATGAGTATTTAGGAAAAGGGCTCTACCCTCATCATCAATATGTAAGTGTGGCCGAGAACATAATTCTTCTATATCCAATCTTGATGGGATGGTGTCTTTCGATTTACCATTCACACGCATAAGAGTATTCATGATGTTGCCAAAACAATTCTTCTCTATATGTATCATATCGAGATTATGTCGAAGAGTGAGCTCCCTCCAGTACGGCAATTCCCATAATATGATTTCTTTGTGCCAGTTATGCTCTTTCCCAAATCCAGGTTTCTTCTTATCGTGACCGTTGCCACCAACATCCTCTGTTTTCGGTGGCTTTACACGTTTCAACCGGTATAAATAAAGTTGCTCACTGGTCAAAGACTCTGGTGGATAGTCTTTCTTAGCGTTTCTCTTCTTCAAAAAGTCTTTTGTATTCTTCCTTAGAGGATGATCATGAGGAAGAAATCTTCGGTGACAATCGAACCAACACGTCTTTCTTCCATGCTTAAGATAAAAAGACTGTGTATCTTCCATGCAAATTGGACACGACAATTTGCCATGGGTGGTCCATCCTGATAACATGCCATACGTCGGAAAGTCGCTTATCGTCCACAACAACACTGCTCTTAGTTTAAAATTTTGATTCAACGAGACATCATATGCATCGACTTCAGTAGACCACAGTTCTTTTAACTCATCAATGAGAGGTCGGAGGAAGAAATCGAGACTAGCTCGAGGATGATTTGACCCAGAATTCATAATTGTTAGAAACAAGTACTCTGTATTCATGCACATACCAGGGGGTAAATTATACGGAGTCAAGATCACGGGCCACAATGAATGATTTTTTGACATGCCAAATGGATTGAACCCATCTGTACACGATCCAAGATAAATGTTTCGGGGTTCTTCGGCAAACTGGGGATGTTGATCTTGAAAATATTTCCACTCTGCCCCATCAGACGGATGACACATTTCTTCCTCATTTGCTTCGTGCTCGGCGTGCCATCTCATTGCCGCTGCAGTCTTCTCGCTCTGATACATTCTATTTAATCTGTCAGCAATAGGCATATACCACATACGACTATATGGTACATTGGTCCTACGGTTTTGCTCGTTAGGCATCCATCTTTTTGAATTACAAAACCGACACTCATCTAACCTTTCATAATCTTTCCAGAAGATCATACAATTGTTAATGCAAACATCAATTGCATGACATGGGAGCCCCAAATTGCGTATCAATCTGTCTATCTCGTAATGTGAACCGGTTACCTGGTTTCCTTCTGGTAAATAATCTGTCAAGATTCCGCATACCGAATCCACTAACTTTTCACTCATATTATGATCTGCCTTATTTTGCATGATTCGAGCAGCTAAGGATAACTGCGAGTGACCTTCACGGCAACCATCTTATAATGGAGTATTCTCTCCATCTAACAAGTCGTATAATTTTTTTGAATGATTACGAACCGGTTCTTCTACATTCTGATAACTAACATCCTGATGATAGTAGTTATCAAAACTCAAGTTATCACGAAACGCATCATTCACCATATCCACATATCTATCTTCTACTACATTACTCACATCTTCACTCCCACTTACATGCGTCCTATCAACATAACTCGTTCCTAAATCCATATCCAGTTCTTCACCATGCTTATACCAAATATAATAATCTGGCATAAATCATCTACTATACAAATGTCTCAAAACTCTTGTACCCGGGATAAATTTCTCATTCTCGCAAACAAGACAAGGGCAGTGAAACATACAGCGATTTCTCTGCGCTAGAGGCTGGCTATTTGCAAATGCCACGAATTGATCCACCCCCGCTGTGAACTCTGCCGAGAGATTTTCCGTCGCTTCATCGAACCTACTATACATCCACTCCCGGAAATTACCATAATTGCAATTTCCTGACATTCTAAGTTGAGGAACTTTATTCTCTCTTTGATTTGTGGTTATAAACTCTTTATTTGCTTTGTATTTCTAAAATTGTGACAACAAAATTCGAGTATGGAAAATATATAGAAAATTTTCCGACTGATTCCCGACTGCAAATCAAATTAGGTACACCAACCACCAAATGAATTCAACGTGATTTATAACTGCTTTTTGCTACTGTTTTGCTTCTGATTTGCTATTGTTCTACGACCCACCGAATTCAGTAGCAAATCAGTCGCTAAAATTACTAATGATTAGCTACTACATGTTTCCGACTACAATTCAGTCACTAATCAGTCGTAAAACTGCTACTAATTAACGACTGATATTTTTAGTCACTAAATACCTACTGATGTCCGACTATTTGAAAATAGTCGTAAATCAGTCGGAAATCAGTAGCGAAACAGTAGGTAAATTTATCGACTGCGTAATCAGTAGCAACAATCAGTAGAAAAAACCATGTTTTGGTGTAGTGTTAATATGAAACCATAAAACTAAAAAATATTTCAAACCCTATAGTCTATACCCTATACCCTAAATTATAAATCAAATTCACTAACTTTTTTTTTGTATTTTGTAATAGTATTTTCTAATTTGTTTTATGTTTTTAGTATTAAACAATATTTTGTTGTATTTTCTTTTTTAATTGAGAAATAAAATAAACACTCGTTAATCCATAACAAATTATTATAATTTTTTATTTTGTAAACTTAATTTTTAGTATCGATATATGCAATGATACAATGCTTCTCACAACATCCTTTAACATTTCCTACAAGATACAATCCTAGAATCAGTCATCGAATGATACAAAAGAAACACATTTATATTCAACTTTTTAGTTTCCAAAACTGATAATGTTAACAAAAACTCTCTTCGTCGATGAGAGCAATGCTGAAATGAGATTCTTCACACCCTCGCAATATGCTTTTCAAAGATGATAAAGTCCTACAAATAGTTTAAAAATAGTTTAAAAACCACATGACTTGTGATCAAATGTGGATGATACGACATATAAAAACATGGGAAAAGTCAATGCTTGTTAGCAACTTGTTGAATCACATAGAAGAAACACTAATAGCTTGATTGGGTGAGTATATGATCGAGAGGTTTCCAAGTTGCTCTTTTGTTAATACTTTCTGCAACTCCTATATCCCCTTGTGATGTAATGGGGTTTTTCATTTCGAAGAAGAGGTAAAGAGTCACCCTGCTTCACAATGAGAAACCAAAATCAGAGATTCAAAACAGAAACATGACCAAAAAGATACGTAAGACACTTTCTTTATCACAAAAACTTGAAAAGTTAATCACAATAAAATGCAAAACCAACACAGAATGAATAGCTAGGCACCAAGGCTAAGATCCTTCTACAGATGGAAAAACGAATTGGAAGTCATCAGAGCATAATTATAGAAGTAAAGATAGAACCTACAAACTAAACAAGAGAGGCACAATATTCTCTTCTAATAATACATAACGGCAGATCATTAGCTAAAGTCTTAAACCATTAATCCTTTATGGATATGCTTCTCAATTAGTGAAAATAATGTTAACTAATCGAACCCAGACTTCGCTTAGATCAATAATAAATACAAATTTGTCAAAACATAGAGATACAAACCAGAAAAATCAAAGATCAATTTTAAACGATTACTGTTAAAGAATCCAAATAATCACAAACCCATAGAGAATGTTCGCAATCGCATATGATAAACGATCTTCAGAATCCATGGCCGCTAAAGAAGGATCGTCGCTAGAAAAAGAGAAAGAAATTGACATTATTAGAGGGTTAAATATCAAACAGTTGAAGCTGAGCTTGATGCATCGATTGTTCTCTTTGATTGCCTTGCCCCAAAATTGATCGGTTAAATCAAACGAGAGATTTTCCCAAGCACCGAGATATTACCTAGAGGAGATATCAGAGAGGATCTGAGAAGCTTGGAGACTCGGATGGCGAAAGAGTTCATCTTCAAGTAGAGCCGAGCGCTTCACCGAGCTCTTCCTGCAAAGGAGCAAAATAATCGAGGGATTAATACCAAACATGTAAATTAAAACCTTAAATCTAGTTGATTGTAGATTGAGACAGAGATCGAGACTGAGAGTAAGAAAGATCGAACTGCGAGTGAGAGATCGATACTGAGAGATTAACGGTTTGAGGAGATGTCGCTACTCAGTAGGGACTGGGAGAAGAGATAAGAGCGATCGAGACAGAGAGAAGAATATATCGAGATTGAGAGAAGAGAGAAGAGAGAAGAGAGAAGAGAGATCGAGTGAAAGAATAGCGAAGGGGATTTTTGTGAAACCCCTAATTTTTTGTGTTCATATCAATTTTTGGTTAAGAGACGCAAGAAATGGCTAAGTGTTTTTCTCTAGAGTAAATTATCGAGCCAAAACAAAAAAAAATAAGTGGACAAAAAAAAGTATCCCGCTTCCACGTAACATAGCACTAATCGAATGACACATGCAACTAAAGATGAGGACATGAGCAAAAAATTAAGAAAATGTAACACTCTTATATGCGACCACTCTTTCATAGCATTGGCAATTTACAAACGCTATGAAAGAGTAGCGTCTATAACATTTATTGCAGAGTTTGTAAAAACGGTATGTTTTAGTTCTATCAATACTTCAATTTCCTATAGTGCTCGTCTCTAATGCTATGGATGTTTCATTGATAAAACCTTATGAGAAGACCCACCAAAAGAGAGAAGAAAAGGGATTTACCTTTGATAAGCTCAAATTAATACCTTAAAAGTACTAAAGCTTTGTCGGTTGTAATACTTAGGGATCGAATCCACAAAGACTCACAGAAACACACAATAGATTATATAGATGAGAATTAAGCTAAGTGATCAATGATATTGAAAGCAAAACGTAAATTAAACTGGTTGTAAGTTCGATTGGAGAAAGATATGTTCAGGGTATTTCTCAGGAAATCAATGAATGCAGACAAACTAATTAGACAGGGTTCGGGTTGTGCACGGTTCTTGAACTCAAATCACTAAGATATAATTAACCAACTCTCATTGCGAGAATCATCTAAGTCTAAATCATAGAATTCCAAATCTCTTTGCGAATCCTAAATTCTAAACCAGCTTTTAGTTCAAGTTTGATTTGTTCACAAAACAACTAAGCTAAATCTCTTTGCGAATAGTTATTTTGTTCACCCTAGGTTATATCAGGTAATTAATCACACTCTCGTGCCTAATCAATTATCCTAAGATCTAAGCTCTAGGTGATCAATCTAGAATTAGCTTTGAAAACAACCTATGGCGAAAAACTAATTCAGATTGTGAACCCTAACAAATAATCAACCTAGCATTCAAAGAAATCCTTTATGAGAACCCCTAAACCTAACAAGAGATCTACTCAGACATGGAAATTGAAGCAATAAACATGTTTGAATAAATCATCAAATAAATAAATAGAAAGAGTAACAAGAGGGTTCAGACTTGTCTCCCTTCCAAAGCTCTCTCACAAAACCAAAGTAAAATAAAACATAGCCATGAAAGGGGCTGTAAAATCCTATTAAATAACCTAAATCACGTTTTGGGGCTTCTTGTAAATAATAAAGTCTTCTGGGTAATTTTGCAATTCTTCAACTCTTCATAAGTTGTGACTCGTGTCTTGCTGCTGTGAGTATCGACTGATACTAGTCAGTATCGATCGATGCTGAGGCTTCAAATCGGGTAATCAGCTACACGAACGTCTGCTTTGCTCCAAAATGCTTCAGAAAGCTCCAATATCTCCAATTATGCTCCAAACGTGCTAAAAACTGTAAAAGACTCTAAAACACTACAAAATAGTATAAAGACTCTATAAAACAGACTTATATCATGACTTAAAATGGGTAAAAACTTTGATATATCAACTCCCCCAGACTTATCATTTGCTTGTCCTCAAGCAAATAGAAGACTAAACCAGAGAAAGAGGTTTGAAAACATAGAGACTCACCTGTTCTTGAAACATTGCAATGACCCTTTTCCTTAGTGCTCCACATTCCACCTAACCAGTTCCAAATCTAACCACCATGTACTTCTCCGTAGACATTCGCAGCTTCCAAGACTACACACATTATTTCACAGCATCGTTCAATCAAGCCTTCCTCGCCAGTTTCATCGCTGTGATTAATACCAAGAACCTTCTAGATTCTTTCCCATACAATATCATGACAAGGAACCACCCTTTTCACACTTTTGGTATCATTTTCTCTCCCCCAGACTTATCTCTTATTATGTTCTTGCATATGCTTATTAAGGTTCGAGACGCGAGTATTGGAACATCGAGTATCGACCGACACACGACCTGGTATCGATCGATACCAGGCCTAAGTCGACACGATGAACTTTTCGCATTCGCGTAGGGTGTCGACCGATACCAATAGGGTATCGATTGACACTCAGGCGATTTCGTGTTTGCTCCTTGTTTATCCTGACACAAAACACAAAACGAAAAATAAAAGGAAAAAGACTTTTATACAAACTCACCAGTGGGTTGCCTCCCACCAAGTGCTCGTTTTAAGTCAGTAGCTTGACTCTGGCTCAAGTGATCAGTTAGGAGAGGATTGAGAACTTACTCCCAGACAAGTTCTACAACTAGACACTTTCAGCTTCAGAGTTCTGCTCAACATGCTCTCCACAACCTCCTTTCCTTTCTCTTTCAGCTCCGAATTAAGAATGACTCTAGCCTTAGAGAATGGTTTGGAGGTTCCTTTGCACTTCACCTTGTATTCAATCGAATCCCCATCACACTTCTGAGGGATTAAAGTCATAGAAGCAACACCCTTCACTCCTTTGCTCTTCACCTTCTTCTTTGCCTTAGATGTTTTGACGTCTTTCTTGGTGATGACAGAAGGACTATCTAGAAGGTCTACGACAGTTGGCTCGTCAGGAGGCTCTTCCAAAAGATCAACTACCAACGTCTCTCCTGTAACAATGGTGATGCAAGAGATATGTGTGGGAATTCCTCTAGTAGGGATGGCTTTGTAGTACACCTCCTTGTCAATGTATGAGAACGAGATTCTCTTGCTGGGTGTGTCCATAATTGCACCACCTGTAGCCATGAATGGTCTTCCAAGAATCAACTGCGTACTAGATCTTGCACTCATCTTCACAACCTGAAAATCATTAGGAACCAGGCAATCTCCTACTTTAACTAGCAAATAGGGGATTGTACCATATGGAAGTGAGGTGGAACAGTTCGCGAATGTGATAGATTTCTTGGGAGGTCGAATATCAGCTACCAATATCTCTGCAATTTCCCTTGACATGACATTGACGCTAGCTCCCGAGTCAACGAGAGACTCTTTGAATTCAACTCCAGAGATAGAGCATGGAACTGAGAATATCCCCTGGGTCTTCCCTCTTGGTCAACTGCCTCAGCGGTAGTGACTTGCTTCTTGCCTTGATAAAGAGTACTTCGATCTCTTCCAGAGTTTCTCTGCAATCTCGGAAGTAACTCAGTAGAGGGCGGTACTCTAGAGCTTCTTCAAATGTCAATGTGTGGGGAATCCTTCGTACCATCTTCTCAAAGCCAAGTAGCTGCTTTGGAGAAATGGGGTCTCTGAGGTGTCTGGGTGGCATGGGGTATGGCGCCTTGTGCTTGTAAATCCTTTCTGCACTTAACGCGGGTTTCGTTTCAGCAACTGAACTGGTATCGACCGACACATGGGTGGTGTCGGTCGATGCTTTCGCTCTAGAATCGTCCCTGGCAGAACTTTGGACGTGTGTCGATCGATACAAGGGAGTATCGGTCGACACAGGGGTGGTGATCGAAATCTCATCGTCATCCTCGGCATGATGGACGAAAATCTCTGCAGTTGAGCTCTTCTGCACTTCTGGGTGTACCTCTTTTCCACTCCTCGAGGGGATAGCATTGATGTATCCGTTCTGTGAATAATCCATCAGTCCCTTGATAGTTGCTGCATTCTGGGCTACCTGAGTATCCAAAATCTTCTGATGAATAATGAGAGTCTCGATTTTGCCATTCAGATCAGTGTACAAGGCATCCAACCTCCCGTTGAAATTCACTGTCATCTTCTCCTTCCCTTGAACCAGCTGTTCAAGCATAGCCTCAATCTTACACTCAGAAGTTTGGGGTGGTGTGGATGGGCATTGATACCTTTGATCTTGAAATCCAACTCCATCAATGTAGTTAACATATTCCACTTCATCCTTTTCAGCAAGATGAACAACCTTATGCTGATTGCCCATCAACAAATTATGCATCGAATCTAGCTTCGCATGCACTTTAGCAATATGCGATCCATCAACACCTCTGTGCAACCTTTTCCACTCGAGATCAGCACTCTTGGCGCTATTGCTAGATGCCAATTTCTCAATGAGCACATACGCATCGTCAAGATACCTCGTGTAGAAATTTCCATTGCTCGCAGCATCTAGAGCCATCTGGTACTTCCAATCAATCCCTCTGTAGAAAGTACCCAGAAACTGAACATGAGTGAACCCGTGATGTGGACAATCTCTCTGATATGATCTGAATCTCGTCCAAGTAGCCTTGAACGCCTCAGTAGGGCCTTGAGAAAACTTAGAAATCTTGTTCCTGAGCTCTTCGGATCTTGCATCATCATAGAAATTATTCAGAAACGCTTTCTTCGTCTCATCCCATGTAGTTAGCGAACCAGGATACAACTATTTCAGCCAATAAGCTGCATCCCCACCAAGAGAGTATGGGAAGAGCTTACAGAAAAGGTAATCATAGGATACTCCATGGCACTTGATGCTTGTAACCAAATCCTCAAACCTCTCAATGTGATCCATAGGGTGTTCATGAGAAAGACCATGAAAAAGATGCTGAACCACAAGAGTGTAGTATGCATGTTTCAGCTCAAAGTCATTCATCTGAAACGGTGGAGGGCGAATCGCTGATCGATTAGCATAAAACATATCAGGCATGTTGTACTCACCAATCGTCCTACCGCGATTAATCACAGCGTTCCCTGCATTCACAGCAATTGCAGGGACAATGATATATCCAGTTTCATCAAGTCGCTGCCCTCTCTCATTGCACAATTGACCCTCTTGGTCTCTCAAAGCTCCAGCATCATTACGAACCAATATCACTGGATTGTCCATCTCTGCTGGCTTCTTTGCTTTCCTGTTTGCACGTTCCAAATTTGCTAGCTCCTTGTTGGAAAGATCAACTAGCTGAGTGCTCTTGTTCCTCCTGGTTTGGCGAGTGGGCACACACCTGAAACACACTAGACAAGGCATGTAAGTAACAAAAAAAATACGATGAGTATCGACCGACACTGGGTGGTGTCGATCGATATCAACAAAAAGAGAACGACGAGTATCGACCGACACTGAGTAGTATCGATCGATACTGACGAGCTTAGTCGGAATTCTCAAACTAAAATCTAATGGCGAATTGAGTCCCTGGCAACGACGCCAAATTTGATTAGCTCAAATTAATACCCTAAAAGTACTAAAGCTTTGTCGGTTGTAATACTTAGGGATCGAATCCACAGAGACTCACGGAAACACACAATAGATTATATAGATGAGAATTAAGCTAAGTGATCAATGATATTGAAAGCAAAACGTAAATTAAACTGGTTGTAAGTTCGATTGGAGAAAGATAGGTTCATGGTATTTCTCAGGAAATCAATGAATACAGACCAACTAATTATACATGGTTCAGGTTGCGCACGGTTCTTGAACTCAAATCACTAAGATATAATTAACCAACTCTCGTTGCGAGAATTATCTAAGTCTAAATCCTAGAATTCCAAATCTCTTTGTGAATCCTAAAGTCTAAACCAGCTTTTAGTTCAAGTTTGATTTGTTCACAAAACAACTAAGCCAAATCTCTTTGCGAATAGTTATTTTGCTCACCCTAGGTTCTATCAGGTAATTAATCGCACTCTCGTGCCGAATCAATTATCCTAAGATCTAAGCTCTAGGTGATCAATCTAGAATTAGCTTTGAAAATAACCTATGGCGAAGAACTAATTCAGATTGTGAACCCTAACAACTAATCAACCTAGCATTCAAAGAAATCCTTTATGAGAACCCCTAAACCTAACAAGAGATCTACTCAGACATGGAAATTAAAACAATAAACATGTTTGAATAAATCATCAAATAAATAAATAGAAAGAGTTACAAGAGGGTTCGAAATCTTCTCTCGGACGAACAAAGTTTCAGACTTGTCTCCCTTCCAAAGCTCTCTCACAAAACCAAAGTAAAATAAAGCATAGGCATGAAAGTGGCTGTAAAATCCTATTATATAACCTAAATCACGTTTTGGGGCTTCTTGTAAATAATAAAGTCTTCTGGGCAATTTTGCAATTCTTCAACTCTTCATAAGTTGCGACTCGTGTCTTGCTGCAGTGAGTATCGACCGATACTAGTCAGTATCAATCGATGCTGAGGCTTCAAATCGGGTACTCAGCTACACGAATGTCTGCTTTGCTCCAAAATGCTCCAGAAAGCTCCAATATCTCCAATTATGCTCCAAACGTGCTAAAACCTGTAAAAGAATCTAAAACACTACAAAATAGTAGAAAGAATATATAAAACGTACTTATATCATGGCTTAAAAGGGGTAAAACCATGATATATTAACCTTGCGATGGTGAACGACTGAGAAAACACATGAAGAGTACGCCGGCGGAGAAACTGAGTGAATCAGGTAAAGTGGAGAAGTCGAGACGAAGTCGGAAGGTCGTCGTTCATGCCGTTGGTGACGGTGGAAGAAGCACCGCCGATAGGAGGAGCAACGGTGTTCAATTAGATGGTGGTGGTGTTCTCTGATGGTGTTCGATTAAATGATGGTGGCTCGCAAAACGGAGAAACGACTGTTGGATTCCCGGAGCCGCCGAAGAGAAATAAGGTTTTTCATCGGTCGATGGGCTGAAGATTTTTTTTTTTTTGGTCAGAAAGGGAAGGGAATATATAATTGTGATTTACTCAATTTTTGGTAAGAACCTATATTTTATATTTTTTTATTACATTCTCACCACATCTCCAATTTGTTTGTTCATTTTGCATATCATGAAATATATAAAAAAACATTTTTTTCTCGAACTATGACCTATAATTTTTTTTCCCCCATAATTTGAAATCCATTTTACTATTTTTTTGGTTTACATGTAGATCGAATCTTGTAAATTTGAAAATTTTTTGATGTGAATGGTACATGTGGACGGGTTTATGTGGATAATAGGCTAGATGTTACATGTGGACGGGTGTATGTGGATGATATGTTATGGTTGATGTGGTATATATTATATGAATGGTACATGTGGACGAGTTTATGTTGATGATAGGTTATATGGTATATGTGGACGAGTTTATGTGGATGATAGGTTATGGATGATGTGGACAAGTTTATGTGTATGATGTGGTATGGATATGGTACATGTTAGGCATGTGAGTTTTACCCATACCCCTTATCCAAACCCAAACCCGACCGAAGTAGCGGGTTCGTATCGGGTTTGGATCCTCTAAAATACCATAATGGGGCTTACCACTTAGTATATCGGATATCAGGTCGGGTTCGGATATAACTCAAAATCCGAAGTAAACCCGAACAAATTTGAAATCGGATCGATGCTTAATAAAGTCGAAGTTTTTGTTGTTGTTTATACTCGATCATGTATAATTATTTTGGGGTTTGATCATATTATGGGTAAAAATACCTGAACATGCCCGAACTTATCTGAAATACCCGAAAAATACTCGAACCCATAGTTACTTTGGTTATAAAATACCCGATGTAACTGGATTCGAAATGTTATTCGGGTAAGGGCGGATTCTAATAAGTTTACTAAACCCGAACCGAACCCGATAAATCCCGAACCGAACCCAACTCGATGGTTTAAAATACTCGAACGTGCCTCTGAGCCTAAACCCAAAAACCCAAAAACCCAAAAACCCAAAAAACCGACCCGAACACCCAAGCCTACATGTTTTCGCGGCTAAATGGATACATATGCATTTCTCGCTCATATGGAACATGTGTTCGTTACTAAATGGACAGACACATCTTTCTCGCGCATATGGAACAAGTGTTCGGTGGTAAATGAAAACAAATATTTCTTTCACGTATTTTGTCGAATACTAGTATACTAGTCGTTTACCATATTGATCTACAGATACATATCCACGACATACAAGAAAACGAAGAAAAAAAATTATTCATAAGCTCCATTGTTAAGGTTTCTCTTGAAAGGAAATAAGTTTTTGTAATTTCAAAGTTTTTGAGTAATTTTCTTGAAAGAAAGAAGTTCTTGTAATTTCAAAGTTTTTGAGTATTTTAGGGTGAGGAAAATTAAAAGTGAGAGGAAAGAGAAAAAAAAGAAAAAAAAAGAAGAAGAGAAAATAAGAAAGACGAAAGAGAAAAGAAGAAAGAAGAAAGGGGAAAAGGAAAAAGAAAATGAGAAATAAAAAAACGAGAAAGAGAAAAAAATATTAAAAAATTATATAATATGAGAGTTTTCTCTCAATTTAAGATATCCACATCATCACTAGAATCATCTACTAATGGACTCCACTTATGTAAAACTATAATATATACTAATTAAAGTTTTAACATAAGTATAATTATTACTATACAACTGCAAGACACACAATTACATCAACTAACAAAAAAATATAATATTAATTATGATTTAAATTTTGAACTTGCTATTAACAAAATTAGTATCTGCGAATACATAAGTTTGGAAAAAAATGAAATAAGTGAAAAATGACCATATAGTAAGTTCATATTTGAAAAAAACATATTAAGATAAAGTACATAATTTAAAGATAACCAACTACAGTTCAACAGAAAATACATATAAAATGAGTTTATTATCATAATTAACAGTATAACCTCTATAAATTGATACTCGATAAATTAATATCTCGACAAATCAATACATTTTTTCGGACCCGAATTGGTTTCTCGGACAAATAAATATATCAAATATTCTCAAAGCCAAAACTTAGCCATTTAGTAAATGATCGTCATAAATCTTGAAATGCTTATTACCCAATTTTTGTTAATGGAAGAGACTAAGTACCATTGAAGCCAATATAATAGACTCTGAGAATCGTTCACATATTCTTGAAATAAGAAAGATGGAGAAGTTAAACCAACTCTTGCAATAACTTCACTCCAAGTTCTGGTGTCCTAGGAATTGTTTTTGAAACCATTCATGTTCCAATTAATCTACTTCTTCCCTCATTGTTCACAAATGAAATGGACTAAAGATCATGAAGAAAGATCGCTATTCTAACTTCACAAAATTGCTAAAACGCTAAGCTTTTGTGAAATTTTGATTGATTTTTACCTCATTACCCCATAAGAAACGATGTGTTTCTTTTGAAAGGATGTTCGTTGATCGCAGTAGCTCCATCTGCAATCACAAAGCCGCATATATCGCAATCTTTCCCCTCCTATAAATCCAAAACAACACTCAAGATTTCAAATTTTGAACACTTAAATCTGGTAATGATAAGATACATAAAGTTCTGAATTCTAAAATCAGACCTTAAGGTAGGTGCGAGCATCGATGAGGGAGTGAAAATGGCGGAAACGGATGTGAGAAGCGGAACCATGGCTAAGGCGTTGAAGTCACGGCGGCCATCGAGAATCAGCTATGTGAGTGGGCTTTGTTGGATTTTTAGAAGCGAGATATGATATGTTCTTCGGAGATGTGGAACAAGAAAAAAATCACAGATCCTTTTCAGCGGTTTTTCACGAAGAAAGCAATAATTGGGCCAAAATATCTATTAGCATAAATGCCAAAACATTAGAAAACAATTCCCTATTAGAGGGCGTAATTAAAAACAACCTAAAACTATACGTACATAAAGATATAATTTTAAACTCTCAAATATGTATTAAAATCATTTATAATTAAATGTAAGTGGTTTGTTTAGTTAATGTGTAGACGGGCTAATGAAGTTATAGTTAGCCTCAATATAAACTATAAATTCCGGAACAAAAATGTAATATTATACGTTCAACTAAATATATAACTTATGAGAGATTTAAAATTGTGTTAAAAAAAATATATATATATATATATATATATAAACTATAATTAGAATTACACAGTAGTCAAATACTACATATAAACTCATGGAAAAAAATAATATTTCAACATAAGTTAACAACATAATTTAAAGAAAACCGTTGTTATATACAAACACTAATAAGGAAAAATAACAAAACACACGCAGATACACACAATGCAACTATAAACATAAACTGACTATTAAACTAAAATTCGAAATTAAAAAAAAATTGTTTCCTAAAAAATAGCATATAAACAAATTTATAAGACATCAATGTAAAATATGCCGCACGAAGCGCGGAGATCGATCCCTAGTTTGAACAATAGAAAAGTTGGAGATGGGAAATCAAACGTTCATATGGAATTTCCTAAATAACAACATCTAAAAGTTGTGCACATGTGCTCCAACTGCCTCCAAGCTATTTGAC
Source organism: Eutrema japonicum (assembly GCA_030161315.1). Taxonomy (NCBI): domain Eukaryota; kingdom Viridiplantae; phylum Streptophyta; class Magnoliopsida; order Brassicales; family Brassicaceae; genus Eutrema; species Eutrema japonicum. The sequence continues at coordinate 39,012,423 of BSQW01000001.1, forward strand.
CAAGGATTTATGGTGGTGGAGCAAACACATGTGCTCCGAGTTAATTTGAATAATGCAAGTCTAGGAGCTAAAATCCTGAAAAAGATAACCCACTTTTGAAAAATCCAGAAAAGAAAAATAAAATAAAATCAAGAAACCAGTTACAAACTAGGATTTGGGGGTAAGCAAATCAGCATGGAAAAAGTAGAGCAAATCAGCATGGAAAAAGTAGAGGTACCACTTCACGAACATCCCTTGAAAGGAGATCTAAATTATGAATCTAAAGAGAGAGATAGTTAAAACCGAGAGAGACATGTAATTCATCGATATTCTATCACTGTTAGTTCGTCTCTTTAGTGTTTCTGATTTCTGTTTAATATGGTTGATAAGAAAGTTAAAGTGTAATTTTTTTTTTTGTAATGGTACTCTTTTAAAAAAATTTTAATATAGGATTTTTAATCAGTTATAATTGATATACTCACTATTATGCGTTTTGGCATATCTTTAATCACGAGTTTGAAACATATCTATTTTACTTATTTAGGTTTGTAATATTAACCCTTAAATCTTGTGTTTTTCTATTATAGGTTTGTTTGGATGGTTAAATATTTTGTTTGTTTGATTAATATTTTGTTATAAAACTCCGTGTTAAAATATTTTTTTCTTGTACTTCAATTTTTTTTTAATATCAATTTTTAATTTGGTTAGGTTGATGTTCATCTTATCTTTTGGGTTTTAATTTAGTACTTCGTGAACAGTTAGTATTTGTGTTCACTTTGATTTTATATATGTGGATACGATTTTTTTGCTAATAAGATGATATTCATATTGTTTATGTGATCTAATTTTGATGTGATCTAAGCATAACAAGTGCAGTTTAAGAAGTAGTAAATATATAATTTTAATCACATGTCTTATATTGTTGTTAATATGTGTCCGGTTTATTATTGGTAACAAATTTAGGGTATATGAACCCGATCTAAGGAAAAGAGACTTTGGGCCAATCGATTATTTAAAAAGGCCCATATAATTTATTCATTTTGTCCAAATAATTTTCATATATTTAGATTTGGTCATTTGCTGGTGTCTTAACTTTTCTAGTTTTCTTAAAAAGAACACTATTGAGCTTTTATAATTTCGATAAAACATGAGAATTCAAAACTTCTTTCTACAATAACGTTTTTAATCAACTAATTTTTAGTCATTTTCTTCAATTTTTTAATGTAGTCTACATATTGCCCAAAAAAATGTGGTGTGTTCCAAGGACTTTTAACTTGTCTTTGATCAACAAATCTTTGATCCATTACATTTGCAGTTTGCACTAGATATTAAAAAAAAACCCTAATATTGTTGGTTTTTGTCGTTCTTAAGCGTTAATTTCATCAAACATTAAGGCAAATCATGCAATAAGAATAACGCAAAACAAATTGATTGATTATGTGAAATGAAGTTAGCATTTTTCACCTAAACATATATTTATATTTAGGTGACACTTTGGTACACGTTGCGTAGACACTTTGGTATTCAAGTGGTTCGATAGAACTTTATGTACTTTGTATTGTTTACAGAAAGAAGAGTTGAAGAAAAGAGAGGAGCTGACCAGCGATGATTAATGATCAAATACATGTTCCATTAAAACTTTCTGTATTTTTACTTTTATGTTTTGGGTTTTTAATGTATCTAATCCCGTTATCGGGAAGGAGTGTTGAATTCAAAGTTCAGAGGAAAAAAGGTAAGATTTGTCTAAAGAATTCAAAGCATCATACCTCAGCTTTGCCAATGCTAATTGTTTGCTCAATATCATTGATGTTCATAGCAGTGAAATTAGCTTGAACGTTATTTCATCTCCCTAAAGGAAAGTCCTATTAATTTATCCTTTTGGAGAGTTTGCTATTAGTAAGTTGGAGATGGCAAATCAAACATTCATATTATGGCATTTCCTTAACAACAACATCTAGAAGTTGTTCACGGCAATTGTAGTAATAATTAAGGAAGCACACATTGGCATTGTCAATAGAAAGTCCCACACAAAACTTCAAGCGGAATGGCAAGAAAAGTAAAAATCTATAAATTATTCTTTGCACTCAGCATAAAGTATCGACCATCGTTCTTGTGTATGTCAAGGGAGAATCTGATTTGAATAAAGAATCGACCATCAAAAAATCGGTCATCAATAAATACATATTTCGGTTAATATATCAATTCTTATTGTTTCATTCCCTCGGAAAAAGCTACATATGTTTTATTCTAAATTTAATAATGAAAACGATTCTAGTGTATTATCCAAAATTGACATTATAATCAACTATCTAATTGTTCTAATTAAATATAACGCTATAAAAACGATAAAACCGAATGGTTGTGTATATCAGTGTTGATTATGCATAAATATAAAACAATTCTCTTAACATATACGTAATTTTAGATTATAATAACAAAAACGAATCCTTCATAAATATATAATAAGTAAAAAAATGAATCATATAATAATTTTAAAATAATAAATAGATAAAACAATCTACAAATCCGAACAGAAACAAAATAAGAATATTACAAAACAATAACGAAAATATGAGTCATAACATAAATAAAAATAAGACAACATCACTATTATGCATATCTAGCTTGAGAAGTTGTTGCATGTGTGTCCTCGTTCCTTATCTTCTCCCATATCCTAAAATTTTGATTAAAAAAAAATATATAAATTAGTCTTGTTAGAAATTATTTCAAATCAAAAATTAGCTCATAAACTTAAATAATTTGCTTACTTGGCCCAAAAATTTGAAACTTCATCCATTAGTGGAGCAGTCATAAAACGGGAAAAGACCTCTTTTATGATCTTGGATAGTCACTTCCTCTAAAAGTATTTATAATTAGTTTCACATAATAGAGGAATAATAAACTAATATAAAATAAAAATATGTAAATTTAGATCACATACCACCGTTCTTTCTAACCTACCAGTCGGTTAAGACACATACATCAAATGGACCATCAAATCCAATGCATTTTTTTTATCCCAGTTGCAGATTCACCATGTGCGATGCATTCGAGTTTTGTACATTTTCTTACGAAAACTATCTAAGTTTTCGATCCAAAATTATCATTATAACCAATTGTATAATTCTTTTAAATGAATATGGAATTACGAAAATGATAAAACTGAATGATTATGTATATTATTCTTGATTGTGTACCAGTATATTTCCAATAAATATAACACGGTTTTTCTAACCCACTCGTAATTTTAGATGATATCAAAGTTTGCAACCATCGATATGATATAATAAATTAAGAAAAAAAAATATCGCAATCCCCAAATAAAATAAACATTAATCCACATTTACTACTCGTATTTTTATTCTTCTTTTTCATCGTCAATATCCTCATATTCCCCAACTTCTTTTTCTTTTTGTTTTCTTCCAAATTTTACTCCTCTTGTTTTTCTTCATATTCTTTGTCTTATTTGAATTATTATTCTTCATCTTCAGCTTCTTCTACTTCGTCTACACCATCTTCCGAATTTCTTCTCCATCTACTTTTTTTTTCTTCATTTTTGGGTTTTCTTCTTCTCCTTCAACTTCCTCATGTTTTTATCATTATCATTCTTCGTTATTTCGTTCTATCCATCTTCTTTCTAATTCATCGTATTATTCTTCCATGTCTTCTTATTCTTCTGGATTTTCTTAGCCTCATTCTTCATCTTCACATTCTCATACTTTGTCATCTTCTTCTTTCGTTTTCCTTCCTCATCTTCAACTTCTTTGTCCTCGTATTTTTTGAATTCTTCTTCATCAACTTCGTCTTTTTCTTCCTCGTCTTCTTTATCTTTCATTTTTTCTCATCTTCATCGTCTTCGACTTCTACTTATTCTTCTTTATCCTCTTTGTCTTCTTCGACTTCTTATTTTATTTTATTTTGTCTTTCTTCATCTTCTTTTTCTGATTTTTCTTCTTTCTCTTATTCTTACTTACCTCGTCTACGTCTTCTTCCTCTTCTAATTTGTCTTTATATATGCTTCCTATTATTAATATTTCAGTTGTTCTTCTTCCTCATATTTTACTTCTTCTTTTTCATCGTCTTTTTTACTTCTATTTCACCATCCTCCAATTCACCAACTTCTTCATCTTCTTCTTTTTTTTCCAATTTTTACTCTTCTTCTTCTTCTTCATATTCTTTGCCTTATTTGAATTCTTATTCCTCATCTTCACCTTCTTCTACTTCGTCTACATCATCTTTCGATTTTCTTCTCCATCTACTTATTTTTCTTCATCTTTCGGGTTTCTTCTTCTTCAACTTCCTCATGTTCTTATCTTTATACTTCTTCGTTATTTCATGATATCCATCTTCTTTCTAATTCATCTTATTTGTCTTCTTGTTCTTCTGTTTTTTCTTAGCCTCCTTCCTCATTTTCACATTATCATAATTTTTCATCTTCAACTTTTTGTCTCCTTTCTCATATTCAACATTTTCGTCCTTGTATTTTTTGAATTCTTCTTCATCAGATTCGTCTTCTTCTTCTTCCTCATCTTCTTTATCTTTCATTTTTTTTCATCTTTCTCTCATTGTCTTCAACTTCTATTTCTTCTTCTTTATCCTCTTTGTTTTCTGCGGCTTCTTCTTCTTCTTCTTCTTTTTCTATCAGTTTTTCTTCTTCTTCTTTTTCTTTATCCCCTTTGTCTTCTTCGACTTCTTCTTCTTTTTTCTTTCAGTTTTTCTTCATCTTCTTCTTCTTCTGATTTTTCTTATTTCTCTTATTCTTACTTATTTCGTCTACGTCTTCTTCCTCTTCTAATTCGTCTTCACCTGCATTCTCTTCTTTATCTTTCGGTTTTTATTCTTCCTCGTATTTTCCTTCCTCTTTTTTGTTGTCATTGACTTATTTTTCACCATCCTTGTATTTTCCGAATTCTTCTTCTTTTTTCCTCTTTTAATTCTAACTCCTCTATTAATCATATTCTTTGTCTTTTTAAAATTCTTATTCCTCATCTTCACCTTCTTCTACTTCGTCTACACCATCTTCCAATTTTCTTCTTCTTCTTCAACTCCCTCATCTTCTTATCCTTATCCTTCTTTATTATTTCATGCTATCCATCTTCTTCCTAATTCATCGTATCTATCTTCTTTATCTTATGATTCTTTGTATTTTCTTAGCCTATTTCCTCATCTTCACATTTTCATACTTTGCCAGCTTCGTCTTCCGGTCTCCTTTCTCATTTTCAACCTCTTTGTCCTCATATTTTCCAAAATTCTTCTTCATCAGCTTCGTCTTCCTCTTTGTTATCTTTCATGTTTTTTCGTCTTCCTCTTTATCGTCTTCGACTTCTACATCTTCTTCTTTATCCTCTTTATCTTTTTCGAATTCTTCTTCTTATTTTTCTTTCGGTTTTGGTTTTTCTTCATCTTCTTCTTCTGATTTTTTTTCTTTCTCTTATTCTTACTTATCGTGTCTACGTTTTATTCCTCTTCATCTGCTTCCTCTTCTTTATCGTTTTTTTTCTTCTTCCTCGTATTTTCCTTCTTCTTTTTCATCGTCATTGACTTGTTCTTCATCTTCTTCTTTAAAAATTGACAATTTTTTTATTCGAATCTCAACTTTCATGGCCACATGAAACGATACAAAAAATGCATTTTTTGATTATTTTTTGGTCTCTAAATATCTCAATTGAAAAACAACACAATGTTTCATCTATAATCACTTTGAATTTATAGATCCAAAAATTGATTTTATTCTTCAACATCATCTCTATCTATAAATAAAAATCTTGGCACCCAATAGAATTTGTTTTTGCTTCTCTTTATCCTTTACATATTTATTCTCTTTGAATTTTTGCTCTGTCCCTTCTTTGTATTCTTCATCTTCCTCCTTTTTCTTCTTCTTCTCATCCTTTTTTCCTTCTTTCTTCTCGCACTTTACTTGCTTTGCTAATGTTTTCACAATCTCTGGACACTTTTTGTCGCCAAAGGTCTCTCTTTCCCACATAATTCTATTCCAAAGATTAACACAAAACCCACAATAAATGAACCAACCAAACCCATCTCAAAACAACTTATATCATCAAGTTACCTTATCCATCACCTCCGTTGACTTAGATGTCCAAAATTCGCAAACTCTACGACTGCCCTATGTTTCCCAAGTGGACATTTCAATAATCACAAGTTCTTGTCGGATTACATATACAATCATCACATTACATTCCCCACCACCTCCTTTGACTTAGATGCATAACACTTCCCATTGTTATGTTGATCTTGTCGGATCTCCAAAACTTTTAAACCCTACTACCACCATATACCCTCCGGTGAAATTTTCATCGCGGCATTTATGTTCATTGCAGCCTTGCAAACTCTTTGGCCATTCTTTCTTCCACAATTTTACCGATATTGGATAATCCTCTGTATATAACTACATAGCATATCTCTATTCACCAACACAAAATCAATGGCCTCCAATTTCATCCATGATTCTTCCTCGAGAATCACCATCATGTTCTTCGGTTTTCTCCTTCATAAAAGATAAACACCATCATCATCATAAACACAAAATTTGATATTTTAGTCTTAATTTTGATTATATACTCACATTTATGTTTGGATACATCGGTTTCTTCGTTTCAATACTGTAAAAAGATTAGAAAAGGTGATGAAATTTCCTATAGCTAAACGAACTATTTTGGAGGCTTTGTATGTGATTATTATGGTTTTAAGTTATCTTTCTAGCTGAAAGTAAAACTCGATCAATATCCCTTTGAGTTCTTCACAACAACTCTTTTTAATCAAGTTCAACTTTAAGAGATGAAAATTTCTTAGTGTTAGTTGAGCTTAGCTCTTCCTTTATCGAATTTTCCACATGAATAACCACACAGACTATTAGGCAAGCCCATGGATTTTACCTTTATCGGTAATTATATAAAAAATGTCGTTGAGTTTAACTCTTGTTACTAAAGAAACCTTAATGTTTTGTAAAAGTGCTCTGACACTTTGTTTATTTTTATTGCTTCGATTAAGCGCCAAAAAAACACTTGAAACCTATCAAAAGATCCTTCGTTTTCATCATCCTCTCTTGAGTGTTTCTCAGTTAAAACAATTGCTAATTTTTTATCTAATTAAAACTATCCATCAGTAACTTCACTTCTTTCGATCCAAAAAGCCTAATTACACTATTTTCGCTAGCCGTTCTGCCCACGGCTAAGATCTTTATTCTCCATATATATTTGTTCTTCATATTGTTATTACCTGCCCTAATCTTGCAGACCTGCTCCATCAACATACCATACTTCAGTTTCCAGTTCTTTAACTTTATATCTCATCAAATGTTTTTTATTTGCGCTTCTTCTTTTCATCTCCATATTCTATTATTGACTTTCATTCCTCATCGATATAGATCTCTTCAAAAAAAAAATTCGAAACATAAATTACCTTTGGCATTCAACTTCAAGCTCCACACAATCTTGTTCACATTCTTTAGTTGTTTATACATTAGCTTCATAGACTTGCGACTATACTTTGTTTCCTCTGTTTTTACCTTGAGATCTTTTTTCTCTATCAAATCCAATCTAGTCATTAACTTCTCGAATTCCGATTTTATTGGCTTACCGTGAGCTATTCTTTCGCCCCAAGATACCTTTTAAGATGACAATTCTCTGTGGTTAAAGTTTGAATCTTTCTATTCATCGCAGGTCGATTATCATTTATAGAATCTCCTTAGAAGATATATTTTTTGGTGATGAAAGAATAACTTCAAGCTATCATCTATTTATATATGGATTGATTGTAGAGTTTGTTAGGTTTAGCCAGCACACAAAATCTTACCAAATATTAGCGAGATCACGAAACAAATACATTATTCGATTTAATTTCCTTTATTCATTTTTATCCTATCTTTACAATATTATTTATATTTTGAATAGGAATTATAATTGATAATTGCATGGTTTATCAGATAATCAATTTAATTAAATGTAGAATAATAATTCAGAGCGTGAGATTGGGCTAACATGTTCTTTTTTTTTGTTACTATCCGATTTTGTATTTTAAGTTTTTTTTTAAATAATGTTATTTAAATAATTAATATAATTTTTTCTTTGTCCCTAATTCTAATCTTTACACTTTTCTAACATTGTTTGTCTAATTTTTTTATTTTTCACTATTCAAATTTTAACTCTTTCATCATTATGATATTGACATTTTTATAGTTGTTATTTGAATGATTTACTCTAAAACGCGACATTGTTACTTTTCATTATGTAGTCGATATTATAATTATATTTTTGTTATAGTTTTTATTTTACTTTATCGACGATGAATTGGTAAGTGAAGATTTCACCACAAAGAATTGGACATTGAATAACACCTTCTACTCCATCAAACAACGGATATCCAATTTGAAATCCAAATCAATCTTCTAAGACATTTTATATTGGAACTTGTCTTAAGAAACCGAACCAAAACCGTAAATTATTACGTACAACGATATAGTACACCATGTCAACGTACATATACATCGATATAGTCCACCACGAAGCTACTTTTGAGCTTTGCGCTTGACAGTAATTATAACGCCCCGACCGCCCCTACCTGTGGGCCCCACGACTTCTCCCGGCCCGTGGGCCCCACCCTTGTCCGACGGCCGGTGCGCTAGTCCGGGAGGCTCGTAAGACTTATTTACTGACCCTGCAATCACCACGTGACCTTTCCCCGTGTTTTGTCCTCACTCACACGCTACCGCGAATCACTTCCCGGAAGGTCACCCATCCTTAGACTACTCCAGCCCAAGCACCCTTAACTCTGGAGTTCTTTCGGGCAAGTGATCGGAAAAGGTAAGTGCACTTTGGTGACATAGGTAGCCAAATCAATTCTTATAAGCCTCTCCGCATATACAAGAAATCGGGATGTTACAATCACCCCCACTCATAGAGCGCAACGTCCTCGTTGCGCACCAGGATCGTCACCCTAGACGGTGTGGGCCCACCTGACTCCACACACGTGTTTGGGTTCGGCTCTGATACCACTTATAACGCCCCGACCGCCCCTACCTGGGCCCCATGTCCTCTCTCGGCACGTGGGCCCCACCCTGGTCCGACGGCCGGTGCGTTAGTCCGGGAGGCTGGTAATACTTGTTTACTGACCCTGCAATCACCACGTGATCTTTCCCCGTGTTTTGTCCTCACTCACACGCTACCGCGAATCACTTCCCGGAAGGTCACCCATCCTTAGACTACTCCAGCCCAAGCACCCTTAACTCTGGAGTTCTTTCGGGCAAGTGATCGGAAAAGGTAAGTGCACTTTGGTGACATAGGTAGCCAAATCAATTCTTATAAGCCTCTCCGCATATACAAGAAATCGGGATGTTACTTGTAGTCTAAGGATGGGTGACCTTCCGGGAAGTGATTCGCGGTAGCGTGTGAGTGAGGACAAAACACGGGGAAAGATCACGTGGTGATTGCAGGGTCAGTAAACAAGTATTACCAGCCTCCCGGACTAACGCACCGGCCGTCGGACCAGGGCGGGGCCCACGTGCCGAGAGAGGACATGGGGCCCAGGTAGGGGCGGTCGGGGCGTTATAAGTGGTATCAGAGCCGAACCCAAACACGTGTGTGGAGTCAGGTGGACCCACACCGTCTAGGGTGACGATCCTGGTGCGCAACGAGGACGTTGCGCTCTATGAGTGGGGGTGATTGTAACATCCCGATTTCTTGTATATGCGGAGAGGCTTATAAGAATTGATTTGGCTACCTATGTCACCAAAGTGCACTTACCTTTTCCGATCATTTGCCCGAAAGAACTCCAGAGTTAAGGGTGCTTGGGCTGGAGTAGTCTAAGGATGGGTGACCTTCCGGGAAGTGATTCGCGGTAGCGTGTGAGTGAGGACAAAACACGGGGAAAGATCACGTGGTGATTGCAGGGTCAGTAAACAAGTATTACCAGCCTCCCGGACTAACGCACCGGCCGTCGGACCAGGGTGGGGCCCACGTGCCGAGAGAGGACATGGGGCCCAGGTAGGGGCGGTCGGGGCGTTATAGTAATGGTGTTACCTTCTTCTTCCATTTTACGTTCTTCTTCCTCTTTGTACTTGCCGTTTTCTTCTTTCTTCTTTTTTTTCGTCTTCTTCTTTCTTCCAGGGTTCTATATCGGGCCTCCTTTACGTTCTTATTCTTCTTCGGTTCTTTCGTTTTCTTTAATCTGGAGTTTTCTCTCGGGTTTCCTTCACATTCTTTTTCGTGGTCTTTTTTTTCTTATTCGATCTTCTTCTTCTCAGGTTTTGTCTCGGGTATCGCGTTACTGTCCATGTTGCTTTTTGAGATATCTTTGTACAGTTGTAGTCATAATCTAGCCTAAGAAGTTTAAATGCATCAGCCACACAAATCCGTTACACACCAATGGAAGAGAAAGATCCACTTCGTGACTTGAACCAACAAAACAATCATCCAAAAACCTCAAAACCAATATAGCTAAATAAAAAGAAACAGTTATATGTTACATTGATATAGGAACTTAGGAAGCAAAGCAACCAATTACTTCTCTTTCATTAAGTGAAGTTTCGCTGTGAACTCAGACATATATGATGAAATCAGTCTATCAAAAAATAAATAATAATAACCCAAGACTCATCCAGCTTATAAATTTAGCTTGATCATCAGCCACATGAACACTTTTCTCATACAACGAAGCAACTTTGTTACAAACGAAAGATTGCTCTACCGGGAGATGAAACGGAAGCGTTTCCATGGTTGTGACTCGACAACGAAAAGCTTTAGGCAAATGCCGACGAACAACTCCTATAAAATAGAGAGAAAAAATAGAATAATTCACAAATAACAAAGAGAGAGAAAGAAAGGAGGCATGATAATTTAGAGTTTTTAATTTTATCTTTTGTTTGATTCACAACTCCTTTGATGTTTACGCAGAATAAGAAAATCCAGTGTCATGCATCATTTGCATTGTAACTGACTAAATACAAACATTAGTAAGTGCATATTACACTTATGGAGTATTTACAGATGTGTATAACCAATGCAACTGTGGAAAATGAGATTTCATCAGATTAAGAATGTGAAGCTACAATAAGACAAATCCTACTTACAGGCTCAATGTCTGGTTCGTTAGCACAAACAAACACATCATGCTACAATCATATAATGGTAAGAGACTGTCTTGTTCTTGTTCCATGACCACTCTTGCTTATGGGGGTAGGAAACTGTTTGTCTTCTCTTTTATCACAAAAGCTATATTACATAATATGTTGTTATGATTGACATTCAGAAAGAGATTCATAAGAATTTGACCCATTTTGACATCCCCAAATAAAGCATAAAAACAAAAAAAATCAGTTAGGCTATCCGCGGGTAACCTTGAAACTTTAGAGTTTTTTTTTTGGGTTATCCTAACAGTGTAAAGTATTTTTAGGTTACTTCAAACAAGGTTTTTTTCTTGGTATGTTTTTTTTTGTAGGAACGCAATTTCTACAACATGGGCAAATTGATAATTGTAAAGAAATTACATAAACAAATCGATTAACATATCACAATGATGATACCGATACAGGAACTAGGAATGAGATTTGCAGAGTCGAGACGAATCTCTTTACTTAATTCTGTAAACGCCCCATAGTGTGACGGTTGGATGGCGTTCCGAATCCCAGGATATAACTGCAACTATTCTGTCTCGCACAACCCAAGAACAGAATCAAACAAACGCTTTTTCTATGTTTTACTCTCATAGAAACAATTAGAGAAAAGATGAAGAAAGTGATGGGATCTAATACCGGGTTTCAATGTGATTCACTTTTTTCTGTGTTGTACTCTCTTGTATTCGATCGGTTTTGTAGCTTTGTAATGGGATCTAATACCGGGTTTCAAAATGACAAATCTTATTTTTGGCAAGGAGTTTTGCTAGGTTCTTTACATTTTCTGTAACGGTTTATCATTTTCATCGATGAACTTAGTTTTATAGGCTTACTTGGTTGTATGGTTTTAGTTTTTCATATGTATCCCTTTCATAGGGTTTTTTCTCCGGAGAAAGTTTGTTTTCTGCCGGCTTTTGACTCCAGAGAAATGTTGTTTTCTGCCGGCTCTTGTCTCTGATATATCATGGTTTTTACCCGCTTTTAACCATGATATAGGTCTTATTTATAGAGTCTTTCTAGTATTTTTCGAGTCTTTTCGAGTCTTTACAGGTTTAGGTACGTTTGGAGCTAAATTGGAGATATTGGAGCATTTTGTATCCAAGCAAGATCATGCAGCTAAATGATCAAGTTGAAGTCGACACAGAAGCTGTGTATCGATCGATACAACTTATGGTATCGGTCGATACTGATCGCATGAAGAGAAGGATCACGACCTTTTACAAGTCTGAAGATTCTACACTTTGGCCCAGAATACTTTAATAATTACAAGAAGCCCCAAAACGTGTTTGAGCACTATAATTAGGGTTTTCAGCCACAAGTTTTATTCTACGCTTTATTCTACTTTTGATTTCTGTTGAGAGAGCTTTTGAGGGAGACAAGTCTGAAACTATGTTCGTCCGAGAGAAGATTTTGAACCTTTGTTTTCTTTATCCTTTATTATTAATTTCAGAGATTTATTCAATCATGTTGTTTGTTTCCATCTCCATGTCTGAGTAGATCTCCTATTAGGTTTAGGGTTCTCAATAAAGGATCTCTTTGAATGTTAGGATAATTAGTTGGTTAGGGTTCATAATCTGAATTAGTTCTTCACCATAGGTTATTCTTAAAGCTAATTCTAGATTTATCACCTGGAACTTAGATCTTAGGTTAATCGATTAGGCACGACATTGCAATTGATAATCTGATAGAACTTAGGGTGAGCAAAATAACTATCTGCAAAGAGATTTGGTTTAGTTGCTTTGTGAACAAATCAAACTTGAACTTAATGTTGGTTTAGACTTAAGAATTTGCAAAGAAATTTGGAATTCTGCGATTTAGACCTAGATAATTCTCGCAACGACAGTTGGTTAATTATATCTTAGTGATTTGAGTTCAAGAACCGGGCTTAACCTGAACCCTAACTAATTAGTTTATCTGCATTCTCTGACTTCCTGAGAAATACACTGAGTCTATCTTCCTCCATTGAATTTACAACTCTTAATTACTATATTGCTTCCTGTTTTATTTGGAATTACTTAGCTTAATTCGAACCTATTTAATCTATTGTGTGATTCTTGAGTCTCTGTAGATTCGACCCCTAAATACTACAATCGACAAAGCTGTTAGTAATTTAGGGTATTACATTTGAGCTTATCAATCTCCGAGGAAATCTTATGTTCCTCCGGCTTTGTATGTTTCAAAATTCTAATAATAAAATAAAAATGTCAGCGTTAAAAAAAAACAAGGAGTTTGGTTGGTTTGGTTGGAAAATTCTAAAATTGGGAGTTGGAATTTAGATAGAGTTGGTTGGTTGATTTTAATAATTTGGTGGTTTTTTAAAATTTGCAGAGTGATTTGTAAAATTTGTAGAGTTTTGTTAAATATGCAGAAAGTATTTTGTATTCATAAAATCTATCAAAGAATTTTACTATAACAATTTTTGGGGGTAAATAACTCCTCATAAGAAAAGCGAATCACATGGTGCCACATGTGATAGATTATAATACAGTCACTAGACCTAAAGGCATAGGATGCGGCTACGAGATTAACTGGTCGAACCATATGACATGTTAGGACATGTTATATGTGGCCACTAGCTCGAACCGCGAGAGTGGAAGTAAGGAGATAAGTAATAACAGAATTTTTTCAAGTTGAAAATCAATTGCTCATGTCATTGCAATATTTAAGGATCAATCCAAGGAGGCACGACAACAACACACCGAGAATACGAGACACTAATTGAGCTAAACGATTCAAATAATTTTTTATCTAAAGATCCTATGGTATTAAAGACAAGACAAGAAATAACTAAGCATATAACAAAGGCAATTAAAAGACTAACAAGTTTAGAATTAAAACGAAACAAAACGATTTAGACAAAATAAAGCAAACGAACTTTGGGTAATGGTAATCGAATTAGACATTCTCTAGCTAAACCATGACACTCAAACAATCAATCAAAGCTAATCCTTAGGTCTTAGATCACTAATCTTGGTTAATCCACTTCCATGGAATTAGTCACTTTACTAATTAATTAATTAAGAACAAACTTCTATTTGTAATTAAATGATCAATAAGCATTAATCTCAAGTCTAAATAGCCATTAAACACCCTAGACATCCATTTTCATAGGCTAGGAATGTAAAACACTTGTTATGTATGGATGGAGAATTTCATCGAACACCTTCCGGACGAGAAATTCTCTAAGTTATAAACCAACCTAATCAAGGCTAATCTAGCATTAATCAAAACCAACAAGTAAGGATTTTTCATAAACTAAGTCCTAAGCATCACGATTTACCAAGAAAACATCTTAACCATACCCAAATTTCTAAAGAAACTACTCACAAACCATGATAATCTCAAAAAATCCTATGTAGGAGGGGTTTAGATTCATGATTAGATGATTAGAAATCGATAGATAGATGAAAACAAACAAGAACTTGCATTAAAAACAAATGATCTCTTCAAAATCTCCAAAAGAAATCAGTTTACAAAGAAAAAAGAGATAAAAAAGACTTCTCAAAAACAACAAAGGATCACTTAGTATTTATAGAAAAATGGGTATGCGCAGCTGGCATCAGGTTGCTGCAGGTTGGAACTGTCTGATGCCGCTGTCCGATGCGGTTTGGCCGAGTGTCCTGGCAAGGCTGCATCAGACTACATCAGTCCGATGCAACTGCCCGATATGGCTTATCTTTATGGAGGTCCGTAAGCGCGCCAGACGGATATGTGCTCACTAAATTTGATGTATCTCTTGAACCACTTATCAGAATGACTTGAAACTACCTTCAAACGAAATATAACTCAAGTATCTAAGACCTTATTGAAGATCGCCAAAGCTAAAGCTAAATCTAAATGTAAATCCTTCATTTGAGTCGATCTTTAAAGCACATCGGATGGTCTCTACATTTTCCTTGATTTTTGGGCATAGCTCTTGCTCCAAATTGGTTCCTTTTGCCCCATGATCTTCCTCCAAGCTCCTCAATGCTTTCATAAGCTCCAAATGGTACCTAAAAGACTTCACAGTGCACAAACACATGCAAGAACTAACCTAAGACTCATTAACTCTAAAATGGATGCAAACTAGACCAAAACTATGAAATGAATGCTATAAGGATGTAAGAACTAAATTAAATGAATGCTAAAATGGACTGAATTATGCAGCTATCAACTCCTCCGAATTTGCATTTTTCTTGTCCGCAAGCAAACAAACATAAACAATCCGAAGAAGAGGTTAAATGCGGGAGATCATATTCGAGAATATTAACTAAAGAATTCAAATCAATGCCCTTGAGATTAGTTATATGATGCACAAACAACCTCTACTTCAAAAGATTTAGCCATACTCGTCGCTACACGAATTGAGTCTAAGACCATCTCCAATGGTCCCTCATTTTGAGAGAAAACATAAAAAATGAGAGAAACTCCTCTCCAATGATCCCTCATTTTGAGGGAAAAAATGAGTTTATGAACAATATTGCATCAAATTTAAAGGAATACTATTCATCCCCTCATATTACTTTTTAGCTTTGTGTATTTGTAAAATAATCCTTATAATTTAACATGTATCTAGTTTATATCTAAGCACAATTTTAAACAATTTATTTAATATTCAAATACAATATTATGTTTTTTTAAACATAATTATAAATAAATATTAAAATGAAAATTTTATATAATAAACGTTTTAATATCAATCAAAAAATTATTTGTTTTTTAAAATAATTGGGTCTAATTTGTAAACTTATAAAATAAAGGATGTTGTTAGAACTTTAAAAATTAAGTAAAGTAGAATATACTTAGAATATTCCTTTTTGAGGGGACAAATGATGAGAACCATTGGAGAAAAACTCAACCTCATTTTAAGTTTACTTCATTTTGAGGGAAAAAATGAAGGAAGCCATTGGAGATGCTCTAAACCTTAGCATCCACAAGCAATCATATCCTCTAACTCTTTAACATTCATTAAGTGCAAATGGTGAATCATGCTTAATACAAATCAAGTAAACTCATTTGGCTTAGGGAAAAAGTTTTAAGATAAAAATGATCTCAATCATGTGGGTATTCCAATGCAATGAGATCTCTCACGAAAGAATGAACTTTGGCAAAATGCTAAGAGTAAAGAACAATCGATGCGTACAAGGATGACTTCCGTCTACCCAATGCCCCAAAATGAACTCCACTCCTATTTCTATACTCATCAAGATCCATTCCTAAACTACCCATATCACAAGGCATTTTAATTGTCTTCTTAAACCACATTTCTTTTCTAACTTAGGGGATTCTTTTCTTCTTCTCTTTCAACAAATGGATTGGTTTTTATCTTTTTCTTTTAGCTCTTTTTCACTTTCATAACTACCCTCTCAATCATCATTTAGATGCCTTAGCCATATATTTTTTTTTCTTTCTTTTGGCTCTTTCTTTCTTTTACACACATAGAGACTTATACTACCAACACTTAGAGCTATTTCACATTTTCATGCCAACCAATCCAAGTTTTTTTTTTATTCCCTATTTTTTTTTCCCAATCTTTTCCTTTCTCCACATTCTATTTTCTTTCCATCAACACCCAAACAACCAAACCACCAACCTATCTATCATATCCTTGTCGTCCTAAACTCAACACTTTTTGCTAAGTTCATTCAAAATTAGGCCTCACGACACACACAAGATATGAAGGCTTGAATAAAATGCTTAGTTAAGGGTGTGGTTAACCATTCCAAATATAGGAATCAACTATTTGAGCGAACAAGAGAGTGGTAAAAAGGGGTAATATAGCTCAAGTATGTATATGATATCCATGAGTTCAACTTTTCAATGTACAAGCATAATAGTTTCAAGTCAAGATTAGAGGTCAAGTAGATAGAGTTAGATTCAATTCAAAGCATGTTTCAACCAAGACAAAAACATTCAAACCGCAAGATCAAAGCATGGATCATCCTTAACTTTGTGATCGCTCAAATGCATCACATAACTCCTAACGAGGGCATTCATTCAAGCTCTTAATTTTATATTCTAAATGGATAATCCTCCCAATGCAAGTGAATGCAAACCTATATGCATCTAGACTTAATCTTAAACATGCAAAATGCAACTAAATGCTTTCTTTTTGTGTTTCAAATTTTCAAAAAATTTCAATTTTTATGGTTTTTTATGCACTTATATGTATGCATGAGACTCAAGTATGTAAAAAGGAAAATAAGATCACAAAAAAAAATGTCAAATGATACAAACCTCTCCCCCAAACTTGAATTGCACCGTCTCGGTGCAACAAAAGTCAAGGAGAAGGTAAATAGATGGAAGAAGTTATGGACAATGAAATAAAGTTTGGATCATACATTTGGATTGGAGAGGAGTGTTACGTGTTGTAACTCAACTCATTCATGCATTAAGAACCACGATCGTGGACCCACTAAAACTATACACATCAAACAAAATCATAAAAAGAACTAGAAACAACGAAAATATATACAAAGATAGTCATGGGAATGCATTCCAAGAGCGCTTGTTTAACGTCACTAAGCTTGACGGTTCAAATGTTAATCATGAAAATCAAAAGGTTGAGCCAATTCACCTTTGGCCCTTCTCCTGTTAGGGAAAGAAACAAAATGTGCAACATGGCACACGACTATCCAGGGCAAAGAGGCAGAACTCACATTAAGAAAGTTTACTAAAAATATAGCATACATCTTGAAATTTTCCTTGATGGTGAGATGCTCATGAGGATCAAATGCATTTGATGGAAAAATAAAGTCAACTTCAGGTTTAAACGAGTTAATCACAAAATAGTCAACTTCATCTCCATCAATCATGTAAAACACAATATTCTCCTTCCTAGATTCCATCTCAACCTTAGGGTCATCTATCTTATTCAAGCTCTTATCTACATCAAGAACATCCCCTAGGTAAGATTTTTCAAAAAGAGAACTAGATTCCTCAGGAATTGAAAGCTTAAACTCGATATCATGAACATTCAAAGCACATAGATAATTAATATCAAAACATACTTCATGATAATCTATAGCAAGCTTTTCTACTCTTAAAGTATCTAGTCTTTGAGACTCACATATTAAATCATATCATTCATTAATGAGCTTGAGAGTATGCGAACTAGAAGCTACATCTTCAATGCAAGACAAGTGGCTATCCTCATAATCATAGATTTCAAAGGTTGAGTCAAAATACCTTCTTGTTGGCATGGTGGAACCCAATAAATTACCTCTTCGAGTGCATGAGCTACCGTTATCTCAGAAGTTGTGAGATCCCTTCCCTCAAGTGTTATCCGATGTGACATGAGGTTCAAACGGATCATAATCGCGAGATCACCCCTTGTCAATGTCGGGTTTTCTTTGCAAAGCTCATCCAACTCTACTTTTTGTTCTGATGTGAGTATACTTTCATCAAACGGTGGCTCCACATATGGCTCATCTTGAATGCATTCATTAAATGTGGTATCCTCTTCTTGTGGCCAATCATTGTAATCCATGGCCATCAACTATAAGAAAAAAAAAACTTAGTCTCAAAAAGAGTCATAATCTCGATGGCTATTGCTAAACCTCCCCGGCAACAGCGCCAAATTGATAACATAACTTTTGCAAGTTGAAAATCAATTGCTCAAGCATGCTCATGTCATTGCAATACTTAAGGATCAATCCAAGGAGGCACGAGAACAACACACCAAGAATACGAGACACTAATTGAGCTAAACGATTCAAATAAGTTTTTATCTAAAGATCCTATGGAATTAAAGACAAGACAAGAAATAACTAAGCATATCAAAAGTCAATTAAAAGACTAACAAGTTTAGAATTAAAACGAAACGAAAACGATTTAGACAAGATAAAGCAAATGAACTTTGGGTAATGGTAATCGACTTAGACATTCTCTAGCTAAACCATGACACTCAAACAATCAATCAAAGCTAATCCTTAGGCCTTAGATCACTAATCTTGGTTAATCTACTTCCATGGCATTAGTCACTTTACTAATTACTTAATTGAGAACATACTTCCAATTTAAATTAACTGATCAATAAGCACTAATCTCAAGTCTAAATAGCCATTAAACACCCTAGGCATCCATTTCCATAGGCTAGGAATGTAAACACTTGTTAGGTTTGGTTGAGAAATTTCATCGAACACCTTCCGGACGAGAAATTCCCTAATTAGTTCTAAACCAACCTAATCAAGGCTAATCAAGCATTAATCATAACCAACGAGTAAGGATTTTTCAAAAACTAAGTCCTAAGCATCATGAATTACCAAGAAAACATCTTAATCTACCATACCCAAAGTTCCAAAGAAACTACTCACAAACCATGATAATATCAACAAATCCTATGTAGGAGGTGTTTAGATTCATGGTTACATGATTAGAAATAGATAGATAGATGAAAACAAACAAGAACTTGCATTAAAAACAAACGATCTCTTCAAAATCTCCAAAAGAAATCAGTTTACAAACCAAAAAGAGATTAAAAAAAAAAGACTTCCCAAAAACAACAAAGGGTCACTTAGTATTTATATAAAAATGGTTATGCGCAACTGACATCAGGTTGCTGCAGGTTGCAACTGTCTGATGCGGTTTGTCCAGGTGTCCTGTCAAAGCTTCATCAGACTACATCAGTCCGTCGCAACTGTCCGATATATGGCTTATCCTTATGGTGGTCCGTATGCGCGCCAGACAGATATGTTCTCACTAATTGTGATATATCTCTTGAACCACTTATCGGAATGACTTGAAACCACCTCCAAACGAAATCTAACTCAATTATCTAAGACCTTTATGAAGATCTCTGAAGCTAAATCTAAATGTAAATCCTTCATCTGAGTCGATCTTTAAAGCACGTCGGATGGTTTCTACATTTTCCTTGACTTTTCAGCATAGCTCTTGCTCCAAATTGGTTCCTTTTGCCCCATTATCTTCCTCCAAATCCTCAATGCTTTGATAAGCTCCAAATGTTACCTAAAAACTCCATAGTGCACAAACACATGCAAGAACTAACCTAAGTCTCATTAACTCTAAAATGGATGCAAACTATACCAAAACTATGAAATGAATGCTATAAAGATGTAAAAATTAACTTAAATGAATGATAAAATGGACTAAATTATGCAGCTATCAATAAGTGACCCCGAGCTGAATGAGAGTCACCTTTTCCTGAGCCCGCCAACTCGTACCGTGTCACCTCGAGAGTGCGGTAATTGGAAGATGAATAATTCAACAGAAACATGTTTACTCCCAGTCATACATTCGACATATACTAGGCTATCATGCCCGGGAAGGTAAATATAAATAACCGAGTAGCAATAAACAGAAAGATGAGTCACGGCAACCCGATGCTCTTTAAAATAGTATCGAGAAAGGTAAAACGTGGATTCAATATGCATATGATTATATACTTCAATTTCCCCATATACATAATTTCAAATAAGTTGACTCTTGCGCTAAAACCATAATAAGCCCATGACTAGCTGATTTTTACATGCGACAGGTGAAAACAACTACTCAATGTTCATAGGAAATATAAAAGTATGGACGCTCTAACAACCCGGCAACGCATAATTCCCCGGGGTACGTACAGAGACTGCATCGTCTCTGCACATCGGAATGTCTGTGTCGGGGAACCAAGCATAAGCGACAAAGAAAACTGGTGAGATGCACTCGAGTACCAAGTATTATAACCAAAGGGGACATATGTGACCCGACCCGACCAAAGAGACGTAAACCGGTATATGAATCCATGACATTGGCCCAACTCGTTCCACTAGGGAAACGATCGAAGAAATGCTTAACAAGTACGAATATCCAGATGAATTGGTATATATAAAGCCGGGAAAAGATAAGCGTTTGTGGGATACACCTGACGGGTATATATATTTATATGAGGTTTACTTTGGTCGTCCAACCTTCGATTTTCTCTTCCGAATCTTTTGATTGGGTTCTGCGATGAGCATAAAGCGGCGATCTCACAACTTATACAGCTTCAGTGATTAACATGACTGGGCTTCTGTCCATGGGGGCCGAACTTAACATTCCGATATCTACATGGACATTCGAGGAGTTGGCTTCGGTTCATATTTCGGAGGCAAGACCTTGGTTCTTTTCGGCTAATATGAAGCCGGGATACGATATCGTCACCGGGCTGAAATCAAGCAAAGTTCAAGATTGGGAAACGAAATATTTTTACGTTAAAGTTAACTCGGCCTCTGTTGCCCCTCCTAGGGAATGTTACATGACTGAATGGAACTTGAATAGTGGTAGATATTAGCTTGTCCTTGTATGTAACGGAACTTTTTCTTCATATTTCCTAATTGCCTTCTTTTTTATTGTTAGTTCGGAATCCGGTCTATCATCACCTTTCTGAGCATTGGGTTAAGGATTCTAAAAGGCTCAGTGCACTCGAACAGGCTCGGTGGCCTGAAGTTTACCAAGAGAGGCTCAATAAGAAGGTACGTCGAGTTACCAAAGGTTAGTCCGATTTTTTTAATCTTTATTGCATCGTCAAGTGAAGTTCCTGATTTTTGGCATTTTTTTTTCAGCTAAGGCTCCTCGTCGAAAAATGAAGTTGAATGTGCTTGATATTCCGAACTACACATCCGAACTAGAAAGCTATCGAAGAACAAGTCGCTATCGACGACCAAACTGCTACATGGGAACAAGTGGCTACAGAGGCTGAGCTCGATTCTACGAAGCATATGAAGGAAATCTACTGAGAAGAGATCGTCTAAGGGTGGTGCTTCGAAAAAGCATCCCGAAGGACCCAGAGAGGAAGAGATTCCTACAGATGATGTGGGAGGTTCCACCGAGCTGTGAAATAATGCGTTAGTAATTCATACCGGGGATTCCACTACTTGGATTACCGCCTTAAGGAAGAGGTCATCGAGAAATCTTTAGCTTGGTGATGACGAGCAGGCCATGACGAGCAGGCCGGCGGGGCTAACGCCCCCAAAAGATAAAGGGCCAAAAAAACCTCTAGGTCATTCCATGAAATTCGATTATGATAAAGATGAGCATTTTGTCAACAACGAGGATGCATGTGCCGATCTTTATCGGTAAATTACGATTGGGGATCGAGATCTTCCACCAATCGATGACCTCACCGAGTCCAAGACCTTTAAGAATTTGGCTCACACCACTGTCGATGTAAGTTCAATTTGATCTTATAAAATCGGTAACTTTTCTTTGAGTTTGATTTTGGTTTTACTTTTGCTTATACGTTCAGATGGTGAGTCAGACGAATGAGATTATCATATCGTATGATCACAAGCTTAACCTTGCGCGGCGTGAGGCGCCTTAACTTGGCGTGGTTAAAAAGGATATGGATGCCGAGAGAGAAAGGAGTCTAAAATGGCTGCAGTAGCCATAGCTGAGCTTAACAGGGAGATTATCGATCTCAAATCCGTGAATGTCGTCCTTGAAGCTGAAAAGGATGCGGTTATCAAGATATTGAAATCCGAGATGACCAGGTTGAAGGTGTCTCATACTAAGGAGAAAATGGCTCGGAAGGAGGTAATCGCTAAATGCGAGGTCCGGTTCGAGAAGGTGAGGAGGCATCTTGACGATGTCGAGAAGATGAAGAAAACCTTTCTGAATCGTTACCAAATTACCGAAACTCTTGGTTTTTGTTATATCCTAAAGAGAGACGGCGTCACTGTCCCTCAAGCTTGGGTAGACAAGTTGGTGGAGGATTAAGCAAAGAGAAAAACTGATATTGAAATGGAGATTGTCGATCTTGAAGAAGATGATACAAGGGAGTCCCCGTTCCTCAAAAATCTTCATCTTGAAATCGCTATGCCAATTGGTTCGGAAGTACCGCCTGGAGTCGACATGTTTGGGTCGAATGCTCCGACAATGTCTAAGGAGCGCGCTGTTGAGCTAAGGAACCAGGCTTCCTGTTGAACCTCTTTTTTATTTTTATATCTTTTTGCTTTTGTACTCGTTGTGATGCCCGATGGGCTCTTTTTATTGTAACTGTAGCTCGAAAGAGCTTAATTAATGAATTTTGGATTTGGCTTCCTGTTATTCTTTTTATAATATCGATTTTCATGTTTAGAGTTTGGTTGTGAACTTAGTCGAGTGTGAATCTGTGTTCGGCTTACGAATAAGCGAGATGGGCTCGGCTTTATAGTTTATGCATTTCCTAAATCGGACATGAGTATGCGAGATGAGCTTCGACTTAAGTTACTCAGACGATCCAGAATTCTAGTGCGGGACTGGCCCCGAATTTTAGGTCTCCGAGCTAATTTTTTGAGGTTTGGACATCAGAGAGGTAGATCGTTTTCCACCGCATTCATGGGGAATACATGAGACAGATCTCGGCTTTTTAGTCTCCGAGCTAATTTTTCCAGGCTTAGACATCGGAGATGTAGATTATTTCACCACGACATTCATGTGGAACGCAAGCGAGACAGATCACGGCTTTTAATGGTGGATTTTTTCCACTGCATTCATGGGGAATGCGCTTGGGAAACGAACACTTGGCCATAGTGTCGATGTTAGTAATGTTGAGAGAGGAGTTCGGTAAGAGATGAACCGTGGGAGATTATGAACGTCGAACTATGGGAGTTCGGTAAATGTCAAACTATGGGAGTTTGGTAGCGAGTGTGGCACTTGAGAAATATAGCAGAACCTTGTGATAGGTTGCTCACATATCCTTAGAATAGGGATCAAGCCATTCATAATTCATATTACATAAGAAATAAATCAAGTTTGGTGAGCTTTGACGAAGTGGTAGCTCGGGGAGCGTTAATTTTTTTTTTTGGGGATCGGAAAACGCTGATCTAGTAATAGTACGTTTGAGATTCATTGAGTTCCAAGATCGGGGAATCGGGGTTTCATCAATCTCCATTAACTGGTAGACTCCTGGTTTGACGACCTTCATAATCTGGTAGGGGCCTTCCCAATTAGCGCTGAGTTTGCCTGCGTTCTTTTCTTCAGTGTTTTGGATGACCTTCCGTAGGACGAGGTCACCGTCTTCAAAATTCATGCCTTTAACCTTCTTATTATAGTATCGCGCTGCTAGATGTTGATAGTTTTGAATTCAGAGTAAAGTTTTGCCGCGCTGTGATATCTTGGTATTTTACATGATTTATAATCATGCTTTTCCTTGTCTTTATGTATTTACATTCATGTTTATGTACAATTAGTTACATTTTGTATCTTTATTTATATATACTAGGTTTTGGAGTTGGAGTGGAGCATTTGGGGCTGTCTTGGATTAAGAAGAAGTCATTTGTAGCAACTAAAAGGAAGATGACAAGAGCCACAGCGGCCTGGTGCAGCGGCCTCAAGACGCCGAGGTGAACATCTCCATCGCAGAAACAAGGAGCCACAGAGGCCAGGTTTTACTTTTTTTATTTTTATTTTATTTTATTCTAGAAAAAATGAAAATCCTAAATTTTTTTAATAATAAAAACCAGACATAACAAAAATTGGATAATCATTATAATTTTTTAATAATTATATTATGTAAACATATAAATTACATCTTTCACCTGAAACTCTCAAAATGTGGCATAATTATTTTTTCCAATTTTTAAAATTAAAGTAAACTAGATTGTTTGCAACATGCAAAAAAAAAAAATTACAATGCAAAATGATTATAACTAGTGTCGTAAATACACAAATCATATACATTGATTTCATGTATATATATAGTTTTTAGTCAACACATAGTTATTTAATTCCATATTATAAGTATGGAAGACTAGAGTAATATATAATTCATCAAAATACTTATATAAAATAAATCAATTGAAACACTTGATCCAGTTAACTCGTTTATACTACTTTGATGATTTTCGATTGCATTATATATGATCTTAAGATTGAAATAATCTCCAAAAATTTATTTGCACCATCACATTGATACTATATGATGATGGTAAATGATATTGATGACTCATACACAACATAGTTGCATCTACCGCACGTTTATATGTAATCATTTACATAACTGATCTCGACCAGGACCACCATAATAAAAGTAATTCCCCCAGATAATCTTCTCATAGCCAGTTTTTAAATTGTAACATTTCTCCTTTGTCATGTATGAATAAGCTCCACTGATTGGTTTCCAAATACCATTTTCATCAAATATCTGAAGATTTCGGAAATAACTAGCTCTGCCATATCCCTCCCTTGCAAAACGTCCACTCCCCATTGTTGTCGTTGTGACTTGTGTGTTGTGAATTATCATTAAAATTAATTACTTCGCCTCCCCACTGAATTTCGATGGCACCATTTCGTAGATGGGTGAACAAAGTGGAAGGCCAATACCAGAGAAATATGTGATTATTAATTTTTAACCACCAGTTTCCTGAACGAGGGTCCTATAACACTTTGAGTCTCAGTTTTAAAATACCATTAAAAAGTATATTTGTTGAAGTTTTATGGTAAAAGAAAGTCTAGATTATATTGACCTTCCATATAGCTATGGGAATATGATACTGTTGACCATTCATGGTGGAAATGGGAATAACGGTTCACCTAAGGCAAAGTTTTGGTTGACATGAACAAAACCTGAGCAGTCAAGGTTGTAGCAACCTGTATGTTGGTACGAATCCCTCTGTTTCCATGTTAACTAACATACACAAAAAATCCTTATCTGTAAATACATATTTCATAGAATAGAGCAAATAATATTGTAAAATAATACCATAAACATTAACTCACAGTCCAGTAAACAAAGAATCTAGTGTTGGCATCTCCATAACGGTGTGGGTATGCCTAATTAGTAACAATGAGAAACCAAAGAATACAAGAAAATCAAAATATAATCATTTATAAATAAAAAAATAAAGACCTGCCAACCAAATTCTATGGTGTTAGATTCAGGATAAGGGCCTGCCACAAGCCAAGTTTGTGTTAGGCTAAATTCTCTTCGCATTTGCACATAAGGCTTCCAAACATTTATAACCGCTTGGGCACCATGAAAGTTTCCATTTACTTTAAGTACAGCATGCTACATATGTACAAACACACATATAAGAAATTATAAAAAATGCACATATATACACATGTATTAATAAGAAAAATTTAATCAACCTCGATGGATTTAAGAGCGCGTTTGTTGAGTTTCTTCAAAATTTGATCTATTTCAGCATCATGAGTATCGAAAAACTCTCCTCCGTTGACTATTGCCGCTATGATTAGAATGTTGAGCACAAAAATCATCATCATCCAATTGATCATGAATAAAAGTATACAAAACTCTTAAATATGTTTTTAATTGTTTTTTTACCCTTAGGTTTATAGATAATGAAGTTGAATTACTTATATATATAAAAAGGTCATGCAAAAAATTAAGTTCAAAAATATATGAACTAATATTTTGATACTAATTGAATGAGTATTTGCATTTAATGACAAAAAGTTGTAATAACAATTACGCTTTTCCTAATAATTAAATGAAATAAAGGTCAAAATCAAAATAATTCAATAGAAATATTGTCTTATTGCCATTTACTCAATTCATTTTTACATTATTGCAATTTACCTAATTTCTCTCCAAATCTCGTCTCTAATTTAAAGCAAATACTCTTAATTTAAAGTGAAATAAGATTCAATTAAAGTTTATATTATTCCTTGAAATATATTATTTTATTTCAGACTTATACATATACAATTAATTAATGTAGTCATATAGTTTTTTACATATGTTGGTAAAGAAAAATATATTAATTTGTGTTGGATTTTGATAACTAAATAATAATGTTAAAAAAGATAACTAGTCTCTAGGGGAATCAAAATGGGTTAAATCGATCATCTAATTAATAAATAGAATGGGTTGACCCATAATCCATCTAATTACATGAGTAAGTAGGTTAAATGAATGATCCATGAACCATACAAAATCATTAATAATTTTGAAATCATAAAAAATGGTGAATAACATTACGTTGTTTTTATATTATGAATCGACAAGTTTTCTTTAATTATGGTGAAGTGATCATGAATTCATTGAACCATGTCTTTTGCGAGAAATGCGAATATACGTTTTTGGTTGGAAAATACAGAATGACGTTTTTGGTGGGAAAACGATGAATTACGTTTTTGGTTGGAAAATACAAAATTATATTTTAGGCGGAAAAATACATAATTACGTTTTCGGAGGGAAGTACAGAATCATGTTTTTGACAAGAAAATGCGGAATCACATGTTGGCGGTAAAATACAGAATCACATTTTCTGCGGGAGAAACGGGGAATAATATTTTGGCGGGAAAATCGAGGACTAGCGTTTTTGGCGGAAAGTAGAGGAAAAGCGTTTTGGGCAGGAAAACATCATTTTGGAGGGAAACCGCGTAATATCTTTTTGGCGAAAAAATGCGGAATCGCGTTTTTGGCGAGAAAATGTGGAATCTTGTTTTTTGCGGAAAAATGTATTATCACGTTTTTGGCGGGAAAACACGGAATCACGTTTTTGGCAGGAAAACGCGGAATCGCGTTTTTGGCTAGAAAACGCGGAATCGTATTTTTAGCAGGAAAACGCGGAATCGCGTTTTGGCGAGAAAACGCAGAATCACTTTTTGGCGGAAAAATGCGGAATCACGTTTTTGGCCGGAAAATGCGAAATCATGTTTTGGAAAAAAATGATGTATTTACATTTTTGGCGGGAAAAAACGAAATCGCGTTTTTTTGCGAGAAAATGTGAAATCACGTTTGTTGGTGGGAAAATGACAGATTTACATTTTTGACGGGAACAGTTGTGGAAACCGCATTTTGGCGGAAAAAATGGAGAATCACTTTTATGGCAAGAAAATAATGGAACCATGTTTTAGGCGGAAAAATCGTGGAATAGTGCGAAAAAATAATGGATTCTCGTTTTGGCGGAAAAATGATGGTTTGTTGTTTTTTGGGAAAAAATAATGTTATGATAGTAATATTGCTATGATGTGATGATGATGATGATGTCATGATGATTAGTTGATGATCATATGAAGTTAATGGGTTGATGGATTACCCATTTCAACCCATGACCCATTTCAATTTAACCCATTTCAACCTGACCCATCAACCCATTAGGGTCAAAAAAATTGATCCATCAACCCATTAGGGTCAAAAAATTGACCCATGTAATTTGACCCATTTTGACACCCCTATATCATGGTCAATCATCTGGTTGATCCAGTGACACAAATGTGGAATATGGGGTTGATTAATGCAATTATTGATCCGGCTGATGCGGAAATTATTCGAAGTATGCCTATATAAGCAGTACTTATATACCAGATTCTATTAGCTGGCATTATACAAAAACGGATATATACGGTTAAGTCAGGATATCAAATCGAACAACAAGTCCCAGATAACAGCTTAAATTGTGTGTACTGCCAGGATGTGAAGAAATTACAGGCCCATACTTGGAAATTAAAATGCTCAGCGAAATTACGACATTTCAGCAAATTTGTCTCTCGGTTTCAGCAAATTTACGCGCTAGACGAATTACTTGTGATACACAATGTGCACGGTGTAGCTGGAAGAGGAAACAATAAATCACGTTCTTTTTGAATGTCCCTCGGCGTTATAAACATGGGCACTCTCTCAGATACCATCGCACATGGGGGTATTCCCAATGTCTTCGGTCTTCTATAATATTGATAATCTCTTTTGGAGACTTCAAAAAGAAGATAAGTATAAGTATGCAATTTTTCCTTGTATTGTGTGGTATATCTGGAAAGCGAGGAATGATAAGGTCTACTTAAATGTGGATAGAAATCCACAAGAAATACTGAGGATTGTGAAAACCGAGGCAACAACTTGGAAATCGGCACAACGTACCGATCCAGCCATGGTTTCTTAACATATTAGCCCTACTCCGGTGATGGACCATTACGATGGATACGATGGATGGAGGTGTTATATTGATGGATTTTGGAAGGTAGCTGACAATTTTTCTGGATTAGGATGGCACTGTTATCAGGTGGGCATCGAAGGAGTCATAATGGGAGCAAGAAATTTGCGAAGAAATCTCTCCCCCTGCACGCAGAACTAGAATCACTCATTTGGGCAATGCACTGCATGATTGCAAATAAGAAGACAGCGTTAGCTTTTTCCAACAGACTGCTCCGAGTTGGTGAAGATGGTGTTTACACCCGAGGAGTGGCCGGCTTTTACATTACACTTGGAGGAGTTCGTGAAGACTTAGGAGAATTTTACTTTTTTCTCTATCTCACACATCCCACGCGCAAACAACACAAAAGCAGAAAAATTAGCACGGAGTGCTCGTGTCTACCCATCAGATTTTATTTAAGTAAACTTGGTAACCATGATTTGGATTATTGAACTGCTCTAGGTATTTAGGGTGTTGAAAAAAAAAAAACAAGGTGACTCGTGGACATGAAGAATTTAAAAAAAAAAAAAAAATCAATATTAGAATTTGTTAACATGATTTGATTGTTAGTTTTCAATTTTTATGCATGATAGAAATATGGTTGAATACAATTTTAAAATTATTGAGATTTACATTAATAGTTATATAATGTTTAGTTTTCTAAATTTGATGAACAATTAAACATATTCGATGGTAGGGGCGGGACGGATCGGATATCCCAGAAATTTTAGAATATCTGGATCCGAGTATTAATTATCCGTCTAGATATTAAGATATCTGCGGATATCCGGATCCGTAAAAAGTAATAAAAATATTAATAATAATGATAAAATTAATTTTTATATAATATTTTGTAAAAAAATCTGTTATTATAAAAAATATTTTAATTTTATTATATATATATATCTCAATTTATTAAAAATTTTATTCATAAAATATAATTTTTAATATATTTAAAGGATCCGGATTCAAATCTAAGATTTTACTATCTGGATCCGGATCTGACCCTATCGGATATCCAAATTTTCAGAGCGGATCTCGGATCCCGGATAATAGTTCCACTCATATTCGATGGGCTCAGGTGCTGTACAATTCATGGAAGTGTTTATATTAGATATCATCTAATTTCCGAACCATAAGAGAAATACCCTAAAATAATACAAAAATTATTTTTTTTGTTCCAAATCTGGCACATCAAATATAAAATTCTAAAATAACATAAATAATTATGTGAAAATACATGTTTACCCAAAACAAATTCAAAATAAAATGAAAACATTATGTTTGGGTTCACTATTTCCTATTTAGGGTTTAGTTTTTCCTATTATAAAAGGATCTTGTGTCATTTTAATATTAAATTTATGTTAATATTGTCAATTTTAACTTGAATTGCTAAGTGTGGAACAAAAATTTAATAGTATGCTATTTTGGACAATTGCCCTATATTTTATATCAGTTTTATTTTTGGTATGAAATAATTTTGTTTTGGTTTCAGTATTAGTTAAAAAGTTAACCATAAGTTTTTTTACATATTAGGATGATGTTCTCCGTTGACAAAAAAATATAGAATAATAATTGTCATATGTTACATCATTAAATGAAAAAAAAAATTGTATATATTTTGTTGTTTTCGGTCTACTATCATATTTTCATAAGTTTAAATTTTATTTTATTTTCGATAAAGGGTATTCAATTGACATTACTTAATAATGTACAAAAAAAATTACGAAATAAGAACAACACTAGCGGATTCCGTAAATATATGGAATCAAAAAGCAATGAAACCAAATGATACTAAAAGGATAACTTGATCCGGAGCTTCAATCAAAGAGAATCTTGCTTAGACCTAAGCGACCACGGCGGCTAAAGGAACAACAAGACAACAACCAAAACCGTAGCTGATCTAAGGACCGTCTTAGCCGAGACAAGGCTTCAAAACAACCAAGGTAGAGGAAACGGAGCACACCATTCCTCCGAAGATGCAAAACCAAACTAAACCACAATCAAGCCCGAGAGCAAAACCACTCAAAGAAGAAGCACCACACAAACACAAGAGATCCAAATACCCGATGAAACAAAACTAGATGGTACCAAATGCAGATCGGAACCCAAACTGAGAACTAGTCTACAAACCAGACATTAAACCAAGCTTGAGAGGAACACAACTCAACGCCAGAGAGCAAGAACCAGATCAAATGGATACAAAGGAAACTCACCAAAACTGCGAGATGTGTGGAGAAGAAAGACGGCATCCTGAAGCAAATCAAGACTCGGAGAATGCAACATGATGTAAGACTCGGAATCCACCAAGTTCTTACTCACGAGAATCGAGTCTCAAAGCTATGATGGACGATGATTGATGGATGAGTAACCGGTTTGTTATTGATTCTACAATAACGAGAACAAGAAGTTGAATCCCAATGGCTATTCCTCGCGAGGGATTCAAGTCTCAACACGAAAACTAAGTGGTTTGATTCCACAAACAACTTAAGCAATCACAAGAACAAGTTTGATTCAAAGACACAAGTGTTTGAAGCAAATACTTTACTGAAATTTCAATGATAATTCGTGAATACAAGGGATAGAGGAGATGAGATTATATAAGACTCAACTTGTGCACATACCTAACGGTCATAAACTTAAAACAAGAAAGCAAATAAATCAAAGATAACACAATCTCTTCGCCATTGATGCTCTTCTAGCCATTATGCATTAAAGGAGAAGCGAATCGTGTGGAGGCTGCTGTAAACGAGAAGCTTCTTCGGTCTTCTTGGCTTGATGGACGTCTAGGATCAGCTGGTGTAAGTGAACGGTCATGATTAGATGAACAAAATTCACCTTGTTGAGTTGAGGTACGCGTATTACCAGAAAAGAAGGTAACTTAAGTCTTTGGCCAAAACGACATGACTTCATGTTTTGCGATGTCTTCGCATGATCTGGTGGTCTTGACTCCATGGTAGCTTCAGTAGTCTTCATTACTCGTGAGGAAGAGGCGCATATGTGATCACAACTTGTGGTTTCCTTATTTGGCTCAAAAAGGATCTGCGAGGGAGCTGTGAGGTCTTGAGGTGGATTCGGTCGATCCAAGTCGGGTCTTCAGCTAGTTTGGTCCATAAGAGTCTCCAATATGTGTGGCGGGTCGTGAACATATCAAGCTTTGGTGGGCTTGGACTAAAACTCATCGTTTTGGGATAAGCCTTATCGGGTGGATCGTAGAGCATGGCAAAGGCAACTCCTTATTTTGGTCGGGCTAAAGGTAAAGTAACTCGACCAAAATATTCTTCATAGATGGTTGAACGCTGAAAGTGCTCTCCCTCATCTGGTTGGAGGCTTGATGTTGTCGGTACAACTCTGGTAAGAGTTCCCTCGGTAATAGTGGCTTGAAAGTTCCTATCTTCAAATGTTTGGATTCTGGACCGAAAGATTTGACCAAAGCACTCGTTATAGTCACTTGGTTGATGGAAATTTGATCCATTAGTTGAGATAAAATTTTGATCGTCTTCAACTTCAAAGATGGTCTTCCCGGCTAAGTTTGATGCATCTCGGTATCTTTGATTCTAGCTCTAGCCAAGTGTGTTATGGCTTGATCAATGTCTTCATCATATGCACTTAGATGGTGAAAGTGCATTCCCTCAGTGGTTTTCACGCATTGATTCACCGGTTCAGCTTCTACAAGGCACCAGTCAGCTTCTAAATGGTGTCGTTCGGCTTCTGTTGGGATGTATGGTCTGTCTCCGATCATTGAGGTCATCGTGGTGGGCTTGCTGGTTGAATGTCCACATCAAAACCAAAGAGTATAACACAAACCGGCAATAAGCAGAGAACTTCCCTATCGATGGAGAGACCAAACATACGCCAATCTTCACGGTACATAGAAGTGAAAAAATGAGGGCACCTGTAATAACCGGTTAAAACGGAGAAAAATGGTCGAGAAAAAAAAACCTTTGGTTGAGCCAGAAACGGTTTATCACGGGCCAATTGGGAGATACCCAACAAAAGGGACAGATATGGCAAAAAACATCTGAAAGGAGGACGGGAAAAATCAAAGTGATCAAAATGACTAAGGGGCAACACGTCAGATAAGAGGAGACCAAAAAAAAATATTTGGTCGAGAGCAAAGAAGAAAAACCGGAAGAAATTAGAAGTTCTTGAATCGAGGGAAGACTTACCATTAGACGAGAACCGGCAATCGGGCGAGATCCGCGGCAAGGAAACCAAGGGAAGATCTTGTCGGGGGAAATTCAGGTAAAGGAGTTGAAGAAATGAAGTAGTTCATGCAAGAAAGAACTACCAAAACAGAAGGAAACTAATGGGAACCGACCTGGCCAGATGGTCGACCAGGCAAGGGAAGGGCTCGCCATGGGAAAAGATCTGGGGGATTCTCGGATCAACGACATGAGAGCATATGACCGGATAACCACTGTGAAAGGTGCGAGATGATCGAAGAAGGGATGAACGGCGGAGATTGCGGCAGGTTGTCCAACGACGTTCGTTGGATCCGATCAACAACACGCCGCAAAACCCAGAAAAAGCGACGGAGGCGCGTGTCACGCTGGGAGCATTTCAAGCCGGTTTTGTTGGCCACTACGGGAACACCGGCGAAACTTGGGCCATTTCGACTCGCCGACTGACGAATGGCATGACCGGACTGGTTTATTAACTCATTTAAACTTGCGGACCAAGTCTAAACGACACTTTCCGGCTAAGTTACATGAACACTTGTCGCACAAGTCCTAAATTGAGTTAGTGGCAGACTGATGGGACTGTTCCGTCAGGCCTGGAGCACTAGGAACGCACTTACCATTTGACCCAGACCCACCGGGCGACACGTCAAAAGGCTACCGGCTTAGTGCGCGACAAAGAGCATCTCGCGCGGATTTACGGGCAGAAGCTAGTGGGTAGCTAGCCAACACGCCGGAAGGAGATGAGCTTGATCAGAGAAGGAACGTGAATAAGTAGTATTGCATGAACCTTGGGCCGGAAGGTATGGCATGTGCCGAGACACATGTCATGACCATGAAAGCTTCGGTTGACAAGTGTGAGCAACGAGAACCGACTTCCTTGGCTACAAATAGGAACCTTAGTTTGAAGGTAAGTTCATCACTCTAAAGCACTTAGAAAAACGTAAAGAAAATCGAGAGCAAATAGTTAGAGAAAGAGAGTGATCAGAAGTGAGATACTCGCCTTAGATCGTGTGAATGTAATCTGAGGGTAAATCTCACCAAGGAAGGAAGTGAGCTAGGAACGTGAAGTCTTTCCCTTTCGGCCTAAGCAACTCAATGTGAGTTCTGGTAGCATAGGTTTATGCTTATCGACGCTTGTTGGTTTGGTGGGAGTAAACCAAGCGAGTTTACTCCACCATTTAATCGTGTTTTTATTAAGTTAACTCTCGGGGAGGGGTTAATTTATTCTGGAATTAGATATTATAAGTATCAGTAGTTTTATAGTGATATAGGTTCTTGCTTGCATACGGCACGGGCCTATGCATGGCAAGTAACGTCTGAATTCACATAATAAGGAAAGATGGAGAATCGCTTAAGGACATGGGTACATGCGAGAAGAATTAGATTATAATTCTTGTGTGTTGCTGTGTGTTACGGTGATGGACATGTAGTCCCACAACTTGCTTGTGCAGCGAGATAGATATAATCCAGGGAGATTATATGATAAGCAATAAACCGGAGGTAGGTTTTATATTCGGATAGTAATGTAGTCAACGCCACTATTAGGAACTCAGAGGGATACGTAGGTCGCTCCTACGGCCAAGTAGTGCACGACGGTGCAAGGGATCGGAAGTCAGAAAAGGCTTGATCATGTGTGACATAGATTCACGATCCTTTGTGGTGAATGAATAGAGATGGTCACGGTAGGGTGTGTGTTTGATACATTTAGGAGCGCTCTAGGATGATAGTCGTTTTGCTAAATGGAATTAGCTTGTTGATGGTGATATTAGTTTCCTTATAACACCGCTTTTTGACCATTTTTATGGATTATTTTTATATTCTTTTGCAGGTGTTTTAACACCGTTTTCAAAGGTTTTCAAATGATTTTCATATTTTAGAGATTTGAAAGACGTTTCAGGTAACTCGGAATAAAATAGTGCATTTTGGAGCAAAAGTACGTTTTGGATAAACTTGGACCGTCAAGAAGTGTTGCAGCTAATTGAGACCTTTTTACCGTCTGATCATCTCCAAATTTGGACACAACAAATTAGAGACAACCATATTTCAAATGCAATTGGATTGGAGGCAATCAAATGGTTGGATCCTTAAATACACCCGAAGCACTGAGGGCAGATGAAGCTGCCCCGATAATGAAGCCACAATGCCTGGAGGAGTTGGACCTTCGGCCAGGAGGCATTTCGCCACGCCTGGAGAGTCTCCACCCGCAGCCAAGAGGCGTTTCACCACTCTTAGAGTGCCCGCACCCGTGGCCAGGACCCTGCGCGACCAAATCGACTCGTTTCTTCACCGAGGCCAAAACCGTCATTTCACGCCAAACCCTAAACGAGATTAGCTCTATAAGTGCTTATTTTATGCCTCTTAGACAGACACGTTATATTTTTATCACGCTTGAAGGCAGAGGCGAAGCTGTTGTGACTTGTGCACTTGTTTTCTTTGGTTTGGAGCAAATTATTCTCGATTCGTGTTCTTCGATAGAAATGCTTTCTTTATCCCTTTTTACTTACTGTTTTTATTTGTTATATTGAATATGATTACCTCAGATATGGCTAAGTAATCTCCTTGTTGGGCATAGGGGTTTGAGGGGGCTCTCATGATTCGATTCTTATTAGTTTTTTAGTTTAGGATACCGATTAATTAGGGTTCTTCGTTTGATCCTTGTTGTTAATGCATTGCTTGACTAACCGTCTTAGCAACCGATACTAGGTGTTTTAGAGCCACGACAGTCTGTATCCAATCGCTTGACCTAGGGTAGATGAGAAAATCCGTCGTAAGATTTCGTAAGTATACTTACGGAGGAATTGTGGGCGTAAACGACCTTTGAGAGTATCATTCACTTCTTACGCAGGCGGAGTCGGAAGCTATCGTCCTTGTACTGAAGTGAGTAGATGTGTAGGATTACAGGAGTAGACTACACGCAGCGTACGTGTTCCAAGTTCAAGAACCCAAAGACGACAAAAAGTCGCTTTAGAAATCCTATAAAATTCCTCGTAAAAATCGGCCATAAACCCTAGAAAATTTCCAATTGCCCAATGCTTCTTTTAATTGATTCACAGCCTTGATAAAATAATTAGTTAGCTACTGCCCTTCTTAGTTTAGTTTAGATTCCATATATACGAGCGTAACAAAATTCAAAATATATTTTACGTCTAGACATAAGTTAGAACTCGTTAGAAATTGGACAACGTCTATCCTTGTGGATTAGATCCCTAAATACTACTTCGTGTGATGTGCTCTTGCGGCTAGATGATATGCTCAAATTAATACCCTAAAAAGTACTAAAGCAGTTGCTGCAGTATATCAGGGGTCGAACACAAGAACTCAGAGAAATCGCACAATAGATTGTATAGTATCAAGTCAAGCTAAGCAATTCAGATGAAACAAAAAGCAATAAACAGTAAACGAGTTGTAAATCGATGGGAGAGAGATAGGTTCAGGGATGTTTCTCAGGAAATCAATGAATGCAGAATAAACTAACTAATCAGGGTTCAGGTTACGCACGGTTCTCGAACTTAAATCACTAAAGTATAATGAATCAACTGTCGTTGCGAGAATTATCTAAATCTAAACTTCAGAATCCCAAATCTCTTTGCAAATTCATAAGAATAAATCAGCCTTAATATCAAGTTTGATATGTTCACAAATCAACTAAACCAAATCTCTTTGCGAATAATTAATTTGTTCACCCTAGGTTCTATCAGGTTACTTAATTGCACTGTCGTGCCTAATCGATTAACCTAAGATCTAAGTTCTAGGTGATCAATCCAGAATTAGCTTTGAGAACAACCTATGGCGAAGAACTAATTCAGATTATGAACCCTAAATAACTAATCAACCTAGCATTCAAAGAAATCCCTTATGAGAATCTCTAAACCTAGCGAAAGATCTACTCAGACATGGAAATTGAATCAATAAACATGTTTGAATTAAATACTCAATAGAAAATAAGAAAGAGTAACAAAAGGGTTCGAAATCTTCTCTCGGACGAACAGAGTTTCAGACTTGTCTCCCTTCAAAAGCTCTCTCACAAATCCAGAATAAAATAAAGCATAGCCAACAAAGTGGATGTAAAATCCTATTAAATAACCTAAATCACGTTTTGGGGCATCTTGTAAATAATAAAGACTTCTGGGCAATTTTGCAATTCTTCAACTCCTCATAAGTCGCGACTCGTGTCTGCTGTGATGAGTAACGACCGATACTAGGCAGTATCGGTCGACACCGTGCGTCAAATCGGGTACTCAGCAACACGAACTTCAACTTTGATCCAAAATGCTCCAGAAAGCTCAAATATCTCCAATTATGCTCCAAAAGTGCTAAAACCTGTAAAAAACTCTAAAACACTACAAAATAGTAGAAAGACTCTATAAAACGGACTTAAATCATGGCCTAAAAGGGGTAAAAACTATGATATATCAACTCTCACAGACTTAGTTTTTGATTGCCCTCAAGCAAAACAGAAAACTAAACCAGAGAAAGAGGTTTGAAAACATAGAGATTCACATGTTCATGAAAGGTTGCAATGACCCTTTTCCTTAGTGCTCCACATATCACCTAACCATTTTTTGATCTAACCACCATGTACTTCTCCGTAGACATTCGCAGCTTTCCAGACTACACACATTATCTCGCAGCATTGTTCAATCAAGCCATCCTCTCCAGTTTCATCGCTGTGATTAATACCAATAACCTTCTATATTCTTTTCCATACAGTATCATGACAAGGAACCACCATTTTTTCACACTTTCTGCTATTATTTCTCTCCCGCGGACTTATTTCTTAATATGTTCTTTCTTTTATTTTCAGCTTTGCATATAAACATCAAGGTATGAGATGCGAGTATTGATGGTGTTAGCCACCGAATCTCCGGTTCTTCCCTCTCAACGTATCAAAGGTGTAGGCGAATAATGGCATCATAGAAAAATCCTAGCCTCGCTTCCAATCCTTTGTGTGATCATTCCTCACCAAGTAGAATAATGGGATCGTTGGAAATTTTCCTAACCCTCTACTCAGAAGAAAATCATCTCATCTTTTAATGCATC
This sequence comes from Eutrema japonicum, assembly GCA_030161315.1. Classification (NCBI taxonomy): domain Eukaryota; kingdom Viridiplantae; phylum Streptophyta; class Magnoliopsida; order Brassicales; family Brassicaceae; genus Eutrema; species Eutrema japonicum. Next base: position 39,050,567 of record BSQW01000001.1, read on the forward strand.
TTATTAATTAACTTGTAATAGGGAGAGAAATACCATTACTTTAAACACGTGGGTTCCTTTGTCAGATACGAATGATGAATCAAGCTCTATGAATACCAACCACATCGATGAAGTGCAAAAATTTGGCTCAGGCTTTAAAGAACTTTGTTGGAAACATGAGCGTCTTCTAGTCAACCTTTAGAATTTTCATTAGTCGATCTAGAACTGATTCTGTAACAATGGTCACTTAGAAGCAAGGTCAAATCAATAGATTCAAGAAAAAGATCACAGTCTCAAACAAAGTTTTGACTCAATAAAACAACGAATGACTCAAAAACGACTGACTCTAAGAAAAACAAAAACAATATCAGCGACTACCTCCCCCAGACTTGAACAACACTGTCCCCAGTGTTATCTAGCCTAGAGTTGGTAAAAGAAAACGAAAGAATAGAATAGAAAAGGGAAAAACAAGAAGTTACCGTGCTGGAACATTGAGTATCGACCGACACACGACCTGGTATCGATGGTATCGATCGATACTAGGCTTAAGTCGATACAATGAACCTTCTCATTCGCGTAGGGTGTCGACCTATACCAATGGGGTATCGATCGATACTTAGGCGATTTCGAGTTTTTGCTCCTTGTTTATCCTGACACAAGCACAAAACGAAAAATAAAAAGAAAAAGACTCAAAACAGACTTACCAGTGGATTGCCTCCCATTAAGCGCTCGTTTAACGTCATAAGCTTGATTGTAACGCCATTCAGGCTGTGGGTGCATCATCCAGAGGCATTATCTGCCCTGTTAGAATCTCGGCTTTCGCCCAATAGTGTTTCACCCTCTGTCCATTGACAGTAAGTTCATCGCATGTAGGAGTAATCAGCACGAAGGCACCATGTGGTCTGACCTCCTTGATTGTGAAAGGACCTGACCAACGAGAACGCAATTTACCAGGAAACAATTGCAAACGAGAGTTATACAGAAGTACCTGGTCATTTGGTTCGAAATGTCTAGAGATGATCTTTTTATCATGATAAACCTTTGTTCTCTCCTTGTACAGATTCGAGTTCTCGTAGGCGTGGTGCCTAATCTCATCCAACTCGTTCAGTTTAATCAATCTCCTCTCAGCAGCAGGCTTGATATCGAAGTTCAGCAACTTCGTCGCCCATGCAGCGTTGTGATCTATCTCTCCTGGAAGGTGACATGATTTCCTATACAGCAAGTGAAATGGTGTAGTAACCAGCGGTGTCTTGAAAGCAGTCCTGTAAGCCCATAGCGCATCATCTAGCTTCGTAGACCAATCCTTCCTAGAAGCACCCACTGTCTTCTCTAAAATTTCCTTGGTTTGCCTGTTGGTGATCTCGACTTTCCCACTGGTCTAAGGGTGATATGGAGTAGCCACGCGATGATTTACACCATACTTCTTCAGCAACCTCTCGAAAATCTTGTTGATAAAGTGAGAACCACCATCACTTATCACAATTCGAGGTACTCCAAATCGAGGGAAAATTATGGTCTTAAACAGCTTAACGACCACGGAAGAATCATTGGTTCTGCTGGCAATCGCCTCCAACCATTTGGACACATAGTCCACAGCAACCAGGATGTACCTGTTCACGTGTGACGAGGGAAAGGGACCCATAAAATCGATGCCCCAGCAATCGAAAACTTCAACCTCAAGGATGAAATTATGTGGCATTTCATGTCTCTTGCTGATCTTCCCTCTCCTCTGACAGACATCACACTGTGAGATATAAGCATGCGCGTCTCTGAACATAGTAGGCCACCAGAAGCCTGCTTGAAGAACCTTGGACACCGTCTTGAAAGTAGCAAAGTGACCAGCATACTTAGACCCATGGCAATGAAAAAGAATCGCTGGCACCTCAGACTCTGCAACGCATCTTCTGTAGATACCATCTGAGCAGTGCATGTATAAGTAAGGCTCATCCCAGAAGAATCGCCTCATCTCACGCATAAATTTCTTCCTCGCATACTTTGTGGGATGCTTGGGCTCAGTCTCTACTGCAAGGTAGTTAGCAATATCAGCGTACCATGGTCGTGAAAGACTAGATACAGCAGCTAGATAGACGTCATAAGAGTCAAAGTGCTCGGCAGACAAAACAGGTCCAAATCGTGTCGGGTATCGACCGATACTAGGTGAGTATCGATCGATACCGAAAGTCCGTACTAGTGAAAAGTACAGATTTTCAGAACAAGCATCCTGAAGTTGAGCTTCAAGGAAGTAGATACCCTCCTCGGGCAAGGAATCATCAATAGGCACGACTTCTTCGCTCTTTATTCGCGATAGGTGATCAGCAACTCCATTCTCAACTCCTTTCTTGTCCTTGATCTCGATATCGAACCCTTGGAGCAAAAGTACCCATCGGCATAGACGAGGCTTTAGGTCCTTATTCTTCAGCAAGTATTTGAGAGCAGCATGGTCTGTGTGAACAATAACCTTGCTTCCAATCAAGTAGGACCAAAATTTCTCAAAAGAGAAAACAACTGCAAGTAACTCCTTCTCAATGGTGCTGTAATTTCGTTGAGCATCATCCAACGTCTTGGTGGCATAATAAATAGCATGGAGTTTCTTATCTTTCCTCTGACCCAATACAGCTCCAACAGAAAAATCACTCGCATTGCACATAACCTCAAAAGGTAAACTCCAATAAGGTGGTTGGACAATAGGAGCACTCACCAATGCCTTCTTAATCTCCTCGAAGGCTACAAGGCAATCAGATGTGAAATCAAACTTGACTTCTTTACATAACAGGGCAGTGAGTGGGGGTGCAAGCTTAGAAAAATCCTTGATGAACCTCCTGTAAAACCCAGCATGACCAAGGAAGCTTCGTATCTCAGAAACATATCGTGGAGGTTGCAGGCTCGTCATGACCTGAATCTTAGCTTTGTCAACTCTGATCCCCGCCTTAGAAACCCTGTGCCCAAGAACAATGCCATCTTGTACCATGAAGTGGCACTTCTCCCAATTAAGAACCAAGTGCTTCTCCTCGCATCGTTGAAGCACTTTGCACAAGTTATCCAGACAATCTTTGAATGACGATCCATACACTGAAAAGTCATCCATGAACACCTCCATAAACTCCCCAGTCATGTCCGTGAAAATCGACATCATGCATCGCTGAAAGGTCGCTGGAGCGTTACATAATCCAAATGGCATTCTTCTGTAGGCGAATGTGCCATAAGGACATGTAAACACTACAAGAAAACACAGTTTTTGTGACTACCATTTGCGACTACTTTTTTAGTCGCAAATTTTAGTGACTCATTTATGACTCTTTTGCGACTAATAAGCGACTACTTAGCTCGCAGAGGCATAACAGTCGCATTTTTACGACAATACTTAATCGTAGGTAATCTGTCGCAAATTAGCGACTGATATCCGACTAGTATTGGACTATATTAATTTAGTCGCAAAGTAGTCTGAAATTGAGACGAATTAGCCACTGTTTTTTTAGTCGGGAAATATAGTCGCAAATATAGTCTTAAATTTGCGACTGTTAGTTTAGTCCGGAAATATAGTCGCTAATTTGCCACTGATTTGCAACTTAAATTTATAGTCTCAAATTTGCAACTGATTTGCAGAGTAGTCGGTAAATAAGTAGGTAAAAACGTGGAAAATGTTGATGTTAGTTGGTACACCTACCATTTGCGACTACTTACAATAGTCCCAAAGTAGTCAGAAAAATGTGGCAAAATAGTGGTAAATTTGCTACTACTTTTTAGGAGTCCCAAATTAGTCACAAATGTTTTGCATATAAAACTCGTCGCTCTCTCCCCCATTAACACACAAATCATTTCTCTCAACAAAAAAAAAAACGAATCCAAAAAAAAAAATTGTGGAATTCATCACGAGAGTGGATGTATAATAGGATCGATCCACACACAAATCATATCTCCAGTGAATTCTTGGCGGGGGTTGAGCAGTTCATGAATTTTGCTAATAGCCAGTCATTAGTGCAAAGCAGTGGAGGTAGGTTTCACTGTCCTTGTTTAAAATGTCAAAATTCCAAATTTTTGCACGGAAGTACAATTTCGAAGCATTTGCATAGTAGAGGATTTATGCCCGGATATTATGTATGGTCTGAACATGGTGAAGATTATGATGTGGTTGGGGGAGGAACTAATTATGCTAATGTAGATTATACTAGTGGTACTCATCAACCAACAACATATGATGGGGGAATGTATATGTTGGGATGGTGAATGATGCATTTCATGGCACTACGCCATTTAATCATCATGAGTATCATCATCATGAACATGAAAGTGGATATGAACATGTTCATGAAGAACCTAGTACCCAAGAGGTAAAACAGTTTTACGGCATGTTAGATGCTGCAAATACTTCACTTTATGATGGATGTCGTGAAGGTCAATCAAAGTTATCTTTGGCTGCTCGGTTCATGAACATTAAGGCAGACCATAATATGATTGAAAGCTGCATGGACTCATGGTCTGAATTGTTTACAGAGTATTTACTAGAGGGTAATCAAGCACCTAGTTCGTACTATGAGACATAAACTTTGATGCGAAAGCTAGGATTGCCGTACCATACATTTGATGTACGTATAGATAATTGTATGCTCTTCTGGAAAGAAGATGAGAAGTTGAAGTATTGCAAGTTCTGTGCAAAACCAAGATATAAGGCTAGTGAGGGACGAACTAAAATCCCGTTCAGTCGTATGTGGTATTTACCTATTACTGACATATTGAAGAGAATGTACAAATCAGAGAAGACTGCAGCATCGATGAGATGGCATGCTGAGCATGATTCAAAAGACGGAGTAATGTGTCATCCATATGATGCGGCAGAGTTGAAGAATTTCCAACATTTGCATCCTTCGTTAGCAGAAGAAACACGAAACGTATATCTTGGGTTATGTACTAACGGTTTTAATCCTTTTGGTATGTCAAAAAATCACTCGTTTTTGCCTGTTATCATGACTCCATACAACTTACCGCCAGATATGTGTATGAATACTGAATATTTGTTTCTTACGATTTTGAATTCAGGACCAAATCATCCACGAGCCAGTCTTGATGTTTTCCTCCAACCACTGATCGACGAGTTAAAGGAGTTATGGTATAACGGAGTTGAGGCATATGATGTGTCATTAGATCAAAATTTCAACCTGAAAGCTGTTCTTTTGTGGACGATAAGCGATTTTCCAGCATATGGTATGTTGTCGGGATGGACGACACATGGAAGACTATCGTGTCCCATTTGTATGGATGATACAAATGCTTTTTATCTTCCGGCTGGTAGGAAGACATGTTGGTTTGACTATCACAGAAGATTTCTTCCTATAAGTCATTCGTTACGGAAAAATAAAATAAACTTTTTGAAGGGAAAGCAAGCATCGAATGACTACCCACCTCAATCTTTGACTGGCGAACACGTTTTATATGAGCGTATAAGGCATGCAGAACTACTCAAAACATCTGAATGCGGTGGAAATGGTCATGAACAAAAAGTGGCCGGCTATGGGGAGTGGCATAATTGGCATAAAGAAAGCATATTTTGGGAGCTACCGTACTGGAACGATCTGATGCTACGACACAATATTGATGTGATGCATATCGAGAATTTTTTTTTTGACAACATCATGTATACTGTTATGAATGTTAAAGACAGATCAAAAGACACAGTGAAGTCAAGATTAGATATTGCAAGGTTTTGTTATCGAAAAGATTTGCATGTAGATGATCGAGGGAGATCTCCATTTCCTATTTGGCGATTGACTTCAAAAGCAAAAGAAAGCTTACTACAGTGGGTCAAACATGAGGTTAGATTCACCGATGGCTATGTAGCAGATTTAGTTAGTTGTGCAGACATCAATGGTGGGAAGCTCTCAGGAATGAAAAGTCACGACGGCCATGTATTTATGGAACGATTGCTTCCGTTTGCCTTTGCAGAACTTCTACCGCGTAACGTGCACCTTGCATTGTCAGGTATGTATATATATATATATATTATCATATATGTTTCGTTTATATATATATATAACTTCTATGATTTTAATATTGTTGTAGGAATTGGAACATTTTTCCGTGACTTAAGTAGTAGATCATTGGATCAAACCCGCCTTAAAATTCTGAAGGATAACATTGTCATGATTTTGTGTAATTTGGAAAAAATCTTCCCACCTTCTTTCTTTGATGTGATGGAGCACCTACCAATACACCTACCTTACGAAGTGGAGCTTGCTGATCCTGTGCAATATAGGTGGATGTATCCCTTCGAAAGGTTTTTTAAACGTTTAAAAGGGAAGGTGAAGAACAAAAGATATCCAGCGGGATCAATATTTCAATCATACATAAATGACGAGATATCTTATTTCTCAGAACACTACTTTGCTTCGCACATTTCTACAGCTCGCTTAAGAAGGTATGATGCATGGTGACTATTTCTCATAACATTCATTTCAATCCAGCCTCTTCGAAATATACGAGTTAAAATGAATTGTTGATGACTATTAATTTAATTTTTGGACGTTATTTCGCAGGTCAAGTCGTTATGATGAAGGTGAAATACCTGTATATCCTATACCGGTACCAGATATATTCACCCAAGTAGGTCGTCCAAGTGGCCAAAGTAGCGAATTTTGGTTAACTGAGAAATATTATAAATGCGCACATGCATATGTCTTGCGCAATTGTGACTATTTTCAGCCGCTTGAGAGGTAATTGTGCTTCATAACGTTATTTGTGATCCTTTATTTAATTTTTATAATTAAATTTTTGTTACATATATATTAATTGTTGTTGGCAAAACAGATTGTTGGAAACACAAATTCGATTTGAATATCTGGAACTCTCCGATGATGAGGTGAAATCGAAAGAAGATGAAGATTTTCATATATGGGTTCGCCAATATGTACGTATTTACTATATATCCACCTATATATGATTATTTAAGAATATTTATGGATTTATTTTTTAAGATATTTGCTTATATATATGTAGGTGAGTACAATGAGAAGTCAACAACATTTTCCTCCTTGGGTTTTTGAAATAGTGGAAGGTCCCGAAAATAAAGTCAAGTCATGGCCCATGTATTTTACTAGAGGGTATTTGTTTCACACGCGAGACCACGGACTCACGAAAAAAACAATGAACTATGGGGTATGTGTGCGAAGACAAAATTATGGAACAGAAGCATCTGACGAGGATGATTTTTATGGGACTGTTGAAAATATCATAGAGCTCGAGTATCCAGTTTTTCTGAATTTGAAGATCACACTATTCTACTGTGAATGGTATGACCCTACGATTGGAAAAGGCACCCGAATGCGAGAAGGATGCATTGTTGATGTGCTATCATCAAGGAGATATCAAAATTACGAACCTTTTATTTTAGGTAATTTTTGTTTTAATTTATGTACGTATGTATATATATGTGTGTATGTCTACTTCTAATGTTACACCTAATTAATGTACAGGATCTCAAGCTGATCAAGTTTGTTATCTTTCATACCCATGCATTAAACGACCTCGAAAGGTGTGGCTCACAGTTCTCAAATTAAATCCAAGGCAAGCTGTTCAAGAAAAGTTTAACGATTTAGAGCCGGTTATACTGCAGCAAACAATTGATGATAGCACGGATACGATAGATGAAATCATAGTTGATAATTTAGTAGAGAGAAATCATCATTGTGAAGAAATTGATTATGAGATCGAAGACGCATAACCAGAGGACGAATTTCATTGTAATTTATCATCTTCAAATGATGAAGATGAGGAATTTGAATAATTTTTAAATTTACATCTTTGTAATAATATAATTATCATTCTTGCTTTGTAATATAAATCTTTGTAATATAATTATCATTTATATATTTGTAATATAATTATCATTTTTTGTCAACTGTATATACTTGAAGTATAGCCAAATACCGATTGAACACAATAGCACTTTGGTTACGCACTTTTCACAAGCTGCACAAGGTTTAGGGATCCTGGGTTCGAAACCCAGAAAAAAATTTTCAACAATTTTATTAGTAGTCACAAAATTGTCTGTATGTACCCACTATTTTGCGACTATTTGTAATTTTAAAACAGATTTTCGACAATTTTCGTAGTAGTCACATAACTGTCTTAATTTACCCACCATTTTGCGACTATTTCTAGACCAACACCTGAAATTGTGACTAATATGCGGCAGTTGGGCCACTACATTCAATTTTTTTCTTAAAATCATCAATATTGAATTTTAAATATGTTAATTTGAACTACTGAATCATGATTACATAGATTCAAAATTTAAATTCTAATTTTTATAACTAATGGTTGTATATTATCATGATATGAACTTAGTACATATGTGTTTTATGAATAAATATTTTTGAAAAATATTAATTTTTTTCAAACTGATTCAAATTACAATTTATGGTTGTAATTTTTTTAGATAGGGTTTTATTCTTAGATTTAGTGTTAGAATGACTGTATAGTCTTATTTTTAGGGTTTAGGGTATAGGGTAATGAATTATTAATTAGAACATGCTTTATATATAAGTAAATGTAACCAAATACCGATTAAACACAATAGCACTTTGGTTACGCACCTTGCACAAGCTACACAAGGTTTAGGGATCCTGGGTTCGAAACCCAGGAAAACATTTTTCAACAATTTTATTTAGTAGTCACAAAATTGTCTCTATTTACCCACTATTTTGCGACTATTTGTAATTTTAAAACAGATTTTCGACAATTTTCGTAGTAGTCACATAATTGTCTTAATTTACCAACCATTTTGCCACTATTTCTAGACCAACACCTGAAATTGTAACTAATCTGCGAAAGTTGAGCCACTACATTCGATTTCTTTCTTAAAATCATCAATATTGAATTTTAAATAAGTTAATTTGAACTTTTTACTTCTATTTGAACTACTGAATCATGATTACATAGATTAAAAATTTTAATTCCAATTTTTATAACTAATGGTTGTATATTATCATGATATGTACTTAGTACATATGTGTTTTATGAATAAATATTTTTGAAAAATATTTTTTTTTTTCAAACTGATTCAAATTACAATTTATGGTTGTAATTTTTTTAGATAGGGTTTTAGTCTTAGATTTAGTGTTAGAATGACTGTATAGTCTTATTTTTAGGGTTTAGGGTATAGGGTAATGAATTATTAATTAGAACAGACTTTATATATAAGTAAATGTAACCAAATACCGATTAAACACAATAACACTTTGGTTACGCACCTTGCACAAGCTGCACAAGGTTTAGGGATCCTGGGTTCAAAACCCAGGAAAACATTTTTCAACAATTTTATTAGTAGTCACAAAATTGTCTCTATTTACCCACTATTTTGCGACTATTTGTAATTTTAAAACAGATTTTCGACAATTTTCGTAGTATTCACATAATTGTCTTAATTTATCCACCATTTTACGACTATTTCTAGACCAACACCTGAAATTGTGACTAATCTGCGACAGTTGAGCCACTACATTCGGTTTTTTTTTCTTAAAATCATCAATATTAAATTTTAAATATGTTAATTTGAACGTTTTACTTCTATTTGAACTACTGAATCATGATTACATAGATTCAAATTTTAAATTCCAATTTTTATAACTAATGGTTGTATATTATCATGATATGTACCGAGTAGATATGTGTTTTATGAAGAAATGTTTTTGAAAGATATTAATTTTTTTTAGATTGATTCAAATTACAATTTATGGTTGTAGATAGGGTTTCAGTCTTAGATTTAGTGTTAGAATGATTGTGTAGCCTTATTTTTAGGGTTTAGGGTATAGGGTAATGAATTATTAAATACGGTCACAAAACAGTCGCACTTTGTGACTACTTTGAAACAATTGTGGGACTATTTTCAGACGATTTTGCGACTATTTCTAATTATTTCAATTTTTTGAGAAGTCTTCAAATATTTTCGTGAAATAACAAGCGCCAACTTATCCCTCCTTTATTTATTTTTTGCGACTAGTTAGCGACTATTTAGGGACTACTTTGTTAAATACTAAATGAAACCCTATCTCTTCTCTTCTATTGTCGAGAAAATCAAATAGTCGACGAACCCTTTTTCTTTCTCCGGATCTCTTTCTCTCTCAATCTCCGGTACCAATCCTTTCTCACTCAATCTCCGATACCAATCCTCTCTCTCAAACTCTGAAACCCTTTCTCTCATCTCCGATTCTCTTTGTCTCTTTGTCTCTCAATCTCTGAAATCTTTTTTATCAATCTCCATTTCTCTTTCTCTTTCAATCTCCGATAATGGCTTCCCGCCCAAAAACAAGTAATGACCGAGGTTGTAGAGGTCGCGGTGGTGGCCAATCATCCGCCAGTAGGAGATCAGTCGGTGGTCTCGACTCGTCTTCTCACGCCTCCAACCAGTCCTCTTCTGCAACAGAATCTGTCTCCCAGCCATCTAGAACTCTTCCTGCCCAATATCCTCAGACAACACAACCGCCGCAAGGAGTACCACAGACAGAAGTGGCAAATGCTAATCCTCCGACGACACAACCGCCTCATTACCACATTCCCCAGCCACAACCGTCTTATCAGCTTCCACAGCAACACCCGCCTCCTTACCACATTCCCCAGCCACAACCATCTTATTAGAGTCCCCTTCAACAACCGCAGCCGGTTCAAATTTTAGAGCATCATTCTCCTCCGAATGCTCCAGAGCCACAACAAGACTTCGACCAGTTGTTAGATGCTTTGTTGGCTCTTCCTGGCCGAGAAAATCTACCACTCTTGAGTCCACATCCTATTCCCCAAGTACCGAACACATGGTAAGATGATTGTGAGTGCTTATGATCGATTGTGGTTACATTTTGATTTTGCCTATAATAGTAGTTTGTTTTGTCTTGAGGATTGATTGATGAATGTCTGAGCATAGTAGTTTGTTCTGAAATTTCGATGCTTCTGAAGTTTCTGAGCATAGTAGTTTAACCGGGACAAAGTAGTTTGGTTCTGGATCTTCTCCGATCCTGTTTCAGTTTAGTAGTTTCTGAGCATAGTAGTTTGGTTCTAGATGTCGATGGTTCTGTTTCAGTTTAGTAGTTAGTTTCAGTTTCAAATTAGTTGTTAGTTTCATTTTAGTAGTTAGTTTCAGTTTCAAATGAACATGGTCCTACTCATTCAAATTAGTAGTTAGTTTCAGTTTCATTCATTAAAATTGTTTTTAGTTTCAGTTTCATTGGTTCTTGAATATGTTGTTAGTAGTTAGTTTGAGTTTCATTGTTCTGTCTAATGAGTTTACATGATTTATAAGGGTATTTGTTTGAATCAGATTGCTTTGATTGCTTTGATTGAATCTGATTGCGTTGACTGAATCTGATTGCTTTCATTTAATCAGATTTGAATCAGATTGATGCATGAATAATTGCTGTTTTTATTTAACAGGTTTGCATATCATGTGACAGGTTTAACCGGGACAAAGGAAAATTGTCCCGAGTCATTGCTGGTATATTTCGGAGGAAGTTTGATGGTCCTTACTATAGCTGGCGCAAAACGCCTATAGACATTCAAGAGAGATATTTCAGAACGTTTGCGGTAATACCATTTTGTTTTCATTTTACTATAGTTATGATATATATACAATGATACTTAACATTATTGTATTGTGTAGCGGAAATACAATTGGGATCACGGGATTACGGACCTGGTGAGAGCGGGATTCTTGAGGAGAGCCAAAAAACGGATGAAAGGTATTGTGAGCCAAGCTAAAAATTATGGTGAGAGACCACCTTGGATTGGCGAAATCCTTTGGGCAGAAATGTTGGCTCATTGGGGCACTCCGGAGTCAATTGAGAGGAGCTCTACATACTCACAGTGTCGTAACTCAGACCGTGGCGGTCTTGGTCCCCACAAACACGTATCCGGGCAGAAGTCTTACTTGCAAGTGCAACAAGAAATGGTAATATGTTTTCATTGGTTTATATATTGCATTTTATAAAATTAATATGTTTTTTTATCGTTGTAGGAGGAAGAATTAGGGCGTCATGTCTCCTTTGGAGAAGTGTTTATGAAAACACATACAAAGGCAGATGGTACCTTTGTTGATCAAAAGGCCAAGAAGGTTCATGACACTTATGAGAAGAACATAGAGGAGAAAATGTCACATATGGATGTGGATGCTGATATCTCAGAGCCTTCTTCTCAACAATCAACTCATCGAAGCCTAACCATTGAACAAAAGAATGAGATATTTCTCAAGGTAATTTCGTTCGTCTTCCTCTTCTTAGCATATTAACATGTCTTTTTTTTTGCTTTATTCTGATTGAATCACATTCTGGTTTGTTTCCACTGCACTATATTCTGGTAAGTTTTCAGTTTCACTTTCTCTTTTGTCTGATTCAAATTCTGGTTCGTTTCATATTCTGGTTCGTTTCATATTAACATGTCTTTCTCTTCTCTTTCACTTTCAGTTTCACATTCTGGTTTGCACTGCTCTTTTGTTATCTCTTTCTGTTTCAGTTTCATGTTGTTTGAATTGTGCTCTCAATTGTTTTTGTTTTGTTTTAGTGTTTCTCTTTGGTCAGTTTTCGTTTTCGTTTTCAGTTTCAGTTTCAGTTTTCGTTTCTGTTTCTGTTTGGTCTTTATCTTTAATCTTTCTCTTTGGTCTTTCTATGTATTCTTTCTCTTTGGTCAATCTGATCTCTTTCAGTTTCTGTTTTCGTTTCTGTTTCAGTTTCAGTTTCAAGATTGTCTTTTGTTTTTCTCTTTCTGTTTCAGTTTCGTTTTCTGTGATTGTCCTTGTCTTTTCTTAGTTGAGAAAATTGATAGTATTGTTGGTTGAAATACTGGAATACTGATTGAGCCATCTGTTTGCATATATTGATAGCATTGTGTTTTGAATTGTGCTCTCAATTGTTTTTTTTTGTTTTAGTCTTTCTCTTTGGTCAGTTTTCGTTTCTGTTTTCGTTTTCATTTTCAGTTTCAGTTTTCGTTTCTGTTTGGTTTTTCTCTTTAGTCTTTCTCTTTGTTCTTTCTCTTTGGTCAATCTTATCTCTTTCTGTTTCAATTTCTATTTTTGTTTCTGTTTCAGTTTCAGTTTCAAGATTGTCTTTTGTTTTTCTCTTTCTGCATCAGTTTCGTTTTGTGTGATTGATAGCATTGTTGGTTGAAATACTGGAATACTGATTGAGCCTTCTTGCATGCATATGTTTTCAGCCTTCTTGCATCTGTTTCAGCCTCCCTGCAACATATACGAAAATGTTTCAGCCTTCTTGCATATGTTTCAGCCTTCCTGCATATGTTTCAGCCTTTTTGTGTGATTGTCCTTGTCTTGCATATATTTTCAGCCTTCTTGCAGCCTTCCTGCAACAGATACGAAAATTGTTAGTCTTACTCATGGTCTGAATTGTTTTTCTTTTGTGGTTTTAGTCTACTGAAACAGATGCCAAGGGCAATGCTTTTGGTCTTGGCGAACTTGGAGATATCAACAATGGGACCAAATCAAGTTATGCAAGCTCTTCGACATCAATTTCAGAGATGCAAGAACAACTTCAAGATGCTCATCAAAAGATCGCAGCACAAGAAGCGGAAAATGCTCGACGTGATGCGGAGCAACAACTTTCTCAAAATCGAATCTCAAGCTTGGAGTCTTACCTCTCGTACTTCAAAGATAAGGATCCTGGATTTGCATCGTATGTGGGGGATTCTCAAGCAGCCACAACACCAGCCACCGCACCAGCCACCGCACCAGCCAACGCACAAGCCAACGCAGAAGCCAACGCACCAGCCACAATCTCTCCATCTTAATAATAGTATTAGGTTCTTTGAGATTTTGATTTTGGATGTTTAAAGTATGGCTATTATGTTTTTGGATATAATGTAAAAGGATATTATGTTTTGTATAAAGTTTTTTTTTGTTATAAAAACTTGAATTTCAAATTTCAAATTTCAGTTTTGATTTTAGGTTTTTTGTAATTTGATATAATTACTGATTTCCGGCCAAGACCAGAACAAAATAGTGGCAAATATGTTGGTAATAAGTGACTCTTTTGTGACTATATTGATTTGTGACGAGGACAAGAATAAAAAGTAGTGGCAAATTAGATGCTAGTATGTAACCCTTTTGCGACTAAGTTCTCGAAACAGTCGCAAAAACAACCGTCCCAAAGTAGTCTTGATAGTACGAAAACTTATGGTGTCTACAAATGGTCGCTAAAATACGACTAAAAAACCATCCCAAAAGTAGTCTTTATAATACCACTAAACATGATGTCAGCAAATAATCGCTAATATACGACAATTCATGGTGTCTAGAAATGGTCGCTAAAAACGACTACATAACCGTCCCAAAGTTGTCTCTATAATACGACTGAAAAAGATGTTAGAAAGTAGTCGATAATAAACGACCTTTAATTTCAGTATCAACATAGTCGCTTATATACGACGACAATAAGTCGTTCCAAAGTAGTCGTATATTTGCGACTATTTTGCGACTACTGTATTTTGCGACCAATTATTTGCGACTACTTTTTTTAGTCGCAAAATAGTCGCAAACCTGTCATTTGCGACTATTTTAGGACACTTTTGGGAGTCGCAAAAACTGTGTTTTCTTGTAGTGAAAGGTTGTCTTTCGCAGGTGCTCTGGATGTATAGGAATCTGGAAAAAGCCTGAGTACCCATCGAGAAAACAGTAGTATGGGTGACTTGCTAACCTCTCAAGCATCTGGTCAATGAATGGCAATGGGAAGTGATCCTTCCTTGTAGCCGCATTTAGCTTCCTGTAGTCAATACACATCATGTGACCAGTGATTATCCTTGTAGGGATCAACTCATCCTTCTCGTTCTTCACCACAGTTATACCTCATTTCTTAAGCACAACGTGAACTGGACCCGAGAACTATCTGAGATGACATAGATAATCCCTGCTTCCAACAGCTTCATCACTTCCTTCCTGACAACTTCCTTCAGGTTCGGATTTAGCCTCCTCTGACACTCAATCGAAGACTTTGACTCATCCTTTAGGTGAATCCGATGCATGCACAAGTCTGGTGCTATACCTGAAATGTCATTAAGAGAATAGCCGAGAGCTTTCCGATACTTGCGCAGCTTGCTCAGCAGTAAGGCAATCTCTGTGTTGTTCAAGGAAGCATTAACGATTACAAGGTATGTGGAATTAGGACCAAGAAAACTATACATCAGATTTGTTGGAAGTGGCTTGAGTTCCAGCTTAGGAGCATTGTCCTCGCTCCAATCTCCAAGCCCAGCAGCTTGCTTAGAATTTTCGACCAACTCTCCTTCTAGTCGCATGGTATCGACCGATACTAGGGGGTATCGATCGATACTGGCGACGCTAAATCGAGCATCTTCGAGTATCCAGCAATATCATCGCACAAAAACTCGTCTGAGTCATCAGAGCACACCAATGCTCTCTCCAGTGGATCTGCAGGGTGCATCCTAAGGAAGTATTCTTCTGCTATGTCACTGAAGGTATCCACATAGAACGTCTGTCCATCGATGGTTGGTCTCTTCATCATCTTATCCATGTTAAATGACATCACCAAATCATCGATTTTGAGAGCTATCTGTCCATTCTTGCAATCGATCAAGGCTCCAGCAGTTGTAAGGAATGGTCTGCCCAGGATAAGAGGATCCTTAGGCTCAGCATCGTACTTCAGGACGATGAAATCTGTTGGGATCAAGCAATTCCCAATCTTGATTGGGACTTCTTCGAGTAGTCCCTCTGGAAGTCGCACTGAGCGATCAGCAAGTACCAGCGAAATCCTTGTAGACTGTAAATCTGTCATCCCCATTCGCTTGGCAACTGAGTGTGGCATAAGGTTCACACTCGACCCAATATCAGAGAGAGCATGCTCGAATCTCTCTGTGAAGATAGTGCAATCCAAAACAAAACTCCCTGGGTCTGGTAGCTTCTTGGGAATTTTGTTGAGTAGAATCGCACTGCACTCAGCTGTAATCATCATGACACCTTCCTCAAGGTTCACATTGCTAGAAACCATCTTCTTCACATACCTCCTGAAAGCTGGAGAAGTCTTAATAGCATCAACAAAAGGAAGTTCCACAACCAACTTATCCAACATAGTTTTGCATATGGTGTCCTCCCATTCCTTCTTTGTCATCTTAGGAGGCATAGGATAAGGTATTTTGGGTTTGTACACACTCTCCTTGACAATCTCTGGTTCCTTCTCGACCTGCGCCTCAGTTCGACCGACACAAAAGGAGTATCGATACACGAGATTTTGGATCCACTCGTACAGGTGTCTGGACTAGTATCGATCGACACTGGCTGGTATCGATCGATACACGGGGATTTTCAGAATCCCAATCGTCATCTTCAGCAAGATCGACGAGATTTTCTGCAATTGGGTTGTTCTTTACTCATGTAATCACCTCTTTTCCACTCCTCAAGGTGATGGCATTGATGTGTGCCCTTGGATTCTCAGTTTTTCCTGGAAGAAAACCTTCATGCCTCTTTACAGCTGCTGCAGTCTGAGCAACCTGAGTTTCCAACTTCCTCTGAGTCAGATTGATAGCTTCAATTTTCCCATTCAGATCAATGTACAAAGAGTCAAACTTCCCATTGAAATCCACTTGCAACTTCTGCTTTCCCTGAAGAAGTTGTTCAAGCATGGATTCCATCTTACTCTCTGTGGATTTTGGAGAGATGGGTTGGTACGAAGAGTTCCCATAATTGCGAGCGAAATCGCTGCTCTAAAGTGGTTTCTAAATGAATTATTTTGCTCCAGAACCATATTGGTTTTCCTCAAACTTGTACCCACCTTGCTGAATGTTGTTGTTGAAGATTTGGTTGTTGTTGTACCCAAATCGCTGACCCTGAAAACCAGAACCACCAACGTAGTTAACATCTTCCGCTTCATCTTCTTCCACATTCAAGACTTCATCAGCAAACTGTACAGCTTTCTTCGACTTTCCGATCAGGAAATCCAGCTTGGCCTGCACTTCAACAATCTGTGATCCATCAACTCCTCCAGCCTGCTTCTTCCGCTCGAAATCAACATTCTTGGTGCTACTACTAGACGCCAAGTTCTCAATCAGCACAACCGCATCATTTGGATACCTGGTGTTGAAGTTCCCATTACTCGCAACATCCAAACCCATATGGTACCTCCAATCGATTCCTCTGTAGAAAGTACCCAGCAGTTGAACCTGAGTGAACCCATGATGCGGACAGTCTCTCTGATATGATTTGAAACGAATCCAAGCAGCCTTGAATGCCTCTGTTGAACCTTGAGAAAATTGAGAGATCTTGTTCCTGAGCTCCTCTGATATAGCATCATCATAGAAATTGATCAGGAATGCATTCTTCGTCTCATCCCATGTAGTCAGCGAATCATGAGCCAACTGCTTCAGCCAATAAGCAGCATCCCCACTAAGAGAGTATGTGAAAAGTTTGCAGAAAAGGAATTCATTGGGCACTCCATTGTACTTCATACCAGTGACCAAATCCTCGAACCTTTCGATATGATCCATGGGGTGCTCATGAGATAGGCCATGGAAAGGGTTCAGACTCACTAGAGCGTAGTATGCAGGTTTCAGCTCAAAGTCGTTCCTCTGAAAAGTTGGGATGCGAATCGCAGCTCGATTGGCATAGAACTGATCAGGTCTGTTGTGCTCACCAAGTGTTCTACCTCGATCAACCGCAGCATTCCCAACGTTGGCTCGGGCAGCTGGCGCGACAATCTCACCAACAACAACAGGGGGGGGGGGGCAATGACGTTTCCATCTTCGTCTAGTCGTTGCCCTCTCTCATTGCACACTTGACCCTCTTGGTCTCTCAAGACTCCAGCTTTATCAGCTCTTAATACCACTGGGTTGTTCATCCCTGATGTTTGTTTTGCCTTTCTGTTTGTGCGTTCCAAAAATGCTAGCTGCTCCAATGACAGTTCAACTAGCTGAGTGCTCTTGTTCCTTCTGTTTCACGATTAGGCATACACCTGAAAACAAGAGTCAAGCACGTAAGTAACCAAAAACACGATGAGTATCAACCGACACTGAGTGGTGTCGATCGATATCAATAAAAGAAAACGACGAGTATCGACCGACACTGATTAGTATCGATCGGTACCGACAAACTTAGTCGAAACTCGACAGCTAAAATATAATGGCGAAATTGAGTCCCGGGCAACAGCGCCAAATTTGATATGCTCAAATTAATACCCTAAACAGTACTAAAGCAGTTACTGCAGTATATCAGGGGTCGAATACAAGAACTCAGAGAAATCGCACAATAGATTGTATAGTATCAAGTCAAGCTAAGCAATTCAGATGAAACAAAAAGCAATAAACAGTAAACGAGTTGTAAATCGATGGAGAGATAGGTTCAGGGATATTTCTCATGAAATCAATGAATGCAGAATAAACTAACCAATCAGGGTTCAGGGTACGCACGGTTCTCGAACTCAAATCACTAAATTATAATTAACCAACTGTCGTTGCGAGAATTATCTAAATCTAAACTTCAGAATCCCAAATCTCTGTGCAAATTCCTAAGAATAAATCAGCCTTAATATCAAGTGTGATATGTTCACAAATCAACTAAACCAAATCTCTTTGCGAATAATTAATTTTCTCACCATTGGTTCTATCAGGTTACTCAATTGCACTGTCATGCCTAATCTATTAACCTAAGATCTAAGTTCTAGGTGATCAATCCAGAATTAGCTTTGAGAACAACCTATGGCGAAGAACTAGTTCAGATTATGAACCCTAAATAACTAATCAACCTAGCATTCAAAAAAATCCCTTATGAGAATCCCTAAACCTAGCGAGAGATCTACGCAGACATGGAAATTGAATCAATAAACATGTTTGAATAAAATACTCAATAGAAAATAAGAAAGAGTAACAAAAGGGTTCGAAATCTTCTCTCGGACGAACAGAGTTTCAGACTTGTCTCCCTTCAAAAGCTCTCTCACAAATCCAGAATAAAATAAAGCATAGCCAACAAAGTGGCTGTAAAATCCTATTAAATAACATAAATCACGTTTTGGGGTTTCTTGTAAATAATAAAGACTTCTGGGCAATTTTACAATTCTTCAACTCTTCATAAGTCGCGACTCGTGTCTGCAGTGATGAGTATCGACCGATACTAGGCAGTATCGGTCGACACCGTGCGTAAAATCGGCTACTCAGCAACACGAACTTCAGCTTTGATCCAAAATGCTCCAGAAAGCTCCAATATCTCCAATTATGCTCCAAAAGTGCTAAACATGTAAAAGACTCTAAAATATTACAAAATAGTAGAAAGACTCTATAAAACGGACTTATATCATGGCCTAAAAGGGGTACAAACCATGATATATCACTAGATATAAAGGGTAAAACCCCACGCCGGGGTTAATTCCAGGTGTGTCAAGTTTTTGGCACCTTTGCCGGAGATAGTTTAGCTTGTTTGATTTCGTATTCAAATTTTTGCTCTAGAGACTTTTGATTTTCAAGTTCTTTGTTGTTCTTTTGACTTTCTTCTTTATCTTTGTCTTTTGTTCTAAGGTGCATGCATACTAGGAGAACACCTAGAGGAACCGTACCGCTACTAGACGATAGTGACAAACACGAGGGAGAACTCCGAAGACTCAAAAGAAACTTAAGGATTGCCAAAAACGACCACCTAGGAGATCAACTAAAACGCGATCAACTAGATCACGAGGATGACCATGATTTTTCGGATCACGAAAAATATTGAGTGGATTTCCATGGTGCTAATGACAAGCCACATCTCGATCCTGAAGAAAACCACATCCAAAACCGAAATGCTGAATATCCGAGGCGACAACTTCCTGTCGATCGTGATGCACCAAGGAATGATGCTCAAGCTAATGCACCGTTTCCTCCTAACGGCGTAAACGCCAACAGTCCCGTGCTGCCCGCTAATCATCCGAGGAGACAAGCACGTAACTGCATCATTGATGATTTTGATGCACCGTATTAACACTTCCAAAACCGAGCGGCCATACAACTTCTTATACCGAACGAAAACAATTTTGAGATCAAACCTCAAATCATTGCTTTGGTAAAGCAAAATCAGTTTCATGGAGTTACAACCGAGCATCCGATGGAGCACATAGATTTGTTCGAAGAGATATGCGGAACGACGAGAATGAACCAATTTCGTGCCGACTATTTGAAGTGTAAGCTTTTTCTTTTTTCTTTGGCCGATAAAACTCACCGTTGGTTGAAATCTTTTCCCGCGGGATCTATTACTAATTGGGAAGAGTGAAAAGCCGCATTCTTAAACCACTTCTACACGAAGTCGAGATCCAACGCGCTAAGAAACAAAATCCAAAGTTTCCATCAACAATCGGTGGAGTCTTTCGATGAAGTGTGGGAACGTTTCAAGGAGTACGAGAGAGATTGCCCTCATCACGGTTTCTGCTGTCCGAATGTGCTCAACAATTTCTACCGAGGAATACTACCAAAATATCAAATTTATCTCGATACGGCCAGCAATGGAGACTTCTCCATGAAGACCATCAACCAAGGAAGAGCTCTCATCAAAAATCTTGATATGTCGGATAGCAACAATTCTCCCGACTACGATAGATCGACTAGATCAAACGTGTCATAATCGAAAGAGATTTCCGAGCTAAAAGCCATGATGAATCGACTTCTTAACAACCAAAATCGCCAAGTGCATGCTTGTGAAGCTACTGTTGTAGGCGAAGACGATGCTTACTACGAACCCGACAATAACGGTTCATATTTCCAAAAAAAAGAAGTTAACTATGTGGGAGCACAAAAATCCTACCCAAGCCGTTTCAACAACGGATTCAACAACAACTTCCGCAATGTTAACTTTAACAATCTCTCGTATCGAAACCCGAACGTGGAAAATCCTTAAGATCAGCCTTATCCAAAACAATCGAAGCCATACCAAAACCAGTTCCAAAACGGGAACTATGGAGGAAATGGGAACTTCCAACCGAGACCGCCCTTCAATGCTCAAGCCGCTCCTTGCAACAACTCAAACACGCAGCAACAAGGTATCTCTAACTCTCAACTTGCTGCCCAAATAGCGAAGCTCGAGTAATCAATTCAACTCCTCGCTCAAAGCAACGAGAAAACGATGAAATATTTTAACGTCAAGGTCGAATGTATGTACAACGACTTGAATGGGAAATTTGAATCTCTTTCAACCCATGTCAAGAAGTTGGATATGCAAGTCTCTCAAACCGCGGGCTCCACCAAGAGACCGATCAAAGAGTGGAGGATAACCCGAAGAGATTTTGCAACGTGATTTCCACCATACACGAGTAGGAAGTTGTTGCTAAGATGGAGCCTATAGAAGTTCCAAAATTCGTCCCACTCTATGGACAAGTCATTACCGAATCCAAGATGATCCAAAAACCACCATTCGAGGTACCAAAACTAATCCCGCTTCAAAAGCTTAGAAAAACCGATGATCCGGGACGTTTTTCTCTTTCTTGTCGGATTTTGGGAATTTATTTTGCAGATTGTTTGTGTGATTCCGGAGCCAACGTCATCAACATGTCTAAGACATTTGTCGAGAAACTCGGTATAATGAATCTCACGCCATCTACCGTGAGCGTAATTTTTGGGGACTCATCACAAAAGAAACCCAAAGGAGCGATCCATGATCTTCAAATACTCATTGGAAACAAGATCGTTCCCGCTAATTTTCAAGTTCTCGAAATGGAACGAGACAAGGATAGATCGTTGATTTTTGGTCGACCCTTCTTAGCTACCGTTGGCGCCATCCTTGATTACGCCAACCGTCATGCCGTCTTCTTGAATGTGGATCGAAGGAGGCTCTATCCTACTGTCCTGGACGAAATTCCAAACCCGAGGGACGAACATGAGATGAAAAACTCAATTTTTTCTAAACGAAAATAGAAATATGAGTCGATTAAGACGGAACCCCCAAAGGTAAGTCCACCATTCCCTTCTAAACCATTTGCAAAACTTAAGATCAATGTTCCACCAGAACGAGTGGAAAATATGGTTGTGAAGACGAAACAAACTCTTCGAGAAGTGAGAATTCCGAAAAAACGCGGAAAGAAGAAGGTGATACCAAAGAAAGGCGAAACACGTCATAAACAAGACGATGCCAAAGGAACATTTTTTCCCGAGACATCTACTGCTCACACCTAGTCTCACCAAAAATTCGAGCTAACGACTTTAATCAAAAGCGCTTGATAGGAGGCGTTTTTAATTTTAAGATTTCAGGCTTTATATAAAAACCAAAAAACCCAAAAACGTTCAAAAAATCAGAAAACACAAAAAATTGGAGAAGACATTCGAAACAGATCGTGAAACGACGAAGGAACGAAAGAGAAAACGACCCGAGAAGAAGGCCAGTCGGCCGTGGCTGGGAGGGGCTGACCCGCGGCGAGAAAGCACTTGGACGCGGTCACGCATGCTCGACCCGCGGCCAGCCTCATTCCGTCCTGAACTTCATCCCGTCCATTCCCAACCGTTCCCGACACTAAACCGTGCAATCCCGAACATTTTCCCGACGTAAAATTGAACCAAACCAAGTTTAATTCTCGTGTTCCGCTAAGGTAAGTCACAAAAGTTTTTGAAAAATAGAAAACTACTTTTTACATAAAACCAATTTTTCAAAGAACAAAAAGAGAATTTCAAGATTCAAACTCTCTTTCTTCTTCTCTTCCAAAAGACTTGTAGATTTTGAGCAAGATCAACATTTTATAATTCAAAAACTTTTTCAAAAATTCTTCGGTCCATTCTCACTCTTTTTCGGAGAAGATTTCAATTCCTCACTCATCCCGTCAATTGCAACAAGGTACGAACCAAAATCTCTATTTTTCATATGAACAAGAACCTAGTGTTTTTCTTGAATTCACTAGATCTATGTCTTTGATGGTTATAAATTGTTAGAGAACTCTAGATTAAACCTCTAGAATGATTAGAACTTCAATTTTAGCACTTAATTCCCATGGATTTGAGATTTTTGTGATTTAGAATTTTCAAGCTTAATTGAAAACGAATTTGGAGAGTAATTTTGATTAATTTAGACAAGTCTAGTTATATCGTTAATTACCAAACGGTAATCTATTGAAATTTGCATAAAGCTGAACATAAAATCGATATCTAGAAATTTTATGCAAGAACGTCAAAACCCCGGAATTCACGATCATGAACTCGATTTGTTTAAACTTGTGATCAATATTTCTAGTTTGATTGATTGAATTGATACTAGAATTAATATCTTCGCATTTTTCAATCACAACTATATTCATACTTTTCCAAGATTTATTTTCTATTTTGTAGGAACAATGGACCACGAGAGAATGAGAATAACTCACTCAAAGAAGAGCGGTTACATAGAAGAATCATCCTGGAGATTGACCAATAGTCGAACCGAGGAGAGCAAAAAACTCTTGGATACACGAAGCGTAGGAGATGACACGAATCTTGGCGAGTTCTTGGCAAGTCGACAACGTTCGACTAGAACTCGTGTGCCACCACCGCGAAGTGACCCGACACCTTCTCCTCCTCGCGAACCAACACCACCTCCGGAACGAAGACCAAATATACGATATGTCGGGAAACCTATGGACCCGAATATCGATTACCTTGAGAAGCTCAACAAGATGGTTATCAAATCAACACCTCACATAGATTACTCGACTCTCGACGTGCTCGGGATTAGAGAAGACGTGATTTGGTATCTCGACGCACTTAACCTTCGACCTTTCATGGAGCTCAAACTCCCTACCTATGAAGATCTCACCAAAGAATTCTTATCGACCGTCACCATATGCTACAAGAGACGCTCTAATTCGAGAGCGAACGATGGTACACTTACTTTTACCATTCGCGGAATTTCTTATTCTCTAACAATCCCGGAACTTTGTGAAGCATTGAACCTTCAATATCTCGATGAGATTCACCCCGAGGAGAATCCCGATGAAGATCTATAGAGCATAATGGGACAAGGCATCTACGAAAACGGACGGTCCAAAGCCGCCCGACTCACGCATCCCGCTGTCCACTATACACACAAGCTCTTAGCGCACACCATATTCTCGAGAGCGAATGTGGGGAGTGTCCTTAAATTCGAGCTTGTCATCCTTCAATTACCTTTCACAGACGACCCGTGCTATGCTTGCTATGCTTGTATCGTCGAGAAGAGCTTGGTGAAGGTGAAACACAACGCGCCTGCCACAAAACCTTAGGACGCTACTACCGCCTTCGGAAGCATCATCACGGTGATTCTACAAGCCGTGCACTTCTATTTCTCGAACGAGGTTCCACTCCAAGGAAGCTGGTTCGACTTGATGCAATTCTCCCGAGACCGCACGATCTCTCGCGCTTCACTCGCCCCAGACAGATTTGGTTACAAATATTGCACTAATGTCGGTGAGTCCTACTTTGTCTTCTTACCTTCTAACTATGTCTCTGGACTCCGAGAAGGAGCATCACCTAGATGGATACCGGAGGAGATGGACTACATACCTACAGCCCCACGCCTACCATACACGAGTGGATAGTTCCTAGCAGCCAAGGCCAACCGAGATGCCGAGACAAAACGTGCTCGACTACTTCAACAATCACAGGCCCTTGCACGATCCGCGAGTTCGTCTCACGCGCACGGACCAGAATACGCAGCCATGGAGAAGAAGATAGCACAACAAGAGATACGATACATGCGCATGATGCGTTTCCTCAAAGAGCACCACCAGTTCGATGGCAACACGCCCGACTCTGAGACAGATGGCTCAGGCGACGCCTAGCCATGCACTTCACCACCACGATTTTAATCGATCTCTTTCACTTTATCTTTTATTTTAATGATTTTACCATTCTTTCACCAACTTTTTCACATTGAGGACAGTGTGCTTTAAGTCTGGGGGAGGATGTTTATCCATTACTAATCTATTTTTCTTTTCTTTGGATCTTTTTAATTCTCGCTGAATTTTTAAGATCTAGTGTAGTATTTTTATTAAGTATTTTTCAGGAACATAAGAACAAAATCTATGATGATATAGACCAATGTGCTTCTACGCTATTTCCTCGTGCTAGCTCTTTTGTGGTTTAGTACTATACTAGGCAATAGCTATATTGCTTTCAATGCGATATCCCCAGAGGATTTCGAGCCATATAAATTCTTTCTGACAGGATATACTAGCTCATTTTATTTGGATTTAATCTATATTTAATTTACTTATCAATTTTTTTAGGCGAGATAATGAGTCATATATCTAGGACATATTTTTCATTTTTACCACTCTTTGTTGTCCTAGATGGCCGGTTCATCTTTAGCCGGTATTCCACCCGAAATTTAACATTTGTTCAAACCTCATGCAACTCTCCTTTTGTCCTATGTGCTGATATGTGCAAAAACGCTGGAGAGGGAGGAACGACACAATTTTTCAGTGACTCGAGAAGACAAGAGACTAGACGAATTCGGTTGTGGAGGTATCGACAAATCAAGCTAAAAGGTTGCCTTGGAGATCGTTTGTAACTGGTAATTTTTGTACTCTCTAAGGCTCCCGTTTAAAGGCGTTTCCCCTTTCTAAAAAAAACCAAAAGGAAAGGAAATAAAAGCCTAAGAGTCTTAGAGTAGTCTATATTTTTACCAAGGCAACTATGCTTCAATATGTGAGGAATAAGAAGCCATTCGAATCATTACCCGGAGAAAAATCTAAGTCCGGGGGAACGACAGAAAAGTTCTGTCAAAGGGAGAAGAGTCCCGACGAAGGAGGAGTTTTGCAGCAGCACTTATGCGAGCAAGGAGTGACTGAAAACTGTGGGTACCAACATCTCCATCCTCTCTTGCTATTTTGCATAATATCTAGCGACTTCCGAAGAAAATACGGTAATCGGAAACACTTTTAGCCTCACCTCTAAATTTCCCTTAAATGTCTAGCATTGATTGTCTTGTCTAATATATTTGGTAAGAATCACGCAATCTTTAATGAATGTTAAGAGATAGTTGACTGAAAGTTGGGATCTATGTGGTTAGACTTTCGCATGATGGATACCGTGGATTAGCGTTGTAGTACTTTGGTGAGAATTTTCTAGACTAAGCCCGATTGATGCATTACGTTAGTTATGGTTTAGAATGACGGTCACTGGGAATTTTGTTAGTTCCTATATTTTCGAAAACCTCTTTCCGAGTTTAGATTTCTATTTTGTTTGGGGACAAACAAATATCTAAGTCTAGGGGAGTTGATAACACCGGTTTTTGACCATTTTTATGGATCATTTTCATATTATTTTGCACGTGTTTTAACTCTGTTTTCAAAGGTTTTCAAGTGATTTTCACAGTACAAGAAAACACAGTTTTTGTGACGAAATTGTGACCAATTTGTGACACTTTTGCGACTCTTCTTAAAGAAGAGACAAATTAGTTAACGACGAACAATATTAGTCATCAGAAGAGTCGCCTATTTGCGACTGTTTAACGACTGTTTGTCGACGATTTATTTATGGTCGCAAAAGAGTCGGAAAGTACGACGAATCACCGACTAATTTTTAAGTCAGAAAATATGGTCGCAAAATTAGTCTCAAATTTGGGACTGACAAATGTGATCGCAAATGTAGTCCCAAATTTGCGACGAAAAAATGTAGTCTCAAAAGTTGTCCTATTTTTGCGACTGATTTGTAACCGAATATTTTGGAAAACGTGGTCGGGAAAAGTTGGTATAAAACATGGAAAGAATGAGAGTTGGTTTGGTACACCAAACTTTTGTGACTGATTGTTTTGGTCGCAAAAGAGTCACAAAATTTTTCAATAAATATAGCAGTCCACACTCGACATTTTGCATACAACAAAAAACATTATAAAAAAACGAGTGAGTCACAAGAAAAAACAATGTAGAATTTATCACGAGAGTCGATGTATAATAGAATCGATCCACACACAAATAATATCTCCAGTGAATTCTTGGCGGGGGTAGGTCAGTTCATGAATTTTGCTAATAGTCAGCCACTAGCGCAAAGTAGTAGAGGTAAATTTTACTGTCCTTGTTTAAAATGTCAAAATTCCAAATTTTTTCAAGGAAGTACAATTTCGAAACATTTGCATAGTAGAGGATTTATGCCAGGATATTATGTATGATGTGAACATGGTGAAGATTATGATGTGGTTGGGGGAGGATCGAATAATAATTATGATAATGTAAATTATACTAGTGGTAATCATCAACCAACAACATATGCTAGGGGGAATGTATATGCTGGGATGGTGAATGATGCATTTCATGGTGCTACGCCATTTAATCATCATGGGTATCATCATGAACATGATGAAAGTGGATATGATCATGTTCATGAAGAACCTACCCAAGATGCAAAACGGTTTTATGACATGTTAGATGCTGCAAATACTTCACTTTATGATAGTTGTAGTGAAGGTCAGTCAAAGTTATATTTGGCTGCTTGGTTCATGAATATTAAGTCAGACCATAATATGGCTGAAAGTTGTATGGACTCATGGTCTGAATTATTTACGGAGTATTTACCAGAGGGTAATCAAGCACCTAGTTCGTACTACGAGACAGAAACTTTGATGCGAAAGCTAGGATTGTCGTACCATACATTTGATATATGTATAGATAATTGTATGCTCTTCTGGAAAGAAGATTAGAAGTTGGAGCATTGCAAGTTATGTGCAAAACCAAGATATAAGGCTAGTGAGGGACGAACTAAAATCCCGTTTAGTCGTATGTGGTATTTACCTATCACTGACAGATTGAAGAGAATGTACCAATCAGAGAAGACTGCATCATCGATGAGATGGCATGCTGAGCATGATTCAAAAGACGGAGTAATGTGTCATCCATCTGATGCGGCGGAGTGGAAGAATTTCCAATATTTGCATCCTGCGTTCGCAGAAGAAACGCGAAATGTATATATTGGGTTATGTACTGACGGTTTTAATCCTTTTAGTATGTCAAAAAAATCACTCGTTGTGGCATGTGATCATGACTCCATACAACTTACCGCCAGATATGTGCATGAATACTGAGTATTTGTTTCTAACGATTTTGAATTCGGGACCAAATAATCCACGAGCCAATCTTGATGTTTTCCTCCAACCACTGATCGACGAGTTCAGGGAGTTATGGTATAACTGAGTTGAGGCATATGATGTGTCATTAGATCAAAATTTCCACCTGAAAATTGTTCTAATGTAGACTATAAGCGATTTTCCAGCATATGGTATGTTGTCGGGATGGATGACACATGGAAGACTATCGTGTCCTATTTGTATGGATGATACAATTGCTTTTTATCTTCCGGCTGGTAGGAAGACATGTTGGTTTGACTGTCACAGAAGATTTCTTCCTGTAAGTCATTCGTTACGAAAGAATAAAATAAACTTTTTGAAGGGAAGCACGCATTGAACGACTACCCACCACAATCTTTAACTAGCGAACAAATTTTATTTGAGCGTATAAGGCATGCAGAACCACCCAAAACATCTGAAGTCGGTGGAAATTGTCATGAAAATAAAGTGGACGGCTATGGGGAGTGGCATAATTGGCATAAAGAAAGCATATTTTGGGAGCTACCGTACTGGACCGATCTGACGCTACGACATAATCTTGATGTGATGCATATCGAGAAGAACTTTTTCGATAACATAATGTATACTGTTATGAATGTTAAAGACATATCAAAAGACACAGTAAAGTAGAGATTAGATATTGCAAAATTTTGTTCTCAGAAAGATTTGCATGTAGATGATCGAGGGAGAGCTCCATTTCCTATTTGGCGATTGAC
Source organism: Eutrema japonicum (assembly GCA_030161315.1). Classification (NCBI taxonomy): domain Eukaryota; kingdom Viridiplantae; phylum Streptophyta; class Magnoliopsida; order Brassicales; family Brassicaceae; genus Eutrema; species Eutrema japonicum. Next base: position 39,079,262 of record BSQW01000001.1, read on the forward strand.
TTCAAAAGCGAAAGAAAGCTTACTACAATGGGTCAAACATGAGGTTAGATTCCCCGATGGCTATGTAGCAGATTTAGCTAGTTGTGCATACATCAATGGTGGAAAGCTCTCAGGAATGAAAAGTCACGACGGCCATGTATTTATGGAACGATTGCATCCGTTTGTCTTTGCATAACTTTTACCGCGTAATGTGCACCTTGCATTATCAGGTATGTATATATATTATCATATATGTTTCACTTATATATATATATATATATATATATATATATATATATATAACTTATATGATTTTAATATTGTCGTAGGGATTGGAGCATTTTTCTGTGACTTAAGTAGTAGATCATTGGATCAAACCCGCCTCAAAATTCTGAAGGATAACATTGTCATGATTTTGTGTAACTTGGAAAAAATCTTCCCACCTTATTTCTTTGATGTGATGGAGCACCTACCAATACACCTACCTTACGAAGCGGAGATTGGTGGTCTTGTGCAATATAGGTGGATGTATCCCTTCGAAAGGTTTTTTAAACGTTTAAAAGGGAAGGCGAAGAACAAAAGATATCCAGTGGGATCAATAATTTAATAATACATAAATGACGAGATATCTTATTTCTCAGAACACTACTTTGCTTCGCACATTTCTACAGCTCGCAGAAGAAGGTATGGTGGTGAATCTTTCTCCGAACACTAATTTCAATTTTCGCTTCAAATTATACGAGCTAAAATGAAAGTGACTATTTTTGTCGTCAATATATTATTATTTCTCAGGTCAAGTCGGTATGATGAAGGTGAAGTACCGGTATATCCTATAGAATTACCAGATATATTCACTCAAGTAGGTCGTCCAAGTGGCCAAAGTACTGAATTTTGGTTAACTGAGAAAGATTATAAATGCGCACATGCATATGTCTTGCGCAATTGTGACTATTTTCAGCCGCTTGAGAGGTACTTTATATACGGTTCATTAACTTAATTGTGATAATTAATTTAGTTAATTAAATATTTCTTATTGTTTTTGGCAAAACAGATTGTTGGCACGTAGATTCAATTTGAATATCCGGAACTCTCTGATGGAGAGGTGAAATCGAAAGGAGATGAAGATTTTCATATATGGGTTCGCCAATATGTACATATTTAATTTATTATCCATCTATTGATTATTAAAGAATATTTATGAATTTATTTTTAATATATTTTTAATATATTTGCATATACATATATAGGTGAGTACAATGAAAAGTTAAGAAAAATTTTCTCCTTGGGTTCTTGAAATAGTGGAAGGTCCTGAAAATAAATTCAAGTCATGGCCCATGTATTTTACAAGAGGGTATTTGTTTCACACGCGAGACCACAGACTCATGAAAAAAACAATGAATTATGGGGTGTGTGTGCGAGGACAAAATTATTCTGAAACATCTGAAGAGGATGATTTTTATGGGACTGTTAAAAATATCATAGAGCTCGAGTATCCAGGATTTCTAAATTTGAAAATCAAACTTTTCTATTGTGAATGGTATGACCCTACGATTGGCAAAGGCACTCGAATGCGAGAAGGAGGCGTTGTTGATGTGCTATCATCGAGGAGATATCAAAATTACGAACCTTTTATTTTAGGTAAGTTTTGTTTTAATTAAGTATGTATATGATGTGTGTATATATATGTCTACTTCTAATTTTACACCTACTTAATGTACAGGATCTCAAGCTGATCAAGTTTATTATCTTCCATACCCATACATTAAACGACCTCGGAAGGTGTGGCAACAATTCTCAAATTAAATCCAAGGCAAGGTGTTCAGGGAAAGTTTAACGAAAAAGAGTTGGTTATATTGCAGCAAACAGTTGATGATGGGCTCACAGATCCGATTGATGAAATCATAATTGATAGTTTAGTAGAGGAAAATCATCCTAATGAAGAAATTGATTTTGAGATCGAAGACCAGGAAGCAGAGGACGAATTTCATTGTAATTTATCATCTTCCGATGACGAAGATGAGGAACTTGAATAATACTTTAATTTATATTTCTGTATGTTTTGTAATATAATTATCATGTATAATATCTTTGTAATATAATTTTTTTTTACTGCATCTTTGTAATATAATTATCATGTATAATTATCGTGTCTTTATATATTAGTTAATGTAAGAAAATACCGAATGATCGTAATGGCATGTTGGTTACACACCTAAGCATATGGTTCAGAGGTCAGTGGTTCGACACTCTGGAAATCCGATTTTCAACAATTTTATTTTAGTGGTCACAAAAAGGTCTTAAATGTAGTAAGAACATATGGGTTAAGGACAGTCACAAAACAGTCGCAATTTGTGACCACTTTGAGACGGTTTTGCGACAATATTTTTTGTAGTCACAAAATTGTCTTAATATACCCACTAATTTGCGACTAATTCATGAACAACACCTGAAATTGTGACCAATTTGTTACTATTTAGCAACTCCACTCTACTTTTTTTTAAAAAATCATCATTATTGAATTGTAAATATGTTAATTTGTATGTTTTTACATAGATTTGAACTTTTAAATATATTGAATCATGATAGCAGAGAAAAAAACTTATAAATTCCAATTTTAAAAACTTGTTGTTGTATATTATCATAACATGTAGTAAGTACATATGTGTTTTTATGAAATGATTTTGAAATATAGAAAATTTTCAAAATTTACACAACAAATCATAGTTTAATGTTTATTTAGAGAGTTAAAGTGTTAGAATTAGTTAAAGAATTATTGTATAGTCTTATTTTATTAAGAATAATTAAAAAGTTTAGGGTTTAGGGTATAGGGTTAAGAACAGTCACAAAACAGTCGCATTTTAGTGACGACTTTGGGACGATTTTGCGACCATTCTAAAATTTATTAAATTTTTGGTTATATATTCACACTCGGCAATTTATCCCTCATTTTTTGGATTTGCGACCAAGTTTGCGACCCTTTAGGGACTTCCCTGGTAATTTCTTCCCTTCTATCGTCGAAATACCCTACCCTCCCTCACTATCTCCGAAACCCTATCTTCCCTTCCATGTTAATCTCTTTCTCTCTTTCACTCTCAATCTGCGAATCTCTTTCACTCTCAATCTCCGAATTTCTTTCTCTCTCAATCTCGGTTTCTCTATTTCTCTCAATCTCAGAAAGTCTTCTCTCAATCTCCGAATTGCTCGTTTTTGAAGATAATTTCTGCCAAGCCAAAAGTAATGAAAGGCCGAGGTGGTAGAGGCCACGGTGGTGGCCAATTATCCGCCGGTGGGAGATCACTCGGAGCTGTCGGCTCGTCTTCTAACGCCTCCAACCGGTCCTCCGATGCGACAGATTTGGTTTCCCAGTCATCTAGAGAAAGTCTTCCAGCGCAATATCCCGCAAGGACATAGCCAGACACATCTAATCAACCGCCGCAAGGAGCTACTTCGCAGCCTCCGACTACTTCGCAGCCCACTTACCATATCCCACGAACACCTCCGGCTTATCATATTCCCCAGCCACTAGGTCCTCTTTATCAGATTCCCCAACAACAACCGCCGGTTCAGATTCAAGAGCATCAACCTCCTCCTCCTAACGATCCAGAGCCACAGCCGGACTTCCAACATTTGTTAGATGACTTGTTGGCTCTTCCTGGCCGAGAACATCTAACAATTTTAAGTCCACATCCCCTTCCCCACGTTAAGAACACATGGTAAAGACTTCCTTTCCTCAAATTGTTATTTGCTTTGATTGAGAGCTGCTGGCTTAATTTTATTGAAATAGATAGTCTAGTATTATGTAAGAATTTGGTTTGTGCTTGGGACACTTGATCAATGAGCCTTCGTAACCTCGTAGATGTAGGTAGGAAGTAGGGATTAGAACATAACGAAAATAAAATAGATGTAGGTAGGTGTTCTTAATCTCGTGTAAGACCACAAAATTAATCAACCTCGATTGATTTTTTTTTTTTTTTTGTGCAACCTTTCTTTTCATTCACTTAAACTTGAGGATTACAATAATAAAGATGAGTTATCAGAACTCTTAGGTTAATATAATACAACTTGAAAACAGTAGAAGATAAGGCTGAAAACTCAGCAAGGGTAAGCGACAGCGAATCTCGGAAGCTACCCGGATGCGTCAGCATAAGGTTCGCGGCTAGGCCGGAAGGAAGCAACTTAGTCACCTTAACTTGTGACGTTGAAAAATTTCCACTACCTTCGGATCTCGTCGAGACGAAATACGTTGAATCTTCTGGTCCCGTGCAGACCGCTACGCAAGATAACAAACATGTAGGAAATTTAAGACTTTTTCTCGGATTTGAAACCAAAGAAAAACCTCCTCTCATAGAGAGGGAAATTGATGGAAAAATTCTCTCCTTAAAGGAGGAAGGTGAAAGTGATCTCTCCCAAAAGAAGGAAGTTGTTGCATAATTTATCCTGTTAGATGAGGAAAATAAGCAAAATAGAGCCACATGGTCAAGATTCTTCAATATTAATCGATTAGGGCAGATTATATGTTGGGCCATGCTAGGTTGTACAAATGGACTAGGCCAAGATGCAGACCCGTTCACTCCAAACATACGCCGTGAAGCAGAATGGTGGAAGCAAAAGATGTGACGGCATAGGTCGCCGGATCTGAAATTAAAACACCGGAGGGAACTCGCTGAATGGGCGGATGAGCGGGGAGAGTCGCCTGAGCAGATGTGAGTGAGGAGGACGGTAAGCGATGGTTGAACGGAGGGGCGTTGAGTTACGCCGGAGCAGATCTCGAACGGATTCGGAAGTGGGCAGAGTAGATCCGGAGGATCCGGCGGATCTGGCGGCTCCGGTGGATGAAGAGGATTCGACGTCGTCGGAGAAAGTATCCTCCGGAGTTGAGAGAGGAGATTGAGCAGCACTTCACGATTCAAAATCTCGGAGGGTGGAAGCGAAACCCTCCTTGACACAAACTCAGTCGACATGGAAGAGAAACAGACAAAAGTGACAAGAATATTTGGAAAGGATCTCACCGGCGTCGAGGATCTACCGGCGGAAGATGAGCAGATGGTTCTTCGGGAAACCTTGGAAGGGCCCGAGAGAGGTGAGAGAAACGTCGTTTAGGTGGAGAGGTCGTCGGAGGAGGAGCGCCGATGGAAGAAGTTCATGTCGGGAGTGTCGTGCGGCTGCCTCGGTCTTCGGGCCTGGGAGCAATTTTATTAGGGCGAGTGGTTCGTTAGTTACGCTTTCAACTTTTTTTCAAAAAGACGGGTGCAACCTCGATTGATTTAAGAGCGGGTTTGTTGAGTTTCTTCAAAAATTGATCTATTTCAGCATCATGAGTATCGGAAAAACTCTCCTCCGGTGAATATTATCGCTATGATTAGAATGTTGAGCACAAAACTCACCATCATCCAATTGATCATGAATAAAAGTATACAAAAGTTTTAAATATGTTTTGAAATTGTTTTTTTACCCTTAGTTTACAGATAATTAAGTTGAATTACTTATATATATATATATATATATATATATATATATATATATGTATATATATACTAAAAATGGTCATGCAAAAAATTAAGTTCATAAATATTTTGATAATAACTGAATGAGTATTTTCATTTAATGACAAAAATTGTAAAGAAAAATAATATGATTTTCCTAATAATTAAATGAAATAAAGGTCAAAATCAAAATCATTCAATATAAATATTGTCTTATTGTCTTTACTCAATTCATTTTTACATTATTACAAATTACTTAATTTCTCTCCAAATCTCGTCTCTAATTTAAAGCAAATAATATTAATTTAAAGTGAAATAAGATTCAATTAAAGTTTATATTATTCCTTGAAATATATTATTTTATTTCAGACATAAATATATAATTAATTAACGTAGTCATATAGTTTTTTTACAGATGTGGGTAAAGAAAAATATATTAATTTGTATTGGATTTTGATAACTGACTAATGTTAAAAATGATAACTAGGTCACTCGTAGACATGAGGAATTTTAGAAAAAAAACAAGTATGTACGTCACTTTTTAAAAGTTTACTTACAATTCTAACATTTCTAAAAAATGTAAAAATAAGTAACATTTTATGTAATGTACATTTGTTGACTTTCCAATCGTACGCATGTACAGTATTACGCGCCTCAACGGTATACAATATACAGACCAATAACAAACATGAACAAAATCTTCTTTTCAACAGAGAAAATATTACTTCTTTTTACAGATTTTGGAAAGTATAAGAATACAAAATATGTTTTGATAAATTGACAATGGATACAAATATCTAAAAAAACTATCAATATTAGAATTTGTTAACATGATTTGATTATTATTTTTCTTAATGCAAACTCACTCTTCATTAAAATTAAACATATACAAGCAGGTCATTAAGTGCATATTTGGCTAAAATCCACTCCCTGGCATCATGAACAGCTCGATAAATGATATCCTCAGCAGAGAAGATTCTATTGCTGAAGATCTTTTTATTACGGGAGATCCATAGCGCCCAGCATATCCATGGAAACAGAGCTCCTTTATCGAAGCCAACAGGAGGGAGACAGTATTGGTTTTTGACCAAAAGCACACCAGAGTTGATATATGTCGCTAGAGAAGAATCAACTTCGGTCATGAATGGCGCACTTCTAAAATTATTGAGAGTTACATTAATAGTTATATAATGTTTAGTTTTCTACATGTACTATACTTGTTTAGAAATTAAACATATTCGATAGGCGCAGGTGCTGAACAATTCGTGAAAGTGTTTATATTAGCTATCATCTAATTTCCGAACCACGTAAAAGCATTTATATTTTATATCAGTTTTATTTTGGGAGAGTTACTTAAATAGCATAGAAATTTGATAAAATGACTAGACTAATCAACAACTTTTTTTTATTATTGAAATGTTTTTCATACCCAGGATACCCTTCTAAGCATTTGATAATAAAAACGTAATTACAGGAATGCAATTACTTTTTTTTTCCACATCAGCGAAAAAACAGGCGCGGCGCCTACGTGGCACAAAAACTGCCTACGTGTATTATGAAATTCTGCCGCAGAAATTTCTCGCTGTAGTGACGGCAGACTTATAGGACGAGCGACTGATTTAAAAGAACTGCCGACTTATGAGTTGGTCGGCTGATTTATATTCATAAGTCAGCCAGATGTCACGGCAGACTTATATGAACCTCGGCCGACTTATGAATTTTCGACTGACTTAGGAGTACACGACACGGCTGATTTATATTCGGACGGCCGATTTATGAAAAATTTGGCTGACTTATTGCTATGACATTGCCCGACTGATTTATCGTAAATCCAACTGACTTATTTGGCTGATTTATTTTGCAACGGCATACTTATGCGGGTTAATTGTGGCTGACTTATATTAAACCAGCCGTAATAAGACCGATTTACTTAAAAGTCAACTTAATTACGGCTGACTAATTAGCGAAAGATTAATTATTGTAATAGTATGCTATTGACGACTGACTTATATGATGTAGCGGCTGACTTATGTTTTCCACCTGATTTACGTGTTTTGATGGCTGATTACAGGAAACTTTATTAATTACTTAAATAGTATTTTAGTGGCGACAGACTTATAGTTTTGTTTGATGGCTGATTTTACATGGTTGATTTATAAGTTCGTTTGATGGCATGTTTCCATGTCAGCAAAATAAAGATTACACATCAGCTCTGAACACATACATTATTAGGTTTAGACTCCATCTTCGTCGTCGTCGTCTGTATCTTTCTTCTTCTTCATTGTTGTTCTTTATCTCCATTCTTCATCCTTCTTCATCCTATACCAGATCTAAACTTTTGAGTGGAATATTAATGGATCCAGTGATTATTGTTTGCGGGACATGGGTTCATACAAATCGATATGTATTCAACGCCGACAAGAGATGGTGTAAAATTCTAGAAGTTAACGAACAAACAACCTACAACGATTTTGTACAGATGGTAATGGAGGATTATGGGTTGGGTACACGGATCTGTAAAATTCAGCTGAGCTACATGTTCTCTAACAAGATTTTGAAAAAAATCCCGCACGATACTCCACCGGTTTATGTATGTAATTCTCGCCAATTTCTAGGTTTTCAAACGGCTGACTTAACTGTACGATACGGCTGATTTATCTATACGATACAGCTGACTTATCTGTACGATACGGCTGACTTATCTGTACGATACGGCTGACCTCAAATCAACCAAACCTCAAATCTGGCATTTGTAAATCAGCCAAACCTCAAATCTGTGTGTTTGCATTTTAAAATTTTTATTTAATTTAATAGGTTCTCTTAATAGTTTTATTTCAATATTAAGTAATTTTAAGTCTTACATCAACAATGTGTTATATTTGTAAGATTTACACTTCTTGTATGTTTATTCTTATCATGTTCATCTCAAACCCTAAACTACATACAATATAATCCTTGCCATGTATTTATAAGAATTTTCATAAATAAGCCTATAATATCATTATTTCCTTGAGATTACTAAGTTATAAACATTTCATATATATATTACCATAAACCTTATATATAGTAATAACATAATCCTTACCATGTATTATCTATATGGCTAACTATATTAGACTTAAACCATAAATCCTACATTACATGTTTTGTAGTAACTATGTTATCATATATAACAGAAAAAATCCCCTAATTCAATGTAAAACTCGTAATCCCATAAATTCAAAAATATTTTATGTGATCAGTCGGCCATAATAGATGACAAATCGGCCATACCTCAAATCTGTGTTTCAAGGTTTAATTAATAATTGGTAATAATTTTATTTCAATATTAAGTAATTTTAAGTCTTACATCAACAATGGGTTATATTTGTAAGATTTACACTTCTTGTATGTTTATTCTGATCATATTCATCTCAAACCCTAAACCACATCCTTCCCATGTAATCCTTACCATGTCTATATATATTAGACTTAAACCCTAAATCCTTACCAAGTCTAACTATATTAGACTTAAACCCTAAATCCTACATTACATATTTTGTAGTAACTATGTTATCATAGATAACAAAAAATATCCTCTAATTCAATGTAAAACTCGTAATCCCATAAATTCAAAAATACTTGTTTGATAAGTCGGCCATAATAGATGACAAATCGGCCATGAAGTTGTATAGATGTGTTGGAAACAAAAAAAGATGAAAAAATTAAATATTAAAACGAACGACAAAAAAATTGAGTTTTCAAACGATTTGGAATTAGAATTCAATTTGGGCGTGAATATCGACGAAATTGAAGTTTTCCACGTAGACTTTTTGTAATCTCGAGACACCGCGTGAATTCCTATATTTCTCTCGTAAATCAGCTATAACAGTGTTTGATATGGTTCGTAAATCAGCCATAACGGTATTTGGTATGGTTCGTAAATCAGCCATACCTCAAATCGGTCAGTCGTAAATCAGCCATAACGGTGTTTGGTATGGTTAAGGTTTCGCTTCGGGAATCGCCCATATAGATTTTTTCGTTTCTTTTTTCGCTTCGGGAAATTTATTTCTCTTATTAAGAATCTGAAACGTTACAATTGATAGTAACGAGAAGAAACTGAATCGTTAATTTTTTTAATTAACAATAAATCTCACTTAAAACAGTAACTCCTAAATAGCATTATCGTTTAAAGACATAAAGACATAAATCAGCCATCATATAAACATAAATCAGCCATCAAGTTTACATAAATCAGCTATCATATAAACATAAATCATCCATCAAGTTTACATAAATCATCCATCAAATATAAATAAGTCAAGTATATATAAATCAGCCATCAAGTGTACATAGATCAGCCATCAAGTATTCCTAAATCGGCCATCAAGTTTACATAAATCAGCCATCAAATATACATAAATCAACCATCAATGTAGCGTGGATGATTCTGGCACTGGTTTTCATGGCAGGTTTTGACCAGTTATAGGCGATTGAACCAGAGATACCACAAAGCCATAAACAACCTATGAAGATTCAAATTGAGATAGTAATATCAGACAAACTCAAAAGCGTCAACGAAATTAAGAACACAGATAAAAAAAATCGGATCTGAGGAATAATTCAGATAAATACGACATAACCTAGATCTATAATCGATTTGGTTTCAAATATAAATAAGTCAAGTATGTATAAATCAGCCATCAAGTGTACATAAATCAGCCATCAAGTATCCATAAATCGGCCATCAAGTTTACATAAATCAGCCATCAAATATACATAAATCAGCCATCAATGTAGTGTGGATGATTCTGGCACTGGTTTTCATGGCAGGTTTTGACCAGTTATAGGCGATTGAACCAGAGATACCACAAAACCATAAACAACCTATGAAGAGTCAAATTGAGATAGTAATATCAGAAAAACTCAAAAGCGTCAACAAAATTAAGAACACATATAAAAAAATTCGGATCTGAGGAACAATTCAGATAAATACGACAAAACCTAGATCTATAATAACGATGAACCAACACAAATATTTGACGAAACTAGATTCAGGTATTCTTATTAGATGAGGTTACCAACACAAAAAGATTAGATCTGAAGAATATGAAGATGGAGAATAAGAAGATGAGAAGAAGAGAAAGAAGGAGACAAAGAGGAGAAAAGAAGACTTACCGTGGGTCGACGTGGCGGTAGAGGATGAAGGAGACGAAGAGTAGAAGGAGACGAAGAGAAAGAAGGAGAAAAGAAGACTTACCGGTATCAACGGCGTCGGAATCTGAGACGAGGAGGGAATCCGGGAACAAAACTGCGTCTTCGCCGGAGCCGGAGCCAGAGCGGAGGTGATTCGGCGAGTGAGAGATGCGGCTAGGGTTTTAGTTAGAAGAGAAAAAGACAAGAGAAACAAAAAGAAATGAGAGATTAATGTTGTTTTTCTTCTATATATCTCACTTAATAAAATCTAAATGGCATTATCGTTAATTACAGTTTGCACGCAGTCCTTAATGGATATTTCCTTTAAAAGTTGTATCATTTAAATAATATCAAAAATGTATATATTACTCTAGTCATATCACAACGTTTTTGTGCTATTTGAGTAATTGTCTCTTTTATTTTTGGTATGATATAATTTTGTTTTGCTTTCAATATCTAATACTCCCTCCGTTTTTTAAAATTAATTTTCTGAGTTTTTTCACACAGATTAAGAATAATTTAATACTGATGTTTTCTAATCATTTACTCCACAAACCACACCACATTCCAAAACTGTTATTAATTATATCAGAAGACTGTTATTAAAATCGAGCTTAAAAATTATACTCCATCTACTTGTACTGTAATTAATTATCTCGTAAAAAAGAATATACTTATTAATTAGAGCTTAAAAATCAATCTTTTCAAAACAAAAACAAAAAAACTCAGAAAATCAATCTAAAAAAAGAGAGGGAGTATATAAAAGTTGGTGAGCACTCTCCAGCAATGCGTCACGTAATGGCATGTGTCTAGTTGATTGGGCTTCCCTCTCTCAGTCGTTGACAAAATATATGCGACTCACTTAATTAGGGTTCATCTCCTCATCACCGGCTACTTAAGAGCCATCACCACCAGCCGTTCCAACTTATCTTTTCCTTTTCGGTTCGGGATTGGCCTCCACCTTCCATTCATCTCCGTTAGACTTTCGGAATCCTTAAGAAAATACATCATCGACACCAATGAAGACATCCACTACCACCACACCCCTACGTCTGATGTTTCTTTCTTGAATGTAATAAAATCAAGTAATTTTCAGTCTCTACAGAAATATGACTCACATCGCATATGCGATTAATAGGTGCTTTGTCGAAAACATGCAATTGTTGTTCCAGATTTCGATCTTGCGGCCGCGATTAAGACCACTACATCCGAAAGTCATTTTTTCGTGTGGGTGAGCTATTGCTCTTTGGCATTTGTGTGTTTCTTTCTTCTGGATTTAATGTCTTAAATAGTTAAAGCTTGATTCGCTCAGTGAATTTTGATTGGTAGTTGTCTCGGGGTGTTTTAACGACAGTCTTTCGCTGCAATGACTTTTGCATAACCGGAGTTGGTTAGCTTATCCTCTCTCCATATATTCAGAGCAATTGTTAATTGAGTAACTACCATTAAATTTATGTAGATGAGAATGTAAATTCAGAAGCTCTGCATTCTGATCATAACGTTTGTTATATTCTTTATACTCAAATTTACGTAGATGAGAATGTAAATTCAGATATTATTTTTTTTGTTCTTCTGGGTTTAGGTACGCGTTTCAAATGATCTGGTTATACATTTACATATTATTCCCCTCATGAACCCTCATGAAATGTGGTTTGAAATTTATAATTTTCCTTATATGGGTTTGTCGAATTTGGATTAGAAATGAGAATTTAAAACGATTTCTTGATTGTATTTGTGAGGTTTTAATATCGAATTCAACCTCAACCTTAGCTAATATGAATTAAGCTAAACACAATCAATTCACCTTGACACGTTTTGTTTGTTGTTGATTCAAATAAGACACAAAAAAATTGTTAACCCATTTCCTTTTCAGTACATCTGGGGAGAGACGGCACTCTCAACGATCCTTTTCAATACTTTCTATTGTCAAACTCTTTGAAGTCAAACAATACATCTTTATTTGGTGTAATGTGGAATGTACACCAAGAATCAATCACCCACGGTGTCTTGTATACTTGCTGTTAAGATCATAGGTTCCTCTTTTTCTTGAGCTACATTTGCAGATTCTTGTTTCCAGTTCTTCATCTCAGGACACTCGTTCTTGTAATGTCCATCTTTTCCGCATATCTAACATTCTCTAGGTTTTGGCTGATTCTTTGGTCTAGACTTCGACCTTGTGTCTTTGCTCTTGGATATACCCTTGTACTGACATGTACTCCTCTTTCCAGACCTTTCTCTACTTGCAATCAGAACGTCTGCACGTGACTTTGCCTTTCCTAGGAGCCCTTTTTCTTTTAGCTCAACTTCCTTGGCATATGCTGAAGTCACCACTTCATTCAACGTGAGAGTGTTTTCTGTTGCCGTATTTGAGAGTATGAACAAGTGAGTCAAACTGATTAGGTAAGCTAGATAAAACTCGAACCGCTTGATCCTCATCACTCATAGTTATGTCCAACCTTTCCAAATCATCCTCCAGTATAAGAAACACATCAAGATTCTCCTCTATGTTTTTGTGATCTTCCATCTTGAAACTGGCAAATCTTTGCTTCAAATAGATACGATTTGGTAAGGTCTTTGTCTGGTAATCCCTTTCTAGAGCTTTCCACACACCTAGAGCTGTGGTTTGTTTCATAACTTTTCGCAAGACAAGATTGCTAAGACTAGTTAATATCAAGTTCTTTGCCTTTTTATCCTTCTCCTTTATCATTGGATCTACCGGAGACAGAACAATCAAGTGTTTACAAGGAATTAAGCTTTCTTATATATGTCTCACGTATATCCTCACGTCTATCTTTTTATTTGTTTCAGGTACCACAAAGAGAAATAAACCAGAACTAAAGACCTCAGCTCAAAGACGTAACGTGATGAAGCACTGAAGATGACACCTCTAACTTGAAAAAGACCGATGACCTAGAACCTCTTAACCGTGGCTCTATCTCTCTGTTTTTCCCTTCGCTCAAGTCTTTCTTAATTCCACGACCAGTTTGTAAAACCTTAGGAGAGTATATATATTTCTGATCAGATATGTGGACCTTGTACCCTAGCCCAAATAATTAAATCCAATAACACAAAGCCCATATTTCCACAAATTTCCACCTTGGGCTTTGGTGTGCAAATGACCCATCTCCTCTTTTATCCTCTTCTTCCCGATGTCGTTCCCGATTTCAACCCAACCTAGACCGAACCCATTTGCAAATTCCGGCGATTCTTTGCCGCCATAGTTTCTGTATCTCCACCTGATCGATTTACCTCAACCGCGAGATACCCTAAAGCTTCTCTTGTCTCGCCGTGTTCTAGTGGGATCGCTCCTCCTTCGACTTCACCGCCGGTGGAGACTGCTTCTGCCGCCGTTTAGACCAGCACCGGCCAGGGTCACGAACTTTCACCGTCGGCCTTCCAAATCTTAGATACGTCGACTCATCTTCGATCCTTCCGCCGTTTTGATAGTGAGCCGCCGCGATTCCGACTTCACCACCGGTGGTTGCTGCCGTCTTAAACGACGCCTCTAAGCCTGCAAGCCCAGGTAACTCGAAACCCCAACATCCACCGCTTGTCCGTGATGTTATTTCAGTTTCTTCTTCTGCGATTTGCAATTATCTCTGAAATCATCAGCTTCACCTTTGTTGTTTTACAGATTTTTGAAGACTCCATAGATTTCAAATATACATCGTGAATGTCAGGTAAAATACCTAAACATCTGATGCTTTTATTTCAAATTTGACTATTTGAAATATTTTCCTTTTTCTCCATCGATTCCCTTGATATGACAAATTGTTTTCAAAAAACCCATGTCTTCTCCTTTTCTTTTGAGATGGTGAATCAATAAACCCAGCTCTCTATTTCCAGATTTTACCACCTGAAGCTTTTGTCGATTTCTTCTTTCCCGATACTGATTTCTTTCAATATCTTATGTTTTTGCGAGATGCCCAATCGACAAGAGAATCTCAAGACGTCCTGAAAACAACTTAGGAATAACATTGAGAAGCGCCAGGAACTTCTCAAACGTGTTTCCAGGTAAGCTTTTCATGAGCATGTCTGCTGGATTATTGGTAGTGTGAGCCTTCAAAATCTTGACTGAACCTTCATCGATTATATCTTTGATAAACTGATACTTGGTGTCGACAGGTTTTGTTCTGAACCTTCATCGATTATATCCTTGATAAAATGATACTTGGTGTCGTCATGTTTTGTTCTGTCATGATGCACATTGTTCTTTGCTAAGCATATATCACTTTGTGAATCACAGTCGAGTCTAAAATAGTCTTCTTTAAACCCCAATTCACTGCATAATCCCTTAAGCTAGATTCCTTCATTTGTAGACTCTGGTAGAGACATACTCTGCTTCCGTAGTAGATAATGCAACTACTTGTTGTAGACATGATCTCCAACTTACCGTATTGCCACCAACTTTGAAAACATAGCCAGATATTGACCTTCTTCTGTCCAGGTCTGTAGCGTAATCTGAATCACAAAATCCCTCAATTTCAAATTTTTCTGATTTTGTAAAAGTAAGACACTCCTGTAGCTCCCTTTAAGTACCTCAAAATCCACTTTACCGCAGCCCAATGAGTTCTTCCTGGATTTGCTATGAATCTACTAACCAATCTGATGGCAAATGCTAGATCAGGCCTTGAGCCTATTATAGCGTACATCAGATTCCCTACTGCACTAGCATAGGGAACTGAATCCATCAATCTACTCTCTGTTATTAGCTCTTTCTGTGTCAACATCTTAAGCTTAAACTGTGAATTACTTGGTGTTACAACAGCCTTGCAATCTTCCATGTTAAAAGTTCTTATAACCTGCTTAAGATATCTTTCATGTGATAACTTTGGTGTTACAACAGCCTTGCAAGGATTCTAGTTACTGATCCTAGATCTTTCATCTCAAACTTTGTACTTAAGCTTGCCTTCAAAACTTTAATCTTCTCCATATCCTTTGCTTCCATAAGCATGTCATCAACATGTAGTAAAGATATAACATATCATCAATACAGATCCCTTAGTGTAAACACATGGATCCCTAGTCCTCCTTTGAAACTCCATTGATTTCATGAATTCATCAAACTTCTGATTCCATTGTCTAAGGGATTGTTTCAAACCATATAGAGATTTCTTAAGAAGACACACCTTGACTTCATTTCCCTTCTCTATAAAACCTTTTGGCTGACTCATGTAAATGACTTCATCAAGTGTACCATGTAAGAAAGTAGTCTTCACATCTAGTTGCTCCAATTCCAGATCGAAATTTACCACAACTGACAACATGATTCTAATTGAAACATGCTTAACTACAGGAGCAAATAGTTCGTTGTAATCCACTCCTTCAACCTGTGTAAATCCCTTAGCCTTGTATCTAGGCTCTTCAACACCTCGAATACCCTCCTTTAATTTGAAGTTCCATTTACACCCAACTATCTTATGCTTTCTCGTCTTAGGGACAATCTTAAAAGCTTCGTTATTGTCTAGATATTGTTATTCCTCTACCATAGCCTGTTTCCACTTCTTCCAGTCTTTACTTCTTCTAGTTTCTGCAACTGACTTAGGTTCATCTATCTCTATGCTTTTTCAGCACTAGATAAAGCATAAGCCAAAAAATCAGAATCTTCAAACATGGATGGTGGTTTGATAGTTCTTCTTAGGCATGGGATAAAAATTTCGGTTTGGCTTCGGTTATTAGAGTAGAACCGATCGGCAACCGAACGGTTTACCAAAAAAATCAAAACCCTAAAACTATTACTCTATCCAACGCCTCCGTCTCTATTCCTTCTTCCATTTTTGTTCTTGTTCTTCTTTTTCGATCTGCATCTTCGATCTTCATCTTCTTCGATCTTTATCTTTGTTCTTCTTCTTCGTTATTTCCCTTTAAACTTACTATCTTCGATCCTAAACCCAGAGAAATCTGTTTTCAAAACAACCATTGTCGTGCCGCCGTCGTCGTCTTCACCGTCTCAACCCATCTTCTCTGCCTTGACCGAGCTTCTCCGTTTGAATCTTTGTCACCACGTCGAACCGTTGTCGAGCCGGTGAAGACCATTAAAGAGTCGTCGCCGTTGATAGTCATAGGTTTGATCAAAGTTTTTTTTGTTGTTTCCAAATTTTTAGGTTAGTTTAGATGGGGTTTTTTTTTTTTTTAACATCTGGATCTTTTTAAAATTTTGATTTTAGCCCATCTAATAATGGGCCAATTATTACACAACAAAATAACACAAAATTGGCACATACCGAAATTTTCGGTTTATTTCGGTAAAATTTAAAATATTTGAGATAACCGATAACCGAACCAAAATTCGGTTAATTTCGGCAGGATTTTCAAAATCCGAACTAACTGGAAAACCGAATAACCCGATCGGTTCGGTTAACCCAAATTCCCAGCCCTAGTTCTTCACTCTGTCTATTGGCATCAAATAATCATCAGTAGACTCTTGTTCATTCTGATCTTCATGTTCTTCCTCAGATTCTGAATTTTTTGAAGTATCTCCACCTTGACCAGCATAATTTGTACTTCCTGAAACTTTTCCACCTTGACCAGTGAATTCTTGAACTGAACCATTTGGAGTTGGTCCTTGAATCAACCCAGCTCTGAAAGTAACTTTCTTCTTCTTAGATCTAGTTACTTCCTTCTGATCTTGTTCATTATACATATTTTCCTCATCAGACTACATTCCTGCTGTTAGTACATTTCCCATCTTCTGGTATCCATACCAATGTAACCTTCAATACCATGTGGATATCCCATGAAAATCTCTTTAACAGTTATTGGACTCATCTTATCTTGTATTACATGAACATATGCAACACAACCAAACCGTCTGAGATGGTTGTAATCAACCTTTGATTTTGACAAGACCTCTTCAAGAATCTTGAACTTCAATGATGCATTTGGTGATCTGTTTATGAGATAAACTGCAGTAGGAGCTTCCTCAGCCCATAATTTCTTTTCCATTCATGTTTCTGCTAATGTACACCTGATCTTCTTAGCTATTGTCATATTCATCCTAGATACTCCATTTTGTTGTGGAGTATAAGTGCAAGTTCTATGCCTTTTAATCCCTGAGCTTTGACATAGCTTATCCATCTGATTGTTGCAGAACTCTAACCTATTATCTGTCTTTAGACACTTTATCTTCTTACTTTTCTGATTTTTCATAATTGCTTTCCACTCTGAAAAATTCTCAAACACTTCATCTTTATTCTTTAGGAACCTGATCCAAACTTTCCTTGAGTAATTATTAAAGAATGTAAGAAAGTATCTACACCCAGACATGCTTGGCTTGTTTGACATTGAGCCCCATAGATCACTGTGAATGTATTCTAAAATACTTGTAGTCGTGTGTTTGCCTTCTGGAAAACTCTGCTTGTGAGACTTACCAAACACACTTTTCACAGAAATCTAAGGTGTGGACTTTTTTTGAGTCTAGATAACCTCCTTTGACCAAAAGATTAATGTTTTTAAGACTCATGTGTCCTAACCTTGAATGCCATATGTTTGTCAGATTGACTTCAGTTCTGACCACAAATGTTTCCCCTCTCACAACTGTTCCCCCTCTCACAACTGTTCCTTGCAAATAGTACATCCCGTTCTCATATTTTCCTGAAATCACTTTCTGGCATTTTTTGTAGAAAGTAACTATGAAGTCTTTTCCTTCATATTCACACCCGTTCTTTTCTAACTGGCCATAACAGATGAGATTTTGCCCATTGTTGGCATGTATCTTACATCATTTAATATCACAGTAGCTCCTTCTGAGTTTATGATCTTAAGTTTCCCCACTGTGGGTATTGTTACACATCATCACCTTTCTATTGTCAAACTCTTTGAAGTCAAACTCTTTGAAGTCAAACAAGACATCTTTATTTGGTGTAATGTGGAATGTACACCAAGAATCAATCACCCACGGTGTCTTGTATACTTGCTGTTAAGATCATAGGTTCCTCTTTTTCTTGAGCTACATTTGCAGATTCTTGTTTCCAGTTCTTCATCTCAGGACACTCGTTCTTGTAATGTCCATCTTTTCCGCATATCTAACATTCTCTAGGTTTTGGCTGATTCTTTGGTCTAGACTTCGACCTTGTGTCTTTGCTCTTGGATATACCCTTGTACTGACATGTACTCCTCTTTCCGGACCTTTCTCTACTTGCAATCAGAACGTCTGCACGTGACTTTGCCTTTCCTAGGAGCCCTTTTTCTTTTAGCTCAACTTCCTTGGCATATGCTGAAGTCACCACTATATTCAACGTGAGAGTCTGTTTTCTGTTGCCGTATTTGAGAGTATGAACAAGTGAGTCAAACTGATTAGGTAAGCTAGATAAAACTTGAACCGCTTGATCCTCATCACTCATAGTTATGTCCAACCTTTCCAAAACATCCTCCAGTATAAGAAACACATCAAGATTCTCCTCTATGTTTTTGTGCTCTTCCACCTTGAAACTGGCAAATCTTTGCTTCAAATAGATACGATTTGGTAAGGTCTTTGTCTGGTAATCCCTTTCTAGAGCTTTCCACACACCTAGAGCTGTGGTTTGTTTCATAACTTTTCGCAAGACAAGCTTGCTAAGACTAGTTAATATCAAGTTCTTTGCCTTTTTATCCTTCTCCTTTATCATTGGATCTACCGGAGACAGAACAGTCTTAGAATCTGCTTCAGCTTCTTTTTCTTTATTTTTGTTAGATGTTGCACTAGATTCTTCTTCGTTGATCGCAGAATCTAACCCCAGATTTTCAAGAGCCATAAGCATCTTGAATTTTCACATTCCAAAGTCTCCTTTACCATCAAACTTCTCCACCTCAATTTTACCATGAGTTGGTTCCATGATTCATACTTTCTTGATGTGACACACTTGATTGAATAACCTGGAACTTCCCTGAAACAACACCAATCACATATCAGAAATTGAAATTGTATCCTCTGCTTAAACCCGGTGGTCTGATACCACTTGTGAGGTTTTAATATCGAATTCAACCTCAACCTTAGCTAATATGAAATAAGTTAAACACGATCAATTCACCTTGACACATTTTGTTTGTTGTTGATTCAAATAAGATACAAGAAAGTTGTTAATCCAGTTTTCTTTCGATATATTTAGGGAGAGACGGTACTGTTAATGATCCTCTAGAACAATCAAGTTTTTACAAGGAATTAAGCTTTCTTCTGTCTCACGTCTATCTTTCTATTTGTTTCAGGTACCACAAAGAGAAAGAAACCAGAACTACAGACCTCAGCTCAAAGACGTAATGTGATGAAGCACAGAAGATGACACCTCTAGCTTGAAGAAGACCGATGACCTAGAACCTCTTAATCGTGGCTCTATCTCTCTGTTTTTTCCTTCTCTCAAGTCTTTCTTAATTCCACGACCAGTTTGTAAAACCTTAGGAGAGTATATATATTTCTGATCAGATATGTGGGCCTTGTACCCTAGCCCAAATAATTAAATCCAATAACACAAAGCCCATATTTCCACAGTAATCAAGTTTATGAAGATGCAAGAGATAGATTGTAGACAAAACTTTGGAAATGTAAGAGCATCACCAAAGAACCTCATGCTAAGAACTTCTAAAAAGGTTCTTAAATAAGAATCTTAAGAACTTTTTTTTTCAAAGTTAAAAACCTCTCTTATATTTATTATTATTTGTCATTATAAAATTTTAAGAACCCTTCCTCTAAGAACCCTGGATGGAGATGGTCTAAAAGAGGAAGAAACATAGTTGTTATCGGATGAAGGTTTTGTGAGTCCTCACACTAACTCTTTTTCTCATACGTTTGGGTAATTCCTCTTAATACTTTTCTAAATTGTTAGAGAATTTAATTCTAGCTTCATAGATTCATGGACTTTCCTTGATTGCAAGATCAAAACTTTTCGGTATTTGCTTGCTCTTGCTGAGATAAGCATATGGAAATGCTGTTAGCTTTTAAATGAGTTTATCAATGGGAAATTTCTAGCGTTGTAGCTCTTAACGTTAACGAGGATGATGGAGGAGGGCGTTTTTTTTTACGTCGTTGTACCTCTTAACAAGGACTTGTTAATACTATTACGGGGAGTTTTTGAGACGACATAGGAGAAAATCGAAGAAAAATGTATCCGTCTATATACTCAGGATTTTTATCCTTATGCAAATGTTTCTTTTGGTTGGTAGTGCCCGGAGTACTGGTTTGCTATAGTCTGCTACCAGCTTTTTTATTTTGTATGAGCATTTGGACTGAATTAGTTGGAGTTCGTCCTGATGATTTTGTGGAATATGATGATTTTTTATTCATTTTCCTTTTAACTTGGCAGAACTAATATGATGAAAGAGAAGCAATTTTTGTGTGTGTGTGTAGAAGAGATTTGTAGAAGCTAAATATCAAAAGTTATGTCAGCCTTTACTTATCAAGGTTTGAAAATAGTCTCCCATTCTGATTACTAATACTGTTTTTTAGCTTCGATTGTGTCAAAAATAATCCTATGGTTGAGAACTTGAGATTCAATAATATAATTATGTTTTTTCGTTTTGGACAAAAATCAAAATAATTATGTTTAATGCTTGATTTATTGCAAGATGTTTGAATGGCTTGACAAAAAAAAAATAATTTGGAATATACCACTACCAAAAACACTGCTATTTCCGACGACATTTTCGACGGCCATGAATCCGTCGGAATTTTTTGACGGATTCCTGAAGGAATACCGGCAATTATAAATTCCTCAGAAATCGATCAAAAAATTATGACGGATTCATGGCCGTCGGAAATCGGTCGGAATTTTCCGACGAAATTCTGACAAATTTATATTTACCGGTATTCCCTCGGAAATTGGTCGGAAAATTTCGAATGATCCAAGGTCGTCAAAAATTGGTGAAACATTTCCGAGGGATATCCGAAGGATTTCCGACGGATTCAGTTTTAGCAAATCTTGATCGGTTTGAAACCGATCCCACTTGTTTCCGACCGATTTCTGACGGATATATATATATATGTTAATGTATATGTTGTAGTAGCCGTTAAATCCGTCGGAAATCCTTCGGAAAGTCGCTGAATATTTCTCTATAAATATTTCTCCCCCTCATTCACAACATACACACAGCAAAAAAAAAGTACACAATGACTTATTTTCGATCGTGGATGGACAAACCTCCGCGTGATCCCACGACGGGGGAATTGATGGATGAGTTCGTACAAGGTGTGGAGGAGTTCATGAACTTTGCATCAAACAATAGCATGACATCGGAATACGGTAAAATGTATCGTCCTTGTACTAAATGTCGGAATCATAGATTAGTCTCTGTTAGAGAAGTGTGGAAACACTTATATAAGACTGGATTTATGCATGGTTACAAGATTTGGTATACCCACGGAGAAACTGATTAAATGGTGCAATATTATGGTAGCACATCGGATAGGTTTGGTAGTATTTCGGATAGGTTAGAGGAACCTACACCATAAGTATATGTAAACGCGGGTACTGTTCAGATGGTGAATTATGTGTTTCGTGAAAACATAGCATCGTATCATGTTGAGGATGGTAACAGGATAAAGGAACCAAATTTAGAATCGCAGAAGTTTATTGATGTGTTAGATGCTTAGACATTATACAAAGGATGTAGAGATAGAATATCGCCTCTATCAACTGCAAGCTGATTTTGATGCGATAGCTGATTTTGTGAGAGATATCTTACCGGAAGATGATATTTCACCGGCTTCATACTACAAGATTCAAAAGATTGTAGCTGGTCTTGAATTACCATATCAGATGATAGATGTATGCATCAGTAATTGTATGATCTACTGGAAAAAGGATGAAAACCAGTTGAAGTGTCGCTTTTGTCACAAACCTCGGTATCATGATACAGGTGACAGAGTGCCTCTTCCAGTTAAACGGATGTGGTATTTTCCCATAGCTGATAGGTTGAAGAGGTTATATCAACCTGAGCGCACGACATGGCCTCTGAGATGGCATGCAGAACATAACTCAGATGGAGAGATTGCGCATCCCTCAGATGCAGAAGCATGGAAACATTTTAGCCGGAAATCCGTCGGATTCGCAAAGAGATTTAGAATTCAGTTTTAGCCGGAACATTTCCGACGGATTTCCGAGGGAATTTATAATCTCTGGCTAAAACTTAATCCCCCGGCGAAAACTGAAACTAACAAGTGGGATCGGTTTGAAACCGATCCCCAAACCGATCAAGATGTGATTAAACTATATCCGTCGGAAATCCCTCAAAAATTTCCTAGGGATTTCCGACGGATTGGGGGTAATAATCCTCAAATTTGACAGATTTTGAACATGTTTGTTCTTGATAAATAAGTAACAAATTAAAACTACTTTCTCTGAAATGTTTTTAAGAATCAAACATTTTTTAGTTTTTAATTAAAATTTTACACAAACACGTAAGTGGTTTTAAACATGTTTGTTCTATGTGGTTTTATGAAAGCTTGAACTCGTTCGTCGATCGATTGTTACGAAATCCGGAATTACTTATTTTCTTTGGTTTTGAATTTTGTTTCTTATTAGTTATTAAACCCTAAATTGTTTGAAATCTTCAAAATCTAAACTCTATACCCTAAACACATCAGAAATTTACCCTAGAAATAAAACCGCCAAACGAAAAAATAAAACCGTAGGGTTTATAAGGGAACTTACCTGCGTTTGGGGTATCGATCGATACCAGTGGGTGTCGATCGATGTTGAGGGAATGGAATGATTTGCTCGCCACACGGAGGTCGGTCCAGAATGTGTACGTTTAACGACGGGTATCGACCGATATCAAGTAGTATCAGTCGATACGGGACCTCCGAATCTGATTCACGTGACACAACGAAACACAAAACAAAAACTAGAAAAATAGAAGACTCATATGTACAGACTTACCAGTGGGTTGCCTCCCACTCAGCGCTTGTTTTACGTCACGAGCTTGACTTTACGGACGATCAGTCAAGATAAGACTGAGAGCTGTAGCAAAACAGGCTCCACAACTTGATAGTCCCCTTCCTGAGTTAGATGGAAATTATATTATGACTCAGTTGAGAGATTTTGGTGCTGAGAGGACAGTTTCATGCGGGGGTAATGGGCATTATCCCGTTGACGGTTGTGGCGAGTACCACAATTGGCAAAAGAATAGTATTTTCTGGGATTTGCCATATTGGAAGGACCATTTGATGCGCCATAATCTAGATGTGATGCACATTGAAAAGAACTTTTTCGACAACATCATGAACACTGTTCTAAAGGTGCAAGGAAAGACGAAAGATCATTTGAAGGCCAGATTAGACGTGCCAGATATTTGTTCCTGCAAGGAGTTACATGTAATGGCGAACGGGAAATCACTGCCCCCTGCTTTCCGGATGGATGCGACTTCAAAGGAGGGGTTCTTCGATTGGATTAAGCACAATTTCAAATTCCTAGACGGATACGCATCTAACATTCGTAATTGCGTTGATAGTTCAGAAGGAAAGTTTTCTGGGATGAACAGTCATGATTGTCATCATGCAACGCCTCCTTCCATTTGCATTTGAAGGTTTTTTTTCCTATAAACGTTCATGGAGCTATTGCAGGTACATACATTTACACTATTACGTATGTTACCATATTTTTATTTGTGATCATTATATGTTATTTAATTGTGTATGTCTACTATATATGCAGGGATCGATGCTTTCTTCCGGGATCTATGCACGAGATCACTTACATCAGCCAAAATCTGAAATCTGGGGGGAAAACATACCGAATCTCCTTTGCAACATCGAGAAAATATTTCCTCATACCTTTTTTGATGTTATGGAACATCTTCCTATTCATCTCCCTCGAGAAGCAGCACTTGGTGGGCCGGTTCAATACCGATGGATGTACCTTTTTGAGCGGTATATGTTACACCTAAAGAAGAAGGTGAAAAATCTTGCTAGATGATATATCATGGTTTTTACCCTATTTAAGCCATGATATAAGTCCTTTTTATAGAGTCTTTATAGTATTTTGGAGTCTTTTATAGTCTTTTACAGGTTATAGCACGTTGGGAGCATTATTGGAGATATTGGAGCTTTTTGGAGCAGTTTGAAGCAAAGCTAAAGATCGTGTTGCTGAGTACCTGAATTCACGTCGAGTATCGATCGATACCCCCTGGTATCGATCGACACTCATCGCAGCAAACACAACCCGCGAGTTTTTCCAAGACTTGAAGAATTGCAAAAGTGCCCAGAAGACTTTAATATTTACAAGAAGGCCCAGAACGTGTGTTAGCTATATAATTAGGTTTTCAGCCATCTGTTTAGGCTATGCTTTATTTTTGTTTTGGTTTAAGAGAGAACTTGGTGAGAGAGACAAAGTCTGAATTTCCCTTCGTCCGAGATTCAGATCTCAAAACATCTTGTTACTCTTTCTTATTTTATTGAGTATTTATTTAAACATGTCTATTGATTCAATTTCCATGTCTGAGTAGATCACCTTTTAGGTTTGGGGTTTTCTCATAGGAATTTCTTTGAATGCTAGGTTGATTATCTGTTTAGGATTCATTATCTGAATTAGTTCTTCACCTTAGGTTTTTCTCAAAGCTAATTCTAGATTGATCACCTAGAACTTAGATCTTAGGATAATTGATTAGGCACGAGAGTGCGATTAATTACCTGATAGAACCTAGGTGAGCAAATTGATTATTCGCAAAGAGATTTGGTCTAATTGATTTGTGAACATATCAAACCTGAACTTTAAAACTGATTTAGACTTTAGGATTCGCAAAGAGATTTGGAATTCCTAGGATTTAGATTTAGATAGTTTTCGCAACGAGAGTTGGTTAATTGTACTTTAGTGATTTGAGTTCTAGAACCGTGCTTAATCTGAATCATGTTAATTAATTTAGATGCATTCATTGATTTCCTGAGAAATACCCTGAACCTATCTGCCTCCAACTGAATTTACAACACTTTTACTTGCAATCTTGCTTTCAATTACATCTTTTGATTTAGCTTATTTTGGATCTATATAATCTATTGTGTGATAACTGAGTTCTTGTGTTCGACCCATGATTTACTGCAGCAACTGCTTTAGTACTATTTAGGGTATTAATTTGAGCATATCAAATTTGGCGCCGTTGCCGGGGACTCAATTCGCCATTAGATTTTAGCTAAGAAATTCGTCTAAATCGCCTGAGTATCGATCGATACCCTTGAGTATCGGTCGATACCCGTCGTCAATTTCAGTAACTTACGCTCTTTACTTTTGATTTCAGGTGCATGCATAATCTTGAAACCAGAAGCAAAAAGAGCACTCCGCTAGTTGATCTATCACTGGAACGGCTAGCACTCGTGGAACGCACGAATATGAAAGCAAAGAAATCAGCTAAGATGAACAACAATCAATTGGGGTTGGTTCGTGATGCAGCTGGTGCTTACAGAGACCAAGAGGGTCGGTTGTGCAATGAGCAAGGACAACGTCTAGAAGGAGTAGGGATAGTCATTCCACCTGCTCCTGTTGTCGCTGAGAATGTCGCTGGGAACGTGAGTAATCCTGTGGTTAATCGTGGAAGAACGATTGGTGAGTACAAAGCGATTCGTCCTCCTGCGTTTGAGAGGAATGACTTTGAGCTGAAACCTGAGAAACTGCCGATAGTGTGTCTTACGTGACGCCATATCTAAAAAATATTTAAAAAATAGCTCAATTCTAATATAATATAATTACATTCCTAACTAATAAGTCCAATCCTAACTAATAAAAATTACAATCCTAACTAACAATTCAAAATCCTCACAAACAATAATATAATTTAAAAAACCAAAAAATAAATTTGTTACCTTTTTGTAGGTAGAAAGACATGAGAGCGTTTTAGAGAGAGAGTGAGTTTGTGTGAGATTGTGAGGGAGGAAAAATCTGGTCACGTATATATAGATTTTGTGGTCGTCGTAAAATCATTGGTAATTTACGACGATTTTACGATGATTCCGTCATAAAATCGTCGTAATATTAAAACCAAAAATTCAACCTATCGAAATTTTTCCCCCACGCGGTAAATTAAATATTTCGATTTCCAACGAAATTACGACGGATTCGTCGTAAATTCGTTGTAAAAGATTAAATCTATACCATAAACCCTAAATCGCAATACACATATCCTGGAAGTAAGAACGAAGTATATTTGTGCATCTAATAGTTCTAATATTTAACAACAGATTCAATAACGACGATTGAATCTATATCGTCACCGATTTCCTTATCTTACATAATAATGTATAGCATTCGTTCTTATAAGTATATATTCGTAACATGCATGACTTAAATAATGTAAATAATTTTTTTAAAACTTAAACTTGTTTATACTATGATTAGAACTTACGTAAAACAAGATATAAGATAAAAAAACTAAACATGTAAATCAAACCCTATACCCTAAATTTTAAGTATTACAACAAATTATGACGGATTCGTCAAAAATCGTTGTAATTTTTACAACGAATTTACGACGAATCCGTCGTAAATTCGTTGTAAAAGATTAAATCTATACCCTAAACCCTAAATCACAATACACATATCCTGGAAGTAAGAACGAAGTATATTTGTGCATCTAATACTTCTAATATTTAACAACAGATTCAATAACGACGATTGAATCTATATCGTCACCGATTTCCTTATCTTACATAATAATGTATAGCATTCGTTCTTATAAGTGTATATTCGTAACATGCATGACTTAAATAATGTAAATAATTTTGTAAAAACTTAAACTTGTTTATACTATGATTAGAACTTACGTAAAACAAGATATAAGATAAAAAAACTAAACATGTAAATCAAACCCTAAACCTAAATTTTAAGTATTACAACGAAATTACGACGGATTCGTCGTAAAATCGTTGTAATTTTTACAACGAATTTATGACAAATCCGTCGTAATTTCGTTGTAATAGATTAAATCTATACCCTAAATCACAATACACATATCCTGGAAGTAAGAACGAAGTATATTTGTGCATCTAATACTTCTAATATTTAACAACATATTCAATAACGACGATTGAATCTATATCGTCGTCGATTTCCTTATCTTACATAATAATATATAGCGTTCGTTCTTATAAGTATATATTCGTAACATGGATGACTTAAATCATGTAAATGATTTTGTAAAAACTTAAACTTGTTTATACTATGATTAGAACTTACGTAAAACAAGATATAATATAAAAAAAATCAGACATGTAAATCAAACCCTATACCCTAAATTTTAAGTATTACAACGAAATTACGACGGATTCGTCGTAAAATCGTTGTAATTTTTACAACGAATTTACGACGAATCCATCGTAATTTCGTTGTAATAGATTAAATCTATATCCTAAACCCTAAATCACAATACACATATCCTGGAAGTAAGAACGAAGTATATTTGTGCATCTAATACTTTTAATATTTAACAACAGATTCAACAACGACGATTATACGATGGATTATCATGTTTATACTATGATTAGAAGTTATGTAAAACATGATATACGTTGATAAACCAAACATGTAAATTAAAACTAAATCGTCGTAAATTCGTCGTAGTTTTACGACGATGTTACGACGTAAATAGTGACATCGGTATCACGACGATTTCACGTCGACTCTGAGAATTTGCTAAAACACGGTTTCTTATAGGTCACCTAATTATTTACATCAAATATTTTTGACGTAATTTCGTCGTATATTCGATGTAAAATCGTTGTAATGCTATTCGATGTAAAATCGTTGTAAATTTTCGTTGCAAATCCGTTGGTAATTTCTAGAAAATTTCTATAAATACCTTCCACACCTTCAATGGTAACTCAAAAAAAAAATACATACTAAATATATACATATCCACGTTTCTTTGTGTTCTTATGCTGATCATTGTGTTCCCACTTCTTGATGATCTTGCCAACAAAGAATCATTTGGGATCTTGTTTTCATGTAGAGACAGTCTTCATTACTACCATATGTGAATGATTCATAGAATTGGACATCTATGTAAATCGTAATATAAGGATGTCCAATTCTATGTATCTTTCACTTATGGTGGTTGGTCTTTATGAATGTAGAAAACTAGACCCCCAGAGTTCTTTGTTGGCCAGATCATCAGAAGTGGGAATACAACGGTCTGCTCCTTAACCCAAGACGACATTACGACGATATTACGTCGTAATATCAACGTAATATGCAGAAGCCATATTCGTCGTAATATCGATGTAAAGTTACATCGATATTACGACGATTTATATTGTCGTCGTAATGTCGTCGTAAAATAGTCGTAATTTTACATCGAAATTACGACGACATATATTTACGACGATTTTACTTCGAACACATATTTCGTCGTAATGTCGTTGTAATGTCGATGTAAAGTTACATTGATTTAAAACGGTCGTAAATTTTCGTTGGAAATTGACAGTTTTCTTGTAGTGAATACTACATATAAACCCATGGAAAAAAATAATATTTCAACATAAGTTAACAACATAATTTAAAGAAAACCGTTGTTATATACAAACACTAATAAGGAAAAATAACAAAACACACGCAGATACACACAATGCAACTATAAACATAAACCGACTATTAAACTAAAATTCGAAATTAAAAAAAAATTATTTCCTAAAAAATAACATATAAACAAATTTATAAGACATCAATGTAAAATATACACGCGCGAAGCGCAGTGATGAATCCGTGGTTTGAACAATAGAAAAGTTGGAGATGGGAAATCAAACATTCATACTATGGCATTTCCTAAATAACAACATCTAAAAGTTGTGCACATGTGCTCCAACTGCCTCCAAGCTATTTGGCCAAGGATTTATGGTGGTGGAGCCAACACATTTGCTCCGAGTTAATTTGAATAATGCAAGTCTAGGAGCTAAAATCCTGAAAAATATAACCCACTTTTGAAAAATCTAGAAAAGAAAAAAAAATCAAGAAACCAGTTACAAACTAGGATTTGGGGGGTAAGCAAATCAGCATGGAAAAAGTAGAGGTACCACTTCACGAACATCCCTTGAAGGGAGATCTAAATTATGAATTTAAAGAGAGAGATAGTTAAAGCCGAGAGAGACATGTAATTCATCGATATTATATCACTGTTAGTTCGTCTCTTTAGTGTTTCTGATTTCTGTTTAATATGGTTGTTAATAAAGTTAAAGTCTTCATGTACATGTAAGTGTAGTTTTTTTTTTTTTGTAATGGTATTCTTTTAAAAAAATATATAATGTAGGCTTTTTAATCAGTTATAATTGATATACTCACAATTATGCGTTTTGGCATATCTTTAATCACGAGTTTGGAACATATCTATTTTACTTGTTTAGGTTTGTTATATTAATCTTTAAATCTTGTGTTTTTCTATTATAGGTAGGTTTGGATGGTTAAATATTTTGTTTGTTTGATTAATATTTTGTTATAAAATTTCGTGTTGATTTTTTTTTTTGTACTTCAATTTTTTTTTTAATATCAATTTTTAATTTGGTTAGGTTGATGTTCATCTTATCTTTCGGGTTTTAATTTAGTACTTCATGAACGGTTAGTATTTGTGTTTTTATATATGTGGATACGATTTTTTGCTAATAAGATGATATTCATATTGTTTATGTGATCTAATTTTGATGTGATCTAAGCATAACAAGTGCAGTTTAAGAAGTAGTAAATATATAATTTTAATCACATCGCTATAATATTATTTAAGAAGACATTTTTAAAAATGAACTTTGTTTTGTAAGTTATTACATGAAATGCCATTATAAATAACAAAGAATACTTAAAATAGGAAATGATATAATAGTCTTTTAAAATTATTGATTAGAATATGGAAAAAATATATTTTGCATTAAATAAGTTATTTATTATTTCATTTCTTAATGATTTTTAATACTATATATTTTAAAATAATAATTAATTCATATATATTAAAAACAAAATCTATTCAAAATCTTGCAATATTTTTCACTATAATTTATTATATTTTATTTGAATATATATCAAAACACAAGTTGAAAAATATTTTACTAATTTTATAAAAAGTTAGACACAAAAAAACTATTTTTTTAAGAGTTCGTAGACTCTCCACAAAAACTAGAGTCATTTAACGATGCATATTAGAGTTATGTTTTTAAGATTATTAGTTTTTGCAGGTTAGCCCGAATAATATTTCAGTTCAATGCAAAACAGATTAAATAGACAAATTATTACAAATTAACAGCTTTATATATAATCAGTAGTTAGCTATATTATAAAATTCAGATAAAAACAATTTTCTTAAATTTCAAAACAATTTCTTTTTTAAAATTTTATCTATTCTATAATTAGCGCGGGTTAAATCCTAGTGTCTTACATTGTTGTTAATATGTGTCCGGTTTATTATTGGTAACAAATTTAGGGTATATGAACCCGATCTAAGGAAAAGAGACTTTGGGCCAATCGATTATTAAAAAAGGCCCATATGATTTATTCATTTTGTCCAATAATTTTCATATATTTAGATTTGGTCATTTGCTGGTGTCTTAACTTTTCTAGTTTTCTTAAAAAGAACACTATTGAGCTTTTATAATTTCGATAAAACATGAGAATTCAAAACTTCTTTCTACAATAACGTTTTCAAACAACTTCAAAGGCAAAACCAGACTTCACCAAGCTCCACACCACTACCAGCAAACTCAACAAGCAGAAACAAGGATATATCTACTCCTTGTTGATCCAAGAAGCACCTCCAATGGTGGCTCAAATCCAAAAATCAAGCCAACTCCGAGGTAAGCTCCTAAACCACCTTTCGGGATACAAGTCTAATGCGCTATGTTTGGATGTAGGTTTGAAGATTTCGAGGACGAAATCACTTGAAGAGGGAGGGTATGATGAGGGCATCAAGTCAGAAAGCTCACAAGGACCCAAGATCAAAGCCATGAAAGCTCATGGGATTGCTACTACCTTTGAAATGGGCTGTACTGAGTGTACGGCAGGCTTAGACCCTCGTCCTATAGGCAACAGCGGTCCCATTCCTAAGGTCGGGACAGTAGTTCCTAAGCTCCTAGCCCAAATAGAGCCGACCGTCCCACCACCCAAAAGAGATGGGATTCATCGACCAACCCACCATGAGGAAGAGAACAGTCGAGCCAGAATTCCCTTAGCTCGACCTTGGTATCACGGTGACCCGATCGTTTACGAATCGAGCAAGATTGGTGAGCTCGACGCCCAGGAGGATCCAAACGTCCCACCACCCAAAAGATATGGGTTTCATCGACCAACCCACCATGGAGAAGAGAACAGTCGAGCCAGAATCCCCGTAGCTCGACCAAAACCGGCATTCACCTTAGCCATGCACCACAGTGCACCCGAGAGAGCGTATGAGCTAGGAAACATGTGTTTTGGCCCAAGATCTTCAACCACTGATTCAGCCAAGGCCCAACACGCCTACTGGAGCCTCTTATGGTCCAAACCAGATGGAGATTTGACTTGGCACAATCAGAATCCAAACCGGGAAGACCAATCTCCTACACGGACCCGTTTTGAGCCAAGTAAGGAAAGTCCGACTTCAGGTCCTTTGCACGACTTCTCCTCGTGTGTCATGCTATCTACTGAGTATACAATGGGGCCTAGACCACCAGAGCACAAGAAGACACGCTCAAATACTCTACACGGTCGTTTTGACTCCAAGATTAATGAACTTACCATATCTGGCTATACACGCGATTTGCTAGATCAAGGCGAATCCTTCTCTTCTAATCTGGGCCATCCAATCTCACCATCACATCCTAGACGTCCAGCAACCCAAGTTAACCTAGGAAGCTTCGTATCTCCATAAGCCGCAACGAGAATCACGCCCAAAGATTCACAATCTCATCAATGGCGACAATCGAAGATTTTATTTTAATTGCTTTCCTTATTTTTGAATTCTTATGACCGTTAGGTCTCTTTGTCGAGCTCCTATAAAGCTCTCTTGCTTCTGTACTTTCAATACACAATTCATCTATTAATCAACTTTCAAGTTTAAGTCTCAGAGCTTCGTTGTCTTTGAATCGGTTTTCTTTTGTTCGTTCTTAAGTATTGTGCGAGGTGTCCCCCTTGCTTAAGAGCTGATTGAGTCTTCTATCTCTAGAGCGTGGTTTCCCCCAGGAGAGTTAAGCTTCACCTTGTTTGTTCGGACCCATCACGACCGAGCCAAGCTTCCGCAACCATCACCTTCGACCCATCCTTTCGCATTCCAAGCCTCTTTGAATCACTTTGAGGCCTTGTTTGTAAACCCGACCTTGAGTCTTACATCAGAAACCCAGTAAAGAGACAAAGAAACAGAGGATACCCAGTTGGAAAATAAACAGAGAATACCCAGATAAATCTTAGATCTCTTTTTCTCCTTCCATTTTTGTTTCCGGATGGGCATTCTGATTGGTTTAAAGAAATGGTTTGTGGGAAATAGAATTAGGGTTTGTGTAATTAAAGCTGATTTTTGGTCTAATTGATTGCAATGTGTTAATCGATTTCTGGAAAAGCAGCGAGGGACAACATGAAGAAGCCACTGGTAAAGATTTGTTGGATTAAGGATAAATTTTACAGAGATAATAATATATAAATGTGTTTGTAATATTAATCAAAAAAGGCTTACAGCTTAGGTTGTTTCAACGTTTGCTTACCATTGATAATGTTGTGGGTTCAAACCATGATAGTGGATTTTTTTTCAAAATTTAGTAACATTAAAAACGACGTCGTATTAATTTCGTGACACCGTGTCACTCCTAGTCAGCATTCCGTCTAAGTTGACTAACAGATTACTAGTCAAGGTAGGTTTTAGGTCATATTCGATAGTTGGGGTAGAGAATTTAAATTTTGTTGTCGTTTAGGTAGAAAATAACACCGTATTTTAGTTCGGTTTTTTTTTTCACACTAAATTTAGTTCAGATTGGTTTTGACCCTTTTCCCGGGTATAATCACCCGATTCAGATTCTTAGTTTGTTTCTGAATCTAGTATGCATAACTTTGTTTTGACTGATCATTAATGGAGAATGTAGTTCATAGCCTCTCAATTTCAAAGCTTTTTTGGTTCATATGTTGTTTGAATTTGGACTGCTGCGTAAGACTGTTCGTTCTTTGGTTTCCACAAATGATCAAAAGGAATTTTAAAAGAGCAATTAAACCAAAAAAAAAATTGATTCTGGTGATATATCATCTTTTCTTTTTCTTCTTTTCTCTTTTTTCCCATTTCCCATTTTCTTTTTCTTCTCATTCTTAATTTTCATCACCCCAATAAACTAAAAAACTTTAAAATTACAAAAACTTCTTTCAAGAGGAAAACTTCTGTTAAGTGTAGTTTTTTTTTTGTATATTAAATAGGAGTATATTAAAAGATAATTTTGAGGATTAATTTCAAAAATTGAATTGAAAATATAACATGACAGTTTTTTTGAAACAAAATATTAACTATAAAACGCTATTTTTGTGTGAAACCGACGGAGTAGTAAATTGATGTCAAAAGCTAATTTTTTTTTTTGTGCTAAAGAAAAGGGAAAAAAGAAGAAGCTAAAATCAATAATTTAATAAAATTATAACTAAAAGATGAAAAAACAAATAAAAAAATTAGAACTAAACTTGTGTATTAGGGTTTTGAGTTATGCCGCCTCGTACCCCTCTCTATATATAAATCGAGCTTCTCTTTATATTCTCCAATATCTTCTTCTTCATACACGTCTCTACCTTCTTTCGTTACAAGATGTTTTTCAGTGTTTCGATTCTCTATTTCCATCAAAAAATTTCTCATAATCGATTGTTTTTGTTTCGAAATTTGATTTCCCGATGAAGAAGAATTCCCAAAAGATAGGAAGTGCCGTATGACACTTTTCCACAGCGGCGGACTTAACGAGGATGCATCCGGGTTTTTTTTTCCATCCACCGGATCAGTCGTCTCCGCCGTATTCGGATCCGTAACCCGGGTCCGAATACATTCGGATTCGGGTTGCCCGGTCGGGTTATCTAAACCGTACTTCCCACCGTTTCTGTGTCCGCTTCTGTGTGGTTGATTTTAAACGGGTTTCTGAAGGGTTTTCAATTTTTTGTTTTTGATTGTCCGATGAAAATTTGTCCGATGCCACGTCGACGATAGCCTTTCAGGCGATGATTTTTCGATGCTACATTGGACATAAACAAATGTTCGTGTTTCGCTTTTCTGATAGGAACCTGTGGATCTTTGATTCTCTTTTGATCTACGGAGCCATATCGGCGATTACATTTTAAATTTTAACCTAATTAGTGTGATTAATGGGATGAATCGATGATGATTAATTGCTAAAAATATGGAATTACCGTCTGAGTTTTTATACTTTGACGAGAAAAACGCTGTCTTTATCTGAGATTTTCTCCCAAAAACATAAAGTTTATGGTAGTTTTGAGTTTTGTTGGACAGTGACGATTGATATTGAAAGGTCTCGTTCGTCGTAATATCGGCCGTAAAGGCTTATTTGCCGACCATTCTGTTATATCACCACCCATATTCTGAGTCCATTATTGAATTTTCTTTTTTTTTGTTCTTAGAATCGGCCGATGATTAAATCGATTAAGACAAGCATATGTCTGAATTAATCTGTGTTGATAAGCCTAATCTACTCAATGAGGCCGATCTATACCTTCTTGATTGTTGTTATTTTCTTGGTGATTGAGATTCTTAGAAAGGGTTTCAATTGATTAGTACTGGTATTGGTTGATTATTCAAATTATATAATCTAGAGGTTTGTCCATATTAGTCAAACACAGCCTGTAAAAAGTGATGCATTATTATGAATGTTATCATTTGCTTACTTCACATACATATAGATGTATACTCATATGGCTTCGTTATTGTTGTTGGAGCTGAAGTTTCCTAACGAATTTGCGGTGAGCCGGTGATGATCTCAGGTTGATTTATGCGTGTTTATCTGCGATTTCCAAGAGATGGGCACAGAGTTCTTGAGGCTTGGAGAACATTGGCTTACCCTGGAGATGCACAATGAATCCCCCACCTCTCACTATTGAAAACCTAAAAACCCATGACCACACGCTTACCCTCTTTCCTAGACAAGCCAATTTTCCCTGTGATGCTTGTGGCTTCTCTCTTGATGCTGCCTTCGATCAAGTTTACTCTTGTCTCCTTTGTAACTACATGGTTCATAGAAGATGTATCTACCTACCTCGTGTCATTAAGATCACCCGTCACCCACATCGTCTCTCTCACACTTCCTCCCTTGCT
The DNA here is from genome assembly GCA_030161315.1 of Eutrema japonicum. Classification (NCBI taxonomy): domain Eukaryota; kingdom Viridiplantae; phylum Streptophyta; class Magnoliopsida; order Brassicales; family Brassicaceae; genus Eutrema; species Eutrema japonicum. Next base: position 39,115,078 of record BSQW01000001.1, read on the forward strand.
CCTTCTATTGGTGAGTTATTCTCTTGTGGAGTTTGTCGCAAATCCGTTGACGTCAATTACGGGCAATACTCTTGCAATAAAGGATGCCACTATACTGTCCATTCGAAATGTGCAACAAATGATAAAGTGTGGGATGGGAAAGATCTTGATGGAGTGCCCGAAGTAGAGGAAGAAGTCATTGAGCCATTCGTGAGGATCGATGATGAGACAATACAACATTTCTCTCATGACCATCACCATCTAAAGATTCATGGTAATGACAACCGCGGCGACCATGAACACAAGTTTTGCCAAGCCTGCATCCTTCCGATAACAGTTTTGGATCGCTTCTATAGTTGTATCCTTTGCGATTTTGTTCTCCACGAAACATGTGCATCCCTTCCTCGCATAAAACACCATCCCATACACAAACACCCGCTCACCCTCTTCCATCCATTCTCTCCTAATCCTCTCGAGCTCGTGCTTGATTATTATACCAGAGGTCGGTTCACTTGCGATGGATGTAATCGAGATGGTTGTGGTTTCATGTACAAGTGCACCGAAGAAGACTGTTTCTTTGAAGTGGATGTAAGGTGTGCTTCGCTTCCTGATCCTTTAAACCATGATTGCCATCCACATGATCTCTTCTTCAATTTGACCAAAGGTGAATGCATGGGCTTCAAGTCTAGATACTCTGGTATGCCTTACTTGGAATGTATAAAATGCAATTCTTTTTTGTGTGTTGAATGTTCTACGTTGCCTTCCCCGGCTCACTACAAGCATGATAAACATCCAATCACTCTTTGCTACGGAGAAGAAGACACAACAGATCTCCAATACTGGTGCGAGATCTGTGAAGGGAAATTAGATGCAACAGAGTGGTTCTACACGTGTAACTCTTGCACAGTCACTCTTCACGTCACATGTTTATTGGGAAAACAGGTCTACATGATGAAGCCAAACCATATCATCCAATATTATGGTGATAAGGTTGAAATTGCATGCAACAGTGCTCATACTAGACCAGTGTGTGATACGTGTAGGCGTCGTTGCGTAGACACTGTGGTATTCAAGCGGTTCGGTAGAACTTTCTGTACTTGGGATTGTTTAAAGACATCACAGAGAGAAGAGATGGAGATGAGAGTTGAAGTCAGGAATGCAGGCAACTTAGGCTCCGGTGCCGATGGAGTATTTGTCCATGGCCAGCCTTCATTCATCATTACTGATGATATGATGGTGCAGTCTAATGAATTACTTAGGCAACTCTACTAATGTGTATCTAAAAGTGGTCAAAGATCAGGGTTATATGGATGTTGACAAGTTGAGTGAATCACTTCTTGTCACTGGTTCTGAAGAGGTATTTGCTCTGACTTTTACATCTTTTTGTTTTTTCATGTTTCAATGCATATTTTGACTCTGCATTTGAACATAATTAGGTGCTCACCTTGTTGGACTGCTTATTTTCTTCTGAAACTCCTTTGACGGACGCTTTTCTGAGGAAACAAAGCTCACGTAGTACGAACAGGCTGAATAAGACATTGACTCATGCTCTGCAAGAAAATAGAATCCAGGCCGTTTAACTTTGAATGTAGTGGTTCAGAAACAGGACAGGACGGTTCTGTACTTTGAATGCAGGGAAGATTTTGTGAATCTTCTTTTCCCTTTTCTTGCTGTTTCTTTAGAGTTTGTGCTGGAAAATCCTGGTGATAATATGATTCATGGATGCATCTTAAACTTGCTTCGAAGCTTCAAGGATTTGAGCCGTAAGAGAAAAAGAGATTTGGCGCCCAACTTGACACTACCATGGTATTATAGATGCCAGAAGCAACTGCTAGATATCAAAACTGATGAGCTACCAGTTTTTTTTCTTTGGATCTTTTGGCTCTGCCGAGCATAGGCTTAGACGTCACTATGGAAGTTCAATATTTGGTTGTTCGGGTGAGAAGTTGGATCCACTGAATCCTATATGCCAGCACAGTGGTCAACCAATCCGCTGTAATGACTGTAAGGGATTTGTGAAGGGAAACATGAAGTTTTGAGTATCAGATGATCTGATCATAACACCTCTAAGCTCAAGCTCAACCATTGGCTACCTAAAGAAGTTTCAGGTGAGTTTAGATGATGTTGACGTGCAAGAGATCAGCATCGGCAAAGCAGAGGTAAGAAAAGCATTGGCCATCTTATTTTCCACTCTTGATCTTTTCACATGAACATAAAAACTTTGTCTTGCTGAAACCCATTGATTAATTCTCTCTTATCCGCAGGTTAACAGTGTATTAAGAACTTGTTTTATGACATCGACGGTTTTAACCACTGCTTTGTGGAACTTACTCGTGAAGAAGCCAAAAGAAGAGACCTGAAGTCAGTTAAAGGACTAGAGACACATGTTTTCAAATCTGATGTTTCAACTTTGCTATGTAATCTTTTTCTTGGGACTGAAACCTTTCAGTACTTTATATTTGTTCATCTTCTGTTTTAATTACTTTTTATCTTATGATGTTTATCTTCTTAATAAATGAACATCAAACCAGAGTTAGCTTACTTGTGATGGATTTTCCAAATGATAAAACTCTTAAACTTCTGGTTTTGAAACAACATTGTAGCCTACAAATGTTGTAGCAGACCAATGTTTTTTTTTTTTTTTCCCAAAAAAAGGGGACTAAAAATTGAATTGGAAGACAAATGGGCTTCGATTTTTGAATCATCACGTATAGTTAATAACTTAATAATAACATATTATACGAAACCTCTTGCTATTCCCAACAATAAGGATCTGTTTTTGATTGTGCTTTTTCTAGAAACCATAATTTTGTTTCCCTCTTCTTGAAACGACCTTCGAAATTTGCAAAAATCCCTGCATGAGCATCATCTGGTGGTATGTGAGTGGCTGCTATAAAATTGATGCATTTCAAATATTGAGACAATCAATTTTACTGCCTATACTTCTCAAAAGATGAAGTCTCTAATGGATCAAAGAGTCGAGAAAAGAATGATCAATGTGCTTATTTCGAATCATATGAACAAGACAAATGTTGTATGGGTTCTATCTGACAATGATTTTGTTGACTTGCTATATAGTTTTCTCACAATGCCTTTGGGAACCATTGTGAGATTGCTTGAGAATCATGGAAGGCCACGAGGAAAGGTTACCATAGGTTGTCTTAACAACCTTTACAAAAGTGTTGTAGAGATGAGCACCGATAATTTCCGGACTGAAGCTTGCAAGGAGATGCTGGTTTACCCGAAGAGCGTGAAGGAAGGTCTATGCAGAAGGCTGAAGATTAACATCGACGACACAGAAGCAACCAAGTACTTTATGTGTCCAATGTCTTTGCAGAGGGAATCATGCCGAGAGTTTTTTAGTAACTTCAATACTTCAAGATGTAGCTGTGGAAACTTGATGAACAAAGAGATTCCATCACCTGAAGGAAATGGATTTGCTAGGAGGTTTGGAGATTTTGATGATTATGATGGAGTCTTTGTCCATGGTGATGGAAATTTGGCATTTTTCTTGAGTGACGATTTGAAAATCGAGAACTTTTCTCCTGATCTTTTCCGAAAAAAGGTCAAGGATTTAGGCTGCGTTAACGTTTTAGATGAGTTGGTGGAAGGTGAAGCAGAAATTGGCTTCCGAGAGGTACTTTTGATGTTTAGTATTTAAACCCTTTTTTTTTTGCTTCAATAGAATGAAACTTTCTGACTTTCACACTCTGATTGTACAGGCAATGTCTTTGCTTCAATCCTTATTCACATCAGAAACACCATTGACAACCACATTCTTCCCATTTCAAAGTTCGTCAAATCCTTCTACGAGAGCATGTAAGCCATCAACAAGTCCATGTGATCCGGTTTTAGGCCAAGTATTGTCTTTGAAAGTGTATTTGAGTAAGCAGGACATAATGAAGGTTGTTTATGTTGAATGTGGAGAAGGCTTTATTGATCTTCTTTGCACTTTTCTTGTTCTTCCTCTTGAGTATATATGCGAGATCTCTGGTAGCGATGATGATGATGGTATGGGATGTATCGGTAACTTGTTCAGAAGCTGCAAAGGTCTAAGCTGCAATGAAATAACCATTCCTTGGTATTATAGTTGCAGAAAGGATCTTCTTGGCATCACAGTACAAAATACTCCTAGTTTCAACCGTTGTATTTCTTGTTTGGAAGATCATAGTTTGGCTGGAAACCATGGAGATAGACTCAAGCATGTCACTGCGCTAGATCCGAAAACCGAGATGAGTGGCCATCCAAGAAGTAGTGGTGGGTTTGTAAAGAGTAACAAGAAGTTTCTTGTGTCAGATGATCTGAGAATCACACCTCTGAAATCAGATCTTACAGTGTGGGAGCTAATAGATCTGAAGATTGGTTCTGATGATGTCAACATCGAGGAAATATCTATCGGTAGAGCAGAGGTATGTACAAATTTTAAGTCCATGTGTTTTTGTTATGTTAGGTACGCACGACTAACACTCTTGTCTCTCTCTATGAAAACAGGCTATCAATTTATTAATAGCTTCCTTTGCGACATCCTCTGCATTAACCAATGGTCTCTCAGATTTGCTTGCAAAGAAGCTGAAAGGATAAATTATGAAACTCTATTGGCGAAAAGCATCTCGAGAACTTGTCTACTTTCATCTACTTTCTGTTTTTGCTTATCTGGTTTCAGTTTTGAGAATGTTATGATCATCTTTGAACAATAATGTTCACGCCTCTTTGTTCTTCATTTGCACAGTTTAAGATCTTAATAATGGGGGCTAAATCTTTCTGTAGACAAATGGGATGTTTTTGTATTAGTAATTTGGAGATGGCAACTCAAAAAATCATATTCTGGCATCGACAAGTTGTGCACGGCAATTGTAGAAATGGCAAGAGAAGTGAAGAGAAAATCTATTAATTCTTCTCTGCACTCAGCATAAAGAATCGACCTGTCCGTCTTTCCGAATAAAAAAACTTTCAACTTCAAAAGTGGGACTGCAACTCTGCTTTCTTGCACCAATGGAGCCAAAATTTTATGTTTCTATTCAAGAACGTGTATGTCAAGGGAGAATCTGAAGTGAATAAAGAGCCTAGCAAAGCCAGCACTTACATATAAACAATCGGTTAAGAAGAGTCAAAAGACCACAAAGTACATCAACAAAATCCATACCAGCTTCAGCCAAAACAACTTTGTTTTTCTCCAAAAGTCTACGACTAAAATTGGGTTTAAAGACCTCAAGTGGTTTTTGTTTTTCAGTTTGTTTCCTCTGTGTGTTCGAATCTCTGAGTTTTATTTTTGATTCACAATGAAATGATGTCAAATTTAGGATTATGGAATTAAACGAATAAATTATATCTTCTGATATTAGCTTCAGCCTAAAAAACATGAAAGTCATTGTTACTTCTCAAATGTTCGAATTTGATACATTAATTGAGATACAAAGCATGATAAATATAAGATAAAAAGTTACGTAAATAATAACCGGAAGCTCTTTTGAAAAAATTAGTTTTTCTGCCACTATAGAAGAGCAAATGAAACTTTAGCTCGTAATATCTTCAAAACTGAGCATTTAAAGACGTTCTCTATGAAAGATAAGGTTGGCTTTGTCCGGGTTAGAGTGGGCTAGTGGTAAGAACATGGGGTGTGGAGTGCTTAACCACTTTCGCCCTGAGTTCGAACCCAGGCAACTACAACACTCTCTCTTGGACACCCACACGGATATGGGCCCATTGCTTACGGCCCATTTGAAAACCCGGGAAGGGGCCTATCCGTGGGTTGCCTTTCCCCCAGGGATTAGTCTGGGCCCCTCCATAGGCTTGGGATTTACCCTGAGTTACCAAAAAAAAAAAAAAAAAAAAAAAAGATAAGGTTGGTGGTATGGTTCTCTCCGAACCTGAGAAAGGTGATGAAAAAATTGGTGAGAATGGGCTAGACAGACCCAACACGGGGAGAGCACGAACATTCCCGTCAATAGAACCGGTAAACTCAGTGATTGCTAAGGGCTTTGAAGGGCCGTAATTGCTATAGTTAAAATAAGGCCCATTAAAGGGATCTTGGGCCAGGCCCACTTTGTACGCACGCCGGCCAGGCCCACTTTCAAAATTGGCCGAAATCGAAAGGGGTTTTATGTAGGGGTGGGCATTTCGGTTTAATTTCGGGTTCGGTTCGGGTTCGGTTCGGTTCGGTTTATTCGGGTTGAATAAAACTCTAGCCGAACTCAACCGAAATAAGTTTGGTTCGGTTTGTGTTCGGTTTGGGTTTAGTTCGGTTTGGTTTAGTTCGGTTCGGTTGTACTTTGGTTTGGTTTTAGTTCGGTTTTTAAAAAATTAACTTATAAAAACAAGAATTCTAACCAAATGTAAACAAAACGAATTCATAAAAAAATCATTCCCTAAAAGTCTAAAACCACTTAGTTCGGTTTATAATTTTTATGGTGAAGAACCGAAGATTCCACCGTATGTATTATTATTTTAATATTATTAATTAATTAATTAACAAAAACACATTGGTTTATCGGTTCGGTTCGGTTTAAAACCGAACCAAACCGAACCGTTCGGGTTGAGAAAAACTTCAACCAAATGGTTGGGTATTAACTCTGGTTTGGTTTGGATCGGTTTGAGTTCGGTTTGGTTCGGTTCGGTTCGGTTAAAATGCCCACCCCTAGTTTTATGGAACGAAGATAAATTTTGATGTGGGTATAATTGGGAAAATGGTCAAAACCAACCCGAACTAAATTCAGTGTGCAAAAAAAAACCCGAACTAAAATACGGTGTCATTTCCTACCTAAACGACAACAAAATTTAAATTTCCTATTCCAATTATCAAATATGACCTAAAACCTACCTTGACTATTAATCTGTTAGTCAATTTTGATGGAATGCTGACTAGATATGACACGGTGTCACGGGATTAAAACGACGTCGTTTTTAATTTTACTAAATATTGAAAAAAACCATTTATCGTGGTTCGAACCCGCAACATTATTGATAGTAAACAAACGTGGAAACCACTTGAGCTGTAAGACCATCATTATCGCATTATCTTACCTAAGTCTCTTATCATTATTTGGTAATTTATTTAATCAGAAGAGATGAAAATAGTTAAGATATGTCTCTTATTTTGGAACCGTAAGATACGGTTCTTAGATGCCACGTGACTAATTTTCATTGGACAGAGGTGTTGAAAAGAGAAAATTGTGCGATGTCTTTCTTTTTTCTCTCTCGTCGCTTCTCATCGCTCTCTCCGTCGTCAACCTCCGTCTTCCGGCCACCGATTCGGTTTGTCTCCTCCACCTCTCTCTCGCTCTCTCTCTCGTTTAATGGGCAAAGTTTTTTCGTCCACCTGCTTATTTCGATGAGCTCCAGTTCGAATCCAGCGGCTTGTTCTCCGGAAGATGTCAGATTTTAACCCCTATCTGATTAGGGGTTTTCATTTCTTGTGATCAGATTAGTTTTTCTTCTTCTACTGTGGTTGCAAGTTCATGATTGTTGGGTCTGAATCAGAACACGTTCTATGGTCTCGGCAAAAGGATCTTATATGATTTGAATTGTTATAAACCCTATATAGTTTAATGCTAGAGAGAAATCGAGTTGTTTTACTGGATTTCCCGATTTGTGAGATCTGGCTTCTGTTTTGAGTTTTCTGATATTTGATTTGTTGGTTGATAAAGATCCATTCTTCTTTAGTTTTGTGTTATGTTCATGTTGCTTATGAAAATTCTGGATTTTGGTGGGATCATTAGGAGGAAAGAAGTGCATTGAGAATTGAGATTCATTTTATGGAGGATAAGCAACCAACACCTGCTTCTTGCTCCTCAGCATCTGAAGGCAGTGCCAATTTCTTCCTTAAATCACCTGAAATCACAACTCCTGCTACAGCATCTCCAACTCATCGGTAGACTAGTATTATCTGTTTCATTTCATCTCCTTTTTTGGGTCTATTTCCTGTATAAGTGTGAGTGTTGTAACACATTTCATAAGATTTACGAGCCTTCTAGTGATTTGGAGGATTATATGAATGCAGAGTTTGATGGAAGGGATATCGATGCATCTGGCAAATTGGTTTGTTTTTCTCTGTTTCTTATTGTCTTGTGATTGACTTGGATATATTTTTAACACTCAATTACGTATCTCAGAACTTGGATATATTCTTAACACCAAAGTTGAAGAATGCATGAAATTCTTAGTTATGGTATTGTGTTTTTTTTTTAGTTTGATTTTTTTTTTTTAAGAACTTCTATGGGATTCTTCTATTGGACATAAAAAAATGAGAGTCTCTTAAGAGGATTTCTTAACCTATTTTAATATTAAATAAATGGTTAAGAACCCATGAAGGTTTCTTGCAATAACAATGCTCTAAGACTTTTGATTTATATTACAAACATATTTATATATTATCTCTGTAAAGTTTCTTGGTTTTATTCTTCTTCCTCCTCTGGGTTTTCTCTTTATTTCCATAAACCCATTTTGATTTCGAGCTAATTGGGACTAATCTTTTCTGGGTTTTCTCTTTAATCCTATTCTTCACGAGATGTTGTACATTTTGATTTAACCCAGAAAACACCACATTGAACAGAATCCCATCTACAAGGATTAGGGTTACACCAATCGACATCTGATGTGAGATTCAGACTCGATTCGAGAACTTGCATAGTCGGATCATCGACACTGCGCGACGGAGAAACTAGCGACACTGATGAGGGCATCAAGTCAGAAAGCTCACAAGGACCCAAGATCAAAGCCATGAAAGCTCATGGGATTGCTACTACCTTTGAAATGGGCTGTACTGAGTGTACGGCAGGCTTAGACCCTCGTCCTATAGGCAACAGCGGTCCCATTCCTAAGGTCGGGACAGTAGTTCCTAAGCTCCTAGCCCAAATAGAGCCGACCGTTCCACCACCCAAAAGAGATGGGATTCATCGACCAACCCACCATGAGGAAGAGAACAGTCGAGCCAGAATTCCCTTAGCTCGACCTTGGTATCACGGTGACCCGATCGTTTACGAATCGAGCAAGATTGGTGAGCTCGACGCCCAGGAGGATCCAAACGTCCCACCACCCAAAAGAGATGGGTTTCATCGACCAACCCACCATGGAGAAGAGAACAGTCGAGCCAGAATCCCCGTAGCTCGACCAAAACCGGCATTCACCTTAGCCATGCACCACAGTGCACCCGAGAGAGCGTATGAGCCAGGAAACATGTGTTTTGGCCCAAGATCTTCAACCACTGATTCAGCCAAGGCCCAACACGCCTACTGGAGCCTCTTATGGTCCAAACCAGATGGAGATTTGACTTGGCACAATCAGAATCCAAACCGGGAAGACCAATCTCCTACACGGACCCGTTTTGAGCCAAGTAAGGAAAGTCCGACTTCAGGTCCTTTGCACGACTTCTCCTCGTGTGTCATGCTGTCTACTGAGTATACAATGGGGCCTAGACCACCAGAGCACAAGAAGACACGCTCAAATACTCTACACGGTCGTTTTGACTCCAAGATTAATGAACTTACCATATCTGGCTATACACGCGATTTGCTAGATCAAGGCGAATCCTTCTCTTCTAATCTGGGCCATCCAATCTCACCATCACATCCTAGACGTCCAGCAACCCAAGTTAACCTAGGAAGCTTCGTATCTCCATAAGCCGCAACGAGAATCACGTCCAAAGATTCACAATCTCATCAATGGCGACAATCGAAGATTTTATTTTAATTGCTTTCCTTATTTTTGAATTCTTATGACCGTTAGGTCTCTTTGTCGAGCTCCTATAAAGCTCTCTTGCTTCTGTACTTTCAATACACAATTCATCTATTAATCAACTTTCAAGTTTAAGTCTCAGAGCTTCGTTGTCTTTGAATCGGTTTTCTTTTGTTCGTTCTTAAGTATTGTGCGAGGTGTCCCCCTTGCTTAAGAGCTGATTGAGTCTTCTCTCTCTAGAGCGTGGTTTCCCCCAGGAGAGTTAAGCTTCACCTTGTTTGTTCGGACCCATCACGACCGAGCCAAGCTTCCGCAACCATCACCTTCGACCCATCCTTTCGCATTCCAAGCCTCTTTGAATCACTTTGAGGCCTTGTTTGTAAACCCGACCTTGAGTCTTACATCATTGGTATCAGAGCTCAAAAGCTCCTATCTATCAGGTTACCTCGTTCTTTGTCTAAGTTTTTCATTTGTTTCATTGCTTTTTCGTTTTTAGTCATTCTCAATCGAAAACTACTACAAAAACATTTCTGCTTTACCCGTCTGTTTGTTTCAATTTTCATAAAATCATAAAAACTCATAAAAACATTTCGTCTTTTGGTTTTGCTTGTTAACTCATCATAGAAAAATATAAAATTGTTTCTGGAATTTTAGAAATTGATTTAATAGTTTTAGATCAAGCAAAACGGAACCGGAAAATTTATGTGCGAGAAACAGCTTTTGTGTTCTTGTTTGTTCTTGAGCTAGACTTTGATTCATGTGAATTTTCTTGTGTAAGGTACTATGGGAGAGCTAGCAAACGACCCCATATCACTCATGGCTCGTAACTTCACTACTTTCCAAGAAGAGATGAGAAACATGACCCAACGGCTAGAGCAAGGCTTAGCCAACGTGGGAGGAAGGCTTGACCGAGTGGAAGCACAGCCTCAGGGAGCACACAGAAGAGCTCCACCACAAGCAGCACAGCATGATGATGATCACATGCCAGAACTTGATGACGACCCGCCCCCTGGTCGGAACCAATCACCGGATCCACAACAAAACCAGCAACAACGCCGGAGAGATCCATTGAATCGAGGCAGGAACCGTGATGTAGGTCAAGGCCAGTACAACAACAACAATGATTTGAAGATTACACCACCTACCTTTGCTGGGAAGGTAGATCCAGAAGCCTACCTTGATTGGGAGAGGCGTATGGAGTATATCTATGAGTGCTATAACTATCAAGAGCACAAGAAGGTTACCTTTGCAGCTGCTCAACTCACTGACCATGCACTTGCTTGGTGGGATCGAGAGATGGCAGAAAGAAGGAGGTATGGAGATGGACCACTCAACTCTTGGAGGGAGATGAAAGCACTTCTCAAACGAAGATACGTTCCACCACACTATCATCGAGAACTCCAAAGGAAATTCAGAAAGCTTTACCAAGGCCAGAAGACGGTAGAAGAGTATTATGATGAATTTGAGATCTTGAGGAACAGGCTAGAGCTAGAGGAGACCGAGGAGACCCTCATGTCACATTTCCTCGAAGGCCTTAATGAGAAGATTGCAAAGAAGGTGGAGATGCAACCATATCATCAAATTCATGAGCTGCTACACCTTGCTGTCCAAGTGGAGAAACACCTCAAGAAGAAGGCATCTACGGCCCCTAAGCCGAAATACAACTCACCAGTATGGAGTTCTCCCACAACTCAAGCTACGGACAAAGGGAAATCACTTGAAATTGAATCTAGATTCAAGAGTAAAGCGCCTGAGTCCTATAGGGATGCACGACAAGAGCAAGGTAAGTCTTCTACTCCGTATCATACACGTGAGCTAACTTGTTACAGGTGCAAAGGGAGAGGCCACATCTCAAGAGACTGTCCGAACCCGAGAGTGATGATCATATTGCCATCCGGTGAATGTGAATCACAAGACGAGGCAGAACCGGAGGACGAGAAGGAAACCATTGAATATGCTGATGAAGGAGAGTCCCTAGTGATCATGAGAACCCTCAACACTCAGGTGGTTGAAGAGGACACTGCCCAAAGAGAAAATCTCTTTCACACACGTTGTACCGTGCAAAACAAGGTATGTCACCTCATCGTCGATAGTGGCTCTTGTACTAACATTGCAAGCTGTTTGTTAGTTGAAAAATTAGGTCTTACCGCCACGGACCACCCTAGACCCTATAAGCTTAAGTGGCTGAACGATAAGGAAGAGCTAAAGGTGTCAAAACAAGTGCAAATTTCCTTCTCAATCGGTGAATACAAGGATAAAGTTGTGTGTGATGTCGCACCAATGGAAGCTGGTCATATTCTCCTAGGAAGACCCTGGCAATATGATAGAGCCGTGTCCCACAATGGAAGAACAAACCAGTACTCCTTCCATTTCAATAGCAAGAAGGTCACGCTTGCTCCATTGGACCGATCAGAAGTCCGTGTGTTGCAAGCAAGGGCAAAAGAGAAAAGACAGCTCAAGGTAAGTCTTTTTCTTGAAAAATCTGATAAGCTATCCTCCTTAGAACCCATAACACACTTGTCTTTTCCATTCGCGTCAAAAAAAGGTTTTGTAGGTTGCAATTCAACTTTATCCGAGGCCAAATCAGTTTTAGCCGAGAAACAAAAGATTGCCGAGGCAGCACCAATTTTAGCCGAAGCACAATCCATCGTAGCCGAGGGGAAAGAAGTTTTTGCCGAGACAACTTCAAAGGCAAAACCAGACTTCACCAAGCTCCACACCACTACCAGCAAACTCAACAAGCAGAAACAAGGATATATCTACTCCTTGTTGATCCAAGAAGCACCTCTAATGGTGGCTCAAATCCAAAAATCAAGCCAACTCCGAGGTAAGCTCCTAAACCACCTTTCGGGATACAAGTCTAATGCGCTATGTTTGGATGTAGGTTTGAAGATTTCGAGGACGAAATCACTTGAAGAGGGAGGGTATGATGAGGGCATCAAGTCAGAAAGCTCACAAGGACCCAAGATCAAAGCCATGAAAGCTCATGGGATTGCTACTACCTTTGAAATGGGCTGTACTGAGTGTACGGCAGGCTTAGACCCTCGTCCTATAGGCAACAGCGGTCCCATTCCTAAGGTCGGGACAGTAGTTCCTAAGCTCCTAGCCCAAATAGAGCCGACCGTCCCACCACCCAAAAGAGATGGGATTCATCGACCAACCCACCATGAGGAAGAGAACAGTCGAGCCAGAATTCCCTTAGCTCGACCTTGGTATCACGGTGACCCGATCGTTTACGAATCGAGGAAGATTGGTGAGCTCGACGCCCAGGAGGATCCAAACGTCCCACCACCCAAAAGAGATGGGTTTCATCGACCAACCCACCATGGAGAAGAGAACAGTCGAGCCAGAATCCCCGTAGCTCGACCAAAACCGGCATTCACCTTAGCCATGCACCACAGTGCACCCGAGAGAGCGTATGAGCTAGGAAACATGTGTTTTGGCCCAAGATCTTCAACCACTGATTCAGCCAAGGCCCAACACGCCTACTGGAGCCTCTTATGGTCCAAACCAGATGGAGATTTGACTTGGCACAATCAGAATCCAAACCGGGAAGACCAATCTCCTACACGGACCCGTTTTGAGCCAAGTAAGGAAAGTCCGACTTCAGGTCCTTTGCACGACTTCTCCTCGTGTGTCATGCTATCTACTGAGTATACAATGGGGCCTAGACCACCAGAGCACAAGAAGACACGCTCAAATACTCTACACGGTCGTTTTGACTCCAAGATTAATGAACTTACCATATCTGGCTATACACGCGATTTGCAAGATCAAGGCGAATCCTTCTCTTCTAATCTGGGCCATCCAATCTCACCATCACATCCTAGACGTCCAGCAACCCAAGTTAACCTAGGAAGCTTCGTATCTCCATAAGCCGCAACGAGAATCACGCCCAAAGATTCACAATCTCATCAATGGCGACAATCGAAGATTTTATTTTAATTGCTTTCCTTATTTTTGAATTCTTATGACCGTTAGGTCTCTTTGTCGAGCTCCTATAAAGCTCTCTTGCTTCTGTACTTTCAATACACAATTCATCTATTAATCAACTTTCAAGTTTAAGTCTCAGAGCTTCGTTGTCTTTGAATCGGTTTTCTTTTGTTCGTTCTTAAGTATTGTGCGAGGTGTCCCCCTTGCTTAAGAGCTGATTGAGTCTTCTATCTCTAGAGCGTGGTTTCCCCCAGGAGAGTTAAGCTTCACCTTGTTTGTTCGGACCCATCACGACCGAGCCAAGCTTCCGCAACCATCACCTTCGACCCATCCTTTCGCATTCCAAGCCTCTTTGAATCACTTTGAGGCCTTGTTTGTAAACCCGACCTTGAGTCTTACATCAGAAACCCAGTAAAGAGACAAAGAAACAGAGGATACCCAGTTGGAAAATAAACAGAGAATACCCAGATAAATCTTAGATCTCTTTTTCTCCTTCCATTTTTGTTTCCGGATGGGCATTCTGATTGGTTTAAAGAAATGGTTTGTGGGAAATAGAATTAGGGTTTGTGTAATTAAAGCTGATTTTTGGTCTAATTGATTGCAATGTGTTAATCGATTTCTGGAAAAGCAGCGAGGGACAACATGAAGAAGCCACTGGTAAAGATTTGTTGGATTAAGGATAAATTTTACAGAGATAATAATATATAAATGTGTTTGTAATATTAATCAAAAAAGGCTTACAGCTTAGGTTGTTTCAACGTTTGCTTACCATTGATAATGTTGTGGGTTCAAACCATGATAGTGGATTTTTTTTCAAAATTTAGTAACATTAAAAACGACGTCGTATTAATTTCGTGACACCGTGTCACTCCTAGTCAGCATTCCGTCTAAGTTGACTAACAGATTACTAGTCAAGGTAGGTTTTAGGTCATATTCGATAGTTGGGGTAGAGAATTTAAATTTTGTTGTCGTTTAGGTAGAAAATAACACCGTATTTTAGTTCGGTTTTTTTTTTCACACTAAATTTAGTTCAGATTGGTTTTGACCCTTTTCCCGGGTATAATCACCCGATTCAGATTCTTAGTTTGTTTCTGAATCTAGTATGCATAACTTTGTTTTGACTGATCATTAATGGAGAATGTAGTTCATAGCCTCTCAATTTCAAAGCTTTTTTGGTTCATATGTTGTTTGAATTTGGACTGCTGCGTAAGACTGTTCGTTCTTTGGTTTCCACAAATGATCAAAAGGAATTTTAAAAGAGCAATTAAACCAAAAAAAAAATTGATTCTGGTGATATATCATCTTTTCTTTTTCTTCTTTTCTCTTTTTTCCCATTTCCCATTTTCTTTTTCTTCTCATTCTTAATTTTCATCACCCCAATAAACTAAAAAACTTTAAAATTACAAAAACTTCTTTCAAGAGGAAAACTTCTGTTAAGTGTAGTTTTTTTTTTGTATATTAAATAGGAGTATATTAAAAGATAATTTTGAGGATTAATTTCAAAAATTGAATTGAAAATATAACATGACAGTTTTTTTGAAACAAAATATTAACTATAAAACGCTATTTTTGTGTGAAACCGACGGAGTAGTAAATTGATGTCAAAAGCTAATTTTTTTTTTTGTGCTAAAGAAAAGGGAAAAAAGAAGAAGCTAAAATCAATAATTTAATAAAATTATAACTAAAAGATGAAAAAACAAATAAAAAAATTAGAACTAAACTTGTGTATTAGGGTTTTGAGTTATGCCGCCTCGTACCCCTCTCTATATATAAATCGAGCTTCTCTTTATATTCTCCAATATCTTCTTCTTCATACACGTCTCTACCTTCTTTCGTTACAAGATGTTTTTCAGTGTTTCGATTCTCTATTTCCATCAAAAAATTTCTCATAATCGATTGTTTTTGTTTCGAAATTTGATTTCCCGATGAAGAAGAATTCCCAAAAGATAGGAAGTGCCGTATGACACTTTTCCACAGCGGCGGACTTAACGAGGATGCATCCGGGTTTTTTTTTCCATCCACCGGATCAGTCGTCTCCGCCGTATTCGGATCCGTAACCCGGGTCCGAATACATTCGGATTCGGGTTGCCCGGTCGGGTTATCTAAACCGTACTTCCCACCGTTTCTGTGTCCGCTTCTGTGTGGTTGATTTTAAACGGGTTTCTGAAGGGTTTTCAATTTTTTGTTTTTGATTGTCCGATGAAAATTTGTCCGATGCCACGTCGACGATAGCCTTTCAGGCGATGATTTTTCGATGCTACATTGGACATAAACAAATGTTCGTGTTTCGCTTTTCTGATAGGAACCTGTGGATCTTTGATTCTCTTTTGATCTACGGAGCCATATCGGCGATTACATTTTAAATTTTAACCTAATTAGTGTGATTAATGGGATGAATCGATGATGATTAATTGCTAAAAATATGGAATTACCGTCTGAGTTTTTATACTTTGACGAGAAAAACGCTGTCTTTATCTGAGATTTTCTCCCAAAAACATAAAGTTTATGGTAGTTTTGAGTTTTGTTGGACAGTGACGATTGATATTGAAAGGTCTCGTTCGTCGTAATATCGGCCGTAAAGGCTTATTTGCCGACCATTCTGTTATATCACCACCCATATTCTGAGTCCATTATTGAATTTTCTTTTTTTTTGTTCTTAGAATCGGCCGATGATTAAATCGATTAAGACAAGCATATGTCTGAATTAATCTGTGTTGATAAGCCTAATCTACTCAATGAGGCCGATCTATACCTTCTTGATTGTTGTTATTTTCTTGGTGATTGAGATTCTTAGAAAGGGTTTCAATTGATTAGTACTGGTATTGGTTGATTATTCAAATTATATAATCTAGAGGTTTGTCCATATTAGTCAAACACAGCCTGTAAAAAGTGATGCATTATTATGAATGTTATCATTTGCTTACTTCACATACATATAGATGTATACTCATATGGCTTCGTTATTGTTGTTGGAGCTGAAGTTTCCTAACGAATTTGCGGTGAGCCGGTGATGATCTCAGGTTGATTTATGCGTGTTTATCTGCGATTTCCAAGAGATGGGCACAGAGTTCTTGAGGCTTGGAGAACATTGGCTTACCCTGGAGATGCACAATGAATCCCCCACCTCTCACTATTGAAAACCTAAAAACCCATGACCACACGCTTACCCTCTTTCCTAGACAAGCCAATTTTCCCTGTGATGCTTGTGGCTTCTCTCTTGATGCTGCCTTCGATCAAGTTTACTCTTGTCTCCTTTGTAACTACATGGTTCATAGAAGATGTATCTACCTACCTCGTGTCATTAAGATCACCCGTCACCCACATCGTCTCTCTCACACTTCCTCCCTTGCTCCTTCTATTGGTGAGTTATTCTCTTGTGGAGTTTGTCGCAAAGCCGTTGACGTCAATTACGGGCAATACTCTTGCAATAAAGGATGCCACTATACTGTCCATTCGAAATGTGCAACAAATGATAAAGTGTGGGATGGGAAAGATCTTGATGGAGTGCCCGAAGTAGAGGAAGAAGTCATTGAGCCATTCGTGAGGATCGATGATGAGACAATACAACATTTCTCTCATGACCATCACCATCTAAAGATTCATGGTAATGACAACCGCGGCGACCATGAACACAAGTTTTGCCAAGCCTGCATCCTTCCGATAACAGTTTTGGATCGCTTCTATAGTTGTATCCTTTGCGATTTTGTTCTCCACGAAACATGTGCATCCCTTCCTCGCATAAAACACCATCCCATACACAAACACCCGCTCACCCTCTTCCATCCATTCTCTCCTAATCCTCTCGAGCTCGTGCTTGATTATTATACCAGAGGTCGGTTCACTTGCGATGGATGTAATCGAGATGGTTGTGGTTTCATGTACAAGTGCACCGAAGAAGACTGTTTCTTTGAAGTGGATGTAAGGTGTGCTTCGCTTCCTGATCCTTTAAACCATGATTGCCATCCACATGATCTCTTCTTCAATTTGACCAAAGGTGAATGCATGGGCTTCAAGTCTAGATACTCTGGTATGCCTTACTTGGAATGTATAAAATGCAATTCTTTTTTGTGTGTTGAATGTTCTACGTTGCCTTCCCCGGCTCACTACAAGCATGATAAACATCCACTCACTCTTTGCTACGGAGAAGAAGACACAACAGATCTCCAATACTGGTGCGAGATCTGTGAAGGGAAATTAGATGCAACAGAGTGGTTCTACACGTGTAACTCTTGCACAGTCACTCTTCACGTCACATGTTTATTGGGAAAACAGGTCTACATGATGAAGCCAAACCATATCATCCAATATTATGGTGATAAGGTTGAAATTGCATGCAACAGTGCTCATACTAGACCAGTGTGTGATACGTGTAGGCGTCGTTGCGTAGACACTGTGGTATTCAAGCGGTTCGGTAGAACTTTCTGTACTTGGGATTGTTTAAAGACATCACAGAGAGAAGAGATGGAGATGAGAGTTGAAGTCAGGAATGCAGGCAACTTAGGCTCCGGTGCCGATGGAGTATTTGTCCATGGCCAGCCTTCATTCATCATTACTGATGATATGATGGTGCAGTCTAATGAATTACTTAGGCAACTCTACTAATGTGTATCTAAAAGTGGTCAAAGATCAGGGTTATATGGATGTTGACAAGTTGAGTGAATCACTTCTTGTCACTGGTTCTGAAGAGGTATTTGCTCTGACTTTTACATCTTTTTGTTTTTTCATGTTTCAATGCATATTTTGACTCTGCATTTGAACATAATTAGGTGCTCACCTTGTTGGACTGCTTATTTTCTTCTGAAACTCCTTTGACGGACGCTTTTCTGAGGAAACAAAGCTCACGTAGTACGAATAGGCTGAATAAGACATTGACTCATGCTCTGCAAGAAAATAGAATCCAGGCCGTTAACTTTGAATGTAGTGGTTCAGAAACAGGACAGGACGGTTCTGTACTTTGAATGCAGGGAAGATTTTGTGAATCTTCTTTTCCCTTTTCTTGCTGTTTCTTTAGAGTTTGTGCTGGAAAATCCTGGTGATAATATGATTCATGGATGCATCTTAAACTTGCTTCGAAGCTTCAAGGATTTGAGCCGTAAGAGAAAAAGAGATTTGGCGCCCAACTTGACACTACCATGGTATTATAGATGCCAGAAGCAACTGCTAGATATCAAAACTGATGAGCTACCAGTTTTTTTTCTTTGGATCTTTTGGCTCTGCCGAGCATAGGCTTAGACGTCACTATGGAAGTTCAATATTTGGTTGTTCGGGTGAGAAGTTGGATCCACTGAATCCTATATGCCAGCACAGTGGTCAACCAATCCGCTGTAATGACTGTAAGGGATTTGTGAAGGGAAACATGAAGTTTTGAGTATCAGATGATCTGATCATAACACCTCTAAGCTCAAGCTCAACCATTGGCTACCTAAAGAAGTTTCAGGTGAGTTTAGATGATGTTGACGTGCAAGAGATCAGCATCGGCAAAGCAGAGGTAAGAAAAGCATTGGCCATCTTATTTTCCACTCTTGATCTTTTCACATGAACATAAAAACTTTGTCTTGCTGAAACCCATTGATTAATTCTCTCTTATCCGCAGGTTAACAGTGTATTAAGAACTTGTTTTATGACATCGACGGTTTTAACCACTGCTTTGTGGAACTTACTCGTGAAGAAGCCAAAAGAAGAGACCTGAAGTCAGTTAAAGGACTAGAGACACATGTTTTCAAATCTGATGTTTCAACTTTGCTATGTAATCTTTTTCTTGGGACTGAAACCTTTCAGTACTTTATATTTGTTCATCTTCTGTTTTAATTACTTTTTATCTTATGATGTTTATCTTCTTAATAAATGAACATCAAACCAGAGTTAGCTTACTTGTGATGGATTTTCCAAATGATAAAACTCTTAAACTTCTGGTTTTGAAACAACATTGTAGCCTACAAATGTTGTAGCAGACCAATGTTTTTTTTTTTTTTTCCCAAAAAAAGGGGACTAAAAATTGAATTGGAAGACAAATGGGCTTCGATTTTTGAATCATCACGTATAGTTAATAACTTAATAATAACATATTATACGAAACCTCTTGCTATTCCCAACAATAAGGATCTGTTTTTGATTGTGCTTTTTCTAGAAACCATAATTTTGTTTCCCTCTTCTTGAAACGACCTTCGAAATTTGCAAAAATCCCTGCATGAGCATCATCTGGTGGTATGTGAGTGGCTGCTATAAAATTGATGCATTTCAAATATTGAGACAATCAATTTTACTGCCTATACTTCTCAAAAGATGAAGTCTCTAATGGATCAAAGAGTCGAGAAAAGAATGATCAATGTGCTTATTTCGAATCATATGAACAAGACAAATGTTGTATGGGTTCTATCTGACAATGATTTTGTTGACTTGCTATATAGTTTTCTCACAATGCCTTTGGGAACCATTGTGAGATTGCTTGAGAATCATGGAAGGCCACGAGGAAAGGTTACCATAGGTTGTCTTAACAACCTTTACAAAAGTGTTGTAGAGATGAGCACCGATAATTTCCGGACTGAAGCTTGCAAGGAGATGCTGGTTTACCCGAAGAGCGTGAAGGAAGGTCTATGCAGAAGGCTGAAGATTAACATCGACGACACAGAAGCAACCAAGTACTTTATGTGTCCAATGTCTTTGCAGAGGGAATCATGCCGAGAGTTTTTTAGTAACTTCAATACTTCAAGATGTAGCTGTGGAAACTTGATGAACAAAGAGATTCCATCACCTGAAGGAAATGGATTTGCTAGGAGGTTTGGAGATTTTGATGATTATGATGGAGTCTTTGTCCATGGTGATGGAAATTTGGCATTTTTCTTGAGTGACGATTTGAAAATCGAGAACTTTTCTCCTGATCTTTTCCGAAAAAAGGTCAAGGATTTAGGCTGCGTTAACGTTTTAGATGAGTTGGTGGAAGGTGAAGCAGAAATTGGCTTCCGAGAGGTACTTTTGATGTTTAGTATTTAAACCCTTTTTTTTTTGCTTCAATAGAATGAAACTTTCTGACTTTCACACTCTGATTGTACAGGCAATGTCTTTGCTTCAATCCTTATTCACATCAGAAACACCATTGACAACCACATTCTTCCCATTTCAAAGTTCGTCAAATCCTTCTACGAGAGCATGTAAGCCATCAACAAGTCCATGTGATCCGGTTTTAGGCCAAGTATTGTCTTTGAAAGTGTATTTGAGTAAGCAGGACATAATGAAGGTTGTTTATGTTGAATGTGGAGAAGGCTTTATTGATCTTCTTTGCACTTTTCTTGTTCTTCCTCTTGAGTATATATGCGAGATCTCTGGTAGCGATGATGATGATGGTATGGGATGTATCGGTAACTTGTTCAGAAGCTGCAAAGGTCTAAGCTGCAATGAAATAACCATTCCTTGGTATTATAGTTGCAGAAAGGATCTTCTTGGCATCACAGTACAAAATACTCCTAGTTTCAACCGTTGTATTTCTTGTTTGGAAGATCATAGTTTGGCTGGAAACCATGGAGATAGACTCAAGCATGTCACTGCGCTAGATCCGAAAACCGAGATGAGTGGCCATCCAAGAAGTAGTGGTGGGTTTGTAAAGAGTAACAAGAAGTTTCTTGTGTCAGATGATCTGAGAATCACACCTCTGAAATCAGATCTTACAGTGTGGGAGCTAATAGATCTGAAGATTGGTTCTGATGATGTCAACATCGAGGAAATATCTATCGGTAGAGCAGAGGTATGTACAAATTTTAAGTCCATGTGTTTTTGTTATGTTAGGTACGCACGACTAACACTCTTGTCTCTCTCTATGAAAACAGGCTATCAATTTATTAATAGCTTCCTTTGCGACATCCTCTGCATTAACCAATGGTCTCTCAGATTTGCTTGCAAAGAAGCTGAAAGGATAAATTATGAAACTCTATTGGCGAAAAGCATCTCGAGAACTTGTCTACTTTCATCTACTTTCTGTTTTTGCTTATCTGGTTTCAGTTTTGAGAATGTTATGATCATCTTTGAACAATAATGTTCACGCCTCTTTGTTCTTCATTTGCACAGTTTAAGATC
This sequence comes from Eutrema japonicum, assembly GCA_030161315.1. Lineage (NCBI taxonomy): Eukaryota > Viridiplantae > Streptophyta > Magnoliopsida > Brassicales > Brassicaceae > Eutrema > Eutrema japonicum. Next base: position 39,136,726 of record BSQW01000001.1, read on the forward strand.
TTAATAATGGGGGCTAAATCTTTCTGTAGACAAATGGGATGTTTTTGTATTAGTAATTTGGAGATGGCAACTCAAAAAATCATATTCTGGCATCGACAAGTTGTGCACGGCAATTGTAGAAATGGCAAGAGAAGTGAAGAGAAAATCTATTAATTCTTCTCTGCACTCAGCATAAAGAATCGACCTGTCCGTCTTTCCGAATAAAAAAACTTTCAACTTCAAAAGTGGGACTGCAACTCTGCTTTCTTGCACCAATGGAGCCAAAATTTTATGTTTCTATTCAAGAACGTGTATGTCAAGGGAGAATCTGAAGTGAATAAAGAGCCTAGCAAAGCCAGCACTTACATATAAACAATCGGTTAAGAAGAGTCAAAAGACCACAAAGTACATCAACAAAATCCATACCAGCTTCAGCCAAAACAACTTTGTTTTTCTCCAAAAGTCTACGACTAAAATTGGGTTTAAAGACCTCAAGTGGTTTTTGTTTTTCAGTTTGTTTCCTCTGTGTGTTCGAATCTCTGAGTTTTATTTTTGATTCACAATGAAATGATGTCAAATTTAGGATTATGGAATTAAACGAATAAATTATATCTTCTGATATTAGCTTCAGCCTAAAAAACATGAAAGTCATTGTTACTTCTCAAATGTTCGAATTTGATACATTAATTGAGATACAAAGCATGATAAATATAAGATAAAAAGTTACGTAAATAATAACCGGAAGCTCTTTTGAAAAAATTAGTTTTTCTGCCACTATAGAAGAGCAAATGAAACTTTAGCTCGTAATATCTTCAAAACTGAGCATTTAAAGACGTTCTCTATGAAAGATAAGGTTGGCTTTGTCCGGGTTAGAGTGGGCTAGTGGTAAGAACATGGGGTGTGGAGTGCTTAACCACTTTCGCCCTGAGTTCGAACCCAGGTAACTACAACACTCTCTCTTGGACACCCACACGGATATGGGCCCATTGCTTACGGCCCATTTGAAAACCCGGGAAGGGGCCTATCCGTGGGTTGCCTTTCCCCCAGGGATTAGTCTGGGCCCCTCCATAGGCTTGGGATTTACCCTGAGTTACCAAAAAAAAAAAAAAAAAAAAAAAGATAAGGTTGGTGGTATGGTTCTCTCCGAACCTGAGAAAGGTGATGAAAAAATTGGTGAGAATGGGCTAGACAGACCCAACACGGGGAGAGCACGAACATTCCCGTCAATAGAACCGGTAAACTCAGTGATTGCTAAGGGCTTTGAAGGGCCGTAATTGCTATAGTTAAAATAAGGCCCATTAAAGGGATCTTGGGCCAGGCCCACTTTGTACGCACGCCGGCCAGGCCCACTTTCAAAATTGGCCGAAATCGAAAGGGGTTTTATGTAGGGGTGGGCATTTCGGTTTAATTTCGGGTTCGGTTCGGGTTCGGTTCGGTTCGGTTTATTCGGGTTGAATAAAACTCTAGCCGAACTCAACCGAAATAAGTTTGGTTCGGTTTGTGTTCGGTTTGGGTTTAGTTCGGTTTGGTTTAGTTCGGTTCGGTTGTACTTTGGTTTGGTTTTAGTTCGGTTTTTAAAAAATTAACTTATAAAAACAAGAATTCTAACCAAATGTAAACAAAACGAATTCATAAAAAAATCATTCCCTAAAAGTCTAAAACCACTTAGTTCGGTTTATAATTTTTATGGTGAAGAACCGAAGATTCCACCGTATGTATTATTATTTTAATATTATTAATTAATTAATTAACAAAAACACATTGGTTTATCGGTTCGGTTCGGTTTAAAACCGAACCAAACCGAACCGTTCGGGTTGAGAAAAACTTCAACCAAATGGTTGGGTATTAACTCTGGTTTGGTTTGGATCGGTTTGAGTTCGGTTTGGTTTGGTTCGGTTCGGTTAAAATGCCCACCCCTAGTTTTATGGAACGAAGATAAATTTTGATGTGGGTATAATTGGGAAAATGGTCAAAACCAACCCGAACTAAATTCAGTGTGCAAAAAAAAACCCGAACTAAAATACGGTGTCATTTCCTACCTAAACGACAACAAAATTTAAATTTCCTATTCCAATTATCAAATATGACCTAAAACCTACCTTGACTATTAATCTGTTAGTCAATTTTGATGGAATGCTGACTAGATATGACACGGTGTCACGGGATTAAAACGACGTCGTTTTTAATTTTACTAAATATTGAAAAAACCATTTATCGTGGTTCGAACCCGCAACATTATTGATAGTAAACAAACGTGGAAACCACTTGAGCTGTAAGACCATCATTATCGCATTATCTTACCTAAGTCTCTTATCATTATTTGGTAATTTATTTAATCAGAAGAGATGAAAATAGTTAAGATATGTCTCTTATTTTGGAACCGTAAGATACGGTTCTTAGATGCCACGTGACTAATTTTCATTGGACAGAGGTGTTGAAAAGAGAAAATTGTGCGATGTCTTTCTTTTTTCTCTCTCGTCGCTTCTCATCGCTCTCTCCGTCGTCAACCTCCGTCTTCCGGCCACCGATTCGGTTTGTCTCCTCCACCTCTCTCTCGCTCTCTCTCTCGTTTAATGGGCAAAGTTTTTTCGTCCACCTGCTTATTTCGATGAGCTCCAGTTCGAATCCAGCGGCTTGTTCTCCGGAAGATGTCAGATTTTAACCCCTATCTGATTAGGGGTTTTCATTTCTTGTGATCAGATTAGTTTTTCTTCTTCTACTGTGGTTGCAAGTTCATGATTGTTGGGTCTGAATCAGAACACGTTCTATGGTCTCGGCAAAAGGATCTTATATGATTTGAATTGTTATAAACCCTATATAGTTTAATGCTAGAGAGAAATCGAGTTGTTTTACTGGATTTCCCGATTTGTGAGATCTGGCTTCTGTTTTGAGTTTTCTGATATTTGATTTGTTGGTTGATAAAGATCCATTCTTCTTTAGTTTTGTGTTATGTTCATGTTGCTTATGAAAATTCTGGATTTTGGTGGGATCATTAGGAGGAAAGAAGTGCATTGAGAATTGAGATTCATTTTATGGAGGATAAGCAACCAACACCTGCTTCTTGCTCCTCAGCATCTGAAGGCAGTGCCAATTTCTTCCTTAAATCACCTGAAATCACAACTCCTGCTACAGCATCTCCAACTCATCGGTAGACTAGTATTATCTGTTTCATTTCATCTCCTTTTTTGGGTCTATTTCCTGTATAAGTGTGAGTGTTGTAACACATTTCATAAGATTTACGAGCCTTCTAGTGATTTGGAGGATTATATGAATGCAGAGTTTGATGGAAGGGATATCGATGCATCTGGCAAATTGGTTTGTTTTTCTCTGTTTCTTATTGTCTTGTGATTGACTTGGATATATTTTTAACACTCAATTACGTATCTCAGAACTTGGATATATTCTTAACACCAAAGTTGAAGAATGCATGAAATTCTTAGTTATGGTATTGTGTTTTTTTTTTAGTTTGATTTTTTTTTTTTAAGAACTTCTATGGGATTCTTCTATTGGACATAAAAAAATGAGAGTCTCTTAAGAGGATTTCTTAACCTATTTTAATATTAAATAAATGGTTAAGAACCCATGAAGGTTTCTTGCAATAACAATGCTCTAAGACTTTTGATTTATATTACAAACATATTTATATATTATCTCTGTAAAGTTTCTTGGTTTTATTCTTCTTCCTCCTCTGGGTTTTCTCTTTATTTCCATAAACCCATTTTGATTTCGAGCTAATTGGGACTAATCTTTTCTGGGTTTTCTCTTTAATCCTATTCTTCACGAGATGTTGTACATTTTGATTTAACCCAGAAAACACCACATTGAACAGAATCCCATCTACAAGGATTAGGGTTACACCAATCGACATCTGATGTGAGATTCAGACTCGATTCGAGAACTTGCATAGTCGGATCATCGACACTGCGCGACGGAGAAACTAGCGACACTGATGAGGGCATCAAGTCAGAAAGCTCACAAGGACCCAAGATCAAAGCCATGAAAGCTCATGGGATTGCTACTACCTTTGAAATGGGCTGTACTGAGTGTACGGCAGGCTTAGACCCTCGTCCTATAGGCAACAGCGGTCCCATTCCTAAGGTCGGGACAGTAGTTCCTAAGCTCCTAGCCCAAATAGAGCCGACCGTTCCACCACCCAAAAGAGATGGGATTCATCGACCAACCCACCATGAGGAAGAGAACAGTCGAGCCAGAATTCCCTTAGCTCGACCTTGGTATCACGGTGACCCGATCGTTTACGAATCGAGCAAGATTGGTGAGCTCGACGCCCAGGAGGATCCAAACGTCCCACCACCCAAAAGAGATGGGTTTCATCGACCAACCCACCATGGAGAAGAGAACAGTCGAGCCAGAATCCCCGTAGCTCGACCAAAACCGGCATTCACCTTAGCCATGCACCACAGTGCACCCGAGAGAGCGTATGAGCCAGGAAACATGTGTTTTGGCCCAAGATCTTCAACCACTGATTCAGCCAAGGCCCAACACGCCTACTGGAGCCTCTTATGGTCCAAACCAGATGGAGATTTGACTTGGCACAATCAGAATCCAAACCGGGAAGACCAATCTCCTACACGGACCCGTTTTGAGCCAAGTAAGGAAAGTCCGACTTCAGGTCCTTTGCACGACTTCTCCTCGTGTGTCATGCTGTCTACTGAGTATACAATGGGGCCTAGACCACCAGAGCACAAGAAGACACGCTCAAATACTCTACACGGTCGTTTTGACTCCAAGATTAATGAACTTACCATATCTGGCTATACACGCGATTTGCTAGATCAAGGCGAATCCTTCTCTTCTAATCTGGGCCATCCAATCTCACCATCACATCCTAGACGTCCAGCAACCCAAGTTAACCTAGGAAGCTTCGTATCTCCATAAGCCGCAACGAGAATCACGTCCAAAGATTCACAATCTCATCAATGGCGACAATCGAAGATTTTATTTTAATTGCTTTCCTTATTTTTGAATTCTTATGACCGTTAGGTCTCTTTGTCGAGCTCCTATAAAGCTCTCTTGCTTCTGTACTTTCAATACACAATTCATCTATTAATCAACTTTCAAGTTTAAGTCTCAGAGCTTCGTTGTCTTTGAATCGGTTTTCTTTTGTTCGTTCTTAAGTATTGTGCGAGGTGTCCCCCTTGCTTAAGAGCTGATTGAGTCTTCTCTCTCTAGAGCGTGGTTTCCCCCAGGAGAGTTAAGCTTCACCTTGTTTGTTCGGACCCATCACGACCGAGCCAAGCTTCCGCAACCATCACCTTCGACCCATCCTTTCGCATTCCAAGCCTCTTTGAATCACTTTGAGGCCTTGTTTGTAAACCCGACCTTGAGTCTTACATCATTGGTATCAGAGCTCAAAAGCTCCTATCTATCAGGTTACCTCGTTCTTTGTCTAAGTTTTTCATTTGTTTCATTGCTTTTTCGTTTTTAGTCATTCTCAATCGAAAACTACTACAAAAACATTTCTGCTTTACCCGTCTGTTTGTTTCAATTTTCATAAAATCATAAAAACTCATAAAAATATTTCGTCTTTTGGTTTTGCTTGTTAACTCATCATAGAAAAATATAAAATTGTTTCTGGAATTTTAGAAATTGATTTAATAGTTTTAGATCAAGCAAAACGGAACCGGAAAATTTATGTGCGAGAAACAGCTTTTGTGTTCTTGTTTGTTCTTGAGCTAGACTTTGATTCATGTGAATTTTCTTGTGTAAGGTACTATGGGAGAGCTAGCAAACGACCCCATATCACTCATGGCTCGTAACTTCACTACTTTCCAAGAAGAGATGAGAAACATGACCCAACGGCTAGAGCAAGGCTTAGCCAACGTGGGAGGAAGGCTTGACCGAGTGGAAGCACAGCCTCAGGGAGCACACAGAAGAGCTCCACCACAAGCAGCACAGCATGATGATGATCACATGCCAGAACTTGATGACGACCCGCCCCCTGGTCGGAACCAATCACCGGATCCACAACAAAACCAGCAACAACGCCGGAGAGATCCATTGAATCGAGGCAGGAACCGTGATGTAGGTCAAGGCCAGTACAACAACAACAATGATTTGAAGATTACACCACCTACCTTTGCTGGGAAGGTAGATCCAGAAGCCTACCTTGATTGGGAGAGGCGTATGGAGTATATCTATGAGTGCTATAACTATCAAGAGCACAAGAAGGTTACCTTTGCAGCTGCTCAACTCACTGACCATGCACTTGCTTGGTGGGATCGAGAGATGGCAGAAAGAAGGAGGTATGGAGATGGACCACTCAACTCTTGGAGGGAGATGAAAGCACTTCTCAAACGAAGATACGTTCCACCACACTATCATCGAGAACTCCAAAGGAAATTCAGAAAGCTTTACCAAGGCCAGAAGACGGTAGAAGAGTATTATGATGAATTTGAGATCTTGAGGAACAGGCTAGAGCTAGAGGAGACCGAGGAGACCCTCATGTCACATTTCCTCGAAGGCCTTAATGAGAAGATTGCAAAGAAGGTGGAGATGCAACCATATCATCAAATTCATGAGCTGCTACACCTTGCTGTCCAAGTGGAGAAACACCTCAAGAAGAAGGCATCTACGGCCCCTAAGCCGAAATACAACTCACCAGTATGGAGTTCTCCCACAACTCAAGCTACGGACAAAGGGAAATCACTTGAAATTGAATCTAGATTCAAGAGTAAAGCGCCTGAGTCCTATAGGGATGCACGACAAGAGCAAGGTAAGTCTTCTACTCCGTATCATACACGTGAGCTAACTTGTTACAGGTGCAAAGGGAGAGGCCACATCTCAAGAGACTGTCCGAACCCGAGAGTGATGATCATATTGCCATCCGGTGAATGTGAATCACAAGACGAGGCAGAACCGGAGGACGAGAAGGAAACCATTGAATATGCTGATGAAGGAGAGTCCCTAGTGATCATGAGAACCCTCAACACTCAGGTGGTTGAAGAGGACACTGCCCAAAGAGAAAATCTCTTTCACACACGTTGTACCGTGCAAAACAAGGTATGTCACCTCATCGTCGATAGTGGCTCTTGTACTAACATTGCAAGCTGTTTGTTAGTTGAAAAATTAGGTCTTACCGCCACGGACCACCCTAGACCCTATAAGCTTAAGTGGCTGAACGATAAGGAAGAGCTAAAGGTGTCAAAACAAGTGCAAATTTCCTTCTCAATCGGTGAATACAAGGATAAAGTTGTGTGTGATGTCGCACCAATGGAAGCTGGTCATATTCTCCTAGGAAGACCCTGGCAATATGATAGAGCCGTGTCCCACAATGGAAGAACAAACCAGTACTCCTTCCATTTCAATAGCAAGAAGGTCACGCTTGCTCCATTGGACCGATCAGAAGTCCGTGTGTTGCAAGCAAGGGCAAAAGAGAAAAGACAGCTCAAGGTAAGTCTTTTTCTTGAAAAATCTGATAAGCTATCCTCCTTAGAACCCATAACACACTTGTCTTTTCCATTCGCGTCAAAAAAAGGTTTTGTAGGTTGCAATTCAACTTTATCCGAGGCCAAATCAGTTTTAGCCGAGAAACAAAAGATTGCCGAGGCAGCACCAATTTTAGCCGAAGCACAATCCATCGTAGCCGAGGGGAAAGAAGTTTTTGCCGAGACAACTTCAAAGGCAAAACCAGACTTCACCAAGCTCCACACCACTACCAGCAAACTCAACAAGCAGAAACAAGGATATATCTACTCCTTGTTGATCCAAGAAGCACCTCCAATGGTGGCTCAAATCCAAAAATCAAGCCAACTCCGAGGTAAGCTCCTAAACCACCTTTCGGGATACAAGTCTAATGCGCTATGTTTGGATGTAGGTTTGAAGATTTCGAGGACGAAATCACTTGAAGAGGGAGGGTATGATGAGGGCATCAAGTCAGAAAGCTCACAAGGACCCAAGATCAAAGCCATGAAAGCTCATGGGATTGCTACTACCTTTGAAATGGGCTGTACTGAGTGTACGGCAGGCTTAGACCCTCGTCCTATAGGCAACAGCGGTCCCATTCCTAAGGTCGGGACAGTAGTTCCTAAGCTCCTAGCCCAAATAGAGCCGACCGTCCCACCACCCAAAAGAGATGGGATTCATCGACCAACCCACCATGAGGAAGAGAACAGTCGAGCCAGAATTCCCTTAGCTCGACCTTGGTATCACGGTGACCCGATCGTTTACGAATCGAGCAAGATTGGTGAGCTCGACGCCCAGGAGGATCCAAACGTCCCACCACCCAAAAGAGATGGGTTTCATCGACCAACCCACCATGGAGAAGAGAACAGTCGAGCCAGAATCCCCGTAGCTCGACCAAAACCGGCATTCACCTTAGCCATGCACCACAGTGCACCCGAGAGAGCGTATGAGCTAGGAAACATGTGTTTTGGCCCAAGATCTTCAACCACTGATTCAGCCAAGGCCCAACACGCCTACTGGAGCCTCTTATGGTCCAAACCAGATGGAGATTTGACTTGGCACAATCAGAATCCAAACCGGGAAGACCAATCTCCTACACGGACCCGTTTTGAGCCAAGTAAGGAAAGTCCGACTTCAGGTCCTTTGCACGACTTCTCCTCGTGTGTCATGCTATCTACTGAGTATACAATGGGGCCTAGACCACCAGAGCACAAGAAGACACGCTCAAATACTCTACACGGTCGTTTTGACTCCAAGATTAATGAACTTACCATATCTGGCTATACACGCGATTTGCTAGATCAAGGCGAATCCTTCTCTTCTAATCTGGGCCATCCAATCTCACCATCACATCCTAGACGTCCAGCAACCCAAGTTAACCTAGGAAGCTTCGTATCTCCATAAGCCGCAACGAGAATCACGCCCAAAGATTCACAATCTCATCAATGGCGACAATCGAAGATTTTATTTTAATTGCTTTCCTTATTTTTGAATTCTTATGACCGTTAGGTCTCTTTGTCGAGCTCCTATAAAGCTCTCTTGCTTCTGTACTTTCAATACACAATTCATCTATTAATCAACTTTCAAGTTTAAGTCTCAGAGCTTCGTTGTCTTTGAATCGGTTTTCTTTTGTTCGTTCTTAAGTATTGTGCGAGGTGTCCCCCTTGCTTAAGAGCTGATTGAGTCTTCTATCTCTAGAGCGTGGTTTCCCCCAGGAGAGTTAAGCTTCACCTTGTTTGTTCGGACCCATCACGACCGAGCCAAGCTTCCGCAACCATCACCTTCGACCCATCCTTTCGCATTCCAAGCCTCTTTGAATCACTTTGAGGCCTTGTTTGTAAACCCGACCTTGAGTCTTACATCAGAAACCCAGTAAAGAGACAAAGAAACAGAGGATACCCAGTTGGAAAATAAACAGAGAATACCCAGATAAATCTTAGATCTCTTTTTCTCCTTCCATTTTTGTTTCCGGATGGGCATTCTGATTGGTTTAAAGAAATGGTTTGTGGGAAATAGAATTAGGGTTTGTGTAATTAAAGCTGATTTCTGGTCTAATTGATTGCAATGTGTTAATCGATTTCTGGAAAAGCAGCGAGGGACAACATGAAGAAGCCACTGGTAAAGATTTGTTGGATTAAGGATAAATTTTACAGAGATAATAATATATAAATGTGTTTGTAATATTAATCAAAAAAGGCTTACAGCTTAGGTTGTTTCAACGTTTGCTTACCATTGATAATGTTGTGGGTTCAAACCATGATAGTGGATTTTTTTTCAAAATTTAGTAACATTAAAAACGACGTCGTATTAATTTCGTGACACCGTGTCACTCCTAGTCAGCATTCCGTCTAAGTTGACTAACAGATTACTAGTCAAGGTAGGTTTTAGGTCATATTCGATAGTTGGGGTAGAGAATTTAAATTTTGTTGTCGTTTAGGTAGAAAATAACACCGTATTTTAGTTCGGTTTTTTTTTTCACACTAAATTTAGTTCAGATTGGTTTTGACCCTTTTCCCGGGTATAATCACCCGATTCAGATTCTTAGTTTGTTTCTGAATCTAGTATGCATAACTTTGTTTTGACTGATCATTAATGGAGAATGTAGTTCATAGCCTCTCAATTTCAAAGCTTTTTTGGTTCATATGTTGTTTGAATTTGGACTGCTGCGTAAGACTGTTCGTTCTTTGGTTTCCACAAATGATCAAAAGGAATTTTAAAAGAGCAATTAAACCAAAAAAAAAATTGATTCTGGTGATATATCATCTTTTCTTTTTCTTCTTTTCTCTTTTTTCCCATTTCCCATTTTCTTTTTCTTCTCATTCTTAATTTTCATCACCCCAATAAACTAAAAAACTTTAAAATTACAAAAACTTCTTTCAAGAGGAAAACTTCTGTTAAGAATGGTCATAGTAAAATAGAATTCAAAGTATGGGAAAAAAGAATTATATATAATAATTTAAGAAAAATGTTTGTTTTTATATTTATGGAGAGTTACTTAAATAGCATAGAAATTAGGTAAAATGACTAGACTAATCAACAATTTTTTTTATTACTCATACCCATGATGCCCTTCTAAGCATTTGATAACAAAAACGTAATTACATGAATGTCATTATTTTTTTTTCCACATCAGCGAAAAAACAGGTGCGGTGCCTACGTGGTACAAAAACTGCCTACGTGTATTATGAAGGCCTGCCGCAGAAATTTCTCGCTGTAGTGACGGCAGACTTACAAGACGAGGGCTGATTTAAAAGAACGGCCGACTTATGAGTTGGTCGGCTGATTTATATTCATAAGTAAGCCAGATGTCACGGCAGACTTATATGAACCTCGACCGACTTATGAATTTTCGGCTGACTTAGGAGTACACGACACGGCTGATTTATATTCGGACGGCCGATTTATGAAAAATTTGGCTGACTTATTGCTATGACATGGCCGACTTATTGTTGCCCGGCTGACTTATCGTAAATCCGGCTGACTTATATTAAATCAGTCGTAATAAGACCGGTTTACTTAAAAGGCAGCCTAATTACGGCTGACTAATTAGCGAAAGATTAATTACTGTAATAGTATGCTATTGACGACTGACTTATATGATGTAGCGGCTGACTTATGTTTTCCACCTAATTTATGTGTTTTGATGGCTGATTACAGGAAACTTTATTAATTACTTAAATAGTATTTTAGTGACGACATACTTATAGTTTTGTTTGATGGCTGATTTTACATGGCTGATTTATAAGTTCATTTGATGGCATGTTTCCATGTCAGCAAAATAAAGATTACACATCAGCTTTGAACACATACATTATTAGGTTTAGACTCCGTCTTCGTCGTCATCGTCTGTATCTTTCTTCTTCTTCATTGTTGTTCTTTATCTCCATTCTTCATCCTTCTTCATCCTATACCAGATCTAAACTTTTGAGTGGAATATAAATGAATCCGGTGATTAATGTTTGCGGGACATTGGTTCATACAAATCGATATGTATTCAACGCCGACAAGAGAGGATGTAAAGTTCTAGAAGTTAACGAACAAACAACCTACAACGATTTTGTACAGATGGTAATGGAGGATTATGGGTTGGATACACGGATCTGTAAAATTCAGCTGAGCTACATGTTCTCTAACAAGATTTTGAAAAAAATCTCGCACGATACTCCACCGGTTTATGTATGTAATTCTCGCCAATTTCTAGGTTTTCAAACGGCTGACTTAACTGTACGATACGGCTGACTTATATGTACGATACGGTTGACCTCAAATCAGCCAAACCTCAAATCCGGTAGTTCTAAATCAGCCAAACCTCAAATCTGTGTGTTTGCATTTTAAAATTTTTATTTAATTTGATAGGTTCTCTTAATAGTTTTATTTCAATATTAAGTAATTTTAAGTCTTACATCAACAATGAGTTATATTTGTAAGATTTACACTTCTTGTATGTTTATTCTTATCATGTTCATCTCAAACCCTAAACTACATACAATATAATCCTTGCCATGTATTTATAAGGATTTTCATAAATAAGCCTATAATATCATTATTTCCTTGAGATTACTAAGTTATAAACATGTCATATCTATATTACCATAAACCTTATATATAGTAACAACATAATCATTACCATGTATTATCTATATGGCTAACTATATTAGACTTAAACAATAAATCCTACATTACATGTTTTGTAGTAACTATGTTATCATATATAACAGAAAAAATTCCCTAATTCAATGTAAAACTCGTAATCCCATAAATTCAAAAATATTTTATGTGATCAGTCAGCAATAATAGATGACAAATCAGCCATACCTCAAATATGTGTTTCAAGGTTTAATTAATAATTGGTAATAATTTTATTTCAATATTAAGTAATTTTAAGTCTCACTTAAAACAGTAACTCCTAAATGGCATTATCGTTTAAAGACATAAAGGCATAAATCAGCCATCATATAAACATAAATCAGCCATCAAGTTTACATAAATCAGCCATCATATAAACATAAATCAGCCATCAAGTTTACATAAATCAGCCATCAAATATAAATAAGTCAAGTATATATAAATCAACCATCAAGTGTACATAAATCAGCCATCAAGTATCCATAAATCGGCCATCAAGTTTACATAAATCAGCCATCAAATATACATAAATCAGCCATAAATGTAGCGTGGATGATTCTGGCACTGGTTTTCATGGCAAGTTTTGACCAGTTATAGGCGATTGAACCAGAGATACCACAAAGCTATAAACAACCTATGAAGAGTCAAATTGAGATAATAATATCAGACAAACTCAAAAGCGTCAACGAAATTAAGAACACAGATAAAAAAATCGGATATGAGGAATAATTCAGATAAATACGACATAACCTAGATCTATAATCGATTTGGTTTCAAATATAAATAAGTCAAGTATATATAAATCAGCCATCAAGTGTACATAAATCAGCCATCAAGTATCCATAAATCGGCCATCAAGTTTACATAAATCAGCCATCAAATATACATAAATCAGCCATCAATGTAGCGTGGATGATTCTGGCACTGGTTTTCATGGCAGGTTTTGACCAGTTATAGGCCATCAAGTATCCATAAATCGGCCATCAAGTTTACATAAATCAGCCATCAAATATACATAAATCAGCCATCAATGTAGCGTGGATGATTCTGGCACTGGTTTTCATGGCAGGTTTTGACCAGTTATAGGCGATTGAACCAGAGATACCAAAAAGCCATAAACAACATATGAAGAGTCAAATTAAGATAGTAATATCAAATAACTCAAAAGCGTCAACAAAATTAAGAACACAGATCAAAAAATTTGGATCTGAGGAACAATTCAGATAAATACGACATAACCTAGATCTATAATAACGATGAACCAACACAAATATTTGACGAAATTAGATTCAGGTATTCTTATTAGATGAGGTTACCAACAAAAAAAGATTAGATCTGAAGAATATGAAGATGGAGAATAAGAAGATGAGAAGAAGAGAAAGAAGGAGACAAAGAGGAGAAAAGAAGACTTACCGTGGGTCGACGTGGCGGTAGAGGATGAAGGAGACAAAGAGTAGAAGGAGACGAAGAGAAAGAAGGAGAAAATAAGACTTACCAGTATCAACGACGTCGGAATCTGAGACGAGGAGGGAATCCGGGAACAAAACTGCGTCTTCGCCGGACCAGAGCCAGAGCGGAGGTGATTCGGCAAGTGAGAGATGCGGCTAGGATTTTAGTTAGAAGAGAAAAAAACAAGAGAAACAGAAAGAAATGAGAGATTAATGTTGTTTTTTCTTCTATATATCTCACTTAAAAAAATCTAAATGGCATTATCGTTAATTACAGTTTGTACGCAGCCCTTAATGGATATTTCCTTTAAAAGGTGTATCATTTAAGTAATATCAAAAAGGTATATATTACTCTAGTCATATCACAATGTTTTTGTGCTATTTGAGTAATTGTCTATTATATTTATGATGTCAAGAATGAACAAACAAATTGTAGATATGGGAAAATGTAAAAAACAAATATAGAAAATATAGATTATTACTTATAAGGTCATCGGGCACATTCAGGACAAGACGTCAAGACCAATATAGTTTGATGCCATTGGGAGAGTCAGAAGACCACAAAGTTCATCAACAAATCCATACCAACAATATTTTGATACGCAACAAGAAACATGTAAGAAATATGTTGAACATGTCTTCAGAATTCTTCAATCGCGTTTTGCAATTGTAAAAAGACCGTCTCGTTTTTGGAAAAAAAAATGTAATACATGACATAATGACTACATGTATAATTTTACATAATATGATAATCGAGAATGAGCGTGATCTCAATGCGCCAATTGAAGTTGGAAGAGAAGCTCCACCTCCGGAGATTGAAATAACAAAGGATGAAAATATCCGATTTCAAAAATTTATTGGTTGATATAGACAAATCAAAGACAAAAAGCTAATTTCTCACTTCGAAACGCGTTAATTGATCATTTGTGGGAGAAGTACACTAATTTTGATGCTTAAACAAAAATGTATTAGTTTTTTGTTTTTTTAATTAATTTGGTGTAATAAACTTTTATAATAAAGGGTTTTCTGTAAAAAAAACGTCACCTAGTTCCGATTTGCAAGAAAAATCATCACCACAGAAAAATGCAAGTCAATCCCTCACCCGAGAGTCAAACCGCAATATAACTCTCAGTCGTGTATAGATTTTAAAAACCGTATAAGACCGTATATTGATTACCAAAACTACGTCGTTTTGGGCAAATTATTAAACAAAAGTATGTAAAATGGTGGTTTAAACCTTTCACCTCAAGGATAAATCACATGCACCCTGCCAACTGTGCTAACGAAGTTAATTGCAAGACTTCAAACATATATATTTACAAATATATTGAAACGATGTGTTGTTTTTGAAATATTGTAAAATTCCCGAACCGAACCGAACCGAAAAACACAAAAACCCCAAAAACCAAAAATATATTGAAAAGATGTGTTGTCTTTGCACTACAAGAAAACATCCCGATTTCCGACCAAAATTCCGACCAACTTAAAATGGTCGGGAATTTCCGACCACATACCGACGACATTCCGATGAAAACACACCCGTTGCATTTTAAGTTGGTCAGAATTTTGGTCGGAAATCCAGACCGATTTCCGACGGATTGGAGACCGAATAACAATCGTCGGAAATTCAAGACCGATTTCCGACTATTTTCCGACAAGATATATACGTTAATATACCCGTTGCATTAGCTATTTATAACCGTTGGCGAATATTAGGATGGTCGGAAGTTGGTCGGAAATTGGTCGGAAATTTAATCAATTTGATTAAATTTCCGACCAATTTCCGACCAGTAAGGAATCCGACCAACTCCCAACGAAATATATACGTTAATATGCCCGTTGCACTAGCCGTTTCATAGCCGTTTGAAGTTTTTTACAATGGTCGGAAATTGGTTGGGGATCCGCGGAAATTTTATTTATAAATACAACACCACCCTCATTCACAATTTACACCAAAAAAAAACATAGAAAATGTCTTCTTCAAATCCAAACACTAGAGATTATTTTCGATCGTGGATGGATAAACCACGGCAAGATCCAGCGACGAATCTACTGACGGATGAGTATGCACAAGGTGTTGAGGAATTCATGACATTTGCGACAAACAATAGCATGACGTCGGAATACGGTAAATTGTATTGTCCTTGTCCTAAATGTCGGAATCATAGATTAGTCTCTGTTGGGGAAGTATGTAAGCATCTTTATATGAATGGGCTAATGCCGAGTTATAAGATTTGGTATACGCATGCAGAAACTGATGCAATTGTGCAATATCATTGTATTGGTTTTAATTATTCAGGTAGAATAGAGGAACCAACACCGGAAGTAGATGCAAACGTTCAGATGGTGAATGATGCGTATCGCGAAAACGTAGCATCGTATGTTCCGGATGGTATTAGAATAGAGGAACATAATTTAGAAGCTCGGAAGTTTTTTGATATGCTAGATGCAGCTAAGCATCCACTATACGAAGGATGTAGAGAGGGAATATCGCCTTTATCAACTGCAATCAGGTAGCTGATTTTGTGGATGCGATAAATGATTTTGTGAAATATATTTTACCTGAAGATAATGTCTCACCGGCTTCATACTACGAGGTTCAGAAACTTGTAGCTGGTCTTGGATTGCCGTATCAGATGATAGATGTGTGCATCGACAATTGTATGATATACTGGAGAAAGGACGAAAACCGTCGCAAGTGTCATTTTTGTGGGAAACCTCGGTATCAGGAAACGGGTGGCAGAGTACCAGTTCCACATAAACGAATGTGGTATTTGCCGTTAACAGATAGGTTGAAGAGGTTATATGAATCCGAGCGCACGGGTGGAGCTTTGAGATGGCATGCAGAACATAACTCAGATGGAGAGATTGCGCATCCCTCAGATGCAGAAGCGTGGAAACATTTCCAAGAGGTGTATCCTAGTTTTGCGGCTGAGCCAAGGAACGTATACCTCGGGTTATCTACAGATGGATTCAACCCTTTTGGGAAACATGGGAGGCAATATTCATTGTGGCTAGTAATCGTCACACCTTACAATTTGCCGCCTAGTTTGTGCATGAAACGAGAGTTTTTGTTCCTCACAATTCTTGTCCCCGGACCGGAGCATCCTAAGAGATCCCTTGCTATTTTCTTGCAGCCATTAATTTATGAGTTGAAAATGTTATGGAAAGATGGTGTTCAAGCGTTCAATGTTTCTCTCCATTTGGTATGCTATCTGGATGGTCGACTCATGGAAGGTTGGCGTGCCCGTATTGTGAAGATAACAATGATGCGTTCCAATTGAAGCACGGTCGAAAGACTTCTTGGTTCGATTGTCATCGACGATTTCTGCCGCATGATCATCCATATCGTCGGAGCACGACATTGTTTAAAAAGAACAAAAAGTATTTGATGGTCCACCTCCTGAGCCGGATGGTAATAACATCATCACTCAGTTGAGAGATTTTGGTGCTGAGAATACGGTTTCATGTGGTGGTAATGGTCATTTTCCCGTAGATGGTTGTGGCGAGTACCACAATTGGAACAAGAGGAGTATTTTTTGGGATTTGCCATATTGGAAGAACCATCTGCTGCGCCATAATCTAGATGTCATGCACATTGAAAAAAAACTTTTTCGACAACATCATGAATACTGTTCTAAATGTGCAAGGGAAGACGAAAGATAATTTGAAGGCCAAATTGGACTTGCCAGAAATTTGTTCTCGGAAGGAACTCCATATAATGGCGAACGGAAAATCCCTGGCCCCTGCTTTCCGTTTGGATGAGCCTTCAAAGGATGAGTTCTTTGACTGGATTACGCATAGTGTTCAATTCCCAGACGGATACGCATCTAACCTTCGTAATTGCGTTAATATTGGAGAAGGGAAGTTTTCAGGGATGAAGAGTCATGATTGTCACGTTGTCATGCAACACCTCCTTCCATTTGCCTTTGCCGGTCTTCTTCCTAGAAACGTCCATGGAGCTATTGCAGGTACATTTATAATTTACAAAATTATATCTAAATTTTACTAAATTTATCTAAATTGTCTAAATTTTACTAATTTTATTTATCATTTATGCAGGGATCGGTGCTTTCTTCCGTGATCTATGCACGAGATCACTTACTGCAGACGGTATCCGAAATTTAGAGGAGAAGATACCGGCTCTCCTATGCAACCTCGAGAAAATATTTCCACCAGCATTTTTCGATGTTATGGAACATCTTCCTATTCATCTCCCTAGGGAAGCAACACTTGGTGGGCCGGTTCAATATCGATGGATGTATCCGTTTGAGCGATATATGCTCCACCTAAATAAGAAGGTGAAAAATCTTGCAAGAGTCGAGGGTTCTATTGTTGCACAGAGCGTGAATGAAGAAACATCCAACTTTGCTAGCTACTACTTTCCATCTTCGGTGAAGACTAAAAGTAGACAACATGCACGTCATGATGATGGAGGAGAAAAACCGCTGTATCCGGTCTATGTCCCAAATCTATTTGCAGAAATTGGAAGGTTTAGTGGAAAAGGGAGGTCTAGACGACTAACAGAGGAGGAACAAAGGCATTTGCATACATATCTTCTGACAAACTGCGAAGACGTTTTTGAATATGAGAGGTACGTCACTTGATTTTGAATAATGTATTTGTTTAGTAATTACCAAAAATTAATCCTTGATAGTATTTTGAATAATGTATTTTTTTTATTCACAGGACATATATGGAGCAAATAAGGAATTGGTTCCCAAATTGCACAGAGGATGAGCTTATGGTCCTTAAACAGAATGAATTCGCGGATTGGTTGAAATATTACGTAAGTGCTCGATTTCCCTCAATTAAACTAAATTTTACATTCGTACACATATTGTTTATGAGTGTCCACAAATTGTACAGGTTGATCAGATGAATACTACTGGGATATCGATTCCCACATGGTTAGTTGAGATGATGCGTAGCCCTAATTTTGTTCCAAGTGTTTATCCGATGTATGGCAGTCGAGGTATGCTTTTAAGGCTTTTCGTGAAGGGAGCTCAAGGACAATATGCAACTACAGTATTTCATCTACATCCGGAGAAATTGTCTACTACGGAATACTCCGCGAAATATTAGAAGTCAAATATCCAGGAATGATTGGTTTGAAGTGCATTGTGTTCTATTGTGATTGGTATGATCCAGTGGAAGGTCTACGTCAGGACGAATTCGGTGTGACATCTGTTCACGGAGGCAAGCGACATCAGAAATACGATCCATTTATTCTTGCTTCACAAGCAGACCAGGTTTCCTACATTCGATACCCCCGGGTTAGGAACAAGCAAGATCCGTGGATTGCAGTAACATCGACACAACCAAGAGGAATGATATATGGTGTTTCTGAGCATGACCCTTTACAGGAAATGCCAATTGGTAATTTAGGTGAAATCGAGCATTCTCTAGAGGTTGACCTTGTGGTTGACTTCACCGGCATGGGCGAACTATTTGAGGATTCTAAAGAAGAGAGAGGAGAATTTGATGAGGATTCCGATTCAGTTACTTCAGATTATTCATCGGACTCAGAATAGGTTTTTGTAAAAAATATTTTATATGCATTTATTTTTAAGTAACAAATTTATGAAACTTTTTTCACATGCTTTAATTAGTTGTGCGATTATTTTTAATTAATAAGGATTCCGATACATCTATTTCATTTTATTCATCGGTTTAAGAATAAATTTGTAACAGTGTTTTTTCATAAGTGCTCGATTTTAAATAAAAAAAAATTCAAAATTTTTCAAATGCTTAAATATGGTGTACGGATTTTTTAATACATTTAATTCGATATTCCGACCATTTTCCGACCGGACAGGAGGATCGGTCGTAAAATGGTCAGAATATCGAATTTTATTTGCCCCGGTCGGAATAAACGTGCTAAAATTATCAAGGCACATGTGGTTTATAAAATAGTCGGAAATTGGTCGGAATTCCTCGACATTTCTGACCAAATTCCGACCATTTGGGATTTCGAAACCTCAAACAGCATAAATTTGATATGGACTATGTTTAATATGGTTAGATATGATCTTTTGAAAGAACTCGATGCCCATATATCTTAATTAAACCAATTTGGGGGCATATACTATAAAACCTATAAGAAACCGAAAAGTATAAATATAAAGTCAATGTTTCGTTATGAACGGTTTAATTCGATCTACTTTCAATTTATAAAAACATCCTATATTTTATTATATGTTTACTTTGCCCGATATTATTTAGACATAAGATGTTTACATGTTTATTAAACAGTATAAGGTTTGAAAATTTAGAATTTTATACTCGAAACTCTAAATGGTCGGAAATTGGTCGGAATTTCCGACCAATATTAATATTTTCAAAATTTCTAAGTGTTATACACTTATGTAGTATAAATACAATTTATGTGCTTACAACTTTTTTGTTGTATGTGTTTTTACAGTTACTGAAAATGTCCTCTAATTGTAAACACTTAGCATTTTTTCAGAAATATTCATATTGGTCGGAAATCGGTCGGAGCATTTTTCAGAAATATTCACTTTGGCCGGAAATCGGTCGGATTCTGACCAATGTGAATATTTTCGAAAAAATGCTAAGTTTTTACAATGTATCCACCAATAAGAAGACATGCAATATTATGGGTTAGTCGGAATCTCGTCGGAAATACCGACCGATTTCCATCCAGTCCGAAAATAAAACCCGCGGAAATTAACCGCTAAATAAAATATTTTGGCGGTTTTATATTTTCAAACCCGACCAAATTCCGACCAAACCGGTGGTCGGAAATTCATAGATCTAAATACCACATACGCATCTTCTTTTTCATTTGGTCGATCTCTCTTCTCTCAAAACGCCGGTTCTCTCTCTCCGCCGACCTTCACCGCCGTCCCTCTCGCCGGTAAGTCTCCCTCTTCCTCTTCTCTCTCTTCTCTCCCTCTTCTCTTCCTCTTCTCATCCTCTTTTCTTCTCCTAATTGTTTTTCATTCTCTTGTGTTGTAGATCGCCGGAGCCGCCGTCCCTCCTCCGCCGCCGATTTCTTCTTACCATGTAAGTAATTTCGAGATTTGTGGTTGTTGTTGTTGGGATTTGAAGATTAGGATGTTTAGTTGTTTTAGCTTGAGATTTGTGGTTAGATTCGAGATTATGATGTTAGTTGTTGTGATTTGTGGTTAGATTTGTGGGATTTATTGTGGGATTTTTTGGATTTGTTGTTAGATTTTAGTTTAGGTTGTAATTTTTTTTTATAGGTTTTTATGGTAGATTTGTTTAATTATAATTTTTGTTATGAATATAAAACTTTAATAGATAATTTTTAGATTTAAAATACAAAAAGATAATTTTTAAATTTTATAAAAATCATGTATATAAAACGTTTTTTAATCTAAGATATTTTTAAGATTTTTTGAAATTTTTTAATTTTATCATTTCTATACAAAACGTTTTCATTATTTTGCATAATTAATAAATTTATTATTACTCTTTTTTCATAAATTTCTTATAATTTTATGAAGTTTCATAATTATTTCGGGTTTTTTGTATTTTTTTGGGTTTTTGGTAATTGTTTCGTGTTTTTGTGAACATTTTCATAGCAATCGTTTTTTTGTTTGCGTTTTATTTATAGTTTGCGTTTTATTTATAGTTTGCGTTTTATTTATAGTTTTTCTTTGCGCTTAATATCTAACAAAGTTTGCGTTTTATTTATAGTTTGCGTTTTATTTATAGTTTGCGTTTTATTTTTAGTTTGCGTTTGCGTTTAATATCTAACAAAGTTTGCATTTTTTTCAGGACGTACGAGGGTTTCGCGAACATGCACATCAGTGGTTCGTCTCAAGGGATGCAACAACCTGCACTTAGCGGTGGTTCGACTCGAGGCACACAACCACCAAGTCCGGCCGCATCGACTATTCCGGAGTCGCAGAGTCAAGCTCCTCGAATCATGACCATCGATGAGTTAGTCCAACAACCGGGCCGGGACTTGCACATCCAGCTTGATCCACATCTAGTTGGAAGATCGACATGGTAAAAACCATAGTTTATATATATATATATATATATATATATATATATATATTTTTAATATCAAATTGTTTATAGTTTATCTTTTTTTTTTTGTAGGTTTGGTATATCGAACAACGGGATTAGCAAGGCCATTATGAGGATGTTCCATTCGATCCTCGTCAAACCGTACAAGAAGTTTTCAGATGTCCCGTATGATGAGAAGCAAATTTGGTTTAGACAATTTGTGGTAAGTTGTCAATTACTATATTTTTTTCCATATTTATACATGTCTTTTTTAAATATTTTGCTAAGTATTTTTATTTATGTTTTCGTAGCAAGAGTTTACGTGGCATCACTCTCACACTGTCACGGTGGAAAAGTTATTTATGAAGGAAGCGCGTACACAGTTCAAGAGACACATGAACGAGTGGAAGCAAAAGTTGAGGAAAGGGGCAGACAAGCCGAAAGGTTTGAATTTGGATGTTTGGAATAACTACGGACCATATTGGCAAAATCTTGAGACAGAGAAACTCTCGAAGACTAATTCGAGAAACTGAAAGAGTGAGCGCAACGGAAAGGGACAGTACATCCACAACCCCGGTTCGAGCAGCTTCCAGACCTGTGAAATTCAAATGGTAATCTTTTATTGTTGACATTGTTTTCTCTCTTTAATTAATTATTAAATTATTTTTTCATATTTAAATTTATTCGTTTTTATAGACTAATGAGGTCGGAGGTGTGCGTCCGAATCACTTGGACTTAATGAAGAGGTGCCACACGAACAAGACAACCGGGCTTATTCAGGATCCCCTCATAAGAGAGATCTACGAGAACGTGACGAAGCAGAAAACCGAGATCGAGCTGACCCAACAGTCACAAGGTGACTCCTCCTCCTCCTTCGAGATGTCGCGGGAAGCGGTCAACCGTCTCGTTATGAACGTAAGTTTTTTTTTTCTTATAGTCTTACATTATAATTTTATAATGTTCTAATTTATTTATATTTTATACAGGAATTTTCCCTCGATAAAAAAGGGCGGCGTCGCGGGGGTTTGGGTACGATCCCGTTTATGGACGACGAGTCTTCTTCTGGTTCTTATTTCTCTGAAGATCTCATCCAGCAGAATGAAGAGCTCAAGTCCAAAGTAGAAGCTTTGGAGATGGCAAAAACGGACACCGAATTCAAGTTAGGTGCCACGCAAGATGAGCTTTCGGAGGCGAGGTCAGATATTGCTACCATGTCGTCTTGGATGAGAGCAAAGTTCCCGGATTACCCGGGAATGGGAACGGGATCCGGATCCGGGTCGGCAAATGTTTAATAATGTTAATGTTTAATGTTTTAAAAACACTTTCTCTTATTTCAAAACTATTTTATTTTCAAATATTTTAATGTTTAATATTAATTTTCATTTTCATTTTCGAATAAATTTAATTTCAATTAAATTAAATTAATCAATATTCATTATTTTCAAAATAATTTCAAAATAATATATTTGGTCGGAATTTGGTCGGAAATTAGAAAGGTCAGAATTTGGTCGGAAATGAGGTCATCGGACGTTTGTCGGTAAATCGTCGGGTATTATTATGGTCGAAATTTGGTCGGAAATTAGAGAGGTCAGAATTTGGTCGGAAATAAGAAAGGTCTGAATTTGGTCGGAAATTAGAAATTCGGACATTTGTCGGTAAATCGTCGGGTATTATTATGGTCGGAATTTGGTCGGGAATTAGTCTGGTCGGTATTTGGTCGGGAATGGGTGCATCAGACTTTTGTCGGCAAATCGCCGGGTATAACCCGAGGATATTTAGTGTCGGTATTAGGTCAGGAATGCGCTGGTCTGGAATCCGTCGGGAATTCCCGACCAATTTCCGACAATTTCTGATTTCCGACGCTATATTTCCGACGGACCAAATTGGTCAGAAATTCGTCTGGAAAGTCGTTTTCCGACCGTTTCCCGACCGATATGCCCGTCGGAAATCGAGTGCATTCTTTTAGTGTTGCAATATTGCAAAATTCTCGAACCGAACCCAAACCGAAAAACCAGAATAATTCGGTTGGATTTCGGGTTTTGGGTTTCGGTCTGGTTTTCGGGGTTTTCGGGTTTTTGAAAATAGGTCCCATTTGGGATTAAGTTTTATATCAGTTTGGTTCATTTCGCTTCGATTTTTAATAATTCGGTTCGGTTTGGGTTTGGTTTCGGGTTTAATAAAAACCTAAAAACCCTGAAAACCGAACCCAAACCCAAACCGAATCGAATTATTAAAAATCGAACCAAACCAAACTAAACTGATATAAACCTTAATCCCAAATGTGACCTATTTTCAAAATCCCAAAAAAACTGAAAACCCCGAAAACCAAACCGAAACCCGAAACCGAACCAAATTATTCGGGTTTTTGTGTTTTTTGGGTTTTTCGGTTCGGGTTCTGTTCGGGAATTTTTCAATATTTCAAAGACAACACATCGTTTCAATATATTTTTGGTTTTCAGGGTTTTTTGTGTTTTATGTGTTTTTTGGTTCGGGAATTTTGCAATATTTCAAAGACAATACATCGTTTCAATATATGTATAAATATATATATTTGAAGTTTTGCAATTAATTTCGTTGGCACATTTGGCAGTGTGCTCGTGA
This sequence comes from Eutrema japonicum, assembly GCA_030161315.1. Lineage (NCBI taxonomy): Eukaryota > Viridiplantae > Streptophyta > Magnoliopsida > Brassicales > Brassicaceae > Eutrema > Eutrema japonicum. Next base: position 39,160,806 of record BSQW01000001.1, read on the forward strand.
TTTATCCTTGAGGATTAGTGTTCAAACCACCATTTTACATACTTTTGTTTAATAATTTGCCCAAAACGACATAGTTTTGATAATCAATATACGGTATTATATGGTTTTAAAAATCTATACCCGACTGAGGGTTATATTGCGGTTTAACTATGGGGTGAAGGATTAACCTGCATTTTTATGTGGTGATTGGTTTTCTTGCAAATTGAAACCAGGTGACTAGTTCTTTTTTTTGCCGAAAACCCTATAATAAATCAAATTTTAAGAATATACTTATTTTGAACTATTGTTAAAAAAAATAGATATAAAAAATTTAAATTTTTACAAGTAAAAGGTCTTGTAAGCAATTAATACTAAAGAAAAAAAAATTTGGATTATTTATTTTTAGAGTCACCATTTGAGTAAACTCTTTCTCTATTTTTAGCGAACTCTATATTTAGAGTGATATATAGAGTCAACCATTGGAGATGCTCTAAATCAATTCTCTATCATTTTACTAAAGTCAAGTCAACAAGAAAATAAAAAATTAAAAAAAGGAAAGAGAAAAGAAGAAAGAAGAAAGAGGAATGAAGAAAGAGAAAAAAAGAAAAAGAAAAAAAATAAAGGGTAATATGAGTAAGTAGTATTAAATATTAAGGAAACTAGTTTTTGGGAAAAGTTAATTGCAAAATTAGATAAGTAGAAAGATAAATAAAATTACACCATAAATATCATTTTCTATTTCAAATAATCACATTAATGCCATTGACTTGAAATATGCTAAACTGTGTTAGCAACTAACAGAGCCGACGACACTGTTCATCCACCACTCGCCGACACTGTTCATCTACAATCGAAGTCACATTATTTTGATATTACAATCCCGACGACACTGTTATTTGATATTAACTGTGTTAGACACGTTAATACAATCCTAGCGACACTGTTATTTGATATTAACTGTGTTAGACACATTAATACAATCCCAGCGACACTGTTATTTGATATTAACTGTGTTAGACACGTTAATACAATCCCGACGACACTGTTTATCCACCATCCCGCCGACAATAATATTCGATATTTGTGTTGACACCTTAACAAATCTCATATATTATCGTTAGCAAGCTATAATATTGTGTTAACACGTTACATGTTATATGTTAATTGGGTTAACTGTGTTATAAAATCTCGAATATTATTGTTAACACGTTACAAGTTTCGGATATTATTGTTAGCACGTTAACATATTATATGTTAATTGGGTTAACACGATAACATATTTAATTAGCAAGTTAACTAAATAGTTATCTACTAAATATATGGTGATAAATAGTGTCTTCGATTGTAGATGAACAGTGTCGACGGATGGTAGATGAACAGTGTCGCCGGCTTTATTAGTTGCTAACACAGTTTTCAGCAGTTTTCAAGTCAATGGAATTATTGTAATTATTTGAAACAGAGAAATATATTTACGGTGTAAATTTATTTCTCTTTCTTCTTATCTAATTTTGCAATTAACTTTTCTCCAAAACTAATTTTGTAGTCAACTTATGTTTTTCACCCAAATGACCCAAAAATAAAAAGGAAAGAGAAAATAAAAAATAAAAAGCGAGAAAGAGAAAAAAAAAAGAGAAGAGGGGATGGTGGGGGATAAGATAGTAAAAACACAAGAAAAATGTGTTTTGTCTTGAAAGTGTCTACCCATGTAATTACATTTTTAAAAAGTGTCCCTGAATATAATTGTTTCTTTAATAAATTGGAAGAAACAATCAAATTTTTGGTCTTTAAACATTATAAGTGGTATTTAACTTAATAAATGAGCCAATGACGCTTTTATAAAAGAAACAATTACATCCATGTACACTTTTTGAAATTGTAATTACATTTATAGACACTTTCAAGACGTTGAAAAAAAAAGACACTTTCAAGACAATATCGATTTTTTTTGGGTGCTTTTACTATCTTTCCACACCATAACCTCTTTTTTTTTCTTGCTTTTTTTTCTTCTTTTCTCCTTCCTCTTCCTTTTTTCTCTTTCCTTTTTTTTTATTTCTAATTTTTTTGTTGAGTTTACTTTATCAAAAAGGAGAGATAATTGATTTATGGGAGGATTACTATAATAACACAAATTTGTATGATTATTACTAGATTAGCCCTTATTTTATTTTAATTACTAGAATGTTTTATGTGTATATTTTACCCGTTTAAGCTTTGTTAGGAAAAATATAATTACATAAATGCCATTATTATTCTTTTCCACCTCATCAAAAAAAAATCAACATTTACGAAATTGCCATCCAAATTTCGCAGAAAACATATAATCTGCTGTGAAAAGTATGTGGAAGTAATGACGACAGATTTATCAATTTTATTCAATTTATTTAGGATGGCAGACTTTTCTCATAGACTTATTTGATTGACATATTAATTTTGATAAGTCTTTGGTATGACTTAGCAGACCTATAATTTTTTTTTCCCCATAATTTGAAATCCATTTTACTATTTTTTTGGTTTACATGTAGATCGAAACTTGTAAATTTGAAAAAAAATGGGATGTGAATGGTACATGTGGACAGGTTTATGTGGATGATAGATTAGATTGTACATGTGGACGGGTGTATGTGGATGATATGTTATGGTTGATGTGGTATATATGATATGAATGGTACATGTGGACGAGTTTATGTGGATGATAGGTTATATGGTACATGTGGACGATAGGTTATGTGGATGATGTGGTATGGATATGGTACATGTTAGGCATGTGAGTTTTACCCATACCCCTTATCCGAACCCAAACCTAAACCCGACCGAAGTAGCGGGTTCGTATCGGGTTTGGATCCTCTAAAATACCATAATGGGGCTTACCACTTAGTATATCGGATATCAAGTCGGGTTCGGATATAACTCAAAATCCGAAGTAAACCCGAACAAATCCGAAATCCGGTCGATGCTTAGTAAAGTCGAAGTTTTTTTGTTGTTTATACTCGATCATGTATAATTATTTTGGGGTTTGATCATATTATGGGTAAAAATACCCGAACTTATCTGAAATACCCGAAAAATACTCGAAGCCATAGTTACTTTGGCTATAAAATACCTGATGTAACTGGATCCGAAATGTTATTCGGGTAAGGGCGGATTCTAATAAGTTTACTAAAACCGAACCAAACCCGAGCCGATGGTTTAAAATACTCGAACGTGCCTCTGAGCATAAACCCGAAAACCCAAAAACCCAAAAAACCGATCCGAACCCGAACGGGTACCCGAACACCCAGGCCTAGTACATGTGTTCGTTGCTAAATGGATACATATGCATTTCTCGCGCATATGGAACATGTGTTCGTTACTAAATGGATAGACACATTTTTCTCGCGCATATGGAACAAGTGTTCGGTGGTAAATGAAAACAAATATTTATCTCACGTATTTTGTCGAATACTAGTATACTAGTCGTTTACCATATTGATCTACAGATACATATCCACGATATACAAGAAAGCGAAGAAAAAAAATTATTCATAAGCTCCATTGTTAGGGTTTCTCTTGAAAGGAAAGAAATTTTTGTAATTTCAAAGTTTTTGAGTAATTTTTCTTGAAAGAAAGAAGTTTTTGAGTATTTTAGGGTGAGGAAAATTAAGAGTGAGAGGAAAGAGAAAAAAATAAAAAAGAAAGAAGAAGAGAAAATAAGAAAGAGGAAAGAGAAAAGAAGAATGAAGAAAGGGGAAAAAGAAAAAAGATAATGAGAAATAAAAAAAACGAGAAAAAGAATATTAAAAATAATAATTATATAATAGGAAAGTTTTCTCTCAATTTAAGATATCCACATCATCACTAGAATCATCTATTAATGGACTCCACTTATGTAAAACTATAATATATACTAATTAAAACTTTAACATAAGTATACTTATTACTATACAACTGCAAGACACACAATTACACCAACTAACAAAAAAATATAATATTAATTATGATTTAAATTTTGAACTTGCTATTAACAAAATTAGTATCTGCGAATACATAAATTTGGGAAAAAATGAAATAAGTAAAAAATGACCATATAGTAAGTTCATATTTGAAAAAAAAATATTAAGATAAAGTACATAATTTAAAGATAACCAACTACAGTTCAACAAAAAATACATATAAAATGAGTTTATTATCATAATTAACAGTATAACCTCTATAAATTGATACTCGATAAATTAATATCTCGACAAATAAATACATTTTTTCGGACCCGAATTGGTTTCTCGGATAAATAAATATATCAAAGATTCTCAAAACCAAAACTTAGCCATTTAGTAAATGATCGTCATAAATCTTGAAATGCTTATTACCCAATTTTTGTTAAGGGAAGAGACTAAGTACCATTGAAGCCAATATAATAGACTCTGAGAATCGTTCACATATTCTTGAAATAAGAAAGATGGAGAAGTTAAACCAACTCTTGCAATAACTTCACTCCAAGTTCTGGTGTCCTAGGAATTATTTTTGAAACCATTCATGTTCCTATTAATCTACTTCTTCTCTCATTGTTCACAGATGAAATGGACTAAAGATCATGAAGAAAGATCGCTATTCTAACTTCACAAAATTGCTAAAACTCTAAGCTTTTGTGAAAATTTGAATGATTTTTACCTCATTACCCCAGAAAAAACGCTGTGTTTCTTTTGAAAGGATGTTCGTTGATTGCATCAGCTCCATCTTCAATCACAAAGCCGCATATATCGCAATCTTTCCCCTCCTATAAATCAAAACAACACTCAAGATTTCAAATTTTGAACACCTGAATCTGGTAATGATAAGATACATAAAGTTCTGAATTCTAAAATCAGACCTTGAGATAGGTGCGAGCATCGATGAGGGAGTGAAAATGGCAGAAACGGATGTGAGAAGCGGAACCATGGCTAAGGCGTTGAAGTCACAGCGGCCATCGAGAACCAGCTATGTGAGTGGGCTTTGTTGGATTTTTAGAAGCGAGAGATGATATGTTCTTCGGAGATGGGGAAAAAATAAAAAATCACAAATCTTTTGTCAGCGGTCTTTCACGAATAAAGCAATAATTGGGCCAAAATATCTATTAGCATAAAGGCCAAAACATTAGAAAAAATTCTATATTAGATGGCGTAATTAAAAACAACCTAAAACTATATGTACATAAAGAGATAATTTTAAACTCTCAAATATGTATTAAAATCATTTATAATTAAATGTAAGTGGTTTGTTTAGTTAATGTGTAGACGGACTAATGAAGTTATAATTGACCTCAATATAAACTATAAATTCTGGAACAGAAATGTAATATTATACGTTCAACTAAGTATGTAACTTATGAGAGATTTAAAATTGTGTTAAAATATATATATATATATATATATATATATATATTTATAAACTATAATTAGAATCACACATTAGTCAAATACTATATATAAACCCATGGAAAAAAATAATATTTTAACATAAGTTAACAACATAATTTAAAGAAAACCGTTGTTATATACAAACACTAATAAGGAAAAATAACAAAACACACGCAGATACACACAATGCAACTATAAACATAATCCGACTATTAAACTAAAATTCGAAATTAAAAAAAAATTGTTTCCTAAAAAATAACATATAAACAAATTTATAAGACATCAATGTAAAATATACACGAGCGAAGCGCAGTGATCAATCCGTGGTTTGAACAATAGAAAAGTTGGAGATGGGAAATCAAACATTCATACTATGGCATTTCCTAAATAACAACATCTAAAAGTTGTGCACATGTGCTCCAACTGCCTCCAAGCTATTTGGCCAAGGATTTATGGTGGTGGAGCCAACACATGTGCTCCGAGTTAATTTGAATAATGCAAGTCTAGGAGCTAAAATCCTGAAAAATATAACCCACTTTTGAAAAATCTAGAAAAGAAAAAAAAAATCAAGAAACGATGTGTTTTGATTGATTTTTACCTCATTACCCCAGAAGAAACGATGTGTTTCTTTTGAAAGGATGTTCGTTGATCGCAGTAGCTCCATCTGCAATCACAAAGCCGCATATATCGCAATCTTTCCCTTCCTATAAATCCAAAACAACACTCAAGATTTCAAAATTTGAACACCTAAATCAGGTAATGATAAGATACATAAAGTTCTGAATTCTAAAATCAGACCTTGAGGTAGGTGCGAGCGTCGATGAGGGAGTGAAAATGGCAGAAACGGATGTGAGAAGCGGAACAATGGCTAAGGCGTTGAAGTCACGGCGGCCATCGAGAATCAGCTATGTGAGTGGGCTTTGTTGGATTTTTAGAAGTGAGAGATGATATGTTCTTCGGAGATGTGGAACAAGAAAAAAATCACAGATCTTTTTTCAGCGGTTTTTCACGAAGATAGCAATAATTGGGCCAAAATATCTATTAGCATAAATACCAAAACATTAGAAAACAAGTCCCTATTAGAGAGCGTAATTAAAAACAACCTAAAACTATACGTACATAAAGAGATAATTTTAAACTCTCAAATATGTATTAAAATCATTTATAATTAAATGTAAGTGGTTTGTTTAGTTAATGTGTAGACGGGCTGATGAAGTTATAATTAGCCTCAATATAAACTATAAATTCTGGAACAAAAATGTAATATTATACGTTCAACTAAATATATAACTTATGAGAGATTTAAAATTATGTTAAAATATATATATATATATATATATATATATATATATATATATATATATATATATATATATATATAAACTATAATTAGAATCACACAATAGTCAAATACTACATATAAACCCATGGAAAAAAAATAATATTTCAACATAAGTTAACAACATAATTTAAAGAAAACCGTTGTTATATACAAATACTAATAAGGAAAAATAACAAAACACACGCAGATACACACAATGCAACTATAAACATAAACCGACTATTAAACTAAAATTCGAAATTAAAAAAAAAATTGTTTCCTAAAAAATAGCATATAAACAAATTTATAAGACATCAATGTAAAATATGCTCGCGCGAAGCGCGGAGATCAATCCCTAGTTTGAACAATATAAAAGTTGGAGATGGGAAATCAAACGTTCATATTATGGCATTTCCTAAATAACATCTAAAAATTGTGCACATGTGCTCCAACTGCCTCCAAGCTATTTGACCAAGGATTTATGGTGGTGGAGCAAACACATGTGCTCCGAGTTAATTTGAATAATGCAAGTCTAGGAGCTAAAATCCTGAAAAAGATAACCCACTTTTGAAAACTCCAGAAAAGAAAAAAAAAAAAATCAAGAAACCAGTTACAAACTAGGATTTGGGGGTAAGCAAATCAGCATGGAAAAAGTAGAGGTACCACTTCACGAACATCCCTTGAAGGGAGATCTAAATTATGAATTTAAAGAGAGAGATAGTTAAAGCCGAGAGAGACATGTAATTCATCGATATTCTATCACTGTTAGTTAGTCTTTTTAGTGTTTCTGATTTCTGTTTAATATGATTGATAAGAAAGTTAAAGCCTTCATGTACATGTAAGTGTAGTTTTTTTTTTGTAATGGTATTCTCTTAAAAAAATATATAATGTAGGCTTTTTAATCAGTTATAATTGATATACTCACAATTATGCGTTTTGGCATATCTTTAATCACGAGTTTGGAACATATCTATTTTACTTGTTTAGGTTTGTAATATTAATCCTTAAATCTTGTGTTTTTCTATTATAGGTAGGTTTGGATGGTTAAATATTTTGTTTGTTTGATTAATATTCTGTTATAAAATTTCGTGTTGATTTTTTTTTTTTGTACTTCAATTTTTTTTTTAATATCAATTTTTCATTTGGTTAGGTTGATGTTCATCTTATCTTTTGGGTTTTAATTTAGTACTTCATGAACGGTTAGTATTTGTGTTTTTATATATGTGGATACGATTTTTTGCTAATAAGATGATATTCATATTGTTTATGTGATCTAATTTTGATGTTATCTAAGCATAACAAGTGCAGTTTAAGAAGTAGTAAATATATAATTTTAATCACATCGCTATAATATTATTTAAGAAGACACTTTTAAAAATGAATTTTGTTTTGTAAGTTATTACATGAAATACAATTATAAATAACAAAGAATACTTAAAATAGGAAAGGATATAATAGTCTTTTAAAATTATTGATTAAAATATAGAAAATATATATTTTGCATTAAATAAGTTATTTATTATTTCATTTCTTAATTATTTTTAATACTATATATTTTAAAATAATAATTAATTCATATATATTCAAAAAAAAATCTATTCAAAATCTTGCAATATTTTTCACTATAATTTATTATATTTTATTTGAATATATATCAAAACACAAGTTGAAAAATATTTTACTAATTTTATAAAAAGTTAGACACAAAAAAAAACTATTTTTTAAGAGTTCGTAGACTCTCCACAAACACTAGAGTCATTTAACGATGCATATTAAAGTTATGTTTTTAAGATTATAAGTTTTTGCATGTTAGCCCGAATAATATTTCAGTTCAATGCAAAACGGATTAAATAGACAAATTATTACAAATTAACAGCTTTATCTATAATCAGTAGTTAGCTATATTATAAAATTTAGATAAAAACAATTTTCTTAAATTTCAAAACAATTTCTTATAAATTTTTTTGTCTATTCTATAATTAACGCGGGTTAAATCTTAGTGTATTACATTGTTGTTAATATGTGTCCGGTTTATTATTGGTAACAAATTTAGGGTATATGAACCCTAACCCTTAGTGTATTACAATGTTGTTAATATGTGTCCGGTTTATTATTGGTAACAAATTTAGGGTATATGAACCCGATCTAAGGAAAAGAGACTTTGGGCCAATCGATTATTTAAAAAGGCCCATATGATTTATTCATTTTGTCCAATAATTTTCATATATTTAGATTTGGTCATTTTCTGGTGTCTTAACTTTTCTAGTTTTCTTAAAAAGAACACTATTGAGCTTTTATAATTTCGATAAAACATGAGAATTCAAAACTTCTTTCTACAATAACGTTTTTAATCAACTAATTTTTAGCCATTTTCTTCAATTTTTTTAATGTAGTCTACATATTTCCCAAAAAAATGTGGTGTGTGTTTCAAGGACTTTTAACTTGTTATGGTTCAAATCTTTGATCCATTACATTTGCACTAGATATTAAAAAAAACCCTAATATTGTTGGTTTTTGTCGTTCTTAAGCGTTAATTTCATCAAACATTAAGGCCAATCATGCAATAAGAATAACGCAAAAAAAAATTGATTGATTATGTGAAAATGAAGTTAGCATTTTTCACCTAAACATATATTTATATATTATTTTTATTCAAAAAACAGAAAAAAAAATTCAAAACTAATCTCCGATTAATCTTCGATTTTTTGGTTAGGTGCTAGGTGCCCGACCCGACCGTCCGACTAGCACCTAACGCAATTTTGAACATTGGTATAAACAAGAGAAGATAAGACTGCTGGTTTTATTTGCTTCATTCATTTTGTAAACAAAAGAAAACTCCCATGGAAAAAGGTAATTTTTTTCCTCGTTCTAAGCCCCCACTCTGATCCTCCACTCTCCATCTGCTTCGCCTGCAAAGACCAACAACAGCTGGAGAGGAAAAGGTACTATTACTATTGTGATTTGAAATTTCACAGAAGTTGTTATTTTTTGGCTTCAGAAATCAGACACCCTTTTCACCTCCTCCACCCTCATCTCCTCAAATAACCCTGATTTTGTTCTCTCTCTTTACCCTAATCGTTGGATTCAGGATAAAATGCTTTTATTAACGCAATTTTGGCCATATGCACAAGTTTGTATGGACACATTATTATGGATAAGGTATAAAAACGGACTCCATGTATTTTCATGAATCCATATGCATATGATTGTTGTGTTTTAGGATTATTAAAATTTTCCTTCTATTTATGAACACCAAAATGCATATGAACATGTGTTTCAAAATGCATATGAACATGTGTTCGTTGCTGAATAGATATGCATATCTCTCTTACTTATCTTGACTAATATTGGATTTGAATTGAGTTTCCGATTAATCTTTGGTGATATTTCGTTTTCATTTTATAGATCTCTAAAATCTATCAATGTTATTATGTCCAATTCGATGCGTTCATACTACAACGTACATAACACATCATCCAACGAGATCTCTTTTTCCTCTAAACGACTAGAACTTTTGTTTTTGTTTTTTAAATATTTTTTTTAGATTCTTTGTTTGACACCTAGACCAAATTTTTTTTAAAACGTTTTTCACAATATAAAAAATTACAAAACAAAATTGGTGGAGGATAATAATGATTTTACTCAGGTTTTACATTTTTAACTCATGGGTTGTGGATATTCAATGATGGACAGAGGGAAGTTTACACTTTTATGTTGGGGCAATGGTATTATCGTCTATAAATCACCAAAACAGTATAAATATGTGTTCAATGTGGTAGAGTGTAAATACAAACTCATAATGTACTATAGATAATTATGGATCTTGAGCATTTATTTTGGTTTCACGTGCATTTTGTAGTAGAACATGATACATGCTCTCAGGGCCGTGGCTATGTAGGATAAAATGAAACATCAGCCTACGGGTCCATATTTTTATGAAAACATTAAGGGTCCATTTTTTTTTAATTAGATTCAACATGAGGTCAAAAAAAGAAAGATTAGATTCAATATTTTAGAGTAGAGAAATGTGAAACAACCTTTAATCAAAATTCAAAATAGTTAATGAAAGTTTTAAAAAATAAAAAATAATTATAAATTATAAATAAACATTGGAAAGGTAATATACACAGTTCGTCTAATCAATTGTTTTCATTTTTTACATTCATCCTTTTACCAATTTTCAATCAGGGATAATGTTACATGGATCGTTTATCGAATATTATAGACGATTTCAGTTTCAGTTGCATATGCTGAAAGAATGTTTTTCAAAGTTGAAATTAATAAAGTCTTATATTAGTTCGAGTATGTCACAAGAGAGATTGAGTGACTTGGTTATTTTGTCTATCGAAAGAGAGTTGGTTAAAAGTGTTGACTTTGAAAACTTGGTTAGTGATTTTGTTGGAAAGAAGGGAAGACAAATTATGTTTTAAAATTTGTTACTCTGGTTTTTATTTATTTATTTAGGATGATGATTGTTATTATTGGTTTTATATATGAATTTGAGATGATAGTTATTATTTATTTTATATGATTTAGATTAGTTTTATATGGATTTGAGACGATAAGGGTCTTTTTTTAACTCCGCTTACGGGTTTCGTATGTCTAGAAACGGCTTTGCATGCGCTGTTCAAAACAAATATTACTATATAATTATGGATCTTGAGCATTTATTGTTCACTATGTAAAACGGCAATAAATTGGTTTGACATAAAAAAAATGAATTATTCGTTTTTAATAAATTGGAAGAAACAATCAATTCTTTTGTCTTTAGTCTTCTTAACCAACTGTCTTCTTAAAGAAAAATAATTATTGCTAAAACCAGCTGTCTTCTTAAAGAAAAAAAAAGAATACCTTATAGAAGTATCATGGAAAAAGGTAAATATTTTCCTCGTTCTAAGCATGGCTCTGTATGCGCTGTTCAAAAAAATTATTACTATAATTATGGATCTTGAGCATTTATTGTTCACTATGTGAAACGGCAATAAATTGGTTTGACATAAAAATAAAAAAAAAGAATTATTCGTTTTTAATAAATTGGAAGAAACAATCAATTTTTTGTCTTTAACTTCTGCTAAAACCAGCTGTCTTCTTAACTCTATAGTTGGATTAAAAGAAAAAAGGAGTCCCTACCGCTTTTATAAACAAGAGAGATTGTGATTTATATGCTTCATTCATTTTGTAAGCAAAAGAAACTCCCATGGAAAAAGGTAAATATTTTCCTCGTTCTAAGCCTCCATATCCTCTGTCGGATCCAGCAAAGCCTCACAAACTTTGCCGGCGATCTGATCCTCCACTCTCCATCTGCTTCTCCTGCAAAGGCCAACAACACTTGGAGGATAAAAGGTACTATTACTATTGTGCTACTTGTGATTTGGAATTTCACAGAGGTTGTCACATCTTTGCTTCAGAAATCAGACACCCTTTTCACCTCCTCCACCCTCTCACCCTCAGAAAAATATTCGTCAATGTTCGTCAATGTACGAGAACGAAATTCTCTTACTGGGCGTGTCCATAATTGTACCAGCCGTAGCCATGAACGGTCTTCCAAGAATCAAAGGCGTACTAGACCTTGCATGCATCTCCACAACCTGAAAGTCGGTAGGAACCAGACAGTCTCCTACTTTAACCATCAAATCAGGGATTGTACTGTATGGAACCGACGTGGAAGAGTTCGCGAATGTAATAGGTGTCTTGGTAGATTGGATATCAACTCCCAATCTCTCTGCAATTGCCCTTGACATGATATTGATGCTCGCCCCCGAGTCAACGAGAGCCTCTTTGAATTCAACTCCAGAGATAGAGCATGGAACATAAAATTTTCATGGGTCTTCCCTCTTAGTCAAATGCTTCATCGGTGGTGGTGTGTTTCTTGCCTTGATGAAGATTGCCCTGATCTCTTCCTAGTTTCTCTGCAATTTCGGAAGTAACAATCCAAAGGGCGATTCTCAAAGGCTTCGTCAAAAGACATAGTATGGGGAATCCTCCTTACCATCTTCTCGAAAGCGAGCAACTTCTCTACAATGATGGGTTTCATGAGATGTCTAGGTGGTCTAGGATATGGCATCTTAGGCTTGTAAGCACGTTCCTCAATCACCTACGGTTTCTTCGCAATCTCTGGTTTAGCCTGCGAGGGGTGTCGACCGATACAAGGTTGGTGTCGATCGATACTTGCTGTGGTGTCGGTCGATACCGACAAATCAGGTTCGGAATCACCTTCGACAGGGTTTTCAAATTTTCCTACAACTCTTAAGATGATTGCATTGACGTGTTTGTTCTGTGAATGAGCCATCTTTCCCTTGACAGCTGCTATAGTCTGAGCTACCTGCGTTTCCGCATCTTCTGATGAGTATTGAGGGCATCGATCCTTCCACTCAGATCCTTGTACAAAGCGTCTATCTTTCCATTGAGATCCATTGTGATCTGCTGCTGTCCTTGAACCGAAGAAGACTGTTTCTTTGAAGTGGATGTAAGGTGTGCTTCGCTTCCTGATCCTTTAAACCATGATTGCCATCCACATGATCTCTTCTTCAATTTGACCAAAGGTGAATGCATGGGCTTCAAGTCTAGATACTCTGGTATGCCTTACTTGGAATGTATAAAATGCAATTCTTTTTTGTGTGTTGAATGTTCTACGTTGCCTTCCCCGGCTCACTACAAGCATGATAAACATCCACTCACTCTTTGCTACGGAGAAGAAGACACAACAGATCTCCAATACTGGTGCGAGATCTGTGAAGGGAAATTAGATGCAACAGAGTGGTTCTACACGTGTAACTCTTGCAGAGTCACTCTTCACGTCACATGTTTATTGGGAAAACATGTCTACATGATGAAGCCAAACCATATCATTAAATTTTTTGGTGATGATAAGGTTGAAATTGCACGCAACAGTGGTCATACTAGACCAGTGTGTGATAACTGTGGGCGTCGTTGCGTAGACACTGTGGTATTCAAGTGGTTCGATAGAACTTGATGTACTGGGGATTGTTTATTGACATCACAGAGAGAAGAGATGGAGATGAGAGTTGAAGAAAGAGAGGAGCTGACCAGCGATGATTAAGGATCAATGACATGTTCCATTAAAACTTTCTGTATTTTTACTTTCTATGTTTTGGGTTTTTAATGTATCTAATCCCACTATGTTGAATTCAAATTTCTGAGGAAAAAAGTAAGATTTGTCTAAAGAATAAAAAAAAAGTAAAAAGAAAATTTAGAGGCATCATACCTCAGCTTTACCAATGCTAATTGTTTGCTCAATATCATTGATGTTCACCTGCAATGATGAAATTAGCTTGAACGCTATTAGTAAATCAAACATTCATATAATGGCATTTCCTAAATAACATCTAGAAGTTGTGCACGGCAATTGTAGTAATAATTAAGGAAGCACACATTGGATTTGTCTAAATAATCAAAAAAGTAACTACGACTCTCCTTGATCAATACATGAATTCCTCCATTGTGGATTAATCAAATCACCCCCAGAAAATCTTTTATCTTCTGCATCACGTTTTGTATTATGTTTTGAGAAAAAGAATGTCGTGTGACACTAAAATGTCCTGTGAAACCAAGGGAGATTGTGACTGTCAAGAACGCGCCTACACACCTCAGGAGCTAGGACACTGCCTGGATCGAACAGTTGTGCACCAGGAATGCCGGAAAAGTAGCTATGTATTTCGGGTTCTACATGGTTATTTCTGACAAATGCTCTCTCATGGCACCCAATAATATTGAGAGAGATATGGCCTACATTGTAATTAGTTATTTACTTTGTATAGTTTAGGTAAATTAACATAAGTACATTAGGTCAAATTGATGTATATAAGGCTAATAGCCTCCTTCGTGAATAAAACAAGAAAGAAACCCTTTAACACTTCAAGGTTTCTTATCATGGTATCAGAGCTATAACCTAAGTAACTTAGGTTATCGATCCTCGAATCTCTCTATACTCTCTAAAAATTCTTTACTATTCTGACGATGTCTGCTGAAATCTCCTCTGCTGCGGGAAGAACAACAAGAAGCGTTGAGACAACTCGACGTCGGATAGATCCCTACGATTTGTCCTCTGGAGATAATCCTGGATCCGTGATTTCGACACCCCAATTACGTGGTCCGAACTATGATGAATGGGCAACCAGCATACGACTCGCTTTGAAAGCACGGAAGAAATTTGGTTTCGTCGACGGTACTATACCACAACCTGCCGACGACTCCGACGATCTCGAAGATTGGTGGGCAAATAATGCCATGGTGGTCTCTTGGATTAAGGTCACTATTGATCCAGATCTGAGCTCATCTCTCTCTCACCATGAGATTGCGGCTGATCTTTGGGAACACATACGAGTAAGGTACTCAGTTAAGAACGGTCAAAGAGTGCAGCGACTAAAAGCTGAACTCGCTAACTGCAGACAAAGGGGACTCGCCGTTGAAGCTTATTTCGGGAAATTGAACAAACTTTGGACAAATCTTAAGGATTTTCAACGAGCCAAAACGGCGGCTGAAATTGAAAAAGAACGTCAAGAGGATAAGCTTCATCAATTCCTCATGGGATTAGACGAAAACGTGTTTGGTGCTGTAAAATCGTCTCTACTATCTCGTGACCCCTTGCCAAGTCTCGATGAGGCATATCAAGTGGTAACTCAGGATGAAGAATCAAAATTGGCTGGAAAAATGTTTGAAGAACGCAATGATGGTGTGAGTTTTGCGGTACAGGCCTATTCCAAATCTCGTCCGCCCCCAAATTTGAGAGATCCAACTGCTGTGTGCATTACCTGCGGACGACATGGTCATCTCGCCGAAAATTGTTTTCGGAAAATTGGCTATCCTCCGTGGTGGGGTGAACGTCCTCGACCTCGCCTTCCAAACTCAAACATCGTCCCTGCTGCTCCAAGTTTGACTCCTGCTATTTCTGCTCCGACTCGCGTTGCTCCTACCAACACAAATCTAGGACATCGCCATAACTCTGCTCGTGCACATCTAGCTACGTCTGAACCAGTTTATGCTGCAAACTCGGTCATCACGTCAGCAGATCGTGTTGGATTCAGCGGTCTCGACGATCATCAGTGGAAAACTCTGGTTCAAATGCTTAATGAAAGAAAACCTGCACCTGGGGATCGTCTCACGGGTAAGTCTTTCTTTGAATCTTGGATTATCGATACCGGTGCCTCCAATCATATGACTGGAAGCATTGATTTTCTCTCGGATATTTGTGATATGGCACCAATTTTTATCAAATTACCGGATGGACGTCATACAGTTGCCACTAAACGAGGAACAGTTTATTTAGGCTCCCAGATTAGCTTGCTCAATGTGTTTTTCGTTGACGGATTGCATTGTCACCTTATTTCGGTATCTCAGTTGACTAAGGACATCCTCTGCATTTTCCAAATTACTGATAGAGTATGTGTTGTTCAGGACCGCACTACACGGACGCTGATTGGAGCGGGTGAACAACAACGAGGTCTTTATTTTTTCCGATGTATGGAGGTTGCAGCGGCTACACAAAGCTTGGAGAACCAATCTAGTGATGTGTGGCATCTTCGCTTAGGCCATCCATCCCTTAAAACTATGAAGATGTTAGAGATTTCCAATTTTAGTAGCACTAGTGGTATTGATTTTAAGACATGTGACGTTTGTATCCGCGCTAAGCAGACTCGCGATGTTTTTCCTTTGAGCTCAAATAAAACTTCAGCGGTTTTTGATCTAGTTCATTGTGATTTGTGGGGTCCTTATCGGACAACTGCAATATGTGGAGCTCGTTATTTTTTAACAATTCTTGATGATTTCTCGAGAGCTGTATGGATCTATTTGCTACCCACCAAAACAGAAACTGCATCTACCTTGAAAATGTTCATAGCTCTGGTTGAGCGGCAGTTTGAACGCCCGGTTAAGACAATCCGCAGTGACAACGGATCAGAATTTCTATGTCTCACAGATTTCTTTCGTCAAAAAGGCATCATTCATGAGACGTCCTGCGTTGGAACACCTCAACAAAACGGACGCGTTGAACGTAAGCATCGTCATATACTCAACGTGGCGCGTGCTCTTCGTTTTCAGTCCAATCTCCCTATCGAATTCTGGGGACAGTGTGCTCTAACAGCTGGTTATTTGATTAATCGCACACCGTCCTCGCTCTTAAATGGCAAGACTCCATTTCAAGCTCTGTACGATCGAGCTCCTCCTATGTCTCACTTGCGAGTCTTTGGATGTCTGTGTTATGTTCACAATCAGAAACATGGCGGAGAAAAGTTCGAAGCTCGCAGCAATAAATCTGTCTTCATTGGGTACCCATTTGGGAAGAAAGGTTGGAAAGTTTACAATCTTGAAACCGGAGTCGTATCTACATCACGAGATGTCATCTTCTGTGAAACTGAATTTCCTTTCACTGGCGAGTCTCAGCTCTCATCGACTTCTAATGCTCAGCCTCCACTTTCGTCTCTTCCTCACTTAGATGATGATTTTGAGCTTCGCAAAATTCAAATTCCCACGAACGTGACTCCGACTGGTGAATCCTCAAGTGTCCATCCTGATTCTTATTCATCCCCTTCTGATGCGCAAAATGATATTGATATTCCGGTATCGACACCATCTCCTTCTCCACTGGACCCTGCATCTTCTGATCTGACGCCCGTCCCGGAGCATGTCACACAACATGACCCAGCACCAGTTTCATCACCTGAAACAGAGCCTCCTTCTCGTGAACCAGATTCGTCTCGGAGAAATGTCACGGCGATTGGTTCTCTTGACTCTGCTTCCTTGCCTGACTCTCACTCTGATGACGATATCGTCCCTGTCGTTGAGCAACTGGGTAGAGGTTTTCGCCAGCGATTTCACCCGGTTACGCTTCGTGATTTTCATCTAAATATGATCTCGTCACAACCTGAATTTGTGGTATCCTCATCTACAATTTATCCATTGACTTCGTATGTCTCGTATGAAAATTTCTCTGCCAATCATCGTGCATATTTGGCTGCCATATCCTCAGGAATTGAACCTCAATCATACTATGAAGCTGTCGCAGATGAACATTGGCGTGGGGCTGTACGAGATGAAATCGGAGCATTAGATGAAAGCGGCACTTGGACAGTCGTAGATCTACTTGCAGGGAAGAAAGCCCTCGGATGCAAATGGGTATTTCGTCTTAAGTATAACGCTGATGGGACTCTCGAACGTCACAAAGCTCGTCTCGTGGTCCTCGGGAACCATCAGACCGAAGGACTCGACTATACGGAGACTTTTGCACCAGTGTGTAAAATGGTTACTGTCCGTTCTTTCTTGGATATCGTTGCTTCGAGAAATTGGGAGGTCCATCAAATGGACGTGCATAATGCTTTCCTTCACGGCGATCTCGAAGAGGAAGTATACATGAAGTTTCCTCCGGGTTTCCAAACTGATGATAAATCTAAAGTTTGTCGTCTTCACAAGTCCTTATATGGCCTACGACAAGCTCCTAGGTGCTGGTTTGCCAAGCTCGCTGCGGCGCTTCAGAGCTATGGATTTGAACAAAGTCTCTCAGATTATTCTCTCTTCACGTTTAATGATCAAGACGTTCGAATTCATGTCCTGGTTTATGTCGACGATTTGATAGTCACGGGTAGTTCGTTGGCCGTCATCACTGAATTCAAACACTATATGAGTTCGCAATTTCGGATGAAGGATCTCGGTGTCCTGAAATATTTTTTGGGAATCGAGGTGGCTCGCAGTCCATCAGGGATTTATCTATGTCAACGGAAATACGTTATTGACATCATCTCTGAATCTGGCCTTCTTGGAGCCAAGCCAGTCTCTCATCCTATCGAACAGAATCATCAGTTATCAACAGCTACAGGTGAGTCTCTCTCTGACCCTTCGCGCTACCGTCGTCTGGTCGGCAGACTCATCTACCTCGGTGTCACCCGTCCGGACTTATCTTATGCTATTCATTGCTTATCTCAATTCATGCACGACCCTAAGACAGAACATTGGGATGCCGCATTGCGTACTGTTCGATACTTGAAAGGTAATCCGGGACAGGGAATTTTACTCTCTTCCGATTCTGATCTTCGACTTACCGCTTGGTGCGATTCTGACTGGGCGGGATGCCCATTGACGCGTCGCTCACTCACAGGTTGGGTTATTCAGCTCGGTGGCTCTCCGGTATCATGGAAGACACAAAAACAGAGAGTGGTCTCACGTTCTTCGGCAGAAGCCGAATATCGCGCTATGGCAGATACCGTAAGTGAGATTCTATGGCTGCGTGGTTTACTTGAAACTCTTGGTGTCGACTGCACAACTCCTATTCCTATTCATTGTGACAGTCAATCCGCTATCCATTTGAGCAAGAACCCGGTTTTTCATGACCGAACGAAACACGTTGAAAACGATTGCCATTTCATACGGGATGAAATCGTTCGCGGAACTATTACTCCAGTTCACGTCTCGACCACTACACAACTCGCTGATATTCTCACTAAGGCTCTCGGACGCAAAGAGTTTGACATGTTTCTTCGCAAGTTGGGTGTTTGTGACCTACACACTCCAACTTGAGGAGGGGTATTGAGAGAGATATGGCCTACATTGTAATTAGTTATTTACTTTGTATAGTTTAGGTAAATTAACATAAGTACATTAGGTCAAATTGATGTATATAAGGCTAATAGCCTCCTTCGTGAATAAAACAAGAAAGAAACCCTTTAACACTTCAAGGTTTCTTATCAAATAATGCCAACTTTGGCTCCTACTTCTCAGGGACACCTATACGTTGATTACACCGCCTACAAGGCGAAGCTGAGTCAAGCCCGAATATAGTTCCAAGACTATTATGTATAGGGTATTAGGGTGAGCTTTCTAAGTTGTATGCCTAGTATTTTAGAGACTATCATGTAGCTCACGTTGCGAATGCTTAAAAGTCTGAATTATATCATTTTCCTTCCAAGATGGAAACAAGCACCTACATATAAACAATCGGTTAAGAAGAGTTGTAAATATAGTTTGAACTTTGATGTATATGGGACATAAAAATAACATAATGTGTGAAAGCCCAAGTCCAACATCAAATTCGGCATAGCTAAGATCATTGAGCACATTCAGGACAAGACGTCAAAACCAATATAGTTCGATGCCATTGGGAGACTCAAAAGACCACAAAGTACATAAACAAAATCCATACCAGCTTCAGCCAAAACAACTTTGTTTTTCTCCAAATCAATGAGAAGTCTACGACTAAAATTGGGTTTCAAGACTTCAAGTGGTTTTTGTTTTTCAGTTTGATTCCTCTGTGTGTTAGAATCTCTAAGTTTTATTTTTGATTCAAAATGAAATGATGTCAATTTTAGGATTATGGAATTAAACGAATAAATTATATCTCTGATATTAGCTTCAGCCTTCAGGGTGAGCTTTTTGAGTTGTATGCATAGGATTTTATAGACTACTAGGTAAATACCCGTACTACGCCACAGGAAAATTGATTTTATTAATTTAATTGAATCATGAAATCTTTGATTCCCTTTTACATGAGATGTACACACAGTGTAAAAATAAATGTATATCCAAACTTGGTTTATGTCTTCTCGTATCTGGTAACTCGAGCACACTTTGCTAACCAAGATAATCATAGATTGAGAATATCACATCAGTAAGCATGCTAAAGAATAATTCTAGTTTCAGTTTATATGGTGGTTTTTTTTAATGGTCTGGATGTTTTATTGATGTAAACTTAAAGCACTTGGAGAATAACAGAGAATTACAGAGATAAAATTCTACCCAAATAAAACACCGATTGTAAGGACCGACTCGTCTATGTTCCAAGCATGGAACTTATAGCCGCCTTCGTGCATCATGTTGTACTCTCTCAAGAAACCATGCAGATGCCAAGTCTATGAACCTTGTCCGAAGCCACAAACCAGCAACGATTATAACACACAAGATTACAATAGCCAGCAGAAAAATAAACCCCGAAAAGATAGCCGGCGGGAAATGAAACCCCCGGAAACTAAGCCAAAAACTAAAAACACAAACCAAGGACCTAATAACAAGAATTTGAAGCCCAACATAATCTCAACCCACGGTGAAGACGAGATCAATTTTTTTTTTTCCGGAGAGCATGAGGCTTGTCTCATACCACCGTAAATCGAGAACTATGCACCAAATCATCGTTGGATTATTTCAGAGGCAAAAGGCTTCGTTGTCGGCAGCCTAACCGAGAGCCCCTCCATCGCGAAGAAACACCGTAGACCACCACACCGAGGCACGATTGGATCTAAGACAAAACAAAACCCCACGCCGGAAAACAAGCTAAGCCGGAAGGTGAACCGTAAACGAAGCAAGAAGAGAAAAAACTATAAAACAGAAGCCGGACCGACGCCGTGGCTATGGAAGCTCACCGACACCGGCCGGAAAGCTGATCAGATCGGAGAAAGGGAAGAAGAATAGAGAAGGGAGAGAAAAGTGACGGCCAAAAACCCTGAATGGTTTTAAAACTTTATTTGTAAAAAGATTTACATGATATATTCAATGAAATTAAAAAAGTGATTGGAAAGACTTACAAAATTAGAACAAAAATTAAGAAAATAAAATAACGAGATTGAACCAAAGACATATTTCCATCCATAAGTATGTGAGAAACAATAACCATAGATCATTTTGCTTTCTCTGATATATCTTCCACCCTCATGTAGTCCATATTCATCTAGATGAGAATTCTCTAGCACTCTATTGAACAATAACTGGTAGTAATGTCCACAACAACATTAAGTACAAGCATGTTTCTTGATATGTTCAAACATAATTAAGTTATGTTGGAATCAATTGTAATTCTCAAAACAAAATTGGAGCTCAACTAAATTTTTTTAGTATCGTGTACGTTATTTCACCCCCATCAATCTTATATATGAGGCAAGTGTATATATTTTTCTTTCAGCTTCCGCTTGTATGTCCATAAGATGCCAATGCAAAGCCAAATTTGAAAATGAAAAAGATTTTGAAAAGTCAGACCATAAGCAAATATTTTATAGAATACGATAAACATTCAATTTGTATGGATCCTTACTAACTTCACCAGAATGGAACTTTAATTATCGACCAAGCTATAAGGATCCTAAGAAAATAGCATTTGCAAGATGAGTTTTATGAAGATATAATCAAAAAAAAAATTTACCGGCTTCTTATTTAGTAGATAACAAATAGTAAAAAGAAATCTCACAAAAATTAATGATTTACAAAGAACCAGATTGATGTGTTTTGTAATGTATCTTGTTAACGCTTTAAGATAGTATATATGTTATTTTGATTGAGGAAAAAAAAACTCATACAAACATAACTAAAATTTTCACATGGACATTAAAGTGAGAATACATAGGTTTTAAAAAATTCAAGAGTTGGAAAGATACTTTTTTTTGTTTGTTAAAGTAGGTACTCAGTTCTGTATATGAAAGAAAAGCAAAACAGAAAGATCATCTAACTTGTTAAGTTATGCAGATAATTATCTTTGTCCATTTGCTTTGATTAAGGAAACATTTGCGCTAGAGTTTGGTTACAGTAGTAATTGTAAAAGTTTCGAGGAAAATGCAGGGTTAAGAAGAACCCCTAATGTGTTCGGGCAAAACACGACATGCGACAAATAATTGTTAACACCAAGGACACATACAACATTGAAACATTTATTCTACTTTTCATTGTTCATCACATAGACTATACCATTAATCATAATCATCTTTTACATTCAAAGCAGCCTGAAAATGGATCTGACCCAAAGTAGTTTCAACTACAACTACTGGTTCCGTAACCAGAAAATTTTCAATACAACTACTACCCATTTGAACCATAGTAACATTTGTGTTAGTAACACACATAACAAACGTTTAATCCAATAGACAAAAAAATAAAAACTATTGACAACAAAAAAATCAACGCACGTTGAAGCATTTGCTTTAGATCAAGGACATTCTGTAACTGAACTAACTCCAGCAAATCTCCTACCCATCTCGTCAAGTTCTGAAAAATCAAGAATCCTTTAGTTGTAGAGAGACTATATATATGATTTTCACTATATGTCTAGAAAGAATTAGGTACTCAAGAATGTCAAGAAAACAATAGTATATAAAGTTTTCTTGTATTGATTGTAGATGGCCATAATGCTTTATATATACATAGCGAGATTGCCCTATACTACTAAATGCAAATAATGTAAATATTCCTAAGTATATGCAACTGAATATTTACAACGTGATACGAAAGTATCCCAATACCCCCCTCCCCTCAAGGCGGAGCGTGAAGGTCTTGAACGCCCAACTTGAGAAGAAAATTATCAAACTCACGACGTCCAAGGGCCTTGGTCATAATGTCAGAAAGTTGCAACGTTGTAGAGACATGCTTGGTCGTAATAGTGCCATCAACAATCTCGTCACGAATGAAATGACACTCAGTTTCGATGTGTTTCGTTCGCTCGTGAAACACCGGGTTGGCAGTAAGATAATTAGCAGACTGATTATTACAATGAAAGGGAATCGGTGAATCAATAGTAACACCAAGGGTGCGGAGCAAAGACTTGATCCAAATAACTTCTTTGAGGGTAAGTGTCATTGCCCGATATTGAGCCTCTATTGAAGATAAAGATACAGTTGGTTGTTTCCTTGTCTTCCAAGAGATCGGAGAGTTGCTCAATTGAACAAACCAACCAGTAAGTGAGCGACGGGTAAGTGGACAGCCCGCCCAATCAGAGTCTCACCACGCGGTCAGCGTGAACTACAAGAAAACACAGTTTTTGTGACTATTTTTTGCGACTACTTTTTTTAGTCACAAAAAGGACGATATTTTGACTGATTTGCGACTACCCATAATGTAGAGGCATAATAGTCACAAATTACCGACTAAAAAAGCAGTCAGACAATAGTCGCTAATTTGCGACTGTTTAAGGACTTGCAAAAGTAGTCCCAAATTTGTGACTGATTTGCTTCGGTTTAGCAACTCCACTCATTTTTTTAAAATAAACATCAAATAATATACAAAAAAATTAACACTTACAATTTTTAAAATATAATCATTTTATAAATCCTAAATTAGAAACCCTAAACCTCTAACCCTTAATCATAAACTCTATATCTTAAATTGTAAAATATATTTTTGAACAGTTATATACTCAAAATCATTGTAATTAGAAATTCAAACCTTTAATGTTCTTAAAGTTTAGGGTAACATACACTAATTTGCAAACCCAATTTTTGTGACCAATTTAGGACTAATTTGCAACTAATTTTTAATAGTAGTCACAAAATAATCCCAAATTTGGGATTAATTTGCAACTCCACTTGATTTTTTTTATAGAGATCAATAAATTCTAAACACAAACCCTTAACCCTAAACCCTAAACCTCTAACCCTTAATTATAAACTTGATATAAATCTTATTTTAAACTAAATCTTACACATAAACATCAAATAATATACAACAAATTCAAAACTTACATTTTTTTTTTAAATATGATCATTTATAATCCTTTTTATAAATCCTAAATTATAAACCATAAACCTCTAACCCTTAATCATAAACTATAAATCTTAAATTATAAACTAGATCTTACACATAAACATCAAATAATAAACAAAAAAATATAACACTTACAAAAATTTCAATCTAATCATAACATCTACTAAGTGTTACATATGTTTTATAAGGAATGATTTTGAAAGATAAAATTCTCTCAAAATTTACTAATTTTTAAGTTTTAACTTATTTTTGAATTGCTAGATACACAAAATCATTGTAAAATCTTATTCAAATTCTAGGTTATTAAAGTTTAGGGTTTAGGATAAAGGTTTTTATTGTCACAAAATAGTCCCAAATTTGGGACTGTTTAGCAACCCCAGTCGATTTTTTTTTAATAGTACTCACAAAATAGTCCCAAATTTGCGACTAAATGATAAAAATAATGAAAGCTTCTCATTAGCTAGTTCATTAAGACGAAGATCGAGATCTTCCACCGTTAATTGGTTTAATCCAACGGTGGAATATTTAAAATATTTTATTATTATTATTGTTTATTTTCCTTCTTCTCTTTCTCTCTCCTACTTCTCTTTCTCTCTCCTTCCCACGATTCTCCTTCTTCCTTCTCTTCCTTCTTCTTCCTTTGTTGATCTAACTCTTTTTTTTTTGCAGATACAGGCGTAGTCGGAATTTGTCGCCGGAGGAGCAGACTGGCCGGAGGGGCAGATCCATGTTTCTGCGGCGGCTTCTTCTTCTCTAGCCGGTGAGCTTCTTCTTCTCCAGCGGGCGAGGCTTCTTCTTCTCCAGCGGGCGAGGCTTCTTCTTCTCCAGCCGGTGAGGCTTCTTCTTCTCCAGCCGCCGGCGAGGCTTCTCCTCTTTCCAGATCCAGCCACCGGCGATGAAGGAGCAGATGCGCCGGAGTGCATAGGAGCAGAACCGCGGAGGAGCAGATGCCGGAGCAGATCGGGGATGCAGGCGGAGGAGCAGATGCCGGAGCAGATCGGGGAGCAGATGCATCGTTTTTTGTTTTCTTTTTTTTTAATTAATTAATTAATTATAAAAAATATATTTATTTTGGAATTTTTTTTTAGTTTAAAAAAGAGAAAATTACAAGTAGTCGCAAATTTAGTATCTAAATTAGGACTGATATTAGAGTCACATATTAGTCGCAAAAGAGTGATTGTTTTGCGACCACTGTATTTAGCGACCAATTATTTGCGACTAAATTTTTTAGTCCCAAAATAGTTGCAAATGTGTCCCAAAATAGTCGCAAATGAGTCATTTGCAACTATTTTGGTAGTCGCAAAAACTGTGTTTTCTTGTAGTGGTGAGAGGACAATCAACTCGTAAAAGTATCCCTTGCCCTGGATTACTTTTAAGATATCGTACTACTCTCAAAGCGGCCTCCCAATGAGCTACTTTGGGACGCTGCATAAACTGTGTAAGAATGTGAATAGCATATGAGAGTTCTGGTCCAGTTACGCCGAGATAAATAATACGGCCAACAAGTCTGCGATAGCTAGCGAGATCAGTCATGTATTCCTCGGTAGCTAAAGCTAGTCGATGATTTTGTTCAAGAGGGAAGCTTACTGGTTTGGCACTGAGCAACCCAACCTCCGCAATCACATCCAAAGCATATTTGCGTTGGCACAAGTAAATTCCCGAAGCATTTCGGGCCACTTCGATTCCAAGGAAAAACTTGAGAACTCCTAAGTCTTTAATACGAAAACACGATCCAAGATAGTCTTTGAATGCTCAAACTTTGGAAGGCAAGTTTCTACTGATAATCAGATCATCAACATAGATGAGAACATGAATCCTAGAACCGTCTTTGTTAAATGTGAACAGAGAAAAATCAGCGGAAGATTGTTGGAAACCGTATTCCAACAAAGCCGAATGGAGTTTTGCAAACCAACAACGTGGGGCCTGTTTTAAGCCATAAATAGACTTTGCAGACGCATAACTTTCGACTTGTCATCAGAATAGAATCCCGATGGTAATCACATGTAGACTTCTTCATGTAAATCACCGTGGAGGAACGCATTGTGGACGTCCATTTGATATACTTCCCAATTCCAAGCAGCCAAAACTTCAATGAAGCATCTCACCGTCGTCATTTTGGCAACTGGTGCGAAAATCTCGTAGTCATCACCACCGATTTTTTTTTATTCCCAAGTACCACAAGACGAGCTTTGTAGAGTTTGATTGTCCCGTCGGAGTTGTACTTGATCCGATAAACCCATTTGCACCCAAGTGCCTTTTTACCTTTCGGTAACATCTCAACTGTCCAAGATTGGTTATCTTCCTGTGCAACCACTTCATATTTCATAGAAAACTTCCATACATCATCTTCCACAGCTTGAAAATAGTGTTTCGGTTCGACATTAGAAGTAATTGCGTGCAAGTAAGCTGTGTGAGCTGGAAAAAATCGAACGCATCTGAAAAAATCACAAAGAGGATAAATTGAATTTGTGGCATCACTAGGCATTGCGATGATACTGTTGAGCACAAAATCATTGTATTTGATCGGCCGTGTCTTTGGTCGAAAACCGCGGCCGAATTGTTCTGGAATTGCAACAGGTGGGGATTCAGATTCAGCTTGCAACTCTGTAGAAACCTGCAACTCCAAGTCAGTCAAAATAGGAGATCGAGTTTCTTCTCTAATTTCGGGAACATGTAAAATTTCAGAAACAAAGTCAGCTTGAAAAGGGGAATCCGCATCTGCCAGTGGAGCCGAGTCAACCAAATAATCTTCATCACCATCGTCAATTGGAGTGATGACGACAGAAGAAAGAGGAGCCAGTGGTGACGAGGTCGAGATATGCTAGAACGGGAACTCATTTCCGCAAAACAAAACAACGCGAGAGACTGATATTTTTCTCCAGATCGGATCATACACTCTCCATCCTTTCTTTCCAAATGGATATCCGATAATTACGCACTTAAGCTTCATGGTGTGAATTTGTCACCACCGTGAGCTCTATTATGAACATAACATAGTGAGCCAAAAATTCGAAGATGATCCAGTGGAGATGGACGATCGTATAGCATTTCGAATGGCGTATTGCCATTAAGCACACTCGAGGGAGTGCGACTGATCAGATAACATGCAGTCAAAGCACAATGATCCCAAAACTCGATGGGTAAATGCGCTTGAAATCGGAGAGCACGAGCAACGTTAAGTATGTGACGATGCTTGCGTTCTACACGCCCATTTTGTTGTGGAGTAGCGACACATGACGTTTCGTGTATGATTCCCTGGTCTCTGAAGAAACCGGATAATCAAATAAATTCGGAGCCGTTATCGCCTCGAATAGTTCTGATTTTCTTGTCAAACAGTCGTTCAATGAGTGCTACAAACATTTTCAGAGAAGTTAGAGCCTCTAGTTTCGACGGTAAAAGATATATCCATAATGCCCGTGAATAGTCATCCAAAATGGTGAGAAAGTAACGTGAATCACACATAGCCCGATATCTTCACCAAGTCACTACCAAAGGGCAAATTTGAGTTACTTCGCTCGAAGCTCGGGATGGTTGACAAAATCAAGTTTAAGGGGGGAGTATTGAAATTAAACTTGATTTTGGATCAAACTTAATTTTGGGTTTATGATGGAATTATACTAAACCCAAAATTAAGTCCAAATTCTAGAGGTTTTCTAGAAACACTCTAGAATGTTGATCACCTCCTTAAAGTGTTCTAGAAAAATCTTTAAGAAAAATATCTAGAAAATAGTATAGAAACTTCTAGATAATTTGTGATAAGAATATTTAGATATTATGTAGAAAACTCTAGAGATTAGAAAAATATCTAAGAACTATGGAGGTTATATTAGAAGAATCTAGATCATTTGTAACACATCTTTGGAGGCTATATAAATACCTCCTCACCTCTCTCATTTGTAACAAGCCAAATAAGAAAGAAAAATTGAACAGGTGAAATAAAAGTGTATTTCTAAGTTCTCTTATTCTCTCTAAAGGTATTTCAAGTATTCTCTAAGTGTTCTTCCATATTTTTCCTTATACTTAGAGGGTTTATTCTCTTGGTTTCTTTCGGGTTTCTCGGGTGTTACGCTCTTGGGCTAGTACTAAGCACTATCGGTGGTTTCTCTACATGGTATCATAGCCATTCTAATCTTGTGTTCATCAAGATCGGGGTTTAGGAGAACTCGGGGTCACTCTAAGTATGGAACCAATGGGTCGTGTCTTTAGATTGGGAATGGAGATCTTAAACCAATCTAACTACCGGTTATGGAAGTCATGTATGGAGTCATACTTGGTTAGTGAGGACTTATGGGATGTCATCGGCGGTAGCAGCACAACACCACCAAAGGGAGATGCTGCAACAGCGGAAGCGAGAAAGGAGTGGATACGGAAGAATGCCAAGGCGGAATTTGCTTTGAAGAGGTCAATATCCTCGGGAGTATTTGAGCATGTCTCAAGGTGTACATCCGCAAGTGCTATTTGGCAGGCGTTAGATCAATTGTTCAACAAGAAGAACGAGGCTCGACTACAACTGTTAGAGAACGATCTGGCGAATGCGAAGCAGGGGGAGTCTTCAATCTTAGAGTTTTTCATCAAGGTAAAAAATATTTGCTCTGAGATTAATACTCTAAATCCGGAGGAGTCAATTTCAGAAGTACGGTTGAAGCGGTCTATTATTCGTGGTCTACGACCCGAATATACACCATTTGTTACTTCAGTTCAAGGATGGGCTACACAACCTTCCTTGGAGGAGTTCAAAAATCTACTAGCTTCGCAAGAATCACTAGCTATGCAAACGGCGGGAGTTAAAGTCCATGATGACTCACGAAGCGCTTTTGTAGCGGGGATGCAACAAAGCTTCAAAGCCAAACCCAAATATGGTAATACGAAGAATAATGATGAACGGGAAGGTTCTTCTACGGAAGACAAGAAGTGATACAAGTGTTACCGGTGTGGAAAACTTGGGCATTTCAAAAAGGATTGTCGAGTCAAGCTGAAGGAAACAAACATGGCGGAATCAAAGGGTCATACTGAAGACGGAGAATGGGGAAAATGTTTCACGGTGGAGGCTGCATCTTCAGGTACTTTCAAAACTAAAAATCTTGGAAATGACTGGATTGTGGATTCTGGTTGTAGCCATCATATTACTGGAGACGGGAAGTTATTTTCTAGTCTTCAGCGTCATGACGGGAAAGAAGCCATAATTACCGCAGATAATTCCATCCACCGAGTTAAGAAGGAAGGAACAGTAATCATTGAAGTAGATGATGGAAGCCCAATCACTCTCAAGAATGTGTATCATGTTCCTGGAGTAAGAAAGAATCTTCTCTACGTGGTGAATGCGGTGGGCTCAGGTAACTACGTTCTATTTGGCCCAAGAGACGTTAAATTCTTAAAAAATATTCAAGAGTTAAAGGCGGATGTCGTTCATATTGGAGCACGGGTTAAAGATTTATATGTTTTATCAACCTCAAATGCTTATGTTGAGAAGATGAGTACGAATGATAATGCCTTCATATGGCATGCTAGGCTTGGTCATATAAATATGACTAAACTGAGGTTATGGTGAATAAAGATTTGGTTAACGGGCTCCCGAAGTTGAAGATTCAAGATGAAGGAAAACTTTGTGAAGGCTGCCAATATGGAAAGTCTCACAGGCTTCCGTTTGACAATTCTACTTCACGATGCAGCGCTCCGTTGGAGAGGATCCATAGTGATCTGATGGGTATGACGAGAACATCCTCATATTCCGGGTTTCGATACATGTTGTTGTTTGTTGATGACTTCTCACGGTACACTTGGGTATACTATGTGAAGGAAAAATCAGAAGTATTCTCCAGATTTCAAGAATTTAAGGTTACCATTGAGGGAGAATTAGGTCGGAAGATCAAGACTCTAAGGACGGATAATGGAGGGGAGTTCATGTCAAAGGAGTTTCTCTCTTTTTGCCAAAAACATGGTATCAAGAGAAAGTTTACATATCCGTATACACCTCAGCAAAATGGAGTAGCAGAAAGGAAGATTAGACATCTAAGTGAGACATGTAGAAGCTGGCTACATGACAAAAATTTGCCTAAGGCCTTATAGGCGGAAGGCATGAGATGTGCAGCGTATGTCATCAACCGGATGCCACTTAGTCCAAAAAATATGAAGTCTGCTTATGAGATGGTTCATGGGAAGAAGCCAACGGTGAAACATCTCAGGATATTTGGATCAGTCAGCTACGTTCATGTGTTTGACTCCCAAAGAACAAAGTTAGAGGCAAAGGCGAAGAAGTTCATCTTTGTCGGCTATGATGAACAAAGGAAGGGTTGGAGGTGTATGGATCTAGAGACACACAAGTACACCGTGTCTCGTGATGTTGTCTTCGATGAAGTTTCGTCGTTTTATGGGCCACCTCAAGTCATGGTCGAACAAGAAGGTGGGGGTTCCTCCAAGATCGATGAACCAATTATTCAAATGATAAGTGAAAGCGGAAGTCCTGAAAATGAGATGCACAATGAAAGGGGGAGCACTAGACAAGAGGAAGATGAGGAAGAAGATCATAGTTCAATGGCAAAACAACGGCCAAAAAGGAACATTGTCAAACCCGCTCGGTTCAGAGATGAAAGGTTTGTTACTACTTACTCATGCTATTTTGCATCTCCATTAGATGAAGAGGAACCATCATCGTATGATGAAGCAAAAGGAGTTCAAGAGTAGGAGGCCGCAATGAAGGAGGAGATGAGTGCTCTCATGAAGAACGAAACTTGCGATTTGGTTCCTAAACCCAAGGATGTCCAACCCGTTTCTTGTAAATGGGTGTATCGAATTAAGCGAAAAACGGATGGGAGCATTGACAGATTTAAGGCAAGGTTGGTTGCTCGAGGGTTCTCTCAGAAGTATGGAGAAGAATATGATGAAATTTTAGTCCAGTGACAAAGATGACTACGGTACGTTCACTTTTATCTTTAGCCGCAAGTTTTGTTTGGAAGTTATGGCAACTAGATGTGAAGAATGATTTTCTATACGGAGAGCCTGATAAGGAAATCTTCATGGAGCAACCACTTGGTTTCAAATCACGAGGGCATCCTGAATATGTGTGCAAGTTTAAGAAGGCTTTGTACGGGTTAAAACAAGCTCCACGAGCCTGGTATGGAAAGCTTGCTTAATTCCTTTAGTTTTGCGGGTATGTGCCATCAAATTCTGATCCGAGTCTATTCTTCAATAAGAATGGAGGAGTCCAAGTGGTAGTTCTTCTTTACGTGGATGATATGATCATCACCGGTAATGATGATATTGAAACTGCTCGTCTGCAAGAGGTTATGTCAGTGAGGTTTGAGATGAAGAAGTTGAGTGAGCTGAATAACTTTTTTGGTTTGGAGGTCGAAAGGGTAAATGATGGAATATTCGTCGGCCAACAAAGCTATGCAAGAAGGATTTTTGAGAGGGTCGGGATACACGAAGGAAAGACACGTACTACTCCGACGGATGTGAACATAAAGCTTAAACGCAATGAAGGATCCTTGCTACCCGACCCTCGACCTTATCGCTCTCTTGTAGGAAGTCTTATATATTTAACCATTACAAGACCTGACATTGCCTTTGCGGTAGGTCTCGTAAGTCGTTTTATGCAAGAACCAAGGAAGCCACATTTAGAAGCGGCAAAGAAGATCTTGAAATATGTGAAGACAACTCTTGGCATGGGTTTGGTGTACAGGTACAATGCCAAGGTTTCTCTCCATGGTTTCACAGATGCTGACTTTGGTGGAGATCTAGATGATCGAAAATCAACTTCGGGTTATGTGTTCTTAATTATGTGGTGACACAAGCGTTTCCTGGTGCAACAAGAAGCAAGCAACGGTATCATTGTCTACCACTGAAGCGGAGTACAAAGCTTCAACACTCGCAGCTCAAGAGTGTATATGGCTTCGAATACTCTTTGAAGACTTGTTGGAGCCAATCAATAAGGCGGTTGCAATCTTTGGAGATAATCAAAGTGCTATCAAGTTGGCTAATAATCCGGTGTTTCATGCAAGGACAAAGCATATCGAGTTAGAACATCATTTCATATGGGAGAAGGTGCTTGATGGAACAATTGAAGCTTTGGAGGTTCAAAGCGAGGACAACGTTGCAGATATCTTCACCAAGTCACTACCAAAGGGCAAATTTGAGTTATTTCGCTCGAAGGTCGGGATGGTTGACAAAATCAAGTTTAAGGGGGAGTATTGAAATTAAACTTGATTTTGGATCAAACTTAATTTTGCGTTTATGATGGAATTGTACTAAACCCAAAATTAGGCCCAAATTCTAGAGGTTTTCTAAAAACACTCTAGAATGTTGATCACCTCCTTAATGTGTTCTAGAGAAATATTTTAAAAAAATATCTAGAAAACAGTATAGAAACTTCTACATAATTTGTGATAAGAATATTTAGATATTATGTAGAAAACTATAGAGATTATAAAAATATCTAGGAACTATGGAGGTTATATTAGAAGAATCTAGATCATTTGTAACACATCTTTGGAGGTTATAATTACCTCCTCACCTCTCTCATTTGTAACAAGCCAAGTAAGAAAGAAAAATTGAACAAGTGAAATAAAAGTGTCTTTCTAAGTTCTCTTATTCTCTCTAAAGGTCTTTCAAGTATTCTCTAAGTATTCTTCCATATTCTTCCTTATACTTAGAGGATTTATTCTCTTGGTTTCTTTCGGGTTTCTCGGGTATTACGGTCTTGGACTAGTACTAAGTATTATCAGTGGTTTCTCTGCACTCATAATACAAAAAGCTGATGTGTCCTCTCATGGAGAGGTACAAGAGATTTTATAGTATTGATTACGTAGCTCACGTTGCGGATGCTTAATAGTCTGAATTATATCATTATTTTTCTTACATCCTGAATTTAAGCATGTGCATTCAAGTATTCGGTTTGGTTCGGTTCGATTCGCTTCGGTTCTTTCAAGTTTTGGATAGTTCGGGTATAAGGGTTTAGGAGCTATATTGGAACCGAAGAAAAATCGGTTCATTTTCAGTTCGGGTCAGTGCATATAATATATTGAAGAACGCCTTTGGATCCGAAATATATTTGGATTCGGTTCGAATCGGATATTTTTATCCGAACTACCCAAAATATCTGAGATTTTTACCCGAACTACTTAAATATTCAAAAAACCTAAAGATTGGTTCAATTTTGAAAAAAAAAAAAGAATTGTTTAATTTTGACAAATATAACTAAGAACAATTGGATATTTTTGTTATTTCGTTTATTTCGGCCTAAGCAGAATTGATATCTTCAGGTTGATAATTGTATTTTTAGATATTTTGGTTATTTCAGATCTAAATATACATAATATTTTTATATATATAATTGTATTTCAGATACCTATTTAGATTTTGGTTTGGTTCCGGTTCGGTTTGGGTATCCGAAATCAATACTATAAAAACACTAAGTCTCTCCCTATGTTTGACACCTCAGCTTTTTTGTACTCTTAGAAGATGACACCTCATTAAAAATATTAAATCTAAGAAACCAACCAAAATAAAGCATTAATACACATAATCTCAATATATTGACACATGAGCAAGCTAAAGAAAATATATAACAAGTCTTTGTCCTTTGAAAAGCCCACGTAATATACAAAATTAGCATAAAACATAAATTCTTTTATAATCTTTTATTTGAATGAGTTGGTGTAAATAAAATATCCTTATTTGTAATTTGTTATTAACTTATTATTATCTTAGGAGCTTGGACGGGGAGAATCCAGATGGATAAAGTGCGCATTGGAGACGACACCGATCATAAACATGTCAATGCCGTTCAGCGTAGGAACAGACAACAGGCTGTTTAAGTAGCGGAAAACGTCACACATTCTCTTACAGTTTCGGTTTACTTACTCAACATTACGAGAGTCTCCGAATACCGGAAAGATGCTCGCTCACACTTCGGTTCACACAATCCAACAAGGCAATTAACGCCGGAGCAACAAGCTGATCCGAAAACTTATGCCGATTGTATCCATTGGTGTCTTCCTGGATTACCTGACACGTGGAATGAATTCATTTACACACGTATTATCTCCCGTTCGTGACCAAAGAGACAAAAATAAGTTGAAATATCGATATTTTTAATTTGTTGTTCCCCTTTGCTCCATCGATCGGATGCCTCGAATTTTTTTTTTTGATGTCATAATGTTCACAAATTTTCTTGAATTGTAATTGTGAAATGCTTTTTTTTTTAATGGTTATTATAGATTCGCTTAACGACTTTGACTTTCATATGTTACAATTTTTGTATTTAATAACTATGTGCAACCATATGATTTTTCATAATGTGGAAACTAATAGAAAACTAAGTAATTACTTTCTCGTCTATTTATTCAATTTGGATGTCTGGTAATTTTGTTGTTTGAAGCATAAAGGAGTAGAACACCTTGACGCAGTCAGATACGTTATGTAACTTAATGGTAAGTATTTATATTAAAATTATATATGTATCTGAAAATTTTTACAAGTCTACTTGACTTACGATTAATCAATTTATTGGACCAATAAAACTTTCAACATTATTACAATATTATAATTTTGTTTTGTTGGATTTTTTGTTTTGTTTTATGATGAAGAATGTTAAGTTGTCATCAATTTACTTTCTTAAACCTTTGTTTACATTTTCTTAATTTTTATAATTAGCTACAGAGAAGATATGCTCAAATTTGTTTGGTTAGGTAATCTACTTTTTAAAAAAATTTGAACTTTGTATGAGCATAATACCGAATACATAAATTACGAATAATAATGCGAAAAAATAACGCATAAATACGATTAAGAACAAAAATGATGAAGTGGATGCGAGATAATCTCTTTTCTTAATTCAAAATATCTCCCGCAGTGTGGCGTTTTGTGAGATAATGAATCCCATGATACAACCACTTGGAGACTATGATCGCATCACCCGATCATAGAATATACGAACTTATTGTTCTACGCTATACTCTCGGACTTACTATTAAAAAGAAGAAAAGACGAGAGGGATTGCGGAGCTTTGTGTTTCTTCTCTGTGAGAAGTGAGTTGTGAGGGAGTGAGTGAAATGAGAAGGGGAGGCTCTCCTTTTATAGTCTTAGAAGACTTGGAGAGGAGGCCAACGCATTAAAGTCTGCGTTAATGGCTCTTTGACCAATCAGATCTCGCAGAGTAATGGTTGGCGAGAGTCTCGATTGACCGCACGAATTAATGGGGCGAGATTTGCGGAGGAAATCTTTGACCCATTTAATTTCGAATATGAGCCAAGATTGATTCGTTTTTGGGCCAAAAACGTTAACCAAAACGCGGCCCAAAAAGAACATCTTTTAGTGGCCTTTGGGCCCCAAGACCCGAGACCAGAGACCGGTCCGGTCCGGCGGCGGCGGCGCGCGCGTGGAGTTTCTTGGTTCCCTCTATGTTTTTTTGAACTTAGACTCATGTTTCCTCTTATTTATATTAGAGGTTTTTCTCATTGCTTTCCGATGTGGGAATTTGCAATTTTCATTTACTTAGCCATGGGCTATTTCTTTTCACATTTAACACAACTTAATAAGCCAATGGGCTTTATTAAGTTTTGGTCCAACAATCCCCCACATGAATAGAAATTACTCTAAATGCATGCAAACTATACTGACTCGATAAACTAGACTTGACTAGACTTGACTAGACAGACTTTCGAGAGTATAGGCGAAAAATCACTGTGTGAGATGGTAGCGTGTTTCAGCCTTGAACCACTTCATTGTTAATATCTGTCGGGTTTACTTCTCCAGGAGGTGAACATGATGTCTTGAACCACCCAGATTTTTATGTATACCGAGACAACAGGTACAGCCCAGTTTCATTTTCTCGTAGAACTAAGTTCTCTATTGCGTTCATTTTGGCCTTGAACTTTGCATGGTTGATCATGAGTGAACTTGGAGAATATAGCCTTTTAGATTCTCATAGAAACGGCCTCATTTCACACTCACTAGGTGATTTGCCAGTAGTCTTTGTTTTAAGAAGTATATGTAATACTCCACTGATATATCAGAGCTATGGTCTTATCATTAAACGCTATGCGTATCCTTTTATACATACATTAAGTAGATGTATGTAAGCATTGTTTATCATCTTGGGAACTGAGTAGAGACGAGAAGTCTTTCAGTTCTTGTATTAGATTTTGTTTGATTTAGTTGTCCCTTTGAACCTTACATCTTGGGATCCCCAGTCACGTAGGTGGGGTTTCCATCAAACATTATCTTTAAGTAATAGGCTTTAAACCCATTCCCGTTGATGATTTTTCAACTTGATCACGTGCTAAACCTTTAGTAAATGGATCCGCTAGGTTTTTAGCCGATTTGACATAATCTATGGTGATTATGCCAGTTGTGATCAAGCTTCTAATGGTTTTATGTCGTCTTCTTATATGACGTGATTTACCATTATAGAGATTATTCAGTACCCGGACGATAGCCGATTGGCTATCACAATGTACACATAATGCCGGTACTGGTTTCTCCCACATTGGAATATCTTCCAGGAAATTCCGAAGCCATTCAGCTTCTTCTGCTGCTTTGTCTAGAGCAATGAATTTCGACTCCATGGTTGATCTTGCCAGTAGAGTTTGTTTGGAAGATTTCCATGATACTGCTTCACCTCCAAGGATGAAAACATATTCACTTGTGGATTTCGAGTTTTTGGAATCTGATATATAGTTTGTGTCACTGTATCCTTCCAAAACTGCGAGTTCTTTCCCATAGTGCAGCCCATAACTTTTAGTGTATCGTACGTAGTTTAGTACTCTAGTTATGGCTTTCCAGTGTTTATGACCTGGATTACTTGTGTAGTGACTTAATACGTTTACCGCATGTGCTAGATCGGGTCTAGTACAATTGGTTAAGTACATAAGACTACCAATTATCCGTGCATACTCTACTTGTGACACAACTTCACCTGAATTTTTAGTCAAGTGAAGTTGGGAGTCAACTGGAGTTTTTACAGTCCCCTTTGAATAGTTTTTAAATCGTTCAAGAATCTTTTCAGCATAGTGAGCTTAAGACAGAGTGATTCCGTCGGAAGTTCTTATGATTTTAATCCCGAGAATGACATCTGCAAGACACATGTCTTTCATGTCAAACTTTCCACTAAGCATTTTCTTAGTTTGTTGGATAATGTAATTATTGCTGCCAATAATTAACATGTCATCTACGTACAAGCATAGTAATATATACCCACTAACAGTAGTTTTTATGTAGATGCATTTATCACATTCGTTGATGCTGAAGCCATTTGACATCATTGTGTTGTCAAATTTTTCATGCCATTGTTTTGGAGCTTGTTTAAGTCCGTATAATGACTTCACAAGTCTACAGACTTTGTGTTCTTGTCCCGGGACTACAAATCCTTCGGGTTGTTTCATATATATCTCCTCTTCTAATTCACCGTTTAGAAAAGCAGTTTTAACATCCATTTGATGGATTTCCAAATTTCTTAAGGCTGCAATGCCAATAAGCATTAGAATTGAAGTTATTCTCGTTACTGGAGAATAGGTGTCAAAGAAATCCTGACCTTCTTTTTGTCGGAATCCTTACACCACAAATCTGGCCTTGTACTTATCAATTGCGCCATCATTCTTCAATTTTGTTTTGAAGATCCATTTACACCCTAGTGGTTTAAACCCTTCAGGTAAATCAGTTATTTCATATGTATGATTTTGCTGAATGGAGTCGAACTCACTATTGACAGCTTCCTTCCAAAAAGGTGCGTCAGGTGTAGTCATAGCTTCAGTAAATGTTCTTGGTTCGTTCTCTGTGAGAAAGACCATCATGAAGTCAGGACCGAATGATTTTTCCTTACGAGCTCTTTTGCTTCGTCTAGGTTCATTTTCTTCGTCTGCTTTGTTTACTGAAATGCCAGAAGTGCTAGCCTCATTTGTAGAGGTAGCGTTTTTCTCTTCCCGAGTGCGTTTTAGATTTTGTTTATCCTTGCACGGAAAGATGTGTTCAAACAAAGACGCGTTCCTTGATTCCATTATTGTATTTACATGGATATCCGGTATGTCTGATTTGTGAACCAGAAACCGGTAAGCACTACTGTTGTGTGCATATACAATGAAGATACAATCAACGGTTTTAGGTCCAATTGAGACCTTTTTAGGAGGTGGTACTGCGACTTTTGCTAGGCACCCCCACACTTTCAGGTATTTGTACGAAGGTACGTTACCTTTCTAGAATTCGTATGGCGTGTTGCCAGTTACTTTGTGCGGTATTTTGTTGAGGATATAGTTTGTGGCGAGAAGCGCTTCCCCCCACAGATTCCGGGGTAGCTCAGATTCCTGCAACATTGCATTCATCATTTCTTTTAGAGTTCGGTTTTTTTGTTCCGCAACTCCGTTAGATTGTGGTGAGTAGGGAGCAGTGGTCTGATGTATAATGCATTTTTCTTGACATAAAGCATTGAAAGGTCCATCATATTCACCTCCTCTATCACTTCTAACTATTTTAATAGTTTTACCGAGTTGATTTTCAACTTCGATTTTATAGTCTTTGAATTTTTCCAAGACTTCATCTTTACTACGTAGTAAGTATACGTAGCAGTATTTTGTGCAATTATCTATGAAGGTTACAAAATACTTTTTACCTCCTCTAGTTTGAACGATTTTTAAGTCGCACAAATCTGTGTGTATTAAACCTAGAGGTTCAGTTGTTCGTTCGACACAAGGTGATGGAGTTTTCGTGAGTTTTGCTTGTACGCATATCTCACATTTATTTTTACTTATTTTGCATTTCGGGATTAGATTCAAATTAATCAATCTTTGGATAGATTTATAATTCACATGTCCTAACCGTTCATGCTAAATATCGAAAGTCATATTCCATTGAACTTCTTTTACGCATTTTGCTCTTTGAAGCAAGGCAAAGTCTCAGGTGGCAGACCACTCCCAACTTGGGGTATCGACTCACCAGACTTGGCACAATTAGATACGTTCTTGTAAACGTTCTCATTTTAGTGATACTTTTCGTTTCGTTTTGCACACAAGCAAACCCGAACAAGTATACTAAAGATAATAGAAGTTCAAACCAGCAATTAAATAAATTGCAAAAATAGATTAAAAAGTAATTTTTCAGAATATAATTGTTTTGGAAAATCCACAATTTAATCAAATAAATCACCCAAAAATAAATTAATTACTTCCAAAATTTTGTTGAAAAAATCAACAAGTATCAGACCAAGCAAATTATTTTTTTTTGTAATTTTTGGCAAAAATTCAACTCCAAAAATGGTTGAATTGTATAATTGATTTCTTGTACTTACGAAATTTTTTTTTTTCAGAAACTGAACAGAATAAATCTGATCGTACGAGGAAAGAGATGATAGCTTTCTCTTTTATATCCCAAATGCTCAACAAGAGCCATAAAGTGGATATAGAAGTTTTTGATTCTCCCATAATGACGTGAATTGACTTTGTATGTTACAAAAAGAATTCAGGTTTGAATTTGCCATTATGTGCTTAACCAAAGAATCAATTTTCATCATAAAGTCAAGATTGAAATGTTACAAAATCAATCATACTTAATTTGTGTTGTTACAAAACACTAAATGAGATATTATGCATTGTTGACTAAATCAAACAATTAGCAAAATGAATTTTGGGCCAAAAAGATTAATCTTATTTGCCTAATTCTAAAACCCGAGCACAGTCCGGATATCTCATTTTCCCAATATATTAAACGTTCTGTGGAGATCGCTATAAAACGTTCCCAGTAGCGCTTTTGAGTTTTGAGGTTTGCTTGATTATCTCCCAACACTCCAATATATTCAACGTTGAGTAATAAATGGAGATTTGAGAATTTATTCTCATTAAGACAATTTCAAAGTGATTTATGATTTTTGCAAGTTACAAAATAAAACACAATTGAATTTGCACTTAATTGCAAATTGACTCATGACTCGTAAATTTGCTTTTGAGTTTTGAGTTTTTTTTTTCTCTCAAAACTCGAAATGAGCGTTTGCGGATATCGCTAGAAAGCGTTCCGAAAATCACTTTTAAACGTTTAGGGAAGTTGTTATAAAACGTTCCCGTAAATCGTTTGAGATCGTTTAGATCTTATTGAAAACGTTTCGCGAAACTCGCCCAAAAGCCTTCGCGGAAATCGTTTATAGATCTTGTCGATATGTTTTTTTTATTCGAAAAAACGTTTCGCGAAACTCGCCTAAAAGGCCTTCACGGAAATTGTTTATAGATCTTATCGATCTCTTCAAAAAATGTTTCGCGAAACTCACCTTATGGCCTTCGCGGAAATCATTATATAAAAAAAAGATAAATATCTTTTTTTTCTTCTTTATAACATGAAATTGTCTAGAAAACGTTCCATGTTTACGATATTATTGTAAAAAAATTACTAAATCGTGGAAAGAAAAAAAAATTCGCAATTTTGTATCTGATTCATGCTATAGGCAGGAAGCGGATATTTTGAATTAAGACTGTATGAGCATAATATCGAATACATAAATTACGAATAATAATGCGAAGAAATAACGCATAAATACGATTAAGAACAAGAACGACGAAGTGGAGGCGAGATGATCTCTTTCCTTAATTCAAAATATCTCCCGCAGTGTGGCGGTTTTGTGAGATAATGAATCCCAGGATACAACCACTTGGAGACTATGATCGCATCACCCGATCATAGAATATAGAGCTTTGTGTTTCTTCTCTGTGAGAAGTGAGTTGTGAGTGAGTGAGTGAGTGAAATGAGAAGGGGAGGCTCTCCTTTTATAGTCTTAGAAGACTTGGAGAGGAGGCCAACACATTAAAGTCTGCGTTTATGGCTCTTTGACCAATCAGATCTCGCAGAGTAATGGTGGGCGAGATTCTCGATTGACCGCACGAATTAATGGGACGAGATTTGCGGAGAAAATCTTTGACCCATTTAATTTCGAATCAGAGCCAAGATTGATTCGTTTTTTGGCCAAAAACGTTAACCAAAACGCGGCCCAAAAAGAACATCTTTGGCCCTTGGGCCACATTTACCAAGACCCGAGACCGGTCCGGTCCGGCGGCGGCGGCGCGCGCGTGGAGTCTCTTGGTTCCCTCTAAGTTTTTTTTGAACTTAAACTCATGTTTTCTCTTATTTATATTAGAGGTTTTTCTCATTGTTTTCCAATGTGGGAATTTACAATTTTCATTTACTTAGCCATGGGCTATTTCTTTTCACATTTAACACAACTTAATAAGCCAATGGGCTTTATTTAGTTTTGGTCCAACAAACTTTACTGATCAAGTTCAGAAACTAAAACGGGTGAAACATAATTAGTCTAATCAAGAACTTGCTTATTGTTATATGAACTTTTATCCAAATCATAATGTTTTTCTGTAATTTTTACATTCAATGTAGATGGATAGTTCCACTTGCATTTTTTGAATTTTTTTATATCGTAATGACTATCATGGTTTACAAACGAGAATTTGGTGAAAATGAACCAAACGAGAATTTGCAGGGTAATATTTTGATTAAAAAAAATCAAAAATATCTCAAGAATTTATCTCAATGCTATGGTGATTTTGCAGGGTATATTCAATTCTTAAGGAGACGACTATAATTGTTTTATCATTTTCGAACCATCTTAGAGCCGATAAAGTAAAATTAATCATCCAATCAATGTTTAATCCTCAAAACCAAAAACAGATATCGATCGATGTATATTTTCCGTTTCATGAGCAGAGAAGACAAAAACCACGGTTTTCCACCGTTATTCGTGCACGAAGAGCTACAACACACATCCGTCGAACGAGGCCTCGCCGGAGCTAAAGAAACTCAAACACAAGGCACTGCAATTATCAATAGATGGAGCTTCGTCTGTTTTAGGTTTAGCCACCGCAAGGGTTTTAGCTGTCACAAGGAAATGCCAAATATTTTGGTAATTTTGAATCAACGAATTCCTTTAAATAATAAAAT
Source organism: Eutrema japonicum (assembly GCA_030161315.1). Taxonomy (NCBI): domain Eukaryota; kingdom Viridiplantae; phylum Streptophyta; class Magnoliopsida; order Brassicales; family Brassicaceae; genus Eutrema; species Eutrema japonicum. Next base: position 39,202,854 of record BSQW01000001.1, read on the forward strand.
ATTTTCTTACATGTTATAGACTATGTCATTCTCTATAGTTTTGTTCTACGGGTTATTGACCTTCTCCATGATCCTATGACCATTGTGGCGTTGGGTTCCACAGTGGTGATCCTCCGGAGATTTTGGCTCCACGATATGATGGAGGCGATCGAGAAGTGACACGATTTTGGCTTTGGCTCTGCCGGGTTTGGTAACTATGATCAATGGTGGAGTTCTTATCAAGGTGAAGTAAGATCTTAGATCTCTGAAAACGGTGAGGTGTGGTGGAGCGTCGTTGAGCAAGAAGGTTACGAAGGGGTTTGTTTAAATCAATTGTTGCCGAATTTAAAAGTGATCTTCTTGATCTATCATTTATCTTTGCCTTGGACAATGTTGGAAGGTGTATCACTCATCCGTCGAGGTTTACAACATTAGTTGATTTCTAGCCATGTGCTTCTTACATTATATAGAATATAAATTTCAAGAATTTTGTCGACGTTGTTCATTGCTTATGTGCAAGTTTTAACCCATTATATTTTTAGTTGTTTATACAGGTTTATACATCTTTCTTGATTTTGTTGTGATATGTAGTGCTCTCGTAAACAATTAATTTAATAATTTTGGTTGGATAAATAATGTTTTTTTATCAAAAATATAAAGTTTCTTTCATCATTTTGAATGGGTTCTGCATTTTGTCTCAAAATATTCAATTCAAAGATCTTTAGTCTTATTGTTTCAATTTACCTCAATTACAAAAGTGACAAATCTTGCTAGACCATCTTAAAAGGGATGACATGCTCAGTTTGACGAATGACTCAAGCGGACCAAACGTGACAAACTAGATTCCCAACATGAACGTGCTTTCTAGCTCTGTTTAGACGCAACAAGTGAGAATTGTTTAGCTTTGATCAATATTTCTTTTAATTTTCAAAAACAAAATTGTTTGTGGCTATGTCATGGTAATGTTTATGTCTTTCATTCAATTTTTAATGGATAATTTTGAAAACGGTTACAAAAAATGATAATAAAGCAACGCTAGCATATGAAATATTTTATATGATTGTTACGGTTATAAGTGAAAATATAAAAAAAATTTAAAAACACGATCTTCCAAAATATTTTATGTGATCGTTAAAAAATAGTTATAAATGAAATAGTACTAAAGTGTTATGTTAAAGAGACGTAATCATTAGTAATATTTTACAGAAAAGTTATTATATAATTGAGTAAAAAATAAAAAATAAAACGAAGAGTTATGAAAAGAGAGGCAACCCTTTAATTTTTATAAGTGCAAAACAGTTATGTGAAAAAATTATAATACAAAGAGTTATGACGAAAATACGAGATCTTCCAAATCATTTTAAGATTATTAAAATTGTGAAAGGTATAGAACGAAAAATGATGATAAAGAGACGCGATCTTACTAAATATTTTCAAGGATTGTTGCGTCATAAATAAAAATGTTTTAAATGAAAAATAATGATAAAGAAACATGATTTTCCGAAACATTTTTATAAGACTGTTACAGTGATAAAAAAGTATAAAAATAAAACGATTCAAATTTTCAACAAATTTTAAGGATTATTAGAACAATTATAATTGTAAGTGAAAAGTATTTAATGAATAGTTATAATATAAAGATGCAACCCTATGAAACACATTTAAGGTTGTTATTATTAATAGATTAATCAAAGTGTTAACTTGTATTTTTTTAAAGAATTTTACGGCACTCAAGTGTATTCCGAGTGCCTTAAACTTGTAATAGTTTAACTACATTTTTCTACAAACTTGAGATAACAAACTTTTTTAAAAAAATAACTAATAATTTACATTGTGTAAAAACTCAATGCCTATTTTTCTTCCATCATCCTTGGGTTTAACTCCATGTGTTATTCATAAAAAATTGCATTCAACATATTCATATATCTATGTTACATTTATCTAAACATTATACTAAATAAAAATAAAAAGAAAATAAAAGATACGAAAAAGCCCGCGGCGTAGCGCAGGTATACACCTAATATCTTAAAAGAAAAACCATCTGGATATTGATGACTATCCAGTTTAGTTCGGTTCTTCCTAACACTATTCGGTTCGGTTCCTTTGCTTCGAAATAATTTCCCAAGGCCTATTGAATTATATCATTTTCTCGGTCTTTTCTTCTTTGTGATAATTCTGATAATTGTCTCATTTAACCTCATATCAAAATCACCTTGGACAGTGCAAACAAGTTCCTTCCGATGATGGAAGAAGGAAAACGTTGACTAAATAAGGCAATGGATCAAGAGCTTCCTCTACGTACGGTGCATTAGAACAAAGTCACAATTATTTCAACTTTCAAGATATATCGTGTAAGATAAAATACTTGTTTGGTCGGAGATCTTGCTAGTGGTGTAGTACTTGGGAGTTGGGGGGTGTTATCAAATGAGGTTGGTGAGGATTAGGCTTGGGCAAAATATTCGGAACCAAAAAATCGAACCAAATTAGAAGGTACCGAACCGAATAATTACAAATATCCTAATGGTTCTTTTTATAAAATATTTTAGGTACCCGAACCGAACCGAAAGCCGAACGGATACCTGAAATATACGAAATACAATTATATATCTAAAAATATTATGTATCTTAAGTTTTGAAATAGCCAAAATACTAAAAAAATACAATTATAAACCGAATATATTAGTTATGTTTAGACCGAAATAACCAAAATACTCAAAATATTCGAAAATATTTAGTTATATTTGTCAAAATTAAATATTTTTTTGTAAAATTTAACAAATTTTAAATTAAACAATTTTTTTTTAGTTTTTTCGAGAATTGAGATCAATTGTGGGTAGCCAAAACCCGAACCCGGACGGAACCAACCGAACCCGATCCGAAAACTGAAATACCCGAATAGGTAGGGGTGGGCAAAAAAACAGTAACCAAAAAAAATGAGCCGAACCAAACCGAAATAAATCATATGGGTTGGTTATGGTGTAACCTAAGAACCCATTTGGTTATCATTTTTGTTAAGAGTTCGGTTTCGGTTTGGTTTGGTTTAAAACCGTAAAACCGAATGGTTTTTTTGGTTTTTACATTTTAGATTAATTTTATATAGATTTATATTTTTTTGGTTTTGTTTAGATTTATCATTTATTCATTCTTGTTTTTTGGTTTAGTTTAGATTTATTAATTTTATATAGCTTTCTTGTTTTTCTTTATTTGTTGTTAATTTTGTTGATCAGAGATTCATAAGCAACATGAGGAAACGAACAATCGTGGCTAATGACGATGATAAGAATCTGAATTTTCTTCCTTTCATCTATTTTCTAGGTTTTTTTAGTCTTGATTTTTATTGATGATTTGGATTTACGAACAATTTGATTTGGATTCTAATCTTTGAATTCTTTTTGTTTTTGCACTTATTAGTATGATTACTTATATTAGTTTAATATATTATTTATACATTCATTTAATTTTTGCTTATTGTATGAGCCTTATCAAAAGTTATGAACCAAACTAAAAACCGTAACCGAACCAAACCGAACCGAGTCAAAATTGCATATGGTTTTTAAATGGTTTCATTTTTTATAAAACCGATAAACCGAAAATCGTTAAAAACCGAACCGTACCAAACCGAAATATATATGGTTTTTATATGGTTTGAATTTTTATAAAACCGAAAAACCGAAAAAACCAAACCACAAACCGAAGTGCCCACTCCTACGAATAGGTCCTAAAATTCTAAAATTTGGGTATCCAAAACCCAAAAGAACCAAACCGAACCCGAACGGATAGCCGAATGCCCATGCTTAGTCAGGATTTTGCAAATATTGTTTCTAAAGAGTTCTCCGCTATTTTTGCAATGTCTTTTTCTTATTCTATCAACACTCAATCTTTGTTTTTTTTTAGTCAAATGAATTTGTTTTGGCTTAGTCATTGCCGGAAAAGGTTTAACTAGACCAAGTGTCGTTAGTTCAACTGGAAAAGTATCAAGGGCAAAATCTAGAGGTGACATGATTGAGTGACGCTTGGGACGAGACCATATAAAATGTTTTAATCCCGAATCTGGGGATGTACGGACCTTGGCCTAAATCTTCCTAATAAAAAAATTAAAAAGGATTAACTATAGCTTTTGAAAAAACGAAAACAAAATTGTCGGCTAACTATAGCTTAAACTGCGGTTAAGTTTGTTTTTTATTAAGAAAAATCAGAGCTGCAACGGAAAATAAAAAGTCACAAAGAAAAAAAAAACACGTTAACGAGTAAGCATGTGACAACTAGGTTAGACGGTGCCATGTCATCACTAGACAGCAAAAAAGATCATAAGATCCGCTATTCAATTACCATTTTGCCACTCCCGACGAACGCGACCTCACCGTAATAACCAAAAACCGACGTCGGACGAAAGTCAAAAGTTGACAACTCAACAACACACACTTCTAAGACTTTTGTTTCTTCAACGCTTCTGTGTTAGTTTCATTCGTTCAACAACATTTTTGTCTCTTCACATTAGACACAACTACAAATAAAATTCCTCTTTTTACAACGTTTTGTAATTTTCTGCAATTCCTGTTTTTTTTTTATTACTAGTATTATTTAATTTTCTATTCAAAGTCAGAGTCCAACAATATACCTCTCGGCCAAGACAAGTAGGTTGGAGAAAGAAAAAAACTAATCAATCTTAGCCACTAATATGAATACACATTTTTAAAAAGGTGGATTCTGAAATATTCAAAGGCCATAAAACATACTTACTCCAAAATACTAATATAAATTAGGGGAAAGCATCGAATGGATATCCTGGATTTTGGTGATATTTGTGATCTGCTACGATCCGCTCGAATTAGTTCTGGGCTAAATACCCGAATTCGAAGAACCAAACCGAATCCGAACCGAAAAAGAGGAACCGAAGCTGAACCCAAACCAAAACCGATAAAATATCCGAACGGATCCTAAATTCTTATATCCGAAAAACCAAAACCAAACCCGAACCGAACCGAGAACCGAATGAATATCCGAAATGCAATTATATACCCAAAATATTAATTATATTTAGACTTGATAACCCAAAATTACAATTATAAATCCGAATATATGAGTTTTTTTTTTACCAAAATGATTTAAAGATCCAAAATAACAAAAATGTACGAAATTTTTAGTTATATTTGTTAAATTTTGACCTAATTTTATTTAAATTTAACCAATTTTATTCAAATTTAACCAATTTTATTCAAATTTAACCAATTTTATTCAAATTTAACCAATTTTCATTTATTTTTATGATTTTTTGGGTACCCGAAATCGAACCAAATTTGAATGGAACCGAACCGAAATTCTAAAATACTCGAATGGATTCTAAATCCTAAACCCAAAAATCCAAAATCCGAATAACCCGAACCGAACCGATCGGATATCCGAACGCCCAAGGCTAGCTCGAATCATCATTTTCCGATTTGTATTCGTTCTAAAATTAATCGAATATATGGTGTCCGGATATCCGCCAAAATCCGGATATTTAGCCGGATATCCCTCCGTAAAAATATTTCAATAATTCTTAAAATTCAAAATATAAAAATTCAAAATATAACCAAAATGGTAATATTTCAATTTAAAACCAAATATTTTCTTCTTAACTTGTTAAGCTTTGATATTTATAATATTCATTTTGATGAACACAAATTCACAAAAGTTACATATAGATATAATAATTATAGAATTTATATATAATATTATCTCTATACATATACATATACATATATAGTTATACCCAATGTTCAAAAAATGGTTAGGCGCTAGTCGGGCAAAAAAATCGGGGATTAATCGGAGATTAATCGAGAATTAGTTTTTGATATTTTTAATGTCTTTTTAACATGTTAATCAATTATAATTTATAACTTCAATATAATATTGTGCTCAAGATTGGATAAAACACATGAAAACAATTATTAGGTCTAATACATTATGATCCTTATTAAAAATATGAACATACATTGGATTTACCAAATTTTAGAACTAACTAAATTATTTTAATTTTTTTAGAAAAAAAACTAGGCTAGGCGGATGTCTAAGCAAAAATTAATCGTCTTAGGCGGAGATTAAGCGGCCTAGGCGGAGATTAATCGGACATCCGATTTATTGAACGAATTACCATAAATCACCAAGGTCTTCCGCCGCCTAGGCGCTAGGCGGCCGATTTTTTGAACAGGGTTATACCAGAGCGGAACACATATCTGTCTTTTAAATTTTTAATATTTGTGAATTGCTACTTTTTTTAACGGATATTGAATTTTAGTATATTTGTTTTGCTCCGTAAAATTATGAATATCCGGATTTTTTGGATCGAAACGAGAGGGATAACGGGTCCAAACGAAATGGATAACGGATCAAACTGAATCTAATGGATATAAAGAAAACGCGAAGTCCAAATGAATTAGTCTACATTTAATTCCTGGTCAATAAATGCCATTTGCTTACACACGCACACAGAACTATATATATACACACACACAAGCCTTTCATCTCATAACTCAACAACTCGTTTCACAAAGCCAACATTCTCATAGCTAGAGAGAGAGACATAGAGAGAGAAAGTAGTAATTTGAAGTGAAGTTTTTTTTTTGCTAAAACTTTTTGAAGTGAAGTTAAAGATCAATATGATGAAGATTCTTATTGTGTTATGCATCATCTTATTGGCGGAGATGTCTTCGATTATTTCGGGAGTTGATTGCAGAGCCCTGAGAACAGAGATGACGAACGGCTGTGATCAAATGGCCGCCGTAGATGGTGGTGGTGGTTTTAGTTTTTTCTCGGCTGTGGCGACGGCGAACAGCTCGAGGATTCCATTGATGAGGAGTTTGGCTTTCCGATTAGCGTCTGGGCCGAGCAAGAGAGGCCGTGGACACTAAGTTTTTTCTTTATCTCAAAAGAAGAAAAAAAACAATTGATTGATTCAATGCCATGTAATCACTAATGAGAGACGTAGTTAGTAGTTACTGGCTTTTTGTTTGCACAAGTCGTTATACATGTAAAGGTTTGATTTTTCTATAATGGAAAACAAAGGTTTTATATATTTTTTAAAAGTTCACAAACAAAAGCAACGATAGAAAGCAGAAGAAGAACTATTCAATATAACAAGCCCCATCTAAAAACATATAAATAAACCTAAGTTTTCAATCTCTTTTTCTGAATTTCGCCGGCCGGCGTAGGAGATTGTGCGGTTATCTGCAATCTTCGTCGGCCGGTGTCAGAGATCTCGATCTAATCTCTGCCTTCCTTCTCCTTCTTACTTTAACATAAACCTTCAACATTTCTTCTCCCATGGCGATTTTCTGGGAGATCGTGTGCACTACAAGAAAACATCCCGATTTCCGACCACATTACCGACCAATTTAAAATGGTCGGGAATTTTCGACCACATACCGACGACATTCCGATTAAAACACACCCGTCGGAAATTGGTCGGTAATTCCCGACTATTTTAAGTTGGTCGGAAATCCCGACGGATTTCCGACGTATTGGAGACCGACTAACAATCGTCGGAAATTGGTCGGTATTACAGACCAATTCCGATTGTTTTCCGACGAGATATATACGTTAATATACCCGTTGCATTAGCCGTTTATAGCCGTTGGCGAATATTAGTATGGTCGGAAATTGGTCGGAAATTTCCGACCAATTTCCGACCAGTAAGGAATCCGACTAACTCCCGACGAAATATATACGTTAATCTGCCCGTTGCACTAGCCGTTTCATAGCCGTTTGAATTTTTTACAATGGTCGGAAATTGGTTGGGAATCCACAGAAATTTTAATTATAAATACAACACCACCCTCATTCACAATTTACACCCAAAAAAATAATAGAAAATGTCTTCTTCAAATCCAAACACTAGAGATTATTTTCGATCGTGGATGGATAGACCACAGCAAGATCCAGCGAGGAATCTACTGACGGATGAGTATGCACAAGGTGTTGAGGAATTCATGACATTTGCGACAAACAATAACATGACGTCGGAATACGGTAAATTGTATTGTCATTGTCCTAAATGTCGGAATTATAGATTAGTCTCTGTTGGGGAAGTATGGAAGCATCTTTATAGGAATGAGTTAATGCCGAGTTATAAGATTTGGTATACGCATGGAGAAACTGATGCAATGGTGCAATATCATTGTAGTTGTTTTAATTATTCGGGCAGAATAGAGGAACCAACACCAGAAGTAGATGCAAACGTTCAGATGGTGAATGATGCATATCGCGAAAACGTATAGCATCGTATGTTCTGGATGGTATTAGAATAGAGGAACCTAATTTAGAAGCTTGGAAGTTTTTTGATATGCTAGATGCAGCTAAGCATCCACTATACGAAGGATGTAGAAAGGGAATATCGCCTTTATCAACTGCAAGCAGGTTGATGACAATAAAGACCGATTTCAACTTGGCAGAGGATTGTGTGGATGCGATAGCTGATTTTGTGAAAGATATTTTACCTGAAGATAATCTCTCACCGGCTTCATACTACGAGGTTCAGAAACTTGTAGCTGGTCTTGGATTGCGGTATCAGATGATAGATGTGTGCATCGACAATTGTATGATATACTGGAGAAAGGACGAAAACCATCGCAAGTGTCGTTTTTATGGGAAACCTCGGTATCAGGAAACGGGTGGAAGAGTACCAGTTCCACATAAACGGATGTGGTATTTGCCGTTAACAGATAGGTTGAAGAGGTTATATCAATCCGAGCGCACGACAGGAGTTATGAGATGGCATGCAGAACATAACTCAGATGGAGAGATTGCGCATCCTTCAGATGCAGAAGCGTGGAAACATTTTCAAGAGGTGTATCCTAGTTTTGCGGCTGAGCCAAGTAACGTATACCTCGGGTTATTTACAGATGGATTCAACCCTTTTGGGAAACATGGGAGGCAATATTCATTGTGGCCAGTAATCGTCACACCTTACAATTTGCCGCCTAGTTTGTGCATGAAACGAGAGTTTTTGTTCCTCACGATTCTTGTCCCCGGACCGGAGCATCCTAAGAGATCCCTTGATATTTTCTTGCAGCCATTAATTTATGAGTTGAAAATGTTATGGAAAGATGGTGTTCAAGCGTTCAATGTTTCTCTCCAACAGAATTTCACGATGCGTGCAGTACTTATGTGGACCATAAGTGATTTTCCAGCATTTGGTATGCTATCTGGATGGTCGACTCATGGAAGGTTGGCGTGCCCGTATTGTCAAGATAACACTGATGCGTTCCAATTGAAGCACGATCCAAAGACTTCTTGGTTCGATTGTCATCGACGATTTCTGCCGCATGATCATCCATATCGTCGGAGCATGACATTGTTTAAGAAGAACAAAAAAGTATTTGATGGTCCACCTCCTGAGCCGGATGGGAATAACATCATCACTCAGTTGAGAGATGTTGGTGATGAGAAGACGGTTTCATGTGGTGGTAATGGTCATTTTCCCGTAGATGGTTGTGGTGAGTACCACAATTGGAACAAGAGAAGTAGTTTTTGGGATTTGCCATATTGGAAGAACCATCTGCTGCGCCATAATCTAGATGTCATGCACATTGAAATTTTTTTTTTGACAACATCATGAATACTGTTCTAAATGTGCAAGGGAAGACGAATGATAATTTGAAGGCCAGATTGGACTTGCCAGAAATTTGTTCTCGGAAGGAACTCCATATAATGGCGAACGGAAAATCTCTGGCCCCCGCTTTCCGTTTGGATGAGCCTTCAAAGGAGGTGTTCTTCGACTGGATTACGCATAGTGTTCAATTCCCAGACGGATACGCATCTAACCTTCGTAATTGCGTTAATATTGGAGAAGGGAAGTTTTCAGGGTTGAAGAGTCATGATTGTCACGTTATCATGCAACGCCTCCTTCCATTTGTCTTTGCCGGTCTTCTTCCTAGAAACGTCCATGGAGCTATTGCAGGTACATTTATAATTTACAAAATTATATCTAAATTTTACTAAATTTTACTAAATTGTCTAAATTTTACTAATTTTATTTATCATTTATGCAGGGATCGGTGCTTTCTTCCGGGATTTATGCACGAGATCACTTACAGCAGACGGTATCCGAAATTTGGAGGAGAAGATACCGGCTCTCCTATGCAACCTCGAGAAAATATTTCCACCAGCATTTTTCGATGTTATGGAACATCTTCCTATTCATCTCCCTAGGGAAGCAAGACTTGGTGGGCCAGTTCAATATCGATGGATGTATCCGTTTGAGCGATATATGCTCCACCTAAAGAAGAAGGTGAAAAATCTTGCAAGAGTCGAGGGTTCTATTGTTGCACAGAGCGTGAATGAAGAAGCATCCAACTTTGCTAGCTACTACTTTCCATCTTCGGTGAAGACTAAAAGTAGACGACCTTCACGTCATGATGATGGAGGAGAAAAACCGCTGTATCCGGTCTATGTCCCAAATATTTTTGCAGAAATTGGAAGGCTTAGTGGAAAAGGGAGGTCTAGACGACTAACAAAGGAGGAACAAAGGCATTTGCATACATATCTTCTGACAAACTGCGAAGACGTTTTCGAATATGAGAGGTACGTCACTTGATTTTGAATAATGTATTTGTTTAGTAATTACCAAAAATTAATCCTTGATAGTATTTTGAATAATGTATTTGTTTTATTCACATGATATACATGGAGCAAATAAGGAATTGGTTTCCAAATTGCACAGGAGAATGAGCTTATGGTCCGTAAACAGAATGAATTCGCGGATTGGTTGAAATATTACGTAAGTACTCGATTTCCCGCAATTAAACTAAATTTTACATGCTTACACATATTGTTTATGAGTGTCCACAAATTGTACAGGTTGATCAGATGAATACTACCGGGACATCGATTCCCACATGGTTAGTTGAGATGGTGCGTGGCCCTACTTTTGTTCCAAGTGTTTATCTGATGTATTGCACTCGGGGGTATGCTTTTAAGGATTTTCGTGAAGGGAGTTCAAGGACAACATGCAACTACGGTATTTCGTCTACATCCGGAGAATTTGTCTACTACGGAATACTCCGTGAAATATTAAAAGTCAAATATCCAGGAATGATTGGTTTGAAGTGCATTGTGTTCTATTGCGATTGGTATGATCCAGTGGAAGGTCTACGTCAGGACGAATTCGGTGTTACATCTGTTCACGGAGGCAAACGACATCGGAAATACGATCCATTTATTCTTGCTTCACAAGCAGACCAGGTTTCCTACATTCGATACCCCCAGGTTAGGAACAAGCAAGATCCGTGGATTGCAGTAACATCGATACAACCAAGAGTAATGATATCTGGTGTTTCTGAGCATGACCTTTTACAGGAAATGCCAATTAGTAATTTAGGTGAAATCGAGCATTCTCTAGAGGTTGACCTTGTGGTTGACTTCACCGGCATGGGCGAACTATTTGAGGATTCTGAAGAAGAGAGAGGAGAATTTGATGAGGATTCCGATTCAGCTTCTTCAGATTATTCATCGGACTCAGAATCGGTTTTTGTAAAAAATATTTTATATGCATTTATTTTTAAGTAACAAATTTATGAAACTTTTTTCACATGCTTTAATTAGTTGTACGAATATTTTTAATTAATAAGGATTCCGATACATCTATTTCATTTTATTCATCAGTTTCAGAATAAATTTGTAACAATGTTTTTTCATATGCATCTATTTTAAATCAACAAATTTTTCAAAATTTTTCAAATGATTAAATATGGTGTACGGATTTTTTAATACATTTAATTCAATATTCCGACCATTTTTCGACCGGACACGAGGATCGGTCGGAAAATGGTTGGGAAGGATTGAATTATATTTGCACGGTCTAAACTTCCCCGGCTAAAACTTCTTAGCCGTGGCAATTCTTTGTTTGGTCGGAAAATGGTCGGAATTCCTGGAACTTTTCGACCATTTTCCGACCATTTAACCTCATACTCACAATAAACGTGCTAAAATTATCAAAGAACATGTGGTTTATTAGTTGGTCTGAATGTGGTCGGAATTCCTCGTAAATTCCGACCAAATTCTGACCATTTGAGGTTCCGAAACCTCAAACGGCATAAATTTGATTTGGACTATGTTTAATATGGTTAGATATGATCTTTTGAAATAATTAAATGTCCATAAAGTTTAAGTAAAACAATTTTGGGGCATATAATAAAAAACCTACAAGAAACCGAAAAGTATAAGTATAAGGTCAATGTTTCGTTATGAAATGTTTAACTCAATCTACTTTCAATTTATAAAAATATCATATACTCTATTAAATGTTTATATTGCCATATATTTGTTAGACATAAGATGTTTACATGTTTATTAAACAGTATACAATTTGTAAATTAAGAATTTTTAACCCTAAACCCTATATGGTCGGAAATTGGTCGGAAATTACAAGAAAATTCTAAAGTTTTATATTGGATTTATAAACCCTAAACCGTATATGAAATACTAATTTTTATCTTAAGAATCAATATTTTTGAACATCTAATCCAAACCTTACAAGAAAACGAATAGTGTAAGTATAAGTTATATGTTTCGTTAAGAGAGGTTAAACCCGTTCTCTTATCGATTCATAAAAATCGTCATATACTCTATTTATGTTTACCTTGCCATATTGTTTTCATACCTAAGATGTTTAGATATTTTATACGGTATTCAAATTTAGGATTTCATACCGTATACCCTCTATGGTCGGAAATTGGTCAGAAATTTCCGACTAATTTCCGACCAATGTGAATTTTTTCGAAAGAAATGCCAAGTGTTAACAATATATCAACCCGAGACATGCAATATTATGAATAAATGCTCAGTATGGTCGGAATCGTGTCGGAAAAACCGACCGATTTCCGACCATACTGAAATAAAACCCGCGAAAATTCACCTTTAAATGAAATATTTAGGTGGTTTTGTATTTTTCGAAAACCGACCGAATTCCGACCATTCCTAGATCTAAATACCTGTGCCGCATCTTCTTCTTCATTTGGTCGATCTCTCTTCTCTCTCTCCGCCGACCATCACAGCTGTCGCTCTCGCCGGTAAGTGTCCCCCTTCCTTCTCTTCTCTCCCTCTTCCTCTTCCTTCTCTTCTCTCCCTCTTCTCTTCCTCTTTTCTTCTCCTAATTATTTTTCCTTCTCTTGGTTTGTAGATCGCCTGAGCCTGACCCGTCCGCCGGAGCCGCCGTCTGCCGGAGCCGCCGTCCCTCCTCCGCCGACATCTTCTCACCATGTAAGTATTTTTGAGATATGTGGTTGTTGTTGTTGGGATTTGAAGATTAGGATGTTAGTTGTTTTAGCTTGAGTTTTGTGGGTAGATTGGAGATTAGGATGTTAGTTTTTATAATTTGTGGTGAGATTTGTGGGTTAGATTTGTAGGATTTGTTGTTAGATTATAATTTTTGGATTTTTTGTTTACACATATTGTTTTTCGAATTTTTTTGGATTTTTTGGTTTAATTGGATTTTTTGGATTTATGAAAAATGTTTTACACAATTGGATTTTTGGATTTTTTGGATTTTTGTTATGAATATAAAACTTTAATAGATAATTTTTAGATTAAAAATATAAAATATATTTTTAAATGTTATAAAAATCATGTATATAAAATGTTTTTAAATCTAAGATATTTTTAAGATTTTTTGAAATTTTTTAATTTTATCATTTGTATAAAAAAACTTTTTCATTACTTTTGCATAATTAATAAATTTATTATTACTCTTTTTCATAAATTTCTTATAATTTTATGAATTTTTGAAATTTTCATAAAAACCGTTTTGATAATTTTCATAATTGTTTTGGGTTTTTCGTAATATTTTGGGTTTTTGGTAATTGTTACGGTTTTTGGTAATTGTTTCGCGTTTTTCTGAATATTTTCATAGTAATCGTTTTTTTATTTTGCGTTTTTTTTTTCAGGTCGTACGAGGGTTTCGCGAACATGCGCATCGGTTGTTCGTCTCAAGGGATGCAACAACCTCTACATAGCGGTGGTTCGACTCGAGGGGCAACAACCGGAGACAGAGAAACTCTCGAAGACTAATTCGGGAAACCGAAAGAGTGAGCGCAACGGGAAGGGCCAATACATCTACAACTCCGGTTCGAACAGCTTCTAGACCCGAGAAATTCAAATGGTAATCTTTTATTGTTGACATTGTTTTCTCTCTTTAATTAATTATTAAATTATTTATTCATATTTAAATTTATTCATTTTTATAGACTAATGAGGCCGGAGGTGTGCGTCCGAATCACTTGGACTTAATGAAGAGGTGCCACACGAACAAGACAACTGGGCTTATTCAGGATCCCCTCATAAGGGAGATCTACAAGAACGTGACGAAGCAGAAGACCGACATCGAGCTGACCCAACAGTCACAAGGTGACTCCTCCTCCTCCTTCGAGATGTCGCGGGAAGCGGTCAACCGTCTCGTTATGAACGTAAGTTTTTTTTTCTTATAGTTTTACATTATAATTTTATTATGTTCTAATTTATTTATATTTTATGCAGGAATTTCCCCTTGATAAAAAAAGGGCGGCGTCGCGGGGGTTTGTGTACGATCCCATTTATGGACGACGGGTCTTCTTCTGGTTCTTTTTTCTCTGAAGATCTCATCCAGCAGAATGAAGAGCTCAAGTCCAAAGTAGAAGCTTTGGAGGCGGCGAAAACGGACACCGAATTCAAATTAGGTGCCACGCAAGATGAGCTTTCGGAGGCGAGGTCAGATATCGCTAGCATGTCGTCTTGGATGAGAGCGAAGTTTTCGGATTACCCGGGAACGGGATCCGGATCCGCAAATGTTTAATAATGTTAATGTTTAATGTTTTAAAAACACTTTCTCTTATTTCTAAACTATTTTATTTTCAAATATTTTAATGTTTAATATTAATTTTAATGTTTAATATTAATTTTAATTTTCATTTTCGAATAAATTTATTTTCAATTAAATTAAATTAATCAATATTCATTATTTTTAAAATAATTTCAAAATAATATATTTTGTCGGAATTTGGTCGGAAATTAGAATGGTCGGAATTTGGTCGGAAATTAGAAACATCGACATTTGGTCAGAAATGAGGTCATCAGACTTTTGTTGGTAAATCGTCGGGTATTATTATGGTCGGAATTTGGTCACTTAGTCTGGTCGGTATTTAGTCGGTAATGGGCGCATCAGACTTTTGTCAGCAAATCGTCGGGTATTATTATGGTCGGAATCTGGTCGGGACTTAGTCTGGTCGGTATTTGGTCGGGAATGGGCGCATCGGAGACTTGTCGGTAAATCGTCGGGTTTTACCCGACGATATTTAGCGTCGGTAAATGGTCGGGAATGCGCTGGTCGGGAATCCGTCGGGACGACCATTTCTGATTTCCGACGCGATAGTTCCGACGGGCCAAATTGGTCAGAAATTCGTCCGGAAAGACGTTTTTCGACCGTTTCCCGACCAATATACCCGTCGGAAATCGAGTGCATTCTTGTAGTGGCGGTTCCTCCTTTTGAGGACGGTTTCTTGCAATTTCGATGAGGATGAACAACAGCTTCTCGCCGGTTTCTCTCCAACATCTTCCATCTCCGTAGTGGGAAATATCGTGTTCCGCTACAAAGTCTTCATTTCCAAAAATCTGAGGAAAGCGATCCAATCTGGTATGAAAGTGGTACCAAACCATGGAGAGCGTATTGGTCGGCGAATATGGGATCCTGGAAAATGGAAACCAGTATGGAAGGAACGATGTTTCGGCGTCAAAGATGATGGTCGGCGGTTTTAGGATATTAGTTCGATTTTCTCCGATGATTTTACTATGTTGGATATGGCGTTACCATGGAAACCGCCATGGAGGGGACGAGGTTTTGGAGCAAAAGATGCAATCTCCTTGTTGTATGCCGATATTCGTACAATCGTTTAAAATTGGCAATCTCAAGTCTTTTTTTCTATCGAAAAAATCAATAAATTGGGTTCTTTTTCGAAGAATATTTTTAGCTCTTATTTGGAAATGTGTCAATGACATACAACAAGAGAAAAGATAGATCATAACCAATGAAAATCGCATCAGATCAAATGCGATTATGAGGAAAGAAAGTGTGGACATTCCAGCGAGAAAAACTCGGAGAAAAGAATCGTTAAAACTCATTTTCGTTGTTTTTATTGCTTTGTATGTTTAATTTTATGTATTGTTGTTTTTATCTAACTCGAATTTCATATTAATAAATATAGATGTTAAAAAAAAATGTTTTTAGTATAAAAAGGGCCAACAGAATTTTCAATTACTAATATAAAAGATATACTCCCCTGTTCTACTATAGTATATAATTTTTTAAGTTAAAAATGCGCAATTTAAAAAAAAATACATAAATTTTAACCTTTTGTCTATTTTACATTGAAAACATCATATAATATCCAATAAAAAAAACAAATCAATCAATAAAAAATAATACTACAGAAACAGAATATAAATGGTCGCAAACATCATATTAAATTAACTTTTGCATACAAACTTGAAACAAATCAAATAAAATGAAGAAAAAAAATCTTATCTAATGAAACGGATGGAGTTTTAATTACTTAGTTTTCCAGTTGAGTCGAAAAGGGTAGAATAACAGAAATTTGGTTATTAACTTTTACAATTTATGTACTTTTTTTGTGCAACAATTTATGTACTTTAAATCAATGTTTGTTGGCAGTGTTTTCAAAACCGGATTGGAAAAGCGAATAGGAAAGTATTTCGGATCAATGAGTTTTAAATTTAATAACCATAAAATATATATAAAAACAAAATTCCGGTCATCTTAAAAATAAATCATACAACAATATAAAAATATTATAAATCTAAGATATTTTGAATCCAAACCTCACATTGAAATTATAATAAATTTTTAAACATTAACACTGAAAAAAACATAGTTAATAGAGATACAATCAATTATATTTGGGGTATAAATTGGTTGTAATAAACATTTTTCTAAATATAATAAATTAACTGGAAAGACAATTATAGGAAAAAGAGAGATATATGAAAAATGATTTTTCTTCAATTCAAATACTCTAATAAAAATAAAAATAAAATTGACCTGCTAACTAGACGAGACATGGAGTTTTTTTTTAATCGAATGTAAAATTATATTCAAACCCAAAAAACATAATTACAATGAATGGTACTTTATTCAGAGAAATTTTCTAAACAATTGAAAGAAAATTTGAGAGGGTTAGCAAAAACGAATAGTGGGTTTTTTTGAGATCGTTGGTTTTTCCTTGGATTTTTCGGGTTTAAGCAGGTAAAAAAGTGAGTATGTGGTTCTCATTGAGACCCTAAAGAAAACTATTTAGTTAAAGAGGATTTGTGTATAACTTGGTTTCAAACATGAGACAATGGAATGGATGCCATATGTGACTCAAAGCGTGTAATATGTTTATACTAGGCACCTTAATATGCTACTATATATATTATCATTGACATTCAAAGTGAAATCTTATTCTATACATGTAAAGTTCATATTCTATACATGTAAAGTTCATATGTTAACAAAACGCGTATGTGGAACAATTTAGTTGGTAGATTGTTTGACCTTGTTGAAGATGATATGGAGTTACTTAAGTGTGACAATATGTTTCGACGAGTTCTTGCATGGTCTTGCTCTGTTTTCAAAGTGTTTTAACTAGGCTGATAGAGAGAAACTAATTTAAGATTTGAGAGCCGATTTTAGTTAGAAAAACGAAAAAGTTTTTTGCATTGTTGTATTATTTGGTGTAATTGATAAATAGCTCACTCATTTTAGTTTTAATGTCTCAAATTTGACCTATAATTTATATTTTTGTCATATTTTTTGCTTATGTTTTTCATATGTTTTGCCTATTTTGTGGTTTTTTTTTGTTTTTTTTTCCAACTTGTTTATCTAAATCTAAGGTATCATTTAGTGCTACTTTTATAATCCAATTTACACTTCTAAACCACAATGTCATCAGACGAGGATGGGTGCACCCTTCCGGTTCTGTCGGCTACAGTCCCCCATGAATCCTAGAGTTAGTAACCGGGTCTCTATTCCTCTCAACTCTCTCTTTGTGGAATCTAGTAATCGGTTCCTCAGTGTTGAAACGTTTGAAAGGAACCTAACTACAAAAAGGAACAAACCATGGAAATTATAGAAACTTAACTAAGAGGAGATTAGGGTAGTAACCAAATGATATCAATTTTCCGAAAGACTAATCTGAAATATGGTAGTAACCAAATGATATCAATTAACCAAATTCACTGATTGTTGCGAGTAAACCACGCGTGTGGATTTTTTGTTTATCAAATGTGTATTACACGACTTCAAAATCAAAGTTACGCATAGTTGGATTAGAGAGCATAAATTACGTATTTCATTATTTGTCGTATTAGACAAGATAAATTAGTATTGTTTTTTGTTTAATCCGAATTGTTAATTGGCTTTACATGTGTTAAACTTGATAGAAAAATAATGATTGTTGTAGTCAGATACTTGAATGGTAAGTATAAGATAAAACTAAATTGGTATCATAGAAAAATAAGATCTAATTATTTAGATGCTAATTCGATAGAGAATAGTAATATAGATGAAATAAGTAAACAAGTTTAGGGGTCGACGTTTCATGTTTTTTTTTTTCAGGTTTGGTTCGCTTCTACTAAAATTATAATTGAAATGTAACCTATTTTTCGATGGTATTTAAGAGCATCTCTAATGGTACTTTATTTTTGCCTCTAAACTCTATTTTTAGAGTAAAATCATCTCCAATGATACTCTATATCTTACTCTAAAAAGATAAAAATGATCAGTATTAATCTATATTCGGAGTAACACGGTTCATTTCTCTATTTTTAAAATACAACTTTTTATTTACAAAATAATCCTCTAATTTTCATATTTTTCATTTTGTACCTAAAAATGAAATATTATTATACTTAATTAAAACTATATTAACAATAATTAGTTATATAATCATTTTAAATTTAAAATGCAACAACAACATATATTAAATAAAAAGAAATACAATGAGTAAACAAACAATAAAATTAAAAATACATAATTAATACTAAAAATTAAAGATAAAACCCCCAAAATGTTGAACCCCAAAAATTAGGGCTGGGCATTCGTGTCCACGGTTCGGGTTCGGATCGGATTCTCGGTTCTCGGGTATCCGAAGTTGGAGAAGATAGGAACCGAATAGGACCCAACAAAAATTTGGTTCGGTTCGGGTCTTGTCGGGTTCGGATCAGTTTTAAGATTTTAAATGAAAGATGATATGGAACCGAAAATAAATTTGGGTCGGTTCGGGTCAGTTTTAAATCCGAATTACCCGAAATAACCTGAAATAACAAAAAAATAACCCGAAATAACTTGAAAATAACCCGAAAATAACTCAAAAATAACCTAAAATAACCCGAATAACCCATATATATATAAATTATATGTGAATCACTATATTAGTTGTAAATATCGGGTACTCGATCGGGTCTCGGGTTTTATGATAAGCTCAAATTAATACCCTAAAAGTACTAAAGTTTTGTCGATTGTAATACTTAGGGACCGAATCCATAGAGACTCAAGGAAATACACAATAGATTATATAGATGAAAATTAAGCTAAGTGATCAATGGAATTGAAAGCAAATACGTAAATTAAATTGTTGTAAGTTCGATGGGAGAAAGATAGGTTCATGGTATTTCTTAGGCAATCAATGAATGCAGATAAACTAACTAATCAGGGTTCAGGTTACGCACGGTTCTTGAACTCAAATCACTAAAGTATAATTAACCAACTCTCCTTGCGAGAATTATCTAAGTCTAAATTCTAGAATTCCAAATCTCTTTGTGAATCCTCACTACAGGAAAATCGAGTATTGTTAGCGGACGAAAAACGCTATTTATCTCTATCGTAGCGTTATTAGAAACGCTCTATCATCGACCGCGACAATAGGTCCGAGACCTAACATAGCGGTTTTTCGTTATGCTACCGTAGTATTTTTTACAATAGCGTTTTATTTAATGCAATTATAATTTCTATAATAGCATTTATTTTTTGTTATTATTAATTTCATTTACGTCATAATTAAAACTTATATTGTAGCATTTTAACCTTTGCAATAATTTGATATGTTATCTTTTGTTCGTGTTGAGGACCTGGACAATATTATTTGCTATATTGGAAAACGATTCTTTTGGATCAATAACATACCCACATTCATAAAGCCAACCATGTTTTACTTAAAGCCAAACTACATAGTCTCAAACAACAAGTACTATAAATTAATACAAAATACAAACACAAGTTCAATGTTTCAAATGAAAACGAGTTTGTCATTAGGCCAAGCCACAGTAGTACCTAAAGCATCAGCAATGAATTCAATTTCTGAATTTGGTCTCCAATCTTAGAAACATCTACTCATACCTTGCTTGCATTGGGACCCAATGGGACAAAATGAACTCTATCTTCAGGATTTGTAGAACAAACTCGGCCTTCTGCAACCTTGTTTCCTGATCCTTTGCAATCTAAGAGGATTCACTTCTTCTTTATACTCTTACTGATATCAGAGCTGTAACTTACACTCTAGCAAACAAAATTCCAGACAATTCATCTCAAGTCCACCACAACAACAATCCAACATATCATATTTAAGATTGAGAAGGTTTAGAATCTTACCCCGGGTGATCTACTTTTTGCTACCGTTTCCTCCCTGCTTGGTGGTAAATTAGCAAGTTGAACCTTATGAATAGGCCATGCTATGTTCTCATCATGTGCATCACCCATCACAAGCATTTCAGAACTTGTTCTCCATAGATATGCATCTTTCTTAACTACCAAATCAACTTTCACAATAGCAGCATTCGGACCCAAAGGAATGTTGTTTACCAGTTCTTTTGGGTCAGTTGAACACATACGACCCTCAGCAATAATTTCATCATCCAAATTCCAAGCATAGATATGGATTCTATCATCTGATACATTTGTAGCCTAAGGAGCGGTTCCAAAAAAAAACCAACAATAGATTAGTTATCAATTTATACAAGTTTAGATTATAGACCAAGATATATAATTAAAAACTTTTACCGATGAACCAGCAGTCTTATTATAAGGTGTGAAGTCTATTGCATTGTCCAAAATGAGCTTATCATTTGGCCATGCAATTTTGACTCCAACAGCTTGGCCAAGTGAGGTAATAGTTGTCGTAGGCCTCCAAACATATGCTTCTGCATCTGAAGCAAGCTTCACAAGAATAGCAGCCGCATTAGGACCAAGTGGAATGCGTCCAATCTTGTACATTGGATCACATGAGCATAATTCTCTTTTCCCAATAACAACATCATCTGGTGAACACCAATCCAACCTAGGTCCTGTGCTAACATCACTGACCTCAGAATTAGAGGCATCATCACGTTGTTTCTGACAAAAAGAAGCAAATGAAAAGTTAAAAACATTCAAGTTGGTAACTTACAACAACAAACTTGATAATTAACTTACACTTTTATTTTGGGCAGCTAAGCCACGAACCACATCCTGCAAGTCGTCAACCTTGCTGAGCAATTCAGCTTGTTTAGATTCAAGTTTTTGCACATGTGAGTCTCTAGCCTGCATGAATGCTATCTTGGTAGCAGTAATCCCTCTGCCCATTCCTCTAATTCACCTTGGTTTGTCTTTTCCTAACACTTGACTAACAGCATCTTCTCTAACATTCATACTGGCGGTCGAGTCCATTTCACTATCGAATGATTTGATTTTCTCCTAATATATCAAATATATGAATTCAATTAGGATAAGCTAACAGAACTAATACATTCACAAGATTTTCTTACAATAGTCTCTTCAAATTCTGGCCTCACTGGTCTCCCATCTGAATGTGTGTGTCCAGCTACCCAAACCTTACTCCTAGTCACCTTTGTAGGGTCTGAACTTTTTTTCTTCTACAAGTAACAAAGAATATTGCTTATTACAAGGTATCTAAAATCTTTCATCTTATACTAATAGTGAATACTATAAATAACAGAATCATACCATATCATGAGCTAGGCGAACCATTCTTTTGCGGCTAGTGGTGTGGGGAATCTGACTCCTCCGCAATTCCTTGAATTTGTCACTTTGTACCTTCAAAATAAAACCAAACATTAAGATTACAAATCCCCAAACACAAACATCTACTTACAAAGAAGTTAAACCTAAACAACCTTAAAAGTTGTGTCTTTCCTACTCTTCACCCAATTCATCCACGCTGACACAGATTGGACGTTACTTGGCTTTAAGTTAATAAGTTGTTACTTACTCCTTATATCTCGCACAACGGAAACAAGCCTAGATTTAGAAGCCCTCCATATACACTCCATCTGTTTTAAAACACTTTCTTTCTGCCAGTCTTCTTTCCAATTGAACCTCACCTACAATAGTTTCAGAAGTTAACAAATATACACTTATAAGTAATGTAAAATACTTTTGTAAAAACTTAAAAATAGTACATGAATTTCCTCCCACAGTGTGTCTTTTGTCTGTTCATCGAGGCGCCTCCAATCTTTAAGTAGTACCGGTACATGCTCCCTCACAAGAGGACCAAGGAAGGAGGAAAGTGTTACTGCTCCCTTCCCAACATGTTCACCCAAAGATATAAATTCAACTTCAACTTTGTCCTCATGGTTTTTAGCCACTTTACTCATCCTAGTTGGTCCTCTTGTTTTCCTTTTCTTTGTATGTGATTGCTGTGTTTGACCTGGTTCAGTTGAATGTTGCGTAGCTTCTTCTTCAATATGATTAGACATATCTTCCCCTGCTTCTTATGGTCCTTCTTCTTCGTTTTCTTTTTCTTCGTTTTCTTTTTCTTCTTCTTCTGATTCTTCTTCTTCTGATTCTTCTACTTCATGTTCTTGTACTGCAGGCATTTCTTCAGAGGCAGGTTTTGTCGTAGGAGGCAGATCATCAGCTACAAGATGTTCAGTTTCTTCAGCCGGATGATCATTTTGTACAACATTAACATTTTTCTTTGGTCTGCCTCTTTTCTTCAGGGACTGAATACACGCATCAAAGCCTTGTTGACGCTTACTGCGGCGTGGAGCTACTTGAGCTCTCGTCTCCATTATATTGTTTCACCTGAAACTATTGTAAACAATCAAAAAATAACAGCTAGTAATTAAAACAAACATCTAATAATCCTTACTCTATTAATCCACTACTAGGACCCCTTCACAATAATCCCTAGCACAAAAACTCTCGTCATCAGAAGATTCATTCCCCAAATCTTCAATCTCCTGGATAGATATTGGTGCAGCAACAAAATCTTCATCTGTCTCTAACTCGTGATACCCTCTTGGTGGCGCCCTCATAACTACATACCATTGTGAGGAGTCATCTTCTCTGGAGTAAAACACTTGTTTTGCTTGAGAAGGCAGAATGTATGGATCTAGGAGAAATGCTGATTGGTTTAAGTGGAGGTTCACAAGCGTAAAGCCATCTTCTTCCTACCATTCCCTTTATTGGCCCACTTACACTTAAATAATAGAACCTGGAACATGTGGTAGTCCAACATTATGATCTCTTGTATCACTCCATAGTAAGAAACTATGTCTGCCATATGTTTGGTATCTCGTGCGCTAGATCTACACATACTGAAAGCTTCATATGGTACTCCACTATTCTGAGTCTTCCGCTTTAAGTCCTCGGTGTGAAATCGATGTCCAGTGATGATATACCCCTTATAGGTTTGAGCAATATGTCTTGGTCCAAATGATAACCATCTCCGCTTTGACGAATGATCCTTTGAGTTAGTAGGGATCTGATGACAACAAAACAGAGAATATGATAATATTAATAACAATATTAGTGAGTAAAAGAAAAAGAGATGTATGCATAACTTTTTCATACCTTTTCTTTTACCCACTGTGAAAACCTTTCCCCATGAAACTTCCATAAAAGAGTTTGATTTCTTCTTCAACGAACATCCTTAGCTTGCAAATCTTCCAAATGCATACTGATTTACAAATTCCACATGTAAGTATTCATGCACTAAAAGTAATCAACAACAATGAAATTTAAAAGACTTAAGTGAAATTGGGTAGAACTTACTCAACATATGGATTCATAACTGCCGTGTTCATTAACACATACCGATGAGCAATGTCTCTCTCTTTATCAGAAAGTGTAACTTCTTTAGCCTTCTGAATTGGACGGCCTTCAAGGATGTGCTCATCTAACTCAACATCTTCATTACGGTTTGCAGTTTCTAGAACTGGTACAGATGTCTGTAGAAACTCCAAGCAAAAGGCAATACATTCTCCTGCCAAGTATCCCTCTGCCATACATGCTTCTCGCCTTGCATAGTTTTTAACATACGACTTTAGTGTTTTCATGTACCTAAATATCAATCAGATAACAACTTTGTCAAATATTACTTACGACAAATGTAATATCAAAAGAGATAAACCAAAATATTAGTACCTTTCAAATGGATACATCCATCTAAAGTGTATCGGTCCACCCAATCGTGTCTCCCTTGCTAGGTGTAAAGGGAGGTGGAACATGATATCAAAAAGGGATGGAGGAAAGAACCTCTCCATTTGGCACATTGTCTCAACAAGCTCAAAATCCAGTGTTAAAAGCTTTTCAGGATCAATTACACGCTGACACAATCTATTGAAGAAGTTGCATACTCTACTCACTGCAATCCTTGGTCCTTTAGGCAGCAACCCTCTCAAAGCAACATGTAACAGGTTTTGCAGCAGAACATGATGATCATGAGACTTCAAGCCACCAATTAGAGGAGGATCAAGTGTGACACAATTGGCAATATTTGCACAATAGCCATCATGCCCTCTGAATTGAGATAACTTTCTGCAAAATCTTTTTTTATCTTCCTTGGACAGCCAATAAGCAGCTGGAGATAAGTATGTTCTCTTCCCACGTAGCTCAGTGTGTAAGTTTCTTCGAATCCCCATATCTTCCAAATCTTGTCGTGCTCTCAATCCATCTTTTGATTTAGCATTGTGCATCAAAATAGACAGTATGGCATCAGACACATTCTTTTCCACATGCATAACGTCAATGTTGTGACGCACCGACATTTCCTAACACATATAACAAAAGAGAAGTATTTATAAATTATTAAACATTTAAAGCTACTTCAGACATATTATATTGACAAAGAACTAACCTTCCAATAAGGTAAATCGAATAGAATATATTGTTTCTTCCTCCTCCATTGGTCACTGTCTTCTTCGTATTCTTTATGAGTAAGTTCCTCATCTTCACCCAAATATGATCTTCTCTCTTTGCTTTTCTTCTCTATAGGTTTTCCAAAATCATTCTTAAAATCCTTAAGTAGCTCAAATATCTCAGCTCCAGTTTGAATTCTATTTGCAGTCCCTTCCTCCACGGTGTTGTCAAACCAGCCTTTACGGCGTCTGTAAGGATGGTCAGGCCTGAGTCGTTTTCTAGTGGCCAAATAGACGTGCTTTCGACTAAACTTCAACCACCTAAAAGGTGTATCCTTTCCACATACATTACAAGCTTATTTCCCTTTTACTTTACAACCAGCCAATGTCCCCAAACCTGGATAGTCGCTGATACTCCACTACAGTATAGCTCTAAGTGTGAAATTCTCCTTGGATAATGAGTCGTATACCTGGATACCTTCATTCCACAAATCCTGTAAATCATCAATCAATGGTACTAGATAAACGTCGATGTTGTTGCTCGGTGCAGTTGGTCCAGGAATCAAAAAGTCACCATTATATTCTCTGCCTTCATACACATAGTTGGAGGCATGTTGTAGTTTACTAACAAAACTGGCCATGTGATGTACTTCGTGTTCTGAATAGAGAAAGGATTCATCCCATCTGCAGATAGACCGAGTCGAATGTTTCTCGGGTCAGCAGCAAATTGTGGCCATTTAGCATTGACTTGCGCCCAAGTCAATGAGTCCACTGGGTGTCGCATTGTACCATCTTCAACAGCATTGCTGAAATGTCATTGCAAATCCTTGGCCATTCTCTTCGATATGTACATCCTATTGAATCTTTCCTTGATCGGGAAATATCTAAGTACCTTTGCTGGAATCCCATTTTTTCCTCACCTGTATGCTTATCCATTTCCCATCTTGAAGCATTACATCTTGGGCAGCTAACCAAATCCTCAAACTGCTTCCGGTAAAGAATACAATCATTCTTACAAGCATGAATAACATCATAACCGAAACCAAAAATCTTAAAGAATTTCTTCATCTCACATGTGGATGTTGGAAGCACATTACCTTCAGGTAGCATGTCATGAACCATAGTCAAAACCTGATCAAAGTAATTCTCTGAAATCCCACTCTTAACTTTTATGTGGTAGAGTCCCATAATTGCAGAAACTTTGGTGTAGTTACGACAGTTCGAGTAGAGTGGAGTTTATGCATCTTCTAATTTCTTCTTAAACTCGGATTCTTCTTCACCTTCAACTACCTCAGGCTGATCTACATTCTGGCTCATGGATTGTGAATTTTCTTCACCATCAAAAAGGCAGTTCTAAACAACTCATAGGCTTCTAACTCAGCACACTGATCATCAACTGTCTTCCCATTCCTTATGTCCCCGTGAATACTCCAACAAAAATTCCTCTTGTACTTCTGATCCATACCTCTAATTACTAGATGATCAAAGACTGTGTTTATAGGTTGATGGCACACGTTCCGGCAATCAATACAGGGACAGAACATGTCCAGAGGATTACCCAACCTCTTTGCTGACGCATACACAAAATCATGTGCTCCTTCCTCATACTCAACGCTTGCCCTGTAATTTATCAAACGATTCAAAGTTCAATCAAATTCAGAAAACTCAGTTGTATTTATGAAATTAGCAAAAGTAACTTACAAGTTCATACCTTGGAAGCCAAACCCAAGACTTGTCCATGTTACAACACCACCACAGCTCCAACGCCAATCGAAAACACCAAATTGAAAAAAGAAAACGCTTAAACTTTGATAAAAAATCTATGCATAAATTGAAACCACAAATTGAAACGATAACCCTAATATATTAGCCCCAAATTGAAACAAAACCCCTAAGATATTAGCCCCAAATTGAAACGATAACCCTAAGATATTAGCCCCAAATTGAAACGAAAACCCTAAAAATTTCAGAAACCTTTGCATGTATTTGGTCTCCAAACTCAGTTTGTAAACCCTTAATCCATACGAAATCGATTACCCCAACAAAAACTAATCTTCATTCGGAAACTTGTTCTTTAGCGTGACGAGATTCTACCGAAAGAAGATCGAGAAAGAGGGCAACTATGAGATTAGCCAGAGAATATCTATGTCGAAGAGTATCCAAAGAAAGTGAGAAAGTTTAATTTCTCGAGTCTGAGAGGGATTGAGAGGGAAAGAGAAATCTAGAAAAAAGCTTGTATGTGAGAAAAAAAGCTTGAGAGGGAGACTAAATCGAGAATGGAGGGAGATTAATTTTTTCGCTAAGTGTTAAGCAGGCAAAATAATTAGGTTTTCCGCCTAACCCATGCACAGCGTTTTATAATTGGTTATGCTATGTATACAACGTAAACCAAAAAACGTAACCATTTTTTTATATGACTATATATTCATAGCGTTTACAATTTTGGAAACGTTATTAAAAAGTAAACCATAGCAAAACTACACAAAACGCTATATTATACTGCTATCGATACCTCAGTTTCATGTAGTGCCTAAAGTCTAAACCAGCTTATAGTTCAAGTTTGATATGTTCACAAAACAACTAAACCAAATCTCTTTGCGAATAATTATTTTGCTCACCCTAGTTCTAACAGGTTTCTCAATTGCACTGTCGTGCCTAATCAATTATCCTAAGGTCTAAGTTCTAGATTCGTCAACCTAAAATTAGCTTTGAGAACAACCTATGGTGAAGAACTAATTCAGATTATGAACCCTAATCAACCAATTAACCTAACATTCAAAGAGATCCTTTATGAGAACCCTAAACCTAAAGAAGATCTACTCAGACATGATCAATGAAACAAAAATCATAGATGAAGAAAATTGCATAAAAGAAATCAATAAGAAACAAGGGTTCAGAGTTGTCTCCCAAAAACCCTAGAACAAATCTCTCTCAAAGTATCAAGAATAAAAATAAAGCTTAGCCTAAACAGGTGGCTGAAAAACCTAATAAATAGGTTAAAACACGAATTGGGGCTAATTGTAATTATTAAAGTCTTCTGGACCAAAAATACAGAATCTTCAGACTTCTAAAAAGTCGCATTTTCCCTTTCTCCCGAGCAGTATCGATCGATACCATAAGTGGTATCGATCGATAAACATCCTCTGTGTTGACTCTTCTACTCGCCAGACTGGACTGTCTTCACGAAAACTGGCATAACTTTTGATTGCACCGTTGGAATGACCTCAAACCACTTCCAAATGAAATCTAATCCATTGATCTGTCTTGTATCCAAATTTGAGCTCAATCCATCAGTGAGAAGTTCTTCAACGAATGTCAAATTTCTGACATCTCTGCATGACTCTGCATCTCCATATGCTCATTTTTACCCAAAACGGCTAATTTTCTCCCAAAGTCACGTAAAACCTGTAAAGACTCGAAAAGACTCCAAAATACTAGAAAGACTATAAAAAAGACTTATATCATTGCTAAAAAGGGGTAAAAACCATGATATATCAACTCCCCCAGACTTAGCATTTGCTTGCCCTCAAGCAACCAGAAAACCAAACCAGAGAAAGAGGTTTGAAAACACGGAGACTCACCTGTTCCTAAACCATCGCAAAGACCCTTTTCCTAAGCACCCAAATGTCACCTAACCAGCTCCAGATCTAACCACCATGTACTTCTCCGTAGATATTCGCAGGTTCCCATACTCCACACATTATCTCACAACATTTTCCAATAAAGCCCTCATCGCCAGTTTCATCGCTGCAGCCAATGTTCAAGAACCTTCTAGATTCTTTCCCATACGATATCTTGACAAAGGAACCACCCAATTTTCACACTTTTTGGTATTGTTTTCCTCTCCCCCAGAGTTATTTCACATCATGTTTTCTTACATATTCATATTAAGGTTTGAGACGCGAGTTTCGATGGTGTTTGCCACCAAATCCTCGGTTCTTCCCTCTCTACGTATCAAAGGTGTAGGCGAATAATGGTATCACATGAATTTTTCCTAACCTCGATTTCAACCTTTGTGTGATCATTTCTTCCAAGTAGAATAATGGGATCGCTGGAAATTTTCCTAACCCTCTACTCAGAAGAAAATCATTTCATCTTTTTATGCTTTTACTTATAACAAGGGAGAGGAAATACCATTACTTTCTACACATGGGTTCCTTTGTCAGATATGAATGATGAATCAAGCCCTGTAAACATCAACTGCATCGATGAAGTGCAAAACATTTGGCTCAGGCTTTAGAAGAACTCTGCTGGAGACATGGGTGTTTTCTAATCAACTGATCAGTCTTTGGATTTTTCATTAGTGGATCTAGAACTGATCATGTAACATTGGTCACTCAAAAGAAAAATCAGAACAATAGATTCAAGCAAGGGATCATAATCTCCAACAGGTTTTGACTCGATAAAACAATTTTTTTTAATGACTCTAAGAAAAACAAAAACGCTGTCAGCAACTACCTTCCCCATACTTAAACAACACTGTCCCCAGTGATATCTAGTCTAGAGTCGGTAAAAGAAACCAAAACAGCTAAGTGAAGACGTGAAAAATCAGAGAAGTTACATGCGCGTTGGGTATCGACCGATACCATTACTGGTGTCGATCGATACAAGGACCATTGGTCGATGCAACGTCTGTTTCTCCTGGTGTCGATCGATACCAGTGATGGCATTGGTCGACACATGCCTTTTTCATCTGATTTACACGGAAACACAAAGCACAAAAATAAAAGACTTATGTACAGACTCACCAGTGGGTTGCCTCCCACCAAGCGCTTGTTTTACGTCACGAGCTTGACTTTGTAGACGATCAGTCAGGATAATAACGTGAGCTTGCTCCAAAACAAGCTCCACAACTTGACATCTCCAGCTTCAGAGTTCTGCTCAACATGCTCTCCACAACCTCCTGTCCTTTCTCTTTCAGCTCCGGAGTAAGAATAACTCTAGCCTTAGAGAATGGTTTTGAGGTTCCTTTGCACTTCACCTTATATTCAATCGAATCTCCATCACACTTCTGAGGGACTAAGGTCACATGGGTAGCACTCTCGACTCTTTTATTCTTCACTTCCTTCTCGGCCTTAGCCGTTTTGATGTCTCTCTTGGTGATGATAGAAGGACGATCTAAAACGTCTATGACAGTTGGCTCATCATAAGGCGCTTCCAAAAGATCAACCATCAACGTCTCTCCTGTAACACGGTGATGCAAGAGATATGTTTGGGAGCTCTCCTAGAAGGAATGGCTTTGTAGGAGACATGTTCGTCAATGTATGAGAACGATATCCTCTTACTGGGCGTGTCTATAACTGCACCAACCGTAGCCATGAACGGTCCTCCAAGAATCAAAGGCGTACTAGATCTTGCATTCATCTCCACAACCTGAAAATCAGCAGGAACCAGAAAATCCCCTACTTTAACCATCAAATCAGGGATTGTACCGTATGGAACTGAGGTGGAAGAGTTTGCGAATTTGAGAGTCATCGTAGTAGATTTAATATCACCAATTTTCAACCTCTCTACAATTGCCCTTGACATGACATTGACGCTAGACCCTGAAGCAATGAGAGACTCTTTGAATTCAAATCCAGAGATAGAGCATGGAACTGAAAATTTTCCTAGGTCTTCCCTCTTAGTCAACTGCTTCATTGGTGGTGTGTTTCTTGCCTTGATGAAGAGTACCTCGATCTCTTCTAGAGTTTCTCTGCAATTTTGAAAATGACAGAGCAAAAGGCGATTTTCCGAAGCTTCTTCAAAAGACATCGTATGGGGAATCCTCCTTACCATCTTCTCAAAAGCGAGCAACTTCTCTGCAGTGATGGGATTTCTGAGATGTCTAGGTGGTAAAGGATATGGCACCTTAGGCTTGTAAACACATTCCTCGACAACCTCTAGTTTTTCCACGATTTCTAGCTCAGTCTGCGAGGGGTGTCGATCGATACCAGATTAGTGTCGATCGATACAAGACTCCTGTGTGGTCTCTTCGGGTTGGTGTCGATCGACAAAAGTAGTGGTTTCGACCTCATAGTGGGTATCGATCGACATAGGAAGGGTATCGATCGATACTCGGGGCTTTGACACGTCTCGAGAAAGTATTTGGACTGGTGTCGATCGATATTCCATGGTGTCGGTCGATAAAAACGAATAGGGCTCAAAATCACATTCAATCTCTGCAAATTTTTCTGCATTCAAACCCTTTTCTACCACTGCAGTGACCTCTTCAGCACTTCTTAAGGTGATTGCATTGACGTATTCATTCTGTGAATGGACCATCTTTCCCTTGATAGCTGATGCAGTCTGAGCTACTTGAGTTTCCAGCATCTTCTGATGAGTACTGAGAGACTCAATTTTCCCATTCAGATCTGTGTACATAGCATCCATCTTCCAATTGAAGTCCACTGTCATCTTCTGCTGTCCCTGAAGAATCTGTTCAAGCATAGACTCAACCTTGCTCTCTGGGGTTTTAGCAGGTAGAGGTTCATAAGAAGAATTCCCATAGGTGCGGGTGTACCCTCCTTGCTGAGCATTGTTGGTGAAGTTTCGGTTGTTGTTCTGGTGGTATTTATTTCTCTGACCTTGAAAACCATAACCACCAATGTAGTTAACACCTTCCACTTCATTCTCATTGAAGTTCTCAACCTCATCAGCAAAATGAACAACCTTCATCGTCTTTCCCATCAAGAGATTGTGCATTGAATCATACTTAGCTTGAACCTCAGCAATCTGCGATCCATCCATGTTCCCAGTCTGCTTCTTTCTTTCAAAGTCTGCATTATTGGTACTATTGCTAGATGCCAAGTTCTCAATAAGCACATAAGCATCGTCAGGATACCTAGTGTTGAAGTTCCCATTACTCGCATCATCTAAGGACATCTGGTACCTCCAATCAATCCCTCTGAAGAAAATACCCAGCAGCTAAACCTTAGTTAATATGTGATGTGGACAATCCCTCTGATATGACCTGAATCTGGTCCATGCAGCCTTAAACGCTTCAGTCGCTACCAGAGAAAACTGGGAGATCTTATTCCTAAGCTCCTCAGACCTTGCATCATCATAGAAATTGTTCAAGAACGCATTCTTGGTCTCCTCCCAAGTAGTCAGTGATCCAGCTGGCAACTGCTTCAGCCAATAAGCTGCATCCCCACCAAGAGAGTATGGGAAGAGCTTACAGAAGAGGAAATCATAGGATACTCCATCGCACTTGATGCTTGTAACAAAATCCTCAAACCTCTCAATGTGATTCATAGGGTGTTTATGAGAAAGACCGTGAAAAAGGTGCTGACCCACAAGAGTGAAGTATGCAGGTTTCAGCTCAAAGTCATTCCTCTGAAAAGCAGGAGGGCGAATCGTTGATCGATTGACATAGAACTGATCAGGCATGTTGTACTCACCAATCGTTCTACCACGACCAACCACAGCATTCCCCTCGTTCACAACAACTACAGGGACAATGATGTTTCCAGCTTCATCAAGTCGCTGCACTCTCTCATTGTACAATTGACCCTCTTGTTCTCTCAAAGCTCCAGCATCATCACGAATCAATACCACTAGATTGTTCATCTCTGCTGGCTTCTTTGCTTTTCTGTTTGCACGTTCCAAATTTGCTAGCTCCTTGTTGGAAAGACCAACTAGCTGAGTGCTCATGTTCCTCCTGGTTTTGCGAGTGGGCATACACCTGAAACACATTAGGTAAGTAACAAAAAATATGACGAGTATCGACCGACACTGACTAGTATCGATCGATACCGACGAACTTAGTCGAAATTCTCAAACTAAAATCTAATGGCGAATTGAATCCCCGGCAACGGCGCCAAATTTGAATAGCTCAAATTAATACCCTAAAAGTACTAAAGCTTTGTCGGTTGTAATACTTAGGGATCGAATCCACAGAGACTCAAGGAAACACACAATAGATTATAAAGATGAAAATTAAGCTAAATGATCAATGGAATTGAAAACAAATCTCTATAATATTATTTAAGAAGACATTTTTAAAAATAAACTTTGTTTTGTAAGTTATTACATGAAATGCCATTACAATTAACAAAGAATAATTGAAATAGGAAAGAATGTAATAGTCTTTTAAAATTATTGATTAGAATATGGAAAATATATATTTTGCATTAAAAAGTTATTTATTATTTCATTTCTTAATTATTTTTAATACTATATATTTTAAAATAATAATCAATTCATATATATTAAAAATATATATTCAAAATCTTGCTATATTTTCACTATAATTTATTATATTTTATTTGAATATATATCAAAACAAAAGTTAAAAATATTTTACTAATTTTATAAAAACGTTAGACACAAGAAAACTATTTTTTTAAGAGTTTGTTGACTAACTACAAAAATAAAAGTCATTTAACGGTTCATATTAGAGTTATGTTTTTAAGATTATAAGTTTTTGTGGGTTTGCCCGAATAATATTTTAGTTCACTGCAAAACGACTTAAATAGATCAATTATTACAAATTGACAGCTTTATCTATAATCATTAGATATCTATATTATAAAATTCAGATAAAAGCAATTTTCTTAAATTTCAAAATATTTTTTTTTTAAATTGCGCTATAATTAAATCCTAGTACATATATTAAACTATTGTAAGTTCGATGGAAGAAAGATAGGTTCAGGGTATTTCTCAGGAAATCAATGAATGCAGATAAAGTAACTAATCAGGTTTCAGGTTACGCACGGTTCTTGAACTCAAATCACTAAAGTATAATTAACCAACTCTCGTTGCGAGAATTATCTAAGTCTAAATCCTAGAATTCCAAATCTCTTTGCGAATCCTAAAGTCTAAACCAGCTTATAATTAAAGTTTGATTTGTTCACAAAACAACTAAACCAAATCTCTTTGCGAATAGTTATTTTGCTCACCCTAGTTCTATCAGGTTTCTCAATGGCACTGTCGTGCCTAATCGATTATCCTAAGATCTAAGTTCTAGATTCGTCAACCTAGAATTAGCTTTGAGAACAACTTATGGTGAAGAACTAATTCAGATTATGAACCCTAATCAACCAATTAACCTAACATTCAAAGAGATCTTTTATGAGAACCCTAAACCTAAAGGAGATCTACTCAGACATGATCAATGAAACATAAATCATAGATGAATAGAATTGCATAAAAGAAATCAATAAGAAACAAGGGTTCAGAGTTTTCTCCCAAAAACCCTAGAACAAATCTCTCTCAAAGTATCAAGAATAAAAATAAAGCTTAGCCTAAACAGGTGGCAGAAAAACCTAATAAATAGGTTAAAACACGAATTGGGGCTAATTGTAATTATTAAAGTCTTCTGGACCAAAGTACAGAATCTTCAGACTTCTAAAAAGTCGCATTTTCCCTTTTCTCCCGAGCAGTATCGATCGATACCATAAGTGGTATCGATCGATAAACATTCTCTGTGTCGACTCTTCTACTCGCCAGACTGGCTGTCTTCACGAAAACTGGCATAACTTTTGATCGCACCGTTGGAATGACCTCAAACCACTTCCAAATGAAATCTAATCCATTGATCTGTCTTGTATCCAAATTTGAGCTCAATCCATTAGTGAGAAGTTCTTCAACGAATGACAAACTTCTGACATATCTGCATGACTCTGCATCTCCATATGCTTATTTTTACCCAAAACGGCTAATTTTCTCCCAAAGTCACGTAAAACCTGTAAAGACTCGAAAAGACTCCAAAATACTAGAAAGACTCTATAAAAAGACTTATATCATTGCTAAAAAGGGGTAAAAACCATGATATATCATTTTAACCGAACCGACCCGAGAATCGAAAGTAATTTAAGGAAGAACCGTTCGGGTTTTTGAGAAAAACCGAAACCGACCCGGACCTGAATTTTTGGGTCGGTTCGGGTCGGGTTTCATGGGTCCGGTTTTTATGCCCAGTCCTACCAAAAATACATAATTTGGTTGGTATATCAATTCTTATTTTTTTTTCATTCCCTCGGAAAAAAAACTAGAAACACATTGTATATTTGCAACTTATCCATCTCCTAACCTGTGTCCATAAAAAAATAAATTTGATTTCTATCATAGCGCAAAGAAAATCGCATCAGATGGATCATAGCCAAAGAAAATTGCATCAGATCAAATGCGATTATAAGGAAAGAAAGTGGACAATCCAGCGAGAAAAACTCGGAGAAAATAATCGTTAAACCAATTTTCGTTGTTTCATTGATTTGTATGTTTAATTTTATGCATTGTTGTTTTTATGTAACTTGATTTTCATATTAAGAAAAATATATGTTAAAAAAAATTTGATTTCTATCAAACGCTTTTTCCACAAAATAAATGTGATCTCAACAAAATTTGATTTTCATGAGACACTCATTTAACACATGTATCTCTATTATTGGTTCTAATTTTATTTAAAAATTAAAATTTAATTTTATACCTAAATTCTATTAAAATATTAATATAATTTTGTTGAGACACTCCATATGAATGTCTCACCAATGCAGATGCTCTAACCGAGACATGAATGTAATAAAAACTTTATACTATCTCCCTAGGTACCAGAAGAAGCTAACCTGTTGCATTGGACGAACCTCATGCCGGAGATCAGATTGCACCGACTCTTTCATCGCCTGAGTCAAATGTGGAAAACAGTACACACGAGACCATATATATGCAATAAGCTTCAACTACAATTCTGCGCTTATTTAATCCACCCAAATTACTCCGAGTTGCTTATTATCTCAAAAAGACTTGAAGAATTACATAGCTTACCTCGAGTTGTGAATAAATATTAGACATTGCATCCTTCAGCCTAAGAACCTGCATGATAAAATATAAATCCTAGCTCTTGAGGTAAGGTAAGTTTGAATGTTAACTGAGAAAGCCCATGAATCTAGTATATAGCAAATTCTGAAATAGAAACAAAAATTTACCTTGGTATAAAGATATGTGGTTGTTATTGGGAAAGATGACCAAAAATGTCTTCTTGTATTGATGTCCAGTGCTGCAGATCAAAGAAAAAATCCATAGGCATTATTATATATAACCAATCTCTGAAAAAGCAAGAGCTATAGAGACATATGATTCAACAGATACTCTCACAGAATGATGCAGCAGATATTGGCACATAGATTTCTCAAAACCGATTCATTAGATTATCTTTTAATGGTAAGTTACAAGTCTACCAAACCAGAGAATTTACAAGTATCTCCTAGAAAATCTAATCTCTCACAAACTTCTCAAACCATACAAGTATTGAAAGCTTGTCTCTTGATTTCCTTACAAGAAACCCTAAAACACTTTTGAGCCTTAGAAACGTTAAACTCTTTCTGCATCACTTTCTAAGACCCCACTAGTCCTATATTTATAGCGACTAAAAACACAGACTTTTTCCTAATTCTACACAAATTAGAAAAAGCTCAATTTCCTTTTCTTCTAAGTAGTTTTCTCTTTTTCCTTTTCTTCTTGTATGTTTTCCTTTTCCTTTTCTTCTTTGGAATTCTTTTTTCCTTTTCGCAAACTTGGGCTTTGATTTGTCTACCTTGTTTACAAGCTCCCCCACGTCAGCTTTTCTCCAAGTCAGCTTCCGATAAATCTTGTAACCTCTTCTCATCCTTCATCCTGTGATCGACTCCTGTTATTAAGCCTGTGATGTATGCATCTTCAATCTCCACTAATCAGTATTATATAGAACTTCTTGTTACTCTTAGGACGTAGGGAAAAATTTAGAACTTACATGTAAAATTTCATCCTTGGTGGATTTTGGTAATCTGTCCATAAAGCTCTCTCACGAGTTCTTCCCGATAACATTATTGGCAGTTGAGATAGTTCGGGTTAATGAAATGAAAACCTGAAGAGGGTTTAGCAATTTTTAGGTTAGCCAACAAAGCAAATAGGCCATGATTTTTACTATGTGGTAGAATAGCACCTCAAAGGCAACTTCAGGTTTAATAAACGGATCACTTAGTCCTTTCTTTCTAAGCTCAGAAATAGATTCTTTTAGCAACCCATAAGCTTCATGGACATTTCTCTTTAATGCCCCTGCTCATCTAGGTTCATTGAGGAGTTGAGATTCAAAGTAATCACGAGGGTCCTGATTCCCAAACAAGAAAAGGGTACGAGGATTTACGCAGCGTCTATATCATCAACAGTGAAAACATTTTATTGACATAAAGCCAAACCTTGATAGAAAGCGATACGAACAGGAAGTTTTTTGGTGCTTGAAGATCCTCCATTTCTAAAACCCGGGACATTTTCTCCAATCAATCCTGATCAGCGCCTTTGGTGGCTTTGCTTACTACCAGGGGTAATAGAGGTAGATAGTGAGGTCAGACAAATATAAAGTGTGGCATTGGCCATTGATCAGCACAGAGAGAAAAAAAGCAAAAGTAGAACATAGCAGAATGAAACAGCAAACCT
Organism: Eutrema japonicum; assembly: GCA_030161315.1. Lineage (NCBI taxonomy): Eukaryota > Viridiplantae > Streptophyta > Magnoliopsida > Brassicales > Brassicaceae > Eutrema > Eutrema japonicum. Next base: position 39,240,360 of record BSQW01000001.1, read on the forward strand.
TGTTTGATGTGATCATGGCAAGCGCCCAGAAGAAGGAGCTTGAACCTGAGTTTGAAGCAGAGGAGCATGCAGCTGAGAAGCCTCTGATCATTCCTAAAAGTCCATCGATTCAAGATCAAGAAGCTTCACCAACAAAGACCAAAGTTCAAGGAGGTTAGTGAGCTTGTGGTCTAGCTTTGTGCTCTTTTTCCCTATCTCCGTTTTTGTCCCACTGGGTTTTGCGGAGTAGGTTTTTAACGAGGCAAAGCTAGATCACTTCCTCTTTGCTCACTCACCAAATTGAACCCATGTCAAGCATCTGCTCGTACGAAGTCAAAAGGCTCATTCACTACTATGACGTTTTCAATCAAGTGTCGCTGTTAGCTCACAGCTCCCCAGAAAACGTATAAGATATGGATCCAAAGCCCTGTGGGTCTAGTTTCCGAAACTATTAAGATCTCCCCAATCGGCCCAGTGAATCGCTCGGAAAAAGCCCAACGGTGGAAGCACGTCCAACTGATCAAGTCTAATTTCGACCAAATTTATGTTTTATGGCCCATATGTTGTTTTTGGCCCAGTTATTTTCTTTTGCTTATTTTTCCTTTGTTTCTTGACTATAAACCCTAGTTGCTGCCTCAATGTCGCAGCCAACCTTCAAATTTTATCAAAGAACTTTTCTTCTTCTTCTTTTGGTCTAAAGAGTGATTCTCTTCACCTTATTCTGGTGTGTAATATCCAGATCGTTGTTCTCCTTTGGTGTGTCATATCCAGAGAAGTTCAACACGGTATATCAAAGGACTTTCCGCAGCCTTTGTGTGACCCTTCGTCTTCCCCGTGCCTTGAAGCTTCACCGCTTGCAAGGATTATCCGGTTACCTTTACCCAGCATTAGAGTGGCGATTCAAGGGAGTTCTTATTATTTTTTAACCCGTGCGAGAGCTTCTGCAACAATCCTCGAATCTTCTGACTCAACATCTGATTTCCAATTTAAAGGAACAAGTGAGCATCAGTGTATATTTTACCACCAAGAACTAAAGTCACAAAGGCCAAAATACATGTTTACTTTTTGTGAACAATCTTTTTTTTTTTTGAAGTGAATGTAAAATTTATTCAAACCAAAAAATCGTTGTTACAAAGAATGCATCCGTTCTTAGAGGTTAGAAATTGATCTTGAGAGTAAATAACGTTAGAAGGATTTAAGAGTAAAGGTGAGTCTTCAATTTGTGCTTCGCGATGCAACCAAAACACCAAGCCCTCTGCGAAACACTTGTCAGCACTTCTTTGAAGTGAGCTTAGGCGATTCCTCATAGTCTTCTCGAGAAGTTTGATGAGACGCTGCGTTGTTGATGGTTGATCCCCATGCTTCAGTTGGTTTCTTTCTCGCCAAATCGCGTGAACAGCTGCCTGAAACAGATATCTGGCAACGAACAACATCATTCGATCCTGGGAAGAGATAGAGATGAGCTTAATAATGGAATTCCAATCCTTCGTAAACTGAGTGTTGAGGACACTTTGGGCAAGGTTAGACCAAATCTCAGCAGAGTATCGACAAGCAAAAAAGAGATGGTTACGTGTTTCCATGGGGTCTTGGCATAGGACACACGCTGCGGATACATTTTGTTGCCAGCAAAGGATGCGTTCGCCAGTAGATAATCGGTCGTGCACTGCGAGTGATATATCATGGTTTTTACCCCGTTTAAGCCATCATATATGTCTGTTTTATAGAGTCTTTATACTATTTCGTAGTGTTTTAGAGTCCTTTACAGGTCTTAGCACGTTTGGATCATAATTGGAGATATTGGAGCTTTCTGGAGCATTTTGGAGAAAAGCTGAAGTTCGTGTTGCTGAGTACCCGATTTCACGTCAAGCATCGATCGACACCTCCTTGGTATCGATCGATACTCATCGAGGCAGATACGACCCGCGACTTTAATGAAGAGTTGAAGAATTACAACTTGGTTCAGAAGTCTTTGATATTTACAAGAAGCCCCAAAACGTGATTTAGGTTATTTATAGGGATTTTACAGCCACTTTATTGGCTACGCTCTATTTTATTCTGGATTTGTGAGAGAGCTTTCCAAGGGAGACAAGTCTGAAACTATGTTCGTCGAGAGAAGATTTCGAACCCTTTTTGTTACTCTTTCTTATTTCCTATTGAGTATTTATTCAAACATGTTTATTGATTCAATGTCCATGTCTGAGTAGATCTCTTGTTAGGTTTAGAGATTCTCATAAGGGATTTCTTTGAATGCTAGGTTGATTAGTTATTTAGTGTTCATAATCTGAATAAGTTATTCGCCTTAAGTTGTTCTCAAAGCTAATTCTGGATTAATCAGCTAGAATTTAGATCTTAGGATAATTGATTAGGAACGACAGTGCAGTTAATTACCTGATAGAACTTAGGGTGAGCAAATTGGTTATTCGCAAAGAGATTTGGTTTAATTGATTTGTGAACATATCAAACTTGAAATTAAGGCTCATTTATTCTTAGGAATTTGCAAAGAAATTTGGGATTCTGAAGTTTATATTTAGATAGTTTTCGCAACGAAAGTTGGTTAATTATACTCTAGTGATTTGAGTTCGAGAACCGTGCGTAACATGAACCCTGATTAGTTAGTTTATTTTGCATTCATTGATTTCCTGAGAAATATCACTGAACCTATCTTTTTCCCATCGATTTACAACTCGTTTACTGCTTACTGCTTTTGTTTAATCTGAACTGCTTAGCTTGATTCGATACTATATAATCTATTGTGTGATTTCTCTGAGTTCTTGTGTTCGACCCATGATATACTGCAGCAACTGCTTTAGTACTTTTTAGGGTATTAATTTGAGCATATCAAATTTGGCGCCGTTGCCGGGGACTCAATTTCGCCATTAGATTTTAACTGTCGAGTTTCGACTAAGCTCGTCGGTATCGATCGATACTACCTAGTATCGGTCGATACGCATCATTTTATTTTATTGATATCGATCGATACCACCCAGTGTCGATCGATACTCATCGTATTTTTGGTTACTTACGTTCTTGACTTTTTTTTGTTTCAGGTGCATGCCTAATCGTGAAACCAGAAAGAACAAAAGCACTACGCTAGTTAATCTATCGTTAGAGAAGCTAGCACGTTTGGAACGCGCAAACAGAAAGACAAAGCAAACATCAGGGATGAACAACCCTGTGGTATTAAGAGCTGATGAAGCTGGAGTCTTGAGAGACCAAGAGGGTCAAGTGTGCAATGAGAGAGGGCAGCGACTTGATGAAGCTGGAAACGTCATTGCCCCTCCTGCTGTTGTTGGTCAGATTGTCGCGCCAGCTGTACAAGCCAACGTTGGGAATGCTGGGGTTGATCGAGGTAGAACACTTGGTGAGCACAACAGACCTGATCAGTTCTATGCCAATCGAGCTGCGATTCGCATACCAACTTTTCAGAGGAATGACTTCGAGCTGAAACCTGCGTATTACGCTCTTGTAAGTCAGAACCATTTCCATGGCCTACCTCATGAGCATCCCATGGATCATATCGAATGGTTCGAGAATTTGGTCACTGGTATGAAGTACAATGGAGTGCCCAATGAGTTCCTTTTCTGCAAACTTTTCCCGTACTCTCTTGGTTGGGATGCTGCTTATTGGCTGAAACAGTTGGCTCATGATTCGCTAACTACATGGGATGAGACAAAGAATGCCTTCCTGAACAACTTCTATGTTGATGCAAGATTCGAGGAGCTCATGAACAAGATCTATCAATTTGCTCAAGGTCCGACAGAAGCATTCAAAGCTGCTTGGATTCGTTTCAAGTCTTATCAGAGAGATTGTTGATATGCTCAAATTAATACCCTAAAAGTACTAAAGCAGTTGTTATAGTATAGCTAAGGGTCGAACCACAAAAGACTCAGAGAGACGCGCAATAGATTGTATAGTATCAAATTAAGCTAAGCCAAACAGATGTAATTGAAAGCAGTGCAGAAATTAAAAGAGTTGTAATTCAATTGGAGAAAGATAGGCTCAGGGTATTTCTCAGGAAATCAATGAATGCAGATAAACTAACTAACATGATTCAGATTTAGCGCAGTTCTTGAACTCAAATCACTAAGGTATAATTAACCAACTGTCGTTGCGAGAATTATCTAAATCTAAATCCTAGGAATTCCAAATCTCTTTGCGAATCCTAAAGTCTAAATCAGCTTTAATACCAGGTTTGATATGTTCACAAATCAATTAAACCAAATCTCTTTGCGAATAATCAATTTGCTCACATAGGTTCTATCAGGTAATTAATCGCACTGTCGTGCCTAATCAATTATCCTAAGAACTAAGTTCCAGATTCGTCAACCTTGAATTAGCTTTGAACATAACCTAAGCGAAGAACTAATTCAGATGGTGAATCCTAATAAATTAATCAACCTAGCATTCAGAGAAAACCCTTATGAGAACACCCTAAACCTAAAGTGGATTTACTCAGACATGGATAATGAAACAATCAACATAACTGAATAAATCATCAATAGAATAGAAAGAGTAACAAAAGGTTTTGAGATCTGATCTCGGACGAAGGGAGATTCAGACTTGTCTCTCTCAAACCAAAGTAAAATAAAGCTTAGAAAATAAAGCTTAAAAAGGCATAGCCATAAAAGTGGCTGTAAAATCCCTATAAATAACATAAATCACGAGTTGGGGTTTCTTGTAATTATGAAAGACTTCTTGACACTTTTACAATTCTTCAAGTCTTGGAAAACTCGCAGGTCGTGTCTTGCTGCAATGGGTATCGATCGATACCAGAGGGTATCGATCGACACTGATCGTGAAATCTGGTACTCAGCAACACGGCTTCAGCTTCTGCTCCAAACTGCTCCAGAAAGCTTCAATAGTTCCAATTATGCTCCAAACGTGCTAAGACCTGTAAAAGACTCTAAAAGACTCCAAAACACTAGAAAGACTCTATAAAAAGGACTTATATCATAACTTAAATAGGGTAAAACCAGGATATATAAACTCCCCCAAACTTAGCCTTTGCTTGCCCCCAAGCAAATAGAAGACTAAACAGAGAAAGAGGTTTGAAAACACGGAGACTCACTTGTTCATGAACCATCGCAAAGATCCTTTTCCAAGTACCCAAATGTCACCAAATCAGCTTTTGATCTAACCACCATGTACTTCTCCGTGGACATTCGCAGCTTTCCCAGACTCCACACATTATCCCACAACATTGTTCAAATAAAACCCTCATCCCCAGTTTCATCGCTGCAGCCAATGTTCAAGAACCTTCTAGATTCTTTACCATACGATATCATGACTTTCACACTTTTTGGTATTATTTCTCTCCCCCAGACTTATTTCTTATTATGTTCTCTTTTTTATTTTCAGCTTTGCATATACACATCAAAGTATGAGACGCAAGTATTGATGGTGTTTGCCACCAAATCCCCGGTTCTTCCCTCTCAATGTATCAAAGGATGTAGGCGAATAATGGCATCATAGGAAAATCCTAGCCTCGCTTCCAATCCTTTGTGTGATCATTCCCTCTTAAGTAGAATAATGGGATCGCTGGAAATTTTCCTAACCCTCTACTCAGAAGAAAATCATTTCAATCTTGTATGCTCTTATTTATCAACTTATAACAGGGGAGAGAGATACCATAACTCTAAACACATGGGTTCCTTTATCAGATATGAATGATGAATCAAGCTCTAAAAACACTAACCACATTGATGAAGTGCAAAAATTTGGCTCAAGCTTCAGAAGAACTCTGCTGGAGACATGGATGTTTTCTAGTCAACTGGTCAGTCTTTGGATTTTTCATTAGTCGATCTAGAGCTGATCCTGCAACACTGTGCACTCAAAAACAAAATCAAACAACAATTCAAGCACAGGATCATCATCTCCAACAAGTTTTGACTCAATAAAACGACAAATTTTTATTTTATTTTATGACTCTAAGAAAAACAAAAGCAATGTCAGCAGACACCTCTCCCAGACTTGAACAACACTGTCCCCAGTGTTATCTAGCCTAGAATAGGTAAAAGAAGACAAAAGAATAGAAGAAACGAAGAGAAACAAGAAGTTACCTTGCTGGAACATCGATTATCGATCGACACACAGCCTGGTATCGATCGATACCAGGCTTAAATCGACTTGATGAACCGTCTATTCGCGATTGGTGTCGATCGATACCAGGGGGTATCGATCAACACTAAGGCAATTTCGAGTTTTGCTCCTTGTTTATCCCGACACAAATACAAAACGAACGAAAATAAAAAGAAAAACGAATCAAAAACAGACTCACCAGTGGGTTGCCTCCCACCAAGCGCTCGTTTAACGTCAATAGCTTGACTGTAACGCCCTTCAGGCTGGATAAGAGTGAGAGCTTGTATCAAAACATGCTCCGCAACTTGACATTGCTATCTTCAGAGTTTTGCTCAACAAACCCTCTACAAACTCCTTTCCTTTCTCTTTCAGCTCCGAAGTAAGAAGAACTCTAGCCTTAGAGAATGGTTTCGAGGCTCCTTGTACTCAATTGAATTCCCATCACTCTTCTGAGGGATTAAAGTGACATGGGGAATCTCGACGTTTTTGCTCTTGTCCTTCTTCTTCTTTGTTGCCTTAGCCTTCTTGACAACTTCCTTGGGAATGCTGGGCGGTTCAGCTGAAACGTTTGTGATAGTTGGTACATCAGGAGGTTCTTCCAAAGGATACGATATCAACGTCGCTCCTATTACAGCATTGATGCAAGAGATATGTGAGGGATTCCTCTAGGGATGGCCTTGTAGTACACCTCCTTGTCAATGTATGAGAATGAGATGCGCTTGCTGGGTGTGTCCATAATGGCACCAACCATAGCCATGAACGGTCTTCCGAGAATCAACTGTGTATGAGATTTTGCATTCATCTCTACAACCTGAAAATCAGTAGGAACCAGACAATCTCCTATTGTGATCATCAAATCAGCGATTGCCCCATATGGAAGAGAGTTGGAATCGTTCGCGAACGTGATATATGTCTTTGGAGGTTCAATATCAGCTCCCAATCTCTCTGCAATTGCCCTGGACATGACATTGACGCAGGCTCCTGAGTCAACGAGAGACTCTTTGAAATCAACTCCAGAGATAGAGCATGGGACTGAGAAGATCCATGGGTCTTCCCTCTTAGTCAACTGTCTCAGTGGAGGTGTACCTCTAGCCTTAATGAAGAGTGTCTTGATCTCTTCCTCAGTTTCTCTGCAATCTTTGAAGTGACTTAGCAGAGGACGGCACTCTAGAGCTTCTTCAAAGGTTGATTCAGGGGAAATCCTTCGTAGCATCTTCTCAAAGCCATGCAGCTGCTTTGGAGTGATGGATCTCTAAGGTGCTTAGGAATAGGATTCATCTTTTTGGGCTTGCGAACTCTTTCTTCGATCACCTCAGGTGATTTCACAGTTTCTAGCTCGTTCTGCGAGGGGTATCGATCGACACCAGGTAGGGTATCGATCGATACTAGTGTTCTTGGATCGTTCCTGGCAGATTTATCATCATCAAAAGGATGCTCCACAACTGATTTATCCAACAAAGCCTTGCATCTGGCGTCCTCCCATTCCTTCCTTGTCATAATACGAGGCATAGGATAAGGTATCCTGGGTATATACACAACTACCTTAGGTACCACAGTCGAAGTCTCAGTTGTCTCCCCAGAAATCGCCTCAGTATCAACCGATACCAATGGGGTATCGATCGATACACGGGGTTGTGGATCCATTCAAGCAGACTTCTGGGTTGGTATCGATCGATACTAGGGAGTATCAATCGATACTTGTGCGATTTCAGGATCCTCATCGAAATTTTCTGCACTTGAGGAGATCGCCTTGATGTGTGATCTTGGATTTTCAGTTCTCCCTAGAAGAACACCTTCCTGCCTCTTTACAGCTGCTGATATTTGAGAAACCTGAGTTTCCAGCTTCCTATGGGTCTGATTGATAGCTTCAATTTTTCCATTCAGATCAAAGTACAGAGAGTCAAACTTCCCATTGAAATCCACTTGCAACTTCTGTTGTCCCTGAAGAACATGTTCAAGCATGGATTCCATCTTATTCTCTGTGGACTTTGGAGAGATGGGCTGGTACGAAGAATTTCCGTAATTTCGAGGGTTGTTGCTGAAGTTCCGGTTGTTGTTGTACCTAAATTGCTGACCCTGAAATCCAGAACCACCAACGTAGTTACAATCTTCCATTTCATCTCCAACGATATTATTGACTTCATCACCAAAGTGTACAACCTTCTTCGACTTCCCAATCAAAATATCCAGCTTGGCTTGAACTGCAGCAATCTGCGATCCATCAATTCCTCCAGCTTGCTTCTTCCGCTCGAAATCAGCATTCTTGGTGCTATTGCTAGACGCCAAGTTCTCAATTAGCACAACTGCATCATCTGGATATCTGGTGTTGAAATTTCCATTACTCTGAGTATCTAGAGTCATATGCTACCTCCAATCGATCCCTCTGTAGAATGTGCCCAGCAGCGGAACTTGATTGAACCCATGGTGCGGATAATCTCTCTGATAAGATTTGAAGCGAATCCAAGCAGCTTTGAGTGCCTCTGTTGGACCCTGAGAAAATTGAGAAATTTATCGTTAGAGAAGCTAGCACATTTGGAACGCGCAAACAGAAAGACAAAGCAAACATCAGGGATGAACAACCCAGTGGTATTAAGAGCTGATGAAGCTGGAGTCTTGAGAGACCAAGAGGGTCAAGTGTGCAATGAGAGAGGGCAGCGACTTGATGAAGCTGGAAACGTCATTGCCCCTCCTGCTGTTGTTGGTCAGATTGTCGCGCCAGCTGCGCAAGCCAACGTTGGGAATGCTGGGGTTGATCGAGGTAGAACACTTGGTGAGCACAACAGACCTGACCAGTTCTATGCCAATCGAGCTGCGATTCGCATACCAACTTTTCAGAGGAATGACTTCGAGCTGAAACTTGCGTATTACGCTCTTGTAAGTCAGAACCATTTCCATGGCCTACCTCATGAGCATCCCATGGATCATATAGAATGGTTCGAGGATTTGGTCACTGGTATGAAGTACAATGGAGTGCCCAATGAGTTCCTTTTCTACAAACTTTTCCCGGACTCTCTTGGTGGGGATGCTGCTTATTGGCTGAAACAGTTGGCTCCTGATTCGCTAACTACATGGGATGAGACAAAGAATGCCTTCCTGAACAACTTCTATGATGATGCAAGATTCGAGGAGCTCAGGAACAAGATCTCTCAATTTGCTCAGGGTCCGACAGAAGCATTCAAAGATTCTTGGATTCGTTTCAAGTCTTATCAGATAGATTGTTGATATGCTCAAATTAATACTCTAAAAGTAATAAAGCAGTTGTTATAGTATAGCTAGGGGTCGAACCACAAAAGACTCAGAGAGACGCGCAATAGATTGTATAGTATCGAATTAAGTTAAGCCAAACATATGTAATTGAAAGCAGTGCATAAATTAAAAGAGTTGTAATTCAATTGGAGAAAGATAGGCTCAGTGTATTTCTCAGGAAATCAATGAATGCAGATAAACTAACTAACAGGATTCAGATTTAGCGCAGTTCTTAAACTCAAATCACTAAGGTATAATTAACCAACTGTCGTTGTGAGAATTATCTAAATCTAAATCCTAGGAATTCCAAATCTCTTTGCCAATCCTAAAGTCTAAATCAGCTTTAATACCAGGTTTGATATGTTCACAAATCAATTAAACCAAATCTCTTTGCGAATAATCAATTTGCTCACCTAGGTTCTATCATGTAATTAATCGCACTGTCGTGCATAATCAATTATCCTAAGATCTAAGTTCCAGATTCGTCAACCTAGAATTAGCTTTGAACACAACCTAAGCGAAGAACTAATTCAGATGGTGAATCCTAATAAACTAATCAACCTAGCATTCAGAGAAAACCCTTATGAGAACACCCTAAACCTAAAGTGGATTTACTCAGACATGGAGAATGAAACAATCAACATAACTGAATAAATCATCAATAGAATATAAAGAGTAACAAGAGGTTTTGAGATCTGATCTCGGACGAAGGGAGATTCAGACTTGTCTCTCTCAAACCAAAGTAAAATAAAGCTTAGAAAATAAAGCTTAAAAAGGCATAGCCATAAAAGTGGCTGTAAAATCCCTATAAATAACCTAAATCACGAGTTGGGACTTCTTGTAATTATTAAAGACTTCTGGACACTTTTGCAATTCTTCAAGTCTTGGAAAACTCGCGGGTCGTGTCTTGCTGCAATGGGTATCGATCGATACCAGGGGGTATTGATCGACACTGATCGTGAAATCTGGTACTCAGCAACACGACTTCAGCTTCTGCTCCAAACTGCTCCAAAAAGCTTCAATAGTTCCAGTTATGCTCCAAACGTGCTAAGACCTGTAAAAGACTCTAAAAGACTCTAAAACACTAGAAAAACTCTATAAAAAAGAATTATATCATGGCTTAAATAGGGTAAAAACTATGATATATCAATTGTCTGCACCATGGGTTCACTCAGGTTCAGCTGTTGGGCACTTTCTACAGAGGGGTTGATTGGAGGTACCAGATGGGTATGGATGCTGCGAGTAATGGGAAGTTCAACACCAGGTATCCAGATGATGCGGTTATGCTGATTGAGAACTTGGCGTCTAGTAATAGCACCAAGAATGCTGATTTCGAGCGAATGAAGCTAGCTGGTGGAGTTGATGGATCGCAGATTGCTGACGTGCAGGCCAAGCTGGATTTCCTGATCGGAAAGTCGAAGAAATCTGTACACTTTGCTGATGAAGTCGCCAATGTGGAAGAAGAAGAGGAAGATGTTAACTACGTTGGTGGTTCTGGTTTTCAGAGTCAACGATTTCGGTACAACAACAACCGAAACTTCAACAACAACAATCAGCAAGGTGGGTACAAATTCGAGGGGGAACCAATCTGGTTTCGGAGCGAAGCAATTTACTCAGAAACCACTTCATAGCAGCGATTTCACTCGAAATTATGGGAACTCTTCGTGCCAACCCATCTCTCCAAAGTCCACAGAGAATAAGATGGAATCCATGCTTGAACAGGTTCTTCATGGACAGCAGAAGTTGCAAGTGGATTTCAATGGGAAGTTTGACTCTCTGTACTTGGATCTGAATGGGAAAATTGAAGCTATCAATCAGACCCAGAGGAAGCTGGAAATTCAGGTTGCACAGACAGCCGCAGCTGTAAAGAGGCAAGAAGGATTTCTTCCAGGGAAAACTGAGAATCCAAGGGCACACATCAATGCCATCACCTTGAGGAGTGGAAAAGAGGTGCATATAAGAGTGAAGAACAGCCCAATCGCAGAAAATCTCGTCGATCTTACTGAAGAAGACGATTGGGATTCTGAAAATCCCCAGGTATCGATCGATACCAGCCAGTGTCAATCGACACCGGTCCAAACATCTGCATGAGTGGATCCAAAATCATGTGTATCGATCGATACCCCTCAAGTATCGATCGATGCTGAGACACAGATCGGGAAGGAGCCCGAGATTGTCAAGGAGAAGGTGTATAAACCCAAGATGTCTTATCCTACACCTCCTAAGATGACAAAGAAGGAATGGGAAGACGCCAGATGCAAGACTATGCTGGATAAGTTGGTTGTGGATCTTCCTTTTGTTGATGCTATTAAGACTTCTCTTGCTTTCAGGAGATATGTGAAAAAGATGGTCTCTAGCAACATGAACCTGGAGGAATGTGTCATGATGATCACAGCTGAGTGCAGTGAGATCCTACTCAACAAAATTCCCAAGAAGCTACCAGACCCAGGGAGCTTTGTTTTGGACTGCACTATCTTCACAGAGAGATTTGAGCGAGCTCTCTGCGATATTGGGTCGAGTGTGAACCTTATGCCACACTCAGTTGCCAAGCGAATGGGGATGACAGATTTCCAATCTACAAGGATTTCGCTGGTACTTGCTGATCGCTCAGTGCGACTTCCAGAGGGACTACTCGAAGATGTCCCAATCAAGATTGGGAATTGCTTGATCCCAACAGATTTCATCGTTATGAAGTATGATGTTGAGCCTAAGGATCCTCTTATCCTAGGCAGGCCATTCCTTGCAACTGCTGGAGCCTTGATTGACTGCAGGAATGGAAAGATAGCTCTCAACATCCGTGACTTGGTGATGTCCTTTAACATGGAAAAGATGATGAAAAGGCCAACCATCGATGGGCAGACATTCTATGTGGACACCTTCAGTGACATAGCTGAGGAGTACTTCCTAGAGATGCACCCTGAGGTTCCACTGGAGAGAGCATTGGTCTGTTCTGCCACTTCGGAGGTCCGTTCGTGTGACGAACCTGCTAGATACTCGAAGATGCTTGATTCAGCATCACCGGTATCGATCGATACCCCATTGGTATCGGTCGATACCCTACGGCCAGAAGGAGAGTTGCTCGACAGTTCTAAGCAAGCTGCTGGGCTTGGAGATTGGAGTGCAATGAATGCTCCTAAGGTGGAACTAAAGCCATTTCCAGCAAATCTGAGGTATAGCTTTCTTGGTCCTAATTCTACATACCCAGACATTGTTAATGCTTCCTTGAACAACACAGAGAATGCCTTACTGCTGAGCAAGCTGCGCAAGTATCGAAAAGCTCTTGGCTATTCTCTTGCTGACATTTCAGGTATAACACCAGACTTGTGCATGCATCGGATTCACCTAGAGGATGAGTCAAAGTCTTCGATTGAATGTCAGAGGAGGCTGAATCCGAACCTGAAGGAAGTGGTCAGGAAGGAAGTGATGAAGCTGTTGGAAGCAGGGATTATCTATGCCATCTCAGATAGTTCTTGGGTTAGTCCGGTTCACGTTGTGCCTAAGAAAGGAGGTATAACTGTGGTGAAGAACGAGAAGGATGAGTTGATCCCTACAAGGACAATCACTGGTCACAGGATGTGTATTGACTACAGGAAGCTGAATGCGGCTACAAGGAAGGATCACTTCCCATTGCCATTCATTGACCAGATGCTGGAGAGGTTAGCGAGTCACCCATACTACTGTTTCCTCGATGGGTACTCAGGCTTTTTCCAGATTCCTATACATCCAGAGGACCAGGGAAAATGACTTTTACATGTCCCTATGGCACATTCGCCTACAGAAGAATGCCATTTGGATTATGTAACGCTCCAGCAACCTTTCAGCGCTGCATGATGGTTTCACAGACATGACTGAAGAGTTTATGGAGGTGCTCATGGATGACTTTTCAGTGTATGGATCGTCATTCAAGGATTGTCTGGATAACTTGTGCAAGGTACTTCAGAGATGCGAGGAGAAGCACTTGGTTCTTAATTGGGAGAAGTGCCACTTCATGGTATAAGATGGTATTGTTCTTGGGCACAAGGTTTCTAAGGCAGGGATCGAAGTTGACAAAGCTAAGATTCAGGTCATGACGAGCCTGCAACCTCCACGATCTGTACCAGAGATTCGAAGCTTCCTTGATCATGCTGGGTTTTACAGGAGGTTCATCAAGGATTTCTCTAAGCTTGCACGTCCACTCACAGCCCTATTATGCAAGAAAGTCATGTTTGATTTCACATCTGATTGCCATGCAGCCTTCGAGGAGATCAAGAAGGCATTGGTGAGTGCTCCTATTGTCCAACCACCTAATTGGAGTTTACCTTTTGAGATTATGTGTGATGCGAGTGATTTTGTTGTTGGAGCTGTGTTGGGTCAGAGGAAAGACAAGAAGCTCCATGCTATTTATTACGCCAGCAGGACGCTGGATGCTGCTCAGCGAAATTACAGCACCACTGAGAAGGATTTACTGGCAGACGTTTTCTCTTTTGAGAAATTTCGGTCCTACTTAATTGGGAGCAAGGTTATTGTTCACACAGACCATGCTGCTCTCAAATACCTGCTGAAGAACAAGGACCTCAAACCTCGTCTATGCCGATGGGTTCTTTTGTTACAAGGGTTTGACATCGAGATCAAGGACAAGAGAAGAGTTGAGAATGGCGTTGCTGACCACTTATCGCGATTAAAGGTCGATGAAATCGTCCCTATTGATGATTGCTTGCCAGAGGAGGGTATTTACCTCATTGAAGCTCAACTTCAAGACCTTTGTCCCGAAAATCTGTAATTTTCACGAATACAGACTTTCGGTATCGATCGATACTCACCTAGTGTCGATCGATACCCATCGCGATTTGGACTTGTTTTGTCTGCAGAGCACTTAAACTCTTATGATGTCTATCTCGCCGCTATCTCTGGTGTTGTGCGACCATGGTATGCCGACATTGCCAACTACCTTGCTGTAGAGACTGAGCCAAAGCATCCCACAAAGTATGCGAGGAAGAAGTTTATGCGTGAGATGAGGAGGTTCTTCTGGGATGAGCCTTACCTATACAAGCACTGCTCAAATGGTATCTACAGAAGATGTGTTGCAGAGTCTGAGGTGCCAGCGATTCTTTTTCATTGCCATGGTTCTGAGTATGCTGGTCACTTTGCTACTTTCAAGATGGTTTCCAAGGTTCTTCAAGCAGGCTTCTGGTGGCCTACTATGTTCAAGGATGCTCATGCCTATATCTCACAGTGTGATGTCTGTCAGAGGAGAGGGAAGATCAGCAAGAGACATGAGATGCCACATAATTTCATTCTTGAGGTTGAAGTTTTCGATTGCTGGGGCATCGATTTTATGGGTCCCTTTCCCTCATCATACGAGAACATGTACATCCTGGTTGCTGTGGACTATGTGTCCAAATGGGTGGAGGCGATTGCTAGTCGAACCAATGATTCTTCGGTGGTCGTTAAGCTGTTTAAAACCATCATTTTCCCTCGATTTGGAGTACCTCAAATTGTGATAAGTGATGGTGGTTCTTACTTTATCAACAAGATTTTCGAGAGGTTTCTAAAGAAGTATGGTGTAAAGCATCGCGTGGCTACTCCATATCACCCTTAGACCAGTGGGCAAGTCGAGGTCTCCAACAAGCAAATCAAGGAAATTTTGGAGAAGACAGTGGGTGCTTCTAGGAAGGATTTGTCTAAGAAGCTGGATGACGCGCTATGGGCGTATAGGACTGCTTTCAAGACACCGCTGGGCACTACACCATTTCACTTGCTGTATGGGAAAGCATGTCACCTTCCAATGGAGATTGAGCACAAGGCAGCGTGGGCGACGAAGTTGCTGAACTTTGACATCAAGCCTGCTGCAGAGAGGAGATTGATTCAGCTAAACGAGTTGGATGAGATTAGGCACCACGCCTACGAGAATTCGAAGATGTACAAGGAGAGAACTAAGGCCTATCATGATAAGAAGATCATCTCCAGGTATTTTGAGCCGAACGACCAGGTACTTCTGTATAACTCTCGTTTGCAATTGTTTTCTGGTAAATTGCGTTCTCGTTGGTCAGATCCCTTCACCATCAAGGAGGTCAGACCACATGGTGCTGTCGTGCTGATTAGTCCTACAGGCGATGAGTTTACCGTCAATGGACAGAGGGTGAAACACTATTGGGTGAAAGCCGAGATTCCAACAGGGCAGATAATGCCTTTGGATGATGCACCCATAGCATGAATGGCGTTACAGTCAAGCTAATGACGTTAAACGAGCGCTTGGTGGGAGGCAACCCACTGGTGAGTCTGCTTTTGATTCTTTTTCTTTTATTTTTCGTTTTGTGTTTGTGTCAGGATAAACAAGGAGCAAAACTCGAAATCGCCTTAGTGTCGATCGATACCCCATTGGTATCGGTCGACACCAATCACGAATAAGATGTTCATCATGTCGACTTAAGCCTGGTATCGATCGACACCAGGCCGTGTGTCGGTCGACACTAGATGTTCCAGCACGGTAACTTCTTGTTTCTCTTCGTTTTATTCTATTCTTTTGTTTCCTTTTACCTACTCTAGGCTAGATAACACTGGGGACAGTGTTGTTCAAGTCTGGGGGAGGTATCTGCTGACATTGTGTTTGTTTTTCTTAGAGTCAGTTGTTTTATCGAGTCAAAATCGTTTTATTGAGTCAAAACTTGTTGAAGATGATGATCATGTGCTTGAATTATTGTTTTGATTTTGTTTTTAAGTGACCAGTGTTGCAGGATCAGCTCTAGATCGACTAATGAAAAATCCAAAGACTGACCAGTTGACTAGAAAACATTCATGTCTCCAGCAGAGTTCTCTTGAAGCCTGAGCCAAATTTTTGCACTTCATCAATGTGGTTAGTGTTCATAGAGCTTGATTCATCATTCATATCTGATAAAAGAACCCATGTGTTTAGAGTTATGGTATCTCTTTCCCCTGTTATAAGTTGATAAATAAGAGCATAAAAGATGAGATGATTTTCTTCTGAGTAGAGGGCTAGGAAAATTTCCAGCGATCCCATTATTCTATTTAAGAGGGAATGATCACACAAAGGTTGAAAGCGAGGTTAGGAAAATTTCCCGTGATACCACTATTCGCCTAAACCTTTGATACATAGAGAGGGAAGAACCGGGGATTCGGTGGCAAACACCATCAATACTCGCGTTTCGGACTTTGATTTGTATATCCAGATCTTAAAAAAAAAAAAAAGAGAACATAATAAGAAATAAGTCTAGGGGAGAGAAAGTGATACAATAAGTGTGAAAAAGGGTGGTTCCTTGTCATGATATTGTATGGTAAAGAGTCTAGAAGGTTCTTGAACATTGGATGCAGCGATGAAACTGGCGATGAGGGTTTTATTTGAACAATGCTGCAAGATAATGTGTGGAGTTTGGAAAAGCTGCGAATGTCTACGGAGAAGTACATGGTGGTTAGATCAAAAGCTGGTTAGGTGACATTTGAGTGCTTGAGAAAAGGATCTTTGCGATGGTTCCTGAACATGTGAGTCTCCGCGTTTTCAAACCTCTTTCTCTGGTTTAGTTTTCTGTTTTGCTTGAGGGCAAGCAAAGGCTAAGTCTGGGAGAGTTGATATATCATGGTTTTTACCCCGTTTAAGCCATGGTATAAGTCCGTTTTATAGAGTCTTTATACTATTTTGTAGTGTTTTAGAGTCCTTTACAGGTCTTAGCACGTTTGGAGCATAATTGGAGATATTGGAGCTTTCTGGAGCATTTTGGAGCAAAGCTGAAGTTCGTGTTGCTGAGTACCCGATTTCACGTCAAGCATCGATCGACACCCTCTTGGTATCGATCGATACTCATCGAGGCAGCCACATCCCGCGACTTTAATGAAGAGTTGAAGAATTGCAACTTGGTTCAGAAGTCTTTGATATTTACAAGAAGCCCCAAAATGTGATTTAGGTTATTTATAGGGATTTTACAGCCACTTTGTTGGCTACGCTTTATTTTATTATGGATTTGTGAGAGAGCTTTTCAAGGGAGACAAGTCTGAAACTCTGTTCGTCGAGAGAAGATTTCGAACCCTTTTTGTTACTCTTTCTTATTTTCTATTGAGTATTTATTCAAACATGTTTATTGATTCAATGTCCATGTCTGAGTAGATCTATTGTTAGGTTTAGGGATTCTCATAAGGGATTTCTTTGAATGCTAGGTTGATTAGTTATTTAGGGTTCATAATCTGAATAAGTTCTTCGCCTTAAGTTGTTCTCAAAGCTAATTCTGGATTGATCACCTAGAACTTAGATCTTAGGATAATTGATTAGGAACGACAGTGTAGTTAGTTACCTGATAGAACTTAGGGTGAGCAAATTGGTTATTCGCAAAGAGATTTGGTTTAATTGATTTGTGAACATATCTGTAACATCCCGGTTTCTTGTATATGCGGAGAGGCTTATAAGAATTGATTTGGCTACCTATGTCACCAAAGTGCACTTACCTTTTCCGATCACTTGCCCGAAAGAACTCCAGAGTTAAGGGTGCTTGGGCTGGAGTAGTCTAAGGATGGGTGACCTTCCGGGAAGTGATTCGCGGTAGCGTGTGAGTGAGGACAAAACACGGGGAAAGGTCACGTGGTGATTGCAGGGTCAGTAAACAAGTCATACAAGCCTCCCGGATTAACGCACCGGCCGTCGGACCAGGGTGGGGCCCACGTGCCGAGAGAGGGCATGGGGCCCAGGTAGGGGCGGTCGGGGCGTTATAAGTGGTATCAGAGCCGAACCCAAACACGTGTGTGGAGTCAGGTGGGCCCACACCGTCTAGGGTGACGATCCTGGTGCGCAACGAGGACGTTGCGCTCTATGAGTGGGGGTGATTGTAACATCCCGGTTTCTTGTATATGCGGAGAGGCTTATAAGAATTGATTTGGCTACCTATGTCACCAAAGTGCACTTACCTTTTCCGATCACTTGCCCGAAAGAACTCCAGAGTTAAGGGTGCTTGGGCTGGAGTAGTCTAAGGATGGGTGACCTTCCGGGAAGTGATTCGCGGTAGCGTGTGAGTGAGGACAAAACACGGGGAAAGGTCACGTGGTGATTGCAGGGTCAGTAAACAAGTCATACAAGCCTCCCGGATTAACGCACCGGCCGTCGGACCAGGGTGGGGCCCACGTGCCGAGAGAGGGCATGGGGCCCAGGTAGGGGCGGTCGGGGCGTTATAATATCAAACTTGAAATTAAGGCTGATTTATTCTTAGGAATTTGCAAAGAAATTTGGGATTCTGAAGTTTATATTTAGATA
This sequence comes from Eutrema japonicum, assembly GCA_030161315.1. Taxonomy (NCBI): domain Eukaryota; kingdom Viridiplantae; phylum Streptophyta; class Magnoliopsida; order Brassicales; family Brassicaceae; genus Eutrema; species Eutrema japonicum. The sequence continues at coordinate 39,258,892 of BSQW01000001.1, forward strand.
GTTTTCGCAACGACAGTTGGTTAATTATACTCTAGTGATTTGAGTTCGAGAACCGTGCGTAACATGAACCCTGATTAGTTAGTTTATTTTGCATTCATTGATTTCCTGAGAAATATCCATGAACCTATCTTTTTCCCATCGATTTACAACTCGTTTACTGCTTACTAATTTTTGTTTAATCTGAACTGCTTAGCTTGATTCGATACTATACAATCTATTGTGTGATTTCTCTGAGTTCTTGTGTTCGCCCCCTGATATACTGCAACAACTGCTTTAGTACTTTTTAGGGTATTAATTTGAGCATATCAGCGAGCCAAGTCATGAATGAGTATTTTGGCGTAGCATTCGAAAACCACACTCCATGACTCCATTGTTGTATAGAATGCGAAGGTCTGATCTGGTTCCAAGTTAATTTTGTTAGGAATTTTGTTTTAAAGACTCCTTCTTCGAACCGCCACAAGTGCCTATCATCTTCGTTCTGTCACAAGTGAGCTCGAGTAGAGTCAATGACATCTTCGATCTGGTTTAAAAGGGGTAAGCGTTGCCTGCGTCTCATGTGGCTTACTACCACTGTTGCGACGGTGTCATGAACAGAGATCCCAAGGTCAATGTACCCTCGCGGGCCAATGACGTCAAAAAGACAGCCTAGGTGATTCCAAGTATCAAACCAGAAAGAAGTTGCCTCACCACTTTTGATCTCTATCTTGTGAAACTTTTTTGCCTTCTCCCGATATTTAAGAATTTTCCTCCAAATCCAGGAACCCGTGGTAGTACCATCTCGCACTGCCCATAGAGACCCATGTCGGATAAGATAACGGTGGATCCAGGAAACCCATAAGGACGATTTTGCCGATAGAAGCCGCCAGATGAGCTTCATAATGCAGACTGTGTTTGCTTCTTTCAGCGGTTTAAGACCTAGCCCTACTTCGCTCTTAGGTCGGCAAACTTCGTGCCATGATATTTTTGCTTTCCGGGTTGAGAGATCCGGACCCGACCATAAAAAAGCAAACACAAATGCTATTAATCTCATCGATGCAGCCTTGGGGGAGGCGGAACGCAGAGATCCACAAGTTTGTGATACTTGCGAGAACAGAGTTGATCAGTTGTAATCTCCCTGCAAATGAAAGAAATTGGGTTTTCCAAGATTTGATTTTTGATCTAATACGCTCTAACAGATGAGCATAATCTGTGGAAGTCATTCTCTTCGTCAAAAGGGGTAAACCGAGGTACCGAACAGGTAAACGATCAACCAAAAAGGGGAAATGATTGACAACCTCTTCCATATTTCTCGCTGTAACTCCAACAAGATAAGCAGTTGATTTTTCGAGATTGATTTTCAAACCTGAGATCTTGCCAAACTCATCAAAAACCGATATGATCCCTTCCATGGACCTAAATTTTCCATCGGTGAAGACCATGAGATCGTCGGCGAAGCATAAATGAGTAAGTAAGATGCTTTTGCACTGCGGATGGTACCCAAATTTCCTTTCAACCGCAGCCTTGTCTAACATTTTAGAGAGGACATTCATGCAAATGACAAACAGATAAGGTGAGAGAGCACATCCTTGTCGCAGCCCCCTTTCGCTTCGAAAGAACCCCGCTAGTTCCCCGTTAATCTGAACTGAAAAAGAGGTTATGGATACGCAGAGATGGATCCAGTGAACAAAGACAGGGGGATGTTTAAAGCCAGCAACGTGTTTACCAAGAACGGCCTTTGGACAAAATCAAAAGCTTTGGCGATGTCAATCTTTAAAGCACTTCGGGAGGAGATTGCAGGTTTATGGTAGTCTTTGACTAACTCAGAGGCTAGCAACAAATTCTCAATCAGCAATCTGTTTTGAACAAACGCGGATTGATTTGGCGCAACAAACTTTGTGAGGAGTACCTTCAGACGATTAGCAAGGATCTTAGAGACCACTTTGTACAGAACATTACACCACGATATAGGCATGTTGTCTTTCATTTGTTTTGCGTCATCTTTCTTGTGTATAAGAGCCAGGATAGTAGTGTTGATACCTTTAGGGAGAAAATCGAATCTGAAGAATGATTGGACTGCTACCGTGAAGTCTTTTTCAATCACTGGCCATGCTCCCTTAAAAAACTCGCTTGACCAAGGGATTTATCATTTTGTGAACAATCTACCGCAATACAAAACGTAAGATGAAAGAATAGAAGGAGGTGCTTATAGAGGTGTTAACCAATGCATCTGCCTTCCAATACAGCAGCACCATGTCGATCAATATCTTGCGCAAGTGATCTTCTTCTGAAAAGATCATTCTGTGGTTCAGCAACATCCATGCGTTGGTCCTGCGTTACGGGAAATTGAAATTAAGCGCAACATAAAGTGACATGACCTCTCAACCGCATACAAAGAGCACGATGTCAATTTTTAGATTCATGTTTCTTGATATCAGTTTTGAGATCCTTCTCACACACCCTAATATAAAAAGCAGTGGTCCGAGTGAATAAGAAAAAACAGTAATTCAATTTCCAAAGCAAGATCACACAATTAAAATATAGTTGCATAGTCCAAAATTTACATTTGAAAGAAACTATATTTCGTGATTTAACAACTTAGAGAAGGTTCCATGTGCATTCTAGACAACAAAACATTTGAAACATATTGTTAAGAGTTTGATTCTCAACATCATTAGTATTATCTATAGAGCACAGTTCTTCCCATACTACTTCTACTAGGGCGAGACAATCAATGAGAGGCGTGTTATTCTATATGTATGACTCTGAAATTTTTGTTTCAACAACTCTTGATGTGCAATGAGGTGGAAAGTATCAAAACCTTTCATATATCTCATGCAGTGGTAATTGGCTTACCATGATAAGAGTGTAGTCACCAGCATGGTCAGTCACCATGTCAAGAGTTGGATCAACTCGTCGTATCTACAGACATGACATTCAAAACAGATGGATATGCCACAAATGTTTTCTTCACAATCAAAAGACATGGAATTGATTCACTGTAGAAAAGAAAATAACCTTTCCACGAGCTTCCCGAGCCGATATCTCATCAGGCTTCAGAAAGACAGCGAGTAGCTCGTCCTCAGCAGCTTCTGCTGCAGCTACTGCTGTATTTTTGGTGCTGTAAAGATATTCTGCTCTAAAATATTTTGTCCAGAAGTCTTTCTCTGTTATCTGGCGTAAGAAAATAACTACCAAAGCCAGTTAAGCTAATCGTTGTATTTGATGATTAAACCTATTAACAAAGATGGCATAGTGTTGAAGTCTTTGTTACCTTACTTTGAACATAATTTATGAATGCCTGTCGAACAACCGTTTTCAGCAAAAATCTGAAATCATATGTGAGGAAAGGACAGTACCATTAACGAAACAGCATTGAAGTTAAATGTCACCTTATTAGTCTGGAAAGAAGTAGAGTGAAGAAAATGGTTAGTAAACTGATATACAACAAAAAAAAAGGTTCATTACAAAGGAATGCACATTAGCATGATGATTTCCAAGAAGGGCTAGGGAGAATTATACCATACCTGCCCATCAGTAGATGGTTTGATGCCAGAAACCATCACGTTCTTGACCGCGGCCCGTTGTTTCCACTTTCTGGCGGAATATTTACCAAGTAATTTCTGCGATCAGAACAAAGTTGGTAACTAAGACGACACTCAAAGAACAGAAGATTGAAAAAGAAAGAAAAAAAAACCTTCCTTGTAGACCAGAATTCATCTTCCGTTAGGACTTTACTTTCCACAAATTGCTTATGCAATCTCTGCAACTCACTTCATCATATCATATATGTTACTCATATTAAAACCAAGTCGGTGAACCTATAAAACCAGAAACTTTTAACAGGAGAAATAAAGGAACTTAATGTTCTGATTACATACTTATTTTCTCGGAGAAGCTTGACGCGTAGCTCCAACTCTGCAAAACTTAGTTGCTCAGTTGATTTCTTAGGCTCCACTTCACATTTAGCAAGGGCCGTAGCTGTTCATAGTAAAAATGGTAGCGGTAAGAAACAACAGAAAGTACTTTCCCCTCAATAAAAGCAAACCAATGGCACACTGAGCCTACTTATGATATCACGGCAAGCATTCATGTCCGGATAATTTTCAAACACAAAGGTATGACTCCTTCTCTGTAATCGAAAAATGAGGAAACTTCTATGATACACAGGATAAGCTTCAAAATTTCACACATCACAACAACAAAAAAACCTGCTTGTTGGTCAGTTTGAACAACGGAAGTTGATGTGATTCTTTGGAATATTTATGACCTGAGAAATTTACCATGGAGAAATTAGTCATGAATCTGATTAATAATTATGACCTGGTGTAAACTGATTAATAATATTTGGAATACTTTCAATGTTCTGAGTCTGCACTTCAATCTTTTAATCTGATTTCCAATCATCAGGTACTAAGAGCAGCATCCATTCCATCTACGAATTATTTTTTTTCAAAGTTCCGGTTAAGCAGATATTGATTCAAGGAGACTCAAAAGGAAACATTTGAAAAAAAAATTATAAATATTATTTGCGCTGCAATTATTCACAAGTCGTTCAAATGAAAATTAAGCAATACGTTAGTAAATAAGCCAAAGAGAGCATGTATTCTTACTATTTCGAGGGTTCCTGCATCCTTCTTCATAGAGCTACAAATGCCAGCAAAAACACACATGATTTTAAAGAAATGGGCTTAAGTTGATGGGCCTGAAAGGTGATCAAACCCAAGGAGAAGACGACGTCGTTTCGTCTGTTACGCGAGAAGATTGAGCTTGAAGCTCCAGGTTGACTCAACGATGTGTTGGAGGTTGTTGGTGCGTGAGTCTCAGTCGCGTGTATGTATATTGGGTTGTTAGAGATAGTTAGAATCTGTATCTGAACAATCGAGTTCTAGAAAGAGAATAGATCGATTGTGATCAAGAAAGAGAAAACTGAGAGAGCTCTTTGTATCATCTTCTCCGGCGAAGTAGTGGATTTCCGGGAATAGATCCCGGCGTGAGTAGGCTGCGACTGCATTGGTCATGGATGCTGAACACGTTAAATCTCGTGTGTTCTTTAATTCCGCAATTGCTTTTCTTATTGTGTTCAATCGATTCGAAGAGTGCGACGGAGTGATTGTGAGAATCAAATCGGAAGTGAATCGGATTCATTCAAAGAGAGATCGATTTACAACAGGTGCTAAATCAACTAGTGGAGCATGTGTTTCTTACGACAGAGGAAGGTGAAGTATTGGAGCCAAATGACTACACAGAAGCAACACGAGACAAGGATTGGGAAATGTGGAATGATGCTATGAAAGAGAAAATTAGTTCATTAGCTAAGAACAAAACATTTGATCTAGTGAAGCTTCCTACAAAGTCAAAAGTCATTGGGTGCAAATGGGTCTTCAAAAGGAAAGAGGGGATTCCTGGTATTGAAGAGCCAAGGTTTAAAGCAAGGCTTGTAGCCAAAGTGTACTCACAAAGAGAGGGCATAGACTACAATGAGATCTTTGCACCATTTGTTAAACATGTCTCTATCAGGGTACTCTTGGAGATTGTAGCATATGAGGATATGGAGTTGGAGCAATTAGATGTAAAGACTGCTTTTCTGCATGGTGATCTAGAGGAAACAATTTACATGAAGCAGCCGCAAGGATTTGCCGTTAAGGGAAAAGAGGATCTGGTTTGTCTGCTTAAGAAGTCACTTTATGGCTTAAAGCAAAGTCCGAGACAGTGGAATCAGAAGTTCAATCAGTTTATGAAGGGTATACATTTCACCAGAAGCAACCTTGACAGTTGTGTGTATGTGAAGAAGCTTGCAGATGGGTCCTATATCTACTTGTTACTCTATGTCGATGATATGCTTGTGGCGTCGAATAACAAGCAGGAGATTGATTCACTCAAAAGACAGTTAAATGAAATCTTTGAGATGAAGGATCTTGGACATGCTAAGAAAATTCTTGGTATGGAGATTAGCAGAAACAGAGAAGAATCTCGATTGGAGCTGTCTCAAAAGAGTTATGTTGAGAAGATTCTAAAGGTGTTTCAGATAGATCAAGCAAAGGCAGTTAAAACACCTCTCGGGATGCACTTCAAGCTAAAGTCAGCTACAGAAGACGAAATGGAAGAACAAGATGAGCACATGAAGTCAGTTCCGTATGCAAATGCTGTAGGAAGCATTATGTATACAATGATAAGAACTCGACCTGACATTGCGTATCCAGTTGGAGTAGTGAGCATATTTATGGCAAATCCATTAAAGGAGCACTGGTTAGCTGTGAAGTGGGTGCTGAGATACTTGAGAGGTACTTCTAATACGAAGTTGGTGTTTCAGAAGAAAGGAGAGTTAAAGCTGATCGGGTATAGTGACGCAGATTATGCGTCGGATTTGTATCGGAGAAGGTCCATTACTGGTTATGTATTTACTCTCGGAGGTACTGCAATTAGCTGGAAGTCAGGACTACAAAAGGTTATTGCCTTGTCTACAACAGAGTCCGAGTATATAGCCTTAACAGAGTGCGTGAAAGAGGCAATCTGGTTAAAAGGTTTGCTGGAAGATTTTGGGTATTGTCAGAAGCAGGTGGAGCTGTTCTGTGACTCGCAAAGTGCTATTGCTTTGGCCAAAAACAATGTTCACCATGAACGGACGAAGCATATGGCAACCAAGATGAGTTTCATCAGAGAAAAAATTGAAGAAAAGTTGATTAAGGTCTCGAAGATTTCAACCTTAACCAATCCTGCTGATATCTTTACAAAGTGTTTACCAGTAAACAAGGAGAATGAAGCATTGAAGCTGCTTCAGGTGGAGACTGAATGAGAGATTCAGAATCCGGGATCAAGGAAAGCTACACGGAGAAGACTTTCAGGTGGAGAAATCAACGGTTAAGCCATTGGTGGAGTTTTGTTGGAAATGGGCTTAAGTTGATGGGCCTGAAAGGTGATCTAACCCAAGGAGAAGACGACGTCGTTTCGTCTGTTACGCGGGAAGACTGAGCTTGAAGCTCCGGGTTGACTCAATGGTGTGTTGGAGGTTGTTGGTGCGTGAGTCTCAGTTGCGTGTATGTATATTGGGTTGTTAGAGATCGTTACAATCTGTATCTGAACAATCGAGTTCTAGAAAGAGAATAGATCGATTGTGATCAAGAAAGAGAAAACTGAGAGAGCTCTTTGTATCATCTTCTCCGGCGAAGTAGTGGATTTCCGGGAATATATCCCGGCGTGAGTAGGCTGCGACTGCATTGGTCATGGATGCTGAACACGTTAAATCTCGTGTGTTCTTTAATTCCGCAATTGCTTTTCTTATTGTGTTCAATTGATTCGAAGAGTGCGACGGAGTGATTGTGAGAATCAAATCGGAAGTGAATCGGATTCATTCAAAGAGAGATCGATTTACAACAGGTGCTAAAACACACATGGTTGTTTGCTTCTTTTAGGAGACAAAACATTGTCCGAGAACTTGAACTTGTGGCGGCATACCTCGGTTTAAAAGATTATGCTATGGCGACATACAACATACATCGTCTCTGAAGATTCAAAATCCATGCTGCAAATTAACATGAACAAGAAAAACAAAATCAAAAGTTCTGTAGATGTATCAACAACTCAATGCTCAAAATGAAAAAATCTGAGCAACGCACAAAATGAAATCAAAAGTACTAATTCACAGAATCTTACACATATCAACCACGCAAAGTTTTAAGCAGAGAGAATAAGAGCTAAAAGCTTCGATGCAGCTATCCTTTCAGATTGATACAATCGTTTCAACCTATCAGTTATAGGAAGATACCACATCCGTTGGTACTGTATCTTACTACGCCCAGAAGTTTGCGGCCTGAATCTCGGTTTTTGGCAAAATCGACATTCCTGTAGCTTATCATCATCTTTCCAAAAAAGCGTACAATTTTCAACACATAAATCTATTATCTCATAAGGCAACCCAAGACTAAACACCAACTTCTGTATCTCATAGTATGTTTCGGCAGCCAAATTATCCTCTGACAAATACTCTTTAATAAGATCAGCCCAATCATCAATACAAACTTGATCAGTTTTAATTGTCATCATCCTAATTACTAACGACAATTTAGACTGACATTCTCTACATCCATCGTAAAATGGCTGATTTACTGCGTCTAGCATATCATAAAATCGTTTCGCATCTCCATTAGGTTCCTCAACACTATTATCAGCATTTGTTTCATAAAATGCATCAGTAACCATGGCATGTATCCTATCATGATCTTGACCCTAATCAAATTGATGTTGACCATGATGATAACTACCCTGATAATTTGATTCATCAAAATCTACATGACCTTGATAATTACTACTATTAGAAGCTGCTTGAGTCGTCCTTTCAAAACCCTCTCCATGTTGATACCAAACATAATATTGCGGCATAAACTCTCTATTTAGTAAATGCTTCCACACCGTCTCAATAAGAATATATATCGTATTCTTGCATTTACGACAAGAACATAACATATTACCGCTTTCCAGTGTTATTTGCATATTTCCGCCCTGATACATGAATACTTCAAGCCTCTCTTTGAATTCTTTCGTCAACGCTTCCTCCGAATCCTTTTGCGTATACATCCATCTTCGTATATCGTATATTGATATTTTATAAAAAAGATTGTAGAGTGTTTTTGTTTTTGTCGATTTTCGTTTGAAGTTAGGATGTATTTATAGATTTCTTTTTAGAATTACCAACGGATTTGCAACGGAAATTTACAACGAATTTACATCGAAATAACATTACAACGAATTTACATCGACTATACGACGGATTTACGACAACGAGATTAGAAGTAAATAATTATGTGAACCTATAAAAAAACGTGTTCTACCAAACTGGGAACAATCGACGTGAAATCGTCGTTAATTTACATCGAATACTGGTCGTTGTAAATCCGATGTAAAATTACATCAACTTTACAACGTAATATACGAAAGTCATATTCGTCGTAAAGTTACATCGGATTTACGACAATTTTTGATGTCGTCGTAATTTCGTCGTTATACGACGACATATATTTACGATGAATTTACATCAAACACATATTTTATCGTAATGCCGTCGTAATGTCGTTGGTCAGTTATATCGATTAAAAACCTGCGTAAATTTTCGTTGAAAATTAGACAGTTTTCTTGTAGTGATCTCTTTCCAAACTATATTTTATATATTTTTTTTATTATCACATTTTATGTTTTATGAATTTTTTTTAATAAATTTAGTAATCAAGAAAATTTTATATTTATAATTGATTTTAATAAATTAATTAGATTATAATTTAATATATTTTAAATTTTTGAATTAATAAATTAATTTATTAAATAAAAATAAGAAAAACCAAATTATTTAGTTTCATCAGAAATAGTCTGTCGGAAATACATCCGTCGGAAATATTCTGACCAGTTTCTGACGGACTAACGATATGATATTCCGACAAAGATCCGTCAGAATATCCGAGTCCGTCGGAAACAAAGCATGTCGGTAATCCGTCAGAAATATTCCGACTAGTTTCTGACGGACTAACGACATGATATTCCGACAAAGATCCGTCAGAATATCCGAGTCCGTTGGAAACAAAGCATGTCGGTAATCCGTCAGAAATATTTCGACCAGTTTTCGACGACCTCTGCCGGTCAAAAATTTCCGACAGAATTTCGACCAAAATCAATTTCTGACGAGCTGTAACCGACGGATTTTGTCCTATCGGAAATGGCATGTTCTCTTGTAGTGGTAGGTGCATCTCCCGCAACACAATCGGACTCGAGACTCCATGTTTCCATGATGCATCATTCCTATCAAATATCTCGTCATCAACATATATGGATCAACCTCAAGCCATCAATTTCGTATTCACTTCATCACCGCCTTGAATTTGAGAGAGCGTTTAGAAGGATCTAGAATATCCATATGATCAAAGAAGATATTGTAAATATATTCTAGAGATTTTTATATATCTTTATATGATTCTATTAGTTAGATAATTATGTTAATTGACTTCCTATATAAGTGTATTTACCATCTAAATTTATTCTTATGAGAATCAATATAACTTCTTCCAATTCCTAATTTCTCATCACATAACACATAATTTCGTACACAAGATGGGCCATTATGAATGTCTGGTCATGCCTTTTGGCATGACAAATGGTCCGGCTACATCTCGCTATATCAAAACATTGACAGATAAACATTCATATCTACTACCGATTTTATCCAAAAAGCCTCAGAGGCACTCTATTGCAAAGCCATATCATGGGAATCTAAAATTGATGGAAAATATTTTATTTCAGAAAATGAAAAAAATTCTGCTTGGAGATATGGTACAATTAGACGAGTCTGTCTTGGAGCAAATGTCAGAAGTTGATGAAGATTGAAAATGACAATACGTGAAATGAAGGAACTCGGCAGAATTGTTTTTGTTATCCAAAACATAAATTGAGAAAATATTATGATGGAACTAGCGTGCAACAGGGTTATGTTCGGGGCCAAAGCTCGTGCAGAGTTCGAGGGAACTCTCCGTGTTCAAGTCAGGTCTCCCTCGATTTTTTAAGTTCTCAGAGGAGAGACACATTTTAAGTTCATTGGCAACCTGGGACATGTTTGGTCTTCCAGGCGGAGAAGGACTAACACATGACATTGCTAGTTCAAAAACCTTCCACATAGAACTAGAGTCATAATCTCCAACAAGGCTTGGATCCACAATATTCTCGATATCTCCATTCGTTAGTCTAAATCCCACCCATTCTGCTATATGAGGCTTTTCACGGGTTTGGTCAATCACTGGTTTTCTTGTGATTATTTCCAATAATACAATCCCAAAACTGTAGACATCACTTTTCTCAGTTAACCTATTTGTTCTGTAGTATCTGCGGTAGAAGATAAAACTATTATAAAAGATGAAGAAGGGGAGACATGGTTAAGTTATAAGTTCCATTGAAAATCAATACTTACTCTGGATCTAGATAACCAGGAGAGCCAGCAACATTGGTTGACACATGAGTTTCACTTCCCACCGGGAAAGATCTTGAAAGCCCAAAATCACCAAGTTTGGCCTGGAAATGCTCGTCAAGAAGTATATTTGTAGATTTTACATCCCTATGAATCATTGGTGGTTGGCAACCAATGTGTAAGTACTCTAGTCCTATACAAAATAAATCATCTATGTTAAAGGATGACTAAGAAAATTTTGGATGTTGATATTGGAGACAATAGAAGATATAACCAAGCTTATATATTTATGCCCCCCATCATGTTTGCAATAAATAGGAAAAGGTAATGAGGACTGAGAACTAGGAAGGAACCTTGTGCAGTCTAGGAAGCAATTCGTAGCCTATTTTCCCAACTTAAAGAAGTTGTAACGCATTCTCCTGTAATCAACAAGACTTGTATGTCAAATGCTTGAAAAAATGAAAATATCAAAACACTATATGCCATCATTTTCTCAGTAATAGCAGACAAAAAAATGCAGTTGTCAAGTTTACCAGATAAGTGTTGTTTTAAGTCTCCATTGGACATGTAATCGTAGATGAGAACCAAGTTGTTTCCTTCATCACAATAGCCAACAAGGGCTACCAAATTTATGTGGTGAACTCTCAAAAGAAGATCTACCTGTCAATCCAAAAAAATCAGAGCTGGTGAAGATATTATGTTCAGATATATGAAGATTAATTAACTCTAGTGAAAGTACCTCAGCCTTGAATTGCTTATAACCTTGAGCTGATGATTGAGAGAGTAATTTAACAGCCACTTGTTCGTTACCATTTAAATAACCATGATACACCGCCCCGAACCCTCCTTCACCAAGAACTATCTCGAAGTTTTTTGTCATCACTGTGACCTCTTCATAAGTGAAGCTTCTCTTACTCGCCACAATGGATGGGCTTAAAGCTAGAAAATAAGATTAATGCATCACAAAAATAATCAACGTTCTGAATTTTTTATCAGTGGGTGTTTGGGATAATTGATACCTCTCAGTTGTCTCTTCTTTCTATGAACAAAAATGATGATGATAACAAGAACAACTATAACAAAGGTTGTTGACACAACTGAAGCAAGAATGGGAACTAGGAATTTCTTTTGGTTATTTCCATCACCTGCTCCACTCAATTCGCATGAAGAAGACGGACAAAAGTTTGGATTTCCTAGAACACTGTTGGAAAAAGTGTTTTTATGGCAACAGAACACAAAACATGGTTGAATCAATAATGGAACTAAAAAATAAGAATACTTGCATTAACTTTAGCCCTTTCTCCATTCTTTCACGAAGTGAAGTAGGAATTGAGCCATTAAGTTTGTTCCAACTCAAGTTGCTGTCAAAATAAATGAAGTGTTACTCAATAACTTGAGTTGATGAAGTACATTCTATCTCTATTTTCCTTAAGTTCAAGAAACTTACATGACAGTCAAGAATTTCATGTCAGCTAGAAATTCGGGTACTCCTCCACTGAAATTGTTATTTGATAGGTCCCTAATGTACGTAAAAGATGAAAGAAAAATTCTTTTAACAGTATGCAGTTGCATTGACTACAAAAAAAGATCTTCACAAATTTGCTAGTATTCTGTTAAAGCGTGGTGAACGAGGTAAATAATAATTACAATTTTTGTAGCTGGCTTAGATTTTCTATTTCACGTGGTATAGTCCCACTTAATCCACTTGATGATAAGTCCCTGCTTGTTAAATGGAGCACATTTCATGTCAAATATACATTCATAGACATCATATGGACAAGAAATCATGTTTGAGTGATCTTACAAGGAAGTGATTCTTGGTGATGTAGAGAATTTTGTGCTACTGCTGCTGCATTTTATACCATCCCACATAAATTGTTCAGGTGCACATGGATCCCCTTGCCATCTTATTCTATATAGTTTATAAGTAACTTGGATGTTCTTGATTGCAATGACTGCATCAAATAAAGTTTGATGTTGTCCAAGAGTAACATATACACAAAAGAGCATAATTTATATGATATAGTAGTAATTAAGACGTAGTTGACATACAGTCGTTTTCATCTGTGCCTGGTTGAAGAAGCGGAATCACATTGAAAGCCTCGACGGCATTAACCAGAGGTGGTAGAGTTGACCCTTTAGCTTTTACTAGCTTCAACTCGCAAACAATACTATCGCATTTAGACAAGGTTGTCAAAGCTACAGTGTCTACCATGAACTCCGTAGGACTATATTCTCTGAGAACGTTATCATCATTCCATAAAATAACAAACGCTCTGGAATCGTTGTGCTTCAAAGGTTGGATATCAGCAAAGTGAAGATACATGTGAATTTGCTCATCCGGGTTTTCCAGAAACCAGGCTTTGCTTAATGGCTCGCCGATTTTATCGGGTATGACCGCATTGGAAATTACAGGATGTGGTATTTTGAAGACACTAGTAGCATCTACAGGGGCGGTGGTGTTTATTAGCCTCATATCACTCCAGAAATGAGGAATCCAGTAACGATCATAGATATCATCAGGATACCTGGCAAAATATATATGTAGTTATTATTTCCATTCTAATTATCCTCTTACTGACACTACAAAAAATATCATATTTATGACATCCAATTCCGTCGGAAATTCCTCGCAAAGAATCTTTTGCATGTTATAACTTCTTTAAAAAAACAATTACATGACTATACTCATACTAGGGTAGGAAAGCTAACCTAAAAATCATGGAGGATGATGAATGATGATTATGGACTAAGTTTAATTAGGGACCTTTGATGTGATAACCACTTGTTGGACAAAACCCAAGCTTCACAATAACAAGTTAGTGGTAGATACCTTCTTTGATGGACACTTCTAGATACTATTTGCACTAAAATTTAGACATATCATATAGATACGACAATCTAGAGAAGTGTAAACTTAATTATTTCATTGTCCAAATCTCATATTAGTGTTCTTTTCTTGAAGCTACAATGTCTAGTCGATTAAAATCTTAAACACCATAGCTAGTGAGAGAGGAACGAAATAACACCCATAATTCCAGGATCTGCGGCTAATGAGCCACGATTTCGTTAGACTTACGACAAATCTCAAAGGTGTGCGGATTGTTGGGCTGACGTAGATTTAATTTAGTTGGCAATTAATTTCGAAGATTGGAAATAGTCTATCATAAGTATGGGGGAAAATGCTCATTTAATTCCCTAAATATTTGCAATTGACAAATTTATTCACCAACTATTGAATGCGCAGTTTAAATCTTCAAGTTAACGTTGACTTTATAAATGTTGGTATGAAAAAGTCAATGTTAACTAAAAACGGAGACGTTGATTTTTTGCCAAGTCAACGTAAATTTGAGAAATTAATTTTCCAACTTAATCTGCAAAATTGCAACATTTGAAGAATTAAATTATCATTTCCAAAATATAGTATGATTTTTAATAAAAATTAGTCTTCATTTTGATAATATACACATAAATTATTACGGTTTATTCATAATAATTTTCAAAATTGTCTTGTAACATTTAAAACTATTTCATTTGATAAAAAAAAAATCAAAACAACTATATACAACTATATAAGAACTTAACCGATAACTTTTTATAGTTACAAAAGGTTGTTTTTGTACGTTATTAATAAAGTAATCTTAGTTAATTCTCCATTGTTCATGCGTGAAAGCCTAAATTTATTCGATCTTGTCACCATACGTTTATAGATGTATATTGTCAGGCTCGATCCGTAGGGAAAACAGGATAGGCCATCGCCTAGGACCACCGATTTTTAAAAAAAAAATTATGGGCCACATTTTTTATTTTACATTAATAGTTTTTAGACCACAAATTTTAAAATTCATGTTTTTTTTTAAAGTATTATTTTCCAATAAGAAAAAATTGGTTTGTGTCACATAACCATCTAAGAACTACAAAAAAATATTAAACAATATATATGTTTGTTAAATTACTTTCTAAAACTCTACTTATCCTTTTTGGGTCATGTAAAAAAAATTCTTTTTCCTTTTTATCTATTGTTTTTAAAATAGATTGGAACTAAACTTTAACAATTATGTGTATACTTTTTTTTTAATTAAGATAATTTAATTCCTCAAGTCTTAAAATTTTGCAGATTAATTCTCCTACTTTTGGGTTGGCAAATTCACTACAAGAAAACATCACGATTTCCGACCAAATTTCCGACCAATTTAAATTGGTCGGAAATTTCCGACCACATACCGACGACATT
Source organism: Eutrema japonicum (assembly GCA_030161315.1). NCBI lineage: Eukaryota > Viridiplantae > Streptophyta > Magnoliopsida > Brassicales > Brassicaceae > Eutrema > Eutrema japonicum. The sequence goes on from BSQW01000001.1 coordinate 39,274,044, forward strand.
CCGATGAAACAGAACCCGTCGGAAATTGGTCAGGAATTCCCGACCATTTTAACTTGGTCGGAATTTTGGTCGGGATTTCTGACCAATTTCCGACGGATTGGAGACCGAATAAAATCGTCGGAAATTGGTCGGTATTACAGACCGAATTGCGACTGTTTTCCGACGATATATAGAGTATTAGGATGGTCGGATATTGGTCGGAAATTGCTTTAGATTTCCGACCAATTTCCGACCAGTACGGACCGATTTTCGACTGTTTTCCGACGAGATATACACGTTAATATACCTGTTGCATTAGCCGTTTATAGTCGTTGGCTAGTATTAGGAGGGTCGGAAATTGGTCGGAAATCTAATCCAATTTCCGACCAATTTCCGACCAGTACGGAATCCGACCAACTCCCAACGAAAATATAAACGTTAATCTACCCGTTGCAGTAGCCGTTATATAGCCGTTTGAATTTTTAGAGTGGTCGGAAATTGGTCGGAAATTGGTCGGAAATCCGCGGAAATTTTAATTATAAATACAACACCACCCTCATTCACAATTTACACCAAAAAAAAACATAGAAAATGTCTTCTTCAAATCCAAACACTAGAGATTATTTTCGATCGTGGATGGATAGACCACGACAAGATCCAGCGACAAATCTATTGACGGAGGAGTATGCACAAGGTGTTGAGGAATTCATGACATTTGCGACAAACAGTAGCATGACGTCGGAATACGGTAAATTGTATTGTCCTTGTCCTAAATGTCGGAATCATAGATTAGTCTCTGTTGGGGAAGTATGGAAGCATCTTTATAGGAATGGGTTAATGCCGAGTTATAAGATTTGGTATACGCATGGAGAAACTGATGCAATGGTGCAACATCATTGTAGTGGTTTTAATTATTCTGGTAGAATAGAGGAACCAACACCGGAAGTAGATGCAAACGTTCAGATGGTGAATGATGCGTATCGCGAAAACGTAGCATCGTATGTTCCGGATGGTATTAGAATAGAGGAACCTAATTTAGAAGCTCGAAAGTTTTTTGATATGCTAGATGCAGCTAAGCATCCACTATACGAAGGATGTAGAGAGGGAATATCGCCTTTATCAACTGCAAGCAGGTTGATGACAATAAAGACCGATTTCAACTTGGCAGAGGATTGTGTGGATGCGATAGCTGATTTTGTGAAAGATATTTTACCTGAAGATAATCTCTCACCGGCTTCATACTACGAGGTTCAGAAACTTGTAGCTGGTCTTGGATTGCCGTATCAGATGATAGATGTGTGCATCGACAATTGTATGATATACTGGAGAAAAGACGAAAACCGTCGCAAGTGTCGTTTTTGTGGGAAACCTCGGTATCAGGAAACGGGTGGAAGAGTACCAGTTCCACATAAACGGATGTGGTATTTGCCGTTAACAGATATGTTGAAGAGGTTATATCAATCCGAGCGCACGGCAGGAGCTATGAGATGGCATGCAGAACATAACTCATATGGAGAGATTGCGCATCCTTCAGATGCAGAAGCGTGGAAACATTTTCAAGAGGTGTATCCTAGTTTTGCGGCTGAGCCAAGTAACGTATACCTCGGGTTATCTACAGATGGATTCAGCCCTTTTGGGAAACATGGGAGGCAATATTCATTGTGGCCAGTAATCGTCACACCTTACAATTTGCCGCCTAGTTTGTGCATGAAACGAGAGTTTTTGTTCCTCACGATTCTTGTCCCCGGACCGGAGCATCCTAAGAGATCCCTTGATATTTTCTTGCAGCCATTAATTTATGAGTTGAAAATGTTATGGAAAGATGGTGTTCAAGCGTTCGATGTTTCTCTCCAACAGAATTTTACGATGCGTGCGGTACTTATGTGGACCATAAGTGATTTTCCAGCATTTGGTATGCTATCTGGATGGTCGACTCATGGAAGGTTGGCGTGCCCGTATTGTCAAGATAACACTGATGCGTTCCAATTGAAGCACGGTCGAAAGACTTCTTGGTTCGATTGTCATCGACGATTTCTGCCGCATGATCATCCATATCGTCGGAGCACGACATTGTTTAAGAAGAACAAAAAAGTATTTGATGGTCCACCTCCTGAGCCGGATGGGAATAACATCATCACTCAGTTGAGAGATTTTGGTGCTGAGAAGACGGTTTCATGTGGTGGTAATGGTCATTTTCCCGTAGATGGTTGTGGCGAGTACCACAATTGGAACAAGAGGAGTATTTTTTGGGATTTGCCATATTGGAAGAACCATCTGCTGCGCCATAATCTAGATGTCATGCACATTGAAAAAAACTTTTTTGACAACATCATGAATACTGTTCTAAATGTGCAAGGGAAGACGAAAGATAATTTGAAGGCCAGATTGGATTTGCCAGAACTTTGTTCTCGGAAGGAACTCCATATAATGGCGAACGGAAAATCTCTGGCCCCCGTTTTCCGTTTGGATGAGCCTTCAAAAGAGGTGTTCTTCGACTGGATTACGCATAGTGTTCAATTCCCAGACGGATACGCATCTAACCTTCGTAATTGCGTTAATATTGGAGAAGGGAAGTTTTCAGGTTTGAAGAGTCATGATTGTCACGTTATCATGCAACGCCTCCTTCCATTTGCCTTTGCCGGTCTTCTTCCTAGAAACGTCCATGGAGCTATTGCAGGTACATTTATAATTCACAAAATTATATCTAAATTTTACTAAATTTATCTAAATTGTCTAAATTTTACAAATTTTATTTATCATATATGCAGGGATCGGTGCTTTCTTCCGAGATTTATGCACGAGATCACTTACAGCAGACGGTATCCAAAATTTGGAGGAGAAGATACCGGCTCTCCTATGCAACCTCGAGAAAATATTTCCACCAGCATTTTTCGATGTTATGGAACATCTTCCTATTCATCTTCCTAGGGAAGCAAGACTTGGTGGGCCAGTTCAATATCGATGGATGTATCCGTTTGAGCGATATATGCTCCACCTAAAGAAGAAGGTGAAAAATCTTGCAAGAGTCGAGGGTTCTATTGTTGCACAGAGCGTGAATGAAGAAGCATCCAACTTTGCTAGCTACTACTTTCCATCTTCGGTGAAGACTAAAAGTAGACGACCTGCACGTCATGATGATGGAGGAGAAAAACCGCTGTATCCGGTCTATGTCCCAAATATTTTTGCAGAAATTGGAAGGCTTAGTGGAAAAGGAAGGTCTAGACGACTAACAGAGGAGGAACAAAGGCATTTGCATACATATCTTCTGACAAACTGCGAAGACGTTTTCGTATATGAGAGGTACGTCACTTGATTTTGAATAATGTATTTGTTTAGTAATTACCAAAAATTAATCCTTGATAGTATTTTGAATAATGTATTTGTTTTATTCACAGTATATACATGGAGCAAATAAGGAATTGGTTTCCAAATTGCACAGAGGATGAGCTTATGGTCCGTAAACAGAATGAATTTACGGATTGGTTGAAATATTACGTAAGTGCTCGATTTCCCGCAATTAAACTAAATTTTACATGCTTACACATATTGTTTATGAGTGTCCACAAATTGTACAGGTTGATCAGATGAATACTACCGGGACATCGATTCCCACATGGTTAGTTGAGATGGTGCGTGGCCCTACTTTTGTTCCAAGTGTTTATCCGATGTATTGCACTCGGGGGTATGCTTTTAAGGCTTTTCGTGATGGGAGTTCAAGGACAACATGCAACTACGGTATTTCGTCTACATCCGGAGAATTTGTCTACTACGGAATACTCCGCGAAATATTAGAAGTCAAATATCCAGGAATGATTGGTTTGAAGTGCATTGTGTTCTATTGCGATTGGTATGATCCAGTGGAAGGTCTACGTCAGGACGAATTCGGTGTGACATCTGTTCACGGAGGCAAGCGACATCGGAAATACGATCCATTTATTCTTGCTTCACAAGCAGACCAGGTTTCCTACATTCGATACCCCCGGGTTAGGAACAAGCAAGATCCGTGGATTGCAGTAACATCGATACAACCAAGAGGAATGATATCTAGTGTTTCCCAGCATGACCCTTTACAGGAAATGTCAATTGGTAATTTAGGTGAAATCGAGCATTCTCTAGAGGTTGACCTTGTGGTTGACTTCACCGGCATGGGCGAACTATTTGAGGATTCTGAAGAAGAGAGAGGAGAATTTGATGAGGAATCCAATTCAGCTTCTTCAGATTATTCATCGGACTCAGAATAGATTTTTGTAAAAAATATTTTATATGCATTTATTTTTAAGTAACAAATTTATGAAACTTTTTTCACATGCTTTAATTAGTTGTACGAATATTTTTAATTAATAAGGATTCCTATACATCTATTTAATTTAATTAATAAAGATTCCTATATTGTTAAGAATAAATTTTTAACAAAGTTTTTTCATATGCATCTCTTTTAAATCAACAAAATTTTCAAAAAATTTCAAATGCTTAAATATGGTCTACGTATTTTTTAATACATTTAATTATATATTCCGACCATTTTCAAATGCTTAAAATATTTGTTTGGATCAAACATGTTACAATACGTTTAAATCACGAAGGAAATTTCCTTTCCTACTAATTTATAAAAACCGATAAGTATAAATATAAAATGAATATTTTTCTTTGTTTGGTCGGAAACTGGTCGGAATATTTCGAATATTCCGACCAATTTCCGACCAATTTGAAAATATTTCTTTGTTTGGTCGGAAACTGGTCGGAAATGTCGAGATATTCCGACCAGTTTCCGACCATTTGGGGTTTCGAAACCTCAAACCGCATCAATTTGATATGGACTACGTTCAATATGGTTAGATATGATCTTTTGAAAGAATTCAATGTCCATGTATCTTAACTAAACCAATTTTGGGGCATATCCTATAAAACCTATAAAAAACCGAAAAATATAAATATAAAGTGAATGTTTCGTTATGAACGGTTTACTTCGATATACTATAATGTTCTCTATTTTTTTTTTTTTGCACTCAAGTCTTAAAATATTTGTTTGGATCAAACATGTTACAATACGTTTAAATCACGAAGGAAATTTCCTTTCCTACTAATTTATAAAAACCGATAAGTATAAATATAAAATGAATATTTTTCTTTGTTTGGTCGGAAACTGGTCGGAATATCTCGAATATTCCGACCAATTTCCGACCAATTTGAAAATATTTCTTTGTTTGGTCGGAAACTGGTCGGAAATGTCGAGATATTCCGACCAGTTTCCGACCATTTGGGGTTTCGAAACCTCAAACCGCATCAATTTGATATGGACTACGTTCAATATGGTTAGATATGATCTTTTGAAAGAATTCAATGTCCATGTATCTTAACTAAACCAATTTTGGGGCATATCCTATAAAACCTATAAAAAACCGAAAAATATAAATATAAAGTGAATGTTTCGTTATGAACGGTTTACTTCGATATACTATAATGTTCTCTATTTTTTTTTTTTTGCACTCAAGTCTTAAAATATTTGTTTGGATCAAACATGTTACAATACGTTTAAATCACGAAGGAAATTTCCTTTCCTACTAATTTATAAAAATCGATAAGTATAAATATAAAATGAATATTTTTCTTTGTTTGGTCGGAAACTGGTCGGAATATCTCGAATATTCCGACCAATTTCCGACCAATTTGAAAATATTTCTTTGTTTGGTCGGGAACTGGTCGGAAATGTTGAGATATTCCGACCAGTTTCCGACCATTTGAAATATTTTCGAAGCTAATTGTTTAAAATATATCTAAACCAATCAGAAGACATGCAATATTATGGGTTAGTCGGAATCTCGTCGGAAATACCGACGGATTTCCGACCACACCGAAATAAAACCCGCGGAAATTAACCGCTAAATGAAATATTTTGGCGGTTTGATATTTTTGAAACCCGACCAAATTCCGACCGATTTGGTGGTCGGAAATACCGAGATCTAAAAACCACATACGCAACTTCTTCTTCATTTGATCGATCTCTCTTCTCTCAAACTGTCGATTCTCTCTCTCCGCCGACCTTCACCGCCGTCTCTCTCCCTGGTAAGTCTCCCTCTTCCTTCTCTTCTCTCCATCTTCTCTTCCTCTTCTCATCCTCTTTTCTTCTCATAATTTTTTCGTTCTTGTTTTGTAGATTGCCGGAGCCGCCGTCCGCCGGAGCCGCCGCCGTCCCTCCTCCGCCGCCGACTTCTATTAGCCATGTAAGTGATTTTTCGATTTGTGGTTGTTGTTGTTTGGATTTGTTGTTAGATTTTGGATTTGTTGTTAGATTTTGGAATTTTTTGTGCAGATATTTTTTTCCTCTTCGTTGCTCTTCCGTACAAGAGTTCTAAGTTATCAAATTATATATTCAATTTCTTGCAAAACATTATTGCGGATTCATTTTAATCTATTTCTAATGAAAACTACTGACTCAATAAAGAGAATGTTTTTTGATTGTATGGAAAATGTGAATATATATTTGTAAATTTAGAAAAAGTTGAACACTTGCTTATTAATTCAATTAACGGATAAAAAGTCAGATTTTATTGTCAGAAAACTTTGAATAATTGTTCCGTGTTCACAAGCGCATTAATTTGTATTAATTATATATAAAAAGAGAGATTAGTGATAGGTGGTGATAGATTACATAACACGTTGACATTCCAATAAATTACCAAAATCTGTATGAAGCACGTTTATACGACTACTTACTTGTACCGTCATATTTTCCCATTTTTGTTCTTGTGAGCTGGCTTTTGGTAATGCTCACATCTTGTTTTGGCTTTTGGTAATGCTCACATCTTGTTTTGGCTTTCATATACACACCTTGTACGATTTGTTTCATTACTAGTAAGTTCGGACCAATGGGCCTTAATGTTTTTGAAACGGCCATTTGCCATGCGTATTGGAGCGGTCAGTGATAGTCAAAATTGGATGAGTGTCTATGTTTTGCATTAGGTTAAGCAATACTTATATGGTTAAGATGTCCCTAATCTCTTTTGCGTTTAATATCTAACAAATTTGTTTTTGTTAAGGTCTTACGATGGTTTCGCGAACTTGACCATCGGTGGTTCGTCTCAAGGGATGCAACAACCTCCACGTACCGGTGGTTCGACTCAAGGAGAAGAACCACCAAGTCCGGCCGCATCGACTATCCCAGAGTCGCAGAGTCAAGCTCCTCGAATCATGACCATCGAGGAGTTAGTCCAACAACCGGGCCGGGACTTGCACATCCGGCTTGATCCACATCTCGTTGGAAGATCGACATGGTAAAAACCCTTAGTTCATATATATATATATATATATATATATATATATATATATATTTAATATCAAATTGTTTATAGTTTATCTTTTTTTTGTAGGTTTGGTATATCGAACAACGGGATTAGCAAGGCCATTATGAGGATGTTCCATTCGATCCTCGACAAACCGTACAAGAAGTTTTCAGAAGTCCCGTATGATGAGAAGCAAATTTGGTTTAGACAATTTGCGGTAAGTTGTCAATTACTATATTTTTCCTATATTTATAAGTATTTTATTAATATTTTGCTAAGCATTTTTATTTATGGTTTCGTAGCAAGAGTTTACATGGCATCCCTCTCACAGTGTCATGGTGGAAAAGTTATTTATGAAGGAAGCGGGTACGCAGTTCAAGAGACACATGAACGAGTGGAAGAAAAAGTGGAGGAAAGGGGCAGACAAGCCGAAAGGCTTGAATTTGGAGGTTTGGAATAACTACCGACCATATTGGCAACAGCCGGCGACAGAGAAACTCTCGAAGACTAATTCGGGAAACCGAAAGAGTGAGCGCAACGGGAAGGGCCAATACATCCACAACTCCGGTTCGAGCAGCTTCCAGACCCGAGAAATTCAAATGGTAATCTTTTATTGTTGACATTGCTTTCTCTTTTTAATTATTTATTTATATTTGTTTTTATTCGTTTTTATAGACTAATGAGGCCGGAGGTGTGCGTCCGAATCACTTGGACTTAATGAAGAGGTGCCATACGAACAAGACAACCGGGCTTATTCAGGATCCCCTCATAAGGGAGATCTATGAGAACGTGGCGAAGCAGAAGATCGACATCGAGCTGACCCAACAGTCACAAGGTGACTCCTCCTCCTCCTTCGAGATGTCGCGGGAAGCGGTCAACAGTCTCGTTTTGAGCGTAAGTTTTTTTTTTTTATAGTTTTACATTATAATTTTATTATGTCCTAATTTATTTATATTTTGTACAGGAATTTCCCCTTGATAAAAAAGGGCGGCGTCGCGGGGGTTTGGGTACGATCCCGTTTATGGACGACCGGTCTTCTTCTGGTTCATTTTTCTCTGAAGATCTCATCCAGCAGAATGAAGAGCTCAAGTCCAAAGTAGAAGCTTTGGAGACGGCGAAAATGGACACCGAATTCAAGTTAGGTGCCACGCAAGATGAGCTTTCGGAGGCGAGGTCAGATATCGCTAGCATGTCGTCTTGGATGAGAGCGAAGTTTCCAGATTTCCCGGGAACGGGATCGGGATCGGGATCCGCAAATGTTTAATAATATGTTTAATGTTTAAAAAACAATTTCTGTTATTTTATTCTCAAAAATATTTTATTTTATAATATTTTAATGTTTAATATTAATTTAAATTTTTATTTTCGAATTAATTAAATTACATTAAATTAATTAATCAAAATTCAGTCGAAATTTCAATTTTGTTTAAATTAAAATTTTATTTTATTTTATAATATTTTAATTAATTATTTAATTAAAATACAGTTCATTTTCGTCGAAATTTGGTCGGAATTTTAGTTTGGTCGGCATTTGGTCGGAATTTAGTTAAGTCGGAATTCAGTCGGAATTTAGTCGGAATTAATGTTGGTCGGAATCTAGTCGGAATTTAATTTGGTCGGAATTCGGTCGGAATTTAGTGTAGTCGGGATTCGGTCGGAATTGGTTTCGTCGGAAGTTGGTTGGAAGGTAAAGTAGTCGGAATATGGTCGGTATTTGGTCAGAAATAAGTTAGTCGGACCGTTGTCGGGAACTCGTCGGGTTATTACCGACGCTTTATAACGTCGCTAATTGGTCGGGAAAATAGTGGTCGGGAATCCGTCGGAAATTCCAGACCAATTTCCGACCAATATTGATTTCCGACGCGATAGTCCCGACGAGCCAAATCGGTCGGAATTTGGTCGGAAAAGCCGTTTTCCGACGGTATTCCGACCGATTTGGCGGTCGGAAATCGTGATGTTTTCTTGTAGTGATTAATTTCTCAAGTTTACGCTGACTTCGTAAAATTGGACTCATTAAAAGTCAACTTTAACGTCTCCGTTTTCTTAGTTAACATTGACTTTTCTCATAGCTAAATATACGAAATCAACGTTAATTTGAGGATTTAAATTGCGCATTCAATAGTTGGAGAATAAATCTGCCAATTACAAATACTTGGGAAATTAAATGATCATTTTCCCTGTGGAGGCAAACTATATATGACTATACTTAGTCTGCCAGAACTATGATCGGCAAACGAGTGTTAGACCATATGGGATTAATGGCAACCTTAGATTTAGTTAGCTATTAATTGAAATATTGGAACATTATGTTAGATTTGTGGCAGACTAACAACATAAATTTAACATGTGGACCTTTGGCAAGCTAGTGGCACACTCTAGAGAACCGGAAGTCTTAAATTTAGTATGCTATTAATTGATAGATTTGAACTGCCAGAATTGTAGCAGACTAACAGCAGTTATAGACTTCGTCAGCCAAAAATATGATATATTTGAACTGTCCTTGAAAGTTTATGGTCATGTCTCCAAATGGGCACGTCCTTACCCGCATATGCATCAAACGGCATTGTGTTATGGGTTCTTGCAACTATATCCTTGAAGATATGTCCACGGTAGGGACGAAGGAGCAATGATGAGGCCATCAAACTGGATCAAGACCCGAGGTCAAGGAAACTCCAATGACATGCTCTAGGACCAGACAACTAAGAGAAAGGTTCAATCTAGCAGTGGAAGCCATCATCAACTCGATGGAGCCAGAAAAAAACACTTGGATCAAACAAAACCTCGGCAAACATCAAACAAGCTCAATCGGACGACATCAAAGGCTATATGAGCTTCCAATTGATTCCAACCGTGCCAATGACTTGAACTACAAGATTCATCGACCAATCATCCATTTTAAGGAGAATGATCGAACCAAACCTCACTTGGGACGATCGGATTTGGGGTTTTGATTGGCTTTTGGCTTTCTCTCTCTAAAGGTAACTCGTCGTTAACAGTGACCTCTTTTTCGACCGTCGTCCGGCGCCTTTCCCGGCGTCGGATTCCTTTTCCGGTTCCGATTCAAGGTCCTCCCCTCTTCATGGGGAAGTTAAAGCGTCCCAAAAAATCCTCTCCCTCGAAGATCTCCCCACCCAAAAAGGAGATTTCTTCTTCTTCTCCGTCAAAGCCCGTCTTTTCCGATGAAACCCGGTCGGGGTCTTTTAAGACTTCCGATTCCCCTTCCTCGGATGTAATTTCTGCGAAAGCTGCCCTAGCAGCGGACCCATCCTCAGATCTAGTTTCAGATCTGGCCGACAGTTCTCTTTCCGGAGATACTGTTCCCCTGGTCGACTCAGCTCCTGCTATGCCGACCACCTCTGCGAATGCTGCCCCAGCAGCTGACCCAGTTTCACCTGTCCACACAGGAAAAGTTGCAGATAAGATAATTTCTGAAACTACAAGTTCCTCTGCGAAAGTAGCCATTGCTGCGGACCCAGATAGTGAGAAAACGGAGACTCCTGCCGCAGGAGACTCATGGTGTGATCTCTTCAAAGGGAGATCAAAGTTGTTGGAAAAAAAGGGCACAGCCTTCACGCTGCCTTCAGGTGAAGCTTGTGTCAAAATCCCAAACTCAGTTATAGAGAAGAACAGAAAATCTTGGGATAGCTTCATTTTGGGACAATTCTACTCTGATCCTCCGTCGCAGGGGATAGTCCACTCTATCGGGAATGGAATCTGGAGTAAGCAGTTCAAGGATGTCTCTGTCACAAAGATGGAAGGTCACGCGTATCTGTTCAGGATTCCAAATGTTGCAACGCGGAATCGTGTTTTAACTCAGAGGTTGTGGCAGATTGAGGGGCAAACCATGTTTGTAGCCAAATGGGAACCGGGTTTCATCCCGAATAAACCAGAACTAACCTCTGCGCCTATCTGGTTAGAACTTCGTCACGTGCCGCTGCAGTTCTTCAATGACGAAGGCCTAGAGCATATCGCAAGTCTGGTGGGTCACCCCAAATTCCTTCACCCGGCCACAGCAAATAAAACAAACTTAGAGGTGGCAAGGGTCTTCACTATAATCGATCCACGGAAACCGCTTCCTGAAGCAGTTAATGTTCAGTTTGATTCAGGTGAAGTTAAGAGAGTCGGGATATCCAGTCCATGGATGCCGCCGGTTTTTTCACACTGTAAGGAAATAGGACACAGCATCAAGCGTTGCAAAACGGCGCCTATCACTTGTGCAGTATGCAAATCATCGGCTCACTTACCTGAAAATTACCCCAGGGGAAAGCCAAAAGCAAAAAGAAAGTCGGGTAGGAATTTGCAAGTCTTTGTTCCCGTCTCTGGGGTTGAGCAGAAAGGAAAGGTTGTGCATGTTAATGCCTCGACTCATAAGCAAGATGTTGGTTCGAAGCTGGAGATTAGCACTACGAAATTTGCAATTGTTCCTTCAGATCAGTCGCCAATTGGAGAATCAAGTGGTATCACTACGCAACGGATCATCGTGTCAGGTGTTTCCACTAATCCTCTTGAAGTTGTTGAGCATGCTTCAGAAGAAGATCCGGACTCCTCAGATGTGTCATCAGATTCAGAGGACAATGCGTTTCAGGATGAGGCTGAGGCAGGTTTTGTTGAGGTGCTTTCTAGGAAGCAGCAGAAGATCTCTCGGGGCAAGGGCCCCAAAAATCAATAATCCCATGTGTATAGACTTTTTGGCTGGAATGTACGAGGTTTCAATAAGATGGGTCACCGTACAGGATTTAAAAAATGGTTTAAGCAGCAAAGACCAGTTTTTGGGGGTCTCCTAGAGACCCATGTTAAGCAGCCAAAACAAAGGAAGTTCATCAACGCTATTCTTCCGGGCTGGAATTTTGAAGATAATTATGCTTTTTCGGAGTTGGGGAAAATCTGGATAGTGTGGCATCCCAGTGTTAAACTATGCATTATATCCAAGTCTCTTCAGATGGTGACTTGCGAGGTGAAGCTGCCGGAGTATCAAAACTCTTTTGTAGTTTCTTTTGTCTACGCTTCCAACGAGGAAGAAGAAAGGAAGTTGTTGTGGGAAGAGATTGCTTGTATGTCTTCTCACCACAGCATATCGGGCAAAGCGTGGGCTGTCATAGGAGATTTCAACCAAGTGTTACATCCTACTGAGCACTCCATTGCTGCTACTTTGAATGTTGACAGAAAGACTAGAGATTTCAGAAAGTGCCTGCTCGATGCTTCTCTGTCGGATCTGACTTTCAGGGGTTGTACCTATACTTGGTGGAACAAGAGAAAGGCAAGGCCAATTGCAAAGAAACTTGATAGAATTCTGGTAAACGATTTGTGGCAGGTCTGTTTCCCTTCTTCTTATGGTTTATTTGGTGAGCCTGACTTCTCAGATCATGCTTCAGCTAGCATTACTCTGAACCACGTTATGCACAAGCAGAGGCGTGCTTTCAAATTTTATAACTTCTTGCTGCAAAATCCTGAGTTCATTCACATGGTGGCTCTTAACTGGTTCTCCGCCAACGTTGTTGGCTCAGAAATGTACATAGTATCTTGTAAGCTTAAAGAATTGAAGAGCAAGATCAGAAGTTTTAGTAAGGAGAATTATTCAGATCTGGAAAAAAGAACTTCTGAGGCACATGAATTGATGATCTTACAGCAAAGGCAGATGCTTTGTAACCCTACTCCCTTAATTGCAGAAATGGAACTTGAAGCCCAGAGAAGGTGGTTGATTTTGGCAAAGGCAGAAGAGGCTTTTCTTTGCCAAAGATCTAGAATAACCTGGCTGCGTGAGGGAGATTGCAACTCAGCCTATTTTCACAAGATAATAGCCTCTCGGCAAGCGATTAACCACATTCACTACCTAATAGGTAATGATAGTTCTCGCTATGACACTCAAGAAGCAATCCAGGGCCATTGTGTGAGTTACTTCTCCGACTTGCTTGGAGGTGAGGTTTCTCCTTGCTTATTCACCCAAGAAGATATTTCAGCGCTTTTGGGCTTTAGCTGTTCGCAGGGCCAAAGAGACATGCTGGAAGGTAACTTCTCTGCGGCAGAAATAAGAGATGCTTTCTTCTCCTTGCCTAGAAACAAGACAAGTGGTCCTGATGGGTATTCATCAGAATTTTTTACGGGATGTTGGAGCATAGTCGGGACGGAGGTGGTTGCAGTAGTAGACGAGTTCTTCAGATCAGGCCAGTTACTAAAACAATGGAACGCAACAACCCTTGTTTTAATTCCAAAAATCAGTAACGCCTCGAATACATCTGATTTTCGGCCTATCTCGTGCCTAAACACGATGTACAAGGTTGTCTCCAAGCTACTGAGTTCGAGACTTCAAACCTTGCTTCACTCGGTTATAGATCACTCTCAATCTGCTTTTATCCCGGGGCGGCTCTTAGTAGAGAATGTTCTGCTCGCAACCGAAATTGTCAATGGATACAACCGGAAAAACATTGACGCTAGGGCAATGCTAAAGGTCGACTTGCGAAAGGCTTTCGACTCAGTCAGATGGGATTTCGTACTTGCTACCTTAAGAGGCTTGAACATCCCTGAAAAATATTTGCAATGGATATCTCAGTGCATTTCGACTCCGACATTCTCTATTTCAGTTAACGGAAATTCCAGTGGCTTCTTCAAAAGTTCAAGGGGTCTAAGGCAGGGAGACCCACTTTCTCCCTACCTCTTTGTTCTAGCTATGGAAGTGTTTTCCCGTCTGCTGCACTCTCGCTTTGCCTCAGGTCATATTGCCTTCCACCCTAATAACTCAGAGTTGGAGATCTCACACTTAATGTTCGCTGACGATGTTATGATATTTTTGATGTGAGTGCTTCATCTCTGCACGGGGTCAGTGAAACCCTTGACGATTTCGCCTCTTGGTCTGGTCTTCAGATGAACCAGAGTAAAACGCAGCTGTTTCATGCGGGTTTGAACCATAATGAAACCATGGCTATGGCTAGCTACGGTTTCACGGCTGGGTCTTTCCCCATCAGGTATCTAGGCTTGCCTTTGATGCATCGTAAGCTTCGAATATCAGAATATGCTCCCATGATTGACAAAATCGCAGGCAGATTCAAAATGTGGGCAGTCAGGTTTCTCTCCTTCGCGGGCAGACTCCAACTCATCTCCTCAGTGATAACTGGTACAGTTAACTTTTGGATATCAGCTTTCATATTGCCTCGAGGGTGTATAAAAAAAATTGAATCTATGTGCACCCGCTTCTTGTGGGCGGGTAATATTGAGGAACAATGCCTTGCCAAAGTGAGCTGGTCTACTGTCTGTTTGCCAAAGAAAGAAGGTGGATTAGGTCTCCGTCGTTTCTCGGTTTGGAATACTAATTTGTGCTTGAGGCTTATATGGTTGCTTTTCTCTAAGAGCGGATCCCTTTGGGTGGCGTGGCATAAATACCATCATCTAAGGAGTACAAGTTTATGGGCTGTTGAAGAACACAATAACGATTCATGGAGTTGGAAATCTCTCCTAAAGCTGAGGTCTTTAGCTGAAAAGTTTGTAAACTGCATAGTGGGTAATGGACAGTCAACAAGATTCTGGTTTGACAACTGGACACCGCTGGGCCCTTTAATCAAGTCTTTGGGCCAAGATGGGCCAAGGAATTTGAGAATCCCTATTAACGCAATGGTGGCTGAGGCTTGCGATCAACATGGGTGGAAATTAGCATCTCCGAGGTCGGAGGAAGCTCTTTCCCTTCATATTCATCTATCGACTATTGCTCTGCCAAGCTCTTCTACTGCTGACGATGAGTTCAGCTGGGCTGTTGAGGGAGTCAAATGCAGAAACTTTTCTTCCAAAATGACATGGGAAGCAATCAGACCGAGGATGGAGGTAAAGGAGTGGTACATGTCAGTTTGGTTCAAAGGAGCTATCCCTAAGCTTGCGTTTACAATGTGGACTGCGCACCTTGACAGGCTCCCCACAAAAACTCGGCTAGCAAAGTGGGGTATGTTAATTCCTACTTCTTGTTGTCTCTGCGATACCTTGGATGAAAGCAGGGAACATCTGTTTCTCAGCTGCGATTACAGCGCTGATTTGTGGCATAAGGTTCAGGCTAGACTTGGGCTTCTACCACGCACTTTCCATTCTTGGCCAGCCTTTATGTCTTGGATGAATCGAAGAGCAGACAAGTCTCCTTCTACGCTAAGGAAACTAGTGTCTCAAGTCTTGATATACAACATCTGGAGGGAAAGAAACAACAGGTTCTTCAATCTCCAATCTGTCCCTTCTTCGCAACTGTTTCTAGACGTCGACAGGCAGATCCGCAACACGATATCAGCAAGAAGACACCAGCGACAGTTTGGTGACTTAATGTTGATGTGGCTGTGCTAATTGTAATCTAGTTGGTTTATAAGCTATTGCTACCATGTTTTTTATTTGTATTTTTGCCGTGGTAGCAAATGTTGGGCTTTGCTCTTGTAAAACTCAGCTTTCATGTATATGATATTTGCAGTTTAGCAAAAAAAAAAGCATCAACCAACCAAAGCCAAGGTAAGTTTACTCATTTAGCAGGTCAAGGAGCTTAATTTACCAAGAAGGCCACGTTGGAACTTCAAGATGCCTCCATGACAAGCTATTGACCCGAGAGAGACCAAATGGAGTAAAAACGAACCAAAGAGCCAAGGAGGTGGAAGGAATACAAGATGGCGATCATTTGCTTTTTATTGGCGTGTGGATTCCCCGTAGAACAAAGCAAACTCTTGCAGTATCAGAGACCCATTCATCATCTCTGTGGTGCCTTCAATCCACCTTCAAAAACCATCAACTGATCCAACTAGAGATTGCGACCGCCATCTCGTTTGATCCCATCTAACCGTATGAGCTTCATCCGTGAGTCTCACATCTATCTCTGCAGCATCCCTTGAACCACAAGAGAGAGTGATCGCCAGCTTGTAGTTTCCACCCATTCCATCCGTAATAACCTCACCTTTGAATCTTATATCAAGTAGTGTCGTTCCAAGGTTTATAGAATCTTAAGATAATTTTAAAAAAGGTGGCCCTTGCAATTGCTTCAAAACATACAAAACGGTGATAATGAAAACCGAAAATATAAAAAATATTGAACACAGTTTTTAACGAGTCATGCATCCCGAAATTCCCAATCTATGATGATCATTTGGCAAACCCGACCACATTAAAGCACTACATAAACTCTCCATGGCATCAAAGCAGCTTTTGGGAAGCCAAAAAACAAAGCACCAGATATTGGTAATCCTAGTTGATCAACTGTAATCGACATGCAAAGGATAAGGTTCGACTTGTTCCAGAAAGCAATTGTGTCATTATCTTATCGATCAATGACTCATAGTTAGATCTTGCAAGTAGTGTCTATTTGTATAGCTGTTTTTGGGTTTTAAACATCGTGATATGTTGTAAAATGGATAAATAGTTAAGAGTTGATGAATCAAAATAGAAAGAAAAAAATTACTTGCTGTTCTGGGTATGTACAAAGCTGGTGTATTAAAATGATAATAAAATTTAGTTGGTGTATTATTATGAAATTTTTCCATTTTCTTTATTCCATTCAACTATTTTCACCCATATTTATTCTAATGATTTCTATAGTTACCATTTGGACTCTTCGGTTTTTTATTTAACAAAGCACAACATTCCAAAACTAAATTGTTTGAATTATCACTTATTCAGAGATGGAAGGAGCACATATATTTGATGAAAAAGAGGAAAAGTTGAATAAGATCTACAAATAGTTTGAGACGCCATTTGAACTCTTAGTTTTTTTTGTTTTAAAAAGGACAACATTAAAATTAAGAAAAACATTTGAGTAGATAAAATATGTGAGTTATCCTACCTAATTATTAAAACATTTGTGTGATTTCATTTATTCAGAGATGGAAGGAGTACATATATTTGATGATAAAGAAAATTAGATAGGTTGAAGTAACTAACCGTATGATGGATTCAGTATCGCTGAAATACTCCCGTGATAAGAGATTGAGTGCGCTGGTCTCAGTGATGTAGGTACCATCTCTCAAAGGCCGTAGTTCCAAGGTTGATATGAATGGGGTACCTGCTCCTGTCTTAACGACACATATATCCAAAGAGTTTGACTTTGGCATGTGAATGCTCTCTTTCATCATTATGCCTCCATCGATATTAGAAAATAATCTGTCCATATCTATAGTTGTCCAGAAATTAGGGCCTAGAGATAGATCAAATTTTGGACTTTGATTAAGGCCATCATAATTGGCATATACGAAGACGGCTCTGATAAGATAAACTGCGCCCTGCATAACCGACAAATTGTAGCAGTTCCGTGTTCCTTCACGAAAATATCTCAGATGCTTATATGGCTTTAGGTACTCTTCGTCGTTCCTGATTATGCCACTTTTACCGCTCCGGATGAAATAAGCATCCGATGAGAAAATCAATCCGGTGGACTTTTCAGTATAACTAGACTCATTACCTGGCATCCCGCAATCCAAGCTGATGAATGATCCTGGTAAAATAAATAATTGACAAGATTGATAGAAAAAAATGTATTTAGTTTGCCAGAATCTAGCATACCAACATAATATAGTGAATACCTTTCTGATCTTGAGCTCTACCGAGATGCGTAATTATGAAAATCCCGATCAACCTCAGTAAAAAGGGCTTCTGAATCCTCTCCATTTTCAGGAAGCAATATGAAATGATAGAGGAGCATTCAGGTTTAATAGAGAGAGAGAAATTGTGTCAGTCTGAAAATGTCATCTGCCACAAGAAGTTGATTAGTTTCAATTTGAAAAAAACAAAATTTGAAATATCATTTGCATAAGAGAGGTTGAAATTAGAGAAGCTTGAAAATGTAACAGCTACTACTACAGTAAAACACGAATAACAAGGTTTATTTTTTCAAAAGAACTTCACTAGATTAATTATCAAGAGTACTTACAAGTCTTCTCTCAATCTCACAAATCTAGTCTCTTCTGTTCAAAGATCTATACACGATCTTAGAACCTCTCAATGCACCCCTTAGCCCTTTGCTTTAACTTTCTTACAAGAACCCTAAAACCCTTTTTGCTAAGTTATTGCTCTCAACGTGTTTGCCTCATACAAAGGCTTAACACTCCCTATTTATACAAAATAGAACGTGGCTCATACTAGCCTAAATCGCCAGGTGAAGATCCTAACAAATCTTCTGTGATAAGTTACATTCCCTATTTCTTAAGATAAGATTTATGGAATATTCCTTATGTTGATATTCTTCGAGATCTTCTCTGAGATCCTCTTCCAGCTTAGATCTCGCATCCCGATCCATCCACGTGGTATTGCAAGTTTGATCCACGTCATCTCTCATGCTCCAAGTCGTCTTACTTCTTGAGCTGCTCGCCTGTAACACTTGATGTGTTACTTCTCAACTACTACAGAGGCTCCTCCAGCACAGCTACATCTTCAATCTCCCCCATTTTAACTTTGTGTGTCTCTCAAGCACCTGTAATGAATACTCATGCAAACACACATATCCAACCAGTATATGGTATCCCAACCAATTCAGAAAAAAGACTTCCAATAGATATTCGAGAGTTGAGTACATCGTCTTAAACCAAAAGCAGAAGAAAAAAAGTCTGACAGAAACCAAAGCCGAGAGTTTCAATACCAAAAATACAGACTTAAACACAAGCAAATCCCTAACTCCCCCAGAATGGTAAACCGATGTTTCAAAAATACATAATTAGCTAGGCTAAAATCGGTTTTCCTCCCCCATAACTCATGGCAGCTACACTCAGTCACTTCCTTTTGTACCATCTCCCCCTGCTTGGGAGCACACACTAGTTAAAATCTAGATAATATGGAGTAGGAGAAGTGTACAAGTATCATGAAAGCTTACCTGGTATGGATTTGAAGAGAGTCTCCACAACATGAGCAAGAGATCGAAGTGCATGACCTGTATCCTCAAGGGCAATACGAGCTGCAGCTGGATTGAACTGTCCAATTGGTACACGGATTGAACCAAGCTCTATCACTTCTGTAGAAGACGCTGATGCAGTTGTTGAATCAGAAGCTGATGTAGATGGATGACCAGGTGTACGTGCAGCAGTGACGGATGGTTGAACTGGCCTTTTCTTCCCCTTTGATATGTTCTTAGCCTTGGCCTCTGCCGCTTGCTGTAGCAAGAACCCCTCACCACTTCTTACATCCTTTCGATAGACAACTGTCTTGATGAATCTTTCATTTTCAAACAGCCTTGGTGGTTGCTGCATTTGAAGAAGTCCAAAAATGACTCGAGGGAATATGAGCCACTGTGCATCCTTCTTCTGTAACACCCCGAGACTCAAAACCTGATTGAATACCATAGTTCTAAAATCAACCCGGATTTGATTGGCCATCTTACAAATGAGGCGAGCTCTATCTTCGGATATGTGA
Organism: Eutrema japonicum; assembly: GCA_030161315.1. NCBI lineage: Eukaryota > Viridiplantae > Streptophyta > Magnoliopsida > Brassicales > Brassicaceae > Eutrema > Eutrema japonicum. Next base: position 39,293,645 of record BSQW01000001.1, read on the forward strand.
TTTTTGTTGCTCGCTGGAACCCAGTTGTGCGCAGCAATCGCCAGAAGAGCTGCAGACCATGGTAGAAGTAGTGTAGTGTTCAGAGCACTCCACTCTGTCACCTTTCCTTCGGACAGAAACTTTGCTACAGCCTCAAGAGAGGCTAGATCAGCTTCTGCATCAGCCCGGATTTCTGCTTCAGATAGTGCTTCAAGACCAAGGGACTTGTTGATCACGGTAGGTGAAAACTCATATTTATGGCCTCGAAGAGCCACTGTGACACTGTCCCCTGAGACTTCAGATTTCACCGATGGTAGGTGAGCATAAAACTCAACAATCACTTCATGGATATACCCTTCAAGACCTGTCACAGTGTTCCTCATATGCCCTTTATCAATCACAGCTTTGAATCCCCATTCATCCTCCTTGTCAAACTCCACCAGACGTTCTTCCATTACAGATCGAGTCAGAAAAAGACCGTAACTTTCTCGAGTTTGTGGTGAGGTGAATCTTTTAGACCGAAACGAGTCATTGCATGTATCTTGGGATGTTGATCCAGATCGTAGCCTTTTCCCGGATGCAAGGCCCAGCTGTCTGAGTCGCCTTTTCCGACGAGCTTCCTTCTCATCTCCCATGACTGCATCTTCTTCGGCAATTTCAGGTTGCTTGCCGGAATTTTGCTCAGCTTCGGCGGAAACGCTAGAAGCTCCCTCGCCATCTCCTTGTTCTTCCCGAATCGGAAATCTCCACACAACCATCGGGATTGGAGTCGAGCCCTTGCCGTCAACGCCATCCACCTCGGGCAAAGGGGCTGAGCCTCCTCCATCTTCTTCTGCGGTCAGATCCGGTAGGTAGGACCCTCCGCCGCCGTCGTTACGGGCCGATTGTGGTTCCCCTATGAATTCCCCGCCGTCATCGTCATCGACAAGGAGGGGTCGATCTTCTCCACCGGAATCATGTGAGGCCGGAGTCTCGCCGCCGTGCCCAACCCTTCCCCGCCGAGTTCGAAACACCATGGTTGCCGATTTGAACTTCTTCCACTCCCTTTTTTTTTGTTTTTCAACCTTAGGGTTTTTGAGGCAAGTGATGGTTGAGTTTCCCTTTGTCGCGGGTATATGCAGATTTTCCCCCTCTTTTTTGTTTTTTGTTTTTTTTTATTTAACCGGATTTGGTTTTTCCTCATCAAACAGACATTGCCTCTGGTTTGCTTTGACGGGATTTGATATCTTCACACCTCTGACTCACTGCAACACATAACTTTGTGGGACACAAAAAAAATCAGTAGTACAGTCCTCAGAGCGAAATTGATGCACCCACATTCAACTAGATAACATGGAGAAGGATTTAAACTTGCAGTGGCATTCCATATGTCAAGAATTTTAAACTGGCTTTGAAAATGTTTTTGAATCAGTTTTCTTGATGTACCTTTTTCTGATGAAGTGATATAGGAATTGACACAACATCTGACCCATAATGCATACTCAGCTCTTCATGATTCTTTGCATTTGGTCATCTTAACTTCAGTGGCTAGCTTTCACACTATCATGTCTTTATCATCCTGTAGTCAGTTTTCAACCTCTGTTCGAATGAGAGAGAACTGCTGGAACATTCATGTTTGATGGACATTTCCTTGTTCCATCACTGGATTTTTTTAAGTCCAAAATTTCATTTGTTTCTTTGTACCGAACTCCTCAGGAACAAGATTGCTTGTCAGTCCTTGTCCTTCTTTTTTTTTTTTTTTGACTTGACTAGCAGATGAGTTAGCTCCATCACTTGACTTCTCAGGAACTAACTCATGGCTAATCTCTCTTCAGCATTGTAGTTCTCTCTTCTCAGTGAAACCTGTGCTGGTGTCCAGGCCTGACGACATGATAGGCAGCTATTTTCCACTCATGTCCTTGACTCCTAACAAAATCTGAGCCTTATATACATCCTGTCTCAGCACTTGCATCAGCCCTGCACACTTCACAAGCTGTCACAGTTCACAGATTCCAATCGAATTTCTTAAAGTGACAAAACGTGCAAAGTCCAATGGTTTAGTAAATAAATCAGCCATTTGTAATTCAGTGACAACATGTTCAACCACTACCTGTTTTTCCTCAACCAGTTCTCTGATGAAGTGGTGCCTTATATCAATGTGCTTCGTCCTTGAGTGTTGTACTGGATTTTTCGAAATACTGATGGCACTTTTGTTGTCACAGTAAACCAGAAGTGTTCCAGACTCCATTCTGTAGTATGCTGACATCTGCTTCATCCACAACAATTGAGTGCAGCAACTCCCCATGGCAATGTATTCTGCTTCAGCTGTCGAAAGTGATACAGAGTTCTGCTTCTTGCTCATCCATGCAATCATATTTTTTCCGAGGAAGAAACAACCACCACTTGTGCTTTTCCTGTCATCAGCACTTCCTGCCCAGTCAGCATCGCAGTATCCAACCAGATTCTTGTTTGACCATTTCGAATACCAGATACCAAGGTTGACAGTTCCCTTGACATACTTGATGATCCTCTTGACTGCTTCCAGATGTGATTGTTTTGGTTTGGCCTGGTACCTTGCACATACTCCCACACTAAAGCATATATCTGGTCTACTTGCTGTCAAGTACAAGAGACTCCCAATTATTCCTCTATATAGCTTGACATCTACATCGTTTCCTTCACTGTCACTCGTCATTTTAGCTGTAGTACTCATAGGGGTTTTGGCTTCCTTGCATTGATCCAATTTGAATCTTGATAATAGATTCTTTGCATACGTGCTTTGTGAGATAAACACACCATAGTCAGACTGTGTTATTTGTAACCCCAGAAAGTACTTCAGCTCACCCACCATGCTCATTTTGAACTCATGAGTCATATTCTTCACAAACACATCAACAAGTTTCTGAGAAGTTCCACCGAAAATGATGTCATCAACATAGATTTGGACAATCATGATCTCTTTTCCTTGTTCTAGTGTGAACAAGGTTTTATCCACACTCCCTCTTGTATATCCTTTTTCTTCAAGGAAACTTGTTAACCTCTCATACCAAGCTCGAGGAGCTTGCTTCAACCCATACAATGCTTTTTTCAATTTGTAGACATACTCAGGATGAGCTGAGTCTTCGAATCCCTTAGACTATTCCACGTGTACCTCTTCCTGTAGCAGACCATTGAGGAATACGCTCTTCACGTACATTTGATATATCTTGAAGTTCAAAATACAAGTCATTCCAAGAAACAGTGGAATAGACTCCAGACGTGCCATAGGGGCAAAGGTTTCTTCAAAGTCAACACTCTCGATTTGAGAGTATCCTTGAGCCACTAACCTTGCTTTGTTTCGCACCACCACTCCACTTTCATCAATTTTGTTCTTGAAAATCCATTTCTTGCCCACGATATTCACACCATCAGGTCTAGGAACAAGTTCCCAGACATTGTTGCACACGAATTGTTCAAGCTCTTGTTCCATGGCAACGATCCAGAATTCGTCTTCACGGGCATGGACATGGTTTTGTGGCTCAATGACTGAGACGAAGCATGCGAACTGAAGCATCTCACGGAAATTGATATGAACCCCTCTAGTTTTTCTCCCTTCATTCACAGCACCGATGACATCTGATGCTGAATGATTTCGATGCACCTGCTGTAGCACTTCCGAATCTGATGATGGTTGAGTGATGTCCTCTGTTTCTGCCTGTTCTGACTCACTGTCCGACCCAACATGCTTTAGTGGAAGTACTGAATAGTCATCAAACACCACGTTGACTGACTCATGGATTGCACCAGCACGTGTGTTGTACACCCGAAATGCTGTACTAGTGCTGAGTAACCCAGAAATATCCCTTCATTGCTTCGTGAATCAAATTTTCCAAGCTGGTCCTTGTCATTCAAGATGTAACACCTGCATCCAAAAACATGAAAGTAGCTCAAGTTAGGCGTCTTTCCTTTCCATAATTCATATGGAGTTTTTGTTGTCCCCTTTCTGATGTAGACTCTGTTGATGATGTAACATGCAGTGTTTAGAGCTTCAGCCCAGAACTTGGTAGGGATGTTGTTCCCATGTAACATAGCCCTTGCCATCTCCTGAAGGGTCATGTTCTTCCTCTCCACAACTCCATTCTGCTGTGGTGTTCTAGGTGCTGAGAACTGATGCGCAATCCCTTGGTTTTCACAGAAGGTCTTCATAACCTCATTCTGAAACTCTCCTCCATGATCACTCCGAACTCGTTTGATACCACCTTTCTCATTGATCAGTTGTAGAGCCCAGATTCTGAAGCTGTTCACTGTTTCTGATTTTTCACGCAAGAATCTCACCCAATTCCATCTGGTGTAATCATCGACGAGGACAAAGACGTATTTCTTCCCTGCGAGGCTTTCAGTTTGCATTGGTCCCATCAAGTCCATATGAACTAAGTCTAACGCAGCTGTTGTGTGAACATCGGGAACTCTCTTGTGTTGAACCTTGACTTGTTTCCCTTTGTTACAAGGTCCACATACCATCTTTTCTCCTCCTTGAATTTGTGGTACGCGTCGTACTATCCCTTGATTGATCAGAGTAGTCAAGTTCCTGACATTCATATGACCTAGTCTCTGATGCCACAGATTCAAATCATCTTTAGCACTCAAGCACTTAGTCGAGTTTTCCCACATATAACAGTTATTTCCAGTTCTGACTCCCCTTAAGATAACTTGGCCAGCTTCATTGATTGCCCTGCACTCTGTGCTAGTAAAGGTGACCGTTAACCCTTCATCACACAACTGACTCACACTAATCAGATTCGCCTTCAGTCCCTTGACCAAATACACGTTCATCAGCTGTGGTAGATCTGCTTCACATGTTTTCCCTTTCCCTTGAATATCTCCATGACCACCATCTCCAAAAGTCACTTTTCCTCCTTTCAACACTTTGAGGCTAGCCAGATTGCTTCTCGTACCAGTCATATGTTTGGAGCAACCCCTATCAAAGTACCACGGACGTGTATCTTCCTGTTCTTCAGAGACAAAAGCCATACTGCATCGAAAATTAGGTCCTGTTGTACTTCGTGATGCATTTCCTGATGCAGTCTGCATCACATCAGCCTTTTTCACCCAGATTTGATTTCGAAATCCATTCCAACTGAACCTACCTAGTTTTCTGAGTTGTTTCACCATTTCCCAGAACTTGTAGCAGTATGCTCTGATATGTCCATTCCTTCCACAAAAGTAGCACCCACTTCCTTGGGCTGTAGTACTGTTGAAGTCGTAGCCTGCTTGCTGTGAGAAGCCTGCAGATACAAACTTGATCTCTTCAGATGCACCTGTGATTCTTCCAGTATATCCAAGTCCTCTGTGAGTCTGCTTGCTTCTTCCGTAACTTAGAATCTTGTCCAACTGCTTGGTGCCAGCGAACATGTGAATCTTTTTGTACTGAATATCAAGTTTCGCCTGAAGCTTGGCAGAGAGTTTCTTTTCTGAACTGAGTTCATGTTTTAGATTGTCTGCCTTTGTAGCCAAGTAGAGTTTTTCTTTTATCAAGGACACATTCTCTTGACTGAGTTTTCTCTCAGCCATGAGTTCATTCTGTAATGAGGCAACAAGTGCTTCAAGACGAAGTTTTTCCTTGATGAGAGCCTGATTTTCATATCCGATTCTGACCAGAGTGTCACGAACTTCCTGATAGCTTGTAGCAAGTTCATCCTCAGGTTCTTCTTCTGACTCAGGTTCAGAAACCTCATCTTCCTCGAGCTCCATGATTCTAGCAAATGCAACAAAGTTGCTCACTTCTTCTTCTGAGTCACTTTCTTCTTCTTCTGATTCTTCTTCAGCCAGCATGGATCTCTTTCTTCTGATCATTAACACACTCCAGCTGAGTATGTCTAATCCCTTTGCAACCGAAACATTTGATTTCTCTTCTTTTGACCGTGGGACACTCTGTCTTGAAGTGCCCATATCCTTTGCACTCATGACACTGAAGTTGGCTTCTCTTGGCTGATTTTTCACCTTCAGATTGCCTTTTGATGAAGCCTCCTTTTCTCTGTCCTTGATCTTGTTCAGCTCTTCTCAAGGCTTTATCAAATCTTCTCACCAGCATGCTTACAAGATCCTCATCATCTGATTCCTGCAGTTTCTTTTCACATGAAGACAAGGCGAAGTTCTTTGGTTTCTTCAGTCCATCAAGCTCCATTTCATGAGCCTGCAGCATTCCAACAATTTCTCCAAAGCCCAGCTTCTCTGTGTCTTGTGATACATTCAGGGCCGATTTATATCCCATAAATCTAGCAGGCAGACATCTCAGAAATTTCTTCACCAGTTTCTTATCCTTGTATTTCTTACCAAGTGTTGAAGCTTCTTGAGCCAGTGAGCTTATCTTGGAACTGAAATCCGAGATGGTCTCATGCTCTTCCATTTTTAAATTCTCGAACTTTGATGCCAGCATGTCCTTTCTCGAATTCTGAACTTTCGTGGTTCCTTCAAAATGTGTTTGGAGGATATCCCACGCTTCTTTTGCTGTCTCACATCCCTGTATCAGTTCAAAAGTCTTCTTCGACACACTGCAATGGATTGCTGTGAGAGCCCTTGAATTGAACTTAAATTTCTTTATCTCAACCTATGTCCAGGTCTCTTCTGATTTAGCAACATCATTTCCTGCAGCATCTTTCGTTTTAGGCATTTCCCAGCCTGTTACAACAGCCTTCCAGGCAAGTATATCAATACCACCTATCACAGATTTCATCCTTGCTTTCCAGAATCCATAGTTTCCTAGGTCCAGAATCACCCTCGAACTGTTGACCAACTCCTGGTAGCTTTCCATTTTCCTCCCTAAGATCTCACCTGTTTAGTAGTACACACAGATGAAGGCTCTGATACCAAATGAAAATGTAACAACTACTACTACAGGATGTAAAACACGAATAACAGGGTTTATCTTCTCAAAAGAATTTTACTAGATTAATTATCAAGAGTACTTACAAGTCTTCTCTCAATCTCACAAATCTAGTCTCTTCTGTTCAAAGATCTATACACGATCTTAGAACCTCTCAATGCACCCCTTAGCCATTTGCTTTAGCTTTCTTACAAGAACCCTAAAACCTTTTTTGCTAAGTTATTGCTCTCAACGTGTTTGCCTCATACAAAGGCTTAACACTCCCTATTTATACAAAATAGAACGTGGCTCATACTAGCCTAAATCGCCAGGTGAAGATCCTAACAAATCTTCTGTGATAAGTTACATTCCCTATTTCTTAGGATAAGATTTAGGGAATATTCCTTATGTTGATATTCTTCGAGATCTTCTCTGAGATCCTCTTCCAGCTTAGATCTCGCATCCCGATCCATCCACGTGGTATTGCAAGTTTGATCCACGTCATCTCTCATGCTCCAAGTCGTCTTACTCATTGAGCTGCTCGCTTGTAACACTTGCTGTGTTACTTCTCAACTATTACAGAGGCTCCTCCAGCACAGCTACATCTTCAAAGCTTATATTAATGTTAGGTTGGTTCTGTTGAATTCCTCCTCCCATGTATTTCATTCGGAGCTTCGAGCACGTCTCCGCTACTTGAGTCCACACATATTATTTTACTTACCATGCGAGTCATTTATGGTAATGGGGCTACATGATCGTACATAAGTCAAATGTTACTGCTTAAACATTTTGAATCGTCAAATTGAATTTATATAAAAGCTGTTATGCTAATTTTTTTGTCAAGTTGGTTTTAAGTAACACCTTTTGCTGGATTTTTTTTGTTTTTAAAACTCTACTAAGATGACTTAAAAAAAACAATGGTTGAATGATTCGTCATGTTAGTTGTATCCCATTTTGCATTCTGCAAGCAATGATGATTTTCCTGCAAAGACTTTTTTAACTTGGAATATAATTAATGATCTAATATTACATGAACGGTTTTGAAAAATTTGGAAGATACATGCTTTGATATTTCCGTTCGAAAATCCATTCTTTGTTGATGCTTGCTTCAATTGATGCCAACTCTATATTTATTAGATTTTAAGTCAACCTAGTTCTCTCACTTAGGGCCTTAACTCTCGGCTTCTCCTTTTCCATTTTACCACTCTTTGGCAACTCGAGTGGCCAAACTCATCTTTAGTTTGGTTTCACTCCCTTCTCTCTAACTCATTTCCAACCCCATCCACTCTTGATTGTTTTTTATCGAATGTTTAGTAAAATTTTGCCAAAATGAGGGAGACGAAAGGTTAACATGGATTTATTCTTGTCTAGTTTGCAAAACTATGATGATGGTTGATTGAGTTTGACGTTGTGACATAAAGTGGTAGAGATATTTGACTGAGATGGGGCCACGGGGAATGAAGGAAGAGCGACAAGGTTGGGTTATGAATTGATTGATGCTAGTCACTTCTTACTCGTGTAATGAGAAAATCGGTATGAAGAAACCCGACTGGAAGAAGAGGGGCTATCTCCTTCCGGAATCATAAACTCCATGGTCTTCGCCTATTTCAAGAGCTGCTAATTGCATAAAAGGAGTCAGTCACTGACGCTGCTCCCAGAACCTTATTTAGTTTGAGAATGATGTAAATGTATGACTACAAAATAAGCAAAATGGGGAAGAAACAAAAGAGAGAGAGAAAGAAAGGTTGGAAAAAAAAAGAGAGAGAAAAAGACTTATTTGTGTATATAGACACTTTTTTAACTTTTCTCAATTTTCAGCCACTTTGCCTTTTTGTCCTTATTCGGGTAAAATGATGATTTTATCCCGTATTTTTATTGGTCCGTGTATTGTACATAATTCGGTGACGATGTACTGTATAGGGTCAAAGTCGGAAAAAAGCGCGTGTGTACAGTATTCAAAGTGCTAAAAACTCAATATTTTCCAACTGTTAAAAAAAACTAAACAAACTTGAAAGAAAGCCTCTTTTTGCAAAATCTTCAAAAAAAAAAAGAGTTTGTCATAAAGTTTTACAAATAAGTTAAGAATAAGTGTTTTGGATGTAAAAGGGTTTTTTAAGAGTCGGCCTTCGGAAAGAAAAGAAAAAAAAAATAATGAGTTGGATATAACTTGAGGATAGGTAGAAGTCTATGTAGATGATTATTTTTATTTTTTTGGATAACCAGGAGGTTTTGGGTCGAATTGAAACCCGTACATCCTCTATGTCCGGGCCAACCTTTAATATTTTTACCCATCTCAGCTGTCACTCGATCATGTGACCTCGTGGATTACTAATGGTATATTTCCAGTCGAGTTGGTTATGTAGATGATTACAGTTGATTTACTTCTCCCTTGGTTTTTTTTTGGTAAAATGTTGCTTGGATTCTCTTTATGGAAACCTAAAACACTTGAATTCCACCCCAAAAGCCATCATTTCGAACTTTATAAGCATGATTGATACTCTTTTTGGGAGACTGCACTTGTTCTATTAACTGAACGTGAAATTGTTTGTTGAAATGAATGCAAGTGGATGCTTCGACTTGGGTTTAAGTAAAGATTGAACTTGTGATGAGTATGGAGAAGTTCGCCAGAGTAGAGACTCGTTTGTACAATATTCTAGTATTTCAAGGACATTATATTGAAATCTTTCATGGTTCTTTTGGATTTGAATTCCCACTTTCAAACTTCCCCCTTTGATTTAGCTTTGCATTGTTTATTTGAAAGCAAGTGGAGATCTAAGTTTGGAAGAGTTGATGCCAACCGTTTTACCGCTTTAATTTTCTTTGTTTTGTTTTGGTAGCATTGTGTCTTTTTTATTTGTCTATGAGTTTTAGTGTTCAAATGAGTCTTTGTGTGTCCTAGGGAGTCTTAATTTAGTTTGTAGTGTTTTTGGTAGTTTTGGTGTCATCAAAGTCATATGGAAGTTGGAAGAAGCATTAGAGCCATGAAGGATTAGAGATGGTTCAATATGGCAAGTTTGACCGAGATCAACAAAGTGATTGGTCAGTCACTACTAGGATGGAACAAACAATAAATAAGTGTTCAAATAAGGAGCAAGGTGATCGGTTCATGACTTAGTTTGATGATCGATCGATCCTATTGAAATTTATATTGATTTTTTAAAAACTTTTACAGTTTTGACACAAATGATATATTGAATTTTTTACCAATCAAACCTTTTGACACAATGATATATTGAATTTTTTACCGCAAACTCATTGCATAAGTTTACAGCTTTTACCATATATTTTTCAAAGCAAGATACATCAAATTAAATGTAGTAACACAGCATAATATCTTTTGGTTATTCAAAACAGTACATTGATATCCTTGGCTCTAACTAGAGTGCATCATGGCTCTGTCCTAGACCAAAGATGTTGCCTGGCCCTAGCGAACTCTTAGACTCAATGTCACCTGTCCCTTTTTTCCTTAAGTTCTCACTTAAGAGACATTCTTTTAGTTCAATAGCAACTTTGTTGATCCGTAAATCACACAAAAGGGGTAAAACAGTACTTTTAATCGGAATCTCGTTTATTGATCTGAGTCGGCGTTACAACAGAGTTTAAGTAAGAAGGTAAAGACAAAAGGATTCGAGATCGGTAATGGGCTCTCTTATATTCTCTGTCTTTGCGGAAGTTGTGGATGTCCCGAACGAATGAGCCTCCTCCTTTATTTATAGTGTCTTTGAGGCGGTTGAAAGGAAGATTTCTCCTTTTCCGAATTCAATTAGGAAAAGGAAATCTTCCGGTTTTCTCTCCGAGATAAGGATAAGTTCCTGATATCTCGAAGAGTCGACCGAAGAGAATATTTCCTTTTCCGAGATCGGTGGGAAAAAGGGAAATATCCCGGTTTCATCTGTTGTAACGGACTGGGCTTGTGATGGGCCTAGATCGGTAGCCGGGATGGGCTTTTAGCGAGATTCCGAGCTCGGCCCAACGTTTTTCGGGCCGACTTGTCTTTGATCCGAACCATCGTAAACCGGTCTTGATCGAACCGATCTCGGTTCGAACCGAGTTAAACCAGGGGGTGCTAATCCCCCCTCTAACAATTGGTCCCCCCCTCAGTTCGGCGAGGGAGTTTATGAGTTCGGCGAATTTTTTGGGGAGTATTCTTTAGCTCGGTTAAAACTGAGATCGGTATGATCTGATCAGATTCTGTTTCGAGTTCGGTGGATTCCTTTTAGGATCGGGATTTGAGTCGATTTTTACGAACTTACGAGTTCGGTAATCTGTTTCGCGATTGTTCTCAAGTTTGGAATCTCAAATTCGGAATATTCGACTCGTGGATCTTGATATCGATCCTGGATGTTTTGCCTTCGGTAGGTTTTTCTTGGGAACGGGGTGTCGTTTCATCTTCTTCAGCCGTGGAGCTCGAAGAGTCGCGTGTCGATTCGTTTTCTTTGCTCGCAGATTTCGAGGAATCGTCATCATTGCTTTTTCTTCTATAAATATCGCTCAAACCTCCTTCTGTTTTTTCACTTCTGCTTTCTTCCTTCACAGAAAAAGGTACTTTCTCTCTCTAAACGCTCTCCCTTCTCTCTAGGATTTTATCTATTTTCCTTTCTCCGATCGTCTCCTCCGCCGTGATTTCTCCGATCTGTTTGAAGATCTTCAAACTTTCCGGCCGATCTTCAACTGTTCTTCATCAGTTTTTAAGTTGTTCTTCATCGATTATTTCTTCCGATCGAGATGACCTCCGAAGGTGACTCTATTTCTGTTGATAACCGATCTCCGAATCAAGACTTTCCAGACCTTAGACGTTTTATGGATGATTCCGTTTCGAGTTCGGACATGCAAGATTTATTCAGGCATAACTCGCGTCGTGGTGGAGCAGGTGGCTCCAGGGTTGCTGATGCCGGGCCGAGTAGTCCTAGGGTTACGATCGAAGTCCCGCATCTCCTCGATGAAGATCTGCCCGAGGAAACGGCTGCTGAGTCGTTTGACCAAGTTCGGGCAGATGTCGAATTTGCTGCTCGGCTTGCCGAGGACGAGGATGCGGCCGATCTCGACGACTGCCATGTCTCTCCAGCAGTTCGTCCTGACGTAGAGGGCGATAGTCCCGTGTCGGTTGCCAGACGGGTAGTTGAGAGGCCCGCCAGTATCGGACCGTCTCGTTCCACTGCGGAGACGATCCAGATTACCTTGGAACGGTGCGGTGCTCCGAACGGTCTTCTATTCAAAATCCCGAAGGCTACTGATCGCCCGTGGGATGCTCCTGACGGCTATATTTGCGTCTACGAGGAGCATTTTAGAAGTTGCGGGCTTCGGTTTCCCATCCCGGAACTCGTTTATAAATACTGTAAGAGGCGGCACGTTGCAATCTCTTAGTTGATGCCGGCCACGGTGATTAATCTTATGGGTCTTTTTTCTTTGGGGGAGGAGTGCGATATTCCTATCACGGCGAAGATTTTTGAAAGACTATTCCGGGTGAATTTGTCGAAGGCGAAGCCTTGGTTTTTATCGGCAAACGCAAAGCCGGAAGCCGATCTTGTTACCGGGAACAAACCGAGCAAGGTTAATAATTGGAACGCCCGGTATTTCTTCGTGAAGATCGATGAATCTTCCGTTAAGTGCTCGGGAGGGAGTTACCGAACTCGGTGGAGGACTCCTATTGGTAGATACTTGTTCTTGATTTCACCTTAGTGCCTTATTTTGCCTAAATTATATTTTTCTTTTCTGTTTTCAGCTCGTCATCCTCCAGGCTTCCTTATCACCACGCCAGGATTCACTTTTGCTCACGCTAAGCAGCTGAGTGCGGCTGGAAAAGTTCGGTGGCCTGAAGCTTACCAGGACAAGCTCGATTTGAAGGCGAAGAGAGTTCTCAGAGGTTGGTCGGTTGAATTTTTTTTGTAGTTCGCCGATACCGATCTCTTAGTCCCCTTTGTTTTTACCTATCGTTCTTTCCTTTTCAGCAAAGTCATCTCGTCGTCGGAAGATGAAGTTCGATGATATACCCGATCTCTCCACCGAGATGGATGGCGATGAAATGGACGCAGAAATTCCTTTGGCTGCCGACCAGATGGATCCCGAAAATTTGGTTGTTGAAGAAACCGGCCAGGACGAGGTTCCTGTAATGGCCGAACCTGATGCCCCAGTCGAAGAGATTGGCCAAGGAGGGGTTCCTACTGGGGAACACACTTCTCTTCCGGCCGAAAAGAAGAGGAGAAAAAAGACAAAGAAGGGGTCTCGGCAGGCTGCTGATCCAACTGCTAGGGTCGGTACCGAGCATACCGAAGGTGGCGAAGGCGGCGAGGGGAGTACCGAACCCCAAATTGCTGAAGGAGAAACAGTTGTCTTATCGGATGACTCTCCAGCGCCAAAGAGGCGTCGGGCGTCCGATCCTGAGGCCAATTCTTGGGATTACGTCGAATCGTATCGGCGCTTGAGTTTCGGCCCGGACTTCCTTCCGCCGATTGATTGCCTTCGCCAATCTGAGGCCTATAAAAAACTGGCCCAGACTACTGCCGAGGTAAACCCTTCTCTCTTTTTATTCCTGAGTTCGTCGTTCCTTGTTTTTTCTTTTTTCTAAGGTTCATTGTTTTGACAGATGGTTGCCCAGACGAATGAGATCGTCGGGTCTTATAACCGTGAGCTCGGGGCCTCCCGTCGTCAGGCTTTTGAAGCGAGGGTTCAAGTGGTGGAGCTTCGTAAGGAGCTAAATGTGTCCGAAGACAGGGTGGAGGCGGGTGATCGCGCGGTAGCCGAGCTGACCCGCGAGATTGCTGCCTTGAAGAGATCCAACGCTGAGCTGGAGTTGGAAAAGGATGCGCTTGCGATGAAGTTATTCGCGGAGACTTCTCGATTGAGGGCTAGTCGTGCTCAACAAATCTCGAAGCGGAAGGTGGTTACCGAGAAGTGTCAAGTTCGGCTGCAGAAGGTAAAGGATCATCTGTCGGCGATTGATCAGGCGAAGAAGCCATTTCTTGCTATCAACCAACTCCAGGGAATGCTCGATTTTTGCGAGATCCTCAACAAGAAGCACGGTATTATCGTCCCGCCCTCTCGTATCGAAAGACTCGAGAAGCTCAAGGCAGAAAAGTCTGCGGAGTACGTTGCGATCGATCTCCGCGAGTTGGAAGACGCGGATCTGGTTGTCTCGCCATTTAGTGATCCAGTGCACCCGGAGGTCTCGACTTCGATGGGTAACGAGGTCCCACCTGGTCTTGACGAGTTTGGATTCAACCGGGCCTCGATGTCGGCGGATCGGGCTGATGCGATGCGGAAGCAAAATGTCTGAATCTCGTCTTTTTTTTGTAATATGACTAGTTTTTCCTTTGCCCGAATGGGCTTATAACCTGACCTCTTAGACCGGAGGGTTTTTAAAGTCCGGTATCCGTTTTGCCCGAGGGGCTTTTTTGAATGAATCTTTCGATATTTTGTTTGACTTTTTATATTTAGTCTTTTTTTTTTTTTTTTTTTAAATCGTGTCTTGATATATTTGAAGTCGTAGTTTATACGAGCTTCTCAAACTTGTCGTACATAGTGGTGCCGTAAATAGTACGGTCTTAGCCGGGTGAAGAGGACAAGTTTGGCTGAACCTGTTCGAGGTCGGCAATACATATTGTAGATCGGCTTATCGATTTTGCGATTGTTGAGAAACCGGCTTACTGGTTTTGCGATTGTTGAGAAAACGGCTTACTAGTTTTGCGACTGTTGAGAAATCGGCTTGGATTTGCGAGGAAAGACGTTCGGCTTGGCCCTAGAGTTTAGTTTTAAGAGTACGTGAACAGCTCATCTTAATATGCTCTAGGTTTCTCACATTGAATCTGAGTGTGCGAGACGGGCTCGGTTTATTTGGCTCGGATAATCTGAGAAGTTGGTGCGAGACTGATCTCGGCTTTGAATGTGGAAAGTGTATTATCCATTGCACCATGAGGATGCGTGCGAGCTAAGCTCGGCTTATTTCGATCGTCTAGCCAGGACGTCGATATGGGAACCGTTTGTGGTTAAAAATGCGAACCGTTGAAGTTCGGCAAACGTAAAGTTTGACTTAGAAAATACGAACAGTTGGAGTTCGGCAAACAAAAAGTTTGATTTGGAAGATACGAACTGTTGGAGTTCGGCAAACTAAAAGTTTGACTTAGAAAATACGAACTGTTGGAGTTCGGCAAACAAAAAGTTTGGCTTAGAAAATGCGAACTGTTGGAGTTCGGCAAACATAAAGTTTGGCTCTAGAAAATACGAACTGTTGGAGTTCGGCAAACATAAAGTTTGGCTTAGAAAATACGAACTGTTGGAGTTCGGCAAACATAAAGTTTGGCTTTGAAGGTACGAACTATTGGAGTTCGGTAGAATGCCTTGGTAAAATTTTATTAATGTTATAGCTGCGCCTTGTGAGGGCTGCCTACGTACCTTCGAAAGAAGGATCAAGCCATTCGTAGTTCATATTACATATTAGAATCGAGCGTATGTGTAGTAGCTCGGTGATCTCTTTTTTTTTTTTTTTTTTTTTTTTAAGGGTTGGCCTAGATGTAGTACCGCTTGAGGTTCATGGAATTCCATGAACGGGGAATGGGGGTTCCGTCTAGCTTCATGAGCTCGTAGACGCCTGGTTTGACTACCCTCATGACCTGATAAGGTCCTTCCCAGTTTGTGCCGAGCTTGCCGGCATTCTTTTCTTCGGTGCCTTCGAAGACTTTTCTTAAGACAAGGTCGCCGTCGGTGAAGTGACGTCCGCAGACCTTTTTGTTGTAGTATCGTGCTGCTAAGTTTTGATAATTCGGAATCCGAAGTAAGGCTTGATCGCGTTGTTCCTCGAGATTGTCGAGGTTGTCGAGCATGATTTCGTCGTTAAGATCATGATTTTGCACGAGCATCGTCCGACGGATAGTCGGGATGGTGAGTTCGGCGGGGCATAGGGCTTCCACGCCATAGGCCATGTAGAAGGGGGATTGCCCCGTTGACGATCTTGGGGTCGTTCGGTATGACCATAAGACTCCGTCGAGTTTATCTGACCATGTCCCTTTATGAGTATCCAATCGTTTCTTGAGGCCGGCTATGATTGTTTTGTTTGTTGCTTCGGCCTGACCGTTGCTCGGCGGGTATCTTGGTGTGGAAAAACTTAGTCGAATTTTCCACTTAGCGCAGAAGTCGTTGAATAGTGTTGATATGAATTGGGGACCGTTATCGGTGATAATCTCGTACGGAATTCCATGTCGGCAGATAATGAATTTCCAGATGAATTTCTGAACGTCAGAGGCGAGGATGACGGGATATGCCTCGGCTTCTACCCATTTGGTAAAGTAATCCGTCATGACGAGGATGAACTTTTTCTGCGTAGTGGATCGTCTGAAAGGACCGATGATGTCCATCCCCCATCGCATGAATGGATACGGAGCTGTCGAAGTGGTTAGCAGCTCGGTAGGAAGATGTATCATTGGGCCATGCCTTTGGCATTTGTCGCACTTCGCGACGAACCTCTCGCAGTCTGCTTGCATACTTGGCCAATAATAGCTTGCTCTCTTGATTTTCAGGGCTAGAGATCGGCCGCCGGAGTGATTGCCGCCATCGCCTTCGTGTATTTTTTTCATGACTTCCTGAATTTCATCGCCTGAGATGCATCTGAGGAGGATTCCTGCTGCACTCCAACGAAACAGTCCGTCTTTGATAAGTATGTAGCGAGCGGCTCGCATTTTGAGTCGTCGAGCGGCCCATCTATCGGCCGGAATTTCGCCATCGATGATGTACATTTTTATCTCCAGTGTCCAATTGGCGGGAGTCTGCTCGTCGGACTGTTCGAGGTCTATTGGCTCATGAAGTCCGTCCGTCTGTTCCTCCGTTTGATCGTCTTATCGGGCCGATTCATCGACTTGCAGCGTGTCGTTGTTGCCTTCGGCGGTACTAGAGTGTTCGGGCTCGGTGTCTTGATCGGGCTCGACGGTTGGAGTCCGTCTCTGTCGACGTAAGACAGGTTCAGTCGCAGGATTTTCCTCGTAATCCCGTCTACGAGTCGTGACGATGCATTGTTCTGTGCTTCCGATACTAGGTTCTGATATACTTTCCACCGGGATCGTTCGTTTGAGGTGAGGGTCGGAGCTTGAAGCCAAGGCAGCGAGTGCGTCGGCTGGAGCGTTTTCTCCCCGCGAAATCTTGGTAAGTTCGAACGAATCGAATTCGGCAACGAGTTGTTTGACGATCTTGAGGTATGCGTCCATTCGATCATTCTTGGCGTCATACTCCCCGCTGAACTGACTTGCAACGAGCTGTGAGTCGCAGTTGGCGTGAATGCGTGTAACGCCGATGGCTTTGGCCAAACGTAGTCCGGCAATTAGCGCTTCGTACTCCGCCTCGTTGTTAGACGCGTTGAACGTCAGGCGGAAAGATTGCTCCAAGATTTCTCCCGTTGGAGATTTGAGGCGAACGCCTATTCCAGAGCCTCGGTGAGACGACGACCCATCGACGTGAAGGATCCATTGTTCGGCGGTTATGACGTCAGTGTTGACGTATTCCGGAGATAGTTCAATGAGGAAATCGGCGAGGACTTGTGATTTGATGCTTGTCCGGCTTTTGTAATCGATGTCGTACTCGCTGAGTTCGATAGCCCATTTAGCCAACCGACCGGACTGGCTTGGGCTATGTAGGATTGTCCGGAGTGGTTGATCGGTTAGCACGGTGACTGAGTGTGATTGGAAATAAGGGCGCAATTTCCGAGCTGAAACAACAACGGCGAGGGCCAGCTTTTCGAGAGTCGGATATCGCCCTTCAGCTCCATCTAGTGATTTGCTGATATAGAAGATCGGTTTTTGTTCGCCCCGGTCTTCCCGAACGAGGACCCCGCTGATCGCCGAGGTTGAGATCGCGATGTAGAGATAGAGGGTCTCGCCGTCTTCGGGTTTTACCAAAACTGGTGGTGTTGATAAGTATTCTTTGAGCTGCTTGAATGCTTCCTCGCACTTATCATCCCACTCAAGATTTTTGTTTCCGCGCAGCAATTGGTAGAAGGGGAGACACTTATCGGTGGACCGGGAGATAAACCGGTTGAGTGCGGTGATGCGTCCTGTGAGTCTTTGCACCTCCCTTCTCGTTGTTGGAGATGGTAAGTCAAGGATTGCTGAGATCTGTTTAGGATTGGCTTCGATCCCCCTTTGAGTCACGATATACCCGAGGAATTCTCCGGAGGTTACACCGAATGTGCATTTGGTCGGGTTAAGCTTCATGCCGTACTCGTTTAGGATGTCGAAACAGGTGTTAAGATGTCCGGCGTGATCCTTTGCAACCAGTGATTTGACAAGCATGTCGTCGCTGTAAACCTCCATTGTTTTGCCGAGCTGGCTAGCGAACATCCGATTAACGAGGCGTTGGTAGGTAGCACCGGCATTTTTTAGGCCGAACGGCATCACTTTGTAGCAATAGATACCGCGATCGGTAATGAATGAGGTCTTCTCGCGATCGTCCGGGTGCATGAGTATCTGATTGTAGCCTGAAAAGGCGTCCATGAATGAGAGGAGTTCGTTCCCGGCGGTGGCTTCGACGAGTCTGTCGATATGTGGGAGTGGGAAACTATCCTTTGGGCAGGCTTTGTTTAGGTCGGTAAAGTCGACGCATATCCTCCACTTTCCGTTCTTCTTCTTCACAACGACCGGGTTTGCCAACCAGTCGGGATACCGAACTTCTGTAATCGATCCCGCGCTAAGTAATCTTTCGACTTCATCGTTTACAGCTCGGGCTTTCTCGGGACCGAGCTTGCGTCGTTTCTGTTTGATCGGTTTGAAGGTGGGGTCGATGTTGAGTTCATGGCTTATTATCTTTGGGTTGATTCCGGGCATATCTGTGATTGACCAGGCGAAGGTCGAAACGTTTCTTTTGAGGAGTCGGATTAAATCCTCTTTGATGTCTTTGTCGAGCTCGGCTCCGATTCCTACGCATCTTTCCGGATTGAAATCATCGATATTGGCTTGGATGATCGTTTCGCGTCGCGGCAGATCGGGATGGTTTGGGATTTTCTTCTTATTGATCACGCAGGTGCGGGGAGTGGTCCTTAGTTTGCATTCGTTTATGAAACACGTTCGGGACATCACCTGGTCGCCTCTAAGGGTGAAAACTCCGGAAGGTGTCGGGAACTTGACGCATTGATGATACGTTGACACGACTGCTTTCATCGAGAATATCCACGGCGTGCCGAGTATTACGTTGTAGATCGCGGGTTTGTTTAGCACCAAGAACTTGACCATTCGACATATTCCCCCGGTATACATAGGAATTTTGACCGTTCCTGCTGTCATGGTTTGCTCGCTTGAGAATCCGGTGAGTGGTTCGATGTTCGGTCTGATTTGGTTGTCGGGAAAATCCATATTTTTCAGCGTATCCTTGAAAATCACGTTAACCGAGCTCCCAGTGTCGATCAAAATTCGCCCGACTACGACATCACCGATGAGTGTCTCGACGACTAACGGGTCGTTATGCGGCATATGAAGTCCTTCCGTGTCGGCCTCAGAGAAGGTGATCGGCGTTCCGCAGGGTGTAGTCTGATGTGACTGTTTTGCGGCCACTGCTTCCTTGCTGTATGTCTTCAGAACTCGGACGGAGTAGTTGCACGTTTCCAATGCACCCATGATCATGTTGACACGTTTTCGAACCTGCGGAGGTTGTTGAGTTTCCACGTTGTCCTCCCGATCTCGTTTCGGTTGTTCGTCGTCGGTTTTGTCTTTCTTTTGCTCGGCAGGCTTGTTCGGTTTGGAGTTATGTCTCCTACCGTTATCGTTACGGCGCGGTCTGTTCGAGGGTTGGAAGGCTCCTTCGACTGGAACTTCCCCCTTTTTGTACTTCATCATCAGGAACTCCTGTAGATGTCGGCACTCTTCGGTCGAATGATTTCCATACCGGTTATGGAAATTGCAGTACGGTACGGATCCAGTGGTGTCGGGCTCTTTTGGCTCATCCAACCGAACCCAAGTGTTTGACCAGGATTGCTGAGTTTGGACCGTATTGACGGGTTGTTTCGGGGGAACGTACAGTTTGTCCTTAGTGGCGGGCTGTTTCGTGATTGCGTATCGCCTATCTTTCTCGGATCTTTCCTCCTCCTCCATGATGAAGATATGCGCCCTGTGCAGGATGTCCTCCAATGTCTTTGGATTATTGCGTTTGATCTCCCTGTGAAAGTCCGATTCGTACCAGGTGGCTTTGTAAAGAGCCTCGATTGCGGCTTCGTCGTCGATCGTGCAATGGGATACAACCGCTTTGAAACGTTCCATGAAGTTGCGTAGGGGCTCGTCCTGCTTCTGCTCGAGGGCCCAGAGTTCGGCGTTCTTTGTTTTCTGCTTGATAAACATGGTGAAGCGTTTGAGGAATTTGGTAGTGAGCTCGTTATAGTTGTTTACCGAACTTGGCTCGAGCGTTGAAAACCAATCGAGCGCGGCTCCGGATAAGTTATCCACGAATAGTTGGCACATGGCTGCGTCCTTCTCGGTTTCCGAGCCGAAACGAAATCGGTTCATTGTGATGACAAACAAGGTCAAGAAGTGTTTAGGATCGGTAAACCCGTCGTATGATGTGATCTTGACTCTTTCCAATCGTCGGACTGGAGTGTTGACGACTTTGTCGGTAAACGGCGTCCTCTGTGACTCTTGAATTACTCGGTCGATCTCCGGCGCCGAACTCGTAGCCTGATGGACTTTGGTCCGCATATCTTGTAGTTGGGCCTGGACCTTGGCGAACTCCAAATTCACGGCGGCTTGGTCCGTGATGTTGATTTCCGAACCGGTCGCGGAGGATCTTCTTGTCGGCGGGTCGATCGTGCCTGGGGGTTGAGCGTCGGTTAAGTCGGACAAGAGATTTTGGCGTAACGTGTTTTCGTTGGCGGGGGTGACCGGGTTTGGATCGAGGATACCGATCTGATTTCGGCGCTCAAAATGGGATGCTATGAGAGACGCGATCCGCTCTTCGTTCTTTTTGTTAATTTCGGCGAACTGCGCTGTCATAGCTTCTATGAAGACGGTCGGATCCGTGAATATCGAAGCAGCCGGAGGCTGTGGAAGAGTCCGAGATGGATTGACCTGATTGTCTTCTCCAACAGGTATGGTCGGAGGGGGTCTTCCTCCGGTTGTCTGTAGTTCGGTATCGATAGGATTGAGCTCGTCGATCCATGGGTTTTGATTATCGGTTTCTGAGCTGTTGACGGGGGCTGCGGTGGTATCGACTGGAAGAACCATTGCCGCACTTCAATCAAACGATATCCGAAAGTACTGTTCTTTCTGTCCCCACAGACGGCGCCAATTGCTGATCCGTAAATCACACAAAAGGGGTAAAACAGTACTTTTAATCGGAATCTCGTTTATTGATCTGAGTCAGCGTTACAACAGAGTTTAAGTAAGAAGGTAAAGACAAAAGGATTCGAGATCGGTAATGGGCTCTCTTATATTCTCTGTCTTTGCGGAAGTTGTGGATGTCCCGAACGAATGAGCCTCCTCCTTTATTTAGTGTCTTTGAGGCGGTTGAAAGGAAGATTTCTCCTTTTCCGAATTCAATTAGGAAAAGGAAATCTTCCGATTTTCTCTCCGAGATAAGGATAAGTTCCTGATATCTCGAAGAGTCGACCGAAGAGAATATTTCCTTTTCCGAGATCGGTGGGAAAAAGAGAAATATCTCGGTTTCATCTGTTGTAACGGACTGGGCTTGTGATGGGCCTAGATCGGTAGCCGGGATGGGCTTTTAGCGAGATTCCGAGCTCGGCCCAACGTTTTTCGGGCCGACTTGTCTTTGATCCGAACCATCGTAAACCGGTCTTGATCGAACCAATCTCGGTTCGAACCGAGTTAAACCAGGGGGTGCTAATCCCCCCTCTAACAAACTTGAGACATATTTGGTCTTTCAGATGCAAAAGGATTCACGCATGACATTGCTAATTCAAGAGCTTTCCATAGAGAAGTAGAGTCATAATCTCCAATGAGACTTGGATCCACAATATTCTCGATATCTCCGTTGGTTAGCATAAATGCCACCCATTCGGCTATGTGAGGCTTTTCACGAGTTTGGTCAATCACTGATCGACTTGTGATTATTTCTAATAGTACAATCCCAAAGCTAAAGATATCGCTCTTCTCAGTCAACCTATTTGTTTTGTAGTATCTGCAGTACAAGGCCCGAGTATTTTAACAAATGAAAACCGAAGGTCATGGTTAAGCTACCAATATTATAAAGCAACACTTACTCGGGATCAAGATAACCTGGGGAACCAGCAACATTAGTTGACACATGAGTCTTACTTCCAGTCGGAGAAGATCTCGAAAGACCAAAATCGCTGAGTTTGGCTTGGAAGTGCTCGTCCAGAAGTATATTCATCGTTTTGACATCTCTGTGAATCATTGGTGGTTTGCAACCGATGTGTAAATACTCCAATCCTATATAAAATAAATTCACCTAGGCTGATGGATTATCATGCAAATATGATTGTAGCTTCAAACTTGCATTGAAAAGAAAAATGGAAAAGACGACGGAGAAATTGTAAAGAACCTTGTGCAGTCTCAGCAGCAATTTGTATCCTACTAGCCCAACTCAAATAGGATGTAGCACATTCTTCTGCAATAACGAGAATTGTATGTCAAATTAGTCAAAAGCCTTAATGATTTAAAATATGAAACTAGTTATGCGATCATGGTTTCTGTAACAGTACTAGACCAAAAATGCAATTGTCAAGTTTACCAGATAGGTGTTGTTTCAAGTCTCCTTTTGGCATGAAATCATATATGAGTACCATGTGATTTATATCATCACAATAGCCAACAAGGGCTACCAAATTTGTATGGTGAACTCTCAGAAGAAGTTCTACCTGTCAAACCATATAACACATCATCCATCAACTTTAATCATATTTCCTTAATTTTAACTTGTAAGCAAAAGTATGAACCATGGTACAAATACCTCTGCCTTGAATTGCCTATAGCCTTGAGCTGAGGACTGAGAGAGCACTTTAACAGCCACTTGTTTGTTACCATTTAAATATCCGTGGTACACGACTCCAAACCCTCCTTCGCCAAGAGCTCTCTCAAAATTATTTGTCATGGCAATAACCTCTTTACGAGTAAATCTTATCTTGTTCGACACAATTGATGGGCGTAAAGCTGGGAAATATAAATTATGCATCAAAACTAACAATTCAAGTACAAGAATTTTCAATTGAACTGTTGTGGGTATGTGTGGCTTGATACCTTTTGATTGCTTTTTACTTCCATATATATAAAAGATTAAGATAAATAAAACAGTAACAATGGTCAAGGAAGACACTGACGCAACAACGGGAACTAGCCATTCCTTTTTATGATTTCCTTCGCTTTCACATGCAGGAGATGAACAGAAGTTTAATGAGTTTCCTTCAACACTGTTGCAAACAAGTGTATTTCTTGTTACAGAAAAGAGAAAACCATAGAAACAAACCTTTGTTTTTAAAACGGAAAAGAAACTGCCTAAGAAACATTGGCTGATGGTTTTTAGGAACTTTGGATAGAGAAAGTTACATCAACTTAAGTCCTTTCTTTTCCGAAAGAGCTTGGGGAACTGAGCCACTAAAATTGTTCCAACTCAAGTTTCTGTCAATGTATAAGAAAATGGTGTTATACACATCCAATATTCCAATGTATATGATATAACGCCAAGATTTGTGTTACATCCCTAACCAGAAATTAGTCTGGGCCTTTGCGCTTGGGATTACCCCGGAAGACAAAAGGCATCAAAAAAAAAAAAACTTACATGAACGTCAATGATTTCAAGGTGGCCAGAAATTCAGGAATTCCTCCAGTGAAACTATTATTTGACAGGTCCCTATCATATACAAATAATAATAGGATCGTTGAGAAATATCTCTATAATATTACTTAAGAGAACATATTTGAAAATAAATTTTGTTTTGTAAGTTATTACATGAAATGTCATTATAAATAACAAAAATAATTAAAATAGGAAATGTAATAATTGTCTTTTACAATTAGTGATAAGAATATGAAAAATATTTATTTTGCATTAAAGATGTTATCTACTATATATTTTTAAATAATAACCAATTCATATATATTCAAAACAAAATCTATTCAAAATATTGATATATTTTTCACTATAGTTTATTATATTTTATTTGAATTTATATAAAATAAAAGTTGAAAAATATTTTACTAATTTTATAAAAAATTAGACACAAGAAAATTATTTTTTTAAGAGTTCATGAACTAACCACAAAACTAGAGTCATTAAACGGTGCATAATAATTAATAGAGTTATGTTTTCAAGATTATATGTTTTACGGATTAGTCCGAATAATATTTTAGTCCACTGCAAAACGGGTTAAATAGACAAATTATTCCGTTTGACAATTATATCTATAATCATGAGATATGTATATTATAAAATTCAAATAAAAGCAATTTTTCTTAAATTTCAAAACAATTTCTTAAAAAAAAAATTACCCCGTGCTATAATTAGCGCGGATTAAGTCCTATTCTACTATTAACACATGATCATTCTTAGAAAATAACATTGAGTCATTCATTATACTACAGCAAATGTCATTGAAAATCTTATGATTTCATTAAGGATAGAACTGTCACATACATTTCTAGATAATCTCTATAATATTATTTAAGAAGACATTTTTAAAAATAAACTTTGTTTTGTAAGTTATTATATAAAATGTCATTACAAATAACAAAGAATAATTGAAATAGGAAAGGATATAATAGTCTTTTAAAATTATTGATTAGAATATGAAAAGTATATATTTTGCATTAAATAAGTTATTTATTATTTCATTTCTTAATTATTTTTAATACTATATATTTTAAAATAATAATTAATTCATATATATTCAAAGAAAAAAAATCTATTCAAAATCTTACTATATTTTTCACTATAATTTATTATATCTATTCAAAATCTTACTATATTTTTCACTATAATTTACTAATTTTATAAAAAGTTAGACACAAGAAAACTATTTTTTTAAAGAGTTCGTAGAATAACCACAAAAACTATAGTCATTTAACGGTGCATATTAGAGTTATATTTTTAAGATTATAAGTTTTTGCGGATTATCCCGAATAATATTTTAGTTCACTGCAAAACGGGTTAAATAGACAAATTATTACAAATTGACAACTTAATCTATAATCATTAGTTGGTTATATTGTAAAATTCAGATAAAAATAATTTTCTTAAATTTCAAAACATTTTTTAAAAAATAAAATACTCACGTGGGTTATATCCTAGTTAGTTAAATAAAAGATCAACCAAATCTGGATATTCTAATTAACTCTAATTTTTAAAATAAAATACCATTTAGTCTCTACTAATTTGATTGGATGATCATTTAAAAATAATAATAATAATAATAAATAAACTTTAATCACGAAAATTTACAGAATATTTAAAATTTTGTAAAATATTTACAAAATAATTCATAGATTCTATTGTTTATAAATCGATTTAATCAAAACATAAGTATTACTCTATAAATATTTCAAAAATCCAGAAATCGTATTTCAAATTTAAATGTACAACAAAATTATAGTTCTCAAACTAAATTTTACAAAAAGAAATTAACATTTTGTTCACGTGTTATCTACAGATAATACCATGGAATTTACAAAATATGTTATGATTCGTAATAACATATCATTAGTAATAAGATTAAGGTTATTTTTAAAAAAATGCTTGCAAATTAATATATAGCCTTAATACAAATGACAAAAATGTTGAAAACCCATAAGAGTAGGAAGTGTGACTTATAAATTAATAAATATGTCTATTATTTGGTTATATTGTATGACGGGTTAGGGTTGATGTTATACGATTGCAGTTTTTTGCGAGTTGGTCTCTCAAAACATGCAAAATATCTTAAACCGATGTGAGGCGGGTTAAATGGAAGGGTTAACCAATTTTGACACTCATAAATGTGTAATTGTTTTATATTTGATTTAATAAAACAATTTTCTAAAAGTTTTTATCACTTGAGATTACAAAAATTACTTAATCATGACGTTTTTCACTAATAGTTAAACCAAACAATTTATGTTAGTGTTTGGTCTACATTGATTTTTTTCTTTAATTCCAGTTTCTTACAATTGTGTAAAAATGTATTACCATGCACACACAATGCAGATTAAAATCTAGTATCCTTTTAAATAATTGTTATTACATTTGTTATCCAAAAAAATGACTCTTGTGCACATTGCTTTTTCATATTTGTTTGTCACTGCTACCTCCCCTGATTGACATTCCATATAGTTATTATCAACAGATTCACAGTAACATATTTTTGTCATATGATAAATGATGATTCAATTCCAATGTTTTTAGTTAACAAGCAACTAGGATTTAACCCGCGCTATAATTAGCGCGGAGTAATATTTTTAAAGAAATTGTTTTGAAATTTAAGAAAAAAAAATTTTATTTAAATTTTGTAATATGCATAACTCATGATTATAGATAGAATTGTCAAACGGAATAATTTGTCTATTTAACCCGTTTTTCAGTTGACGAAAATATTATTCGGACTAACCTGTAAAATATATAATCTTAAAAACATAACTCTATTAATTATTATGTACTGTCTAATGACTCTAGTTTTGTGTGGTTAGTTCATGAACTCTTTAAAAAACAAAATTCTTGTGTCTAACTTTTTATAAAATTAGTAAAATATTTTACAACTTTTGTTTTGATATAAATTCAAATAAAATATAATAAATTATAGTGAAAATATATCAATATTTTGAATATATTTTTTTTCTTTGAATATATATGAATTGATTATTATTTAAAAATATATAGTAAATAACATCTTTAATGCAAAATAAATACTTTTCATATTTTTATCACTAATTGTAAAATACAATTATTCTCTTTCCTATTTCAACTGTTCTTTGTTATTTGTAATGATATTTAATGTAATAATTTACAAAACTCATTTTCAAAAATATCTTCTTAAATAATATTATAGAGATCGTAACCTCAAACTTAAAAAACATTGAGGTGGATCGGAGACTTACAATTTCTGTAGCTGGCTTAGATTTCCTATCTCACGTGGTATAGCCCCGCTTAATCCACTTGAGGATAAGTCTCTGCTTGTAGATCCGAAGACATATATATCAAGTGAAAGATTCTATTTCAAGAACGTCAATATATATATTAACAAGAAAATGATCTTACAAGGAAATGATTCTTGGTGGAGTACTAGACTGTTTTGTTTTGCTGCTACAGTTTAAACCATCCCACCTGTACTCTACAGGTGCACATGGATCTCCTTGCCAGCTGATTCTATTTATTTTATAAGTATCTTTGATGTTCTTGATTGCAATGACTGCAACACATAAAGAGATGTTGTTCAAGAGTAACATAGTTTATTCGAATACAAAAGAAACTAAAGCGTGGTGTATATGTATACCGTCATTTTCATCTGTGTCTGTTTGAAGAAATGGGATTACCGTGAAGATCTCAAGACCATTAAGAAGAGGTGGAAAAGTTGACCCCTTAGTTTTTGCAAGCACCAACCCGCAATAAACACCTCCGCAAGTTTGGGTGAAAGAAACAGTATCTACCATGAACTCCGGAGGACTATAATCACTGTACATAATAATATTATTCCATTGAATGTTAAACTCCCTTGTATATTTAGGCTTTAGGGCTTGCATCTCCGCGAAGTGAAGGTAAACGTAAACTTGGCCGGTCCATTGCAACAGCCAGCCCGTGGTCAATGATTCATTGGAATCTTGGGGTCTCGCATAGTTTGTAATTATAGACTTTGGTATTTCATAGGCATTAGGAGGATCTCCAGAAGCAGTGGTGTTTATTTTCGTCCATCCATCCCTAAAGTTTGGTCCCCAGTAGCGATCATGAACATCACCCGGATACCTGACAAAATCGATGTATACAACATTATGTTGTTGACTTAGGGACACATTCTACCAGATGGTCTCCTCGTATCGATCTCTCAGTATAGATCGAGTAAAATACAATTATAAAATTCATTTTCAAAATACATTATTGAGTTTGATGACATACATTACACTATATTTTTGAGGTTGATGAATATATATTGGTATCAAAATACATGGGAATGAAATATAGAAATGACATAAATTACACTACATATTGGTATCAAAATATATAGTTTGACGAATATCATTCTTATGTTATATCCTACATTCCTCCATTTTCACATCGAAAAATAATTATATAGCATAACTTTTAATTTTTATTCTTAAATTGTAAATTTGATTTTTTTAATAATAATGTATAGATTTCTTTTGAATTTTTGGAGTTTTTTGGATTTTTGTTTGAATTTTTCTTTATTTTCAAAATTTTAATATAATTGACTAATTAATTATTAATAGTTTATAATAAAAAAAATTAATGGAATTTAACTTTCCGTTAAGTTGATGGTGTTAAATGGGTATAATTTAAAATATTTTATAATTTCTTGTATTGACAGAACAACTTACGTACGTAGAACCGTAGTCATAAGAACATCAACCTTAACCCGTTCCAACATATGATCGAATAATATAAATGTATGCTAAAAAACACGCCAGCAACAGATTCTTAGATTGCTTAAAAAAAAAAAAAAATATATATATATATATATATATATGGAAAATATCTTTCAGTTTAAATAATATCTCAAACTACCCCAAACAAAAACTTTCAGTTTAAATAATATCTGTAAGTTAGAAATATTAGGTAAATATTATTTTTTTCAATTTTTCAGTATCTATATATGGAATAATATTGAGTAGCCACATGTTTTTTTAATGAGTTTTTCCATGTACATTATGTTGTGTGTTATATCATGTCACGATTCGTACATCTGAAAAAAGAAATGATGTCTATAATATTATTTAAGAAAATATTTTTGAAAATGAACTTTATTTACAAATAAGAAAAGATAATTAAAATAGGAAGAGATATATTTCTCATTTAAAAATATTAATCAGAATATGGAAAGTATTTTATTAAAAAGGTTATTTACTATTTAGTTTTGTTAATTATTTTTAATATTATATATTTTTTAAATAATAATCAATTTATATATATTCAAAAAAAATCTATTCGAAATCCTGCTATATTTTTCACTATAATTTATTTGAATATATATCCAAATAAAAGTTGAAAATATTGTACTAATTTTATAAAAATTTAGACACAAAAAATTATTTTTTTAAGAGTTCGTGAACTAACCACAAAACTAGAATCATTAAACGGTGCATATTAGAATTATGTTTTTTAAATTATAAGTTTTGTTGGTTAGCCCAAATAATATTTTAATCCACTACAAACGGATTAAATAGACAAATTCTATTTATAAGTATGAGTTAGACATATTATAAAATTTAAATAAAAACAATTTTTTTTAATTTCAAAACAATTTCTTTAAAAAAAATTACCATGCGCTATAATTAGCGCGTATTAAATTCTAATTTTAAAAATAATATATAAGAGTCATACATAAGCCAATTCACCCATTATAAAATTGGTTTGGACTTGGATTCAACTCATGTTTGCCAACAAAATTGTGAGCTACAAAACCTTAAAACTTGCGGTTCTTAATATTTTTTTTTTAAACATTTGTTCGTGAATCTCTTAGAAGTTTGCTTTCAATGTCACGAGCTATGTCATTAATGAATCATGAATATACTGATTGGTAATGATTTTTAAATTTATTCAATTATGTTGTTTGACAACATGTTTAATTAGTATAAGTTGTTTTCCGAAATGACCCTAAATGATATTATTAAATTGTCTTACTTTCCAATGGCATATTGTGTAATATATAATACATGAATCCTGGTTTTTTAATATATATATTTTTTTTATCCCAAATAGTGGATTTGGTATTTGCAGGAAAAATTATCCAAACTTACTTTAGTACTAGATTAGGAACTTCGTGAAACGTGGATAAAAATAAATTATGTAGATATTGAAATTGATAACATGCGTAATTATGATCCGCATAATTAGATTATAGATTAAAATCCGCATTTAGTTATTCATAAATTATATTTTGTAAATTGCAACTAAAAAAATTCAAAATTGATCTAGATCATCCATTATTCCAATAAAGACTCTTCCTTTTTCGGTTAGGACTCTCCAATTAGAAAGTCCTAATCCAAAAAGGAAATAAGATTCGTCGCAACCTAAATCCCAAAAAATAAGAAAATCGTTGACGTGTCATCCTAATCCTATAAATAAAGAGGTCCTAGAACGTAGAAACGACAGAAGAATAAAATCAGAAAACTCTAAGAGTTATTGTAACGCCCCGACCGCCCCTACCTGTGGGCCCCATGCCCTCTCTCGGCCCGTGGGCCCCACCCTTGTCCGACGGCCGGTGCTTTAGTCCGAGAGGCTTGTAATACTTGTTTACTGACCCTGCAATCACCACGTGACCTTTCCTCGTGTTTTGTCCTCACTCACACGCTACCGCGAATCACTTCCCGGAAGGTCACCCATCCTTAGACTACTCCATCCCAAGCACGCTTAACTCTGGAGTTCTTTCGGGCAAGTGATCGGAAAAGGTAAGTGCACTTTGATGACATAGGTAGCCAAATCAATTCTTATAAGCCTCTCCGCATATACAAGAAATCGGGATGTTACAATCACCCCCACTCATAGAGCGCAACGTCCTCGTTGCGCACCAGGATCGTCACCCTAGACGGTGTGAGCCCACCTGACTCCACACACGTGTTTGGGTTCGGCTCTGATACCACTTATAACGCCCCGACCACGGCCGCCACGACCACCCCGACCTCTGAGACCTTGCCCAACGCTATCGGAATCAACCATCTGCAATAACCACTTGTTACTAATTGACAACCACAATAGTAAAACAAACACGAGTCTTACCGTGGAATCTCATTGAAGGCTCGAAGAGGATGATCTAGAACTTCAAGCTCAACAATTGACTAACTCACATAGACAGTTCTAATAGCGGAAATTTTTTTTTTTTTAAACCGTCCTAGAACCGTAAATGCTCTGATACCAAATTGAAACAACCGCACCCATTTTTTTTTTTTTTTTTTTGCAAATAATTACTAAAATCCCATAAATAATAATAATTGAACCTCACCAATTAATTTCCGGTTCAAGATTAAAATCCGAATAACCAAGATCATAAATTATTAAATAAAATAACCAAATAAACGACAAGTCTAGATCACCCCCTCTTCCTCGCCCTGATCCCACAGTCACACATTCTCTTTTCCTGCATCAATTAAAATATAAGAGATGCATAAGTATTTCGAAGAAATACTTAGTGAGACAATCCTCCCATCTACAGGCTAACAAATAATTAAGATAATTAATATAGACTATCACGAAAAATACCGAATAAATCAAACATTTCATGAAACACTCGATCTAGACCCTCCGAGATCGTAAACGGCCTATAATCACGAAATCACATCAATTATCAAAATTATTTAATTACGCCTATGGTCCTGCACTCACCTTATTCCCGCACAGAAAGTTTCACGGGAAAATTCAGCAATTTTCTAGAACTCCCCGGGATGAATAACCTTCTATTAATCCACCTAAAAATAAAAATAATAAAATAATCAAAAACAAAACCAAACTTCAATTATTCAAACCCACGTACACGTACGCGTCTTCGTCTTCGTCCGACTCTGCAACAACCGGCCGATCACCACCGCCGGTGCCACTACATCATCACCGGAGCTTACTACCGGAACTACCATGATCCAACCACCGAACACGAATCTCGACTCCAAACACCACACACCGTCGAGTCCTCATCACCGTCAAGACTTGACGACAACAACACCGACGATCTTCTCATTGACACCACTCTCCTTCTCCACCATCCGTCGACTCAGCCGCACAACCCCGAGCGACCACGCACCACATGAAATAACTAAGGAGAGAGAGGAGTTTCCTTACCGTGGCGAAGAGGAGATAGCGCCGAGACTTGGCTCACGGCGACCCACCCACTCGATCTTTCTCTCGATCCTCACCACTACTCTCCCTTGTCTCCCACGCCACACAGCAACACAACTTGACGGCTAGGTTAATGGGGAAACTCGGAGACGGCGATGCTTACGCACATATATACATATGTGGAACCAATTTTTCTTATTACACCAAACGGTCCTCGCACTTCCTCCCCTTCCGAAAATTAACCCCAAACTTTCAAAATTATCAATCACACCCGCCAGTAAAATTGATTTATTCAATTTAACCCCCCCTAGCTTCTGGAAGGTCAAATTAAACCCAATTAATGGATTACGGGTGTTACAGTTCTCCCCCACTAACATAGATTCGTCCTCGAATCTAACGTCCAACGAACATGAACAACAAAGCACAACCGCTATTCCAATTCAGCGTCGCACGACCGCTCTTCCAACCCCACCAACAACGGTATCACGGCTCAACACCATAGTGCCATAGTTCCCTCCTTGGTTTGGCCAACCACTCCAACACCCGGGAGTACAACGACTTCACGACCCAACACCATGGATCGGTCCGTCTAACGCATAGAGAGCCAGACAACGGCAATCTCTTTAGTGACATGTCTCACCAATCAGGAATCACATCGAAACCCAGCCGGTCAGGTACACTCGGCAGTGACTCACCAGTGCACTCCGATGCCGCTATATGGGGCCACCACCCCGTGCCAAACCAATCCGAACTATCAGCCTTATGCGGTTACCAAACACCTAGTATCCGCACTACCGCTATCGGACCACTACCACTAGTAGCCCGCCAACCTGTCTACTAATCCCCTAGTAACCACACCACTCAACATTTTCAACGAAAACACCTCTTTATTGAATAATCAAATGCTCCAAAGTACATCGATTAATTATAATACCATAAAATAAACGAGTACAACAACGCAATAACTCCCCGAAACCCCAACACCATGGTTACAACGACATGGAAAACACCCGGCTAACCCTCCAGTTTGCCGAAACACTTGGGAAACTTGCGCTTCAACTTCTCTTCCGGCTCCCAGGTCACCTCCTCGGCTCCATTGCAGTCCCACAGCACCTGCATCTCAGGAACCTTCTTCCTCCTGATCACTCTCACCCGACGATCTAGGACTCTCAGAGGCCTCGCCTCCACCACCATGCTCGGTGTCAAATCTGATGGCACCCCCG
This sequence comes from Eutrema japonicum, assembly GCA_030161315.1. NCBI lineage: Eukaryota > Viridiplantae > Streptophyta > Magnoliopsida > Brassicales > Brassicaceae > Eutrema > Eutrema japonicum. Next base: position 39,326,570 of record BSQW01000001.1, read on the forward strand.
TGACCACCTGATCATCCTTGTACAGACATTTCTTCAGCATCGACACGTGGAACACCTTGTGAAATGCCTGCATAGACTCCGGCAACTCTAGCCGATAAGCCACCGGTCCGACCCGCTCCAGCACCCTGACGGGACCCATATATCGCAGACTCAACTTAGTCTCGGAAATGGACCTGTTCGGACCCCTCAACATGGCCATTTTCAGATAGACCAAATCGCCAACTGCGAACTCCAGCTCCTTCCTACGCCGATCTGCGTAGCTTTTCTGACGATCTTGAGCTTCCTTCATGTTCAACTTCACAATCCGGACCTTCTCAGTCGTCTCATGCACAAAGTCAGCCCCCAACAGGCTCCTCCCCCCCACTTGTGTCCAACATAACGGGGTCCTGCAAGAACTACCATACAACGCCTCAAATGGTGCCATGCCGATACTAGCCTGGTAGCTGTTATTGTACGCAAACTCCACTAGATTCAGATGATCCGCCCAATGTCCACCCCAATCCAACACACACATCCTCAACAGATCCTCCAACGTCTGGATAGTCCTCTCCGACTGCCCATCGGTCTGGGGATGATAAGCTGTACTCATGTGTACCTTAGTGCCCATCTCCTTCTGGAAAGCGCCCCAGAACAGCGAGGAGAACTTCGGATCTCGATCTGACACTATACTCACCGGTACCCCATGCAGCTTCACAATCTCTCTGACGTACCTCTTGGCCAACACTTCCGCACCGTCGGTCTTTTTTATGGCCAAGAAGTGCGCAGACTTGGTCAACCTATCGACGATGACCCAAATAGCGTCCTTGGTTCGCGAACCGGCAGACCCACCATGAAATCCATGGTGATCATGTCCCACTTCCACTCCGGAATGGGTAAACTCCTCAACAACCCGCTCGGAACCTGATGCTCAGCCTTCACCAACTGACAGGTATCACACCCCGCAACCCAGTTGGCAACATCCTTCTTCATCCCTACCCACTGGTAATACCGTTTGAGGTCACGGTACATCCTGGTAGCTCCTGGATGAATAGAGAAATGGCTCTGATGTGCTTCCCTCAGGATTTCCTGCCTCAGCACTTCGTCCTTCGGTACACACACCCTGCCCCTCAAAAGGATAGTTCCATTGTTGGAGAACTCATACTCAGACCGCTCTACCCTGCTAGCCTGCAATAATTCCGCATCCAACTGTTGTGCTACCCGCACCCTAGTCAGAATATCCGCCTGATCCACCGCCTCTAAACCTAACGGCTCGGGCTCCTCAGACACAGCACACAGTCTCAGGGCACTCACCATGCCTACCAAAGCCTCTGTATCTCGCTCAGTGTCTAAAATAACCCGCTTCCTGCTCAAAGCATCGGCTACAAGATTCGCTTTACCGGGATGGTAAGCTATCTCCAGGTCATAATCCGTAACAAGCTCCATCCACCGCCTCTGTCGCAGATTCAGCTCGGGCTGGGTAAAGATGTACTTCAGACTTTTGTGGTCTGTGAACACCTGAACCTTACCGCCATACAGATAAGACCTCCAGATCTTCAATGCAAACACCACGGCAGCCATCTCAAGATCGTGAGTAGGATAATTGCATTCATGTTTCCTCAACTGCCTGGAAGCATATGCAATCACCTTACCATGCTGCATCAATACACAACCGAGCCCCACCCTGGACGCGTCTGTGAACACGACGTATGGCTCATCCTGCTTCGGCAAGGCCAACACCGGAGTACTCACCAGCATCTCCTTGAGCTTCACAAAGCTCTCCTCACATTGGTCCGACCACACGAAAAGAACGTCCTTCCCGGTCAACTTGGTCATGGCCTGCGCTAAATAAAGAGGTCCTAGAACGTAGAAACGACAGAAGAATAAAATCAGAAAACTCTAAGAGTTATTGTAACGCCCCGACCGCCCCTACCTGTGGGCCCCATGCCCTCTCTCGGCCCGTGGGCCCCACCCTTGTCCGACGGCCGGTGCTTTAGTCCGAGAGGCTTGTAATACTTGTTTACTGACCCTGCAATCACCACGTGACCTTTCCTCGTGTTTTGTCCTCACTCACACGCTACCGCGAATCACTTCCCGGAAGGTCACCCATCCTTAGACTACTCCAGCCCAAGCACGCTTAACTCTGGAGTTCTTTCGGGCAAGTGATCGGAAAAGGTAAGTGCACTTTGATGACATAGGTAGCCAAATCAATTCTTATAAGCCTCTCCGCATATACAAGAAATCGGGATGTTACAGTTATATTCTTGCCGCTTCTTAGAACCATCATCATCATACCGATGACATCATCGTCACCGACGAGATCATCATCACCTAGAAAAATTAAGCTATGAAACGCTGGAAAGCTACTTTCCAGTAACCTCCCAAAGAGAACGATCATAGTAGCAACAACTACATCCTATCAACCATGCAACTACTTCCCAACAACCAGATCTTCCGATGATCAGGTTCCTAAACAACCAATATCTAGATGCTGACAAAGTCTCTAGATAGTAATTAGTGTGAAAAATATATCCCACATCGAAAATGGGAAATGATTTGAGCAAATATATAAGGAATTTGGACCAATCCACTTAATTGGTCTTGAGTTGGAAACCCATGAATTTTAACATGGTATCAGAGCACGAACACATGCAGCCCAACCCAAACCAAAATCGATTCGACCCATCGAAAGAGGCCTGATCGATCTAATATGAAATTAATCCTAGAATGATATATTGTCGATATTAATGGCTAGACGGGTCATTATCTCGAGGGTACATGTGAAGAATATATCCCACATCGAAAGTGGGAAGGGATTTGATCTAATATATAAAGGACTTTGGTCAATCTACTCATTACCAATTGGTCTTGAGTTGGAAGCCCATAAATCTTAATAGTTAGTTTGTTACTTGCAGGCGGTTGTAACCAGATGTTGTTAATCAATAAAATATATATTATGTTGTCATTCCGTAGAATTGTATCGATTCGAACCGATTAAAATTTGCCCAAACAGTCACTATCTGGTGAGTTAGAATTATTGTACGTGTCACGGTCACGTTGAACGGGTTCGGCACTAAGAAAAATCATCTACATACACATTTGATGGCAAAGAAAATTACGTAGGTTAAGGTAACTTACCGTATGGTGGATTCAGCATCTCTGAGATACTCCCGTGATAAGAGCTTGAGTGAACCGGTTTCAGTGATGTAGGTATCACCTCTCAAAGGCCTTAGTTCCAAGGCTGATATGAATGGCGTAGTTGTTCCTGTCTTAACAACACAAATATTCAAAGAGTTTGACTTTGCCATGTGAATGCTCTCTTCCATGATACTCTCTCCCAACACGATCAAATTAACAAATTTTAGGCGATCTTGGAAATTTATCGTAGCCCAAATGTTAGGACCTATGTATAGATCAAATTTTGGTCTAGTTTTAAGACCATCATAATTTCCATAAACGAAAACAGCTCGGATAAGATATTGTGTGCCCTGCATGACTGTTAGATTGTAGCAGTTCCGTGTTCCTTCCGTAAAATACCTCAGATGTCTATATGGCTTTATGTACTCAACCTCATCATCAGTTTTAATTATGCCACTTTTTCCGCTGTGGATGTAACCAGCTTCGGATGAGAAAACCAAACCAGTTGTTTGTTCCGTATAACCAGACTCGTTGCTCGGTAATCCACAATCCAGGCTTATGAATCCTGCAAGTAACTCATTGAAAAGGTAAATACAACCTGCCTTTGTTTTAAAAGAAAACAAAAAGTTCATATGTCAATTAAGTGTAAAAAGGAAACTTTCTACGGTTTTTCCGACGGCATTCAATCTATGGGAAATATCCGATGGATTTTCGACGGCACCTCATCCGTTGAAATTTCATCAGAAACTAATTGATGTGGGAACATGCCATGTTTATTTGTAGTGTAAGGATTATTGACACCCAAAATGTACCAAAATAGTGATATTTTGCTACATTCAAATTTAGCGAAAATGCAAACGAGAAGAACAAGACGTATAAGCTGACCTATATGGTGACAAGACTGACAACGAAAATACCTTGTTGATCTTGAGCATTGGCGAGATGCGTAATGAAAAATTTCCCTATCAACACTAAGACAACAAGCCTCTGAATATTCTCCATTTTAAGAATTAAGATAACTGCAAATATTCAGAGATAACGAAATTTATAAACATAGAGATAAAAGGGCTTTTCAGCTGAAATTGTCACCTGCAGCATGAAGCTAATTAATACATTTTGTATGTTTTTTGTATTTACAAAAGAAAAAGGCAAGTGTGAAAATTTTAATGATAGAAGTTGTCTCTCCAGGTTGGTGGTGTAAACATTCTCTCATATATGTGTTTCGGAGCTTCGAGCACGTCTCTCATGCCTCTGTATGTGCACACCATACACACCCCCATATATATATATATATATCATCTATATTTTAATTGAGAAAAAAGTGAAAACAACCTTTAATTTGTATACAATTATATATATGGTGCCATTGACAATTCACATATTCTTTAGTTTTTTATTACTCATTTTAAATATTTTTTTAAAAAAAGTTAAATGTAAAATTTATTCAAACCAAAAAAATTGTTTTACAATGAATGCATCATTATGTTTAAAATATTAGAAGAGTACAATAAGAAATAATTGTTCCAGAGAAAACCGAGGTCGTCATGGTGATCGAGAGGAAAAACACAAGGTCATTCTTGTAAAACCTGGATCACGTATAAGATGAACAACACCGGCTTCGGCAAATACCTATTTACTTTTATTTAGAAATCGTTTAAACAAACTTCGTACAAGTTGTTTAATCAGAATAACACAAATCCAACACATTGGATCGTCACTGACCAATTCCTAAATCTACCCAATCTTACCTGCACAACAACAGCTGTGCGATCTCAATTTGTTCACTCACCAAAACCCTCAAGCACGTAGTCTGTCACGTCTTTTGTGTTTTCCCATTTTCTTTTTTTTTTGCTTAAGTACAACAGCGGCTCCTCCGCTATATATATATATACTCTCCAACACCCCGTCGAGAATATCTTCTGTATCACATATGGATATCTCCAAATCTTTTAACTTCGATATTTAAGATTCTCTCGCTCAGATATGACTTGTGTCTTCAGCTCCAATTAGCTTCTGCCACGTCATCATGCTTCAATTAACATTTGCGCCTTTTAGTCCAAGTCATTGTGTTGAACAGTGATGCAGTTGTGTAAAACACAGACTCAACAATCTCCTCCTTTTTGTGTGAGTGTGTCAATTCAAGCCACCTGCCATAAGAGAAAACTAACACAACTGCTCGAGTACAGTAAACAACTGAAAACACAAAAACACAAGAGCAAGACCAGAAAATAAAACAAGGAACATGTTATGTTGCTGCTCCCTCTATCTAATGATTCTCCTCGATCTCCTCATCCCCACTTGTTTCAGAATCATCTAGTTCCTCTTCGAGTAGATCATACTCTCCCCCTGCTTGAATGCACTCTTAGACAAAAACAAATTTTCACAAGCACATACTCAAGAAGAAAAGTACATACCTCTCAGACGATGTTGAATTGATCGGATCTAGCGTCGTAGAATTGCAAGGTCATCGGCAAGACATGGCAGACGATTTCTGCCCCCTTCATCTTGTTTTTTCTCGACCCCCTGTTTCTCATCTCTGCCCTTCATCTGATATGGATCAATTGACTTGTGATCACCGCGAAGTGGGAGTATAACACGCTGGTATTGAAGCACTTGGTATATGAGATTTCCAAACGGAATACGAATCTTCTTCTTTGAGGGTATCGTGCTCATCCTCTCAATCTGATCAAAGACCATGTCACCAAAATCAAATCGCTTCTTCTGATGGACCATCGAGAGAAACTGGATTCTTCTTTTAACCATTTTGGACTTGTTGGTTGCTGGCATCCAATTACGACAGCAGAATATGTAGATAATCTGCCACTTTGATGTGAGTTCCTTGGAGCAAAAGCCCCGCCAGCTTGCGCGTTTACCGTTGGTGACCTGTTGAACTGCAGCATTAATGTCCTCAGTTAACCAAAGTCTCTCAGGTGACTTAGTTGGTATCTCATACAGCCGGTTGATAATTTCAGGAGAGAACTCGTACAAGAATCCACGAACAAACACCATGGAGATTTTGTTACGAATTTCACAGTCGCTAAAGTGTGCATAAAATTCATGAATGACCTCAGGAACAAATGCAGCAGGATCGAGAATAGTGTGAATCAGACCTGCCTTAGCAATAATTTTCCGAACTTCCTGCAATCCAGAGTCATCAACCGAAGGAACCGTCATAGGGTGAAATTTACGAACCTTGAATTCCTTGTATCTGTCACAGGCATTAGAAGCAAACCGAAAGTTGAATTCCCTCTTCTGTGTTATGAAAGACCCAGGATTTGCATGTTTCTTTTCTTGAACCAATGCTTGATTTTCGGCAATCCAAGTCTCCAATGGTTTGGAAGGATACACTTGCTCTTCATCACCGGCTTGTTCTACAGAATCTGCGTCTGGTTCAGTGGAGGCGGCGACATCTGAGTCCGTAGCTTCGTCATCATCCTCATCAATCAGCTCCGGAGTTACTATCGGAGCTCGCGGTGGTGACAATATCGGGATAGTGGGAGCTTCATCCACTGAGGGAGTGGCAGAGTCGGATTTTATCGCATCGTCGGATTATGTCGCATCGTCGTCTTCTTCATTAATCACGGCGGGAGCGACCGCCGGAATTCGCGGAGGTGAGGACATCGGCGCATCGGGAACGGCGTTCACCGAAATCCACGAACCTGAGCTTCTTGGTTGGCGGCGTTTGGAGGCGGAAACTTTGAGAGCATCGGCGAGGCGCTTGGCAGCTAGTCGGGTTTGACGCATGATGATGGGGATTAGGGTTTTGTTCCCGGTGGCAGTGGAAGAAGTAACACACAATCTCTTTGTGCTAGGTATATATGAGTCATGCGGGAGAACCTCCAAAACCCTAAACTTAACCTGCTGAGCCAACAACTTAAACCGACCATTAGTGCAAACCGGTAATTGAGTCTTAATTCAACATGAACCAACCCAGATAAATTTCAGCAACGACATGATTTCAACAATTTGCACAGAGAATTTGTGAGTACCCCACGAATAAAATTGTAACATAAAGCCCCGATCTACAACTTGCATTACCCAAATCTGATTATCGTTGTAAGTGGCTCACCTGGTTCTGACTTGGTAATGGAACCACAAAGGAGTTAGTTCCATATCACAACAAGAGGTAATTTTACAGAAAAGATCAACTCACTGACACATGATAGTTGCATAATTTAGCCCATTTTAGCATACATTTTAGTTAGCATTTTGTGACTTATTGCATTCATTTCTTTGTTTTTGGTATAGTTTGCATCCATTTTAGAGTTAGTGAGTCTTAGGTTAGTTTTTGCATATGTTTGTGTGCTATGGAGTCTTTTAGGTACCATTTGGAGCTTATGGAAGCTTTTTGGAGCTTGGAGGAAGATCACGGACTAGGAGGAACGTAGCCGAAGAACGGAGAAGGCAAACGAAAGAAGAAGAAAAATCCGCAGAGGCAATATCGGCCGGAGGCATCGGCCGCAGGAGACCGATACAGAACGAAGAACTGAGGCAGAAGTCCATCGGCCAGCCTCCCACCGATACACCCGACCGATGGAAGTTCTGGAAATCCGACGGATCATATCGGTGCGTTGTATCGGTTGCAGGAGACCGATGGAAGCTCACAACATAGACGTCAAGAAGACCATCGGCAGCCTCCCACCGATACACCCGACCAATGCGAAGTTCTGGAAATCCGAGAGTTCCATCGGTGCGATGTATCGACCGCAGGATACCGATATGCCCGCTGAAAAACTCAACCCGATGGGTTGACCCGACCCGACCTGTATTTACTTAAGCAAATTAAGCCTAATTAGGCAAAGGACTCTTGTTTTTTTTTTGAGACTTAAGCAAAAAACGTTTTTGAGAGCCTTGAAGGAGATTGTAAGAGATTTTTGAGTGGTTTATGCAAGTTCTTGTTGGATTATTTCTTCCATCTAATTTCCTATCATCTTTTATGATTCTCAACACTTCTTTTATGGGATTTGTGGAGAAAACCATGTGTTGTGAGTAGTTTTCTAGGGTTCTCGGGTGAAGTAGATTTAGGTAATTTTAGTGTGAATCAATGATGTTAGAGCTTTGATTATTAATGATCCTTCCTTGTTTAGTGTGTTTAATGCTAAATCATCCATGATCAAGTTGATTTAGATCATAGGAAATTTCTCGCCCGGAAGGTGTTCGATGAAATTCCCCAATGAACTAATCAAGGGATATTTCATTCTTAGCCTATGGAAATAGTTGTCTAAGGTGTTTATTGATTAAATGATCTTGTTTCTAATGTTTGAAAGTTATTAAATCACAAATGAGAATTTGTTCTTGATTTAGTAATTTGCAAATGCATTAATTCCAAGGAATTGGATTAGTCTTGTTAAATGATCATAGTTTAAGGATTAGCATTGCTTGGGTTTATTGACATCATTGTGAACCACTAAAGTTACCAACAATCGCATACTTCACCCTTGGATTCGCTTTTAGAACTTTCTTTGAACCGTAATTTGTATTCTTGTTTCAGTTACTATCTTTGCTTTAGTTGAAAATAGCTTGCTTTCAATATCTTTAGGCTGCTACAAACAAACTCTTGAATTGCTTAGATTAAGAAGTTTTATGTATTCTTGGTTTTTAATCCCAACCCATTATGGTTCGATATCTCAAACACTACAATGACATGAGTAGGATTTGAGTAATTGAAAGTAAAAATCCGACTACCAATTTGGAGCCGTTGCCATTGGTTTGGGATAGTGGGAGCTTCATCCACTGAGGGAGTGGCAGAGTCGGATTTTATCGCATCGTCGGATTATGTCGCATCGTCGTCTTCTTCATTAATCACGGCGGGAGCGACCGCCGGAATTCGCGGAGGTGAGGACATCGGCGCATCGGGAACGGCGTTCACCGAAATCCACGAACCTGAGCTTCTTGGTTGGCGGCGTTTGGAGGCGGAAACTTTGAGAGCATCGGCGAGGCGCTTGGCAGCTAGTCGGGTTTGACGCATGATGATGGGGATTAGGGTTTTGTTCCCGGTGGCAGTGGAAGAAGTAACACACAATCTCTTTGTGCTAGGTATATATGAGTCATGCGGGAGAACCTCCAAAACCCTAAACTTAACCTGCTGAGCCAACAACTTAAACCGACCATTAGTGCAAACCGGTAATTGAGTCTTAATTCAACATGAACCAACCCAGATAAATTTCAGCAACGACATGATTTCAACAATTTGCACAGAGAATTTGTGAGTACCCCACGAATAAAATTGTAACATAAAGCCCCGATCTACAACTTGCATTACCCAAATCTGATTATCGTTGTAAGTGGCTCACCTGGTTCTGACTTGGTAATGGAACCACAAAGGAGTTAGTTCCATATCACAACAAGAGGTAATTTTACAGAAAAGATCAACTCACTGACACATGATAGTTGCATAATTTAGCCCATTTTAGCATACATTTTAGTTAGCATTTTGTGACTTATTGCATTCATTTCTTTGTTTTTGGTATAGTTTGCATCCATTTTAGAGTTAGTGAGTCTTAGGTTAGTTTTTACATATGTTTGTGTGCTATGGAGTCTTTTAGGTACCATTTGGAGCTTATGGAAGCTTTTTGGAGCTTGGAGGAAGATCACGGACTAGGAGGAACGTAGCCGAAGAACGGAGAAGGCAAACGAAAGAAGAAGAAAAATCCGCAGAGGCAATATCGGCCGGAGGCATCGGCCGTAGGAGACCGATACAGAACGAAGAACTGAGGCAGAAGTCCATCGGCCAGCCTCCCACCGATACACCCGACCGATGGAAGTTCTGGAAATCCGACGGATCATATCGGTGCGTTGTATCGGTTGCAGGAGACCGATGGAAGCTCACAACATAGACGTCAAGAAGACCATCGGCAGCCTCCCACCGATACACCCGACCGATGCGAAGTTCTGGAAATCCGAGAGTTCCATCGGTGCGATGTATCGACCGCAGGATACCGATATGCCCGCTGAAAAACTCAACCCGATGGGTTGACCCGACCCGACCTGTATTTACTTAAGCAAATTAAGCCTAATTAGGCAAAGGACTCTTGTTTTTTTTTTGAGACTTAAGCAAAAAACGTTTTTGAGAGCCTTGAAGGAGATTGTAAGAGATTTTTGAGTGGTTTATGCAAGTTCTTGTTGGATTATTTCTTCCATCTAATTTCCTATCATCTTTTATGATTCTCAACACTTCTTTTATGGGATTTGTGGAGAAAACCATGTGTTGTGAGTAGTTTTCTAGGGTTCTCGGGTGAAGTAGATTTAGGTAATTTTAGTGTGAATCAATGATGTTAGAGCTTTGATTATTAATGATCCTTCCTTGTTTAGTGTGTTTAATGCTAAATCATCCATGATCAAGTTGATTTAGATCATAGGAAATTTCTCGCCCGGAAGGTGTTCGATGAAATTCCCCAATGAACTAATCAAGGGATATTTCATTCTTAGCCTATGGAAATAGTTGTCTAAGGTGTTTATTGATTAAATGATCTTGTTTCTAATGTTTGAAAGTTATTAAATCACAAATGAGAATTTGTTCTTGATTTAGTAATTTGCAAATGCATTAATTCCAAGGAATTGGATTAGTCTTGTTAAATGATCATAGTCTAAGGATTAGCATTGCTTGGGTTTATTGACATCATTGTGAACCACTAAAGTTACCAACAATCGCATACTTCACCCTTGGATTCGCTTTTAGAACTTTCTTTGAACCGTAATTTGTATTCTTGTTTCAGTTACTATCTTTGCTTTAGTTGAAAATAGCTTGCTTTCAATATCTTTAGGCTGCTACAAACAAACTCTTGAATTGCTTAGATTAAGAAGTTTTATGTATTCTTGGTTTTTAATCCCAACCCATTATGGTTCGATATCTCAAACACTACAATGACATGAGTAGGATTTGAGTAATTGAAAGTAAAAATCCGACTACCAATTTGGCGCCGTTGCCATTTGGGTTTTGCATTAATCATTAGGATTTTAAATCTTCTTGAGACTAAGTTTTATTTTTAATTTGTTACTAATCTCTTTCACTTGGTTTTTCCCCTTCTCATAGGTGTATGAACACGAGATCACAAGGCACATCAAATCTTATAGACCGTGTTGACAACATCCGTACTCTAGAACGAGCAAACACAAGGGCAAGACAAGCAAAAGAGAGACACCTTCAACGGTTAGGAATGGAGGGTGAACGAGTTCCTCCGGTTGCGAACCAAGATGCACCCGTGCTAGGTGTTGGTCACCAAGGTGTTGGTGTGAACCGAATTCCAATTCATCCACCACGACCTGCACGACTAATTGGAGCCGGTGATGCACCAAACACACATGCTAACCGTCAAGGAATTGCACCACCACCAGTTGAACACAACAACTTTGAGATCAAATCCGGTAATATCTCTATGGTGCAAAACAACAAGTTCCATGGGCTGGCCATGGAGGACCCATTGGATCACTTGGATCAATTCGACCAAGTGTGTGGTTTGGTGAAGATCAATGGCATCTCTGAATATGCATTTAAGCTGCGGTTATTCCCTTTCTCTCTAGGGGATAAAGCTCGGCAATGGGTAAAGAACTTATCTCAAGGTTCCATTACTTCATGGGACCAATGCAAGCAGGCATTCCTGTCAAAATTCTTCTCCACAACAAGGACAGCTCGACTAAGGAATGACATCTCAAGCTTCACACAAAAGAATAACGAAGGCTTTAGTGAGGCATGGGAGAGGTTCAAAAGCTACACCATGCAATGCCCACACCACGGGTTTTCGGATGAATCTCTTTTAAGCACTTTGTATCGTGGTGTTCTGCCCAAGTACCGATTGCTTCTCGATACCGCGAGCAACGGGAACTTTCTGGGTAAGGAAGTTAATGATGGGATGGAGCTTGTAGAGAACTTAGCTCAAAGCGACGGTAACTATATATGGAGAAGACTATGACAGATTTTCACGAGGAGGTGGAGACTTCGATAACCAAAAGACGAGACAGGATATTAAAGCTCTTACTGACAAGCTGGATAAGTTTATCCAAGTCTCACAACCAACCGTAAACTTTGTTGGTGAGTTCGATGAAAACCAAGGCCATCAAGAGGGAGTTGAGCATGAAGATAAGCAAGAAGTCAATTATGTGGGTGGTCAAGGTGGCTACCAAGGTGGCTTCAACGCAAACTATAGGAATCATCCCAATTTTTCCTATAGAAGCAACAATGTCGCAAACCCTCAAGACCAAGTGTATCCCCAACAAAACACTCAAGGTCAAGGATTTCAACACAAGAACTTCATCTCTACAAACCAACAAAGACCATTTGTTCCAAGGAACAATTTTCAAGGAAACCAAGGTGGGTTTCAACCAAAGCAACAATCTAACCCACCCGGTTTTGCACAGCAAGGACAACCAAGCAACACAACGCCTCAAGACAACGAGATGAAGAACATGCTTCAACAAATATTACAAGGCCAAGCTCAAGGAACCATGGAATTGAGTAAGAAAATGGCGGAAATCCACAACAAATTTGAGTCATTGTCGTCTAGAGTCAATCAACTCGAAGGACGAGGAGTTGCTTCATCGTCACGCCCTCAAGGTACCTTACCGGGAAAACCCGAGGCTAATCCGAAGGAGTTTTGTAACGCTATCACATTGCGTAGCGGAAAAGAGCTTCCCCCACGGGAGATTCCATCTAATCTCAACGAGGACATTGAGAACCAAAGTGGGGAGGTGGTCATTGAGAATGAAGCAAATATGGGTGAAGAAGATGCTGTTTCGGGAAAAGCTAAAGGAACAAGGACAATAGAAGACGAAACCGTGGTAGCACCTACAAAGAAGAAGTCTTTTGTCCCACCGCCTTATGAACCCAAGCTTCCTTTCCCGAGCCGCTTTAAGAAGCAACTCATGGAGAAATACAGAGCGATCTTCGATGAGCAAATCAACAAAGTCCAAGTGACTATGCCCTTGGTTGATGCTTTCTTGTTAGTCCCACAATACACTAAGTTCCTTAAAGATGCAATCAAGGATAGAACCAAGGACTTAGAAGGAATGGTTGTGCTTTCCCATGAGTATAGTGCAATAATTCAACGGAAAGCCATACCAAAGAAGTTGGGAGATCCAGGAAGTTTTACTCTTCCATGTGCTCTTGGACCACTTGGTTTTGATCATTGCTTGTGTGACCTTGGAGCAAGTGTAAGCTTGATGCCTTTCTCAGTGGCAAAACGTCTAGGCTTCACTGCCTACAAAGCTTGCAAAATTTCTCTCGTGCTAGCGGATAGGTCGGTGAGACACCCAATTGGAATGCTTGAAGATCTACCGGTGAAAATTGGAGATTTTGAGGTACCCACCGATTTTGTTGTTCTTGAGATGGATGAAGAACCCAAAGATCCCCTCATCTTTGGAAGACCATTTTTAGTCACCGCCGGGGCTATCATAGATGTGCGAAAAGGGAAGATTGATCTTCATTTGGGCAAAGACGATGTGCTTAACTTTGACATCAATGCAATGATGAAGAAGCCCACAATAGATGGTCAAGCCTTCTACATTGAAACTATGGAGGAGCTAGCGGATGAGCTTCTAGAAGAGTTGAACTTGAAGGATCATCTTCAAATTGCTTTGACTAAAGAGCATGGAGAGAATGGGTATCTTCATGAAGAAAGTGTTGGTTACATGAAGTTGCTAAACTCGCACAAAGCACTAGTTGGAGAAAATTCATTTTTGGAACTAGAGCACAAAGAAACTGTTGAAGACGGATTGGAAAACAATGTAAGTGCTTTGGAAATTGACTACATGAGTACTTTAGATGTCGACTTGGAGGACGAGCAAGAAACTAGCAATGGTGAGACTAGTTTCGATGAAGATTGGAGCGAACTCAAAGCCCCAAAAGTCGACCTCAAACCACTCCCAAGTGGACTAAGGTATGCGTTCTTAGGTCCAAATGAGTCTTATCCGGTCATAGTAAATGAGAGTTTAGATAAAAATGAGTTGACCGCCCTTTTGAGAGAGTTGAGGAAATTTAGAAGAGCAATAGGCTACTCTTTAGATGATATAAAAGGAATTTCCTCTTCTCTATGTACACACCGAATCCATCTAGAAGATGAGTCTATGAGCTCTATTGAACATCAAAGACGGTTAAACCCGAATTTGAAAGAAGTGGTTAAGAAGGAGATTCTTAAACTTCTAGATGCGGGGATAATATATCCCATTTCGGATAGTACATGGGTCTCACCGGTTCATGTGGTTCCCAAAAAGGGTGGGATAACGGTTATACGGAATGATAAAGATGAATTGATTCCCACTAGAACTATAACCGGACATAGGATGTGCATAGATTATAGAAAACTAAACTCGTCTACTCGAAAAGATCATTTCCCTTTGCCTTTTATTGACCAAATGTTAGAAAGATTGGCAAATCACCCATATTATTGTTTCCTTAATGGATATTCGGGATTCTTTCAAATCCCAATCCACCCCAATGATCAAGAGAAAACGACCTTTACATGTCCCTATGGTACCTTCGCATATCGAAGAATGCCATTTGGACTTTGTAATGCGCCCGCGACTTTTCAACGGTGTGTAATGCCTATTTTCTCGGACTTAATTGAGGACATGGTAGAGGTGTTTATGGATGATTTTTCTGTATATGGTGCCTCGTTTGCTTCTTGTTTGTCAAATCTTTGCAAGGTACTCACTAGGTGCGAAGAAGCAAATCTCGTCTTGAATTGGGAGAAAGTCATTTCATGGTGCGAGAAGGCATTGTCTTAGGGCATAAGATCTCGGAAAAGGGCATTGAGGTCGACAAGGCTAAGATCGAAGTGATGATGGGTTTGGAACCGCCAACCACGGTGAAGGGCATTCGAAGTTTTTTGGGCCATGCCGGGTTTTATAGACGGTTCATCAAGGATTTCTCGAGGATAGCGAGACCTCTAACAAGGCTTCTTTGCAAAGAAGTAGAGTTCAATTTCGATGGAGAATGCCTTGAGGCATTTTTGGAAATCAAGAAAGCTCTTGTGAGTGCTCCAATTGTGCAAGCACCGGATTGGGATCTTCCGTTCGAAATCATGTGTGATGCTAGTGACTTTGCGGTTGGCGCGGTTTTGGGTCAAAAGAAAGACAAAAAGATTCATGTCATCTACTATGCTAGTAGAACCTTGGATGATGCTCAGACGAGATATGCAACCACGGAAAAGGAGCTCTTAGCGGTGGTTTATGCTTTCGAAAAATTCCGCTCCTATTTGGTGGGATCCAAGATCGTGGTATACACGGATCATGCCGCCTTGAGACACTTGATAGCAAAGAAAGATGCCAAACCGAGGCTTCTACAGTGGATCCTTCTTCTTCAAGAGTTCGATATGGAGATTAAAGACAAGAAAGGCATTGAAAACGGCGTTGCGGACCACTTGTCTAGATTAAGAGTTGAAGAGACAATTCCCATAGATGATTCTCTTCCCGAAGAACATCTTATGATTGTTGGGATGTTGAAGAAAAGCTATCATGCGGGGTTGAAACTAGAAGAGGTCATGAGTTTGAGTGATCTCGGTTTGCCGTGGTATGCTGATTTCGTGAACTATTTAGCTTGCGGGAAGGAACCACCAAACTTGGACAGTTACAACAAGAAGAAGTTCTTTAGAGATGTAAACCATTTCTATTGGGACGAGCCTTATCTATACAAGAGATGCTCGGATAGTCTGTACCGGAGATGCATCCCGGAGGAAGAAGTGAATGGAGTGTTGTATCATTGTCATGGTTCGGTATATGGAGGGCACTTCGCATCCTTCAAAACCGCAACAAAAGTGCTTAATTCCGGGTTATGGTGGCCAAGCTTGTTCAAAGACGCCCACACCTACGTTTCGTCATGTGATGCTTGCCAAAGAAAAGGCAACATAAGTAGAAGGGATGAGATGCCTCAAAATCCCATCTTAGAAGTCGAAGTGTTTGATATGTGGGGAATAGATTTCATGGGACCATTCCCCTCGTCTTACGGAAACCAATACATATTGGTGGCGGTGGACTATGTTTCTAAGTGGGTCGAAGCCGTTGCGAGCCCAACTAATGACGCCAAGGTGGTCATTAAGCTATTCAAGACGATCATTTTTCCGAGGTTTGGAATACCTAGAGTGGTGATTAGTGATGGTGGAAGTCATTTTATTAACAAGGTGTTTGAGAGCTTGCTCAAGAAGCATGGAGTCAAACACAAGGTTGCCACACCCTATCACCCTCAAACGAGCGGGCAAGTGGAAGTCTCTAACCGCCAAATCAAGGCAATATTGGAGAAAACGGTGAGTAGCTCGAGGAAAGATTGGGCCAAGAAGCTAGACGATGCTTTGTGTGCATATCGAACCGCATTCAAGACTCCCATTGGTACTACACCGTTCAACCTACTTTATGGGAAGTCATGTCATTTGCCCGTTGAATTAGAGTACAAAGCATTGTGGGCGGTTAAGTTGCTGAACTTCGATATTAAGACGGCTTCGGAAAGACGTCTAATCCAACTACATGAGCTAGATGAGATCCGTCTCGATGCCTATGACAGCTCAAGGATTTACAAGGAACGGACTAAGGCATTCCATGACAAGAAGATTGTCAAGAAAGGTTTCCAAGTTGGAAACCAAGTGCTGCTTTTCAATTCCCGGTTGAAGCTGTTTCCCGGAAAATTGAAATCGAGATGGTCGGGACCGTTCAAAGTTAAAGAAGTACAGCCTTACGGAGCGGTAACGCTATGGAACAACACTGGCGGAGAATTTACGGTTAATGGGCACAGACTCAAACCGTACTCAGCATCAGCATTCATCGAGGAAGGGATCTCGGTCCCGCTCTCGAATCCGTCTCCCGCCTAAAGGGTTTGCACAGTCAAGCTTAGTGACTTTAAACAAGCGCTCTTGGGAGGCATTCCCATGACTATCTTTGTATATATTTTCGTTCGTTCTTGTTCCTTTTGATGTTTTTGTTTAATGTTTATAGTTTTCTTGGGTCCAAGGTCATGGTGCTTAATGCATAAATGGGTAGAGCTACAACACGTCACACTCCTCTCCAATCCAAAGGTATGATCCAAACTCCATTTCATTGTACATACTTTTGCATATTTTTACCTTCTCTTTGATTTGTGTTGCACCGAGACGTTGCAATTCAAGTTCGGGGGAAGGATTTGTGTCTTTTGATATTGTGTTTTGTGATCTTATTTTTCTTTTCGCATATTTGAGTCTCATTCATTCATATAAGTGCATATAAAAACCATAAAAAAAAATATTTAGTTGCATTTTGCATGTTTAAGATTGAGTCTAGATGCATATAGGTTTGCATTCACTTGCATTGGGAGAATTATCCATGTAGAATATAAACTTAAGAGCTTGAATTAATGCCCTCGTTAGGAGTTCTTTGATGCATTTGAGCGATCACGAAGTTAAGGATGATCCATGCTTTGATCTTGCGGTTTGAATGTTTTTGTCTTGGTTGAAGCATGCTTTGAATTGAATCTAATTCTATCTACATGAACTCTAATCTTGACTTGAAATTATCATGCTTGTACATTGAAAAGTTGAATTCATGGATTTCATATACATATTTGAGCTATCTTACCCCTTTTTACCACTCTCTTGTTAGCTCAAATAGCTGATTCCCATATTTGGAACGGTTAACCACACCCTTAACTAAGCCTTTCCTTCAAGCCTTCATCTCTTGTGTGTGTCGTGAGGCCTAATTTTGAATGAACTTAGCAAAAAGTGTTGAGTTTGGAACGACAAGGAGTTGATAGATAGGTTGGCGATTTGGGTGTTGATGTAAAGAAAAGAAAGTGTGGAGAAAGGAAAAGATTGAGAAAAAGGATAGGGGAAAGTAAAAAGTTTGGATTGGTTGGCATGAAAATGTGGAATAGCTCTAGGTGTTGAAAGTATAAGTCTCTATGTGTGTAGAAGAAAGAAAGAGCCAAAAAAAAAAAAATATATATATATATATATATATATATATGGCTAAGGCATCTAAATGATGATTGAGAGACTAGTTATGAAAGTGAAAAAGAGCTAAAAGGAAAAGATGAAGAGCCAATCCATTTGTTGAAAGAGAAGAAGAAAAGAATCCCCTAAGTTAGAAAAGAAATGTGGTCTAAGAAGGCAAAATGCCTTGTGATATGGGTAGTTTAGAATGAATATTGATGGGTTTAGAAATAGGAGTGGAGTTCATATTGGGGCATTGGGTAGACGGATGTCATCCTTGTACGCATCAATTGTTCTTTACTCTTAGCATTTTGCCAAAGTTCATTCTTTCGTGAGAGATCCCATTGCATTGGAATACCCACATGATTGAGATTATTTTCATCTCAAAACCTTTTCCCTAAGCCAAATGAGTTCACTTGATTTTTATTAAGCATGATTCACCATTGTAATTAATGAATGTTAAAGAGTTAGAGGATATGATTACTTGTAGATGCTAAGGCTTATACCAAATTCGTGTAGCGACGAGTATGGCTAAATATTTTGAAGTAGAGGTTGTTTGTGCATCACATAACTACTACCAAGGGCATTGAATTGAATTCTTTTGTTAATATTCTCGGATATGATATCCCGCATTCCAACCTCTTCTTCGATTTGTTCTTGTTTGTTTGCTTGCGGACAAGCAAAAGGCAAGTTCGGGGGAGTTGATAGTTGCATAATTTAGCCCATTTTAGCATACATTTTAGTTAGCATTTTGTGACTTATTGCATTCATTTCTTTGTTTTTGGTATAGTTTGCATCCATTTTAGAGTTAGTGAGTCTTAGGTTAGTTTTTGCATATGTTTGTGTGCTATGGAGTCTTTTAGGTACCATTTGGAGCTTATGGAAGCTTTTTGGAGCTTGGAGGAAGATCACGGACTAGGAGGAACGTAGCCGAAGAACGGAGAAGGCAAACGAAAGAAGAAGAAAAATCTGCAGAGGCAATATCGGCCGGAGGCATCGGCCGCAGGAGACCGATACAGAACGAAGAACTGAGGCAGAAGTCCATCGGCCAGCCTCCCACCGATACACCCGACCGATGGAAGTTCTGGAAATCCGACGGATCATATCGGTGCGTTGTATCGGTTGCAGGAGACCGATGGAAGCTCACAACATAGACGTCAAGAAGACCATCGGCAGCCTCCCACCGATACACCCGACCGATGCGAAGTTCTGGAAATCCGAGAGTTCCATCGGTGCGATGTATCGACCGCAGGATACCGATATGCCCGCTGAAAAACTCAACCCGATGGGTTGACCCGATCCGACATGTATTTACTTAAGCAAATTAAGCCTAATTAGGCAAAGGACTCTTGTTTTTTTTTTGAGACTTAAGCAAAAAACGTTTTTGAGTGCCTTGAAGGAGATTGTAAGAGATTTTTGAGTGGTTTATGCAAGTTCTTGTTGGATTATTTCTTCCATCTAATTTCCTATCATCTTTTATGATTCTCAACACTTCTTTTATGGGATTTGTGGAGAAAACCATGTGTTGTGAGTAGTTTTCTAGGGTTCTCGGGTGAAGTAGATTTAGGTAATTTTAGTGTGAATCAATGATGTTAGAGCTTTGATTATTAATGATCCTTCCTTGTTTAGTGTGTTTAATGCTAAATCATCCATGATCAAGTTGATTTAGATCATAGGAAATTTCTCGCCCGGAAGGTGTTCGATGAAATTCCCCAATGAACTAATCAAGGGATATTTCATTCTTAGCCTATGGAAATAGTTGTCTAAGGTGTTTATTGATTAAATGATCTTGTTTCTAATGTTTGAAAGTTATTAAATCACAAATGGGAATTTGTTCTTGATTTAGTAATTTGCAAATGCATTAATTCCAAGGAATTGGATTAGTCTTGTTAAATGATCATAGTCTAAGGATTAGCATTGCTTGGGTTTATTGACATCATTGTGAACCACTAAAGTTACCAACAATCGCATACTTCACCTTTGGATTCGCTTTTAGAACTTTCTTTGAACCGTAATTTGTATTCTTGTTTCAGTTACTATCTTTACTTTAGTTGAAAATAGTTTGCTTTCAATATCTTTAGGCTGCTACAAACAAACTCTTGAATTGCTTAGATTAAGAAGTTTTATGTATTCTTGGTTTTTAATCCCAACCCATTATGGTTCGATATCTCAAACACTACAATGACATGAGTAGGATTTGAGTAATTGAAAGTAAAAATCCGACTATCAACACACATCTGAAACTCATCTATGCATTGACATAACCCAAGGATACCTCTCTGGAAAAGGTGAGCAGTGTCCAAGAGACAGAATGATTCACATACTCTTCTTAAGAAAAAAACACAGAAAGTATGCTACCTTAGTTCAAATAGGGGTAACTACTTGACCCGAGGACATACTCTCCGTAATTTTTCTTTTCCTTCAAGAGAATTTCAGAAGCAGCACAGAGAGATGGACGAGCTCAGTCCTAATAGGGGTAACTACCTGACCCGAGAGTACACCTCAAGACCTACGTTATGTTCTCTTACCCAATCCAGACAGTGATCGAAGAAGTTATCACTCTAGTGTCGCCTCATTGTTAATCACTTCGCTGTCAATGACCTTTAGATACGAAAGTTTTACTCAGTGACACTATCAGATTTTGAGATGGTAATCCTCGAGTGTCTTTCTCTTCAGGCCTTTTGATCAAAACTTATCTCCTTTCCACATCACCACTTCTCTTCAGTACTTGCAGTCTCTTGACTCTGCTTCAACCTTTGTTTAAACTTTCAGAGATGTCAGACCTTTTGAGGGTTACGAGAAGCATCTATTTTATTCCTTTGTTGTGTCAGTGAGAGGTTTGAGGGAGGTGATCTATACATAGGGATTGAAAAACTCATGTCGTGACACTGAAGCATGACGTCCAATATGATCCCCTCCCGAGCCAGATCCTACTAACATTCACATAATCCAATGGCTTTCCGCAAATGAATGAACGTATTAAGATCAAGTGGTTTAGTGAATATATCTGCAAGTTGTTTTTATGAGGCAACATGAACAATTTCAACACGTTTTTCCTCAACTAATTCTCTGACAAAGTGATGTCGTATATCAACATGTTTGGTTCTCGAGTGTTGCACTGGGTTTTTAGATATATTGATTGCACTCATATTGTCACAGTGCACTAACATTGGTTCACGAAAAAACATACCGTAGTCATCAAGCATGTGTTGCATCCACAACAACTGTGTGCAACAGCTACCATGCTCTTGGAACTTGTTTCAAACCATATAGTGCTCTTTTCAGCTTGAACATATGATCTGGGTGGTTTGGATCTTCGAACACTTTGGGCTGAGCCACATATACTTCCTCCTGAAGTATCCCATTCAAGAATGCACTTTTCACATCCATTTGGAACAACTCGATATTAAGTTTGCAGGCAATCCCAAACAGCAGCCGGATTGATTCTAGTCGAGCTACAGGAGCAAAGGTTTCATCAAAATTTACTCCTTCAATCTGACAGTAACCATGAGCAACAAGTCTAGCTTTGTTGCGCACAACATTTCCATCTTCATCGATCTTATTCTTGAAGATCCACTTTGTGACAACAATGTTGACATTCGGAGGTCTTGGAACCAAGTCCCACACTCCATGTCTCACAAACTGATCCATTTCATCGTGTATAGCTCCAACCTATAATTCATCATCAAGAGCACCCCAGACATCTTTTGGTTCAACAAGTGACACGAAGCAAGCAAGCTTTGCTATGGCTTTGAAGTCAATATGAATTTTCCGCATTCTCATACCTTCATTCAAGTCTCCAATTACATCATCGGCTGAGTGATTGCGATGTACTTGCAATTTGTTTGAAACATCTTCCTCATACTCTTCCTCCTTGACGTCGTCAAACTCTCTTTCAAAGTTTTTTGGAAAACGTCTGTGTGACACACTACTTGTTTCTTGTGTCACTGTTTCAATCACAGAACCATTTCGATCTTCGAAGACAACATTCACTGATTCTACAATGGTACACAGATTCTTGTTGTATACTCGATATGCCATGCTATGAGTAGAGTAACCTAAAAAGATTCCTTCCTCACTCCTTGAATCGAATTTTCCCAGATTATTCTTGGTGTCCAAGATGTAGCATACGCATCCGAAGACATGAAAATAGCTGAGATTATGAGATTTCCCTTTCCATATTTCATATGGTGTCTTCTTGGTTCCTGGCTTGACATACACACGGTTGATTATGTAGCATGCCGTGTTAATTGCTTCAGCCCAAAATCGTGTGGGAACATTGTTTCTGTGCATCATAGCTCTAGCCATTTCTTGAAGTGTTCAATTTTTCCTTTCAACAACACCATTCTGATGAGGGGTTCGAGGCGCTGAGAACTGATGTCGAATACCATTGACATTACAGAAGTGTTTGAGCACTTCATTCTGAAACTCTCCGCCATGATCACTTCGAACCTGAATGATGTTCCCCTTCGCATTTTGTAATTGCAATGCTAAGATCTTGAAGCTTTCTGCATCTTCTGATTTTTCTCTCAGAAATCTCACCCATGTGAATCTTGAGTAATCATCTACAAGTACAAATATGTATCGATTTCCTGACAGGCTCTCTGTTTGCACCGGTCCCATCAAGTCCATATGAATCAGTTCCAAGATTTTTCTCGAGCCTATATCAGCAATCTGTTTATGTTGTACCTTGATCTATTTACCTTGACAGCATGCTTTGCAGACAGTATATGTCTCGTTGTCAAGTTTAGGTACTCCACGTACAACTTCAGCTTTTACAATCCTCTGCGGCCCATGGATATTCATGTGTCCTAGTCTCTTATGCCATAGGTCAAGTTATGACTCTCTTGCAGTTAAGCACTTATCTGAAGCCTTCCACATATAGCAGTTATTTTCAGATCTCACACCAAACAGAACAATTTTGCCTTTGTCATCCACAGCATCACACTCAGTCTTTGTGAAAATCACTTCCAAACCTTCATCACACAGCTGATTAATGCTTATTAAGTTGTTTGTTAGTCCTTCCACAAAATAAACATTTATCAGGGAGGGTTGATTCTCATCTTCAAGTTTACCAACACCCTTGATTTTTCCTTTAGCTCCATCTCCAAAAGTAACTTTTCAGCGATCTCAGTGTATGCATTCAAAATTCTCTGATTTCCAGTCATGTGCCTCGAGCATCCACTGTCAAAGTACCAAGATAAGTTATTTTGAGTTGTTGTAGTGGTGAACGCCACATTATTGATTATCACATCTTCCTCTTTCGTCTCATGAAGTTCCTTGTGAGTTGGATCTAATTCTGTAATCACCAGATTGCACACTACTTCCGATTGTGCAACACACATGTCTGCAGTTTCTTTTGTGTCAACAGTTTGTGTTCTCTGCAACAACACAACCTTGTTTTCACTCAATTCTCTGGCGTACAGGACACTTCTAGCTATCCACACCTTTTCGAAATACCTTTTCTCGATGTGACAGTTGTTCGAGGCCCAAGCTTTTCTGATTCTTTTCTTTAAGACAAAACAGTTTCTCTTAAGATGACCAACCTTTTCACAGAAAAAACACGCCCCTTTTTGTCTCAGCATTTTCTTCTTTGGTTGAATCAGCAGAGGTCTTGGATTACATGTTGTAACCGTCTGAACCCGAATACTCTTCTCTTCTTTTTCTCTGTCGATTTTTGCTGGAACAAAATTCTTCATGCCTTGATAGCTTGGTTCGACAGTGCTTTGGTTATGTCCATTGAATCCAAGTCCCCAATTCTGCTTGTATGTTTTTCCCAAGGTTAACAAGTGATCTAACTTATCAGTTCCTTTGTTCAGCATAATGATTTTCTTGAAATTTTCAGATATGCTCAAGGTTCCTGCTTTTAGATTTTTCTTCAGCAAGCAACTCCTTCATCTTGAGTAATTTGTTCTTAAGCTCCAGAACCTTTTCATTCTCCTTGTCTGTAATTTCACTCTTCTGAGTATCAGCTGATTCCTTCTGTTCACCAACATTCTCTTTCACAGTATCATATCCTTCTCCACGGATGTTTCACTTTCTAGTTCCAGAATGCTAACCTTAGCTTCCAACAGTGCGTTTTCCTTCATCAGCTGCAAATTATCATTGCTCAGTTTCACCCAATTGTCGTACAGCAATCGATATTCTGCCTTAGCATCAATCTCAGTGTCTTCATCTGATTCAGAATCAGATTCTCTATCATATTTTTCTCCCATGAAGGCCACCAAGTTCAGTGGGTCTTTTTCGAAATCACTCTCTTCTGACTATGTTTCGCTGAAACTCATAAATGATCTTTCATTCTTCTTTTGTAGATTCGGACAGTCTGTCTTCACATGTCCAAACCCTTTGCACTCATAGCATTTGAGTTCCTTAAGTTTCGCAAGAGGACATTCAGATTTGAAATGACCAAACCCTTCACACTCATAACATTGCAAGTCTCTCTTTCGATTTGATTTACCAAAGTCTGGTCTTGAGACTCGGTTTGAAGTTCTTGTAGACTTGCTTTCTTGAGTTCTTTTGACAGGCCTTCCTTTCTCAATTCTTTTCAGAGCTTTTCTGAAGTTTCTGGCCATCAGGCTCATACTTTCCTCAAGCTTCTGATTCATGTTCTCATCCATCTTCTGCATCCGATCCATGCTTTGATCTGCAGTAAAAGCAATACCCTTAATTGCCCTTGGTTGATTTACTTCAGCTTCCATTTCCTCAGCTTTGAGCATTCCTAGCAATTGAGAAAATGACATGTCATCAGTGTTCATAGCCATTTTGAGTACAACATTTTGAGCTTCGAACTTTGATGGCAGACATCTCAGCAGCTTCTTGACAAGTTTCTTGTCTTTATAAATCTTTCCCAATACTGATGCCTCATTAGCAATCGAGCTGAGCTTGGAGCCAAAGCTTGAGATGGATTCATCGTTTCTCATTCTGAGGTTCTTAAATTGGGATGCTAGATGATCAATCCTTGTTCTTTTCACGTTTGATGTTCCTTCAATGAAGTTTATCAAGACTTTCCATGCATCTTTAGCAGCAACACACCCTTGAACCAATTTGAACTTCTCAGCATCAATGGCAGTGAAGATTTCACTTATTGCTTTGGAATTAAACTTGGATGCGTTTTTGTCAGCTTCAGTCCATTTGTCCTTGGATTTAGGATGTTTCTTTCCTGCTTCATCAGTCACATATGGCTCTTCCCAACCCGTTTCAACAGCGGTCCATGCATCATCATCTATCGATCTAATCCTCTGCTTCATACGCACTTTCCAATGTCCAAAGTTTGATTCATCAAGCATGAGTATCTTTTGAATTGCAACAAGTTCTTTAGACGTGTCCATGTTATCTTCCACAAGATCTCAACCTGTTAATGGATCCTCTGATCTTCAGTCAGTTGACCGCTCTGATACCAATTGTAAAACCTGGATCACGTATAAGATGAACAACATCGGCTTCGGCAAATACCTATTTGCTTTTATTTAGAAATCGTTTAAACAAACTTCGTACAAGTTGTTTAATCAGAATAACACGAATCCAACACACTGGATCGTCACTGACCAATTCCTAAATCTACCCAATCTTACCTGCACAGCAACAACTGTGCGATCTCAATTTGTTCACTCACCAAAACCCTCAAGCACGTAGTCTGTCACGTCTTTCGTGTTTTCCATTTTTCTTTTTTTTGCTTAAGTACAACAGCGGCTCCTCCGCTATATATATACTCTCCAACACCCCGTCGAGAATATCTTCTGTATCACATATGGATATCTCTAAATCTTGTAACTTCGATATTTAAGATTCTCTCGCTCAGATATGACTTGTGTCTTCAGCCCCAATTAACTTCTGCCACGTCATCATGCTTCAATTAACCTTCGCGCCTTTTAGTCCAAGTCATTGTGTTGCACAGTGATGCAGTTGTGTAAAACACAGACTCAACAATTCTCTCTTCATACTTGTTGTCTCCCATGTTCCGAATTGAGCTGAATCGATTTCGTACTAGTTTAAATATTACATGAGTATTACTTTCATAAATGAAATATACGTTTTATCAGGGGTGGATCTATGTTGTCTAAGGAGGTGGCAACTGTACCATTAAAAAACAAAATTTATTTGTACTTGTTTAAGAAAAATAAATTATGCCACCACTAAAAACCAAAAAATTACTCCCACACAGGTTTAAATCCAAAAGCACATCTTAAATTTTTATTTTTCTATTATGTTATATTTTTGTCCCCACTGATTATATTTTTTAGATCCGCCACTTGTTATAATATTTTCGTTAATTTTAATATTTTTTCAATATAGCATATTATATAATTTAATTGATTATTTTTCATTGAGTTATCAAAATAAAATTGAAGTTAAAACATAACATTGTACTATAAAACATATTATTATCATCAAAAAAATTACCATCAAAAAATATGGGAATACTTTTTTGATATTGGGTGTGTTTATGGGAATAAGTTATTCCAGCCAATATTCTTTGACGTTCGAGTAATGGCCTGAGGAAGATGAGCTTCGAGTCAACAAAAAAGCATAAAGATTTTTTTTTGGTCTTATAAAAAAAAGCATAAAGATATGATCTTGAACTCTTGAATCTTGACAGACTATACAACAAGGTTTTGTCTATTTTTTTTGTTCTTTCATACTGAATTCATTAACCAAGCACTAGTAGCTACCATCTTACTGAATCTAGTGCAAGATCTTGACGATATTCTTGACGGATTCTGTATGCAATTGGGAAGAATTGAAATTGCGACCTTGAGACTTCATTCTAACTGTAATCCAAACCAAAGAAGACTAGAAAGAATATCAAAGAATCAGTGAGATTGATTCGAGAACTGGTGAAATTAAGCGAATGCATGGAACGATGAACTCAAAACATACTCACCTAGGTTTAGAAAGAAAATCGAACCCAAGAATATGTGTTGTTACAATATCAAAGGTAAACCAACCCAACAAAAAAAGCAAGAAGAAGAATATAGTGGAATAATCCTCTTATTGTATGTACAACAACGGAAGAGCTATGAATATCTACACATTTCATAACTTAGTTTAACAGTCAATTAGCCATTAATTATTCTAATCCAATAGAATGGAATATAAAACAGAGAGAAAACAGACAATGATAATCAAATGTACAATGATCAGCTGTTTGCAGTAACCACTACAAACTTGTAGGCAATGTTGTTTCCATGTTTTGATGTAGTTACTCCAAGATTTTAGAAAGGAAAGACAATATTACATGCTCCTAACTCACAACTTCAGCCTAATCCCCGCGAAGAATGCAGCCAAAGCAAATGATGTTGATGAGCAAGCATCAAGAAAAACAATACAAACACTCAACATTGACAATATACATAACAGAAAAAGGAGAACAATTCACCAACAAAGACATAAACTCAATG
This sequence comes from Eutrema japonicum, assembly GCA_030161315.1. NCBI lineage: Eukaryota > Viridiplantae > Streptophyta > Magnoliopsida > Brassicales > Brassicaceae > Eutrema > Eutrema japonicum. Next base: position 39,353,964 of record BSQW01000001.1, read on the forward strand.
AGACTAACCGCAAGTACACGACGAATCCAACCGGAGCAAATGATTTGGTTGAAGGAAGCATTGAACAAAACAATCCAAAAACTCAACATTGACAATACACATAACAGAGAAAGGAGAACAATTCACCAACAATGACATAAACCCAATGAGACTAACCGCAAGTACAGGACGAATCCAACCGAAGCAAATGATTTGGTTGAAGGAAGCATCGAACCAAACAATCCAAAAACTCAAGATTTGACAATATTGAATATCCATTAACACAAAAGGAAAAGAATTTACCTACAAAGATGACGATATTAAGCAGGATGATTATTGCTAATTGAATTATATTAAGTATCATAAAGACAAAACCAAAGCAACCCAACGAAACGAAGACATTCATATTAGGAAGAAGAAGAAGAAGAAACATATTCAAATAGGCAAATACCAAATCCACACAAGTCATTACAATAACAGATCTCGTTCGTCATAAATTCTGAGAATCTCATATGAATCTAGCGAAAGCAAACCCAAAGAGGTAGATTATAAGATGAGGATAAAGGAAGAAGATAAGAGTAACACCAAACTTTTAAGCCTCACTCTTCTCTGACTCAGGAGCTGCATCGTCTCTCGAAGCCTCACTTGCTTCGGTCTTCGCAACCTCCGCCGATCCAGTTTCATTTACGGCGGAGGACGCAGATCGATCCTTCACAGTTTCAAGCATCCGCTTGCTAATCTCTTTGGAATAAACCTCAAGGATCTTAATCCCATCGTCATCATCGGAGACAGCATTCGATGCAACGCCGTAGGCTTCCTCCTCGATGGATCTCGCGACGGCGGCCGCCTCGTCGGAGCTGAGCGTTCCGTATCTCTTTGAGAGGATAGATTCGGTGGATAACGTCTCGATCAGGCGGTTCAAGACGGCGTCGCGAGTTTTCTGCGTCGGCGGCCAAATGCGGAGCGAGATGCCGCCTCCTGTCTTCGTCTCTGCGACCGATTCTTCCTTCTTCAGATCTACGGGTTTTGAGGTTTCCTCCGATGTGTGGTCTACCGTCGCGGCAGGCAATGTGGTGGTGGAGCCCTCGGATTTCGGCGGCGGCGGTGAGACGGTGGTGTTGATTGTGTCGGCGGTTTCTGCCATTGTTTTTCAAGTGAATTTTAGGGATTTCTGTTCAGAGAATTGTTTGGTGATAGAGGAAAGGATCAATTATGACGTTGTTTGGTACTTTTGGTCGGTTACATTGTGTAAATTACCGAAATACATTAAATATTTTTTAAATTTTAAACTTACGCCGATATATTTTAATTTATTGATTTTACATATACAATATCTACTAAAAAATATTTGGGATAAAAAAATATAATTATAAAAATGTGATGTGAATGGAAATTTTCCAATTAAAATATTATATATATTGTCTCTCTTCAATTTTTTTTTTTAAATATTAAATTTTATACTAATTTTAAAATTTGTGACAACGATTAAAAAAAAATTAAGAAAACAAAAAGATCAAAAACCACAAACAAAGATAATGAACAACATGGAACAAATAAACAGACAAAGAAACGAGTAAGCTATGCACATATCTCGGAATATCCAGAGGATACTCGACGAATAAACACCGATTCTAAACACCTAAACTCAGACATATGCGTTATTGCTGTAGTTTTAAGGAACTCGAGTTCCCATCATCGCTGCCACGAACAGTTCTCATCCGAGGCAATCCCTCAAACGCTATAAGTATGAACTATCTTCATATATTTTTAAGTATATATAAAACAAACAAAAAAACAAAAAAAAACTTTCATAGGCACAAATAGCCATTGGGTAAATCATGGTGAAGTTAAAAACAACAAAAAAAAATTGTAGTTCCATTAAAATCATTTTATCAAAAAAAATTGACAAGAGTGTTCGAATAATTTTTTTAACAATTCTATTATTATTATTCTTGTAGAAAAAATCATACTAAACGAGAAATTTCTTTATTTTTTATTTAAAATTAAAAAAACGTGAAATTGTTTTAAAATGTGAAATATGTTTTCAATCAAACAACCTCGGAAAATCTTACAGGTCAAAATTTCGGACACAAATCTGATGCAAAATTTAGCCCGCCAAAATCCAAAAATTTAGTTTAACTCCAAAAAAAAAAACTCAAATTCCCAAAATCACACACAGAGAGAGCGCCAGAAACTTGATTTCAACTCGAAAAAAACCTTAGAAATGGCGCTTTTGATCTGCCCTTTTTCTTCCCCCTTCTCACCCTCACTTCTTCCTCCCATCAAATCTCGATTCTCTCTATCACTCTACCTTTCTCCTTCTCTCCCAATCCCTCCTTAACAATGGAAATCTTTGTGAGGATGACGAGAGCGGCGGCGAAAAGAAAGGCGATGGCCACGGAGGAGGAACAGGTCAGCAAGAAGAGAGTAGTTCTCGGTGAGCTTCCGAATGCGTCCAACGTCGCCGTCTTGGCTAATCTCAATCAGAAAAGAGAGATCCCGAAACCCATCAAGAGTGTTAAGGCTCCAGCGAAGCAGAGAAAGTCAGCTCCGGTGGAATCAGGATCTGACATCGATTCTCGATCTGATGATCCCAAGATGTGTGGACCTTATGTCACCGACATCTACGAGTATCTCCGTGAACTGGAGGTAATAATAATCTCTAGTTTCAATTTCAGTTGTGGGTTTTGATCTTAAGAGTTTCAATTTAAGATTTTTTCTCTCCAATTTAGCTATATGCTCTTTAAATTGACAATTTATGGTCTGGTGACTTATTTCAATTGAGTTGTGAATTTGATCTGAAAAGTTTTCAATATAGCTAGATGTTCTTTAATCTGACGATTTGGATTGGTGAAAACTTTCAGGTGAAGCCAAAACTAAGACCTTTACCTGATTATATCGAAAAGGTTCAGAAAGATGTAACACCAATCATGAGAGGGGTTTTGGTGGATTGGTTAGTGGAAGTTGCTGAAGAGTACAAACTCGTGTCTGAAACACTTTATCTCACTGTCTCTTACATCGATCGATTCTTGTCCTTGAAGACTGTCAACAAGCAGAAGCTTCAGCTCGTGGGAGTATCTGCGATGCTTATTGCTTCGTAAGCATCTTTTGATCATCATCCTTGTGTTATTGTTCTCTCTTTGCTAGTCTGAAGCTTATGGGATTATCCTTGTTTTGGTTATTGAAATGAGTAGGAAGTATGAAGAGATAAGTCCTCCTAAAGTGGAAGATTTCTGTTACATCACTGATAATACGTTTACGAAACAAGATGTGGTGAAGATGGAGGCGGATATACTTCTTGCGCTACAGTTTGAATTAGGAAGGCCAACAATCAATAGTTTTATAAGGTTAGATTTGTGTTTGGTGATAATACTTATTGGTCTGTATGGTTCATTGTCCTCATTTTGTGTGTGTTTTGCCCTTTTTAATGTGCAGACGATTCACAAGGGTTGCACAAGAAGATTTCAAAGTAAGCTCAATAAATAGATTTGGAATCTGTTGTTTGTAACTTGTAGAGTGTCAATTGCTAAATATTCTCTTTCGATGACCTTTGTTTCAGGTGCCACACTTGCAGCTAGAGCCTCTCTCTTGCTATTTATCAGAGTTGAGTATATTAGATTACAAAGCCGTAAAGTTTGTGCCATCTATGTTGGCTGCGTCTGCTGTCTTTCTTGCTCGATTCATCGTCCGTCCCAAACAACATCCTTGGGTAAGCGTTTTGTCTCATTCTCTTACACGTTAGTTGAATTGAGAGACCAAATAATCAATTGTTGTGATGATGTAAACAGAATAAAATGTTAGAAGAATACACAAAGTATAAAGCGGCTAATCTACAAGTGTGTGTGGGAATCATACATGACTTGTATCTAAGCAGAAGAGGAGGTGCTTTACAAGCTGTTAGAGAAAAATACAAGCACCATAAGGTAGGTAATTAACATTACAATGAGTCAGTGATATCATTTGAATTAGCAAATTCTTGATACTTAATGTCGCTCCTCTCGATACAGTTCCAGTGCGTTGCGACCATGCCTGTGTCACCTGAGCTGCCCGTTACCTTGTGGGAGGATGTTACCATTTGATCTGTTGTTGATAAATTGGAAGAGGAAGTAGAGAGTAAGAGGAAAGGTCTTACAAAATTGTGGAATGTGGGAAGCAGCTTGAGTTAGTGGAAAGAGCAAATCATTAAATAATTGAGATGGAGGGAGACTTGTCAACACAATCCATTATGAATCAATTAAGTTGTTGATGCAGAGATATATTTGGAAATATTCCAAATATCTTTATTATTTATTTTATTATTTAGAAAATTTCTTTTTATTATTTTAGATTGTTTCTAGTATTTTTGATTTATCATAAATAAGCCGTTCAGGCCTAAGTTGTATTCAGTTTTTGATTGATTAATGATATTGAGTTTTTGTCTTTTGTTCCTTGTTTTCGGTAGATCTAGAGAGATTTCAACGAATCTAAGAAGGCTTGATTTATTCGGGTATTCTCAGATTAAACGAATAATCTTGCGATTATCCTAGTTTTCCGGGTATTTTCAGAATCAACGGATTACTATTTTATCCTTTATAAAATATTTCCAAATATTTCTCTGCATCATTCTCTCCAACAACGAAAAGATTCATCCTCGAATATTGAACATGCCATCGATGTGGATTGTTTTTCTTTTGCCTTTTTTTTTCTCTTGCGCTTCTTCCACTGATAATACTCTTTCGATAAAAAAGTATAATTTTGCCACACTTTAATCACCTTACTACTCATCCAAATATGAGAATTTTCTATTTCCATATGCTCCACCCTATCACGATGACAAGTAGAAGTATCTATTGGGCCATCTCTTCCCAAAGCCCAATTGGCAACATGATGCTTCAAACTGTCTGCACGCGCGTCTTCTTCTTCTTCTTGAGAAGGGTCTTCCACCGACAACAGTCCAAAATTACGATTGTCTTCAGAATTTTTCACGGTTTGATTTTTGATAAAGATTTCATCATCTTGAATAAAATCTTCATCATCGTAAATATCAAAACTGGATCACCAATAATTTCTCGGATATCTTCACATAAATCTTCGGATGAAACAAACGGATATGCATCCGTTAAATAATTCAAACCTTTGAGTAACATGGTGTATGGAAACATGATCGAACTTTGATTAAAAATCAAAGTGTTGGCTCTGATACCAACTGATGTAGCAGAAGTTTTAAAGGATAAAATAGTAATCCGTTGATTCTGAGAATACCCGGAAAACTAGGATAATCGCAAGATTATTCGTTTAATCTGAAAATACCCGAATAAATCAAGCCTTCTTAGATTCGTTGAGATCTCTCTAGATCTACCGAAAACAAGGAACAAAGAGACAAAAGCTCAATATCATTAATCAATCAAAAACTGAATACAACTTATTAGGCCTGAACGGCTTATTTATGATAAATCAAAAATACTAGAAAAAACCTAAAACAATAAAAGGAAATTATCTAAATAATAAAAGAAATAATAAAGATATTTGAAATATTTTCAAATATCTCTCTGCATCATTCTCTCCGATGACAAAAAGATTCGTCCTCGAATCTTAAATGTGATCGCCAACCTTGAATTTTAACCGTGATCTTCATCTTCAAAATTTTCCACTGGAAACATAATTCGTTTCTTTATTTTTCTTCTAATCTTCCATTGATAAAATTCTTCACACACAAGTAAGCAATTTTGACATACTTCCTCAATATAGACTCTCGCATAAGGATGCACCACACGTGTCTTGATGAGTTACTCCATCTAAACTTATTCTCCAAGATATGATCAAACATATTTTCCAATGGGCTTTGTGTTGTATAAGCCCAAATCAAAACATGATTCTCCAAGTAGTTGTATTCCACGTGACCTAACTCACTATCTGGGGAAGAAACTTCAACGTTCAGATCGTTCATCTCTTGAACAACCAATTCATTGTCTTTGTCTTGAATCCGATCTTCGTCATCATAAACATCGAAAATTGGATATCCAACAATTTCTTTGAACTCCACGCACAGATCTTCAGAAGAAACAAACAAATTTTCATCTGTGGGATAAAAAATCTCGAGCGACATAGTAATCAAGCACACAAAATCGAACCTTGATTGAGAAATCAAAGTGTTGTCTCTGATACCAACTGATGTAGCAGAAGCTTTAAAGGATAAAATAGTAATCCGTTGATTCTGAGAATACCCGGAAAACTAGGATAATCGCAAGATTATTCGTTTAATCTGAGAATACCCGAATAAATCAAGCCTTCTTAGATTCGTTGAGATCTCTCTAGATCTACCGAAAACAAGGAACAAAGAGACAAAAGCTCAATATCATTAATCAATCAAAAACTGAATACAACTTAGGCCTGAAAGGCTTATTTATGATAAATCAAAAATACTAGAAAAACCCTAAAACAATAAAAGGAAATTATTTAAATAATAAAATAAATAATAAAGACTCTCTGCATCAGTTGTTGATTTAGGAGGAGGAACACACTGAAGAGAAGAGACATAATGAGAAACTGTTGATGTGTTCTTAAAAAGAGAAGACATTGGGAAGAGCTAAAGTTTTCATTCAAAAGAGAAACATCAAACTGGATTCAACAAAAAATACGTGAAACTTTGACAGCTCTACATATTTTCTTTCTAAGAAAAATCATTTTGGTATGCTATGGTGAAAAATTGATATTGTCTTCAATTATTAGTTAAAGCAAGTTTCAGTTTTTTACTTGTTGAGTCCTCTAATTATATGTGTAACCTTATTAACCTCTAATTATATGTGTAACCTTATTAATACCCGAATATCGGATGTGTCCCCTGTTTTTTTAGCTGAAGGTTTTGATATCGGATGTGTCAACATTGCATCAAACAAGTAAAACAAACGTAGCATTTAAACAAACGTAGCATTTATTAAACTTTCGTCAGTTGGAGATAGATGCAAAGATTTAGCTGAAGGTTTATTTTAATAATTAATAAAGAGTAAATTATGTGGATACGAATTATTATCCACATTGTATAAGGAGGTGGGATCATGGTAACCCTAATCTTCTGCCGCCTATATTAAACTAGCATTTAGTTTTCTGGTCTGAAGACAGAAACAAAAACAAACGTAGACGACGAGAATTTACTGCAAACATGATTTTTGTAGAGCGAATAAAGAAAACGGTGTTTGGTGATTGGTCGAAACATGTACAATAATCGTTCACCATAAATTTGTCGGTCTGTATAAATGGTAGATAATAATAATTCCGTTAACCAGATATTATAATTATTTATGAACCCCTAATCCTTTGCGCCGGTATAAACCGCCATTGTTTTTCGGTTGTGAGGCTGAAATCTCCAAAAAAAATGTCAATCACAGCTTTAACATCATTACCCAGATAACTTAGTTATTTACGTTGTTTCATATGTTTTTATTGCAGAGATAATGTCGCTTACTGTCCGAGTTTTGCGTGGCCGTTGGGAAAGACTGCCAATGGAGAGTATGGTCATGTACCCGTGTTGGGTGTGTTTCACTACACCATCGATGTTAGTGAAAACGAGGGGTACGATGCTTTGATAACAAAAATAAGGGAGAAGCTCAAAATAGATAATGAAGATGAGATAGCGATAACATACTAGTGGCCTCACTGTATGTTAGGTCCAGACTGTCGAAAATCGGAACCAATATATATTGTGACCGATGAGGATGCGGCCTTGTTCTTGGCCATACGCGCCGATCTACAAGAAGTTGATCTCCGGATTCAAGTCTTACGATCGCAAATGGAGCGAAATGTGAACTCATATAGGAGTGAGTTAAGCACCGGTGGTGTATTACCTGCTGTCTTAGGATTCCACGGAAGACCTGAAATCCCTCCTATTAACGAGATGGAGCAACGCACTCGTCCACTCAGCAACACATCCATTTATAGGGTTACGACTGATGATTCGGATTAGCAATGGCCGTTCGGATATCCGATCGGGTTCAGTTCGGATCCATTCGGATTTTCGGGTTTTTGGGTTTAGGATTTATTATCCATTCGGGTATTTTAGAATTTTGGTTTGGGTTCGGTTCGGATCCATTCGGGTTTGGTTCAGTTTCGGATACCCGAAAAATCATAAAAATAAAAATAAAAATAAAATTGGTTAAATTTAAATAAAATTTGGTCAAACTTAATAAATATAACTAAAACTTCGTATATTTTGGTTATTTTGGGTCTCTCAATCATTTTGGTATCAATCATTTTGGTATAAAAATAACTCATATCTTCGGATTTATAATTGTAATTTTGGGTTATCAAGTCTAAATATAATTAATATAATGGGTATATAACTGTATTTCGGGTATCCATTCGGTTCTTGGTTCGGATTCGGTTCGGTTTCAGTTCTTCGGATATAAGAATCTCGGATCCGTTCGGGTATTTTATCGGTTTTGGTACTGGTTGGGTTCCTCTTTTTCGGATCGGTTTCGGTTAACTAATGTACTAGATATCTCACATTTGTTGGAACTAATTTTTTGTCAAAGCCTGAGGGTTTGATAAAATTGTGTTAGTGTGAAAAGAAATGAGTTAAGCTCTTTCTAATGAAATGTTTTCATTAACCGAGAAATGTTTTCTCGTGTATATATGTTGGAATGGTTGTGTCTTAAATGAACAACATGAGAGAAGAAAAGCCATACGTGCGACGTTCGCATCTTGGGCCTTGATTGGGCCCGTGGACTTTTTGAAGTATCGATCGATACCCCTTGGTATCGATCGATACCCAGCGGGCCGACTTAAAAATCGCAGCCGCCTAGGTTATTCTAGAAATATTCCTTTTCTGTCATGGAAAAACCCTAGCCTCTCTCCTATATATACAACACGATTTTCACCTAAAAATTCATCCTCTGATACACAAAAAAACACTTACTAAAAGTTCTAGCAATCGTTTCTTCAATTCCCTACTGCTTAGAGTAAGTTTTAATTTCGAGAGTATCGTAGAATAATGTTCGATAGACATGAATCATGGTGTTGATGATTCAGTTAAACTTTGGTTGTATCCTGGGACTCATGGATCTATAAAACCCCGTCACACTACGGGAGATTCTTAGAGTTAAGGAAAGAGATTTATCTCGCCTCCTCAGATCTTGTATTGCTTTATCGTTTATAAATCGTCTGTTCCTTAAACTGTTTATTTACATATTACTGTGATTAAATCTTTCCTGTCTGTAGTGTAAATTTTGGTCCTACAATCTTAACTCTAAGAAAATCCAATTTCTGTTTTATTACTTCAATTGGATCTTTAATCACGAGTAAATAAACGTTTTCAAACGGTTTTTAAACGATTCTTCTACTGCTGATGATACTCAAACGTTGTCAAAAAGCTTTTAGCAAATTGAAACGTGTAGTAGAGGCAATCTTCATCTCTCTCTATTTTTAAGAAGATGTTCTTCTGCTAGTGATACTCAAACGTTAATCAAACAGCTGTTTAGCAACTTGAAACGTGTAGTAAAAGCAGATCTGCTTAAACATCTTCTAAAAAAAATCGTCTTTAATTGCGATTAAAGAACGATATAATCAATGAACACACATCTGTTCTTGATAGGTTCGATTCAGATCGAGGCCTTGTGAGTATCGATCGACACCCTATGGTATCGGTCGATACTGGACTAAATTGTATCGGTCGACACTCAAGTGTATCGATCGATACCATGCAAACAGTGTATCGGTCAGCACCTCAGTGTATCGATCGATACTTTGCATCGACCAAGTTGGTCTATGTCGATCGATACTGTGTATAAGACACAGGTATCGATCGACACTGTGGTGCTATGATCGATCCTGTGAAATTCACTTGTATCGATCGACACCCAGGGTGTATCGATCGACACTTATCGTGTATCGATTAACACCATGATGCTTCGAATGACACAATATGTGCATCGAGCATCGATCGGAATCTAGGGTGTATCGATCGACACTAAGCGTGTATCGATCGACACCAGGATGCTTCGATAGACACAGTATGTGCATCAAGCATCGATCGACACTGTGGTTTATCAGTCGATCCTGTGTAATTCACTTGCATCGATCGACACACAGGAGCATCGATCGACACCAATGCGATTCAGTTCGATATCAGTCTTAGAATTGCGATTCTTGAGTTTATATATCGGTACTAACTGAAAGTTGTGTTCTCATTAGCTTAAAAATGACAAACAACGTTGACAACAACTCTGGAACTATGGAGAAAACCAGTGACAAAGTGGATCAAACGACTGCGAGTCTGATCGAAACAGTGAAAGGTCAAGCAAACTTGACAGAAGCTGACATGTGTGCTGTGGTCACTGAGGCCAATGTTGCAGAGAGCCATCCAAAGACTTGGTGGTTCGATAATGGTGCAACCAGACACATCTGTATGGATCGCGAGATGTTCTCGACATACACAAAGAACAAGAGTGGTGATAAACTCTTGATGGGAAATTCCGCATCGTCGACAGTTGATGGTCACGGGAAGGTTGTTCTGAAGCTCACCTCTGGACAGGAACTGGTTCTCACGAACGTCGTCCATGTACCAGATATGCGCAAGAATCTGATCTCTGGATCGCTCATAAGTAAGCATGGATTCTCTGTGAAGCTGGAAGGTGATAAGCTAATCCTAAAGAAAAATGGGATGTATTTGGGTAAGGGTTCTGTATGTGATAATCTATGTAAGATATCCGTTGAGGAAGTAATCCTAAAGGATAATGTAACCGAGGCATCCACCTCGTAGAACCCTAAGATTAATGATAAGAAACCATTTGCTTATCTCGCTAAGTCTTTTAATATTTGGCATGAACGATTAGGACATGTTGATTTCAAATCTATGAGTAGATTAATGAACATGAACATGATTCCTAAATGCAAATTAAGCAAAGACAAATGTGAGGTTTGTGTCCAAGCCAAACTCACTAAAACGCCATCACCCAGCGTTCAAAGAACAACAGAACCTCTAGGTTTAATTCACACAGAGTTATGTGATTTGAAATATATTCAAACCAGAGGAGGCAATAAATATTTCATGGCATTCATAGACGATTGCACGAGATATAGATACATCTTTCTACTGCGGAGTAAAGATAAAGCCTTGGACAAAATTTAAAGACGTGTAGCTCAATATTATGTGTCCAAAAATTTGCGAATTTTGGAACAATTAATTGAAGTTCAATTAAATATTGGAGGCTGATTTAATCGAATAATTAAATCATTGGACTTTAGAGGTATCGATCGATACTCATTGGTATCGATCGATATTCAACAGGCCTCTTGCGATTCTTGATATGAGTTCAAGAATACTAATACAATTCGATATTGTATTAAGTTTATTAAATTCTAGAAATTGAATTTAATTTTACCATTTAACTTGAGAGTTGGGTATTGGTTAGTATATTAATTTGGTTTGATTCTCTTGAACAAAATCAAATTTCAATATGACTAACAACACCGATGTGATCATTGTTAGATCTGGTGGTGTAAAAAACAATGGAATGGCTGAAGCCAATTTAGTCGAGATAGACATGTGTATTGTCATCCTCGGAGTCAATATGGTTAAGCATAACCCAAATGAGTGGTGGTATTATACCAATGTAATAGCTCATATATGCGTTGATATGGGAATGTTTCCCTCCTACCATAAATAATGACAAGAATTTATTCATAGTGCTGAAGTTGACTTTTCAAAGAAGCTCACTCTCACTGATGTAAAGCATGTGCTAAAGATGCATAAAAATCTTATTTAGGGAACAATGTTAATTAAGCATGTTTTGACAAATAATGTTGTCTATATTAAGGACAGACTGGTCCAAATTAACGTTGAGACAGTCGGACTTAAAATCAATGTAACCAATGGTGTTGACATTAAATGAGAAAGAATCATTTGCTTATGGTACAGAATCTCTTAGTATTTGATCTGAATGGTTCAGTCACATTATATTCGAATCTATGCGTAGATTGAATGAGATCCTGAAATACAAAATAAGCAAAGATGAGTGTGAGGTTTGCGTTCTAACCAAACTCACTAAAACACCACAATCGAGCGAACCTCTTGGTTTGACTTATACAAAAGGTGGTGAAAAATATTTTGTGACTTTCGTTGAGGATTGTACGAAATATAGTTATGTCTATTTGCTAAGAAGCAAATACAAGACCTTGGAAAACTCAAGGAGTTTAAACTCGAGGTTGAAAACCAACTCGAAAGAACTATCAACATAGTTTGAAGTGATAGAGGACATGAGCATGGTATTATCTATCAAACGATTGATCCCTATTCACTGGAATCTAATGGAGTCTCATAACAAATTACCGAATTATTTGATGAACTCATTATTCCTAAAAATCTGGGTTAGTCCAGAAATGTGGGGGGAAGCATTGCTTACCACAAGTTATATCCTGAACTAAATTTTACACAAAGTCACTGGAAATGTTTCATGCGAACTTTGGAAAAGTAATGTGTTTTTATACAAATACATGAAAGTGTGGGGGTGCCTAGCAACCACCTAATAAGCTGACAATCGGACCAAAAACGGTGGATTGTATCTTCATTGAATATGCACACAATGTAGTGCTGATTGCTTTATGGTGTATAAATGAGATATACCAGACATCCAAGTAAAGGATAAGCTCTAAGCGAGCAATTGATCTCTTGAGCTCTTACGCTTTTAGAGGTATCGATCGATACCCAAGAGTATCGATCGATGCTTGATGGGCACTGGACCTTAGATCAAGCAATGGTAAAGAAGTACCAAAGGTTAAAGTCGTATGCTGATTGAAATCACATCAATATGAGATCTTGTAATCCATCAAATGGATGTAAAATATGCCTTTCTAAACGACCATTTAGAAGAGGAGATTTACATGAAACAACCCGAGGGTTATGTCACTCCTGAACAAGGAAAGAAAATAAGTAGACTTGCAAAGTCCTTATACGAGCTTAAGTTAGCTCCTAAGCAATAGCTTGGAAAGTTTGACAACAAAGTGATGTCAAATAGCTTCAAAATCACTTAAGGTGATATACATCAAAAGTACTCCACGTGGATACGTTTTGTTATGTTTATAAGATGACACGTTCATCATGGAAGCAAGAAGGACATAATCCAACACACAAAGAAAGTGTTTAGTGGGAAGTTTGATAGACATAAGATTAGTGGATAATCTTGTCTCAAGATCCTAGAATGTTTTGAGAACTACTCAAACAAGATTGCAATAAATCCAATTGTGATAAAGTTGTATCACAAGTGATGTATGCAAGAATTATCGGAAGTCTAACGTACTTGATGAATCGTACTAGATCCGATTTAGCGCATTCAGTCGATACATGAGTAATCCAGGTCATACTCTGTGGAAAACCATAACTAGAATGTTGAATTATCCATCGTTATATGTCGTCTCGTTTTACATCAAAGTCTGGGGGTTCAAGACATTATGTTCACCTTTTGGCCTAGTAAACCTGACAGATATTATAAGTGGATAATAGTTTTTCTTGGTAGTGCAGCAGTATCCTGGAAATCTTCCAAACAAGCACTCTTGGCCTAATTAACCAAGGAGTCAAAGTTTATAGCTTTAGATAAAGCTGCAAAGGAAGCAGAATGGCTTCGAAACTTTGTGGAAGATATCCCGATGTGGGAAAACCAGTGCCAGCATTATGTGTACAATATGAGAGTTAGTGAGCTATCTCTCAGGCACTGAGTAAGTTATAAAATGGCAAATCTCGAGAATAATATAAGACCATTTAGACAACTGATCTCGAAACGGCTGATAACTTAGCGGATCTGTTTCCCAAAAAGTTAGCCTCGAGATCAAGTTTGTTAAATCATCAAAAGGAATGGGTTTAAAGCCTATAGAAAAAGATGACGTTTGACAGATACCCAACCTATGTGACTGGAGATCCCAAGATCTAAGTTCAAAGGGAAACAAAATTAAACTGATTCGAGTTGAGCACTGTGAGACTATGTCTCTGCCCAGTTCCTAGGATGATAAAACAGTGCTACCTGTGGATAGTGAGGATAAGCGTTGGCTTTTAATGATTGCATAGCTGTGTAGATAGTGGAGTGTGACAGGACACTTCTGAAAACAAGCTAATAAAAGATCACCTTGTGAAGTGTGAAATGGGGCCGTTTCTAGGAGAATGAAGGATAAGGCTATATTCTCCAAATTCACTCACGAATACCAGGAATGTTCAAGGCCAAAATGAACCCAATAGAGAACAAAGTTCTACGAGAAAATGTCGCTGTGCGATATCTGTTGTATCAGTTTACATCAAAATCCGGGTGGTTCAAGACATCATGTTCACCTCCTGGCCGAGTAAACGCAACAGATATTAAAATTGTTTGGTTCAAAGCTGAAAAACGCTACCATTCAGTGACAGTTACATTTTCGTATACTCTCGAAAGTCTGTCTACGTCTAGATGAGTCTAGTCAAGTATGTCTAGTAAAGTCTAGTCTGATCAATTTTCATATGTTTAGAGTCATTTCTATTCATGTGGGGGATTGTTGGAACTAATTTTTTGTCAAAGCCTGAGGGTTTGATAAAATTGTGTTAGTGTGAAAAAAAATGAGTTAAGCTCTTTCTAATGAAATGTTTTCATTAACCGAGAAATGTTTTCTCGTGTATATATGTTGGAATGGTTGTGTCTTAAATGAACAACATGAGAGAAGAAAAGCCATACGTGCGACGTTCGCATCTTGGGCCTTGATTGGGCCCGTGGACTTTTTGAAGTATCGATCGATACCCCTTGGTATCGATCGATACCCAGCGGGCCGACTTAAAAATCGCAGCCGCCTAGGTTATTCTAGAAATATTCCTTTTCTGTCATGGAAAAACCCTAGCCTCTCTCCTATATATACAACACGATTTTCACCTAAAAATTCATCCTCTGATACACAAAAAAACACTTACTAAAAGTTCTAGCAATCGTTTCTTCAATTCCCTACTGCTTAGAGTAAGTTTTAATTTCGAGAGTATCGTAGAATAATGTTCGATAGACATGAATCATGGTGTTGATGATTCAGTTAAACTTTGGTTGTATCCTGGGACTCATGGATCTATAAAACCCCGTCACACTACGGGAGATTCTTAGAGTTAAGGAAAGAGATTTATCTCGCCTCCTCAGATCTTGTATTGCTTTATCGTTTATAAATCGTCTGTTCCTTAAACTGTTTATTTACATATTACTGTGATTAAATCTTTCCTGTCTGTAGTGTAAATTTTGGTCCTACAACATTATCTATAATCTACTAACGTCGTTTATAATATATTATATGTTTCACAGGTTTACCCAATGTCCTCCCACGCTGCTTGCGTCGCCCACCTCCAGAGGAACATAGTATCAATATTTAAGTCTTAAAGTTTGAGTTACATGGTTTCCCAAGCAGATTGTGCCTATAGACTAAGCGATTTCAACAGATATTTTGATGAGATACGAGCAACAAACCCAGAGTGTGCGGACTATCTTGCTGGCATAGGTTTTGAACACTGGACGCATTCATATTAAGCAACATTTCTGAGGTATTGAACAATGTGTTAACAAGCGCACGTTATTTTCATGTTATCTCAATACTAGAGTCAATTCGTACAACGCTAGTGAGCTGGTTCGCACTTCGTCGCGAAGCAGTTGAAACGGAGGATGACAGTATCAACCCAAAGGTCCAAGACATGATTATAGAGAAGTTGGAGGAATCTTCGGGCTTTGTTGTGATGAAGATAGGAGACGGGCTATACGAAGTGCGAGATGGAGTAGATGTGGCTTTCGCTGTTCACTTATGGGATAGAACATATTCTTGTCGGGAGTTCCAGCTTCTACATATTCCATGCAAACACGCCATTGTCGCTACTATCCGAGAAGGTATTAGAGTGGACAGCTTGGTTGACGTACAATACTCGGTTGAGTATCGCTAAATGGGATATGCGGGAATTATAATGCCGGTATCCGATATGGATACCCTTGCACCATCTTCCGAAGACATTGATGGAGGTAACCTTGCTCCACCATCTGTGCGCAGGCCACCTGGACGACCAAGAAATAAACGGTTTCTCTCGAGAGAATTCAAGGTATATAAAGAACAACCTGAAAAGCATTTACAATTGTGCCACTAAATTATTAGAAAATATGATAAATGGTTAACAATTATACAGACAATAGCCAGAAAAGGTGCAGTCGGTGTGGATCTCGAGGAAAAACCCGTTCAACATGCAAGAACCTTATTACGGTAAATATTTTATCCAAACTATATATTTTCATTAGTTAGAAATTTCGGTTAGTTATTCATTTCAGTTAGTTTGATATTTCTATTAGTTAGATATAATGTTTGTTCTTTAAGCAAAAACTTAATGTTCTTGTTTCCTTTAGGGGGCTAGGAACATGAGGCCAACGCAAGTTGGGACCAACAAGATGATTTAACTGTTAAAATAAAGTGAAAATAGTCCAAAATAATACAAAATGATAAACTAATTGCAATAATAGTACATCGTTTGGGAAAATTGTAGAAATGGTACATCTTTTTCAAAATACCAGCGCTACCCTTATGCCTTGGCAGACTATTGACAAACTTGGTTCAAACTATTGGCAGATTATTGGCAGACATAATACAGACTATTGACATGCTGGATATGTATCCACTAAATCGACGATAACTCTTGAAATACAGCTCAGAATGACTCGAAACTACTTTCATTGGAAAGCTAACTCAAATTTCTATGTCATGTCAAAATTTGGGTTCAAAAGTTAGCTCCGCCTTACGTCGTACATGTAGGTCATAAAAAGTTTTTCGTTTACAAGAGGTTGATGGCAAACTCTAAAAAGTAATAAGTAATGACATTCTTGTTATTATTTTGAAAGGAGAGGGATATATTGTAACTGTCCTTAAAATTAGACAATTTCTACAATTTTCCCTATGAGTGTACATTTTTTCATATTAATTTCCCGAAATGTACTATTTTAACAATTCTCCCTAAAATAAATAAGACTTCGCAACCGGTGATCGTTTTGGTGTAAATTTTGAATTCACCATGGCTGCCTCGGAAAGTTGGTGATCCTTTTGGTGTAAATTTTGAAATCACCCTTAAACTCTCGCATTGTGATATATGAACCCAACTGATGCCTTCAATGTTCCGTAATTGTGTGTATGCCATTAAGAATGTTTAATATTATGTTAAAAAGTATAAGTTGGCCTGTCAGCCGTCACTTTCCTTTGGTTATCCGGGAAAACATTATCCACTAATTAAGTAGTAGAAGATGTAAACATATGTTGAAAGTAATCTTCAGCTATATTTGCCATAGCTTCATCTCTACGATAAATAATCCCTTAATGAGTTTTATACAGTTTCTTGCTTATATTGCTCCACGAAAAAAACTTGTATTACGGTCATCTACATTTAACCATTTATTTATGCTTTTAAATTTCCAAAACTTCTCCTCATCTCTTAATGACGCGTCTATCTGAGCTCTCAAAAATTGAATTTTCTCTACAGCATTCATACGATTATTCTTCTTCTATTTTGCCATTTCATTTCTGCAAATCTTCCAACTTTCCCGATAATTTGTCCACTAGCTCATTAATTGAATGCCAAAATTTTCTTATAATGAACATTTTGCAAACAGTTTAGGGAAATGCTCATTCAATTCCCAAAATATTTATAATTGATATACTTATCCCCCAACTATTAAGTGCACAATTTCAAAGTAGTATTGATTCTATAAATTTAGGTACGAGAAAAATCAACGTTAACTAATAAAATGGAGACGTTAGTGTTAACTGTCCAATTTTGTGAAGTCAAGGTAAATTTGAGGAATTAATTTGCCAATTTAAAAGTTGGAGAATTAATATGCGAAATTGCAAAACTTGAGGAATCAAATGATCTTAATTTTTAAAATATACACATAATTTTTAAAATTTATTCATAATAAACAGTAAGAATGATCACGCGGCACAAAGAAATACTGAATTTGGAAAAAAAAGTCAAATAAACTATATACAATCCATTCCAATGAAAATGGTGGTCCGAGTAGAGAAAAAAATATGGCTCTTTGTAAACAGCAAATTTCATCGTAAAAAACAGCAAGTTCTATTTATTCTTTAAAAAAAAAAGTTTTGTTCCAATCTATTTTAAAAACAATTGATAAAAAAAAATACATGAAACAAAAAGGGATAAGTAAGTTTTAGAAAGTAATTTAACAAACGTATATATTTTTTAATTTGTTTGTAGCTCTTAGATGATTAATTATGTGACACTCAAGAGAATTTTTTAAATATGTTTGTATCTCTATGTTTTCTTAGTTAACGTTGAATTTTTCATACCTAAATTTACAAAGTCAACATTAAATATGAAGATTTAAATTGCGCACTCAAGAGAATAAATTTGTCAATTACAAATATTTGGGGAATTAAATTAACATTTACCCAAACAGTTTATGTATTTTTTTTAAGAAAATTTTATATATTTGATATATTTGTAGATTTTTATTTTCCAAAATAATAAGACGTAAACAAAATATAAAAAGGTGAAATTTGTTTTCAATAAAACCTCCACCGGCCACCGCCACCGCCACGACAATCTTACCGGTCAAAAATGTTTTCGGACAAATCTAATTAAAAATTAGCCCGCCAAAACAAATTTCAGGTGATTTTCGTACCTCCAAAATTTAGTTCGACTCCAAAAACCAAACTCAAAACCCCCAAATTCCCAAAATCACACAGAGAGAGCGCCAGAAACTTGATTTCAACTCGAAAAAAACCTCAGAAATGGCGCTTTTGATCTGCCCTTTTCTTCCCCCTTCTCACCCTCACTTCTTCCTTCCATCAAATCTCGATCTCTCTCTTCCTTTCTCCTTCTCTCGCAATCTCTTCAATCCCTAAACCATGACGGAGAAGGAGATCTTTGTGAGGATAACGAGAGCGGCGGCGAAAAGAAAAGCGATGACCACGGAGGAGAAGCGAGTCAGCAAGAAGAGAGTGGTGCTCGGTGAGCTTCCGAATGCGTCCAACGTCGCCGTCTTGGCTAATCTCAATCAGAAAAGAGAGATCCCGAAACCCATCAAGAGTGTTAAGGCTCCAGCGAAGCAGAGAAAGTCAGATCCGGTGGAATCAGGATCTGACATCGATTCTCGATCTGGTGATCCTAAGATGTGTGGACCTTATGTCACCGACATCTACGAATACCTCCGTGAAATGGAGGTAATAATAATCTCTACTTTATTGAATAATCTCTAGTTTCTGCGTTTCATTGTGGGTTTGATCTATAAAGAGTTCTAAGATACTTCCGATTTAGGGATTGATGATTGTTATCCGTTGTGCTATTGACTGGTGCAATAATTATTCGTTTGTGGTTCGAATAATTCCAATTCTTGTGATAATCTGATATGGGTTGGCAAATTTAAGGACTGATTGTTATTATTATTATTATTATTATGTGAGGCTCAAAGATTGTTGCTTTTTGGATTTGTGATATTTTCAGGTGAAGCCAAAACAAAGACCTTTAGCTGATTATATTGAAAAGGTTCAGAAAGATGTAACACCTAGCATGAGAGGTGTTTTGGTGGATTGGTTAGTGGAAGTTGCTGAAGAGTACAAACTCGTGTCTGAAACACTTTATCTCACTGTCTCTTACATCGATCGATTCTTGTCCTTGAAGACTGTCAACAAGCAGAAGCTTCAACTCGTGGGAGTATCTGCGATGCTTATTGCTTCGTAAGCATCCTTGAGATCCTCTTGTGTTATTCTTGTCAAAATATCAGCTTATGGAATTATTCATTCTTGTTTTGGTTATTGAAATGAGTAGGAAGTATGAAGAGATAAGTCCTCCTAAAGTGGAAGATTTCTGTTACATCACTGATAATACGTTTACGAAACAAGATGTGGTGAAGATGGAGGCGGATATACTTCTTGCGCTACAGTTTGAACTAGGAAGGCCTACAATCAATAGTTTTATAAGGTTAGATTTGTGTTTGGTGATAATACTTATTGGTCTGTATGGTTCATTGTCCTCATTTTGTGTGTGTTTTGCCCTTTTTAATGTGCAGACGATTCACAAGGGTTGCACAAGAAGATTTCAAAGTAAGCTCAATAAATAGATTTGGAATCTGTTGTTTGTAACTTGTAGAGTGTCAATTTCTAAATATTCTCTTTCGATGCATTTGTTTCAGGTGCCACACTTGCAGCTAGAGCCTCTCTCTTGTTATTTATCAGAACTGAGTTTATTAGATTACAAAGCTGTGAAGTTTGTGCCATCTATGCTGGCTGCTTCTGCTGTCTTTCTTGCTCGATTCATCATCCGTCCCAAACAACATCCTTGGGTAAGCATTTCTGTCTACAGAATCCCCACTCTCTTAATTCAATGAGACACTAATCATCTATGGGTTTGATGATGTAAACAGAATCAAATGTTAGAAGAATACACAAAGTACAAAGCTGCTGATCTACAAGAGTGTGTGGGAATCATACATGACTTGTATCTGAGCAGAAGAGGAGGTGCTTTACAAGCTGTTAGAGAAAAATACAAGCACCACAAGGTAACTAACATTACAATGATAAAAAATATTTGGTGAATTTAGAATTCTTGTTACTTAATGTTGCTCCTTTTGTTTACAGTTCCAGTGCGTTGCGACCATGCCTGTATCACCGGAGCTTCCGGTTACCTTTTGGGAGGATGGTACCATTTGATCTGAGCCAGTCTTTCTTTGGACCGAGGTCATGATTTCATAAAACCATCTCAATACTGACTGGTGTAGTAAGAACTCTTGAAGTGAAGGCAGCAATAGTTTGTGTTTATTATGTTAAAGGTGTGATGTGTGATTCAAATATCGTTTTGTATACAAAATTAGTATGTTACCCTCGGAATAATGCAATACATTTACGCAATATGATCTATGTTATGTATTTCTGTAAAATGAATTTATTTTGTTTAAGGAATGAGTGCCCCCTGTAAAATAATATATGAATTCTATAAGTCCTTGTTGAAAGAAACCAATAATTTATGAATTCTAAAATAAATTACTTAGGCAATTATAACTCTAACCGAGTTTTTCGATTTTTGGTTCAGCTTCGGTTGTGAGTTGCGAACCGATCGGCAACATTATAAAATTTATTTGGTTTTTGGTTCAGTATAAATTTTAATGCACTGTTGGTAACTCTTTTGGTGTACTAAATTAGATGGAACCTCTTTGGCTTTGAATGAGGACGGATTTAAGATCACAAATGTGATCGGTGGTAGAGACATCATGACTAAGGGCCTGTTCTTTTGTTCATTCAGCCGTCTAGATGCATGCGTTTAGATACAGATATGAGATGCAGTTCGTTTTTATCAAAACAAGAAGTGTATCTGGATGCAAAATGAAATGCATCCAAAATAATTGGATATTTTGGATGCATTTGAAACTAGAGTTTGGATGCACTAAAGTGCATCCAAAATTACAAAAATCTAAAATACCCTCATTTACAATCAAAATTTAAAATATTTATATTTTATTATTTTTAAGGAAAAAAAAATTACGCCAATACTGTAAAATAGCGGTTTCCCGGCAATACCGCAAAATAGCGGTTTCCCGCCAAAACCGTAAAAAATGGTTTCCCGCCAAAACCGTAAAATATCGATTTCTTGCCAAACCGCAAAAAGCGATTTCCCGTCAAAACCGCAAAATAGCAGTTTCTTGCCAAAACCGCAAAATAGCGGTTTCCCGCCAAAAATGCAAAAAAGCGGTTTCCCGCCAAAACTACAAAATAGCGTTTCCCGCCAAAATCGCAAAAATAGCGGTTTCCCGTCAAAACCGTAAAATAGTGGTTTCCCGCCAAAACAACAAAAAACGGTTTCTTGCCAAAACCGCAAAAAAGCGGTTTCACGCTAAAACCGCAAAAATTGGTTTCCCGCCAAAACCGCAAAATAGCGCTTTCCTGGCAATACCGCAAAATAGCGGTTTCCCGCCAAAACCGCAAAAGCGATTTCTTGCCAAAACCGCAAAATAGCAGTTTCCCGCCAAAACCACAAAAACGGTTTCCCGTCCAAATAGCAAAAAAGCGGTTTCCCATCAAAATCGCAAAATACCTAACTTTATTTTCAAAACCGCGAAAAAGCGGTTTCTCGCCAAAACCGCAAAAAACGATTTTTTGAAAAATATTTATTTATTTATTGTTATTAAAGTTTTTTTAAAAAAAAAAAAATTAAATATAATTATTTCATTAAAGCGATTTTTATAAGTTATTTAAATATTAATTTGATAACTATTTAATTATAAATATACTTTATATTAAACAATTTGTTATAAAGATAGAACATGTCATTTTTAGTCATTTGGTTTAAAAATGTATCCAAATAAAGTATGCAAACACACAAACAAACAAAACTGTATCTAGATACAAAATCTAGATGCAAAAGCTAAACACATAAACGAACTGCGTCTGGATGCTGCGTCCTAATACTGCGTCTAGATGCAGTTTCTAGACGCGGCACCCAGATTCACAAACGAACAAGGCCTAAGTATAACCTATTTAACTTCCTATGATCCTTCATTTTTTTTTATTTTTTATTTTTAATCTTCAGCTATGATCCTTGATTAAAAAAAACCGAAAAACAAAACTGTAATACTCTAGTCAATAAATCAACAAGAATTTTAAATCAATTAAACTTTACAACTAGATTCTGACCCACGCGGGATAATTTTTTTTGTAGACTAAATTTTGAAACATACAAAAGATGAAATGAGAAATAAGATCTAATTT
Organism: Eutrema japonicum; assembly: GCA_030161315.1. NCBI lineage: Eukaryota > Viridiplantae > Streptophyta > Magnoliopsida > Brassicales > Brassicaceae > Eutrema > Eutrema japonicum. The sequence goes on from BSQW01000001.1 coordinate 39,376,647, forward strand.
AAGTGTTATTGATTCAAATATGTTGAATTTGTAATTCTTAAGTTTTTAGTGAGAGAATAATATTTTGTTGATTTGTTATGCAATATGTGTTTTGATGTTTATATCATATTTTTAACTCTTGCTATGCGAAATCTAGATTTTACTCCGCGCTGTATGCATGGCAATAATTTTTGTACATTATTTTTTGTGAAATTTATATTGAGCAAACACTAACGAAAATGGTTTGACTTAAAGCAGCCGAAAAGCAGACGTAACTAATCATAACGAAAATGGAAATTATTAGAATAAATAAGAGTATGAGTTAGTTAAGTATATATCTTATTTTAGAAAAGAAAGAAAATAATGGGGGTATAATTTTATTTTACTATAGGGGTATTAAATTGACGCTTAACAAAATTAGAGTAGAAAATCTATAAATTAATACTCGATAAATTAATAAACATCATAAATTAATAAAAAAATTCGGTTCTAAATTAGGTCGGTTCAAAATATGACACAATTCGATAAGATATTAAGATAATAATTTTAATAAAACCCCTATGTAAATATATGGTCCCATTAATATTATAAATTAATAATTATTATATAAGAACTTATACAAAAATATAACAAAGATAATATATTAAAATATGAATTTAGTGTTGTTTGTTTTTTATAAAGTGAAATCTTTTTGGGGTTCATCTTTAATTTTTTTTAATTGCATCGAAAACTCCTGCCTTTCTCAAACTGCATCCAAAATTATGAAGAACACTAGATGCCATAATTGTTTATTTACGCGTAACTGTTTCCAAAAATATCATATCATCATCTGTTTTAATGCTTGTGGCCACAATTTTTTCCAAACTAGAGAAAGTAAGTGATATTTTTGTTGAAGAAAAACTTTTTATTTCAAATAAAAATAAATTGTAGAAGATTATGCACTTTATAAAAAAACACTTTTTATATTTAAATTTATATATAATTTTTTAGTCTAAATCGATAAATTAATAACTCTATAATTAAACTAATAAAAATATAAAAATCCCTACATTATTAATTTATAGAATTTCTATTGTACATTGAATCACAAAATATCAGTGGGTGTACATGCCCCCTCTTTATATAAGGTGGATCCGCCCCCAGTCGTATCTAAAATCATCGTCGGAAATTGATCGAAAACTCTAAAATCTCTCAAACTAAAATTTGGCTATTTAGAAAATACTATGCTTTTAATTAATTTAAAATATTGTGTGACGAACAAAAAGAAATATTAATTAATGAAATTAATAATTGTTGATGACAGAAAAAAAAGAAGTGAATAATTGGTGGTAAATAAACATGGGAGTGAAACTTTGGAAGAGTAAAAAAAGAGAAAACAGCCGCCAAATAAATTGGGGGAAGATGATTGATAATCCCCCAAATTTTGGATGGTCAAATCCCTAAAAAATTCGAAAGCGATACAGAAAAGCGCCATGACCTAAAAATCAAACACACACACAGAGATTTTCAGATTTCCCCCAAAAAATGGCGCTTTTACACTTTCCATTTCTTCTACATTTCTATATCACATCGAATCTCTCTCAAATCTCTCTTACCCACTGAAAATCTCATGGCGGAGAATCAGAACTGCTCGAGGATGACGAGGGCGGCGGTGGCGAAACGAAAGGCGTCTTCCATGGCGTTGGACCAAGACCCAACAGTTAGCAAGAAGAGAGTTGTTCTCGGAGAGCTTCCTAATATGTCCAATGTTGTCGCTGTTCAAATGAGAGAGACCACCGTCGTGAAGCCTAATAAACCAACTGTTAACCCCGCGAAGAAGCAGACCAAGAAGGCGGCTCCGATGCCGATTGTTGATTTCGAATCGGGATCTGTTGATCCTCAGATGTGTGGGCCTTATGTGAGCGACATCTCTGCTTATCTCCGTGAGATGGAGGTAAACCATCTGTATAATCTCGATCTCCCAATTCTGAAATATAGCATTTCCCCTTTTTGTGGTAATTTTGATCTTTTAGGTTTGCACAATGATTGATTTTTATCTATTTGGATTCAGTTTGTAATTTGGCACTTAACATTGACTAGTTGGACTGTAGATTTGATCTTAAAGTTTCTGAGATTTCTTCAATCACACTTTGGTCCTATGATAATCTGATATGGTTTGGACTAATGATTAGGGTTTGTTTTTTGGATTGGTGAAATTCAGGCGAATCCAAAACAAAGACCTCAACATGATTATATCGAAAAGGTGCAGAATGATCTAACGCCGAACATGAGAGGGGTTTTGGTGGACTGGTTAGTAGAGGTTGCTGAGGAATACAAACTCGTCTCTGACACACTCTATCTCACTGTCTCCTATGTCGATAGATTCTTGTCCATGAAGCCTATTAACAGGCAGAGGCTTCAGCTTGTGGGAGTTTCTGCAATGCTTATTGCGTCGTAAGCATCTTAATCCTCTTTTTCTTATCGGTGTGTTCTTGAAGCTCCTTACACGGTTGGCTTATGGAATCTTTATTTTTACTTGAAAAAAAGTAGGAAATACGAAGAGATAAGTCCTCCTAAAGTGGAAGATTTTGTTTACATCACGGATAATACGTTTACAAAACAAGATGTGGTGACCATGGAGGCAGATATACTTCTTGCCCTGCAGTTCGAATTAGGAAGTCCAACCATCAAAACATTCCTTAGGTTCGATTGCGATGAAACAATCTGATGTTTATACTTGCTTTTCATTGTATGGTTTTACGGTCTTACTTGTCCTCATTTTGATTGTTTTGCCCTTTTAAATGTTGTGTTTGTGCAGACGGTTCACAAGGGTTGCGCAAGAAGATTTCAATGTAAGCTCAGAAGAACTACTTTTTATATAGATTTGAATTGTGGCATTTGCATCTTATATAGTGTCAATTGTTAAATCTTCTTTTTTCTTTTTCTATGCCTTCTTTGCAGGAGTCACTATTGCAGATAGAGTTCCTCTGTTGCTATCTCTCAGAACTGAGTCTGTTAGATTATAGCTGTGTGAAGTTTTTACCATCTCTTTTGGCTGCATCTGCCGTCTTTCTCGCCCGATTCATCATCCGTCCAAAACAACATCCTTGGGTAAGCAATTAGAGCCACAACTGGTTCTTTTACAGAAAGTTGTTGTATTCTAATCTAAATCTCTTTTGGTGATGCAAACAGAATCAAATGTTGGAAGAATACACAAAGTACAAAGCGTCTAATCTGCAACAATGTGTGGGAATCATACATGACTTGTATCTAAGCAGAAGAGGAAACGGTCTAGAAGCTGTGAGAAATAAATACAAGCACCATAAGGTAAATATAAGGTTATAACATTAACTTAGTCATATGTTACAACAACATTTCTAGATGGTTAATATAACTGTTTCTCTTGGTTACAGTTCAAGTGCGTTGCGACCATGCCTGTTTCACCCGAGCTACCTCTTGCTTTCTTTGAGGATGTTACCATTAGAGAAAAGGCGTAAAGATGCTTTGAAGCTTATGGTGTTGGAAATGTTAGTGCCTGAATTTGGGTTGTATATATAAACTGCTATTAGAATGGCAGTTCTAGTATTGAAAATTTCTTTGTAATTCAAAGATTTTGCTAACATTAGTTAAGATGCCATTTTTTCAATGGTGATGATGAGCTTTTGACTTATTTGTTTTCTGCTTTATTTTTTATGATGTAATCATGTAAAAAAGCCTCTTTAGATCATATTGGAATATCACTTTTTCTTACAAAAAAAAAAAAGTACAACAAGAGTTGTAATGTCGCATTCGCAAAAGCTATGCTAAATAACTCTTATCACCACTTTGGCGTATTTATAGAGAATGGTGAAGTTTGTTTACCGTATCTTCAAATGTAACAGAGGGCCTGAGAGCAGTTATTTTTGTGCAGCTAGCTATCGGAGACGGTCACTCTTTTGGGAAGTTCTATGGAAGAGGAAGAAGACCAAGGAGAAGGAAGAAAGTTGCTATGTGAAATGAGGTAGACTATAAAGGCAACATAAGCAGTCGTCCATACGCAGACCGTGACTCCAAACATAAACCCGTCAACTTCCGATACAAAGAAATCCAACAGAAGATACCCATTGATGACCATTACAAGTGCAGCCACAGTCCATGCTATTCTCTGCAAGATCAAATCCAATCAATTCACAAACCTTAGCTCCATGATACTTAGTAAAACGATAACTAAAAACTCAGAGTTTTTGGTAAAAGAAGTTGAAATTAACCTGTAGAATAGGCCCAATCTTGAAGTCTCCCATAACTTCTTCCTTAGATACCAATGTTAGAAGAGGGAGAAGAGCAAAAGGAATCTGTACAGACTGAAGCACATTAAGCCATTCATTCAAAACATCCAAGGAAGCTTCAGAAGTGTTGAACACGATTGCGACAATCATGGTTGGCACGATAGCACAGCTTCTTGTTATTACTGCCCTCATCCATTTCTTAAGCCGGAGGTTCAGAAAACCGCCCATTATAAACTGCCCAGCATATGTCCCTGTTATTGTACTGCTCTGTCCGGCTGCTAACAAACCGATCCCCCAGATATAGAGAATCGGGAGAAGCCCGCCTCCAAACTTCTCCTGAAGATACTGACCCGCATTAACTAGGCCGATGTTATTAGCTTTCTCGGTTCCATAAAACCCTTTTGCAAAGACTGTAGTCACAAACAAGTTGATCATGAAAGATATGAAAAGAGCGACCGATGACTCGATCAAATAGTAATTAAGCGCCTCTTGAACCCGGGATTTCCTCTTCGGGTCGATTTTCCTCGACTGTACAAGAGCCGAATGCAAAAACACATTGTGAGGCATTATGACACAGCCAACAACACCTACAGCTTGTCTAATTGTCTTTGAACTAAGTCTTGGGAGTAAAATACCTATCATGAGCACAACAAAGACTTGATTTTTTCAGTCAAAATTGGAGAGAAAGAAACAAAGAAAAGAAGTAAGTAAATGGTGTTTTTACCTATCATAAGCTCTTTTCCACTTGGCTTGGTTTCACCAAACATCCAAGCAAAAGACAAACCCATAGTTGCAATCAAAACTGCAAAAACTGCTTCTAACTTCCTCACACCATAATTCTCTAGAAACAAAAACAAAAAACTGTTTGCAAACAATCCATCAGCCAAATGTTCTACTGATTTGTGAATTTCAAACTCTAAGATGATCTACAGATTCAAAGGAAGAAGACTCACCAATCCGACGCCGTAATGACAACACCGGCCCAGAGCGGCAACACGCCACGGCTAAGAATCTGAATGGCGATTGCACTTCCGATGACCTCTTGAATATCAGCTCCGATCAGAGCAATCTCCGCCATAGACCATAGAACGTACCTAGCCCAAGTCGGATACTCGTCGCGGCAGAGCTCAGCCAGGTGACGACCGGTGGCGACACCGACTCTAGCGGAGAGCATCTGTATCAGTAATCCCATGGCGGTGGCCCACATTAAGAGCCATAGCAGAGAATACCCAGCGATCGCTCCGGCTTGTAGATCTCCTTCTAGATTCCCAGGATCCAAAAACGCTATGCTCATCAGGAAACCTGGTCCCGTGAACAGCCACAATTTCCTCCACGAGAAAGGAAGCGCGGCGGCGTCGGGATCGTCGGGAGATTCGAAATCGACGATTACGATCTTATCTCTCGATTCGAAGGCGGCTTCGGATTCGGAATCAGATTCTTCTTCGTCGTCGGAATTCGATGGAAGAGATTGGGGAGGAAGAAGGCGGTCAGCTTCCTCCACTTTCTCGTCGACCTTGACGTCATTCTCCATAACCTACTTGAGAAAGGAGGAGGAGGTATATTCCGTGAGAGTGAGATCGGAATATTCTCCCGGCCGGCGAAGGCGAAATAAACTTTGTGGTCGCGGCGTTTGTCTCACCTGAATGAATGGAGGGATGATGAAACAGGTCGCACCACTGAGGCATTCTTTTTACTTTGGTTATGTCACACTTTTTAGAAATTATAAAAGCATTTCTTTCTTTTTTTCTATCTTTTTCATATCAAATTTAACTTTATGTTATTATTATTGTTGCTTTATTAATGAAACAGATTTTGACATCTATCGTTTCTTCAAAATTTCCCTAGGGCCGTTAAAGTAGATTTTGAGTGTAGCAAAAAAAATCAAAATTAATTGGAATTAGTTTTGTAACTTTTTAATGTCTTTTTAACATATTAATCAATTATAATTTATAATTTTGATATAGTATTATGTTCAAAATTGCATAAAACACATGAAAACGAATATTAGGCTCTGTTAGGGATAAATAATTTCATTTTGGATCGGCGAATCAAAAGATGATACGTGTCATGCTAGAATAGATGGTCACTTAACCTAAAAGTGCACCACCTCGAGAGGGTGCTAGGTGATCGAGCCATATAATATGTTAAGGCATGTTGTATGACGTGTCACCGTAGATTAGACGGCCACTTGACCTAAAAGCGCGCCACTTAGAGAGGGTGTGGTTACGAGACTAGGTGGTCGAACCATAGGATATGTTAGGACAGGGAAATGAGCCACCACCTTCTCCCAAAACCGTTTTCGATTAGCGGGAGCGGGAAGTAAAGAGTCGAGTGATCCCGAAGTGGGAATAGGTTGCCTTTTCCTGAACCCGCCAACTCGTGCCGGGTTACCTGGAGAGTGCGGAAGTAGGGAAATGTGTAACTCGGACAGGTACATATTGACTCCCCGACAATGGCAACATAAACCGGGTAGCGATACCCGTGAAGGAAAGACTCCCATATAACCGGGTATAAATACCCGGTAAGGTAAGAGGAATCCGATATTCCTCAAAAGGGTATCGGAAATGGTAAAACCTATTCAAATATATGCGGGGTTATATATGTAGTTTCTCTCCAATACTCATTTGAACTAAAGTAGACTCTCACATTAATCTTATCTCTGGCCAATTTTGGCCTATATGGCAGGAAAAAGCAACCAATCGCATCTCATGGGGAAAATTAACCGCCGAAACAGCACATACTCAGCGCGGCGCCTACATGAACTGTTTTGTCGGGGATACAGACAAAAGCGACAAAGGAAATACGCATAAAACACTCGAGTACCCTGTACCTTATCCAACAAAGGATCCACATACCCACCCTAACCAACATAACCCGTTATACGAACCCGGATCATGTATTATCTATAAATACAACATTCACTCCCCGAGAGTGAGGGGATTCGATTTTTTTTTATCTCTCTTAGAGATTTTTCTCAAAACACTTAGATTTTTCGTAACTTCCGAGACGAGATCTCACCTCTTTTCCAAGGAATATTCACTCTTGTGGCTCGAATATTCCGACTAAAATTCCGGTCACCGTTCACTCAAATATGTCCAAATATTATGCGGATCCATCATTTCTCAGGGCCCAAAATCACCATAACTTTCTCTCATCCAATTTTGCCGAATCTTTCCCGTTTCCGATAAAAATCTCAGTGGTCTTCCTTCTTTTTTACTGACTTGAGCGTCGGAGAATCATCGGAAAACACACTGTCATCGTGTTTTCCGATCTCTTACCTCGTTTGCTTTGTGTTACAGAAAACTTGATCCCAAAAGGACGAAAAAACCCAGAAACAAGCTCATTACATTATGATTTTCATTAAAATTATGAACATAAGTTGGACTCGTCAAAGTTTAGATCCAACTAATAAAAACAATTAGGCTAGGCGGCTGCCTAGGCGGGAATTAATCGGACTAGGCTGAAATTAATCAGCCTCAAAGTTTAATCAGACACCCTATGTATTGATCCGATTATGCCTAAATCACGACAAAAGTGTAATGCGGAGTGATTAAGCGGCCATGTTTTTGATCAAGTCATATATCTATCGTCGTCCATGTGTTTATTATCATCCGAGTTCAAGCAAATATAATATACGATGATTTGAAGAAAAAAAACTAGATGAATGAGAAATACTAAAATAGCGTAAGATTATTGATTTAGCTATACTTTTTTTTAATATAATTTTTAAATTTTTATTAATTTTTGAAATAATATTTTTTTAACCATCTGTAACCGTCCATCATCGCAAACGCTGGCGAAAATGATCTTATGATTTATAGCAGTTTTGTGGGGTGTTTGGGATAAATTCAAACTTTTCTACGTGGACGAATTGCGTGTCACCATGTATTGTTCATGACTTTTTGGCAGGAACGACTTCGTTGGGTCAAACTTGGGCTTGGGCCTACGACACAAGTAGCCCATATTTAACACCGTGCCTTGCATCCTACGGAACCAAGAAACCCGACACAGAGACCACCTGACCCTAGGCTCCATGTAACTGACAGTGCATGTCATGTTGTTAGGCCATCCTTCACAGCCTCGTAGCCTCGTAGTTGAGAGGTCATCCTTCACATCCTCGTAGTTGTGCCAATAATCTGGAGTTCGCGAGACCTAGGAAGAATGATCCGCACATAGCATTAGGAGCAAAACATCCGGCGACTGGACATCCCCGACAACCCGATCCATGGTATCAAGGGATTCAAGCCAGGTATGTTAATCACTTAGGCGGGAATAGACAATTCAATACTTCTTATTTTCCCTCCAATAGACAATAGGAATATGTTCAAAGCTACGTTATGCTTCTGGCAATCTTTGAATCATGCAATTAATGTATTATGCTTACACATGACAAGTGAAAGTGACAACACACAAAGCATAGGGAAGAACAACAGTATGGAGATGACCATACCGCGCCTAATCTGCTTCTTCCAAGCCGTACACTGAGAGAGACAGAGATGCATGAAGGCTTTGTCGAGTAGCTGGCGAATGCGGCCAAGGAAAGTAGGAGAGAATTTAGACGAGTACTGGGTACATGACCCATTAAACGGATCTGATACCCGATCAAACGACCCGACGACTAAGAATCTGATCCGATATAATAACTCGAGTTAGGTAAAATTCTATAAATACTCATCTTTCTGCAAGAGGAAGGGGGTTCACAAATTCTTATATTCACATAACTTTAAGAGATATCGTGTACATCATATTTCAAAACACTTAGCTTTCAATTTCTTTTTGAGACCCTGAGTCTCATTTTCGACCGTTCTCCGATTAACTTCTCGGTCACTCCTTGACCGAGATTTTCCTCTTCCAAACTCTTGATTTATGTTCTTTTACCTTAAAGACCCCACCATTCAAATCCCATTGCGGATCCATCATTTCTTTCGGACCCAATCGGCACCGTTCCTTATTTCGTTTTCCCGAATACTCTTTCCGTTTTCCGACGAACTATCTTGTGGTCTTTTTTTTATCGTTTTCTGACTTGAGCGTCGAAGAGATTTCGAAAAACACACCACCATTATGTTTTCTGAATCTTGACCTCATGACTTTTTTTTTGTATGAGACTTGGCCCCGAAAGAGCGAAAAATCCCCTAAACATGCATCATATAAAGCGGTAGGAAACGATACAAAACAGTTCTAAGTTTAGTTCGTACGTTTAGTGACATGATTTTACAACTATGGATTTTTTGAAATAAATGATCTAATAACATATGTGTTTGAATTTCCAAATAAATTAAAATTCACTAACCAAAGAAATTTTCTTAGATCAATTGATTTTTTTTTTAATTTTTATTAATCACCATAAATAGTATAAATCTATTATATAATGGGATATAATTTTAAATACTCAAATATGTACATGTTCTTAAACCATTTATAATAAAATATAACTGGTTTGTTTAGTTAATGTGTAGATGGACTGATGAGATTATAATTGGCCTCAGTATGAACTATAGATTCGAGAACTTTGAGAGATTTGAAATAGTGTTAAATAAAATTAAATATAAAACTGTAATTAGAATCACACAGTAGTCACATACAACATATAAACACATGAAAAAGAAGAAGAATATTTCAACATAAGTTAACAACATAATTAAGAGAAAACTGTTGTTATATACAAACACTAATAAGGAGAAAAAAAACACACGCACGTACACACAACTATAAACATAAACCTACTATTAAACTAAAATTCGAAATTTAAAAAATATATTGTTTCCTAAAAAATAGCATATAAATAAATTTATACCACATGAATGTAAAATAAGCATGCGCGAAACGCGGGGTCAATCCCTAGTATATATTATATATATCTATATATAAAAAGTTGAATATGCTATTTTCTCATGAGGACACATCATTTTCTCATACTCTCAAATTGTGACAAATCATCAACTCATTTGTTAATTTTAAATTGCTAATATGATTTATTATATTTTGTATTATTATACTTTAATTCTCATGGTAACTATCATTCATTGATTTTAACAAGAATTTGAAAAGAAATTTCTTAATAAATGATAATATATATATATATATATATATATATATATATGCATTTCTTCATTATTATTAAAAATGGCATACCATATTTAAATGATTATGTAGATATGGATAAATATGGATAGTAAACCATAAAATTATATGATAGTTGGATTTGGATCCGGTTTTACCAAATCCAAGAAAAACATTTTGGATCCGAGTTTGTTAATATCCACGAATATCCAAATCTGTTTCAAAACAGTTAAAAACTAAAATATAAGAAAAAAACATAATTGTAAACATAAGTAAAAAAATAATGATAATTAATTAAATGTTTTCGAGTTTATTTTGTTATTTAAACAAAATAAACGTTTTCCATCTTGGGTGTCTACATAATCATTATAAATTCATGCTTTTAATGTTTTGTGCGGGAAGGGCATCTCAGGATATGAGACAATTATTTTATCACCATTCATGAACAAAAATTTAATTAGTTTTTGATAAAAAAAAAAAGTAAAAGCGGGTGCGGTACATGTTTTTGGCATGGAACACATATGGGTAGAAATGCTTGAAACTAGGTGTGTTTTTTTACTGTTCAAAGTTGACTAAATTTTTTATTCATTTTTTGTTACGAATAATACACAAAATATCAACATTTTTGGACAATAAACACTATATAAACACATACTTTCCTACTTCTGTTACAAATATCTTCGTGACAAAACAAAAGTTACAAATTCCTTACAACATTTTTTTACTCTTCCACGAGTTGATAAAAAAATACACTTCCACAATTTTTCTTACAAGACAAGTGGTAAATGTTTCTTTTATCTAATTTGAATTACTAAGTAAATAGCTTTTAACTTATTTATTTACTATAACTTTACATATGAAACATAATGGATTCAATCTTTTCTAGAGATAATATAATCTTGATTTTGAATATGTTCATTGTTTAGTTAAGTGTAACAAATTTGATTTTTCTTATATTTAGATATTATAATTTTAAATTAATTCCAAAAAATGGTGGTATGTAAAAACTATGTCAAAATCTTGATTTAGTGTTTTTTTTTTAACATTATTCATTAATGTATTTTCAAACATGTAATGAATAGCATTATTGTTTTGTATCTTTTAATTTATATTTTGTACTTACATTTTTACTAGATTTTAGCAATAACAAAATATTTTGTAAAATCATCAATTTAACACTAGATTAAAGATCTTAGATAACTTAGAATAAATCTATAAACTAATAACACCAAATTTTAAAAGAGTTTCAAAAAATCTCAATTGAATGATATTTAAATTTTTTGAACTGATAAAATAAATTAATAGTCGTTTTATTTAGTACTATCTTTATATGAAAAGCAACTAATTCAGATAAATGCAAATATGTCGTCTAGGCGTCGGTAGAACACAAATTCTTCTGGACAAAGAGACACAAATGCTTCCAATGAGACAACAGTAAGAGTAAGTATTTTTATTTCGGGTTTATAGAAAATGTCATAATAGTTAAATTTTATAGAAGAAAATAAAATTAACTCTACAAATTTTAAAAATTTGTAGAGCACGGCAAGGTTTAGATGGACATACGAATAAGAAAAAAACATTGATTGAATATTTGGCATCAACTACAACAAGATGATGCTGTTTGTCTTCTGTTACTACGAATGTCACTTCCATGTTTCACAACATTGTGTAATATGCTACAAACGAATTACGATATACAACCAACATTAAATATAAGCATTGAAGAAAGTGTTGCTATGTTTCTACGGATATGTGGACATAATGAAGTTCAAAGAGATGTTGGTTTGAGATTTGGACGAAATCAGGAAACTATGAAGAGAAAAATTAGCGAAGTTCTTGGGGCGCCTGAATTACTTGCATGTGATTATATTATAATTCCAACAAGACAAGAACTACACCAAATTCCTGAAAGATTTCAAGTAGATTGAAGACATTGGACATATTTTAGTAGATTCGTTGGAGCTATTTATGGTACTCATGTATGCGTAAAAGTGAAGCTTGCATTACAGGGAATGTATTGAAATCGACACGATAATGCATCTTTGAACATCATGGTAATATGTGATTTGAATATGTTATTCACATATATTTGGAATGTAGCACCGTGATCATGTCACGACACAGTCGTTCTCACAATGACACAACAAAGTGATTCTTTGTTCCATTTGCCTCCGCCAGAGAAGTATTATGTCGTTTATTCTGACTATCCTAACAAACAAGGTTTTTTGGCTCCTTATAGATCATCACGAAACAGAGTTGTGAGGTATCATATGTCGCAATTCTACTTTGGCCCTCCTCCGAGGAATAAAGAAGAATTATTCAATCGATGTCATGCGTCTTTACGTTCTGTTATCGAGAGAAACTTTTGGAGTTTGGAAAAAGAAGTGGAAAATTGTTTGTGAATTCCAAAGATATAATATTCACATACAAAAGAGAGTGGTAATGGCTACAATGAAATTAAATAATTTTATCAAAATTTCAAATTTCTCAGATGTAGATTTTCCGGAAGTAATGACAGAGACCAGAATGGAGAACACATATTGTGAGCCTGATTTAAGTGACATGGAAGCAGCATAGATAGCTAATGGAGAACATATTACGCAAATAAAGGGCAATATTGTAAATATGTTATGGGAAAATCAAAGTAATCGATAGTAATTTTAATTTATAATTATATTAGTATTATTAATCCATTTTTATTTGTAAAATATTTATCTAAAATATAAATCTCGCATCGCTTTTTATATTTTTACCATTTAAACATTTGTGCCGCACCACATGTTATTTTTTCACCATTCATATATTGTCTTGCACCGCTTGTTACACACTAACCACACTTGTCCCGCATGATGCGTTTCTTTGAACCGCTCTATAACCGCTTGTCCCGTACCGCCCAATCCGCTGTCACCATTCGAAGCTTTAGTCATTCACACCGACCCATGTGTTGTCTAGTCACAACGAGAGAGAGAGAGAGAGAGAGAGAGAGAGAGAGAGAGAGAGAGAGAGAGAGAGAGAGAGAGAGAGAGAGAGAGAGAGAGAGAGAGAGAGAGAGAGAGAGAGAGAGAGAGAGAGAGAGAGAGAGAGAGAGAGAGAGAGAGAAAGCACCTTCGAAACACGCTATAGAATTGAGATACTCCCAAATGATTAAATGACTAAATACATGATGTTTTTTTTGTGGAAATGACTTGACGCTGATGTAACTATCTGGAATTGGGTATGTGATTATGGATATTCGGAAATCGTAAACCTACAGAAATATTCAGATATTTACAAACCATATTTGATTTTGATTTTAAAGTCTTAATTAATATATGATGTAATTGTTTTCTAAATATTGTATATATATATAATATGATTATGGATATTCAGAAATCATAAACCTACAGAAATATTCAGATATTTACAAACCATATTTGATTTTAATTTTAAAGTCTTGATTAATATATGATGTAATTGTTTTCTAAATATTGTATATATATATATAATATGATTATGGATATTCAGAAATCATAAACCTACATAAATATTCAGATATTTACAAACCATATTTGATTTTGATTTTAAAGTCTTGATTAATATATGATGTAATTGTTTTTTAAATATTGTATATATATAATTACATCAAGTAGATATAAAAACCATTAAACACTATAAATATTAAAATTTTTTATTTTTTTATTTTGTGAAATACAAAATTTAATGAAAAGATTTGATATTATCGAGTTTTCTTCTAACTATTGCAATAAACGCAACACAAAATTCTGCACGAAATACGGATCAGCCACTAGTAAAAATATAAAAATAATAATTTTTTTTTATCTCATTAACATAATAGTTTCATTGGTATATGTGTAAATACGAAATGAGCATATACGCTATTGAACATCTTGAAGTCCAATTTTTCAGATTTATAAGCCCATTTACTTCTTCTAAGAGAAAACCATCCGTAGCTTGAACCAAACGAAAACTTTTTTTCTTCTTCTTTGTATAAACCCTTTTCTGACGAAAAAGAAGAAGAAGAAGCTAAGATGTTCAGAAACCAATACGATACAGACGTGACTACATGGAGCCCAACAGGTCGTCTTTTCCAAGTAGAGTACGCCATGGAAGCCGTGAAGCAAGGCTCCGCCGCAATCGGACTCAGATCTCGCTCCCATGTCGTCCTTGCTTGTGTCAACAAAGCCCAATCGGAGCTCTCTTCTCACCAGAGGAAGATATTCAAAGTCGATGACCATATCGGCGTCGCCATCGCTGGTCTCACCGCCGATGGTCGTGTTCTCTCTCGTTACATGAGATCTGAGTCCATTAATCACTCTTTCACCTACGAGTCTCCTCTTCCCGTTGGCCGTCTCGTTGTCCGTCTCGCCGATAAGGCCCAGGTTTACTCTTTCACTCCCTAAATCGTAAAATTGAGATCATACTTGATTATTGACCTAAAGTTGAGACGACCCTTTAGATTTATGCAAATTCGAAATCTGAAATTGAAGTAAAGTTTATGTTTTGCTAAGCAATGTGGTCAAAATTAGTGTTATTGGAAATAGTGATACGATTTTGCGACCAAGTCTTGATGATTGGAAAAATTAGAGCTTCTTGAGTTGTTAATTATTTCCAATTCTCTTGCTAGTTCTTGAGTTCCAGATGCTTAATCGGCATATAAAGATTTAAACCTATAGCAAGAGAATGCCTTAAAAACTGTATAAGAATGTGTTGTTGTTTCCTTTGGTTTTTTATAATTGTTTCTGTTTGCATCATTTGTTCTCTGCGCTTGATAAAGTAAGTTGTTTTACTTTGCGCAGCCAAGAATGCATATTACGGCTCTTCTTGATTTGTATAACTTTGCATTAGTTCACCCCTCTCTTCACTTGCCTGATGAACCATTTGTCCAGTAAGATGTTGTTTTACAATTGCCATGGAACCTTTGTGTTACATGCGCACGACTTTTGGCTTCTAACGTTGTGTTCTGAAGTTAGATGACTTATTCACAACTTCAGGATGCTTTGCTTGCTACATCTCCACTTATTTCAATGTCTGTCAAACATTTAGCTAGCTGCTGTATTTGTCATTTTCAATTGATTTCTGAGAAGAACCCTCATACATCAATCATGTACTTTGGACAAAACTCTGATTTCATTTATCGGTGAACCCATTTGTTCGTCTTGTATTTACCCTCTTCATACTTCTCCTTGAGCAGGTATGTACCCAACGGTCATGGAAACGGCCTTATGGCGTGGGATTGCTGGTAGGTGGATTGGACGAGTCTGGAGCCCACCTCTACTACAACTGCCCTAGCGGAAACTACTTTGAATATCAAGCATTTGCTATCGGATCTCGTTCACAAGCTGCAAAAACTTATCTGGAACGAAGATTTGAGAGCTTCAAAGAATCATCAAGAGAAGAGCTGATAAAAGATGCTATTTTGGCCGTAAGGGAGACTCTGCAAGGGGAAACACTGAAGAGCTTGCTCTGCACGGTTTCTGTTCTAGGAGTCGATGAACCATTCCATTTCTTGGACCAGGAAAGTATACAAAAGGTGATTGATACATTTGAGAAGGTTCCCGAGGAAGAGGAGGACGCTGGTGAGGGCGAGGTCGAGGTCGAGGCTGCTGCACCTGCAGAAGAAGGTGGTTCAGGTGATCAAGATGTTGCACCAATGGAATTGTGAGCAAGTGAGAGTTTTAAAGTTGGATCTACGAATGACTTTGGCATATAAACACATCTTTCTCGTGTTTAGCTCTTTGGTGTCAAAGTTCCAAGTATTCATCTTTGATGTCCCAAGTATTTGGTGTTTTACTCTCGCGTAAAATCTTTCTTTTTCATTTACATTTTCCTTTTGAGGTTACAATTTTCAATTAGTTACTATCATTACCATCTTATTAGATTTTACAAACCCTGAAACAAAAGCTAAGGTGACACTCGTGCCTCCAAGGCTTTATAGGATCATTCACAAACGTAGCAAGTGTTAATGCTCGTTTAACAAAAGAAAACAAACATTAATACTACTACTCACGGACAATAAAATCTTGAAATCGTTTGGAAAATAAGAAGTGATGTAAATTGGCAAGACATACATCTTATAAAATATCAAGGGTTGGATAGATAATGGCATAAAATTAGTGTGAAAATTATAAACCCCTAGGGCTCTGGTACTCTCAAGAACTAAATACCTTGTTGGATTTGAACCAAAGTAGGAACATAACTGAGAAGAAATGAAAAGTAAGAACTTGTTGAACCAGGGAGAGTCACTTGTATGTATCTATCCTCTCCCACAATGTGCAAGATGTTGTTGGAGACATTGTTGATCATGCTATCGTAACACACTAAAACTTTGTTCTGCTCGTCGGCCAAGAAACTTATCCAGCGAGAAAACGTATAATTGGGTTTGGCTGTTAGGAACTTGCTCCATGACATGGCTTTAGTACTCTCCATCTTGGATGTGATCCATACATTTAATGGATTGACGCCTAGTAGACAAAGTTGGTCCTCTCTAACCACTGATAAAGCGACATCAGAGCGACGAAGAGACTGAGGAAGAGAATGAGTTTGGAATCTCTCTGTTGAAAAATCAAAACTTAGTAAGGTATTAGAATCCCGGAGTCCACTACGAGCAAGCCAGTAAGTATTTCCCTTTACAGACACGCCACGAGTCCGACTCCAAGGTACGTACCAGTCGGTAGTCAGACCAACAACACTCCATGAGTTAGAGGTAAAGTCGTAGACATCGTAATCAGTTTGAAATTCACCAACACCACTACCATCGACAGATCCATACATCTTTATGATTTTGTAACAGGAGGATTTGTTATCGTAACCAAGAGCAAAGAGATCATATAGATCAAATTTCTTGTAGGGGTTTCTAGGTTGGATCCACTTGGTTTCCCCTGAAACCGGATTCCAAACAACAAGTCTATCTTCCTTGGTTT
Source organism: Eutrema japonicum (assembly GCA_030161315.1). Taxonomy (NCBI): domain Eukaryota; kingdom Viridiplantae; phylum Streptophyta; class Magnoliopsida; order Brassicales; family Brassicaceae; genus Eutrema; species Eutrema japonicum. The sequence goes on from BSQW01000001.1 coordinate 39,393,850, forward strand.
TACATAACAATAAGCCGTCGCAGTGAAAGACATTACATATATCAACTTCTTCCGAAGAATCAGAAAGAGGATCTTTCAGGCTAAATTGACGTGTAAGCTTTCTAGATGGACCAGCCTCGTTTTCTTGAGTCCCACGGAGATTGGCGCTCACTAAATAAACCCTAAAACCAATCAACATGATAGCCAGAGATTGCCTTGGAGCAGAGTGCTTCTTCGAAAATCTCTCATCTTTGACCAGAGCGTTCCATGCTTTGGATGTAGATCGGAATCTCGCCAGAGATATCGTCGGAACCCTAGAGAGTATTTCCACTACCAAATCGTCCGGAAAATCAACAGTGCTTCTCTTATTCATCATCTTGGCTTCAAGGTTGCAGCGAAATATTGGAAACATAACAAATCAATACTTTTTATACGTACCACTAGAGTAGGGTTCCGGCCCGTTTAGGTCGCCCCACTTAAGAAACCTGTCATGTCCTGTTTATTTCTTAGGCCCGTTTAAATCTGTTGAAAATGATTTTGACCCGTTTAAATCCGTTTAGACCAATTGCATATGATTTTTTTTGAAAAATAAATGATTCTAATTAGTTATGTTTAGTGTATTTTAAAATATTCGAAAAACTTTAGTTATATTTGTCAAAATTAAATATTTTTTACAAAATTTAACCAAATTTTTTTAAAATTAAACAATATTTTTTAGTTTTTTTCGAGAATTGAGATAAAATTTGGATACCCGAAACCGGACCAGAACCCGGACGGAACCGAACCGAACCCGATCTAAAAAATGAAATTTCCGAATGGATCCTACACTTCTAAAATTTGGATACTCGAAACCCGAAAGAACCGATCCGAACCCGAATCCGAAATAGTACCCGAAAGTCCTAATTCTAATTATTACAAATAAGAAATGACATTAAACCGGATTTGGTTCCGTTCTATTATTTTTATGAAAAAAAACTTAACAGTGTCCCGATTTTACTTTACTTTTTAAAAATAAACCGGTTTTGGTTTGCTTCGATTTGAACAGACCAAAAAAAAAATGAATGCAACTGGTTTCTCCTTTTGCAATTGTTTCTCCAAGAAATGTGACATAATGCAACAGTACATGTTCTTTTCGGCATTATTGAGCAAAGGATATGATAAATCCCCAGCTTGCTCGGAAGAAAAGTGAAAAACCAAAAAAATAATCTCTCGACTTTCCAGAGAATCAATACTGTCTTGACATGATTTAAAACAACCAGAGACGGGTGAATCAGTAATGAGTAGTCGGAACCCTGGTGGTAGTTTTTTCCGGTAAGACATTGTCGGGAAGAATCAACTCGGCTGGAGTTTCGCGGACAATCCCAAGCATTGAATCGTAATCCTCATCCTTGTTTGCATACTTCTTCCTAAGCGCTCTCTCAACCTCGATCTCATCAAATGACTTTGAATTCTCTGCGGCGTGAATATGTGCGAGATTGATGTAGTTCTCTGCTGACTTTGAGATATATGCTATCTCTTCATCTGTTAACTTTCTCATGAACTTTGCTGGGTTTCCTCCCCACACCTGCCACATGAATTGATAACTTGTAGATACCTCCATTGCATATATATTCTCAAGTTGATAGCAACATAAGAAATCCATTTAATTCCTCATCAAACAAATGGAAACACAAGAACCCTCTATTACTCCACTCAATCTTGTTTCAGATACAAGACGAAATGCAACTGAGGCATAGGTGGTTTCCAGATTTAGTCAAATGAGATACGATTCTCAGGCATATAGCATTTCAGAATGCAACAGTGTGTTAAGCAAAGACACAGAGGGTCTATTTGGAGAAATTCAGCTGGTCAAGCCTTAGCTATATAACTAGCCTCAGTCTACATGCAGGAGATTATAGCTGGTGTGACTTGGTTATATAGCAGTTAGTGAGGGTTGGGTTTATAAAGAGGTATTGGCAGATTGTTTTGGGTATCGATTACTGTGGTGGTTTGGGGATTTTTAGGCTTGGGAGAGCTTCTGGGTTCTGGACAACAAAACCTAGGGTACTAACTTTGCTACATGTTACATTTGATTTTCTGGTTGTAAATAAAGCAGTTTCCGGTACCAGTCTTATCACAAACCCAGTAGGTAGAAAATCGCAAAAGAAAAAGTGAACAGAAAGAAACCTCTCCAGAAGGAATTCGAGTGTTCTCTCTCACAAGGGCACCGGCAGCAACCATGGCATGTTTCTCAACCACGACACCATCGAGTAATGTAGCTCCCATGCCAACAAAGGCATCGTCCTCAACAGTACAGCCATGTATGACAGCACTATGACCTGCTCGGTTTCATTTTCCAGACAAGATATATAAGTAACAAACAATCATGCGACACAACATAAAACAGATATTCTAAAACTGAAAAGTCACTTCTAAGGTTTACCTACTGTAACATTGTCCCCAATTATAGTAGGTTGAACCTTCCCACTTAGGTTGGTTTTTGCAACATGTACAAGAGAATTGTCCTGGATATTCGTCCCGGATCCAACACTGATGTTATTCACATCACCTGCACAAGTTAAAACCCCATATCAATGAGGTTTCCAGCTTCTTCATGATATTTCATCAACATTACACTAAACCTAGAACCAAGGATATCCGGTGAAAACCAACAAAGATGATCAGGACAGTAACCAATAAAAGGCAAAGAGAACTTCATTCCCTCTAACTAGTTACAACTAAAGGAAGTCTTACCAAACGAAACAACTAGGTTTTGTAGATACGATTCAGGCAATCAGTTGGATTCTCCTTAGCACTAACAACAGTTGAGGCAAACAAAAGATTAAACTGTAACTAATGTGCAAGAGCTTGCACAGTATAATGCTGCAAATTTGGTACCAAACACCATCAAATCTCGAAGATCTTGTTTAAAGTCAAAGACTTTTTCTATTCCCATTTTCTAAGGCTTTGAGAAGTAATAACATGGAACCTAGCCCTTATAGTTAGTGGAAAAAAATTAAAAAGCCTCACCTCGAAGAACACACCCATACCAAATGGACGAGCGTTTCCCGATCTGAACATCACCAATAACAGAGGCACTCGGAGCCACGAACACATCTTTATCCACCAATGGAGATTTATCAAACACATTCATCAACGTCCGATGCCTCGATACTGACAAACAAAAAACACCGGGACAAATTTTCCATAAACTCAGGAATGAAAAACGACTCCGATCAGACCCAGAATTTCCCGAATCGAATTTATCAATCTAGACATAAACACCGAGAATCAGAGCGATGTTAACAGATTTTTTCCGAAATTAGAGAAATGGATTGGATCTAGGGTTGGAACTGGCTTACGGTGTTCATGGAAGTAAGGGCTCCCTTGAAGAAGAGAACCGACGCGATCAAGAGCTTGGCCAGTCCCGCGGATCCAGTTACCCACAGTGTAAATCGCTCGTCCTAGGGTTCCCATTTTCGATTACCAAAGAGACGAAAGAGAAAGCGATTCTCGTGAAATGAGTCGCTCCTGAGGTTTATGATGCTAGAGTGTTGTTCGGATTTTGCTCAAGTGAATTTTTGTTTTGTTGAACCAAACTGAATCGATGTGAACCGAAGCGAATTGTTTTTTTTTTTCTTAATTAAAACCAAATTTTAGATAACCGAAACCGTGAGGAAGGTTTAAATTAAACTAAACCAAATAAATCAAAGAAATAATTGGTCAGTTATCAATTACAAAATAAGACACATTTGACTCTTAAGACATTTTCTCTACTTGAATTAACTATTTTACCCTGTGTAACTCACTTTTTTTTTTCTCTCGCCTTAATCTTCTTCACACGCCTCTCTCTCTTTTACTATCTACTGTTCTTATATGTGATTAAGTACACTTTCTTACCCCACCTGATTTATATTCTACTTTTTTATAATGTAAAAGACATAAAACAATTTATTTGGTAACAATGAATGATAATTTTATGTATTCTACATTTTATGATCCATTTTGCTATAGTTTTGATTCGAAAAAAAACAAAAAATCTAAACATATGAAATCGAGATCGACGTGGACATGAAAACGTGGAAAATTATGTGTAGACATATAGGAATCTCGTATTGTTAGTGTGGATGGTCATGTGTGGATAATACTTTACTGATGGTCATGTGTGGATGATCATGCGCGTGGATGGTCATGTGTAGATGTAGTTCTTGATATTTACAAGTAGATTTCTTGTTTCACATCAAAACTATAGAAAAATGGATTTTAAAATGTTAGAAAAATAGAATTATCATATATTGTTTCCAGAAAATTGTTTTATGTCTTTCACATTATAAAAAAAAATAAAAAACAAATTTGTGGGGTAATAATTATTTTGTGTAGACAGATAGGAATCTCGTATTGTTAGTGTGGATGGTCATGTGTGGATGGTCACGTGTGGATGGTCATGTGTAGATGGTCACGTGTGGATGGTCATGTGTAGATGTAGTTCTTGATATTTACAAGTAGATTTTTTGTTTAACATCAAAACTATAGCAAAATGGATCTTAAATAGTTGGAAAAATAGAATTATCATATATTGTTTCCAGAAAATTATTTTATGTCTTTCAAATTATAAAATAAATAGAAAACAAATCAAGTAGGGTAATAATTATTTTGTGTAGACATATAGGAATCTCGTATTGTTAGGGTTTCTCCAACCCTACTCTATTTTTCACTATAAACTCTATTTTAGAGTAAAATCCTCTCCAACCCCACTCTATTTCCCACTCTAAAATAGAGTAACTCTATTTTTTACTCTATTTTTAGAGTAACTCTATTTCTCACTCTATTTTAGAGTTAAACTTTTTTATTTATATAATGGTCCTTTAATTTTTATATCTTTGTAATTATAACTGAGACAAATAATAATAATAATATTTAAATACAAAAAATCAATTTTACATTTAAATTACTTTATTATAATATTTTTTAAAGTTAAAGGACCATTACGCTTTTAGAAAAAAAATGTGCTACATGGTATAATGACCATGTATAATTTTACATAATATGATAATCGAGGATGAACGTGATCTCGATGCACCAATTGAAGTTGGAAGAGAAGTTCCACCTCCAGAGGTCCAAATAGCAGAGGATGATAATATTCGGTTCGAAGAATTTCTTGGTCGATTTAGAAAAATCAAAGATAGAGAAGCTCATTGTTTTCTTCAAAATGCATTAATTGATCATTTATGGGAAAAATACAGTAATTGTGATGTTTAAACCAAAGTCCTATATGTTTTATTATTTTTATATGATGTAATGTAATTTTTCTTATGTAGTAAATGTTTAATTTAAATAAAATCATAATTTATTGAAGTTTTTGAAAGAAAAAAAATAAGTGAGGTTAAATTGTAATTTCTTACAATTAAATGATATTTATAATAAAATAGAAATAGAATATACCATAGAATATTCCTTTTTAGAGTGAAAAATAGAGTAATACATTGGAGCAAAACCCAACTCTATTTTAGAGTTACTCTATTTTAGAGTAAAAAATAGAGTAATACATTGGAGATGGTCTTAGTGTGGATGGTCATGTGTGGATGGTCACGTGTGGATGGTCATGTGTAGATGTGGTTCTTGATATTTACAAGTAGATTTCTTGTTTCACATCAAAACTATAGCAAAATGGATATTAAAATGTTGGAAAAATAGAATATCATATATTGTTTTCAGAAAATTGTTTTATGTCTTTCACATTATAAAATAAATAGAAAACAAATCAAGTGGGGTAAAAGAGAGAGATATGAAATAGATGATTTATTGGTTTAAGGCGAGATGTAAAAGAGAGAGATGCGAGAGAGATGCGAGAGAGATGTGCCTTATAGTGTAATTAGTAACCCAAGGACTTTGTTGGTTTTTCACATAGGCAAACAGTGCAAAAAGTGCACCAAGAGTCATAAATGACTTTTATGTAATAAAAAGTGAAGAATGTGTCTTTCACTGTAAATGACCATAATATATTTAACACCCTCACTTATATACATATACATATATATATATATATATATATATTATATAGTTTATAACACGTTATCAACATGATCGTTCCTCGATCCGTTCATATACCGAAAAATGTGAGTTTTAATTTATATTCAATCTTTTTACGTTTATATATTGTTTCGAGGTGATAGGCGATGCCTTCCCCGAACTGATCGTTATGAAAGGTTATGCATTCACGATCATGATCACATGAGACTATGTCTCCTCATATCATATGGCAGACTCTGCCTCCATGAAATGAATGTCCTGAAGACGTTTTCAATTTCATCTAGAAAACGAAAATTTTACAGTTATTATTATCGGAGCGCGGTTCGACCGCCCCATTATTAATTTATTATTTTCGCAATAATTTAAATGAATGAATTTAGTCACCATGATTAATTTATTTACTGTCAATATTATATTGGACGGCTGAGCCGCCACATATTTTTTTATCTGCTGTTTAAATATGGTTGATAAATTTGCTGTTAATATTTGTTTATATTATGGTTATTATATAAGGAGGCTCGTCCGCCTGTATATAACTATTTTATCTGAAATATGGTAAATGTTGATGGTGGAGAGGAAGATTATGAAGTGCGTGAGGGAATGATAGATGTTGATGGTGCGTGAATGTTGATGGTGCGTGAGGGAATGATAGATGTTGATGGTGGAGAGGAAGATTATGAAGTGCTCAAGAGGTCAAATACTCCTCACATGTTCTGCAAAACCCTCACTGCTTCTGATACAAACACACATGGAGGCTTTTCTGTTCCTCGCCGTGCAGCCGATCATAGTTGTTCTGGACCTAAGAAACCTGAATCGAGTTTTTCATTCATGGGTTTCTTGACTACAAACACAAAAGAAGCTCCCGCATCATCATCTTCAAGGTGGTATAGTCTTTTAGCTTCAGCGGAAGCACGTCTTTTAGAACCGTGTTATGGAAAGACGTGGATAACGTCTCGTGGACAACATCTCGTGGACAACGTCTCGTAGAACCGTGTTCTCACTCTTAAATGGACAACGTCTCGTAGAACCGTGTTCTCACTCTTAAATGGACAACGTCTCGTGGAACAACGTCTCGGGGACAACGTCTCGTGGACATCGTCACCAACTAGAGCAAAGACTTGAATTTGCTCCTTCCTCAGTTGATCGTTAGACCTCATTCGTCATTATTTTCCCTTTGGTTTCATTGCCTTGTACTCCCACAAATATGAAGAAGAACATTAGGGAAGAATTAGTTGCTATTTCTGATGGTCATTCTCTAGTGTCTTTGTGGGTGAAATCTGAAACAATATTATACCTGTTGAGATTCTCTTTGATAATGAAATCTCTGGAAGAAAGTTTTACATCATAGCATTTCGTTTTTTTGTAATGAAACTTTCATGTGTCTTATCGTTTTTCATGAACTTTGCTGGGTTTGCCTAATTGAAGGTTTCTTTTCCAATGAGAATAAAATCTCTTCTGGTTCTCGTCCACCTTATCTTGTCCATAAAAAGCTATCCACCATATCTAGGCAATGAGCATTCAAGGCAAGTTTTGGCGTTCAAGGCAAGGAGCATTCTCGGTCTTGGTTTTAGGTGTCTTTCTTTTCATACAGCTCAATATTGGCTTGTAGCATTTTGTATTTTTGGGATTTTCTATGGTGCAAAGTTGAACACTTTTTATATCAGCAGCGACACTTGAAGTTGGTTTCTTATGCTGCAATGCTTGGACGACCAAGCGTGGACGAGCTAGCATGGACGAACTAGCGTGGACGAGCTAGTGTGGACGAGCTGCTTGTGTTTAACTTCAAATCCTCATTTGATTTGAGACTAATTATCATTGAAAGATCGAATCTTGGCTATTTGTTTTTGGACTGAGAAACTGTTTATTCATGGCTATCATTTTGTTGCATATTCTTAAGCTTCAATTGGAGGGAAGCCTTTAACCTCAAAGTGTTGATTTTTTCACCGTTTCGTATCCACCGTATCTTGTCCAACCAAAACTGTCCACCGTATCTCCTCCAACGAAAACTGTCCATCGTAGACAGTATTGTGCGTAATGAATTCAGAGCACCAAATGAATAAGAATCTAGAGAAAATAACCGTAGCATCAAATTAATTTGTATACATCAATAGATGAAGAGTTAAGAAATTTACTAAAGATAGAACATGATATTTTGTTCACGCAAATGAACATAGGCCATGTTTGGTTGTTCATCCAGATGGATCATCTGGGTGAAAATGACAAATGATGTTTGTTTTAATGCTAAAATCATTAACATCTAAATGATCCATCTAGATGAATATTAAAACTTATGAATAAAAAAAGAGACTCAGTTGACTGCTCCAAACTGGCTCAGCTGAATGAATCAGCTCAGTCCAAAAAAAATAATTGACAAAAGTACCCCTCACGAAATAAAAAAATTACTCTGCAAAAACCTAGATCTAACGGAGAGACAGAGCTCCTAGCTTCTCTCCGGTTGGCTTCTCCGATTCTTCTCTTCTCCGACTCTCGAGTCCGGCAGCTTCTCTCCGGCGGCTTCTCTCCGGCAGCTTCTCTTCGGCGGCTTCTCTCCGGCTACTTCTCACTCTGGTAAGCTTCTTCTCTCTTTCTCTCTTTTCCTTCAACTTTCTCCTAGCTTTTTCTGGGTTTTGATTTTTTTCTGGGTTTTGATTTTTCTGGGTTTTGAACAAAATCGAGAAAAGGGTACTCAATTGTTGCAATATATTGGCACTTACGCTCCTTTGTTTTCTCTCTTGGGCTGTTCAATAGCTGAGCTTCCCAGAAAATGCATATTGGCCAATATATATACCTTAAATCCGTTTTCTCTGTTTTTGTTGCTATGTGATATAGAGATATTTGACATTGGATTTGTGTAGAGAGTTTAGAAACGGATTCGTATCTTATTCAACTCTATGTTTTTGTTCATGCCATATTAAGCAATTCTGCTTTGATTCTGTGTGGATTCTGTTTCATACTTTTGGAGAACATTGTGTTTGTGTGTGGATTCTGTTTCATACTTTTGGAGAACATTGTGTTTGTGTGTGGATTCTGTTTCATACTTCTTGGTTCTGTTTCTAAAATTCGTGTTTCTATACAACTCTATGTTTCAGACAATGCAAGAGTTCCATTGTCTCGATAAGATCACGAGCATCCATTGTTGTTTCACGAGCATCCATTGTTATGATTCTTATTTTGAGTGAATGTGCATGAGAATGTTTATCTTATTTTGTTTTTGCAGAATACATAATGGACTTGTTAAAGAAGCTCTTTGAAGAAGCTCTTTGAAGAGATGAACAGTAAGGTAATAGTTTCTTCTTATTCTACGGGGTTTTCTTCTTGAATATGGGTGAGAGGCTTAAGCTGAATTATGCTTAAACTATTTTTGACGTGATGTGTCTAAGCTAGATTTCTTATAAACTTATCAAATCTCGTTGTCCTTGCTTTGGAGGTGATGAGTTAGACAAGAAGACTCTCTAGGAAGTAGGAGTGGCTGCTTGGTAGAGGAATATTTTCTTAGATGTGAGGAATATATTTCTGAGCAGGGATGCATAATATAATCACTGATGAACCCATGTTGCAAATATGTATATTATATATAGATTACAGGGTTTAAAGTATTAAATTAGAGGGGTCATAAGGTTGTGTAAGGGCAGCTTTCAACAACAGTTCCAATCTCTTTCCGCAGGGGAAAGACATTTGATGATATTTGTTGTGAATCAATTGATGGTTTTTGCATGTCAAGTTAACTTTCTCTTGTCGTAACCTTGACCGTACTATCACTTATGCCTTTATTCTGGTTTTGTAGGAAACATTTAGATTTTTGGTTGAGGATGATGACATGGAGTTGATACTAGAGGAGGAGAAAACCATGTATGCTCTTATAGAAGATCTGTACAGAGTGAAAGAAGTTAGTACTGAGAGACAAATAGTGAGGAGAAACAGAGGAGAAGGTTGGCGTCGTGTGCAGCGATAACCGGGTGATAGAGTTATGGAAGCAATGCGTGATTCAATTACTGAAGATTTGGTGAGAGGAACTAGACTCCCATATTAACAGGTTATGATTGTATTTTTCTTGTGTCTTTTATTAGTGATCCAGAACTCCCACATTATGATTTGTTTTTGATGTTTAATGTTTTGTTTTGTGTTCTATCTTACAGCTTACAGCGTCTTGGTTCTTTTTATTTGCAGGAACATGTTTTCAAGCACAAGCCCTTTGGTGGCAAATAACTAGTTGTCTTTATTTCGTCTCATAGCTTTTAAAAACAGAGTATAAACACTTTGGTGGCAAATAACTAGTTGGTATCATATTGTATTTGACATGATGATGGTGATCTTGCTTGAAACATTTGGCTGTGTATTTGATGGTATTTGAAACAGAGCAAAAACAGAGTACAAACACCATTTATGAATCATATTTGTCTTTTTTGGTGATTTCAAATTTATATGTATTTATGATGATTTCAAATTTTATGAATTTATAGTTTTTTTTTATCAATTATATGATGAGATTTCTTATAAAAATGTTATATTTCATGAATTTAGAAACTTATATGATTAAGATCATGTTGTAAAACTAATATAATTAAGATCATGATTAAATAAGATGTCCATTTACATTAAAATGAACAAACAAACATAGATTCATCTAGGTGAATCATCCAAATGAATAACAAAAATAAAAACAAACATCATCTAGATGATCCATCTAGATGAATCATTTAAATGCATCATTTGGATGCTTATGTCAAATGTACTACCAAACAGGGCCATAATACTTTGTACCATTCCAAACTCTATACCATTCTGAAAACACCCACACCATTCGAGATGGATACAATGACCGTAAAACAAATATATCTGTAATCTTGTGAGCTCCCATGAATCTCATAATCTCATAAATTCAGCCATTCATTCATTGAGAGATGATATCTGTTCCGAAAGCTGAGTCTTAAACCCCTAAAAATAGATCATAAACCAGAAGAAGAAATGAAAGAGAACAAATTTGAACCTGTTTGCTTGTGAGTCATGAAGAATCGACCGAGAAAGCTGAGAAGAGAGAGAATTGTAGAAAGAGGATAAACGAGGAGAAGGAATCGCCCGACGAATTAAACTTAAACAAGGTCTGTAGTTGCCGTTGCCCTTACAATTCCTCCGACGAATTAAACTTAAGATCCGTCCCCCACTTCACCGCCAGACCCAAAGCTTCACATTCTCGACTCCACCGGAAACACTCGCCGCCATCTCCTGCCGCTGTTACACGGTCATGATCTTGCGATTCCGTGAATCCGACCGCGGATGCGAGATTACCCCACGCGAAGGAGTTTTTGGGTTTCTGAATTTATGGGTTTCTTGTCTCACCGGAGTTCTTAGGCGAAACTGAGACAACAACAATTTGAGTAAAATTAACATAAGCATAAAATTGGTTTTCACACCCATGAATATGGCTAAAAATATCTTAAGAATTGAAAGTGTCTTATTTATAACAAAAAAAATGCAAAATGCATTCTGCTGTAAATCACCCTAAATCAAATCTATCAGATTTTGATTTTGACAAAAAATATTAACAATAAAAAATATTTATAATTAATTCATAATATTAAAATATAAAGATACTAAAAAATACATATATATTTATCTTTAAATCCAATATTATTATTTTTAAATGAAAAAAATAAAAAATAAAAAATTTTTATAACCGATTCCTAATTTTAAAAGATAAAATTATTAAATATAAAAAAATATAAAATTTATATTTATCTCAAAAGAAAAAAGTTGATAAAAATAATAATAATTTTTTTTGGTTCTATATGGAAAAATAAATATATGACTGTTTAAAAAATACAAAATAAATCTTATTCGAATAAGAATATAAAAAATTAAATGTTTGAAAATATGTGAAAAAATTAATTAAAAATCAAATAATATAATTAAAAATAGGAGAATCAAAATTAATAAATAATTGTTCGTTTCTCTTGGTTTTGCGTTAGCGGTCTCAACCTTATATTATTTATTCTTACGTGAGGTTTAATTTTGTTTTTCATTTTTTCGTTTATAGTTTTTTTTTCACGGGTTATAAAATATTAAACTATAAACCAGCATAGTTGCAGACGGTTGAATAAGAATATAATTAAATAACAATTTATGTTTTTTTTAGTGAAATGGCTCCTTTCTTACTAAGCCATTTGATTGGTGTCCTTTGATGTAAATTACAGCTTAGTATGTGGAACATTTCATAACCATTATTTTGATGTCAAGGCATATTTTGTTAGTTCCCCCAGGAGTTATTTTTTAAGGGTTGAGAGAAGCTGTCGATGATAGAATAGGAAACTCAATAATATAATTATTATACCGTAAAACATACGGTATAATAATTATATTATTGAGTTTCCTATTCTATCAGTCGACACGTTACAAACGAAGATTGAAGGAGCATCCTGTTGTTCAAGTGGCTGATGTAGCTCTTACGGGTTTTCATCGCAAGAGTGAACGATCTTATAATAGTCATCTAATACTTTGCAAGTTTTGTTTTTTTAACGGCGAATTGTTGTGTGAAAGCGTCATACAGTTTATTAAGAGATATATGTTTATTGGGTACATATATTTATTGGGTCTTATATAGTTATGATATGTTTATCTTTGTATAAATATATGATTGCCTCATTTGTAAAACCCTAATCACTAATATACAAAATTTCAGAGAGTTTTCTGATTCTAACATGGTATCAGAGCCATAAGGGCTTGGGGACATTTAATCGGTGGAGAAACTATCGAGATCTATCTGATTTCGAGAAAATATGAGATTTCATAATCGAAGTATTATGTGTTCTTATTGTTCGAAGTATAGTCATGATGTGAGATCATGTTATCAGGTAAATGGCTATCCATATTGGTGGCTGGAGAAGTACAGACGATTTGGAGGTGTTGATGGTGAATCTGCAAATACGATTGATGCACATGCTGTGACAGGTCTCAAGGAAGATCAATGGCATAAGCTGGTTCGACTTCTTGAGTTGAGATTCGAGACAACAAATGGTGTGGGTAATAGCAACTATACAGATGAGTGGATTATTGATAGTGGTGCATCGCACCATATGACATGTACATTGAGGGGCATGTTCGATGTGCATCTAATCTCACCGTGTTGGGTGGGTATGCCTAATGAGATTTTGGTTGCTGCTGATAGAGTAGGAAGTGTGGTATTGATAGAGAAGTGTACTTTGACACATGTGCTTTTTGTCAAGGAACTTAAGTGCAATCTCATCTCTGTGTCACAAGTTATTGATGAGATGAATTACATTGTGTTGTTCTCTAAGCAGTTGTGTTTGTTGAAAGATCTTGCTTTGCAGATTCCGATCGCAGTGGGTGAAAGGAAAGATGGGTTGTATTTTCTTCAAGGTATTACGAAGATTTTGAAGGTGGCGAAAGTCAGTAAGTTGGAATATGTGGAACTTTGGCATAAAAGAATGGGACATGCTTCTGAAAAAGTGATTAAGAAATTGCCAGAAGTGGATCAAAAGAGTGTTGGCGTTTCTGATTGCGATGTTTGCTTCCGAGCAAAGCAATGTCGTAATGTCTTTCCTGAGAGTACTGAGAAAAGTAAGGAGTGCTTTGAGAAGATTCATTGTGATCTCTGGGGGCCATATCGAACACAGAGTTTGTGTGGGTCTTCTTATTTCTTAACTATTGTGGATGATTATTCCAGAGCTGTGTGGGTTTTTCTTCTTGTTGATAAAACACAAGTTCAGAAAACAATGATCGATTTCTTTGCTCTCATCCAGCGACAGTTTGAGAAGCATGTGAAAATCGTGTGAAGTGATAATGGGAGTGAATTCATGGTGATGAAGGAGTATTTTCGAACATCTGGGATAATCCATCAAACTTTATGTGTAGGAACTCCTCAACAAAATGGGCGAGTGGAGCGAAAACACCGTCATATATTAAATGTGGCAAGAGCGTTGCGATTTCAGGCACATCTACCAACAGAACTTTGGAGTTACTGTGCTTTGAGTGCTGCATATCTAATCAATCGTACGCCTTCTATGTTACACAATGGTAAGAGTCCTTACGAGATTATATTTGGAAAAGCCCCTGCTTATAGTGAGATACGAGTTTTTGGATGTTTAGCATATGCTCATAATCAGAAACGACATGGAGATAAATTTACGAGTAGAAGCAGGAAATGTGTATTCCCGGGATACTCTTATGCGAAGAAGGGGTGAAATTTAATTGATTTGGAGACACGTGAAATCTTTGTCTCACGGGATGTCACTTTTATTGAGGAACGATTCCCATAGTTGGAGTTGAAAGATGCACAGGTGGATGAGCCTCCTAATTCTGATCAAACGACGTTATTTGTGGATGATAATGTTGGATTTGATGACATAATTCATGTTTTGACAAGAGATACAGTGACACAGACTCCAGTTGTGTCAGACAAGGTTGGAGAAGAAGATATGCAAGCTATATCAGCATGAATACAATGCCACAGACTGAACCCGAATCGGTTACACAGTCTGAGAATGTCGATGGGTGTCGACCGATACCAGCCAGTGTCGATCGACACCAGCCCAAAAACCTGGTGGATCAACCTGCTTCAGTGACAAAACCTGCATCGGTAACACATGATGAGACTGTGCAACATCAACAGCCTACATCAACAGAAATTTTGGGACGAGGAATGCGAAAGAAACAAGCTCCTGCCAAGTTACAAGATTTTGTGTGCAATACGACTTTTACAATGAATGCACCTACTGTGAGTCAGGAATTGAGTAATGATTATGGTATTGAGAATTATGTGAACTGTGAGTCATAATTATGTGAATTATGAGAATTAATCATTTCGTTCTTCTTCTTCAACATGCTCGTCTTCTTTGTCCTCTATTTTCATCGTCTTCTCTGACTTGTTTTTTATCGTCTCATGGCCGTGTATATATATAAATATCTTCGATGCTGTCATTTCGAAATGTCCGCTTCAACCCCAAGGAACGCATCTTCTCTGGCTTCTTTTTCTTTTATCTTTCTGTTTTTCTTCGTCTTCTTCTTTTTTATCCTTCTTCATCATTTTCGTCTTCTCGACATCCTATTATTCAAGTTTTTCTTCGTCTTTACTTCTTCTGCTTTATATTCGTCTTCTTTTTTTTTATCTTTCAGATTTCTTCTTCCTCCTAATTTTATTATTTTTTAATCTTTACACTTTTCACTTTTCCAACATTTTTATTTTTTACTATTTGAATTTTAATTTTTTCATCATTATGATTTTGACATTTTTATAATTGTTATTTGAAAGATTTACTTTTCCATTGTTATTTTAATTCTTATCGTATTTTCTTTAGAAATATATTATTTGACTAATTTATTTTCGATGTTATCATGTATCCAATTAAAATTATGAGAGTGTTGTATCTTTTTGGAAAAAAAAATTAACAACGGCTTAGATTAATCGATAGAATTGACTAAAAAAGCTATAACTTAACCGATTAAATTGACTAAAAAATGAATACAACCGGTTTAACTTAATCGATCAAATCGAATAAATTGTTCATGACAATGAATTATAGTAAGATTAATCCATTAAGGATTAATATTTTGATCCAACATCTCGAGCGTTGTATATATATATATATATATATATATATATATATCATGACTAATAATAGATACAGTCATCATAAATTAGACCCCTAGAAATTGAGTGTGTCGGCAGATAGACGTCAATCTTATGTGTTACTCGCTTTCTTCCTTGGTTGCTAGAGTTTTTTTGTAGCTGATCCACCGATTACTTCTTGTAATTGGTCAGAACGGATCGGTCATTTTTCATCATTTTTTTTGCTCTGTTTCTGCTTCCTCTAATGGAGGTTTTATAAGACTGGATTTTTTTGCTATTTTCAATCAAAATCAAAATCAAAAATCAGAAGTACTCGTTCAGGTCATTATAGGTTCTTCACGTAGAATGATCTGCATTTTCATTCTTGTAAGAAGAAAATTCGCTACGACGTTTCGATTAAGATATATCGGGATATATTTTGAACCGGAACGGATCAATATCGATATAACCTAATATATGCTAACCCCGGTCACAAGACAAAAATGTTTCCAAAATTTAATCCATAGCTAGAAAGAAAATCAACCAACATAAGATCTAGAGTAACTACTAATTGATTAGGATAAAATTTTAGTTGAATAATAACCACCGATTTACGTTTGATCAGCCAATTGATTTAGTAAAATTAATCAATTAATTAATATTGTTGAGTTCATTAGGATCTTGATCGTGACATGACAAACCAGTCACGATAAAACAAATAAAAATAATTGCAAAACCTCAATAATAAAGTTATGTCATGTTCCAAAGTCTCAACGATAAACCCAACAAACAACAAACCCAGATTTAAAAATAAACAATAGGAAAGCAAAAACTAAGGTGGGGGTATTGGATGATTGAATTTAAGAGAATGAAAATGAATTTAAAATCAATTGATTTTGAGTAATTTAAAAAAATTTTGTTGGAATTTTAATGAATTCTATTAAAATGACAGCAAAAATGCTCGGAATTGACTATTTACAATTTTTCATTGAAATTCTATTAAATTCCTATCAAATGACACTATCATCAATACTGCAATAAAATTGAATAACACTAACATTTAATAGAATTAAGAAATTATAAAATTGAATAACACTAGAATTTAGAGTAATATAACAGAATAATTACAAATATTTAATCCAATAACACATGAATTTAAAAGAATTCATGAAATACATCATTGAATAACAGTAGAATTTTATAGAAATTATAATTACTTTTAATACAATTAAATTCTTCAATTGTGAAAAAAGAAAAAGTTGTGAAAAGAAAACCTAAAACAAAAACTAAAGTGGGTTCAACAAAATCCGAGTACAATCGTATGAAATCATAGCTCTCTAGATACTCCCAAAGCTCACGAGCCTAGCAAACCTAATAGCACAAATATTAATTTTATGCTCCTTCCAAGACAAAGTGGTCAACAACTCCAATGCATACTCACTCCGCATAAGAACTTGCAAACGAAGATCCCTGCCACGAAAAAAAAAATTCATATACAAGTCATTGATAGAACAAATATACAAAAAAACTTACGTCTCGTTTTGAAGTTCAACATAAAAAACTTACGATGACTAAACTTCTGGTTAGGACAACGAAAGGTTCCAATTACCGCAACATAACCAATCAAATCTGCCAAAAACAAATTCATCAATAACCAAAAAAATCCAAAAAGTACTAAAAGCGAGCAAAAACCTCAGTCAAAATATACAAACTAAAAAAACACAGCCAAACCAAAAAACGCAAAAGTCAGGATCTCGGAGACCACTTTGTATATCCCCAAAATCAGAAAAACCAAAAAAGTTATCTTCACCAATAGAAAAACCTTAACAAAAGAAGTTAAGGAATTCCACAGGATTTTATAATCATACAAAGTTGGCCTGAATCTCCCCTCAGCAGATACAAGTGTGAATCGATACAAAACAACCGAATATTAAACCACCAATCCAAACCACATTAAACTACCAATCCAACCCACAAACGACAATAACCACAAAAAATAACTCTTCCGTGAATATTAAACCAAACAGAAACACAAGGTAACACCCAAACATAATCCAATACGTTCATAAACAAACACAAAACACTAAAAGTCGCAAAAGTGAATCATAAAAAACCCGATAAATTGACAGAGGAGCTAAGGATGTCAATCGGGCTAGTCCAGTTCGGCCTGGCCCGAAACCCGTAAAACACGCATATATTTGAGCCCGGTCCGAAGAAAAATCGGGCCTATATTCCAAAGCCCGACCCGGCCCAGACAGGGCTCTAGGGCTTTTCGGGCTTTTTCATACTTTTTTTTACAAACACAAAAATTCACAATTTTCAAATGAATAATTAAAACAAAATATTTATCAAAATAAATATAAATTAAAATGTATTATATCAAATCCAGTTAAATTTAAAAGCAAAAATTGAAAAAAACAAATAAAATTCAAATAAATTGTATTACCAAATAAAACATAAAATCAAAATACTTCAAATCTAGGTAGTAGAGTTTAGATTAGAACATCATTCATCGTATTCTAAATCCTCATCACCATCAAGAGGTACAGATAAAAAAAAGTAAAATAATATTAAGTTTTGACATGTATAAATCATATAAAAATGTCATTGAAAGTCTATAGATAATGATTTTAAAAATATGAAGTAAATATGGATGAATGATAATGGTACCTGGATTACATAATATATAGAAAATATGTCAAATTATTATTTTTAGAAAGATAAATATTTAAATAAAATCTCTAACTAATTAAAATGTAAAGTTCCGAGCTTTTCGGGCTAAGCCCGAAAAACACACTAGCCCGGAAGGCCCGATTTTTTCGGGCTTATATTTCTAGGCCCGACCCCGCTGTTTTTCAGGGCCGGCCCTCGGGCTTTGGCCCTAATTGACACCTCTAAGAGGAGCAACGATGCATAAACCGGACCAATATCCAAAAGAGAGGCAGAGCAACCTACACGAACAAAAAATAACATAACCGGAAAGTTAGAATCGCAGAACAATATGCAATGCACAATCAACAACGAAAAAGCGAGAAGAAAATCACAAAAAGGAGATAAGAGACGGCAATTGAAACCAACCCACAAAGGTAAAGATCAAAGGAGCCAAACCAATAAATCGCTAATCAATTAGCAAGCGAAAATAAAAGAAATAAACAACCATAAAGAGACAGATGCATAATCAATTAGCAAAGAGATACTCGAAAGAAAGATAATACCAAAAAGCAAGTTAAAAAGTAAAAGCAAAGATTAAGACATAGAACTCACAAAAATAGTAACACATTAGCTAATAAACCCTAAACATGTTGAAATCTAAAAACTCTCAAGCTCGGAATGCCTTAAGCACGACATAAAAGAGCTATATTTATATCCCACATATCAAGCTAGGGTTTTGGTTTTTTGTGTGGATAATTTCGAACAATATACAACGCAATCTCCCGAACTTATCCAAGAACAATATAACAAATTCAAAAACCCTAGTTAATCCGAAGCCCATTATTACGAAACACACTATGAATTCACCTAGTAAATTCGAAGCCCAATAACCCATACTCCGGTAGATAATCGATACGGCAAATTTTGAAATAAAAAAACTTAATTTGAACCGAAAAATGATAATAACCGAGCTTTACGGTTTAGGGTGAACGTGAGAGCTCTATTTCGAAAAATCACTTCGCTTATACTATATAAGATATGCTCTAACCATATAGTTGACAAATGAATAATGTAATATTTTTTAAACTACAAGGATATAGATTTGAAAATTTAAGTGACGTCCAAATTAAAAAAATATATTTAATTGAACCATAATTAGACCAAATGATATAAATTTTATTATTAAAATCATTTTAACTTGATAAAATTTCAAATATTTAAAAATATTTATATTATACGATAATATGGTTAGGGTTATGTTCTTACAATTGCAGTTATTTGCGGGTTAGTTTGTCAAAACATGCAAGATAGCATGCTGATTCGAGATAGATTCAAAGTACATGTTAGCCCATTTTAACACTAATAAATATATAACCAACAATTATGTGTAAATATGTTTCGAAATTTCCAATCGGGGGACAAACGTTTTTAACTTTCAAATCAGGAGGATCTATGCCGAAATCGAAACTTTGGATGAATATGTTACTATATTATACTTCGGGAGGATTGGAGGGGATGGAATAGGTCGTTAAGCCAAAAAAAAGAGAGAAAAAATTATACTTAAATTACATTGAATTTTTCATTTGTTTTTAGTTGGTTTAATTTTTTCTCAAAGATAATTCGGTAAATTACCATTTAAAATTATTTAGTTTTCAAAGTTTAAAGAAGAGAAGTTGGATTATTTTTCAAAATACAATTTTTTTATATTATTACCCATAGACAATTGATATCTTTCTTTTTTTTGTTATTATTGTGATTATCCATTAGTTTTTTCTACGTTATTATCCATTAGTTTCCTAAACCATTTATTAAAACATTAGATTCTACTTTAGCAATTTTAAAAAAAATTATTTTGAAAATCCAGTTGGGAATTAAGCCTCTAAAAGTAATTTCGTAACCAAATAATGTTCAAAAATCAAAAGATAGAGATATTTTAAAAAGATCCTATTTTGAGTAATTTACTAATTTCAATTGAAAGGCGCGTAAGTGCCCTTTTTGTCATTAATTAAAAGAAGAAGAAAAAAACGGAACTTTCCGTCTCCTCTTTTTCTCTTCTCCTCGGGGATTATCGTCGTCGTCTTCCTCCTCCTCGCTAACGACGGCGACGACATCGGAGGGGTGGTGGTGGTTCAAACTTCACTCGAGGAGCTTTTAATTTCTCAAATTCGAGACGGGTTTCGCTGAATTTCTTCATCGGAGTTCACCCATTTTCTTATTCCCGATTTTCGTCCACCTTCTTTCTCTGCAAATTCATCGTTCTTCCCCATGGATTTGTCGCATTTGCTGGTACTTAAATGATCTCTCTCTCTCGTTTCTCGATGTATCGTTTTTTTATTTATTATTTTACCTTTCTCGGAATCTACACGATAATGCCGGAGAAGCCGGATCCATGCCCTTTTCATGATTTGCTTTTTTCAAAACCCTTCTCTCCATTTTCTTCGTATCTCTAGAAATTGAGAACTTTACTGAAATTTCTTCGATTGATTGAGTCGTTTCTCTCTTTTAGTTCTTCGATGAATTCGTATAATATTCGATAAATCTGAGACATTTCTTTTTTTTTCCTCCTTTGTTTGAAGCTCCTTCATCTGCCGTAAAAGTAGCCGGGAAATTTTCTGGGGACAGACAAAATTTCAGGTACAAATTAGGGTTTTTCTTTCGTATGATTGATTGGGTCTCCATAGATTTACCCAAATGTAAATTATAGCAGAAGGTGGGTTTTTGAGTAGCAATGTCATTCAAGAACATAGTGCGTGAGCTTAGGGGAATACGCAATGAGAGGAACAGTAATCGTCACAGTAACAAGACCATTGGTCGGCGAGGGAGGTCGCACATTGCGCCAGAAGGATTTGCGTCTTCTTCTCCATCGACAGATGAATGTTTAGATCAGAGCATTTGGGTGGATTTGCCTCAAGAGTTGCTTCTTGACATTATCCATCGAATCGAGTCTGGACAGACTTCGTGGCCGGCTAGGAGAGACGTTGTTGCTTGCGCCTCGGTTTGCAGGACGTGGAGGAAGATGACCAAAGAAGAAGTTGTTAAAGTTCCAGAGCTCTCTGGTTTGCTCACTTTCCCGATTTCCTTAAAGCAGGTTTTTTACTCTTTTAAACACTCTTTTTAAGACCGGTTTTTTTTGGAATTGAGAATCATTGAAGTGAAGTTCTGAAACAATATTGGATTCTTTGACTCAGCCTGGCCCTAGAGATGCTCCAATTCAATGCTTTATCAAACGGGAAAGAGCTACTGGAATATACCGTCTCTATCTCGGTTTAAGCCCTGGTAGTTTACTATTCTTATGAATTGAGTTTGGAGTGTGGACTATATCTTACCTTCGTCTGTACCATTGCAGCTCTTTCCGCTGACAAGAGTAAGCTGTTATTATCTGCGAAGAAAGTCAGGAGGGCGACTGGTGTGGAGTTTGTTGTATCCTTGTCGGGAAATGACTTCTCAAGAAGTAGCAGTAATTACGTTGGAAAACTGAGGTATGTAAGTCGGGTTTCTTTCGCTTTGATTGTTTTTATATTGACATGCCGTTTATAAGTTTTTGTTGTGTTGTGTGGACAGATCCAATTTCCTTGGAACCAAGTTCACAGTCTACGAAAACCAACCTCCTCCGCTTGATTCTGAAAGATCATCCAACCGGAAGCTCCCACCATCGATGCGTGTGACTCCATGGGTATCATCATCTACCCAGAGTTACAACATTGCTTCCATCTTGTATGAGCTGAATGTCCTCAGAACCAGAGGTCCAAGAAGAATGCAATGTATCATGCACAGTATCCCGGTTACTTCAATTCAAGAAGGCGGACAAATTCATTATCCAACCGAGTTCACAAACCAAGGAAAGAAGAAGAAGAATCCGCTGATGGATTTCTGCACAGGGAACCTAGGAGAAGAATCTTTTGTAAAGGAACCATTAGTCCTGAAAAACAAGTCACCGAGATGGCACGAGCAGCTTCAGTGCTGGTGTCTAAACTTCAAAGGTCGAGTCACGGTTGCCTCGGTGAAAAACTTCCAGCTAGTAGCAGCTGCTGCAGAAGCAGGGAAGAACATGAACATACCAGAAGAGGAACAAGAGAGAGTGATATTGCAGTTTGGGAAGATAGGCAAAGACATTTTCACCATGGATTATCGTTACCCGATCTCTGCATTCCAAGCTTTTGCCATTTGTCTAAGCAGCTTCGACACGAAGCCTGTCTGCGAATGAATGAACCAAAACATATCAATATATTCTCTAATTGCAGTTGTTGTGAGGGTTAAATTGAATGAATGTACATACTTTTCCTTCTTGGAGCAAACAATCAGATCTATTTTTCCATTCAACGTCATCTACTTGATTTTTTAATTAAAAAAAGTAATTAACTTTTGGTTTAGGCAAGGTATGTCTTAGTCTTTCTTTGGAAGCAAAGATCTATCACCAATCTCTAAAAATCCTTCCTTTACAAAACCCAATCTCTGTTTCATCTCAACATTACAAAACATTTTTTAGTTATGAAAGCTTTTGTGAGAGGATTATTAGCAAGAGCTAATTATGAGATGCCAAAGGTTCAGAGGAAGGGGGGATGGAAGGAATCGGCAGGTTTTGGTGATGTAACTTCGCCGCCGCCGCCGCCGCCGGAGAAAGGGCTGGAGAATCTGACGGTGGCGGATGTGCTGTTGACAAAGGACACTGTGGACGGCAAAGCTGACACGTGGATCTCCTGCCGTACAAACGACACCGTTTTTGATGCCGTTAAGAATGTTTGTTCAAACTCAACTCCTTTCGTGTTCTTCATATTATTATTTGCTCATCACGTTACAAACGCATTAAATGTGTACGTAGTAATGCATCCAATACACACGGAAACCGGAAACGACATTTACAAAAATAACATTTATATATAAAAAATTATTTATATCGACTTTATGGGATTTCGACCAAAACAAAATCTACAATATGGGATTAGTTTAACTTTCTTTTCTTCGCACAATCTGATTCATTGGAGATTTAAGCGTGTTTAAGTTGATAAATGTTCAAAAGAAAAAAAAAGTAGGGATGGGCATTCGGTTTTCAGGTTTTAGAAGATAAATTCCATTCGGGATTAAATCTTATATCGGTTTGGTTTTTAATAATTCGATTCGGTTTAGTTTCGGTTTCGGAAAAAGCTATGATAACAAAAATATAAATAACTAATTAATTTTAAATAATATTTTTTGAATTTCGGTTAAGTCGGTTAATTTGGTTAACTCCATTTAGTTTTTATAAAATTTGGGTTTGGTTCGGTTTGTGATTGGGTAATTTGGTATATAAATTTCTATTCCTTTCATATTATTTTATTCGGTTTGGATTCGGAAATTTTGGTGTGGGTTCGGAAATTTCGGTTCGGGAATTTTGCCCACCTCTAGTCTCTAGAGATAAGTCTATAAATATCGAACTAAGTATATAGGGACTTTTTACTTAATTAACATACTTAACATATATATTGTCCAAGAGTAAACTATTTTATGTGCATATATAACGTTATGTTCGTGGCCTACTCCACGTTGTTCTGTGTCCCAGCTAACAAAGACCTGGTTACATTCGGTGCAATATATATAAAGACTGTGTATACGTTAAGTTTATGTCATGTATACACGTATAGCATTATATATCGATTCAATGGGACCAATGTCTACGTATTTGTATAAACATCATATGTAAGTAATGCTCATATATTAGATTATTACAGTCTTTTGTTTTGGATCTATAGAATAATAAAGAAAACTATGGGTGGATATATTTGTCTATATGCAGTGATTTTTTTTTTATCAAACAAAAAGCAGATGGCAAAGCATAATATTGGATCATTGGTCGTGTTAAAACCTGGGGAGCAACAATGTATCGCAGGAATTGTTACAGAGAGAGGTAGAAGCTTTCTTTAATTGTGTTATTTCCACGAAAAAATACCCAAAAAATGAGTTGTGACCACCTAATATCTTGAAACTTTGTACTTAATTACCTGTATAAAAAGCACATTGACCCAAAAATATGTACTCATGTGATGAACACAATTAATTTTGTAGCTAGGTTCTCCATTCTGTGATGATATCTGTGATTAAAAATCGTGTCATCATAGGAAAATAATTGTTGTACATGTATCCAAATTTAAGTTTAACTTTTTATCGTCTACATGTAATATTTTTGTTTATATGTTAATCTATATTAATTGATTGTTGGATGTGAAAAACAGACTATATGAAAAAGATTATCGGGGCGGGAAGATCATCAAAGGTTACAAAAGTTGGAGAAGTTATGACGGACGAGGTCAGAGAATAACCAAAAATTATTATTCTTAAATTAATATTTTTGGAATTTTTGTTTATCCAGTTAATTAAAAATAAAATAAAAAATTGGAATACTTTGGCCAGAGTAAGCTGGTTACTGTTTCATCTGGAACGAACATAATCAAAGCAATGCAGCTTATGTCAGGTAATTTATTATATAAACATATATTTTCTTTTTAATATATTATAGAATCCAAGATGTAAATAATGTTTTGAAAATGATGTAGAGAATCACATAAGACATGTACCTGTGATTGATGGAAAGATAGTTGGAATGATCTCTATGGTTGATGTCGTTAGAGCCATTGTGGACCATCAAAATGGAGAGCTCAAACGCATGAATCAATTCATCAAAGGAGACTACTACTAGTTTACAATCCACAAAAGAAGAAAAAAAAGAAAAAAATGTAGCTTCCATAATACTATCATTAATTATGTAAATACTTTAAAAATATTATTAAAAAGATTATGAACATAGGGACCAAAACCTTTTAGTTACCAAAAAAAAGAAAAGAAAACTATCATTCGTTAAGATCAAATAAATTTGTCTATAGGCTTGGGCACAAACTGGTTACAAAAAAGGAGTGTTTTGTCACGCTTCTTAGAGTCCCAAATATATCACAAAGTTTATAGTGAAATTTCAATCGAATTTTAGAAAGGAAAACCAAATTTTTGTATATTTTGAATTTTGAAAACAAACATATATTCTATGAAAAATGAATATGTAATGTTAAAATAAGACTGTAAGTTCTATATAGAACACAATCTAGTTCTATTCCATATATAGTTCTTACCGATTCTTTGTTCTTATTCTTGTGTAAACGCTCTCGAGGACGAAATACTAAAATCGTTTACTTCGCATCTCTTGTCTAAGAACCTGTTATGAATTAGGGTCGAATCTAACTAAAAGAAAGTCGAAAACAAGAGACAAAACAAAATTGAGACAAACATCCTCTTAGGGTTACTTATTATATGTGAATTGTTATTTACAAAGAACCCCTTAGACTTGTATTTATAGCCCAAAAAAACCGACTTCATAAACCAACTAGTAATAAAGAAATATTCCTAATCCCAAAAGAAAACCAAACCCCGGAGAGGCAAAGTCTCTCCGCTCCCCGCTCCACCGTATCCCTCCCAAACAGATCCGCATCTGGCTGTGGCTATGGTCCGGGGAGACTTCACTTCCTTGTACCCCGCAACATACTCCCATATTTACATCACCTTAGAAACAACAATCTCCACCTTGATGAAAATCTTCTTAAAAACCAACTCCATACCCTTGATCGTTTCTTGAGGGGCTTCTACTTCTTCCTATAGCACTGGAATACATGGAGCAACTCCAAACAGTGCTTGAACTTCTCCACGGTAACGAGCTTGGTCAACATATCAACTGCATTCTCCGACGTATCAACTTTTTTCAGCAGGACTTCCCCAGACTCAGACAAATCTCTGATCTTATGATGAAACCTCATATGAATGTGCTTCGTCCTTACATAGTACACGTGATTCTTAGCCAGAAAAGGGCACTCTGGCTATCACCATATAGTTGAACTCTACCTTGATCAACACCAAACTCAGCCACAAGTCCTTTCACACATAGCGCTTCCTTGGTTGCCTCTCCCATTGCCATGTACTCAGCTTCTGTGGTAGACATTGCCACAACAGACTGCAATACATACCTCCAAAAAATAAGACCTCATGCAAGAGTAAATACATACCCCGTAGTAGACCTTTTGTTGTCCAGATCACCAACATAATCTGCATCCACATATCCCACAACTGATCCACATTCCTGACCACCAAACATAAGCCCAAGAACGCTTGTACCCTTCAAATACCTGAGAAATCACTTGACTGCGTTCCATTGATCTCTCCCAGGATTAGATATGTACTTGCTGACTTGACTAACCGCTTGTGCTAAATCCGGTCTAGTGCACACCACAACATACATCAAACATCCAACTACACTAGTATAAGGAACTTGTGCCATATCTCTGATCTCTTTATCATACATGGGACTCTGTAGAGCTAAGAGCGAGATGTGCATCGCCAAAGGTGTAGATATTGGTTTTGCATTCTTCATGTCAAACCTGTCTAATATCTTCTGAACATAGCTATTATGAGAAATCCATAACCTCTTAGAGCTTCTTTCTCTGCGAATTTCCATCCCAAGGATCTTCTTTGCAACACCAAGATCCTTCATATCGAACTCTTCCTTCAATAACCCTTTCAGCTCAACCACATCCTCCATGTTTCTCCCAGCAATGAGCATATAATCAACTTAAAGCAGTAGGAATATGGAAGAATGGCCCTCAAGATACCTTACATAAACGTAACAATCATACTCACACCTTCGGTAGTCAATCTTCAACATATATGAGTCAAAACGTTTGTACCATTACCTAGGAGATTGCTTCAATCCGTACATAGACTTCTTTAATCTGCACACCAGCTTCTCTTCTCTTAGTTTCACAAACCCTTCTGGTTGCTCCATATAGATCTCTTCTTCCAGATTGTTGTCTTTACGTCCATTTGTTCTAAATGAAAGTCCCAACTTGCTACCAAATCTAGCACAACTCTTATGGAGGTGTGCCTAACAACAGGGGAGAAAATCTGGTTATAATCAACCCCTTTCCTTTGTGAGTAACCCTTTGCCACTAATTTTTGCCTTGTAATTCACTGGTTCCTTCTCAGACAATCCTGGTTTTACCTTGAAAATCCACTTGCATCTGATCGCCTTCTTACCTTTTGGTAAAACCGTTATATCCCACGTATGATTCTTCTCAAGACTATTATTTTCATATGATTCTGTCATGGCACCCACCCAATACGCTTTCTCATGACTTGATATAGCCTCCAGAAAGTTTGTTGAATCATCTTTACCAACCACAAGAGCATAATTAACCATGTATTCAAACCCGAATCTTTCTTGTGGTTTTATGATGCACCTCTGTCTGCTAACTGCCATGCTCTCCTCTACTTGTCTATACTGACCCTCCTGCTCCACCTGAGCAGGCTGCTCATTACTTATTGCTGCCAGTCTAGTCTTGATAGACTCCTCCTGTGCTGTTCCAGAATCCGTGTCAGTCTCAATGGTCATAAGAACTCGTTCTGATCTTGCATGTTGCACCATATAATGCTCATCAAAGACCACATCTCGACTGAACACCCTCTTCTTAGCCTCAGGATCATATAACTTGAAGCCTTTCATGCATTTTTCAAAACCTAGAAATATGCACTTCTTAGATTGTGAATCCAACTTTGATATATTGTCACTTGGAACTAGCATGTAAGACGAACATCCAAATATCTTCAAGTTTGATAAATCAAGATCTATCCCAGTTCATACTTCTTCAACCACATTTCCCTCCAGAGAACTCCTTAGCGATCTATTGATGAGATATACTGCCATGTTTACTGCCTCTGCCCATAATTGCCTTGGAAGCCCTGCATTCAAACCTCAAACACCTTGCTTTTTCAGCAATCGTACGTTTCACCTTTCACTGACCTCGTTTTGCTGTGGTGTTTTTCTTACAGTGAAGTGTCTTTGAATGCCATGCTCATCACAAAACTTCTAAAACTCTTCGTCAGTATACTCTTTGCCATTATATGATCTCAGGTACTTCACCTTCCTCTCCACCTGGTTTTATACTTCAGCCTTCCAAACCTTGAAGTTCGTAAACACTTCAGATTTATGCTTCAAGAAGTAAACCCAAACCATACTGGAGAAGTCATCAATGAAGATGACAAAATACCTAGATCCTCCCAATGACTGTTCCCAAGTTGGACCCTACACATCAGAATGGACATAGTCTAAAAGACCCCTTGTCGTGTGTTGTCCAGTCTAGAAAGAAACTTTGGACTGTTTTTCCATCACACAAAACTTGCAGAAATCCATCTTACAGTTCTTTAACCCATCCAGAAGACCCCTTTTATGGAGTTCTGTCAAGCCATGTTATCCTATATGCCCCATGCGCATATGCCACCAAGCCGTGCTCTCAGGTTCAGACACCGCAGTTACAGCTCCACCTACAACCACACTCCCTAACAACCGATAAACATTCCCAACTGTCATCCTTCCCTTCATCACAACTATATCTCCTTTACAAACCTTCAAAACGTCTTCATCTTCATCACCTCTGAGTCTGAATCCATTTTTATGAAGAGTACATAAGAATATCATATTCTTCTTCACCGCCGGGACTTGCCTAACATCAGTCAATGTTCAAATGATGCCATCGTGCATGCAGAATTTGACATGTCCAATACCAATGACACCACACCCCATATCGTTTGCCAACTGAACATAACCCATGTTCCCAGCTTTGTACGTATTAAACCATTATGTGTGAGGAGTCACATGGAATGATGCACCCGTATCTAGAATCCAAGAATCTGTTTGACTGCATGATCTCACATCCAACAAATCGTTTACATTATCTTCTCCTGAATCTTCCTTCTGAACCACGTTTGCAGAACCTGACCGCCTGTATTATGCTTCTTGTTTGGACAATCTCGCCTGTAGTGACCCTTTTTGCCACAACCAAAGCACATCGAATCCTTTATGGGTTTATACTTCGATTTGTCCCTGTTATTACCATCATGCTCCTCTTTCTGCCTTCCCTTTTGCTGGCTGTTACTCATGTACAACCCATCACCCTGAGACTTATCAACCACAATAGTGTTTTGTTGCCGTTCATAATGAGATTTCAGCGAAGAACAAACTGTCTCCGGTGCTATAGTCATTTTATCGACTGTAGAGCTGTCAATAACGTCTCATACTGAGGAGGCAGCGAACATAACAAGATCATGGATTTATCCTCGTCCTCAATTTTCACATCCGCACATTTCAGATCTTTGATGATTTGATTGAAGTTGTTTACGTGAGCAATAAGATCGCCATATTATGACATCTTCAACCCATACAACCTCTGTTTCAGATACAACTTGCTGGATAACGACTTCGACATATACACATTCTATAACTTATCCCACATCGCCTTGCAAGTTGTGATGTTCATTACCTAATTGGTAATATCGCCAGAGAGACAAAGATGAATCGTTGAAACATCTTAATCTTGCATATCCTCCCAATCATCTTGCTTGATCTTATCCGGTTTTGTCTCTAATAACGCTTTTTCATCTCCTGCTTCGTCAGCAGATCCTTGACTTGTCCTTGCCACATACCAAAGTTCCTCCTCCCATTGAACCTAGGAACATCAAACTTGAGAGAACTCCCTTTGGTCATCACTCAGACTTTTTCAAACATGGCTCTGATACCACTTGTTATGAATTATGGTCGAATCTAACTTGAGAAAGTCAAAAACCAAGAGACAAAACAAAATTGAGGCAAACACCCTCTTAGGGTTTCTTATTACATGCGAATCGTTATTTACAAAGAACCCTTATACATTTATTTATAGCCCAAAAAAACCAAATTCCTAAACTGACTAGTAATAAGGAAATATTCCTAATCCCAAAAGGAAACAGAACCACAAGGAGGCAAAGTCTCTCCGCTCCCCGTATCCCTGCCAAACAGATCCGCTTCTGGCTGTGGCTCTGGCCCATGGAACTTTGCCTCCCCGTACCCCGCAACATACTCCCAGATTTACATCACCTTAGAAACAATATAACCCAATTTGATCCACTCACTTCTCCCTAAACATTATCCTTTCTGTTTATTGCTGAAAAGCCCTTCAGATGATATGTTATTAAAGATAAGACAAAGTCTTTCGACAATTCCTATTTTCAAATTTTGATTGTTGTATTTCTAGCTACAACATTTTGACGCTAGAAAGAGGGAGATATGCATGTCTAACTCTAATACAGAAGATCTATAATGGATGCATACCACAATACAGTTCAGGAAGCCCTGACTAAGGTCACCAGCGACCTGGCCACAATGTTCGAAGGGGCAATAGCCACAGTGGCCAAAAACATGGAGAAAATCAACTCCGATCATGCGGCATTGACCCAATCACTCACCGAGCTAGCTTAGAGGTGGTGCGAACATGGAAGCCACCACCAACATGTGTTTCACAGTACCATCAACCACTTTACCATCCAGCAGCAATGGGAATGGCACCTCGCTCCCAGGTTCACACAACTGCAGAACATGCCAATTCCATGTCGGCCGGATTAGTCACAGCGCACCGATACCCCCATAAATTGGAAATCAAACCTATCCCACGATCCTTCTCCACCATCGCCTCTCGGTCCGCTAATTACTCAACCACAAGTCTTAGATCAGAGAACTCTCCTAACCCCGGAGTCTGGGCGCATGAGTGGCCAAGGACAATTCGGTACGCCACAAATAGGAAGTCACGACCAGTTCGTTGGCAACCTTAGAAGGGATCTCGATCCCACAAGCATGAAGTACTTTCGGCAGGCCTTGGCAGAAACAAGAGAAGGACTACATACCATGAGTTCGAGGGTCCACAACGCTATAAGCACGACTCCCGAAATTGACTGTGTGGTTGAAGAAACTAAGCGCACTCCATTCTCTTACAGAATCGAGAACACACCAATTAAAGACGTAGCAAAGCTCATGATTCTCGTATATGAAGGAAAGACGGATCCTATATCGCATTTAAACGCATTTAGGATCGCGGTCGGAAGAGCTCATTTCAATGAGCATGAGAAAGATGCTGGTTTACGGAAACTCTTCGCTGAGCATCTCGCAGGGCCAACTCTCGATTGGTTATCACGACTAGAGGAAAGATCCATCGACAGTTCAGCTCTCGGCCAGCTTTATAAAACTGTACTCGGTATTCATGCAAAAGACTGCTTCGGGAGCGGAACTCTGGCCCCTATCACAAGGACCCCGAGATTCACTTTGGACATACATCACCAAATTCAAGGAGGTCATCGTAAGGATGCATATTTTCCATGATGAGACGGCTTTGACGTCCTTAAAAATGGGATTGTGGCACGATTCTAAATTCAAAGTCGACATGGTGGTCAATGAGTCACCAACAATCCAGGACGCCCTCCACCGAGGTGAGAGCTGGGCAACAACCGAGGAAGAACGCAACGCTTTGGCAGAGCTATATCGGAGCTCGAAATCGCAACCTCCAGGAAACTTAACTGCTCCTCGAAGTATAGAAGGGAACACAAAGACAAAAGCTAGACCGGAGGCTTGCATACTTACGCGGTTCAAAAGGAATAAAAGAGAAGCGGTGAAGACCGACCCCCGAGGTCCGATGACACTTTTGGGAGGGATAAGGAAGCATATTGTGACTACCACCATCGATATGAACATTCAACCGCGAAGTGCTACATGCTAAAAGACATACTTATGGACATGTGTGCAGAAGACAGGCTTGGCGAGGTCAAAATCGATAATCATGCACCATCGGGGTCAAACGATGAAACCGCAGATGAATCAAAGCTCGCGAAACAAGAGCATGACCAGAAGAAGAAAATGATCAACTTGATTATCGAAGGTTAAAACTCTATGGAGATACGACCATATCAATCAAAAGGCAATAACGACGTGCAAATACGGAGAAAGCCAACAATGAGGGGCTATTTCCCGAAGTGGAGATAACCTTCTCCGAGAATGATCGTTCCGACAAGGAAGCTCCCGAAGACGACATCCTGACTTTAACTCTTGCTTTAGAGCTAACTGTGAAGTTTCTTGAATTTTGATTGATACATAAAGTATAGCGGACGCCGTATCCTGAAGACTCTATAGCAAATGGGAATAGAGAAATCGGATATCCGAGGTTAACACTAACAGGTTGCCGGAGAGATGAAAATGGTTAACTTTGCCTTAATGGCTCGTGAAACTCAATACAACGCAATCATGTGAACACCTTGGTTGAATGCAATGAGGGCAATGCCCTCAACTTATCACTAGTGCGTTAAATTTCCTAATTCTGAAGGCGTCAGAGTCGTGCGTAGGGTGAAATCAGTTTACCCAAAAAAACTGATGAGATCCTGACTTCGCGGATAGTACCGCATAAAAAGTCATAAAACGGCTAAGTAAAAATCTCAAGGTCCAAGGGAGATAAAACAAACTACGGAGTGGCTTGATCCCGAAATGGGTACGTAGGCAACTTGCGAAGTCAAATATAACTAAAAATTAAACAACTCTTTTATTCAATAAGGATAAAGGAGGGGGGAAGGGGGGCTCCAACGTCAGGTACAAATCGAATTACTATATTATCATATCAAATTTTTTTTATACTCGTGTCTTGTTTGGACAAATACATGATGTTGGCAACAAGTAGGAGGAATTTCTCCTCAGACCCATCAGTCATCTTCCTTGCCACAAGCAATGAAGGACTAACACCTCTCCTACACTTTGTTGTCCTTCTCCTCCAGCTCTTCATTCATCTCCTTAAGACTGACATCTCATGTCGAAGATGATGGAAGAACTTGAACGTGGGGAGAAGAACATCTCAAAATGCTCCTCCTCCTTGCTTCCCTTCCATACAGACGAAACAATCCAAGAAAGTATTCATGGTGATAAGCACACATTTTGAGGCTTGATGTCATATGTTTCTCGAGTTGTTCCCACATCTCACGAATAAAGATTTTCTCTCAGGAACCACATCATAAAACGACATTAATCTTCGAAATCATTCGGGCAACTAAGAAAGAAAGGAGAAATTAGGAGAAGCATAACAAACATCGCCGGATAAAATTTACTTCAAAAAAATAAAATATTAAATAATTAATATATTTTAATCTCAAACAAAAATAGTCATAATATTAAAAAATTTGAATTTAAATTTTTATTTATTAAAATATATAATTTCTAATTTAAATCAGATCAAAAAGTCTTAAAAAAACAGTGTATTTGTCAAATTTAAAATCATAACTAAAGTATTCTCCCAATTATCCCTTATTAGTATGTAGTAACAATAAAGTAAAATCATGATACATCAACTCTTTCGTATTTAGGTTCTTGTTTGCCCTCAAGCAAAAAAAATTACAAACATAAGAAATAAGTTTGAAAATCATTGGAACTCACGTATCATTAGAAATCATATTTGAATAACAATTTGTAGACCAAATAAAACATAATATATATATAGCATTCTCACCATACTCCCACCACGATCTTCACAAAGGTCTATACTCTGAAACTCAGTCTTACAAAAACTTTGAAATCATTCATTAAATCTCATCGAAAGTTATCCACTAAAAAACGGGTTAGATAAATAACGATTAATTTGAGGTGAGGCTCAAGTGTTTGGGCTTTTATGACACACCAGCAGATACAAAAGATTTTACAAAATGGCAAAAAAATAAAATCAACTGATGAACTAAATAGCTTTCCAACCACCAAAACTTTGAAACAAACCCACAATCCAACGAACCGATCAATCACTATATTCCATAAAGCATATTAAATTCAATTGATAATCCCGTTTTAATATCCTCAATGTGAAGATTCCCTTCTCATACACCATGTGTAAAGATGCCCAAAAAGTTGCGGAGAACTAATTACATAGGCTGGAAACTTGTATTTTATAATGCACAATATATTCTTTATCATATCCAAAATAAATGCTTTAACAAAAAAAAATGTCCAAAGATAAATGCAAGAGTTGACAAAAGAAAACCAGCTAAAAAAAGGCAAGTAGGGTTCTATTATTTGCACAATGTTCTTAAATCGTGAATCGATTTTATAATCCGGTAAAACAATATATAACAGCGGGAGAAGATTTCATGAAGTCTTTTTAAATAATATAATTTATTTAATATTTTAAATCAAATATAATTGTAAGATCCAGAATAAATCTATATATTTCTGAATCATCTTTTACAAAGAGTGGCTACCACTATTTATACAATCATTAAGATTAACCCTAATCTATACAAACATATATACATAAAGCTAATAAGCTCATATATAATATAGCCCAATACCCTCCCTCAAGTTGAAGCATGAAAATCTCGAATGCCCAACTTGAACAACAGCAACTGAAACGATCGTCCACTGAGTGCCTTAGTGAATATATCAGCCAGCTGATCGTTAGTATTCACTGGGTGCCTTAGTACTAAAGCTTTGTCGATTGTAATACTTAGGGGTCGAATCCACAGAGACTCAAGAAATCACACAATAGATTGTATATATGAGAATTAAGCTAATTGATCAATGGAATTGAAAGAAATTACGTAAATTAAACAAGTTGTGATTCGATTGGAAAGAAGATAGGTTCAGGGTATTTTTCAGGAAATCAATGAATGCAGATAAACTAACAAATTAGGGTTCAGGTTACACACAGTTCTTGAACTCAAATCACTAAAGTACAATTAACCAACTGTCGTTGCGAGAATTATCTAAGTCTAAATCATAGAATTCCAAATCTCTTTGCGAATCTTAAAGTCTAAACTAACTTTTAGTTCAAGTTTGATTTGTTCCCAAAACAACTAAACCAAATCTCTTTGCGAATAGTTATTTTGCTCACCCTAAGTTCTATCAGGTAATCAATTGCACTGTCGTGCCTAATCGATTGTCCTAAGATCTAAGTTCCAGGTGATCAATCTAGAATTAGCTTTGAGAACAATCTAAGGCGAAGAAATAATTCAGATTATGAACCCTAATCAACTAATCAACCTAGCATTCAAAGAAATCCCTTATGAGAACCCTAAACCTAACATGAGATCTACTCAGACATGGAGATTGAAACAATAAACATGACTGAATAAATCCTTGAATAAATAATAAAGAAGAAAGTAAAACAAGGGTTCGAAATCTTCTCTTCGACGAACAGAGTTTCAGACTTGTCTCCCTCAAAATCTCTCTCTCAAAACCAAAGTATAATAAAACGTAATGGCCAAAGTGGCTGAAAAACTTAATAAATAACCTAAGACACGTTCTGGGGCTTCTTGTAAATAATAAAGTCTTCTGGGGCAATTTGCAGTTTCTCAAATCTTCAGAAAAGTCGCGATCCTTCTGTTTTTTCGACGGGTATTGATCGATACTCAGGCATCAAATCGGTGTCTCAGCTATAGGATCTCTGCTTGGCTCCAAAAAGCTCTAAAATGCTTCAATATCTCCAATAATGCTCCAAACGTACCTAAAATCTGAAAAGACTCTAAAAGACTCCAAAATATTAGAAAGACTATAAAAAATGACTTATATCATGGCCTAAAACGGGTAAAAACCATGATATATCAACTCCCCCAGACTTAGCATTTGCTTGCCCTCAAGCAAAACAGAAAACTAAATCAGAGAAAGAGGTTTGAAAACACGGAGACTCACCTGTTCTTGAAACATTGTATTGACCCTTTCCTTAGTGCTCCACATACCATGTAACCAGTTCCAAATCTAACCACCATGTACTTTTCCGTAGACATTCACAGCTCCCCAGAGTACACACATTATTTTCACAGCATCATTCAAATAAAGCTCTCATCGATGTAACCAATGCCAGGAACCTTCTAGATTCTTTCCCATACGATATCATGACAAAAGAACCACCCAATTTTCACACTTTTTGGTATTGTGTCCTCTCCCCCAGACTTATTTCTCATCATGTTTTCTCGCATATACTTATTAAGGGTAACGCGAGTATTGATGGTGTTTGCCACCAAATCCCTGGTTCTTCCCTTAAAAGTAATCAAATGTGTAGGCGAATGATGGTACCACATGAAATTTTCCTAACCTCGCTTCCACCTTTGTGTGATCATTCCTTCTGAAGTAGAATAATGGGATCGCTGGAAATTTTCCTAACCCTCTACTCAGAAGAAAATCATTTCATCTTTTAATGCATCTTCTTTATTAACTTGTAATAGGGGAGAGAAATACCATCACTTTAAACACATGGGTTCCTTTGTCAAATATGAATGAGGAATCAAGCTCTATGGACATCAATCACATCGATGAAGTGCAAAAAATTTGGCTCAGGCTTTAAAAAACGTTGCTGGAGACATGGGTGTCTTCTAGTTAATTGGTCAGCCTTTGGATTTTCCATTAGTCTGATCTAGAACTCATTTTGTAACAGTGGTCACTTAGAAGCAAGGTCAGCACAATAGATTCAAGAAAAAGATCATCATGTCCAACAAATTTTGACTCAAAAACGACTGACTCTAAGAAAAACAAACACAATGTCAACAACTACCTCCCCCATACTTAAACAACACTGTCCCCAGTGTTATCTAGCCTAAGGTTGGTGAAAGAAACAAAAGAACAGAGTAGAATCATGAAGACCAAGAAGTTACCATAATGGAACATGGGTATCGACCGACACACGGCCTGGTATCGATCGATTCTAGTAATTATTAAAGTCTTCTGGACCAATGTGCAAACTTCAAACTTGTAAAAAGTCACGTTTCCTTCTTCCTGAAGTCGGTATCGGTCGACACCATTAGTGGTATCGATCGATACCAAGCTTGCGTGTCGACTCTTCTGCTCGCCAGACTGAACTGTCTTTACGAAAACTAGCATAGCTTTCGATCACACCGTTAGAATGACCCCAAACCACTTCCAAATGAAAGCTAATCCACTGATCTGTCTTTTATCAAAATTTGAGCTCAATCCATCGGTGGGAAATTCTTCAACGAATGCCAAATGTCTGACGTCTCTGCATGACTCTGCATCTCCATATGCTCATTTTCACCCAAAACGGTTCATTTTCTCCCAAAGTCACCTAAAACATGAAAAGACTCCAAAATACTATAAAGACTCTATAAATAAGACCTATATCATGGCTAAAAACATATAAAAACCATGATATATCAGTGCCTTAGTGAATACATCGGCCAGCTGATCGTTAGTATTCACTAGGTGCCTTAGTGAATACTCTTTCAACGCATCAACCATGGCTCGATACTCTACTTTCGCTGTAGATAACGATACAACATCATGCTTCTTCGCCTTCTATGACACAGGTGAATTACCCAACTGTACCAACCATCCACTCAGAGAACGCCTAGTTAGAGGACAACCAACCCAATCCGAATCGCACCACGCCGTGAGATGTAAATTACTTGTAGAATCCAGAAAAGTATCTTGGCCTGGACACCCTTTCAAGTATCGAACCACACGTAAGACATCATCCCAATGATCTTCTCTAGGTTGTTGCATAAATTATGACAAGATATGAACAACATATGCAAGATCAGGGCGAGTAACTGGAAGATAAATCAATCTCCCAACAAGCCTTCTATACTCTTGCGGTTCTGCAAGAATTTTTCCCGTCGACTTAGCAAGCTGGTGATTCTTTTCCATCGGAAACTCAACAGGTCTACCACCAAGTAGACCAACATCCACAATAATATCCAAAGTATACTTCCTCTGCAAGACAAAAATTCCCTCTGGATTCCAAGCCACTTATAGACCAAGGAAATACTAAAGTTTTTCAAGATCCTTCATGTGAAAACAGCCACACAAATAATCCTTAAACTTTTGAATAACTTGCGATGAACTCCCTGTTAACACAAGATCATCCACATACACCAATATATGTAGTTTCACATCACCCTTAATTAAGAAAAACAGAGAATGATCTCCCCCACACTGCTCAAAACCATAATCCAAAAGTGCATTTGAAAGCTTAGCAAACCAACACCGTGGAGCCTGTTTCAAACCATACAACGACTTGTACAATCTACAAACCATACATTTGTCAGGTGAGGTAAAACCAGGAGGTAACCTCATGAAAACTTCCACGTCCAAATCCCCATGTAAGAACGCATTATGAACATCCATCTGATGCAAATCCCAATCATTTCCAGCGACAATTTTTAAAAATAGTCGAATCGTAGTAATCTTCACCACTGGAGCAAATGTCTCAAAATAATCAATACCTTCTTCTTGTCGATTTCCACATACCACAAGTCGTGCCTAATATCTTTCAACTGTGCCATCTGCCGTATACTTTATTGTATATACCCATTTGCATCCAATTGCATGCTTCCCTTCTAGCAATGGCTCTACAGAAAATGTTCCATTTCGTTCAAGAGCTTCAATCTGTATGCTCATCGCCTTTCTATATTTTTCATACTTCATTGCTTCTGAAAGAATCACACTCCCCACTTTATCAGTTATAACCATATTACCATTAAGCAGACAAACAAGACAAGGTGCAACTCTCTGCATATCACACAAATTTTCCAAAATTCCAGTCATGTGATGCGATACACCACTATCTACAATCCAATCATATGTATTACTCTTACCAGTCAATCAGGATGTTGAAGGTGTAGCTTCTGTGTTTTCACCAAGCATCCAAACTAACTTTTCCCAATGTTCTTGAGTGAGCCCAGTCACAACCTGTGAATCAACATCTGTAGCATAAACATTGTGTAACACAGCATGTGCCTGTGCAACCCCATGTCCATAGCTTTCACGACCACGACCTGCAGGTTGTGCTGATCCTCCCACTCCTCGTCCTCCAACACCTTTTTTCTCCTTTATACTTTTCAATCCACCATTCTAGATGTCCATGAATCTGATAACAAGTGCTAACATCATGTCCAGTTTTTGAACAATGAGTACACACAAGACTTCGTTTGTCAAAACAACTTTCACTTCGATTATGCATTGACTTAACAGCAAACGCCATTGCATCACCACATATTTCCTTGCTACGATCAGAATTTCTCATTTGTTCTTCTCATGACGCCATTGAGTAAGCATGATCAACACTAGGCAATGGCTCCATATTCACGATTGCACTTCTAACATTCCCATAAATTGATACATCAAGTCCAAAACATAATTGATGCAGCTTCTCGTTCTCACGTGCTTTCTCTGTCTCACGAACCAAGTCACAAGTACATCCACGACATGTGCAACCACCACATTTCCACATCAATTAGGTCTCATAATTTGCAAGATCTTCCCATATTATCTGTAATTTTCCATAGTAATCTTCCAGATAAAGACCTCTTTGCTTACAATTCATCAATTCTTCCTTAAGTTGTTGGACTTGTACTCCGTTTTTGGCACTAAAACGAACCTTGATACTGTCCCACAACTCCTTGGTGATCTCACGATGCGTGATGCTTGTTCGGAGTCTTGGCTCAATTGTATTGTAAATCCAAGACGTCACCATCGCATTCACCGTCAACCAATCCTCTTCATCCTCTGATCCCGCTGATGGAGCTTTCACCGTACCATCAACAAAACCAAGCTTCTTCTTTGCTCGAAGCCCTTTTCTTATCTTCCTCACCCACTCGTCATAATTCCTTCCAGTGAACACGACTCGCGTGATCACGTTTTCTGGGTCATCTTTGCGGACAAAGCATAAGGTGACACAACGTTTTTCACTAACGTGTTCACCCCCTTGCTTGTCATCATTGATTCATCGCTATCTTCGGTTCTATTCACCATAACTCTGATACCATGTAAGATCCATAATAAATTAATATATTTCTGAATCATCTTTTACAAAGAGTGGCTACCACTATGTATACAATCATTAAGATTAACCCTAATCTATACAAACGTATATACATAAAGCTAATAGGCCCATATATAATATAGCCCAATAATAATGTTTTAAGATGATTACTAAATGTGTAAATGGTGGTGTATGTGGAAAAAAAGTAGACTGAGTAAAATAAAAATGAGTGGAATAATGGTAGTTAGAGTTGTTATGCTCCTCTCTATTTCTCCCATTTTTTCAAAAGTGATTTATACTCTAGGGCATTTTCCCACTTTCAACTTATAAAAAACACATTTTCTAACTTGACACACTTTTCTTACTTTTTGGGGTGTGTTTTTACTTTTATGCCCCTCTTAACAAGAGATAATTACCCTTCCATCATTACTCTCTATTTTTTTTTTTTTTTTTTTTTCACACCCCAATTATTTTTTTTGCTTATTTTTCTCATAAAAAAATAATTTCACAATTTGTTTTGCATTATAAACTATATTTCTTTTTTCTCTATATTTTGACACCTATTTCACAATATTTTGTTTACATGTGGTTCGAACACGTTAGCCAAACACATGCGTATCCATATAGTTTCGTCCACATGAACGCATTTAAATGAATATACATATGCGTATCTACTTGATATGATCCTAAACGGCTCAACGGAGGTTAATCACTTAG
This sequence comes from Eutrema japonicum, assembly GCA_030161315.1. NCBI lineage: Eukaryota > Viridiplantae > Streptophyta > Magnoliopsida > Brassicales > Brassicaceae > Eutrema > Eutrema japonicum. Next base: position 39,434,374 of record BSQW01000001.1, read on the forward strand.
CCGGGGGAAAACTTGCCGAGGGGGAACTTGCCGGGGAACTTACCGGGGAAACATTTGCCGAGGAAGAACTTGAACCCGAGGAAGCTTTGCATGTTCCGGAAGGACCTATGACGAGAGCTAAGGCGAGGAAGCTCGAGGAAGCACTAGGAGGACTCATTCACCGAGTACAAGATCGTTCAACATATTTGGGTGCTAAGGAAGAAGTGTTTCAAACCGCATTGGTTTTGATTCAAGCCCAAGTGTGCTCTTTTCCTTAGTCACGGTTTTTACCCATTGGGTTTTACGTGAAAAGGTTTTTAACGAGGCCTTGGCACTTCTTTCCCAAGCCCAAATCCCCCACGAAAATCCCTCAAGAAGTCCAATGGTCATTTTCGCATATCATTAGTCAAAGTCAAGTCAAAACTCTTTTATTTCTTTTTGTCATTTTTGAGTTTTCCTCCTTGTATTTTCGAGGAAGGCTTAGTCTCTTGGACTCCCCTTTCTATTTAAACAATTCGATATCATTGTTGATCTCTCAACAATCAAGTAATAAAATTTCTCTTTCTATTTTCGAATTCTCTTTAGTGGATTTCTAAGGATTTTCGATTCGGTTTTATCAAGGAGATTTCCATCTCTCTTTGTGGGTAACCATTCAAACGATCGTCGTCGAGGAAGTGTCCGCAAGCGAGCTGCGAGTTGGAAGGAATATTGAGAGGAGTCTCACGCCTTCGAGCCGGTTCCACATCTCCAAAGCTACGATTCCATCGCCTTGAACCTCCGTTCAAGGATTATCCAAGCATTACCGCTCCTTTGAGAAGATCTCATGGACGAGGGGTGTATTAAGTGGTATCAGAGCAACTCAAGGACCCGGTAATATCGTTTCATCTATCATCTTATCATTTCATTTGTTTAGTTTCATTTCGTTGCATATTTTTTCATTTTGACCGTTCATCTTCATTTTGTGTTCATCGAGTAGTTCATCAATTTTCTGGGTTGAATCTAGTCTTGTTTTAATTTAATTATTGCATTTAGATCATTGTTAGGTTGTTTAGTTTCGTCATAAATCAAAAAAAAAAAAATAGCTTGTTTGATTGTGTTTAATTCCTAGATCTACCTAAGTTCTTGTTTTTGTGGATTTTCAATTTTTTTGAAAGGAACTCAAAGGTCAGAAATTTCGGGAATTCAAAAATCCGAGGGATTTTCCGGGGAAATCAAGTCCGAGGGACTTTCCGGGGAAAATCAAGACCGAGGGATTTCCGGGGAATTCCAATCCGTGGGATTTTCTTTTCGGGGAGACTTCAATCCGAGGGATCCATCCGGGGGAAACATAAATCCAAGGGATTTATCCGGGGAAAATTCAAAACCGCCGAGGGATTCATTTTCCGAGAAGAATTCGACAACACCGACTAAGCGATTCCTTTCCCTTTACTTGTTTTGAATTCACGTTCCTAAATTTTGTTTTCTTTTAATAACTTGTTCTTGTTTGTTTCAGGAAATCATAGCACAAGACGAATCTAATCACAATCACGGCAATGACCAACAAAACTCAAACGTCGCTCTTAACCAAGCCGGATTAAGTGCCGCTCAACTACAAACGGTCATGGACAGCATGAGACGTATGATGGTCGCTGAAATGCAAGAAATGAATGACAAGCTGAATCGAGCACTAGGGGCACAAAGGCAACCTCTAAACATTCCCGTGGGGGAATAGCCAAATCGACCTTTGAACAACGATGAGTATTATGGCGATTTTTCCCACGATGAAGATCAAGGTAGACCGCGCCGGGCTAGAAACACGAGGAGACATCATGAATCCGAGGGTCATTCATCCGGTAATAATCAAAGGAGGCCGAGACGAGAAAACACGAGAGGTGTTATTGCAAAAATCCCTCCTTTCCACGGAAAGAACGATCCGGACGCGTATTTGGCGTGGGAGATTAAGGTTGAGCTAGTGTTTAATTACAATGAGTCTACGGAAGCTCAAAGAGTGCGAGCTGCTGTGATGGAGTTTTACGATTATGCACTTAGTTGGTGGGAACAATTGGTGACGTCGCGGAGACGTAATGACGAGGACCCGATTGAAACTTGGAGACAATTGAAAGCTGTCATGCGCAAGCGGTTCATTCCTAGTCATCACCAACGTGATATACACAACCGATTAAGGAGACTTGTTCAAGGAGCACGGAGTGTCGAGGAATATTACCAAGAACTGGAAATGCTTATGACCCGCGCTCGTTTGGAGGAAGATAGTGAAGTTACTATGTCACGATTCTTAGAAGCTCTTAACCGTGAGATTCAAGACTCGCTGGAACTTCAGTACTATGGGGATCTCGAGGAGATTCTACAAAAGGCAAATATTATCGAAAGACAACTCAAGAGGAAGAATGCCGCCAAAACTTCCTACGATTCTAACCTACGACCTAATCCAGTCAACGATAAGTCCGCTTTTAGACCGAGAACGGATGTGAAGCCGAGAACGGATTCCAAACCATTCACTCCAACATATGTCCGGAATCCCAATGAGAAAGCCGAGAGTTCTCAAGTCAAGAGTCCCGATCCCCGCTGTTTCAAATGCCAAGGCCGAGGGCATTTGGCAAAGGATTGTCCGAACAAAAGGACGATGATACTTAGAGGAGGCGATGAGATAGAATCGGAAGTGGAAGAATTTTGTGACGTCTCACAAGTGTTTGAAGAGGCCGCGGAAGAAGCTGAGTATGTGGATTTACTAGTGGCGAGACGAACTTTGCTTATACAAGACCGGCCTAAAGAGGATGAGCAACGGGAAAATTTATTTCATATTAGATGCCGCGTCAAGGGGAAAGTGTGTAGCCTTATCATCGATGGGGGCAGTTGCACGAATGTGGCAAGTACTACACTTGTGGAGAAGCTGGGTTTAGAAATGACAAAGCATCCAAATGCATATTATCTTCAATGGTTGAACAACGAGGGGCACTTAAAGGTAACAAAACAAGTTTTTGTTCCTTTTTCGATAGGAAGCTATGTGGATGAAGTTCTTTGCGACGTGCTACCTGTGGAGGCTGGGCATATACTATTGGGACGACCTTGGCAATTTGACCGCAAAGTTACTCATGACGGCCTTACGAATAAGCACTCATTCGCATACAAGGGGAGAAATGTGGTCTTAGTTCCTATGTCACCTCTCGAAATTTATCAAGACCAGAAAATCCGTGATAAGAAGAAGGAATCTGAGGCTAAAGGCGACATAAATTCCATCAATCCACACGCTAGAGAAGGTATGAGTTTGAGCACGATTCCAAAGGAAACCGTGGAGCCAAAAACCGTAAGAAACTCTACTCTTTTTGCGAGATCTAGTGAGATCAAGCAAGCTTTGTTTACAAAAAAATATTTCATTGTTCTTATATTTAGAGAAACTCTTATGAGTTATACTGACCTTGAGCCAGAGCTCCCGAGCAAGATGATTTCAGTTTTACAGGATTTCGAAGACGTCTTTCCCGATGATAATCCGCACGGTTTACCGCCTATCCGGGGAATTGAACATCAAATCGATTTTGTGCCCGGGGCTGCTCTTCCTAACCGATCAGCATATAGAACTAATCCCGTGGAGACTAAAGAACTTCAAAGACAGGTCACAGAGCTTATGGAGAAAGGACATATCCGCGAGAGCATGAGTCCTTGTGCGGTGCCGGTTTTGCTTGTTCCGAAGAAGGACGGAACGTGGCGTATGTGCGTCGATTGCCGCACCATAAATAATATCACTGTAAAGTATCGCCATCATATTCCTAGTTTAGATGACATGCTAGACGAACTTTATGGGTCTTGCATATTTTCTAAAATCGATCTTAAAAGTGGATATCATCAAATTAGGATGAAAGAGGGGGATGAGTGGAAAACGGCATTTAAAACTAAGCATGGGTTGTATGAATGGTTAGTGATGCATTTCGGGTTAACTAATGCACCTAGTACATTCATGAGTCTAATGAACCATATCTTGCGATCATTTATAGGAGTCTTTGTCGTTGTATACTTTGATGATATCCTAGTATATAGCAAGAACATAGACGAGCATGTTACGCATGTTAGGGCCGTTTTGGATGTTCTTAGGAAAGAGAAGCTTTTTGCAAATTTGAAGAAGTGCACCTTTTGCACAGATAACTTGGTGTTTCTAGGTTTTGTTGTTAGTGCCCAGGGAATCAAAGTCGACGAAGAAAAGGTGAAGGCCATCCGCGATTGGCCTAGTCCGAAGTCCGTTTGCGAAGTGAGGAGTTTCCATGGACTTGCGGGATTTTACCGACGTTTTGTGAAGGATTTCAGTACCTTGGCCGCACCTCTAACCGAAGTTATCAAGAAAGATGTTGGATTCAAGTGGGAAGAAGCATAATAAACCGCCTTCCAAGCTTTGAAAGACAAGTTCACAAACGCACCACTTCTTTCCTTACCTGATTTTTCAAAAACTTTTGAAATTGAATGTGATGCCTCTGGTATAGGTATCGGTGCTGTTCTTATGTAGGAGAAGAGACCAATCGCTTACTTTAGCGAAAAACTTAGAGGAGCCACCTTGAATTACCCGACGTACGATAAGGAGCTCTACGCGTTGGTGCGAACTTTGCAAACGTGGTAACACTATCTCTGGCCCAAAGAGTTCGTGATCCATACTGATCATGAGTCTCTCAAACATCTCAAAGGTCAACAAAAGTTGAACAAACGTCACGCACGGTGGGTTGAATTCATCGAAACCTTTCCATACGTCATTCGGTATAAACAAGGTAAGGACAATGTAGTTGCCGATGCATTGTCAAGGAGGTATGTTCTTATCTCTACTCTTGAAACTAAGTTGCTGGGTTTTGAACAAATCAATGATTTATATGCAACTGATTCGGACTTTAAAGAAGCTTATCACGCAACCGAAAAATTTGCCTTCGGAATTTTGTTTCGAAATGATGGTTTTCTTTTCTTTGAAAACCGCCTTTGTGTGCCTCACTGTTCTTTGCGAGAATTGTTTGTTAGGGAATCACATTGAGGAGGACTTATGGGGCACTTTGGAGTCGCCAAAACGCTAAGCACGTTGCAATCACATTTCTATTGGCCGCATATGAAGAGAGACGTGGAGAGAATTTGCGGTAGATGTGTCACATGCAAACAAGCCAAGTCTAAGGTACAGTCGCAAGGTTTGTACTCTCCCTTACCTATTCCTACTGTTCCGTGGGTTGATGTGTCTATGGATTTCGTTCTTGGATTGCCTAGAACTAGGAAGGGTAGAGATTCCGTCTTTGTCGTAGTTGATAGATTTTCTAAGATGGCTCACTTTATTCCTTGTCATAAAACGGATGATGCATCACTAGTTGCGGAATTGTTTTTTAGGGAAGTAATTCGTTTGCATGGCATGCCTAGGACTATAGTTTCCGACCGTGACACTAAGTTCTTAAGTTATTTTTGGAAAACGTTGTGGTCTAAGTTAGGCACTAAACTCTTGTTTTCGACTACTTGTCACCCACAAACTGACGGGCAAACGGAAGTAGTGAATAGAACTTTGTCCACTCTCTTGCGTGCTGTTATTAAAAAGAATATTAGGACATGGGAAGATTGTTTACCACATGTCGAATTTGCTTATAACCATGATGTTCACTCCGCTACTAAATTTTCACCGTTTCAATTGGTTTATGGCTTTAATCCTATTACTCTTTTGGATCTAACTGAGTTACCTTCCAATGAGCGTTTGAGTTTTGATGGGAAAAAGAAGGCTGAGCTCGTGAAACAGATGCATGAACAAGTGCGGTTGAACATCGAAAAGAGGACCGAACAATACCACAAGCAAGCTAACAAAGGCCGGCGTGAGCAAATTTTCGAACCGGGAGATCTCGTTTGGGTTCATTTGCGGAAAGAACGATTTCCAGACGAACGAAAGTCTAAGCTCATGCCAAGGACGGATGGTCCATTCCGTGTGATAAAATGGATCAACAACAATGCCTACGTCATCGATTTGCAAGGTAAGTACGCTATTAGTTCGAGTTTCAATGTTTCTGACTTGATCCCTTTTGTTGCAGATATTCAAGATTTGAGGACAAATCCTTTTGAAGAGGAGAGGCATGATATGATCCTAAACGGCTCAACGGAGGTTAATCACTTAGCCGGGGGCAAAACTTGCCGATGGGGAACTTGCCGAGGAACTTACCGGGGAAACATTTGCTGAGGAAGAACTTGAACCCGAGGAAGCTTTGCATGTTCCGGAAGGACCTATGACGAGAGCTAAGGCGAGGAAGGAAGCACTAGGAGGACTCATTCACCGAGTACAAGATCGTTCAACATATTTGGGTGCTAAGGAAGAAGTGCTTCAAACCGCATTGGTTTTGATTCAAGCCCAAGTGTGCTCTTTTCCTTAGTCACGGTTTTTACCCATTGGGTTTTACGTGACAAGGTTTTTAACGAGGCTTTGGCACTTCTTCCTCAAGCCCAAATCCCCCACGAAAATCCCTCAAGAAATCCAAGGGTCATTTTCGCATATCATTAGTCAAAACTCTTTTATTTCTTTTTGTCATTTTCGAGTTTTTCTCCTTGTATTTTCGAGGAAGGCTTAGTCTCTTGGACTCCCCTTTCTATTTAAACAATTCGAGATCATTGTTGATCTCTCAACAATCAAGTAATAAAATTTCTCTTTCTATTTTCGAATTCTCTTTAGTGGATTATTGATTCGGTTTTATCAAGGAGATTTCCATCTCTCTTTGTGGGTAACCATTCAAACGATCGTCGTCGAGGAAGTGTCCGCAAGCGAGCTGTGAGTTGGAAGGAATATTGAGAGGAGTCTCACACCTTCGAGCCGGTTCCACATCTCCAAAGCTACGATTCCATCGCCTTGAACCTTCGTTCAAGGATTATCCAAGCATTACCGCTCCTTTGAGAAGATCCCGTGGACGATTGGTATATTACTACTCGCAGAGGATCCACGTGGACGCAACTACATGGATATGTATGCGTATCCACGCGCATATCGTCCACATGTACGCACATACATGGATATGCATGTGTATCAACTCGAATATCGTCCACGTGTACGCAACTCGAATATCATCCACGTGTACGCTACTACATAGATATGTATGCGTATCCACTCGAATATTGTACACGGATATGCAACTACATGGATACGCACACGTCCTATCGACAAGATTTGACTTTCGAGCCATGAATTTTCATGTTCGGGTTATCGTTACCTTTCTTTCGAGTTCAAATGTATGTGTTACCCTTTGAGTGCATATGGTTGTCGTCCCTTCTAGGAAGATTATTGCCATCACTTCCAAGAAGACTCATGAATCATGATGTCGGTTAATGTTGCTTCAATAGGACCTAACCACCATTTGCGAGAGGATTTTTTTGATGTGTTGCCATATTCTAAATATAAATATTTCGGATATCCTCAAATTTAAGGATATCAAAAATATGTTCACTCCTGTGACATTGTTTTGAAACTATGGGCAAAAAAACACACATATCTAAATTATGAGAAATGAGACGTATAGCTCGTAATAACGTTTAATTTACTTTCTGTCATCATCAACATCATCTGCTCTTTTTTCTTTTCTTTTTTGTTAAGTAGTATTCTACGTTTAGACGAGCAAGCAAGTACGCATTGACAATTATTTTTGGACAACAAGAAGCAGAATCTTTGATTTTGGTGTATGTGTTGGATTCCAACAGAATTTCTTAAGAAAATGGATTCATGGATCGTAGATGATGAACCATCATTTAGTATTTTAATTTGTGACTAAAACATTACTTGTTTTTTATGAATTACAAGTACACATTATTGAATATATAGTATGCATATATTAGTTTATATAAATATATGAATTAATTATTACAAAACCGCAGATTATGCTTCAGGTTAAGTGGGAAGCACGATGATGCCTTGACTCCGTAATAATGATCATAACCAATATTCCTTTATCCTTTTTTCTTCCCAATAATCAATTGTCTTTTTTGTACAATTAATTGTCCTCGTTTGAGTTGGAGAATCTTATCATGGATTTTTTATGAACAAAAAAGTTGATTACTTTGATGAAAGTTCGAAGATTTTTTTTTTATCTAGAATGGTTCTTCTATACACGAACGAAGATGTTCATAACTCACTATCTCCTTTATATAAAAGAGATTCAATTCCTGGTCTTTCAGGGTATCCACGTAGGCAAAAATAATCAAAGAAATAATCAACCAATGAGATTCAGCCATATCATTAAGAAAAGCCAAGTCATCCAAAAAATTATGCAATACGGTAAACAAACAATGAGTTTCTTCGCAGATTACGGGACCCCATAATTACTCCTTCGACTCCCTCTTGAAAGCAGAATCATCCTAGGCCAGAATAGTTGTCCGTTTCCTTCCAAGAACCATCAATATAGCATGTCAGTCCATTATTGTCATCTTGTTGACCCGTATTATGACCGATTTGGGAGGTTATGTCTGGTTCACTATACTGTGCCGTTTCCCAGGTTATTGCTTCTGATTCCGCTATCTGCAGAACCTCTTGTGGATTTCTATCCACATTTGAGAACACCTTATCGTTCCTTGTTTTCCAAATATTCCACACTATCCAAGGAAACATTGTATTCTTTTCCTCTTTTATGTCTACAGTTCTAAATCTAATCCAAGCATGCTTTTCAATTATTGTTCTGTTCATCTTTTTTATTTTCAGTTTTTTTTGTATGGATGTAGAAAGGTAGATATCTAGAGCCCAAACTGTGAAGAATAAAAATATTTTACAACTAAAATCTTACAAAATTTAAAGGGAGAATAACTAAACTAACCTTTAAAAATGTCTTAATTACTAGAACAATGCAAATCTTTCTAAATTACTAGAATAACCTAGGGTACCGATTTTGCCCTTTTGGCATTTGTTGACAAAAACGTAATTACGATATTGCCATTACTATTTTTAATCCACATCAGCGCGCTCAGATAAACAAGTCTACCGTTCTTTGACGGTAGATTTAATTATTGTTGGTAGACTTATTTTTTAGCCGGTAGACTTATTTTTCGGCCGGTAGACTTCATTTTCGACCGGTAGACTTATTTTGGGCCAGTAGACTTATTTCGGGACGGTAGACTTATTTTGGTAGACATATTTTTACGAGGTGGTATATATGTTTTTGGACGGTAGATTTATTGATTTTTTGGTATATTTATTTTTAATGACGGTAGATTTATTAAGAGTTGGTAGATTTAACGAGCGTTCGGTTGACTTTTTGGTAGACATTTGACCAAATTGGTAGATTTATTTCCTTTGATGGTAGATTTATCTTCTCTGCGGTAGACTTATTTGTAATGACGGCAGACATATCATCGGATGGTTCAATTTTTGATTACGGTAGATTTATTATAATGACGGTAGATTTATTGTAATGACGGTAGACTAATATTGTCGTGGTAGACTTATTCTTAACAAGGTAGATTTATTTTTTAATGATGGTAGTTTTATTAAAGGTCGGTAGATTTATTTATAAAACGGTAGACTTATAAAAAGTTTCTGGATACACGAAATTGGTAGACTTATCATAAGTTGGTAGATTTATCTGAAGTTGGTAGATATATCTGAATTTTGTAGATATATCTGACATTGATCATTTTTATTGACGGTAGACTTATTAAAAGTGGAGATTATCAAATGACGATTTTGCCCACCAAAGATCTTCAGATTTGCAAAAAAAAAACCATGCACCCACATTCATCTAGGGTTGCGCCGCCAACCCAGAAAAACCATGAAGTATTTTCCAAGATGTTGAAGATCTTCAACATCCTCTCTTCTTCATCACGATAGTTCCGACAACTTTTATCTTGCAATTTTTGTTCTTCTTCATCATCTCTTCATTATCTCTTCATCATCTTCAACCATGGTAGTCAACATTAAAATGATATTAACGACATCAATATCCAAACACACATCGTATGAAACAAATCTACCATATCGTATGAAACAAGTATACCATATCGTATGCAACAAGTCTGCCAAATCGTAATGAAACAAGTCTACAATATCGTGGGAAGAAAACAAGATACTGATATGTATCTCTGCAACTCAAATCAACGAAGCTACAAAGCGCTCAACATGAAGTTTTACCAAACCGGCGGTGAGACGAGACGAAACAAACCAGAAAATAAGTCTATTATAAAATTCCTAAATGACTACCACAACGTATCAAACAAGTCTACAAGTCTACCACAACGTATTAAACAAGTTTATCATCAAGATTTTAAACAAGTCTACCACAACATATTAAACAAGTCTACCAAAACGCATTTAACGATTTCACCACTGGGATGAGTGACACCCGTAAATCTAATACTCCAAGTTGGTAAATCTTGAAGCATGCAAAAAAAGAACCAGAACCAAATCTTGGGGATATATGCGGATATGGCAAGGAAAGAGATTTCCTCGTGGTAGGATTGTGTGTTGTGAACTGACTATTAAAGGAATCATAACTATAAGTTTGCTCTCAATATATGAAGTGTAGTCTGAATGATTTCGTGTTATTGAACCAAGATGAGTACACTGGCTTTTATAGATGCCTTACAACGATTAAAGAGAAACTTCATGAACGAAAAATGGAAACAAACATGAAGCCTTACAATGATTTCAACTTTTAAACATGAAGCCTTACACTGGTTTTTATATAAGCCTTACAATGATTTATTCTTTAAAACTTTCCTCCTGATAGAGTTGTTTTTCGTTTGTGATTTGATGATGAATGTAAGTACGCGATAAGATAGAAAGTGGGGATCACGCCTCTCAAAGATGAAGGGGGAGGGGGGGATCTCACGGAGGTGAAGTTTCAGCGCATGAAAGAATTCTACCACAATGTATCAAACATGTATACCACAATGTATCAAACAAGTCGACCACAACGTATTAAACAAGTCTACCATCAAGATTTTAAACAGGTCTACCACAACGTATTAAACAAGTCTACCACAACATATTAAACAAGTTTACCACAAACGTATTAAACAAATCTACCAAATCGTTGAAAACAAGTCTACCATATCGTATGTCGGGAATTAACCACGTTTTCGCCGGAAGGAGGCGACAGAGCATATCTGTCGGGAATCAACCACGTTTACAAGCAAATCGGCCACCATTCAAATAAATCTACAAAACCCTAAAATTAAATCGGCCACCAAGTAAACAAATTTGCCATTATTCAAGTAAACAAATCTACACACAATTTTTTTGATAAACAAATCTTGACTTCCCTTCCGTCGCATAGCCCATTGACTCTTCCGACCCGTCGTTCTTCGCCCGTCGCATACTGGAGAAGAAGAAAAAAAATTCAGATAATAAGTCTACAACGTATCAAACAAGTCTACCACAACGTATTAAACAAGTCTAACATCAAGAATTCAAACATGTCTACCACAACGTCTTAAACAAGTCTACCGAAACATATTAAACAAGTCCACCGCAACGTATTAAACAAGTCTATCACAACGTATTAAACAAATCTAACACAAACATATTAAACAAATATACCAAATCGTTGAAAACAAGTCTCCCATATTGTGTGTCGCGAATCAAACGCGTTTTTGCCGGAAGGAGACGACGGAGCAGATCTGGTGGATCTACAACTTGACGAATCCCGATCTGTATCTCTGCAACTCAAATCAACAAAGCTACAAAGCCCTCGACCTGAAGCTTTACCAGACCGACAGTGAGACGAGACGAAACAAACCAGAAAATAAGTCTATCATAAAATTAGTAAAAGTCTACCACAACGTATCAAACACGTCTACCACAACGTATCAAACAAGTCTACCGTTAAAATTTTAAACAAGTCTACCATCAAGATTTTAAACAAGTCTACCACAACGTATTAAACAAATCTACCGCAATGTATTAAACAAATCTACCGCAAATGCAAACCTATTAATAAATCTACCATCATTAGAGGCATTTTATCGAACAAGTGGTGGGCGTACCTCAAGAAGCAGCATATCAACCAAAAAACGATTAATCCAATGAAAACAATATGGAAGAACACACCAAAACGAAGAGGGAAATCTCGTCGGAGATTCGTCCGCCGTTGCGAAGCCCAAACAACCTTATTCTCTACAGATCTGGAACAAACTGACGAACCCCCAATACGCAAATCCAAGCCACCCTGAGCCACCTTTACCACCGGTGCTCACTCTCGTGCTGGTGTAAACCCTAAACATACCATACCTTTATCGACGAAGACTTTCCATGAACTGGGATTGAAGAGCAATCGACAAAGAGGAACAAAGGAAAGAAACTGAACGAAAAGTAAAGACCCTCTCATGTTGTCGATGAGATCTGCCATCACCGGAGAGGAAAACAGAAGATGAAGATTAGGCGGCTAGGGCGAACTCGATTTTTGGAGAGAACCGTCGCTTAGAGGAGAGAGATATTTTTTTTTTATATGAGAGAGAATTTAATTATTGTTAATTATGGTTTTGGTTTTAATAATTTTTTTTTCTTTAAAAAAAAATCGAATTTGGTTTAAAAAAAAAATTAAATTGAATTTAAAAATAAAATTCGAAAATAAAATATGTAATGGCATTTTCGTTATTAAAACGAAAAAACAGACTTGAATGTCTTTTGGCAACTTTTGAATGTTAGTTTAGTTAGGAAAACTTTTATAAGAGTTATTCTAGTAATATCCATACTTTTTAAGGTTATTTTAAGTAATTTTTTCAAATTTAAAACTACAGTAAAAAAAACGTACACCATAATTATATTTTTGTAAAAAAGCCAGAACTTGTATATAAGAAGGTGATCGCCTTGCTCATAGCCTCTGAGTTCAATCAGCTTTCTCTCTCGTCATTGGTCAGATCTCTGTCTCTCTCTCGTCATTGGTCAGATCTCTCTCTCTCTCCTATTTACCATCAATGTTTCATAGCTCTAATAACTTATCTAAATTATTGTAAATCTAATGATCATGTTATTAAAATTGTTAAGAGCATGATTATTGCAGGTTCTTATCATGGTTTCTTAGCATTTTTTATTATTAAATTAAATGTACAGTATCAATTTATCTAAGAACCGTTTCTTAAATTGGAACCTTAAGAACCGTTTCTTAAGGTCCAGGTGGCATCAGCTGGTTGGAGAAAATTAGGAAAGAAAAAAAAAATTCTCTCTTCTCTCTTCATCGCTCTGCCGAGCGAATCCTGCGTAGATGTCGGAGCTTCCACCTGCCGATTCAGAGTCGAATCTCTCTGGGCTCATGTAAGCACAAGTGCCGACGTACGAATTGCACGAATCTAACGATCGGGCTAAGATTTTCCTGATTTTCAAGCTCCTCGACGAAGACGAGGTTAGGTTTCTTCTAATCTCACTCGTATTTAAGAAACCATGCATCCTTTCAATTCAATTTTGTATGATTGATGTCTTGCTCGGGTGTATGGAGCCTCGTCGTGATTTTGATTCCGGAGAATTTGTTGTTTGGTTAGGATGAATCGATGCATTCGGGATACAACATTAGATTAATCTCGAATTGTTTGCAGGTTGCTCTAGCACAAATGGAATACCAATTACAGGGTATTATTAATTAGATGAGCCTTACGGATCGTGTGGTACAAGGAAAGCAACACAGATTTTGGGAAAATGACGCCAAGATCCTCATCTCTGAAACCATTCCATGTTCGGTGGATGGGCAGTTCATGGATTTTAGCATTTGGTACAAGGAGAAAATGCGTCTTATCATTGGATCCAATGGCGGTTTGTTATGTTTGGTCCGTAAGAGACACTCTCAACAAACCAAAGTCAATGACTTTGAGATGGAGAGATATTCATCACTTTTGCTGCTTGTCTTCTTCCACCTTCTCATCACGGTGGCTTCCAAATACACTCAGATCAACACTATTTTTTTTTTATTAATAAACCAAAAGATTCATACTCGTAAACGCAACGTCGTGCTATATAATAGTGTCAGTATTTGGCGTTAAGAGTTAAATCTTTGTCTAATGAACACCAATTTTGCTACCGTTATTAATTCTGTTACCCGATCTTAAAATGAGAAATGTGATTCTTTTCGATTAACAATTGTGTGAATCAATTGAACTCAATCCCCAAGAGCAGAAACTCGTGAGACCCATCTGAGTTGCGGAAACGTACTTCTTCTACTTCCTCTGTTTCTATATGGAGACTCCAGGTCAGTTAAATCTGTTGGAATAGCAGAGCTGCAGTCCCTTTTTTAGGAGATGGCGCATACTATGTGACATGTTTAACTAGTACTATGTGACATGTTTAATGTAATTATAATTCGTTTTAGTTTGTGTTATACTAGTGTTTCAATCGAACTCCCTCGGCTGTGTAAAACACTTATCTCCTGCATCATGTCTTGGTTATGGTAATGTGTATACTTTCACTATCTGCTTCCACTTCTCTCTCATACATGCTTGTTGACATCTAAAAGAAGTTAATTTTGTTTTAGACTTTGTATGACTCTTTAATTTGTTGAATATAGATCAAAAAGAAGGTAATTATGAAATGTATATATATATATATATATATATATATATAAAACAAGTTAAAGTATGATATATACATCTATGTAATGGAAATTTAAATGAAGTATTTGACACACTTAAAATATGGTTACAATATGAAATACATAATCAAATATAATGAAATAGAACAAAATAAGGATGGATACCAATTTTTTTTTTTTTTTTAAGAACCCCATTAGGAGTTCTACCAATAAAGCAGAAAAAACAGAATTTTTTTAACACAGTTTCTTAACTTCAAATTTATATTAAAATAATACTTAAGAAACCCATTTGGATTTCTAGCAATAATGATGCTCTAAGCATCGAATATCACCAAATCTTATTCATTAGATAATAGTTGCATCTGCTTCTTTTTCACCCCAAGACATTTGATTATCTTCCATCAATTTAGAACTTGTGATGATCCTTGGCTGGAAAGGGTATAATATTATGGGAATATTATACATTCTTTTCGTATTTTTTTTTTTATAATCCTGATCCTAAAAATGCAAATTATTGACTAAGCAACACAATTTATATCCATATCTAAAGATTCAAAGAGATGGCCCAAAGGTTAGAAGCGGAAGGGAGCAAAAACGGCAAATGTAAGAATCATTTATTTAAGTGATGTAAAATTCTTTTACATCATTTATAACTAATGCAGATATATAAAAAAATTTTACATCATTTATAAGCGGAAGGGAGCAAGAACGGCCCCCATAAGTGGGATGACGAATCCGACCATGATGATGTAACAAAGATATATGTACGGTATTCTCCTAAAGGCATACAGTCCATTCGTTTCGACTATGTCAAAAGTGGGATACCAAGTGATGGATCCTTGCATGGTCAATCATATCATGTTAACACACAGACGGTATGGCTTTAAAAAATATTAGTAAATTAAATATTTTTGTATTTTCTTCAAACCCTTTTTCGAATTTGTTTGGAAAGTCTTATGAGATTTTTTTTTCACCAAATTTTTCAGTTTAAGATTAACCATCTAAAAAATGAACATCTTGAATCTGTTGAGGGCTACTACACAGAGACCGGTGGGATTCAAGCACTTCTATTCAAAACCAATTTGAGAATTTCTGAACAGATGGGATATCCTGAGGGTACTAAGTTTACATTAGCAGTGGCGGGAAAGAAGATCATTGGGTTTCACGGATCAACAGATTTGTCAAACATACTCTCTCTTGGAGCATATTTCACTTGGATTACTTCTATTAAGATGGAAGCAAAAGGGGGCAAGGGAGGCAGGGAGTGGGATGATGGAGTCGATAAGGCAGGTTTTACAAAGATACATGTACGAGCTGGTCGTGAAGGCGTACAATACATCAAGTTTGAGTACGTTGACAAGGATGGAAATCTGAAATATGGACCAATCCGTGGTTCTACCTATGGTAGAGGTTCCCCACACGTGGTATGTATACTTGTCATGAAAAATACTAATTAAAAATTTTCTTTATTCAATTCCAGATATACAATTATTGGGATTATGTAGAGATTAATGGGCATGACCCATTAATCTCTAAAGAGTGTGAAAATTATCTCACATCGGAAGTTGGGAGATATAGTATATAAGGAACTTGGACCAATCCACTAATTGCCAATTGGTTTTGAGTTGATTGGCCCAAGTTCCTTGTATACTATTCAAGGTCTCTCCCAATTTCCGATGTGGGATAATCTTCATACACTCCCTAGAGATTAAAGCTCAATCCCAATAGCAATATTAAATGTTAAATAGCAATATTAAATGTTAAATGTAATATTTGTTTTACAGTTTGAGATTAAACATGTCGAAAACGAATATCTGGTGTCTGTTGAGGGTTACTACGATGATGCATCTGGGGTCATTCAAGCACTTCAATTCAAGACTAACATCAAGACTTCTCAACTTATGGGATCCCAAAAAGGATTTAAGAAGTTTCGACTTGCAGCTGATGGAATGAAGATCATTGGGTTTTATGGATTTGCCGAGAAGAACTTAAACTCTCTGGGTCCGTATTTCATAACGCTTTCTGCTACTAAATTGGGATGCCAAGGTATTCTCGATGGAAAGGACGTTTGGGATGATGGTTCTTTCAAGGGCGTTAGAAAGGTGTGCGTTTTCTGTCATTGTTCAAATTATATAACGTGTCTCATGATTAACTACGATAACGATGGCAAAGTAGAAAAGCGTGACCACGGAGTTAAAGATGGACATACTGGACAAGAAGGAGAGGTCAGAATTCTTGTAACTCTATATATTCGTGGACCATCTATACATATATGTTTATACAAAGCTCTTTTTATTGCAGTTTGTGGTTGACTATCCAAATGAATTTATCACGTCCGTGGTGGGGACTTTCACACCCAAGAATGATAGGAGGGTTACATCATTGACTTTCAAGACATCAGAAAAGAGAACCTCTAAGATATTTGGAGACGGATCATCGTCTGATTCAGTTGAATTTGTCCTCAAGAAAAAAGGTTGTGCTATTGTCGGATTTCACGGATGGTTTAATGGTTTTAGTCTTACGGCTCTTGGTGCATATTTTTATCCGATGCCTCCTCGTCCTACTGCGGAAAAGCTAGAAGCACAAGGTGGTGATAGAGGAGCTCCTTGGGACGATGGCACTAATTTCGAAAGTGTAAGAAAGATATACATAGGGATAGGTGAGATCGGTATCTCTTCCGTCAAGTTTATGTATGAAAATGACACTAATGAGATGGTGGTGGGAGATCATCATGGGAACAAGACCCTACTTCGACATGAAGAGGTAGTTACTACTTCCCTTTACTTTATTACACTTGTCCAATTATGCAAACTTAATTATATTGATCTTGATGTTATTATCTTGGTTTTTTTTTTCTTTTCTTTATTTGAAGTTCGAGCTCGACTATCCGTCCGAATACCTCACATCAGTGGAAGGTAGTTATGATGTAGTACCTGGAAGTGATGAATTTGAAGTTATACTCATGCTCAAGTTCAAGACCAACATGCGAACCTCTCCACGTTATGGACTCGATGATGACCCAAGCTTCGTGCTCCGCAAGGAAGGTCACAAAATCGTTGGGTTCCATGGAAAATCAAATAATATGCTTCATCAGATTGGGGTCCATGTTCTGCCCATCACCAACTACAAGAAATGAGCTAATTCACAATGGAAACTTCCCTTAAAAACACATCATAATCCGTTGCAATTTAACCTTTGAAACAAACTTGCATCATCCAAAAACCTGTTGCAAAATTATTGTTGCTAAAATATTCCGTTGCTAAATCGTTGTCATTCTGTAACAGGTTTGCAACGATCTATTACCAATATAATTTAGCAACGATGGTATTGCTACTATTTGCAACGGGGGTTTTGCAACATATTTGCAATGAACAGTTCATTGTTTGCAACAATATTTCGTGGATAATTATTGCAATTTATTGCAACGGGATTTTTGCAATATATTTTGCGCACTCTTCATTGCAATATTTTAAACTAATGCCGTGGATAATCGTTGCAAACATTGCAACGGAATGTTGCTATTACTAATATTTGCAATGGAATTTTCGCAACATGCTTGCAATGGCAAAGATCAATTGCACTACTTGTAACAAAATTTTGTGGAGAATTGTTGCAATTGTTTGCAACGAATTGCTGTGAATAATGCAACAATTGTTTCGTATTTTTGTCGGTTTATTTTTTGTTGATTTTTTAAAAATTGTTTAAAATATATTTTTCAATCAGTAATATTAATTATATATAAACTCAAAATGTTAATTAGAATTAATTAAAGACATAAAAACTGAAAGCGGATTCAAACAAAGTAGATTCAAGCTCTTTTAGAGCTTATTGAAATAGAAAATTAAGATATAAAATGGAGTAGCTCATGAGAGTTTTATTGTGCAAAAGAATTAAAAGAGAAATGAAGAAACTTTCAGATGTCTTCAAAAACACAAAGGTTTGAGATTGAAACTCATAAAGTACAAAGAAGAGCTGCAAAACCCGCAGCCAAAGGTTACAAGAGAACAATCATAAAACTCATATATATATATATATATAAATCCACTTGGAAAAAAACCTAAACATTGTTGGCAATTCTTTGAACTTGTATTGGGCTTTTCCTTAGCTTGTTGTATTGGGCTTTAATAAAAACATGGTTAAATATTTGATTTTTTTTTTTTTTTTTGGATAATATGAAACGTAAAATGAGAAATCAATCTAATCTAAGTCGGCGTTGTTGTTCCCGTCAACATCCTCTTCTTGGGTGTCCTCGTTCCCTTCAACATTGGCGTCTTCCGTGCATTGCATGATGTTTCTTCTAACACCATATATAAATTACATAAATAATTTATATAAACAAACCTAATGATTATGTGGGGGTGTCGGTTGCAGAGATGCAGGAATTACTGGATTTTAGATGCTCAGAATTAGAGAAGGAGCACTTGGGTAGGGAGGTATCGGATGATGAGATTCAGAAGGTATTATTCTCTATGCCGAACAATAAAGCTCCGGGTCCAAACGGTTACACTTGTGAATTCTTCAACTTTAAGACTGCTTGGAGTATCATTGGAAAATATTTTATTGCAACAATCAAATCATTTTTTGTGAAAGGTTTTCTGCCAAAAGGAGTAAACATTACCATTTTGGCTGTGATTCCAAAAGTGGAAGAAGCCACGATGATGAAAGATTATCGATCCATCTCTTGTTACAACGTCCTATATAAAGTAATATCGAAGTTGATTGCTAATCGTTTGAAGGCAATGCTACCGAGTTTTATTGCCCAAAATGATGTTAGATTTGTGGTGTGTAAACGAAGAACCCTAAATTGAACTCAGAATAACGGAAGAAATAATAAACTTGAAATAAGAATTTCTAAAAAATGTTTCTTTGTATTAATGGGATGATTGATTTGCTCTCTTTTGAGCATACATTATTTATAGCTAAAAGACTTAACATAATTGCTAAAAGGAAATTACTTACTCTCTTCTCTTGTAAACTAAAAAAGGATAAATCTAATAAAGTAAATTTTCTATTTTATTTGTGGAATATTACTTTTTAAATAATTAATTGGACACGTCACGTGCTTCACTAAACCCATCTTCTTCTTCTTTTATTTAGGTTTCGTGGCCACCATTTCAATCTCAGATTCACCATTTGCTTCCTCGACTGATTTTTCTTCTTCGATTAGATAAGACAAGCTTATTCCAACAAATGAGTCCGCATTTGTCAAGGAACGCTTATTAATGGAGAATGTCCTATTAGCTTCAGAGCTGGTGAAGGACTATCATAAGGACTATCTCATCAAGATGTGCGATGAAGATTGACATCTCCAAAGCTTTCGATTCTGTCCAATGGAGTTTTCAGCTCAACATTTTGGAAACTTTAAATTTTCCGACTAACTTCATACATTGGATTAAGCTATGTGTTTCAACATCTTCGTTTTCCGTTCAAGTTAATGGGGAGTTAGCTGGGTTTTTTCGGAGTGAAAGAGGCTTAAGACAAGGATGTTCACTATCACCATATATGTTCGTCAACTGTATGAATGTGCTATGTGCTATAAAAAATGATTGACAAGGCAGCGACAGAACGACAGATTGGGTATCACCCAATGTGCAAAAATATCCAACTAACGCACCTTTGTTTCGCTGATGATTTGATGGTTTTGTGGTTGGGCAGAAGCGATCAATAGAGGGAATCATGGATTTATTTGAAAGTTTTTCAGTCATATCGGGTCTGAAAATCAGTTTGAAGAAATCAACTCTATTTATAGCTGGTGCAGCCAACAATAACCAAGAGGAACTAGTTGATAGTCTCCCATTTACTAGAGGTCAGCTTCCGGTGAAATACTTGGGACTTCCTTTGCTCACAAAGAGAATGACAAAGACAAATTACTCACCCTTACTAGAACGAATCAGATCAAGAATAAGTTCATGGACAGCCAGGTACTTGTCATATGCTGGCCGGTTACAGCTCTTAACATCGGTTATTGCTAGCATCATTAATTTATGGATCTCGGCGTATAGATTACCCAATGGGTGTATCAAAGAATTATAGCTGTTTTGTCCAGCATTTCTCTGGCCAGGGCTAGAATTAAACACAAAGAAAAGGTTTTGCTTGGGTGGATATTTGCAAACCAAAATCGGTTGGTGGTTTGGGTATAATATCGCTAAAGGAGGCAAATAAGGTACGCTGTTTGAAACTGGTATGGAGAATCATTTCATCTCAGGGATCACTATGGGTAAAATGAAAGAAAGAAAATCTGATTCGTCATGGGTCGTTCTGGTCAAGAAAAGAAAAGACATCAATGGGTTCATAGATGTGGCGAAAATTGCTGAAATATAGGATTGAAGCAAAGGATTTTCATCGAGTTGAAGTACACAATGGAAGTAACACTTCGTCCTGGTACGATTACTGGTGCACAATGGGAAGACCACTCGAAATAACAGGTCCAAGAGGGTTGATAGACATGAGAATATCTGAAAATGCGGTACTGAGCCAGGTTCTAGATAATCATCGTACGCGTCGGCATCGGGTGGATTATTTGAACAACATAGAAGCAGAGATTGGAAAAAAAAAAGATAGGAACGGTGACAAGGACTGCTCACTATGGCGCTACTCTGAAGATAAATTCAAGAAAAAAGTTCAACACAAGGGCAACAAGACAACTACTTAGACAAGCAGAGCCGATAAGAGAGTGGTACAGAGGCATTTGGTTTGTACACGCAACGCCAAAGTACTCCTTCGTTTTATGGCTAGCAATGCTCAATAGATTGAAAAATACTCTTGCAAAAAAGATTATTATATGTGAATTGGGAGAAACACAGGGGGCCTTTACGAGGCGATTTTTTCCAAATCTCGTTTCATCTCGCCGACGAACTTCGCTCACCTCCAATCTCCCTCTCCGGCGCGCATGGTGGCTTACCGTTGCCGGAGAAGGGACCCCGACGGTGCCCTCTTTCTTTTGGTATGTGTTTTGCTTTCGTTGGCCGTCGGTGCTCTTGTTGCGTCGCGGTTAGTTTCTCCGGAGAGTTGTCCTCGTTCGACGGCGGCGGGGCTTCAGCGGTGTCGTTGGGGTCGCGGTGGTGGAAGCTTGCCTCTACGTGTGGCGTTGTGACTCTCCTCCATCCGCCTCGTCCGTTTACTCACCGGCGTTCTTCGCATCGACAGCGCCTTCGGCTTTCTTTTTAGGGTCTCTTTCCGGCGATGTGTGCTCTGTCCTACTCGGTGAGGTGGTAGTTCATAGTCTTCTCTCTCTCCATTCAAGGTCTCTCTCAAGCTTCGGCGGTGTCGTGGTGGCTGAAAGTGGTGTTTGTAGATCTAGCCTCCTTGGCTCCGGCGGCAGTGTCTTGGTCCTCGAGGACAGGTCCGAGTTCCGGTTACGTGTGGTCTAGATTGGCTCGTATCTGGTGGCTAGACACAGAGTGGTGGCTCTCGTCTTTCCCAGCATGAGGGGCCCCACCGGAGGTGATTCTCAGCGGTGGCTATAAGGCGGGTGGCTCAACGGTAGCTTCGCTTAATTCATCTCGGCGTTTTTTGCTTCGTTGCCGTCTTTGTCATCCGCGTGGCCTGAGTTTCGCGTAGGTGCGTGTTGTTCCCGGCAAAGGTACCGCAGAATCGCGTTCGTGTTTTGGTCTAGGTTAAGTGTCGGCTCCGGGCTAGATCACACGTAGATGGTGTAGCGTTTCGGGTGTTAAATAGAGGCGCCGGTTTTAGTTGCGGTTAGCTTGTAACTGTGGGGGCTGGTTCCCGGGGAGACTTTGGTTTTCACGGGAATGGAGGTCGGATGTGACTTTTCGATTGCCTGCTCGAACTCCCTTGTCGCCGGTTGTAAGTTAGTCCGTTACGGACTCCGGAAATCCCGTTAGTTTTCGGAGAATTTGTAGGCATCTCTTTCTTGAGATTTGGGGATGGCCTTGGGAGGATGTTGGTGGTAACAATAACTCTAGTTCTTAGAGACTACGGGCAACACGGGATGGTCCGCGTTTTGGCGTGTGACTGCTGTTTTCTCGTCTGGTTTCGCTCCGGTGTTTAGCTATCAATTATCGCTTTATGGATCCCTAACCGTTCGCGTTGTATGCTGTGTTTTGTTGGGGTTTCGTTTTGTCTGTTTTTTTTCTTTAGTCTTCTTGGCTTTATCGCTACTGGTTCAACACCAATTGCTTCATTGCTTTGGTGTCGACAAATGTACCGATTGTATTTGCTTCCATGTTTTTATTCTTTTTTTGGCATAGAACCAATCTTAGGTCGGACAATTTGTTAAGTGATTTTGTAACACCAAAACTTTTTCATTGTTTCAATGAAATATTTATCATTTAGCAAAAAAAAAAAAATGCTCAATAGATTAACCACGGGAGATCGAATGCATTCTTGGAATTCTGGGCAAAGTTCGGATTGTGTTCTATGTGGAGGCGTGGAGGAAACTAGATCTCACCTTTTCTTCTCATGCCGTTACACATCTCAGGTTTGGGGATCGCTCACTCGTCGTTTACTTGGTCATCATTTTACGATGGATTGGAAAACCATAATTCAACTTCTACACAACTCAAACCTAGACAAAACAAAGATTTTCTTACTACGATACACCTTCCAAGCCACATTATATCAGGTATGGCGTGAAAGAAACGATCGTAGACATGGACAAGCACATTCTCTATTTCCTCGTCTCATCAAGACGATTGACAAGATGGTTCGAAATGTAGGACCAAAATATCGCACAATAGATAGGAGAGATTTAATCACGATTATATAAATAAACAGTAAGGAACAGACAATTCATAAAACGATAAAGCAATAAAATAAATCTAAGGAGGCGAGATGAATCTCTTTCCTTAACTCTAAGAATCTCCCGTAGTGCGAGGGGTTTTAATAGATCCATGAGTCCCAGGATACAACCAAAGTAATCTGTATCATCTACACTTGATATCAGTTCTATCGAACATTATACTATGATACTCTCGAATAGAAACTTACTCTAGATAGTAGGGAATTGAAGAAACTTTTGCTAGAACTTTTAGGATGTGTTTTTTTTTTGTGTATTAGAGGATTATTTTTAAGGTGAAAATCAGACTATATATATAGGAGAGAGGCTAGGGTTTTTCCCAGACAGAAAAGAAATATTTCTCAGAATATTCTAGCGGCTGCGATTTTTAAGTCGGCCTGTTGAGTATCGATCGATACCAAGGGGTATAGATCGATACCTTTAAAAGTTCACGAGCCCAACAAGGCCCAATGTGCGATCGATGCACGTGTGGTTTTTTCTTCTCTCATGTTGTTCATTATTTAAATTAATGACACAACCATTCCAACATATATACACGAGAAAACATTTCTCGGTCAATGAAAACATTTCATTAGAAAGAGCTTAACTCATTTATTTTCACACTAACACAATTTTATCAAGCCCTCGAGCTTTGACAAAAAATTAGTTCCAACAATCCCCCACATGAATAGAAATGACTCTAAACAATTGAAAATTGTACAGACTAGACTTTTACTAGACATACTCGACTAGACTCATCTAGACGTAGACAGACTTTCCAGAGTATACGAAAATGTAACTGTCACTGAATGGTAGCATTTTTCAGCTTTGAACCAAACAATTTTAATATATGTTGCGTTTACTCGGCCAGGAGGTGAACATGATGTCTTGAACCACCCGGATTTTGATGTAAACTGATACAACAGATATCGCACTGCGACATTTTCTCGTAGAACTTTGTTCTCTATTGGGTTCATTTTGGCATTGAACGTTCCTGGTTCTTCGTGAGTGAATTTGGAGAATATAGCCTTATCCTTCATTCTCCTAGAAACGGCCCCATTTCACACTTCACAAGGTGATCTTTTATTAGCGTGTTTTCAGAAGTGTCTTGTCACACTCCACTATCTACACAGCTATGCAATCATTAAAAGCCAATGCTTATCCTCACTATCCACAGGTAGCACTGTTTTATCATCCTAGGAACTGGGCAGAGACATAGTCTCACAATGCTCAAATTCGAATCAGTTTAATTTTGTTTCCCTTTGAACCTAGATCTTGGGATCTCCAGTCACATAGGTGGGGTATCTGTCAAACGTCATCTTTTTCTATAGGCTTTAAATCCATTCCTTTTGATGATTTAACTAACTTGATCTCGAGGCTAACTTTTTGGGAAACAGATCCGCTAAGTTATCAGCCGTTGTGAGATCAGTTGTCTAAATGGTCTTATATCATTCTCGAGATTTGCCATTTTATAACTTACTCAGTGCCTGAGAGATAGCTCACTAACTCTCACAGTGTACACATAATGATGGCACTGGTTTTCCCACATCGGGATATCTTCCACAAAGTTTCGAAGCCATTCTGCTTCCTCTGCAGCTTTATCCAAAGCTATAAACTTTGACTCCTTGGTTAATTAGGCCAAGAGTGTTTGTTTGGAAGATTTCCAGGATACTGCTGCACCACCTAGAAAAACTATTATCCACTTATAATATCTGTCAGGTTTACTAGGCCAAGAGGTGAACATAATGTCTTGAACCCCCAGACTTTGATGTAAAACGAGACGACATATAACGATGGATAATTCAACATTCTAGTTATGGTTTTCCACAGAGTATGACCTGGATTACTCATGTAGCGACTTGAATACGCTAGATCGGATCTAGTACGATTCATTAAGTACGTTAGACTTCCGATAATTCTTGCATACACCACTTGTGATACAACTTTACCACAATTTGAGTTTTTTGCAAACTTGTTTGAGTAGTTCTCAAACCATTCTAGAGTCTTGAGACAAGATTATCCACTAATCTTATGTCTATCAAACTTTCCACTAAACACATTCTTAGTGTGTTGAATTATGTCCTTCTTGCTTCCATGATGAACGTGTCATCTTATAAACATAACAAAACGTATCCATGTGGAGTACTTTTGATGTATATCACCTTAAGTGATTTTGAAGCTATTTGACATAACTTTGTTGTCAAACTTTCCAAGCTATTGCTTAGGAGCTAACTTAAGCTCGTATAAGGACTTTGCAAGTCTACTTATTTTATTTCCTTGTTCAGGAGTGACATAACCCTCGGGTTGTTTCCTGTAAATCTCCTCTTCTAAATGGTCGTTTAGAAAGGCAGATTTTACATCCATCTGATGGATTGCAAGATCTCATATTGATGTGATTCCAATCAGCATACGACTAATTTCAACTTTAGCCTCTTCTGCTTCTTTACAGAAGTACCAGCATTGCTCGATATAAAGTCCAATGTCCGTCAAGCATCGATCGATACCGAGGGGTATCGATCGATACGCATAAAAGCGTAAGAGCCCAAGAACTCAATTGCTCGCCTCAATTCGTGAGGTACTAGAGCTTATCCTTTACATGGAAACTCATGTTCAAAGGAAGACACATTCCTTGGTTACCGTGATTACTTGGATGTCTGGTATATCTAATTTATACACCAGAAAGCAATCAGCACTACATTGTGTGCATATACAATGAAGATACAATCCACCGTTTTTGGTCCGATTGTCACCTTCTTAGGTGGTTGCTAGGCACCCACACAATTTCATGTATTTGTATAAAAACACATTACTTTCCAAAGTTCACATGAAACATTTCCAGTGACTTTGTGTGGTATTTAGTTCAGGGTATAACTTGCGGTAAGCAATGCTTCCCCCCACATTTCTGGATTCCTGCAACATTGCATTCATCATTTCTTTGAGAGTTATGTTCTTTCTTTCAGCAACTCCATTGGATTCAGGTGAGTAGGGATCAATCGTTTGATGGATACTACCATGTTCATGTCCTCTATCACTTCAAACTATGTTGATAGTTCTTTCGAGTTGGTTTTCAATCTCGAGTTTAAACTCCTTGAGTTTTCCAAGATCTCGTATTTGCTTCTTAGCAAATAGACATAACTATATTTCGTACAATCCTCAAAGAAAGTCACGAAATATTTCTCACCACCTTTTATATGAATCAAACCAAGAGGTTCGCTCGATGATGGTGTTTTAGTGAGTTTGGTTGGAACGCAAACTTCACACTTATCTTTGCTTATTTTGTATTTCAGGATCTCATTCAATCTACGCATAGATTCGAATATAATGTGACTGAAACATTCAGATCAAATACTAAGAGATTCTGTACCATAAGCAAATGATTCTTTCTCATTTAATGTCAAAACCATTGGTTACATTGATTTTAAGTCCGACTGTCTCAACGTTAATTTGGACCAGTCCGTCCTTAATATAGACAACATTTTTTGTCAATACACGCTAATCAGCCTTGTCATTGACGATGAATTCGTGCCTAATTAGCATTGTGCCCTAAATAAGATTTTTATGCATCTCTAACACATGCTTTACATTAGTGAGAGTGAGCTTCTTTGAGAAGTCAACTTCAGAACTATGATTAAATTCTTGTCATTATTTATGATAGGAGAAAAACATTCTCATCTCAATGCATATATTGGTATAATACCACCACTCATGTGGGTTATGCTCAACCATATTGACTTTGAGGATGACATTACACATGTCTATCTCGACTATATTGGCTTCAGCCATTCCATTGTCTTCTACACCACCGGATCAAACAATGATCACATCGGTGTTGTTAGTCATATTGAAATTTGATTTTGTTCAAGAGAATCAAACCAAATTAATATACTAACCAATACCCAACTCTCAAGTTAAAGGGTAAAATTTAAATTCAATTTCTAGAATTTAATAAACTTAATACAATATCGAATTGTATTAGTATTCATGAACTCATATCAAGAATCGCAAGAGGCCTGCTCACTTAGCCCAATGATTTAATTATTCGATTAAATCAACCTCCAATACTTAATTGAACATCAATTATTCCAAAAATCGCAAAATTTTGGACACATAATATTGAGCTACACGTCTTTAAATTTTGTCCAAGGCTTTATCTTTACTCCGCAGTAGAAAGATGTATCAATATCTCGTGCAATCGTCTATGAATGTCACGAAATATTTCTTGCCTCCTCTGGTTTGAATATATTTCAAATCACATCAAACTGTGTGAGTTAAACCTAGAGGTTCTGTTGTTCTTTGAACGCTGGGTGATGGCGTTTTAGTGAGTTTGGCTTGGACACAAAACTTCACATTTGTCTTTGCTTAATTTGCATTTAGGAATCATGTTCATGTTCATTAATCTACTCATAGACTTGAAATTAACATGTCCTAATCGTTCATGCCAAATATTAAAAGACTCAGCGAGATAAGCAAATGGTTTCTTATCATTAATCTTAGGGTTCTACGAGGTGGATGCCTCGGTTACATTATCCTTTCGGATTACTTCCTCAACAGATATCTTACACAGATTATCACATACAAAACCCTTACCCAAATACATCCCATTTTTCATTAGGATTAGCTTATCACCTTCCAGTTTCACAGAGAATCCATGCTTACTTATGAGCGATTCAGAGATCAGATTCTTGCGTATGTCTGGTACATGGACGACGTTCGTGAGAACCAGTTCCTGTCCAGAGGTGAGCTTCAGAACAACCTTCCCGTGACCATCAACTGTCGACGAGGCGGAATTTCCCATCAAGAGTTTATCACCACTCTTGTTCTTTGTGTATGTCGAGAACATCTCGCGAACAATACAGATGTGTCTGGTTGCACCAGTATCGAACCACCAATTCTTTGGATGGCTCTCTGCAACATTGGCCTCAGTGACCACAGCACACATGTCAGCTTCTGTCAAATTCGCTTGAGCTTTCACTGTTTCGATCACTCACAGTCGTTTGATCCACTTTGTCACTTATTTTCTTCATAGTTCCAGAGTTATTGTCAACGTTGTTTGTCATTCTGTTAAGACAATGAGAACACAACTTTCAGTTAGTACCGATATATAAACTCAAGAATCGCAATTCTAAGACTGATATCGAACTGAATCGCATTGGTGTCGATCGATACTCCTTAGTATCGATCGATACACACACAATGTCAATCGATACACTCATATGGTGTCGATCGATGCTCGATGCACATACAGTGTCAATCGATGCATCATTGGTGTCGATCGATACACGCTTAGTGTCGATCGATACACCCTAGGTGTCGATCGATGCTCGATGCACATACTGTGTCAATCGATGCATCACTGGTGTCGATCGATACACGCTTAGTGTCGATTGATACACCCTAGGTGTCGATCGATGCTTGATGCACATAATGTGTCAATCGATGCATCACTGGTGTCGATCGATACACGCTTAGTGTCGATCGATACACCCTAGGTGTCGATCGATACAAGTGAATTACTCAGGATCGATCGATGCACCACAGTGTCGATCGATACCTATGAATTGTACACAGTATCGATCGACATAGACCCAACTTGGTCAATGCACAGTATCGATCGATACACCGTAGTGTCGATCGATACAAACTTTTGTATAGTATCGATCGATACACCTCAGTGTCGATCGATACAACTCGATGCAAAGTATCGATAGATGCACCTTAGTGCCATCTGATACAACTGTTTGCATGGTATCGATCGATGCACCTCAGTGTCGACCGATACAATTTTGTCTAGTATCGATCGATACCATAGGGTGTCGATCGATACTCACAAGGCTTCGATCGCAATCGAACCTATCAAGAACATGATTTGTGTTCGTTGATTATACCGTTTTTTAATCGCAATTAAAGACGGTTTTAGAAGATGTTTAAAGCAGAACTGTTTCTACTACACGTTTCAAGTTGCTAAACAGCTTTTTGATAACGTTTGAGTATCACAAACAGATTAACATCTTCTTAAAAATAGAATAGATGGAGATTGCCTCTACTACACGTTTCAAGTTGCTAAGAAGCTTTTTGTTAACGTTTGAGTATCATCAGCAGTAGAAGAATCGTTTTAGAAAACCGTTTGAAAACGTTTATTTACTCGTGATTAAAGATCCAATTGAAGTAATAACAAAAATTGGATCTTCTTAGAGTTAAGATTGTAGGACCAAAATATCGGACAATAGACAGGAGAGATTTAATCACGATTATATAAATAAACAGTAAGGAACAGACGATTCATAAAACGATAAAGCAATAAAATAAATCTAAGGAGGCGAGATGAATCTCTTTCCTTAACTCTAAGAATCTACCGTAGTGCGACGGGTTTTAATATATCCATGAGTCCCAGGATACAACCAAAGTAATCTATATCATCTACACTTGATATCAGATCTATCGAACATTATACTACGATACTCTCAAATAGAAACTTACTCTAGACAGTAGGGAATTGAAGAAACTTTTGCTAGAACTTTTAGGATGTGTTTTTTTTTGTATCAGAGGATGATTTTTAAGGTGAAAATCGGACTGTATATATAGGAGAGAGGCTTGGGTTTTTCCCAGACAGAAAATGAATATTCCTCAGAATATTCTAGCGACTGCGATTTTTAAGTCGGTCTGTTGAGTATCGATCGATACCAAGGGGTATCGATCGATACCTCTAAAAGTTCACGAGCCCAACAAGGCCCAATGTGCGATCGATGCACGTGTGGTCTTTTGTTCTCTCATGTTGTTCATTATTTAAATTAATGACACAACCATTCCAACATATATACACGAGAAAACATTTTTCGATCAATGAAAACATTTCATTAGAAAGAGCTTAACTCATTTCTTTTCACACTAACACAATTTTATCAAGCCCTCGAACTTTGACAAAAAATTAGTTCCAACCCAAAACAGATTAATTTCGATTCCAACCACGGGAGATCACTCACTCATACGATGACGGACTCGAGATATGGATCGAAATTCAAACAGCTTGACAAAAGAAGAAGAAGATATGCACTCAGTTCTGCTGCTTTATGAAACAAAATTGCAGAGTTTACTGCATGGAAATTGAAATATTAAGCGCAATTATAAGACTCATAATTTTAGGTAATAAATCGAAATTGCAGAGTTTCAGGACATCATTATCGCAATATAACTATTTTAAAGCCAAATACATATTTTCACAAGGCAATTCAAGTGCGGTAAGAGTAGAACCTGAACTTGTGTTTACTTGTTTAGCTTCATCGTCTCGCTGAATTGACCTCTATATCTCCTCGAGGAAAGGTCCAAATATCTACGCAATGAAACAAAACACTTTAACAGAGGGATAATCTAGGGTTCAAGGAAAATAGTAACAAAAATCTACCTTGTTTACTTTCGGGATGAAATCAGAGACCATGCCAAGTTTCGAATCTACATCGACTTCCGAAACTTTGGTTTCTTATCATAAACATCGATTTTGTGAATCGGAAACTGAGAGAAAGTGAATCGCCGTACGAGAAAGTGAATCGCCGGAAGAAATTGAGAGAGAGAAGAGAATATGGTTATTTGCCTAGCGAAATTTTGAAGATTGGTTTTTCTTTAGAGTTTTTGGTTGCCTGATAATCGGGGGTCAAAGGCAGATACGCCCTATTGATTAGAAATAAGGTTGGTATGTCCCTGTCTAATAAATTACTTTTTTACCTTTAATGAAGGGTTGGTAAGGTTAAATATAATTAAATCGGTAAGAGGACAACGAAAACCACGGTAGTTCAGTGGTTTTGAGCTCCACGCTCACCACCCGCGCACGCGCGCGACCAGGGTTCAAATCCCCTTTGCGTGGTATAACCTGGTAATACTGCACTAGTATTATCCTAATATTAGGGTAATACTGGTATAACTAGAAGGTAATACTAAGATATAGGGTAATACTGGTACAATTAGGGAGGCTAATACTAAGGTAATACTAAGACATAGGGTAATACTGGTACAACTAGATAGTAACACTAGGGTAATACTAGTACAATTAGGTAATACTTGGGCGGTGATATTTCTTTAAAAAAATAATTAAAAAGTTGATATTTCATTAAAAAAAAACCCAGGGGTATTTTCGTCGTTTCATTAAAGTGAGGGGCTATAAGGATTAGTGGGGGGCTATAGCGATTTGTAAGCACCTCATAAGGATATATGAGGTGATTACCCGATAATCGGTTTACAAAAATAACAAATTCAATTTTGGTCGGTTCAAGTATCCGCTTTTCAATGGGCGGAGTCATAACTGAATTAATTATAGGGTTTCATTTTTTTCTTCTTCTTCTAAGCTTCTTTCTCTGCAGGGTAATCACCTCATATATACTTATGAGGTGCTTACAAATCGCTATAACCCCCCACTAATTCCTATAGCCCCTCACTTTAATGAAACGACGAAAATATCCCTGAGTTTTTTTTAAATGAAATATCAACTTTTTAATTATTTTTTTAAAGAAATATCACCGTCCAAGTATTACCTAATTGTACTAGTATTACCCTAGTGTTACTACCTAGTATTACCTAATTGTACTAGTATTACCCTAGTGTTACTACCTAGTATTACCTAGTGTTACCATATGCCTTAGTATTACCCTAGTATTACCCTCCTTAGTTGTACCAGTATTACCCTATGCCTTAGTATTACCCTAGTATTACCCTTCCTAGTTATACCAGTATTACCCTATGTCTTAGTATTACCTCTTAGTTGTACCAGTATTACCCTAATATTAGGGTAATACTAGTGCAGTATTACCAGGTTATACCACGCAAAGGGGATTTGAACCCCGGTCGCGCGCGTGCGCGGGTGGTGAGCGTGGAGCTCAAAACCACTGAACTACCGTGGTTTTCGTTGTCCTCTTACCGATTTAATTATATTTAACCTTACCAACCCTTCATTAAGGGTAAAAAAGTAATTTATTAGATAGGGACATACCAGCCTTATTTCTAATCAATAGGGGCGTATCTGCCTTTGACCCCTGCCTGCACAATTCGCCATTTCTCTAGCATCTCTCAGAAATCGTCGATTCCGCTTCTACCTAACCGTAAGTGCTTCGGCTTCAGTTCTGTCTGAGTCAACGTTTGTATGATTCACTTTTGAATTTCATACCATTCTGTTTTGTTTCGCCGCTTCGATTCTGCGTTTCGATCTGATTACTTTGGTTTGATTCGTTCTACTCTCGGATCTACCATTTTGTATGCTCGATTCTGCTTTAATTTTTGGATTTGATTCTGTAAATATCTTGATTATATTTGATTTCCCAGGTGTGTTCATCGTTTTTCTTCTCTTAAAGAATTTAGAGATTTTGAAATCTTCTCATAGTTTCAGTTAATAGTTATATTAATCGTTCAATATCAAAGGAAATTTTAGGGAAGAAAATCTTTATCCTCATAGGAACATTGTGGCTGCAATTCAACGACTAGTATTGATGTTCTATGTTCTTTGTTTGATTAGTCAGTTTTACTTTTGATTGTTTTAGATACATTGTACAAACCTCTCAATGTTATAGAAATGCTGTTTGTGTAATTGTCAGTGGTTAATCTCAATGTTCTTATCTTTCTCTTGTTGGACATCTTTGTTGAAATGCCGAGGGTTTGAGTCAATCCACGAAATATGTGATATATGAGCGTATTCAGGATAAGTTAAGTTGAAGCAGATTTGTGGAAACTGCAATTTATTTTATTCCTGTTTTTGGCTTCTGGTTCTTCAGTTGGTTTTTTGTCGAGGTAGCCATGGGTAGAAAGGCTGGAAATTTGTACATAAACCCGAAAAAGCTCGGAGGTATAGCGAAACCGTGTATGAAGGAAATGGTAACGTTCCTGAACTGTATGGCTCTTCACCAATGCAAAGATGATAAATGCGAGAAACAGCAGCAACTCCTTAGCGTTTGTATGCAGGGCCAGGTCAATACCTTCACTTTTTTTTTCACCGCGTTTTATACTTTTATCTCTCTCGTTTTTTGATTCCTTGAAACTCTTACTTTGCAGGCGGTGAAGTCAAAGTCTTGGGGAAACATTAACTACCATTTGCAGAGGCTAACCCGCGGAAGAAAGTAATCTAGCATGGATATCATATCCATAGACTGATGATAGATTTCCACTTGATGGGTCAAGTGGTAGTTAATGCTTATTGATCTCTTTATTTGTCTCCCTGTTATTTTGGGTACTTCATATGTACAAGTTGTTGGCATCTAGAAGAAGAAACTTTGGACACATTGTTCACTTAAAGAGAAAGGATTTGGTCTCTTTGTTTTGCAATAAACATGTCTTCTGAGCCAAGGCAGAGAGGTCCATGAGTGTTTAATGCTGTTCTGTGATACGATTTTCAATTTTTTTTTTTAGAAAACATGAGAGGATATACTTAGTATTGTTACCAAATTGCAATTAAAGAATTTGATAACTAAGAGTATAACTGTAAAAGAATCATTGGAACAAGAAAATTTGAATTTTTTTTCTTTCTTACGGATTGTGATTGTTTTGATCTTTGACGCTTATCGACGTCATGTAGCTTTTGAATGTAAGTTATCGTTGCTAAATTGTAAAATTACTTAGGCATGGGTGTCCGGGTATTCGTTTGGATTCGGTCGAGTTTTTTGGGTTTTTTGGGTTTAGGCTCAGAGGTCCCGTTCGGGTATTTTAAACCATTGGGTTCGGTTCGGGACTTATCGGGTTTGGTTTGGGGTTAGTAAACTGATTAGAATCCGTCTTTACCAGAATAACATTTCAGGCCCAGTTACATCGGGTATTTTGTAACCGAAGTAACTATGAGTTTGGGTATTTTTACCCATAATATGATCAAAACCCGAAATAGTTCAACATAATTCCACCGACACAAACATGTTTTCTCGATCGAGTTAATTGAAATATATAAAAAAAAACTTCGATTTTACTTCGGATTTGTTCGGGTTTACTTCGAATTTCGGATTATATATATTCCGATCCGATACCCGAAATACTTAGCATTGAGCCCCATTCATGTATTTTAGAGGATTCGTATCCGATCTGAGCCCGCTACTTCGGATCGGGTTCGGATATCGGGTATGGTTACAAACGTCCATGCCAAAAATTACCTATTAAGATCTGAATTGCATTTGTTTCTTGTCTCAAACATGAATTGCGTGTGTATCATCTTTACGCATGATGGGCCATGCTAGTGTTTTCTGTATCATTCTAATTTTTTGGGGATGTCCTCGAGGGGAGCAATATGAATTGCATGTTAACATCAATTCATGTTAAATTACGTGTTAGCATCATTAGAAAAAATGTCTTATACAATAAAAGTTTTAATAAGGTACAAGCGAATGCAATTGAATTGATTCATTTTAAATTTACATATTCTTCATGATAAACATTTATGACTTTGGTAACTTTCACTCTGAATCGGGTGTTTTCTCAAAATATCCGCCAGGATTCCTTCATAAACCATAAATAAATAAAAATGGTTAATGATAGTAGTACAAAAGATATCGATGAATGGTACATCAAATTTTAGGTTTTGAAAATTATTAGAATTATGGACTTGCAACGATATTCTAACCCCTCTCCAGATCTCATCTCAAAAATATAACTACAAAACCGACAATGATGCAGTAGGAATAGTTCTTCGAATTAACTGGGTTTTGATACCATTTCAAGAATCATGAACTTGGATTCAAATCCAATTAACAATGAGATATTAACCAATATCATTTATATACTACGTTAGATCATCTCCATTTTCAACATGGGATATTTTAAAAGAAAACGTGATTTCATTTTTCTTATTATTTTTTTGACGTCCATTTTTCTTATTTAAAGCATTCATCAAATTTTCACGTTATTTTTCAGTAATTTAATCATATATGATAAATGTATTACAAATATAATTTGAAAAAACAAAACATCACTATAGTCTATATATTAAAACTCTTTTTAATGTCTTATATGATTAAGCTACAAAAACTCTATTCAATTAATTTTCTCTTTGTTATTTGGTCAACTATTTTGATATCCACTATTCATCAGGTTATTATCAGTCAAACCATATATATATATATATATATATTAATCATAATTGAACGTTATTGCAATAATTATATCGTAATATATATTTTTTCACAAACAAGAAAATTTTGATATATTGTAGCCCTAATATATTTCTCTGAATGAAATTCCTACAAGGTTCAAAACTGATCATACCAAATGATAAAATTTTAAAATTAAAATTTGCTTAAATAAAATATGCATTCACATAGGTGAACGAGGCTCAAAATGAAAAACGAAAATAAAACTAAGTAAGATGGATTATAAAACAAATAAGAATCCAAACTCAATTGACAAATTGTCTTATCTCAAAATGTTTGACCCTAACAACAAAGGAAAGGAAATAAGAAAAGAAAAAGTAAAGCTACCTGATTTTGCTAGTAGCCCAATCGGCCCATGTCTTAGCCCCTTCAGCAGCCTCTCCGGCGCTGCTTTTGAAACTCGAGGCGGCGGCCTCCGCCGCAAGAGTCACCTCATTGGCCGTCACTTTCACCGGTGGCTCTTCCGCCAAAACCCTTGTCATAACCATTATCACCATAAATATTATTGCAAAGAATTTTACTTTTTCCATTTTGGCTTACACAACTTTTTTTCTCTACCTATTAAAAATTTACAAAATTATTACTATTGATTACGATTTTTGTTTTAAGATAAATTTTTGTTAGGTTGATTTGTTTTATATATGACAATGGATGTGTACTATTTATAGGGCCATAAGATTTAAAAGGCGAAAAGAGTGGAACACAATTTTATTGTTATTGATATTTTTGATTTACCTAATTTTAAGTATGTATTTTTTCAGCGAAGTTTTTTTTTGTTTTCCTCTTTTTTTCAACAAACACACTTGTCTTATTGATTAAAAAGAAAAGGCATTGCATTTCATACAAGAAAATAAAAACATTTTTAAGGCAAATAACTCCATGTATTATGCAGATTCAAACATGCTTGCTCCTAGGGATAGCCAACTCAGAACTCTAGAGTTTACATGGAGAAACTGAAAATTTTCTGCTCGAGCTCTTTTCGCAAAAGAATCAATGTGGATATTCAAATAACGAAGAATAAAAGAAATAGATGTCAAATATTATAGAATAGAATATATTATTGATTTGTTCTGATACAAGATTATAAGACACACATATATAGTGTTTAAAATTGCCATATTGATAACACCAAATAATGTAAATCTTCCTAATCCTTATCACAATAGGATATCTATGAGAATATTCTCCGGTTGGATTCACGGGCTTCACTTCATAACCGGGCTCTTATGGCCCACAACACTTGGTTCGCATCTTGCTCCCCAAGATATCTCCAATACTCCCCCGCACGACAAAGGTGGAATGCGAAACACGAAATCCACAATCACAAAGCAAAACACCTTTGTTGTGGACACTTGTCGAGGACGGACAAAACATGTCAACTGACTCCTCCGGATTAAACTTCAATCTTCAAAAAAATAGGGATGGAACTTTAGCTCGTCTTCGGTCTTAAAAAAGGGAATAATAACATCTCGTGGGTGCAAATCCTGCAACTCCACAAATAATCGTCCTTGTCTCGGACAGTCCATAAATCGGACTAGAAAATGACCTAAAAAACATGAGCGTTCCAAAAAAAATCCCTAAAACCATAACCAACTAGAAGAGGCCAAAAGATATAGAAAATTCTGAGAAATTGTAAACTAAAGAATAAATCTCAGAAAATAAAAAAAACAACCTATGAAAAACCCAAACCTTAAAAAATCTTTAGAAACCCTCCGATAAATTCTTAGACTTCAAAAACATAAACCCAAATTATATCTAAGAACTTAATTTGAAAAACACATAACATTGACTTAGACTAAAGACACGTAGCCTAAAACAAAACCGAAAAAAATAAACCAAAGCTTTTTTTCATTAATTGAAAAAACCAAACCCTAAGAACTAAACCCCACGTGAACTAAATCCACACTTCACGTGAACGTCATCTTCATCGTCTTCGGCATCGGCTTCACCGATGGTCACGGTCTCCATGATCTCTTCTACAGATAAGATCACAAGACTTTTAAAGCAGAAATTTTTAACTTCGATCCACAAGGATCGCCCGCTCTGATACCATGTCAAATATTATAGAATAGAATATATTATTGAGTTGTTCTGATACAAGATTATAAGACACACATATATAGTGTTTAACATTGCCATATTGATAACACCAAATAATGTAAATTTTCCTAATACTTATCACAATAGGATATCTATGAGAATATTCTCCGGTTGGGTTCACGGGCTTCACTTCATAACCGGATTCTTATGGCCCACAACACTTGGTTCGCATCTTACTCCCCAAGATATCTCCAATAATAAAAAATCAATAAAAATAAAAACAAGAAAATTGAATTCATCCAATCCGGATGAGAGAAACCAAGAAAATGAAGGAGATGTGACATTTCTTTAATTAAGGTGTGAGTGGGACGATGAGAAATCATTGTATCTATTTGAATGGGTGACGCGGGATGGGCGGATTAAGGTTACGGGACGGGACAAATTATAAAATGTTTCCATTCACATAATTATGTGAGTACTTCCATAAAAAATGTTTTTAACCAAATAATGCACTTACATAAGAAATATTTAATAATATTTTTTTTTTGCCTTACATTCTTATTCCGCAAGCGGTGCAGATACGTAGCTCCAATTAGGTGCGGTTATTAGTGTTTACTAGGTGCGGTTTGTTATTCTTTTATGGAAAAAATTGTGCAAGTTATTTATATGAATCCATATAGATTTGTTTGGGAAAAAAAATTTAGTTATCTGAAGTATTAAAAAATAGTTAAAATATGATAATTATTATATTTGAACCTCATTTGTTACTGTCATTATTCAATATTGTTCTGCACTACTTGTTACAGAACAAAAAACAAAACAAAAAAGTTCTCTCAAGTTTTATAATAGACATATAACATAAATAAGGGATAATATTACAAATATGTTATGGAAAGTCAAAGTAATCGATATTAATTTTAATTCATACTAATGTATGACTATATCATTAAATTGTAAATAATAAATTGTAAACAATATTTTATTAAATATGTATATGATCGGGTAGATAAAATTAGTGAACAATATTAATTAGAAAGTTTAATGTATTAACGGTTTTTTATGTATTTTTTAATTTGATTTTAGCAATAAATATATTATTGTAAAATACCAAACAAATTTATTAAAATTTTAATAATTATTTAGTTATGTTTTGTAATTAATTTATGAAAAAGACTTGATCATTAACAAATTAATAATTTTAATTTATAATCATATTAATATAATTAATCCATTTTTATTTATAAAATATTTATCTAAAATATATATTCCACATCGCTTTTTACATTTTCACCATTCACACATTTGGACCACACCGCATATTGTTTTTTTCACCATTCATATATTGTCTCGCACCGCTTGTTCCGCAGTAACCTCACTTATTCCTCATTAACCGTACTTGTTCCGCATGATGCGTTTATTCCAACTGCACCACACTAAAACCGTATCGCACCTCTTAAACCGTTTGTCCTGCACCGCTCAAACCGATGTCACCATTTGAAGCCTTAATGTTATGTTACTTTCATACATACACGGGCTATATATATAAATCGAGACTTATAAAATATTTCAGATTATTTATTCATATAACTCCTTATTTTTTGCATATGGCGTTATGCATTATGAATAAATCCGGACAGGCGGCCAAACTACATTCAACCATGAATCGAATGGTGATTGGCTTGGCTAAAACTTGCATTAGATTGACAAAAACTCAAAAATTGGTGAACCAATAATTTAAGACTTTAAACGATAAACTTGAAAAAAAGTTGATGGAATAAATAAAGATGAATGTGATATAGAATACAAATGAACAACTTCATCCCATTCATTCTTCTTCAAAATTGGATGGGGATATGCTTCTTTGAATTTTGTTTATTTATCTGTGGAATAATGGATGAAATGTTAATGTAAGTCTGCAAATGGATGTAATATTTAAGGGATAAAATAAATTAAAGATAAATGGGATATGAAATATGAATAAATTCATCCCATTCATTCTTCTTCAAAATTGCGTAGAGATATTCTTTTTTGCATTTTGTTTATTTTTTTTGTGTGGAATGGATCCATCCATTCCATTTAATGTAAGTGCGCAAATGAATGTTATATTTTAGGGATAAAATGTTGTGGAATGAAGCATTCATAAATTAGGTTGTAAAAAAGTAGATTTGAAGATTTTTTTCTTTGTTTTCAAAATTTTATATCCAATGTGACATTGCCAAATTTGAAGCTAGCTTGTAGTTTCTTGTGTTCCGGTATCACCACCTCGTAACATATAATTTTGTGCTTTTCATATATGTCTGACCCTTCATACCCCGCATCACTCATTTTCTTCTTGATTTTTCCGACGACAACATGATATACTTCTTGGACCAAACTAACAGTAGAAGTTCTTGTGTCCAATATTGACTTGGATTTGGACAAAACGCTTTCTATACCTATAGAATTTCTCATTCTATGATTATTGAACTCAGATTGATTCTATATACACGTTCTCTTTTGTATCTAATGATACCTTCCTCTCAGCAAACACCGCATCATTTTCTCTAAGGCAAGAAAATGCTTTCCTCTATAGAATTTTCTAGGCATGGACATAAAAACCGGAACCGAAATATCCGAACCGGAATCGAATTGAAATACCCAAACTGGAATCTATCCGAAATTGCTAAAATACTCATTGGATTATACTCATTGATACTCGTGGATATCGGTTAATACTGGAACCGAACCAAAAATATTTCGGGTACCCGAAATACCGGAAATATAATTATATATCCAAAATATCAAATATATATCAGGTTTTTGGGTATATTTTCGGTATTATGGGTATATTTTCTTTAGTTTTTTTTTTTGGTTTTCGGGTTTTCGGATATAATTTCAGGTTTTCGGGTATATTATTGGTATTTCGGGTATATTTTTCTTAAATTGTTTTCGGTTATATTTTCGGGTATATTTTCGGATTTTCGGGTATATTTTAGGCATTTCGGGTAAAAAATACCCGAAACCGATTAAGATCCAAAAAATTTCGGGTATTTTCCGGTTCTTAAGCTTCTCTACCCGAAATACCCGGAACCGCGAACCGAAATCATTTCGGTACCTATATGAATTCTAAAACTCTCTACCCAAAATACTCGGAACCGAATGGTTCCTACCCGAAACAAAACCGAATACCCGAATGCCCAGGGCTAAAATTTTCCAACAATTGATTTGATTATGGATAGCTCACCCAAATTTAATCCTAAGGTGTCCGTCCCAGTTGGCATCCCTGCGACGGGTTTTCCAAAGCCAAACAAAACATCTTTTAACATGCCAAAAAAAAAAAAGGAAACAAGATACAATAAGTCAAATAAGTTGTTGAAGGTCCATCAATTATCCGCTGTGTATTTTGGTATATTTTAGTGTTTGAGATTGGTTGTATCCTTGGGTAAAATCTAGAGCTAATTATGTTTCAATGTCGTAAGTAGTAAAGAAAACAGAGACTACTTTTCTGATTTCTTCTATAAATATATGTGTTAAGAGATGTTGTGTAATATATGAAAAAAAAAATCAGTTCTCTATGTCTATATATCTATTTCGGTTCAGATCATTCTCTCTTTCTTAAAGTCTCTACAAAAACGTTTCTCTGTTTTCAGTCTTTGAACAAGATCTAGACAAGAAGAACAAGATAATATGAAGCTGACCTGCAATTTCCTACGACTTCCAACAGAATCAAAGTAAGGAATGGGAAAAATTATAAGAAAAAAATATCATAAAGTTGCATAAGTGTATCCTTCTAAGGAAAAACAAAACCACACAAAAAAAGCTTAACAAATTGTTACAAAGACATTTGACTCTTAATGTGATTCGGGAAAGCATTGAGTTCATACTCACGTCTGTTTCGAATTCCATAACCGATACCAGATTCACCGACTGCGATTCCTTTAAGATGGAATCTTCTACAGCTGTTTCTCACCGGATCAAAAAACAAAATATATAAGCAAGACGTGGACTGTGGTACATAAATAAACTCACCGGCCTGAGTGCAACCTGTTAGCTTGAAACTGATTTTCAAGATCGGATCATAGTGACCAAAAGTTTCAAGAAAGTCTTGACTCGACCACTTGTCTTTCTCTGCATCCTCCAAAATCCACAATCTTCCTCCATTATTTTTATCAACACAAGTTAACTTCCCCCATAATTTACCAGCGTATCATAACAAATGTCGGATGGTAGTCGACGTCCTATTATATCGAATGTTTCAGATCTGACATCAAAACTCATTAAAACCAAATCAGGCGTCTCATAATTAACGGCTAGATAATATATAACCCCTTGATGCATAGACCAGAAGTATAGTAAGAACGATGCTTATGCTTAGTTTTGATCGTTCTCCATGATTCTTGAGTTGATCCCAATGTTAAAACCCTGCACACGTAGCAAGGTTTTTTATAGGGCTTAAAGCACATTAATTTGTGTTTACCTTCGACTGGATCGTATCCTAAAAACACTTTTGTGAAGTTATTAGGACTGGGATTGGGTAGTGTTAAAAATTGTCTCTTGCTTGGGTTCCAAACTATCAGTTTCGGTTCATTTGTTTTATGAAAGCAGATCAAGCCGTTGACAGATTCCGTCGGAGAGAACAAACTTGGGAGTTTCACATGATGAAGATCAATAGGATGAGAAGAAGAGTAAGACCTGTTCGAAATCTGAGTATGTTGCGGAATCGAGGAAACAAACATGTTGTTATCATAATCACTGAAGCAGAGTAGAAGGCTCGGCCGTGGCGTCCGAGTATCGAGCAAGTTGATGAAATATGGATCGGTGATGATTGATGACCTCGCAACAGATTTCTCAGGCAGCCATGAGAATATCTCTGAGGTTAGATGGAGAGGAAGGGAAGAAGTTGAGTCCGATTGTTGCTCCATCCAATTAATTTGTCAAAACCCTAATTTGTTCAGGCTGCGTTGCTATCGACGTTTTCTTCTTGTTAATTTTACATTTATATACGTCGTTGGTTTTTTACTCTACGGTTTTTAATTTTACATTTATATACGTCATTAATTTTTCATTTATTTTTTTGTTTTTTTTCGACAAAATATTATTATATTAATTTGAAGTAAGATAGTCTAAATACAAGATATTTGTTAACCAATAAAGAGGATAAATACAATCTAAATAAAAATATATTGTTTGGTGGTCCTCTTCTTAGACCATCTCCATCGCACAAATAATTGAGTGTCTTAAAATTAAAAAATATTAAATCTCAGCAAAACAGTAAAGACCCGAGCAAAATTGTGTCTTCCGCAAGACCATGTGTCTTTCCAAAAGTGATGACGTGTCGCGACGTGATTCGTCACGACAATAAAAAAATCAATTTCAAAAAAAAAAAAAATTTAAAGCGGAAGACACCCATCACCCGTGTCCTCCGCTGCAGATGCTCTTACCAACACATGTGCAGCCTCATTTAATTGGCTCTTAACAGTTAACATGAGTTAGTGAATGACATCTTTTTTGTTGGACAACATTTTCTTCTCATTGCTTAAACTTTTATAATACAACTAGAGGGAATTATCCATCCTCTTTGATAATGACAATACAAGTTAAAAACGTTAAAGCTTGAAGCAGATAAAGAGTGATCAAATGACAGCGAATTCGAAACTAAAGTCGAATGCATTGATAGGGCCTTCACGGCAAAGCCGGAATGTTTGGAATTCGTCACAACTACACCAATATATAATCCTGGGAGAAACTTGAAAGTAGTGGAAACTAAACATCGAGTGAGGATTGTGATGTCCTCGAGGATACCCTGAAGTTCAGTACCACAAGAGCCTGAGATGATGGCTCTAGCCAATTGTAAGGAGTCAGATTTTACCGAGAAAGTCCTTATTTCTTTAGAGGCAGCTTGGGAGGCTGCACGGATTGACACCAGAGACGAAGAAACCTCGTATTTACTCATATGAACCTCGGTTTGGCAACTAACATTTGTGAGAGTTTCAGGGAAGGGTATGGACACCACAAGCAACTTTGCCTTGGATTTACTCATAAGACCCTCATGCCATTCAAACAAGGCGATATGGTTGCCACTAGAGGGAACAAAGGTGTAACCGATGGAAACCATCGGGACAAAACTAACTACAACCGGATTCCACAAAACCTGATGCATCCACTCAACAAGCAACCAATATCTTCCAAACAAAGAAGAAACGAAGAGTGGGCAAATGCAAACCTGGAGGACCGGGAGAGGAAGAGAGATGGAAACAACGGGAAAGGAGAACAATGCTCTGAAGGAAGCGGTCATGGCGGTGGTCGGACTGAGGCGAGCCAAGCGAATTCGTGACTCCAAAGGACCCGACCAGCAAAGCGGAAGATGAAGGAAGATGGAGGAATTGACGACGAACAAAGATCGGACGGGGAGGCAAGCTAGATCCGGCGGGTCGGGAGGGTCAGGAGGTTCGAAAA
This sequence comes from Eutrema japonicum, assembly GCA_030161315.1. Lineage (NCBI taxonomy): Eukaryota > Viridiplantae > Streptophyta > Magnoliopsida > Brassicales > Brassicaceae > Eutrema > Eutrema japonicum. The sequence continues at coordinate 39,478,140 of BSQW01000001.1, forward strand.
GGTCGAGAGAAGAGGTCACCGTGAGCAGATTTGGAAGCACGGTAACTGTAACGCCCGCGTTCCGGAAGAATTGATTATTTAGGGGAAATAATTAATTCGGGTTTGTTCCGGAGCAGTATCGATCGATACTGGCCTGTATCGATCGATACCGGTCGGGATTTCTCTTTATAAGTCTTCTTCCTCTTCTCTTCTTGCGGGTGGAAACCCTTCTTTTGGGAAAGAAAAGTCTTGGTCGCGAGAGGGAGAGAGAGAGAGAGAAGGAGAGCGTGAGAGAAGGTGAAGCTTGGTGAAGCTTGGATCTTGCGAGATCGAGAGAGATTCGAGCTTGGGAGAAGCTTGAAGAAGAGATCGGAAGAGTTTGGCCTTGGTTTTGGGCGTGAGCTTGTGGGAAGCAAAGGAGGTCGATTTTGAGCTCGATCCAGCCGATTTAAGGTGAGTTGGGACCAAAGGTTGGCAAGTAAGTTTGTGTGGTGCTTAGTTAAGCTTGATTGTTGAGTTTGGGGCTTTGCCTTGGTGATTTGTGGCGATTTCTGGGTTTAGATCTCGCGGAAGGTTGTGATTTGCAGGTGGGTATCGATCGATACCAAGTAGGTGTCGATCGATACTAGGCTCTTGTCGGTGGACTCGAGTCGTGCAGGCATCGATCGATACCAGGGGTGTATCGATCGATACCAGTTGTTGCCTGTGGGCTTGTGTTGCTTGGCATCGATCGATACCAGGGGTGTATCGATCGATACCGGTTGTTGCCTTTGGGCATGTGGTTGGGTATCGATCGATACCAAGGGGGTATCGATCGATACTGGTTGTGGTTTGTGCTTTGAAGGCGTGTTGTGTGTTGCCTTTCAGGCTGTGTGTCTAGCAGTTCTTGGGATGGAATTGTTAGGCGTTGGTATAGTTTTCTTGGTGATGAATTGCTATTGATATTATTGTTGATTGTGCTTATTGTTTAACCTGTTGTTGGGATGATCTCTCACTCAGCGTTTGGTTAGCCAAATGTTGATGCATCACTTTTGTCGATGCAGGTAAAGATAAGGTGTGATCGTGGAATCGAGGCAGTGAAGAGGGGATGGTTAGGACCCGGGGGTTTTATTGTTGTTGCTTTTGCTGTTAGAACTGCTGGCTTGTGTTAGCTGTAGAACTTGGATTGTTCTGGTGTTTGAATTATTTTCCGCGTTGTTAATTATGACTGTTTATTTAATTATGTTAAAAAAAAAAAAAAAAAAAAAAAAAAAAAAAAAAAAAAAGTGCAGTCGTTTCAATTTGGTATCAGAGCCCATACGGTTCTAGGAGCCTAGGTGGTTCTAGAATAGATTGGGTGTTGTGTGGGGTCTTAGAATCATCCTCTTCGAGCCTTGTGAGATTCCACGGTGATTATCTTTATTGTGATGATTGTTTTTTAGATTTCTTAGCTTGTGCTTCTGCACGTGTGCAGATGGCTAGAGGGCGTGGTAGAGGTCGTGGCCGTGGTAGGGGTCGTGGCCGTGTGCCGGCGGAGCAGGTCGAGGATTCGCGTGCGAGTCAGGTTGGGTCTGAGGGTGCGGCCGGAGGGAGTGCCGTTGGGGCTGGCGTGAGCGTCAGTGTGGCTGGTGTTCCAGCGGGTGCTGCAGGTGTAGCAGCGGGTGATGCTCGGGCCCGAGATGATCGCATAGCGGATCTGTTGATGAGGTTGTTGGAGCGGTTACCAGAGAGGGTACCGGCTCAGGTTCCTGTGGCTCCGGTAGTTGTGGGGGCTCAGCCTCAGGCGGCAGCTGCGGTTGCTGAGGAGGTCCCATCCTATCTAAGGATGATGGAGCAGTTGCTGAGGATTGGCACGGGGTTCTTTTCTGGAGGTGCTAATCCTGAGGACGCTGATGCGTGGTTGAGGAGGATAGAGAGGAATTTCCTCTCGAGTAGGTGTCCCGCGGGATACCAGGTGGACATTGCGGTCCATTATCTGGAGGGTGATGCACATCTCTGGTGGAGGGGTGTGGCAGCACGGAGAGTTCAGGCCGCGATGGCTTGGGCGGATTTTGTGGAGGAGTTTAACTCCAAGTTCTTTCCTCAGGAGGCGTTCAACCGGTTAGGGTCGAGACTTGCGAGTTTGACTCAGGGGGATCGGTCGGTACGCGAGTATGAGGTGGAGTTTGTCCGGCTCGGGTCTTATGTTAGACGAGCGGGTGAGAGTGAGTCGGCCCGTGTGCAGAGATTCTTGATGGGTCTTCGGGTTGACTTGAGGAACCGTTGCATGGTGAGGTCTTTTTGCACGGTTGATGAGTTGGTTGAGACTGCGGCTTTGCTTGAGGAGGGTCTGAAGGACGAGGTGGTAGTGGCTACACCGCGTTTTCAGGCGAGATCTGTGCAGCAGCAGTCCGGTCCGAGCAGAGGCAGTAGTAAGCCGATGCAAGGACAGAAGCGGAAGCGGGAGAGCGCTTCGAGTGGTAGTCGGAGTGGTCCGAGTTGCTTTGGTTGTGGGAGCATGGATCACCGAGTGGCGAGCTGTCCTCAGAAGGGCGGAGTGCGAGTGGATTCTCGAGTGTGCTATCACTGCAAGGAGGCGGGGCACATCAGGCCTCAGTGTCCCCAGTTGCGGCAGAGTGAGTCCGCGGTAGTGCAGCCTCTCAGGCAGGTGGCATCGGCGCCTCGAGTGTACTCCATCACCGAGACCGGCGAGCCGAGTTCCAGGCCGATCACAGGTATTTTCTTAGACTCCTCTAAGTTTAATTCTGTGTTGGGGAATGTCGGGCTTGTCGGGGTGTTAAGGTTCGCGGCACATGTATATGTGCAGGGACCTTGTGTGTTGGAGGTGTAGAGTGTCATGTGTTGTTTGACACAGGAGCATCGCATTGCTTCGTTTCCCCGGAGTTGGCCGAGAAGGCTAATCTCCGGAGCGAGCCCGGTGTGAGTTTGGGGTTCGTGGAGGTCGCCGGAGGGAAGCTCCTGAGGATTCACGGTCGGGTGCGAGACGTGGATGTTCAGGTAGCAGGAGAGTCCATGGCTGCCGATTTGATTATCTGCTCAGTGGAGCTGTACGATGTCATCTTGGGCATGGATTGGCTCGGGAAGTTCAGGGCGCATCTGGACTGTCACCGAGGGCGAGTCGAGTTCGACCAGGGGAAAGGGAAGTTGGTGTATCAGGGTGTGAGACCGACTTCCGGGAGTCTCGTGATCTCGGTTGTGCACGCGGAGCGTCTGATCGAGGGAGGTTGCGAGGCGTATTTGGCTACCATTTCCTTGCCAGAGGCCGTCGGAGAGGCTAGGGTTCAGGATATTCGCGTGGTTCGTGAGTTCCAGGATGTGTTCCAGTCGTTGCAGGGGTTGCCACCATCTAGGTCGGATCCCTTCACGATCGAGTTGGAGCCGGGGACAGCACCGATATCCAGGGCTCCTTATAGGATGGCTCCCGCAGAGATGGCAGAGCTGAAGAAGCAGCTGGAGGAGTTGTTGGGTAAGGGATTTATTCGTCCGAGTTCTTCACCGTGGGGAGCGCCAGTGTTGTTCGTGAAGAAGAAGGACGGGAGTTTTCGGTTGTGTATTGATTACCGGGGACTTAACCGAGTCACAGTGAAGAACAGGTATCCTCTTCCGCGGATTGATGAGTTGTTGGATCAGTTGAGAGGGGCTACTTGGTTCTCCAAGATTGACTTGGCGTCGGGATATCACCAGATTCCCATCGATGAGGTAGATATCCGGAAGACGGCTTTCAGATCTCGTTATGGTCACTACGAGTTTGTGGTGATGCCATTTGGGTTGACTAATGCACCGGCTGCATTTATGAGATTGATGAACAGCGTTTTCCAGGAGTATCTAGATGAGTTCGTGATCATTTTTATCGATGATATCTTGGTGTATTCGAGGAACCGAGAGGAGCATGAGGTGCATCTGCGTGTGGTTCTTTCGAAGCTGCGGGAACAAAAGTTATTTGCTAAGTTGAGCAAGTGTAGCTTCTGGCAGAGGGAGATCGGTTTTCTGGGTCACATTGTCTCTGCGGAGGGAGTGTTGGTAGATCCAGAGAAGATCCAGGCCATTAGTACTTGGCCGAGGCCGAGGAATGCCACTGAGATTCGGAGTTTTCTTGGGTTGGCAGGGTATTATCGGCGGTTCGTCAAGGGTTTTGCGAGTTTGGCTAAGCCTATGACGAAGCTAACAGGGAAGGATGTTCCTTTCGTGTGGTCCTCAGAGTGTGAGAGGAGTTTCGCAGGGCTGAAGGCCATGTTGTCTAGTACTCCAGTATTGGCGTTGCCGGAGTCGGGTGAGCCTTACGTGGTGTACACCGATGCGTCGGGAGTGGGTCTGGGTTGTGTGTTGATGCAGCGGGGGAAGGTTATTGCCTATGCTTCGCGGCAGCTGCGGAAGCATGAGGGCAACTACCCTACCCATGACTTGGAGATGGCTGCAGTGGTTTTTGCATTAAAGATTTGGAGATCTTATCTTTATGGCGGAAAGGTGCAGGTGTTCACGGATCATAAGAGCTTGAAGTACATTTTCACTCAGCCTGAGTTGAATTTGAGGCAGAGGCGCTGGATGGAGCTAGTGACCGATTATGATCTGGAGATAGCTTACCATCCTGGTAAGGCTAATCTGGTAGCGGATGCGTTGAGTCGGAGGCGGGTGGCTTTGGCTCGGGAGCTCGAGATAGAGTCCTTGGTGAGCGAGATTAGCACATTGCGCTTATGTGTTGTATCTCAGGAACCTTTGGGCTTAGAGGCGGCTAACCAGGCGGATCTTTTGAGCAGAGTTCGGTTGGCTCAGGAAAAAGATGAGGGTTTGGTTAAGGCTTCGAGAGCAGAGGGTTCTGAGTATCAGGTATCTGCGAACGGCACTATCCTTGTTAGTGGGAGGGTATGCGTACCTTTGGATGAGGATTTGCGGCGAGAGATCCTGAGTGAGGCTCATTCGAGTATGTTTGCGATTCATCCCGGAGCGACTAAGATGTACCGCGATCTCAAGCGCTATTATCATTGGGTCGGGATGAAGAAGGATGTGGCTAACTGGGTTGCTTCGTGCAACGTGTGCCAGTTAGTGAAGGCGGAGCACCAGGTCCCGAGTGGTTTGTTGCGGAGTTTACCCATTCCAGAGTGGAAGTGGGATATGATCACGATGGATTTCGTGGTGGGTTTACCAGTTTCTCGGACAAAGGATGCTGTTTGGGTCATCGTCGATCGATTGACTAAGTGTGCGCGATTCTTGGCCATTAAGAAGACCGATGGGGCGGCAGTTTTGGCTAGGAAGTACGTGCAGGAGATTGTGAGACTGTATGGAGTACCGGTGAGTATTGTTTCGGACCGGGATCCTAAGTTCACATCGGAGTTCTGGAATGCGTTTCAGGCGGAGATGGGCACGAAGGTGCACTTGAGCACGGCGTATCATCCTCAGACAGATGGGCAGTCCGAGCGGACCATTCAGACTTTGGAGGATTTGTTGAGGATGTGCGTGCTGGATTGGGGTGGTCACTGGGTGGATCACTTGAGCTTGGCTGAGTTTGCGTATAACAATAGTTACCAGGCGAGTATTGGGATGGCTCCATATGAGGCTCTGTATGGGAGGCCATGTCGTACCCCGTTGTGTTGGACACAAGTGGGGGAGAGGAGCACTTTGGGTGCGAGTTTTGTTCAGGAAACTACGGAGAAGATCCGGGTTTTGAAGCTGAACATGAAAGAGGCCCAAGATCGGCAAAAGAGTTATGCTGATAAGAGGCGGAAAGAGCTTGAGTTTGAGGTGGGAGATAGTGTGTATCTCAAGATGGCTTTACTGAGAGGTCCGAACAGGTCCATTGTTGCGACTAAGTTGAGTCCGAGGTATATGGGACCGTTCCGGATTGTGGAGCGTGTTGGACCGGTAGCGTATCGGTTGGAGTTACCCGCGGTTATGCAAGCATTTCATAAGGTCTTCCATGTGTCGATGCTGAAGAAGTGTTTGCATAGGGGTGACGAGGTATTGGCTGAGATTCCGTCAGATCTCCAGCCCAATATGACCGTTGAGGCGAGACCTTTGAGAGTTCTCGAGCGGAGGGTCAAGGAGCTTCGTCGGAAGAGGATTCCGATGATGCGAGTTCTGTGGGACTGTGACGGTGTTCAGGAGGAAACTTGGGAGCCAGAGGCTAGGATGGAAGCGAGGTTCCAGAAGTGGTTCCAGAAGCAAGCTGCGGCTTGAGTTCCATCGAGAGGTTCCAGTTTCGGTTGTAGCTGTGTGCTATGTGTGTTTCATTTTGTATTGCCGTTGTGTAGAACGATGTTACATTATGATGTGTAATAAGATGAGTATTTCTTATTGGTGACTTGTGAGTCACGGTTTCGCATTGCGTTTGGGGTAAGAAGCGTTAATGCAAGAGAGTGATAAGATGGATGTTCTTATTGCTATTGTGAGTGTTGCGTGTTTTCAGTTAAGCTTGTTCGGGAAAATGAGTCGAGTGACGAGACCGGGTTATTTCACTTAGCGGTTCTATGTGGTGGGTTGGATTGCAGGCGTATGGTACTTGTTTGTTTTATTACGTTTGTATTGAGGACCTACTGCAGAGAGTTGTTGGGTGTTAAAGGTAGCCTAGTCATAGTTGTCTTGACAAGTCTTCTAAAGCAAGCTGACACTGGAAGGTGCGCAAGGGAGGTGCGATGGCCGGGTTATTGGTCATGCACGGCAGATATTCCGGGTATGGAATATGGGTGATGCCGGTGTTGCCTTGCGAGGATTTACACGGATCACGGGAGGTAGTTCAGTCGAGATGCTTAGAGATATGTGATTTATTGCTCGTTGAGAGGACTGGTTCCTCTGGTGCCGATAGCTCGCAGGACTGTGTGTCTTGGGAGTGTGAGTGGCGATGTACCCAGACTCGGGAGGTTTATAGCCTAGAGTGATACGTGATACCGTGGATTCGTAAGGAGTATGTCCCAGACGTGGGATATATTGCCTAGAATTGAGTGGTATGGGGTATTGAGACTCTTGTAGGTTATATTACTGAGTGGAGTGGTACGGCATATACCTAGAACTCGGAGATGCTGCGGTGTCTTGGGTGATGTGGTATGGTGGATATCCTGCGGGATATGGCTGATGCTCGGAACTCAGAGATGCTGCGGTGTCTTGAGTAATGGGGTTGGCTGGTGTTTGAGCAATAAGTATATATGATGCCGCGGTGTCATAAGCATAGGGGCTGCGTGGGAAACCTCGGAGGTTGGTTTTGGACCTCGTATGAGTGTTGAGATGGGCGGGTTGGCCAAGGATTGTGTAATCGTTGCGACGATTGAGGTTCATTGGAGATGAACGGTTCATGGGAGATGAACGGTAACAAAGATTCGAGGTCGAATCTCAGTTAGTGGGGGAGAATTGTAACGCCCGCGTTCCGGAAGAATTGATTATTTAGGGGAAATAATTAATTCGGGTTTGTTCCGGAGCAGTATCGATCGATACTGGCCTGTATCGATCGATACCGGTCGGGATTTCTCTTTATAAGTCTTCTTCCTCTTCTCTTCTTGCGGGTGGAAACCCTTCTTTTGGGAAAGAAAAGTCTTGGTCGCGAGAGGGAGAGAGAGAGAGAGAAGGAGAGCGTGAGAGAAGGTGAAGCTTGGTGAAGCTTGGATCTTGCGAGATCGAGAGAGATTCGAGCTTGGGAGAAGCTTGAAGAAGAGATCGGAAGAGTTTGGCCTTGGTTTTGGGCGTGAGCTTGTGGGAAGCAAAGGAGGTCGATTTTGAGCTCGATCCAGCCGATTTAAGGTGAGTTGGGACCAAAGGTTGGCAAGTAAGTTTGTGTGGTGCTTAGTTAAGCTTGATTGTTGAGTTTGGGGCTTTGCCTTGGTGATTTGTGGCGATTTCTGGGTTTAGATCTCGCGGAAGGTTGTGATTTGCAGGTGGGTATCGATCGATACCAAGTAGGTGTCGATCGATACTAGGCTCTTGTCGGTGGACTCGAGTCGTGCAGGCATCGATCGATACCAGGGGTGTATCGATCGATACCAGTTGTTGCCTGTGGGCTTGTGTTGCTTGGCATCGATCGATACCAGGGGTGTATCGATCGATACCGGTTGTTGCCTTTGGGCATGTGGTTGGGTATCGATCGATACCAAGGGGGTATCGATCGATACTGGTTGTGGTTTGTGCTTTGAAGGCGTGTTGTGTGTTGCCTTTCAGGCTGTGTGTCTAGCAGTTCTTGGGATGGAATTGTTAGGCGTTGGTATAGTTTTCTTGGTGATGAATTGCTATTGATATTATTGTTGATTGTGCTTATTGTTTAACCTGTTGTTGGGATGATCTCTCACTCAGCGTTTGGTTAGCCAAATGTTGATGCATCACTTTTGTCGATGCAGGTAAAGATAAGGTGTGATCGTGGAATCGAGGCAGTGAAGAGGGGATGGTTAGGACCCGGGGGTTTTATTGTTGTTGCTTTTGCTGTTAGAACTGCTGGCTTGTGTTAGCTGTAGAACTTGGATTGTTCTGGTGTTTGAATTATTTTCCGCGTTGTTAATTATGACTGTTTATTTAATTATGTTAAAAAAAAAAAAAAAAAAAAAAAAAAAAAAAAAAAAGTGCAGTCGTTTCAGTAACCGACGGCGGCTCTGCAGGAGACAACGAGCCAGCCGGATCTGGAGAGAACTTTGACGAAACGCGAACATGAAGAGAAACCATCATCAGAAAGGAAGAGGAGGGAGCAAGAGGAAGAAATTCTCACCGACGAGCGTAAGGCTCACCGGCGGCGGCGGCTAGGGTTTTAATACCCTAATCGCCTAAGGGAGGAGAGAAGAGTTAGTGAATGACATCTTAATTTTGATATCATCAATTAAATTCATAATCGAAATATCTTCTTTAGAGCCACGTAAGATGTCAACCAAGCTTTTACAATCTCTTTCAAAACATACTGATTCAAATCCAAGACTCTAATTGTAAGGCATGTAGAAGTGCTTTTCCTTCCGCTTCGAGACTTGAACCTGCTTGTTGTAAGTTAGCTAACCCAAGGTGATCCCGTAAAATCCATCCTCCAATAGCACATCTTGTTCCCATGTCAAAAGATGCGTCGTAATTACATTTAAAAGGGCCTATTAACGACCGTATCAAAAGGAGAAAATCCAGAAGTCGGATAAGAAATCGGAGATCAAGCGATTCACAAAAGGTGAAAAGAAAACGAAAATATGTTCCCGGAGATTTATGTCGGATGAAAGACAATTCTACGAAATTCCTTCGAATAAGCCCAAAGGACTATTCAAAATAATTGGGAGGCTAACTGTGGGGGTTAAAATCTCGGCTCAGTAAATTAGGCCCAATAAACCTATGGTACTAAAAAGGCCCGGTGAAGTCAAAGAAGCCAAGCGATGTCAAATGAGTAAACGAGGTGACGGGCCGAGCTGAAAGGCCCATCAGAGTGAACATCTACGGTCAAAGGGGATTAAATGCAGTGAATTAATCAACCCCGCCGAGACCAAAGACTTGTTCAAACCGATGAGTTAAGTCGCCTAAACGTAACGACTGAAGCCTCGAACTTAAAGACCATTCATGGTGAATCAAGCGGAGACGTTAAACACAATCTTAAAGTATAAAACAAGGACAATAGCAAGGAGCAAGGGACCCCAAATCCAATTCTCTACATCATTCTCAGCTACAACTTAGCTCTATACTCAAACACTTGTTTTTTCTTTGTTTGTGTTCTTGTAAATCACTCTTAAAATCGAAATACTAAACCAGTTTATTCCGCAAAAACCCTGTCCAAATCGCTCTCAGATCATGTATGTTCTAATCGAGCAACAAATTCTCTGTTTATTGTTCGATAGTGTTTCGATTCTTTTTTCTTAAAAATAAGCTAAAATTCCACGATTATTCATATTTACAAATTCTAACCGTTGTATTTTCTATTGTATATTACAAATTTTAATCAAAGAAAATAAAATAAAAAAAAGAAATCAACATCCGATCTACGAGTCTTTTTATTTTTTTGCTTTCTTTTCCCCGAACGATCGCTGTCAATCGTCGAGCGCCGCCGCTCTCGCCATTGACTTCTACCTGTGACGCCGCCGCATTCCATTTCCGCCTCACCGTTAACTGTAATTGCTTAAATTTTAGTTTAGTGTTCGGTTCTGAGTTCTATCTGACTGTTGATTGCATTGTAGTCACCAATTGCGCGAGTAAAAGTGCCAATGTTAGATACATTTATGAGCATTGCTTACTTCTTTTTCCATAGCTTCGGCGGAGAAGACAATGGTGACCGAAGTTACGGAGACGGTGCGATGGTGCGTCGTCACCGGTGGTAGAGGATTCGCTGCAAGGCATCTTGTGGAGATGCTCGTACGCTACGAGATGTTCAACGTCCGCATCGCCGATTTAGCTCCGGCGATACAGCTCGAGCCTCACGAGGAGTCGGGAACTCTCGGCGACGCAATGAGATCCGGTCGAGTCCACTACGTCTCCGCTGATCTCCGGAATAAATCTCAAGTTGTCAAAGGTAATTTTGCTTCCGTATTCTAGGTCATTGATTGTTTAGGGAGATAAGAGAGCTATGTATCTTCTTCGTTTCTGTGTTTTGGTATCTGATGATAAAGTGAAACAGCTTTTCAGGGAGCTGAAGTGGTATTTCACATGGCAGCTCCAGATTCATCTATCAACAATCACCAGCTTCATTACTCAGTTAATGTTCAAGGTTTGAAGAAACTGCAATCTGTGAAAAGTTGGTTTTATTGTGGTTTTTTCCAACTTCTTTATGGATCTTTATCTGTAGGGACAACAAATGTAATTGATGCTTGTGTTGAGGTTGGAGTAAAGAGGCTCATCTACACAAGCTCTCCGAGTGTCGTGTTTGACGGGGTCCATGGTATTTTGAATGCCAATGAAACAATGCCGTATCCTTCCAAGGTATTTCTCTTGTTGTTCAGAACTTGACATTTACAGGATTATGTGAAAATCTCTTGGATGCATCATGCTTGTGTATCTGTGTTTGAGCTTCTGTTACTGAGAATCTCCATTATTTCAGCACAATGACTCATATTCAGCAACTAAAGCTGAAGGGGAAGCTTTGATCATGAAAGCGAATGGAAGAAATGGACTACTCACTTGTTGCATACGTCCTAGCAGCATATTTGGTCCTGGTGATAGATTATTGGTTCCATCGCTTGTAGCGGCTGCCAGGGCTGGGAAATCCAAGGTTGGATTTGTCGTTTTTGTTTATCTCTATCGCCTTCTAAATGCTATCTATCTTCCTTGTGACTTTTTATGCTCTTTGCCCCTCCTTTTTAGTGATGGTTTCATCATTTCTTGTTACTTCCCTCACAGTGTGTGTAATCCATGACCATGCTACATATAAAAGATGACATTTTGCAGATGTGCATTTATCTATCTAATGAATGTTGTGCTTCTGGCATTGGTTTTCCTAAGAAAATAAAAATCTCAATATAATGAATGAAAAGCTAAAGATAGATTCTCTGCATGGACTTTTGCTTTGCTTAGCACATTCAATATTATACTTAACATTTACGATTCTTTTTGGATTTTCTATTTTCCAGTTCATTATAGGAGATGGGAGTAACCTCTATGATTTCACTTATGTTGAAAACGTTGTGCATGCCCATGTCTGTGCTGAACGAGCTCTAGCTTCAGGAGGAGAAGTATGTGCAAAAGCTGCTGGCCAGGTATTAAGTTTCGGTTGATTCCATGTTGTAGCTGTCTAATATCATAGTGGCACTATGCTTTGCTGCTGGTCTTATTCTATTGTATATAGATACATCTCTAAGTTTTAGTCTGATCTGTTATAACGGTCTATTAGTCTATTATGAATGAAACCATTAGGCGAACTGAATGAATAAGAAAGACGCAACCTTATGTCTGCCCCTCATGGATATTAAGGGAGTCAAAAAGCTGTATAACATACCCTGAAAACATATAGTCGAGTTTCGCTCCAGTCTACTTGTATTTGGACATTTAAGCTGCCCGCTTTTCTTAGAATTAGTTTTCTTTTAGGTTGGGTTATAAGGTGATATCACATGTATTAGACTTTGTTTTCTCTTTGGTTGGGTTATTAGGTGACATACTACATGGAGTGTGTGAATGTATGCCAATTTTCAAAAGAAAACGGAATCAATTTTCCTAGAACTATGGCTTTTTCTGATAGAAGTTACTCTCCTCGTCCTCTAGTTAAGGGATATGTATGGAAATCATAGCTGTAACTTAATCTGAGATGAAATGGCTTTGCAGGCATACTTCATTACCAACATGGAGCCAATTAAATTTTGGGAGTTTATGTCACAGCTTCTTGAAGGACTTGGCTATGAGAGGTATTTTGTCTTTAACACAGGCTACACGATGATTCTTCCCCGTTTTGGGGTTTTTTATGTCTTGTTTTTAGTCGTAGTATGAATAGAAGTTGGTATCTTTTTGTGCAACAAAATCTTTCTTTTGTGTCTAATTAACTGAATCTCAGTTTTCTCTGGACAAACATTGCGGTAGATAGCATGATCACAAAGCAAAACTCTTACCAATGAGAGTAACAAGTGTATAAGAAAAACACATTTTAGAACTTGCATGTCTAGATTTTCTGATCTTGTTTCTTTCTATTGGCATTTTCTGGCCTCGTCACAGATTACAAGGAAGTAATACAATAAACTTAATAATATGACATTCAACGTCTTTGTAAATTATTATATATTTTTTTTTCCAGGCCAAGTATAAAGATACCTGCGATTATCATGATGCCAATAGCACATCTTGTGGAACTGGCATATAAATTACTGGGACCATATGGAATGAAAGTACCACAGCTAACACCTTCTAGAGTTAGGCTGCTCTCTTGCAGCAGAACTTTCAATTCTTCAAAAGCAAAGGATCTTTTAGGCTATGCTCCTGTTGTGCCACTTCAGGTTTATACAAATCTTTTCTTACATTTGAGACATAGATCGATAATATATACTTTCTGCTTTGGTATCGCTCACCCTTCTTTCACTTTCATTGTCTTTTGTAATGCGTAACTGTAGGAAGGTATAAAGAGGACAATAGACTCGTTCTCACACTTGACAGCTCAAAATCAACCCCAAAAAGAAAGTACGTTTGGATTTTTTTGCTTTGAGATCAAATCATATCATTGTGATTCAATGATTAGGATATGAGAAAAACTAAGGTGCATTATTGAGAAAGTCTTATTGGTGGCATGATTGATATTTGCAGTTACTGATACGCGTCTATGGAAAAAGCAGACTGTGATTGCCATAGTCATTCTGATTACTTTCTATCTTAGCTTTGTTGCAACGACCGGATATTCTGTGGTAATAACTCCGATTTTGGTAGCATCAATTATTTTGTTCTTCCGTGGTATTCTACCAGAGAAAATGAAATTGTTCGGGAGCAAGAAGAATGACTAAAGAAGAGTCTTCATCTCAAAACAATCTCAACGATGCATATTTTTTCAACGATACTTGATTGGTTTGAGTTGCGTGTATTTACCCTTTGTTACTTCAACTTTGTTAACAGTCAATTTTATTAATCAGTTTGGATCATTTTTTTTGGGGGGTCAGTATAATCAACAAATTATTTTTATTTAACTAGCAATTGGGCCTGGGCATTCAGGAATCGGTTTGGGGGTTCGGTTCTTTCGGGTTTCGTGTATTTCGGTACTAGAGGTCTATGACATATTCGGGAATTTTCTTTTTTTCGGGTCGGATTCGGTTCGGTTCCGCCTGGGTTGGGTATCCAAAATTATCCTAAATACTCGATAAAAACTAAAAAAATGGTTTAATTTAAATAAAATTTGGTTATTTTGGTCTAAACATAATTAATATATTTGTTTTATAATTGTAATTATGGGTATTTTGATTATTTCAAGTCTAAATATACATAATATTTTAGATATATAATTGTATTTTATATATTTTGGATACCCATTCGGATTTCGGCCTGTTTCGGTTCGAATACCCAAAATATTCTATAAGAGGAACTATTCAAGTATTTATGAAAATTTGATTCGGTTCGGTATCTACTAATTTGGTTCGGTTCCAAGTATTTTGCCCAGACCTACTTGCAATTACTTCAGCTTTAACTTTTAACTAGATTCTGACCGCCCAATGCCTAGAAAAATGAATTTTACACATTTTTGTGAAATTTGAATTAAATAAAAAAAATTTATATAAACCAAGCACTAAAAGAAATGAGTTAACTTAACTATCAGTGACGTCAAAAATAAAAAAACTTAACTATCAGAGAAAAGTTTATAATTTGATAATTTTTGTTACTTCAAGTGAAAAAAAAAACTTTCAAACATTTGTTTTATTAAACTTTAAATATACATAAAATATCTAAATTAATTAACCCGTTCATTTAATTCGCCTCACATTAATTTAAGATATTTTGTATGATTTGACAGACCAACCCGTAAAGAACTGCAATCATAATAATAAAAAAATTATACAAAATTGAAAATTATACTAATTTCTAAATTTTAAAAAAGAGATGCATGATAGAAAATGTAACTAGCTTTCTGTTATTCAATCATATAATGTAGAAACTCGTATAATTGTGTTTCCCTTTCTGAAAACAAATAAAAGTCATTGATAAATTCGAGTGGACTAGTAAGCCGGTTCGAGCTGAGAAACAATATTAAAACATATACCGAAAATGGAAAGGAAGAAGACGAATCTGTGAATGCGTTTGATAGAAGTGGGGTCCACATGTTCGTCCTCCTCTCAATACAAAACGTTTGTTTGCGTCTTTGAATCGGATACGCACTATCCCAAAAGGAGTCACACTCCAACATTCAGCTCTCAATCGCCGGAATTTCCACCGGATAAATTCAGATTCCGGAGCTAAAAACATGGCGTCGTCGGATCTTCGGTGCTGCGAAACCATGTTCTTCCTCGACGTCGTCATAATCATTGCTCTTGTAGCGTTCGCTGGGCTGATGGCAGGTTTAACGCTCGGTCTCATGTCTCTTGGATTAGTCGATCTCGAAGTTCTCATCAAATCCGGCCGTCCTCAGGATCGAATCAACGCCGGTGAGGATTTTTTTTTTTTTTTCCTTTTCGCTTTTGATTTGGTTAAAATTGGCACTGAAGATAGATTTCGTTATGATGGTTCTGGTGAATTTTGAAAGAGCCAAATCGATTTCAGTAAACTCCGCTTGTTAATATTGTCTATGGAATCAATTAGCTCTATGTTTCGTTGATTTTCTGAATTGTTGTTAGACGTTTTTGTGCCATTGTTCTTGCTGTGATATTTCGTTTTTGTGCCATTCTTTTGTTCTTAGGTAAGATATTTCCAGTAGTGAAGAATCAGCATCTTTTACTATGTACCCTTTTGATTTTGTTATCGTCTATGGAATCAATCAGCTCTCTGTTTCGTTGATTCTCTGATTTTTGATTTTTACTAAGCCTGTATAGATTGTTGTTTACGTTTTTGTGCCATTGTTCTTGCTGTTATCTTTCGTTTTTGTGCCATTCTTTTGTTCTTAGGTAAGATATTTCCAGTAGTGAAGAATCAGCATCTTTTGCTATGTACCCTTTTGATTGGAAACTCTATGGCTATGGAGGTAAAGTACTTTTTTTTTTGTTCTCTTTACTAAATATTCGATGCAAAGACGAATATAGCTTCTCATGTCTCTCTTTCACATTCTTTATCTTAGGCTCTTCCAATATTCTTGGATAAGATTGTGCCACCATGGGCTGCAATTGTTCTGTCAGTGACTCTTATACTGGTGTTTGGAGAGGTTTCACATCTCTTACCTAAGTTTTTTGTTTGTTTGTTTGTTTCGTTTCGACTTTTCCATTTTTATAGTTTGATCATAGTTTTCCTCGTTGTATATCTGCAGATATTGCCACAGGCGGTTTGCACTCAGTACGGGCTTAAGGTTGGAGCGATAATGGCTCCTTTTGTCCGTGTTCTTCTTATACTATTCTTCCCTATTTCATATCCTATCAGTAAGGTAGAGAAGTGTGTCAACCAAATTGTCTGTTTTGAAATTCAGCTATAAACACTGGAATTGAAATGCTCGGGATAAATCTTGTTCATCATGCATGTATTTTTTTATACATATTTTATTGCAACGTTTCTCAATTCTGATAAACATTGCTGCTTTCAGGTTCTTGATTGGATGTTGGGTAAGGGGCATGGTGTTCTTTTACGGAGAGCAGAGCTGAAGACATTCGTGAATTTCCATGGAAATGAGGTATGAAGTTAACTCAAGAATATTTCAATTAGTGCAGCTTTCGCTAAGAGCTTGCGATTGAAAACTGAAGCTCTGTGGCTGAACCGTCGTGTGTGTCTGACAGACTTGTACATAATTTTTTTTTTATTAGGCTGGGAAAGGTGGAGATCTAACGAACGATGAGACTTCTATCATCACAGGTGCACTTGAATTAACAGAAAAGACGGCAAAAGATGCAATGACTCCCATATCGAACGCATTTTCTCTTGATCTTGATTCAACTCTTAATTTGTGGGTATTTTTGTTTTTGTTCTGTTTCCTTTTATCTTCTATTTACACTTTTTCATCATGCTTATATACTTTGGACTTATAATCTGCTATCAATCTACAATACAGGGAAACTTTGAATACAATAATGTCAGTTGGTCATAGCAGAGTTCCAGTTTATTTCAGAAATCCAACACATATAATTGGGCTCATTCTGGTACCCATCTTTCATATCGACACCATTATTTTTAGATAGTTGATCTTTTCTAACTTTGACTCTTTGTTTTTGTATCAGAATTTCTAGAGTTTCGAGAAAGACTATTCTGTAACTATTAGTTTTCAATCGGTTGCTCTTTTACAATGATAAAGAGTACTTACTTATGAAGGGTCTGACCTTCCTCCACAGCATGTAATGTCCCCATTTGCTTGTGCAGGTTAAAAACCTCTTGGCAGTTGATGCAAGAAAGGAAGTTCCTCTGAGGAAAATGAACATGAGAAAAATTCCGCGGTAAATGACTCTCTAATGCTTAATTTATTCTTGAAATAGTTTACGACTAGGATTTAGTAGCACTGCAGAGTTTGTATTTATACGTTTCTTTTCTCCAGTGTCTCTGAGACGATGCCATTATACGATATCCTAAACGAGTTCCAGAAGGGTCACAGCCACATTGCAGTTGTCTATAAGGATCTTGACGAGCAGAAGGGATCACCCGAAACAAGCGAAAATGGTAGCGAGCGCAGAAAAAACAAGAAAACTAGAGACGAACTGTTTAAGGACAGTTGTAAGAAACCAAAAGCTCAGCTTGAGGTATCAGAGAAGGAAGGTATGACTCCTCATGCCTCTTCAGTAGTAGCAACATCCCATAGACAAACAATGAAAAATACATTTTAGCTTAATGTTTCTTTGGAATTTAGTATTCAAAATCGAAACCGGAGATGCAAAATCCGGCAAGAGCGAGAACGGTGAAGAGCAGCAGGGGAAAACGATTCTATCGGCTGTTCCAGCTAAGAAGCGACATAGAGGCTGTTCGTTCTGCATTTTGGATATCGATAATTCTCCTATACCTGATTTCCCTCCCAATGAAGAGGTTGTAGGAGTTATCACCATGGAGGACGTTATCGAAGAGCTTCTTCAGGTAAGCTCAAAACCTCTTTTAGCATTAGAGAATTAAAGAATCGTAAGCAGTTCGTTGGGCTAAATGTTTTTTTGTTTTGCTCTGATTTTTTCAGGAAGAGATCCTGGACGAAACCGATGAGTATGTGAACATCCACAACAGGATAAGAGTCAACATGCATGCTTCTCAGGAGAATGTACCAAGCGTAATAACCTCAATCACGCAATCATCATCGGGTTCCACTAGTCCGAACCGAACATCTCATATGGCCACACCAGATTCGAGTCCTACAAGAAAGCCATCAGATTCTTCCCACTCCACGGCTCCAAAACATGAAGAGTCCACCCAAACTTTATGATATCGGAGTGAAGATAGATAGCTATACATTCTACTTAAACCAAACAAAAATAGAATAAAATGGATACATAACTAAAGAGCATAAACGCATATAAGGTTTTAATGTTAACAAAAAAATAATTTTAATCGAAGGCTCAGAATGATCCATTGGTAAATTCTTCTGATTCTTCTCCTCCTTCTTTCTGATTCTTCTTCTTCTGATTCTTCTTCTTCTGATTCTTCTGTCCTCACATATGGAGCATAGATGCTTGACTTGAGTAGCTTTGGATCGTTAACATTAAGATCCTCTACATGATCTGCAAAGGAGTAGAATCTACTACAATCGTCTACAAAGACGTGGACTCTACTAGGATTGTCCAAAGCTCAAAACCCTTGATTTCAACACGTTGGAGAGTTTTCCTTTCGGGATTGAAGTAGAAAATATAAAACGGTTGTTTAGATGTATAATCGCCCATCGACAAAACAATTTCACCCGTAGCAGTCACTCCAACGACGGAAACGTAATGAGCCAAGAACATATCATCCCTCAAAGTGTAGGCGTATTTCGACCATTCATGTTTCTCTGCATCCTCTAGAACCCACACACGAAACTCAACGGCATCATCGGCGTAATCATCATAATAAACCACACCTAATTTACCCTTATAGTTTATCAGTTCACAGAATCTTTCTGGGTAGATAAACTTGAATTTCTCAGACCTAACATCAAAGCAAACTATCACAAAATCAGTCATCTCCTCGGGCGTGTCACCTAGGTAATACAGAACCCCATTGATGCAGATCCCTTCACTCACTCTCTCATGTCTTAAGGAACATTTTATCTTTCTCCACTTCATTTCTCCAGTTTCTAATGTCAGAATTTTATTATGATCAGGACAACATGGATAAGCCATGAACAATACCTTGAATTGTTTGTCAATCGGATCAAACCCGAAAAAGCTATACGACTTTATGTACCTTAACAGATAGGGTAAGGTCTCATACCGTCCCGTTTTAGGGTTACATATCACAGGCAATCCATCGTGAAAATCCTCATCTATGATCATCATACGGTAGAAATAGATCAAACCAGAAGCATAGCCACATGCAAATCGTCGGTCACTACGAGGATAGATCCGCATATTTTCTGGAGGGAACTTCATATGAAATTCAGCGGCTACTACAAGAGACGACGATTTCTCATGTGGACTTTGATGCTGAGGCAACGAGAAGATGCTCCACAGACCCTTTTCTTCGATGGCAAAAAAGAGACGTGGACGAGCAGAGGATCTGGTCAAGAAGAGCTCGGTGGAATATGGACGGTGAACACGAACCCCATAGCTTCGACACGCAATGAAACCTCGCGATTGACTTTTGATATCATCATATTTTGCATCATTCTAGCATCCGTTTCATTTAGGTTTCGAGTCATTTACATGTAGTTCATGATATCTCTTTAGCATTTTAGTCATTTTAGGAGTCTAGTGTATCCACATTTAGTTCTAAAGAGTCCTTGCATGTTTTGGATCGTATTTCAGGTGCTAAAGAGGAGATTCGAGACCCGATGAGAGGAGACGGAAACCGTACCGACGTCACTGGTCGGTATTGGTGCTCGGTATCGAAAGCAGAGGATTGCACCGAGGTCACTGCTCGGTGCAACTCGGTGCAACTGATCGGTATAGCCCGACGGAGGAAAACAGCCACAATACCGACGTATAACACCGATGAGTGAAGTCGGTATCGAAGCTTCAGGGGATTGTACCGACGTCACTGCTCGGTGCAACTGATCGGTGCTGCCACAGGAAGAAACCCGGGGGAAAAAGTCCTTAATACCGAGCAACGATACCGAGGAGTGACCTCGGTATCCACTGAAGATCACCAAACAACATCTCCTCAATACCGACGCCACTGCTCGGTGCTCCTCGTCGGTGCACTAACCCAGACTCAATACCGAGGTGTTACACCGAGCAGTGACCTTGGTATTGGCCAAACCAGAACTCTTTATCCATTTAAACCGGGTCGGTACCCGGTTTGTCCCGAGTCGACCCGGTTCGTCACTATTCACTATTTAAGCCCAAAAACCTAATTTGGAGGGGCTTAGTCTTTTCTTAAACAAAAACCCTCTCTAAGAGTGATTTGTAAGAGATTGATCCTTTTGATTTATGCAATTTGAGTATTGTTTTCTTGATTGAATCCATCTATCTTCTACTTTATAATCATCCAATCATCTTGATCATGAGTTTTAACACTTCTTTTCTTGGATTTGTTAAACCCATGATGATTAGTGAGTAGTCTTAAGGACCTTGGGATAGGGTAGATTAGGGTGATCCAAGAGTTGATTAGTGTTTAGGGTTAGATAATCTTATTTTCCTTCTTGTCTAGTGTCCCCAATGCTAAATCTAACTTGGAAGAGTGGATCTAGATTTTAGAGCATTTCATGAACACCAAGTGTTTGATGAAATGCCTTGATAAACTAGGCATGAGATTTATGCTCCTAACCTAAGACATTAGTTGTTTAGGGCATATCTTTGGTTGATCTTGTTATGATATTTAATGCTTGCTAGTTGTTAACCCACAAATGATGATTTGCAAATGGGTTGAGTAATTAGCATAGTGATTAGTTGCTTGAAAGAGAACTAATCAAGTTTAGAGATCTTTGACCTAGGAATTAGCTTCTTGAGTGAATGAACATCTCTAATTGGATTTGGATCACCTTATATCAATAATCTTATCTTTTGCTCCGCTTTTATTATTTGAATTTCATCTCGTTTAGTATTGCTTTTGTTTGTTTAAATTTGGATACTTAATCATAAACTACCTTGTTTAGCTTAAATTACTTATGAACCTTGCATTATTAGTGATTAGAATAAATCTTTTTATGGATTGATAACCTTCATACTACACGTATTGGAGTTATTGATATCTCCTAAAGACTAAAAAGTCTTGTATCAACTTTGCAGGCAATCTCGACAATATCATTTTGTTTGCTTATCGAACAGAGAGATGTTAAAACTTATATACTAGACCTAGAAAAACCTAGCTGTATATTAATTATTAAGAGACCTAGCTACCATTACATACATATTTATATGGAAAGCGGCAGAGAAAATAAAAATAAAATAGGTTGGCTATAACCTAATAAGTCCCAAGAAGCACCTTTGTACGTAGAGGAATGGATGGATTTTTCTTTTTACCAAAAAATAAGCTAATACTACATAATTACATAGTATTTTTGAGGAAAAAAAACTTAAAAAAACTTCAATTACAAAAACATTTATTGAAAAAATACATGAATTATTTGAGTGCAAATAAAGCCGAATTTTCTTTCCGAACCAAAAAATACAAATACAAGACCATTTTCTTCTCCTCGGCGATTTAAAAGCTCACTGCCATTGAACAAATCCTATATTCTTTCAACATGAGAACTAGAGACTGTTGGATCAATTTTAAAGAAAGCTATGGGCTTATTAAAATTGAATGTAAGTGAATGGAAAATGAACATTTGGGTCATGGAAAAACTCTAAGCTTTTATGCTTAAGTGGTGAAAGTGAAATGTGTTTTGTTCCACATTGGAAACAAGTGGGAATGATACCTTTTTTTTTGGCTATATAAAGAAGCCTCTAATCTTATTCACAAAACACAATCTTCTAAAGCAAAGAAGAAAAGAAACACACCTCTGTTAAAGAAAAGAAGAGAAGATAGTTTCTAACAATCTCTCATTTCTTTTTCAAGCAAGTGTGTGAGAGTATTTCGTAGTTTAAAAGTTCATAGATTCTGTTCTCGGGTGTTGCGAGATGGTCTCAAACGTGTTGTATTTTGGGATTCGAAAATCGCATTATACCGTCACACAATACGGGGAATTTATTGAATTAAGGAAAGAGATATAATCCCGCCTCAGTGTTCTTTTTATCTTTTTTTTTTTTAATATCGTTGTGTTTATTATCGTTTCTTCTATTTTGTTTATTATATTCTTATCGCATTTCTTATCCGGATTTTCGCTGTTCAAACATAGACTGGCATGTAGCTTTGTGAAAGTGTTTTGCGTTGAATCTTTCGGTATTAGAATAAAGCATTCTATCTTTTGCTACTAGATGGATAATCATTTTAGAGATATGGTCGGAACCCTAGAAAGTATTTTCTCTACCAAATCAGACTGAAGTACTAATTAATAAACAGAATCCACATCGTTTGCTGCATCATCACTGTTTCTCTTAGCAGTCTCCCAAAGAAGAAGAAATTGACTCCAACTTTCCTTTTCCACTGTAGATTCTGTTTATTAATTTATGCCAAAAGGGAAAAGAAACAGCCACCAAAAATTACATAGTTCTCTCTAGTACATTCTACTCAAAGCAAACAAAAATGGAATAAACACATAATCAATATATAATTTTATGTACGTATAAACTCTACAATCGCTGTTTTGTATTCATTACCGCACGGAGGATGTTACTGATTTTGAACTGAAGAGGGAAAGAATTTTAAAAGAAGCTCGATACTTAGAATTAATGTCAGCTAGCGTCATAACCACAACATAAGGGTATGATCTTCCTCAACAGCATGTAAGAAATCTCTTTGCAGTTGATGTAAGAAAGGAAGTTCCTCTAAGGAAAATGATCTTGAGAAAAAATCCGCGGTAAATGACTCTCTCTAATGCTTAATTCATTCTTGAAATAGTTTACGACTAGGATTTAATAGCATTGCACATAGTTCATATTTATAAGTTTCTTTTCTCCAGTGTCTCTGAGACAATGCCATTGTACGATAGCCTAAACGAGTTCCAGAAGGGTCACAGCCACATTGCAGTTGTCTATAAGGATCTTTACGAGGAGAAGGGATCACCCGAAACAAGCGAAAATGGTAGTGAGCGCAGAAAAAACAAGAAAACTAGAGACAAACTGTTTAAGGACAGTTGTAAGAAACCAAAAGCTCAGTTTGAGGTATCAGAGAAGGAAGGTATGAATCCTCATGATTTTTCAGTAGTAGCAACATGATAAGCTTCAAGCTCCAACTCCTTGAATTACTTATCTTCTCAACCTATTACAAAAGCTAAGAACCCTAACCTAAGAACACCTTGAACATAATCAATGAAGTAACTCTGAGCCTACAAACACGCAGGTTTGTGGATACACTTCTCAAAATGCATAATCAATGAAGAGCAACAACAACTCTTATTTATACTTCTAATTCCTTTGTAACAACAACCCTATGTTTGCTTCCAAGGCTTCTCTTCAACATAACGAGCCTTCTCTTTACTCTGCCACATAGTGTCTACATCAGCATCGTATCATAACATCCCGTAGACAAACATGAAAAACACATAGCTTAATGTTTCTTTGGAATTTAGTATTCAAAATCGAAACTGGAGATGCAAAATCCGGCAAGAGCGAGAACGGTGAAGAGCAGGAGGGGAAAACGATTCTATCGGCTAAGAAGCGACATAGAGGCTGTTTGTTCTGCATTTTGGATATCGAGAATTCTCCTATACCTGATTTCCCTCCCAATGAAGAGGTTGTAGGAGTTGTCACCATGGAGGACGTTATCGAAGAGCTTCTTCAGGTAAGCTCAAAACCTCTTTTAGCATTACAGTAGTTTCTTTGGTCTATATGTTTTTTATTTTTGCTCTGATTTTTCAGGAAGAGATCCTCGACGAAACCGATGGGTATGTGAACATCCACAACAGGATAAGAGTCAACATGCATGCTTCTCAGGAGAATCTACCAAGAGTAATAACCTCGATCACGCAATCATCATCGGGTTCCACTAGACCGAACCGAACATCTCATATGGCAACACCAGATTCGAGTCCTACGACAAAGCCATCAGATTCAAATCCCACAAGAGAGCCTTCAGATTCTTCCCACTCCTCGGCTCCAAAACATGAAGAGTCCACCCAAACTTTATGATATATGAGTGAAGATAGTGTTAGAAACTTGTGTTTTCAGTTAAGTAAACACGAGAACTTTTGTTAATCCGAAACACTCTGTTTTTACATTACAACAACAACACTTTAAATAGTTTTACAAACAGCGCGGAAGTTAAGAGTTGTAACTCTTCTTTCTTGTGACTCTTAACATAAGACACGACCCTTAGTAAATAAGTTACGACCTTTGATACAAGTAACTTAATATATATATATATATATATATATATATATATTATTAAACTCAATTATCGACTAACACTCTCCTTTAATTGAGTTTCGGTCTCATTCCAAGTTTTTTCCTTAGTTCTTCAAACTTTGAGACATCAAGTGCTTTCGTAAGCAGGTCTGCAAGTTGAACTTCTCCTTGACAATACTTGAGTTGAATAAGACCTTTGTGTTCTGCCTCTCGAACGAAATGATACTTGATCTCAATGTGCTTTGTTCTTCGGTGTTGCACCGGATTCTTGCCAATCGCAATTGCAGACTTGTTGTCGCAGAAAATTGGAACACCATCTTGAGAATCCAAGCCAATTTCTCCCAAAAGCCTTTGTAACCAAATAGCTTAATTCGTCGCTGCACACATTGTGATATATATTCCGCTTCCGCAGTCGATTGAGCCACTGTTTGTTGCTTGCTTGATTGCCAACAAAACACAGCGGATTCAAGAGTAAAAATGTACCCAGACGTGCTCTTTTTATCTTCATTTGAGCCACCCCAATCGCTGTCCGAGTAACCGAATAACTCCGGTTTGTTGAGGCTTGTAAACTGAACTCCAAAGTGAGATGTTCCTTTGACATACCTTAAAACTCTCTTGGCTTCTTGGTAGTGCTTTGTGAGTGGTGTAGACATGTACCATGAGAGACAAGAGCTTGCAAACATTAAATCTGGCATTGGTGCACACAGATAAAGAAAGCCACCAACAATACTCCGATACTTTGTCGGTTCACCATATTCTTCATCATCCTCAAGGTTCTTGTCGTGTGGTGCAAGTGGAGTGCTCACACTCTTGCAACCTTTCATACCAAACTTTTCAATAAGCTTGCAAGCATATTTTTCTTGTGAAATAAAAATTCCACGATCATCTTGAATTATTTCCATTCCAAGAAAATAATTCAACAACCCCAAATATGTCATCTCAAACTCCAACTTCATATCTTCCTTGAACTTTTGAATGAGTTGAGTGTTGTTACCGGTTATGATGATACCGTCTACGTACAAGCTCACGATCAAAATATCTTTTGCTTTCTTCTTTACATACAGAGCCACGTTCATACTCCTTTGAAAGCCATGTTGTAGAAAGTATGAGTCAATCCTCCCATACCAAGCCCGAGGGGCTTGCTTTAAGCCGTATAATGCTTTTCTCAGCCTTTAGAGCTTTCTCTTCTTCACCTTCGACTATGAATCCAGGTGGTTGTGCAACATAGATCTCCTCTTCAAGTTCTCCATTGAGAAACGCTGACTTCACATCCATTTGATAAAGTTTCCACTTCATTTGTGCGGCGAAAGAAAGTATGGCTCGAATTGTGTCGTGTCTTGAAACCAGTGCAAACGTTTCAAGATAATAAACACCATATTCTTGAGAGAATTCTCTTGCGACTAACATTGCTTTATACTTGGTTAGATTTCCATTCGCATCCGTCTTGATACGATATATTCACTTCACGCCAATGATATTCTTCTTCTCCGGTTTGTCTACAAGGAGCCACGTTTGGTTCTACTCTATCATCTTAATTTCTTCACCCATGGCCTCTAGCCATTCTTTGATCTCACAAGCTTCATCATACAATTGTGGTTCCTCCGACGCAAGAAAACACGCTTCAATTATTTGAGTCGTTTCTTCAAACTCCACTCCTGGTGCTATTTGCAAAATTTCACTCATGGACTTGTATTTTTTTAGTGGCTTTGAAGTCTCTCCTTCTTCATTGTTATCACCATCGTTTATTTGAAAATGAATAGGGCTGTAAATTCCTTGAACTTCCTTCGTTTGTGGCTTTTGATTTTTTTATGAGCAAGATGAAATTCTTTTTGACTTCTTCGTGTCTTTCACAATCCCACTTCTTCCTTCTTCAAACGCCACGTCCCTTGATATCTCCACTTTTAAATTTTGTAAGATGAGCACTATGTAGCCTTTTGATTGGCTACTATAACCAATGAAAATGCCACGTTTGTCTTTCTCATCTAATTTGTTTCTTTTCGCATCGGGCACATGTACAAAGCATAAGCTTCCAAAGATTTTCAAGTGTCCAACTGTCGGTTTATGCCCACTCCACTTCTCAATAGGTGTGATGTCATCTTCGATTGCTTTTGTGGGTAAGCGATTTTGCAAATACGCCGATGTATACACAGCTTATGCCCATAGTTTATGTGGTAATCCTTGATATGTAATCATAGTTCTCGCCATCTCCACAAGTGATCGATTTTTACGTTCCGCAACACCGTTTTGCTGAAGCGAATACGACACCGTCACTTGTCTCTCGATCCCACATTCTTGACAGAATTTGCTGAATTCTCTTGAAGTAAATTCACCACCACCATCGGATCGTAACTTCTTGATTCGACATCCCGATTGAGTCTCCACGAAGGCTTTGAATTTTTGGAACATTGAGAGAGCTTCCGACTTGTACTTGATGAAATATACCCAACACATGTGAGTATAATCATCCACAAACAAAAAAAGTACCGACTTCCATCAAGTGATGCGGTTTGGATCGGACCGCAAATGTCGGTGTGAACAATCTCAGGTTTCTCCTTTGTTTTTGTTTGAGACTCCTTTGGAAACGCATCTCTTGCTTGCTTCCCAAGTTTGCATGCTCCACACACTTCTTTGTTGACATGAAACCTTGGTAATCCAATTACCATTTTCGTATTTAGCATTTGTTGTAATCTTAAATTTCCCACGTGACCAAATCTTCTATGCCATAATTCCATTGCTTCTTCTTCTTCTTCTTCACGGGTAACCCTGGTACTTTCTTGAGAGTTCAATTTGATTGGAAAGCTTTTATGCACAATTTTTATCTCTGTAATCTTCTTCCCCATAGGATCTAAGATTATGCATCGTTTGTTCTCTAACAAGACGCAATATCCGCGATATATGATTTGCGGAACACTTAGCAAATTCTTCTCCAATCCAGGTACTAGAAATACATCTTTGATGACTTTCTCGCCTTTGTTTGTCGTGACAGTGATGTCTCCTTTCCCGGTTGTCATTACGACTTTTCCGTTTCCAACTTTTATTGGAGCGTTGATGCTTTTATCAATTCTTGTGAAATATTTTTCTTCCTTCGTCAAATAATTAGTGCATCCACTGTCTACCAACCATATATCTTCTTTTATGGTTTTTGGTGATTCTTCCATTGCACTAAAAAGCATATGATCTCCAACATCTTCATCTTCAAGATCACTAACGTGTGCTCCTTCGTATTTTTTCGAACGACACTCTCTCGAGAAATGACCAACTTTTCTGCACTTGTAACATTCCTTGTTGTTCCTTGAATTTTTGCTTTGATCTCCCTTGTTTCGTTTCTTCCAGCAATCAGCTTCTGTGTGGTTTTCTTTCTTACAATAACCACACCATCTTTTGCCTTGACCTGGCTGTCCACAACTTTTACTTGTTTCTGATTTGAAACCAAAATTCCCTCCTCTTGGTCTAACATGAAACGCTCCTTCAGTCGTCATGTTCTCGTTACGTAGAGAAACACGTTTTTCATGTGCTTTAAGAGTTCCTATCAACTCTGTCATCAAAAGAGATGTTAAGTCTTTCGTTTGCTCCATCACAGCCACTATGATGTCAAACCTTGATGGCAGAGATATGAGAATTTTTTGGACAATTTGATAGTCGTCTTCTCTTCACCATGAACCCTTAATTGATTTTCCAAATCAATTAGCTTCTCTGTGAAAACTTTTACGTTATCACCTTCGTTCATCTTCAAATTTTTGTACTCTCTTCTCAACAATTGTTATTTGATCAATCGTACTAGTGGAGTCCCTTGGAATTCGGATTGCAGAGCATCCCAAGCCTCCTTCGATGTTTTTGCTGGTGATATACGAGAGAAAATCTGATCTGAAACTGCAGTTTGTAGAATTTGCAACGCCATCAAATCCTTTGTTGATGTTTCCTCCCACTGATTTTTCAATTGGAGCACTTCTGGTGTCTCCTCTGTTTGGAACTCCGTTTTCCACCACCGTCCACAATTTTTGGGTTTTAAAGATAGTTGTCATCTTGATACGCCAGAAATCGTATCTATCCCCATCGAATATGGGAATCACTTGTTACAATGTTGCTTCCATCGCCTAGCCTCTGTTTTTTTTTTTTGCTTAAATTTTTGCAGAAATTTTTTGCTTGATTTGTGCTTCAATTGGCTCCTTGAATCAGTAGGGCTCTGATACCATGTTAGAAACTTGTGTTTTCAATTAAGTAAACACGAGAACTTTTATTAATCTGAAACATTATAACAACACTTTAAATAGTTTTCCAAACAGTGCGAAAGCTAAGAATTATAACTCTTTTTTATTGTGACTTTTAACATAAGACACGACCCTTAGACCATCCGCATCGCAAGACACAATGTCTTGCGGAAGACACAATGTGTAACATCCCGATTTCTTGTATATGCGGAGAGGCTTATAAGAATTGATTTGGCTACCTATGTCACCAAAGTGCACTTATCTTTTCGGGAACTTGTCCAGAGAGAATTCTAGAGTTAAGCGTGCTTGAGCTGGAGCAATTTAAGGATGGGTGACCTACCGGGAAATGATTCGCGGTATCGTGTGAGTGAGGACAAAACACAGGGAAAGATCACGTGGTGATTGCAGGGTCAGTAAACAAGTATTACAAGCCTCCCGGACTAACGCACCGGCCGTCGGACAAGGGTGGGGCCCACAGGCCGAGAGAGGGCATGGGGCCCACATGTAGGGGCGGTCGGGGCGTTATAAGTGGTATCAGAGCCGAACCCAAACACGTGTGTGGAGTCAGGTGGGCCCACACCGTCTAGGGTGACGATCCTGGTGCGCAACAAGGACGTTGCGCTCTATGAGTGGGGGTGATTGTAACATCCCGATTTCTTGTATATGCGGAGAGGCTTATAAGAATTGATTTGGCTACCTATGTCACCAAAGTGCACTTATCTTTTCGGGAACTTGTCCAGAGAGAACTCAAGAGTTAAGCGTGCTTGAGCTGGAGCAATTTAAGGATGGGTGACCTACCGGGAAGTGATTCGCGGTATCGTGTGAGTGAGGACAAAACACAGGGAAAGATCACGTGGTGATTGCAGGGTCAGTAAACAAGTATTACAAGCCTCCCGGACTAACGCACCGGCCGTCGGACAAGGGTGGAGCCCACAGGCCGAGAGAA
The DNA here is from genome assembly GCA_030161315.1 of Eutrema japonicum. Taxonomy (NCBI): domain Eukaryota; kingdom Viridiplantae; phylum Streptophyta; class Magnoliopsida; order Brassicales; family Brassicaceae; genus Eutrema; species Eutrema japonicum. The sequence continues at coordinate 39,507,200 of BSQW01000001.1, forward strand.
GGCATGGGGCCCACAGGTAGGGGTGGTCGGAGCGTTATACAATGTCTTTCCAAAAGTGATGACGTGTCGCGACGTGATTCGTCGGGACAATAAAAAATCAATTTAAAAAAAAAAAAAAAAAAGCGGAAGACACCCTCTCTCCCTCTCGGTTGCAGATGCTCTTAATAAATAAGTTACGACCTTAATATATATATATATATATAAATATTATTAAACTCAATTATCGACTAACAGATAGATAGTTATATATTTTTAACCGATGACTTACTCCTTTTTCTTTGGTTAATGATTTGGTGTTTGACATAGAGACTTCTTATTAGTGGTTAATGGTTACAACTTACTTTGTACGTAAAGAAACCGATGGATCTTTTACCAAAAAACAAGCTAATACAAAATTACATAGTTCTCTTTGGTAACGTCTACTTAAACCAAACAAAAATAGAATAAACAGTACATGAAATTTCAGAAATACCATAACTAAAGAGCATAGATAACATCACAAAATGACATGCACATTGCTAACACCTAACTCCAATGGTCGTCTCTAATCTCCTTCTCCTTCTGATTCTGATCGTTGGTAGATGAAAGGATCCGTCATCTTCGCATATGGAGCATTGATGCTTGACTTGAGCAGCTTTTGATCATTAACATTAAGATCCTCTACATGGTCTGCATAGGCGTAGAATCTACTACAATCATCTACAAAGACGTGGACTTTACTAGGTTTGTCCAACGCTTCATGGTATTCACCAAAACCTTGGATTTCAACACGTTGGCGAGTGTTTCTCTCGGGATTGAAGTAGAAAACATAAAACGGTTGCTTAGATGTATAATCGCCCATCGACAAAATAATCTCACCCATAGCAGTCACTCCAACAACAGAAACGTAATGAGCCAAAAACTTATCATCCCTCAGAGTGTAGCCATATTTCGACCATACCAGTTTCTCAGAATCCTCTAAAACCCACAAACGAAACTCAACAGCATCACCTGCGTAATCATCATAATAAACCACACCTAACTTACCCTTATAGTTTATCAGCTCACAAAACCTTTCCGGGTAAATAAACTCAAACTTCTCAGACCTAACATCAAAGCAAACTATCACAAAGTAGTGCTCGGAATCTGAAGGTTTTCTTATAAACTCAGACCTGTCACCTAAGTAATACACTACCCCATTGACGCATATCCCTTCACTCACATTCACATGTTCTAACGGACATTTGATCTTTCTCCACTTCATTTCTCCAGTTCCTAATGTCAGGATTTTATGACGGTCAGGACCACATGGATAAGCCATGAACAGTACCTTGAACTGCTTGTCAATCGGATCAAAACCGAAAAAGCTATACGTCTTTCTGTACCTTGACAGATAAGGTAAGGTCTCATACCGTCCCGTTTTAGGGTTACATATCACAGGAACTCCATCGTAATCCTCATCTCTGATCCACATGCCATAGAAATAGATCAGACCAGAAGCATATCCACATGAAAACCGTCGGTCACTATGAGGATAGATACGCATATTGTCTGGAGGGAACTTCATATGAAACTCGGCGGCTAAAACGAGAGACGAAGATGATGACGATTTCTCATATGGACTCTGATGTTGAGGCAACGAGAAAATGCTCCACTTATTCCATTTTTCGATGGCGAAAAAGAGACGTGGACGAGCAGAGGATCTGGTCAAGAACAGCTCGGTGAAATATGGACGGTGAAACACGGAACACCATAGCTTCGACACGCAATGAAACCTCGCGATTGACTTTGCAGGCAATCTCGACAATATCTCGAGGATTAGTTCATTTGGGACGGAATCTGAATTCATGATCACTTTATTTCCTGATCAAACAGAGAGAGAGAGAAATGTTAAAACGTATATTAAGAGTCTAAAAAAATATAACAAATAGGAGAGTCTTAAGAGTTTTTGTGATCCGAGGGTCTCATGTTCTTTATCAAACTAAAGTCAGCTACAGAGATAAGAGATAAGTAACAACTTCGAAGCTTCACAATACTATCTTTATCAGATTGAGATTTTCTATGTGGTGTAACTCAAAAGTGTGTAAACAAAAACCAAACATGAAAAAGAGAATCAATGAATCAAAGATCAATCTCAAAACACTAAGGCGGAATGTGGAACTAGAAGCTAGCTCTTTCGTTCTTAGCTAAACCAAGCAGTAAAAGACAAACAAGAAAAACAATGCCACCATCATCTCAAAGAAATCGCCGTAAGCGAGTGAAAATGTGAGATTATCATGCATTACCATACAAAAGATACATCAAGTACACTAAACTCTGGTTTTGTAGTTTAGAACACTTACTTGAGGATAGTGATTTTGACAAATGGACTGACAGATTTAAGCAATACCAACATATACTAAAAAATAGAATCTAAATCTAAGATCTCACTAGATTCACGTTGTAAACTAAGAACAAGAAGAGTGGTCTATGATTGATTTCGAGATTCACATATATTGCGAACTTAAGACAGTGCAGAGTTCAATTACACCTATCTATCTCATCAATAGCCACATAACTCAAACACCATTTAAACCCAAAATTATATTTTTAGAAACCAAAGAGATAGTATAATATACCTGGCGATAATCCAACTGCGACTTCACACCTAAACAAAGGAAACAGGAAACAGAAGATCAAAAACAAAATCACATATCTGTTCAATACTCAATAAGGCAAGAACACAATAACCAATTTTCCAGCATTCATCGGCAAGGAAAAAAGAAAACCCCTTCTTGAAGAACACAAATCAAAACATACCCAGATCACAAATATAAAAAAGGAATCAAGATCTAACAAGCATTGATTCGTCCATGGAACAAGAAAAAAACGAAAACCCTTGTTTTATGAACTACAAAGGCTAAAGGCTAATGGATCTTTCAAAGCTAAAAAGGGAACCTAATTTCGCAAACTCCATGAACTATGTTCTGTTAGTGAGGTCATTGGAACACAGTTCAGTTACCTAAGAATCGCAATCAGTCAAATAAAGAACACTGAGTGACGCAAAACACACATTTCATACTAAAGAATTTGTTGGGTCAACCTACAAAGTAGAATCAGACCAAAATAGATATGTAATTCCAACGGATAAGAAGAGCAGAGTCGGAACCTCTTACCTCTACCACACATATACACAATTTGTGAAATCCCAGAAAGGTTCTTTAATTGAAGGACACTAAACAGAGATAATGAAATCCGACAAATTGAAAGAGACATTGAGAAAATCGGACAGACCTTGTGTTGGTGATAGAGAAGACGAGAGTGAGTGAGAGGATCGAAGGTAAGACAAAGGGTAGGTTTAGGAAATTAGGATAACTAAGAATATAGATGAAAGAACTCTAAAGTTTGAAACTTTCTTTTGATTTCAGCCTTCAGGTTTTTACAATCGCAATCTCATCTTATTTAGACAGAGATGTAAAACCCTAGTGTTTCTTGACAGATGTCATCATCGTGTCCTCTCGAGGGCAGAAAATTGATTTGACAGCTCAATCTTCTCCGTACGAGTCGTCGTCACACAATCTGTGTTGTGTGCTCTGCTTTTGGTTTTGTCTTTTTTCACCATTGATGACCGTTGCTCCTTGGGGTCAGATAACGAGAGTTGAATATTGGGCTTATGGCCCATCTTCAGTTCTTCATTTTTTTTTTTTTTTTGGTCGAACTTCAATTCTTCATTAAACTCTGAAGTCGAAGTGTTGCCCTTTTGGGTTTGTGGCTTCATTCTTCGTTGTCTGCAATCTGTTGATATCTAGGGATTGTAGGCTTACAACCAATGAATGGTGATCTAGCTCAAAGTGCTTGGTTCTAGCAGGAAATGCATGATTTTTTGTCAGAAGAATAGACAATAGGTTGTCATAGTAAAGTTAGCTCATAAGCAGTTTCGGACAATGATCTAAAGTCTGCTTCCGTAGAACTCTTTGACATTGTAGGCTTCTTCTTTGAGTACTGGGAGATTATGTTGGTGCCTAAGAAAGAGTTGAAACTACTTGTAAAACATCTTGTGATCTTACAACCGGCCGAGTCACTTTGAGAGCTCTCAAAGTGAAACTCAGTTTCTTTGGAGAAGTTGATACCCATTGAGATTGTTCCTTTAACATAACGTAATATCCTTTGAGCAATGTATAATCTGCGGTGGTTGGTGCGTGCATCTTTTGGCACACGTAATTGACTGCAAATTGAATGTTTTGTCTGTCAAAGTGAGATATGATGCTTGCGGGATTGTAGGGTGCAGCCTCAGGTTTTAAATTTATAGAACCCTAGACTTCTGTAAGTGCACCGCAGTGCGGTGTAGTATTTAGGGTGTCGATCCACAGGGAGAGCACGCTTTTCTGCTAAAACTTTAGAAAGTAAGGAAGTCTAAAACGAAAATGGGTTTTTGGGTGTCACGAGAATTGTAAAAAGGCCAAACGGAAAAGTAAAAAGCAATAAGAAAAATTGGTTGAAATACAATTAAAAACGGATGTTGGATCGACAAAGATATCTTCGGGGGATGTTTGATTCAAACACGGTTACAAAGCTAATAAAATCGATCCTAACAAACTCTTGGAGCTCGAATCACGGATGTATAATTAGCTGCGAAAGTAGGCTAATCATACATCCATGTTTCGAGTTCCAAGAGTTTACTAGGATCGATTTTAAGTAGCTAGTTCATGACATTATCTTCATGCAGTAAGAACAAGTTTAGAAGAAAGATATCTAGAATCCGGCTTAGTTAACACATGAAATCTCTATCGAACATATCGATCTCCATCGATTTTTCCTTAAACCCAACGACTAAATTATTCGGACATAATTAAAGAGAATGAAAGCATGATAAAATTAAAGAGCAGAGATGAAGAAAAGCTTCTCTTATTAAGAACAAAGTCGAGAGAAAACTTCTCTACAAATCGCTAAAAAGAAAGTAAAGACTTAAAAGAAAAGAGCATAAACCAAAAACTATGAGGCACTATAAGGCTCACGAAATTAAGACTCATAAGACATGTATTTATAGGTCTTCTGGTCTCTTTTCGTCAATCTTAGGATTTTCCCGAAGATAGAATTAAGCGGGAATCGAACGGACTTGCAAACGGACTTCTCGGGCCAAAAATAGGTTGGCCGCGGGTCGAACTGCGGCAAACAGCTTCATGGCCGCGGGTCAGACGCTCCAGGACCGGCCGAGTGCTCTTTGGCCGCGGGTCAGATGCTCCTCGGAATGCTTGATGGGACTTTTTGATCTTCGTGTAACCTTTGATTGAACCGTTAGATCGTCCTCAAATCAAGTTCATTGGAAAGCTAGCTGGCCCATATTTTATATCTCCAAATTTGGGCTGGATCAGACGGTGAGAAGATCTTCAATTGAGGTTGAACTTCTCACGGTTTGACGCTGAGCACATAAATATGGTTTTTCTCCAATTTGCAATGTTTTTGTCTAAGTAACCTGAAAAGAGTTTTGAAACTACAAATACACGAATAAAAGTACTTTAAACCGAATAAAACACTTGTAAAATCATAAGAAAACAATAGTGATTTCGGATGCTCGTCTTCTCAGAACATCCATTTTCTTCATCCTTTGACACCATTCTTCTAGAATTCTCAGGTACCTTGGAAACGCTTGCCAATTTCTTTGATATGACCACTTGAGATCAAACCAGTTTGAGAATTCAATTTTCACGAAATTCTGAAATTTCGATCCCTTATTCGCAGCGGAAATAGTTTCTCCGATTAACATCCCATGTTTTTCAACTGTCACGATAAATTCATGTAACCCTCTGACCTGAATCATCTATCTTTGTCTTTATATCTTATGATACTTCCGAGACACTATGAAATTTTTATTTCTGATTTCATACTTCTTCGCAGCTTCTTCAGAAAACCAGATTCACCTTTGTCGACATGTTAATTCATCTCATGTGCACTGAGCTTTGAATCAACCTCTTCTTGAATCATTTTGCAGCTACTCCACCTGAAACTAATGTCTCTTCCCATAGCTTCATAATACTCACATGTAGCTTTCTCACTCACCATTTTTCTGAGATTTTTCCATACCCGTAAAATCATAATTTTATTTTTATGATGTCTTCTTGCAACTGCTTCTGATAATCACCGTTTTCTTATCCTTCTGGTGTCTTTAGATAACTCATCCTAACCAGAACCTCTTACTCTTATTCTCGACTTGTTTTTCTAGATTCAAGAACACACATGACTAACTTGTCTTCACTTGAATCTCCCAACAACTCCACCTGGAATCAAATTCTCCTCACCGTAATTCCATATTCTTACTCGTAACTCTTTTAACCCATTAATCAATATGATTTTATTTTATCGACAAAAGAACATCTCCGAAACCAACCCGTTTCTATGTTCTTCTTCCTGCGAGAGTACCATGTCGATAATGGAGTTACATGGAGCTGTACCAACCTTCAGACTATGTTGAGAAGATCACAACAAACATGAACCTTATGTCCAAGTACTGCTTTAGTTACAAAATTTGTTGGGTCTTTACTTGTTTGAATCATAGATAGAACTAGTTCTCCTTTAGCTATATCTCCAGATATACCCGTACCCAATATCTTTGAAACTTTTCCCAAGTCTTTCTTCTTAAACACCATGCTCAAACTCTCATTAAAGCTTCTGATTTCTTGAAAATCCCTGGAAACCTTCTTAGACTTAATTTCGTCTAAAATTTCAGATTCTTCTGATGAAGAAGAGTTTTCACCTTGAGCTAATGAATCCCTTGTCTCAAAACCATATGGAGTGGGTCATTGAATCAGATTCTGACTGAAAATCACCTTCTTTGATTTCTTCTTTTTAACTTCTACCTTGGCTCTTGACACATTCACTTCAACCTTATAAACTTTGCCTTGAAGATAATACAAACCACCTTGGTATTTTTCAGATATTACCTTCTTCCTGCCTTTGTAAAACTGAGCTTTGAAGTCACCTCATTCATATCTGCAACCTGATTTTTATAACATCCCATAAGAAATAAGATTCCTACTCACCTCCGGCATGTACTTAACATCATTGAGTATCACTACAGAACCATCTGGATTCTGAATTCGAATATTTCTCATTCCTTTCATGTTACCATAAGTGTTATTAGCCATCAGAACTCTACCACCATCAAACTCCTTGAAGTCAAACAAGACTTCTTTGTCTGGTGTACTATGGTATGAACAACCCGAGTCCATAATCTATTCTTTCATTGTATATTGGGTTATGACACTTAACACCATAGGTTCCTTTGAATCGGTTGCAACATTTGCAGAATCTGCATATTTCTTTCTATGAGGACATTCTATTTTCCAATGCCATTCATCTCCACAGATAGAACAACCTTTGTTGTTTTTCTTTCCTCTGATTTTAGACTTTCCTCTCCACTGATTTGAGCTTTAATTTCCATATTTTTACCTCTTTTCTGATCTGCCTTTAGCCTCAACATATAACCCTTCTTAGTCTGAACTTGAAAGCCTTCCAAATTTAGACAGCTCTCTCTCTCCTTAGACTTGGCAACACTAGCTAGGCCTGTCAATTTGGTTCATAACCTGCGGGTCTCGCCCCGTTTAACCCGCCGCAGGACGGGTGCAGATCAAGTAATTTTCAATTGCAAAAAGCTGGTTTCGCGGAGCGGGTGCGGGTCAAATTTTTTATTATGCGGGTCCCGTGGGTTATCCGCAAATATTTTTTAATTTAATAATTAATATTTATTTACTAAATACTATTAAAATATTGAAATATTTTGTAATATATTTAAATTAATTAATTATTTTGTTTATTTTTTAAAGAAAATTGTGTATTTATGTTTTATCATATAAATTTTATTTTATTAAATATATTTATTTTGCTAAAAATATTATAAGTTGTTTTTTATTATTATTTAAATATTTGCGGGTTATCCGTGGGTACCCGCGAATTCAAGTGGGGCGGATGCAGGTCTAGTATTTTATGTTCACGAATTTAGCGGGGCGGGTTGAAGCGGGTCAAAAATGTTTTTAACCCGTGCGGGGCGGGTCAGTGGGTTGGGTTTGATCCGCTTGACAGGCCTAGCACTAGCTACTTCGTCTAACTGAATAGTTTCCCTACTGTACTTAAAAGTATATTTTAAAGAATCGTACCTAGAGGGAAGTGAGTTGAGGAGCAGTATTGCTTGAACCTCTTCTGGTATCTCGCTGTTGAGATTGCTCAAATCTGCGATTAGTTTCAAGAAGTCATCTACATTCTGATCAATTGACCTTGAATCTTGCAATCTGAGCGAATACATCTTAAGCTGAGAATGGACGCGATTAGGCAAAGTCTTTGCCATGTAAAGCCTGTCAAGAGTAGCCCCTGCTTGAGCTACTGTTACGCACTTGTCTAGTTTCCTTAAGACATGATTTTCAACGCACATGAATATAAAATTCAAAGCCTTCTCATCTCGCTCCAGCCTTGCAGCTTCATCTTGACTCTTTTTCTTCATAATCTATGTATCCTTTTCATCAACCTCTTTGGATGAAGGATCTTGCCTCTGTTCCGTAAGATTAACATCTTTCAGTCCTTGAAAGGTTAAGTTCGCAAGTATCCTCTTCTTCCAGATCCCGAAATCACCTGATTCGTCGAACATGTTCACCTCGATCCTTTGTGTCGTCGTCATTGAGTCTCTAATCAAATCCTCCTAGCACCTATGAAGCACGGGTAATTTGAGTTGGACCCAAAACCCTTCCCGGGTATGTGTTGGGTAGGGGTAGGAAACGTCCCTGAAACGTCTCACGCAAACCCGGGACGACAACCACATAACGGGGACGGCAACTTTGAGAAATGGGGATGTCTCAGGTACGTTTCGCGGTTAATATATGTGTTACCGTACATGTAATTTAATTTAAATCTCTAATTTAACTTATTTTTTCAAAAGGAAAATACTAAAATAAAAAGAGAATAAAAGAAAAAACTCGTTTAGGGTTTTATGATCAATCTCAGTATCTCACGACTCACAAACTTGGACTCTTTGCCTTCTCTGTTCTTTCGCCTCCTCACCCTCACGTCTCTCACCCTCGTGTCTTGTTACGTCAACAGTTCTCAATTGGAGCAACGTATCACGTATGTCTGTAGTTGCTCTTCATCTCTCTTGCTTGTAGTCAACGATAGTTTTGTGTGTTTCTCTGTTTTGTATGCAATTTGTAATTTTGTATGTTCTCAATCTCTTGTTTATTTGTTTTTTTTTCTTTTAATTTTATGCAGTTTGATTGAATGAATACTTCTCAAGGACAAAGTGAAAATATTGGTAGTAACACCGGCAATGGATCTACTAATACGCCCAATTAAAGTGAAGACGCTCCATTATGAAGTTAAGTGACTAAGTTAGAGAAACAAGGAAAATGAGGAACATGTAAATTCCAGTGTAATTTTTGTATTGAGGTTCGACAAGGTTCGTATTATAGAGTTAGAGCTCATTTGCTTGGATTAAAGAATGCTGGAGTTTCTGCTTGTAAGAAAGTGCTAAGGACTGAAATACTTGCAATGAAAAAGTTGGCAGACGACTTTGAGAAGAAGAAAAATGAGTCTGCACCAAAATAAGTGTATTTGCCTTGTGAAGTTGGCTCTGCTTATAAGAAAAGAAAGTCTGATGATTCACCAATCGTTAGAGCATTAACTGGTATTGAAGCCAGGACCAATTAGATCAAGAAATTGCAAGAATATTTTTTACTGGAGGTTTATGATGCGTTGAGTTTGTTCTCCGAGACTCTCAGGTTTTAATTTTATAAACTTTAATGCATCCAAGTGCACAGATGTGCGTTGTAGTATTTGAGGTATCGGTCAAACATAGAGAATGTGATTTTTCTATGAGACCTTAGACACTGGATAGTAAATAAACCTAGAACGAATATATTTTATAGAGTTTTTGTCACGGAAAAATGTAAAGAACGAAAAACGGAAAACTTCAACTAATCTAATCTAAGAAAATCGACCACTATAAACTAAGGGAAATTTAACAACTAAACTAATGTTAAGAGAAACTAAACTACACTACTAAGACGGTTGTAAATATTCTAAAACGTTGCTGGGTCGAGAGGAATATCTCGGGATATGCTCGATTTAATCAAACGGCCCATAGCTCGTTAGTAACCGATGTTTCTAGATTATAACTCCACGAACAAGACAGAATAATAACGTAGTCTACTCCCGTATAACATACGTCCGACAATCTATTCACTCGACCAGTAGCTTCCGTCTCTGGTTGCGCGTAAGATTGTGATATGCTAATTGGCCCATAGGTTCACACGGCACTCCGTAAGTATAATTTCGAAATCTTACGACACACACGCCTTGTGGATGCACTTTGTTGGTGATTAGATACAACACTATCGTGGTTCTAAACTCCCCTTATCAGCCTCTAGTTCATGACACTAGATTCATGCATTAACAACTTTCCACAAGAAAGAGCTCTAGAAATCGGCTAGGGTTTACCGAGTGAAATTCTTATCGAACATAGAATTCCCCTCGATAATCCTTTAAACCTAACATTCTAAACTACTCACACATACTGAAAAAGACATGATTAAATTAAACATGAGATTGGTGTAAGAGGGTTCTCGATTTTAAGAACGATGTCCGGAGAAAACCTCTCCACCAATTTCAAGAGATATCGAAATTAAAATGAAAAACTAAGAGTAAAACCTAACTAGAAGCAAACTAGAACTAGGATAGAAAGTAGTGCATAAACTAGATTAAACAAGTAGCAGGAGATTGGTGAAGAAGCCTCACGAATTCAAGAACTAAGTCCGGTGAGAAACTTCCTTACCAATCCCGAAAGTCTCAATGCAAAAGTACAAGAATAAAAGCAAAACTAGTGTATAAAATGTGGCACAAGAAATTCTTGTCTAAAACAAGTATTTATAGGTTTTCAACATGCTTGGGTCGTCTTAGGGTTTGACGGAAAAAGACGGTTTTAGCCTCAGGTTAAGAAACGGATCATCTTGGGCGGAACTGGGCTTGGCCGCGAGTGCGAGGCTCTTGGCCACGGCGGAATGGCCTCTGGCCGTGGGTGGAACGGCTCTAGGGGCGGCGAGGCGGTTTTTGGCCGCGGGTCTGGCTCCTCGACCCGCAGTGGACTGCTTCTTTTGGCAGCTTCGTCGGTCTTTAGTGCTTTGGGTATATCTTAGGATCCAACCATTGGATTGTCCCCAATCCAATTGCATTTGAAAGCTGGTTGTCTCTACTTTATTTTGTCCAAATTTGGTGATGATCACACGGTGAAAAGGTTTTCTTTGATTGCAAGAATTCTTGACGGTCCAAGTTTATCCAAAAACGTATTTTTGCTCCGAAACGCACTTTTTGATCCCAAGTAACCTGAAAAGAGTCTTAAAACCGCAAACATGCTAAACCCGTAATAAAAGCATAGAAAACCAAGTGGAACACTTATTAAAGTGTTCTAAAGTATATAGCAAAACGGGTATAAATACGGTGTTATCAGTTGTGAGAGCATAATCTCACAGCCTCAATTCTCAGCTTTTCAGGTCGTATGTTTTTAGAGAATAACTTAAGAAATTAGAAAGAGAAAGTTGTATATATTATTTTAGCCAAGAATCCGATGCCCTTACATTATTGTCGATATTCTAAATTTATACACGTATTTCAAGAACGTAACCGCTTAGTCCTAAATATACGCAATTTAATTCAAACTTAATTTTACAATCTATGAATTTATTATTGAGCTTGATCCCGGGGTTTGTGGTTTAATGTGTTTGACTTGCTTGTTGCGAGCTCCTTCTCCCAACGATCTCCCCCTTTCCTGTGTACTCGGTTCCTTCCCAGCTCGCGGGCTTACTCTACGAGGCTTTTCAGTGAGCTAGACTTGATTCTAGGTCTACTTAATCATGCTGTACTTTGAGTGTAGAATTTGGGCCCAACATCAGTTTAGCGTTTAATCTTGCAAGGAATCCACATTATCGTAGGTCATATCAGTTTGATGCTGCCAACAAACTTGATGGTTATGTCCCCCCTGGTTATAATAGGCTGATAACAACCTTGTTAGAGAAAGAAACGAACCATGTTGAGAAGTTATTAGATCCACTTAAGTTAACATGGAAAGAAAGAGGTTGGAGCGATCCTACAAGAAAACCTCTAAATAATTTCATTGCTACTTCTGGGAATGGTCCTATGTTTCTCAAGGCTGTGAATTATTTTGGCCAAGTAAAAGATAAATTCTTCATTGCTGATTTGATGAAAGTAGTTATAAATGAGGTGGGTCCTCAAAACGTGGTGCAGATCATTACAGATAATGCAGCAAATTGTAAGGTAGCTGGAGAGCTTATTGAGAGTATGCATCCTCACATCTATTGGACACCATGTGTTGTTCATACCCTTAATCTCGCTTTTAAAAACATTTATGCAGCAAAGAATGAGGAAGGGAATGCAGAAATATATGAGTAGTGCAACTGGATAGTGCAACTGGATAACAGAAATTCATTGGGATGCTCTTGCAATCAAACATTTCATCATGAACCACAACATGAGACTAGCAATCTTTAGTATGTTCTCTCCTCTTAAGTTTCTTTCGGTTGCCGATACTCGTTTTGCTTCCATCATTGTGATGCTTAAGAGAGTCAAGCTTATCAAAAGCGACCTTCAAGCCATGGTCATACGTGATGAGTGATGACATAGGGAAAGCAAACTTTGTTAAGAAAAAAGTTGTGAATGATGATTGGTGGGAACATGTGTCTTACATTATTGATTTCACAAGGCATATATATGAGATGATTAGATTATGTGACACTGATCCAAGGCATGCCTTCACTTGGTATATGAGATGTGGGACTCCATGATTGAGAAGGTGAAGTTTGAGATCTACAAGAAAGAAAAACGCCAATTTTCTAAACATAGTATTTTCTATGAAGTTGTTTATGAGATCTTAGTGGCTCTTTGGGCGAAGAATAATACTCCCTTATATTGTCTAGCTCCCTCTTTAACCCCAAAGTATATGATCTTAAATTATATGTTTTATTCTTTTCTTTTGGTTTCTTGCCACGTGTGACATATATATATATATATAACACGTTTTTGTATTTGGTAGATTTTATAGTGAAGCATGGCTAAATGAGGATTCCACAAGAATTGGCCCACATAGGGATGGAGAAGTCTCATGTGAGAGGATGAAATGTTTTAGAAGATTGTTTCCCAATACTGATGATCATACTAAAGTTTTGAATGAGTATGCATTATTCTCGATGAAGAGTGGTCCTTTTGAGGATCTAACATGCATTTCGGCGATGTATACTATGGAACCCAAGAATTGGTGGGCTAACTTTGGTGCCAAACTCCTCTCCTCCATACTTTGGCTTTTAAGTTGCTTGGACAGCCTAGTTCATCTTCTTGTGCTGAGCGCAATTGGAGTACTTACTCAATTATTCACTCACTTAGAAGAAACAAGTTGAATCCAAGTCGTGCTCAAGATTTGGTTTAAGTCGTGCTCAAGATTTGGTTTACATCCACAATAATCTACGTCTTTTATCAAGGAATACTGATGAATATAAAGATGAAAAGACCAAGATGTGGGATGTTGGTGGATATGAATTTGATTCCATGGAAGATGTGGGGTTCTTGGAGTTTTCTAATCTTTCACTAGATGAGCCGGATTTTGAAAATCCATTACTTGATTAGCTTATTTTTATTGTTATTTAAGATATTAGACTAATGTGTTTTTTATGTTATTTAAGATACTAGAAATCTACCCGCGCATTGCGCAGATTTAAAGCTATATTGCGTTCCAATTTATTGTTATTCTTTTAATTATATTTTAAATATTTAATTTTTTGTGTTTAGATAGTTTAATTTTCTACTCGCTTTAAAAAAAATTATCAACAATTTTAAATTAACTATACGGTTGATAAACCGTTTACATCGATAATGTCAAATACATAAAGTTTAGCATTATTTGCTTACTAAAATATTAAATATGTGAATTCGATGTTTGTAATTCTTTTATATTTGTATATACTAATAATGAAATATATATACTATTTGGTTTTAATATATAACAATCAAAACTGAATTAATGTATAAATTGAAATGTTGACATATTATCGTAATTTTTTTTTATAGCGGTACGAAATGCATGGTGGTATGGTTAATAGTGGTAATAGATGGTGGTACTATAAGTGATGACAGTTTAACAATAAATAAAATTGATGATGACATTATAATGGTTTGTAAAGATATATAACACATTTTATTTGTGTATTTTATTGTGGTAAATCTTAATCATTATGACATTTATTGATTCCTTTTTAGTGTTGAAATTTTTTATAAAAAAAAAAACTGAAAAATACATATTATACTACTATGAAATTTTCTAACTTTTCTTATATGGTTTAAGTGTGACCGCGACTTCTATCTATTGTATATATAACTAAATTCAACGACACTTAGTTGTCATTGATCTTGTTATGATCTTCAATCTTGTGAAACTCGTTTTTACTTAGTGATGACTATTTACAATCTTTTGACCACTTTTTATTTTATTTTTTTTCTATTGTGGCTTATATACTTATATAGCCTTTTTTATTTTTTCTTATCTTTGTGCTCATTTTACATATTTTTGACTTTGTGAAATAAATTGTTAAAATTTATCTTTATCATAAATCCATAGTACTTTTTAACTCTTAAATAATATATAATGTAGATAAAAAAATAGTTATTATTGTACTTTTTGTTCATATTTTTTAGTAAGTTATTGCTTTTAAAAACTAAAAACTAAAATAATCTTAATTTTTTTTTCTCTTTAATGTTAATTTAAAATATAGTTATTCTGATTAAGTTTTAGTATATCAATTAAATTTTATTTCATATTACATTCTAAATGTGTAATAAGATTACATTAGATATTTTTGGTTTAAATTCAAAATATATTTATAAATGTAGTTATGTATGAAATAAATGCACATTAAAAATAAAAATTTAATTTAATTTTTATTTATACTGATGTGGACACCATAAGAAGAGAGAAGACTCTCCCATTATATAATAGATTAGACTTATATGTGGGGTTCTTGGAGTTTTCTAAATGTTATTAAAGATATTAGACTTATATGTGACTTTATTTCTATTTATAATTTAAGGGTATTATTATTTCTTATATTCTTATTGACGTACTCATGTCGTACCCGTATCCATAAATTTTTACTTTGCCATTTCCCGTCTCCGTTTCCATACCGGTTTCTTATCTCCGTACCCGTCCCAGTGCAGCATAGCATAGCCTAGCACTCACAATCAAACCTAGATTGCTATGATACCACTTGTAAGGATTTTAGCTTTACTTGAGTGCTTTGATCAAAGTTTCTTGTGTTCTTTTAAGTTTCTTAGATCCCAAGATCAAAGCACTCAAGTAAAGCTAAAATCCTTACAATAACTACCGACGATCTAGCTACTGATCGAGTTCCTAATAGTTGATAAGTGATTGTGTTTTGTGATGGTTACAACTGCAACTTGTTGATCAATAAAACATTTTTTCTTCTGTAATTCCGTCAATTTTCTATACACGAACCAGTTAAAAAATCTCTCAAACATGGACAAAAAAAACAAACAGTACATGTTTGAGAAGAAATATAAGAGATAACGTCCTTATTTCCTTTATTTTCTTTTGAATGATCTACCTTGCTGGATTTGAACCAAACTTAATACATAATTGAAAATAAATGGCCACCATGTTATGTTTATTTATTCTTCATAACTCATAACGAATATTCGTCATCCTTTGACTCCTTTTCATCAATGTATACTATTTTCCCGTTGTTCCCTAAAACTTGTATTAAATTACAATACAAGGTCACTTTCTTCTCCTCGTCGATTTAAAAGCTTACGGTCATTAAACAAATCCTATTTTCTTTCAACATGAGAATGATAAGCTTCATCAAAGTAAGAAAGCTGACGTTGCGTTGAGTATGTTCTTAGTTTCAGATTATGCCTTTTATGAGCTGTTGTTGATTCAGGCGCTATGAGCTTGGAGAGAAGATGATCGACATGAGATCATCTCTAGCTACGATCGCTATGAGATCGGATTCCTTATCTTTGTAATTCCATTTCTATAATACAGAGAGTATCGATTTCCTTACTCTATCAGAGAACCAGAGACTGCTTTGTGAATCTTCGGTTTTTGGATAAAGCATTCCATCGTTTGCTAGTAGATGTGGTCGGACTAGAAAGTATTTTATCTACCAAATCGGACAGAAGAAATAATTAAGAAACAGAATCCACATCGTTTTCTGCATCATCATTGCTTCTCTTGAAGTCTCCCAAGGAAGAAGAAAGCGACTCCATCTTGTATCTTAGATAGACAAACAAGAAACCAGTTCTCGTTCACGTATTCTTTACTTTAATTTTCTCTATCTTAATATGTTTGAAAATTTTGAAATTTGTTACATTGCTTTCACCTAAATCCAATGACCGTCTCTATTTTTTTCCTTTTGCTTTCTTCTTCTCGTTCTCCTTCTGATTCTGATTCTTCTTAATTCCTCTCCTCCTTCTCCTTCTTCTTCTTCATCATCTTCTTCTTCTTCTTCTTCTTCTTCTTCTTCTTCTTCGTCTTCTTCTTCTTCAGATATGGATCATAGATGCTTGACTTGAGTAGCTTTCGATCGTTAACATTAAGATCCTCTACGTGGTCTACAAATGTGTAAACACTACTTTTGTTAAACACTTCATGGTAATCTCCAAAACTGATTTCAACACGTTGGAGAGTGTTCCTTTCGTGATTGAAGTAGAAAACATAAAACGGTTGTTTAGATGTATAATAGCGCATCGAGAAAATAATTTCACCCGTAGCAGTGGCTCCAATGATGGAAACGTAATGAGCCAAGAAGTTATCATCCCTCAAAGTGTACGAATATTTCGACCAATCTTGTTTCTCGACATCCTCTAGGACCCACACACGCAACTCAATGGCATCGACGTTGACACTACCCATTTTATAAACGTTACTATCCTCCCAATAAATCACACCTAATTTACCCTTATAGTTTATCAATTTACAAATGCTTTCTACGTCAATAAATTTGAATTTCTCAGACCTAATATCAAAGCAAACTATCTTAAAAACTATTGTTATGTCACACCTTTCATCATCAACCACATCAGACCTGACATAACTTTCATGCTCAGCTAAATAATACAAAACCCCATTGATGCATATCCCTTCACTACTAAAAGGCATATGGTTTAAAGGACATTCGATCTTCCTCCATCTCATTTCTCCGGTTTCTAATGTTAGAATTTTATGATCATCTAAACAACCTTGATAAGCCATGAACAATACCTTGAATAGCTTGTCAATCGGATCAAACCCGAAAAAGCTAAACAACTTTCTGTACCTATACAGATAAGGCAAAGTCTCATATCGTCCTGTGTTAGGGTTACATATCATAGGCACTTCGTGGTTTTCCTCCTCTGAGATCCACGTACCGTAGAAATAGATCAAACTAGAGGCATAGCCATAGACCCGCATATTTTTTAGAGGGAAGTTTATATGAAAATCGGCAGCTACTACAAGAGATGACGACAACTTCTCATATGGATTCTGACGCTGAGGCAACGAGAAGAAGCTCCACTTATCTCGTTCGACCGCAAATAAGAGACGAGGACGAGTCGAGGACCTGGTCAAGAACAACTCGGTGAAATATGTACGGTTAAACACCGAACCCCATAGCTTTGACACGCAACAAAACCTAGCGAATGACTTTGCAGGCAATCTCGAAAATATATCGATAATGAGATCAAACGGGATGGAGTCTGAATTCATGATTTCTGATAAGACGGAGAGAGATGTTAAAACTTATATTATATATGACCTAGAAAAACTAGCTACTATTATATATATCCTGATAAGTAAAGAGTAGACAAACGAAATAAAAATTAAATAGAATATATGGAAAGAAAATGAAAAGGAAAACGGTGGACTAGGACTAATTCCCCAAGGAGCTTGTGGAAGCCCAGTAGCTTAATGATTAATGGTTTAATGCTTCTACATCAGGTCTGAGGTTCGATTCCAGATTATGGATGCAAGGCATACCGGAGTTTTCAGTGCGGTGCAGATAAAGCTGGTCCGATCTTGTGAGTTAATGGTAAAGGTGTGGGAGAGTAGTCAACGTAAAATCGTCCGTGGAATATTGTAGGTAGATCATCATTTGTAATAAGATATAATTAAAATATCTCTAATAATGATGTAATAGTCTGCTTGTTTTGATTTGATTTTCTCTTTTGTTTTCGTCCCTTATTTCGGAATTTGGGTTTCATCAGCATTATCCCTATCTCTAATCTCTGATCTGAGATAAGTAAATCAGTTAAACTCTTTTTTACAGTTCTTGGTCAGTTTACGAGGAATAAATAGACAGTAGCTATGATCTCTTAGATTTTGTGATGTAAACTTTATGGATTCCTAAAACAACAAGGTCCGTTTTTTTTCATTACATATAACTCGGAATGAATAACTAATGAGTAAGGAGAAGAATAGCTAAATACAGCATTCATGAAAATGTATGAGCGTCAAAAACAGAAACATAGATTATATAATTAAAGTTACATGAAAAAATAATGATCTCTATCCAGAAATGTTTATACATGAAATAATTGCACACAAGACTCGCGTATCTTCTTTTACCTACTTGTCTCTCGCAGTTAGTTCTACTCATTTTGAAACACCAAATCACAAACTAGTCTGATCACAAAACGAACCAAAAAAAAAGAAAAGAACTTCCGAATTACCTCTAGTTTGAAACTAGTTTGATGTTCGGCTTATCGGATTTACATTCAAGAATCCAAGACGCCGTGAAGTGGGGGGCCATCATCATATCAAAGAAAGAAAAAAACACAAACTGCTTTAGAGTCTGCCGGAGATTGGTAGTGGTTGATCAAGAAACTCATTATCTCTGGCTGAAAATTACAACCAGAAGATCCTCTAGAACAGCTTCAATTCACTCACAATACTGTTTTGTTAGTTTTGCTTTGCCAAAATAAAAATTGCAAGTCGCAGAATCGCTGACTAGTCGCTCTCACTACTATGTCTATCTGAAATAGACATCCAAAACAAATGGTTACGATTATTGGTCGGTTGCAAAAATATCGGGAAGAATAAAGGAAATGTAACTAGGTAGGTTACCTCCCGATGATCTTTTCCCTTCCATTGCGTCTTTCTTCTCTTGGCAACTTGCGCAAAGGAATGGACCATCCCAGGGACGAAGTTTACGGCAATTAGACGATCCAGCATGGATCGAGACACCTTCTCCAGGTTTCACTTCTACTTGACACACAGCACACATGAACAGCTTAAACATATTGCAAAGCGGGTACTTTGTGTCTAATCTGCAATACACACAAAAAGTTGATTAAGATTAGCAGATTGAAGATTTTCTATATGCGTAAGCAACTATATTCAGAGAATCAGACCTCTCTGAAAGCATAGCAGAGCCCTCTTCGAACAGTTCTTCAACTACATCAGGTTCTGCATACTCTTTCTCAATATTAGAAGAGGAGTCGGAAGTTTTTCTTTTGAACATGGACTTTAGCATTCCTTTTCCTTGCTTCTTTGGAGGCGGCACTGAAGCAGCCAGTTTTTCCAACGGTAATATGTCAACAACGATACAGGTTGTGTCATCGCGAAGACCCTTTTTCCCCACAGCTTCCTGTGAGAAGTAATAAAACATCAAGGTACTTATAAAGAAAATCATTTATATCGGAAACAAAGCAACTTGGATACTATACTTTAACAATATGCTCTGCGGAAGTTTCAGGTGGCAAACCCCGGCAACAATCTAGAGCCTCCTCTGCACTCAATGCATCCCACACACCATCACTTGAGATGATGAGTCGACCACCAGCTGAAGACAGCTACATAGCCAAAACAAATAGATACAGCTTTTAGAATAAAAAATCGATACTTAGAATGTCAGCTAGCGCCATAACGACAACAGATAAAAATCATGAGTTTTTTAAACCTTGACTTGCTTCACATAAGGAACTGGAACAATGTACTCGCCAACATCCAGATCTCCAATGGATCTTGAGAGACAAAGACCACCAGGCCAACATCTCAGAGGACCAATCTAAAACAATTTAGATTTAGTTATTAGAATCCTTGAATTTGACGGCACTAAGAGTTTAGTTTGTGTTACATTCAACAAAGCAAGCATAATTTGACAGCCTAAATATTTCAACTCTTTCAATGATTCGACTTCATGACCTACAACTCATTAATGCATAGACAATTGAGGAAGGCTCATGGTTCATTAGCTAAGTATATTGGAGTTTTCATGCTCCATTATGGAAGGGAATCCAATTCTGCAAGCTCATCCTAGTCGAAAAAGCTTGCACTCAGTTACCTTTTAGTTTTAAATTGCCAGAAACAAGAGTGTGTGATAACAAGAGACTTAAACTTAACACACAGAAGAAAGTGTCAAGCATTATCTAAAGAAAGTACCTCAGTACCACCACCAGTATTTAACCGACCAACTTCACCACCACTTGCAGTGACGCGATCTCGCCTGTTAAAAAAAGCCAAGAAATATTGTGATGCGGCCATTAGATACAATATGATTATCATCAGCTGGATCAATATAAGGAACAAATCTGACTTACTCTTCTTCGTTTATTTCAAGCCGATGATCAGCAGATAGATAATAGACACCACCCTCAGCAGGTTCAAGTATGCAACGAGAGTCACCTACAGATGCAACACTCACCACCCATCCTTCTACTATTACAAAAGTTACAGTCGTTCCAGACGTCCTTGCTGACATGCCAGGAAACAATTAAGCCTCAAACATAGCCTTCACCAAAAATCATATAAGAATATGAAAAGACATCCGATTACTCAATAGTAGAGAGTTTAATACCTCTTTCCTGGAAATCTTTATCAGTTTTCACAAATCCTGCAACCAAAGCCCTAGGAAGGGCCGCAACCCACTCGTCTCTGTTGAGATCAGAGGGTATTGCAGCTAATACATTGTTGAGGAGGTTCTCCTTGGTGTAGATAGCTGCTGCAGAGCCATTGTGTCCATCAAAAAGCTGCAATTTACGATTCAATGTTTAACTTAGAAACATCAACACCAATCAATTAAACAGACTAAAACGTCATGTCAATCCCAATCATTAAACACAAAGAGGCAACAAGATGCAAGAAAGAAATACCCCAAAAACTGAGAAGGTAGTAACTCCATCTCCCATGACCCTTTGGCACTCTGTTTTAACAAGAGCAAAGTCCTCGCCTTTCTTGCTCTGGTTCGCCTGCCCGTGTACGAGCTCAGGATTGTCTATCTTCTCATTCGCCGATTCACGCTTGAGCAAAACAGATAGTGGAACTGTATGATGTTCTCCCTTAGTTGACATTTTTGTTTCCTTGAACCTTAAAAAGAAGAGAAAAAAGAAAAAAATCCGAAACTGAGACTAAAAAAACTTCCTCAAGCTGCTGCTGCCTCTAGTTCTTCGCCAAACCTCCCATCATACAAAAAGACCTGATTCAAGAATCAAAACCTCTTAATTCATAGATTCCTCAACGATCTAATACTTTATCAAATTCAATGCATAAGCTCCTAAAACATTCCGATCCACATTGCCGGATCAAACTCACAAACATCAATTAGATCTTCAAAGCAAACCAAACAAAAAAACCCAGAAAATTAGAATCAGAATGCGTCCTCAAAACGAATCAAATTTGTATGAATCGAGAATGTGGGAAAAAAATCAAGCGCAAACGAATGATCTGAAATAAAAATGGGAGGCAGATTGCTTCATCAAACTCTTACAAAAAAAAAAATCCCGAGAACCGAAGAAAACAACGATCGCAATGGTGGGGAGGATTAAGAGGAAGCGTTTACGATTGTGGATGAAACGGAGATTGCAAATAAGCGGCTGAATTGGAGATTTACGCGAAGAGAGAAGAAGAAGAAGAAGAAGATGATGCTTCCTCCAATTGAAAATCACAGATCCCGTCGCTTTTCAGAAATTCCATCGTCGTCACAGCCGTAAGAGAGAGAGAGAGAGATTACAGAAAACGCGCAAACGAAGATGTCTCTTTTCTTCTGTGTCTCGTTTCGTCTTTTTAATTCGTTTTTTTAATTAAAAACTTCTCCGCCGTTCTTTAAGCCATAAGCACCGTTATGTTTTTTTATTCGGCGGAAAAAAAAAAACGCTGTCGTTTTCATTCCCACGTGGTCGACCTGGTTTAGCCCCCCAAATCTCGGAATATAGGAACCCAAAAATTCAACACATTACGTAGACATTTTAGTACTAAAACGAAACACCAATCACGGCAGGATCTTCAAATGTATTTTATATTATTGTTTTTTATATCAAAAAAATGTTAAATTTCATAAATTCCTAACTCAAAATCAATTGGCAATGATTCAAGTTAGATCGGTCAGACTAATTCGAGATAGGCCGATTTCGGTTAAAATCAATCTGGTTTTTTTCGACAGTCAGATCGATTTCGGTTCGGATTGGGCAACGTGTGTTCGGACTCTGATACCATGTTAAGTTTCATTAACTTCTAACTCAAAACCAATTGCCAATGAGTGTGGATTGTCTCAAATCCCTCTGATGTGGGATATTCTCACAAAAATATTTAATATTGATAAAATTTAACTTTTATGGATAAATTTTACGGAAATTACCATTTTTTATTATAAGAGAAAAAATTTAAAGAAACAAAAAAAACAAGTGAGGAGAAAAAATAACTAAATGAGTGGTCGTCTAATGGTAGTACAAGAGGGTTGGTATTCTTATGTTTGAGGTTCAAACACATTTTGGGATAGCTTTTATTTTTTAAATCGGAATATCTAAAGTTGGACTCCAAGTACTAGAGGAGATTATGAAGTGGAGATCTGAAACTCTCACGGTTCATAAAAAAAAATGTGAAGTGAAGAGAAAGAATGCTGACATGTCAAACAAAGAACTCGTAAATATAGAAACAATGTTTGAAATTTTGAAAGATAACAAAACAAAACAAAAAATCAATACCTTAAACCTTATATATAGTTCATAGTTTCATACCATCAAATTATTGAAATTTTGATTCTCGGGCCATTAAAGTCAAGCAAAACACGTATTAACATAATTAGAGCTGTTACTGGTCTTGACCAATTTACCAAGCCCAAATGGTTTTGTCCAACTGGACAAAATTTTTTTTGTGAACAGAAATAACCAAGACCAGACATGACCAAGTCCATAAATGACCATGTCCAACTGTAAAAGATCATGAATAATTTGTTTGTTTGTTGTTGTAGTAATATTTCGACAAAAGTTGTTGTTATAAAAAAAACCAAGACAAAAATTCAACATTCTGCAAAAACCAGAGAACGATACAACTTAGCCGAATATGCTTTGAAAACACAAAAACAAGTCACAACACAGATCATAACCATTCTCTCATTGTATCATCAGTTCATCACTCATCACTCTCATTTCTTGCAAAATTAGTTCCTAATGCTTCCTCTTGTGAAGCTTTGACACTTTCCCCTTAGATGAAGATGATGCAGGCTGCAAGATAAATGTGAACAAGACAACATTAAAACAAAAAAATAAAGCTTGGCATGAAATCAAGTAGTCTTTCCTCATAAAAATCCCCACAATGAAGTTTTGCAGCAAGAAAGAACAAACTTGGCAAGAAACAGACCAACCAAAACCAACCACTACAAAAAATAAGATTTTGGCAACTATAACAACAGTCGTCAAATCGCCGTTAAAATGCAGATTGCGACTAAACCATGTAATCGTCAAATCTTAGTCGCTAAAGTACGTAGTCGTAAAAATAGTCGCCAAATAGTGACTATTTAATGACTACACCACATGAACAATGCAGTAGTCGTAAAATTTAGTTAGTATTTACCGACTATTCTCTGACTAATTTAACGAATATTTGGCGACTACTTATAAAAAAATAATTAAAAAATAATAATAATAATTAAAAAATATTTATTAAAATAATTAATTACAAAAAAATAAAAAAAACAAGATCGATCGAATATCTTCTTCTCCCTCGCCGGCGCCGCTTCGCCTCCCCGCGAGCTCCTCTGGCCAGATCTGCTCCTCCGAGTGCCATGATGAGACGAGCTCCACCTCTTCGCGAGCTCCTCCGGTCAGATCAAGCTTAGCCTGACTCGCCTCCTCCTTCTCCTTCACGGAGCCACTTCTAGTGCACGTCTCCTCCTTCTCCTTCTCCACCTTCGCCACCGCCGCCTATTCCACCTTCTCCACCTCAGCCTGACTCGCCTCCTCCTTCGCCACCGTCGCAGAATCAAGCGGACCTCCTCGCCTCCTCCACCTCCTCACCCAACGAACCCTAGAGACAAACCAATCCAAATCCAAAAGAAGATCTAGAAACCGATCTGAAGCACAAAACACAAAAATCAACAAACCTCACGACCTGCGACTTTGGCACTCCGACGACTAGCAGAAACGGAAACTCCATCTTCACCAAGAACAAACCCAGAATCAGATCTAGAAAAATTACCCATAGGGACGAAGATGGCTTTACGGGAATCGCCGAAGACTTGCCGAGATCCTTGCCGAAATCGCCGACGACTTGCCGAGATCCACCGGAAGGAACGAAGATGGCTTTACCGGAAGAGAGAAGCGAGAGAGAAGCGAGAGAGTAAGCTTATTAGTTAAGTTTTTTTTCTAAGTGTTTTATGAAAACCAAATGTTTTTGGTTTAAATTACTTTTGGGGGCAAAAACCAAAATGAATAAATCTTGTTAGTTTAGTCTCAAACCCAATTGGTTTAAATTACTTTAATTTTTTAGTCATAAATTCAATTGGTTTATTTGTTTCTAATATTCGTTTAAACCCAATTAAAATTTTACCAAAATGAGATTAATCTAATTTTTAACTCAAATCATTTAACATAATATTAATCCAATACATCGTTAGGTTGTCGCTATTTAGCAACATATTAGCGATATTTTTATGAAATTATGTCGATAAGATGTCGTTAATTACGCCTCAAATTATTAAAATTCGGTTTTTTACTTAGAAAAGAGAAATCTTACATTTTCTATACAATTGTTCATAAAACTAGTTATAATAGTTTGCAATATGTATTGTTTATGTGGTCAATGACTTAAAACTATATAACTAAAAATTTATACTAATATAAGTCTCTTACACTATTAGTACTTGTTTAATGTAAATGTGGAAATTAGGAAGATGATTATTATACTGGATTATAATTTCTATACACTTGTTCATGATAAAAAAAATAGTTATAATATTGTGCAATATGGTTAATATGTGGTTTATTAATGATGACAATATATTAGAATGAAGATATACATTATAAGTCTTAGAGTATAATTAGTACATTTTGGGTAAATGTTGGAGTAAGGCAGATGATTATATAATATTAGATTATAATCTAAAAACAAAGTCTTCTAATAGACGAATTTGCTCAAAAACGTTATAAAATGGATAGATGTTTACAATTTGAAGTTTAGGGTAAAGATTTGGGGTTTAGTGCCTCAATGTGTCGTTAATCCATCGCTAATTAACGACATATTAGCGACAATAAACATAAATACGCCGTCAAGGCGTCGCAAAATAGCGACATATTAGCGACATTTATATGAAAATATGTCGGTAAGATGTCGTTAATTACGCCTCAAATTATTGAAATTCATTTTTTTTACTTAGAAAAGAGAAATCTTACACTTTCTATACACTTGTTTATACAAAAAAATAGTTATAATATTGTGCAATATGGTTAATGAGAGATTGAAACACAAGTAACACTTAGAATACATGTTATGATTAGATTGAAATTTTTGTAAGTGTTATATTTTTTTATATTATTTGATGTTTATGTATAAGATATAGTTTACAATTTAAGATTTAGAGTTTAGGGTTAAGGGTTTGTGTTTGGGGTTTAGAATTTAGGATTTATAAAAATCGAGTATAGTCGCAAATTAGTCGCCAAAATGGCGACTATTATGCGATTACTATGCGACCCGCCATAATAGTCGCATATTAGTCGTCATTTTGGCGACTATTATGTGACTACTCTTTTCCGTCGGCAAATTAGTCGTAACCTTAGTCGTAAATAAGCGATCCATCATAAGAGTCGCATATTAGTCGCTAAATTAGCGACTATTAGGCGACTATTATTTCCCGTCTGAAATGTAGTTGTAAAATAGCGACTACTATAGCGACTATATTCTTTAGTCGTAAAACATCGACTAAATTACGACCAAATTGTATTAGTCGTCAAATAGTCGCTAATTAGTCGCAACTTTTAACGACTACTTATTTAGTCGTCATTTGTAGTCGGTAAAACTATGTTTTCTTGTAGTGAACTTTGCAACGTATTAGGAGACACTAGGGTATCATCAGTATATTCAGCTTCCCATGTGACCTACATTAGGTCATACTAAGATAAACATCAATGAAACCAAACAACAAAACTATGAAAACAAATCACAAAGAAGCAAATAATGGGTTTCTCTTTCAAGTTAGAGATAGTATAATAGAAGCATACCTTAAGATTTTTCTATCTCTGCTTCTTTCTCCTCTTCCTTCTCACCTTCTTTTTCTTCATCACTAAACTCATCATCTGGAAAAAAAAAACCAAATGAATTCATCAACAAACTCATCATCTGAAAACCAAATGAATTCAAAATGATGCAAAACCACTTACCTATGTTTGAAAAGTCACGTAGCCAGTTTCTTGTACAAACCAAAGCTTGGATATTAGTAGGTAATCTTAACATAAGTTATGTTACATAACATATCCCTCACGGGCCATATAATTTACTCTCGGGCCAATACCTTAAACCATATAAATTATCTCGGCCCCATAATATAATTGTGTTCAAATAAATTTACTCTCTCGTCCATTGTGACACCCACATAAATGTCCACTCGGCCAAAAGGCTTGAAATATAATTTACGTTTAAAAACTCGATGGTTTACGGAATTTTACAATTCACACCAAATATCGTATTTTACTACGTTTTTTTATTCCGCATTCGAATTTTAGTTGGAGTTTTGGATACTTCAAGGATTAATATCTTCATCGAATTAGTCAAATGGTTCGGACTGTAGAAATTATGAATACAAGAATCGAGAATGTGAAAAAAGAAAATCTTGAGGAGAATTAGGAAGTGGAGCTTCCTCTTTGATTATTGGGTGCATGTGCGATAACCCATGATCTTGGAATGATCCTAGCTGAAAATTCACCTATATGTATCTGTTTGACTTGGCCATCCTCTTTGGGTATAATGGGGCCGAGTTTGAGGAAGTTGTTAATATCGTGGGCTTTTAAGTGGGTCGAGTTAACATTAAACCCAACACCCTACCTTGAATTATATCGGCACATTCAGCCGAAGAAAGTTCCCTTCTTGAAGCTCATCGAGGTATTTTCCTCAATAATTATATACTAACCTATGCCATTAAACAATTAAGATAGATGTTGGGTTTTGGTGATGAAAATTATGAGTATTAACTAGGTTCGCGATTTGGATTGGTCAATTAGGAATGTGTTTTTTCTATTGGGTTTTGGTTTAGGTTTAAACCGTCTTAACTTTATAATTGACTTAATCTATATAAAGACAGGCATGTGTGAGAGTTTTCTGTATCCTAGAAAATCTAGAGAGAAACTAAAGAGAACTTTCTTGTTCTTAGAGAGATTGTGAGGAACCTTAATTCTTTGTAATCTGTGGTGATAGTGGATTACTGGAAAACTCCAGGCCGAGACGTAGGATCACACACCGTGATCTGAATTCGTTAATTCTCTGTGTCTTTTACTTATTGCTCAATTCTGTGATTATCGAGACATGGATCAAATCGCAACAAAGTGGTATCAGAGCCTAGGTTTTAGGTTTGCGAGCAATTGGACAGAAAAGTTCTGCAGGGATCTAGGTTTTAGATCCAGGTTGATAGCTGGGATCAAAGCATCAACATGTTTAAGGGTTTCAGCAGCGCGAAGAAGATCGCGCAGATCGCCGAAGTATCGATCGACACCACTTCCTAGTATCGATCGATACGACTGTTACGTATTCGCAGAAAGTCGAAGAAAAGTTTGGTATCGATCGATACTCCATCTTGTATCGATCGACACGGTATCAGAAGCGCGTTAAGAAGTTCGTTTGATCGAGATGTCTTCAGAAAAGAGGCCGAAGGTGAAGATAACCATCTTCGACGGACAAGGTGATTTCTCTATGTGGAAGAGAATGATGTTAGCTCACATGAATCTTCAGGGATTGAAATGCGAGCTAATAACACCAACCACTGAGCCGGATAAGCTGGTTATCAAGAATGATGAATCAGCGGATGATTTCGAACATAGACTTAAAGCAAAACAAGTCAAGAAAAGGGAGCGAGCAGAGAATGTTATGGATATTTTGACACTCTATCTAGGAGATCATGTCCTCAGGAAAACAGAGGAGTGCAAAACAGGACGTGATATTTGGGCAGCGCTAGAAAGGTTATACAACACCAAGACTCTACCGAGTCAGATTCATCTTTTGTATAAATTCTATACATTTAAGATGGATGGATTTAAGTTAATCGATCAAAACGTCGATGACTACTTGAAGACTGTTTCGGAGTTGGCTAGTGTAAAGGTTACAGTTGCGGATGAAGTGCAGGCAATTCTACTACTCAGTTCCTTGCCACCTCAATATGACTCCATGAAGGAGACATTGAAGTATGGTAGAGAGTCCATCTCTATTGAAGATGTGGTGAATGCGGCGAAATCGAAGGAAACTGAGCTTAAAGCTAAGGGAATATCGACTTCACAAAGCACTGGTGAAGCGTATGTGGCTCGTGGGAGACAGCAAAATAGGGATCAACGAAATTCTGGGAATCGAGGCAGAAGCAGATCGAAATCGGGAACAAAAGTCACATGCTGGTTCTGCAAGAAGGAAGGACATGTGAAGGCTGATTGCTATACTTGGAAGAAGCGGAAGGGCGGCGATGATGAAGATGCCACGACATCAGTTGTCATCGAAAAATCAGCAGGAGTTGATGCGTTATCAGTCTCGGAAAATTGGCATCTAGAGAGGTGGGTGATTGATTCGGGTTGATCATATCACATGACCTCAAGGAGAGACTGGTTTGATACATTTGAGGAGCTCAACTCTGGACAAGTGCTACTGGGGGACGACTATTCTGTGGAGGTTAAGAGAATAGGTTCCATCAATATAAAAGCATGTGGTGGCACGGTGAAGACATTGACGAATGTCAGGTATATTCCTAACCTGAAGAGAAATTTAATATCTACAAGTACATTGGATAAGCTTGGGTTCGATCATGCTGGAGGCAAAGGAAAAACAAGGTTATATAAGAATGGGAAGATGGGTCTTCAATGCACTCTATGCGGTTCTTTGTATTTACTTGATGGAGAGACTGTGGTAGGACAGTCAAACATAAGTGTTACCAGGAAACCAGCCAAAGACGAGACGGCTTTCTGGCATAGAAGGTTGGGACACATGAGCATGAAGAATCTGATGATCTTGGTAAAAATAGGCATCATTGACAAGAGAAGGATTGGGGAGATGGATTTCTGTGAGAGTTGTGTAATGGGGAAGACCAAGAGACTGAGCTTCAACATTGGGAAACATAATTCAGGAGAAGCACTGAGATATGTTCACTCAGATCTTTGGAGATCTCCATCAGTCACTCCAAGTATCTCTGGTAAGCAGTATTTCATGTCTATCATTACACTAGAAATGTGTGGGTGTTCTTCTTGTCTGTTAAGAGTGAAGCTTTCACAAAGTTCTGTGAATGGAAGAAACTGGTTGAGAATCAGATAAACAAAAAAGTGAAATGTCTGAGAACAGACAATGGGTTGGAGTTATTGAACAAAGACTTCGACGGGTTTTGCAAGCAGCATGGGATTGAGAGGCACATGACTTGTGCATATACTCCACAGCAAAATGGAGTTGCGGAACGCATGAACCGAAAAATAATGGAGAAGGTGCGTTGTATACTGGATGAAAGTGGCTTAGGTGAAGAATTCTGGGCTGAGGCGGTTAGCACAGCTGTGTACCAAATTAATAGAAGCCCATCATCGGCCTTAGATGGCAGTATTCCTGAGGAACTTTAGCTGGGAAGAAAGCCGGGTTATGGACACATGAGAAGATTTGGGTCATTAGTATATGTTCATGTAGATCAAGGAAAGTTAAGACCAAGAGCTATGAAAGGAATTTTCATAAGCTATCAGGAGGGAGTCAAATGGTACAAGGTATGGCTCCTGGATGAATCAAGATGTGTGATTAGCAAAAATGTGGTCTTTGTGGAAGATACAGTATTCAAAGACTTGAGGAATAAAGTTTATGTGGAAGAAACTGCGCAGAGGAGCCCGACTTCTGAGAGTGTATCGATCGATACCACCCCAAGTATCGATCGACACGAAAACGAAAAAGAAAAGTCTCGTGGGCCTTCTGAGGTGGTGTCGAACGATGCATTCCCGAGTATCGATCGACACCGAGGAGGACTAGATACGATAACTTATGTTACTGAAGATAATGACCAAGTTGGATCTTCAGGTGGAGCTGTTGGAGATCAGAAAACAGATGATGTACCTCTAGAAGATTGGGAGTTAGCTCGAAATAAGTCTAAACGAGTAACAAGGCGACCTGAATATCTTGGTGATTATGATTTAGCGAGTTTCGCCTTAATCGTTGTTGTCGAGATAAGTTCTGAAGAACCTAGGGACTATCAGGAAGCTGTTGAAAGCAAGGATAAAGTTTTCTGGAATGGAGGTATGGTTGAAGAGAAGAGTTCTCTAGATAAGAACAAGACTTGGAGGTTGGTTAAAAGACCAAAAAATAGAAAAGTGATTGGTTGCAAATGGGTTTACAGGTTGAAGCCGGGTATCCCAGGGGTAGAAGAACCGAGATATAAAGCTAGATTGGTAGCCAAGCGTTATTCTCAGAAAGAAGGTAATGACTATCAAGAAGTGTTTGCTCCGGTTGTGAAGCATGTTTCTATCAGGTTTCTTCTATCAGTTACAGCAAATATGGATCTGGAATTAGAACAGCTTGATGTCAAGACTGCGTTTCTTCATCGTTTACTTGAAGAGGAGATCTAAATAGAGCAGCCTGAAGGTTTTGTGGTTAAAGGAAAAGAGGACCACATTTGCTTGTTGGAAAAGGCATTGTATGGACTTAAGCAAGCTCCAAGGCAATGGAACAAGTGCTTTGATCAATTTGTGGAGATACAGCTTGTGAAAGATTTGTTGAGCAGTAGATTTGAGATGAAAGATCTAGGAGCTGCATGACGGATTCTTGGGATGGATATAGCGAGGGATCGTAAAGGTGGAGTTCTCACCTTATCTCAATCTGGTTACATCAAGAAGATTCTGCAGGTATTCAATGTGGATAAGTTTGAGAAGGCTTTGAGTTTTCTCAACTTAGAAGAGCACTAAGGTGTTGGACTGTCTGGAGCGGCACATGTATGCAGAGATATAGAAGTTACACTCGGAAATGATTGTCATCAAGGTGGAGTTTGTTGGGCTTTGGTGATGAAAATCATGAGTATTAACTAGGCCCGCGACTTAGGTTAGTCAATTAGGAATGTGTTTTTCCTATTGGACTTTGGTTTAGGTTTAAACCGTCTTAACTTTGTAATTGTACTAGTCTATATGAAGGCAGGCATGTGTGAGGGTCTTCTATATCCTGGAAAATCTAGAGAGAAACTAGAGAGATATTTCTTGTTCTTAGAGAGATAGTGAGGAACCCTAATTCTTTGTA
Organism: Eutrema japonicum; assembly: GCA_030161315.1. Taxonomy (NCBI): domain Eukaryota; kingdom Viridiplantae; phylum Streptophyta; class Magnoliopsida; order Brassicales; family Brassicaceae; genus Eutrema; species Eutrema japonicum. The sequence goes on from BSQW01000001.1 coordinate 39,538,896, forward strand.
ATTTGTGGTGATAGTGGATTACTGGAAAGTTTCAGGCAGAGACGTATGATCACACACTGTGATCTGAACTCATTAATTCTCTGTGTATTTTACTTATTGCTCAATTCCGTGATTAGACATGTATCAAATCTCAACAACAGAAAAAGTGTTAGAACCAAGAGTGATCCATCTTATAAAATCTAATAAATACAATCTTTCAATATTTGTCTACTCGCAAAACATGGAATCATATATAGGATAATGTATAAGCATGGATTACACATGATAAAACCTATAACTTGTGAACAAGCTAGGTCACAAGATGTAGAATTAGTTGTTAACAGCTTTGTGAATCAAAGGGGTGGTGACATAGTGGTAACACATGGGAGTTGGTTTCTTTATGTCTCAGGTTCAATATCTCTTTGGGACATATGATTGTTTTTTAAATCGAAGGATCGGAACTCTCATGATTTAACAAAAGCCATGCTCTTTTAGTTGAACTAACCAGAGAAATCATTCCCCAAATTCATTTAAATTAGAAGTGACCGATATTGCCACTACCACCATATAGATTAAAGCTCCATTTTTTATTTTTGGGGAAGAATATTAGTGACAAAGGACATTGCTTTACATGTGAAACTATAAAGGAATATGGATGGACCAATGTGTTAACTTTACGTCTGATGTGTCATAAGAAAATCCTACGTGTAAGGAAAAAAGTAAAATATATTGTGCCAAACACACAACTCCATGAGCAAATCACAAACCTTACCGAAGCAGTCTTAGCCACAGAGTGTGTTCACCACTTGATTTACCTTTTATTTCCATCTATAAAAAGCCTCACTAGTCTCTCTTATTCCTTCACCAAACTCACATCAACATATTAAAAGCTCATCACGCTTCTTGTGGCTCTCTCTTTAAGCCTCTTGATTGCTTTCACCTCTCTAAACTTTCATAGCAAACAAAAAACAAATCAATTATGCCTTTCGTCGCAATCTTGGCCATCAAGAGTTTTGATCGTGCTTCTGCAGTGTGTGTTGAAGATGTGGTGGATAGTTTTAGAGCGGCATATGCTGAGAATGGTGGTGATGACGATGACAGTGGTTACGACTATGCTCCTGCTGCGTGATTTGTCTCTAGTAGAATAAAAATGTAATTTAGGAAGAAAAAAGGAGAGATGATAAGGTAATTTAGATATCTAGCTAGGCCATGTAGGTACTATATAGTGTGGTGAGGCTTTTTAGATTAACACACATGGTTTCTATAATTTAGAGAATCATCTATTCCTTAACCAGTCACTTTTTTGTCTCATAATTTTGGAAGTTAATTTAATATTTCATTTAACTAAATAACATTGTTAATTTCCTGAATTTAATTTTACTCATATCGATATATATATATATATTAGATTCTGTGTTTTGTAGTTCTTGATCGCGCAACATTCATTTTCCAAACCGATTTTAAAATCTAAACCAATTGGTTTATTCATCAAGTTGTGAAAATTTCACAATTTCAAATTAGACTAAAGGGAAGCCAAGCAACTGATCAAGTATTTGATTAGAAACGATAACGCATATGCGAGTATGGACATCATCTAATTTTAGAATTTATAGAACCCTAAAACTCCGCTAGTGTGCAGTTGTAAGTTCAAGTATAAAGAGTTTAAGCTACTAAATATAACTCCTAATTTGTCTTATTTTACATGAGATTTTAGCTTCAAACATATCATTTTAGTATCTATATAAATTTTTAACCAATATATAAAACATTGCATAATATAAATGGTCACAAACCAATCAAATACTTTTCAATTTAAATTAGTTTGCAAACCAACAAAGAGTGATGAATTATTTAGAAAACAAACCAGAAACCAACAAAAGGCCTGTGAAAAATGGAGCAAATAGTGTAGTGAGCTATTATGAACCTCTTAAAATCTACTCATAAATATACCAATATTTAACGTGCTAAATAATGCTATAAAACTCTAAGCTTACAGCTCGCACACACATGACAGAAATATAAAGGGCGTGATTGAGTGGTATGGAGAGGTTTAGGAATGTGTCACTTCATTTCTCTTGGGTTGGATCCTTTCTCGAAACAAAAATCACATTCGTGTGGAAAGTATGGATCTGGGTTTCGGTCCATGCAGTTTACATGATAGTTCGGTAACATATAATCTGGCTACCCCTGATATTAGTCGGAAAACATTCCAAATCCGGGATAAACAGTGTAATAGCCCTTCGGAGAGAAATCCACTTTCTAGCACCTCGGTGCGTTATTACCCGGGCTGACCGGATCAGCCGATAAGATAAAAATAAATAAATATATATATATATATATATATATATATATATATATATATATAAATGAGAAGGCACTCTAAAAATAGCACGCTTTATATTTTTGAAAAAAAAAACCTAAAATATAATCATTTGTTATTCGTGTGCATGGAGATATACAAACACTTAACGCGCTATATTATTACATTTTGTCTATATTAAGACTATGGTTGGTTTGCACATAACAAAAAATATTAGTTTTTCTTAAATTTTTTTTTTGTTGACTCCATAAAAAAACTAAGAAATAAAAAAACAAAAGTTAGTTGTATAATTGGTCACTTGGGCTCACCTTTATCTTTTTGATTTAGCATGGGGAACACTATATTAAAATTTTATGTCTTATTTTAAATAAAATTAATTGAGGTAAACTAAAAAAGAAAAACATTTTTTCCTATATGCTAAATATTTATTTTGAGAAATATTAACATAAAATTGTATATTGCATATAATAATTTCATCTTATTAATTTGTTGAAAATTTTATTTTAATCTAAGTATTGAAAGAAAGAAAATGCAAAATTTATCTAAAAATAATAGTCAGAGTAAAACGTGAACAGTTGTATTTTTGTACTTTGGAAAAAACTATTACTAAAAAAAAGATAGAAAATCAATTGTAAAAAAAAATAAAAGTTCGAGCAAAAACAAAGAAAAAAATGAACTGATAAGTTACATTTTAGAAAACTGAAAAAAAAAAACCTAAAGCACTTTGGGAGTTTGACTCAGGTTGAATGAGGAACAATTATAATCTTACACCAAAAGAGCTGATAATTTTTATTTAAATTTATGTTGAAACAAGCTGTTTATATCATTTAGTATGTGACACGTACCACACCACCTCCAAGCGTGGATCCGCCCCTGGCTGCAACCAGCTAATTCTACCTATTTTTACAGAGGCAACACTAAATCTTGATTGACACTGAGCAACACCAAGTGTTTGTTAGAGCAACTTAGGTGAAATGTTAGCTCTCAAAGTTGGAATGTTTCATGGTTCGCACCAAAAGAAAAATGCGACGAATGGAATGCATGCGGGAACTTTGGTTTGTGTAATGTACTTACCTCACCTCATTGCACCCGCCTCGTAGGATTTGAGCCGCGCGATAAGCATAATTGGGAGTTGGAAGATACATCAATGGGATGTTTGAGGACATCAAACCTCAGTTGTGTTGAAGATGTATTTATGAAGCTGACACATGTTAAATTACCGTATGCTAGGTATGCATATATGTAACAAAGACTCGGAATGATAGAATGCAGAACAAGTTGTTTGACCAATTGCGAGTGTATGAGATTTACTATAACGGATGTTGAAAGCACGGGATTGTGTTGTGTGATGTGGATGAATATTCTCCTGGGTATACAGACTTATGCTGAAGGCGGTCATGATCTTTATTACAGAGTGCCGCCAACCAAACTCGAACATCAAGTGGAGAAGAGAAAAAAAGGCAATCATCATAGTTTGTACTGTTGGAGAAGTTAGCATTTTTCTTGTTGTGATCATCTTCATCATCTTCTTTCTAAGGAGGAGGAAACATTTTTTCCTATATATGCTAAATATTTATTTTGAGTAATATTAACATAAAATTGTATATTGCATATAATAATTTCATCTTATTTGTTGAAAATTTTATTTTAATCTAAGTATTGAAAGAAAGAAAATGCAAAATTTATTTAAAAATAATAGTGAGAGTAAAACGTGAAAAGTTATATTTTTGTACTTTGGAAAAAACTATTACTAAAAAAAGATAGAAAATCAATAGTAAAAAAAATAAAAGTTTGAGAAAAAACAAAGGAAAAAATGAGCAAAAACAAAGGAAAAAATGAACTGATAAGTTCCATTTTACAAAACTGAAAAAAGAAAAAGCAAAGGCATTTTGGGAGTTTGACTCATGTTGCATGGGGTACAATTATAGCCTTACACTAAAAGAATTGATAAGTTTTATTAAAATATATGTTGAAACAAGTGGTTTATATCATTTAGTATGTGACGTGCCACACCACATCCAAGCATGAGTCCGTCCCTGGTTCCAAGTAAGAAAAAGTTATGGCTCTGCCTACAACTAGTTGTTATCTTATAAGAATAAACCATACTTTTTTAGTTGAATTTGTTGGAAATAAGCTTGAAGATAAGAATTAAGAAAAAAGGAAATTGGGAAAGAAAAGGAAAACTTATATTTAGGAGTCATCTAGATATATGTAAGTTTACCTAATAAGATTTGGAATTGTCAAGTCCTTTCTCTATATAAGGAGATATCATATTGTGATATAACTTATGTGTTTATGAGAGATTGAGAGCTTTAGTTTTTGAGTAAGTTTTCTAAAGCAAATAAAGAGAGTTCATTCTTTATTAATCTTGAGTTCATAAATATATCATCTATGATTTATAGATTTGGTATCAGAGCCAAGTTTCAAAAGCTAGGGTATCGATTACGAAGATCATACGGCATACAGACATGGGAAACATTATACCTTCTACGGAGAAATCGAAAGAAGGAGGAGGACCCTATTCAATCCAATGTCCTATGCTTAACTCAACCAACTATACAGTATGGGCCATGAGGATGAAGATTTGCCTCAAAGTACACAAGGTTTGGAATATCATAGAAGCTGGAACAACGGACGAGGAGAAGAACAACATGGCGATAGCTCTGTTATTTCAATCAATACCGAGACATTAATATTGCAAGTCGGAGAGCTAGACACGGCAAAGAAAGTGTGGGAAGCAATCAAGGCAAGACATATGGGAGCAGAGAGAGCGAGATTACAGACACTGATGGTCGAATTTGATCGCCTTAAGATGAAAGATTCAGAGACTATTGATGATTTCTCGGGAAAATTGTCCGAAATATCATCAAAATCAGCTGCCTTGGGGGTGAACATTGAAGAATCAAAACTGGTCAAAAAGTTCCTAAAGAGTCTCCCTCGGAGAAAATACATACATATAGTGGCATCTCATGAGCAAGTACTAGATCTCAATACTACAAGCTTCGAAGACATCATAGGTCGCCTAAAAGCCTATGAAGAACGCATCTTCGATGAAGAAGAAGAAGCTCAGGATGATCAAACCAAATTGATGTATACAAACACGGAAAATCAATACTCTAATGGCGATTATAAAGGCAGAGGACGCGGAGGACGATCCTACTCAAACTACTCAAGGGGTAGAGGCCGTGGACGATTCAATGGAGGAAGAGATTCATCAAAGATTACCTGTTACCGATGTGACAAAATAGGTCACTATGCCTCAAGTTGCCCGGATCGTCTACTTAAGCTGCAAGAAACTCAAGAAAACAACAAGGATGATACAGAAGAAGCGGATGTCACCTAACAAGTAGATCACGAAATCGCCTATATAAGGTTCGAATGGGAATAACAAATACAGAGTGTCTACACCTAACAATGATGAGTGACTCGAGTAAATGGCATGAAAGACTGGGACATGTAAACCTTGATACAATAAGGAACATGATACAAAAGGAACTCGTCGAAGGAATTCCACGAGTAAATATCGAGAAGGTGATCCGTGGTTCATGTCTACTCGGAAAACAAACTAGACAAGTGTTCCCAAAAGCCACCTTATATCGAGCAAGTAAGAAACTGGAGCTCATACATGGAGATCTTTGCGGACCTATAACACCAAGGACGATGGCTGGGAATATGTACATTTTTGTGCTCATTGATGATTATTCTAGGTACATGTGGACAATTCTGTTAAAAGAAAAGAGTGATGGCTTCACCAAATTCAAGAAATTTAAAAGCCTAGTGGAACAAGAATCAGGAGCAAGTATACAAACTTTCAGAACAGATAGAGGAGGAGAATTTGTTTCACAAGAATTCAATTCCTTTGGCGAAGATACCGGTATAAAACGACACCTCACCGCACCATATACTCCTCAACAAAATGGTGTGGTTGAGAGGCGTAACAGAACATTAATGGAAATGGCAAGGAGCATCATGAAACACATGCGTGTGCCAAATTACCTATGGGGAGAAGCAATAAGACATTGCACATATCTTTTGAATCGAATAGCCACACGAGCAGTCAAAGACAGAACTCCTTATGAAGTATTCAGAGATAGGAAACCAAACATTGACCACCTTCGTATCTTCGGATGCCTTGGGTATGCAAAGATAGAGATGTCACATTTAAAGAAACTGGATGATAGATCACATATGCTTGTTCATCTAGGCACTGAACCAGGTTCTAAGGCATATCGGTTACTAGATCCACAAAATCGGAAAATAGTGGTGAGTCGAGATGTTGTATTTGATGAAACGAAGGGTTGGAACTGGAGAACTAACAAATCAGATCTACGAGAAGGTGGAAGTTTCGGAGTTGAAATTGGAGTTTTTGGTAATCACGACATCCAAGGAACGAGGGAGAGTATCGAAACAGAGCAACTCGAAACAGAGCAAGCCAACGACAATTTTGAGCTTTCCGGTAATGATGATAATGAGTCCATAACTCATTATGAACAGGAGGCAGAGATCACATATGTTCAAAATCAGTCTCCACCAGTCTTGAGACGTTCACAAAGACAAATCATAAAACCTAAGCACCTTGAAGATTTCATCCTTCTTGCGGAAGAAGAAGGAGAGAGGTTACTTCTTTGCTTAAATGATGAACCAAGAGATTTCTATGAAGCACATGAATCAAAGGAATGGATGCTTGCTTGTGAAGATGAAATCCATTCAATCAAGAAAAATGAAACCTGGAGTCTTGTAGATCTGCCGAATGGAGCAAAACCAATTGGTTTGAAATGGGTGTTTAAACTTAAACGAAATTCCGATGGAAGTATTAATAAACACAAGGCCCGACTCATTGCTAAGGGGTATGTGCAACAATATGGAGTTGATTTCGATGAAGTCTTTGCTCCAGTAGCTCGGCTTGAGACGGTACGGCTCCTTATCAGTCTTGCAGCATCAAATGAATTAGGAAATATATCACCTTGATGTTAAAACGGCCTTTCTTCATGGAGAGTTGAAAGAAACTGTTTTTGTCACTCAACCAGAAGGATTTGAAGAGAAGGGATGTGAGGACAAAGTTTATAAACTCAACAAAGCTTTGTATGGCTTAAGACAAGCACCGAGAACATGGAACAATAAATTGAATCAAATTCTACAAGAACTTGACTTTGAAAAATGTTCAAAGGAGCCGTCGGTGTATCGAAAGAAAGAAAGTGAACATCTTCTCCTTCTTTCGGTTTATGTAGATGATCTATTTGTCACATGAACAAATACAAACGTCATTGATAAGTTCAAAAGGGAGATGGCCTCTAAGTTCGATATGAGTGATCTCGGGAAACTAACGTACTATCTCGGGATTGAGGTATGTCAACACAAGGGAGGAATCACGCTGAATCAAAACCGCTATGCTCTGAAAATCCTAGAAGAAGCTGGAATGGCAGACTGAAATTTGACTCACACGCCAATGGAATCAGGTCTGCAATTGTCGAAATCTGAAGATGAAAATGTAATTGATGCTACGAGGTTCAGAAAGAATGTTGGCTGTATCCGTTACTGATATGCTCAAATTAATACCCTAAAAGTACTAAAGCAGTAGTTATAGTATAGCTAGGGGTCGAACCACAAAGACTCACAGAGATGCATAATAGATTGTTTAGTATCGAATTAAGCTAAGCCAAGAGATGTAATTTAAAACAGTGCAGAACTTAAAAGAGTTGTAATTTAATTGGAGAAAGATAGGCTCAGGGTATTTCTCAGGAAATCAATGAATGCAGATAAACTAACTAGCAGGATTCAGATTTAGCGCAGTTCTTGAACTCAAATCACTAAGGTATAATTAACCAACTGTCGTTGCGAGAATTATCTAAATCTAAATCCTAGGAATTCCAAATCTCTTTGCAAATCCTAAAGTCTAAATCAGCTTTAAAGTTCAGGTTTGATATGTTCACAAATCAATTAAACCAAATCTCTTTGCGAATAATCAATTTGCTCACATAAAGTTCTATCAGGTAATTAATCGCACTGTCGTGCCTAATCAATTATCCTAAGATCTAAGTTCCAGATTCGTCAACCTAGAATTAGCTTTGAGAACAACCTAAGGCGAAGAACTAATTCAGATGGTGAATCCTAATAAACTAATCAACCTAGCATTCAGAGAAAACCCTTATGAGAACCCTGAACCTAAAGTGGATCTACTCAGACATGGAGAATGAAACAATCAACATAACTGAATAAATCATCAAATAAAACAGAAAGAGTCACAAGAGGTTTTGAGATCTGATCTCGGACGAAGGGAGATTCAGACTTGTCTTTCTAAAACCAAAGTAAAATCAAAGTATAGAAAATAAAGCATCGCCTACAAAGTGGCTGTAAAATCCCTATAAATAACCTAAATCACGAGTTGGGCTCTTCTTGTAATTATTAAAGACTTCTGGGCACTTTTGCAATTCTTCAAGTCTTGGAAAACTCGCGGGTCGTGTTAGCCTCGATGAGTATCGATCGATACCAAGGGGTATCAATCGATGCTTGTCGTGAAATCAGGTACTCAGCAACACGACTTCAGCTTTTGCTCCAAACTGTTCCAGAAAGCTCCAATAATTTCAATAATGCTCCAAACGTGCTATAACCTGTAAAAGACTCTAAAATACTACAAAACACTAGAAAGACTCTATAAAAAGGACTTATATCATGGTCTAAACAGGGTAAAAACCATGATATATCAACTTCCACAGACTTAGCCTTTGCTTGCCCTCAAGCCAATAGTAGACTAAACCAGAGAAAGAGGTTTGAAAACGCGGAGCTCACCTGTTCACGAACCATTGCAAAGATCCTTTTCCCAAGCACCCGAATGCCACCTAATCAGCTTTTGATCTAACCACCATGTACTTCTCCGTAGACATTCGCAGCTTTTCCAGACTCCACACATTATCTCGCAACATAGTTCAAATAAAACCCTCATCACCAGTTTCATCGTTGCAGCCAATGTTCAAGAACCTTCTAGATTCTTTACCAAACAATATCATGACAAGGAACCACCCTTTTTCATACTTTTTGGTTTTATTTCTCTCTCCCAGACTTATTTCTTATTATGTTCCTTGAATTTACATATTAAGGTTTGAGACGCGAGTATTGATGGTGTTAGCCACCGAATCTCCTGTTCTTCCCTCAAAAGTAATCAAAGGTGTAGGCGAATAATGACATCATAGGAAAATCCTAGCCTCGCTTCCAATCCTTTGTGTGATCATTCCCTCTTAAGTAGAATAATGAGATCGCTGGAAATTTTCCTAACCCTCTACTCAGAAGAAAATCATTTCAATCTTTTATGCTCTTATTTATCAACTTAACAGGGGACAAAGATACCATAACTCTAAACACATGGGTTCCTTTATCAGATATGAATAATGAATCTAGCTCTAAAATCACTAACCACATTGATGAAGTGCAAAAATTTGGCTTAGGCTTCAGAAGAACTCTGCTGGAGACATGGATGTTTTCTAGTCAACTGGTCAGTCCTTAGATTTTTCATTAGTCGATCTAGAGCTGATTCTGTAACACTGTGCACTCAAAAACAAAATCAAATCAATAGGTTCAAGCACATGATCATTATCTCCAACAAGTTTTGACTCAATAAAACAATTTTGACTCGATAAAATGACTGACTCTAAGAAAAACAAACACAATGTCAGCAGACACCTCCCCCAGACTTGAAAAACACTATCCCCAGTGTTATCTAGCCCAGAGTAGGTAAAAGAAGACAAAAGAATATAAGAAACGAAGAGAAACAAGAAGTTACCTTGCTGGAATATCGAGTATCGATCGACACACAGTCTGGTATCGATCGATACCAGACTTAAATCGACATGAACCTGTCTCAATCGCGTAGGGCATCGATCGATACTGAAGGGTATCGATCGACACTCAGGCGATTTCGAGTTTGATCTTTGTTTATCCTGATACAAACACAAAACGAACGAAAATAAAAAGAAAAACGACTCAAAAACAGACTCACCAGTGGGTTGCCTCCCACCAAGCGCTCGTTTAACGTCAATAGCTTGACTGTAACGCCCTTCAGGCTGGATAAGAGTGAGAGCTTGCACCGAAACAGGCTCCACAACTTGACATTGCTAGCTTCAGAGTTTTGCTCAACATGCCTTCCACAAACTCCTGTCCTTTCTCTTTCAGCTCCGAAGTAACAAGAATTCTAGCCTTAGAGAATGGCTTCGAAGCTCCTTTGCACTTGACCTTATACTCAATCGAATTTCCATCACTCTTCTGAGGGATTAAAGTGACATGGGGATTCTTGACGTTTTTGCTCTTGGCCTTATGCTTCTTTGTTGCCTTAGCCTTCTTGACAACTTCCTTGGGTATGCTGGGCGGTTCAGCTGAAATGTTTGCGACAGTAGGCACGTCAGTAGGTTCTTCCAAAAGATCAACTGCTAATGTCTCTCCTGTGACATCTTCAATGCAAGAGACACGTCCGGGAGTTCCTCTAGGGATGGCTTTGTAGTACACCTCCTTGTCAATGTATGAGAATGAGATGTGCTTGCTGGGTGTGTCCATAATCGCACCAACTGTAGCCATGAACGGTCTTCCGAGAATCAACTGCGTACGAGATTTTGCATTCATCTCTACAACCTGAAAATCAGTAGGAACCAGGCAGTCTCCTATTGTGATCATCAAATCAGCGATTGCCCCATATGGAAGAGAGGTGGAATCGTTCGCGAACGTGATAGATGTATTTGGAGGTTAAATATCAGCTCCCAATCTCTCTGCAATTTCCCTGGACATGACATTGACGCAGGCTCCTGAGTCAACGAGAGACTCATTGAATTCAACTATAGAGATAGAGCATGGAACTGAGAATATCCATGGGTCTTCCCTCTTAGTCAACTGTCTCAGTGTACCTCTGGCCTTAATGAAGAGCGCCTTGATCTCTTCCTCAGTTTCTCTGCAATCTTTGAAGTGACTTAGCAGAGGCCAGTCCTCTAGAGCTTCTTCAAAAATGAACGAGTGGGGAATCCTCCGTACCCTATTCTCAAAGCCACGCAGCTGCTTTGGTGTGATATGATCTCTGAGGTGTTGAGGAATAGGATTCAGCTTCTTGGGCTTGCGAACTCTTTCTGCAATCAGCTTAGGTGTTTTCACAATTTCTGGCTCATTCTGCGAGGGGTATCGATCGACACCAGGTAGGGTATCGATCGATACTCTTGTTCTTGAATCGTCCCTGGCATATACATCATCTCCAAAAGAAGTTTCCACAACCGATTTATCCCACAAAGCCTTGCATCTGGCATCCTCCCATTCATTCCTTGTCATAATACGAGGCATAGGATAGGGTATCCTGGGTATATAGACTCGTTCTGCTACTACTTGAGGTGCCACAGTCGAAATCTCATGTGTCTCCTCAGGAATCGCCTCAGTATCGACCGATACCAATAGGGTATCGATCCATACACGGGGTTGTGGATCCATTCGAGCAGACATCTGGGCTGGTATCGATCGATACTGGGGAGTATCGATCGATACTTATGCGATTTCAGGATATTCATCAAAATTTTCTGCACTTGAGGAGATCGCATTGACGTGTGGTCTCGGATTTTCAGTTCTCCCTGGAAGAACACCTTCCTGCCTCTTTACAGCTGCTGTTGTTTGAGCTACCTGATTTTCCAGCTTCCTCTGGGAGAGACTCATGGCTTCGATCTTCCCATTCATATCCATGTACAGCGAGTCAAACTTCCCATTGAAATCCCCCTGCAACTTCTCTTGTCCTCGAAGAAGCTATTCCATCATGAGTTCCAACTTATTTTTTGTGGACTTGGGAGGAATGGGTTGGTACGAAGAGTTCCCGTAATTGCGAGTGTTGTTGTTGTACCCAAATTGCTGACCCTGAAATCCAGAACTACCAACATAGTTAACATCCTCCACTTCATCCTCAGCAGCAAAGTGGACCGCTTTTTGATTCTTCCCGATCAGGAAATCCAGCTTGGCTTGAACTTCAGCAATCTGAGATCCATCAAGTACTCCAGCTTGCTTCTTTCGCTCGAAATCAGCATTCTTGGTGCTATTGCTAGACGCCATGTTCTCAATCAGAACGACTGCATCATCTGGATACCTGGTGTTGAAGTTCCCATTACTTGCAGTATCCAAAGCCATCTGGTACCTCTAGTCGATCCCTCTATAGAAGGTACCCAGTAGTTGAACCTGATTGAACCCAGGGTGCGGACAATCTCTCTGATATGATTTGAAGCGAATCCAAGCAGCCTTGAGTCCCTCTGTTTGACCTTGGGAAAATTGAGAAATTTTGTTCCTGACCTCTTCAGATCTCGCATCATCATAGAAATTGCACAGGAATGCATTATTCGTCTCATCCCATGTAGTTAGCGAACCAGAAGTTAACTGCTTCAGCCAATAAGCAGCATCTCCACTAAGAGAGTATGGGAAGAGTTTGCAGAAAATGTACTCATTAGACACTCCATTGTACTTCATACCAGTGACCAAATCTTCGAACCTCTCGATATGATCCATGGGATGCTCATGTGGTAGGCCATGGAAAGGACTCTGACTCACGAGAGCATAGTATGCAGGCTTCAGCTCGAAATCGTTCCTCTGAAAAGTTGGGATGCGAATCGCAGATCGATTGGCATAGAACTGATCAGGTCTGTTGTGCTCGCCAAGTGTCCTAGCTCGATCACCTGCAGCATTCCCAAAGTTGGCGCGCCCAGCTGGCGCGATAATCTCAATAACAGCAGCAGGAGGGACAACGACGTTTTCAGCTTCATCAAGTCGTTGCCCTCTCTCATTGCACACTTGACCCTCTTGGTCTCTCAGAACTCCAGCTTCATCAGCTCTTAAAACCACTGGGTTGTTCATCCCTGATGTTTGCTTGATCTTTCTGTTTGTGTGTTCCACAAGTGCTAGCTGTTCCAATGACAGTTCAACTAGCTGAGTGCTCTTGTTGCTTATGGTTTCACGAACACGCATATACCTGAAAACAAAAAACTAGACAAGGCACGTAAGTAACCAAAAAAAATACGTTGAGTATCGATCGATACCAAGTGGTGTCGATCGATATCAACAAAAGAAGACGACGAGTATCGACCGATACTACAGAGTATCGATCGATACCGACGAACTTAGTCGAAATTCTCAAACTAAAATCTAATGGCGAATTGAGTCCCCGGCAACGGCGCCAAATTTGATATGCTCAAATTAATACCCTAAAAGTACTAAAGCAGTAGTTATAGTATAGCTAGGGGTCGAACCACAAAGACTCACAGAGATGCACAATAGATTGTATAGTATCGAATTAAGCTAAGCCAATAGATGTAATTGAAAGCAGTGCAGAAATTAAAAGAGTTGTAATTCAATTGGAGAAAGATAGGCTCATGGTATTTCTCAGGAAATCAATGAATGCAGATAAACTAACTAGCAGGATTCAGATTTAGCGCAGTTCTTGAACTCAAATCACTAAGGTATAATTAACCAACTGTCGTTGCGAGAATTATCTAAATCTGAATCCTAAGAATTCCAAATCTCTTTGCGAATCCTAAAGTCTAAATTAACTTTAAAGTTCAGGTTTGATATGTTCACAAATCAATTAAACCAAATCTCTTTGCGAATAATCAATTTGCTCACCTAAAGTTCTATCAGGTAATTAATCACACTGTCGTGCCTAATCAATTATCCTAAGATCTAAGTTCCAGATTCGTCAACCTAGAATTAGCTTTGAGAACAACCTAAGTCGGAGAACTAATTCAAATGGTGAATCCTAATAAACTAATCAACCTAGCATTCAGAGAAAACCCTTATGAGAACCCTGAACCTAAAGTGGATCTACTTAGACATGGAGAATGAAACAATCAACATAACTAAATAAATCATCAAATAAAACAGAAAGAGTCACAAGAGGTTTTGAGATCTGATCTCGGACGAAAGGAGATTCGGACTTGTCTCTCTAAAACCAAAGTAAAATCAAAATATGGAAAATAAAGCATCGCCTACAAAGTGGCTGTAAAATCCCTATAAATAACCAAAATCACGAGTTGGGGTCTTCTTGTAATTATTAAAGACTTCTGAGCACTTTTGCAATTCTTCAAGTCTTGGAAAACTCGCGGGTCGTGTTAGCCTCGATGAGTATCGATCGATACCAGGGGGTATCGATCGATGCTTGTCGTGAAATCAGGTACTCAGCAACACGACTTCAGGTTTTGCTCCAAACTGTTCCATAAAGCTCCAATAATTCAAATAATGCTCCAAACGTGCTATAACCTGTAAAAGACTCTAAAATACTAAAAAACACTAGAAAGACTCTATAAAAAGGACTTATATCATGGTCTAAACAGGGTAAAAACCATGATATATCAGTTACCTTCTTCATACAAGACCATATTTGTCCTTCTCTGTGGGAGTGTTAAGTCGATATATGCAGAATCCAAAAGAGTCCCACAGAGCTGCAATGAAACATTGCTTGAGGTATCTACGAGGCACCACTACCCTCGGTTTAACGTTTAAATGCTCTACCCCAAAGGTACCAAGACTAGTAGGCTACAGTGATAGTAGTCATAATGTTGATCCTGACGATGGCAAGAGCACAGCTGGTCACATATTTTATCTTGGTGAGAGTCCAATCACTTGGTGTTCACAAAAACAAGATACTGTGGCATTGTCATCGTGTGAAGCTGAGTTCATGGCAGCCACCGAAGCTGCTAAACAAGCGATTTGGTTACAAGAACTTCTTGGCGAAGTCATGGGAGCAGCATGTGAAAAGGTGACAGTTCGTATCGATAATAAATCTGCGATAGCACTTACCAAAAACCTAGTGTTCCATGGTCGAAGTAAACATATTCACCGAAGATATCATTTCATACGAGAATGTGTGGAAAACGAGCAAGTAGAAGTGGAGCATGTTCCCGGAAGCGAACAAAAGGCTGATATCTTGACAAAACCACTTGGAAGGATCAAGTTCAAGGAGATGAGAGATCTCATTGGAGTTCAAGATTGTTCAAAGGAAGACTTCAAGCTTAAGGGGGAGAATGGTGGAAATAAGCTTGAAGATAAGAATTAAGAAAAAACGAAATTGGGAAAGAAAAGGAAAACTTATATTTAGGAGTCATCTAGATATATGTAAGTTTACCTAATAAGATTTGGAATTGTCAAGTCCTCTCTCTATATAAGGAGATATCTTTTTTTTTGTTTTTTTGAAGAATGTAAAATTTTTATTCACCAAAAAAATAGTTTTTTACAATGACTGCTTCCTATTGTGGACCTTTGAGAGCATGCTATTACACTTAATAGAATCTGAGAATCCTTATCTTGTGGCAAACCACCACCTCAAGCCATCTTCTAATTTGTTGGGATCCAATTTTCTGATAGAAGAAACACGGTTCCAGATAGTTTTGTCGATGAATCGAGTGAGAAGGCTTGAGGGATACGGTTTTTCACCATGACACCTCCTATTTCTTTCACGCCAAATAGAATGTACAGCCGCTTGAAATGCATATCTGAATAAGAACAAGGGGGTTGAGCTTTGTCCTGCTTCAGTGAGTAGAGCCACATTGTCGTCCCATGCTATCGTGAATCTGTCGCCCATCAGCGTTTTGACCAAATTAGCCCATATTTCCTCCGAGTATCGACATGAGAAGAAGAGATGGTCCCTTGTTTCCATTGGAGCTTTGCATAGAACACACTCGGTATTTATTGTAGAGTTCCAACTGGCCATACGGTCTTTTGTTGAGAGTCGGTTGTGGATTGCAAGCCATACAAGGAAAGAGTATTTAAGAATCGCATTCGAAAACCATACTCCTTCGTACAAGTCCACTCGGTTTGCCCCGCATCGAATCTGAAGCCAAGTATCGTGGGCAGAGAATCGCAATTTAAAGTTGTTATTGCTGCCCCTCCACCTGGCTCTGTCTTCTCCGGTGCTTTGTTTTCTGCGCTGAGCTTCGATGGCTTCCTCTATGTCATTAAACAAACTCGTCCTATTGTTCTTCCTCCGATGGGTAGCCAGAACGAGACCCACTGTATCTTGCATTTTAATTCCGAGTCCAATGAAACCGTTTGTGCCCGTTCTTTCAATCAAGCGGCCTAAGGGAGACCAGTTGTCGTACCAGAAAGAGGTTGATAATCCGTTTCCCACCTCCACTAGAAGAAACTGGCAAGCCTCCTCCCGATGCTTTAAGAGTTTTCTCCATATCCACGAACCTGTTCCTGATTTTTCCTTTATTGACCAGAAAGAGTTGCTCCGTATAAGATACGTCCTAACCCATTTTGCCCATAAAGATTATTGTGAGCCGACGATTCTCCAAATAAGTTTCATACAGCAGATTTTATTCACTTCTCGAATCGGCCTAAGTCCCAGCCATCCTTCTTTTTTCAGCTTGCAGACTTCGGTCCATGAGATTTTTGCTTCGCGCGGGTTTAACTCTGGGCCCGACCATAGAAATGCTGCGCATAGTTTTTCAATCTCAGCAATACATTCTCTGGGGAGACAGAACGCTGCTAACCAGAAGTTTGTGAGGCTGACAATTACTGATTTGATTAACTGCAATCGTCCTGCATAGGACAGGAATCGAGCTCTCCATGAACTGATGCGAGATCGAATTTTTTCCAGCAGAGGCAGATAGTCATGACTCGTCATTCTCTTTGTAGTTAACGGCAGTCCGAGATAACGTACTGGTAGAGATCCTATCTCCAACGGGAACCTCTCAGTTATAGCCGAGCGAGCTGGGGGTTGAATCTCCGCCAAGTACAGAGTTGACTTTTCTAGACTAATTTTAAGTCCCGATATCCTTGCAAAGTCGTCGAAAACTGTTATGATCCCGTCCAACGATCTCAATTTTCCATCTGCAAAGACTAGTAAGTCATCGGCAAAACATAAGTGGGTAATGTCGATGTTCTTACACCGAGGATGATATCCAATATGGCGGTCCCTTGCTGCTGTATCCAGGAGTTTTGAGAGAACATTCATACTGATCACAAACAGATATGGAGATAGAGAACACCCCTGTCGCAGATCTCTGTCACTTTTAAAAAACCCCGCTAATTCCCCGTTGACTTGGACTGAAAACGAGGCCGTGGTGATGCAAAGCTTAATCCAGTGGATGAATTTTCCAGGGAAATTAAGAGCCATCAATGTATTTAGCAAAAACGTCCATTGAACCGAGTCGAAAGCTTTTGAGATGTCTATCTTTATAGCACGTCTCGGAGAGATGTCTTCTTTATGGTAATCTTTCACCAATTCTGTTGCTAGCAATACATTCTCGATTAAAAGTCTGTCCTTCACGAAAGCCGATTGGTTTGGGGTAATGAATTTCGGAAGAAAAACTTTCAATCTGTTTGCTATAATCTTAGAAATCACCTTATATATCACATTGCAGCAAGAAATACGGCGATAGTCTTTCATTTCCGTTGCAGCCTCCTTCTTCGGTATCAATGCCAATATTGTTGTATTAATTCATTTCGGAAGAAAACCGTTGATGAAAAAAGATTGGATTGCCACCGTGAAATCCCGACCTACGATAGGCCACGCGGATTTGAAGAACTCTGTAGTATACCCGTCTGGTCCCAGGGTCTTGTCATATTGTGATATAACTTATGTATTTATGAGAGATTGAAAACTTTAGTTTTTGAGTAAGTTTTCTAAAGCAAATAAAGAGAGTTCATTCTTTATTAATCTTGAGTTCATAAATATATCATCTTTGATTTCTAGAGAATTAACGACAAAAATCATTTCCTCGAATTCAATTAACTCCAATTTTTTTTTTTTTTTTCATTTTGGTACTGTGCTTGGGGAAGAATATTAGTGAAAAACGATATTGTTTTACATGTGATACTATAAAAGAATATGGATGGACCAATGAGTTAACTTGTCGTCTGATGTGTCATACAAAAATCCTACGTGTGAGGATAAAAGGTAAAATCTGTTGTGCCAAACACACAACTCCATGAGCATTTCACAAACCCTACCGAGACACTTGCCTTACCTTTTATTTCCATCTATAAAAAGCCTCTTAGTCTCTAGCTCTTATTCCTTCACTAAACTCACATCAACATTAAAAGCTCATCACACTTCTTCTGGCTCTCTCTTTAAGCCTCTTGATTGCTTTCATCTCTCTAACAAATAAATTATGTCTTTCATCGCAAACTTGGTCATCAAGAGTTTGGACCGTCCTTCCGCAGTATGTGTTGAAGATGTGGTGGATAATTCTCTTGCGGAATATGTTGAGAATGGAGGTGATGACGATGACAGTGGCTACGATTATGCTCCTGCTGCGTGATTGTCTCCTGTTTGTATAATCATGTAACTTAGGAGGAAAAAAGAAAAGAAAAAGCCTATCTAATTTAGGAGGAAACGAAGAAGCTGATCATGTAATTTAGATATCTAACAAGGCCATGTAGGTACTAGATAGTATGGTCTGTCTTCTTAATTAAATGAACAAACATGGTTTCTATAATGTTGAAAATCATATGTGCCCGTACGGCACATGGTTACATGTTATACGAACAAACATGGTTTCTATAACATTGTAAACTTCCTGAATTTTTACCCATGTCGATAAATTTTACCCATTTGGACATTCATTGAACATTTCCATAATTGATTCCACAACGGATAAATATATCCGCACCACAAAGATATATGATCGACCCTGCACCACACTCACAATATAAAACTTTACCCTTGACATACAAGATTACGAACGGTTCTACCTGCACTACCTTGGACCACGACGAATGCATCTTCGATAATTTTGTCTTCATTAATCTGGTAATAATCCGCATTTGATCTCTGATATTCGAATAGAAGTGTCAAATAAAAAATAACAAATAAAATAAAAAATTCTAACAAGAGAAACCCATCAGATATTTTCGACAGATTTCAATTTCTAACAATCTAAACGACACTGAAATCTGTGAAAAGGGCCCTTCCGAACTGACTTATGATGTATTTCTCCGTCGGAAATCACTACAAAAAAACAAGCTATTCCAGACGGCCGAAGCCGTCGAAAATCTGTTGAAAATCGACATTCCAAAGCGATTTTCAACCGATTTGGATCGTCGGGACTATCTCGTTGGGAATCAAAATCTGTCGGAAATTGCTCAGAAAATTCTGACGGATTTCTGAGGAACAAAATACACGACGAATTTCCGAAGACCGTATATAGGTCAGAACATATTTCCGACGGATTTTTGAAGGAAATATTTCCGACGGATTCCCGAGGAAATTATTCCAGACGGATTCCCTTGGGAGATATAAAAACAATACAATTTTGTCATGATTTTCGAGAGATATAAAAACAATACTTTTTAATTAAAAATAATTTAGTTAAAATTTATTTATCAAAAATTTCTAAAAATCAAAATATAAAATTATATTAAATATAAAATTCTTATTAAATTTGAAAGCTTTTTTGCAATTAAAAAAATTGTAACGAAATTACAAAATCATGAAATCATGACAAAATTAGACGAGAAATTCGGGAACTTCGATTTCATGAAATCTGCCATGTTCATTGTTGCCTATGTAGTGGTGAGCTCTTCTTGCGTACTAATGAACCGATCTTCCGTGTTTGCTTTCCGCATTAGAAATTCTGGTACGACCTACAAAAATAAAAACACAAAAGTGTATTAATATGAAAAATTGTTTTTTTTAATTATAATAAAAAGTGGAAAATGGCTAAAAAATTATAAAATAGCTAAAGAATTTAAAAAAAAAATATTAATAATAAAAAAAATTCAAAAAGCAAAAATAATTATATATCATTACAATTAAAAAACAATTATATGTAAAAATGTAAAAAACATTTTAAAAATCAGTATAATTAAGAAACAATTTCAAAAAATTGCAACTAATATTACAAAAATATTTTAGTTTACAAACCGTTTTTCAATATATTATCTAGTAGAAATTATTTTTATAATTTTTCTAAAATAAAATCGACCAAATAATCTAGATAAATCCACAACTTAAACAATATAACCACCTAATCTATCAAAAATATATAACCTAAGCATAATATAACTACCTCATCTATGAAAATTACATACCCTAAACCATCTAACCACAAATCCACTAAAAATCTCACAATATCTAACATAAACACGAAATAAAAGAAAGGAAAAAGAAGAAATTAACATATTTGGCTGGAAATTGGAGAGAGTCGTCGGCGGCGGCCGGAAAATGAGAGAGAATCAGCGGTGGCATGGAGAAGAAGGAGAGAAAGAATGAGGAGAATAAGAGAAAATGATGGGATTTTTAATATATATATATATATATACATATATATTGATTTCCAACGGATATTTTTCTCGGGAATCCATATGATATTAATTGAATGAACCACCCAAATTTTCAGGTTTGGCGGTCAAAATTCCAATTTTTGCGGGTTTTTTTCGATATGTCGGAAATTTCCGAAAGATTTTCGACACACTTGATATTTGCGGACAAAAACACCTTGGAAATGTTAAGTGTAAACCATGTAGACGTTTGACATTTCCGAGGGATCTTATAAAATCACTTAGAAATCTGACCATTTAGGGAATATGGTTTAGAAATTTGAAGATTTCGTACGATTCATGGTTTAAAAGACATTAACTTATCATACCAATAACAAATAAGTTACAAAACCAAACAAAAGACAAGTTATTTCGTGTTTTGTATCCACCATTTAATAACGAGATCCACCATTCATAAAAAAACATATAACTTATACTCACACGTATGTGTTTGTTGTAGGGTTTACATTAATTAAAAGCTACAAATTAAGTGATTTTAAAAAAACTTTAACACAAAACAGTTTAAATATGTAACTTCTAATTTTCTCAAAAACAAACTTTTTCAAAATTGTTAAATTTAAGGTCTTATACCCTAAACGGTCGGAAATCCGTCGGAAATTCAATACGTTTATAACAATATCCAAATCCATCGAAAATCCCTCGAGAATTTTTGTTATTCTATATAAACTGTTATTATATTTGAAAATGGTAAGTTATTAAATTTTTAAAATTGATACACAAGTGAAAATGGTATAAGTTTATTAAATAATCAAGTATATATAAATACATGAATAAAATTCACAAAAATCTCTAAATCCATCGGATATCCTTCTGATATTTCGAATTATAGAACAAACAGAAATCACACTAAACCCGATATTGACTAGAACCAAAAGCTGATTTTCCCATATATTATTACTAGAATTTTCTTTTTAACTCTCGTAGATATGGTCGCATATATATATATATATATATATATTGCAAAGTTTCGTGAATATGAGATAGCCAAAACAATTTGCCACTACTTTTTGTAAAGGTAATGTTATTTCACTGAATTTTATGTCTTTGGCTCCTCTTAACTTGTATCTTTATTACTCACAAAAATCTCACTGTATTTTAACATGAAAAAATTCACAAAAATCTCTAAATCCATCGGAAATCCCTCAGGAATTTCTAACAGATTTAGATATATTCATAAACAAAATTTTTTACTACTATTAGTGTCAGAAATCGATCGAAAACTCTCGACATATGCACTTCCTTCGAGAATCTGTTAGAAATTTCTGACCATTTTCCTGACGATGGCTGACCTGTTAGAAATTCTCAACCGGTTTTGTTAGCAATGAATTGCTAATATTGGTCTCTCTTCAAAGCTAAGAGAATTTGCTAAAAAAAACAAACTAAGATTACATCACACTTTTCTTTTAGGTAGTTCATACTACCTCTTTTTGGCTTTTTAATTTCTTAAATAGAGATGGAACTTAGTTCCTACAAAGCTAGAAACACAATACAAGAAAATAATAAAACGTGAAAGAGAACATGAGGCTTGATCCTCAAGTATAGGAAGCTTATCACGACTCAGTTTATTTGCTGAAACAAAGAAAACAATAATTGAAACATAGACTCAGTCAGAACCGGTTAAATCTTGGTACTTTGAATTTGGTTTCTTCAATCGGATTGATGGCCGGTTCTTGTATCCTATCAATACTCTCACCCTCAAACAGAATCTTGTCCTCAAGGTTCACGTCGAACTCCGAAAAGCTTGATTGCATCTGCTCGTAGTCTTCCCACGTTGCATATGTTGGCCGAAGAGCCTTTTTTTTTAATATTATTATTAATTTTTTTTTTGAAAGCAAAAAACGAGAAAGAATATGGATGTCGTGGGAAGACTATGAGCAGATGCAGTCAAGCTTTCCGGAGTTTGATATTCAAAGTTTGATATTCAATAAAAAGGCTCTTCGGCATATGCAACGTGGGAAGACTATGAGCAGATGCAGTCAAGTTAAACCGGTCCTGACTGAGTCTATGTTTCAATTATTGTTTTCTTTGTTTCAGCAAATAAACTGAGTTGTGATAAGCTTCCTATACTTTAGGATCAAGCCTCATGTTCTCTTTCACGTTTTATTATTTCCTTGTATTGTGTTTCCAGCATTGTAGCTAGGAACTAAGTTCTATTTCTATTTAAGAAATCAAAAAACCAAAAAGAGATAGTATGAACTACCCAAAAGAAAAGTGTATTGTAATCTTAATTTGTTCTTTGAACAAATTCTCTTAATTTTCAGGAGAGACCGATATTAGCAATTCATTGCTAACATATTTCAGACAGGTCATCAGAAACGAGTGTGTTTAATTTCTTGTAGTGAATGAGCTATTTTCTTGTAGTGTATATATGAATGATTTCTGATATCTATCCAACCAAGAATAGTATTATTAATTACAATGACATCTTGAAATTCATTAAAGGTCTTATATGTAACAATACATGATCTGATTTGATCTATTTTATTCCATTTATAATGTGAGATATATTTTGTCTTTTCTATGTTAGATAAATTGAGGTTGAAAGAATAAAACATTCGACTATTTATGGTGAAAGAATTAAGTCGACAAACATAAAAGAAGCCCTAGGTAGGGCATACAATCATTAATATAAGAAGTACAAAATCATTAATATAATTAACCCGATTACTACGCAGTCTACGCTTTGACCTATAACAAAGATATGACCCACTCAGGCTGCTGGAGCATAATCATAGATTGTAGGACCAAAATTTACACTACAGACAGGAAAGATTTAATCACAGTAATATGTAAATAAACAGTTTAAGGAACAGACGATTTATAAACGATAAAGCAATACAAGATCTGAGGAGGCGAGATAAATCTCTTTCCTTAACTCTAAGAATCTCCCGTAGTGTGACGGGGTTTTATAGATCCATGAGTCCCAGGATACAACCAAAGTTTAACTGAATCATCAACACCATGATTCATGTCTATCGACCATTATTCTACGATACTCTCGAAATTAAAACTTACTCTAAGCAGTAGGGAATTGAAGAAACGATTGCTAGAACTTTTAGTAAGTGTTTTTTGTGTATCAGAGGATGATTTTTTAGGTGAAAATCGTGTTGTATATATAGGAGAGAGGCTAGGGTTTTTCCATGACAGAAAAGGAATATTTCTAGAATAACCTAGGCGGCTGCGATTTTTAAGTCGGCCCGCTGGGTATCGATCGATACCAAGGGGTATCGATCGATACCTCAAAAAGTCCACGGGCCCAATCAAGGCCCAAGATGCGAACGTCGCACGTATGGCTTTTCTTCTCTCATGTTGTTCATTTAAGACACAACCATTCCAACATATATACACGAGAAAACATTTCTCGGTTAATGAAAACATTTCATTAGAAAGAGCTTAACTCATTTCTTTTCACACTAACACAATTTTATCAAACCCTCAGGCTTTGACAAAAAATTAGTTCCAACAATCCCCCACATGAATAGAAATGACTCTAGAACATATGAAAATTGTACAGACTAGACTTTACTAGACATACTTGACTAGACTCATCTAGACGTAGACAGACTTTCGAGAGTATACGAAAATGTAACTGTCACTGAATGGTAGCGTTTTTCAGCTTTGAACCAAACAATTTTAATATCTGTTGCGTTTACTCGGCCAGGAGGTGAACATGATGTCTTGAACCACCCGGATTTTGATGTAAACTGATACAACAGATATCGCACAACGACATTTTCTCGTAGAACTTTGTTCTCTATTGGGTTCATTTTGGCCTTGAACAATCCTGGTATTCGTGAGTGAATTTGGAGAATATAGCCTTATCCTTCATTCTCCTAGAAACGGCCCCATTTCACACTTCACAAGGTGATATTTTATTAGCTTGTTTTCAGAAGTGTCCTGTCACACTCCACTATCTACACAGCTATGCAATCATTAAAAGCCAACGCTTATCCTCACTATCCACAGGTAGCACTGTTTTATCATCCTAGGAACTGGGCAGAGACATAGTCTCACAGTGCTCAACTCGAATCAGTTTAATTTTGTTTCCCTTTGAACCTAGATCTTGGGATCTCCAGTCACATAGGTTGGGTATCTGTCAAACGTCATCTTTTTCTATAGGCTTTAAACCCGTTCCTTTTGATGATTTAACAAACTTGATCTCGGGGCTAACTTTTTGGGAAACAGATCCGCTAAGTTATCAGCCGTTGTGAGATCAGTTGTCTAAATGGTCTTATATCATTCTCGAGATTTGCCATTTTATAACTTACTCAGTGCCTGAGAGATAGCTCACTAACTCTCACAGTGTACACATAAAGTTGGCACTGGTTTTTCCCACATCGGGATATCTTCCACAAAGTTTCGAAGCCATTTTGCTTCCTCTGTAACTTTATCTAAAGCTATAAACTCTGACTCCTTGGTTAATTAGGCCAAAAGTGTTTGTTTGGAAGATTTCCAGGATACTGCTGCACTACCAATAAAAATTATTATCCACTTATAATATCTGTCAGGTTTACGAGACCAAGAGGTGAACATAATGTCTTGAACCCCCCAGACTTTGATGTAAATCGAGACGACATATAACGCTGGATAATTCAACATTCTAGTTATGGCTTTCCACAGAGTATGACCTGGATTACTCATGTAGCGACTGAATGCGCTAAATCGGATCTAGTACGATTCATCAAGTACGTTAGACTTCCGATAATTCTTGCATACATCACTTGTGATACAACTTTATCACAATTGGATTTATTGCAATCTTGTTTGAGTAGTTCTCAAAACATTCTAGGATCTTGAGACAAGATTATCCACTAATCTTATGTCTATCAAACTTCCCACTAAACACTTTTTTTAGTGTGTTGGATTATGTCGTTCTTGCTTCCATGATGAACGTGTCATCTTATAAACATAACAAAACGTATCCATGTGGAGTACTTTTGATGTATATCACCTTAAGTGATTTTGAAGCTATTTGACATCACTTTGTTGTCAAACTTTCCAAGCTATTGCTTAGGAGCTAACTTAAGCTCGTATAAGGACTTTGCAAGTCTACTTATTTTCTTTCCTTGTTCAGGAGTGACATAACCCTCGGGTTGTTTCATGTAAATCTCCTCTTCTAAATGGTCGTTTAGAAAGGCAGATTTTACATCCATTTGATGGATTACAAGATCTCATATTGCTGTAATTCCAATCAGCATACGACTAATTTCAACTTTAGCCTCTTCTGCTTCTTTACAGAAGTACCAGAATTGCTCGATCTAGGTCCAATGCCCGTCAAGCATCGATCGATACCGAGGTGTATCGATCGATACCTCTAAAAGCGTAAGAGCCCAAGAGATTAATTGCTCGCTTAGAGCTTATCCTTTACTTGGATGTCTGGTATATCTCATTTATACACCATAAAGCAATCAGCACTACATTGTGTGCATATTCAATGAAGATACAATCCACCGTTTTTGGTCCGATTGTCAGCTTCTTAGGTGGTTGCTAGGCACCCCCACACTTTCATGTATTTGTATAAAAAACACATTACTTTTCCAAAGTTCGCATGAAACATTTCCAATGACTTTGTGTAGTATTTAGTTCAGGATATAACTTGTGGTAAGCAATGCTTCCCCCCACATTTCTGGACTAACCCAGATTTTTTAGGAATAATGAGTTCATCAAATAATTCGGTAATTTGTTATGAGACTCCATTAGATTCCAGTGAATAGGGATCAATCGTTTGATGGATAATACCATGCTCATGTCCTCTATCACTTCAAACTATGTTGATAGTTCTTTCGAGTTGGTTTTCAACCTCGAGTTTAAACTCCTTGAGTTTTCCAAGGTCTCGTATTTGCTTCTTAGCAAATAGACATAACTATATTTCGTACAATCCTCAATGAAAGTCACAAAATATTTTTCACCACCTTTTGTATAAGTCAAACCAAGAGGTTCGCTCGATTGTGGTGTTTTAGTGAGTTTGGTTAGAACGCAAACCTCACACTCATCTTTGCTTATTTTGTATTTCAGGATCTCATTCAATCTACGCATAGATTCGAATATAATGTGACTGAAACATTCAGATCAAATACTAAGAGATTCTGTACCATAAGCAAATGATTCTTTCTCATTTAATGTCAACACCATTGGTTACATTGATTTTAAGTCCGACTGTCTCAACGTTAATTTGGACCAGTCTGTCCTTAATATAGACAACATTATTTGTCAATACATGCTTAATTAGCATTGTGCCCTAAATAAGATTTTTATGCATCTTTAGCACATGGTTTACATTAGTGAGAGTGAGCTTCTTTGAAAAGTCAACTTCAGCACTATGAATAAATTCTTGTCATTATTTATGGTAGGAGGGAAACATTCCCATATCAACGCATATATGAGCTATTACATTGGTATAATACCACCACTCATTTGGGTTATGCTTAACCATATTGACTCCGAGGATGACATTACACATGTCTATCTCGACTAAATTGGCTTCAACCATTCCATTATTTTTTACACCACCAGATCTAACAATGATCACATCGGTGTTGTTAGTCATATTGAAATTTGATTTTGTTCAAGAGAATCAAACCAAATTAATATACTAACCAATACTCAACTCTCAAGTTAAATGGTAAAATTAAATTCAATTTCTAGAATTTAATAAACTTAATACAATATCGAATTGTATTAGTATTCTTGAACTCATATCAAGAATCGCAAGAGGCCTGTTGAGTATCGATCGATAACAATGAGTATCGATCGATACCAATGAGTATCGATCGATACCTCAAAAGGTCCAATGATTTAATTATTCGATTAAATCAGCCTCCAATATTTAATTGAACTTCAATTAATTATTCCAAAATTCGCAAATTTTTGGACACATAATATTGAGCTACACGTCTTTAAATTTTGTCCAAGGCTTTATCTTTACTCCGCAGTAGAAAGATGTATCAATATCTCGTGCAATCGTCTATGAATGCCATGAAATATTTATTGCCTCCTCTGGTTTGAATATATTTCAAATCACATAAATCTGTGTGAATTAAACCTAGAGGTTCTGTTGTTCTTTGAACGCTGGGTGATGGCGTTTTAGTGAGTTTGGCTTGGACACAAACCTCACATCTGTCTTTGCTTAATTTGCATTTAGGAATCATGTTCATGTTCATTAATCTACTCATAGATTTGAAGTTAACATGTCCTAATCGTTCATGCCAAATATTAAAAGACTTAGCGAGATAAGCAAATGGTTTCTTATCATTTATCTTAGGGTTCTACGAGGTGGATGCCTCGGTTACATTATCCTTTAGGATTACTTTCTCAACAGATATCTTACACAGATTATCACATATAGAACCCTTACCCAAATACATCCCATTTTTCGTTAGGATTAGCTTATCGCCTTCCAGCTTCACAGAGAATCCATGCTTACTTATAAGCGATCCAGAGATCAGATTCTTGCGCATATCTGGTACATGGATGACGTTCGTGAGAACTAGTTCCTGTCCAGAGGTGAGCTTCAGAACAACCTTCCCGTGACCATCAACTGTCGACGAGGCGGAATTTCCCATCAAGAGTTTATCACCACTCTTGTTCTTTGTGTATGTCGAGAACATCTCGCGATCCATACAGATGTGTCTGGTTGTACCACTGTCGAACCACCAAGTCTTTGGATGGCTCTCTGCAACATTGGCCTCAGTGACCACAGCACACATGTCAGCTTCTGTCAAGTTCGCTTGAGCTTTCACTGTTTTGATCAGACTCGTAGTCGTTTGATCCACTTTGTCACTGGTTTTCTCCATAGTTCCAGAGTTGTTGTCAACGTTGTTTGTCATTTTAAGCTAATGAGAACACAACTTTCAGTTAGTACCGATATATAAACTCATGAATCGCAATTCTAAGACTAATATCGAACTAAATCGCATTGGTGTCGATCGATACTCCTTTGTATCGATCGATACACACACAATGTCTATCGATACACCCATATGGTGTCGATCGATGCCCTCAGTGTCGATCGATACTCCCTTGGTGATGATCGATGCACGTGAGTTTTGCATAAGATCTATCGATACACCTCGGTGTCGATCGATGATCAGCTTGTATCGATTGATACACCTCGGTGTCGATCGATGCTCAGCTTGTGTCGATCGATACACATATAGTGTCGATCGATGCACCCTGCGTGTCGATCGATTCAAGTGAATTTTTACACAGGATCGATCGATAAACCACAGTGTCGATCGATGCTCGATGCACATACTGTGTTAATCGAAGCATCTTGGTGTCGATCGATACACATTGAGTGTCGATCGATACACCCTGGGTTCCTATTGATGCTCGATGCACATACTGTGTCATTCGAAGCAACCTGGTATCGATCGATACACGCTCAGTGTCGATCGATATACCCTGGGTGTCGACCGATGCAAGTGAATTTCACAGGATCGATCATAGCACCAGTGTCGATCGATACATGTGTCTTATACACAGTATCGATCGACATAGACCAACTTGGTCGATGCAAAGTATCGATCGATACACTGAGGTGCCGACCGATACACTGTTTGCATGGTATCGATCGATACACTTAAGTGTCGACCGATACAATTTAGTCCAATATCGACCGATACCATAGGGTGTCGATCGATACTCACAAGGCCTCGATCTGAATCGAACCTATCAAGAACATATGTGTGTTCGTTGATTATACCGTTCTTTAATCGCAGTTAAAGACGGTTTTTTAGAAGATGTTTAAGCAGATCTGCTTCTACTACACGTTTCAAGTTGCTAAACAGCTGTTTGATTAACGTTTGAGTATCACTAGCAGAAGAACATCTTCTTAAAAAATAGAGAGAGATGAAGATTGCCTCTACTACACGTTTCAATTTGCTAAAAGCTTTTTGACAACGTTTGAGTATCATCAGCAGTAGAAGAATCGTTTAAAAAACCGTTTGAAAACGTTTATTTACTCGTGATTAAAGATCCAATTGAAGTATTAAAACAGAAATTGGATCTTCTTAGAGTTAAGATTGTAGGACCAAAATTTACACTACAGACAGGAAAGATTTAATCACAGTAATATGTAAATAAACAGTTTAAGGAACAGACGATTTATAAACGATAAAGCAATACAAGATCTGAGGAGGCGAGATAAATCTCTTTCCTTAACTCTAAGAATCTCCCGTAGTGTGACGGGGTTTTATAGATCCATGAGTCCCAGGATACAACCAAAGTTTAACTGAATCATCAACACCATGATTCATGTCTATCGACCATTATTCTACGATACTCTCGAAATTAAAACTTACTCTAAGCAGTAGGGAATTGAAGAAACGATTGCTAGAACTTTTAGTAAGTGTTTTTTGTGTATCAGAGGATGATTTTTTAGGTGAAAATCGTGTTGTATATATAGGAGAGAGGCTAGGGTTTTTCCATGACAGAAAAGGAATATTTCTAGAATAACCTAGGCGGCTGCGATTTTTAAGTCGGCCCGCTGGGTATCGATCGATACCAAGGGGTATCGATCGATACCTCAAAAAGTCCACGGGCCCAATCAAGGCCCAAGATGCGAACGTCGCACGTATGGCTTTTCTTCTCTCATGTTGTTCATTTAAGACACAACCATTCCAACATATATACACGAGAAAACATTTCTCGGTTAATGAAAACATTTCATTAGAAAGAGCTTAACTCATTTCTTTTCACACTAACACAATTTTATCAAACCCTCAGGCTTTGACAAAAAATTAGTTCCAACATAGATAACGTCATCATCGTTGTCACCATTTTCTGCGTGAGCATTGTTAGCGATGTTGCATCCAATGCATGTCTCATAGACATTGTCGTATATGCTATTATGCTAAGAACAAATCTGGACACAGAAATCATAATTTGTTTCTTAGGATAATAAATAAGGAAACGCTAAATCAAGAGTCGAAGAAGAGCAGATGCAAACACATGTTGATGAGAGTATGGACTCGTTTCCGTCCTCCACTGGCCTCAGCAAGAAGTGTGACATGCTTGTAAAAGTTGTGGAATGACACAATATAATTTACGAATCTCGATTAACTTTTTTGACACATGGGATTTATAATGACACGTCCGCGACACATAATGGTTTACATTTCTTATTCTTTTCAAAGCAGCAGGAAAGCAAGAAAAAAGGTTTAGCCTTTTTATCTCATGGGAATATTATTTGTAGTGGCGACATAATGGTGTAAAGATATTTTGTGTGTTGATAGATATTAGATTACTTTGCCCTGCAAATACTTTAATAGTTTTATATCTTATAAATTTTTTCTCCCCATAAATCTTAAAAGTTACATTTTTTGGGTTTAAAAGTTACATTGGTTAAAATGTGAGCAAGTTTTTTTACAATAGTTTATCGCAGATACACTTCGGATAAAGTAAATAGCTAGGCAGAATTCTAAGAATCCAAATGGTTTGAAGTGAAATTTTGAATCCGTAACCTAACCCGGATCCTAGATTACTCCCAGCACTAACATGTGGGCACTCCGTCGCAGTCGATTTGGCCTTAATGTTTTAAGATTATTAATTTGGGGATTTCAGAGAAGAAACATATCGTGAACCTTTTTTCTAAGTGTAACATATCCAAATCAGGCCTATTTTTCCCCAAATCCATTTTTTTTTTTGTGTGAAAAGTTCTATATCGGAACTTTTTTCCAAAGACCCTTCACCCTTCCCCCTATATAAAGAAGAGAGGGGAGCTCTCAAACCCCTACACCAAAAGAAAAGAGAGTCCGAGAGAGAGAGAGAGAGAGAGGGAGGTCGCCGAAGAGCCGACCACCCACCACCAGAGTTCGCCGGAAGTTCGTCAGAGTTTGCCGGAGCTCACCGGATTTCGCTGGAGCTTGCCGGAGCCGCCGCCGATTTTCTCCGTTGTCTTCTCTATTCAGTTGCCTTCGTCAGATCTGCAAAAGGCAACGGTGAGGATTAGATCTAGGTTTTCCATATGTTGATTCATTCCTTTTTGGTATGTTGAGTCTAGATCTGATTAGGCTAAGGCGTGTTACGGAGTACGGACACGTTTTCTATGTGCATTTAGTTAGATCTGCATCTGCTTAACGAAATGAGTTAGGAAAGTATTAGATGAAGAACATGCATCCTTGATTGTTCACTCTGTTGTGTGATCAGTGTGTGTAGTGTAGTTAGAATGAGGTGATCGTCACCGGAGAAGGGAACAATGGTACGATTATGTTTGTTGTGAGCCGAGACTTGCGGAAGAAGTCAGTTTGCATCGGGGTGGGTCTTCCCGGGCCCAGGGAAATATGGTCCAAAGTGGACTGGGCTATGAGATGCCGTGTAAATATGGTCCATGGTGGGCTTGGCTATCAAGATGCCGTTGAAGTTGGAGTATTCCCTTGCGTGTAAATTGTTTGTGCGCTGGTAGAGTGTTATGTTTGAGCTTGGTTATATTTATTCTTACCGTATTTAAAAAGTAATGTTTGGATGTGTTGAAAGTGTAGGTTTAGTTCTAACTGGGTAATTCAAATTACTGATCCCTCTCTCTTCTTTTCAGGTGAGTCCGATGAGGACGAGTTTGAGTTGCTGGAAGAGTAGTTCCAGTGTGGTGTGCGGTTTTGGGAGTTCGAAAGTTCTCCTTTGGGTTTTATTGGCATTTTCTGTTATTTCATTTAAAGAAAATTATTCGTTATTTGCTTCGGATTCATGTAAGATTTATGTTGGATTTTTAAGACGGTTATTTTGGATTTAATAAGAAGTATTATATAGAGCGTGGATATTGTGTATTGAGTTATTGTTGTTAGCCGACACACAACCTTTACGGAGATAAAGAGGCGGGGTCGAGGGTGGCATTGCCGATTCATCTGGTCCCTTCGGGAAGGCGGGGTCGGGGTGTTACAAGTGGTATCAGAGCGGGTTACGAGTAGTGAGAGATAAAATTATAGGTTAGTGGGATTAGGAAAAATCGGTTTCCAAAGTTTTCAAATGGGGATTTTTCAAAATTATAAAACCACCACCTAGAATAGCTCTCTGTTTTGTGTTATTTTTATTTGCAGGGAGATCAGTTTTTACGGGACCGGACTGACTCACTTGCAACCGTGTGTGCGGATGTCGCCAAAGAGAGCATCATGTAACCATTTAGGATAAGTACCGCTATTTTTGTATCCCTGAGTTGTTGGACCAACTCCCAGGAGCTTCGTGGCTTGTAAGGTTTGGAAGCCTTGGACCAAGTGTGATTGTAATGGAGGATCCACGAGGCATAGAACAAAGGTGAAATTCTAAGGAGGGCAAAGGACAACATAGTGATTGGGTATCACGTAGCGAACAATGGAAGGTTCCTACTAATAACAGTGTGTGCCCGAGAGAAAAGATCTGGAGGACGAGATCTTACAACGAGCATGCCAATCACGTTTCTCTACACGTCTGGGAAGCACCCTAAAGTAAGCGAACTGGAACCAGTGTGGAAGGACACCACACCTATACTTCTTCAAGGATCGTGTACGGGTTCTGATGATGATTATCTGACGGAAAAGATATCATAGGAATTGTAAAGCGTGCGGATGGTGAAAGCGAAGTTCATAGTTCCTAGTAGACTACATCAAGTACCATTACCGAATGGAAAGGGATATGGTGACAACTGACAAGTACTATTACCCGAATGGAAAAGAGATATGGTGACAATGGAATATGCTACTGGTCAACCCAAAAGGATTGGCGGTAAGGATGCAACTTGGGTAGTTGCAACGCTGACCGAGTAAGGAAGAACGAAGAAGCAGAAATGGACAGGATAACTTGTATAGTTCAGTGAGGCTTTGGAACAAGCCTCGGATAATGGTCATCCGTCGAACATAAGGGTGTAGAAAGAAGGACCCTTGTCAAATGCGCGAAAATTACCAATCTGGTCGGGTGTTAAGGGAACTCACTAAGGCTAGGTGGTAATTGAATTTTCCTAGGGAAAGTGAAAGGAATTCACTAAGGACGGTGAAAAGGAATTCACCAAGAATGTAAGGAGTAGTTGTTCACATTTGGAGCTATCCCTAGTGCAAAGACTTCAAAGGCGCGTTTAGAAGTAACTTCGGAGAAAACAGATGGTAACGTGAATCTCAATTGGAATGGGAACCACGAAGAAAGTGTTAGTAAAACACTACGACGGCTTGATAATTTGGACAACCTTGAAACGGAAATCAATTGTGTAATAAGATTGAGCGCAACAGAAGCGTGGTGGTTCATAACTCACAGGTCTCATGAAGCCATAAAGGTCGTGGCTAACATATATCTTCAACATGGTGCAAGGTAAGGTATACGAGTTTGTTTACGCGACAGTCATCACTCCAATGGCACAACACCAGGAGGACCAATGGGGAAGATCCATTTAGAAGTGGAGGATTCTGATATGCTCAAATTAATACCCTAAATAGTACTAAAGCAGTTGATGCAGTAAATCAGGGGTCGAACACAAGAACTCAAGGTATCACACAATAGATTATATATATCCAAAATACGCTAAATCAAAAGATGTAATTGAAAACAAGTATGCAATTAAAAGTGTTGTAAATTCAGTTGGAGGCAGATAGGTTCAGGGTATTTCTCAGAAAATCAATGAATGCAGCTAAATTAACTAACATGATTCAGATTGCGCACGGTTCTTGAACTCAAATCACTAAAATATAGCTAACCAACTCTCGTTGCGAAAACTATCTAAATCTAAATCCTAGAAATTCCAAATCTCTTTGCGAATCATAAAGTCTAAATCAGCTTTAAAGTTCAGGTTTGATATGTTCACAAATCAATTAAACCAAATCTCTTTGCGAATAATCAATTTGCTCACCTAGGTTCTATCAGGTAATTAATCGCACTCTCGTGCCTAATCAATTATGCTAAGATCTAAATTCTAGATTCGTCAACCTAGATATAGCTTTGAGAACAACCTATGGCGAAGAACTAATTCAGATGGTGAATCCTAACAGATAATCAACCTAGCATTCAAATAAATCCTTTATGAGAAAACCCTAAACCTAACAGGTGATCTACTCAGACCTGGAGATTGAAACAATAAACATGACTGAATAAATACTCAAATAAATAATAAGAAAGAGTAACAAAGGGTTTGAAATCTTCTCTCCGACGAACAAAGTATCAGACTTGTCTCCCTCAAAAGCTCTCTCTCAAATCCAGAATAAAATAAGCGTAGCCTAACAGTGGTTGTAAAATCCCTATAAATAACCTAAATCACGAATTGGGGCTTCTTGTAATTATTAAAGACATATGGGCACTTTTGTAATTCTTCAAGTCTTCGAAAACTCGCGGGTCGTGTCTTACTGCGATGGGTATCGGTCGATACTAGCCAGTATCGATCGATACCAAGGCTTCATATCGGGTTCTCAGCAACACGAACTTCTGCTTTGCTCCAAATGCTCCAGAAAACTCCAATATCTCCAATAATGTTCCCAACGTGCTATGACCTGTAAAAAACTCTAAAAGACTCCAAAATACTATAAAGACTCTATAAAAAGGACTTATATCATGGCTTAAATAGGGTAAAAACCATGATATATCAACTCCCCCAAACTTAGCCTTTTGCTTGCCCTCAAGTAAATAGAAGACTAAACCAGAGAAAGAGGTTTGAAAACGTAGAGGCTCACCTGATCATTAACCATCGAAATGACCCTCTTCCCAAGTACCCAAGTGTCACCTAACCAGTTTTTGATCTAACCACCATGTACTTCTCCGTAGACATTCGCAGCTTTTCCAGACTCCACACAAAATTCCACAGCATTGTTCAAGTAAAACCCTCATCGCCAGTTTCATCGCTGCAGCTTATGTTCAAGAACCTTCTAAATTCTTTACCATACAATATCATGACAAGGTTCTCCCCCAGACTTATTTCTTACTATGTTCTTTCTTTTATTTTCAGCTTTGCATATTCACATTAAGGTATGAGATGCGAGTATTGATGGTGTTTGCCACCAAATCCCCGGTTCTTCCCTCTCTATGTATCAAAGGATGTAGGCGAATAATGGCATCATAGGAAAATTCTAAGCTCGCTTCCAATCCTTTATGTGATCATTCCCTCTTAAGTAGAATAATGGGATCGCTGGAAATTTTTCTAACCCTCTACTCAGAAGAAAATCATTTCAATCTTTTATGCTCTTATTTATCAACTTATAACAAGGGAGAGAGATACCATAACTCTAAACACATGGGTTCCTTTATCAGATATGAATGATGAATCAAGCTCTAAAAACACTAACCACATTGATGAAGTGCAAAAATTTGGCTCAGGCTTCAGAAGAACTCTGTTGGAGACATGGATGTTTTCTAGTCAACTGGTCAGTCCTTGGATTTTTCATTAGTCGATCTAGAACCGATCTTGTAACACTGTGCACTCAAAAACAAAATCATATCAATAGGTTCAAGCACAAGATCATCATCTCCAATAAGTTTTGACTCAATAAAACGTTTTTGACTCGATAAAACAACTCACTCTAAGAAAAACAAAAACAATGTCAGCAGATACCTCCCCCAGACTTGAACAACACTGTCCCCAGTGTTATCTAGCCTAGAGTCAATGAAAGAAAACAAAAGAACAGGATAACACGAAGAGGAACAAGAAGTTACCTTGTTGGAACATCGAGTATCGATCGACACACAGCCTGGTATCGATCGATACCAGGCTTAAATCGACTTGATGAACCTTTCATTCGCGATTGGTGTCGACCGATACCAATGGGGTATCGATCGACACTAGTCGATTTCGAGTTTTGCTCCTTGTTTATCCTGACACAAACACAGAACGAACGAAAAATAAAAAGAAAAACGACTCAAAAACAGACTCACCAGTGGGTTTCCTCCCACCAAGCGCTCGTTTAACGTCATTAGCTTGACTGTAACTCCACTCAGGTTGTGGGTGCATTATCCAGAGGCGTTATGTGTCCGTCTGGAATCTCGGCTTTCGCCCAATAGTGTTTCATCTTTTGTCCATTGACAGTGAACTCTTCGCCTTTACGATTGATCAGCACTACATCACCATGTGGTCTGACCTCCTTGATTGTGAAGGGACCTGACCAACGAGAACGCAGTTTACCAGGAAACAATTGCAAACGAGAGTTATAGTGAAGTACCTGGTCGTTCGGCTCGAAGTGTCTGGAGATGATCTTCTTATCATGATAAGCCTTGGTTCTCTCCTTGTACAGCTTCGAGTTCTCATAAGCGTGGTGTCTGATCTCATCCAGCTCGTTCAGCTGAATCAATCTCCTCTCAGCATCAGGTTTGATGTCGAAGTTCAGCAACTTCGTCGCCCATGCAGCCTTGTGCTCAATCTCTACTGGAAGGTGACATGCTTTCCCATACAGCAAGTGGAATGGTGTAGTACCCAGTGGTATCTTGAAAGCAGTCTTGTATACCCATAGCGCATCATCCAACTTTGTAGACCAATCCTTCCTAGAAGCACTCACTGACTTCTCCAAAATCTCTTTGATCTGCCTGTTGGAGACCTCGACCTACCCACTCATCTGAGGGTGATATGGAGTAGCTACACGATGGTTCACACCATACTTCTTCAGCAACCTCTCAAAAATTTTGTTGATAAAGTGAGAGCCACCATCACTTATCACAATTCGAGGTATTCCAAAGCGAGGGAAAATGATGGTCTTAAACAGCTTAAGAACCACCGCAGAGTCATTTTTATCACTAGCTATCGCTTCCACCCATTTGGACACATAGTCCACAGCAACCAGGATGTATCTTTTCTTTTGGGACGATGGAAAGGGACCCATAAAGTCGATGCCCCAGCAATCGAAAACTTCAACCTCAAGGATGAAATTTTGTGGCATCTCATGTCTCTTACTGATCTTCCATCTCCTCTGACAAGCATCACACTGTGAAACGAAGGTGTGAGCATCCTTAAACATGGTAGACCACTAGAAGCCTGCTTGAAGAGCCTTGAACACTGTCTTGAAAGTGGCAAAATGACCAGCATAGTCGGATCCATGGCAATGAAACAAGACACCAGGAACCTCTGATTCAGCAATGCATCTCCTGTAGATACCATCAGAACAGTGCTTGTACAGGTAAGGTTCATCCCAAAAGAATCTCCTTATGTCACGCATGAACTTCTTCCTGGTATATTTCTT
The DNA here is from genome assembly GCA_030161315.1 of Eutrema japonicum. Classification (NCBI taxonomy): domain Eukaryota; kingdom Viridiplantae; phylum Streptophyta; class Magnoliopsida; order Brassicales; family Brassicaceae; genus Eutrema; species Eutrema japonicum. Next base: position 39,576,579 of record BSQW01000001.1, read on the forward strand.
GAGGTGTGTTGGCTCTGCATCTGCAGCGAGGTAGTTGGCAATATCAGCATACCATGGATCATCAGAATCGGTTGCAGCGATGAGATGGTCTTCAGAAGCATCAAGATGATCACCAATCAAAGCAGGTCTGGAAATCTCAGGGTATCGATCGATACCAGCAGCGTGTCGATCGATACTTAGACCTGCAACTCGTGGAAATTGCTGATTCTCTGCGAAATTCATCTGAAACCCTGTTTCAATGAAGTAAAGGGATTCCCCAGGTAGTTGATCATCAATAGGGACATCCGTATCGATCTGCATCCTCGAGAGATGGTCAGCGACCCCATTCTCTATGCCTCTCTTGTCCTTAACTTCGATGTCGAAACCTTGTAGCAAAAGAACCCAACGACAGAGACGAGGCTTGAGATCCTTGTTCTGCATCAGATATTTGAGAGCAGCATGATCAGTATGAACAACCACCTTGCTCCCAATCAAGTAGGATCGGAATTTCTCAAAGGAGAAGATAACTGCAAGTAGCTCCTTCTCTGTGGTGCTGTAATTCCTCTGAGCATCATCCAATGTCTTGCTGGCATAGTAGATGACGTGCAGCTTCTTATCTTTCCTCTGACCCAGAACTGACTCAACAGCAAAATCACTAGCATCGCACATGATCTCAAAAGGCAGAGTCCAATCAGGAGGTTGCGCAATAGGAGCACTCACCAAAGCCTTTTTGATCTCCTCAAAGGCTGCAAGACAATCAGGTGTGAAATCAAATTTGATCTCCTTGCACAGTAAAGCAGTGAGTGGGCGTGCTATCTTGGAGAAATCTTTGATAAACCTCCTGTAAAACCCAGCATGACCAAGGAAACTCCGAATATCCTTCACAGAAGTCGGTGGTTGGAGACTTGTCATGACCTGAATCTTGGCTTTGTCAACTTCGATCCCAGCTTCAGAGACCTTGTGCCCAAGTACAATGCCATCTTGAACCATAAAGTGACACTTTTCCCAATTAAGGACCAAGTGTTTCTCTTCACACCTCTGGAGCACCTTACACAAGTTAGCCAAACAGTCCTTGAATGATGATCCATATACTGAAAAATCATCCATGAACACCTCCATGAAATCCTCAATCATGTATATGAAGATAGACATCATGCATCTCTGAAAAGTGGCTGGAGCGTTACACAATCCAAATGGCATTCTCCTGTATACGAATGTGCCATAGGGACAGGTGAAAGTGGTCTTTCCTTGGTCATCTGGATGAATAGGGATCTGGAAGAAACCTGAATATCCATTAAGGAAGCAGTAGTAGGGATGACTAGCCAACCTCTCCAACATCTGGTCAATGAATGGCAATGGGAAGTGATCTTTCCGTATAGCTGCATTCAACTTCCTATAGTCAATGCACATTAGATGTCCAGTGATAGTCCTCGTAGGAATCATCTCATCCTTCTCATTCTTCACCACTCTTATCCCTCCTTTCTTAGGAACAACGTGCACTGGACTGACCTAAGAGCTATCTGAGATGGCATAGATAACTCCTGCATCTAAGAGTTTCATGACCTCTTTCTTAACCACTTCTTTCAGGTTCGGATTCAGCCTCTTTTGATGCTCAATTGAAGCCTTTGACTCGTCCTCAAGATGAATCCTATGCATGAACAGGTCCGGTGATATAACTGAAATATCATCAAGAGAATAGCCAAGAGCTTTGCGATACTTGCGCAGCCTGCTCAGCAGTAAGGTAACCTCTGCATTGTTCAAGGAAGCATTAATGATTACTGGGAACGTGGAATTAGGACCAAGAAAACCATACCTCAGATTCGCAGGAAGAGGTTTGAGTTCCAATTTAGGAGCTTTCTCCTCGCTCCAATCTCCAAGCCCAACAGCTTGCTTAGTTCTTTCGGCCAAACTTCTTTCTGGCCGCAGGGTATCGATCGATACTATGTGGGTATCGATCGATACTGGCAGTGCTGTATCGAGCATCTTCCCGTATTCAGCAGCAGCGTCATTCGCATTAACCTCTGACTCAGCCGAACAGACCAATGCTCTCTCCAATGGGTCCTCAGGATGCATCTCCTGGAAGTACTCTTCAACAATGTCACAGAAGGTATCAACGAAGAAAGTCTGTCCATCGATGGTTGGTCTCTTCATCATCTTCTCCATGTTAAAAGTCATGACCAACTCACCAATGTTAAGAGCTATCTTCCCATTCCTGCAATCAATCAGAGCACCAGCTGTTGCTAGGAAAGGCCTTCCCAAGATGAGAGGATCTCTGGGTTCCGAATCATACTCCAAGACAATGAAATCAGTTGGGATTAAGCAATTTCCAATCTTAATCGGAACATCCTCGAGCAAACCTTCTGGAAGTCTAATTGAACGACCAGTGAGTATCAGCGAGATCCTCGTAGAAGTGAAGTATGTCATTCCCATTCTCTTAGCAACCGAGTATGGCATGAGGTTGACACTTGAGCCAAGGTCACAAAGAGAACGCTCAAACCTCTCAGTAAAGATTGTGCAATCCAATACAAAGTTCTCTGGATCTGGTAGTTTCGTTGGGATCCTGTTGGTTAGGATCGCACTACACTCATGAGTGATCATCAGACAACCTTCTTCAAGGTTTACATTGCTGGACACCATCTTCTTGACATATCTCCTGAAAGCTGGAGAAGTTTTGATAGCATCGATGAAGGGAAGTTCAACAACAAGCTTGTCCAAAATTTATGTGCATCTAGTGTCCTCTACCTCCTTCTTAGTCTTCCCAAGAGCTATGGGATAAGGTATCATCGGTACGTAGACCCTCTCTGGTACCGATTTAGGCTTTTCCTTCGTAACCTTAAGTGATGTATCGATTTCGGGTTCAATATCGATCGATAATGGGGCACTACAAGAAAACTGTCTATTTCCAACGAAAATTTACGACCGTTTTAAATCGATGTAACTTTACGTCGACTTTACGACGAATTTACGATGAAATATGTGTTCGATGTAAAATCGTCGTAATTTCGATGTAAATTTACGACCAGTTTACGACGACAACATAAATCGTCGTATTGTCGTCGTAAAATTACATCGATATTACGACGAATATTTCTTCTGTATATTACGTTGATATTACGACGATTTGACGTCACATGTTCCCGGTTAGGTAGACCACGTTTTTAATAGGTCCACCTACTAAATTTACATCGAATTTACATCGTAAAATTCGTCGTAAATCCGTTGGAAAATCGTTGGTAATTCTGAAAAAATTTCTATAAATACAGGCTAACTTCAAACTAAAGAATAAAAAAACAAACAAACAGAATAAAATATATATATATATATATATATATATATGTCTATATACGAACTACGAAAATGGATGTATACACAAAAGGATTCAGAGGGAGATTTGACGGAAGAATTCAAAGAAGGGCTTGAAATATTCATGTATCAGGCCGGAAATATGCAAACAACCCTGGAAAGTGGTAAGATGTTCTGTCCTTGTCGTAAATGCAAGAATACGAGATATATGTTTATTGAGACGGTGTGGAAGCATTTACTAAATAGAGGGTTTATGCCGCAATATTATGTTTGGTATCAACATGGAGAGGGTTTTGAAAGAACTCAAGCAACGGATATTAGTAGTAATTATCAAGGTCAAGTAGAATCAAATTATCAAGGTAGTTATGATCATGGTCAACATCAATTTGATCTGGGTGCAGATCATGATAGGATGCATGCCATGGTTAATGATGCATTTCATGAAACAAATGCTGATAATAGTACTGTTGAGGAACCCAACGTAGATGCGAAGCGATTTTATGATATGCTAGACGCTGCAAACCAGCCACTCTACGATGGATGTAGAGAAGGTCAGTCTAAATTTTCGTTAGCTGCTAGGATGATGACAATTAAAACTGATCATAACTTAGCTGAGGTTTGCATGGATGATTGGGCTGATCTTATTAAAGAGTATTTGCCAGAGGATAATTTGGCTGCCGAAACATACTATGAGATACATAAGTTGGTGTTTAGTCTTGGGTTGCCTTCTGAGATGATAGATGTATGTGTTGACAATTGTATGCTTTTTTGGAAAGATGATGATAAGCTGCAGGAATGTCGATTTTGCCAAAAACCGAGATTTAAGCCCCAAACAACTGGGCGTAAAAAGATACCATACCAACGGATGTGGTATCTTCCTATAACTGATAGATTGAAACGATTGTATCAATCTGAAAAGATAGCTGCATCGATGAGGTGGCATGCAGAACATTCACAGAGAGAAGGAGAAGTGACTCACCCGTCAGATGCAAAAGCTTGGAAACACTTTAACACGGTACACCCTGATTTTGCTAACTCTAAGCGAAATGTGTATCTTGGTCTTTGCACTGATGGATTTAGTCCATTCGGTATGTCTGGTAGGCAATATTCTTTGTGGCCAGTTATCGTAACTCCTTATAACCTTCCCCCAGATATGTGCATGCAAAGGGAATTTCTTTTCCTGAATATTTTAGTCCCTGGTCCCAATCATCCGAAGCGGTCCCTAGATGTGTTTTTGCAGCCTCTCATTCATGAGTTGAAACAGTTGTGGTATACAGGAGTGCGGACATATGATTGTTCGAGGAAAAAAATTTTTACGATGCGTGCGGTGCTTATGTGGACAATAAGCGACTTCCCTGCATACGGAATGCTATCAGGTTGGACGACGCATGGGAGATTATCTTGTCCTTATTGCCTCGATCAGACAGATGCGTTTCAACTGAAACATGGTCGAAAAACATGCTGGTTTGATTGTCACTGCCGGTTTTTACCAATCAATCATCCATATAGGAGAAACAGGCGGTTGTTTAGGAAGAACAAAATCATGCGTGTCCCCCCACCAGTGTATCTATCTGGGGAAGATCTAGAAGCGCAAATAGATCATTTTGGGGGACTAGAAACTGTGAATCGTGGGGAAAATTGGCACACTCCAGCTAATATGCCTGATGGATACGAGGTCAATCACAATTGGCACAAGAAAATCATTTTTTGGGATCTTCCGTACTGGAAAAATCATCTACTGAGACACAATCTTGATGTCATGCACATTGAGAAAAACTTTTTTGATAACATCATGCATACAGTGTTAAACGTGAAAGGAAGAACTAAAGACATCGGAAAGTCAAGGTTGGACTTGCCAGATATTTGCAACAGAAATGAGTTGCATATAATGAGCAATGGAAAATCACTAGTTCCTATATTTCGGTTGTGTGCAGAACAAAAGGCATCGTTGTTCAATTGGGTTTCATCTGACGAGAAGTTTCCTGATGGGTATGTATCCAATCTTGCTAAATCTGTTGAGAAAGGAGAAAAGTTTTCAGGGATGAAGAGTCATGACTGCCACGTGTTTATGCAACGTTTACTTCCTTTCGCATTTGCCGAACTCCTTCCAGAAAATGTTCATGAAGCAATTGGAGGTAAGATACTTCATCACATATAAAATTATTGAGATTAATTATATATATATATATGTTACAATGTATATAATTTTGTCTTTGCAGGCATTGGAGCGTTTTTCCGGGATCTTAGTACACGGACGTTGTCAGAAGATGTAATTGCACAACTGGCTGCTAATATTCCAATCTTGTTGTGCAATTTGGAGAAGATATTCCCCCTACGTTTTTTGATGTTATGGAACATCTTCCCATTCATCTTCCCCACGAAGCAGAACTAGGAGGCCCTGTTCAGTTTAGGTGGATGTACCCATTCGAGCGCTTCATGAAACATTTAAAGGGAAAGGCAAAAAATCTAGCAAGGGTTGAAGGATCAATTGTTGCGGGAAGTTTGACAGAAGAAACTTCACACTTCACTTCATATTATTTCGCTCCAAAAGTCCGCACACGCAAACGGGCTCCCCGACGATACGATGATGGCGGTGTGGGACGAATTTATGCAGTAGAGGGTGTCCCAGATATATTCTCACCAATTGGTCGTCTTAGTGGAAAATTGAAGGAAGTTTGGTGGGATAACGAGCATGACAGGCACAGCGCACATACGTACATCCTCCTAAACTGTGATGAAGTGAGTCCTTTCGAAAGGTATAATAACAAAACTATTTAATTAATCAGTCATTAATAATTAATAATTAATATAATTATAATTAAATGTGTTAATTTTTATGTCTATATATGTATTTTGCAGCTTATTTGTTACCCAGGTACGAGAATGCATTGAAGGGGTTTCAGATGATGAAATAAACGATCGTAAAGATCGTCACTTTGTTGAGTGGTTGAAGACGCAAGTAAGTTAATATAGTTATAAATATTTCATTTAATTATATCGCCTTTCAATCTAACTTTTACACTTATCATAGGTTGATCATGGCGATCCCGCATATCCATTTTGGTTTCATGAGTTACTCCTAGGCCCCATCGGGAAGATAACGACCGCACCCATGTATTTTACCCGTGGTTATGTGTTTCATACATACAAGTATGGCGTTCGTCGAGCAACTACCAACTACGGAGTATGTGTTAGGGGTGAAATAGATTTTTATGGGGTTTTGCAGGAAATAATTGAAGTGGATTACCCCAGACTGGTTAGGTTGAAATGCGTTCTCTTCAAATGTGATTGGTTCGATCCAACAGTCGGTCGAGGGGTGCGAATTAACAAATTTGGTGTGGTTGACGTCAACAAAGCACGACGTTACAACAAATTTGAGCCATTCATCCTAGCATCATAAGCAGAACAAGTAACGTTCGTTCCATATCCGCGAGTTCGAGCATCTGGGATCTCATGGTTATCGGTTATTAAAATAGCTCCAAGGGGTAAAATTGTTGGTGTTGATGATCTTCCAATGCAACAAGATTCTTGCCTTGATATTACAGAACCAGAGATTACAGAGAACGTTCTTTTAATTGATCCACGAAACAGGCAACTTGAATATCTACCTAGCGACACAGAAGAAGAAGGCGATTCCGACGAGTTTGAAGAAACTGACGATGATGATGGACCTGAAGATGATGAATCCAATCAAGATGAAGAACCCAACGAAGATGATGATTCTGATTGAAAGCTTATATATATATGTAATTTTCGGTTTGTTAGATGTTTAAGTTTTTGTTGTAAAATTATATATTAAACTAATAAAAAATCGACGAAACATTGATGAATTAACAGTTTTTGTGAATGAAACACGTAGATTAATTAGGGTTAGTTTAACTTTATTACATAATGCTAAACTCTAAATATACAGCTATTTCTCGGGTACCAGAGACGATCAAGGAAGGATCAATAGAAAGAAATCACAAGAAGGTTACCTTTGCTCGACGAAGGATTTATCAATCGTCGTCGCTCTATCTTACCAGAGGTATTAGTTACGAGGGCGTGACTGGTGCGCAACTGTCAAATTCGTATTTTCTGCGGTAGAATTGTTTATAATCTTCGTTTATGCAAATTTTGAAAATGAATGGAGGTATATCCAATAGGTATAAAGATTTAGGGTTTAGGGTATAGATTTATTTTATAACAACGAAATTACAACGTATTCGTCGTAAATTTGTTGTAAACTTACAACGATTTTACGACGGATTCGTCGTAAATTCGTTGTAAACTTACAACGATTTTACGACGGATTCGTCGTAAATTCGTCGTAACCTTACAACGAATTTACGAAGGAATCGTCGTAATTTCGTCGTAATTCCCAAAATATTTTAATTTACCCGCGTGGGGGAAATTTCGATAGGTTAAATTTTCGGTTTCAGTATTACGACGATTTTACGACGATTCCTTCGTAATATCGTCGTAATGTCATCTGGGGTTTAGGAGTAGAACGTTGTATTCCCGCATCTGATGATCTGGCCAACAAAAAATTCTGGAGATCAAGTTTTCTATATTCATAAAGACCAACCACCATAAGTGAGAGATACATAGAATTGGACATCCATATATTACGAAAGATTTACATATATGTCCAATTCTATGAATCATTCACCTATGGTAGTTGAAGACTGTCTTTACTTGAAAATAAGATCAAACAGAATAATTTGTTGGCCAGATCATCAAGATGTGGGAACACAATGATCAGTGTAAAAACTTAAGGAAATTTGTGTTTTTTTTTTAGTTAACATTCAAGGTGTGGAACATATTTATAGAAATTTTTAAAAAATTACCAACGGATTTGCAACGAAAAATTACAACGGTTTTACATCGATTAGCATTACAACAATTTTACATCGAATATGCGACGAAATTACGTCCACAAAATGCGATGTAAATAATTAGGTGACCTATAAAAAAATCGTGTTTTACCAAACTCTCAGAGTCGACGTGAAATCGTCGTGATACCGATGTACTTATTTCGTCGTAACATCGTCGTTATTTTACGACTGGTTTACGACTATTTAGAAATTACCAATGGATTTGCAACGAAAATTTACAACAGTTTTACATCGATTATCATTACAACGATTTTACATCGAATATGTACGTTTATAACGATTTTACGACGAATCCGTCATAATTTCGTTGTAATACCCAAAATATAGGGTTTAGGGTTTGATACACAATACACAATTTTATGTTTTTACAAAATCATTTACATTATTTAAGTCATGCATGTTACGAATATATATACTTATAAGAACGAATGCTATACATTATTATGTAAAATAAGGAAATCGACGACGATATAGATTCAATCGTCGTTATTGAATCTATTGTTAAATATTATAAGTATTAGATGCACAATTATACTTCGTTCTTACGTCCAGGATATGTGTATTGTGATTTAGGGTTTAGGGTTTAGGGTATAGATTTATTTTATTACAACGAAATTACAACGGATTCGTCGTAAAATTGTCGTAAAATTACAACGATTTTACGACGAATCCGTCGTAATTTCGTTGTAATACCCCAATATTTAATTTCCCGCGTGGGGGAAAATTACGATTGGTTGAATTTTTGGTTACAGTTTTACGACGATTTTACGACGAATTCGTCGTAAATTCGTCGTAAATTACCAACGATTTTACGACGACACCAAATTCTATATATACGCGATCGAATTTTTCCCCCTCCCTCACAATCTCTCAACTCTCTCTCTCTCTCTAAAACTTAATCTCTCAACTCTCTCTCTATAATCTCTGCCCTCTCTCTAAAACATAAGGTAACATTTTTTTTTTGTATTTATAAATTATATTATCGTTCTAAAAATTTTGAATTGTTAGTTATGATTGTAATATTTATTAGTTAGGATTTGAATTATTAGTTAGGAATGGAATTATATTATACTAAAATTGAGTTATTTTTAAATATTTTTTAGATATGGCGCCACGTAAGTCACACTATCGACAGTTTCTCGAGACGGGACCGAGTGAAAATGCGCAACTCCCGTCATCTTCTGCGACACAGTCCGCTGTTCCGGATTCTTTTTCCGAACCAGCGCCGCCTCTAGATGCAGTTGCTCGACCGCCATTGTTGTATGCAGGATTGACGGTCAAAGATATTTTGCAGTCGCCGGGGCATGATTCTTTAGACCGGTTAGATCCGCGACGGCTCCCGAATACTTTTTGGTACGTACGTACAATTTTTTTTTTTTTAATAACATTATGAATTTGTTTTTTTTACTAATAAATTTTGTTTTATTTCTCAGGTTTAAGGAAGATAACAAAGTTGGACGGAGTGTGGCTGACACCATTAAAGCCTATTTCATGGAGCCTCACCGCAATTGGTCTTCGGTTCCGGAAGACGTTGTCGAGACATGGTTTAAATGTTTCGCGGTAAAATTTTTTTTTTTTAATTCAATATTATTTTGGAGAATTCTTCATCTTTAATATATCGTTTCTATTTTTTTTTTTGTATAGAAAAAATGGCATTGGGACGTTACGATCAACGAGACGGTGAAGGCGGAATTCAAAAAGAAGGGAAAATTGCGGCTCAACAATACCATTTCCGATTGGAAGAGGAAGTGGGAGGTTAAAGGCGATCATGGAAAGCCACCATACATGTCTTCCGATGTTTGGAACGGCTTGACGGCATACTGGAGAGATCCACATGCGCAGCAAGTGGCCGCTAAGTGTTCGGCTTCTCGAAACACTATGGGTCCAGACGGTCTTCCAGCGCTTATGCCTCATACGTCGGGTCAAACATCTTTTGCGGGAAGACGCCTTCAAATGGTAATAATTTTTTAGCTTATAATTTTATTTATGTAATTTTATTTTGTTATTAATTTATATTATCCATCAACGGTTTGATTTCTTTTTTAATGTCTTTTTTGTTAGGCAAATGGAGGCGAACTTCCTCCAATGACCCGAGTTTTTGCGGAAACTCACAAGAAGAAAGACGGATCTTTTGTAGATCCTCGAGCTGAGGCAATCTACAATGACGCGCATGCAAGGATCAGCGAGCGTCAAACTCAGCTTTCTCAGCAGCTATCACCTGGCGGTAGTTCGGTCCAATCCACTGCGACTTTGACGGTTGCCCAGATGGACGACATATACGCAGAGTTAATTTAACGGTTTTTTTTTTACAAAAGTTAATGTTTTTTTATACAATTTATTAAATTTTTCGTTTCTTTTTTAAAAGGTTGCCCCGAAGAAAAAGGGCAGAGTTTTAGGGATGGGATCAATCGTAGATAGTGCCGCTGCGTCGTCCCGTAGTCATCTTATCGACGATCCGGTTATTTTGCGGACGGAATTAAACAACGCCAACTCCGAGATCAACAATTTGCGGGCGAAGCAGGTGATATACGATGAGAAGATCCAAGGATACGATAAAACGATCCAAGGATACGATAAAACAATCCAAGGATACGATAAAACAATCCAAGGATACAACACTCTCTTCGATATTATTGCCCTGACTAACCCGACTTTGGCGGCTGCACTAAGGCAGCAGGAAGGATCGACATCGGGCCAGCCAACTGATCCGCTCGCGCAAGAACGTGCGAATATGGAGCAGAATGGATCAGACGATGAACTTTTTGATAATTTACGTTTTTCGGCTAGGAAATAGTTTGTATTAAAAAATTTATTTTGTATTTTGTATTTTAAATTTTATTTTCTATTTTGAATTTATTTATAAATTTTATTTTTAAATATAATTTTTTAAATATAATTTTTTAATTTTTTTAATTTTAATTTATATAAAAATTATATTTAAATTACGACGAATTTACATCGAATATTTTACATCGATTTTACATCGTTCCATAATTTACATCGATTTTACATCAATAGTTTTACATCGATTTTACATCGTTCAAAAGTTACGACGAATTTACATCGAATATTGTACATCGATTTACCAACGTATTTACAACTACATATTACGACGAATTTACGACGAATACGTAAAAACAGAAATTTTATAATTCGATGTAAATTCGATGTAATGTTTCATCCTATTACGACGAATTTACGACGGATTGTCGAAAACAAAATTGTATAATTCGATGTAAAATCGATGTAATTTTTAATCGTGATATCGATGTAAAATCGATGTAATATATTCGTCGTAAAATCGATGTAATATATTCGTCGTAAATTCGATGTAAATATACAACGATTTTACGACGAATATATTACATCGATTTTACGACGATTTTTAGTCCTCCTTAATAGTACGACCAATTTACGACGATTTACGATTAACGACGATCATATTACGACGAATTGTTAATCGTCGCTAATCCATCGTAAACCGTGTTTTACGACCGATTTACGACGATTATGTTTGTTGTAAAAAGGCAGTTTTCTTGTAGTGGGGGGTATCGATCGATACATGGGATTTTGAGTTTTCCCGTGTAAGAATCTTGACCGGTGTCGATCGATGCTGCGTAGTGTCGATCGATGCCTTGGCGATTTCAGTGTCCTCATCGCCAGACAACCCGAAATTTTCAGCAGTTTGGTCTACTCTTGCTCCTGAAGTGACCTCTTTACCACTTCTCAAGGTAATGGCATTGATGTGTGCCCTTGGGTTTTCTCCTTTTCCTGGAAGAAAACCTTCTTGTCTTCTCGAACCTTCTGAAGTCTGAACTACCTGAGTTTCCAGCTTCTTCAGATGAATACCAAGAGCATCGATCCTTCCACTCAGATCTTTGTACATGGCGTCCATCTTACCATTGAAGATCACTGTGATCTGCTGCTGTCCTTGAATGAGCGTTTCAAACATGGCCTCAATCTTGTTCTCTGATGTTTTAGCAGTCACAGGTTCGTAAGAAGGACTTCCGTAGTTCCTGGTATAACCTCTGTTTTGGGCAGGTTTCTGGTTGAATCCTCCTTGCTGGAAGTTGTTGTTGAAGCTCCGATTGTTGTTGAATTGGTTCCTCTGTCTCTGAAAACCAGAACCACCAATGTAGTTGACATCTTCTGCTTCACCCTCGTTAAACACCTCAATATCTTCAGCAAAGTGAACGGCCTTTGTTGTCTTTCCCAGCAGATAACTGTGCATAGAATCCAGCTGAGCCTTAACTTCAGCGATCTGCGACCCATCATGATTACCAGCCAGTTTCTTGCGCTCGAAATCTGCACTCTTGGTGCTACTGCTAGATGTAAAGTTCTCAATCAACACATAAGTGTCCTCAGGATACCTGGTGTTGAAATTACCATTGCTTGAAGCGTCCAAAGCCATCTGATACCTCCAATCTATCCCTCTGAAGAAGATACCCATCAGCTGCACATCAGAGTATCCGTGATGTAGACAATCTCTCTGATACGATCTGAATCTCGTCCAAGCAGCCTTGAATGCCTCAGTAGGTCCTTGAGAAAAGGTGGAGATTTTATTCCTCAGATCCTCAGATCCTGCATCATTGTAGAAGTTAATCAGGAAGGCCCTCTTAGTGCCCTCCCAAGTAGTCAACGATCCAGGAGGTAGCTGCCTCAGCCAGTAAGTCGCATCTCCACCTAGAGAGTAGGAGAAGAGCTTGCAGAAGAGATAGTCATAGGACACTCCATTGCTCTTGATGCTAGTGACCAAGTCCTCGAACTACTCCACATGATCCATCGGATGTTCATGAGGAAGACCATGAAAGAGATGCTGTCCCACAAGAGTGTAGTATGCAGGTTTCAGCTCAAAGTCATTCTTCTCAAACGCAGGAGGACGAATCGCTGACCGATTAGCGAAAAACTGATCCGGCCTGTTGTACTCACCAATCGTTCTTCCACGATTAACCACAACATTCCTCGCGTTCCCAGCGACATTCTCAGCGACAACAGGAGCAGGTGGTATGACGATCCCCTCTCCATCCAGACGTTGTCCTTGCTCATTGCACAACCGACCCTCTTGGTCTCTGTAAGCACCAGCTGCATCTTGAACCAAGCCCACTTGATTGTTGTTCATCTTAGCTGATTTCTTTGCTTTCCTGTTTGTGCGTTCCACAAGTGCTAGCTGTTCCAGTGATAGATCAACTAGCGGAGTGCTCTTTTTGCTTCTGGTTTCAAAATTAGGCATGCACCTGAAATCAAAAGTAAAGCACGTAAGTAACTGAAATTGACGACGGGTATCAACCGATACTGAAGGGTATCGATCGATACTCGGGCGATTTAGACGAATTTCTTAGCTAAAATCTAATGGCGATTTGAGTCCCCGGCAACGGTGCCAAATTTGATATGCTCAAATTAATATCATAAATAGTACTAAAGCAGTTGCTGCAGTATATCAGGGGTCGAACACAAGAACTCAAGATATCACACAATATATTATATAGATCCAAAATATGCTAAATCAAAAGATGTAATTGAAAACAAGTATGCAATTAAAAGTGTTGTAAATTCAGTTGGAGGCAGATAGGTTCATGGTATTTCTCAAGAAATCAATGAATGCATCTAAATTAACTAACAGGATTCAGATTACGCACGGTTCTTGAACTCAAATCACTAAAATATAGCTAACCAACTCTCGTTGCGAAAACTATCTAAATCTAAATCCTAGAAATTCCAAATCTCTTTGCGAATCCTAAAGTCTAAATCAGCTTTAAAGTTCAGGTTTGATATGTTCACAAATCAATTAAACCAAATCTCTTTGCGAATAATCAATTTGCTCACCTAGGTTCTATCAGGTAATTAATCGCACTCTCGTGCCTAATCAATTATCTTAAGATCTAAATTATAGATTCGTCAACCTAGAATTAGCTTTGAGAACAACCTATGGCGAAGAACTAATTCAGATGGTGAATCCTAACAGATAATCAACCTAGCATTCAAAAAATTCCTTTATGAGAAAACCCTAAACCTAACAGGTGATCTACTCAGACATGGAGATTGAAGCAATAAACATGACTGAATAAATACTCAAATAAATAATAAGAAAGAGTAACAAAGGGTTTGAAATCTTCTCTCAGACGAACAAAGTATCAGACTTGTCTCCCTCAAAAGCTCTCTCTCAAATCCAGAATAAAATAATAGTAGCCTAACAGTGGCTGTAAAATCCCTATAAATAACCTAAATCACGAATTGTGGCTTCTTGTAATTATTAAAGACATCTGGGCACTTTGTAATTCTTCAAATCTTGGAAAACTCGCGGGTCGTGTCTTGCTGCGATGGGTATCGATCGATACCAAGGCTTCATATCGGGTTCTCAGCAACACGAACTTCTGCTTTGCTCCAAATGCTCCAGAAAGCTCCAATATCTCCAATAATGTTCCCAACGTGCTATGACCTGTAAAAAACTCTAAAAGACTCCAAAATACTATAAAGACTCTTTAAAAAGGACTTATATCATGGCTTAAATAGGGTAAAAACCATTATATATCAGATTCCCATTATGATTAGAATTGCTCGAAGGATGAGTGTTCTGTCTAAGCCTTAGAAAGTTAACAATTATGACACTAGACGTCCCATGTGTTCATACGGGTATGCATCGGCTCTAACCATACTCAAGGACAGAGATGGTGTTTCGCCCAACGGTAAAGATAAACCCTTTTTCCGCAAAATGGACGCTGGAAATTAAAGCATCACCCACCCACCCTTGTTATATGTGAAGCAGTAACCTTGCAAGCAACCCCTAGGAGGAGGACACTCCGAGGTTTGGTCGGGATGTTACGAAGTTTGGTTGAAAACCAAGTGGGGGAGAAGTAGTCCCATGAATTCAAGGACGAATTCCGTTTAAGTGGGGGAGAATTGTAACATACCCAAACCAGACCCATTTTTCCCCAAGCCCATTCCTTTTTTGTGTGAAAAGTCCCACATCGGAACTTTCTCCCAAAGACCCTCCACCCTTCCCCCTATATAAAGAAGAGAGGGGAGCTCTCAAACCCCCACATCAAAAAAAAAAGAGTCCGAGAGAGAGAGAGAGAGGTCGCCGAAGAGCCGGCCACCCACCACCGGAGTTCGCCGGAAGTTCGTCGGAGTTTGCCGGAGCTTGCCGCAGCCGCCGCAGCCGCCTATTTTCTCCGTCGTCTTCTCTATTCAGCCGCCTTCGTCAGATCTGCAAAAGGCAATGGTGAGGATTAGATCTAGGCTTTCCATACGTTGATTCATTCCTTTTTGGTATGTTGAGTCTAGATCTGATTAGGCTAGGGCGTGTTACGGAGTACGGACACTTTTTCTATGTGCATTTAGTTAGATCTGCATCTGCTTAACGAAATGAGTTAGGAAAGCATTAGATGAAGAACATGCATCCTTGGTTGTTCACTCTGTTAGAATGAGGTGATCATCACCGGAGAAGGGAACGGTGGTACAATTATGTTTGTTGTGAGCCGAGACTTGCGGAAGAAGTCAGTTTACATCGGGGTGGGTCTTCCCGGGCCCAGAGAAATATGGTCCAAAGTGGACTGGGCTATGAGATGCCGTGTAAATATGGTCCATGGTGGGCTTGGCTATCGAGATACCGTTGAAGTTGGAGTATTCCCTTGCGTGTAAATTGTTTGTGCGCTGGTAGAGCGTAATGTTTGAGCTTGGTTAGATTTATTCTTAGCGTATTTAAAAAGTAATGTTTGGATGTGTTGAAATTGTAGGTTTAGTTCTCACTGGGTAATCAAATTACTCATCCCTCTCTCTTCTTTTCAGGTTAGTCCGATGAGGACGAGTTTGAGTTGCTGGAAGAGTAGTTCCAGTGTGGTGTGCGGTTTTGGGAGTTCGAAAGTTCTCCTTTGGGTTTTATTGGCATTTTCTGTTATTTCATTTAAAGACAATTATTCGTTATTTGTTTCGGATTCATGTAAGATTTATGTTGGATTTTTAAGATGATTATTTGGGATTTAATAAGAAGTATTATATAGAGCGTGGATATTGTGTATTGAGTTATTGTTGTTAGCCGACACGCAATCTTTAAGGAGATAAAGAGGCGGGGTCGAGGGTGGCATTGCCGATTCGTCTGGCCCCTTCGGGAAGGCGGGTTCGGGGTGTTACACTAAGTTTAACGTCTTTAATTTTAGTTAATGTTGATTTTTTTCTAATCCAATTTTAAGTAGTTAATATAAAACTAGATAAGTGACCCGCGCAAGATTAAAACTATATCAAATTCTAATTTTTGTATTTTTTAAATATTTGTCTTTTTATACTCTTTTACTCTAGTTTAATGTTTTGATTGCTCACTAAATATTTAATTAAATAAATTCAATATTTGTATTTTTCTAGATTTTTATATACTTTTTTTTTGCATAACCTACATACTATTTTTCTTATGTTTATGGTTAAAAAAACATTACACTTGCCACAATTTTTAAAACAGTAAGTGTACCGTCTTTCTTTGTGCTGTCAACATTGTTTGACGATATTTTTTTTGTGCTACAACTGTTTTTCACTTTTTGTTACTCTGTTTATATTGATTATACGTTAATAGAACATGGATAGTAAGAAATTGGAACTAACTCAACATACTAAATACCAAAAATAGCTCGATATAGGTTTTGATTTGATTTTGTTTTGCTAAAAATTATCCGTTTTAAAAATTGCATGCTGTAATGTCCTTGTGCGCTTAGATACTTTAAAAAGAAAAAAATTATTGGAGTGTTATTCATCATAATATTTGGCACATATAATAACACAGGCGACATGCAATCCATTTTTTCATTTAAAATGTTTAATTGTGGATTTCATCCACGACTTTTATTTTCTCTCAAAACTTAGCATGTTTTTAATATTTTGTTTCTTCGAATCCATTAAACAATTCGAATTTGATACGGATAAAGAATTCTCATACATGTGTTTCTCTTAAATTATGGTGTAGAATCGCATTTTCACTCGCGATATGGTACAAAATAAGTTGTATCACTATTTACATGTCTGTTTTGTTGTGGTAGTGTTTGAACATTCTCAAGCATTGTTTTTTTTTTTGCCAGAAAAATATATTCTTGACCTAATTTCTCATTTTCTAGAACAAATTTGTGGAAAGATTTCCGAAAAACTTAATTATCCTTGATTTTTTTTTGAATTTCTAATCTCCTAACACTCATTTTTTTATTTAGTTCTGATTATTTATAATCATTTAGTCCCTTTTTAAATCTTTTTTTTCTTTCTACTATTGTTTATCCATAAATTTATTTATTTGTTCATATCTTTGTCCTATTTTACATGTTCTCGACTTTGTAAAATTAATTGTACAAACTTATCTTTACCACAAATTTATAGTATTCTTTTGACTCTCAAATGATGTAGATTTTATTATAAAAAAATTATATATTCTTGGACTAAAATTGAATAAATTATGTTTTCACTATATGAAGTAAAATCTATTTTACATTCCTAATTTCATAAACTCATTCTAACATTTTAAATATGATAAATTTTTAATTCAGTTTTTTGGTTGAAAAACTAAAAATATATCGACTTCAATAAAATATTTCATTATTTGTTTTAACCAATTATCATTACAATTTTTTTTGTAATTCTTAATATCGAATTGTCATGTTTTTCTATTTATTTACACTAATTTTGTTTGTTTTTTTGTATTTTGTATTAAATAAAATTAGAAATAAATATAAATAGACATGTATTAAATAAATATTTTAAATATATTTTAATATTAAAATTTATGGTTTTGATAATGTGGACATCCTAGATGAAGAGACAACTCTGCTATTATATATGGGATAGGATTTGGAGAATTAATTTGCACACACACAAATTAAAGAATAAGTTTGTGAAATTGTAAAAGTTGGGGAATTAATTGGTCATTTTCCCACTTTACATGTGAATAATTAACTATTTAACTTTTTCTTTTTTTTTGGGTTCAAACCTTGATTCCATTAACATAATCTTTCAAATTACAACAAAAAGAGAATTATCCATCCTCTCGATCTTTGATCACTACAACAAAACATAAAAACCATAGAAATTTAAGCATATATATCTTCATAGAAGCTTGACAGCGAATTGGAGCCAAAGCTCGAATGCGTCGATAGAAACGACAGCGAATCCAACAAGATCGGATGCGTCAACAAAACATTTACGGCAAAGCCGGAAAGTTGAAAGTTGGTCACTTTAGATTGTGACTTTGAAAGACAATACACACCTCGAAAACTTGTCGAAACGAGATCCGTTGCATCTTCTGCCCTCGTGGAGACCGCTACACAAAATAACAATACGGTTAAAAATTAATAACGTTTTTCCGGCTTTTCAACCAAAGAAATAACACCTCTCATAGAAAGGGAATTTGGTAAAAATGATATCTACTCATAAGAGGAGGAAGGAGGAAGGTGGAAGTGATTTCTCCCAAAGGGAGAAAGTTGGTCTCTCCTTAAAGGAGGAAATTGGTCTCTCCATAAAGGAGGAAGTTGAGAAGCATGGACCCTCATGGTCTAGATATTCCATCTTTGATCGACTAGCAGCATAAGAAGATGGTCTTTTTTGTTTTAAAGGGCTTGAGACTCATAAAAATGGTCTTTTTCAATCAAGCAAATGGGAAACAAAAAGAGGTTTATGAGTTTGGTGATAATTCACTACTACATTACTTGTAAAAATTGACTAAGAAGATATGGACTGCGAGAGCAGAATCTTACAACCTCAACTCTTAGCTTTTTAGGTTGTATATTCTTGAAGAGATAACAGAGAATTTGAGAGTAAAATAGTGTTATTATTATATTCGCTAAGAATTCGGTCCTTTACAATGAGGCTGGTGTTTCATACTTATACTAGCTGAAAACGTAACTCCATGGTCCTAATTATTTACATTAACTACATAATCAAATTTGTAATCTTTTGTCTTTAATATGAAATAAATGCATTTGACTAGGTTTGAATTTGGTCAAATGCATATTCCTGTCTTCCAGCGAGCTCGCTTCCTTTCCTCGTGCTCGGTTCTTCTACCTTGTTGACTTGCTCTATCTCGCGAGCTCGCTTACTTCAGCTTGTTAACAGTCTCATGAGACCTCATCGTGGGCCGAGCCTTTCTTGTCGAGCATGCTTATTCGGACTGGATTTAGGGTGCTAAATACGGGCCCAAAAGTAGCCCCCAGCATCCTTGGTGATGTGACACTGAGAATGCGGTCTTGCGATCTCGGGATCTACTTACTCTTTAAATCATGTTCGAATTTGTTGTTTGAACTTGTTATGCCCTAGTAGGCCTTTTGGTTGAACTTATGCTCCTGCGAGGAGGCTTAATTTTATTTACTTTGATCTTTTAAAAATAATTCGTTTTTCCTTAGAATCAATTTCGCCATTTAGAGGCTAACACTTTTCAATGGATCAAATGCAGTCTTTCAGCCAAAGATCCAGGCCGTTCAGAGACCTTGCTCCCAGGTCGTTTAGAGACCTCGGGAGCTGACCAGGTGATTTTAAGACGCAAGGTCGAAGCCGTTTCGAGGCAGGCATGCAACCTAAACAGTTTAGACGTAGATGTTGTTGTCATTTAGAGACTAAAAATTTTGTGATCTTGCAATTTAGACGCAAAGTGGAGTCATGCTAGCTGGTAGCATGCTCTAACTCGAAAGGCTGTTCATTTAAGTAATTAAGCTTTTAGCTTGGAAATGGAAGTTGAATAACTTCATGTTGCTTTTACCAGGCTTAATTTCTGATTTTTTTTTTATTTAACAGTTGCACCCTTGTGAGGTTGCCTACGTACCCTGAGGAGTGATTAAGCCTTTCGCCATTTATAGGCTGACACTTTTCAATGGGTCAAAGGCAGTTTTTCAGCCAAGGACTCGGGCCGTTTAGAGACCCTGCTCCCAGGTCGTTTAGAGACCTAGGGAGCTGACCATGTGATTTTAAGACGCAAGGTCGAACCCGTTTAGAGGTAGGCATGCAACCTAAACAGTTTAGACGTAAAGGTTGTTGTCATTTAGAGACTACAAGGGTTGTGACCTTGCAATTTATACGCAAAGTCGAGTCATGCTAGCTGGTAGCATGCTCTAGCTCGTAAGGCTGTTCATTTATGGAGTAAAGCTTTTAGCTTGTAAATAGAAGTTGAGAGACCTCAAGCTGCATTTAACAGGATTAAGGGGAGATTTTTTATTTATTTTAATAGCTGCACACTCGAGAAAGCGAAATTGAAACTCCTCATAAATGCTTTGGGGTCGGTTTCTCCGTTATCTCGGGGAAATTATATATTTCCGATATCTCCGAGCTGGGGAATCGCAATCCGTGAGGTGAACGGGGTCTGATTGACTTCATCAATCACCCGATCGATCTCCTGTGCGGAGCTCAGAGCAACGTGGATCTGGGACCTCACACGCTGGAGCCTCGCACTTGTGTCCTCATAGTACTTGATTGACTCAAATTCAGGCATGCTGCCCGAGTCTGAACCATTTTCGTAATTGTATTGAGGTCGAAGCATAAGCCCCCCCCCCCTTGTTTTGGACGTGGCTTGCGCCCTCAGAACATATGATCACGCTCCCCTGAGCTGCTCTTTCGAGATCGTCCTGACGAGCTGCTATTACGCGTTTCTGTTCTATGAGAACCAATATCAAGTTCCGGATCTCAGCTATTTGATCTGGAGCCCGCTGATTTAAGACTGTAGGTCCCGGAGGAACAACATTTTCGTTGGTCCCTGCCGTGACCTTCGCTTCCGAGGCGGTGATGGGAACGTTGGTTGTTCCATCCGAGCTCATCGGAGCGGTAGTATCAGGCTAGGAGAGTGGAATGGATGTGTTTATAGCTCCGGATGAAACGGTGGTTGTTGCGCTTGTTGTGCCTGACATTATCCTTTTTTGAATGATAAACTTCGTGGGTTAGAAGAAGGAAATTGTTTTGCTTCTCCCCACAGACGGCGCCAAATTGTGAGAGCATAATCTCACAACCTCAACTCTTAGCTTTTTAGATTGTATATTCTTGAAGAGATAACATAGAATTTGAGAGTAAAATAGTGTATATTATTATATTCGCTAAGAATTCGGTCATTTACAATGAGGCTGGTGTTTCATACTTATACCAGCTGAAAACGTAACTGCATGATCCTAATTATTTACATTAACTACATAATCAAATTTGTAATCTTTTGTCTTTAGAGGTTGCAGAGATTGATCCCCCTCCATTGATTCGCCAAAACACCAGCTTCATGTTTTTATTGGAAAGGTCAGATTGAAGATTTTCAGACAGAAGTTGTCACTTGTCTTTACCCGATCGATCTCTAGGACATTTTCAGATTAGGAGATCAGTAAAAAACAGAGCCTGTACATAGGCTCTCTTTGCCAGTGGCTTTCTGGTAATATTCTGCTAATAATAGGGGTATAATCGGTAGGAAAACTTTTTTATTAAAAAATAAATTAAACTCTTTGCCATTGCAATTGTAATTTGCCATTGCAATTTGCAACTGGTTTTTGTGAATTAAACTATTTATTAGATTGCTGGGCCACGTTTTTGTTGGCCATTGCTTATAATGATTTAATTTAACTGTTAATTAACCACGTGATGTTTGGTTTTTGACAACGTGGAAGCAACGTCATCTTATCCAATTTAAATCTCTTCGATTTTAGTATTGTTATCTGATCTGGATTTAAACTGGTTTATCAATTATAGTTACAGAAGCCAATTTTTCTTAATCAAGTCCACTAATGATATTAATGGTAAACCATCTGAGATAAAGATTTTAGGTTATATATGGGAAAAAAAGTTAGTAGCAAATAAACTGATATTCAAAAATGGTTTGACAGTTTAATTAGTATCTAAAATTGACCGGATTAACAGAACCGGAATAAGACAAAAGTCGGTTCGAATCACCAGTACCTCTCATTTCTCACTCACTCTTTGTTTATTTACCGGTAACATCGGAACCCTAGCTTCAGTCGCTAACAGTGTTGGAGGTGGGCCTAGCACCCCCAATTAGTTAGGCCCATCTTAGGAAAGGCCCCTCTTCAGCTCGGTCGCCGGCCTGAAAGCACCGACCCGCAAGGCCCCTCTTCAGCTCGGTCGCCGGTCTGAAAGCACCTCGGGCCCGGTCTGACACTTCAAGGCAGGAATGTCAGAAGAGCAGAAGGCAAGTGGGAGTTGGTCGAACAGTGTATTGTCTGAGCAGGAGTATGGGCTAACCTCGACGTCTCACCAACCCTGCAGACTTGACAAAGGAGAAGAAGACACGTGGAGGAGTTGGTCAAACAGTACGCTGCTCTGCAACACGCCACGCCGAGCTCATCATGACCTCCATCCTCGAAAGCCGGAACACGCCTCCTAGGTCACCTTACCCGCGAAAGAGGCCGAAGGCGCCACGTGGCCCCGAGATCCCGGGGAGCAGGAAGCCGACCCCGACTATATATACCCCTCAATGTCATTAATGACGAGGACTTTGATTTAGGCCATTTTCGACCTATAACTAGCTACCCGACCTCTCTCTTTCTCTCTTTGTAACAAGGCAACATTTTAGAACGCCGAACTGGACGTCCTTCGGAACCAGTTCGTAATTCTAAAGTGTTCATTTCTCTCACCATCAATAAAAAGAAACACAGCCCCCGGCCTACTCATCTCTCTCTGCGGCCTGCTTTAATAGTGGTTAAATTACTCTAATTAACGAAAATCTCACCTCTCATCTCCTAATCACTCTTTAAACATACTTAGTGATCCCCGGGATCAACAATTGGCGGTAGAAGGAGGGGGGAACTAAGAGATTCTTCTATACGCAAGGAGCAGTTCAACCACCACCGCAACCGAAGCGACGATGGCAATTCCGCCCCCAAGAGTACTGTCAGACCAGGACACCCCGGCCCGAACAACGGCCCAGGCCCCGACAACGGCCCCGCCAACGACTCAAACGATGGCGACCATCCCGTCGTCAGCCCAAGCAGCTGCCAACCAGACGATTCCTCGAGAGCAGTTCTTCAGGGCCCCGCCCCCGGCTTCGGCACCAGCTCATTCCGACGGCTCCGCCGCCCACAACGCGCCCCGAGCATCGGAAGATCAGCCCACGCTGTCCGCCGTGATGCAGACCCTGCTCGCCCGAATAGACGAGCTGACGCGAGCCACCGACCAACGGTTCGCCACGCTAGGGGCCTCCCATGACCGGTCGGACAACACCGGGTCCCCCGACGTCCATCTCAGGGAGCCGGCCTCTCGGGAAGAAACCCCCCGTATCCGGACAAGCTGACCTGGCGACTCACCGTCAGGGTCAGAAGGGCCGGGCGGACGTTTCGCCCCTGCCGTAGGCAGCCACCCAGGCGACGAAGCCCACCATCTCCGATCCAGCTCGGAGCGTTCCAGGGACGCCGAATTCGAGGCCATGAAGGAGACAATCAGCGCGATGTCCTCCAAAATCCATCAGGCCACCAGCGCGGCCCCAGAAATCGATCGCGTCCTCAGAGAGACGCAAAACACGCCGTTCACCCGCCGGATCGCCTCCGTCCCGCTCCAGCACCTCGGGAAGCTCAAGCTCCAGCCCTACACGGGCACCACCGACCCGGCCCAGTATCTTACGGCGTTCACCATCGCCATGGGCCGCGCCCGCTTCTCACCAGATGAGCGCGAAGCCGCCCACTGCCAGCTCTTAGTAGAGAACCTCACCTGCCCGGCTCTCACGTGGGTCTCTCGGCTGAAGACGCACTCCGTAGACAGCTTCAGAGACCTGTCGACCACCTTCCTCGAGCACTACTCCATCTACATCCGGCAGTCCGCATCCAGCGCGGACCTCTTGGCGATGAACCAAGGAGCAAAGGAGTCGCTCAGGTCCTTCATAGAGCGCTTCAAGGCCACGGCCTCCCAAAGCAACGTGACTGACGAGTCAGCGCTCCCTGCTCTAAGAAAGGGATTGCGGGCCGATTCGGCCTTCAAGGACGATATGAAGCTCAACAGGCCGCGCTCGCTGGAAGACGCCTTGCACCGCGCTGGACTCTTCGTCGAGCTCGAGGAGGAGAAGGCGGCTGAGTCGAGAAACAGCGCCTCTCACAAGGCCCCGGTCCCGAAGGAGCGGCCCCAGGAAAGGTATCAGGAGCCTCGTCAACACTACAATGACGAGTACCAGCGCAGCAAGGGAAAGCAGGCCGCTGCATTCCTTGTCAACGGACCGCCCTCCGGCCTCCGTCTGCACGATCCCGTACTTCCCCCCAGCCCCGCGCCAGGGTTGCCTTGGAACAAGTACGTACGGGATCGCCGCCAGCAGGATCGGCGTCCCGACGAGCCGAGCGATAGGGAATCCCGACCAGACGAGCCTTACGACAGGACGGCCTTCTGCGACTTCCACCGGCGAAAGGGGCACCCGACCTCGCACTGCCGCGCGCTCCAAGAGGTACTGCTGCACCAATTTCAACGGGGGGAAATCAGCGTGCCGGAGCGGCTGCGTCCGCATGCCCGGGACGGCGATCGAGTGCAGCCCGGCGATAACCGAGGTCGCGAGGATAACCGGGCTAGGCCTTACAACCGCGCCCAAAACGACGACCGGCGGCGACGATCTTCCTCGCGAGACCGGGATACGGGCAGATCGCCTCCCCCGGCCCGGACTCTGATAGGGATGATCATGGGAGGCCTCCTCTCGTGCAACGACTCGGTGCGGTCCATCAAGCGTCATGAGAGGAAGACCGACGCCTCCCTGAAGTGGCACTCCGGGTCGGAGATCGACGCTCAGGACACGAGCAAGAGGGGGATATGTTTCACCGAGGCCGACGCGGCCGGGGTCCACCAGCCCCACAACGACCCCCTCGTCGTACAAGTCCGCGTAGCCGACTGCGACGTTAACCGAGTCCTCGTCGATACGGGCAGCTCGGTCGATCTCATCTTCAAGGATACCCTGGCCAGGATGAATCTAAACGGGGTCGAAATCAAGCCGCACTCCATCCCGCTAACCGGTTTCGCCGGGGACACCGTCAACGGAATCGGCACCATCGAATTGCCGGTCTACGTAGGACGGGTGACGAAAGTCGTCAAGTTCGTGGTCTTCGATACCACCCTGATCTACAATATCATCCTTGGAACCCCTTGGCTGCACTCGATGAAGGCAGTCACGTCAACGTACCACCAGTGCCTCAAGTTCCCCAACCAGGCCGGCACGTATACTCTTAGGAGTAACCAAAGGGTCTCTCGCGCCTGCTTCGCCATCGAGCATAAGCTGCGCCGCGCCGCGCCGGCCTGCTTGGCCATCAACGCGCTTCAGCCAGGCGAGCCCGACGCCCAGGATCTCCCAGGGCGGGACCTTGTCGCCCAGGTCAACATCGATCCGCGCGACCCCGCACGCTGCGTTGGCGTCGGCACCGATCTCGACGAGACCATCAAGCGAGAACTGGTCGAGTTCCTAGGGCAGAACGTCTCCACCTTCGCCTGGTCAACCGGCGACATGCCCGGCATTGACCCAAACACGTGCAGCCACGAGCTCAACGTGGATCCGACCTGCAGACCGGTCAAGCAAAAGCGGCGAAAGCTGGGCCCGGAGCGCGCTCAGGCAGTCAATGACGAGGTCGAAAGGCTCACCTCGGCTGGTTCGATTACCGAGGTCAAATACCCGGACTGGTTGGCCAACCCGGTGGTGGTCAAGAATAAGAGCGGGAAATGGAGGGTCTGCGTGGATTTCACCGACCTCAATAAGGCGTGCCCAAAAGACAGCTTTCCCCTCCCTCGAATCGACCAGGTCGTCGAAGCCACCGCGGGGAACGAGCTACTCTCCTTCATGGATGCCTTCTCGGGGTATAACCAGATCCCCATGCACCCCGATGATCAGGAGAAAACCGCGTTCATCACGGACCGAGGCATTTACTGCTACAAGGTAATGCCCTTCGGACTCAAGAACGCCGGGGCCACCTACCAACTGCTCGTCAACCGGATGTTCGCCGACCAAATAGGCCGCACCATGGAAGTATACATAGATGACATGCTGGTGAAGTCTCTGGTGGCGGTCCTGCTTCCGGACGTTGAACGAATACAACATGAAGCTGAACCCGGCCAAGTGTTCCTTCGGCGTCACATCAGGCGAATTCTTCGGGTACATCATCACCCGGTCCGGGAACGAGGCCGACCCCAAGCAGATCCGAGCCATCATCGAGCTCAAATCCCCGGAGAGCACGCGTCAAGTACAACGACTCACCGGGAGAATCTCCGCGCTGAACCGATTCATCTCCCGCTCTACAGACAAGTGCCTCCCGTTCTACCAGCTGCTCCGGTCTAACAAGCGGTTCGAATGGGACGACAAATGCGAGGATGCCCTCCGACAGCTGAAGGAGTACATATCCACTCCTCCCGTCCTGTCCAAGCCAGAAGAAGGCGAAATTCTCTACCTCTACGTCGCCATCTCCGCGTCCGCGGTCAGCGGAGTGCTGGTACGGGAAGACCGGGGTGACCAAAAACCCATCTCCTACATCAGCAAATCCCTCGACGACGCGGAGAGCAGGTACCCGACCCTGGAGAAGCTCGCCTTGGCGGTGGTCGTCGCAGCTAGAAAGCTCCGGCCTTACTTTCAATCCCATGCGATTGCCGTCCTAAGCACCTACCCCCTCAGAACCATCCTCCACAGCCCGAGCCGATCGGGCCGGATAATGAAATGGGCTGTTGAGCTGAGCGAGTACGAGATCGAGTACCGAGGACGGACCGCGATCAAATCTCAGGCCCTGGCTGATTTCCTAGTTGAGTTGGCGCCCGAGCTGGTAGTCAGCGAGGTCCCCGAAGTATGGAGCCTGCATGTCGACGGATCGGCCTCCAAGCACGGGTCCGGCGTCGGCATACGCCTCGAGTCCCCGACAAAGGAGATCCTCGAGCAGTCTTTCCGTCTGGCCTTCCCGGCGTCAAATAACGAGGCGGAGTACGAAGCTCTGATAGCCGGCCTGCGTCTGGCAAGGGATGTCGGCGCGAAGAAAATCCGAGCTTACTGCGACTCCCAGCTCGTCGCCAATCAATTCAGCGGGGAGTACGAGGCCAAGAATGATCGCATGGACGCATACCTCAAGGTAGCCCAAGGCTTGGCCGCAGAATTCTCCGAATTCACCCTGAAGAAGATCCCCCGAGGCGATAACACTTCCGCAGACGCCCTCGCCGCGCTGGCCTCCACCTCGACCCCAGCCCAACGATGGGTGATCCCGGTCGAGAGCATCGACTTCCCTAGCATCGAGCTGCCAAAAGGGGCCTACTTGATCAACCCCCAGGCCGCGGACCCTGACGAAGAGGCGCTACCTCCCGAAGTTCTGCCGCCACCCCCGGCCGAGCCCGAACTGCCGGACTGGCGAATCGACCTACTGCTGTACATCGCAGACGGCGTTCATCCCCCAGACCGGTGGGCCGCCCGACGGCTAAGAAAGAAGTGTGCCCGGTACACGATGCTGGACGGCAATCTGTTCCGGTGGAGCGCCTCGGGAACCCTGCTCGGCTGCCTCCACGGGCAAGAGACCATCGACGTGATGAAGGAAATGCACGAAGGCGCCGACGGAAACCACTCCAGCGGCCGGGCTCTCGCCCTGAGAATACGGAACCAAGGACACTACTGGCCAACGATGCTCCGAGACTGCGAGAAATTCGCAGCCCGGTGCGAGAAGTGCCAGCGTCACGGCCCGCACATTCATTGTTCTACCGAGCTCCTTACCACTGCGGTCGCGCCCTACCCCTTCATGCGATGGGCCATGGACATAGTCGGGCCCCTTCCCCGATCTCGCCAAAAGCGCTTCCTCTTGGTCATGACCGACTACTTCACCAAATGGGTCGAGGCCGAAGCTTACGCCAAGATCACGGCGGAGGACGTCCGAAAGTTCGTCTGGAAGTTCATCATCTGCCGGCACGGGCTGCCCTACGAGATCGTAACTGACAACGGTGCCCAGTTCACATCGGCCCTCTTCGAAGACTTCTGCGCGAAGTGGAAGATCAGACTAAGTAAGTCCACCCCGAGGTACCCCCAAGGGAACGGACAAGCCGAGGCCACCAACAAAACCATCCTCGACGGCCTCAAAAAACGACTAGACGACAAGATGGGGTCCTGGGCCGACGAGCTCGATGGAGTCCTCTGGTCCCATCGCACAACGCCGAAGACGTCGACAGGACGCACACCGTTCGGCCTCTCTCACAGAATGGAAACAATGGCCCCCTCCGAGGTCGGGCTCCCCACTCCTCGCCGCGCTATGCTCACCCAGCAGCCCGCCCTGAACGACACCGTCCTACTTAGCGAGCTGGATTTCCTTGAGGAACAACGGGACCATTCCCTCCTCCGAATCCAGAACTACCAGCAGCTCGCCTCCAAGTACTACAACAAGAGGGTTCGAGGCAGGTTCTTTACCGAAGGCGACCTGGTCCTCCGCAAAGTCTTCGAAAACACCGCCGAGCTAAACGCAGGCAAGCTCGGTGCACATTGGGAGGGCCCTTACCTTATCTCCAAGGTCGTGAAGCCCGGCGTCTACGAGCTAGTCACGATGACTGGCGACGCAATCCCGCGCTCATGGAATTCGATCAACCTCAAACGGTTCTACTACTAAGCCCCCGGGCTCCATTCCGCTCTCCGCCTTTGTAAACAAACGAACTACGATTGGCTTGATCCCTTCTACTAAAGGGTACGTAGGCAACCCCTAACCAGAGCTCAGCTATTAATCTAATAAAACCTTTTTGACAAAGGAATAAGGTCCCCGACCTGAGCACAAAAGCCGAGCTCCAAACGCTCGCACTACAAACAAAAAAAAAGAGAAAAAGCCGAGCTCCAAACTCTCGCACTACAAAAAAAAAAGAGAAAGCCGAGCTCCAACGCTCGCACACAAAAAAAAAAAGAGAAAAAGCCGAGCTCCAAACGCTCGCACTACAAAAAAAAAAAAGAGAAAAAGCCGAGCTCCAAACGCTCGCACTACAAAAAAAAAAAAGAGAAAGCCGAGCTCCAACGCTCGCACACAAAAAAAAAAAAGAGAAAAAGCCGAGCTCCAAACGCTCGCACAAAAAAAAAAAAAAAAAAAAAAAAAAAAAAAAGCAAAAAAAACAAAAAAAAAAAAAAAAAAAAAAAAAAAACAAAAAAAAAAAGGAGAAAAAGCCGAGCTCCAAACGCTCGCACTACAAAAAAAAAGGGGACCGAGCTCCGGTGCTCGCTCTCCCCGGCACACAAGTTATAAGTGCCAAAGCCGAGTTCCAATGCTCGCACTCCCATAGTACACAAGCAATAAGTACTAAAGCCGGGCCCCAGGGCTCGCACCTCTACTAGACACACAAGATTAAGTGTCTCTAAGCTGGGCTCGCTACCCGCACCAAAAAAACAAGGTACACAAGCAATAAGTACCTTAAGCCGAGATCACCTCGCACCCACTAAAAATATTAAAGATACACAAGCAATAAGTATCTCAAGCCGAGTCGTACCTCGCACCCAATACAAGAGCACGGTCCACGACCTGCATACATGACAGGGTACGGTTTACGACCTACCCTACCGATCAAAAAAGCCTCGAAACGGCACTTACAAAAAAAAAAAAAAAAAAAAAAAGGGCCAACGGCCTCGATTATCACAAAAGGGCCAACGGCCTCGTTATTATACAAAAGGGCCCACGGCCTAGTCATTACAAAAGCCTCGAAACGGCACTTACAAAAAAGGGCCAACGGCCTCGATTATCACAAAAGGGCCAACGGCCTCGTTATTATACAAAAGGGCCCACGGCCTAGTCATTACAAAAGCCTTGAAACGGCACTTACAAAAAAAAAGGGCCAACGGCCTCGATTATCACAAAAGGGCCAACGGCCTCGTTATTATACAAATGGGCCCACGGCCTAGTCATTACAAAAGCCTCGAAACGGCACTTACAAAAAAAAAGGGTCAACGGCCTCGATTATCACAAAAGGGCCAACGGCCTCGTTATTATACAAAAGGGCCCACGGCCTAGTCATTACAAAAGCCTCAAAACGGCACTTACAAAAAAAACAAAGGAGAGAAAAGGGCAAACGGCCTGTTTGTCATAAAAAAGAAAAGGGCCAACGGCCTGGTCCTTACATAAACGGCCTACGGCCCGGTCTTTACAAAGAGAGAAGAAAACAAAAAGGAAAAAACTACAAAGAGAAGTTTTTACAAGGCCGCATCGGCCGGTCGGTCTTCGCCCCCGTCAGCACGGGTACCATCTAAATCACCCGGGTCCACCATCCTCGCATTGGTGCCATACTCACCAAGGAAGGGCTGCTCGGACCTCTTTTCCTCATCCACGGCCTCACCAGGCGGCGCGTCAGGGCCGGCCTCATCAGCGCGCGAGGCCGCATCCTGTGATGGCAGGTCCGCCTGGACGGCTTCAGCGGCCGAGGAGGGAGCGCCCGCAGTCAGGTCCGTTTGAACGACCTCGGCAGCCGAGGAGGGAGCGTCCGCAGACAGGTCCACGAAGGGCGCCTCCGAAGGAGCAACGGGCATGAGCCGCTCGAGCTGGACGCCGTGCGCACGATCGAGAGGGATGTCCAGATCCTCCGGGGTCAAGTCCGGAAAATCCATCCCATCCAGTACGGCACCGAATGCCTCCTCATCCTCGTCCAGCTTCTGGTACCGGTACCACGGCACCACCAGACTGTCCTCGGCCTCCATCCTCCTGAGGCATGCCTTCACGCCGATCACCTGATTGTACATAAGGTGAGGCTCTAAGGCCCTCTGGCGCCCATCGAGGTGGGCGCGGATCTTCTCCATCTTTGCGGACCACTTCCGGTTCTGCGTCTCCCACCGGGCCGTTACCCGCTCGCTCTCCGCGGCCACGGCCACCTTCGCCCGGCCTATAGCGGACTCCAGCCCCTTGACCTTGGAGCGGAGCGTCTCCCTCTCCCCCTTAAGGAGCCCGAACTCCTCCTCCAGAGCAGCCGGCCGGGCCCGCTCAGCGGCAGACCGGGCCCTCTCAGCCTCCAGCTCGGCCTGAAGCCTGCCAACCTCTCCAGCCCGGGCCCGCGCCCGCGCCTCCTCCTCCTCCAGCCCCTCGACCTTGGAGCGAAGCGTCTCCCTCTCCCCCTTCAGGAGCCCGACCTCCTCCTCCAGAGCAGCCGACCGGGCCCGCTCAGCGGCAGACCGGGCCCTCTCAGTCTCCAGCTCGGCCTGAAGCCTGCCCACCTCTCCAGCCCGGGCCCGCGCCCGCGCCGCCTCCTCCTCCAGCCCCGCTGACCGGGCCCTCTCATTCTTCAGCTCCTTCTCGAGCCCGCGGAGGAGAAGGGACTGGCCCTGCGAACTGGCATCCCGGCGCGCCTTCAGAAGGCCAAGCGACGCGTCCTTCTCGGCGAGTCGCTTCTCATAGGCCTCCGCCAGAAAGGCAGTAAGGGCCATCGTCTGCATCGAAACAGTTGTTAGCAAAGACGCACAACAAATCCAGCTAGAAGCAGTGAGATCGGAACAAAAACTTACCCGCGCTGCGGATCGCGCCACCTGGCGAAAGGTATCGCCCTCCGCCATATCCAACGGGACGAAGTGCGGGTGCTTCTGCCCGAACATCATGGCCTGCGCCAGCTCGGCGCACTCGTCCTGGTCCACGATGATCTGGGAATTGCCATCTTCGTGGCGGAAATAGAAGCTGTAGTCCCGAGGCCCGTCCTCGGAACCCTCCGAAGCCCCACCACTCCGGTCACCGGCGGCCTCCCGCCCTCCGTCGCCCGACCAGCGACATCTTCAATCGCTAGGGTCCGGACCCCTTCGACCTCCCCCGCAGGAACCTCGGCCGCAGGTGCCTCGGCCTCCCCGACAAGAGCGCCTCGGGAGCCCTCGGGCTCGCAACCAGCCTCTTCAGGCCGGCCAGACTCCCGACCTGAAGTCGAAGACCCCTCCTGCGTTCCTGTGGCATCTCTATCAGCTCCAACTTCGGTCCTCTTCTTCTTCCTGCCAGCCCTAGCACTGGCAGCGTCGGCCCCCCTCTTCTTCGAGAGAGCCGCCTCGGAGGCCTCCCCCCCAGTCTGCGGCACCGGGTCTCGCCGGACCGGCACCTCAAGTATCGGCGGCGGCGGCGCCACAAAGGAGTCCGCGTACAGCGGATTGGCAAACCGTGCTCGAACTACATTGGTGGCAACCATCAGCTCGGTAAAAAAAAAAAAAAAAAAAAAAAAAAAACCGACCTCCGGCCATCGCAGCTTCAATTCTCCCCGAGATGAATGACTTCCACTCTCTGTCGTGCACCGACCTAAGCACAGCAACGATACCCGCGTAGTCCGGCAGCTTAAATCTGGAAGAGTGAGGACCTGAAAGAAGAGCAAACAACATCAGTCAGGCCAAACTAAAGCAAAAGAAAAACAGCCCGATCTACAAACCCCTACCCGGGGAAAAATTCCAATCCCGGGTGTATCGCGCCAGCGGGTCGAGTCCAGCCACTTCGGTGGCTCGGACGTAGAAGTAGCTGCGGGACCAGTCCTGGACCTTCGACAGCTTGCTGGCCTTGGACCCCGGGCTGGGCGCCTCCAGGATGTTCGCCGCGGGCTTGAAGGCAGCATAGTAGGTCCCCGGGATACCAGGATTCGCCTTCTGCTGGGTGAGGGCCTCGAACATAGCCACCGTCACCTCCACGTCGCACTCATGACCCAGGGTCAGCAGCACGATCATCCCCTGGATCGTGGACGGGCAGACCTGCGAGAAGGCCAAACCCCGCGCCCGGCAGTACTGGACGAGCAGCTCGGGGAGAGGAAGGCGCAGCCCGCACTTCTGGAAGAACCCTTCGTACAGGCAGACGAAGCCCACCGGAGGAGTCCACGGGCGCTCGTCCGCCCTGGGAATCCTGAGCTCGACGTCAGCAGGGAAGTCGCACAAATCCCTCAGCAGAGTCACCGATTCCGCTGTGCTCCAGGTCGGTGACCCTCCCTGCTCGTAAGGAACCAGGGGAGACCTCACCCTGGCCACTCGTACTCCGCCGCCGCGGTCGCCCTGACGACCACCCCGGTCGCCCAGACGCCCGGTTCCTCTCCCTATCTGAACGCCACCGCGACCACCAGAGAAGGACCCTACAACCGCCTTCTTTCGGAGATGGGTCCCAGGGAGCAGCGGAGCGGCCCTTGAAGTCGAAGGAACAGGCTGTTCCCCACTGTCCGCGCCTCGACACGGAGAAGAGTTGTGCTCGGAGCCGCCAGAGGAGGAGCTCGGAGGGTCGCTGCGGTTATCACGGGATGCCGATTCGTCGCTCGACTCAACCCTAATTCCGTCTAACATCGGCGCCATTATACCAAGAGAAGGAAGGAAATCGAAAAATACAGAGGGAAAGCAAGGAAGGAAATCGAAAAATACAGAGGGAAAGCAAGGAAGGGAAGGAGAAAATCAGAGAGGAGTTACCTTGAGAGTAAGCGCAGAAGGTTTTAACAGAAGGAGGAAGAAGGGTTTAAATAGAAGAAGGGGGACAGTGAAGCGACGCCTGGACACGTGTCGAAAAATACACGGCCGCCCAGAAACCTAATGATGACGCCTCTTCGCTATCCCCACGCCAAAAAGCAGAAGACGCCTCGATAAATGTGAAGCATCTATCGCACGACGCGCGTGGGCGTCCCACGCGAAAAACGAGGTGACCTTTCGCCCTCTCACGTGATGGGTACGCGCCAACCGTCTACGAATTCTCGGGAAGATCAACACGTACGAGCACGGACTCCCCGTCCTAAGATGTGCCGAACTAACATCAGATCAACTTCGGCATGCTCGCTTCGCCTCGCGATACCGAACTGGGGGAGGGCCTATTGTTGGAGGTGGGCCTAGCACCTCCAATTAGTTAGGCCCATCTTAGGAAAGGCCCCTCTTCAGCTCGGTCGCCGGCCTGAAAGCACCGACCCGCAAGGCCCCTCTTCAGCTCGGTCGCTGGTCTGAAAGCACATCGGTCCCGGTCTGACACTTCAAAGCAGGAATGTCAGAAGAGCAGAAGGCAAGTGGGAGTTGGTCGAACAGTGTATTGTCTGAGCAGGAGTATGGGCTAACCTCGACGTCTCACCAACCCTGCAGACTTGACAAAGGAGAAGAAGACACGTGGAGGAGTTGGTCAAACAGTACGCTGCTCTGCAACACGCCACGCCGAGCTCATCATGACCTCCATCCTCGAAAGCCGGAACACGCCTCCTAGGTCACCTTACCCGCGAAAGAGGCCGAAGGCGCCACGTGGCCCCGAGATCCCGGGGAGCAGGAAGCCGACCCCGACTATATATACCCCTCAATGTCATTAATGACGAGGACTTTGATTTAGGCCATTTTCGACCTATAACTAGCTACCCGACCTCTCTCTTTCTCTCTTTGTAACAAGGCAACATTTTAGAACGCCGAACTGGACGTCCTTCGGAACCAGTTCGTAATTCTAAAGTGTTCATTTCTCTCACCATCAATAAAAAGAAACACGGCCCCCGGCCTACTCATCTCTCTCTGCGGCCTGCTTTAATAATGGTTAAATTGCTCTAATTAACGAAAATCTCATCTCTCATCTCCTAATCACTCTTTAAACATACTTACTGATCCCTGGATCAACAAACAGTATATATAAGCCTTGTTCTGGTTCTTCTCCACTTGTCCTTTGTTCAAATTCTCCTCTATTTATCGATTTCACCTCCCTCTGCTGTTTTCTTTCATCTCTCCGGCGAAAGTACGTAACTTTTTTTCCTGTCGCCTACGGAGAGAGAGGATGATAGTTTCTCCGTTTTCGTCAACTTATTTGTTCTGTATTCGATCCGATTGGTTTTAGCGATCGTGTTAGGTTCAATTCCAAGACGTGGTTCCGCAGGCGGATAAAAATGCCGTCTTCTCTTAGTTTGATCTTTCGCTTCTGAATCTTTCCGTTTCCGTTGTGATTAGCGAATCTGTTTTTTTGTTTTGTTTTGTTTTCCTCCCTTGAAATATTGTATAGTGTGATTCCAGGTGTTAAAATATCATTTTGTATATAGATTCACTTGGGTAGTGTGTGTGACATAGAAGGGTTTCACGAACATTTCGTTCCTTTTTTCCAGGGCTTTGAGTTTCTGTTCTTGCTTTTTCTTTCCTGGGTTTGTTAAAAGCGGCGAAGATGAATCTAGGAACTGCACAGGAAGAAACGTCTCAAGAGTTTCACGTTCCGGCTGAAATCAATTGGGAAATGCTTGATAAATCCAAGTTTTTTGTTCTTGGTGCGACCTTGTTTTCAGGGGTATCAGGAGCTCTTTACCCTGCGGTTTTGATCAAAACCAGGCAACAAGTTTGCTGCGACTCTCAAGTTTCCTCTATCAAGACTGCGTTTACTCTTGCCAGACACCGAGGTTTCAAAGGACTGTATAGAGGATTTCGGACCTCTTTGATGGGAACAATCCCTGCTCGTGCTTTGTACATGACTGCATTGGAGGTCACTAAGAGTACCGTTGGCTCTGCAGCGGTTAGCTTTGGGTTTACAGAGGTCAAGGCTGCTGCAGTTGCTAATGCGGTTGGGGGTTTGACTGCTGCAATGGCTGCACAGCTTGTTTGGACACCTGTTGATGTGGTCAGCCAAAGACTTATGGTTCAAGGAAGCACTGGTTTGGTTAATGCATCCAGATGTAATTATGCTAATGGGTTTGATGCGTTTAGAAAGATCCTTTCTGCTGATGGACCAAAGGCACTATACAGAGGGTTTGGGATATCTATTTTTACGTATGCCCCTTCTAATGCGCTCTGGTGGGCTTCCTACGCTGTTGCACAACGGATGGTTTGGAGCGGAGTTGGGTGTTATGTGACTAAGAAAGACGAGAAAGCCAACAATGAGAATGGGAACAGCAATGGTATGATTAAAC
This sequence comes from Eutrema japonicum, assembly GCA_030161315.1. NCBI lineage: Eukaryota > Viridiplantae > Streptophyta > Magnoliopsida > Brassicales > Brassicaceae > Eutrema > Eutrema japonicum. Next base: position 39,612,443 of record BSQW01000001.1, read on the forward strand.
CGGACTCTAAAACGGTAATGGCTGTTCAAGGAGTTAGTGCCGCCATTGCTGGTAGTGTCTCCGCTCTCATTACAATGCCACTCGACACAATTAAGACAAGACTTCAGGTTCTAGACGGAGAATATAGTAACAACGCAAAGCGTGGTCCTACTTTTGCACAAACTGTTAGAAACTTGGTCAGGGAAGGTGAAAGGACAGCCTGTTACAGAGGTTTGGGACCCCGATGCGCTTCTATGTCGATGTCTGCGACAACTATGATCACTACTTATGAGTTCTTGAAGCGGCTTTCGGCAAAGAAGCATGACACGTTTTGCTCTAGATCATAATGACAACAAGCAACCAGACCTTATAGAGAATCTGTAAGTAGCTGACTAAAATGTGGCTTTGCCTCTCTCATATGCTCTTATTGCTGTTCTCTTGTTCCTGGTCATGTAAGGAAGGTAAGAATTGTTTATATGGAGGTGGGAACACGCACAATTTCTCTGTCCATATCTGAGACAGTTGGAATCTGGTGCTGTTTATGTTTCCACAAATAGCAACGGAATTTTAGCTTATTCCTCCATGAAGTATTCAGTTCCTGATTATTCATACACAAGGTATCGAGCCATGCTAAAAACAAAATGAACTACTTAATAATTTGAATTTTCTACATGATCTTCTGAAATTAGGTCAATTTCATCAAAATCGTAAACGGTGTTACTTTTCCATTACTTTTCCGTTAACGATTGCTGACGTGGCTAACACGTGGCACATCGGTTTGGTCTAGTTTGACCAAATTAAAAAAAACGACATCATTTTAATAAATTAACTATGAAATATCCGAAACGATGTCGTTTTGTTTTTGGTTTAAATTTATAATTTTTTTTTAAATGGACCAGAACGACGTTGTTGAATTGGTTCAAAATTAAAATTAGGGTTCATCGTGTTTGAGAGATAGAGGTGAAGTTGAGATTTGAGAATTATGAGTTAGGGATATCGGCAAAGAAATTGTGTAAATTGCCATCTTCCCATTTCATCAACCTAAACTCTTATAGACTTATAGTTGTATCACAACAATTCATTTTGTTCGAAATATATGGATTCCTCTCTAAAACAACTAAAATTTATCAAGTTCCAAACTTTTATAATTATTCATACTTTGCTTACATCAAAGACTACACGAAGACGAAGAAGACAATTAAAGATCCTAAAATCGTTCATCACCATCATCACGAAGCCTTCTTCTCAAGCTTAGAAGCTTCCAGATCCGCCACTTTTTCAGTAAATTATTCTCATCGTCATCTAACGCCATCGTAATCGGACATGACCCGAGACCATCGGCAATCTCAAGCACCATCTTCTTCATCTCAGACCTAAACTCCTCCAGATCCACGAAACCGCTTTGGTCCGTATCGAGTTTCTCGAAGATCGAGTTGTAGAGATTCGTCAGCTCATCCTGATTGAGATCGATTCCATCGACTGTATGGACCTCGATGTGGGAGAGACCTCGTTGTCGCCGAACTCGTCGCCGTAGTAGAGAAGTTGCCGGCGTTGGATGAATCGAACCTCGTTGTCGGAGAGAGGAGCATTGGATGGGATTGAGAGAGAATGAGATATGCTAACGGAGAAGAAGAAGAGGAAGATGAGGAGGAGATATTGGGTGGTGTTCTTCATGTCACCTCACAACAAGAGTGGCATAGGTGTGAAGATTCGAAGGAAGAGCAAGGGTGAAATGAGAATTATACAATATGGAGAGGTTTTTGTTTTTGGGAGGGACACGAAACCTAATTTATTTTTTTCCCCCAAATTAACAAACAATGTCGTTTTGGCTGTTTGATTCGTGAAACGAAGACCAAAACCACGTCGTTTTAGTTTGAACAATTTATAAAAAAAAAAATCAAATCAGATCTCAAACCAAACTAGACTGAAGTGCCACTTGTCAGCCACGTCAGCAGTGGTTAACTGAAAACTCACATCAATTACGGTTTTGATGAAATTGACCGAATTTCAGAAGATCATATAGGAAATTCAAATTAATAAGTAGTTGATGTTGTTTTTAGCATGACTCGATACCTTATGCATGAATAATCAGGAATCGAATACTTAAACTAAAATCCCCAGTAGCAACTCTCCTCCTTCTTCATCTTATTGCTATTAATCCAAAATCTCTAGTTATTGGTGACAACTAAAGTTTCTCCATTTCCTTTCTCTTTTGCACAATAAAGCTCACAATGAGCTATTTCATTTTCCAGCTATTTCATCTATCTAAATAAACTCTCATCTTCTCTGGCGCCGGTTATAAGATTCGTTGCATCAATTTCTGTGATTCCAGCCTTTGTCTCAGCCTTGCATCCACTCGATCTGCCGAAGGTCAAGACACAGAACATGAGCTCCTGATGCTGCATCCTCAACTCAGGGATTTGAAAGAGAGAAGTTACGGGCTAACCTTCACAGAAATGGGGCCCGATCTCCCACTCCCACTCGTTGAGGAAACTGAAAGCAGCGGCTCCAAAGGGTATGTTCTGATTTTACTAGTTGAAGTGAGAGTAACAGTTTTAGTTTCTGGGATTTGTTGCTGGAATTGCATAATCTGAGGAAAAAGGAATAGGTTGGTCTTGGGTTTGATATTGATGATTGCGGATACAAGTATCAGTCAAATTCTATGGCAATTACAAGGTGTTGTTGAGTGCACTCAAGTTGTTCGATGAAATGCCAAAGAAAAAGACAGATTATTAACATGCAGATTTTTGGTGGCAATATTATAAGAAGCTTAGTGGTGTAAGCCTCGGTGGTGAGGTCTTAACCGGGATAGATGGTGGAACCAAAGACAGGCGGTCGCCCTCTCCTTTGGTCGAAAGATGGTCGATTGGCGGAAGGACTTGACACGATGGCGATCGCTTCTCTCGTGTGGAGTCGATGAGTGGGCTGATGGTTTTGATTGACTCTCTCAATCTATGAACGAAATAGGATGTTTGAATCACACAAACACTCTAAGTCGCAGCCTCTAAAGAGTTAAGTGAATCGCACACTTAAAACTAAAGAAAATAACAATTCTTCAAAGACACTCTTTGGAAGAAAACGAAAATACTTTATAAATTCTTGGTTGAAAGGTTGACTACAAATGAAAACAAAGCTGAGCTTATATAGTGCTCGTACAAGAATATTCTAGAAAGCTAAAATAAAAGGACTAAATCGCAAAGCAATCACAACTAGCCGTTAGGCTTAATTGCTCGTCTTGGCCGAATAAGGTAAGTGGATCTGCGCTTGAGTCTTGACAGCTTGGGCGAGTAAGTGTGATGCCTCGGGGCGTCCATGTGCGTTGAATCTATGCTGAAGTTGCAGTATTTTCGAAAATAGAGCTGTTGGTGATTTAAGACCCCAAGTGTGAACGTGACCATAAAAGGAAAGTCGATATGCAAGGGGATCCGCCTGATCCTGTGCGTGATGGTGCATGGTGGGATGATATTTGAGGCCTCTAATTGGTAAATGAGCTCTCCTGGTCGCCATTGTCGATTTGGTAATGATTTGAACCAATTGGATCTCGGACTTGCCTTAAACGGAACCAGGTAAACCCGTATTGGGAAAAATGGCATAACTTTGTGATCCTTCGGCCTTTTCCTTGGATCTTGGGCTTGTTGGAACCATAAGAGATCCACTAATATTCTCCAATTGGTTTTAGGTCGATATCGTTGCTGAGTTGGGCTGTGTAGCACGATATTTGGCCTTGTCGCGGAATTGGGTTCTAAGCAGGTCCATCGACTTGTAAAATCGATAACTCTCAAGTCTGAACTGGGAATGAGATGAATCCAGTTGTCGGTTCTTCCCTGATGGATCAAGATTCCAGAACAAGTCGGTTTGTAGCTTAATTCCTCCTGGTTCGATTGGAAACCTCCAATTAGTGCGTATGTGTCCAAATCGGGTAAGTTGGGAATCACCCGAATTGTAAATTCAATAACTCCTTCTTCTGATCTCCGTTTGGGTTGATTCCACTTCGAGGCATTCTCTGGTGGAGCTGAGAATGTAGGCCAAGTGGTTTCACGGCCTGACTCCTTCTGGTTGAGGCAAACTTCTTCAAGACGTGCACTTTCTTTCATTTGATGGGTGCTGGGCAATATTAGCGTAGGAGCAACTGTCCCAACAACATAGAAGAATCGCTGTCGCCAATAAACAAGACCAGCTAGTGATCTTGTCGTACGCTCAGTACAAATCCTCTCTGAGGTGGTAGTATTTCCATGCGCTTTCACATTAACGATTGACGCGGCCCACGGTGGTGCATGAGGCGCCTTTGAAGGTGACTCTGGCTTCGGTGCGTCCCGTGCGTGCAATGACTTGGTGAAGTCTTCTAGGAGGTCTTCTTGAACAGAGAAGCCATCCTCTTCGAGCTCTTGCAATTCCTTAGCTTCAACACCTTCTTTAGCCCTTTGTTGGTCCTTCCCGGCTAGGCGGCTTGTGATTGAAGCAGCTGGCTGTTCTGCATCTCTAAGAAGGAAACTACTCGACCTGTTAGCCTTAAAATATTCACTTGGTCGAGAGAACTTACTTCCCTCAGTGAAGATCTGGTCGTTTGGACGGTCATTTGGATTTAGCTCCTTTGCCTCGGCTAAAACTGTCTCCGGGTAAGGTCCTTCGGCTAGAACTGGTTCCGTGGCTCTGGGACAAAAACCACTCGACCTGTTAGTCTTATCATGTTCACTTGGACGAGAGAACTTACCTCCCTCAGTGACGATCAGGTCGTTCGGACGGTCATCTGGCATGGGCTCTCTTCTCTCGGCTAAATCTTGAAATGGGTCGCCTGGTCCGGTTGTAGAGCCGATGTCCTCATCACTTAGAGTGAGTAATGTTTCAATGGTTGTGGTAAGATGACTCTCTTTCATCGTGAGACAGCTTAGGAGAGTTAAACGGGTAAAGAAAACCGGATTCTTCGTGAGACAAATAGGTCACAAGAACCTGAAAATGTCTCACACTAATGCTTGATTTTATGGTGAAGAGAAGTTGCTGGCTACATCACGTTGATCTTGTTACAAGCCCTCTGTTTTCCGTCAAACCATCACATTTGTGCTTCCAAACTTGGCTCCGTTATGTTCACCCGCGCCAAGTTTGCGGGGGAGTGTGAAGAGAAGTCAAGCCCAAGTCCATTGTTGTTCCAAGAAGTAATCAAGTGTCAAAGAAGGCCCATGAGTTTAGGAGTTTAGGGTTTACAACAAGTGTTATCATATAAATACTTATGTTATGTAATTGGAAAAGCTTAACCTTGAGAGTTGCCTCTTTGAGCAACTCTTCTTCTTCAATTTATATGATATCAACAAAATCCATTTGATCTTGGTTACAAGTTAAAGCTTCTCTCTTTTCTATGTATCTTCTATCTAAATTAAGCTCATTTGAGCATAAATCCACTCTTGTTTAGAATCTACTAACATGGTATCACTCTTGTTTTGAATCTACTAACACTGCAGATGGTGAGCCACGAATCCAGACATGTTTCCCTTTGTGTATTTCTGCTGGATTTACAAGTCGTGTTTTGGCTCTGTAGATTCGTGAAGCTTTTTGGTGTTTAGGAATCTTCCACCAGATCCTCTAGGTCGTTTAAGAGCGTGAACATGTCGAAGATTCATGAAGATACGGCTGTATGATATGGATAATGAGTCAAGTTTAGTGATTAAACCAACCAGAATAGGATAGTGAAACTGGGAGCGAGATACTATACCTTACGAGCTTTGATTAACTTGTTTTGAGCCTCTAGCTTAGCACACTGACATAATCATAGAAGAAGAAAAACTAACAATATCGTATTCAACATCATTATTCAAATCAACTAATAAAAACTGCAACTGTCATGATAGACACTGGAAGATTTATTTTTTGAGAAAATGATCAAATAAATTGAATCAGGCAGTGGAAGTGAAATTGAAGTTGGCACAGTTAGTGCGACGGCCCAATAACGTGGAACTAAACCCTAATATGTTCCTCGCCAAATCGAATTCGATCAAATTATCTTCCAGCTGTAACCCTCCGACCACTAGAGAGGTTCTTGCGTTGACTCCTCCGTCAACAAAACCCAGACAGATGATGTCATCGTTGACGCTCACCATCGAGTTAGCTCCGAAGATTCTCCAAACGACGTTCTTGCTCTGAAGCACAAGCTGGATCTCCGGCACAGCGTATCCCACGCGCGTGACGCCGACGTTCTTCGTGCTGAAACACGCGCCAAACGGTTTCACCGACGGTACTCGAGTGATGTTCCTCGCGGCGGCTTCTCTGACGAACGCCGATGTGAAGGCGTTGAAGATCGATGTCTCCATCACGGTGTATGGATCCACTGTGCTGATTTTGGTTCCTCTGAATCCGGTACTTCCGTCTATCTTCAAAAGCGTTTTGTTGATCGGAACGGATCTCTCGACGATTTTGATGCCACTCACGCCGATGAAATACTCGGAGGATTTCTCGCCCTTTGTGAACACAGGAGCGGTGCTCACCGGATTGATGAGCAACGGTGTGGCGGTGAGTCTGGATATCTGGATTCCTGGGAGGAACACGTACGGTCCGTTACCGAAGAAGGCGACGCCTCTTCCCCCCGAAGTGAGACACACCGCGAATTTCCGGTTGAAGCTAAGCGCCGCGGCGAATTGCGACGGCAATCCGATGTTGTGGCGTCCCATTCCAGCCATGCCGACGGTTCTACTAGCGAGTCCTTTAAGCAGAGACGTTGACCCACAATCGAAAATCAAACTGGGGATTTTAACGACCCGACCCGGGTTCGACCCGTTAGTTGACTGAATCGACACAACGTCTACAGCATATTCGCCGGTAGTCACGGTTCCGGTGACGGTGTTATCTGGAAATGCGTAGCAAGTGTTGTTGTTACAGCCAGGTCTCGGAGGAGACAAGCATTGGTCGCAGCCATTGGAGCCGGCGCGTGAGCACACGGCGGAGTTGCATCGAGTGGGTCGGTAAGTGGTGGAGACGTAATCTTTGTCGCAGTCGACCCAGAGACCTCGACCACCGAGATCGAAGACGAGGGAGGCGGCGACGAGAGGCGTGCGTTGGTTGATGACAGTTGTGTATTGGAGGGTAGACTGGTCTTTTGTTACTGAAAGGAGGAGGGCTTTTGGTCGGAAAGATGGTTGAGCAAGTGAGGTTGATGATGAGAGGGAGAAGACAAAGAGAAGAAGAGCCGAGAAGATGATCGGAGAAGACGCCATTAGAAATGATGATGGGATTGAGGAAGAGGAATGGTGTGTGTGTGTATATTTATAGGGGAAATTTTGGGATATAGGTGTGTGTCGGTTAATTTGAATAATCGAATATATATGGTGTGACGTTATTGACTTTCAAGATATATGGCTTCCTCGTTCGATATGAAAATGACACAAATCAATTGCAGTATTTTTTTGGGGTTAGACAAGAAAATCTATATATATAAAGTTAGTTTTGTTCAATTTTCATTAAAACACATCATTATCCGTATATATGCCACATTATTTTGATATTTAATTTTTATAAATTAGTTAGTTAAAACTATGATCTACATATTAACTATATATTTATTAAACTATGAAAGGAATTTGAACAGAAACACTGCCATCTACCACAAGATGATGGTTCAAAGAAATTCCAAGAACCACATTTTATTTCTCCGGGATCAGAACAATAGGAAATTGGTGTCTTCAAAGGAAATCAAAGATCATGCTGCACAGTACTTCCAATCAATCCTAGGCCAAACAGAGCTTGCTCATTCTCCTTGCTCTGTGGAATTCTTACAGGATCTCCTGCCATTTCGATGCTCTTCTTCCCAAGCTGATGCTCTACAAAAGGAGATCTCAGAAGAGGAGGTTCGTCTCACTCTCTTTGCTATGCCATTAAACAAAAGTCCTGGTCCGGATGGGTACTCCGTTGAATTTTATAGGTCGTCATGGAGTATTGTTGGAGCTGACTTAGTGGCGGAATTCCAAGAATTCTTTAGGAATGGCCGCCTCTTGAAGGATCTAAACTGTACTGCTTTGGCTTTGATCCCTAAAACTCCGGAAGCTTGCAAGCTATCAGATTTCAGGCCCATCAGCTTATGTAATTTGGCGTATAAGGTTATCTCCAAAATCATAGCAAACATGCTGAAACCTCTGCTCCAAGAATGCATTTCGCCAAACCAAGCTGCTTTTCTTAAGGGACGAAGTTTAGGGGAAAACGTGCTTCTTGCATCTGAGCTTATTCGCCATTACCGTAAACCGTCAAACGCTAAGAGTTGTATGATTAAGGTGGATTTGAGAAAAGCTTTCGATACTGTTTGCTGGGATTTCCTTCTTAAACTCCTCAAAGCTCAGTTGTTCCCTCCCCTCTTCAGATGATGGGTAAAAGAATGTATCTCCTCCACCAGATTTTCAGTACTAATTAACGGGGAATTGGCTGGCTTTTTTGAAGGAAAAAAGGGTTTAAGGCAGGGCGACCCGCTATCACCTTACCTTTTTATAATGGTTATGGAAGTTCTGTCTAAGATGCTCGAAGCAGCTGCGAGAATCTCAAAGTTTGATCTCCATCCTCGCTGTGATCAACCTCTCCTCACACATCTGCTTTTTGCGGATGATCTCTTACTCTTCTCAAATGGTTCTCACGACTCCATTAAGGGTTTGCTTAAGGTGCTGTCTGATTTCAAATCGCTGTCTGGCTTAGATATGAATGCTTCCAAGTCCGAAATCTTCTTCTCGGGCTTTGATTTCAAATCGCTGTCTGTCTGATTTCAAATCGCTGGATCTCCATCCTAAGCTTGTATTTTCTTTCGCTTTTTGGTAATAAAATTTAACATTAAAACTAAAGAAAAAGAATTTGAACGGTTATTTTCATATTTTATATCATAAAACTGAAAAAATTAATATAATTTATTGAAAAATATATTTAATAGTTTTAGTTATACTAATATATTACACACTTTATTATAGTTAAGTTTTATATCGAAAAGATAGGTTCGGTGAATAGATGTTATTTGATCCAAACCAATATCATACCATATTAGTTTAACATGTCACAAATATATAAAGAGTAATTTATTTAGAAAATACAAAATATCTAATAGATAAAAAGTAAAATTATTATCGTTTAATAATGCATATTATAGTAATTTATGTTAAATATATAATAAATTAATTATATATAAGAAAATCAAATTTTTTTAACATGTGACAAATATATAAAGAGTAATTTATTTAGAAAAAACGGAATAGCTAATAAATAAAAAGTAAAATTATTATCGTTTAATAATGCATATAATAGTATATTTTGTTAAATATATAATCAATTAATTATATAGTATAAAAATTAAAAAAAATTAAATACATAACTTAAAATAATAAAAATGTAACGGTCAGTAATTTGGATATTTTGACAACACGATTTATTTGGTCTTTAAATATAGATAAAATACGAAAGTTCCAAACAAACATGATTATTTTCAAATAATAAACGTAGATACTGAAGTGATTGACTATCACTTTACATTTTCATTTAAATGGAGGTCGAAATAATAGAAACAATTAGTTGAATTTTAAATAAAATATTAGGTTTACTACAAGCAATTGTTTGTTATACCAAAAAAGAATAATAATATTCCCATAAAAAATGATGTTCACGTTCGCGCGTAGCGTAGATCACACACTAGTAATTAATGAAATATTCCAACATCTTCTACTGTACAATTGGATGTTTATTTTTAAGGTCCAAATAGATACTATAGTTTTATTTTGTTTATAAATCATAAACCTAAAACAAAACTATTTATTTAAATTCATGATTTTTATATAAGCGAATACTTTTTTAAAGAAACACACTAATTAAGAACTTGTACTAATAGGACAAGATATAATCACAACTAGTTTCCATCACATTAACGATGCCCTCATCTAAATATGTACTTATTATAGTATTAAGGTTGTGTATAGTCGTGGGCATTTTCGGTTTCGGTTTGGTTCTGGGTAAGAACTATTTGGTTATGGGTATCTCGGGTAGAGAAGTTTATGATCCATATAAGTAGCGAAATAATTTTGGTTCGGTTTGGTTCCGGTTTGGTTCCGGATATTTCGGGTAGAAAGGTTTAGGAATCGAAAAATACCCGAACCATTCAGATCTTAATCAGTTCCGGTTCAGTTCTGGGTATTTTTTACCCGAACATAAATATACCCGAAAATCCAAAATATATTTGAAACCCGAACTTTTATCCGAAAATCCAAAAACAAATAAAGAAAAATATACCCGAAAACCTGAAATTATATCCGAAAACCCTAAAACCAAAAAAAACTAAAGAAAATATACTCATAATACCAAAAATATACCCAAAAATCTAAATATATTTAATATTTTTGGATATATAATTATATTTCGGGTATTCGGGTACCCGAAATATTTTCTGTTCGGTTCCGGTTCTACCCGATATCCTTAGGTATCAATGTGTAGGATCTAATGGATATTTTAACAATTTCGTTCGGTTCCGGTTCGAATATTTCAGTTCTGTTCCGGTTCCGATATTTCGGTTCTCGTTATTTTTCCCAGCACTTCAGCCAGTGGACTATTAATCCATGAACAGCATGTATATTTCAAATTGGCGACGACCACAACATCCAGGCCACAATTGAACAACAGAATTACAACACTGGAAAAAATTAATATGAAATAAATGCATTTGACTAGGTTTGAACTTGGTCAAATGCATATTCCTGTTTTCCAGCGAGCTCGCTTCCTTTCCTCGTGCACGGTTCTTCCAGCTTGTTGACTTGCTCTATCTCGCGACTTCGCTTATTTCAGCTTGTTAACAGTCTCATGAGACCTCGTCGTGAGCCGAGCCTTCCTTATCGAGCATGCTTATTCGGGCTGGATTTAGGGTGTTAAATCCGGGCCCAACATAGACCGCATCATACACATCGTCCAGTGTGTCAGCAGGAAATCATACGTGTTGGAAAAAAAGCAATATGCTATTTGTGCCAAGCACACTTGTTTCTAAGCACATCGCACTCTTTACTGAGGTTGACTGAAGACGCACTGAGTCCAAACTTTTTCTAACTTTTTGTAGCATCTATATATAGAGCTCAACGATCTCTCATTCGCTCACCAAACTCATAAACCTCTTTTTATTTCCCATTTGCTTGATTAATTATCATCTTCTTTTACCCATTGACCAAAAAAGGACAATGTTTTCTGTTTCCGAATTTGTTCTCCGTAACTATGATCAAGTTTGTGGGATCGGAGGTAATGCGACTAAAATTTATCGAGAATTTGAATGCTCTCAGGTTGCATGTGTCGAAAACGGTGATGATGATGACGACGATATCTATGATTATGCTCCAACGGCATAAGTGTAGTCCAAAGCGTAGATAATCGGTTCTTATTATGATTTTGTTGCTTAGGGCTATTATAGTGTTTGTCAACCCTATTCTAATTGTAATTCGTTGAAAACTTGATTTTCTCAACCTCCGTCCCTTTGATGTTTCTCATGATTTCCGAGCTAAATAAATGTTCAGAAGAACTTTAAAGAGTTCATAATATTCATATATAGCCTATGCACCTTGTTTCCTGTTAAGTTGTTTAAGAATATACACATGAAAATTCAACAAAATAATCATGATTCCAAAAATAAGAAAACGTAGAGAATGACATCTATATACATAAAAATTCAACAACAAAAATAATCATGATCTTGGATACATGCAATGTATGATGAAGTAGGCCATTTGGAGGTATTGGTGAAGTGAAAGGGGTTGCCCGGACATGAGAATACTTGGTTGAAGCTACATTGGTTTCCCATTTTTCGCTAGAGGACAAGTTCGTTCTTCACAAGGGGAGGGTATTGATATGCCTCGTAGAGCTTTTTGCCAGAAACAGAGGGAGCAGAAGGAAGCCGAGGTGACGTTTAGAAAAGTCCTACTAGAGTCTTATTGTAAAACTGCCTTGATGAGTGATATATCATGGTTTTTACCATATTTAAACCATGATATAAATCTATTTTATAGAGTCTTTTTACTATTTTGTAGTGTTTTAGAGTCTTTTACAGGTTTTAGCACGTTTGGAGAATAATTGGAGATATTGGAGTTTTCTGGAGCATTCTGGAGCAAAGCAACGTTCGTGTAGCTGAGTACTCAATTTGAAGCTTCGGTATCGATCGATACTGGCTAGTATCGGTCGATACCCACTGCAGCAGACACGAGTCGCGGCTTTTCCAAGAGTTGAAGAATTGTAATTTGGTCCAGAAGTCTTTATTATTTACAAGAAGCCCCAAAACGTGTTTTAGGATTATAATTAGGTTTTTCAGCCACTTTGATGGTTACGTTTTCATTACTCTTGATTATACTTTGGTTTTTGGAGAGATAAATCTGAACTCCTGTTTCTTATTTCTTTCTTTGATGATCTATTCAATCATGTTGTTTTCAATATCCATGTCTGAGTAGATCCACTTTAGATTCAGGGTTCTCATAAGGGTTTTCTCTGAATGCTAGGTTGATTAGTTGATTAGGATTCACCATCTGAATTAGTTTTTCGCTTTAGGTTGTGTTCAAAATCTGTTCTAGATTAGCTACCTAGAACATAGATCTTAGGATAATTTATTAGGCACAACAGTGCGATTAATTACCTGATAGAACCTAGGTGAGTAAAATAACTATTCGCAAAGGAATTTGGTTTAGTTGTTTTGTGAACAAATCAAACATGATTTAAAAGCTGATTTAGACTTTAGGATTCGCAAAGAAATTTAGAATTCCTAGGATTTAGATTTAGATAGTTTTCGCAACGGAAGTTGGTTAATTATATCTTAGTGATTTGAGTTCAAGAACTTCGCTAAATCTGAATCATGTTAGTTAATTTATCTGCATTCATTGATTTTATGAGAAATACCATGAGCTTATCTTTCTCCCAATCGACTTACACCTTATTTAATTTACGCATTGCTTTTAATTACATATTTTGGTTTAGCTTAATTCGAATCTATTTGATCTATTGTGTGATTTCTGTGAGTCCTTGTGTTCGACCCCTACTTTAATGCAACAACTGCTTAGTACTTTTAGGGTATTAATTTGAGCATATCAAATTTGGAGCCGTTGCCGGGGACTCAATTTCGCCATTAGATTTTATCTTAGAATTTCTTCTAAATCGTTGAGTATCGATCGACACCCTAGTGGTATCGGTCGATACCCGTCGTGAATTTCAGTTACTTACGTTCTAGACTTTTGTGTTTCAGGTGCATGCCTCTTCGAGAAACCTGAAGGAACAAGAACACTCCGCTAGTTGATCTTTCAAACGAGCAGCTAGCAAATTTGGAACGTGCAAACAGTAAAGCAAAGAAGCCAGCAGAGATGAACAATCCAGTGATTTTGATTTAGGATGCTGTTGAAGCTTTGAGAGACCAAGAGGGTCAATTGTGCAATGAGAGAGGCAGCGTCTAGATGAAGCTGGAAATATCATTGCCCCTGCAGTTGCTGTGAATGCAGGGAACGCTGTGATTAATCGCGGTAGGACGATTGGTGAATACAACAGGCCTGATCAGTTCTTTGCCAATCGATCAGCGATTCGCCCTCCTACTTTCCAGGCGAATGACTTTGAGCTGAAACCTGCATACTTCACTCTTGTGGGTCAGCATCCTTTTCATGGTCTTCCTCATGAACACCCGATGGATCACATTGAGAGGTTCGAGTATTTGGTTACAAGCATCAAATCCATGGAGTATCCTATGATTACCTCTTCTGTAAGCTCTTCACATACTCTCTTGGTGGAGATGCCAATTACTGGCTGAAGCAGTTACCAGCTGGGTCACTGACTACTTGGGATGAGACCAAGACTGCGTTCCTTAATAACTTCTATGATGATGCGAGATCCAAAGAGCTCAGGAACAAGATTTTTCAGTTTTCTCAGGGTCCGACAGAGGCACTCAAGGCTGCTTGGATTCGTTTCAGGTCATATCAGAGAGATTGTCCGCACCATGGGTTCACTCAGGTTCAGCTGATGGGTACTTTTTACAAAGGGATCGATTGGAAGTATCAAATGTCCTTAGATGCTGCAAGTAATGGGAATTTCAACACAAGGTATCCCGACGATGCTTATGTGGTGATTGAGAACTTGGCATCTAGCAATAGTACCAAGAATGCAGACATGGAGCGCAAGAAGCAAGCTGGTAACCTGGATAGCAGTCGAATCGCAGAGGTGAATGCTAAGTTGGATTCAATGCACAAACTGTTGATGGGAAAGACCCAAAAAGCAGTCCACTTTGCTGCTGAAGATGAAGTGGAGAATGTTAACTATATTGGTGGAGCTGGTTTTGGGTCGAATCAGTTTGGGCAGAAACCTTTGCAGAGCAGTGGCTACACAAGGAACTATGAGAGTTCATCTTATCAACATATACCTGCTAAGACTCCTGAGAGTACGATTGAGGCTATGTTTGAACAGCTGGTTCAAGGACAGGAGAAGATGACAGTGAACTTCAATGGTAAGATGGATGCTATGTACAAAGATCTGAGTGGAAGGATCGAAGCTCTCGGTATTCATCAGAAGATGCTGGAAACTCAAGTAGCTCAAACTGCACCACCTGCCAAGGGAAAGATGGTTCATTCACACAATGAACAAGTCAATGCAATCACTGTAAGAGGTGCTGAAGAGATCACTGCAGTGGTAGAAAAGGGTTTGAATTGATAATTGGTAGAAAAGCTAAGCAACGACAGTTGATTAATTATACTTATGTGATTTGAGTTCAAGAACCGCGCTAAATCTGAATCTTGTTAATTAGTTTATCTACATTCATTGATTCCCTGAGAAATACCCTGAACATATATTTCTCCCATCGAATTTATAACCCTTTTACTGTTTATTGCTTTTGTTTCATCTGATTTGCTTAGCTTGATTCGATACTATACAATCTATTGTGTGATTTCTGTGAGTCCTTGTGTTCGATCCCTACACTTACTACAACAACTGCGTTAATACTTTTAGGGTATTAATTTGAGCATATCATGAATGCAGAAAATTTCGACGATCATGTAGAAGATGACGACGAGGATTCAGCAAATCCCAAGGTGTCGACCGACACCAGCGAGCATCGATCGATACCCGTTCAAATCCTTTCTCGAGACGAGTTAGAACCACGAGTGTCGATCGATATCCTACCTGGTGTCGATCGACACCAATCGCAGACCGAGCCGGAGATTCTGAAGAGAGCGGAAGTGATTGAGGAACGTGTTTACAAGCCTAAGGTGCCATATCCTAGACTAAATAGACACCTCAGAGACCCTATTTCTCCAAAGCAGCTGCGTGGCTTTGAGAAGATGGTACGAAGGATTCCCCTCACACTGACTTTTGAAGAAGCTCTAGAGTACCCCCCCCCCCCCCCCCACTGCTAAGTCACTTCCGAGATTGCAGAGAAACTGAGGAAGAGATTAAGACACTCTTTATCAAGGTCAGAAGCACATCACTACCGCTGAGGCAGTTGACCAAGAGGGAAGACCCAGAAATATTCTCCGTTCCATGCTCCATCTCTGGAGTTGAATTCAAAGAATCTCTCGTTGACTCAGGTGCTAGCGTCAATGTCATGTCAAGGCCAATTGCAGAGAGATTGAGAGCTGATATTCGACCACCCAAGTCATCTATCACATTCGTGAATTGTTCCACCTCACTTCCTTATGGTACAATCCCTGATTTGCTGGTGAACGTAGGAGATTGTCTGGTTCCTGCTGATTTTCAGGTTGTGGAGATGAGTGCACAATCTCGTACGCAGTTGATTCTTGGAAGACCGTTCATGGCTACAACTGGTGCCATTATGGACACACCCAGTAAGAGAATCTCATTCTCATACATTGACAAGGAGGTGTACTACGAAGCAATTCCTACTAGAGGAACTCCCACACGTGTCTCTTGCATCGATATTCTTACAGGAGGGACACTGGTAGTAGATATTTTGGAAGAGCCTCCTGACGAGCCAACTGTCATAGACCTTCTCGATAGTCCTTCTGTCATCACCAAGAAAGACGTCAAAACAGCTAAGGCAGAGAATAAGGTGAAAAGCAAAGGAGTAAAAAGTTTTCCCCATGTGACTTTAACCCCTCAGAAGTTCGATGGAGATTCAATTGAATATAAGGTGAAGTGCAAGGGAACTTCGAAACCATTCTCTAAGGCTAGAGTTATTCTCACTTCGAAGCTGAAAGAGAAAGGACATGAGTTTGTGGAGAGCATGATGAGCAGAACTCTGAAGCTGGCGATGTCTAATTGTGGAGCTTGTTTCGAAGCAAGTTCTCATTCTTCTCCTGACTGATCGTCCATAAAGTCAAGCTCGTGACGTAAAACAAGCGCTTGGTGGGAGGCAACCCACTGGTGAGTATGTATATAACTCTTTTATTTTTGTTTTTGTTTTTATTTTGTGTTTTGTGTCTTGTGTCTTAACATGAAGCAGATTTCGAGGAATGGTATCGACCGACACCGGTCTGTGTCGATCGACACCACATGTTGTGGAGAAAGAACATGATTTGGCAAATGAGTGTCGATCGATACTATCTTATATCGATCGACACCGTGCGGGAAGGTAAGTTTTCTCTTAAAACCCTCGGGCTTCTCTTTTTTTTTTCTTCTCCATCGATCGATACCGCCTCCATCTCCCTCTCAAATCGCATCTCTCTCATTTCTTCACCGATTTTGGTGATTCAAGTGCCTATATTAATTGGATTTTCATCCTCTATCTCTTTCAAGCATTTGTTTCTCCAACCAGCAAAGGTATGCATACCAAATTCCACCTTTTCAATCCAATTTTTAGGGTTTAAGGTTTGTGCAATTCCACTCTTTAGCACTTGTTTTTCTTGACAATGGTCATTTGCTGAGATGCTCTAGACTAGTTTCGCACCTTGCCTTACATTCAATTGCCCTTAGTTTCGACTTTTGGATGATTTGGATTGTGGAAGTTCGATGCACTGGAAATTGCATTGGGTATCGATCGATACCATGTGGTATCGATAAACACCCTTCGTGCCTGATGATAAATATCTGCTGTGTTTGAGAGAGATGTTGGATTTATGCTGTGTCTTTCTGTTTTTGTTTGCAGATGGCATCTAGGTTAAAGAGAGCACGAACCTCAGACTCATCGAGCTCTGATCCATCTGCTCCTAATGTTTCTGTAGCCCCACGCAGAGGTCCTTGGCCTAAGCTGAACGAGAAGGCCAGGATCCCTTGTCATCGCGATTGGAATGGGACGGAGAGAGGGGTTGCGCTGAGTGACGATTGCATTTACAGACCCATCTTGGAGGAGTGGGATGATTATGACACGCTGCACTATAACTCGTGGTTGAGAGTGGTTATAGAGCCTAATCGGTTTGTTGACGGAGTCTCCATGCTTCGTTTGGGCCTTGGCACAGAGCTGGCCCGTTTGCTTGCGAAGATTGGTCTTGGTCGGATGGCCACTTAGAAGCATGATCTTTTCCCGGATTTGGTTCGTCATTTCATGGCGACAGTTCACGTTTACTACCTGAACGAGGTTCTCCAGGATGCACAGGAGGGTACTCTGACTTTCATGACTTGCGGAGTGAGGTACCGGTTACCACTCCCTGATCTCTGTGACATCTACGGTTTTACGCGGGATTTCAGGAGGGTTACTCTTCCCACGCAGCATCCTGACATGCAGACATTCTGGGAGCATTTCGGGAATGGTGCTTATTACTCTAAGGAGTCCACTCAGATGGATATACGGCACCCGGTCCTGCGCTGTTTGGTTTGGATTTTGAGCACCACTCTCTTGTGCAAGATGGAACCGAACAAGATGAGGGTGACCGAGCTTCTACTCCTGTGTCTGGCTATCAGAGACATTCTTCCTGAGGAGGATTATGCTTGGCCTGAGCTTACAGAGGTCAACCTTGGCACTGTAATTGCGCATCACTTGGTTTCGTTGAAGACCAAATCATTCACAGGCACGAGCACGAAGACGGAGACAGTTGGTAGTCTCCTCACTCCTATCTTCCAACACCTTGGGATCAGTACTACGAGCTGCTCGATAGTCACTAAGCGTCGGTATATGGATGAGAGCCATTTGAAGAACCTTAAGTGGTTAAAACCCGAGAGGTGTTGGTTCTTCACTACATCTGCTGGAGACTTTCTGGTGTCGCTCCCTAACAACGAGCTGACTGACATTCTCGAGGATCCTTCTCAGCTTCGTTTCGAGCCTCCACCACACCTTTTGATTCGCGCACCTGCTGCTGCTGCTGACATTCCATCTACTTCACGCCAGAGAGGACGAGCCCAGCAATCGCGAGCAGCGACTTCTTCTATCCCTGCACCATCATTTCCTTCTCCTTCAGAACTTCTGATGGAGCCAGCCGCCTTTCAGAAGGTGATGATAGAGAGTATGCGGAGCATCTGGGCCGCTATTTCTCGCTGCCGCTGCATGACTGACACGGACGCTGCTCCTTCGTCTCAGCCTGTTGATCCTTCTCCTGTTGATGATTCTGAGGCGACAGAGGATTAGTCCTCTCCTGTTTTCATGTTTGTTTTTCTTTTTCTTTTTCTTTTCTTTTGAACCTATGTCAGCTTTGTTTTTGCATTTGAACTCATGGATTTATGCTTGATTATCTTGTTGTTATTAACATGTTTTTGAGTGTTCCTAATAGTGCTAACTTCTAACACTTTGGATCATTTTCCCTGGGTTAAGCAACTCGATACCATTGATGTGAAATCAGTGTGTCGACATACGTCTGGTGTCGATCGATACCAGTCGGTATCGATCGACACTCGTCACCTTCACAGGTAAGATTTTTGATTTTCACAATCCACTTGGTTCATTTGTTTTCTTTCACCAGGCTTAGGCTAGATAACACTGGGGACAGTGTTGTTCAAGTCTGGGGAAGGTAGTCGCTGACTTTGTTTTTGTTTTTCTTAGAGTTAGTCGTTTTTGAGTCATTCGTTGTTTTATTGAGTCAAAACTTTGTTTGAGACTGTGATCTTTTTCTTGAATCTGTTGATTTGACCTTGCTTCTAAGTGACCATTGTTACATAATCAATTCTAGATCGACTAATGAAAAATCCAAAGGTTGACCAGTTAACTAGAAGACACTCATGTTTCCAGCAAAGTTCTTTAAAGCCTGAGCCAAATTTTTGCACTTCATCAATGTTGTTAGTATTTATAGAGCTTGATTCCTCATTCGTATCTGACAAAGGAACCCATGTGTTTTAAAGTAATGGTATTTCTCTCCCTGTTACAAGTTAATTAATAAGATGCATGAAAATATGAAATGATTTTCTTATGAGTAGAGGGTTAGGAAAATTTTCAACGATCCCATTATTCTACTTGGTGAGGAATGATCACACAAAGGATTGGAAGCGAGGCTAGGATTTTCCTATGATGTCATTATTCGCATACGCCTTTGATACGTTGAGAGGGAAGAACCAGGGATTCGGTGGCAAACACCATCAATACTCGCGTCTCATATCTTGATGTGTGTATGCAAAGCTGAAAATAAAAGAAAGAACATAATAAGAAATAAGTCTGGGGGAGAGAAAATAATACCAGAAAGTGTGAAAAATGTGGCTCCTTGTCATGATATTGTATGGGAAAGAATCTAGAAGGTTCTTGGTATTAATCACAACGATAAAACTGGCGAGGATGGCTTGATTGAACAATGCTGTGAGATAATGTGTGTAGTTTGGGAAGCTGTGAATGTCTACGGAGAAGTACATGGTGGTTAGATCTAAAACTGGCTAGGTGATATGTGGAGCACTAAGGAAAAGGGTCATTGCAACGTTTCAAAAACAGGTGAGTCTCTATGTTTTCAAACCCCTTTCTCTGGTTTAGTCTTCTATTTGCTTGAGGACAAGCAAAGGCTAAGTCTGGGGGAGTTGATATATCATGGTTTTTACCCTTTTTAAGCCATGATATAAGTCCATTTTATAGAGTCTTTCTACTATTTTGTAGTGTTTTAGAGTCTTTTACAGGTTTTAGCACGTTTGGAGCATAATTGGAGATATTGGAGCTTTCTGGAGCATTCTGGAGCAAAGCAACGTTCGTGTAGCTGAGTACCTGATTTGAAGCTTCGGTATCGATCGATACTGGCTAGTATCGGTCGATACCCACTGCAGCAGACACGAGTCGCGGCTTTTCCAAGAGTTGAAGAATTGCAATTTGGTCCAGAAGTCTTTATTATTTACAAAAAGCCCCAAAACGTGTTTTACGATTATAATTAGGTTTTTCAACCACTTTGATGGCTACGTTTTCATTACTCTTGATTCTACTTTGGTTTTTGGAGAGACAACTATGAACTCCTGTTTCTTATTGCTTTCTTTGATGATATATTCAATCATGTTGTTTTCAATCTCCATGTCTGAGTAGATCCACTTTAGGTTCAGGGTTCTCATAAGGGATTTTTCTGAATGCTAGGTTGATTAGTTGATTAGGATTCACCATCTGAATTAGTTCTTCGCTTTAGGTTGTGTTCAAAGTCTGTTCTAGATTAGCTACCTAGAACATAGATCTTAGGATAATTGATTAGGCACATCAGTGCGATTAATTACCTGATAGAACCTAGGTGAGCAAAATAAATATTCGCAAAGGAATTTGGTTTAGTTGCTTTGTGAACAAATCAAACATGATTTAAAAGCTGATTTAGACTTTAGGATTCGCAAAGAAATTTGGAATTCCTAGGATTTAGATTTAGATAGTTTTCGCAACGGAAGTTGGTTAATTATATCTTAGTGATTTGAGTTCAAGAACTGCGCTAAATCTGAATCATGTTAGTTAGTTTATCTGCATTCATTGATTTTCTGAGAAATATCCTGAGCTTATCTTTCTCCCAATCGACTTACAACTTATTTAATTTACGCATTGCTTTTAATTACATCTTTTGGTTTAGCTTAATTCGAATCTATTTGATCTATTGTGTGATTTATGTGAGTCCTTGAGTTCGACTCCTACTTTACTGCAACAACTGCTCAGTACTTTTAGCGTATTAATTTGAGCATATCAATGAGCATAAAAGGATCCGATCGGCTACTTTATATATTTTCTTATGGTTGTTGTGGCTATTTCTCAGAGTTGTTGAGAGTACAAGAAGGAAAGCTTTCAAGATTATACTCTTGAGCTTGTATTCATGGATTTCAATCAAGAAAAAGGAGGATTCTTATCAGATTCTTATATGGTTAGCTTGTTTCTGCTAGTTTGTTACTAAGCAGAGGATGTTCAGTGTGTCGGCAATCCTAAGAATCGACTGTAAATTTTCGGAATACCCATAACATTACCAATATTTAAAAAAAAAAAAAAAAAAAAAATATATATATATATATATATATATAGTTGATAATATTGTAAACCTAATTATTATGCTTAATATTGTAAATCTAATTATGTTTTTTAGTGAACGTTAAAATTAAGTCTAATCTAGCCTAAAATAAAGTTATTATGCCGGTAATGTCAACGATCTATAAATATGCGGATAAGGGTAAAAGGTCGGGTATTTAGCGGACCAACTCTTTTTTACCGGGTACCTGTTTTTTTGGAAACCCGTTATTTGTGGATTGAGTAAAGTTAATTTATTTTTTTACCCGTAAGGGTCTGATCAGGTAAAGGGTACCCCAAAATTAAAAGGTACCCGACATGTGCCCAACCCTAGTCATCGTCGTTGTCGCCGTTTTCTATATACGCAACTTGAGCATACTCAAATGCTTGATCATTGTTAGCGATGTCGCATCCTATGCTTGTTTCATAGACATTAATGTCATATATGCCGATAACAAATTCAGAGAAATCATATTTTCTTTTTGTTTTTGTAATGGACAAAGAAAATGCTAAACTAAGCGTCTAAGAGCAAATGCAAAACAAAAGATTGATGTGAGTTTGATGACGGAGCGAGAGATCGTTGGACTTTTATAGGTGAAACAAAAGTTGATGAGTGTTTTGAAGCTGCAGAGATTCATGTTACATAAGTTTTTGTCATAAGCACAAAGCTATATGACGTGTCACATGAATCTAAAAGTTAAGAGAATACTAACGTGGAGATTTGTAGTTGAGTTGGACAAATTAGTCCAAGATAGAATCAAAATCTACAATCATCCACCTAAAAATATCAAAGGAAAAAAGAAAACTTTTTAAGATACAATTTAACCGTAAATCACATAAACAATGTACGTAGTAAATCTAAAATCTATAAAACACAGAGAAATAATATTTTACACCAGTATGCCGCCACTACAAATAATATTCCCATGATATAGAGATCCTAAACCCTTTTTCCTTTTTCCTTTTCTGTTTTGAAAAGAATAATAAATGTAAACCAATATTATTGACGTGTATGTCGCAGACGTGTCACTTTAAATCCCATGTGTCCAAAACTTAATAGCATTTCGTAATCAGTATTGTGCCATTCCGCAATTTTGACCAGCATGTCACACTCCTTGATGAGGACAGTAGAGGAAGAAACGAGTCAAACATGAAAAAGCAAGAGCTATAATGATATATGAGCTATAAAGATAGATGATGCAACATATATTAGCACATAATGATGCAACAAATATTGACACACAGATTCTTAAAAAAAAATCAATACATT
This sequence comes from Eutrema japonicum, assembly GCA_030161315.1. Classification (NCBI taxonomy): domain Eukaryota; kingdom Viridiplantae; phylum Streptophyta; class Magnoliopsida; order Brassicales; family Brassicaceae; genus Eutrema; species Eutrema japonicum. Next base: position 39,634,945 of record BSQW01000001.1, read on the forward strand.
ATATTTTAATGGTAACTTAATTATAAGTTTACTAAACCAAAGAACTTACAAGTATTTTTTAGAAAATATAATCTCTCAAAAGCTTCTTAAAACCATATAAGTTTTGAAATTTTTTCTTTTGATTTCCTTACAAGTAACCCTAAAACCCTTTTTTCTTACAAACTCTTAGCATTACAATGCATACGTTTCTAAAGAGGTAAACAGACTTATATTTATAATGACAATCCAAACCCTTTCCTAATTCTACACAAATTAGGAAAATACTAATTTCCTTATTTCTGAAGACTTTTTTTTTCCTTTGATGTCTTCTTTTTTTATTTGATATCTTCCTTTTTCCTTTGATATCTGTAGGTGGGTGATTGTAGCTTCGATTTCATCTTGGACTAACTTGTCCAACTCAGCTACAAGTCTCCACACGTTAGCATTCCCTTAGGTTTTAGACTCATGTGCCACGTCATATGACTTTGTTCTTATGACAAGAATTTCTGCAACATGAATCTATGCAGCTTCAATCTCTCCATTTTTAACTTAGTTTGATTTCAGCATCTTTAATCTCCTCCTTTTTAGTTTGATTCCAGCAGCTTCAATCCCCCCTTCCTCTCCTAAATAGATTACTCCCCCTTAATCTTGATCATTCTTTTGAGAATTTTTGAATCCTTGCAACTTCATTACTTGACCATGTTCTCCCCCTGTTTGGAAGCACAACTAAAATAAAACATAACTAAATGTAGCATAGAGCCAACTGCAACATAATCTATTCCTTCCTCTTGTCGATCCGAGTGGATTTGCGGAAAACTCATGTGCTTCCTTAAGGAACTTCGTAACCACCTTAAGGATTCCATTAGTTTATGCTTTCGCTTGAAACTAAGTCACACACCTCTCTTGATTCAGACATCGAAGGAGACTTGAAACATGAGGACAAAAATATGGGCCACAACAATTCAAGCCCAAACGGAAGTAAAGATAAGAGCCCAATCAAGGCTCAAGCCAACACAAAGTAGGTATGACCAAAATGGAACCGTAACTGTATTTCGGACCGTAACTGTATTTCGGACCGTAACCGTACCGTTTTCAAATCGTAATCAGACCTTAACCGTGCCAGATGGTTAAAAACCGTAACCGTTAAGCATAAAAATATATTAGTTATGGTTAAAAAAATTATTAACCGTAATCGTATCAAAACCGTTGGTTAACTGCAAAATTAAAACCGTAAAATTTTAACCGTTTCAAAAATAAAATTTTATATACTAATAATTAAAATTGGTTCTGTAAAATAAAAAAATTCAAAGAAAATTTATGTATAATCAATTTACCAATATCAAATGCAAATCTAAAAAACAAGAAATATTAATTGAAACTTAAACGTGTTAAACTAATTAATATTTTTTATATCAAATATAAAGATTATTTTAACAAAACAGTTTTATGATGAAATATATAAAATTAAAAGAAAAAAAACAAATCGTGGAATAATGGACAATGTGGAATGAAAACTAGTTTATAAAATTTATAATTATTTAATTATATCTAGTTATATTAACCGTTTATTGTCATCAAGTAACTGTAACCATGTCTAATCGTAACCGTATTAACTGGACCGTATTTAACCGTAACCGTTTTAACCATATATTAAACGGTTAAGATTAAAGTTAAAAAAAAATTCTAACCGTAACCAGTAATTAAAAAATCTTAACCGCATTAACCGTAACAATGGTAATGCCTAACACAAAGAAATAAGAACGTGTAAAGATCAAAGCGCGTGAAAACTATTCTGAGCAAAAGCACTCTGCAATTACACACTGAACAGAGGATACACAAAAGAGGTTGTACGAAGATCTTCTGCGTGCATTTGCTTGAGGATAAAGGAGAGAATCAGACACATGCTCTAATACTATTGGAAAATCAAATACCTAGATCTAAAAGTGTTTTTTTTTTTTTTTTTTTGTAATTGGAGATCTAAAAGCGTTCCGCACCTCTTTATTTTATATTTAAAGATGTAACCTTCTTCATTTGTAAACAAGTTGTGAAGAGAATACAAACAAATTGTTTACAGAAAGTACATCTTTTTCTTGCTTTCCTTGAAGTTTTTTCAAGTCTCTTTATGGTATCAGAGCTCACTATGGAGGGATATTCACTTGAGAGTTTTTCTTTTCCAACCCATATCACCGTTTCAAGTTTCGTTACCATCAAGCTTACGATCAAAAGTACTTGTTATGGCAGACTCAGATGGAGTCGTTGTTGTTCAGTCAGAAGTTGTTGGGGTTTATCAATGGTCGTGAGAAGAAGCCTACAGAGATGATTCATGTGAAGTTTGAAGGTGTTCAAAGAAGTAAGTAATCCTAATTTTGAGTCGTGATTTCAAACATATCAGTTAGTGAAGTCTTGGATCTTTGGTACTCTATCTGAAAGTGTGTTGGGGTCAGTGTATGGTCTTAAGTTTTCTCAGGATGTGTGATTAATGTTAGCAAAAAAGTTTAATCAATGTTCGATTTCTCGTGATTTTGATCTCCTTACCTCTCTGCAACCCATAACAAAAGGAGATGGTGCTATGCATGTGTATCTTAAAGAGTTTAAGTCATTGTGTGACCAGTTAAGTGTTATTGGGAAACCGGTGTCTGAACCTATGAAGATTGATGGGTTAGTGATGAGGACTAACCGGTTAACCGAAGTAAACCAATATGGACGAGGTCAAAGATAGATTAGATGTGGTTTTTGTTTTTCTAAATTAATGGGATTGTATCCCCACTTCTTCATGTTCTAATAGTAGTTAGTTTCTTCCCTTCATGTATTTAAGCATTGTTAATAATGGAATCAAGTATGAAGAGAATTATCTAAAGAAAGAAACGTATCTAGTTTATTCTTGAAGAGCAAATACTCTTAACTTTGAAAAGGGACCGATATTAGCAATACGTTGCTAACAAAGATATTCCGTGTTCTTCAAGGACTGGGAAGAGAATATGAGTCTCTTGTTACAGTGATTCATGCTTCAATGCATAAGCCTCATGGTCCTACCTATGATGATGTATGTGCTCAAGTCAATCGATTTGACAAACGACTCAGATCCTATGCTCTTGTTGCTGTCAATCCCCATCTTGCTTTTCAGATGCAGGGATCTGGTCCTACTGGTGGTGTTTCTCAGCCTAATCCACCACAAAACTATTACAACAACTCCAAATCTTACAATCGAGGCTGTGGTAACTCTTACAATCGATCGTTTTGGTGGATCTCGTGGTCGTGGTGGATATTCTTCTAGAGGTCGTGACTTTATAACCAGGTCTCATCTCCGAATGGTTCTCAGAACAATCCCAAATACACTCGTCATGTTTGTCAAATCTGTGGACGCACTGGTCATGTAGCTCTTCGATGCTGGAACCGGTTTGATAATGCTTATCAGAGTGAAGACATCCCACAAGCTTTAGCTGCTATGAACATCAACGCGGCTTCCTCTGGTGAATGGTATCCTGACTCTGGTGCTACGAATCATATCACAAACTCCTCTGCAAATCTTCAAGAGGTAACAAACTATATATGCTTGTCCTCAACAAGTTATGGTCGCTGATGGCTCATACTTACCCATTACTCATGTCGGCTCAACCTCTCTTACTACTCCGTTAGGTAAACGGCCTCTTAATGATATTCTTGTTTTTCCATCCATTCAAAAACCATTACTATCAGTTTAACACTACAAGAATACAGCGATTTGGCGACTGCATAAGGAGTCGCATAGTAGTCTCTAAAAGTTGTAATACGACTACATAGCGACTAAAACCTGTAGTCGTTAATATTTAGTCGCTAAATTAAGTAGTCGTAAATATAGTCGCCCAATGGCGACTGCGTAACGACTGGATAGTGTAGACATTACGTAGTCGTAACGTAGTCGCAACTTTTGTAAAGTAAGTAGTCGTACATTTAGTCGCCAATTGACAACTACTTTACGTAACGTAGTCGTTAAGTAGTCGTAATTGTTGTGACTAATCAGCGACTATTCTATGTCTATTAAACGACTATTTGCCGACTATTAGGGTCATCAGACTTTGCGGATTTAAATATGTTGCGACTACTCAGCTACTCTTATGCGACTATTTGACGACTAATAGGCGACTGTTTAGTGACTATATTTGTTAACAAAACAAGAATATGGTACAATTGAATCACGTTTGTTTTGTTTTTCAAATTCTTTGAAACCTGTGTTACAAATAAAAAGATACAAAGTAAATTAAAGACATTATACAGAAAAGACCATTTCATTACCAATATTATTGTTCCAAACATGAGTTTACAAAAGCCAAAACATTAATAAAAACAAGTTCAAGTTCACAAAAAAGATATTAGTGACCTAAGGTATGTTCCTTTGATCTGGTAGAGAGGCTGATGGAAGCATTGCGGTTGTTGCTGGTGTTTAATGTGATTCCACGAAGTCTAGAAACCGCGGATCGGTTTGTCTCAGGTACTTTTCCACCAATAAGAAGTGCTCGAGCTTGTCCTTTTGCTCAGCCACATCTCTTTTGTGCTCTGCTTCATGGGCAGCAACCTCAGCATCACGCTGTGCATTGTAAGCATCCTGCTCTTCGATTTTCTTCTGAGCTTCCTTCAGTTGCTCTTGCAGTGCGACAAACGATGAAGAGTCTCCTGGTTGCTTGCATTTGCCATTGAGAAGACTCTCCTTCAGGCTTCCAAGCCCATAAATATTTCCTCTTGAATCCTTCTCGGTTGCCTGTGAAAAGGAACAGAAAAAACCATCTGGTGTATGACAAACGATGAAGTATATGAAATATGAAACGATGAAGACAAACGATGAAGTATGAAATATGAAATATATGAAATATGAAAGAAAGATGAAGTATGAAGTATATGAAATGTTACCTCAAGAAAGATAGACGTATACTCATCTGGTGTTAGGTCTCCAGGTCGCGACGCACCGTCAGAAACTTCTGAAGTCTCTTCCCCGAGCTCAGCTAACTTCTGTTCCACCTTCTTATTATATGCTTCAACAATTTTCTCCGCCTTCCTATCGACATATGTACCGTCAGCCTTTGTATGTGTCTTTTTGAAAACCTCACCAAGACTTACCAGTCTTCCTAATTCATCTTCCTGCAATGTGACAAAAAAATACAAGGATTAGAGGACTGAATACAATATACAACCAACACTAAACAGAATATGACAAAAAAAAGAAATTGAAAAGTTACTAACCATTTCGGATTGAATTTGCTGATAGGACTTAGGCCCTGATAAGTGGATGTGATAACCTAGACCCTTACGGTCAGACAGACGAGCAGCTGAATAGGTGACAGTCTTTTGCTTTGCTTCTTCTGTGTCCCAATATGCTGTCATCGTTGCCCAAAGAGTGTCTTTGATCCAATTAGGTCGCACTCGACTAGTCCTCACGCTGCTAACCATGTCTTTCATCCTGCGTTGACAGATCTCCTCAAAACAGGCTTGAACTGTCCCTGTTATCAATGGATCCCATGTGTGGATTTTCTACATTACAAAGAGAATAGAATGATGTTAGTAAAAACATCACAAGAAAAGCTATATGTGAATGCGAAAGAACATAAAACTTACCGCGAACTCGAGAAAGTATATTTATTGTCTCTCCCGAGGCACAACTGTCCAGCTATAGTAGGGAGCATCAAATTTGTTTGTAAAGACTTTAGTAATTGACCTAACCAGTTTAGATCCTCTGTCACGTGTAAACCTGCAAAATCAGAATGTCAGCATCTAGATGAACATAACCCAGAAACAGTTACAGTTTAGTAGTATATTACAGTTTAATCAAATAATGTAATGTACTACTTAAACGAAAACAAACCAGTAGACAACAATCCTAGACAATCAGACAAGAAACAGAAAATAAAACAAGTACACAACAATCCTAGACAATCAGAAAATAAAATAAGTACACAACAATCCTAGACAATCAACGTTGCAATCCTAGAAACAAAACACACATTGACACACACACACACAACTATCTATATTGGATGACACACAGACACACACACAAAACAGAACAAACATTGACAAAAATCTGAGATCCGAATTAAGACACATCACAATGCATTTCCATAAAACATAACACACATTGACCAAGTTTAAGACAATACAAAGCAAAGAAAGAAAGACAAGACAAGAAAAGAAAGAAAACAAACCAGCACACTAAGCTGTGTTTTCAGAAAGACAAGACAAGATCAGTTTCAAGTAAATAATCTATGTTTTCAGAAAGAAAACAAACATGAATAAGTTAGTAACCATTGTGCTGTGAATTTCCGAATACTAAGCTGTCTGAAATTGGTTTTCTTGTTTATAAGAGATAGGTTTTGATGCCAACTGAAACTGATTCTACATTTAAATTCTAGTCTTTAATCGCTTCTATACAAATTAAATGCTATATTCAGACAATGAGAATCAGACATTAAGAAATCAGTCACTATGAAATCAGACATTGACAATCCGACATTGACACACACACACACACACACACACACACACACACACACACAACTTATCAGGTTGAGTTCCAAAGACATTAAGAAATCCGAAATCAGATGCGATACACTTACCAGGTTGAGTTCGGCGTCGGTGTGGGAGAGAGGACGGTGGTGAATCTATCCCGGTCTGGCACAATAAGCAAGGCATTCAGCGCCCTTAGTGTGTCCTCTTGCAGATCCGGCATGGCTGGTGCAGATTCTTCATGGAAGATGTGCCCTCCAGAAGATGGATAGCTGTGTTCTCCAGACGCCGGAGTGTTCTCCAGTGGAACCGAAGCCGCCGCAGGTAATTCTTCTTCACGGTGTTGAGGCATCGAGTCCGGGAATAGTTATTGTGGCGGTGGAAAGTTCCGGATACCTGGTGCTGACGGTTGAACGTTCACGGGGACTTGAGGTGTTGTCGACTGATTCGGAAGTTGGGGCGGCGGCGTAAAGTTGTACTGCGGCGGTAAAGAGGTTGGGGCTCGCGACGAAGAAAGCGACACTCCGACTCTCTGAGAAACATTCGGAGTGAATCTTTTATTCCCTGCTCGTTTGCTCTTATCTCCCGGCATCGTTCTGGGGATTCGAAGGCGAAGATTGAAGAAGAAGAATATCGAAGAAGAAGAAGAAGATCAGAGGCGATGAGAGTCGCAAAGGGGTGAGACCAAAAGGACTAAGGGTTTTCGAAATGGTAAATTTTTTTTTTAATCGAAACAATAAATACCTATTAAACGTTTTGTGTGTTCATAACCATTGAAATGACTCTAGCATATTGGTAATTCACCAAATCTCAAATCCATCAGCCCCAGTTTCGATTCACTGTGAATACTGAGGTGTTTTTTTTTTTTTTTTTAATCTTTTCAATCTAGTTATTAATATTTATGTGTGAATAATACCAATTAATAACTTTAGCATATTTGTAATTCTTCCTCTCTTGATCCATCAACCCACGGTTCGAGTCTCCGTGAAGATGGAAATGTTTTTTTTTTAATCTTTTCTACTTATTAATATTTAACTGTGATCCACCCGCGGTTCGAATCCTGGTGGGTACGAAAATGTTTTTTTGTTTTTAATCTTTTCTACTTACTTATTAATATACGGAGATGTATTTTTTTTTACTCATAACGACAAATAATGTAAACAACAAATTACACCAAAATTATGACATAAGTAACATAGTTAATTAGTAGGGTTCTGCGTATGAAACAAATAACCTCTTGTAAAATACATTGGCCAGGTTTTGGCCTTATTCAAAGGTCCATGCACTATCTCTTGAACCCAAGTAGGAAATGGATTCGTGGCGTTCCAGTAAGAAACCTGCATATATATAAAAAAATAGCGTAAATATATATAAGTATACAGATATGAATAGTTATGAAATTTTTGAGACATACATATTCTTTCACCCATAAATGATATTCGTCAGCTTTTTTTGCGGCGAGTTCTTTTTCGGAAAGTCCTGGATATTTTGCAGAAATAAATTCCTCGAACATACTACACAAGACCAACACAAATATGAGAAATTAAACAAATGTTAAATATATTAAAACGCAATCTGAGAGCGATGCCAACTTATATACCTCTTAATTGGTTGAAAATAGTCACAATTTCGTAAAACATATGCATGTGTGCATTGATAGTCTCTCTCTGAGAGCCATATTTCATGCATTTCTCCACTTGGACGGCTTACGTGAGTAAATATAGAAGGTACTCCTGGGACATGATATACGGGGACTTCACCTTCATCGAATCTTGTTAACCTGACGAATAAGTAGCATGTGTATAAAAATTAAATGGCAAAGTGGATATGATGTGATTGATTTTAGCATTTACCTTGATTTCATTTGTATATTCGCGGCAAAGTATTGCTCTGAGAAATAAGCAATCTCGTCATTGATATATGATTCAACAATCGATCATGCCGCATATCTTTTGTTCTTTGCTTTCCCTTTTAACTTTTTGAAAAACCTTTCAAAAGGATACATCCACCTATACTGGACAGGGCCTCCTAATTCAACTTCATAGGGGAGATGTATAGGCAGGTGCTCCATCACATCGAAAAATGAAGGTGGAAATATCTTTTCTAAATTGCATAATATTAAAACTATGTTTTGTTTTAGAATTTGAACGCGACTTATATGCAAAGTTCTCGAACATAAGTCCCGAAAAAATGCTCCAACCCTTACAATATACGCGAAAATTGCATTAGGTTACTAGATAAGTTACAATAATTTTATTTAAATAAATTGTCGTAATTAGTACCTGATAACGCAAGGTGGACATTCCGATCTAGGAGTTCTGCAAAGATAAATGGAAGTAACCGCTCCATAAAAACATGGTAGTCATGACTCTTCATGCCTGAAAACTTTTGGTTGTCCATATCAGCACAAGTAGCTAAGTCTGACGAATAACCATCTGGGAACTTAACCGCATTCTTCACACATTCCAATAAACTTTTTCTGACTTCTTCTGTCAATGTGAAGGATGGGAAAGGAGCTTTACCCGCACTATCATTATGTAAGTGTGGTCGAGAACAAAATCGTTCTATATCCAATCTTGACATGATGTTGTCTTTCGATTTACCCTTCACACTCATAAGAGTATTCATGATGTTGTCAAAAAAATTCTTCTCTATATGCATCACATCAAGACAATGACGGAGATTAAGGTCCCTCCAGTACGGCAGCTCCCAGAATATGCTTTCCTTGTGCCAATTATGTTGCTTCCCATAGCCCGACTTCTTCTTTTCGTGACCGTTTCCACCAACATCCTTTGTTTTTGATGGTTTTACACCAACCAACCGCTCGAAATAAACTTGCTCACCCGTCAAAGACGGAGGTGGATACTCTCGCGAAGCGTTTTTTCCGTTTAGGAGGTCCTTTTTATTCCTCCTCAATGGATGACCATGAGGAAGAAATCTTCGGTGACAATCAAACCAACACGTCTTCCTTCCATTAGGTAAATATCTATAAGCATGAAAATATCTATACTTTTATTACGAGACATGCCAAATGTAGTGTAACAAACTATGTGATGACTATCCGTGTGATGTATACTTTGATGCTAACAAGGTGTGTGTGTTGGACAAATAACATCAGAGAGTGTTGATCCAGGGAAAAAGGCATGATAGCCTTTATCAGTTGGAGGAGCTATTGCTTTTTATTCTTCACATCAGCAGGTCGTTAGTGATGAAGTTTGGCACCACCGGCTTGGCCATCCCAATCAAAAATTTCTCCAACTCTTGAAGAATACAAAAGCCCTTTGAAACAATAAAGACATTGATACTTCATTATGTGAGTTCTGCCAAATGAGGAAGAGTTCAAGATTTTTTTTTCTTTTTGATTCTAGTTTTCATGCTCTTGAACCTCTAGAGAGGATTCATTGTGATCTATGGGGTCCTTCTCCCTTTGTTTATGTTCATGGCTTTAAGTATTATCTTGTGTTTGTGATAAGAAGAGATTAGGATTCAAACAGAGAAACTGATAAATCTTCGGTGACAATCAAACCAACACGTCTTCCTTCCATTAGGTAGATAAAATGACTTAGAATCTTCCATGCAAACTGGACAAGACAATTTACCATGGGTTGTCCATCCAGATAACATGCTATACGCCAGAAAATCGCTTATCGTCCACATCAGCACTGCTTTTAGATTAAAATTTTGATTCAAAGACACCTCGTATGCATCGAGGCCATTAGACCATAACTCTTTTAACTCTCCCATAAGAGGTCGGAGGAAGATATCTAGACTAGCTCGCGGATGATTTGGCCCAGAATTCAGAATTGTAAGAAATAAATACTTTGTATTCATGCACATCTCCGGGGGTAAATTATATGGCGTCAAGATCACAGGCCACAACGAATGATTACGAGACATGCCAAATGGATTGAACCCATCTGTACATAAACCAAGATAAACGTTACGGGGTTCTTCAGCAAATCGGAGATGTTGATCATGAAAATATCTATACTTTGATGTAGTATAAAAATATCTATAAGCATGAAAATATCTATAAGCATGAAAATATCTATACTTTTATTACGAGACATGCCAAATGTAGTGTAACAAACTATGTGATGACTATCCGTGTGATGTATACTTTGATGCTAACAAGGTGTGTGTGTTGGACAAATAACATCAGAGAGTGTTGATCCAGGGAAAAAGGCATGATAGCCTTTATCAGTTGGAGGAGCTATTGCTTTTTATTCTTCACATCAGCAGGTCGTTAGTGATGAAGTTTGGCACCACCGGCTTGGCCATCCCAATCAAAAATTTCTCCAACTCTTGAAGAATACAAAAGCCATTTGAAACAATAAAGACATTGATACTTCATTATGTGAGTTCTGCCAAATGAGGAAGAGTTCAAGATTTTTTTTTCTTTTTGATTCTAGTTTTCATGCTCTTGAACCTCTAGAGAGGATTCATTGTGATCTATGGGGTCCTTCTCCCTTTGTTTATGTTCATGGCTTTAAGTATTATCTTGTGTTTGTGATAAGAAGAGATTAGGATTCAAACAGAGAAACTGATAAATCTTAGTAAACGATAGTAGGAATCTTTTGTATTAACCCAGAAAATCAATACAAAGAGTTTTGAGAATGCTTTAAAGGATCATTCTCCCATCCCTCACAAACCAAAATGATCCAAAGATGGAAAACTATTCACTGTTCTTCTGCTCATATAAAACAGAAACGAAGAGAGAGAAAGAGAATCAGATCTTCTGAAATCACAACCTCCTTTGCGTGACTCCCTCCTCAGCCTCTGTCTCACGTGCTCTTGAAAATGACACCTTATGGTTATTTCCGTTATTTACTGTAATGATTCACTAAGACTGCAACCCACAACTTCTTTACTGCTACTTTGTGATCTTCTGGGCTCAAGGCCCTTACTGCTTGGGATTTCTCTGATAAGTATAGAGGATTGGTAGGTGTAGATCCTCATACTTAACATCTCCCGCCCCATCGAAAGAAATCTTGTCCTCAAGATTTATCGCTGGAAATTGTTTCTTCAGAGCAGATCTGAGCTCCCACGAGCTTTCATACAGAGACATATCCTTCCCTTTGACCAAATACTCTTTCTGTCCAGCCTGTTCGTTCATCCTTTCTCGCAAAACCCCTTCTGGCACCATCTGCAAAGTGAAATCATGAGCTAACTGAGGTGGTAGAGGAGAGCTGACAATGTTGCTCCCCACAGCCTTCTTCAAGAGAGAAACGTGGAACACGTTATGAATCTTTGTTGAAGGTGGCAGCTTAATTTTGTAGGCGTTACCAATCCGTGCTTCGACCTCGTAAGGACCATAAAAACGAGCTGCCAATTTCTCGTTAACCCTCTTAGCCAAAGATTTCTGCATGTACGGGCGGATTTTTAAGTAAACCAAGTCCCCAACCTCCAACTGGACTTCACGGCGGTGAACATCAGCCTGTGCTTTCATCATCTGTTGTGCTTTCAAAAGGTGAGCCTTTAACTGATCCAGAACCAGATCCATTTCCAATAACTGAGCTTCGAATTCCCCATTGACTGTTGAACCCTCTTCATACCACATTAATCCCGGAGGATCACGACCATAGACTGCTTTGAATGGGGACATGTGAATGGCAGTGTGGAATGAAGAGTTATACCAGAATTCAGCCCAAGGAAGAAACTGACTCCATGTTTTTGGTTTCTCGCTGGCATAGCATCGAAGATATGTTTCAAGGGTGTGGTTGACCACCTCTGTTTGGCCATCCGATTGAGGATGATAGGCAGTGCTATATCGAAGATCAGTGCCTGCCATCCGAAAGAGCTCCTTCCACAACATGCTCATGAAGATTTTATCTCGGTCTGTGACAATGGTGCGGGGAAAGCCATGAAGTCGAACAACTTCTTGAATGAAAGTGAGAGCAACATCCGTGGCTGAAAATGGGTGCTTCAGCCCAATGAAGTGAGAATACTTGGACAAGCGATCCACAACTACCAGTACTGAATCAAACCCTCTAGAAATCGGCAAACACTCCACGAAATCCATGCTAATATCTTCCCAAATACGCTCAGGTATGGGTAAAGGTTGTAGAAGACCACCCATAGCAAGTGTCGAATACTTCTGACGTTGGCATACATGGCAAGCAGCCATTTAAGGTCTGATATATGTCATCATGCCCTTCCAATAAAAGACATCTTCGATCATTTTCTGTGTTTTCAGAACCCCTGCATGACCGCCAAACTTCCCGTCATGGAATTTATTAAGAATAAATCCAACAGACTGTGATCCATGAGGCACTACCAGCTTCCCTTTAAATAGTAAACGTCCCTAAACCAAAGAGTAGTCGGGATGGGAAGCAGGATCAGCCTGCAATGCAGTAATGATCTGTCGCAAGTAAGGATCCGAATCTACGGATTGACAGAGTTCCTCCAACTGGACTGCTATTGGAACAGTAAGAGCTAACAGATGTGTGGTTGCACCATAACGTGATAGGGCGTCAGCTGCCTTATTTTCCAACCCCGGCTTGTATTGAATGTCCAAGTCGAAACCCAAAAGCTTTGTCAACCAACGTTGGTACTCCAAATTGACCTCCCGTTGTTCCAGCAATAATTTCAAGGCCTTTTGATCTGTACGTACCAAGAACTTCCTGCCCAATAGATAGTGTCTCCACTTCTGCACCGCAAGAACAATGGCCATAAGCTCCTTCTCGTATATAGATTTCAGTTGTTCCCTATCCGTTAGAGCCCTGCTAAAGTAAGAGATGGGATGTTGGTGTTGCATCAGGACTGCATCGAGACCGTATCCCGAGGCATCAGCTTCGATACCAAACAAAACTGTGAAATTAGGTAAGGCCAAAACCGGGACCGATGTCATAGCTCTCTTGAGTTGTTGGAAAGCAATATCAGACTCCTCGTTCCACAAAAAACAATCCTTTTTCAACAGATTCGTAAGTGGCTTCGCAATAGCTCTGTAACCTTTAAAAAACTTTCTGTAATACGCTGTGAGTCCCAGAAACCCTTACAATTCCTTCACTGGTGTTGGGGTTCGCCACTGGACCATCGCACTAAGCTTGGAAGGATCAGCTGACACACCTTGAGCCGATATGATGTGACCCAAGTATTCGATCTGAGGGCAACCAAAGTGACATTTCTTTTTATTGGCGAAAAGCTGGTGGTGATGTAAGGTATGTAGAACTATCTCTACATGTTGTAGATGGTCCTGGAGACTACGGCTATAAACCAAAATGTCGTTAAAGAAAACCAACACAAACTAACGAAGATAGGGCCTGAATATGTCGTTCATCAAACTTTGGAACGTGGCAGGGGCGTTGGAGATACCAAATGGCATTACCTTAAACTCGTAATGACCGTCGTGTGTCCGAAAAGCTGTTTTGGAAATGTCTTCAGTGCGGACTCTGATCTGGTGGTACCCGGAGCGTAAGTCGAGTTTGGAGAATATCAGCGCACCGTGTAACTCGTCCAACAGTTGGTCAATAATGGGAATTGGGTAACTATCCGGGATAGTGACTTTGTTGAGTGCACGATAATCCACACAGAAACGCCATCCACCATCCTTCTTTTTCACCAAGAGTACAGGACTGTAGAATGGGCTGCCTCTTGGTTTAATGATACCTGCTTTGATCATATCTGCAACTTGCCGCTCAATCTCAGCCTTTTGGATTTGAGGATATCGGAAAAGTCTGACACTCACTGGTTCTGTACCGCTCTTGAGTAGAATGGCATGTTCATGATTGCGAGACGGAGGGAGGCCTGAAGGTTCAGCGAACACTGCACGATGATTGTCCAACAATTCCTGAAACTCAGTCGGCAATGGAAGTGCCTGAACGATGTCGTTGGATGGAAGACCGCCAAACTCAATCAAAACCCCCTAACCCTGTTGTCGTATGTGGTGCCACATAGATTTCAGAGAGATCGCAGACGTGCAGAGATCATGTTCACCTTGAATTTCAACCATTACGCCATGCTCTCTGAAACGCATCCATTGAAGGTTCCAGTTGACTGACATTACTCCCAGGGATTCCAACCACTGCATCCCTAATATGACATATGCGATGCCCAACTCAATGGGAAGAAAATCAGTAACGATGTCCAGTGTTGGAAGCTTAAGACATATATACCTTTGCAAACTCCAACACCATGAACCGCTAATCTTGTGGCCATTAACACTCTGTACCCCATTGTTTGATCAGGAATGCGGTCCAGATCGCGTACCAACTTGTCAGAGATGAAGTTGTGAGTGGCGCCGCTATCAATGAGCACCACCCCAACCTTACCGCCCACGCTGTCCTGAAGTTTGATGGTCTTTGGAGAAGAAAGACCCACCAAGGAGTGTAGAGACAGCTCTGCGAGCTCCGTTATCTCCTCCACTGCATCCTCCGCCGCCGGTGGTGGCTCATCCTGGTCAAACACTCTTGTCTCTGTACCATCGACTTGCACAACAAATACATATAACTCGCAAAACTTTCATTTATGGCCCTTAACCCACTTCTCTGGGCATCGATAACAGAGACCAAGGGCTCGCCGCTCTTGCATTTCTGCCTCTGTTAGACGTGTGTACTGAGAACGGCAACCAGTCACTTTAGGGTTATGTCGGGAAGAAGAAGAGTCGATGTTTGGGGCAGACGACTTCGTTCTAGAATTAGGTAGAAAAAGAGTAGTGGTAGTTGGGCCCATGAAGGGGTCAGGCCCAGCACTGAGAGGTGTAAACCTACGTTGTGGCCCACCTCCCCACGATTTTGGTCCGCCGCCGCAACGTGACCACTCCTCCATATTCAACGCCATCTTCATCATCCTATCAAGGTTGAGCGGCTCGTGCATCTTCAAGCCGGCGCGGATCCACGGTTGCAGACCGATTATGAACATTGTTACCAAAACCGATTCTGGAATCATCAGAGTCTGGGAAGCCAAAAACTTAAAAATTCGACAATAATCATGGACGGTCCCCTTGATATATCATGGTTTGTACCCTGTTTAAGCCATGATATAAGTCCTTTTATAGAGTATTTATAGTGTTTTGTAGTCTTTTAGAGTCTTTTGCAGGTCTTAGAACGTTTGGAGCGTAATTGGAAGTATTGGAGCTTTCTGGAGCAGTTTGGAGCAAGGCTGAAGTTCGTGTCGATGAGTATCTGATTTCACGTCAAGCATCGATCGATACCCCCTGGTATCGATTGATACCCATCGCAGCATGACAAGACACACGACTTAATGAAGAGTTAAAGAACTGCAGATTTACCTCAGAAGTCTTTAATAATTACAAGAAGCCCCAATTCGTGTGTTAGTTTATAAATAGGGATTTTTACAGCCATTTTTAGGCTATCTTTTATTTTTGCTTTGGTTTAAGAGAGAATTTGGTGAGAGAGACAAGTCTGAATCTCCCTTCGTCCGAGATCAGATCTCAAAACCTTTTGTCACTCTTTCTTATTTTCTACTGAGTATTTATTCAAACATGTCTATTGATTCAATTTCCATGTCTGAGTAGATCTCTTGTTAGGTTTGGGGATTCTCATAAGGGATTTCTTTGAATGCTAGGTTGATTAGTTATTTAGGGTTCATAATCTGAATTAGTTCTTCACCTTAGGTTGTTCTCAAAGCTAATTCTAGATTGATCACGTGGAACTTAGATCTTATGATAATTGATTAGACACGACAGTGCGATTAATTACCGGATAGAACCTTAGGTGAGCAAATTGATTATTCGCAAAGAGATTTGGTTTAATTGATTTGTGAACATATCAAACTTGAAATTAAGGCTAATTTATTCTTAGGGATTTGCAAAGAAATTTGGGATTCTGAAGTTTAGATTTAGATAGTCCTCGCAACGACAATTGGTCGATTATACTTTAGTAATTTGAGTTTAAGAAACGTGCGTAACCTGAACCCTGATTAGTTAGTTTATTTTGCATTCATTGATTTCCTGAGAAATATCCCTGAACCTATCTCTTTCCCATTGAATTACAACTCGTTTACTACTTTCTGCTTTCTGTTAAACCTGAATTGCTTAGCTTAGCTTGATATTATACAATTTATTGTGTGATTTCTGTGAGTCCTTGTGCTCGACCCCTAACTATATTACAACTACTGCTTTAGTACTGTTAGGTTATTAATTTGAGCTTATCAAATTTGGTGCCGTTGCCGGGGACTCAATTTCGCCATTAAATTTTAGCTATCGAGTTTAGACTAAGCCCGTCAGTATCGATCGATACTACCTAGTATCGGTCGATACACAGGCGATTTCGTTGTTAATATCGATCGATACCATCCAGTATCGATCGATACTCAACATATTTTGTTTGGTTACTTACGTTCTTGATCTTTGTGTTTCAGGTGCATGCCTAATCGTGAAACCAGAAGAAACAAGAGCACTCCGCTAGTCAGTCTATCGTTAGAGAAGCTAGCACGTTTAGAACGCACAAACAGAAAGACCAAGCAAACATCAGGGATGAATAACCCAGTGGTTTTAAGAACTGATGAAGCTGGAGTTCTGAGAGACCAAGAGGGTTAAGTGTGCAATGAGAGAGGGCAGCGACTTGATGAAGCTGGAAACGTCGTTGTCCCTGCTGCTGTTGTTGAGATTGTCGCGCCAGCTGGGTGCGCCAACGTTGGGAATGCTGCAGGTGATCGAGCTAGAACGCTTGGTGAGCACAACATGCCTGATCAGTTCTATGCCAATCGAGTTGCGATTCGCATCCCAACTTTTCAGAGGAATGACTTCGAGTTGAAGCATGCGTATTACGCTCTCGTAAGTCAGAACCCATTCCATGGCCTACCGTATGATCATCCCATGGATCATATCGAAAGATTCGAGGACTTGGTCACTGGTATGAAGTACAATGGAGTGCCCAATGAGTTCCTTTTCTGCAAACTCTTCCCGTACTCTCTTGGTGGGGATGCTGCTTATTGGCTAAAGCAGCTAGCTCCTGATTCGCTAACTACATGGGATGAGACATAGAATGCGTTCCTGAAAAATTTCTATGATGATGCAAGATCCGAGGAGCTCAGAAACAAGATCTCTCAGTTCGCTCAGGGTCCGACAGAGGCATTCAAAGCTTCATGGATTCGTTTCAAGTCTTATCAGAGAGATTGTCCGCACCATGGGTTCACTCAGGTGCAGCTGCTGGGCACTTTCTACAGAGGGGTTGATTAGAGATACCAGATGGGTATGGATGCTGCGAGTAATGGGAACTTCTTCACCAGGTATCCGGATGATGCGGTTGTGCTGATAGAGAACTTGGCGTCTAGTAATAGCACCAAGAATGCTGATTTCGAGAGGAAAAAGCAAGCTGGAGGAATTGATGGGTCGTAAATTGCTGACTTGCAGGCCAAACTAGATTTTATGATCGGGAAATCAAAGAAATCTGTGCACTTTGCTGATGAAATCGCTAATGTGGAAGAAGAAGAAGAGGATGTTAACTACGTTGGTGGTTCTGGTTTTCAGGGTCAGCGATTTGGGTACAACAACAACCGAAACTTCAACAAAAACAATCAGCAAGGTGGGTACAAGTTAGAGGGGAACCAATCTGGTTTCGGAGCGAAGCAATTCACTCAGAAACCACTTCAGAGCAGCGATTTCACTCGCAATTATGGGAACTCTTCGTACCAACCAGCATCTCCCAAGTCCACAGATAATAAGATGGAATCCATGATGGAACAGATTCTTCTGGGACAGCAGAAGTTGCAAGTAGATTTCAATGGGAAGTTTGACTCTCTGTACATCGATCTGAATGGGAAAATCAAAGCCATCAATCTTTCCCATAAGAAGCTGGAAACTCAGGTGGCTCAGACAGCAGCAGCTATAAAGAGGCAGGAAGGTTTTATTCCAAGGAAAACTGAGAATCCAAGGGCACACATCAACGCCATCACCTTGAGGAGTGGAAAAAGAGTGCTTACAGGAGTGAAGAACAGCCCAATTGCAGGAAATCTCGTCGAACTTGCTGGAGATGACGATTGGGATTCTGAGAATCCACAGGTATCGATCGATACCAGCTAGTGTCGATCGACACCAGTCCAGACACCTGCCCGAGTGGATCCAAAATCCCGTGTATCGATCGATACCCCTGAAGTATCGATCGATGCTGAGACACAGCCAGAAAAGGAAGCCGAGATTGTCAAGGAGAGGGTGTATACACCCAAGGCACCTTATCCTATACTTCCTAAGCTGACAAAGAAGGAATGGGAAGATGCTAGATGCAAGGCTATGCTGGATAAGTTGGTTGTGGAGCTTCCTTTTGTTGATGCTATAAAGACCTCTCCAACTTTCAGGAGATATGTGAAGAAGATGGTCTCTAGCAATTTGAACCTAGAGGAAGGTGTCATGATGATCACAGCTGAGTGCAATGCAATCCTTCTTAACAAAATTCCTAAGAAGCTACCAGACCCAGTGAGCTTTGTTTTGGACTGCACTATCTTCACAGAGAGATTTGAGCGAGCTCTCTGCGATATTGGGTCGAGTGTGAACCTTATGCCACACTCAGTTGCCAAGCGAATGGGGATGACAGATTTCCAATCTACAAGGATTTCGCTGGTACTTGCTGATCGCTCAGTGCGACTTCCAGAAGGATTACTTGAAGATGTCCCAATCAAGATTGGAAATTGCTTGATCCCAACAGATTTCATCGTCCTGAAGTACGACGCTGAGCCTAAGGATCCTCTTATCCTGGGCAGACAATTCCTTGCAACTGCTGGAGCCTTAATTGACTGCAGGAATGGACAGATCGCTCTCAACATCGGTGACTTGGTGATGTCCTTTAACATGGAAAAGATGATGAAAAGGCCAACCATCGATGGGCAGACATTCTATGTGGACACCTTCAGTGACATAGCTGAAGAGTACTTCCTGGAGATGCACCCTGAGGACCCACTGGAGAGAGCATTGGTCTGTTCAACCACTTCAGAAGTCCGTTCATGTGACGAAACTGCGGGATACTCGAAGATTATTGTTCAGCATCACCAGTATCGATCGATACCCCTGGTATCGATCGATACCCTACGGCCAGAAGGAGAGTTGGTCGATGGTTCTAAGCAAGCTGCTGGGCTTGGAGATTGGAGTACAGAGAATGCTCCTAAGGTGGAACTAAAGCCACTTCCAGCGAACCTGAGGTATAGTTTTCTTGGTCCTAATTCCACATACCCAGTAATCGTTAATGCTTCTTTGAATACCACAGAGGTTACTTTACTGCTGAGCAAGCTGCGCAAGTATCGCAAAGCTCTTGGCTATTCTCTTGCTGACATTTCAGGTATAGCACCAGACTTGTGCATGCATCGGATTCACCTGGAGGACGAGTCAAAGTCTTCGATTGAGTGTCAGAGGAGGCTGAATCCGAACCTGAAGGAAGTGGTCAGAAAGGAAGTGATGAGACTGTTGGAAGCAGGGATTATCTATGCCATCTCGGATAGTTCTTGGGTTAGTCCAGTTCACGTTGTGCCTAAGAAAGGAGACATAACTGTGGTGAAGAATGAGAAGGACGAGCTGATCCCCACAAGGACAATCACTGGTCACAGGATGTGCATTAACTACAAGAAGCTTAATGCGGCTACACGGAAGGATCACTTCCCATTGTCATTCATTGACCAGATGCTGGAGAGGTTAGCGAGTCACCCATACTACTGTTTTCTCGATGGGTACTCAGGCTTTTTCCAGATTCCTATACATCCAGAGGACCAGGGAAATACGACCTTTACATGTCCCTATGGCATATTCGCCTACAGAAGAATGCCATTTGGATTATGTAACGCTTCAGCGACCTTTCAGCGAAGCTTGATGCCGATTTTCACAAATATGACTGAGGAATTTATGGAGGTCTTCATGGATGATTTTTCTGTGTATGGATCATCATTCAAGGACTGTCTGGATAACTTGTGCAAAGTGCTTCAGCGATGCGAGGAGAAGCACTTGGTTCTTAATTGGGAGAAGTGCCACTTCATGGTACAAGATGGCATTGTTCTTATGCACAAGGTTTCTAAGGCAGGGATCGAAGTCGACAAGGCCAAGATTCAATTCATGACAAGCTTGCAACCACCACGATCTGTTTCTGAGATACAGAGCTTCCTTGGTCATGTTGGGTTTTACAGGAGGTTCATCAAAGATTTCTCTAAGCTTGCACGTCCACTCACAGCCCTGTTATGTAAGGAAGTCAAGTTTGATTTCACATCTGATTTCCTTGTAGCCTTCGAAGAAATCAAGAAGGCATTGGTGAGTGCTCCTGTAGTCCAACCACCTGATTGGAGTTTACCTTTTGAGGTTATGTGTGATGTCAGTGATTTTGCTGTTGGAACTGTGTTGGGTCAGAGGAAATACAAGAAACTCCATGCTATTTATTATGCCAGCAGGACGTTGGATGATGCTCAACGAAATTACAGCACCACTGAGAAGGAGTTGCTGGCGGTCGTTTTCTCTTTTGAGAAATTCTGTTCTTACTTGATTGGGAGCAAGGTCATTGTTCACACAGACCATGCTGCTCTCAAATACCTGCTGAAGAACAAGGACCTCAAGCCTCGTCTATGCCGATGGGTTCTTCTGCTCCAAGGTTTCGACATCGAGATCAAGGACAAGAAAGAAGTTAAGAATGGCGTTGCTGACCACTTATCGCGAATAAAGGTCGATGAGGTCATCCGTATTGATGATTGTTTGCCAGAAGAAGGTATTTACCTCATTGAAGCTCAGCTTCAAGACCTTTATCCCGAAAATCTGTAATTTTCACGAATGCAGACTTTCGGTATCGATCGATACTCACCTAGTATCGATCAATACTCATCGCAACCTGAACCTGTTTTGTCCGTAGAGCACTTGAACTCCTATGATGTCTATCTAGCTGCTGACTCGAGTGCTGCACGTCCATGGTACGCAGACATCGCCAACTACCTTGCTGTAGAGACTGAGCCAAAGTATCCCACAAAATATGCAAGGAAGAAGTTTATGCGCGAGATAAGGAGATTCTTCTGGGATGAGCCTTACCTATACAAGCATTACTCAGATGATATCTACAGAAGATGCGTTGCAGAGTCTGAGATGCCAGCTATTCTTTTTCATTGTCATGGGTCTGAGTATGCTGGTCACTTTGCTACTTTCAAGACGGTATCCAAGGTTCTTCAAGCAGGCTTCTGGTGGCCTACTTTGTTCAAGGATACTCACGCCTATGTCTCACGGTGTGATGTCTGTCAGAGGAGAGGGAAGATCAGCAAGAGACATGAGATTCCACATAATTTCATCCTTGAGGTTGAAGTTTTCGATTGCTGGGGCATCGATTTTATGGGTCATTTCCCCTCGTCACAAAAGAAAAGATACATCCTGGTTGCTGTGGACTATGTGTCCAAATGGGTGGAAGCGATAGCTAGTGAGAAAAATGACTCTGCGGTGATTCTTAAACTGTTTAAGACCATCATCTTCCCACGATTTGGAGTGCCGCGAATTGTTATAAGTGATGGTGGCAGCCACTTTATTAACAAGGTTTTTGAGAGGTTACTGAAGAAGTATGGTGTACACCATCGAGTGGCTACTCCATATCACCCTCAAACCAGTGGGCAAGTCGAAGTCTCCAACAGATAAATCAAGGAGATTCTGGAAAAGACAGTGGGTGCTTCTAGGAAGGATTGGTCTACAAAGTTGGATGATGCACTATGGGCTTACAGGACTGCTTTCAAGACACCGTTGGGTACTACACCATTTCATTTGCTGTATGGGAAAGCATGTCACATTCCAGTGGAGATTGAGCACAAGGCAGCATGGGCGACGAAGTTGCTGAACTTTGACATCAAGCCTGCTGCAGAAAGGAGATTGGTCCAGCTGAATGAGTTGGATGAGATTAGGCACCACGCCTACGAGAAATCAAAGCTGTAAAAGGAGAGGACTAAGGCCTATCATGATAAGAAGATCATCTCCAGACATTTCGAACCAAACGACAGGTACTTCTGTATAACTCTCGTTTGCAATTGTTTCCTGGTAAATTGCGTTCTCGTTGGTCAGGTCCCTTCACAATCAAAGAGGTCAGACCACATGGTGCTGTCGTGCCGATTAGTCCTACAGGCGATGAGTTCATCGCCAATGGACAGAGAGTGAAACACTATTGGGCGAAAGCCGAGATTCTAACAGGGCAGATAATGCCTTTGGATGATGCACCAACAGCATGAGTGGCGTTACAGTCAAGCTATTGACGTTAAACGAGCGCTTGGTGGGAGGCAACCCACTGGTGAGTCTGTCTTTGAGTCGTTTTTCTTTTTATTTTCGTTCGTTTTGTGTTTGTGTCAGGATAAAAAAGGAGCATACTCGAGATCTTCTTAGTGTCGATCGATACCCCATTGGTATCAATCGACACCAATCGCGAATATACGGTTCATCAAATCGATTTAAGCCTGGTATCGATCGATACCAGTCTGTGTGTCGATCGATACTCGATGTTCCAGCAAGGTAACTTCTTGTTTCTCTTCGTTTCTTCTATTCTTTTGTCTTCTTTTACATACTCTGGGTTAGATAACACTGGGGACAGTGTTGTTCAAGTCTGGGGGAGGTGTCTGCTGACATTGTGTTTGTTTTTCTTAGAGTCAATCGTTTTATCGAGTCAAAATTGTTTTATTGAGTCAAAACTTGTTGGAGATAATGATCATGTGCTTGAACCTATTGATTTGATTTTGTTTTTGAGTACACAGTGTTACAGAATCAGTTCTAGATCGACTAATGAAAAATCCAAAGACTGACCAATTGACTAGAAAACATCCATGTTTCCAGCAGAGTTCTTCTGAAACCTGAGCCAACTTTTGCACTTCATCGATCTGGTTAGTGTTCATAGAGCTTGATTCATCATTTATATCTGATAAAGGAACCCATGTGTTTAGAGTTATGGTATCTCTCTCCCCTGTTATAAGTTGATAAATAAGAGCATAAAAGATGAAATGATTTTCTTCTGAGTAGAGGGCTAGGAAAATTTTCAGCGATCCCATTATTCTACTTAAGAGGGAATGATCACACAAAGGATTGGAAGCGAGGCTAGGATTTTCCTATGATGCCATTATTCGCCTACATCCTTTGATACATTGAGAGGGAATAACCGGGGATTTGGTGGCAAACACCATCAATACTCGCGTCTCATACCTTGATGTGTATATGCAAAGCTGAAAAGAAAAGAAAGAACATAATAAGAAATAAGTCTGGGGGAGAGAAATTAATACCAAAAAGTGTGAAAAAGGGCGGTTCCTTGTCATGATATCGTATGGTAAAGAATCTAGAAGGTTCTTGAACATTGGCTACAATGATGAAACTGGCGGTGAGAGTTTTACTTGAACAAAGATGTGGGATAATGTGTGGAGTCTGGAAAAGATGTGAGTATCTACGGAGAAGTACATGGTGGTTAGATCAAAAGCTGATTACGTGACATTTGGGTACTTGGAAAGGGGGTCTTTTCGATGGTTCATGAACAGGTGAATCTCTACGTTTTCAAACCTCTTTCTCTGGTTTAGTCTTCTATTTGCTTGAGGGAAAGCAAATGCTAAGTTTGGGGGAGTTGATATATCATGGTTTTTACCCTGTTTAGGCCATGATATAAGTCTTTTTTATAGTCTTTCTAGTGTTTTGTAGTCTTTTAGAGTTTTTTGCAGGTCTTAGCACGTTTGGAGCGCAATTGGAAGTATTGGAGCTTTCTGGAGCAGTTTGGAGCAAGGCTGAAGTTCGTGTCGCTGAGTATCTGATTTCACGTCAAGCATCGATCGATACCCCCTGGTATCGATCGATACCCATCGCAGCATGACAAGACACGCGACTTAATGAAGAGTTAAAGAACTGCAGATTTGCCCCATAAGTCTTTAATAATTACAAGAAGCCCCAATTCGTGTGTTAGCTTATAAATAGGGATTTTTACAGCCACTTTTAGGCAATGCTTTATTTTTGCTTTGGTTTAAGAGAGAATTTGGTGAGAGAGACAAGTCTGAATCTCCCTTCGTCCGAGATCAGATCTCAAAACCTTTTGTCACTCTTTCTTATTTTCTACTGAGTATTTATTCAAACATGTCTATTGATTCAATTTCCATGTCTGAGTAGATCTCTTGTTAGGTTTGGGGATTCTCATAAGGGATTTCTTTGAATGCTAGGTTGATTAGTTATTTAGGGTTCATAATCTGAATTAGTTCTTCACCTTAGGTTGTTCTCAAAGCTAATTCTAGATTGATCACATGGAACTTAGATCTTAGGATAATTGATTAGGCACGACAGTGCTATTAATTACCTGATAGAACCTTAGGTGAGCAAATTGATTATTCGCAAAGATGTTTGGTTTAATTGATTTGTGAACATATCAAACTTGAAATTAAGGCTGATTTATTCTTAGGGATTTGCAAAGAAATTTGGGATTCTGAAGTTTAGATTTAGATAGTCCTCGCAACGACAGTTGGTCGATTATACTTTAGTGATTTGAGTTCAAGAACCGTGTGTAACATGAACCCTGATTAGTTAGTTTATTTTGCGTTCATTGATTTCGTGAGAAATATCCCTGAACCTATCTCTTTCCCATTGAATTACAACTCGTTTACTACTTTCTGCTTTCTGTTAAACCTGAATTTCTTAGCTTAGCTTGATACTATACAATTTATTGTGTGATTTCTGTGAGTCCTTGTGTTCGACCCCTAACTATATTACAACTACTGCTTTAGTACTGTTAGGGTATTAATTTGAGCATATCACCCCTCCTGTCGCAAAATCAACAGACGTTCCTCCAGCGTCGTGGCCCCGCCGGGGGAAAAATTACCCAACAATCGACCTCGCATTTGTTCCCATCTATGAAATGGGTTGTGGTATCGGTCCCAACGAAACCATTCCAAGGCTTCGCCGTCTAAACATATACTCGATGCACGAAGCTTCTCCATCTCTGTAAAGTGACCCATATCAAAATACTGCTCGATTTTGAAAACCCAACCGTAGACATTGTCGCCATCAAACACCGGCATCTCCAGCTTCCAAGTTAGGGGCTCAGAAGTGGGTTGTGGGAAGGTACCGTCGAAAGCAGGAGCGCCTCCAGCGGGAGCCCTCGGCGGTTGTTGAAACAATGAGTGACTCGGTCCACCTACAGGAGCGAATGACGGTTACTGGAACGCCATGTGACTCGTACCATTGTCGTGCTCTTGATGGGCAAACGCCATGGGTTTGCCAGTGATCAAGGAACGCGGATCTCCATGTTGGAACAACGCCTCCAGTTGATTGAGGACGGTGAGTCGACTGAGTTGTTGCTGCACCGAGGCCATGTTCTGCTCAAGAGTGCTCAACCAGGACATATCCAGTTGCAGACGATCCAGCTTCGTCTCTAAGGCTAACGCCGGTGGATCGAGTGCTTGCGGATCGGTTTTCTTAGGAGGCATGGTCGCAGGTTCGATGTCTCTGATACCACGTTGATAGGAAGAGATTAGGATTCAAACAGAAAAACTGATAAATCTTAGTAAACGATAGTAAAAATCTTTTGTATTAACCCAGAAAATCAATACAAAGAGTTTTGAGAATGCTTTAAAGGATCATTCTCACATCCCTCACAAACTAAAATGATCCAAAGATGGAAAACTACTCACTGTTCTTCTGCTCATATAAAACAGAAACGAAGAGAGAGAAAGAGAATCAGATCTTCTGAGATCACAGCCTCCTTTGTGTGACTCCCTCCTCAGCCTCTGTCTCACGTGCTCTTGACAATGGCACCTTATGGTTATTTCCGTTATTTACTGTAGTGATTCACTAAGACTGCAACCCACAACTTATTTATTGCTGTTTTGTGATCTTCTGGGCTCAAGGCCCTTACTGCTTGGGCTTTCTCTGATAATTATAGAGGATTGGTGGGTGTAGATCCTCATACTTAACAGTTTGTGGATAACTAATCTCGCTACACTGATACGCTCAAATTAATACTCTATTCAGATACTAAAGCAGTTGTCGTAGTATAGCTAGGGGTCGAACCACAAAGACTCAAAGAGACACACAATAGATTATATAGATCCAAAATACGCTAAATAAAATGATGTAAACGAAAACATGTACGGAATTAAAAGTGTTGTAAATCAATGGAGGAGAATATAACCCCAGGGGTTTTCTCGGGAAATCAATGAATGCAGCTAAATTAACTAACATGATTCAGATTACGCACGGTTCTTGAACTCAAATCACTAAAATATAGCTAACCAACTCTCGTTGCGAAAACTATCTAAATCTAAATCCTATGAATTCCAAATCTCTTTGCGAATCCTAAAGTCTAAATCAGCTTTAAAGTTCAGGTTTGATATGTTCACAAATCAATTAAACCAAATATCTTTGCGAATAATTAATTTGCTCACCTAAGGTTCTATCAGGTAATTAATCGCACTCTCATGCCTAATCAATTATCCTAAGATCTAAGTTCCAGATTCGTCAACCTAGAATTTAGCTTTGAGAATAACCTATGGTGAAGAACTAATTTAGATAGTGAATCCTAACAGATAATCAACCTAGCATTCAAAGAAATCATTTATGAGAAAACCCTAAACCTAAAGTGGATCTACTCAGACATGGTGAATGAAATAATCAACATAACTGAATAAATCATCAATAAAATAATCAGAAAGGTTTTGAGATCTGATCTCGGACGAACGAAGATTCAGACTTGTCTCTCTAAAACCAAAGTAAAATCAAAGTATAGAAAATAAAACTTAGCCTAAACAGGTGGCTGAAAACCTAATTATATAGCTAAAACACGTTATGGGCCTTCTTGTAAATATCAAAGTCTTCTGCGACAATTCTGCAATTCTTCAACTCTTCAATAAGTCGCGATCCTTCTGTTTCCTCGACGGGTATCGATCGATACTAGGGGGTATCGATCGATACTCGTGTGATTTCGACGTCTTAGCTGCACGGATCTCTGCTTTGCTTCAGAATGTTCTAGAAAGCTCCAATATCTCCAATTAAGCTCCAAATGTGCTATAACCTGTAAAAGACTCTAAAAGACTACAAAACACTAGAAAGACTCTATAAAAAGGACTTATATCATGGCCTAAACAGGGTAAAAACCATGATATATCAACTCCCCCAGACTTAGCCTTTGCTTGCCCTCAAGCAAATAGAAAACTAAACCAGAGAAAGAGGTTTGAAAACGCGGAGACTCACCTGTTCATGAAACATCGAAATGACCCTCTTTCCAAGTACCCAAATGTCACCTAATCAGCTTTTGATCTAACCACCATGTACTTCTCCGTAGACGTTCGCAGCTTTCCAGACTCCATACATTATCTCACAGCATTATTCAATTAAAGCCCTCATTACCAGTTTCATCGCTGCAGCTTATGTTCAAGAACCTTCTAGATTCTTTACCAGACAATATCATGACAAGGAACCACCATTTTTCACACTTTTTGTATCAATTTCTCTCCCCCAGACTTATTTCTTATTATGTTCTTTCTTTTATTTTCAGCTTTGCATATACACATCAAGGTATGAGACGCGAGTATTGATGGTGTTTGCCACCAAATCCCCGGTTCTTCCCTCTCAATGTATCAAAGGGTGTAGGCGAATAATGGCATCATAGGAAAATCATAGCCTCGCTTCCAATCCTTTGTGTGATCATTCCCTCTTAAATATAATAATGGGATCGCTGGAAATTTTCCTAACCCTCTACTCAGAAGAAAATCATTTCAATCTTTTATGCTCTTATTTATCAACTTATAACAGGGGAGAGAGATACCATAACTCTAAACACATGGGTTCCTTTATCAGATATGAATGATGAATCAAGCTCTAAAAACACTAACCACATAGATGAATTGCAGAAATTTGGCTCAGGCTTTAGAAGAACTCTGCTGGAGACATGGATGTTTTCTAGTCAACTGGTCAGTCCTTGGATTTTTTATTAGTCGATCTAGAACTGATCATGTAACACTGTGCACTCAAAAACAAAATCAAATCAATAGGTTCAAGCACATGGTCATTATCTCCAACAAGTTTTGACTCAATAAAAACAATTTTGACTCAATAAAACGAAAACATTTTTTTTTATTTTATGACTCTAAGAAAAACAAAAACAATGTCAGCAGACACCTCCCCCAGACTTGAACAACACTGTCCCCAATGTTATCTAGCCTAGAGTTAGTGAAAGAAAACAAAAGAACATAATAAAATTTGGAAAAACAAGAAGTTACCTTGCTGGAACATTGAGTATCGATCGACACACAGCCTGGTATCGATCGATACCAGACTTAAATCGACATGAACCATTCTCAATTGCGAAGGGTATCGATCGATACTGAAGGGTATCGATCGACACTCAGGCGATTTGGAGTTTGCTCTTTGTTTATCCTGACATAAAACGAAAAAATAAATAGAAAACGAATCAAAAGCAGACTCACCAGTGGGTTGTCTCCCACCAAGCGCTCGTTTAACGTCAATAGCTTGACTGTAACGCCTTCCAGGCTAGATAAGAGTGAGAGCTTGCACCAAAACAGGCTCCACAACTTCACATTGCTAGCTTCAGAGTTTTGCTATTTCAGCTCCGAAGTAAGAAGAATTCTAGCCTTAGAAAATGGCTTTGAAACTCCTTTGCACTTGACCTTATACTCAATCGAATTCTCATAACTCTTCTGAGGGATTAAAGTGACATGGGGATTCTCGACTTTCCTGCTCTTGGCCTTCTTCTTTGTTGCCTTAGCCTTCTTGACAACTTCCTTGGGGATACTGGACGGTTCAGCTGAAATGTCTGCGACAGTAGGCTCTTCCAAAATATCAACTGCCAGCGACTTTTCTGCAACAACCTCGATGTTAGAGACACGTGTGGGAACACTCCTAGGGGGAATGACATCATAATAGACCCCTCCGTCAATGTAAGAAAAAGAGATTCTTTTATTAGGCCTGTCTATGATTGCGCCAGCAGTAGCCATAAATGGTCGTCCCAGGAGTATGGGCATACGAGATATCGCACTCATCTCCACAACCTGAAAATTAGTCGGCACCAGACAATCTCCTACTTTGACCAGCAGAGTAGAGATTGTACCGTATGGAAGTGAGGTGGAGTCGTTCGCGAATGTGATAGATACCTTTGAAAATCGAATATCAGCGCTCAACCGTTCTGCAATTGCCCTTGAGATGACATTGACACTAGCCCCTGAGTCAACGAGAGACTCTTTGAACTCAACTCCAGAGATAGAGCATGGAACTGCAAATTTCCCTGGGTCTTCCCTCTGTGTCAACTGCCGCAGCGGTAGTGATTTGCGTCTTGCCTCGATAAAGAGCACTTCGATCTCTTCCAAACTTTCTCTGCAATCTTTGAAGTGACTTAGCAGAGGACGGTGTTCTAGAACTTCTTCGAAAGACGATTCAGGGGAAATCCTTCGTACCATCTTCTCAAAGCCACGCAACTACTTTGGAGAAATGGGATCTCGGAGGTGTTTAGGAACAGGATTCACCTTCTTGGGTTTGCGAACTCTTCCTTCAATCAGCTCAGGTGTTTTCATAATTTCTGGCTCGTTCAACGAGGGGTATCGATCGATACCAAGTAGGGTATCGATCGATACTCTTGCTCTTGAATCGTCTTTGACAGATTTATCATCATCAAGGGGAAGCTCCACAATCATCTTATCCAGCATAGCCTTGCATCTGGCGTCCTCTACCTCCTTCTTAGCCTTTGCAGCAGCTCTGGGATAAGGTATCCTCGGTATATAGACTCGTTCTTGAACTTCTTTAGGCACCACTCGCGAAATCTCATGTGTTTCCTCATAAATCGCCTCAGTATCGACCGATACCAATGGGGTATCGATCGATACTCGGATTTTGGAAGTGTCCCGTTTCAGAATTGTAACCGGCATCGATTGACACTTGGGGGTATCGATCGATGCCTTAGCGATTTCAGGATCCTCATCGAAATTTTCTGCACTTGAGGAGATCGCATTGACGTGTGCATTGTGTGAATGAACCGTCTTTCCCTTGGCATTTGCTGCAGTCTGAGCTACTTGCGTTTCCAGCATCCTATGACTCGTATTTATAGCCTCGATCCTTCCACTCAAATCGGTGTACACAGCATCCAGTTTCCCTTTGAAGGTTACTGTCATCTTCTCCTGCCCTTGAACCAGCTATTCAAGCATAGCCTCAATCTTACTCTCATGAGCTTTGGGTGGTGGGGATTGGTACCCTCCTTGCTGAGCATAGTTGGTGAAGTTTCGATTGGTGTTGTACCCAAATCGCTGACCCTAAAAATCAGAACCACCAATGTAGTTAACATCTTCCACTTCATTCTCAGCAGAAAAGTGGACGGCCTTTGTTGTCTTTCCCAGCAGAAGACTGTGCATAGAATCCAGCTGAGCTTTAACTTGAGCGATCTGCGACCCATCCATGTTACCAGCCAGCTTCTTGCGCTCGAAGTCTGCGCTCTTGGTGCTACTGCTAGATGCAAAGTTCTCAATCAACACATAAGCATCCTCAGGATACCTGGTGTTGAAATTACCATTGCTTGAAGCGTCCAGAGCCATCTGATACCTCCAATCTACTCCTCTAAAGAAGATACCCAACAGCTGCACATCAGAGTATCCGTGATGTGGACAATCTCTTTGATACGATATGAATCTCGTCCAAGTAGCCTTGAACGCCTCAGTAGGTCCTTGAGAAAATTGGGAGATTTTATTCCTCAGATCCCCAGATCGTGCATCATCGTAGAAGTTGATCAGGAAGGCTCTCTTAGTGTCCTCCCAAGTAGTTAGCGAACCAGGAGGTAGCTGCCTCAGCCAGTAGGTCGCATCTCCACCTAGAGAGTAGGGGAAGAGCTTGCAGAAGAGATAGTCGTAGGACACTCCATTGCTCTTGATGCTAGTGACCAAGTCTTCAAACTTCTCCACATGGTCCATTGGATGTTCATGAGGAAGACCATGAAAGAGATGCTGTCCCACAAGAGCAAAGTAAGGCGACTTCAGCTCAAAGTCATTCCTCTCAAACGCAGGAGGACGAATTGCTGAACGATTGGCGAAAAACTGATCCGGCCTGTTGTATTCACCAATCGTCCTTCCACGATTAACCACATCATTCCTCGCGTTCCCAGCAACATTCGCAGCGACAACATGATTTGGTGGCATGACGATCCCCTCTCCATTCAGACGTTGTCCTTGCTCATTGCACAACCGACCCTCTTGGTCTCTGGAAGCACCAGCTGCATCACGAACCAACTGATTGTTGTTCATCTTAGCTGATTTCTTTGCTTTCCTGTTTGTGCGTTCCAAAAGTGCTAGTTGCTCGAGTGACAGATCAACTAGCTCAGCGTTCTTGTTCCTTCTGGTTTCTTGATTAGGCATGCACCTGAAAACAAGAACCAAGAATGTAAGTAACTGAAATATACGTAGGGTATCGACCGATACCTAAGGGTATCGATCGATACTAGGGCGATTTAGACGAATTTTTTTAGCTAAAATCTAATGGCGAATTGAGTCCCCGGCAATGGCGCCAAATTTGATACGCTTAAATTAATACCCTATTCATATACTAAAGCAGTTTTCTTAGTATAGCTAGGGGTCGAACCACAAAGACTCAAAGAGACACACAATAGATTATATAGATCCAAAATACGCTAAATCAAAGGATGTAAACGAAAACAGGTACGGAATTAAAAGTGTTGTAAATCAATGGAGGAGAATACAGGCCCAGAGTTTTTCTCGAGAAATCAATGAATGCAGCTAAATTAACTAACAGGATTCAGATTACGCACGTTTCTTGAACTCAAATCACTAAAATATAGCTAACCAACTCTCGTTGCGAAAACTATCTAAATCTAAATCCTAGGAATTCCAAATCTCTTTGCGAATCCTAAAGTCTAAATCAGCTTTAAAGTTCACGTTTGATATGTTCACAAATCAATTAAACCAAATCTCTTTGCGAATAATCAATTTGCTCACCTAAGGTTCTATCAGGTAAGTAATCGCACTCTCGTGCCTAATCAATTATCCTAAGATCTAAGTTCCAGATTCGTCAACCTAGAATTTAGCTTTGAGAACAACCTATGGTGAAGAACTAATTCAGATAGTGAATCCTAACAGATAATCAACCTAGCATTCAAAGAAATCCTTTATGAGAAAACCCTAAACCTAAAGTAGATCTACTCAGACATGGTGAATGAAACAATCAACATAACTGAATAAATCATCAATAAAATAATCAGAAAGGTTTTGAGATCTGATCTCGGACGAAGGAAGATTCAGACTTGTCTCTCTAAAACCAAAGTAAAATCAAAGTATAGAAAATTAAACTTAGCCTAAACAGGTGGCTGAAAACCTTATTATATAGCTAAAACATGTTCTGGGCCTTCTTGTAAATATCAAAGTCTTATGGGCCAATTCTGCAATTCTTCAACTCTTCAATAAGTCGCGATCATTCTGTTTCCTCGACGGGTATCGATCGATACTAAGGGGTATCGATCGATACTCGTGTGATTTCGACGTCTCATCTGCACGGATCTCTGCTTCGCTCCAGAATGTTCCAGAAAGCTCAAATATCTCCAATTAAGCTCCAAATGTGCTATAACCTGTAAAAGACTCTAAAAGACTACAAAACACTAGAAAGACTCTATAAAAATGACTTATATCATGGCCTAAACAGGGTTAAAACCATGATATATCATACACTTGATTTTATCCACTCCACCTTAAATACGAGTTTTATTCTGTCTATGTTCAGTTTCAAAAGTTAGTTGAAAATCAGTTTAACAAGACAATCAAAGTGTTTCAGAGTGATGGTGGAAAAGAATTTGTTAATAATCAACTGAAACAACACTTTGCAGACAAAGGGATTAAGCATATATTGTCTTGTCCATTCACACCGC
Organism: Eutrema japonicum; assembly: GCA_030161315.1. Lineage (NCBI taxonomy): Eukaryota > Viridiplantae > Streptophyta > Magnoliopsida > Brassicales > Brassicaceae > Eutrema > Eutrema japonicum. Next base: position 39,668,169 of record BSQW01000001.1, read on the forward strand.
AACAAAATGGTCTCGCAGAACGAAGGCACAAACACATCAATGAATTAGGACTGTCAATGATGTTTTACAGTAAGACTCCCTTCCAATTATGGGTTGAAGCGTTTTTCACTGCAGTTTATCGTATAAACCTTCTTCCTTCATCGGATTTACTCAACAAAAACCCCCATGAGCTTCTCTTTGCCAAAACATAACTCTCTGGGTACATTTGGTTATGCTTGTTATCCCTATCTCATGCCTTATTCCAGTCACAAGTTTGATCTTAGATCCTTACAATGCGTCTTTCATAGATATTTGTTTCCACCAACTAGTAAAGTGTACATCAACAGACATGTTATATTTGATGAATTATGTTTGCCTTTTCAAGACAGATACAAGACTTATTTTCCTGCCTATCTCAGGCCTTATGAAATTTGTTCAAATCTCTTTACAGCTTACTCACTTTTGATTCCATGCGACGTAGGTCCTACTTCCATTTTTATATAAATAATCTTAACTTTCCAATAATGTCTATGCTTTAATTAAAAAAAAATCAGTGCAACTTTACATGTGATGAAATGTATAAAATAAAAAGATATGGACTGCATTATTACATTGTCCAGTGTGTCGTCAGCAGGAAATCCTACGTGTTAGAAAAAAGCAATATGCTATTTGTGCCAAGCACACTTGTTTCTAAGCACATCGCACTCTTTACTGAGGTTGACTGAAGACACACTGAGTCCAAACTTTTTCTAACTTTATGTAGCATCTTTATAAAGAGCTCAACGATCTCTCATTCCCTCACCAAACTCATAAACCTCTTCTTGTTTCCCATTTACTTGATTTAGCATCTTCTTTTGCCAAAATGACCAATAAAGGACAATGTTTTATATTTCCAAATTTGTTCTCCGCAGCTATGACCAAGTTAATAAGAAATGCAACGGAGGTGATACGACTAACATTTATCGAGAATTTGAATCTCTCAGGTTACATGTAACATCCCTAAACCCAGGCCCAGTTCGAAGCTCAATAGCCCATTTTCCCCAACCAAAATCCTAGGGCTAAATCCCTATATAAATGAAAGAGGGGAGAGGATAGAAACTCATTTATCTCCAAGAAGAAAATCGGGAGAGAGAGAGAGAGTCTCGCCGGAGAGAGGAGAGAGAGTCGCCGAGTTGGAACGAGTCAGGGCGAATTGGACCGAGTCAGGCCGAGTTAGACCGAGTCAGGACCGAGTTGGACCGAGTTGGACTGAGTCAGACCGAGTTGACCCAGTTGGGCCGAGTCAGGACCTAGTCATGCCGAGTTTGACCGAGTCACGGCCGAGTCGCCGCCGAGTCAGCCTCAGCGAGTCTTGCCGGAGCCGCCGAGCACAACCGCCTTCACGTCGTTTCCTAGATTCGTTCTCCTCCGTCAGATCTGCAGAAAATCAAAGGTGAGGATTAGATCTAGGCTTTTTATAAGTTTAATTGTTTCCTTTTAGTGTGTTGAGTCTAGATCTATTCAGGTTAGGGGGTGTTATGGAGTACGGACACGTTTTCTGTGTGCATATTGTTTGACATCATTTACATCGCTAAATGGATTAGGAAAGCATTAGATGAATAACCTGCATCCCTGTTTTATCACCCGGTTGTGTGAATAATGAATGTAACTTAGTTAGAAATGAGGTCATCGTCATTGCGAAGGAACCAGTGGTACGATTTGATTGATGGACCCGACTTCAGCAGGGCTGATAGGCTTCCAACGGGGTTAAAAAGAGCTCTCCTGCGCTCTAGGCCAGTGAGCCAGGTTACGAGAAAAGGCCAGTGAGCCAATATGAGAAACGGCCAGTGAGCCTGAGGAGTTCCTTTGCTTGTAGATTGATTGTGCGCTGGTAGAGCGTTATGTTTGATATGTGCGTAGATTTAAACTTGGCATATTGTATTGAAACGGTTGAATGTGTTGAGAGTGTAGGTTTAGTTCTCACTGGGTAATCCAAATTACTTATCCCTCTCTCTTCTTTTCAGGTGAGTCTGACGAGGACGTGTATGTGGAACTGGACGAGTAATTCCAGTGTGGTGCGCCGTTTTGGGAATCGGGTTTTATCTATTTATTTAGAATTTCAGTCATTTACTTTAAAAAGACAATCGCTGGTTTTATTACATTTTTAATTATTCATTTCGATTTATGAATTATTTGTTAGACTTTAATTATTTAATGGAATAAATGAGACTTTAGAAATGTGGTATGAAATGAGTCAAAGCCAACACGTCGCATTTAACCAGAGACGGGGTCGAAGGTGTCAGGCCGGTTCATCAGGATCCTTGAATAGGAAGGCGGGATCGGGTGTTCACAGGTGGCATCAGAGCGGGTTACGAGTAGTGAGAGATAAAATTCTAGGTTGGTGGGATTAGGAAAAATCGGTTTCAAAGTTTCCAAATGGGGATTTTTCAAAATTATAAAACCACCACCTATAATAGCTCTCTGGTTTGTGTTATTTTTATTTTGTAGGGAGATCAGCCTTTACGGGACCGTACTGACTCACTTGCAACCGTGTGTGCGGATGTCGCCAAAGAGAGCATCATGTAACCATTGAGGATAAGTACCGCTATTTTTCGATCGCCGAGTTGTTGGACCAACTCCCAGGAGCTTCGTAGCTTGTAAGGTTTGGAAGCCTTGGACCAAGTGTGATTGTAATGGAAAATCTTCGAGGCGTGGAACAAAAGTGAAGTTATAAGGTGGGAAATGAACAACATAGTGATTGGGTATCACGTAGCGAACAATGGAACGTTCCGACTAATAGTCGGATGTGCAAGAGAGAAAAGATCTGGAGGACGAGATCTTAAAACGAGCACGCCAGTTACATTTCTCTACATGTTTGGGAAGCGCCCTAAAGTAAGTGACCGGAACCAGTGTGGAAGGACACCACCCCTATACTTCTTCAAGGAGCGTGTACGGATTCTGATGATGATTATCTGACGGAAAAGATATCATAGGAATTGTTAAGCGTGCGAATGGCGAAAACGAAATTCACAATTCATGGTGGACTACATCAAGTACCATTACCGAATGGAAAGGGATATGGTGACAACTGACAAGTACTATTACCCGAATAGAAAAGGGATATGGTGACAATGGAATATGCTACTGGTCAACCCAAAAGGATTGGCGGTAAGGATGCAACTTGGGTAGTTGCAACGCTGGCCGAGTAAGGAAGAACGAAGAAGCAGAAATGGACAGGATAACTTGTATAGTTCAGTGGGGCTTTGGAACAAGCCTCGGATAATGGTCATCCGTCGAACATAAGGGTGTAGAATGAAGGACCCTTGTCAAGTGCGTGGGAATTACTAACCAGGTAAGGTGTTCTGGAATTCACTAAGGCTAGGTGATAATTGAATTTTTCTAGGGAAGGTGAAAGGAATTCAGTAAGGACCGTGAAATGGAATTCACCAAGAAATGTAAGGAGTAGTTGTTCACATTTGGAGCTATCCCTAGTGCAAAGACTTCAAGGATGCATTTTGAAGTAACTTCGGGAAAACTGATGGAAACGTGAATCCCAATTGGAACAAGGATCCCCAAATAAAGTGTTAGGAAAACACTACGACGGCTTGATAGGTTGGACAACCTTGAAACAGAATCAATTGTGTAATAAGAGTGAGCGCAACAGAAGCATGGTGGTTCATAACCCACAGGTCTCATGAAGCCATAAAGGTCGTGGCTATCATATATCTTCAACATGGTGCAAGGTAAGGTATAAGAGTTGGTTTACGGGACAGTCATCACTCCAATGGCACAACACCGGGAGGACCAATGGGGAAGATCCATTTGGAAGTGGAGGATTCCCATCATGATTAGAATTGCTCGAAGGATGAGTGTTATGTCTAAACTTTGGAAAGTTAGCAACTATAACACTAGACGTCCCATGTGTTCATACGGTATGCATCGACTTTAACCATACTCAAGGACAGAGATGGTGTTTCGCTCTACGGTAAAGATAAACCATTTTTCCGCGAAATGGATGCTGGAAATTAAAGCACCACCCACCCACCCTTGTTACATGTGAAGCAGTAACCGCCAAGCAACCCCTAGGTGGAGGACACTCCGAGGTTGGTCGGGATGTTAAGAAGTTTGGTTGGAAACCATGTGGGGGACGAGTAGTCCCATGAATTCGAGGACGAATTCCGTTTAAGTGGGGGAGAATTGTAACATCCCTAAACCCAGGCCCAGTTCGAAGCCCAATACCCATTTTCCCCAACCAAAACTCTAGGGCTAGACACCTATATAAATGAAGGAGGGGAGAGGGTAGAGACTCATTTATCTCCAAGAAGAAAATCGGGAGAGAGAGAAAGTCTCGCCGGAGAGAGGAGAGAGAGAGTTGTCGGAGCCGCCGGCGACCGCCGCGGTCCGCCACCGCCGTCGAGTCGCCGGAGCACCAAGTTGTCGCCGCCGAGTCGCCGAGTCACCACTGAGTTAGACCGAGTCATCACCGAGTCAGGCTGAGTCACCACCGAGTTGGACCGAAACAGGCCGAGTTGGAACGAGTCAGGCCGAGTTGGAACGAGTCAGGCCGAGTTGGAACGAGTCAGGCAGAGTTAGACCGAGTTGGACCGAGTCAGACCGAGTTGGACGAGTTGGATCGAGTCAGGACCGAGTCAGGCCGAGTTCGGCAGAGTCACGACTGAGTCGCCGCCGAGTCAGCCTCCGCGAGTCTTGCCAGAGCCGAGGAGGAGCCGCGAGCACCACCGCCTTCACGTCGTCTCCTAGATTCGTTCTCCTCCGTCAGATCTGCAGAAAATCAAAGGTGAGGATTAGATCTAGGCTTTTTATATGTTTAATTGATTTCTTTTAGTGTGTTGAGTCTAGATCTATTCAGGTTAGGGCGTGTTACGGAGTACGGACACGTTTTCTGTGTGCATATTGTTTGATATCATTTACATCGCTAAATGGATTAGGAAAGCATTAGATGAATAACCTGCATCCCTGTTTTATCACCCGGTTGTGTGAATAATGAATGTAACTTAGTTAGAAATGAGGTCATCGTCACTACGAAGGAACCAGTGGTACGATTTGATTGATGGACCCGACTTCAGCAGGGCTGATAGGCTTCCAACGGAGTTAAAAGGAGCTCTCCCGCGCTCTAGGCCAGTGAGCCAGGTTACGAGAAAAGGCCATTAAGCCAATATGAGAAACGGCCAGTGAGCCTGAGGAGTTCCTTTACTTGTAGATTGATTGTACGCTGGTAGAGCGTTATGTTTGATACGTGCGTAGATTTAAACTTTGCATATTGGATAGAAACGGTTGAATGTGTTGAGAATGTAGGTTTAGTTCTCACTGGATAATCCAAATTACTCATCTTTCTCTCTTCTTTCCAGGTGAGTCTGACGAGGACGAGTATGTGGAACTGGACGAGTAATTCCTGCGTGGTGCGCCGTTTTGGGAATCGGGTTTTATCTATTTATTTAGAATTTCAGTCATTTACTTTAAAAAGACAATCGCTGGTTTTATTACGGTTTCAATTATTCATTTCGATTTATGAATTAATTGTTAGACTTTAATTATTTAATGGAATGAATTAGACTTTAGAAATGTGGTATGAAATGTGTCAAAGCCGACACGTCGCATTTAACTAACGACAGGGTCGAAGGTGTCAGGCCGGTTCGTCAGGATCCTTGAATAGGAAGGCGGGATCGGGTGTTCACAAGTGGTATCAGAGCGGGTTACGAGTAGTGAGAGATAAAATTCTAGGTTAGTGGGATTATGAAAAATCGGTTTCAAAGTTTTCAAATGGAGATTTTTCAAAATTATAAAACCACCACCTAGAATAGCTCTCTGGTTTGTGTTATTTTTATTTTGCAGGGAGATCAGCCTTTACGGGACCGGACTGACTCACTTGCAACCGTGTGTGCGGATGTCGCCAAAGAAAACATCATGTAACCATTGAGGATAAGTACCGCTATTTTTCGATCGCCGAGTTGTTGGAACAACTCCCAGGAGCTTCGTGGCTTGTAAGGTTTGGAAGCCTTGGACCAAGTGTGATTGTAATAGAAAATCCTCGAGGCGTGGAACAAAAGTGAAGTTCTAAGGTGGGAAATGAACAACATAGTGATTGGGTATCACGTAGCGAACAATGGAACGTTCCGACTAATAGTCGGATGTGCCGAGAGAAACGATCTGGAGGACGAGATCTTAAAACGAGCACGCCAGTTACATTTCTATACATGTTTGGGAAGCGCCCTAAAGTAAGTGACCGGAACCAGTGTGGAAGGACACCACCCCTATACTTCTTCAAGGAGCGTGTACGGATTCTGATGATGATTATCTGACGGAAAAGATATCATAGGAACTGTTAAGCGTGCGAATGGCGAAAACTAAATTCAAAATTCATGGTGGACTACATCAAGTACCATTACCGAATGGAAAGGGATATGGTGACAACTGATAAGTACTATTACCCGAATAGAAAAGGAATAAGGTGACAATGGAATATGCTACTGGTCAACCCAAAAGGATTGGCGGTAAGGATGCAACTTGGGTAGTTGCAACGCTGACCGAGTAAGGAAGAACGAAGAAGCGGAAATGGACAGGATAACTTGTATAGTTCAATGAGGCTTTGGAACAAGCCTCGGATAATGGTCATCCGTCGAACAGAAGGGTGTAGAAAGAAGGACCCTTGTCAAGTGCATGGGAATTACTAACCAGGTCAGGTGTTCTGGAATTCACTAAGGCTAGGTGATAATTGAATTTTTCTAGGGAAGGTGAAAGGAATTCAGTAAGGAATGTGAAAAGGAATTCACCAAGAAATGTAAGGAGTAGTTGTTCACATTTGGAGCTATCCCTAGTGCAAAGACTTCAAGGATGCATTTGGAAGTAACTTCGGGGAAAACGGATGGAAACGTTAATCCCAATTGGAACGGGGATCCCCAAAGAAAGTGTTAGGAAAACACTACGACGACTTGATAGGTTGGACAACCTTGAAACAGAATCAATTGTGTAATAAGAGTGAGCGCAACAGAAGCGTGGTGGTTCATAACCCACAGGTCTCATGAAGCCATAAAGGTCGTGGCTATCATATATCTTCAATATGGTGCAAGGTAAGGTATAAGAGTTGGTTTACGCGACAGTCATCACTACAATGCCACAACACCGGGAGGACCAATGGGGAAGATCCATTTGGAAGTGGAGGATTTCCATCATGATTAGAATTGCTCGAAGGATGAGTGTTCTGTCTAAACTTTGGAAAGTTAGCAACTAAAACACTAGACGTCCCATGTGTTCATACGGGTATGCATCGACTTTAACCATACTCAAGGACAGAGATGGTGTTTCGCACTACGGTAAAGATAAACCATTAACCGCGAAATGGACGCTGAAAATTAAAACACCATCAACCCACCCTTGTTACATGTGAAGCAGTAACCTTGCAAGCAACCTCTATGAGGAGGACACTCCGAGGTCGGTCGGGATGTTTCGAAGTTTGGTTGGAAACCAAGAGGGGGAGGAGTAGTCCCATGAATTCGAGGACGAATTCCGTTTAAGTGGGGGAGAATTGTAACATCCCTAAACCCAGGCCCAGTACGAAGCCCAATAGCCCATTTTCCCCAACCAAAACCCTAGGGCTAGACACCTATATAAATGAAGGAGGGGATAGGGTAGAGACTAATTTATCTCCAAGAAGAAAATGGGGAGATAGAGAGAGAGAGTCTCGCCGGAGAGAGGAGAGAGAGAGTTGCCGGAGCCACAGGCGACCGCCGCCGTCTGCCACCGCCGTCGAGTCGCCGGAGCACTGAGTTGCCATCGCCGAGTCGCCGAGTCGCCGAGTCGCCGAGTCACTACCAAGTTGGACCGAGTCATCACCGAGTCATCACCGAGTCAGGCTGATTCACCACCGAGTTGAACCGAGTCAGGCCGAGTTGGACCGAGTCAGGCCGAGTTGGAATGAGTCAGGCCGAGTTGGAACGAGTCAGGCCGAGTTGGAACGAGTCGGGCCGAATTAGACCGAGTTGGACCGAGTTGGACCGAGTCAGACCGAGTTGGACCGAGTTTTACCGAGTTGGACCGAGTCAGGACCGAGTCATGCCGAGTTCGGCCGAGTCACGACCGAGTCGCCGCTGAGTCAGCCTCCGCGAGTCTTGCCGAATCCGAGGAGGAGCCGCCGTGCACCACCACCTTCACGTCGTCTCCTAGATTCGTTCTCCTCCGTCAGATCTGCCGAAAATCAAAGGTGAGGATTAGATCTAGGCTTTTTATATGTTTAATTGTTTTCTTTTAGTGTGTTGAGTCTAGATCTATTCAGGTTAGGGCGTGTTACGGAGTACGGACACGTTTTCTGTGTGCATATTGTTTGACATCATTTACATCGCTAAATGGATTAGGAAAGCATTAGATGAATAACCTGCATCCCTGTTTTATCACCCGGTTGTGTGAATAATGAATGTAACTTAGTTAGAAATGAGGTCATCGTCACTACGAAGGAACCAGTGGTACGATTTGATTGATGGACCCGACTTCAGCAGGGCTGATAGGCTTCCAACGGGGTTAAAAGGAGCTCTCCCGCGCTCTAGGCCAGTGAGCCAGGTTACGAGAAAAGGCCATTAAGCCAATATGAGAAACGGCCAGTGAGCCTGAGGAGTTCCTTTGCTTGTAGATTGATTGTGCGTTGGTAGAGCGTTATGTTTGATACGTGCGTCGATTTAAACTTGGCATATTGGATTGAAACTGTTGAATGTGTTGAGAGTGTAGGTTTAGTTCTCACTGGGTAATCCAAATTACTCATCCCTCTCTCTTCTTTTCAGGTGAGTCTGACGAGGACGAGTATGTGGAACTGGACGAGTAATTCCAGCGCGATGCGCCGTTTTAGGAATCGGGTTTTATCTATTTATTTAGAATTTCAGTCATTTACTTTAAAAAGACAATCGCTGGTTTTATTACGGTTTTAATTATTCATTTCGATTTATGAATTATTTGTTTGACTTTAATTATTTAATGGAATAAATGAGACTTTAGAAATGTGGTATGAAATGTGTCAAAGCCGACACGTCGCATTTAACCAGCGACGGGGTCGAAGGTATCAGGCCGGTTCGTCAGGATCCTTGAATAGGAAGGCGGGATCGGGTGTTCACAAGTGGTATCAGAGCGGGTTACGAGTAGTGAGAGATAAAATTCTAGGTTAGTGGGATTATGAAAAATCGGTTTCAAAGTTTTCAAATGGGGATTTTTCAAAATTATAAAACCACCACCTAGAATAGCTCTCTGGTTTGTGTTATTTTTATTTTGCAGGGGGATCAGCCTTTACGGGACCGGACTGACTCACTTGCAACCGTGTGGGCGGATGTCGCCAAAGAAAGCATCATGTAACCATTGAGGATAAGTACCGCTATTTTTCGATCGCCGAGTTGTTGGAACAACTCCCAGGAGCTTCGTGGCTTGTATGGTTTGGAAGCCTTGGACCAAGTGTGATTGTAATGGAAAATCCTCGAGGCGTGGAACAAAAGTGAAGTTCTAAGGTGGGAAATGAACAACATAGTGATTGGGTATCACGTAGCGAACAATGGAATGTTCCGACTAATAGCCGGATGTGCCCGAGAGAAAAGATCTGGAGGACGAGATCTTAAAACGAGCACGCCAGTTACATTTCTCTACATGTTTGGGAAGTGCCCTAAAGTAAGTGACCGGAACCAGTGTGGAAGGACACCACCCCTATACTTCTTCAAGGAGCGTGTACGGATTCTGATGATGATTATCTGACGGAAAAGATATCATAGGAATTGTTAAGCGTGCGAATGGCGAAAACGAAATTCACAATTCATGGTGGACTACATCAAGTACCATTACCGAATGGAAAGGGATATGGTGACAACTGACAAGTACTCTTACCCGAATAGAAAAAGGATATAGTGACAATGGAATATGCTACTGGTCAACCCAAAAGGATTGGCGGTAAGGATGCAACTTGGGTAGTTACAACGCTGACCGAGTAAGGAAGAACGAAGAAGCAGAAATGGATAGGATAACTTGTATAGTTCAGTGAGGCTTTGGAACAAGCCACGGATAATGGTCATCCGTCGAACAGAAGGGTGTAGAAAGAAGGACCCTTGTCAAGTGCGTGAGAATTACTAACCAGGTCAGGTGTTATGGAATTCACTAAGGATAAGTGATAATTGAATTTTTCTAGGGAAGGTGAAAGGAATTCAGTAAGGACTGTGAAAAAGAATTCACCAAGAAATGTAAGGAGTAGTTGTTCACATTTGGAGCTATCCCTAGTGCAAAAACTTAAAGGATGCATTTGGATGTAACTTCGGGGAAAACGGATGGAAACGTGAATCCCAATTGGAACGGGGATCCCCAAAGAAAGTATTAGGAAAACACTACGACGGCTTGTTAGGTTGGACAACCTTGAAACAAAATCAATTGTGTAATAAGTGCGAGCGCAACAGAAGCGTGGTGGTTCATAACCCACAGGTCTCATGAAGCCATAAAGGTCGTGTTTATCATATATGTTCAACATGGTGCAAGGTAAGGTATAAGAGTTGGTTTACGCGACAGTCATCACTCCAATGATACAACACCGGGAGGACCAATGGGGAAGATCCATTTGGAAGTGGAGGGTTCCCATCATGATTAGAATTGCTCGAAGGATGAGTGTTCTGTCTAAACTTTGGAAAGTTAGCAACTATAACACTAGACGTCCCATGTGTTCATACGGGTATGCATCGACTTTAACCATACTCAAGGACAGAGATGGTGTTTCGCTCTACGGTATAGATAAACCCTTTTTCCGCGAAATGGACGTTGGAAATTAAAGCACCACCCACTCACCCTTGTTACATGTGAAGCAGTAGCCTTGCAAGCAACCCCTAGGAGGAGAACACTCTGAGGTTGGTCGGGATGTTACGAAGTTTGGTTGGAAACCAAGTGGAGGAGGAGTAGTCCCATGAATTCGAGGTCGAATTCCGTTTAAGTGGGGGAGAATTGTAACATCCCTAAACCCAGGCCCAGTTCGAAGCCCAATAGCCCATTTTCCCCAACCAAAACCCTAGGGCGAGACCCCTATATAAATGAAGGAGGGGAGAGGGTAGAGACTCATTTATCTCCAAGAAGAAAATCGGGAGAGAGAGAGAGAGAGTCTTGCCGGAGAGAGGAGAGAGAGAGAGTTGCCGGAGCCGCCGGATCCGCCGGCGACCGCCGTCGTCCACCACCGCCGTCGAGTCGCCGGAGCACCTAGTTGCCGCCGCCGAGTCGCCGAGTCACCACCGAGTTGGACCGAGTCATCACCGAATCAGGCTGAGTCACCACCGAGTCAGGCCGAGTTGGAACGAGTCAGGCCGAGTTGGACCGAGTTAGGCCGAGTTAGACCGAGTCAGGACGGAGTTGGACCGAGTCAGACCGAGTTGGACCGAGTCAGGACCGAGTTGGACCGAGTCATGCCGAGTTCGACCGAGTCACGACCAAGTCGCCGCCTAGTCAGCCTCCGCGAGTCTTGCCGGAGATGAAGAGGAGCCGCCGAGAACCACTGCCTTCACGTCGTCTCCTAGCTTCGTTCTCCTCCGTCAGATCTGCAGAAAATCAAAGGTGAGGATTAGATCTAGGCTTTTTATATGTTTAATTGTTTCCTTTTAGTGTGTTGAGTCTAGATCTATTCAGGTTAGGGCGTGTTACGGAGTACGGACACGTTTTCAGTGTGCATATTGTTTGATATCATTTACATCGCTAAATGGATTAGGAAAGCATTAGATGAATAACCTGCATCCCTGTTTTATTACCCGGTTGTGTGTATAATGAATGTAACTTAGTTAGAAATGAGGTCATCGTCCCTGCGAAGGAACCAGTGGTACGATTTGATTGATGGACCCGACTTCAGCAGGGCTGATTGTCTTCCAACGGGGTTAAAAGGAGCTCTCCCGCGCTCTAGGCCAGTGAGCCAGGTTACGAAAAAAGGCAAGTGAGCCAATATGAGAAACGGACAGTGAGCCTGAGGAGTTCCTTTTCTTGTAGATTGATTGTGCGCTTGTAGAGCGTTATGTTTGATACGTGCGTAGATTTAAACTTGGCATATTGGATTGAAACAGTTGAATGTGTTGAGAGTGTAGGTTTAGTTCTCACTGGGTAATCCTTACTCATCCCTCTCTCTTCTTTTCAGGTGAGTCCGACGAGGACGAGTATGTGGAACTGGACGAGTAGTTCCAGCGTGGTGCGCCGTTTTGGGAATCGGGTTTTATCTATTTATTTAGAATTTCAGTCATTTACTTTAAAAAGACAATCGCTGGTTTTATTACGGTTTTAATTATTCATTTCGATTTATGAATTATTTGTTAAACTTTAATTATTTAATAGAATAAATGAGACTTTAGAAATGTGGTATGAAATGTGTCAAAGCCGACACGTCGTATTTAACCAGCGGCGGAGTCGAAGGTATCAGACCGGTTCGTCAGGATCCTTGAATAGGAAGACGGGATCGGGTGTTCACATTACATATGTAGAAAATGGTGATGATGATGACGGCGGTATCTATGATTATGCTCCAGCTGCATAAGTGTAATCCAAAGTCATGTAGATGATCGGTTCTTATACTGATTGTGTTGCTAAGGGCCGTTATAGTATATGTCAACCTAATTCTCATTGTAATTCGAACACTTCATTTTCTCGATCACCTTTTGATTTTTTTTTCTCATGATTTCAGAAGGACTTTAACTAACGAGTTCATAATATCAGTACTATCTTTATATTGTTGTGATTTTTGACGGTATAACACTCGCAGCATATTCTTTAGCTGCCCACATGGGCGTGGTCGAGTGGTAGTGGGGAGGTGGGATTGTTCCACCAACGGGGAACTCTGGTTCGATTCCCCTTCTGCGCTGGTGCTCAAAACATTAATCACGACCATGTGTGGAAGTTGGCACTGGGCTTCGGCCCAGTTGAAATCCCGTGAGGAGGCTTTGTCAGTTGGACCAACTCACTCTAGGCAATAGTCGGAAGGCGCGAAGTCTTACTGGTTTGGCATGTGGTAGTCAGTCCCCATCTCTCCGATAGGATGTCGACCGGACAGCTTAGGTTATAAAAAAAAAAAAAAAAAAAAAAAGCATATTCTTTAGCTTATGCACCTTGTTTCTTGTTAAATTGTTTAAGCATATACATATAAACATTCAATAAAATAATTATGATTCTTCAAGTAAGAAAATATATTTAGAGAATGACATAGTAGAGAAAAAGAACATATAAACGCAGAAACAGAGCATATGTAGTGCCAACTAACCAAGTTCTGAAAAACGCAATAGACCACATCAAAGCAAGTAAAAGTTTTGAGAATATTTTTCATGATTGTATTTTGTGAAAACAAATGCGTAAAATCAATAAAGCAATAACAGATTATTTTAATTAATTAAAAAACCCAATCAATAAATCTTAATTTATTTGAAAACGATTTTTATTCACTTTAGAAAATTATGAATCCAATAATTAACCTTATAAACTTTGAATGAGTTTAGAGATAAATGTTACAAATATATAAACTTATAACACTCACTTTTAATGGAGTTGCCTAATTGAATAACAAATGTATCTTTTTGTCAACGTGCTTTGATAAATAAAGAGTATAAGCTGTCGATGAACATGTATGCTTGTTTATTTGCAAAATGACAAATAAAAAATCGTAAACAAGTTGGGTTATATATCATACGTGTTTTTTTAACAAACAACATGAAATTCGTGTCGATTTTTGTTAGAACATGATTTTTATGATAAGGCAGAACTGAAATTGTAAGGACAAGTACTTAACAATTATCGTGAGAAAAAAACGCGTTTTTTCTCTCATCCTCGAGAGAACTCGTGTTTAGGTTTTAGCCGCCGGCTCTAGGCTTCTCTTCGTTCTCTCCATCTCTCCAGCGTCCATCGCTTCTCGCTGGAGCCGTGAGGGTCTCTCCCTTTTGCTTTTGCTTAACTATGGTACTTCATCCGTGAGGAGCCCCTCTCTGACAAGTATTGGCGGTTCCTCGCTCTTCTGCGGTGTAGCACGGTGGTGTGGTAGTGAGTGGGCTCGCGGCAGGCGAATCGGCGGATGTCTCTGCTTAGGATTGAATATCGGCTAGGAGACGGCGGTGAAAGTGCAAGAGCTGCTGAGACAGGAACTGTAACAGAATTTGACACCGAATTTTTCTTACAAGGATATTTTACTAGCCAATCTTTTAAGTAACCATACAAGTTCAACTCAAAACGATCAACAACAAGCTCAAGACACACCTTGACTTGTCTAGCTAGCCTCACACGTTCAAACATCTATACACGATCCAAGAACCCCATAGATAAACCCCTTAGCCCTTAACCCTTGATTTCTTACAAGACAATCACTCGCCCTATGCTAAGAATTCTTTATATGTTGTGTTAACCTCATACAAAGGTTAGACACACCTATTTATATACAATAGGTCGTGGCCAATACAAGCCTACATCGTCATACTAACGATAAAGACAAATCTCTAACAATAAGTCATATTTTCTTTTTCTTAGGCTAAGATTTAGAAAATGTTCCTTATCTTCAATATACTAAGGAATCCTCTCCAAGATGCTCTTCCAGCTCAGCTACAACTTCCTGGTGCATCCACGTGGCTTCACAAGCTCGGTCCAAGTCATCTCCCTTGTTCCAAGTCGTTCAATGCCTTGGGCAGCTCGCCTGTATCACTTCTTGTACTACTTCTCAACTGGTACAGGCGATGCATCAGCCCAGTGCATCTTCAATATATTCACTTATGGGTCTAATCCATAAGCCCAATCCAAGCCCATAACTTCTGCTCCTCGTTATTAGTCACACAACTGCTCGCCTGTATCATTTTCTGAGCTACTTCAACTGGTACATCTACTGGTACAGCGACTGCTTCAAAAATTGCATCTTCAATCTCCCCCTTTTTATCTTTGTGTGTCTCTCAAGCACCTGAGTAACAGCGATCTCTTTGATTCCCCCCCATAATCTCTGATTTGGTTACTCCCCACAATTCTTATCTCCCCCTGCTTGTGAGCACACATAAGTTAAAAACACATGCACTTGAAGCAATATGCATACTTAGCTCGATACGGCTATTTCGACTTCAATTGAAGCATCTCTTTGAAGTTAATTTGAACTCCACGTGTTTTCCTCCCTTCGGTCACATCCCCGATCACATCAGATAGTGAGTGATTCCGATGAACTCGTTGTATCACCTCATGTTCTAAATCAGATTGTTCTGAAGCATGTTGTCTTACTCCCTGTTCTGAGACAGAACCAGACTGGTCTTCTGAAATAGTAAGCTTCTTTGATTCATCACATTCTGAGTCGATGTCTGTACTAAGCCAATTCCACTTCGGGAGATAATACTCATCGAACACCACATGAACCGTCTCCATGACCATATCAGTTTGAGTGTTGTACACTCTGAAGGTTGTACTACTTCCTGAGTAGCCCAGAAATATCCCTTCATCATTCCTTCCATCGAACTTTCCTTGATGATCATTGTCATTCAAGATGTAGCATTTGCATCCAAATACATGAAAGTAGCTCAGGTTAGACGTCTTCCCTTTCCACATCTCATATGGAGTCTTAGTGGTCCCTTTCCTGACATAGACCCTGTTAATGATGTAGTACGCTGTGTTTAATGCTTCTGCCCATAACTTCACATGTACATTGTTTCCATGTATCATTGCTCTGGCCATCTCTAGAGGAGTTCTAATCTTCCTATCTACAACCCCATCATGTTGTGGTGTTCTTGAATCTGAAGGATGATGTGCGATTCCATGACTTTCACAAAACATCTTCATAGACTCACTTTGAAATTCATCACAACGTCCACTGCGAATCCTCTTGATACCTCCTTTTTCATTGATCATATGAAGTGCCCATATTCTAAAGCTATCGGCTATCTCAGATTTTTCAGGAATAAATCTGACCCAAGTGACTCTGGAATAGTCATCCACCAGAACGAGCACATATCTCTTGCCGGCTAGGCTGTAACTTGCATTGTCATCATATCCATGTGAACCAGATCCAACACTGCTTTTGTTTGCACATTTGGCACATTCTTATGTTGAACTTTCACCTGCTTTCCTTTGTAGCACGAATCACACACCATCTTGTTTTCTTCCTTGATCTGAGGCACTCCTCGTACTATTTCTTTATCAACAAGAGTAGTTAGAGTCCTTACATTCATGTGACCAAGTCGTTGGTGCCACACATTGATATCATCATTTGCATTGTAGCACTTGTACCCTCTTTTGAGCTTCTTGATATTTTGCAGGTTGCTTTGTGTACCTATTATGTGTCGTGAGCAGCTATTGTCATCATGTTCATCTTCTACAATGACCATATTGCACCCGAAACCAAGTCTTGAAGTACCCCTTGGTGTTTTTCTTGTGGATAGCTGAAATCCATGTCCTGTAATACCACTTGATGTACTTCTTGTCTGTTGCAGATCAAACTTCCTGGTTTCCTGTAGCAGATCAGACTTCTTGGTTTTCTATAGCAGATCAGACTTCTTGGTTGCATGTAGCAGATCAGACTTCCTTACCCATATCTGATTCCGAAAATCATTCCATGTGAACCTACTTTGATTCTTGAGCCTCTTCACTCTATCCCAGAACTTGTAACAGTATGCCCTGATGTGGCCATACTTTCCACAGACGTAACATCCACCATTTTGTGTTATACTACTTACAGACTTAGTTTCTGCTTGTTGTTGAAAACCTGCAGACACAAAGTTGATTTTCGCAGTCTCAAGACTTTTCATTCCAGTGTATCCTAGGCCTCTTTTCACATCCACTGTTCGTCCATAGCTCAGAATCTTATCAAGTTGCTTTGTACCAGCAAACATGTGTATCTTCTTATGTTGATGATTAAGTTCTGCTTGGAGATTGGTGAAGATGTCTTTCTCTGTCTTCAGCAGCTGACTCAGTTCCTCTGCTTTGTTTGCCAGGATCAGCTTCTCCTTGATTAGTTTCACACTCTCTTGACCCAGTTTCTGAGCTGCTTCCAGATATTTCTGCAGTGACCCAACAAGTGTATCAAGCCGCAAATTTTCCTTCTTCAAGTCTGAGTTCTCCTTTCCGATTTTGATCAGAGTCGGTAATTCCCACAAAAGCAACAAAGTTGCGCAGCTCTTCTAAATCTTTTGAATCCGATATCACCTTTGAATAATTCCCCAAAGCCTCACAGCTCTGCATCTTCTCCGCAGGACCACACTTGTTTGTATTACACACAGGTGCCCGCTCTGATACCAAATTGAAAGCGCAAGAGCTGCTGAGACAGGAACTGTAACAGAATTTGACACAGAGTTTTCCTTACAAGGATATTTTACTAGCCAATCTTTTAAGTAACCATACAAGTTCAACTCAAAACGATCTACAACAAGCTCAAGACACACCTTGACTTATCTAGCTAGCCTCACACGTTCAAGGATCTATACACGATCCAAGAACCCCATAGATAAATCCCTTAGCCCTTAACCCTTGATTTCTTACAAGACAATCACTCGCCCTATACTAAGAATTCTCTATCTGTCGTGTTAACCTCATACAAAGGTTAGACACACCTACATATACACAATAGGTCACGGCCAATACAAGCCTACATCCTCATACTAATGATAAAGACAAATCTATAACAATAAGTCATATTTCCTTTTTCTTAGGCTAAGATTTAGAAAATGTTCCTTATCTCCAATATACTAAGGAACCCTCTCCAAGATGCTCTTCCAGCTCAGGTACAACTTCCTGGTGCACCCACGTGGCTTCACAAGCTCGGTCCAAGTCATCTCCATTGTTCCAAGTCGTCCAATGCCTTGGGTAGCTCGCCTGTATCATTTTCTGCACTACTTCTCAACTGATACAGGCGATGCATCAGCCCAGTGCATCTTCAATATATTCACTTATGGATCTAATCCATAAGCCCATAACTTCTGCTCCTCGTTATTAGTCACACAACTGCTCGCCTGTATCATTTCCTGAGCTACTTCAACTGGTACATCTACTGATATAGCGACTGCTTCAAAAACTGCATCTTCAGGCGGATCCATGGCTCGGGCTGAGTTTTCCTAGTGGTCCTCTTGCTTGGGGTCCTTTCTCCCTCGTCTGCCATGCTCCCTCGTGGAGTATGTTAAACATTATATTCCTAAGTACAAACATTTTCAAAAATGTTAAATTTGAGGTTTTTAAACTCTAAACGGTAGTAAATTTGTTGAAAATCTCTCAGAAATTTTCGACAGGTATATGAAATCACATGTTCAAATTCAAAATAAACACGTGTTTCACGGATGTTTTTGAGAATATTATGAATACGTCGAAAATTTCTCAGAATTTTTTATGTAGTTAATCTAATATTTATAAAACATATAGACAAATACCTTTTAGGCTTTTACGCCATTATGACGCCACTGCGAATAATAATTCGATGAGCTAAAAAACAAAATGCTAAACCTTTTTTTTGTTTTTTGTGCTTTGAAAAGAATATTCCGTAAATAGAAATTCCCCAACTAAGAAATGTAAACTAATGTGTAACGGACATGTCATTTTACAAATCCTATGTGTCAAAAAAGTTAATTGTGATTCGTAATTTGGATTGTGCCACTCAACAATTTTTATCAACATGTCACACTCCTTGTTTAGGTCAGTATACGACGGGAGCGAGTCTAAACATACATCAACTTTTGGTCCTACATATAAAGAGCCTAACGATATATATCTTGTTCACTCATCAAACTTCTGCGTTTTGCATTTGCTCTTATAGACACTTGATTTTAGAATTTCATTTTTCCCATTATTCAAAACAAGATTTATGATTTCTGTCACTGAATTTGTTCTCTGCATTGATGAGAATGGCCATGGGACGTGCATTAGAGGCGACGTCGTTAACAGTGATCATCAAGCATTTGAGTATGCTCAATCTGTTTCGGTAGAAAATGGTGACAACGATGATGATCTTATCTATGATTATGCTCCAGCAGCATAAATGGATCATTTATATGTACCATGTTTTGTAGTACTTTTTATTTTACTAATTTAATTGCTTCTTTTATGTTAGTTGACTTAACACTTGAACTATAAATCGTTGACTATTTTATTCTCTCGACTTCTTTCTAATTATTATTACGACCATTAATGAATTTCTTTAATTCCTATTCTCTCGTTTGGATCGATATTATTGATAATCATCTAAATAATTTGCTAGCTAGAAATAAAGTTTGTGTATAAACATTGGTCTAAAGACATTGAGATGAATAAGAGAAACCTCCAGAGCCCAATTTGTTAACCACGTTCCCTGGCCATGAGTGGTTCGAGATGGACTTAAAGAACCATCATCTCGAGAGAGTTTGTTAGGAACTTCACATCAAAAATTAAAATAAAATCTAAATAATATATAGAAGACATGAATATGTAATAATGAATTGGTCCAAATTTGTTTTTGGGGTCGGAGCCATTACATTTTCAGGGCTGATTGTATATATACATTTTGAGATTTTAGGACAATTTTTTTTAAAGACTGATTTGTAGATATTGAAAATAACTAGATCTGTTTGTAAACTTATTGACGTTATTTAAATAGCTTGAGTCTTATGCTATGCACACTCTTTAGCTATTTAAATAACGTCAATAAATTTAAATTTATTAACATCTTTGTGCCAAGCACACTTGAGGTTAGACAGAAGACAGACTGAGTCCAAACTTTTGCTATATATCTTTTTTTGTTGCATATATAACAATCTCTCATATTTTCAATAAACTCATATACTTCTTGTCGTTTTCCATTTGCTTGATTTAGCATCTCCTTTTGCCTATTGAACAAAAAAGGGACAAATGTTTTCTGTTTCCGAAATTTCTCCCCACAACTATGACCAAGTTTGTGAGACAATCATCGGAGAATTTGAATACTCTCAGGTTGCTTATGTCGAAAACGGTGATGATGATGACGACGGTATATATATGGTTATGCTCCAGCGGCATGAGTGGATCATTAATTTAAATTCTAGACCAAATCGTAGATAATCAGTTCTTACAATGATTTTTGTTGTTTAGGGCTTTTATAGTGTTTGTCGACATTACTCTCATTGTAAATCGTTGAGCACTTGATTTCCATCAACCTCTCCTCGATTTTTCTTATCATTTCTCGAGTTAAATAAATGAAACCAGTTCAATGCAGATATGTAAATGCTCAAGACAGATTCAACATATTCATAATATCAATATATCATTGTGACTACCCTCACTGCAAACAACAAGGCTTTTGAAGTCATTTTTTAAACAAAAAATGTAACAACGTTATGTTTCATGTCCAGGGCTGGGCTTGGACAGAGCGAGTTGAAACCTGGGCCTAGAGCCCCCGTTTTTTTAATAAAAATTAAGGTCCCGTTTTTTTTTAACAAAAAAAAAAAAAAAATTGCCAATGTGAAAGGAAGTATTTTTTTTTGGTTTGGAGCCCCCTATTTCAGGGCTGGCCCTGTTCATGTCCAAACAGTGATGTTGGTTTTCATAAAAACATTTTGTGTCAAATACTTAAAACGTTCATAAATCCAAACCAGAGGACCAAATTTAGGATTTTATAAAGTTAACGATAGTTAAAATTTGAGTTCAAGATTCAAGTTTAAAATCAATTATTGAAACCTACTTCATATACAAGTTTCCATTTTTGCTAATCTCTATAATATTATTTAAGAATACATTTTTTAAAATAAATGTTGTTTTGTAAGTTATTACATGAAATGTCATTACAAATAACAAAGAATAATTGAAATAGAAAATGATATAATAGTCTTATAAAATTATTGATTAGGATATGAAAATTATATATTTTACATTAAATAGGTTATTTATTATTTAATTTCTTAAGTATTTTTAATACTATATATTTTAAAATAATAACCAATTCATATATATTCAAAAAAAAAAATCTATTCAAAATCTTGCTATATTTTCAATATAATTTATTATATTTTATTTGAATATATATCAAAACAAAAGTTGAAAAATATTTTACTAATTTTATAAAAAGTTAGACACAACAAAACTATTTTTTTTAAGAGTTCGTAGACTAACCACAAAAATTAGAATTATATAACGGTACATATTAGGTTTATGTTTTCAAGATTATAAGTTTTTCCGGTATAATCAGAATAATATTTTAGTTCACTGCAAAACGGGTTAAATAAATAAATTATTACAAATTGACAACTTTATCTATAATCATTAGTTAGTCATATTGTAAAATTCAGATAAATGCAATTTTCTTAATTTTCAAAATAATTTCTTTTAAGAAAATTATTCTGCGCTATAATTAGCGCGGGTTAAATCCTAGTTTTGTATTAAAATTGTAACAGCTTTTACATGTGGAATATTGAGATACTAGTTCCGAGTTACTAATAATCATAAACTTGTATGAAGTGGTGGTTGACTCTTGACGATTAAGGTGAGGTTATGAAAGAATCCTACATTTAAAGTGTGACTAATCCTTTATATATAGCTTATATGTTTTAGATCGTCGGAGAGGTGCTTGATGAGTATTTTTGTTTTTCCATTCCTAATGAGAATTGATGATGTTAACGTGATTATGAACTATATGTATTTGTTATTCATGCTTGTTGATCACTTGTCAAATGAGAGTTCACAGTATAAGATTGAGATATACTATAAAAATAAAAAAGGAACAACATGATGAAAAAACAAATATTTATATTAGTTTTCGTATAAAAGTTAGCCGAGTATTGATTTATCTTTTCATCTAGCTAGTATCAACAAAAACACAAACAAAGATCTTTTAGACCATTATGTGGCCACTACAAATTATATTCCCAAAAAGCCTGAACCTTTTTGGTTATCAAAAAGAAAAGGCTAAACCTTTTCTTGCTTCCATGCTTCGAAAGAATATTCCAACGATAGAAGTATACCCAATTAAGAAATGTAAACCAATATGTGATGCATACGTGTTATGATAAGTCCCATGTGTCAAAGAGTTAACCGAGATTCGTACTCTAAAATGTGCCATTCCACAATTTTTATCGGCATGTCACACTCCTTGCTGAGGTAAGTAGATAGAGGACGGAAACGAGTCACACTCCTTGCCCGTAAGGTGGTGGGCGAGTGGTTGGGTGGGCCCAGCAAATGGTGCAATTCCTAAATTTGGGTTCGATCCTCCGATCTGCCCTTGCTATTAAATACGTTTTGTTGGGAAGTCTGTCAGTTGGGCCTAATCCCAATTGGTTTACATGGTAGTCCAGAAATGCAGTCGGTCTGGCTATCCCATGTCACAAGGCATACCAAACTTGGGGTCAGGCGGGATGATAGCCCTTCGGGGTTTCTGTCTGTAGTCTACTCTATAGTATTTCGGTGTGTTCTTATCTTGGGCTGGCCGGATATATAGGGCATATATATTATAAAAAATAAAAAAACGAGTCCAAACACTCATCAACTTTTGTTTCACCTATAAAAGAGTCCAACGATCTCTCGTTCCCTCATCAAACTCAAATCAATCTTTTGTTAAGCATTTCCTTTGTCCATTATTCAAATACAAAACTATGATTTCTGTTTTCGAATTTGTTCTCAGCACACATGACATTGTCTATGAAACATGCATTGGAGGCGACATCGTTAACAATGCTCAAGCTGCGTTTGAAGAAAACGGTGACAACGACGATGACGTTATATATGATTATGCTCCAGCAGCATGAATGGATCATATCTTTTAAGGCCAAAGCGTAGATGATTGGATTATATGTATATGAACCATGATTTTGTACTTCTAATATTAATGATTGTATGGCCTAAGCCTTCTTTTATGTGTGCCGAGTTAACACTTCTACTATAGATCGTCGAATATTTGATTCTATATATCAACCTTAATTTGTCTCGCAATATATATTTGAATGAAATAGATCATGAATTATTTATATTTACATCATGTGACTAATGAAACGTGACAAGATATTTACATATTTTAATCTACTTTAACCCTTTTTACCTATGAGAAGAATTTCAGTTTCTCATCATATGGAGACTTCCAAGATCCATCCAACGTTCAACCCCTCGAAAACCCAAAATCTTCTACTAATCAGATTTTCTCTTTAGATCGACATTTTTCTACAAAGCCAATTCATCTCTAACATCGTTAATAAACATAAGACCCTGAGCAAATCAAAGCAGTGCTTTTAGATGCAGCGTAGCTTGAGTCCTTTTGCGGTATGTAAATGTACTTTGGAACAGAGCTTTGATCTTTTAGTCTGCAAAAGTTTGATTACCATGTATTCTAAATTATTACTGTTTGATTCACAACGTCAATCTTAATTAAGTGGAGCTAGACTTCATATGTGGTTATAGAGACATGTAGAGATACAAACACATATTCACATCACATAAACCCTTGCTTCTTTCTTCTTGTAGACATCTTTTTGATAGTGAGGTTCGCAGAATTCTCCTCCAAGATCATCGCAGGCCTCTGCGCAGAAAACCATGTCCCCATGTCCAAAACACACAATCAGAGACTGAAAACGCAAGCTGAGAATCTGAGGTAAAGAAAGGAAAAGGGTTTCAAATATGTGATCTTTACGTTTTGGGGTTGTTATACTCGAGGTATTCTCGGTCTACCGGCTCTGAAACCACGGGACGTGAGACGGGCTTTGTGTCAAGCTTGACTTCAGGGTGAATGTCAGCAGAACTGGCGTAACCGCTGATTGTTTCGCATGCTTCAGCTGGGAAAACCCTGAGCATAGAGATGTTACTGAGTCAGTCGATAACAGAGAATAGAAGAGAAAGATTGACTTACGAAAGGAGAGAACTGTAGTCAACGGTGTGAGGATCAGAGTTTGAAGAAGATGTTTTGCGTTTGGTCTGAGAGATGGGAGTCTTAAAGCTTTGGTGGTGGTGATGGTCTGAGGAAGAAGAAGAGTGAGCTTTGTAGAAGAATGTGGTGAACGAATGGTTTATACCAAGAATGTGGTGAACGAATGGCCCAATTCTATTCCGGTGCGGAGCTTACCTACATTAATGGTTTTACTAACAGTAATGCTTAATTAATGGTTTTATACCAAGAAGTATAATGTTGGTGTGAAGACTGGATTCAGTCAAACACCACATTGGGTCTAGACTCAACAACAGCTGCTAAACTTTCAGACTGGGCCTTAAATCGAATGAGCCCACAGGAGTACACAAGAGCATTATAAGGACTCGTCTTCTTCATTTGAGAGGTCGCGGGTTTTTACAAAAGTTTGTTACAGAGAAAGAAAGTAGAAAATACAGAGAGGAGAGAGAGGAAGAGAGATCAGAGCTCACGCACAAAGCTTGGGCAACGTTGGAGGTTGATTCACGTTGGTTGATCTTCTCAGGGTGTTCATTCCTCTTATTCCCTCTTGTAAGCTTGATCTCTGTAATTGCTTGTTCTGTTGTCGCCGGTGAAAGAGCGACGGTGTATTGATCGAAGATAGTGGATGCTGTTGAGGGATAACAATCCCTCCCCTGAGACGTAGCCGATTTAGTGAACTCAGGGTAACCAAAATCTGTCTTGTGTTGTTTGCGATTTCATCTTCTTTAAACATGCACAAATTGATTCATAAAGATTTATGTTGATTACTGGTTAAAACTCAACAAGTGGTATCAGAGCATCCAGGTTGGATTGCTAAGTTGAAGATCTGGTGAATCTAAAGAAGGTTGGTTAAAGGAACTTATCTGGTTCTAGCTTGAGATAGAGTCCAAGAAGTAAAGTCTGAGTATCTCTCTGCCTGCAAGAAAGTCAAAATCATCAGTAAGTCATGGATCCAACTCAAGGAAGATTTGAGATGGACAAGTTTGATGGTAAAGGGGATTTTGGCATGTGGAAATACAAGATGATTGGTCAGCTGGAGATTCAAGGTTTACTTCTAGTTCTTAAGGAAGATTTTTCTGTCTACCTACAATCTGAAAAGAATGAAGACGGATCAGAAGTAAAGGGTGATATATCAGGGGCAAAGATGGATGAAAGGAAAGCAGCCAAGGATCTCAGAGTTAGAAGTTTATTGGGGACATGCTTGAGTGATCAAATTCTGAGAAAGATTATGCATGAAACAACTGCATTGGGACAGTGGAAGGCACTTGAAAAGATCTATCAAACAAAGTCTCTCCCCAACATGATATACTTGAAGAAACAATTTTCCTGTTTCATAATGGAGGAAAATAAGTCTATAGAAGAGAACCTGGACGTTTTCTTAAAATTGATTGCAGACCTAAACAGCCTCAAGGTCACCATTTCTGAAGAAGACCAGGCAATTCAGCTCCTATCAGCACTTCCTACGGCCTATGAACCACTGGTTCACACTCTCCAGTATGGAAGTGGGAAGGAGACACTCACATTGGATGAAGTGACAGTTGCTGCTTACTCTAAAGAAGCTGAGCTAAGGCAGAAGGGACTGCTCCACAAGAGTAAACCAGCCTCAGAAGGCCTGTATGTTGAATCCCGAGGAAGGTCTGAAAAGAGATCTGAAAACAAGAGTTGGAACAACAAACAAGGAAAAGGAATATCTAAATCCAGAGAAGGCAGGGGTAAGTCCAAAAACAAATATGACAAAACCACCTGTTTCAGCTGTGGGAAAGAAGGACATTGGAAAAGGGAATGTCCAACCAGAGGCCAAAAGAAGAATGGTGATTCATCTGCCAATGTTGCATCTGAGATAAAGCAACCTCTAGTGCTCACAGCAAGTACCCAAGACTCAAAAAATGAGTGGGTTATGGACTCTGGATGCACATTCCATATCACACCTAATAGGGAAGTGTTGTTTGACTTTAAAGAAGTTGATGGAGGACAGGTATTAATGGCTAATAATACTCACAGTGAGGTGAAAGGTGTCGGGAAAATCAGGATTACAAATTCAGATGGTACAGAGATCATACTCACTGATGTGAGATATATGCCCAACATGAGCAGAAATCTAATCTCATATGGAATGCTAGAAAAGTCAGGGTGCAATTACAAGGGTGAAGGCTTCACAGTCAGTTTCTACAAAGATGGTCAGAGAGTGATCTCTGGATAGTACAGTGAAGGTTTGTACTATCTCCAAGGTACAATGAGCAAGGCTGAAGTCAATCTCACAGAGCCTAAGGACAAAATGACAGTCTTATGGCATTCAAGACTGGGTCATATAAGCTCTAAGAACATGGATGTTCTGGTTCGAGATGGGTATTTGCCAAAGACAGAGGTTGGAAAGTTAGATTTTTGTGAGAGTTGTGTGCTTGGAAAATCACACAAACAAAGTTTTCAAGCAGCCAAACATACAACTAAAGGAATTTTGGAATATGTTCATTCAGATTTGTGGGGATCTCCATCAACACCAAAGAGTTTGGGGGGAAGTAAATACTTCATCAGTTTCATAGATGACTACTCAAAGAAAGTATGGGTTTATTTCCTCAGTACAAAGGATGAAGTATTTCACAAGTTCAAAGAATGAAAGGAGGCTGTTGAAAACCACAAAGAAAAGAAGATCAAGTGTTTAAGAACAGACAATGGCTTGGAGTTCTGTAACACACAATTTGATGATCTGTGCAAGAAATCTGGGATCAAGAGACACAGGACATGTACTTATACACCACAACAGAATGGTGTATCAGAAAGAATGAACAGAACTATCATGGATAAAGTGAGAAGTATGTTGGCTGAGACAGGATTGGATCAAGAATTCTGGGCTGAGGCAACACAGACAGCAGTATATCTAATTAACAGGACTCCAAACTCTACTATCGAGTTCAAGTTACCTGAAGAGGTGTGGTCCGGTCACAAGCCTGATCTGTCACATCTTAGGAGGTTTGGATGCTCTGCTTACGTGCATACTGTCCAAGAAAAGACAAAGCCAAGAGCAGTGAAAGGAGTTCTCATGGGATATCCTTTTGGAGTTAAAGAATATCGGGTTTGGATTCCAGAGGATGGAAAGTGTACTACAAGCAGGAATGTGGTGTTTCAGGAGGAAGAGATATACAAGGATACTTCAAAGGAAAATGATGCTGAAGAACCAGTTGAGTCATCAAAGCAGAAACGAAAGAAGTCAGGAAAGAGAGTATCATTCAGTGATCAACTCATTAAGGGACCTATTTTATCTAGACAAGACGATGTTGAATCATCATCTCAAGGTGGAGTTTCTGCAGAACAGATTGGTTCAGAAAGCTCAGATAGTTCAGAAAGTTCAGAAGGGTCAGAAAGTGAGAGTGATTCAGAGGGTTTGAAATTCGCAGAAGAAGAAACTGATTCACAGCAAAATCAGTCACTTGATGACTATCTACTTGCGAGGGACAGGAGTAGAAGGGCGAATGTCAAGGCTCCTTCAAGATATGAAGACTCTGATTTTGTAGCATATGCCTTATCTGCTGCAGAAGATCTAGAGACAGAGGAGCCAAAGACTCTTGAAGAAGCAAAGAGAAGTAAAAAGTGGAAACACTGGAATAATGCAGCAAAGGAAGAAATGGATTCACTTGATAAAAATCATACATGGGACCTCATTGATAAGCCAGACAAGCAAAAGCTAGTTGGTTGCAAGTGGATTTTCAAACTTAAGCCTGAAATACCAGGAGTGGAAAAACAAAGGTACAAGGCAAGGCTTGTTGCAAAGGGGTTTTCACAGAAGGAAGGGATAGACTACAACGAAATTTTCTCACCAGTGGTAAAGCACGTGTCCATCAGAATAATGTTGTCTATGGTTGTGAATTTAGATTTTGAACTGGAACAACTAGATGTCAAGACTGCATTTCTGCATGGAAACTTGGAATAAAGGATTCTAATGAGTCAACATGAAGGTTTCATAAAGGAAGGGGATGAGAATAAAGTCTGTCTTCTCAGGAAATCTCTGTATGGACTGAAACAGTCACCAAGGCAATGGAACCTAAGGTTTGATAGCTTCATGAAGGGAGAAAATTTCTTAAGGAGCAGCTTTGATCCGTGTGTGTATATGAGAAACATCAAGACTGATCAAGCTATTTACCTTTTGTTATACGTGGATGATATGCTGATTGCATCAGGAAACATGTCTGAGATAAGAAAGGTCAAAGAGAGCTTGAACAGGGAATTTAAAATGAAAGATTTGGGAAAAGCATCTCGTATTCTGGGAATGGACATCATTCAGGACAGAGAGAAGGGAACACTGGTTTTGTCACAGGAAAACTACATTGAAAAGATTCTAAAAAGTTTTGGTATGTCAGATTCAAAGGCCGTGACAACTCCCTTGGCACATCATTTCAAATTGAAGAGTTTATCCAAGAGTGAAACAAAGACAGAAGCTGTTCATATGGAAAGTATTCCATATGCTAGTGCAGTGGGAAGCCTAATGTATGCAATGATAGGTTCAAGACCAGATTTGGGTTATGCTGTGGGTGTTATCAGCAGATTTATGTCAAAGCCAGGAAGAGAACACTGGTCAGCATTTAAGTGGGTTTTGAAGTATCTGAGAGGTGCATCAAAAGCGTGTCTTACATTCACAAGAGGATCAGTTTTCAGTATTGAAGGGTTTTGTGACTCAGATTATGCCACTGACCTTGACAGAAGAAGATCAGTGACAGGGTTTATCTTCAAAGTTTGGGGTAATACAGTTTGTTGGAGATCTAATTTGCAGTCAGTGGTGGCTCTGTCAACAACTGAAGCTGAGTATATGACTCTGTCATCAGCAGTGAAAAAGGCCATATGGTTAAAGGGTATTTGTTGTGAATTGGGTTTAAACACAGGAAGTGTGAAGATTCATTGTGACTCACAGAGCGCATTGGCACTTGCAAAGAAATCTGTGCATCACGAACGAACCAAGCACATAGCTACTAAATACCATTTCATTAGAGATATAGTAGCAGATGGAGAAGTTTCACTCTACAAGATTCACACCAGCAAAAATCCAGCAGACTTTCTAACTAAAGCCTTACCTGGGCCTAAGTTTCAGCTCTGCTGTGATTTGGTGAAAGTCATCTAAGATGCAGGCAGCTCCGGGTAACTCCAAATGTCAAAGAGGCTCTCGCAAAATACAGAAAACAGGTGAGAAGTTAGTTCACTCGTTGTTCTGAAATCTTTGACAGTTCAAGGTCAAAATCAGGAGAAGGAAGGGTTACCCGTGAGTCATAAGGAGCTAGAAGGTTGAAGTCTTCAGTTCCAGGTGGAGTATTTGGCCAGAAAAAGAAGAAAGCTTTAGCGAATTCTTCAAAGGTTTTCAAGTCAGAGATCTCAGGAAAGCGAGAGTAAAAGTCGGATCTGGATTTCTGAAACAGTACCTGAGTTCGTCGGAAGCAGCAGAGGAACAGAAGGTGTTCATCAAGAAAGCTGCAAAAGGAAATAGAAAGTCGGAGACCTTGAGTTTTCGCAGAACAGGAATCGTCAGGGAGAAGCCCTTCCTCATTACGGTGAAGTAGATGATTGAGAGTTTCAGAAGTTACCTGAGGGAGATTCTGGAGTCGGCGTCGAAAGACATGAGCCGGAAGATGCGTGGTGGATGAGAAACCAGTCGCATTCAGCATCACTGTCGAAAGGGCAAAGAAGATTAGGGTTCGCCGCCGATGTCGGTATTCTGTCTGAAAGGTGGAGATTGTGAAGACTGGATTCAGTCAAACACCACATTGGGTCTAGGCCCAACAACAGCTGCTAAACTTTCAGACTGGGCCTTAAATCGAATGAGCCCACAGGAGTACACAAGAGCATTATAAGGACTCGTCTTCTTCATTTGAGAGGTCGCGGGTTTTTACAAAAGTTTGTTACAGAGAGAGAAAGTATAAAATACAGAGAGGAGAGAGAGGAAGAGAGATCAGAGCTCACACACAAAGCTTGGGCAACGTTGGAGGTTGATTCACGTTGGTTGATCTTCTCAGGGTGTTCATTCCTCTTATTCCCTCTTGTAAGCTTGATCTCTGTAATTGCTTGTTCTGTTGTCGCCGGTGAAAGAGCGTCGGTGTATTGATCGGAGATAGTGGATGCTGTTGAGGGATAACAATCCCTCCCCTGAGACGTAGCCGATTTGGTGAACTCAGAGTGACCAAAATATGTCTTGTGTTGTTTGCGATTTCATCTTCTTTAAACCTGTACAAATTGATTCATAAAGATCTATGTTGATTACTGGTTAAAACTCAATAGTTGAAAGTAAGCTCCGCACCATCGGTTTAATCATGTCTGAACCAAGATTGGCCCAATTTTATTTCGGTCCGCAATAATTCCTAGATACCGAAAAATCAGCCCACGTCGGCTCCACTATCAACCCCAAGGCCCATTAAGCCCGACTAAAAGATGTCGGCAGAGTACTGAAAATAAAGAAAACTGATCATATCATCTCCAAAAGAAAAGGAAATTATCCACTCGGTTCCGCGAAGAAAAATAAATTTCATAGAAGTTTGCTGCTTCAGTTTTCGTTGACTTTTAATGTTTTCATCACCTTGAAAAGTTTTTTTTTTTTTTACTTTTACCTTGTTTCATGGCCATGTGACATGAGGTGGTTGATAAAAATGGTAGCTTTTTAAAGTAATCAATTTACTTCTACAGTTTGTCAACTTCTATGAAATTTAGCCTTTAAAGTAAATTATTTGTTCTGTTGTTCACATTACTCAAGGTTGTCTCTTCATTAGTGTTTTAGATGCGCATTAACAGTTTGCTGCCTCATTTTTCGTTGACATTTAATGTTTTGATCACCTTAAAGAGTTTTTTTTTTTATTACTTTTATCTTGCTACACATTTGTGGGGTTTTTTTTTTAGTTTCTTCATGGCGATGGAACATGACTACATGAGGTTTCATCACATTAAATCTATTTGCCTCTTTAATTTGTCAATTCTTATAAAGGTATCTTTTTGTATTGTTCACATTATCTCTGTCTCTGTGCATTTCGTCCAATTAAATATGTGTACTCATGTTCATACAGATTTGTATATGTCTTGATTAGTGTTCTACATGTGCATTAATCGTTTGTCACTTTAATTTCATTGGACTTTTAATGTTTCGACTTTCTTAAAAAGCATGCATTTGGTACTAATTATCTCTGTTTCATTTGGTACTAGTTCGTTTAAAAAAAAAAAAAAAATTATCTCTGTTTCCTTTGCATGCATTTGGTACTAATTAAATTTGTGTAACCATGTTTGATACAGATGGTTTCGGTGAAGGTTATTCGCAATAAGCACACTGGTTTATCTGAAGGCTATGGATTTGTGGAGTATATTTCCCTTGATATCGCTGACAAGGTTTTGCAAGAATTTAACGGAACAAACATGCCGAATACTGGCAGATCAAAAGGCTACGGCTTTGTGAGATTTGGAGATGATAACGAAAGGACCAAAGCAATGATAGAGATGCACGCACATATCTCTTCCTTAACCATATTCACTTTTTTGTCTCTTAATTTTTGAAGTTAATTTAACGTTTCATTTAACTAAATAACATTTTTAATTTCCTGAATTTCAACTCATATCGATATTTTTCATAGATTTAACGTTTCATTTGATGATCGCGCAACATCCAATTTTCAATCGAAGAAAACTGATTCTCATTTTTAAACCAGTTAGTTATTCTTCAAGTTTTGAATGATTTCACAATTTGAAATTAGACAAAATGGAAGCCAAAGTCTAATTAAGGAGAAACCCTAGCCGCCGCTGCTCTGCTGTGCGGGGAATCTCTCCTTCTCGCGCAACCTGCCGCAGGTCATGGAGCCTCCTCCAAAGCCGGTGGAACCCTCCCCTCACCCCCCTTCCTCCCCACTAAAAAGCCCTCCAACTGTCTCCCCTGGCAAAAAATCTCCGTGACACAAGTGACTGACCCAATCTTTGTTCTGTCCAATGGAGTTGCAGAGGTGACGATACCCGAGGAAATTGTTGTGGATTCGATGCCCCTATGGAAAAGTTTCGTAGTTGGTTACTTCATGGGGGATGCCCCTCATGTTGGCTCCATTCATGCCACTGTTAATCGCATCTGGACTAACACAGAGCGCACTCCAAAAATTGACGTGCAGTTCATCAACAAAACAACGGTGCTGTTTAGAATTGAGAATCAAAGACTCCGCGAGCGAGTTTTGAAGCGTCGATACTGGTACATTGCCGATGTGCCATTGGTAATCAATGAGTGGAACCCAGAAACAGCTCAACAACCCCCAGATCTCACAGCTCTACCTTTATGGGTTGATCTTCGGGGTGTTCCAGGCTACCTGTTCTCGCAGTAGGGGATAACCTTCCTGTCAAAGACAACGGGCAAGTTTGTGAAACTCCATCCACAGACGGAACGGTGTATAAGGATGGATGTAGCACGAATGTTAGTGGAGGTGAACCTGCAGAAACCATTGACGGAGAAGATCAGCTTCAAAAACTCAGAAGGAGAGAATGTTTTGGTGGAGGTGTCTTACCCGTGGTTACCGCCTCACTGTAACTCCTGCCACAGATGGGGTCATTCTGAGAAGGACTGTTCACAGAGGAAACCAGTTGCCATAATGGCTCGGGATAGAGCTGCAGAGACGCAGGAAGATGACATGACAAATCAGTCGATATTAGAGGAAAACACAGAGGTGCTCTCGGCTACTGAAATCGCTGAGAAACTGCTTCAGGTCCTGGAGCGCACGTCCCCAATTCAAGTAGAAGCTGCGGTATCTCCGTCAGGGGCTGTGGTAGCCATCGCTACAGTGGGAAAAGAGGAAATTCTGATCATGGGAATAGGACACACCACTGATTCAGAATGGAAGGAAGTGACACGGAGGCAGGGCCGATCGAGATCACCTAAAGGGGGATCCCCTCACAGCAAATCACCCGTCAGACTGAGTACAGTCGAAAACAAATCTCTGAATGGTTTTGACATTCTGGGAGAGCTTGAAGAGTGGGAACTCGAAACTATGGAGACAGAGAAGGAGTATGACAATCGGGAGAACTTTGACAGAGCTGCATCAGAGGAAGATGTGGAGGAAGAAGAGGAAAAAACAGTGGTTGAGAGAGAGGAAACGGACGATTTCAAACGAACTCAGAAGCCTTCTCGTACGGGCTTTCGGAGGAGTAAATCGAAAGGTCCATCCAAGCCAATTGTGAGTAGGAAGGAGCTCGGTATAACAAATGCAAAAAAGACTTCCTCACGGAAGTTATGACGTCTTTTTTTGCTTGAAATACGCGGGGATTCAATAAACCTCGCAAACATGACGCAGTTCGACGGTGGATTCAAGCTGCGAAACCAAATTTTGGTTGTTTTGTGGAAACACGTGTTCAAGAAGTGAACTGCGGATGGTCCACTCTCACTAACTACGACTGTCATCGTTTGGGCAGAATATGGGTTGGATGGTCAGATGAGGTGGAGATCGTACCAATATTCAAGAGTGCCCAACACATAACATGCTCGGTTACGATACTTAGACCATCTCCATCGGAGGTTTATGAGGGGTTCAGCGTGAGTATCTTAGCGAAAAAAAAAAAAAAAAGGAAAAACTGATCAAATGTTTAGGACCGATCCTTAAATAAGGATTTTAAGGATCGGTTCTTAATGGCACGTGTAAGGTTGTAATTGGGGAAGGAAAAGACGGGATAAAATTTTGTTCTTTGTTTTTTGGCCGATGTCGACATTTTTCTCTCCTTCTTCGTTTGTATCGGCGACGGCGAAAGCGAAATCGATTTGGGTATTGTGTTCTGAGCGGAGTTGTAGCCGATGATGCCGATTCGTCGTCATATTCTTCGTCATCGAACCTCATCGAACCTCCCTGTAAGATTTCTACTAATCGAATCCGTCTTCCTCGCGTGGTTTCTTCTTCAACGCGTCTTCATCTGTCCATATGTTTACCTTGTGATTTTATTAGCGTCGATTGGAAATATCTGGTGAAAATTTTCGTGTTTTCGTTCTTATGTTATGTTCTATTGACGAAGGAATCAGAGAAATTTAGAGGATTTGAGGTACGAATTCTAAGTTAGGGATTTTGATTAGTTTTTATCAAATTTGCGGGTTGGGTGCCATAAATGCTCGGATTGATTACGAATTCCCTTTTCGATGCTATGTCTTATGGTTCCAATTTCTGTCTTAGAGCTATCATCTCTCTGTCATATCTGATTTCAATTTGTGTGCTTTCTGTTTTTAGTGGGAATATGTAGCAGTTTTCTAATGTGGTTGATTGGTTTTATGTTTGTCAGCTACTGAATGGGTGAAAGGCAAAGCTATGGAGGAAGTTCTGACCATCAAGAACACGTAAGTACCGTTTGTTTGTCTCTTACATTTGAGGTTAATAATTCGGCATTCATATTTCGAAAGACCAAGTATGCCTTTTGTTCATATTCATGTATTGAAGACATTAACATAATCTGTTTTGATTGCCAGCTAATCGGATCGCTTCTCTCGAACATTCACCAGCTCAAGCTATTGGCTATCCGAGTGCATCTGGAGCAGGTCATGAATTGCAAAGGTAAGTCCATGGAAAATGGTTCCTACTTCTCATCTTATTGCTCTTGTTATTACAATTCTTAGGATGCAAAGATTGTGGCGTTAGATCTATTTCTCTGCATGTTCTCAACTTGTGTTGAACTAATGTAATTCTCAGGCAGATTATCTTTTTGGTAGATTGATTGTGATTTTCTATAGGTGTTTATTAAATTCTCAGGCAAGTGTATCATTAAATGCTTGTTAGGTGTTTATTAGGTAAAGAATTTAAACTAGTTGTGATCAATGCTTCTCATTGATTGTTAAAAACACAACCATAACTCTTAAACCTAAACCATTACATTTTTTCAGTATCCTTCTAAAAACGCATCATAAAACTTTCATTATCCTTCTTAAAACCCAGCATAAACAACGATATGGATTCTAGGAATCCATATAGTAACTCTCATGGTTTTGTAAACCTCCTAACTAGCCAACAAGAATACCACATCCGTGACCCCAATCATAATGAGAGATTGTCACCTACTATAGGACTTGGATCATCAGAAGTCCCTCCCTTTAGTAGCCAATGTGCTGATGATCCAAGTGTAGGTGTTGAGGAGCGTAAAGAGAGAAGGAAGTGGACACCCAAAGAAGATGTGGTGCTCATCAGTGCGTGGTTGAACACCAGCAAAGATCCAGTTGTCGGGAACGAGCAAAAAGCTGGGGCGTTTTGGAAACGCATTCAAGCTTATTTTAACTCAAGTCCACAGCTGGTTGGTGTGCACAAAAGAGAGGCCAGTCACTGTAAGCAAAGGTGGGGGAGGTTAAATGACCAAGTATGCAAATTCGTTGGCTGCTATGAGGCTGCACTGAAAGAGAAATCAAGTGGGCAGAATGAGAATGATGTTATGAAAGGGGCTCATGATATCTTTTTCAACGATCACCAGGTGAAGTTCACACTTGAGCATGCATGGAGGGAGCTTCGCCATGACCAGAAATGGTGTGGTACTTATTCTGCTATAGATGAAGGAAGGTCGAAAAAAAGAAGGGTTGAGGTGGGTGTTGCAGAGTCTTCAAGCTCCCAACCAGGTAGCCATGGAGAGGATGTATCAATGGCTCGTCCTCCTGGTGTTAAGGCATCAAAGGCTATCGGTAAAAGGGCTGTGAACAAGGCAACCACTGGGAATGATGAAGGCAATGCTCTGTTGGAGCTACAGAGCATGTGGGAGATAAAGCGAAAGGACTTGGAGATGAAGGAGAAGCTTTCTAAGAATAAATTGCTTAGCAATCTCTTTGAAAAAACAGAACCACTTTCTGATATAGAAATGGCTCTAAAGAACAAGCTAATTAGTGACATGTTGTCATAACTAGGCTGTGTTTTAAGTTATGATGTTTGATGTGTTTATTTTATGAACTAGGCTGTGAAATAACTCAAGATGTTTGATGTGTTTTTTTATGAACTAGACTGTGTAATAAGTCATGATATTTGCTGTGTTTCTTGTATGAACTAGGCTGTGTAATAACTCTTGATGTTTGATGTGTTTATTGTATGAACTATTATGTCTTTTGTTGTATGAACTTTGATGTGTTCTTTGAGTGAATGCTCATGTGTTACTTGTTGTCCCTTAAAAACAGAAATGGTGTTGTCAATAATGGGATATTG
This sequence comes from Eutrema japonicum, assembly GCA_030161315.1. Lineage (NCBI taxonomy): Eukaryota > Viridiplantae > Streptophyta > Magnoliopsida > Brassicales > Brassicaceae > Eutrema > Eutrema japonicum. The sequence continues at coordinate 39,704,061 of BSQW01000001.1, forward strand.
TAAATATGTGTGTGTTTATGTAAATATGTGTGTGTTTATGTAAATATGTGTGTGTTTATGTATGTGTTTATGTAAATATGTGTGTGTTTATGTAAATATGTGTGTGTAAATATGTACATCGTGATCCTTTGGTGGTTGTTACTTTTGTTAAAACTTGCTGGTTTCTTGTGTTTAGGAGCATCGTGTTAAAACTGCGTGTGGTGTTGTGTCTGTCATTGTCTATGGAGACCGAGAAAAGCCAGCATTGATTACTTATCCCGATCTGGCCCTTAACCGTAAGTCTAAAGAATCTCACCTAAATTACAGGATCCTTTGTCTATTTTGCTGAACTTTTAAGGTTTGTTGCTTCTTCTTCAGATATGTCATGCTTCCAAGGATTATTCTTTTGCCCTGAAGCAGCTTCCTTGCTGCTACATAACTTCTGCATTTATCATATCAGTCCACCTGGGCATGAGGTCCATATTTTAGTTTCTCTTTTAAGTTATTTTGGTTGTTTAATTTTGCCATATGCTTTGCTTGGCGTGATTACTCACATGAGTTCTCTGTTTCCTTGCATTTTCACCAAGAGTTCTTGCAGTTAGGAGCTGCTCCGATTTTTCCCAATGATTCAGTCCCTTCTGCTGAAGATTTGGCGGATCAGATCCTTGAAGTTCTCAACTTTTTCAGGTAATGATTGAAGTTGCAGCCATGAAAAAGCTTTTTTTTTTTTTTATGTAATGAAAATTTTGTAACTAATGACGTATAAGCTTTTGTTCAGACTTGGTGCTGTGATGTGTATGGGAGTGACTGCTGGTGCTTACATACTCACCTTATTCGCGGTATGTTCCTATTTATTTTACTCTTCTCACAATCTGTTTCCTCAGACAGACAGTGTGTTTATTATCTGTTCTATGTTTCAAAACTTTTCAGATGAAACATAGAGAAAGGGTTCTCGGTTTGATTCTTGTCTCACAGCTATGCAAGGCGCCGTCTTGGTCTGAATGGTTTTATAACAAGGTTATCTCAAACTTGTTGCATTTCTACGGAATGTGTGGAGTGGTAAAAGAATTTTTGCTGCATTTAAATATATAGTGCAAGCTTGCAGAAGAGTCAGTGTTTTACTCTCTTATTTTTTACCCGATTCATCAATATATAGATCTCTCTGTATATCAAATAATTTACACTGTTACGCTTTTGGTAATGTCCTCAGCTGCTTGAAGAGAGGCTGATATGGAGTGGATGAGATGTACAGAGATCAGTGGAATTGGGCAAACAACAATCCATGGGGTTACCAGAAGAAGCTTTGAATGTACTCTCTATGTTTTTTTTGTTCGTTTGTCTTACTTACCATTACTCTGAATTGGGCAAACAACAATACATGCTTCAGTATTACTGTTTGAAATTCAATTAATTTTTTTGACTTTACGTTTTCGACAATACGGCATTAAGAAAAAATTACGGCATTAAGAAAAAATTTCACACAATATATTTGACAACTCTAGTTGTTTATATACCTTTCCAAGAAGAAGTGTGAGTAGACAAGACAAAAAATTCATCAAAGAAGATCTAAGAAAGACGACAAACTATTAAGCAAAGAGGATCACGGGAGGGTCCATTTTTGTTTGTATGTAAATGGGTTTTGTTTCCCGTGTTGTGATGGTGATCATAGGAGGGTCCATTTTTTTATTATTATGTAAACCAAACATTTTTTGTTTGAGTATGTAAAAACCACACATTTTTAGATCATATCTCTATCTCCCTTTGTTTCTCCGAATACCAAAATCAATCTCCCTTTGTTTCTCCGAATACCAAAATCAAACTCCATATCTTCTTTTCTTGCTCCATAAAACAAAGAGAAATTCCCAAATATTTCTTCTCTTTCTCCAACAAACAATAACAAATTCACAAAATATGGCATCTTCTTCAAGCAATGCTTTGGACGGATCACTTGATGAAAGTTTTGATGAAATCTTCGATCAAAAATGCGACAATATGTTCGATGCCGTTCTTGATCGTCATGCATCAACAAAGCCAAAGAAGAAACGCGCCTATATTGAAAGAGAACGGGAACAAGGCCACAACCGCTTATGGAACGATTATTTCAGTGAAGATTCAACATACCCTCCTTATATATTTCGACGCCGTTTTAGAATGAATAAGCCCTTGTTCATGCATATTGTTGATCGACTCTCCAATGAAGTTCCTTATTTTCAACAAAAAAGAGATGCTACCGGGAGGTTCGGTCTCTCTGGACTACAAAAGTGTACATCAGCAATTCGTATGATGGCATATGGTTGTGCAGCTGACGCGGTTGACGAATACCTCCGGCTCGGTGAAAGTACTGCAATTTTATGCTTGGAAAATTTCGTAGAAGGAATAATATGTTTGTTCGAAGATGAGTACCTAAGAAGACCCACACCAGAAGATCTTCGACGACTACTCAATATTGGAGAGATACGCGGATTTCCCGGGATGATAGGAAGCATCGATTGTATGCATTGGGAATGGAAGAATTGTCCCACCGCTTGGAAAGGGCAATATACACGTGGATCAGGAAAACCGACAATCGTTTTAGAGGCTGTAGCGTCACAAGATCTTTGGATATGGCACGCATTTTTTGGACCTCCAGGTACCTTAAACGATATCAATGTTCTTGATCGCTCACCAGTTTTTGATGATATATTACAAGGTAAAGCTCCAAAATTGAATTACTTTGTCAACGGACACGAGTATCATTTGGCGTACTATCTCACCGATGGAATTTATCCTAAATGGGCAACATTTTTCCAATCTATTCCAATTCCTCAAGGTCCGAAAGCATCCTTATTTGCAACATATCAAGAAGCTGTCCGCAAAGATGTCGAGCGTGCATTTGGAGTCTTGCAAGCTCGATTTGCCATTGTAAAAAACCCAGCTCTTGTTTGGGATAAGGTAAAAATAGGAAAGATTATGAGAGCATGTATCATACTACACAATATGATAGTAGAAAACGAACGGGATGGATACACTCAGTTTGATATATCAGAATTCCAACAAGGAGAAGGAAGCAGAACTTCACAAGTGGATATGACGTTTTCTACAGATATGCCTACAAATCTCGGCAATATGATCGGCATTCGAAATCAAGTTCGTAATAGAAAAATACATCAACAATTAAAAGCTGATTTGGTTGAGCATATATGGCACAAATTTGGCACCACTCAAGATTACAACTAAACGTATTATGATTTCAATATCTATATTTTGTATGTTTTAAATTTTATGAAATGCAATATAATTTTTGTTTTATAAAATATAGTATGTTTATAAATTTAAACAAAATTAATTATATTAAAAAAAATTAATTTTTTTTAGAACCCTTAATGAGGTTCAACCATTGGAGCCCAAAAAAATTAAGAACTCTTTAAGAGTTCTAAACTTTAAATTATTCACAAATTAATTATAAAATATTCTTAAGAACTTTTGTTAGAGGTTCACTGATGGTGATGCCCTTAGCACGGGAGGAAAAATTCTGTGCTCCTTTGTCTACGCTTCAAACTTTGTTGCGGATCGACAAGCTCTATGGTCAGATTTGTGCAGCATAAAATCGTCCCTGGCACAGGTTCCTATGTCGTGAATAATTCTCGGGGATTTTAATGAGATCCTCTCGATCCAGGAGCATTCACGCCACTTTGACTACCAGATAAATCCCACAGATATGCGGGATTTCCAGAATGTTGTGTCCTACGGTGACGTCTCAGACATCTTGGCTACGGGAACTACCTTTACGTGGATTAACAATCAAGGCACAAACCGAATAGCAAAAAAACTTGACCGTGCTCTCTTCAACTCCGATTGGCTTTTAACTTACCCCCATTCTCATGCTTTCTTTGAAACTGGAGGCATATCGGATCCCTCGAGATGTGTGGTGCATCTAACTACCGCCACTGGAAATCGTCGGAAACCGTTCCGTTTCTTCAATTTCATGGCGTCTCATCCTCTGTTTTACTCGACGGTGAATCATCACTGGACTGAATCACCAGCCCTATATCGGTCTCGAGTGGCTCTAACCCTGTTCCATAAGAAGCTCAAAAGCTTAAAGCTTCCTCTCCGTCAGCTGAACCTATCGAGATTTGGCGACCTGCCTCGCCGCACTGCTGAAGCTTTTACTCTGTTATGCGACGCCCAGAACAGAGCACTCCTGGACCCGACACCAGCAAACATGGCAGCAATCTCGGAAGCATCTAATCGCTGGAATACACTGGCTCTTCTGGAGGAGCATTTCTACCAGCAGAAATCACGCATCCAATGGCTTCGCCTAGGGGACCAGAACACAAGCTATTATCATCGGGTAACTCAAGCTAGAGCAGCTCGCAATGCTATCTGTAAACTTATACGAGCAGATGGAGAGGAAATCGTTAATCCGGAGGAAATCAAACACGAGGCTGCTGAATACTTCAGAAACTTTCTCCAAGAGGTACCATCTGACTTCGAAGAAGTCTCTCCCGACTACTTATCTGACCTGCTCCACTACAGATGCTCTCAAGAAACTTGCCATGATCTTACTACTTCGGTAACAGGGAATTAAATTCATAAGACTCTGCTTTCGATGCCGTCAAACAAAGCATCGAGTCCAGATGGGTTCACGAAAGAATTTTATATCGCAGCGTGGGGTATTGTGGGAAAGGATTTCATCGTCGCGGTTCAATCCTTTGTCGATTTTGGGTTTATGCCCAAATCAATCAATGCTACTCTTCTTGCTCTTATTCCGAAGAGATCGGATGGTTCGTCTCTAACCATGAAGGATTACAGACCGGTTGCGTGCTGTAACATGATTTATAAGGTCATTTCAAAAATTCTTGCAAACCGCTTAAAGTTAACGTTACCGGATTTTGTGGAACCGAACCAAAGTGCCTTCATCAAGGGTCGCCTTCTCCTGGAAAACGTATTGTTGGCAACTGAACTCGTCAAAGACTATCACAAAGAGTCCATAGCTCCGCGCAGCGCAATAAAGTTTAATATATCGAAAGCGTTTGATACAGTTCAATGGTCATCATCGGGATCTTCCGGGCTTTGTGTTTTCCGATTTTATTCACACACTGGATCTACCAATGCATATCTATGGCCTCTTTCTCGGTTGTTGTGAATGGAGAACTGGAGGGCTTCTTCGTGAGTACTCGAGGAATTCGACAAGGCTGCTCCCTATCCCCTTACATTTTTGTAATGGTACAAAATGTTCTATCTTGTCTTCTTAACAGAGCGGCTGCGCTCGGGCGTATAGGTGCGCACCCAGGGTGTAGCCTGGTTCGGGTCACCCATCTCACTTTCGCCGACGACATCCTGGTCTTCACGGATGGTTCGGTTTCGTCTCTCCGGAAAACATTTGGGATCTTTGCTGAGTTTGCACGAATTTATGGGCTTCATGCTAATGCAGCGAAATCAGCATTGTTCGTAGGAGGTCGGGAGCGTCACGGTATTTATGCTGAGGCAGCAGTGCTGGGGATTCCGATTGACTCTCTTCCGATCCGTTACTTGGGCTTACCATTGACTACAAGGTCCATGACAAAGCATGACTATGCTCCGCTTGTGGATAAGATCCGGTCACGTATGCTGTCTTGGACGAGTAAACATCTCTCGTATGCGGACGTCTCCAACTCATTGTCTCCGTTATCTCGAGTATAGCCAATTTTTGGTGCTCGGTATTTTGTTTGCCGTCGAGCTGTTCCGACGAAATATAGAGGATGTGTGGGGCTTTTCTTTGGTCAGGAAACCCGAATACAAAATCAGGAGCAAAAATATCATGGGCTGAGGTATGCAAACCAAAGGCAGAAGGAGGTTTGGGCATTAGGCGTATGCGAGATGTCTCACAAGTTTTCGCATTGAGTCTCATTTGGAGGCTATTCAATTTGGCTGGTTTACTCTGGGTTGCTTGGACTAAAGGTAATTTGCTGAGGAATGGTAGCTTTTGGACAGCTTCGGAATCAGGAATGGGCTCATGGATTTGGCGGAAACTTCTAAAACTGAGGCCTGTTGCATCTATGTTCATCCAAGGAGTAGTGCGTGATGGACTGTCCGTCTCGTTCTGGCACGACGCTTGGCTTCCTATGGGTCGTATCATCGATATTACCGGACCAGGGGAGCCTCAGCTATTCGGGATCCCCTCTACCGCTCATGTCAGCGACGCGGTGGGTCCAATGGGATGGGGAATGCGACGTACCAGAATGCCCCATCTCCGTGAGTTGATTGCTCAACTACAAGCTCAGGCTCTGCCAAGCAACGACAACGGGCCTGACTACTACCTCTGGCGACACAAACCCGGAGATTTCAAAGACAATTTCTCGACTACCAACACTTGGGATCAACTTAGAACCCAGAATTCACTGGTTCCGTGGAAGCATCTCGTGTGGTTCTCCCACGGTATCCCTCGATGTCGGTTTATTGTGTGGCTGGCAATCCACGATAGGCTAACTACCGGCGATAGGATGCGCAAATGGGGAGCAATTCAGGCTTGCGTTCTGTGTGGGGAACCGGGTGAACCCCGTGATCATCTCTTCTTCGCATGCCCCTTCTCTTTCACTATCTGGTGCGAGGTGGCTGGGAAATTGCTTCGAGAACGCCAAGATCCAGATTGGGCTGCAACGGTCCAGCAGCTCATACGCTTCAAAGGAACTCGAAACCATTTGATTCTCATTCGGCTGGCTTTCCAGATTACCCTATACACAATTTGGAGAGAGAGGAACTCTCGCATTCATCAGGGGGCTACAAAACCGCTACGCAAGTCACTCGACTAATCGATAGACTGATACGGAACAGGATCACGTCTCTCAACTATGCAACAGACCCAAGGCTTCTCGAACTCCTCCAAAACTGGTTCGCGATGTTCTCTCGCTAAGCTGTTGTCTTCGCAGCCAAAAGGACATTTTTATTAGTCTTCGTTCTTAGACCACCTCCATCGGAGGTTCTTAGAGTAAAAAAGGGTGGGTTCTTAGCAATATTATAATTAAAAATAAAATAAAAATGGGTTTAAAGTTTAGAACCGATCCTTAAATAAGTATCTTTAGAGCATGTCCAATGGTGAGGTTCTAAAAATGGGTATCTAAAATTTTTAGAACCTCACCTTTTAGAACCCCAACATTTTGTATGTTAATTTTTAGAATCTGTATCTAAAAGTTCTAACTTTAGAACCCTTCTCTCTTCTTTTTAGAACCTCTCCAATATTTATCAATTATATATCATTATAATTTTTTAGAACTCTTCTATTTAGAACCCCCCATTGAACATGCTCTTAGGATCGGTTCTAAACTCCACGTGTCAATCTCTATCATTGGTGCGGTGAAACTCGACCGAATCAAACGCGATGATGAAGAAATTGGAAAAATCAAGCGTGAATATGGCGAGTGACGATTTACGGTTCGAGGATGAAATTGAAGGCTGCAGTATGGCAGCGAAGGAAAGATTGGAGTTTCTTAATGGAGGATTTGTTCGATTATGGAAGTCAAAAGCTACAGGAGAAGCTTATTTTGTGAATATCGACGCGAAGCTTAACAAGTTGATGACGATGGTGGAGAGGATGGATACGCATGTCACCGGCGGAGGTTTCCAATCTCGAGAGTTACCAGATCCGAATCTCGGGAGTTACCAGAATCAGAATCGACCTCGCGAGATACCGGATTCATCCCAAACTCAAGATCAGGTACCGGTTTTTTACTCGGAACCTACCCGGAATGATTCATCCCAAACTCAAGATCAGACATGAGATCTTGATCAACTTTTTGTAATTCGCATTTCTATCATCAATTAAAGAGCTACGGATTCTCAATCTCTATCATGATGCTGATGAATCGGGTGGGTTTCACCATTGGAAGAGAGGTTTGTAAGAGGTTCTAAACTTTTTCAATTAATCACAAATTAAACATAAAAAATTGTTAAGAACTCTTAAGAGGGGTTCACTAATGGTGATGCTCTTACTCCCTAGTTTTGTAATCTCCTTCCTCTGTAAATATTCTAGCAGTGATCAATGAATTTAACATTTTATCAAAAAAAAAACAAAATGGAAGCCAAGCAAGTATTTAGAAACCATAAAGCATGCATATGCGCGTAAGGACATCATTTAGTTTTAAAATTTATAAAACATGGTCTTAATTAAATGTTAAAACTCTTATAACGAGTTAAAGCTACGACATAGTACTCCTATTATTCTTATTTATACGATATTTTAGTTTAAAACATCATTTTATTATCTATATAAAAACAGTTAAACCAATATATAAAACACTGCATAATATAAGTTACCATATACTTTTCAATTTGAATTATTTTGCAATCCAACAAAAGACTGAGGACTATTGAGAAAGCAAACAATATGAAATATTAATTACTACAAGAAACACACAAAAGGCCTGTAAAAAATGGAGCAAATTGTGTAGTGAGGTATTATGAACCCACTACAAGAAAACATGTTACATTACCACGGAATTTCCTACCGAAATTTTGGTTGGAAATATTAATCACCGATTTCCCACCAATATACTACGGTTTATTAATTCGGTGGGAAAATTGTTGCTTTTTTGCAACCGAATATATCGATCGCGATTCCGTGGGAAATTTGCGACCGATTACCAACCAAAACAAAACCGTTGGAAAATTTGTGGGTAATCCGTGGGAAATCAATTCAATCAAAGGTCCAAAAGACGCAATCTCAGCGGCAGGCCGTAATTGAAGATGGGTCAGTTCAATCAAATTGCATTTCCCAAACTGAGATCAATGCCATAGTTATGCAAGTAAGTAATTTTCTGTAATTCTATTTAGTTTGTTGATTTTTTGTTGCTGTGTATTTTAGTATAAGGCCATAATGATGTTGTGTGTTTTAGTGTAAATCATATGGTTTGTTCATGTAGATAAATCTGGTTACAAGGTGATAAATCTGGTGATTTTCATGTAGATATGTCATATGATTGGTTCCAAACTCACGTACTTTTGAATACATGTGCTTCGATTTTGTACTAATTGATTCTGCTAAAAATTGATTATATTAAATGTATTATCATATAGAAACTGGTTTAAACCAGTTTGACCGACCGATTCTAATCGGTTTTGCCAGGGATATTCCTACATGATAGTGAGTAATTTGTAGGAAGAGTATTTAAGCTTAACAGTTAGAAGTTAGAACTCATCTTATCTGACCTCGTGTTGGCATATTACATGGGAGTAAAGCTTCATTTTCTTAAATGGGATTTTAGTTTACTGTTCTATAACACTCGAGACTATAATTCTGGGTACTTTAGTTTACTGTTACAAGGTGATAAATCTGGTGATTGAGTATATAATATCATATATAATGCTGTGTGTTTTTTTGCATAAATGTGTGTGTGTTTTAGTTTTAGTTTTGTTGCATATATGGTGTGTGTTGAGACTAATAAGTACTAACTAACTCAATTCATCACTTCCGTTTTTAGCATTCTATTTTTTTTTAAATTTCAGGAATTACCCAAGGTAAAGGGACGATATTACGGGTTAGGTACACTCTTAAGTTCAAGATCGATTTCTAGTGGTACGTCTTGTGATCATGATATGGAACAAGAAGAACAATTGTGGTTGGCAAACAAGAAGATCAAGACTATGGCTGAGACCATCGAGTACTTGTCAGGCTTTGCAAAGCGGATGCTCGATAAGTTTCCCGAATTGCAGCAAGATGAGACTCAAGAGTAGATTTGAATTTGGGTTTTTATGTGTTTTGTATTGTTTGGTTTAAGTTAACATTTTAGGTGTATGTATGTTTTGAATACTTATGTTTCACTTAACATTTTAAGTTTGTGTATGAAAACTTCTTTTTATGTTAAATTTTAAGTTTTTAAATTTGATTTTTAATTTTTCAATTTATAAAATTATATTATTATAATATTAAAATTCTGATTTAAATTTTATACGAAATGGGGAAAATCGTGGGAAAAAATGTGAAGTGTGGTGGGGATACCGTGGGAAATAGTGGTGGGAAAACCGTAGGGAAAAATGGTTGGAAAACCGTGGGAAGTAGTGGTGGGAAAACGGTGGGAAAGTGTGGTGGGGAAATCGTCGGAACATTCCTGACCAATTTTCCTCCGATATTTCCGACCATTTTAGTGTCGAATATTTTGGTGGGAAATTTCCCACCATTTTTGAATTTGCAATGCTCGATGTCCCACCAATTTTTTCCGTGGGAAAATTGTCGGGAATAGGCTTTTTCCACCAATTCCCCACCGATATTTCCGTGGGATTTTAACATGTTTCCTTGTAGTGACCTCTTAAAATCTACGCACTTCGTATAGCGTTCATGAATACACCGATATTTAACATGCTATATAATGCTATAAAACCCTAAGATTACAGATCGCACACACGTACATGACAGACTGTTAGCAACAAATTGCTAATATATGTCTCTTCAAAGCTAAGAGAATTTATTCAAAGAACAAACTAAGACATATATTTTTTAGGTAGTTAAGACTACCTTTTTATGAGTTTTTTATTGATTTAAATAGAGAAAAATTACAATACGCAAATGGTGGAGGTATGACTCCTACGAACAAGGAAATAATGGGAAATGGAGAAGGGGGTTTCCTCAACACAAGGAAGACTCATTCTTCTCTTATCTTGCAACTGAAACAATTAAATAAAATATTGAAATAATTAAAAGAAACAATTCGTTTGATGCTCTCCGGTTTAGTATATCTCTGACTTTGTTAATTGGTTTAATGTCTGTCCAATTGCTATCTCATCAATACTCCCTCCCTCACGAAGAACCTTGTCCTCAAGGTTCGTGTTGAGACTCTTCTTCCCAAGTTGATTCTTCTGGTGACGTGACAGCCCTTGCCATTGCACCCAAATTTCAGAGATCATATCGACACTGCGCCATGTATCATGCTTTGAGAATCCCTGCTGGCTGGATTTGAAGATGGTCACATTTACGTGTTGGTGGAGGTTCTCCTCGATACTAGAAGACTGATGATTCCAAAGAAAGAATCAAAGAAGTACCAAAATTCAAGAGATAGCCAAATTTGAAAGGTTCTATTTATTGAATATCAACTTTTTTTTTCTTCTGTGTATAACAAAACGATGGAAGATGATAAAAACAAAATTTTTTTTTTTTTTGAAAAAAGTAGTGATAGTGAAAACGATGGAAAATTAAGGAATGCTTAGAAAATGAAAAACAAAAACTGATTTTTTTTCTTTTTAAAGCGAGAAACGATGAAAGAATATGGATGTCGTATAAAAGAAAGGATGTTGATCCCTATCAACAAATCCCGAATAGAAAATGATAGAAGAATTTTTTTTTGTTTTTTGTTTTTTGTTTTTGTTTTTTTGGAAGGAATAACAAAAACAAACGATGGAAGATTAATGATGTTGATAGCTTGATAGATCTCGATGGAACGTTGATTCCGAAGAACGACCGTTCAAACGAGGACTCGAAGACCGTTGATTCACAAAGAATAGCCGTTCGTCGAGGGTTCTTGATAATTTTTGATTCATGGAGAATCACCACAAGAAAACAACCGATTTGAAATGGACAAATCCATAGCAAATCCGTCGCAAATCACGCTTTGCAACGGAATTGCGACGGCACTTACTCCGTCGCAAATCAGGCGTCGCAAATCAATTTCCCTCGCAAATTTGCGACAGATTTGCGAGTACACGGATCGTCGCACATTTGCGATGGCTTTATATCAACGCGAAAGTCGTCGCAATATTTACGATGGATTTGCGATAGTTCTGTTTCCGGGTATCGCAAATCCATCACAAATTTGCGATGGAATTGCGATGGATCTACGATGGCACATTGTTTCTGGTTATCGCAAATCCATCGCAAATTTGCGATGGATTTGCGATATCCGTGAACAGAACTATCGCAAATCCATCGCAATTTTGCGATGGATTTGCGATACCCGGAAACAGAACTGTCGCAAATCCATCGCAAAATTGCAATGGATTTGCGAGGAAAGTTCAATTTTTAATTTAAAAATATTAAAAATTTAATTTAAAAATTAAAATAATTAAAATTTATTTTATTTTTTAAAATTAAAATAATTAACATTTAAAATTTTAAAACAGAATTATATAATTTATTTTTTGATAAAACAAAAAGTGCATAATTGTTTTAAAAAAAACAAAAAAACAAAAAAACAATTAAAATGTTTACAAAGGACGGGTTCCGGGACCGGTTCCGGAACTGGTTTCGGTTTTGGTACCGGTTCCGGTTCCGGTTCTGGATCCGGTTCCTGTTCTGGTTCCGGTTCTGGTTTGGTTCCGGTTATGGATCACGATCCCGAAGGGTTACGTCTTGCGCGAAGTCTCGCAAAAGCCGGATCCTTCTCAGCAAAGTAGTCCATGAAAGCATCATAGGAATTAATTTTCTCGGCGTGATTCGTTAGCATCTCGGCCTAACTCGATATCATCTCGGCCTGACTCGTTATGATCCGGTGTAGATCGTCCTGGGATGGACGTGAAGCCGATGTAGAAAAAGCTTCAATTTGCGGTTGAAGCGAACTGACTCCGTAAATTCTTCCTTTTTTGCGGGGAGCAACCTATGAAAGGCAAAAAAACAAACATTATAAATATTTCTAAAAATATTTAAATACATTACAACAATTTAGTTTTTAAATACGTACCTCAGTAAAAATTTGGTTCTTCACGAAAGGAGTAAGTCCGCCAGATGCTGTGCTCTTGGGATCATCACTATCGACTGTCTGAGATAACAGTTCGAGCCGCGAAGTGACATCGTTGTAGATCTTCTCCGAGCGTCCATCGATAAAAGAGCCATCCGGTTTCCGTTTTGTCTCCTCGAGAACCGCTAACAAATCCGGAACTGATGATCCAGTCTTTGCGGCCTAAAAAAATTTTCATAAATTCATAAGACTAAATTAAGTTACGAATGTAAGATTTAAAAAAAATAAATTTACTATGTTTCGGCCCCATGCTTTAAACAAGGTTTATCCAGAACGATGCTTAGAAGGCCCGTAACCATCAAGATCAGAGTATCGGGCCTTGCGACTATCGGCACTCTTCTTCTTGCTCTTCGGATCCATCCAATATCGAACAAGACCGCTCCAAACAAGCGGATCCATCCACTGAGGCTTCGACTCATTGCCTTTAATCTTCCACTTTTCTTTCCAACGTCCAACATGACTGCACATGCGAGCCTTCAACTTCTTTTCAAATTTTTTGTGGACCTCGCCGTTAATTGCAAAATCCCAATGAAACGATCGCTATAACAAAAACAATAAGAAGTTAAATGCATAAAAAAATATTATTAAATAATAATAAAAATAAATTTAATAAAATTTAGAAAACTTACAGCAAACGTTTTATATCAACGTTTAATGATATATTCCGGTGTTTGCGAGTACTTGGCATGCGATTCTTTAAAATCTGTTTCAAAGATCGAACAGATCTGAGTAGCCACAGCTCAGTCATCATCAAACCTGAAATTAGAAAATATAGTAAATTAAAAATGAAATTATTATAATTGTAAAGAAAAAGATAAATAACTTAAAATTTTTAAATTATACCATAACGTTCATGGAGGACGGCTGGGGATCGAGTCGTGGTAGACTATCATGACCGGGGCTCTCGAGAATATGCTGTATCGCAATATTAATGGGGACGGAGTCAGCCGCGGGGTTCGCCGGTGCGGGGGCAGGCTCCTCGGTCTCAGGAGCAGCAGAAGTCGCGAAATCCATCTGAATAACGGGAGGAGTACTCGTGGAACCCATCGAAAGAAATCGAGTGTAATCGTTACCTCGAAATCCCAACATCTAACCAAAAAAAATTAATAATTAAATTCATATAATTATATTATATTTTACAAAATACAAAAACAATTACAATCAAACTAATCATTTTATATAATATCATACTAATCATGTAATTATCTAATCTAAATTCATCCTAATTGAAATAATAAATCTAACAACCTAATTACTAACATATCTAAATCTAACAATCTAAATCTAACAATCTAAATTCATCCTAATTTAAATACAAATCTAAAAATCTAACAAATATAAAAATCTAAAAATCTAACAAAATCTAACAAAATATAACAAATCTAAAAATCAAAAAATCTAATTTAAATACAAATCCAAATCTAACAAATCTATTTTTTTTTCACAAATCTAAAAATCTAACAAATCTATAAATCTAACAAAATCTAATAAAATCTAACAAATCTAAAAATCTAATTTAAATACAAATCCAAATCTAACAAATCTTAAAACAATTTCACAAATCTAAACTAACAACCTAATTTTTTTTAGATAGCAACCTATTTTAGAAATTAAAAATCTTTAAAAAAAAAAAAACCAATCTTAAAAAACCTACCTTCACCATGGAAGAGGGTCGCCAGAGGGAGAGGATGGGGCTCGCCGGAGAGATAGGAGGGCGAGAGCGAGGAGGTCGCCGGAGGGAGAGGAAGGCTCGCCGGCGGAGGAGGAGAAGGAAGGATGTCGGGGAAGAAGGGAGGAGGGAGTGCTCGCCGGAGGAGGAGGAACCGATTCGGCGGAGGAAGAGGGAGGAGAGGGGTCGCCGGAGATGCACAGTTCGCCGGAGAAGGGAGGAGATCTAATGGAGGAAGATTGAGATGGGAGAAAGGAGGAAGAAGAGCAATAGTCGTGGTTTATAAACTAATAAGCGATGGATTTGCGATGGATCCATTGCAAATCCATCGCAAAATGTGTGGTCCACTACCAATATTTGGTTTAATTTGGCCCAAAATGTGATGAAAAAAATTCAATATTCGTACCAAATTTCAAAAAAAATCATTTTGCAACGTGTTTGCGACGGATCCATCGCAAATCCATCGCAAATTTGCAACGGATTTGGGATGGATCCTTTATTTGCGATGGATTTACGACGGATCCATCGCAAATCCGTTGCAAATTTATGAGTTTTAGTATTTAAGGTTTAGGGTTTAGGGTATACGTTTTATTATCATAATAAAGTTTATGGTTTATAATCTCATGGTTTATAATCTCATAAGAGTCATGATCATAAGCATATTTTTCCAAAAATATAATGAATTTGAGGGTACGAGCAATGTTGAACTTATATATATATATATATTCATAAACAACATATACGGATATATGACGTTTTATCATACGGAGACATTTCCAAATATTCACGTTTTATATATGCACATCATTAAATAACTTTAGAAATTTGATTTTTGGAGATTCAATTTTAAAACCGTTAGACACTTGTCATGATTTTTTCCTCGCCGGAAATAAGGAATGAATCCCTAGCAAATCCATTGCAAATTTGCAACGGATTTGCGATGGATCCTTAATTTGCAACGGATTTGCAACGGAACCATCGTAAATTCATCGCAAATTTGCAACAGATTTGCGATGGATCCTTTATTTGCGATGAATTTGCGACGGATCCATCGCAAATCCATTGCAAATTCATGAGTTTTAGTTTTTAAGGTTTAGGGTTTAGGGTTTAGGGTATACGTTTTATTATCATAATAAAGTTTACGGTTTATTACGGATTTACAACATATACGGATTTTTATTTTAAAATTTACATTATAGTACATATAACACATTATTCGGAATCGTTTTCAGATATATTGGAGTGTTCACTATGCTCATCATTGTATTCTCCGCTATCGTTCTCCTCGAACTCGTCAGATGCGGCTGCATCTTCACTTGTATCATCCACGATGTCTTCAACTTCTCTGTTTTGTGGATCGATATGTATGATATCTTTTGCTGATTCGACTGCGATGGAGACTTCTCCGACTCTTTCATTTTGCATAGCATCATCGATGCCTAACCCAATTTTACGGCCTCTTGGGTTCACTTTTATCACTGATAACCATGTCTCACGTCTTTGCTTAATCCGAGGATATGGAATGAAACACACTTGTTCTGCTTGCAATGCTAGGATGAAGGGTTCGAACTTGGAAAACGTCGGTTTTCATTGACATCGATAGCCCCTAAGTTGTTTGCGCGGACCCTCGACCGACTGTTGGATCGTACCAATCACATTTGAATAAAATGCATTTCAAACCGATAATTCCGGGATATGTGACTTCTATAATTTCTTGCAAGATGCCGTAGTAGTCGTTTTCACCTGGCACATGGATTCCATAATTTGCGGTTGACCTTCGAGAGCCATGCTTATATGTATGAAATGTGTATCCGTGAGTAAAGTACGTTGGGGGCAGTAGTGATCTTCGCAATTGGTTCTTGAACAACCTCGTGCAACCATAGTGGCAAGGGCTGGTTTGCACATCCATTCATTACCTACATATATATAATTTGAATAACAATTAATTAATTTTAACAAATTATATTAAAAATATTCATGAAATGATAGATAACTTATATATATATATATATATATATATGTATGTATATATATATCTTACGTACATAGTATTTTAACCATCCAGCAAAGTCACGTTCTTTGTACTTCTCATAATCTTTTTCAAGTAAACCGGGATATGCTTCTCGGATCTGGATGTCGAAAACGCTGCAATAATTTTTCTTAAAACTAATTAAACAACGAGTGAGATATATAAATGTAAGTAATCTAAGTGCAAATAATTAATTAATACCTCTCAAACGGTTGAACAAAATCATAATTTCGCAATATATAATTGTGAGCTGCACGACAATGTTCATGGTCTTCCCACCAAACTTCTTTCAACTTTCTAGCAAGTCTCCCTATTTGGGCGAAGATATCCGGGACATCAACGTTATACGTAGGTGCAACCCCCACCATCGTCATATCTTCTAGCAGCGGTTTTTTTCGTTCTGACGGTTGGGATAAAGTAGTATGACGTGAAGTGAGATGTTTCCTCGGTCAAACTACCTGCAACGATGGAACCCTCCACTCTTGCTAGATTTTTGGCCTTTCCTTTCAAATGTCCCATGAATCGCTCGAACGGGTACATCCATCGGAATTGCACAGGCCCCCCAAAAGCTGCTTCATGTGGTAGGTGGATTGGGAGATGTTCCATGACGTCAAAAAATGAAGGTGGAAATATTTTTTCTAAATTACACAGCAGAGCAAGTATATTATTGAGTAATTGCGCTATGCCATCCTCAGTCAGTGTTCGAGTGCATAGATCCCTGAAAAATGCTCCAATGCCTACTAATAATATATATCAGTAATTAAATAAGAAAATTATATTATAAATACATATTTAAATACTTGTTTACCCGCAATTGCTTCGTGAACAGCTGTCGGTAAGAGCTCGAGTAATGCAAATGGTGGTAATCGCTGCATGAATACATGGCAATCGTGGCTCTTCATACCGGAAAATTTATTGCCTTGCTCTATGCATCTTGAGAATTTGGACACATATCCATCAGGAAACTTTCCTTCTGAACCAACTCAGTCAAACAACGCTCGTTTCGCATCCGTAGACAATCAAAAAGTTGGAATCGGCATTTTTCCGTTTTGTGTAATATGCAACTCGCTTCTTACACATATTTCGGCCATGTCCAACCTTGATTTCATATTGTCTTTAGTCTTTCCCTTGACATTCAAAATCGTATTCATGATGTTATCAAAAAAAAATTTCGATGTGCATCACATCAAGGTTATGCCGTAATAGGAGATCCTTCCAATATGGTAGTTCCCAAAAAATACTTTGTTTGTGCCAATTGTGAGAAACGTTATATCCGTCAGGCATGTTTGCCTTAGTGTGCCAATTGCCCCCACGTTTACATGTTTCTTGAGCACCGTAATAATCAATATGCTCAAAAAAATCATTCCCTGAAAGATAGACGGGGAGGAACACGCACGACCTTGTTCTTACAATGCGGATGATGCATGGGAAGAAACCGACGATGACAGTCAAACGAACATAGTTTCCTTCCATGATTCAACTGGAAGGCCTCTGACAGATCAAGGCAATATGGACAAGATAACCTTCCATGCGTAGTCCACCCCGATAACATTCCATACGCCGGGAAGTCACTAATGGTCCACAATAGCACATCACGCGTCTTGAAGTTTCTTTGCTGCGAATAATCGAATGTGCGAACACATGTATACCACAACTGTTTCAACTCATGAATCAAAGGTTGGAGGAATACATCAAGGGATCGCTTCGGATGCTTAGGACCGGGTACCAGAATACTCATGAACAAAAATTCCCGTTGCATGCACATTTCCGGAGGAAGATTGTATGGCGTCAATATGACAGGCTATAGAGAATATTGTCTCCCGGACATACAAAATGGACTAAATCCATCAGTGCATAAGCCAAGATAGAAATTCCTGCTCTCGTTAGCAAAGTCTGAATGTACAGTCTGAAAGTGTTTCCATGCCTTTGCATCTGACGGATGCGTAACCTCCCCATCCTCCGTGGTATGTTGTGCATGTCATCTCATTGCCGCCGATGTCCTTTCTGATTGGTATAACCGTTTCAATCTATCGGTTATTGGCAAGTACCACATACGTTGGTATGCAACGCGGGTCCTTCCAGTAGTTGGTTGATATCTCGGCTTCCCACAAAATCGACATTTCTGCAACTTATCATCATCTTTCCAGAAAATCATGCAATTGTCAATGCATACGTCAATCATTTCTGATGGTAACCCAAGACTCGCAACCAACCTCTGTATTTCATAGTAACTCTCAGCGGAAATATTATCTTGTGGCAAATACTCTTTAATTAGCTCAGCCCATGAATCCATGCAAATCTCATTTAGGTTATGATCACTTTTAATTGTCATCATCCTAGATGCCAATGATAGTTTAGACTGTCCTTCTCTACATCCATCGTAGATGGGCTGTGATAACTAGACTTTTAACGGTCCGCACAATTACCCACTGTGCACAATGCCTCAATCTAATGGCATGTCATTGCAGCACTTTGGGATCGAATCCACAGGGAAATAAGAACAACACAATAAGAATACAAGAAACTAATCAAGCTAAGCTAGACGTTTTTTGGTTTTTATCTAAAGAACTAATTACGATAAAACTAAAAGTAAAGAAGAGAAACTGAGAATAAAAAAATACAGGACACTTGAAATGATCAAATGTAGTTTTAAAGACACAAATTCAAAAACAACAAGACACTAAACTCGATTTACTCAAGAAGACAAGATATGGATCGTAGGATATGGTAAGCGATTTCGAGTATTCGATGATTTTCTTATGATGCTCCTAATCACTCATTGAGCTTATTCTATGGCAAGAAACACATACCAATAGCTTAACTCACTCTCATGATGCTAAACCCTTCATTGATAATTCAAATTAGCTAATCTCTCAATTGCTACCGAAATATCAATAAGCATAAAACGTAAGTTCTTTTAAGCCAATTAATGATTCTTAGTCACGACTCTCGTCTTACTAAGCATCAAAAACATGAATAGAAATCTTCTAGACAGTTACCAAACCTCTCTCAAGTGTAATTTGTCCAAGTTCTAGAAATTGAGTAGCTAGTTTAATCCTAGCTTTAAGACCACTTCTAAACATGAGAACTTCTATAATCTTGCCCTAAACATCAAAAGATCATCATCTATCCCTCTAAATCAACCATTCCCACAATCCATAAATAAACTACTCACACATAATGATAACACAAAACAAAACCGAACAAAAGCAAGACATAGCAAAAATAAGAAGATTGATGGAAAGAGTTTAAGAAAATCTTCACTAGAATGTTGTGGATCTTGAATCTTTCATACAAAAACAAGAGAGGAGAAGGGAGAAGTAGTTGGCTTAGAACAATAAAAAGAATCAGATCTTCATGATATTTTCGTCCCTAGAGTTAATAAGAAAGAGAAGAAGTGTTGAAAAATATATTACAAAAGTAGTTAGTTCCCAAAATCAAGCTGAAAAACCGGAGGCAATGTTGATTGGTTATGGCGATCGGTTATGACCGATCGCCTGTGTATTTTTTCTGCCATCGGTTTCATCAATCGGTTAGTAACCGACCGAGCATGATTTTTGTCGTGGGATCGCTTTCAGCGATCGGTTGTGTAAATTCCGGTCCTCACGTTCCTTCTTCAATCCTTGCGGTTTCCTTCCGTCCGCGCTCATCTAGATCAGTCCCGAACACCTGAAAAAGGCTTTAACAAGCCAAAAAGAACACAAAAACGACCTAGGACGTCCTAAATGCAATGTGACTCGATTTGGGCCTAAATGCAACATATACATATTAGAAACTATACGAAACACAAGGAAAACGAAAGAAAACATGAGACTTAAAGTGGTAAAATACACGGTTATCAACTCCCCCGGACTTGCCTTTTGCTTGTCCTCAAGCGAATAAAGCAAAGTAAGCCAAGAAGAGAGGTTTGAAGGTGGGGACTCATATCCAAAAGGAAACACATGAAACTTTCAACTCAATGTCCTTAGGTAAAAATGTCATAATGCTAAAATCGCTTCTACTCTCACGAACTTCTCCATACTTATCGCAACTTGAATCTTTTGCTCTAGCGCCTAAGACTTTAGAATCCACAAGTATTCATATCAACCAACTCTTTAACATTCAATTAAATCTTTTCAAGTGCGGTCTCACATAAGGGAATCTAATACATTCTCAATCGGTTTTGGTGAGAAAAGCTAGAAAGCAATGTACGAGGAGGTTCAAATTTTCCGGGTGACTTTCTCTCACAAAAACGTAATGCATGGCAATTCAAAAAAGCAAGGAAGGAATAGAACAAAGATGTATCAAAGATTATCTTCCATCCTATCCTAGCTTTCTAAACTCCCGTTTCAAGCTCATTGCCTCGAAATCTCTTATCCCGTAAATAAAACTTGTAGCTTTTTTGGCTAGATATACACATTGTTCACAACCTCATTTCTTTTCTTTTGTTAACACTCTAGGGGAATTCCTTCTCTTAGTCTAAACTCTTATTCTCTTCTTCTATTTTTTCTTTTTCTTTTTTAGCTTAAGAGATTAGACAACTTTAAATACACGATCTTTTCCTAGAGTTTCTCGTTTAATTTTCTTTTTCTTTTCACATCTTAGGCTCTTTCTTTAGCCTACACCCAATTTTCTCTCACCATCTCCCTCATTTCACTCACCATTCATTCCAACTTATCTTAACCATTCTATCTACCAATTCCCAAGTCATTTATCTAAGGAAGATAAGCCTTGTCGTTCCTTTCTCTTACAAGATTTTTCAATTGTATGCATTTTCAATAAAAAGGCCTCACTCACAAATAACATGGGTTTGAAACAATTGGCTTAGGTGATGAGGTGGGGAACTATCCTAAAGATGAAGATAGCTACTCGAATTAGCACAAGAGTGGTAAAGTGGATAAGAAAATTCGAGTATATAGTTTAAGACCATGAGAATGCATTTCGAACCCCTAGGCGAGACAATTAATGTTCAAATTAGGTTCAAATAAATAGAGTTGGAATCAAATCACAACGAGCTTCATCCTAATCAAAAACATTCAAGCCAAGAGATCAAAGCAGGATTTTCCAAATTTTCAAAGCGGTTCGAGCATCATAACATGTTTATCAAGGGCAATGTTTTCAAAGTTCATGTGTTTAATCATTGTCCCCTATGCATATGAATGCATCCTAAATGCTTCTATACTCAATCCTAAATTGGAGATGGGACTATGCGAACTACATGATTCTTTTTGGGTTTTTTAAAATTTTCGATTTTTTTTTTGGGTTTTTCTATGCAATAGAATATGTACAATGCAAAACTCAAAAATATAAAATAAGACAAAGAAAAGGACGTTAAATGACAAAGACCTCTCCCCCGGACTTAATTCACACCGTTTCGGTGTGAAAAGGGTCCAAAGAAGAGTAAAAATAAAAATCAAAAAGTATGTACAAGGTGTTAAGTGAGGTACCTTGGAGTTGTGGAGATGAAGAGCTTTAGCATTCCTTTGACTGGGCTCGCGATCGGTTATAACCGATCGACGAAACCGATCGAAGAAGATTTTGATCGGTTATAACCGATCGCAGTAACCGATTTCTAGGACCGATTTTTTCATCGTAACAGGTCGCATATTCGTGACCGATCGGCAAAACCGATCACATCAAATTCCGATCGGTTATAACCGATCGGTGTAACAGCTCCAGCTTGTCCGGTTTTGCGATTTTTCTACTTTGATTCCGGATGTTCTCCTGCGAATCCCGACGTCTTGTAACACTGAAAACACACAAAAACAAAGATAAATTCAAACTTAAATCACAAATATAAACATATTAACAAAGGATAACATGGGATTGCCTCCCAAGTGCGCTTGTTTTAAGTCGCTAGGCTTGACTTTGTTGACGCCTCATGCGTTTTGGGGGTCGGAAAGAGGAATCGTGTCTTGTTCCTCGATCATAACGTCTGCCAAGTATGGCTTGCAACGCTGTCCATTTACCGTAAAATCTTCCCCGGAATTGTTGCACAGTTCTATCGTTCCATAGGGGTGGACTTCTTTGATCGTAAACGGTCCCGACCATCTCGATTTCAATATCTCGGGAAACAACCTCAACCTTGAGTTGAAAAGTAGGACTTGGTCCCCGGTTTTGAATTCTCTCTTCATGATCTTTTTGTCGTGGATGGTCTTCGTCCGTTCCTTATAAATCCTCGAGCTCTCATAAGCTCCTTGTCGGACTTCCTCAAGCTCCTCCAACTGTACTAAACGATTCTCGGAGGCAGTTTTGATGTCAAAGTTGAGTAGTTTGGTTACCCACGACGTCTTGTATTCCATCTCCATAGGAAGGTGGCAAGATTTCTCGTAAATCAAGTTGAACGGAGTTGTTCCAATCGGAGTTTTGTAAGCCGTTCGATACGCCCATAGAGCGTCGTCTAACTTGGTGGACCAATCTTTCCTCGTTTTTCCCACTGTTTTCTCCAGAATTGCCTTTATTGGACGGTTTGATACTTCAACTTGACCAGATGTTTGAGAATGATACGGTGTAGCTACCTTATGCTTAACGCCATGTCTCTTCAAGAGCCCCTCGAATACTTTGTTGATGAAGTGGCTTCCGCCATCGCTTATGACCACACGTGGAACTCCGAATCTTGGAAATATGATGCTCTTAAACAGCTTCACCACGACCTTAGCATCATTTGTTGGACTCGCTATGGCTTCCACCCATTTCGATACATAGTCAACCGCTACAAGGATGTATTGGTTGTCATACGAGGATGGGAATGGTCCCATGAAATCTATGCCCCATACGTCAAACACTTCCACTTCGAGGATCGGGTTTTGAGGCATCTCGTTCCTCTTACTTATGTTGCCCTTCCTCTGGCATGCATCACATTTAGATATGAAATCATAAGCGTCCTTGAACATTGTAGGCCACCAGAATCCCGCTTGTAGAGCTTTTTGTACCGTCTTAAATGTTGCAAAGTGTCCTCCATAATCCGATCCGTGACAACTAAATAGAACTCTAGAAGTCTCCTCTTCTGAAATGCACCTCCTATATAGCCTATCGTTGCAACGCCTATAGAGATATGGCTCGTCCCAAAAGTAATGTCGGACATCTTTGTAAAACTTTTTCTTTGAGTGTACCCTTGGAGATTTGGTGGTTCTTTCTCGATTGTCAAGAAGTTGACAAAATCTGCATACAAAGGCGAGTTATCCTCCATGGTGTTCGTCGACATAATTTCTTCTATCAGAGAATCCGCCACGTGCAAAACTCGAATCAAGTTCACTTGTTCTTCGGGTAATGAGTCATCGATGGGAATTGTTTCCTCGTTTCTCATTCTCGACAAATGATCAGCTACTCCATTCTCAATCCCCTTTTTGTCTTTGATCTCAAGGTCAAACTCTTGTAGGAGAATAATCCACCTCAACAATCTCGGTTTGGCGTCTTTCTTAGCCAACAGATATCTTAATGCAGCATGGTCAGTGTGCACAATGACTTTCAAACCCACCAAATAAGATCAGAACTTCTCGAAGGAATAGACAATCGCCAAGAGTTCCTTCTCCGTTGTTGCATATTTTACTTGAGCATCGTCTAGAGTCAGACTCGCGTAATAGATGACATGGAGCTTTTTATCCTTCTTCTGTCCCAGTACACACTACAAGAAATATCGGCATTAATAGCACACTGAAAACGCTACCATATTGTTTTCTTAGCGTTTCCATGAACGCTATGTCAGCCGCAGCTATAATAGACCCCCCCTACCATAGCGTTTTATTTAATGCTATAATAAATTGACATATTGTAGCGTTATATAAAAGCCATCGGAAATTATTTTATAACACATGATTCGTGCTATCATGCAGTTTTTCATGGCGATATTTCCGTGCTTTAGTATAATATATTATGACACATTTTTCGTGCTATAATGGAATTTTCCATGGCTATATTTCCTTGCTGTAGTATAAATTATAATAACATATTTTCAGGGTTATCATGCAGTTTTTGATGGCGAAATTTCCGTGATGTAGTATAAATTATTATAACACATTTTAAGTGCCAGTATGTTTTCGTGACGTTTTTGATTGTCGAATTGAGCACCTATTATAGCATGTATCATATGCCATATGACAATATTAACTAGCACATTTTTCGTACCAGGATGTTCGTTTTCATGGCTTTTTTGTGCTCTATTACATTGTAAAATGACACATTTTGGGTCATTTTGTGCTATTATTTTGTTAATTGGATCATTGAATTGCAATAATTATATACTCATATAGTATTAATACTAAAAATAATTGACTCTAATTAAACACATTTAGAGAGACAAAGTACA
Source organism: Eutrema japonicum (assembly GCA_030161315.1). Taxonomy (NCBI): domain Eukaryota; kingdom Viridiplantae; phylum Streptophyta; class Magnoliopsida; order Brassicales; family Brassicaceae; genus Eutrema; species Eutrema japonicum. Next base: position 39,728,699 of record BSQW01000001.1, read on the forward strand.
AATGCCATACAATGGTAATTGATCCATAGCAAAGAAAGTAATGACAAAGAAAACATCATAACAAAAGGTTCAAATGTAACCATCAAACCAAGTCAAAAGCAAAAGAATGGTTTTTACAATGGAGTGGTTCGTACCATGCAGTTAGTCTACACGAGCAGCCTTGCCTCGTGAGGACTGTCCTTGTTCCTGTTTTGGGCATTTTGCTGACTTGCGTGCATTCTCCATCATGTTTCTGATACCTATACGGAACATTGGCTCAATGTCTTCTTCAGGTACCTCAACGCGAATCAAGTTGCCTTGAGAGCATCTAAACTCGGTTTTGATGATCTCTACCACATCATCTTCTGCTTCTTGTGCCTGTTGTTGCGGGTGTTGTTGGAGTTGCGGCTGTTGTGGCTGTTGTTGGAGTTGTGGTTTCAGTCTGAAGGCTGGGAGTCCGCAGATGATGCCCTTCGTTGCTTCCATTTGAGTTTCTACATGCCAAAAAGAACACAAGTTAGATTTGATGCAATGCAATGCGTGTTATAATGCAACATAACACATATTTGAAGCGATTGAGAAAAAGAAATCTAAAAGCATAACCTGAAGATGGTACAGGATATTGACTCTCTTGTTTATCTTCGTATTAGGTCCCCTCCGAGATCTTTAGGGCTTCGAATCTTCCTACGACTTTAGGTATACAAGCTATTTAATTAGAGAAATCTAAGACTTTAGGTAGACAATCTAGTAATTAGAGAAATCTAAGACTTTTAGAATGAGGAATAAAATCTAGGGTTTAGGGCTCGATTACCTGTCCTGGTTTTCTTCGTCGAGGTTGTAGGTGGACGAGTTTGATGGAGACGCAGAGGTAAATCAACGGGACGGAGAGACGAAGGGAAATCGATGCGACCCACATACGCAGGGAATTCGTGGCGACAGAGACATATGGGAATCGAGGCGACGGATGAAAATCGAGTCTACCGAGTTACATAGGGGAATCGACGGGAGTGATGGAAAGACTTGACCGGATATGGATTTGTGATGGCGACGGAGATTGAGGGTTTGAGAGAAAACGAGAGATCTGTCATTCTATGTAACCTAAAAGACCTTTGGATTTAAAATATTAAAATTGGCTAAAATGTTTGGCTCCAAACATGAAATTTTGTGGGTTCCCGACAAATATTTTTCAGCTTGGAATTTTTTTGGGTTCCCTGGCAAACATGAGTTTTGGCATGGATTTGTTTTTTTTTTGGTAACAACTTTTATAGATTCAAATATGTGTTTTGGCATGGATTTGGCTTTATATAACACTAATTAAAACTTAAATATCATTTATATTGTTAGTAGAACAAGAAAAATATCATAACCCTAAACCCTAAATCTCAAACCCTATACCCTAAACTCATTAATACTTAAAATTAAATTTTTATTGTTAGTAGATGAAGAAAAATATCATAACACTAAACCCTAAATCTTAAACCCTATGCCCTAAATCTCAAACCTTATACCATAAACTCATTAATACTTAAAATTATATTTATATTGTTAGTAGAACAAGAAAAAATATCATAACCCTAAACCCTAAACATCAAACCCTATGTACTAAACATCAAACCCTTAAGCTCTTAGTAACTTATCATTAGTTTGTAAGGTTTGTATATATGTTTGTAATCATTTTAATTTGCAATGATTTTGCAATCATTTCCAATCATTGACAATCATTTTCATTTGTTAATTGACAACATAACCAAAACCCTAAACCCTAAATCATCAACACGGTCTTAACTATAAACGTCAATATACCCTAAACCCTAAAATTTAAATAACGCTTAATTCTTTTTAAGTTTTTTCTTACAATATTACAAGGAAATCATATTTCAAATATTAAACATATACACTAATCAAAATCTAAACCATATAATGTAAATCAAACCTTAAACCCTATACACTAAATCAAACTCAATAATTCTTCTGTGTTATTTTCTACTGTAAATTATATTTCAAATCTTGTTCATGTTTTGGCTTGGTTTACATTAGTTTTTTGGACTTTGTCAATGAGGCCGTTTTTGTAAACTCTATGTGACAATATAAACAAAAACACATGAATTGGAGAAGAGAAAATGTTTTAACACACCACAAACCCATGGTCTCATACAAAGGTTGCGCATAGAAAACAAGATCCAAACCAAACAAAGTTTTCACCAAAAAAAACCAAGTCATAACAAACCATAAAGCCGTGTTCTGAAACACAAAGTTCTGTCTTAGAAGAAGTAAAATGCAAGGTTCTTTCTGGTATGACTTCAAACCTGAAAACAAATATATCCTAGTTTATTTTCATAAATTTGCCCACTTATATAAATCCAAATAATAACCAAATGACCGAAGATCTCACCATAATCACTTTATCCTCTGGCCAAGCAATAGCACTTCCAAGTGCATCTTCCATATACTCGATCTCAGAAGTTTTCCTCCACACTGCAGCTTCTTTAACTTTCACAACATCCACAAAGACTCTACATGCACCAGGGCCCAAAGGTACAAAGTGGACACGTTGCTCAGGATCATTTGATGACCAACGTCCCTCAGCAACGACGACCTTATTTCCTGACAGATCCACACTCAAAAGTTGTCCTCCACACTGAATTTTTGATTTTCCTTGAATTTGGTACGCTACAAGAACAGAAAGCAAAAAAACAGAACCAACGTTCAAACTTCAAGAAGCAGACCACAAACAATCAACTTTATCAATAACATATTTTACCCCTGATCTGCGAAGAGGAGATGCTAGAGTTACTGGTGACTTTTCATTCGTAGACTTCTCTTTCAAACTCAAAGCAGGTTTCTTTGTAGGAGCTGATGGAGTTACATGAGAATTTTCAGTCTGAGAAGTTGGACTAACTGCTTTAGACCTGGATGGCTCTACCAGGAGAATTTGGAGTTCTTCCATCAATTACAACTCTATTTGCAGGCCATGCTACAAAACGGTTCAGATAATCCTCTACAATTCTCTTCTCAACCGTAGGCCTCCATATAAATGCCTTTGGGTTTACTACCTCATCCACATACACTTTTATTGCGTTTGGACCAAGAGGAAGTCCATTAACCAACGCTTTAGGTTCTCGAGTCTGCCATCGGCCTACAGCAACCACTTCCTCATTTGTAATATAATCCATGAGTTTGCATTTGTTATTTTCACTTGTAGATGGACTCTGCGGAACAAAGGTGAAAAAAGCCACCAATTACAAAAAAGAACAGCTCAGACTCATAGAGATGAAGAGCATCTTTAAATAAGCAAATTTAAGAAACTTAACCTTAGGATTAGTGTCTTCTGGAATGAAACCTGCATTTGGAACAATACAATAATCGGCTTGCCATGCAATAATTTCTCCAAGTGCATCTTCAATAGTAAACATCTGATGTGCATGCCTCCATAAAAATGTATCTGGTTTGATTGCAGTTTCTACTAACACCTTCACTGCGTTAGGCCCTAGAGGAATCCCATTAACTAACTCATCAGCATCATATGAAACAACCCGTCCCTCAGCAACATTCTCACCAGAGGAAGACCAGTCAACCAGATAACACTTGGGAAGTGATCTGGTATTGACACTCTGCATGGAGAACAAGCAATTATAAATCAACTCATAATTAGTCATCTACAGTTAGATGAAGCCAGAGGAACTCAATTCTTACCCTGTAAATCGAGTTTTCACCCACATCAGTCTCTTGTCCCTGCCATAGGAGAAAAAATAGATTAGTAACGTGTTTCTGCAAATTCATCTGTATAAGTAATGTAAAGAAAGTAGACGAACCTTGTTATTCATTCTGGCAATGACCTGCTTTAAATCATGAACCTCTTTCTGCAATGTCATCTGTTTTTCTTCCATAGCAGCCATATAGTTGTTCTTGACTTGGAGACAAGCCAATTTGGTCATGCTAATGCCTCTGCCCATTGCTCTCAACCGGCCAGGATTATCAGGTCACAAGATCTGAGTTAGCATGTCTTCTTTTGGATTCGTTGTCGTTGAATCTGATGGACCTTCAAGTTCTATCTCTGATGCCTTCCTCTGGAAACACAATGACAATTACTTAAGAAACACTCAGCAAGAATTCCAATTCCTACTAAAACTGAAAATAATAAACAGAACTTACTATCTTTTCAGCCGCATTCATATTGACAGGCGTACCATCCTTCTTAGTACGCAATTTGACCCAAACTCTTAGCCTCGTTACCTGAGATGGATCTGTGCTAGTGTTTACCAAATCTTCTCTCAATCTCACCATTCCTTTATGCCCGCAAGTGTGAGGAATCTGCTTCTGTCTTCTTTCTTTATATGAATCACTGACAGCCTAAATTGGAAACCAAAGAAACAAATGTTGATAGTCTCAAGGACAACATATAACAAGTGACAGATAAGTGACTACCTTGAAGGCGTTACCAGTCTTCTCTTTGACAAATTTACGCCATTCCGTTGTATTTACATTCTTCGGACGCAGATTCATCCTATCTTTAATGGTTCTAGCATTCCTGACAGAGGTCACCAGGCGTGATTTGGATGATCTCCAGAGACATCCCATTTGCTTAAACACAGCAGCCTTTTTGAACTCTTGATCCATGTCAAACCTCGTCTGTATTCAGTTAAAGGATAGTGAGACATTAAATTACAATTTAAACTTCATATATGTAAAAGTGGATTCAGATTACCTCAATAGATTTCCACAGCACTGTTTTGATATCTTCACTAACTTTTTTCCAATTCTCCACAATGACAGGAACATGTTCACGTACCAAGGGACCTAAGTAAGATGATAACAATACAGACCCTGGATCACAAGGTTCTCCCAAGTCAGTGAAATCAACATGTTGCCTTTCATTCGGATCTTTGGCAATATGTTTCATCTTAGTTGGTCATCGGCGTCTTTTACGCTGTGGTTCAGTAACTCTATCATTCTGAGGTTCTAAATCATCTTCTAAGGTTTCCTTCATTTGGTCTGTCTCAGTATCAACATGTTCATCATCTTCTGCTTCTTCAAAGGTTTCCTTGTTTTGTTCGTCTTCAAAGGTTTCCTTGTTTTGTTCATCATCACCTGATAAATTCACTTCTACACCTTTTGTCTGTTCTCCAGAATGGTTCTCTGCTAACTCATGCTCTGCAGCAGGGATCTCTTCTTCCTCCATTGCTAACAATTCCTTGGGCTCCATTGTCTTTCTTCCACGTTTGTTCTTCTTGCGATTACCCATCTTAGTTCACATGAAACATGAAAATAAGCTGTCAAAATACAGTTTAAAGATGAACTCGCACACATACATAGAGAAACACACAATGAAACCAAAGCAATCAACACTCATAAGCATTTCAAAAGAATCCATTTTCATTAAAAAGGGATTCATATCACACATAATTTCCAACATCAATTCAAAAAATAGAAATCATCTCAGACATAAATTCCTTCACAGTCATACCGTGAATTAGACGATTCATCAGCCAAGTCATCAACATCCATGGCTACTAATGCTGGCAATGGACCAACATCTGCATTTCCTTCTTCAACATCTTCTTCACTGTATCTTCTTGTAGGACCTCTCATTGCTACATACCAGCTTGATGTCTCATCTACCCTTGAGTAAAAAATTTGCTTTGCTTGAGAGGCTAGTATATATGGATCTCTTGCAAATGACACTTGACTTTGGTTGAGGTTTACAAGAGTGAAGCCATCTTCTACCTTGACTCTGTTACCTCTGTTTGCCCATTGACAGCGGAATACAGGAATGTAGAAGGTATTGTAATCAAGCAGTAAAATCTCCACCACTCTGCCATAATATGATACTAAGTCAACCATCTGAGCTGAATCTTTTGCACTAGCTCTACAAATTGTCGTGGCCTCATTTAAAACCCCATTGTTCTGAGTTTGCCTGTCATTTGAGTTTGTGTGAAACCTCATCCCATTTATTATTTAACCTGTGTAAGACCTTGTGCTAACACGAGGACCGTAGGCCAACCACTTCAGCGTTTCTTCGTGTTTTTCCGAAGTTAGAGGTATCTACAAAAGAACATGTAAAATGTCAATATATACTGAAGACAATTCTGTATCAACCACACAAAATAACTCAAATTAAAAACTTGCCTGATCTTTTAACCAAGATGCAAATTGCTGAATATGCGTACTCCATAACGTTGTCGCATCATGCCTACATCTTTCTCTAGTGTCTTTTAGATGTTGTAGGTGCATACTTTAATTGGATTAACATAAAGTGTGAACATTCAGCAGAAAATACAAATTACAAAAATAAGATTAGAAACTGTGTAGAACTTACTCCACATAAGGTTCCACCATTGCCAAATTATGAATCACAGCAAGATGGGCAATGTTCTTATCCTTCTCAGTAAGATCATAGGAAGTGGCTGCGAATATTGGACGACCCTCCAGTATAGAGCTGCTCTCAAATTCAGTATTTCTATCAGGTTTATCCTCAACACTTGTTGTGTTTTTCAAGAACTGACTGCAGAACCGCATGCATTCCTCGGCGAGATACGTTTCAGCAATACAACCTTCTGGTCTTGCAGGTTTTCTTACATAATCCTTCAAAACTTTCATGTATCTGCAGGCAAAGTGAATTGAACATTAAAAGCATGATTATTGACTGTGTAAGATAACAACTAATCACTTATAAGTTGTACCTCTCAAATGGGTACATCCAACGTAAATGCACTTGTCCACATAACCGAGCTTCCCTGCCTAGATGAACTGTCAAATGCACCATTACATCGAAAAAACTTGGAGGAAAGAACCTTTCAAACATGCAGAGAGTTTCCACAATTTCATTTTCCATTACTGAAATTGTATCTCTATCAATTACTCGCTGGCACAGATGATTGAAGAATGCACATATTCGTCCAATAGCTATCCTAACACCTTTAGGTAATAAACATGCAGGGAGAAAAGCATTGGAGATCAAAGACAGGACATCTAATGATATAACATAAAAAGTTAAAAGCCCCTCAGGTGATACCTCTAATCGCAACCGGAAGAAGCTGTTGCATCAAGACATGGTAGTCATGTGATTTCATTCCTGTAACCTTAGATTCTTCTAACTTAACACACCTTGAAATATTAGAGCAGTACCCATCCGGACCTCTGAAGTCCAATAAACGCTTACAGAATACTTTCTTCTCTTTGTTGGACAAAGACCAAGGAGCTGGAGGTAGATATATTCTTTTTCCACGGGGTTCAGGATGTAAATCCTTCCTAATGCCAAGTAGTTGTAGATTTTTTCGAGCGTTAAGACCATCTTTTTATTTTCCACAGTGCAATATTGTAGCAACAAGGCTTGCAGCAACATTTCTCTCCATGTGCATCACGTCTAAATTATGTCTAACCGGTAGCTCCTATACAAGACAAACACAGGTAAAATAAAAGATTGTTAAAGAAAGCTAAAATAGATCAATTCAAGGAAGATAGATATAAAATAAATTATAAACATACCTCCCAATAAGGCAAGTTGAAGAAGATTGACCGCTTCTTCCATCTAGATAGCTCCTCTTCATCTACTGGTTCTTCCTCTTCCTCTGACTCGCTGGATTCATCATCCGTATTGGAGTCTGATCCTACCTTATCTTTTATATTCCTCTTCCTTCCAGATACTTTCACATTTCCAAAATCATTCTTGTAATTTTTGAGTAACTGGTATATATTATGACCACTGAGAATCCTACGTCTTCTACCATGCTCAACTTTACCATCAAACCATGCTTTCTTTCCTCTATAAGCATGTGTGGGAGGCAGACCTTTCCGATGGCCCATATATACATGCTTCCTGCAATTACTCAACCACAAACTATCTATGTGCTTCCCACACACAGGGCAAGCCATTTTGCCCTTTACTTTACAGCCTGCAAGATTTCCATATGCAGGAAAATCTTGAATGTTCCATAGAAGCATTGCTCTTAATGTGAAAGTAGTGTGACTGATTGCGTCATACGTTAACTCTCCTTTGTCCCACATATGGTTAAGATCCTCTATAAGTGGTTCTAAGTACACATCTATATTGTTTCCAGGTCGATTTGGACCAGGAATCAGCAATGACAACATTATGTTCTCCTCCTTCATACACTTTTCAGGTGACATGTTGTAATTCACTAGCAATACAGTCCAAGCACTGTAGTTAACATTCTTCATGCTAAAAGGATTAAACCCATCTGTGGAGAGTCCAAGCCTAAGGTTCCTTTCTTCAGCAGCAAATGAAGGGTATTTGTCGTTCATTTGATCCCAAGTAACAGAATCAACCGGATGACGGCTTTTTCCATCAGTGCTCTTATTACTAAAATGCCACCTTAGGTCCTTCGCCATTTCCTCTGACCTGAACATCCTCTTGAGACGTGGAATTAATGGAAAATATCTAAGAACCTTTTGTGGAATACTTTTCTTCACATCACCTGTTTGCGTGTTAATCTTCCATCGTGAAGCGTTGCATTTCGGACAATTTTCTAGCTTCTGAAACTCCTTTCTGAATAAACAACAATCATTCACACAAGCGTGTATCTTCTCATAACCCATTTCAAATGATCTCAGAAACTTCTTCACCTCGTACAAGGATGTGTGCAAGCATTATCCTTGGGTAGCATCTGTGACAAAGTCTCGAGCAGAAGATCGAAGCTTCTATCAGACCAACCACTCTGTGTCTTTATCCTAAAGAGTGAAACAATCGCCGAGAGCTTGATGTGGTTTGCACAACTTGGATACAGAGGTGTTTCTGCATCGGCTAGCTTTACAAGAAACTCATTTTCTTGCTTATCCTCACCCTCATCAACCTCACTTAACACACCTTGCCTAAGAAGCTCTTCATCCACAAACTCAGCTGCTTGGTATAACCCTAAAATCTCTTGGTTCCACTGACTTGCATTGCTTCTACAGTCAGTCCCTGATATCACTTCTCCATGATGATACCAATCCTCCCGCATCTTGTAACTCCAATCCATTCCCCTTGTTACAAGATGATCAACAACAACAGCAGCTGGGTGACGATCTACGTTGCGACAGTCAATGCATGGGCAAATGATCATCTCAGTTTCTCCTAAAGCTGCACCAACAGACCTCACAAAGTCTCAAGCACCTCTCTTTTAATCACCCATTTAACCCTTAAGTATATATATATATTTTTTCATTTACATGTTAAGATGAACCCATGACTTTTCGATCATTTCTATGTTCTAACCCATAAGCAACAGAAAACAAACCCATAAAAATATTTCAAACATCAAACAAACACATTGTCATTCACATTAGCAGCAATAAACAATCAAGCATTAAATCAAGCAGAGACTTAAAAGCCAGAAATTTCTATGTGTTCTCTTGCTTATCTTTGTGTAAACAGTCAAGTATTAAATCAAACAGAAACTAACACATTGTCATTAGCATCAATCCCATTGTTTAAACAATCAAATACCCAAACAAGACAAAGTAAACCAATAAGCTCCATAAGCCAGAAACGAAAAGTTATATTTGGATGAAAATAATTACCTCTATAAGCTCTTGCAGCTTGGTTTTAAGAGTTCAAGACGTCTTCAACCCAAAAAATAAGCCTTCAGATCTCCTTATGTTCCAACAAGCTCCAACCTGCAAAGCCATATCATGCATCTATTCATTTATAATGCAAAAAAAATTAATAGATTTCAAACGAACAAGAACCACAAATCGATAATGTATAACCTTAGTTTTTCTCTTGCTTATCTTTGTGTCCTCAAATAGATCTCTATTGCTTCCAATCTTGCTGCAATAAGAGGTAATTGAAATTAATCAGAGAAATCGAAGACACTTTGAATGACGAATTAGATCTAGGGTTCAGAACAACAGAAATCGTAAGTGAGTTTCACCTGGAATTTTGCAGATGGCGACGACACCGGAGGAAGCGACACCGGAGGAATCGACACCGGAGGAAACGACACCAGAGGAAACGACACCGGAGGAAACGACACCGGAGGAAACGACACAAGCTGAGGCAGGAAGAGAGCTGATTTTCGGTTCTGATCTACTTCTACACACCGAATACAGAGGAAAATTTAGTATACGAAGGTTGAAATTATGAGGGGAAATAAGATTTGTGTAACATATTTGAGAGAGAGAAGTAGTTTTGGTGAAAATCAAATTTTTCTGTCTAAATGACCTTTGCATGCTCGAAACTGAGAATGGCGGAAAATGAAAAAATGGCTAAGTATTTTTGCCTCCAAAAGCACTTTCCAGCTATAGTTGTCATTTTTATGTTACCGCGTATCGTACTTTTTTCCTAACACTAATTTAACACTAATTTAACGCTACTAAAAGGTTGGTATCAGATTTTAACAATTTTAGTAGCAGTTTGTGAATTCGTGCTACCGTGAACTGCTACCAATGCCCATATTTCTTGTAGTGACAGCTCCGACAGCGTAGTCACTTGCATCGCACATCACTTCAAACGGTAAGTTCCAATCAGGTGGCTGTACAATTGGTGCACTCACCAAAGCATTTTTCAGCTTCACAAAAGCTTCATGGCATTCCTCATCAAAGACAAAGTCAGCATCTTTGCATAAGAGCCTTGTGAGCGGTCTTGCGATTTTTGAGAAATTTGTTATGAATCTCCTGTAGAACCCAGCATGTCCCAAGAAGCTTCAGATTCCCTTGACCGTTGATGGAGGTTCCAAAGTCATCATAACCTCAATCTTTGCTTTGTCGACTTCAATTCCACTTTCAGAAATGCGATGCCCGAGAACAATTCCGTTCTTCACCATGAAATGGCATTTTTCCCAATTCAGAACGAGATTTGTGTCTTCACATCTTTTGAGCACCCTGCACAAATTAGAAAGACAACCACCAAGCGAAGAACCATATACAGAGAAATCATCCATAAGAACTTTCATTATATCCTCAATGTAATCCGAGAAGATAGACATCATACACCTTTGGAAAGTCGCGGGTGCATTACACAAACCAAAAGGCATCCTTCGATAAGCAAAGGTACCGTATGGGCAAGTGAAAGTCGTCTTCTCTTGATCACTCGGGTGTATTGGTATTTGAAAGAAACCCGAGTAACCATCGAGGAAGCAATAATATGAATGATTTGCAAGTCTTTCAAGCATTTGATCAATGAATGGCAAAGGAAAATGATATTTCCTAGTTGAGGAATTCAATTTCCTATAGTCAATGCATACTCTATGACCTGTGATGGTTCTAGTTGGGATCAATTGGTCTTTTTCATTTTTGATTACGGCCATTCCTCCTTTCTTTGGAACTACGTGAATCGGGGAGATCCAAGTACTATCCGAGATTGGATATATCACTCCCACTTCAAGTAGTTTCAAAATTTCCTTTTTTACTACTTCTTTCAAGTTTGGGTTCAAGCTTCTTTGGTGTTCAATTGAAGCTTTAGATTCATCCTCTAAATGAATTCTATGCATGCACAATGACGGAGAAATTCCTTTTATATCTTTCAGAGAATAACCTATAGCCTTTCTATACTTTCTCAATTCAGTCAAAAGCATAGATGTTTCCTCATCGCTTAATGCATCATTTATGATTACAGGATAAGAAGAGTTCGGTCCAAGAAACGCGTACCTTAGACCGTTGGGCAGCGGTTTGAGCTGAAGTTGTGGAGCGTCAAGTTCGCTCCAATCATCCTACACACTAGACTTACCATTGCTAGTGTCTTCTTTTTCCTTTGCTTCTAAGTTTTCGCCTATCTCCGAGAAGTATGCTTCTTTATTCCATGGCAGATGAGAGTCCAGAATTCTCTCGTATTCGATCACCTCTTCATTCACAAGCTTACATTCCTCGCTGTTTTGTGTGAGGGCTACTTCTAGGGCGTCTTCCATGCTCAACTCCGCCAAGTACTCATCAACCATGTCCTCTAAGGTCTCTATGTAGAAAACCCTTCCTTCTATGGTTGGTTTCTTCATCACTTCCATTATGTTGAATTTCAGAACGAGATCTCCCAAGTGCATATCGATCATACCCTTCTTAACGTCAATAATGGCACCCGCAGTTGCTAAGAAAGGTCTTCCCAAGATTATGGGATCCGATGGTTCTTCATCCATCTCTAGCACCACGAAATCTGTAGGGATAATATTGTCCCCAACTTTCAATGGCAAGTCTTCAAGAATCCCAATTGGAAATCGAATTGTTATATCCGCTAAGACTAGCGAAATTCTGGTCTTCTTGAAGTTTGTGTATCCTAGCCTCTTAGAAACCGTCAATTGCATAAAGCTCATGCTTGCACCAAGATCTACCAAGCATTTCCCAAAGGACAAAGGTCCTAATGTGAAAGGTAGCGTGAAGCTGCCCGGATCTTTAAGCTTCTTAGGTAAATTGTTTTGGATTATGACGCTACAATCGTGGTTAATCACTACCATGGCTTCTTCAAGCTGCCTTCTTTTGGTCATAACGTCCTTGAGTAGCTTGTTGTATGTTGGGCACTCGAACATAAGATCAGCAAATGTTATTGTAACTTGAACCATTTTCATGATCTTCTTGAATTTCTCGAATTGTTTGTCCATGATTTGCCTCTTGAATCTTCTGGGAAATGGGATTTTTGGCTCGTATGGTGGAAGAATGAAATCCACTTTCTTTTTAATGACTCCAGATGATCCCCCTTCATTCTTCTTCTTCTTCGGATCCTCATATATTGGATCATTCGAAACATCATTTCCGTCATTCTAGTCTGGGATCGGTCTCCGCGATCGGTTAGTAACCGATCCAGTGTTGGCGATCGGTGTGTAACCGATCGGAGTAACTGATCTGGACTGGTCGATTTCATCTCGTAACATATCGCATTTTGATGACCGATCGGAGTAACCGATTCCTTCAAATTCTGATCGGTTATAACCGATCGGCGTAACCGATCCAGGGCTTTGTTCTTGCGGATTTTCAGCTACTTCTTCAAATCCGTCTTGACTTGGTTCCTCTGGTTCTACCACGACTTGTTCCCTTGTTGGTAGCTCAGTTCCGCACCTTAATGTGATCGCTTGGCAATACTCTTTTGGATTGATCTCGGGTTTTTCGGGCAAAACTCCGCTCGATCCTTTCGATGTTGAGGCTACTTGAGCAATCTGGTTGTCTAAGCCTTTAACATGTTTTGACAGGTTCTCAAACTTGGCATTCAGATCCATGTATACACCGTCGACCTTGTTGTTGATGTCTATCATCTTCTTGGTAAGTTCTACTTGCCCCTTAGCTTGCCCTTCCAAAATTTGTTTGAGCATACTTTGCACATCACTTTGTGTTTCCTTGTTTGGTGAGTTCTCTTGATTTGGGAAGTTGCTTGGCTTCGGTTGATAGCCTTGCTGGTAGTTCGAGTTGTAGACTCTTTGGTTTCCTTGATTTGTTTGAAAATTTCCTTGGTTTCCTTGAAAACCGCCTTGGCTAGATTTGAAGCCTCCTTGGTTGAATGTTTTGGGTTGGAATCCTTGCTGGTTCTGTGGAGGGTAGATCTGGTCTTGGGGGTTCTCCACGTTGTTGCTTCTATAAGACAAGTTGGGATGATTCCGATAATTTTGATTGAACCCTCCTCGGTTCCCTTGGTACCCTCCTTGGTTCCCAATGTAATTCACTTCGTCTTGAAGTTCTTCATTCCCCTCTTGTCCTACGTCTTGGTACCCTCCTTGGCCTCCATACTCTCCCACATAATTAACTGATCTTTGGCTCACAGGCAGAACCTTGTCCAACTTATCGCTCAAGTCTTTGAACCTTTGATCGTCATACCTTGCATCTCTCACTGTTCGGTCATAGTCACCACCTTAGCCTTGGTCACTTTGAGCTAGATTCTCAACTAGTATCTCTCCATTAACGACGTCTTGGCTAGCAAAACCCCCATTGCTTGCCGTGTTCAAAGCTAGTTGGTATTTCTCTAGAACCCCTCGGTGTAGGATTCCGAGAAGTGCTTCTTTGGATACTCCGTGGTGAGGACATGCCCTTGTGTACCCCTTTAATCTCTCCCACGCTTCATAAAATGAATCATTGACTCCTTGCTTGAAGCTTGTGATGTCGTTTCTCAGCTTTGCGGTCTTTTGCCTCGAGAAAAACTTCGCCAAGAATTGCTTTTTGCATTCCTCCCAAGTTGGTATGGTGGTAGTAATCACACCTTTCTCCCATTGAGCAGTCTTATCTCCCAAAGAAAATGGGAAGAGAGTCAGCTTAACAACGTCCTCCGGAATTCCGTTCATTTTGACAGTCCCACATAAGCGGTCAAATTGATCGATGTGATCAATCGGATTCTCCATCGGCAGGCCATGGAACTTAGCGTTTTGCACCATGTTGATAAAGCTCGACTCTATTTCGAAGTTGTTGTTCACAAATGGTGGTGGCCTTATCCCAGTTAGAACCCCTTGTGTAGTATGTTCATCGAAGGCACCAATATTTTGCGGCTGTCTAGGAGGGTGGACAGGCTGCCTCGGGTCTACGCCCACTCCTTGGACTTCGTCTAGTGGTGGAGGCTGTTGGTTCTCTCCTTGGGGAGGAGGATCATTTTGCTGAGCGTCCATACCTAAACGCCTAACGTGCTCAGCACGTTCTCTGGTTGCTCTTTGATTATCTCTTTCGAATCTTCGAATGTCTAGCACAAGTGGTTGTACGTTCTCTTGCCCTTGACTTCTCGTGTGCATAAACCTTCAAAAACAGAGCAAACAAAACAGAGCGGTTTAGTAACAAGTAAAGAAAAACACTTAGACTTGGATAGATTCCAAATCCTAATGGTTATTGCTAATTTCCCCGGCAACGGCGCCAAATTGATAACTAGACTTTTAACGTTCCGCACAATTACCTACTGTGCACAATGCATCAATCTAATGGCATGTCATTGCAGCACTTTGGGATCGAATCCACAGGGAAATAAGAACAACACAGTAAGAATACAAGAAACTAATCAAGCTAAGCTAGACGTTTTTTGGTTTTTATCTAAAGAACTAATTACGATAAAACTAAAAGTAAAGAAGAGAAACTGAGAATAAGAAAAATACAAGACACTTGAAATGATCAAAGGTAGTTTTAAAGACACAAATTCAAAGACAACAAGACACTAAACTCGATTTACTCAAGAAGACAAGATATGGATCGTAGGATATGGTAAGCGATTTCGAGTATTCGATGATTTTCTTATGATGTTCCTAATCACTCATTGAGCTTATTCTATGGTAAGAAACACATACCAATAGCTTAACTCACTCTCATGATGCTAAACCCTTCATTGATAATTCAAATTAGCTAATCTCTCAATTGCTACCGAAATATCAATAAGCATAAAACGTAAGTTCTTTTAAGCTAATTAATGATTCTTAGTCACGACTCTCGTCTTGCTAAGCATCAAACACATGAATAGAAATCTTCTAGACAGTTACCAAACCTCTCTCAAGTGTAATATGTCCAAGCTCTATAAATTGAGTAGCTAGTTCAATCCTAACTTTAAGACCACTTCTAAACATGAGAACTTCTATAATCTTGCTCTAAACATAAAAAGATCATCATCTATCCCTCTAAATCAACCATTCCCACAATCCATAAATAAACTACTCACACATAATGAAAACACAAAACAAAACCGAACAAAAGCAAGACATAGCAAAAATAAGAAGATTGATTGAAAGAGTTTAATTAAATCTTCACTAGAATGTTGTGGATCTTGAATCTTTCATACAAAAACAAGAGAGGAGAAGGGAGAAGTAGTTGGCTTAGAACAATAAAAAGAAGCAGATCTTCATGATATTTTCGTCCCTAGAGTTAATAAGAAAGAGAAGAAGTGTTGAAAAATATATTACAAAAGTGGTTGGTTCCCAAAATCAAGCTGAAAATCAAGAGGCAATGTTGATCGGTTATGGCGATCGGTTATGACCGATGGCCTGTGTATTTTTTCTGCCATCGGTTTCATCGATCGGTTAGTAACCGATCGAGCATGATTTTTGTCGTGGGATCACTTTCAGCGATCGATTATAACCGATCGGTTGTGTAAATTCCGGTCCTCACGTTCCTTCTTCAATCCTTGCGGTTTCCTTCCATCCGCGCTCATCCAAATCAGTCCCGAACACCTGAAAAAGGCTTTAACAAGCCAAAAAGAACACAAAACGACCTAGGACGTCAAATGAAATGTGACTCGATTTGGGCCTAAATGCAACATATACATATTAGAAACTATACGAAACACAAGGAAAACGAAAGAAAACATGAGACTTAAAGTGGTAAAATACACGGTTATCAGGCTGCTTCGCAGCGTCTAACATATCATAAAAACGCTTTGCTTCTATGTTGGGTTCTTCCCTAGTATTATCATCAGCAAATGCAGTTGTACTTTCATGAAATGCATCTGTAACCATATCATGAAACATATTTCCCTGTTGATACCCTTCATCAATATTTCCGAATAAATGATCATGCCCATAATTATAACTAGGTTGATCAACGCCATGACTCGTACTACTACTTCCAACATCAACACTACAACCTTCCACATGCGAAAACCAGATATAATAGTTTGGCTTAAATCCTCTATCATATAGATGCCCTTTCACAGTATCAATATCCACATATTGGGTGTTCTTGCACTTTCTACATGGACAGAAAATTTTACCGTCACGAGTCGCACATGGTTGGCTTGTCGCCTGGTACATGAATGCTCGCAACCCGTCCCGATACTCTTTCGTCACTTCACCCGTCCCTGGATCTATTTGATTGTACATCCATGATCCTAATGCGTATATTTCGTGCCCCGAAGACATTTTTTAAACACCCAGTACCACTCAAAATCTATTTCTCAAATATTTTTTTTTCTTCCAAAGTTTTTGTGTTATGAGAGCTCTCAACGTGATCTGTATTTATAGAATTTCAAAAAAAAATACGACGGATTTGTTATGGATTTGCTACGGCAATTTGCAACGGATTTGCTACGAAAAAGGAATTTGCAAGGGATTTGCAACGACTTTGCGATAGAAATTAATTTTTCTTTAAATTTTGGTCCATCTACCTCACCTAACTCCACCTAACTAGACGCGTAGAAAATTCGTTGCAAATTGCCGTAGCAAATCCCTCGCAAATTGCGACGCCAAGTTTTCCTCGCAAAATTGCGACGGATTTGCGACGACCATTATATTCCTCGCTAATCCCTCGCAGATTCCTCGCAAATTTGCAACGAATTTGCGACGACCTATTGTCCCTCGCAAATTTTCGAGGGATTTGCGACTATAGAGATGCTCTATCAAATCCCTCGCATTTCCGTCGCAAATTTGCGATGGATTTGCGACTCTAGACCGTCCCTCGCACCTTCGTCGCAAATATGTTGCAAAGTCGTCGCAATTTGCGATGACCCTTTTCCTCGCAAAATAGCGACGGATTTGCGACGACTAGTTAATCACTCGCAAATCACTCGCAAATCCGTCGCAAATCCGTCGCAAATCCCTCGCAAATCCGTCGTAAATTTGCGACGGATATTATCCATCTCAAATTCCATTGCAAATCGATTGTGTTTCTTGTAGTGAATACCGATAACAAGGACGATGAAAAATATGATACTTTTGATACCACGTAGTGGTCTGGATCAAAAACGTGCTCTGATACCAATTATTAGCAACAAATTGCTAATATCGGTCTCTCTTCAAAGCTAAGAGAATTTGCTCAAAGAACAAAGTAAGACATATATTTTCTGGGTAGTTAAGACTACCTTGTTATGAGTTTTTCATTGATTTAAATAGAGAAAGATTACAATAAGCAAATGGTGGAGTTATGACTCCTACGAACAAGGAAATAATGGGAAATGGAGAAGGTGTTTTCCTCAACACAAGGAAGACTCATTCTTCTCTTATCTTGCAACTGAAACAATTAAATAAAATACTGAAATAATTAAAAGAAACAATTCGTTTGATGCTCTCCGGTTTAGTATATCTCTGACTTTGTTCATTGGTTTAATGTCTGTCCAATTGTTATCTCATCACAGACACTCTAAAAATATCACGCTATGTTTTGAAAAAAAAACCTCTAAAAATATAATCATTTCTTAGAGCACCTTCAATGAGAGTATATTAAGAGGTTCTTAACCCAAAAAAAAAAATAATAATAATTGTGAATAGTGTAAGAACCGGTTATTAAATAAGAACTTTTTAAACCGGTTCTTAAGAGGGGTTCTTACACTGTTTATACCATGTGTCAACCCCTAATTCGCCAGGTTTTTTTTGTAGGCCAGATTTTTTTTTGATAGATTTTCTTAACTTTAACTTAAAAAAAAAATTTTAATCTTTTTTTATAAAATACTTTTTCATAACTTCAACTTTAAAATTCTTAACTTTTTTCTTACATATTAATGAATTGGAATTTTTACATATTAATTTTTTTTAAGATTCTAAAATTTTAAACTTGTTCTTCCTGAAGTTTCGGCAATATTTTGTACGTTTTAAATTTCATAAAATGCAATAAAATTTTGGTTTTATAAAATATAGTATGTTTATAATTTAATTTACAAAGTAAATTAAAACTTAAGAAAATTAATTAATTTTTTTTTTAAGAACTCCAAGTGAGGTTCTACCATTGGAGGAGCCAAAACTTAAAAATTCTTAAAGAGGTTCTAAACTTTCATTTTATCAAAATTTATGAATAAAAAATTGGTAAAAACTCCTTAGGGATTCTACCATTGGAGATGGTCTTATCCGTGTGCATGGAGATATACAAATACTGAACGCTCTGTATTATTACATTTTGCCTATATTAAGACTATATATATGTGGATGGTTGATGACGAAAACTTATAATTTGTGAACAAGCTAGGTCACAAGGTAGATGTACAACAGTACAACTAGTTATTAAAAGTCTTGAAAGAATAAAACCATAAGCTTTTAGTTGAATTAACGACAAAAACAACAAATATTTCCCCGAATTCAATTAGATCCAAAACTTTTTTTTTTCTTTTTGGGTCATGGGGAAAAGAATATTAGTTAAAAACGAATATGAATGGACCAATGAGTTAACTTATCGTCTGATGTGTCATAAAAAAATCCTACGTGTAAGGAAAAAGGTAAAATCTGTTGTGCCAAACACACAACTCCATGAGCATTTCACAAACCCTACCGAGACACTCCTGACCACAGATTGCGTTCACCACTTGCTTTACCTTTTATTTTCCATCTATAAAAAGCCTCATTAGTCTCTCCTATTCCTTCACTAAACTCACATATATCAACATTGACACTTCTTCTGGCTCTCTCTCTATAGGCATCTCGATTGCTTTCATATCACTCCACCCACACAAAAAAACAAATCACTGATGTCTTTAGTCGCAAACCTGGTCATCAAGAGTTTTGACCCTGCTTCCGCAGTGCTTAAAGATGTGGTGGACAGTTCTCTAGGGGCATATGTTGAGAATGGAGGTGTTGACGATGATAGTGGCTACGATTATGCTCCCGCTGCGTGATGTGCCTTCTATTAGTATAAAAATGTAATTTAGGAGGAAAAAAGCCAAGATATGATATGGTAATTTAGATATCTAGCGAAAGAGGCCATGTAGGTAATAGATAGTGTGGCGAGTCGTCTTAGATAAACAAACATGGTTTCCATAATCACTTTTTGTCTCTTAATTCTCGAAGTTCATTTAACTAAATAACAGTGTTACGTACCTGAATTTTTTTTAGTTACGTCGATATCTTTTCCTAAATTTTTGTGTTTGGTGATTTAGCATTCACTTTGGGGAAAGGAGGAGTTTCGGAAAACCATGGAAACCTCCAAACTTCTGGAAAACAAGAAAATCTTTGTGAAGCTTTTTCTTTTTGTTAAAAGGTTTTCAATAAACAAAAGGAATTACAATATTTTTTTTCTTCTTTAACCTAACCGACAAAACAGGAATGTTCCGGTTAGGAGCAGATAACCGATACGGAAAGGGTAACAAAAACTGGTCAAAAATCGGAGCCAACGAACCACCGCGGATCCACGGCATCGCCGCGGCCCTTCTCACCGGTCACTGGAGAGGGAAACGCAAGAGAAGAGATGGGGCGGCTACGGAGAATTCTATTTGAGAGAGTTTCACCGCTCGAAGACCTTTTTCTCTGGGAAGCTTTTTCAACGGATCAAAGTTAAACGCTAAAAAAATATAAAAAATTATTGAATCAGTTAAAATAAATTTGACCAAAGTTTTCCATTCAATCTCCTTTTTCGTTTTTTGTTTGTTTTTGACTGCACTTCTTATGAGTGCCACTTTTTAGTGTATGAGTGCCAAGCACAATTGTTTATAAGCATATCATACTCTTTAGTGAGGTTGACCTCCTGAGGGTGAACTGAAGACAAATTGAATTTCTTCTATATACCCGAATTTGTTCTCGGCATATATGACCATGTTTGTAAATCTTGCATTGGAAGCAGCACGAAGTGATCAAGAATTCGAATACGGTCAAGCAAGCTTCATATATATATAGAATATGGTGATAAAACTGGTGGCGAGATCTACGAGTATGCTCGAGCAGCCTGAGTACGACATATGTTCCGTTTTTAATGAAATGGAGAAATCGCAAAGCATAAATGTGTTTACACGTAAGTCATTTATCAAGTTCATAATCTCATAGAGAATGTGCTATCGATATGCTAAAATTCCCTTAGAGAGTGTACTAGAAAATCACTCACTATATTTCTTTTGGATCAAATTTGAATTATATTGGAAGATCAACCACTAAGCCAATTCGGAATACAAAGACGTACATAAGAGAAGTTAACCACATACGATCTAGCATATCTAGCCAAATAGTCGTCCAAACAATCGTAAACATAAACAAAAGCTGGAAATATTAGGAAAAGGCAACTTCAAGGAAGAGAAAGAGGCCACTCCAAAAGTGCAGATACCCCCTTGATCAGGTCCAAAACAGCTAGTCTTAAAACGAGACACAACGAGCATGCATGTATCTGATGGTGCTTTACCACGTCACATGTCTGATGATGCTCTCCATGGTAAAGCACCAAAACTCTTTTTTCGTGTCCTTTGGCTGGGCTTGGGGAAAAACATATAGTAAAAAAGGACATGGCTTTACATGTGATACTAGAAATGAATATGGATAAACCAATGACCTAACATAACGTCTGATGTGTCATAAGATAATCCTACGTGTAAGGAAAAAGGTAAAATCTATTGTGCTAAACACACAACTCCATGAGCATATCACAAACCCTACCGAGACACTGCTGACCACAGAGTGCGTTTACCACTTGCTTTACCTTTTTATTTCCATCTATAAAAAGCCTCACTAGTCTCTCTTATTCTTTCACCAAACTCGCATCAACATTGAAAGCTCATCAAAGTTCTTGTGGTTCTCTCTCTCTTTAAGCATCTTCATTGCTTTCATCTCTCTACTTTCATAACAAATAAATTAGCTTTCATCTCTCAACTTTCATAACAAATAAATTATGTCTTTCGTCGCAAACTCGGTCATCAAGAGTTTGGACCGTGCTTCTGCAGTGTGTGTTAAAGATGTGGTGGATAGTTTTCTAGCGGCATATGCTGAGAATGGAGGAGATGACGATGATAGTGGCTACGATTATGTTCCTGCTGCGTGATCGTCTCCTACTTGTATAACCATGTAATTTAGGAAGAAAAAAGAAAAGAAAATGATGATGTAAATTAGGAGGATAAAGAAGAAGATGATATTGTAAGTTAGATATCTAACTAGGCCATGTAGGTACTAGATACTATATATAGTGTCTTCTTAAATGAACAAACATGGTTAATTTCTATAATGTAGAAAATCATCTCTTCCATGAACATATTATTTTTTGTCTCTTAATTTTGGTTTAAGGTTCCATGTAACTAAATAACACTGTAAATTTCCTGAAATTTTATTCATGTCGAGATTTTTTTTCTTAAATTTTGTGTTTTGTGGTTTAGTATTCACTCAAATTTTCGACAGGTTTTCGACGAACTTTTCTAATAGATTTTCGACAAATTCTTCTGAAATCCGTTGAAAAAGGTGTTGAATATTTTTCGGAAATTTGTTGGAAACATCTGTCAAAAAAATTCGTTAGAATTATGTCATCAGAAATTTGTCGAAAATTTACTTCGTCAGAAATTTTCTACCCGGAGCCCATTGACTGTCAGACGGGTTTTAGATAGACTTTTTAATGGATTTCCGAAATCCGTTGAAAAAAGTTGTTGAAAGATTCTCGGAAATTTGTTGGAAAACATTTGTCAAAAATTTTGTCAGAATTATGCCATTAGAATTCCGTCGAATTTCTGACGGATTTTCGACGAACTGTTCTAATGGATTTTCGACTGTTTCTTCCGACAAAAAAAAACTATCGGAAACCCATAAAATTTTCTGACGAATTTTAATTTTTGACAATTAAAAACTGATATACTAAAATATGTGGGAAAGGCCCTTCCGGACGGACTTCTGATGTGTTTCTCCGTATGAAATGAGTTGTTTTCTTATAGTGTAATGATGATTTTCGGTTTTCCCAACCAACTAAGGATATGATTATTAATTAGTAATTACAATGGCATCTTTAAATTCATTAAAAGTGTTATATGTAACAGTACATGATCCGATTTAATCTATTTTATTCCATTATATAATGTAAGATAAATTTTGTTATTTTTATGTGAGATTCTGAGTTAGAGATTATTTGATATCTTATCCAAATCATAAAATCCATACTAAAAAATTGAAGTGATTTGTAAATAAGGGAAATGATGGGCAAAAATCTCAATGAACACAACGATGTAAATGAGGACGAGGTTCCACGAATTGGATTTGTATTTATCGATATATGAGAATACAAAGTATTTAGAAGGCTTGTAGAGCATACAAGGTTTATAATGAGTAAAAGATGATGTTAAACTAATGCGCCTTCTCCTTTTTATAGCATAATTCGTATGGGTTATTCCGTGCGGGCTGACGTGCTCTGCCTACTTCCGGAGATCTAAGGATTCTCGATAATCCTGGTTGACTCGTTCAGCTGATATTCAGGTAGTTAGTTTGCAATTCGCCACGTCGCTTCCTTGTCTTCTTTCTTTAGTTGAGCATATAAGATTAGTTGGGCTTTTTATGGACTGGATTTAGTGTTAAATTCAACACGAACAGCGTCCATGTACACTGGTTCGGATTTGTGATGAGTGCACCTATGGTTCATTCAAAGGACGGTGTGTCAGGGGTAGGGATGTCAATCGGGTTGGCCCAGCCCGGCCCGAAACCCGTAAAGCCCACATATATTTGAGTCCGGCCCGGTCCAAAAAAAAATCGACCCTATACTCTAAAGTCCGGTCCGGTCCGGACATAAATTCACAATTCTCAAATGAAAAAGAATTAAAGCAAAATATATATCAAAATAAATATAAGTTGAAATGTATTATATCAAATCTGATTAAATTTAAAAGTAAAAGTTTGACAAAAAAATAAATAAAATTCAAATAAATTATATTACCAAATAAAACATAAAATCAAAACACTTTAAATCTAGTTAGTAGAGTTTAGATTAGAATTTCTTTCATCGTCTTCTAAATCTTCATCATCATCAAGAGTTACAGATTAAAAAAAACTAAAATAATATAAAGCTTTGACATGTATAAATTATATAGAAATATCATTGAAAATCTATAGATAATGACGTTAAAAATATGAAATAAATATGGATGAATGATAATGGTACCTGGATCACGAAATGTAAACTCATCCAACCAAGTGGGTGTACAAATCTATAACACCCGACCGCCCTCTCTCGGCCCGTGGGCCCCACCTTTGTCCGACGGTCGGTGCGCTAGTCTGGGAGGCTCGTAAGATTTGTTTACTGACCCTACAAATCACCACGTGATCTTTCTCCATGTTTTGTCCTCACTCGCACGGTACCGCGAATCACTTCCCGGTAGGTCACCCATCCTTAAATTTCTCCAGCTCAAGCACGCTTAACTCTGGAGTTCTCTCTGGACAAGTGACCGAAAAGATAAGTGCACTTTGGTGACATAGGTAACCAAATCAATTTTTATAAACCTCTCAGCATATACCAGAAACTGGGATGTTACAAAATCAGTGCTTCAACGTTTCTTGTTAATAGACAAATATATAGAAAATAAGTCAAATTATTATTTTTAGAAAGATAAATTTTTAAATAAAATCTCTAACTAATTTAAATGTAAAGTTTGGGACTTTTCGGGCTAGCCCGAGTCCGATCGAGCTAAGCCCAAAAAGTACAATAGCCCGATTGGACTTAGTCCGATTGAGTTTTAGCCCAAAAGGCCCAATATTTTTGGGCTTATATTTTTAGGCCCGAACCTGGTAATTTTTAGGTTCGGACTGGGCCGGCCCTCGAACTTTAACCCTAATTGACATCCCTAGTCAGGGGTTGGAATCTGGGATGCTTACTACTGCAAAGAGTGCACACAACAGGAGAAACAATATGTCGTTGTTGTGTTGCGTCTGTAATACAGTAGATTTGATCCCTCTTCATGATTTCATTTCTTTGTTTGTATAGACTAAAATAATATAGTTTTGTAACCTCAATAAGAGAAACCCTCTCGAGACTCGAGGGATCATCATTTCATTTGGCTTCTGATATTATTATTGCTGTTAACGCCACTTGCAAAAAAAATTATAAAAGAGCCCCTTAACCCTAAGTATATTTTTATGTGTTTGGACTTTAGATAATGACCCATTTAACAGTCAAAATCTTCATTGGGCGTAAATTACAACTAGTGATATGGCCCACACCATGTGCGGGCTCCAAAGTATGACAAAGCTATATTATCGAACATGGAATCTGAAAATTATTTACAAAACAAATAAATGTCTTTAAGATCATGAATTTACCTACCAATTCGGTGGAAGAAGAAAAAGAATAGAAAGACCATAAAAATGTTAACAAATTAGGCGCAGCAAAAAAGAAACATAAAAAATATAATTTCTTTAAGTTATGTCATTTGATGTCTCGATAGACGTAGATTGAGACACAATGGCTAAGAGTACAAATGTTAACATGATCTTACATACATCTATTAAAAAACCGCTAAACCAAAATATGCTTTCTAACAAAAAATTAAACACGAAAAATCTACGATCAATTATTGCGAAACCCGTATGAAGACACAGAAGAAATTAACTAAAGATGTATTGTATTAAGATTTAGTTACTCATAATAATCAATAATGAACATGTGAGCAATGGTGGCTCCTTCACTGGGTATAAGGTATGAGATTAAAGGCAACCAATATCACCCCTTTTATATGAATTAATTTGTAAAAAACGTCTTATATTTTTTATTTTGTTAAGGTCCAAAACAAATATATTTAAAAATATATTCGAAAATTAAACAGTGATATCGATAAAAAGAAACAAACCTGAAGAATGTGCACGAATAGATTTGAAGCCTCAAGTCGCATTACATCAAACAAAATCATTACTAAAACAGTAGTGTAAGAAAATAATCAAAAGACAAAGGAACGATGTGCTCCTGTTAGGCATGTACATTTGAGTCCAAACCCGTGGGCCCCGCCCCAATAGACAAATGACCAATATTTTTTTCATGATTATCGTATATATGATATACTTCAATATTTTCTATATTTATCTTTACTGATTTTTATTTTAAAATGGAAATTCTTTTCAAAGCCCTAGCGTCTTTGTGAAGCTATATATACCCCTACAATACCCGTCTCTTTTATACCAAATCCCCGAGAAGGTCATACCAGCCACGTTTTTTCTTTGTCTTTTGTTATTTGTTCTTTGGCTTTCGTTTGATGTGTTTTTAATAACCGAAACATTTTTGTTTTTGTTTTTTTGGAACGTTATAAGGAGTTCATTACGAAATAAAAGATTGGGAGTGTTCTAACATATTCAACCGCCCCGATTCCTCAGAAAGAAAACCGATATCTAAAAACCTACAAAATATCTCAAAATCAATATTTAAAAAATCAATTATACAAACGAGTGGATTAAACCAACTTGTTTATTGATTAATACCTTCAAATCACGTATTGTTGTCGGGTTTAAAACATTTTCTAAAATTATACATTATCCACAACTTGTTTATCGATAATCATAATTAGTTATCAAACAATGAAAATCTGAATTGACCTATAGATGAAGAGGAAGTAAAAAAAATGTTATCCATTAGGATGCACATATCCGAATATGTGATAAGGATGAACCCGGTGAAATTTTTTATAAACGATATCCTTCACCACTTTTATTCCATAAGTCCTCCATAACACTATCAAAGACATGCGCCAATCATAACCCTCATGTTTGAGCATTTCGTAGCCTTAATCTTGCGCAAACATCTTTTAATAAGGATGTGATTGGCTCATGTTTATGAGGTGGTACCGGAAAAACTATTATTAATATCCACCTAGAGAGCATAATTAATAGCTATCTAATATGTATCCTTTGGCCTCAGTTAGACGCTAGCTTCTTTTCGAGTTCACATGCTATAAGGAACCATCAGTCAAGATAGATGAGAAGGTGATGGTGGTGACCATATTGGCGGTGATACAAACATTAAAACGACCGCCCAAAAATGAGTACTTTCGCCAAATGTATTTATTGCAAAATCATACTCCTAGCGATTCAAGTTTTCTCCAAGGTCAACAACTTTTTATTGAATGTTTTACTCGTTACCACAACTGCTTAAGGTACACCTAAAGTGCTTACAAAAAAAATCAAGTCTTTGTGAGCTCACCCACATACTCTGTTTTGCATGCATTGTATGTTTTAAAAAACTATGCTTTTAAAGAGATAGAAATCTGAAAATATCCTTTAAACACTACTATAAGGTCGTACTTGACTTGAGGTAAAAATTTTGTTAAGAATTCGCATGGTGAAGTTAATGCAAGATACTTTGTTTACATGCTTTTAACCAAAAAGAGGTTGTTTAGTTTGTTACATCTTGATACATAAGTCTAAATTACATGTTTATGATCATGTAAATTTGTTAAGAATCCTCCTGATACCGCAAGATTTAAACTTTGTTAAGAATCATCATGATCATGTAAATTACCTGTTTACATGCTTTCTTTGGATGATCATTAAAAATATTTTTTGCTAGTGTGCCAAAACATTCAGTTAGATAATAGAGTTATTTTTTTACGCTAACCTGGTAGATAGATAACCATAACCATAGCAAAACCAACCAGAATTCTCATATCCATGTTTTCCCAAATGAACAAAGCAAAATAAAAAAATAAAAAAAAACATATAAAAAACAAACGACAAACCAAACTAAATTGGTTTTCGAAAACTTCTATGTAGACAACATTAATGGTTTTCTTCTGTAAATTTCTATTTTTGTCCGTGACGAGGATTTTCAAACCACTCCTCAAAGTAACCCTGGAAACGGCAACATAAAGATGTCCATGAGAGAAGACATGCCTTGATAAAAACAAACTCACCCTTTCTAGAGTTTGTCATGGCTTTTATTTATAGTCGTTGCAAATGCAAGTGATATAAGAAATTGTCGATGTCGCATTCTAAAAGGGAACCCTGTATCCATATGATAAACGAACATCCTAGGTATCAAGACCCTATCATCGAGACCTTTGTTAAACTTTCCAGTAATAACCCTAGGTTCGATAACATGATTAGCCATTTGAGTAACTATCAATCGTGTTCAATTGCACAATATACCTTTTGGATCAATGTTTCTGAGCAACATAATAAGAGCACCTACCTTCAATGCCAACTTATGGTTAGGAAACCCAGAAGTCTTGACACTGTTTAGGAACTTTTGCGTGTAAACCATGTCATATGTAGTACTTCTGTAAGGAATTTTGATACTATCAGAACATAGAAAAACTTTTTCATCACTTACTGAATGAACAAACATGGTTACGGTTAAGGCAACACATAAACATATATAAATACTAATGACACAATAGAAGACATGAAACAAAACACTATTACTTGGTAACTGCGGTAGCATATAATTAATCATTAATCATCTCAATATAGCCTTCTCCTTGAAGAACTTAGGATCAGTTCTCGTGGCAAACTAATCTCCGTAGATCTCTCTCACAATTGATCTAACAGGATCGTTGCAATCCATTATCAACAAATCTTCATGAATCTTGATTTCAGACTTACCACTGTTAGACTCGCTCAAAGTGGCCTTACCGTCTTCGATGTCCAGAATCCACACCAAAAAAGATTTTAGATCTTCGGCATCACAATCACTAAGCCCCACGTGAAGCCTCAAGTTTCTTGTAAGCATGAAAACCTTACAACCCTTCCAAAGTACTGATGAATTAAGAGCATCTAAAACCGTCTCCACCCTAGATCAATCCGGGATAACTGGAAATATTTGTCTAAAATCTTTACCAAATACGATAACCTTACCTTTGAATGGCTTATCACACTTTAGCACAACACGCATGCTTCCAACGTTTCAAAACAATGCTTACTCATCATCGGAACCTAAGTGCTGAAGTATATATTTTCTTGTGGCCCAGTACGATGAACCCTAATGATCAGTCCTTATAAACGTCTATACACTACAAGAAAACTGCATTTTTACAACAAACAGAATCGTCGTAAATCGGTCGTAAAACTTGATTTACGACGGATTAGCGACGATTAACAATTCGTCGTAATTTGATCGTCGTTAATCGCAAAGCGTCGTAAATTGGTCGTAATATTAAGGAGGACAAGAAATCGTCGTAAAATCGATGTAATATATTCGTCGTAAAATCGTTGTATATTTACATCGAATGTACGACGAATATGTTACATCGATTTTACGACGAAAATGTTACATCGATTTTACATCGATATAACGATAAAAATTTACATCGATTTTACATCGAATTATACAATTTTTTTCCGACAAATCGTCGTAAATGCGTCGTAATATGATTAAACATTATTACATCGAATTTACAACGAATTATAAAATTTCTGTTTTTAAGAATTCGTCGTAAATTCGTCGTAATACGTAGATGTAAATACGTTGGTAAATCGATGTAAAATATTCGATGTAAATTCGTCGTAACTAATATGTAAAATCGATGTAAAACTATTGATGTAAAATCGATGTAAATTATTGAACGATGTAAAATCGATGTAAACTATTCGATGTAAATTCTTCATAATTTAAATTATTTTATATAAATTAAATAAAATTAAAAAAAAAATTAAAAAATTATATTTAAAAAATTATATTTAAAAAATTATATTTAAAAATTAAATTTTATAAATAAATTCAAAATATAAAATAAAATTTAAAATACAAAATAAAATTTTTATTACAAACTAATTCCTAGCCGAAAAACGTAAATTATCAAAAAGTTCGTCGTCTGATCCATTCTGCTCCATATTCGCTCGTTCTTGCGCGAGCGGATCAGTTGGCTGGCCCGATGTCGATCCTCCCTGCTGCCTTAGTGCAGCCGCCAAATCCGGGTTACTCAGGGCAATAATATCGAAGAGAGTGTTGTATCCTTGGATTGTTTTATTGTATCCTAGGATCGTTTGATCGTATCCTTGGATCTTCTCATCGTATATCACCTGCTTCTCCCGCAAATTGTTGATCTCGGAGTTGGCGTTGTTTAACTCCGTCCGCAAAATAACCGGATCGTCGAAAAGCTGACGATGGGACGACGCGGCGGCACTATCTACGATCGATCCCATCCCTAAAACTCTGCCTTTTTTCTTCGGGGCAACCTTTTAAAAAAGAAACGAAAAAATTAATAAATTGTATAAAAAACATTAACATTTGTAAAAAAAAACCGTAAAAGTACCTCTGCGTATATGTCGTCCATCTGGGCAACCGTCAAAGTCGCAGTGGATTGGACCGAACTACCGCCAGGTGATAGCTGCTGAGAAAGCTGAGTTTGACGCTCGCCGATCCTTGCATGCGCGTCATTGTAGATTGCCTCAGCTCGAGGATCTACAAAAGATCCGTCTTTTTTCTTGTGAGTTTCCGCAAAAACTCGGGTCATTGGAGGAAGTTCGCCTCCATTTGCCTAACAAAAAAGACATTAAAAAGAAATCAAAACGTTGATGGATAATATAAATTAATAACAAATTAAAATTACATAAATAAAATTATAAAGGAAAAAATTATTACCATTTGAAGGCGTCTTCCCGCAAAAGATGTTTGACCCGACGTATGAGGCATAAGCGCTGGAAGACCGTCTGGACCCATAGTGTTTCGAGAAGCCGAACACTTAGCGGCCACTTGCTGCGCATGTGGATCTCTCCAGTATGCCGTCAAGCCGTTCCAAACATCGGAAGACATGTATGGCGGCTTTCCATGATCGCCTTTAACCTCCCACTTCCTCTTCCAATCGGAAATGGTATTGTTGAGCCGGAATTTTCCCTTCTTTTTGAATTCCGCTTTCACCGTCTCGTTGATCGTAACGTCCCAATGCCATTTTTGCTATAAAAAAAATAATAATTAGAAATGATATATTAAAGATAAAGAATTCTCCAAAATAATATTGAATTAAAAAAAAAAAATTTTACCGCGAAACATTTAAACCATGTCTCGACAACGTCTTCCGGAACCGAAGACCAATTGCGGTGAGGCTCCATGAAATAGGCTTTAATGGTGTCAGCCACACTCCGTCCAACTTTGTTATCTTCCTTAAACCTGAGAAATAAAACAAAAAATATTAGTAAAAAAAACAAATTCATAATGTAATTAAAAAAAAAAAATTTTAGGTACGTACCAAAAAGTATACGGGATCCGTCGCGGATCTAACCGGTCTAAAGAATCATGCCCCGGCGACTGCAAAATATCTTCGACCGTCAATCCTGCATACAACAACGGCGGTCGAGCAACTGCATATGGAGGCGGCGCTGGTCCGGAAAAAGAATCCGGAACAGCGGACTGTGTCGCAGAAGATGACGGGAGTTGCTGATTTTCACTAGGTCCCATCTCGATAAACTGTCGATAGTGTGACTTACGTGGCGCCATATCTAAAAAATATTTAATAATAACTTAATTTTAGTATCATATAATTCCATTCCTAACTAATAATTCCAATCCTAACTAATAAATATTACAATCCTAACTAACAATTCAAAATTCTTAAAACGATAATATAATTTATAAATAAATAAAAAATGTTACCTTTTGTTTTAGAGAGAGGGCAGAGATTTTAGAGAGAGAGAGTTGAGAGATTTTCTAGAGAGAGAGAGAGATTTGAGAGTTGTGAGCAGGGGAAAAAATCGTTCGTGTATATATAGATTTTAATGTCGTCGTAAAATCGTTGGCACTTTACGACGATTTTACGACGACTTGTTCGTAAAATCATCGTAAACCTGTAACCAAAAATTCAACCTATCGCAAATTTCCCTCCACGCGGTAAATTAAATATTGAGGTATTACAACGAGTTTACGACGGAATCGTCGTAAAAGCGTTGTAAGTTTACGACGATGTTACGACGAATCCGTCGTAAAATCGTCGTAATACCTAAAATCTATACCCTAAACCCTAAATCACAATACACATATCCTGGACGTAAGAACGAAGTATATTTGTGCATCTTATACTTCTAATATTTAACAATAGATTCAATAACGACGATTGAATCTATATTGTCGTCGATTTCCTTATCTTACATAATAATGTATAACATTCGTTCTTATAAGTATATTCATAACATATATATGCATGACTTAAATAATGTAAATGATTTTGTAAAAACATAAATTTGTTTAAACTATGATTAGAACTTACGTAAAACAAGATATAAGATAAAAAAACTAAAAAAAAACTAAACAAGTACATCAAACCCTAAACCCTATATTTTAGGTATTACAACGAATTTACGACGGAATCGTCGTAAAATCGTTGTAATTTTACAACGATTTTACGACGAATCCGTCGTAAATTCGTTGTAATAGATAATATCTATACCCTAAACCCGAAATCACAATACACATATCCTGGACGTAAGAACGAAGTATATTTGTGCATCTAATACTTCTAATATTTAACAATAGATTCAATAACGACGATTGAATCTATATCGTCGTCGATTTCCTTATTTTACATAATAATGTATAGCATTCGTTCTTATAAGTATATTCGTAACATGCATGACTTAAATAATGTAAATGATTTTGTAAAAACATAAATTTGTTTAAACTATGATTAGAACTTACGTAAAACAAGATATAAGATAAAAAAAACTAAAAAAAAACTAAACAAGTACATCAAACCCTAAACCCTATATTTTAGGTATTACAACGAATTTACGACGGAATCGTCGTAAAATCGTTGTAATTTTACAACGAATTTACGACGAATCCGTCGTAAATTCGTTGTAATAAATAAAATCTATACCCTAAACCCGAAATCACAATACACATATCCTGGACGTAAGAACGAAGTATATTTGTGCATCTAATACTTCTAATATTTAACAATAGATTCAAGTAAATCAAACCAAACAAGATATAAGATAAAGAACTTACGTTAAACAAGATGTAAAATCGTTGTAATGATAATCGATGTAAAATCGTTGTAATGCTAGTCGATGTAAAATCGTTGTAATGCTAATCGATGTAAAATAGTTGTAATTTTAATCGATGTAAAATCGTTGTAATGATAATCGATGTAAATCCGTTGGTAATTTCTAAATCGTCGTAAATAAGTCGTAAAATAAGTGACATCGGTAGAGTTTGGTAAAACACGGTTTTTTATAGGTCACCTAATTATTTACATCGCATTTTGTCGACGTAATTTCGTCGCATATCCGATGTAAAATCGTTGTAATGCTATTCGATGTAAATTCGTTGTAAATTTTTGTTGCAAATCCGTTGGTAATTTGTAAAACATTTCTATAAATACCTTCCACACCTTCAATGCAAACTCAAAAAAAAAATATACATATCCCCTTTTCCTTGAGTTTTTACGCTGATCATTGTGTTCATACTTCTTGATGATCTGGCAAACAAATAATCCTGTAGGATCTTGTTTTCAAGTAAAGACAGTCTTCAACTACCATAGGTGAATGATTCATAGAATTGGACATCTATATAAATCCTTCGTAATATAAGGATGTCCAATTCTATGTATCTTTCACTTATGGTGGTTGGTCTTTATGAATATAGAAAACTTGATCTCCAAAATTCTTTGTTGGCCAGATCATCAGAAGCAGGAATACAATATTACGACGGATTCGTCGTAAAATCGTTGGTCATTTACAGCGATTTTACGACGAATTCGTCGTAAAATCGTCGTAAAACTGTAACCAAAAATTCAACCTATCGAAATTTCCCCCACGCGGGTAAATTAAAATATTTTGGGTATTACGACGAAATTACGACGTATTCGTCGTAAAATCGTTGTAAGTTTACAACGAAGTTACGACGAATACGTCGTAATTTCGTTGTTATAAAATAAATCTATAAACAATTCTACCACAGAAAATCCGACTTTGACAGTTGCGCACCAGTCACGCCCCAGTCACGCCATCGTAACTAATACCTCTGGAAAGATAGAGCGACGATTGATAAACCCTAATATTTCATCTTTCCTTGATTTTGCGATTTTGGGTGCGATGGAGCTACGGCCCCGCAATAACGCGATTCCTTCGTCGAGCAAAGGTAACCTTCTTGTGATTTCTTTCTATTGATCCTTCCTTGATCGTCTCTGGTACCCGAGAAATCGCCAAAATAGTGAAGTGGTGTCTGTGTTTCGGTGCGGTCTGGATGAATTGTTTTGGCATCAGGCATTTCTTGGGGAAAATCATGAATTTAATCGCCAAATACGTCGTAATTTCGTTTAATATATAATTTTACAACAAAAACTTAAACATCTAACAAACCGAAAATTACCTATATATATATAAGCTTTCAATCAGAATCATCATCTTCGTTGGGTTCATCATCTTGATTGAGTTCATCATCTTCAGGTCCATCATCATCGTCAGTTTCTTCAAACTCGTCGGAATCGCCTTCTTCTTCTGTGTCGTTAGGTAGATATTCAAGTTGCCTGTTTCGTGGATCAATTAAAAGAACGTTCTCCGTAATCTCTGGTTCTGTAATATCAAGGCAAGAATCTTGTTGCATTGGAAGATCATCAACACCAACAATTTTACCCCTTGGAGCTATTTTAATAACCGATAACCATGAGATCCCAGATGTTCTTCGAACTCTCGGATATGGAACGAACGTTACTTGTTCTGCTTGTGATGCTAGGATGAATGGCTCAAACTTGTTGTAACGTCGTGCTTTGTTGACGTCAACCACACCAAATTTGTTAATTCGCACCCCTCGACCGACTGTTGGATCGAACCAATCACATTTGAAGAGAACGCATTTCAACCTAACCAGTCCGGGGTACTCCACTTCAATTATTTCCTGCAAAACCCCATAAAATCTATTTCACCCCTAACACATACTCCGTAGTTGGTAGTTGCTCGACGAACGCCATACTTGTATGTATGAAACACATAACCACGGGTAAAATACATGGGTGCGGTCGTTATCTTCCCGATGGGGCCTAGGAGTAACTCATGAAACCAAAATGGATATGCGGGATCGCCATGATCAACCTATGATAAGTGTAAAAGTTATATTGAAAGCCGATATAATTAAATGAAATATTTATAACTATATTAACTTACTTGCGTCTTCAACCACTCAACAAAGTGACGATCTTTACGGTCGTTTATTTCATCATCTGAAACCCCTTCAATGCATTCTCGTACCTGGGTATCAAATAAGCTGCAAAATACATATATAGACATAAAAATTAACACATTTAATTATAATTATATTAATTATTAATTATTAATGACTGATTAATTAAATAGTTTTGTTATTATACCTTTCGAAATGACTGATCACTTCATCACTTCATGCTCGTTATCCCACCAAACTTCCTTCAATTTTCCACTAAGACGACCAATTGGTGAGAATATATCTGGGACACCCTCTACTGCATAAATTTGTCCCACACCGCCATCATCGTATCGTCGGGGAGCCCGTTTGCGTGTACGGACTTTTGGAGCGAAATAATATGAAGTGAAGTGTGAAGTTTCTTCTGTCAAACTTCCCGCAACAATTGATCCTTCAACCCTTACTAGATTTTTTGCCTTTCCCTTTAAATGTTTCATGAAGCGCTCGAATGGGTACATCCACCTAAACTGAACAGGGCCTCCTAGTTCTGCTTCGTGGGGGAGATGAATGGGAAGATGTTCCATAACATCAAAAAACGCAGGGGGGAATATCTTCTCCAAATTGCACAACAAGATTGGAATATTAGCAGCCAGTTGTGCAATTACATCTTCTGACAACGTCCGTGTACTAAGATCCCGGAAAAACGCTCCGATGCCTGCAAAGATAAAATTATATACATTGTAACATATATATATATATATATATATATATATATAATTAATCTCAATAATTTTATATGTGATGAAATATCTTACCTCCAATTGCTTCATGAACATTTTCTGGAAGGAGTTCGGCA
This sequence comes from Eutrema japonicum, assembly GCA_030161315.1. Classification (NCBI taxonomy): domain Eukaryota; kingdom Viridiplantae; phylum Streptophyta; class Magnoliopsida; order Brassicales; family Brassicaceae; genus Eutrema; species Eutrema japonicum. Next base: position 39,764,061 of record BSQW01000001.1, read on the forward strand.
AATGCGAAAGGAAGTAAACGTTGCATAAACACGTGGCAGTCATGACTCTTCATCCCTGAAAACTTTTCTCCTTTCTCAACAGATTTAGCAAGATTGGATACATACCCATCAGGAAACTTCACGTCAGATGAAACCCAATTGAACAACGATGCCTTTTGTTCTGCACCCAACCGAAATATAGGAACTGGTGATTTTCCATTGCTCATTATATGCAACTCATTTCTGTTGCAAATATCTGGCAAGTCCAACCTTGACTTTCCGCTGTCTTTGGTTCTTCCTTTCACGTTTAACACTGTATGCATGATGTTATCAAAAAAGTTTTTCTCAATGTGCATGACATCAAGATTATGTCTCAGTAGATGATTTTTCCAGTACGGAAGATCCCAAAAAATGCTTTTCTTGTGCCAATTGTGATTAACCCCGTATCCATCAGGCATATTAGCTGGAGTGTGCCAATTTCCCCCACGATTCACAGTTTCTAGTCCCCCAAAATGATCTATTTGCGCTTCTAGATCTTCCCCATATAGATATACTGGTGGGGGGACACGCACGATTTTGTTCTTCCTAAACAACCGCCTGTTTCTCCTATATGGATGATTGATTGGTAAAAACCGGCGGTGACAATCAAACCAGCATGTTTTTCGACCATGTTTCAGTTGAAACGCATCTGTCCGATCGAGGCAATAAGGACAAGATAACCTCCCATGCGTCGTCCAACCTAATAGCATTCCGTATGCAGGGAAGTCGCTTATTGTCCACATAAGCACCGCACGCATCGTAAAAATTTTTTTCCTCGAACAATCATATGTCTGCACTCATGTATACCACAACTGTTTCAACTCATGAATGAGAGGCTGCAAAAATACATCAAGGGACCGCTTCGGATGATTGGGACCAGGGACTAAAATATTCAGGAAAAGAAATTCCCTTTGCATGCACATATCTGGGGGAAGGTTATAAGGAGTTACGATAACTGGCCACAAAGAATATTGCCTACCAGACATACCGAATGGACTAAATCCATCAGTGCAAAGACCAAAATACACATTTCGCTTAGAGTTAGCAAAATCAGGGTGTACCGTGTTAAAGTGTTTCCAAGCTTTTGCATCTGACGGGTGAGTCACTTCTCCTTCTCTCTGTGAATGTTCTGCATGCCACCTCATCGATGCAGCTGTCCTTTCAGATTGATACAATCGTTTCAACCTATCAGTTATAGGAAGATACCACATCCGTTGGTATGGTATCTTTTTACGCCCAGTTGTTTGGGGACTAAATCTTGGTTTTTGGCAAAATCGACATTCCTGCAGCTTATCATCATCTTTCCAAAAAAGCATACAATTGTCAACACATACATCTATCATCTCAGAAGGCAACCCAAGACTAAACACCAACTTCTGTATCTCATAGTATGTTTCGGCAGCCAAATTATCCTCAGGCAAATACTCTTTAATAAGATCAGCCCAATCATCCATGCAAACCTCAGCTAAGTTATGATCATTTTTAATTGTCATCATCCTAGCAGCTAACGACAATTTAGACTGACCTTCTCTACATCCATCGTAGAGTGGCTGGTTTGCAGCGTCTAGCATATCATAAAATAGCTTCGCATCTACGTTGGGTTCCTCAACAGTACTATTATCAGCATTTGTTTCATGAAATGCATCATTAACCATGGCATGCATCCTATCATGATCTGCACCCTGATCAAATTGATGTTGACCATGATCATAACTACCTTGATAATTTGATTCTACTTGACCTTGATAATTACTACTACTATCCGTTGCTTGAGTTCTTTCAAAACCCTCTCCATGTTGATACCAAACATAATATTGCGGCATAAACCCTCTATTTAGTAAATGCTTCCACACCGTCTCAATAAACATATATCTCGTATTCTTGCATTTACGACAAGCACAGAACATCTTACCACTTTCCAGGGTTGTTTGCATATTTCCCGCCTGATACATGAATATTTCAAGCCCTTCTTTGAATTCTTCCGTCAAATCTCCCTCTGAATCCTTTTGCGTATACATCCATTTTCGTAGTTCGTATATAGACATTTATATATATATATTTTTTTTGATTCTTTAGTTTGAAGTTACGCTGTATTTATAGAAATTTTTTCAGAATTACCAACGATTTTCCAACGAATTTACGACGAATTTTACGATGTAAATTCGATGTAAATTTAGTAGGTGGACCTATTAAAAAACGTGGTCTACCTAACCGGGAATATGTGACATCAAATCTTCGTAATATCAACGTAATATACAGAAGAAATATTCGTCGTAATATCGATGTAATTTTACGACGACATTACGACGAATTAAGTTGCCGTCGTAATGTCGTCGTAAACTAGTCGTAAATTTACATCGAAATTACGACGACACATATTTACGACGATTTTACATCGAACACATATTTCATCGTAAATTCGTCGTAAAGTCGACGTAAAGTTACATCGATTTAAAACGGTCGTAAATTTTCGTTGGAAATAGACAGTTTTCTTGTAGTGATAAGAGTATCTAGTGAGAAGGAAGCATAAACAATCGGTTTTGATTGCCCACAAGTATTTATTGCTCGGTTGTAAGCAGAATCGCCTCTATTGAATCCGATTGGAGAGTTATAACGGTTTGGTGAAGTATTGGTTGCCCGAGATCCGGCTATACCCAAGAGTGTTTCCATCAAAGCTTATATTCAAACTCGGTTCTTGATTCCAACCAAGACCAAAGTTAGTTAAAAAAAAATGATTTTGATCAGTGATACTGACATGACGTGTATAGCTGCGAAAACAAAAAAATACACGTCATCACTTCGCATCAATTTCGAGTCAAAGAGGAAAATTAAGAAACAAAGGATTGTTTAACTACTATGTCTTGTTGCTCAACTGATTTTAACAAACAAACTAAACCATATATAGAGAGAAAAAGCATAATAAATGAAGGTAAGAAAGAGCAAACCAAGAATATAGAGAACATAATAAATGTGTGGTAATATCTGAGACGATTACGTCATGTTAACGATTAACTCCCACTATTGTAATTATGGTTAGATGGCAGAGACGATTACGTTAACGATTAACTTCCATTATTGTAATTATGGTTAGCTCGATGAACATAAAATGTGTTTTTGGCTTACAGTAGGGTAAGGCCACTTGTAATGAACATTCCACCAATTGAATAAAACTTGTCTTGCTTCTCTCGAACGGTAGCTTTCTTTTCTTCTTCTTCTTTTAAAAATCTAGTTTTAAAGAACTGATATGGATTCTGTGAAGCAACATGTCCTTGAGATCACGGTCTTAACATCTTTGTTTCCCATCTTGTGATAGCTCATACTCAACTACTCGTGAGATGAAATTGCATCTTCCGCACCTTGTGCGGGTATAAACTAAATTTTTAAAAGTTGATATATTAGTTTATTTATAGATGGATAATCCGGTTTATAATTTGGCTTTGTTTTGGACATTTTAGTATTAAACATAATATCATTTTTAAAAAAAAAATTTTAAAGTTTAAACAACAAAATACCAATACATAATATAAATATTACTCTATCTGTCTTAAATAAGTGATGTTTTAAGATTTTTTTTTGTTCTTAAATAAGTGATGTTTTCAGTTTTCAATACAACATTAAATAACTTTTTATTGTTTTTGACGATTCCGAATTCGGAGCAGGAATCAGAGCTTCGCCAGAGCTTTCGTGCAACGTAATCAAACCATTGGCACAAAGATGCAAATACTTTAACCAAACTAAAAAAAAAATCATGCTACTTCGTGTATATACACAAACAAAAGTCTCTATAATAATATACACATTGAAATCAAAAGAAAATCCGAAGCCAAGAAGAAAACGACAAACCATCCTAAACCGAAAAAAGCAGACAAATCTTCATCTTTTGAATATGATGTTAATTTAATTATATTGCAGACCTTGCTCCAAGTTATTTGGATCATCATAAGTTCAAAAGATAAGAGGTGGTGAATTACTCTTCATAACGTGTCGATTAACATAAGGACCAGTTTGTGAATCCTCATGATCGTGTTTTGCTTCTTTTATTAGTATCAAACCAGCTCAGATTCAAAAAGGGTATAATTTAAAGCTGATACATAATTGTATATCAAAGGAATGAAGCTTACATCCATATAAAATTTGAACCAAATCTCTATTTTTAGCTTATAAAGTTATGAATCCTCAAAATCTTTTTTCTTAATGACTAAGAACAAGCTTCATTATCACGTAACCAAATTTATTATGGAGACTCACTGATAAGGCACAAACTACGTGCGCCATTATTATCAAATCTGATGTGGAAACTGCTCAACCACCTATAGGAACATAGCCTATTGGTATGGCCTCAATCATCTCTCTCAAAGACAAAACCAAATAATTTCTAGCCTCAAACTTTTCCTCAAACCTCAAACGCAACCGACTCACTCATCAGACTCATATGGTCACCAACAGGAGCGGAGCTACTTGGGCTATAGTGGGGTCAGCTGACCCCTATGATTTTTGTTTTTGTTTTTATGTTATATCCTCAAATAAATTTAACTGACCCCACTTTAAAAAAAAAGTTTGACCCCATCAAAAAATAATTTTGTAGTAAAAAGCCTAATTTATTTGTTTAGTTGAGCTCACGTTTAGTTTGAGACTCAATTAAAATGCAATTGTGAATGATTTATTGCTTATCCATAAATTAAATAAAAATGTTATCTATTATATATCTATTTTTGCCCAACACAAAAGAAAAAAAAATCATAAAACTGAACATTTTATCTTTGTTCCTTTTTAAGTTTTTCGATGAACAAAAACAAAAACCTAAACTATCAGTTTTCTGTTGAATTTCAAGTTAATATTTTTTGTCTTTTTATATTTTACTTTCACATGTTTAGATTATACTCTTATCTTTTTGTTAAATTAATGATTATATAAATTAAATTCATTGAAAAATATAGGGTTTATATTTATAAACGGTAAATTCAAATATCGCTTTATTGATCGATTTTTAATGATTGTCTCGTTTATTTTATCTAACAAATATTATTTAAAGATGTAACATATGAAACGGTGATTAAACCAAATTTAAGTTATGAGTAAAAGTAAAATATATTTGTAGATAATTGTTTTAGTATATATATTTTCTGCCCCTCGGTAAAAAAAAGTTCTACCTCCGCCATTGGTCACCAATACCATCGACGATCACCCTCACCGCCAGTAATATCACCGCCATGATCACCTATACCATATCCTCATCTCTATATGACTCATCATCGCAACCAAAATGGTCATCCATATAATCACCACGAGTATCACCCTCTCCACCATTAATTACCATCACCTCTGATCTTTAAAAAAGAATTTAAAACATAAAAAGCGTGAATTTGAAAAGAAAAAAAAAGAATACATAAAAAGAAAAAAGAAAAAAGGAAACAAATATATAAAAAAACCATATACAAAAAATCTAACAAAAGAATTTATATATCACCATTACTATCCGACACGCGCCGGCAAACCATCCACACCAACCCGATCGAACGTCCCATTCAAATTTGGTTGACAGTTTTGAATACAACTAACTGAAACCAAAACCTTTGAAACATGATGGTGTTGCACCGAATCTGTGACGTAATACTCATGCTACGATCATTGACTCCATAGACTCCCTTTAGAATGGGGGGAAAACACCAGACAAAACAAACACACAATAAAAAAAACATGTTGTAAAATTAAAAATAAAATATCATTCTACACAGTTCTATAAACAAACCTTCTTCACCCGACACTCGTCGACGAACCACCCACTCATTCGATCGAAAATCCCAAAGAAACTTAATTGAAAGTTTTGAATACAAAAAGATGTCACTAAAGAACCTGCAACTCGCCAAATCAGCAGCGAATCTCCGAGAAAAAACCCACGAGCTTAATGCTGCATAGCATGACATCCAATTTTATTTTATTTTAAATAACAAAAACACTTATTTTTACCCCAAAAAAAAAACACTTATGAGCAATTTCCACGATAAACACGAAAACAAATAAGAAATGAATTCCACAAAAATAGACAAAATCTATGAAGTGTGTCTTTGTCCTCACAAAATACATAGGGAACATTATATGAACGCAACGTATTGCAAACGATACGATCGATACCTCCATGGCAACAAAACTCATTGGTGCCCGATATAGGCCAATACAACCAAATAGGAAGAGACTCACACGAATTCGCGAGCATATCAAGATGAACAACGGAAGCAAATTGAGCTGAAAAAGACAGAAAAAACTGTAAGAACCTAACCAACTAAGAAAAAAATCAAAAGGCGAGGAATATTATAAATAGCAAGAAATAAACAAACAATCAATCCAAATGTCAAACCCAAAAGAAACCTAGACAAAACACAGGAACATATAATCCATATCGTTATTAAATCGTCACTGTGAAACAGGTTGCCATGTCCAAAGGCCACAAAATATGTATTAGAACCAAAAAAAATATAGAGAACATGTAACTAAACAAAATACGCAAGCAACGCTGGGATGCAAAATTACCGGGTTGTAAGAACGACTCCACCCACGCACCATGTTCATCAATGGAGAGTCCAAGTTCACGAGCTGATGAACACACAAAAGAATCATTAGAAAGGTAAAGAGAGAGCACCATATTGCAAAATTAGGTAAAATAAAATTACATTAATTTTTGGATGCATAAAAAGACTTAAGATGAGTCTTATTTATATAATATGATGATATACATTAGGTTTTTATTTTTAACGATAATCACTATAATTTGCCATATTATTTTTCAACTAACCAACACCGCGATATTAACAAATTTTATTCATATCTAACTTTTTGGATATGGACATGATTTACCTTAATCATTATCGATAAAATATAAAAATTCTTTTTATACAATTATCGATATAACCAAAATTTTACTTTTTATCAACATATACGATTCAAATATATTTCTGCTTATTTTGGACCTATCGCAGCCCACGCAAAAACACTCAACAACCGAATATAACCCGATCCCAGACCGAAACTTTGCAACCGTTAACATGAACTAACATTGACAGTGATAAAATCTAACCCACATTAATTGATTATACCGTGCAATCCAAAGAATAAAAAAATAAACAAAACTATCTAACCAAACCAAAGTGCTATCAACATGCTATCGAATACTTGATAGACTAAACCGTCCAGCTCAAAAAATAATAAAATTTTGACTAATCAAATCATACGGCTTATAACCACATAATGGAAGAACCATATCGAAATCGTAAAGCGTACCACATGAATAACTCGGCTCCGGTTTTTTAAAAAAGAAGAGAACCAGTTCCAATTGAGCCAAACACAGAATAACGCATCGAACCGGGTTTAGGAGATTAAAATTTTGAATCAAGAAATAGTATATTCTCCTTATCTAGGCGGCATTTAAATTGTATAATTTCCAATTTAAATAAGTCCATGGTTGTCATTATCATTAGCATTATATTAACATAATATATTTACTTACAATTATCGAATATAACATATGATATTTTGTTTGTTTTTTTCAATAGAACACAAACCGGTTAACCATCGGTTTTTTATCTTTCTTGATTAGAATCATTAGTTAATTGCCTGAATTAACATCAAAGGGCGACGACTATAAGTGACAAATACGATGCATAACCAAATAAACGTTACTTGGTTTACTACTGCTCATTGGTTAATCGCCTGGATTGGTCTAGACGCATATTCAGATTATTTCGGTTTATTACACATTATTTAGATTTTTTTTTGTTTGTTCTACAAATTTGAGTGTCGATTACTATCCAACCGGGTTGGTATGGGACCTAACAATCGGTTTGGTGTGAAAAATCATTCATATATACCGATTAGAAGACGGATCGAGCCCCCGGTTTTGTTAAACCCTAATAATAACAAAAAGCGACCAACCGATAAACCAAGATTAAGACATGAAATTTGGAATAAACCAAGCGATTAAGTTAAACCGAGCGTCGGTTTGATTTAAGTGATGAGGACATGTCATCAGATAGTAACGAATGAAATTATGACAAATAATCAAAAAAAAATTTGAATGAGGGAGGATTATTCTGAGACCGCCACGTAAGATTAGGACTTCACAAATAATAGTATGATAACCAAATAAACGTTACTTGGTTTACTACTGCTCATTGGTTAATCGCCTGGATTGGTCTAGACGCATATTCAGATTATTTTAGTTTATTACACATTATTTAGATTTTTTTTTTGTTCTACAAATTTGAGTGTCGATTACTACCCGACCGGGTTGGTATGGGACCTAACAATCGGTTTGGTGTGAAAAATCATTCATATATACCGATTAGAAGACGGATCGAGCCCTCGGTTTTGTTAAACCCTAATAATAACAAAAAACGACCAACCGATAAACCAAGATTAAGACATGAAATTTGGAATAAACCAAGCAATTAAGTTAAACCGAGCGTCGATTTGATTTAAGTGATGAGGACATGTCATCAGATAGTAACGAATGAAATTATGGCAAATAATCAAAAAACAATTTGAATGAGGGATGATTATTCTGAGGCCGCCACGTAAGATTATGACTTCATTGGTTAATCACCTGGATTGGTCTAGACGCATATTCAGATTATTTCGGTTTATTACACATTATTTAGATTTGTTTTTTGTTTGTTCTACAAATTTGAGTGTCGATTACTACCCGACCGGGTTGGTATGGGACCTAACAATCGGTTTGGTGTGAAAAATCATTCATATATACCGATTAGAAGACGGATCGAGCCCCCGGTTTTGTTAAACCCTAATAATAACAAAAAACGACCAACCGATAAACCAAGATTAAGACATGAAATTTAAAATAAACCAAGCGATTAAGTTAAACCGAGCGTCGGTTTGATTTAAGTGATGAGGACATGTCATCAGATAGTAACGAATGAAATTATGACAAATAATCAAAAAAAAATTGAATGAGGGAGGATTATTATGAGGTCGCCACGTAATATTATGACTTCATTGGTTAATCGTGTGTTAAACCGAGCCAACGGTTACATGTAATCAGATTATAACGTAAGTGTTGAGGACATGTCATCAGATTATAACGTAATATCAACTTTTAAAATTTAGTTTATACCTGCACAAGGTGCAGAAGATGCAATTTCATCTCACGAGTAGTTGAGTGAATGTGATGAGATATCACAAGATGGGAAACAAAGATGCTAAGACCGTGATCTCAAGGACATGTTGCTTCACAGAATCCATATCAGTTCTTTAAAACTAGATTTTTAAAAGAAGAAGAAGAAAAGAAAGCTACCGTTCGAGAAAAGCAAGACAAGTTTTATTCGATTGGTGGAATGTTCATTACAAGTGGCCTTACCCTACTATAAGCCAAAAACACATTTTATGTTCATCGAGCTAACCATAATTACAATAATGGGAGTTAATCGTTAACGTAAACGTCTCTGCCATCTAACCATAATTACAATAGTGGGAGTTAATCGTTAACATAACATAATCGTCTCAGACATTACCACACATTTATTATGTTCTCTATATTCTTGGTTTTCTTTCTTACCTTAATTTATTATGCTTTTTCTCTCTATGTATGGTTTAGTTTGTTTGTTAAAATCTGTTGAGCAACAAGACATAGTAGTTAAACAATCCTTTGTTTCTTAATTTTTCTCTTTGGCTCGAAATTGATGCGAAGTGATGACGTGTATTTTTTGTTTTCGCAGCTATACACGTTATGTCAGTATCACTGATCAAAATCGTTTTTTTAACTAACTTTGATCTTGGTTTGAATCAAGAACCGAGTTTGAATATAAGCTTTGATGGAAACACTCTTGGGTATAGCCGGATCTCGGGCAACCAATACTTCACCAAACCGTTATAACTCTCCAATCAGATTCAATAGAGGCGATTCTGCTTACAACCGACCAATAAAGACTTTTGGGGAAACAAAACCGATTGTTTATGCTTCCTTCTCACTAGATACTCTTATAGAAGTTTATAAGGACTGATCATTAGGGTTCACCGTACTGGGCCACAAGAAAATATATACTTCAGCACTTAGGTTATGATGATGAGTAAGCATTGTTTTGAAACGTTGGAAGCATGCGTGTTGTGCTAAAGTGTGATAAGCCATTCGAAGGTAAGGTTATCGTATTTGGTAGAGATTTTAGACAAATATTGCCAGTTATCCCGGATGAATCTAGGGTGGAGACGGTTTTAGATGCTCTTAATTCATCAGTGCTTTGGAAGGGTTGTAAGGTTTTCATGCTTACAAGAAACATGAGGCTTCACGTGGGGCTTAGTGATCGTGATGTCGAAGATCTAAAATCTTTTTTGGTGTGGATTCTGGACATCGAAGACGGTAAGGCCACTTTGAGCGAGTCTAACAGTGGTAAGTCTGAAATCAAGATTCATGAAGATTTGTTAATAATGGATTGCGATGATCATGTTAGATCAATTGTGAGAGAGATCTACAGAGATTAGTTTGCCACGAGAATTGATCCTAAGTTCTTCAAGGAGAAGGCTATATTGAGATGATTAATGATTAATTATATGCTACCGCAGTTACCAAGTAATAGTGTTTTGTTTCATGTCTTCTATTGTGTCATTAGTATTTATATATGTTTATGTGTTGCCTTAATCGTAACCATGTTTGTTCATTCGGTAAGTGATGAAAAAGTTTATCTATGTTCTGATAGTATCGAGACTCCTCACAGAAGTAATACATATGACATGGTTTACACGCAAAAGTTCCTAAACAGTGTCAAGACTTCTGGGTTTCCTAACCATAAGTTGGCATTGAAGGTAGGTGCTCTTATTATGTTGCTCAGAAACATTGATCCAAAAGGTATATTGTGCAATTGAACACGATTGATAGTTACTCAGATGGCTAATCATGTTATCGAACCTAGGGTTATTACAGGAAAGTTTAACAAAGGTCTCGATGATAGGGTCTTGATACCTAGGATGTTCGTTTCTCATATGAATACATGGTTCCCTTTTAAATGCGACATCGACAATTCCTTATATCACTTGCATTTGCAATGACTATAAATAAAAGCCATGACAAACTCTAGAAAGGGTGACTTTGTTTTTACCAAAGCATGTCTTCTCTCATGGACATCTTTATGTTGCCGTTTCCAAGGTTACTTTGAGGAGTGGTTTGAAAATCCTCATCACGGACAAAAATAGAAAGTTACAAAAGAAAACCATTAATGTTGTCTACATAGAAGTTTTCGAAAACCAATTTAGTTTGCTTTGTCGTTTGTTTTTGTTTTTTTTGTTTTTGTTTTTTTTGCTTTGTTCATTTGGGAAAACATGGATATGAGAATTCTGGTTGGTTTTGCTATGGTTATGGTTATCTATCTACCAGGTTAGCGTGAAAAAATAACTCTATGATCTAACTGAATGTTTTGGCACACTAGCAAAAATTATTTTTAATGATCATCCAAAGAAAGCATGTAAACATGTAATTTACATGATCATGATGATTCTTAACAAAGTTTAAATCTCGCGGTATCAGGAGGATTCTTAACAATTTACATGATCATAAACATGTAATTTAGACTTATGTATCAACACGTAACAAACTAAACAACCTCCTTTTGGTTAAAAGCATGTAAACAAAGTATCTTGCATTAACTTCACCATGCGAATTCTTAACAAAGTTTTAACCTCAAGTCAACTACGACCTTATAGTAGTGTTTAAAGGATATTTTCAGATTTCTAACTCTTTAAAAGTATAGTTTTTTACAACATACAATGCATGCAAAACAGAGTATGTGGGTGAGCTCACAAATACTTGAATTTTTTTGTAAGCACTTTAAGTGTACCTTAAGCAGTTGTGGTAACGAGTAAAACATTCAATAAAAAGTTGTTGACCTTGGAGAAAGCTTGAATCGCTAGGAGTATGATTTGGCAATAAATACATTTGGCGAAAGTTCTCATTTTTGAGCGGTCGTTTTAATGTTTGTATCACCGCCAATATCGTCACCACCATCACCTTCTCATCTATCTTGACTGATGGTTCCTTATAGCATGTGGACTCAAAAAAAAGTAAGCATCTAACTGAGGCCAAAGGATCCATATTAGATAGCTATTAATTATGCTCTCTATGTGGATATTAATAATAGTTGTTCCGGTACCGCCTCATAAACATGAGCCAATCACATCCTTATTAAAAGATGTTTGCGCAAGATTAAGGCTACGAAATGCTCAAACATGAGGGTTATGATTGGCGCATGTCTTTGATAGTGTTATGGAGGACTTATGGAATAAAAATGGTGAAAGATATCGTTTATAAAAAAGTTCACCGGGTTCATCCTTATCACATATTCAGATATGTGCATCCTAATGGATAACAATTTTTTACTTCCTCTTCATCTATAGGTCAATTCGGATTTTCATTGTTGGATAACTAATTATGATAATCGATAAACAAGTTGTGGATAATGTATAATTTTAGAATTTTTTTTAAACCCGGCAACAATACGTGATTTGAAGGTATTAATCAATAAACAAGTTGGTTTAATCCACTCTTTTGTATAATTGTTTTTTAAATACTAATTTCGAGATATTTTGTAGGTTTTTAGATATCGGTTTTCTTTCTGAGGAATCGGGGTGGTTGAATATGTTAGAACACTCCCAATCTTTTATTTCGTAATGAACTCCTTATAACGTTTCAAAAAAACAAAAACAAAAATGTTTCGGTTATCAAAAACACATCAAACGAAAGCCAAAGAACAAATAACGAAAGACAAAGAAAAAATGTGGCTGGGTATGACCTTCTCAGGGATTTGGTATAAAAGAGATGGGTATTGTATGGGTGGTATATATAGCCTCACGAAGACGCTAGGGTTTTGAAAATAATTTCCATTTTAAAATAAAAATCAGTAAAGATAAATATATAAAATATTGAAGTATATCATATATACGATAATCATGGAAAAAAAAACCAGTCCTTTGTCTATTGGGGCGGGGGCCACGGGTTTGGACTCAAATTGACATGCCTAACAGGAGCACATCGGTCCTTTGTCTTTTAATTATTTTTTTACACTACTGTTTTAGTAATGATTTTGTTTGATGTAACGCGACTTGAGGCTTCAAATCTATTCGTGCACATTCTTCAGGTTTGTTTCTTTTTATCGATATCATTGTTTAATTTTCGAATATATTTGTTTTGAACCTTAACAAAATAAAAAATATAAGACATTTTTTTATAAATTAACTCATATAAAAGGGGTGATATTGGTTGCCTTTAATCTCATACCTTATACCCAGTGAAGGAGCTGCCATTGCTCACATGCTCATAATTGATTAATTATGAGTAACTAAATCTTAATACAATACATCTTTAGTTAATTTCTTATGTGTCTTCATACTGGTTTCGCAATAATTGATCGTAGATTTTTCGTGTTTAATATTTTGTTAGAAAGCATATTTTGGTTTAGCGGTTTTTAATAGATGTCTGTAAGATCATGTTAACATTTGTACTCTTAGATATTGTGTCTCAACCTACGTCTATCGAGACATCAAATGCCATAACTTATAGAAATTATTTTTTTTGTATTTCTTTTTGGTTGCGCCTAATTTGTTAACATTTGTATGGTCTTTCTATTCCTTTTCTTCTTCCACCGAATTGGTAGGTACATTCATGATCTTAAAGACATCTATTTGTTTTGTAAATGATTTTCAGATTCCATGTTCGATAATATAACTTTGTCATACTTTGGAACCCGCCATGGTAACAAATAATAGTATGATAACCAAATAAACGTTACTTGGTTTACTACTGCTGATTGGTTAATCGCCTGGATTGGTCTAGACGCATATTCAGATTATTTCGGTTTATTACACATTATTTAGATTTTTTTTTGTTTGCTCTACAAATTTGAGTGTCAATTACTACCCGACCGGGTTGGTATGAGACCTAAAAATCGGTTTGGTGTGAAAAATAATTCATATATACCGATTAGAAGATGGATCGAGCCCCCGGTTTTGTTAAACCCTAATAATAACAAAAAGCGACCAACCGATAAACCAAAATTAAGACATGAAATTTGGAATAAACCAAGCGATTAAATTAAACCGAGCGTCGGTTTGATTTAAGTGATGAGGACATGTCATCAGATAGTAACGAATGAAATTATGACAAATAATCAAAAAAAAAATTGAATGAGGAAGGATTATTCTGAGTCCGCCACGTAAGATTATGACTTCACAAATAATAGTATGATAACCAAATAAACGTTACTTGGTTTACTACTGCTCATTGGTTAATCGCCTGGATTGGTCTAGACGCATATTCATATTATTTCGGTTTATTACACATTATTTAGATTTTTTTTTTCTACAAATTTGAGTGTCGATTACTACCCGACCGGGTTGGTATGGGACCTAACAATCGGTTTGGTGTGAAAAATCATTCATATATATACCGATTAGAAGACGGATCGAGCCCCCGGTTTTGTTAAACCCTAATAATAACAAAAAGCGACCAACCGATAAACCAAGATTAAGACAAGAAATTTGGAATAAACCAAGCGATTAAGTTAAACCAAGCGTCGGTTTGATTTAAGTGATGAGGACATGTCATCAGATAGTAACGAATGAAATTATGAAAAATAATCAAAAAAAAAATTGAATGAGCGAGGATTATTCTGAGGCCGCCACGTAAGATTATGACTTCACAAATAATAGTATGATAACCAAATAAACGTTACTTGGTTTACTACTGCTCATTGGTTAATCGCCTGGATTGGTCTAGACGCATATTCAGATTATTTCGGTTTATTACACATTATTTAGATTTTTTTTGTTTGTTCTACAAATTTGAGTGTCGATTACTACCTGACTGGGTTGGTATGGGACCTAACAATCGGTTTGGTGTGAAAAATCATTCATATATACCGATTAGAAGACGGATCGAGCCCCCGGTTTTATTAAACCCTAATAATAACAAAAAGCGACCAACCGATAAACCAAGATTAAGACATGAAATTTGGAATAAACCAAGCGATTAAGTTAAACGGAGTGTCGGTTTGATTTAAGTGATGAGGACATGTCATTAGATAGTAACGAATGAAATTATGACAAATAATCAAAAAAAAATTGAATGAGAGAGGATTATTCTGAGGCCGCCATGTAAGATTATGACTTCACAAATAATAGTATGATGGTTAAATTAAAATGCAGAATGCAATATTAAAATCCAAGAAAACAGAAGACAACAAGCGGACACAGATAACCTGAGGAGAAGACAATCATCGTTAGATAAAAATGCATAAATGTTAAATTACAACGGTTAAATTAAAATGCAAACACAATTTCCGAAGGAGATAAAGTAAATCATACGATTTAGTATGGAGATCATGTATCACCAGTGCCACTGGTTCAAAGAAATCATGACCGTGAAGTAATAACTTATTCTTCTCCAGAATTGCTACTGGTTCCAGTGCCCATTTGGGTTCCCCGTACCAAGAAAAAGTTTTGGTGAGATCTATCGAACAAATTTTCTCCCATGTCTAGTTGCCACCTGAAGAATCAAACGACCATATGACTTGGGTGGGGCAGTTTTTCTCGGATACGCACAAACGGTTATCAAGGACGCACATTATGACGTCGCGATGCTCACGTACATGGGCAAAGGGAGTTTTAGAGATTACTTGAAAAGTGTGAAGATCCAAGGGATTTCCAAGGCATTTAATAACTCCCGAGGGATTTAGATAGATACATTCATATGTGATACATATAAAAATATACATCAAACATTAATTTTTCCAAACATCAAATTAATTAGGTATAGTAACCATAAAATTACTCAAAAATATCTATATCCGTCGGAAATCATCAACTAAGCATATTAATCATCAAATTACTCAAAAAAAATCTAAGTTCGTTGTAAATCCCTTGGAATTTTCCATCGGATTTAAATTCCAAGGAATTTAGTAATTCCCGAGAGATTTCTGACGGATATAGATAAATTCAAAAAAAAATAGTTATAGATACATTCATATGTGATACATATAAAAATATACATCAAAAATTAATTTTTCTAAACACATCAAATTAACTAGGCATATTAATCATCAAATTAATCAAAAAAATCTAAGTCCAAGGGATTTCCAAGGGTATCCAAGGGATTTCCGACGGATATAGATAGATACATACATATGTGATACATATAAAAATAATTAGGCATATTAACCATAAAATTACTCAAAAATATCTACATCCGTCAGATATTTTCGACGGATTCCCGACGGATGTATATATTTTTTTTATAAACGTGTTAAATTAGCATGTTCACATGTGAATGTATCTATAACTATTTTTCGGATATATTATCGTCGGAAATCGGTCAGAAAATTCTGACGGACTGACAGCCTTCGGCAATCCGTCGGAAATTTCTGATCATTTTCCCGACGAATTTCCGACGAGTGTAAACTTCTCGGGGTTGCATCGGAAATCCGTCGGAAATTCCTGATGGATTTAAGGTCGTCGGAATTTCCGTCGGAAATCACAATATTTTCTTGTAGTGTATGTGGCCCTTTTGATGCTTCTTCTTGGAACAGTGAAAAGTACTTCATCACCTTTATCGATGATTACTCACATTATGGCCACAATGCTTCAACACTTTCTTCTCTCCCATCTCCCAAAAATTCACAGCACCGTCGCTCGAGCTGCTATAAACTGCCACGTGGCTCGTAACCAAAGCCGTAACTGCAGATTCTTGCTTCAGCAAAGTCTGAACCAAACAATGCGTAGTACGCTTCCCTCGAACCTCCCGCTTCCAACCTTAGCCGAGCCGGTGAACACAAGACTTTCGCCGGAACTGACGGCTAGGAAGGAGTTCATGGCGTAGTCATGGGCTATAATAGACTTCAAACCTTTCAAGTCGTGAACCCGCCAAACCTTAACCGTCTGATCCAACGAAGCTGAGTACAAGATCCCTTGATCTTCCACAAGACTCAAACACAAAACGGCGTCGAGCGCGCCGTACGGCGTCGTTTCACCTCCACGTAATTACTCGGCTTTACTGACTTCTTCAACACATCTCTTAAAGCCGGTCCATGCGCGTGTGTACACTCGCATGTTCTTGTGCGAGCTTTTCCAGACCCGTATCTTACCGTTTTGATGACCTGTAAACACCTTGTTCTCTACACGACATATCACTTCGGCTTTTACCAACCCGCTGTTTGATTTAAACTCACTAAACAGTTTACTCTAAACTCGTTTAGATTTTTCCAAACCCTAATGTGGTTACTGTCTGATCATGTGAAGAGAAGGTCATTTGTCGCGTCTAACGAGTAAATGTGGCCTTCTTCTTGCACAATTGACCGGATCAGTCTATTTTCTTCGCTTTGGTTCCAAGTAGGGCTGGGCTCGGTTAATTAGTTGGGTTCGGTTCGGGTTTTTCGGTTTTTGGGTTTTAAAATTTTATGACCCATTCGGGATTAAATTCTATTTCGGTTTGGTTCGGTTTCGAGTTTTTCAGTTTTTACAATTAATAACCAAACTAAAATCATTTTAGGGTAATTTTGATTATTTTATATAATACGGGTATTTTTAGATAAAATGAAGAGTTTGACCATTGTGAGAAAAATATTTATCCAACAAAAATGAACAAAGAAACAAAAAAAACTTGTCCAAATTACAAAGAAGCAGAGGAGTCGAAGTATCAAATACTCAAATCTGCTACTAAGTCCAAAACCCTACATGGTATTATATGAGTTTGATTTAATTCGGTTACACAATCGGTTAATTTGATATTCGGTTAATAAACCGAACCGAACCAAAACCGAATAAATTTAGAAATGTGTCCATTTGAGTTATTCGGGTTATCCGAACCCGAACCAAATAACATTATTCGGTTTGGTTCGATTCGGTTTGATTCGGTTCGGTAAATATGTCCAGCACTAGTTCCAAGTATAATCCCCGGTCGGGTCGGATTGGGGAATTTTGGATCAGAGTATCCTAAATGTATAAAGTATGATTAGTTTCGTAAGAACTTCAGAAAATATGAGATTCCAAAGATGAAGGAAACAGTATGAGGGCAAGTTTGCATTATAAGAAGGTAGTTAAGCAATGAGAGTATGATACGTTATAAATTGTATTTTTGTCTACTTTATACTAAAACTAGATAAGTATCCGCATATATACGGATTTGTTATTTAATATTTTATTATTTGTGTAAACAAAAACTAAAAATGTTTGATTTAGACAACTAAAAATGGGTGGTGTGGGGGGGTGGGATGGCAGGTATAATATATGAGACGACCTTTTCTTCAGTTTTTAACTTGTTGTAACATAAACTTTTAGTTGGTGAGAACTGAGAAGTTATCATTGTTTAATTAAGTAAAGAACCAATTTTGTTAAGCAATACGTGCTATTTGAGGATGGGCACTATTATTAATTATGAGCTTTCAACTCAAAATCAAATAGCAATGAGTAAATTAGCCCATGAACCTTATATAATTGTTAAAAAATGTCCTAAGTTTCAATGTGGGACAATTTAACATTCTAATAGACATCCTCGAGATGAGGGCGGGACAACACACAATCATCTCAAAAATACCACAACAAGACGGGTCACTTAGAATATGGGAAACCGTTTTTTATGGGAAATCATCTGTTGGGCTCTTATACCATATTAGGAACCATGGGCTTCCAATTCAAAACCAATTGGCAATTGAGAGGATTGACCCATGAACCTTATATAATTGTTAAGAAATGTCTCAAGTTCCAATGTGGTACATTTTAACATTCTAATAGGCCTCCTCGACATAAGAGTGGGACAACGCACAATCATCTCGGAAATACCACAGCAAGATGGACCATTTATACGGGCCACGTAGAATGTGTGAAACCGTTTTTATGGAAAATCGTCTGTTGGACCAACCTTAGGCTCTGATAACATATTAGGAATCATGGGCTTCCAACTCAAAACCAATTGGCAATTGAGAAGATTGACCCATGAACCTTATATAATTATTAAAAAATGTCTTAAGTTCCAATGTGGTACATTTTAACATTTCAATAGGCACGATAAAGCTAGAGGGTTATCGCTCATCGTACGGAATTCCATTTTTTGGGATAGTGGATGCTTAAAACTAATGTGATGAGGTCATTCAAGCTAAACCGGACTTAACCGAGCCGCAACTACAAGACGTTGAAGCGCCTACCATTCATGAAGGACCAATAACGAGGCAAAGAGCTAAAATCCTTCAACACAAGTTCAATCAGAGCATGATGCAAGCAATGTCTCAAACCGAACAAGAGAAGGCCAAAGAGGACCTAGAAGGAACGACCAAGGAAGCCCATTGTCTACAAATCTCACTTAAAGATTATCAAGACCAAGCAAATGGCCCAAGCTTCAAGACTCAAGAATTTTTGCCTCTTTTACAAAGTCAAGCCCAAGTAAACATCCTCTCCATCACGAGCATGAATCAAGACACCTAAGGGGAGAGATTCAAACTTGGTCAAATCAAACTTGTCTTCCTCAAATCAAGCCAATCTCGACAAAGCAAGAAAGGTAAGTATTTCAATCAATTTGAATTATATTGACTAAATCTTTGTGTTTCTTTGTTATCTTATGGCAGAAATATTTATGCATTTTTTATTAGTAATATTTTCCTTTTATTTTTCCTTTGATGTTGCACTTTTGAATTCTACAAGTCATGTTGTTTTGAGTCTTTATTTTTACAAGTCCTGTTGTTTTAAGTCTTTTATTTTTTTGAGTCTAAGCTGCTAGGACCAATATATAAGGTCCCTTTATAGCCTTGTATTTTCATCACCTTTCATATCAATAAAAACGAAAATTTTCTTAAACTTAAGTTTTCTTAGTAAAAATTGCTTCTCTCTATTTCTAGTCGAGACCAGTACCTCCTAGCATAGAGATTTTGTGTTGTATCACAAGTTTTCCACAACTTGTGTGGTGCACATCGATCCACCTTGTTACTAATCCGTTCATCACCGGTTCTATTGGTTAGAGTAGCTCAACCATTGAATCATCCCTTGGCCGTTTGACCAAGCTTTGCTTCCGGGATCATACAAGCCATTGACAGCTTTGTGCTTGTATCATTTTTGATATCAGAGCCGAAATTTCTCAGCCCAGGTTGTTTCTATCCGATTTCATCTTTTCATTTCTGTTTTTCATAATTTGTCATTTTTTTTGCTTTGAATCCTTTTTGCATTATTAAAAGAAAATCCAAAAAAATAATTATTATTATTATCTGATTCCTTTGCAACTTGTTTTATTCTGTTTGCATATTAGTCTTATCATTTGACTTTATGCATTAATAAAAATAAATAAAAAGAACTATCGTTGCATTTTGTCTTGCATATTTAGATATCATCTCTGTTTTTGTTTAGATCATACCCAGAAAGCATTTAAAATTAAAAAAAAAATTATATATAGATTCATCTTCGTTGCATCACTTACCATATTTAATTAGATTGAATTAGTCTCATCATTTTCTCTTGATTTGTTTTTGCGAGAGTCAAATCGTGAATAGCAATCATGGGAGAAGAAAGTAGCAACGCCCAGGATGCTCTTCTTCAAATGATGACTGCTATGAGGGAAGAAATGAGGGCCCTAAGACAAGAGTTTGGGGACCGACTAACCCGTGTAGAGCAGGCACCTCGAGCATCTATGCAGCCGAGTAGAAACCTTGGAAGCACCAATGCAACTTTTGGCTCAACTCAACACACCAGAACAACCCCAAGGAACAACGATATTCATATCAACGAACCAAACAACCAGGGAGAAACCGGTGATGACATGATCCTCCGTACCAACGCAACCGAGGAAAAGGGAGACGTGTGCCTCAAGATGACTATGGAGAAGAAGAGGATGAAGAATATACACCACATCCTAGGCAAAGTCACAACCATATCAAGCTGACCGCACCAAACTTTGCTGGAAAAGTCGATCCCGAAGCATACCTTGATTGGGAGAAGAGGATGGACCACATTTTTGACTACTACAACCATCCTGGCCCAAAGAGGGTAGCATTAGCCGTGGGTCGACTCACCGATAGTGCACTTATATGGTGGGACAGAGTGATGTCAGACCGCAAAAGAAGTCGTTTGAGAGCCATTGACTCATGGGTCGACATGAAAGACTTAATGAGGCAAAGGTATGTCCCTCCTCATCTCCCAATCACGGTATGCTTCGGGATCTACTTTTCCAGCAAATTTTGGTGCGGTCAGCTTGATATGGTTGTGACTTTGCCTAGGATGTGGTGTATATTCTTCATCCTCGTCTTCTCCATAGTCATCATGAGGCACACGTCTCCTTTTTCCTCGGTTGCGTTGGTACGGAGGATCATGTTCATCATCGGTTTCTCCCTGCTTGTTTGGTTCGTTGATATGAATATCGTTGTTCCTTGGGGTTGTTCTGGTGTGTTGAGTTGAGCCAAAAGTTTCATTGGTGCTTCCAAGGTTTCTACTAGGCTGCATAGATGCTCGAGGAGTACTACGAGGAGTTTGAGCGCTTAAGAAACCGTTTGGAGCTAAATGATGATTAAGAAGCTTTTATGGCGCAATTCCTTGATGGGTTGCAAGAGAGGATCAGCCGCAAAGTAGAAAGACAAGTCTATCAAGATTTCAGGGATCTCTTTCACTTGTCCATACAAGCTGAGCAACACATAAAGAAGAACACAATCAACACCAGAAGCAAGCCTCAAAGCGCATGGACACCAAACGCAAGCAAGCCTCTAGACAAAGGCAAAAGCATAGAGATCGATTCACGGTTCAAAGGGAAAACTGTGGAGACCAACAAAGACGCCAGAGCTGAGCCTAGTAAGTCTACTAACCCTCAACATGCTAGGGACATTACATGTTTCAAATGCAGGGGTAGAGGTCATATGTCTCGGGAGTGTCCAAACCAACGGGTTATGCTAATGACCGATGTTGGAGATTATGAGTCACAAGATGAGGATGATGATGAGGTTGAGCCACGAGAAGAGTATTGTGACATAGAATATCCAGATACTGGTGAGCTCCTTGTCACAAGACGCATACTAAGTGCAATGGTGGAGCCAGCCGAGACCATACAACGGGAAAACATCTTCCACAGCCGTTGCACCATTTAAGGCAAGGTATGTAACCTTATTATTGATGGTGGCTCTTGCACTAATGTTGCGAGTGCTCACATGGTTGATAAGCTGGGCCTTGAGAGAACTAAACACCCACGGCCCTATAGGCTAAGGTGGCTCGATGACAAGGTAGAGCTTAAGATTAGTGAGCAAGTAACTATACCATTTAGTGTGGGTAGATACTAAGATCAAGTAATATGTGATGTAGTTCCTATGCAAGCTGGTCATTTGTTATTAGGCAGACCATGGCAATTTGATAGAGAAACTAAGCATGATGGTAGAACTAATATGTATACTTTTATGCATAATAAACGAAAGGTTAGCTTAGCACCTCTTGCGCCATCTCAAGTACATGACTTGCAAATGCAAATGGTTAAAGAAAAAGAGAATATCTCTAAGTCTAATTTTCTTATTCAGCCAAGTCATGTTAGAAAAGCTATAGCCACCAAACACACAATGCTACTAATGATCTTTAAGGAGCTTTTGAGCGCAGGTTTTGGCGAGCTTGAACTACCACCAGAAGTTACCACTTTGCTTGACATGTTCAAAGACGTGTTTCCTGAGGAGATGCCTGAAGGTTTACCACCATTACGAGGCATAGAACACCAGATCGATTTCATACCAGGAGCGGTTTTACCCAACAAGCCAGCTTACCGAATGAGCCCAGAAGAGTCCAAAGAGTTGGAAAAGCAAGTCAAGGAGCTACTAGACAAAGGATACGTGAGGGAAAGCCTTAGTCCTTGTGCGGTTCCTATTCTGCTAGTGCCTAAAAAAGACGGTACATGGCGTATGTGTGTAGACTGCCGGGCCATCAACAACATCACCATCAAGTATAGGCATCCGATTCCAAGACTAGACGACATGCTTGATGAACTCAGTGGAGCCACCTTGTTCTCAAAGATCGATCTTAAGAGTGGATACCATCAAGTGAGAATGAAAGAAGGCGACGAATGGAATACTGCCTTCAAGACAAAGCAAGGGCTCTATGAATGGATGGTAATGCCATTTGGACTTACTAACGCGCCTAGTACATTTATGCGTCTAATGAACCAAGTTATTAGAGCATACATCAGTAAGTTCGTTGTGGTTTATTTTGATGATATTTTAATTTATAGCCAGTGTTTATCCGATCATGTGACACATCTTGAGCTTGTATTAAAGACTCTTCGACAAGAAGGCCTTTATGCAAACTTAAAGAAGTGCGCATTTTGCACTGATAAGTTGGTTTTCCTAGGATTTGTTGTGAGTTCGCAGGTTGATGAAGAGAAAATAAAAGCTATCAAAGAATGGCCAGCCCCAACAAACATCAGTCAAGTGAGAAGCTTCCATGGGTTAGCAAGTTTCTACCGCCGTTTTGTTAAGGATTTTAGCAGTATAGCCGCGCCTCTCACAGCTGTAGTGAAGAAAAGTGTGGGATTTACTTGGGGAGAAGCTCAACAAACCGCCTTTGAGACCCTAAAGGAGAGACTCACCAATGCACCTGTTCTGGTCTTACCCGACTTCAACAAGACCTTTGAGGTGGAGTGTGATGCTTCAGGAATTGGTATAGGAGCTGTATTGACTCAAGGAGGGAAACCAGTGGCATTTTTCAGTGAGAAGTTAGGAGGAGCTACGCTTAATTATCCTACCTATGACAAGGATATATATGCTTTAGTTCGTGCTTTGGAGACGTGACAACATTATCTAATGTCAAGGGAGTTTGTGGTTCATACGGATCATGAAACACTCAAGCATCTTAGAGGACAAACCCATCTCAAGAGAAGGCACGCACGGTGGATGGAGTTTATTGAAACTTTCCCTTACATCATCAAATACAATAAGGGTAAAGACAACATAGTGGCAGATGCTTTATCGAGGAGACATGCATTGATTGCAACGATGGAGGCTAAAGTCATGGGTTTTGAATTCATAAAGGATCTGTACAAAGATGATCCAGATTTGGGAGAAAGCTACGAGGCGTGTAGCAAAGGAGCTCGCGAGAAGTTCTACATACATGAAGGTTTCTTGTTTCGGGAAAAGAGACTTTGCATACCGCAATGCTCTCTTAGAGATTTGATTGTCCGAGAAGCTCATGGAGGAGGACTTATGGGACATTTTGGAGTAGACAAGACACTGGTCGTGGTGAAAGAGCACTTCTATTGGCCGCACCTCAAGAAGACCGTAGAAGCTCATTGTGCTAGATGCGTGGTGTGCAAAAAGCCAAGTCTATAGTGCATCCTCACGGATTGTACTTACCTCTGCCGATTCCCACATCACCATGGGTCGACATATCAATGGATTTCGTGTTGGGATTGCCAAAGATCAACCACAAAGATTCCATCTTCGTTGTCGTAGACAGATTTTCCAAGATGGCACATTTTATACCTTGTGCAAAGGTCAATGATGCATCTCAAACCGCAGACTTATTCTTCAAAGAGGTGGTCCGTTTGCATGGAGTGCCAAGAACTATAGTATCTGACCGCGACAACAAGTTCCTGAGCCACTTTTGGAGGACATTGTGGAAAAAGTTAGGGACCAAGCTCTTGTTCTCCACGACTTGTCATCCCCAAACAGATAGCCAAACGGAGGTGGTCAACAGGATATTATCTAATTTGTTGAGAGCTACCATTGGGAAGAACCTGAAGAACTGGCTGGAGTGTATTCCATTCATTGAGTTCGCTTACAACCGAGCTCAACACTCAGCTACAAAGATATCTCCATTCGAGATTGTTTATGGATTTAACCCAAAGACCCCACTAGAATTTACTCCGTTACCACTAGCTGAAGCCGTGAGTTTAGATGGAGAAAAGAAAGCCGAGTTTGTCAAGAAACTTCATCAAAAGGTGAGAGAGAACTTAGAGAAGATGACTGACCAGTATGTGAAGCATGCCAACAAAGGGCGCAAGGAGGTTGTATTTGAACCAGGAGATTGGGTGTGGCTGCACATAGGACATGAGAGATTTCCAAACCAGCGGAGTTCAAATCTTGCACCAAGAGGAGATGGTCCATTCAAGATACTAGAACGGATCAACAAAAATGCCTACAAACTCGAATTACCAGGTGAGTTTAACATCTCTCCAACTTTCAATGTATCTGATCTAGCTCCATCTTTTGCAGATGATCCAGTTTTGAGGTCAAAACCTCTAGAAGAGGGAGGGAATGATGAGGTCATTCAAGCTAAACCGGACTTAACCGAGCCGCAACTACAAGACGTTGAAGCGCCTACCATTCATGAAGGACCAATAACGAGGCAAAGAGCTAAAATCCTTCAACACAAGTTCAATCAGAGCATGATGCAAGCAATGTCTCAAACCGAACAAGAGAAGGCCAAAGAGGACCTAGAAGGAACGACCAAGGAAGCCCATTGTCTACAAATCTCACTTAAAGATTATCAAGACCAAGCAAATGGCCCAAGCTTCAAGACTCAAGAATTTTTGCCTCTTTTACAAAGTCAAGCCCAAGTAAACATCCTCTCCATCACGAGCATGAATCAAGACACCTAAGGGGAGAGATTCAAACTTGGTCAAATCAAACTTGTCTTCCTCAAATCAAGCCAATCTCGACAAAGCAAGAAAGGTAAGTATTTCAATCAATTTGAATTATATTGACTAAATCTTTGTGTTTCTTTGTGATCTTATGGCAGCAATATTTATGCATTTTTTATTAGTAATATTTTCCTTTTATTTTTCCTTTGATGTTGCACTTTTGAATTCTACAAGTCATGTTGTTTTGAGTCTTTATTTTTACAAGTCCTGTTGTTTTGAGTCTTTTTTTTTTTTTAGTCTAAGCTGCTAGGACCAGTATATAAGGTCCCTTTAAAGTCTTGTATTTTCCTCACCTTTTATATCAATAAAAACTAGAATTTTCTTAAACTTGAGTTTTCTTAGTAAAACTTGCTTCTCTCTATTTCTAGTCGAGACCAGTATCTCCTAGCATAGAGATTTTGTGTTGTATCACAAGTCTTCCACAACTTGTGTGGTGCACATCGATCCACCCTTGTTACTAACCCGTTCATTACCGATTCTATTGGTTAGAGTAGCTCAACCATTGAATCACCCCTTGGCCGTTTAACCAAGCTTTGCTTCCGGGATCATACAAGCCATTGACAGCTCTGTGCTTGTATCATAATGTGAGTGGAATAGAGACTTTCTATAGAAATTTTTTTTTTTAAATGAAGAAAAAAACATCATTTTGTTGGGCTTTTTATAGAAATATTTGAGAAAACAATTGGATCATAGATTGAATTTGATCGGTGGATCAAAACTCACACACTTTCTAGGCTGAATACTCTATATTTTTCGGGTTAACAGTAAGAGATGAATGATAAAGCTGCAACCCTAAAATATAACAATCAAGCTATAAGAATATCTGAACCGGGTCATATGTTGGGCTTTTATCGGGTCGACCAGTTTGTCCCATATGGTTGGTGAAATTAGATTGCAAGTTTGCAATATTGGGAGATCGATGAATTGACTATATCGAAGTTATGAAATTCATACAGATCAAGAAATAGAAAACTATATATATATATATTTACTAATATTTTTGTTTATGAAATTACTTTTATTTATTTATATATTATTTTCATATTAGTTTAGAAAATTAGGCTATTTTCATCTTTATATAAATGTATGCATTTTGTAATTAACATTGTTCTTACTATCATATATGCATCTATAATCTTCCACATTTGAAAAAAAAAAAGTGAAAAAGAGACGTGATTTGTTTTTCCTCTCAATAAATTATGTTTTTCCTAAGCATCATAAACTAACATGTGAAAAATAATATCTTAATAAAAAATGTAATTTCCTAGTAAATATCCAGAACCTTCTACATCGATTTCTTTTTATTTTCGTGATTTCGATATGGTCGATGAGATCGACCGATCTCCCAATATACTATATGTAACACAATCGAAAATTCTTTTATTTTATTTTGTTGTAATTTTAAATGTTAGAATTGAGAATCATGGTTAGAATCACAGTGGAAAATTCAAATCTTAACTTTAGTCTATATGAACAAATTTGTAACGACTAAATCACAATAAATTAGTTTTAAATTAATTTTACACTAAAAATGGTAAATGGTTTCCGGAAAGCAGTACCAATTCTAATTTATATGGTATATGTTGATATTTTTGTACGTATAAGTTCGATTATGAACGTGACTCTAATCCCAAGACGTTTTCATTTGAAAAAACAAAGAAGAGTAAACATAATACACTTAAAAAGATTTTTATGCATGAGTCTTTACTGAGGCTGACTGCGGTTGACTTGAGGTTGAACAGAAGACAGAGTCTGAGTCCAAACTTTTTCCAACTTTTTGCTGAATCTATTTAAAAAAGCTCAACGATATCTCATTTCCTCACCAAACTCATAAACGTCTAAGTAGGTAAATAGTTATGAAAAGTAAGTAAATGTTTTTTTGTTATGAGAAATTGCACTATATGGCTAAGAAACATATCGAAATTAGATACATAACCATACATTGTTTTACGCACTGTTTCAAAAAATTTAATACCAAACCGTCCCTAATACTCTACGCAACGCTAAATAGATTTTGTGTCAACGTAGGCAGATACTATTATTAATAAATCTAGAAACTAATGGGCCTACGAGAGGCACCTTTTTGCACTCGCCGTTTCAATTATCCGGACATAAAGCGACATTTCTTTTTTTTTTGTATTGGAGAGGGGTAATCATCTCCTATGCTCCTATGAGGAATTTTCAAATCACCATTGTCCCCGACTAATCCCTATAGCCCCTCACTTTAACGAAATGACAAAAACACCCTTGAGTTTTTTTAAATGAAATATCACCTTTTTAATTGTTTTTTTTTAATGAAATATCACCGCCCAAGTATTACCTAATTGTACTAGTATTACCCTAGTGTGTACCCTCTAGTATTACCAGTGTTACCCTATGCCTTTGTATTACCCTAGTATTACCAATGTTATCCTATGCCTTTGTATTACCCTAGTATTATCCTCCCTAGTTGTACCAGTATTACCCTATGCCTTTGTATTACCCTAGTAAAGGGTAATACTAGGGCAGTATTACCAGGTATTACCACGCAGAGGGGATTCGAACCCTGGTCGCGTGTGCACGGGTGACGAGCGTGGAGCTCAAAACCACTGAATTACCGTGTTTTTCGTTGTCCCTTTACCGATTTAATTCTACTTAACTCTTAAAACTCTTCATTAAGGGTAAAATTGACATTTTACCCTACAGGGACATCTGAGCCATTTTTCTAATCAATAAGGGTATACCTGCCCTTGACCCATTGGAGAGGAAAAAATATCAGTTCAACACCATTCTCATATTCTTCTTGATTTTACGAATCGAGAGGCAAATATCTCAAAACTCTTGAAGCGAATCGGTAAGAATCCGGTCCAATTAGGTTTTCTCTGCTTTATAATCACATTTAACCGTCTAGTCCTATTTTCAGTCTACATCAAATGACGACGGGGGAACTGCCGGATAGAATTTTCGCCGCCGGAGAAGAATCGACGAGTGACAGGGTCAATTCGTATTACAAGACCAAAACAATCATCGACCTCCTCGCCGCGCTCGAGGAAGACGAGAAAGATTTTCTCTGAAAATCACCTTTCGGGAAACTAATCGCCACCGTCGAAAAGCCGAATCTAAGTTGACTCAAACGTACTAAGTTGACTCACTGAGTTAGGTCTGACTCATATCTGAACTACCTATTGAAACTCGATGCCGGCTTGGTTTTACACCGGTCCAATCACCTCGACCTCGCCGCCGTTGAGCGAAGTTCCCTTGCCGGCTTTCTTCGCGAAGAAAAGCCGAATCTGGGTTTGACAATTTTTTTATGTTCTCGATGTCGTCATCGATTGAAGATTCAAGGAGATAAGTTTGTTGTATATTTGGAATCTGAATTAGTTTTTAAATTTATTGTTAGACCGCTTACATATTTAATAACGTGTTATATTTATTTGTAGCGCACTAAGCAAATCAGTAACAACTTTTACCAATCCATATAACTCAATATTGTTATCAATCTAACATGTTCTTTATAGTGTAAAATATCTATCTAACACTTATATATATTTGACCAATCAGAGTTTCCTTGCAAGAATTCGCAATATTGACTGGCTTTCCATGTGGTTGATACCCAAAAAGCATCGGAGTATCCAGAGAGGGGAGTTTATGATTATGTAGATAAGTTTTCAGTTTACCAGTTAACAATATTGATTACGATTACTAAGATTCAATACACAGATAACAATAGATTGGATAGATAACCACAATATTAACAAAGTAACACGATTGTTACCCGATAACATTATTATTTTTATTGATAACGATATCGATTTTTGACTGCTAACAATGAGATTACCGATTTTGTATTGGAGTGTAATAGATCAAGTTTTGGTAATTGATCAACAGTTAAAAAGGTTACATATTTGCTAACATATTCATTACACAAATAGGTTAGATTGATAACAATAACGTTATCAAAGTAACAAATTATTTACCAGTAATGTGTAACAGGTAACATGTGTAATAGCTGATAACAAATTATATATCGATAATAACTATTGTTACACGCTATCAAGGACACATTCATGTTTATGCTATATATACATATATAAATAAATGCCATCATCATATCTTAAAGATTCACCGAATTTTCTCCGGCTCATCACTTCACCGTCACCAACATCAGAACCATGGGTTTGGTCGGATCTCTGTCGGATTTGCTTCCTTCACCTTTAAAGCTTTTTCCGACACAGTCACTATCATCAGATTTATGTGTTTCGTCAGATCTTTGTCGGATTTGCTTCCTTTACCTTCAAGAACTTAAACACAAACACCACCATCACTGCCATTACTATGGGTTTCGTAGATTTGATATGTATGAGGTACTCCTTCTTTGCTACGAATCTCAAATTCATCCTCATTTATCTTGCGCAAAGCAAACCCTGTAGAAAGCTCAAAGTTTTTTGCCAAAATCTCCTCGCGTTACAAAAATATATAACTCGTTTCTATAATGTATCCACCTGATTATAAAACTCTAATAACATATCAGAGCTCCTCCGGTGAAAATGGTTTCTCTGGTTGGTCGTTATCAGATCGGAATTCCTCACGGTTAGGGCTGGGCATATTTACCTAACCGAATCAAACCGAACCGAACCAAACCGAATAACATTATTTGGTTCGGGTTCGGATAACCCGAATAACCCAAATGGACACATTTCTAAATTTATTTGGTTTTCGGTTCGGTTTGGTTTATTAACCGAATATCGAATTAACCGATTGGGTAACCGAATTAAAACTAACCTCATATAATACCATATAGGATTTTGGACTTAGTAGCAGATTTGAGTCTTTGATACTTCGACTCCTCCACTTCTTTGTAATTTGGACAATTTTTTTTTTCTTTGTTCATTTTTGTTGGAAAATTTTTTTTTTCACAATGATCAAACTCTTCATTTCATCTAAAAATACATGTATTATATAAAATAATCAAAATTACCCTAAAATGATTTTAGTTTGGTTATTAATTGTAAAAACCGAAAAACCCGATAACCGAACCGAACCGAAATAGAATTTAATCCCGAATGGGATCTAAAATTTTAAAACCGAAAACCAAAAAACCCGAACCGAACCCAACTAAATAACCGAATGCTCAGCCCTACTCACGGTTATGTTTGTCATCTACTATGTAATTTCATGCAGATCTATCTTTAATCGAGTCAACACATTTTTCTTTGTGCTAATTATTCTGATATATTTTTTTATCATCATACTATGGTTTATGTTAGTCGGATAATAACATATGTGTATGAATATTTTTGATGATAAAATCGAAGCTTATTAGGGATAAGAAAGTAATTAACCACTTTTTCGTTTAAAAGAAGAAAAAAAAAATTATGAGTCTAGACGGGGAATTGCTCATTTTATTCCTCAACTATTTGCAATTGGCACAAATAATTTTCAACTATCGTGGTTGCAAAACAATTCCCTAACTCATCGTTGACCACGCAAAATCGAGATTCAAAAAGTCAAACACTAATTACTAAATGGATACATGTCCACTAAATCGGTTGTAACTCCTTCAATACAACTCCGAATGAGGTGAACCCACTACCATTGGAAATCTAACTCAATTTACTATAACTTTGATGAAGAGATCCAAAGATAAATCCAAAGGAAAGGTTTTTGTACGGGTAATCTTCTAGACACATATTCTTGATGTAATATCTACTTGTATGGAAGCATTCCCTTTGAATTTAGCTTTGGAGCTCTTCATAAAAGTTATAGATAATTGAGTTATCTTTCCAATAATAGTAGTTTCAACTCATTCGGGGTTGTATTGAAGGAGTTACAGCCATTAAATGGATATATATCCACTAAATCGGCTGTAACTACTTCAATACAACCCTGAATGAGTTGGAACCACTACCATTGGAAAGATAACTCAATTTAATATAACTTTGATGAAGAGTTCAAAAACTAAATTCAAAGGGAAGGCTTACATACAAGTACATATTTCATCAAGAATATGTGTCTAGAATATCTACCCGTACGAAAACCTTCCTTTTGGATTTAGCTTTGGATCTCTTCATCAAAGTTATAGTAAATTGAGTTAGCTTGATGATTGGTTTAGAAAGATTTTGCAAATGTACTACTGTGAAATTGTTGGATCGGCTTCAACGAATAAAGATGAGAATCAGAATGTCGGTCCCAAGAAAAGAAATCATAATGTCAGAAAGTTTAAGGTAGTTCCACTACGCTTTGACTCGCATCATCACTATGTACAGATTTTTCAGCCCTTGGTTCTAGGAGAGTTCAAATAACAGTTGCAAAGTTCCTTCTAGGGGATATCGTCACTGTCACGGGAGGAGACATACTATGGTATTATGTCAGTTTTATGGGTTCAAAGGGATGGCGATTTTCACGATTTTCACTCTTCTTGCTTTATGCGCGACAAAATGATGTCTCCATATTAAGGAGTTGTGCTTCAGCAAATGCAGCAGGTGCATGTGCAACAAATGCAGCGGGTGCAGGTGCAGAAGCATCATGAATTCACAGTTCTAACAATATTAGGGAGTTGGGCTGAAAAATTAGTATTGAGCCTTATTATGACAGTTTGTATAGCTTGGCCGTCAAGTGCTTCTAGGGTTTGTGTCTTGTATATATACGTTGTGTACGCCGTTGATATCAATAACACAATATTCACAAGTCTTACTTATCTTTACACTACAACTCGAAAAGTTTATGTGAGGGTGACTTGCTTTTGTTCACTAAAGAGCTTTTGTTATTGATATTGATATTTTATAAAAGAGTTTTTGAGAAACACTGGTATTCTCAATCCTTGATTTTGGCTAGATCTATAGAGATCTCAACGAATCCAAGAAACTTGGTTTATTCGGAAATTCTTAGACTAAACGAATATCCTTGCATCTATCTAGCTTCAGTTAAAATCTGATTCGTGCAGATCTAGGGCAATTTCAAACTCTTTCAAAGAAGTATGAATTTGAAGACATATTTGAAAAGATCTATTTGGTGCCAAGGACCCGATTGAAGATTCGAGGACAAATATTTATTGGCCGGCGAGACCTGATGCAACGTAGAATTAAAAATATTAAGAGAAATATGTTTTATTTCTTTTTTATGTATTTTAACAGTTTTCCTATTTTAATTAGGATTATGTTTTAGGGTTTTTAGGTTTTCTTATAAATAGACTCTTAGGCATATGGTTTTATGGAGTTGTTATTGATATTGATATTTTATAAAAGAGCTTTTGATAAGCACTAAGAAAAGTATTCTCAATCCTTGCTTTCGACTAGATCTACAGAGATCTCAACTAATCCAAAAAGACTTGGTTTATTTGGGAATTCTTACACTAAACGAATATCCTTGCATCTATCTAGCAGCTTCCGCTACGTCAGATATCAAAAGATCAGATCTGGGTTCACTACCACTTCCTCTACAGAAAACACTTAAATCATCTTTCAATATGAAAGTCAGCTTCAGGCTATTTGTGTTGCATTGGGCTCATCCGAAATTTCACTTATTAAAGGTCCTCCAGGTTAGTCTTTCCTAGTCAATGATAACTAATCGTTGATCTTTTGATAAATATGTAAATAAATCTTTTTTCCTTTTTTCTTGTTGATCTTTTGATGAATGCTAATGTAAATAAATCCCTTTTTTCCTTTTTTTATAGGAAATGTAAATAAATCAAATGCAGCGGTTGATGAACTAGTTCAACGAGTATCAATCAAGTTCAGGCTTATATGGCAAGGACGGGAAGTTGTTCAAACCAGTTCTTGTGAGGATTGGAAAGGCATAAATAGTTCATCCAAATTTTGTGTCAATGTTGCTAGACACTATGGATTTCGTACTTAGTCGTTGACATGTATCACATGCCACTACATACTCACGAACCATCTTATGTATAGATGGCCAATAGAACATATGCGCCAATCATTTTAAGGTTCAGAGCACACCAGATTGACCACCCATCAACGAACTATGGTATTCAAAAAACAATTCTGAAAATAAGAGAGGAATCGGGCGATTTTACCATACGATTATTGAAACTGACAAGGCCATTTCTCCAACCATATGGTTGTCCAGGAGATTCATATGTAAGATTCCCAAGTTTAATGAGGTAAGGATTTGATTTCGCAAGATGCCGCAACTCGTCCCAAAAGGCTGAGTGATGAAGTGAGACGGTATTCAAGCACGGACTGTCAGCTCGTCTCGATAACGCGTCAACCGCTGCATTCACTGTTCCTGGTTTGTATGTGCTTTCACAGTCATAGCAGACGAGTTTTGTTAGAATATGCGGAATATGATACTAGAGATTAAAGGGAGACATGGAGACTAATAGAAGAACTAGCTAGAGATTTAAGAGAGAATATAGAAGAAGAAAATGCTTAGATTGATTTGAAAACAATGTGAGTTACATCCTTTAAATAGAGAAACAAGTGGTGAATAATCAAAGCAAGGAGAGGAAAACATGGAGGAAATCATGGAGGAAAACAAGGAGAGGAAAACATGGAAGTCAAAAAGAGGAGGAAATCATGGAGCACTAGAGGTGGAGTTTTCTTTTAGAAGGCTCTTCAAGATTATTTTACTTGATCAATACTCCCTCTCAAGTTTAGCCATAGAGACACCGAAGACTAAACTTGGAACCTGAGGAACATCACCTCATTAAAAACCTTAACATAGAAAAACCACTTGGGAAAAAACTATGTTAAGGAAAAAAGAGTGTGATGTCCATGGGTTAGAGAACATGAGATCAAGAGTGTGAAAGATCTACAATCCCGAGTTTGCTATGTATGTGAGTGCAAACTTTGAGACTTGCAGCCTTGGTGAAGATATCCGCTAGTTGATCTTCACTCTGAGTGTAGCATGGGAGTATCATGCCTTCTTCAATATTTTCTCAAACTTTGTGGCAATCCACTTTAATATGCTTGGTCCTTTCATGGAAGACCGAGTTGGTTGCAATGTGAATTGCGGCTTGGTTATCACCATGCATGGTGATGGGGCTAGAAGACTCAATGCCGAGATCTTTAAGAAGAGCTTTGAGCCAAGTCAGCTCATTTGTTAGCTTCCTCATTGCCATGTACTCTACTTCCGCACTAGAACACGACACCACCTTTTGCTTCTTAGATTTCCAAGTTACCAAATTTCCTCCAATGAAGGTGCAATAACCAGATGTTGACTTTCTATCCAGCCTATCTCCAGCATAATCAGCATCATAATATCCTACTATCTCGGTGTTAGCGTTTCTCCCAATCCAAATGCCTTGGCCTGGGCTACCTTTGAGGTATCTAAGAATTCGCTCCACCATACTCTAATGGTATAAGCTAGGGGTTTGCATGTGTTGACTGACCTGATTTACAGCATAACAAAGAACAGGCCTTGTGATAGTCAAATATATCATCTTACCTACAAGACGGCGATATTGGGAGACGTCTTCAAATGGCTCGTCTTCTTTCTCCTCCTTTCGATTGACCTTGTAGCTATCCTCAAGCGGTGTCTTTAATGGTTTTGCTCCAAGTTTACCTGTCTCATTCAACAAATCAAGTGTGTACTTCCTTTGTGAAAGAAATAAGCCTTCCGGAGAACGGCAAACTTCAATCCCTAGGAAGTACTTTAGCTCACCTAGGTCTTTAATATCGAAAACAGATTTAAGAAAGGTTTTAGTTGATTGGATACCTTCCTTATCATCGCCGGAGATGATAAGATCATCTACATAGATGAGAACTACAATGATACCTTGAGAGCTTTGGAGTGTGAATAATGTATGATCAACTTCGGATCTCTTGAAGCCTCGATCGTTGAGTGTGGAGCTTAACTTGTGGTACCAAGCCCTTGGTGATGGCTTCAGTCCATAGATAGCTTTCCTAAGCCTCAAAACCTTTCCGGGAGCAATGGAGTCTCTAAGACCGGGAGGAGGAGTCATGTAAACTTCTTCCTCAAGCTCGCCTTATAGAAATGCATTCTTGACATCCATCTGCCATAACTCCCAAGAAAGGTTAGTAGCCAAAGAAAGAACAACTCTTACCGTGTTAAGTTTGGCTACGGGAGCAAAGGTATATGTGTAGTCATCTCCATAGTTTTGTGTGAAACCTCTTGCCACCAAGCGAGCTTTGTACCGTTCAATGTCTCCATTGCTTAAGTATTTGATAGTGAAGACCCACTTGGAGCTAACCGCTTTTTTCACAAGAGGAATATCTGCTTCATCCCATGTGTGGTTACGAGTCATAACACTGGTCTCGTCATCCACTGCATCCAACCATTCTTTACTTTCCTTAGACTCCTCATAGCTTTGCGGTATCCGGTGTAGCTCTATTTTACCAAGAAATGCTTGATGATCGGTTGGCAAAAGGGCAAGAGAACAAACAGCTTGGATGGGATGACCCATGGCTTGATTGTTGTAGTAGACTCGGGTGTAAGCCTCCAAATGGGATGGAGAATTTTGCTGCCTAGTGTTGCACCTAAGTGGAGGAGGGAGATATCCTATATCCACGTTTTCTTCCTCATCCGGTGCAAGCTCCTCATTAGGAATCATTTGCTCTTCTACATCCGGATCACCCGATCCTTGAACTTGGCTTTGGGTTGATTCCTTATGTTGAGTTTGGTCACTCAAAGGTGGGGTGCTTGTTCTCTCCCTTTCTATATTCTTAGGTGTCTCTTGTGCCTTTGGTGTAGTGGGGTCCGTATTTCCGAGATGTTCCATAAAGAACTTCAAGGTAGCGGCCCGATCCGAAGTGGAGTGGGAGAGATCCTTTAGGCTTGCCCAATCTTTCTTCCCATAGTACCCTTGCTCTTCAAGAAATTTCACATCCCGGGACACATACATGCGGCTATTTGACGGGTCATAGCACTTGTGCCCCTTTTGGATTGTTGAATATCCAATGAACATGCATCTAGTACTTTTTGCATCAAGCTTGCTCCTTTGTTCACCTGGTATTAATACAAAGCAAACACACCCAAAAACTTGTAAGTGATCTAAAGATGGTTTGGTTTTGTTTAGTACCTCAAATGGTGATACATCTTTCAAGACTTTGGTCGGATTTCGGTTGATAAGGTAGCATGCCATCATTACCACATCTCCCCAAAACCTTTTGGTGACATTCTTATGGAACATCATCGATCTTGCAACCTCCATGAGGTGTCGATTCTTCCTTTCTGTCACTCCATTTTGTTGTGGTGTGTATGAGCAGCTTGTTTGGTGTATAATGCCATGCTTGTTTAGATGTTCTTTGAATTTGTGGCTTGTATTCTCCTCCATTATCCGATCTCAACACCTTAATCTTATAATTAAATTGATTAGTAACATAATTTTAAAAATTAATGAATGCATCAATCACACGATCTTTAATGAATGCATCAATCACACGATCTTTAGATGGGATTAAAGTGATCCAAGTATTATTTGATTTTTCATCGATAAATGACACAAAATATTTGTTATTATCCCTAGATATGCATGGTGATGTCCAAACATCTGAATGCACTAAATCAAAGCAATTCTCAAAGATAGTCAAAGACTTAGGAAAAATAGATTTGCAATGTTTTCCTAGAATACAAGCTTCACATTTTAAGTGATCAAAAGTGAATTTAGGCAACATCAATTCAAATGCACGAGAATGAGGGTGACCTAATCTAGCATGCCACACCTCATTAGAACTAATAGCAATACACGATTTAAAAGAAAACGAAGTAGCATCGCTTGGTAATGTTTTATCAAGGACATAAAGATCATCTTTCGCCTTTCCTTCTCCAAGAATTTTTTCGGTTTCAATATCCTGAAAATAAATTTCATTAGGTCCAAATATCGTATAGCAATTTAAATCACAAGTAGCCTTTTTTACCGATAAGAGGTTTGATGTAAATGTGGGCATAAAGAAAGCTTTGGAATTTTTATCAAATAATTTTAAATTCCCTACACCTTTTACGGGAATCCGATCACCATTAGCTATAATAACATTACCTTTAGCCGGTTTTATATTGTCACTGAGATTCGGGTTACTAATCATATGGTGAGAAATACATGAATCAATAACAAGTGATTTACTTGGTTTAGAGGCAAAGAGAGTGGTACCGGAATCCTTTAAGGAGACGATGGATTGGATGAGAGCTTCCAAGTCTGATTTCCTCACAACATCATTGTTGAATGCAACCATGGCCAGCTCCTCTCCTTGCTTGGATGTACCGGTTTGTCCGTGTTCATCCAAGGTTTCGTGAGAAAGGTTGGCCTTGAACTTGCTTGGTTTAAGGTGAGGATGAAGAATCCAACATTTGTCCTTGGTATGCCCTTTCTTCTTACAATGATCGAAGATCCATACATTTCTTTCTTCACACTTGTAAGTCCCCTTATTCGCCATGAGGAGTTCCCCTTTTTTGCTAAAGAGGCCGAGAGACCCTTGTTCTTTTTGTATTTGGGAACATACCTCATCAGTCATCAATGATATACTCATATATTGCATGTTTTAGCATGTATTTCATTTAGAGTTTTGTGTAATTCGCATGCATAATCATGGTTTTGTCTTGCATTTAGGTGCCATTTATAGATTAGGACATTTGAATTAGATCTAGTGAGTTCTTGCATTTTTTGGAGTATTTCCTAGGTGATTGGAGGCGATTGGGCATAGTTGGAGAGTTGGACCTAAGTGGAGTGCAAAGCCCATCCGAGACGCCGGAAAGATGTAACTGGACGAAGGCCCTCCGTTATGAATCATCCTTCAAGATCTTCATGTAACTTGTAGAGGAGTAAGTTATCTGTCTACAGAAGTTGGATTCAGACCATTTGGACATCTGGTTAAGGAGTTATCGCGGATTTACTAAAGACGTCTCTGCCTGGCCGAGAAGCTCTAGCCTTACCACCTCATGCACCGGCCCGGGACAACACCATGCACAAGCCCGGTGCTGAACCCTGCCTCGGACAGGGAGAATCCCGGACCCATACACCGGCCCAGTATTGCCCGGTGTTGCATCTTTTCTCGGACAAAACCACCCACCCGGTCCAAAAACCCAAGATACTAGCCGAAGTGACTCAAATATCAGGCCAAATGAAGAACCTCATTTATCCAGTTTAATATGCGGTCTTCATGAAAGTCATAGACAATCGAGCTGAATTTTGTTGAGTGGTAGTTTCATGTCATTCGGATCGGCCGTTTAAGAGATATAGCAAATATAGCAAGGACGTGTCTGTCTGGCATCCAAACGAGTTCTGCTCCAAATACGACGTTTGAAAGATCAACCCAGACTAAGGGTTTCCACTCCGATTCAGCTTTTACGTTCTTCATAGTGGTTGTACAGAATTGAGTGGGCTGTCTTCTGGAGGTGGTTTCAGCTCATTCGGATGTCAGGTTCAGTAGTTATGGCTTATTCACTATAGGCATTCTTGACCACGACCCAGATTCGGCAGGGTCAATACCCGGTTTGTCCCGGGTTGACCCGGTCCGACCCAAACTTCTTTAAATAGTGAAAAACCTAATTTTTAGATCTAAGCTTTCTTTTCTCTAGAGTTGGGTTTTATCCCAAACTCTTCTTATGATGATTTGGGATGGATCTTCATCATTCATGCCACTCTAGTGAAGGATTCTTCAACCTATCTTTATATTATGTTTATTTAATCTTTGTTTTTATCTTTATGTCTCTTTTTTTTCTTGTGTTCTTCCTTGTTCTTCATGTTTAGGCTTTAGACCCCTTTT
This sequence comes from Eutrema japonicum, assembly GCA_030161315.1. Lineage (NCBI taxonomy): Eukaryota > Viridiplantae > Streptophyta > Magnoliopsida > Brassicales > Brassicaceae > Eutrema > Eutrema japonicum. Next base: position 39,803,361 of record BSQW01000001.1, read on the forward strand.
TGTTGGATCTTAGATTTAGCTTGATTTAGATGATTTGATGATTGATTCTTGATGCTTATGTTCTTAATCCTTGCATTCCTTTCTTGTCTAGTGTTCCTAATGCTAGATCTAGTTTGAGAAAGTATATCTAGATCATAAGGCATTTCATGCACACCAAGTGTTTGATGAAATGTCTTGATGAATTATTCAAGGTATTTATGCTCCTAGCCTAAGAGATTAGTTGCCTAAGGTGTATTTTGGTTGATCTTGTTTATATTCTTAATGCTTGCTAATCATTGATCCACAAATGAGAGTTTGCTAATGTATTGAGTGATTAGCATAGTGATTAGTTGCTTGAGAAAGAACTAATCAAGATTACTGATCTTAGCCTAAGGATTAGCATTGATTGTGTATATTAGCATCATTAGTTAGTTGTCTTGATGATTAGATGATGATGATTTAGGTTGATCTTTGTTAGGTCCTTCACTTAGGCTGGTTCTTAATGCTAGATTTGATAAGATAAACCAAAGTTTAGAACTGCACCTAGATTAGGTAGCTCTAGTTGGTGTGACAAACCAATCTAGAGCTACACCCTAGGATTTTTGGTCTCATCCCATGCATTAGGGAGAGATTCGAGTAAACAGTGTTAGTGCTAGATTAGGTTTATCCATTCGAGTCTTGAACTTAGGCATTTCACTCCTAACCCGAGTTTAAATGAATTGCTTGAACAAAATATTTTGTGAGCTTTTCTTGCCTAGCCAACGAGAGTTGATGTCTAGGGTGATTAGTGAACTAATTGGGATTGGATTTTAATGCTTGTTAATCATCTTATCACAAACGAGAGTTTGATTTTGATTTGGTGATTAACAAAGTCATTAGTGCCACGAGAGTGGATTAGTCATAATTATGAATCCCATGTTATAGGATAGTGTTTAATGCTTCATTGATAGCTTAGTTCATGATCCACATTTCTATCTTTGTTTTCCTTCTTGCATTTGTTTTCTTTAGTTTAAAAACATAAAAACCCACAAACATTTGCTCTAGCTTAGGAAGATTCATGTATTCCTAGTGCTTCAATCTTAACCTCTTTGGTTCGATATCTCAAATACTACAATGACATGAGTGGGATTTGAGTAATTGACTAGTAAAAATTCTACTATCAATCAAGATTTGGGAGCTTGTCGGCTCTTAGGAGATGTTTGATGAGGTCATTGTAGGTGGGGTTTAAGGTAAGCAGGAGGCCAAAGACCTTGTCTTGCTCTCTTCTTTCATTGAGTAAGGCCGGATCCGTGGTGCTTGGCCGGAGCATCTCAAGTTCCGCCCATAAACTCCGAAACTTTCTAAAATGCTTGGTGAACTCTAAGTCTTCTTGACTTAGGTTATTGATGGCCTTCTTTACCCCAAACACTCCGGTTAAGTTTGAGATATTTCCATATACAATCTTGAGAGTTTCCCATAACTCTTTAGTGGTTTCACAATAAGAGTACGCTTCAAGGATGGGAGCTTCAAGTGAACTTTGAAGAATGGCTAGAACGGCTTGATCTTCTTGGAACCATTTTCCTTCCTTCTCGAGATCAACCTTTTCTCCCTTTTCTTTGGTGGCTTCCTTTGGAGCTTGAGCCTCTTCGACATGGCTCCAAAGTCCGCGGCCACAAAGCGCGGTCCTTGTGGTTCTAGACCACAACAAATAGTTTGCTCCCTTGAGAACAACAGGAATCATAACGGGTTTTGAATTTTCCATGGTGAAAGAAAGTTCAAGAAATACACAAATCTAGCCTTTCACAACTCAAGAATCAATGATTTTGAGGACTTAGTCTCAGAGTGAAAAGACTTAGAAAGATGTATTGCAAGAAAAAAAAATTGAAGGGAGAATAAGAGTGTAACGATTTTGGAGAATGATTTTGAGATTTTGAGAATAATAGAGTCAAGAACAAGATTCAATTAAGAACCAGCTCTGATACCATGTTAGAATATGCGGAATATGAGACTAGGGATTAAAGGGAGACATGGAAACTAATAGAAGAACTAGCTAGAGATTTAAGAGAGAATATAGAAGAAGAGAATGCTTAGATTGATTTGAAAACAATGTGAGTTACATCCTTTAAATAGAGAAACAAGTGGTGAATAATCAAAGCAAGGAGAGGAAAACATGGAGGGAAATAAGGAGAGGAAAACATGGAAGTCAAAAAGAGGAGGAAATCATGGAGCACTAGAGGTTGAGTTTTCTTCTAGAAGGCTCTTCATGATTATTTTACTTGATCAATAAGTTTATCCATCCACTTTTGTTGCTTCGGGGTAAGGATACGCTGCTCCAAAAGAAACTTCAAGTTGTGTTTCGTGAATTTCCTGCGAATGAGATAAGAATGTCATGCATGAATTTCCAAAACTATCGCAAGCATTTCTTTTGCATACATTGACCAATTTTGTTTGGCCACTCCCAATTATTAGCTCATGAAAGTGATGGGCTTGTTATGCTGCGTCAGGACTGCTCTTATGCCATCACCAGAGGCATCAGTCTGAATGACAAAGAAGGTTTCGAAATAAGGCATAGCGAGGGTCGGAGTCGATTTCATTGTTGATTATAGTTGGATGAACGATGTTTCTGTTGTTAGACTCCATTCAAACTTCCCTTTCTTAAATAGATTGGTTAGTGGTTTAGCAATGAGACTGTAATCCGTTACAATTTTGTGATAAAACCAAGTAAGGCCAAGAAAACCTCTCAACTCCGTGATCGTTGTTACTGCTATCCATTAAAGCAGCGCCTTGATTTTTACTTGACTCCTCCCAAAATAATATGCCCCAAGTACTCCAATTCACTTTTCCCGAATTTACACTTCTTCAATTTCACAAATAAGTGTTGCTGATGAAGACTCTGAAATACCAGTCTAACATGTTCCAAGTGTTATTCCAATGATTTGTTATAGAAGAGGATATCATCGAAGAAAACCAAGACAAACTTCCAAATATGGTCGCGAAAGATCGAATTTATCAATGATTGAAAGGTGGATGGTGCGTTACACAATCCGAATGGCAACACTAGATCCTCATAGTGTCTATTGTGGTACGAAACACTGTCTTCAGAATGTCTGGTGAATGAACGCGAACTTGGTGGTAACCTGCCGTGAGATCGAGCATAGTCAAAATGGTATATCCGTGCAGCTCGTCGAGCATATCAACTATCGAGATGGGAAATCGGTCCTTCACTGTCGCCAAATTCAGAACCCGATAATCCATACAAAACCTCCATGATCCGTCTTTTTTTTTTCACCAATAACACCGGTGATGAAAACGGGCTTGAACTTGAACAAATTAATCCGGAATCAAGCATCTTTTGCACTTGTTTCTCAATTTTTGCAACCACACTAATTTTTTGCACTAATCTGCTAAACGCTGATCAACAAGGGTATCGAGCAAGTACGACACTGAATTTGGATGAACATCATTTGCATTTCCAACCCTTTCAAGATGAATTAAAGCTAAACTTTTCAGTAATTTTTTTTTCTTACCAATTGGTTTGTTTCATATAACAAAAAAAAATATTAAAGTATGATTTCTAGATGATGTTACTTTAAAGTTTGTGCTCCAACTCGCACCTTGCGTTTTACCTTTGCTGTAGATTAATTCGTCAATCCCGATTGATGTTCTTATAATTTTCATTAAATAACCCGTGGCAAAAAACAAAAAAAAAACTAATTACTAAATGAAATGGTCGTCAAAGGCAAATACCAAATAGTAAAAGAAATAATGTTATGGTATGGTCATTATGAATTTAAAAATGTAGAAAGCAAATGAAGTATTTGCATATAATGTCACTTTTTGAAAAATCATACTTAAGAATTTAATAATTTTCAAAAATTGAAAAAATATGAAACACTTTCTATTTGAAAAAGACGATTTTACTCATGTTTGTTATTAGTTTGTTTACTGTACACCGTTGATTCGCATAGTACTGTACAGAAGTACGATTGGAAAGTTAACGGAAGTACAGTACACAAAGTATTACATATTTTTTCAGTTTTTGTAAAATGCTATTTTTCTAAATATGTTTTGATAAAGTGATTGTGTATCCAAGAATCCCAAAACAAATTACATTAAAGTTTGGGGTAAAAGTAACGCACACCAAAAAGAAGAGTTATGGGTTCATGGTGTAATTATTGCTTTGTGGGGGACATGTGAATGAAATAATTGTGGTCATAGATTTTAAAGCTTTATATGCTGTCCAAAAAGAAGAAGAACAAGATATATACAGAATCCCAAATACATTGAAGAAAGAAAGCCATTGATAAACATACACTAAGCTTCTTGTGGATGTAATTTCCTAATTCTATTTCAAGATCTTTAAGGAATTTACAATACAAACGAAGATTTTAAGGTATGTTCGTTTCTCTTAAAGTATGAACCAATTTCAATAGGTAAAGTCGATTTTTTCAATTCACACGTATTTTATTGGTGGATAATAAAATAACAAATTGTAAAACACTACAGAATATGGATGATCTTTTGGATTCTTTGCGTATCATGATAACGTTGGTTTGGTGCCATGTCTTTACTATCAACACCATGTATTATGCTTCAAGACTTCAAGCCATATATGAATTATTTTTTTTTTAACAAAACCAACTTGGAATATGTTTTAGACTAATTCGTACAAAAAAATTTCTATTTACTAAAACCCTGTTTTTCATAATCTCCTACCGCCTAATTCGGATAAATTTTGTATTTTCAGGATCTAATTTTAGTTGTTTTTTTTTACAAAAAGCATAAATACTGTATCTAAAACGGTTTAGAAATCCAAACCGGAATACCGAATTTACATAAGCAATGTCATATCTAATTTTAGTTTATTTCTTGAATTGTTGTTCCCTTCATCCGATAAGAAACAGTAAAAGGTATTAAAACGAAAGAGGTGTTGCGTACATTGAAAAAAAAGTCCAAGTGATGTTAGATCAACTGTCACTGTGCAGCTCACAATTTTCTTTTAAAAACATTGTGCTGAGAGATAATAGATTTTGCAGCTGACGATGGTATTCTGCTCCGAGGACGTGACTACAGGGTTGAGAGATGCTTTCACGTATTGTTATAGATGCAAAGGCAGAAAAGTTACCCTTTCAAATCACAACGACAACGATGATGATGACAAGCTTACTGGAGATTTCGACTACGACCATGAAGTAAACTAGAAGACCCATCATTCCTTTGCCTTTGTGTTCCTTTCTTTCTGATTTTGTGTTTGTTTCAGATTGTTGTTTTCCAGATCAGAAGTCGTGCAATGGAGAAGCTAAGGCAGAAGCCAAGGATAAGCATGGAGAGACTACTAACATACCCATCTAAAGAGGAATGCAACGTCGAAAAAGAAGAGGGCAACGAGTTTTGTTCGGTGGGAAGCAGTTTTTCAGAATGCTGTCATAGTGATCTGAGCATAGAAGGATATATGACGGCGAAAACCGAGTTCTCGAATTGTTCAAGCTTGAAAGGTGTAGAGCTGGAGAAACAATGGAAGATGTATTATGTGCAGGAAATTAGAAAAGGATCGGTGATTCAAGAATTATGTCATTGCCAAGGATGGCCGTTTGGTTTGGGACGGAAAGCCGCGTTGCTTCCACCGCTCCCTAAGTCTCCTGCGGAGTCTTGGTCATGGAGGAAACCCAACAGAGTTGCTCCAATTCCTTTTATTTGACAAAGGCAGCCCAAATATTGAATCACAAATAGTAAATCATTAGAGACGAAATAAACTCTCATGCAAGGAAACAGAACACAAAGGCCTGTTAAAATCGTCGGAGCTGTGATTTTATTTTTTTCAATTGATGTTAAGCTCTAACTTTGAAAAGCTTCGTTTGGAGGAAACAGTAAACAAACTCACCTCATATTTGTCTTGGTCAGTTATTGACCTTATATTATGTGTTAAAGACACAATATCGCAATAACATAACACATTTTGCTCAAATTTAAGATCTTTTCTTTCTGTTTTATGCCCTTTGTTCCACGTACGAACCCGAGAGTCCTGAGGTTCCAAGAACGGTAACCTACAGAAGAAATAAAATCAATGCATTAGAGAGACAAGAACTGGTTTGTCCTAAACTCCTTAATGTAAACATTGGTGTGTCTGCCAATGCCGTATATGATTCAACTCATGAATTTGGATAGCTTGGATGATGCATGACTGTTGACAAAGAAAGATTGATGAGATCACATATAGAACGAGTGAGAATGTTGATGATAAGTTTAACTTGTCGATAATATGCAAAGCATAATTGACAAGGCTGTTCTAGCTTATATGTTGCTGTCAAAGATGCACATTGCAACTTAAATCACCAGAGGAAAGAAGTTTTGAAAGCATAAGTTTGTAAAACCAAGCTTTATTACCTTTCCCCATTCTGCACCAAGCCCGCTGCATCTCATCTTCAAGTGGATCATCTTTGTCCCCAACTCCATCTCAACCTTCTTTTTCAAGTAAACTTCTTCAGGTCCAAAGGCATCTAAGTAGTCAACGTACCTCTGATAAGCAGTATGCAGCGCCTTGGTTATATCTTCTGGTAAGGTCTTCACATTCTGTAACAAAGAAAAAATAGTTAAGGATCAAACAACCTGGAACGTAAAAAGTGCCAATCCGAGAAAGTGGTTGGTGAGGCGCAACGACAAACCTCCCCACTCATTCCAATGCTATCATCGATTTCCATCTTAATGGAAGTGAGAATCCCACCAAATTCCTCTACGGCTTCAGCTGCTCGGAAGACATTCGTTAAGGCCTCTTGCCCTGCCTTGTCATCTGAGTTTTTTGAAATTGCGTTTTTCGCATCGTGAACAACAGCAGAAGGGAGCTCCGCCCAATCCGCAGCCATCAACTCTTTGAAAGCATTCAGAACATCAGTGTCCTTGATTCCAGGCATGTGAGACACATCTTCGCTAAAGTTGCGCACCTGTCCAATATCCATTGCACAAAGGTATCGACAATCTGCAAATTTCACCATCAAGCACATCAGATACAAAGTGTACACGCACGAGTAGACCTCTCAAAATCTTTGCAACAAAAAAACGTATAGTTTTCAAAGGTAAATTTATAACGAACTCTTGTCTTTGCAGACCATTTTTTACCATAAAGAATGTCAATTACAAAGAGCAAGAAGACCTCAAAGTATTCGCAACAAACGAGCTATAGGTTTCAAAGGTAAAGGTACATCGAACACTCGAATTTCTCTAATACTATTGCCAGATACAAAATAATTGCCTACAGTGGCCAAATCAGTCTCTAGATGATAATCGAAAAAAATGAAGAAACTGATCGTGATCCTCGCATCGAACAACACCTAATCAACGTATCTAGAAAATGAATTCGTGGATCCTTCTAGAGATCAACACACTGAAGCTTGAGATTCCACCAAGACTAACATTCTGTAACTACACAATCCCATTCATCGGACGAGATTGAAAGTAAGAGGCGACGATTATAGTCATTACCGTACGGAGTTCGACTGGAAGGAAATGAAGAAACAGCGAAGAATCCTCGCGTGAAGAGGAAACGATTGCGCAATAGCTGGTTAGGAGCGGCGGATCTCGATGATCGGAGAGTAGCGACGGAGGCCGCCGCAGCGGTACGGCAGAGGGATCTCAGAAGTACCATCTTAGATGTAATTAGAGAAGTCTGAGATTTTCGTTTTTCTCAATCTGAACATTCCGAATTCCGATGATGGTGACAACGTTTTGGAGGTGGTTTGGGCCATAAACCTCAGACCGCCCATTAAAGCCCAGTTTGATGAAATTTTCGTATTTATCTGTAGTTATGAAAATCACCCAATCAAAAATAATGAAAAAAAAACGATTGGGGCCATGAATATTTGTAATTTTTAAAAAGGTTTTTGGTTTTTCACTTTTGATTATTTGGTTTTTAGTTTTTTGGGTTTTGATCTTTGGATTAGGGATAATAATAACAATATTTATAAGGGAGAATAACTATAAGGTATCACAAGTATCATTTTATTACTAGAATAGACATAAAATTTGAAAAATTACTAGAATATTTTTTATCCTCAAAACTACCTATAACATCCTTATTTTTCCTTGAAACCAAAAAGGTAATAACGAAATTGCCATTAATTTTTTAATAGATCGAGACGATTATTTACAAAACTGCCACCGCTTTTTTATTTTGTCCCAAAATAAGTCTACCAACTTAGTTACCGTAGATTTATATTTTATTTGTAGACTTATATTTTACGTAGACTTTTTGTCATCAATTTACGTGAACGCAGACTTAGTATGTAGACATATTGTTCTTTGGTGTAGATATTTATGATTAGTTTGGTAGACTTAAAATCTTCGTAGACTTGTACGAGATGTTACATTAACGCAGAATTTTTGTGTAGACATATTGTTATTGGCAGTAGATTTATAGGATTAGTTTCGTAGACTTAAAATCGTCGTAGACTTGTACGAAAAACTTACGTGAACGCAGACTAAGTGTGTAGACTTATTGTTAGGGGATGTAGATTTATAAGATTTGTTTCGTAGACTTGTACGAGAATGTTACGTTAACGCAGACTTTTTGTGTAGACATATTGTTATTGGCAGTAGATTTATAGGATTTATTTCGTACACTTAAAATCTTCGTAGACTTGTACGAGAATGTTACGTTAACGCTGACTTTTTGTGTAGACATATTGTTATTGGCAGTAGATTTATAGGATTTGTTTCGTAGACGTAAAATCGTCGTAGACTTGTACGAGAAACTTACGTGAACGCAGACTAAGTGTGTAGACTTATTGTTAGTGGATGTAGATTTATAAGATTTGTTTCATAGACTTAAAATCTTCATAGACTTGTACGAGAATGTTACGATAACGCAGACTTTTTGTGTAGACATATTGTTATTGGCAGTAGATTTATAGGATTAGTTTGGTAGATTTAAAATCTTTGTAGACTTGTAAGAGAATGTTACGTAAACGCAGACTTTTTGTGTAGACATATTGTTATTGGCAGTAGATTTATAGGATTAGTTTCGTAGACATAAATCGTCGTAGACTTGTACGAGAAACTTACGTGAACGCATACTAAGTGTGTAGACTTATTGTTATTGGCAGTAGATTTATAGGATTAGTTTGGTAGACTTAAAATCTTCGTAGACTTGTACGAGAATGTTACGTTAACGCAGACTTTTTGTGTAGACATATTGTTATTGGCAGTAGATTTATAGGATTAGTTTCGTAGACTTAAAATCGTCGTAGACTTGTACGAGAAACTTACGTGAACGCAGATTAAGTGTGTAGACTTATTGTTAGTGGATGTAAATTTATAAGATTTGTTTCGTAGACTTGTACGATAACGCAGACTTTTTGTGTAGACATATTGTTATTGGCAGTAGATTTATAGGATTAGTTTGGTAGACTTAAAATCTTCGTAGACTTGTACGAGAATGTTACGTTACCGCAGACTTTTTGTGTAGACATATTGTTATTGGCAGTAGATTTATAGGATTAGTTTCGTAGGCATAAAATCATCGTAGACTTGTACGAGAAACTTACGTGAACGCATACTAAGTGTGTAGACTTATTGTTATTGGCAGTAGATTTATAGGATTAGTTTCGTAGACTTAAAATCTTTGTAGACTTGTACGAGAATGATACGTTAACGCAGATTTTTTGTGTAGACATATTGTTATTGGCAATAGATTAATAGGATTTGTTTCGTAGACTTAAAATCTTCGTAGACTTGTACGAGAATGTTACGTTAACGCAGACTTAGAGTGTAGACTTATTGTTAGTAAGTGTAGATTTATAGGACTTGTTTGGTAGACTTAAAATCTTTGTAGACTTGTTCGAGAATGTTGCGTGAACGCAGACTTTTTGTATAGACTTATTGTTAATGGGTGTAGATTTATAGGATTAGTTTGGTAGATTTAAAATCTTTGTAGACTTGTTCGAGAATGTTACATGAACGCAGACTTTTTGTTTAGACTTATTGTTATTTGGTGTAGATTTGTTTTAGCTGCAAACATTAAATACTTTGGTAGTTGGTAGTTGGCTGTTGGCGGTTGGTTGTATAGTTCGTAATATACGTCCAACTACCAGAGCAAACCTTCATTTCGAATTTTTTGCTGATTTTGAAGATATATGGAGCAAATTGTCGTTGTTTGTGGTGAGTGGAGATTTCAGAAAAACAGGTGGGTGTTTTTCGTCGATAGCTGGAGGGGATCTCGAGTTATTAATGCAGATCGTGGAACAAGTTTTGAAGATTTCGTTTCGATTGTCTATGAAGATTTTCGGTTTGAGAAGTTTGTTCAAGGATCGAGTTGAGTTACATGCTTTCGAAGAAGGTGTTGTCAAACTTACCACAAGATACTTCGTTCGTTATTGTTGGCAATAATTGTTGGCTTTAGATCAGTGTAAGGAAGCATCCATTCGGTTATGTGTCACATTAAAAGAAGGAAAAAGGTACACGAGGAGCTCAACGGTTGAAAAAAATGTCAATGATGGTCAAAAACGGATCAATTTTGTAATCGAGGCGGAACGTGACGATGAAGAAGAGGATGAAGAATGAGATATATTTGATTGCTGGGACGACTCTGATGGAGCTTCAGAGGGTGATCATGATTACTCAATTTATGGGAAGACTGAAATTGAAGAAGAATATGAGAACCAAACTATGCATTTGATAAACAGAACTCCACCGAGAAAGCCAAATATTCCGGACGATTTTCAGATCGCTGAAATGTTTGCCTTGAAGTGGATGTTGGACAACGATATGAAAGCAAAGAGGCACTGGAGACACGGCTGAAGATTCTTTCAGTTATACATCATTTTGATTTTGATGTCGAGAAATCAACTTCGGTTTTGTATACGGTAAAGTATTGGGTGAAGCATTGTTCATGGAGATTGCGAGGTTCATCAATTGGAGCTGGTCGAAACTTTTATGTTCGGATCTTTGTCGGAGAGCATACATGTTCGATCACTGAACGTTCTGAACGGAGTCGACAAGGAGCTTATGAGATACTTGGTCAACTGTACAAAGATTTCGTAGGAGGTGTTGGTCCATCAGTTTTTCCCAGTCATGTATTTGGTGCATTACAGAAACGATACCATCTTAAGGTTGTTTCATCTTATAATAATCATGATATAGCTTTCGTGTTGTATATTTGTTCATCTTATGATAATCATGAACACCAACTATAGGTCGATTACTGGAAGGCGCACCGTGCTTTGAGATATGCATGTGAGTTAGTAAGAGGAACACCAGAAAGTGGATACGAAGACCTGCCCACATATCTATACCAAATAAGGCGAGCAAATCCTGGGAGTTATACACGGCTCGTAGTTGACGATATCCACAGATTTAAGTTCTTATTTATAGCTTTTGGTGCAAGTATTATTGGGTTTCAATACATGAAGAAAGTCGTGGTTGTTGATGGCACACATTTACAAGGCAAATACAAGGGTACTCTCCTTCTAACAACTGCTCAAGATGGAAATTTTAGTATATTTCCAATTGCTTTTGGCGTGGTTGATACTGAAAATGACGAATCTTGAGATTGGTTTTTTAAGCAATTGAGTACTGTCATACCGGATGACAGAGGAATTTTCATTATCTCATATAGGCACAGAGCAATTGGTAACGCCATAGAAAAGGTATACCCTCTAGCAACTCGAGGAATTTGCACTTACCATCTGTATAAGAACATACTGCAAAGGTTTAGAGGTGGTGAATCATTTCGGCTGGTTTAAAAAGTGGCAAATGCTTATAGAATGAATGAGTTCAACTACTATTTTGAAGAGATTCGCCATGTCAACCCTGCATTTCACGCATATTTAGTAAATGTTGATGTACGGTACTGGACGCGAGTTTATTTTGCTGGAGATAGGTACAACTTCACTACAACTAACATAGCTGAGTCAATTAACAAAGTATTATCTGATGCTAGAAGCTTGCCTATTATGCAGCTCATAGATGCAATAAGGTCAATGTTGACAAGATGGTTTGCAGAGCAGCGTAAAGCTGCAGGACAAATGAAAACTGTCCTAACTCGTGGCGTAGAGAAAATGCTAGCGGTAAACATACTAATCATGATATACTTATTATTCTGGTGATGACATTTGTTAAGGATTAAGATTAACATAATCGCTTATATAGGGGCGCGTGGAAAGGTGTAGGGATCTAACAGTCCAGGAGATTGATGCCCACCAATTTGAAGTTACTTATGGAGCTTATGTTAATGTTGTCAATTTGACTGTGAATAAGTGTACATGTCGTATGTTTGACATCGACAAGATACCGTGTGTACATGCTATTGCGGCTGCAGAGGCTAATAAAAAGTCACGGATACGGCTATGTCATCGATACTATACCACGAGCTATCTCAGTAACGCATACGCGGCATCGATAAGACCTAGGGATAGAGCATCACCTGTTCCAGCAGAGGTAGAAGCGAAGCTATGCCTACCTCCCTCGATACGGCAACCTTCAGGAAGGCCAAAGAAGTCGAGATATAAATCAGCGTTGGAAATGGCATTGCAGAAGAAAGTGCCTAGAAAACTTCCTACATGCTCAAAATGTGGTCAAACAGGCCATAATGTAAGGACATGTTCTTCTTAGAGTTGTTTTGCTAGAACGCAGACTTGTTACATATCAGGGTAGACTTATATTGTCCATTGTTTTTAAATTAGCTATATGGAAAACAAGTATACGTTCAAATGCTATATATAAATGCAGACTTGTTACATTTGAGGGTAGACTTATGTTATTCATTGTTGTTAAATTAGCTATATGGTAAACATGTCTACGCTGAAGTATTAAATAAGTCTGCAATGAAATATACTATAAGTCTGCGATATAGTATACTAAAAGTTTGCGATGAAGTATACAATGAAGCATAGTTAGCCACGAAATAAATCTACATTATCACCTGATTAAGAAGGATCAAGGATAAGGCAATTAGGCCTTTACAAAAAAATGAATCAGGCAACGTAATGACATACTAATTCTTGCTCAGAATGCGCAAATTAGTATGCCATTACATGAGTTTTGCCCCAAAGGCACTAATTAGACTACAAGTACAGAGAATCAAAAGGTTGCCTCAAAACAAATTAGTACTTACGCAAAAGGCAGCGACCACATAATTCCCTCTATGGCTGTGAGTAGCTGAGTAGTAACAAACGGTCAGTATTGTTGCCTCGAGGATTAGGATCAGACATTTCGTTGTACGTGTCGGGGACCTCGTCGAATATCTCAACTACAAGTTTCATTCTAATAAATGGCATGGTTTTATCGGATATCCCTTCCAAAGAGTACCCTAGAGCAAGGCACTCAATAAACTTCAACGTATAAACACCGCAATCACCGCTTTGTACATTATGTGGAACATTGGACTTAATCCTGTAAATTGTGTACTGTTTCAGAGTGATTTCCTTCTTTTTTGCAGGTGGAGCAACATATCTAAGCATATACGGAATCATTCTCGCATACGGCTTCACCTGGTCGATAATCTCCTTGTCACTAGTGGTGCTTATGATGCTATCATAAATATCAATGTGTCTCCTTACGAAGTTAACATGAATAGCTATCCAATGCCGATTGTTAATGCTGTGCGCAAAGTACACATGATCCAAATCCTCCACCCATTTTTTGTTTGTTATTGCGTAGTAAGGGTAAGCGTTGTTCATTACCTGAACATATGTTTCGCGGAACATAAAGTTCTTCGGATGCCAAGAATTAACCCAACATTGGTCAAGGAAAGCAATCCTGCTGCTGAAGAAAGGAGTTAGGTCCCGCAAAGATTTTTTCCTCAGCAAATATTGAAAAGATGACAGGTGCTGGAAAAAAAGGAATCAGGTTAAAGATAACAAGTCTACTAGAATGGCAAATATGTCTACCTTAATGTCAGATTTATCTACCATTAAGTCTACACTTAAAGATAACAAGTCTACACTAATGGAAAATATGTCTACCTTAATGTCAGATTTATCTACCATTAAGTCTACACTTACAGATAATAAGTCTACACTAATGGCAAATATGTCTACCTTAATGTCAGATTTATCTACTATTAAGGCTACGTTTACAGATAACAAGTCTACACTAATGGCAAATATGTCTATCTTAATGTCAGATTTATCTACCATTAAGTCTATGCTTACAGATAACAAGTCTACACTAATGGCAAATATGTCTACCTTAATGTCAGATTTATCTACCATTAAGTCTACGCTTACAGATAACAAGTCTACACTAATGGCAAATATGCATACCTTAATGTCATATTTATCTACCATTAAATCTACGCTTACGGATAACAAGTCTACACTAATGGCAAATATGTCTACCTTAATGTCACATTTATCTACCATTAGGTCTACGCTTACAGATAACAAGTCTACACTAATGGCAAATATGTCTACCTTAATGTCATATTTATCTACCATTAAGTCTACGCTTACAGATAACAAGTCTACACTAATGGCAAATATGTCTACCTTAATGTCACATTTATCTACCATTAAGTCTACATTTACAGATAACAAATCTACACTAATGGCAAATATGTCTAACTTAATGTCAGATTTATCTACCATTAAGTCTACGCTTACAGATAACAAGTCTACACTAATGGTAAATATGTCTACCTTAATGTCAGATTTATCTACCATTAAGTCTACGCTTACAGATAACAAGTCTAAACTAACGGCAAATATTTATACCTTAATGTAAGATTTATCTACCATTAAGTCTACCCTTACAGATAACAAGTCTACACTAATGGCAAATATGTCTACCTTAATGTAAGATTTATCTACCATTAAGTCTACACTTACAGATAACAAGTCTACACTAATGGCAATATGTCTACCTTAATGTCAGATTTATCTACCATTAAGTCTACACTTAAAGATAACAAGTCTACAGTAATGGCTTACGCATTCACCCAACCATCCATATCTCGAGTCGTCCTTAGGCCAGTGTTCCTTTGGAGTCAGCAGTCTTTTGTAGAAGTTTGTCCCAGGTTCGAAAGATCCTATAGGATTCTCCCTTAAACTAGGTAGACATTTACAACACGTTAGTTGAAAGAGCGGAAATCAATTATTAAAGGGTTAATATTAAACGAAATAAATGACTTACTCATATTCTTGAATCCTGTCCATCAATTGTCTCATTTTAGACGGATTTATAGGCCCAAACGGATCATATACTTTAAGATATTGCAATACACCTTTCATCACGCGCGTCACTGCTGAATTTCCAAGATAAGGAGACAATAGGGGAGGGGCCTTCTGCGTTTTTCGCTTCACCACAGGTGTATCAACAACACCTAGAGCACCTACAAGTGCATCCAAAGCCATGTCTACTTTCTTGCATTTTTCCCGCTCTAAGGAGTTGGATAATGTAGAATATGAATCAGGTTTTTTCATTGTTGCATCAGCTTTCGCCACTTCCTCCGTTATGTCGATCAAGTCGTATGTTTCCTTATAGGCAGGGAAATCTTTATCTTTTGCAACAGCTTTTGCAGTTCTCACAACACACTGCGTAGGAAAACCATCTGATGTCTGCTTCTCCATAACCATCCAAGACTGTTTCAAAGACAACAACATTCATAAAATAAGTCGTATACTGAAAACATACAATAATAAGTCCGCATTAACTACAATTATTTGAGGACTACTCAGTCTACACTTACAGATAATAAGTCTACTCTCATGGCAAATATGTCTATCTTAATGTAAGATTTGTCTACCATTAAGTCTACACTTACATATAATAATTCTACTCTAATGGCAAATATGTCTACTTCAATATAAGATATATATACCAATAAGTCTACAATTAAATATAACAAGTCTAGCTGAATGGATATTTGGTGTACCATAATGGAAATTTTGTTTCCTATAAAGTTTGCGAAAACTAGTAACAATAAGTCTACAAATTGCAATGACAAAAAGATTCGGAAACACTTCATTATTGTACGAAATAACAAGTTCACCACAACACAGAAACAAACTGAATCAACAAGGTATCTTTGGAAAACAACTATATCGAAAAGTCTGCTATAAAACAGAAATTCAAACTGAAAACATTTACTGTTCTGCAACCACAAACATAAGCCTGCAATCAAGCATATTACTCTCCCTTTCTTTTCTGGAAGGGAAAACGCATACTATCAATTCCTAAATCATAAGGTATACTTCACCTAATTACGCAAATTCAATAACGAAAATTCATATCGGATCCTTGTTATTTCCGTCATCATTCAGACTGCCACTGGAGTGAACTACATCTTTGGATGCAATTTTCTCCACATCTTTCAACACCTTTACTTCATTTTGCACCTGCTTAATTTTTCCATCAACCTTAGCCTCCATTGAAACCATTTTCCGATCAACTTCTCCCTTTAAGTTAGCAATTTCTGTGGTCAAATTGCTATCCATAGAATCCACTTTGCTTGACAATGCTTCGAGAAGTTTCAGAATCCCCTCCGCCATGCCAAAACTCTGTCTGGATGATGTTATCACCGATGTTGTCACCTTTTCAGCGGAAGGGTCTCTACGAACCTACAAATTTGGAATTATATGTTATTAAATATTTTGTATATTGTTGATCCCACGGATCACTAAGTGTGTTTAAAGAATGATTAGGAGACAGGAGGTGAGATTTTCGTTAATAGAGCAATTTAACCACAATTAAGACAGGTCGGGAGAAATATGAGTAGGCCGGGGGCCGTGTTTCGTTTTATTGATGAAAGAGAAGCAAACGCTTTTGAATTACGAACTAGTTCCGAAGGACGTCCAGTTCGGCGTTCTAAAGTGTTGTCTCGTTACAAAGATAGAGAGGTCGGGTAACTTGTGGTAGGTGAGAGAGTAAAAATCAGAGTCCCTCTCATTAATGACATATGAGGGGTATATATAGTCGGGGTCGGCTTCCTGCTCCCCGGGATCTCGGGCCACGTGTCGTCTACGGCCTCTTTTGCGGGTAAGGTGGCCTAGGAGGCGTGTCCCGGCTTTCGAGGAGAGAGGTCATGATGAGCTCGGCGTGGCGTGTTGCAGAGCAATGCACTGTTTTACCAACTCTGCTCCACCTGCTCCCTCCTGTCCTTGTCAGCTTTGCAGGGTTGGTGGGACGTCGGGTCGAAGGCACGTCCCTACGCGGGTAGGGTACTGCCTTACCAACTCCCACGCGCCTACTCTTCTGACACTTCCTGCTCTGGCGGGGCATCAGCGCGGGCCCGGGGTACGTTGCTTTCAGGTCGGCTACCGAGCTGAAGAGTGGTCTTGCAGGTCGGTGATATTAAGTCCGGTGACCGCACCGAAGAACGGCCTTTCCTAAGATGGGCCTAACTAATTGGGGGTGCTAGGCCCACCTCCAACAATAGGCCCTCCCCCAGTTCGGTGTCGCGAGGCGAAGTGAGCGTGCCGAAGTTGATCTAATGTTAGTTCGGCGCATCTTAGGACGGTTTTTCCGTGCTCAACTGTGTTTGCCTTTTCCGAAAAATCCGTAGGAGGTTGGCGCGTATCCGCCACGCGGGGGATCGAAAGGTTGCCTCGTTTTTCGCGCGAGAGGCCCACGCACGGCGTGTGACAGACGCTTCGTGGTTATCGAGGCACCCCCTGCTTTTCGGCGTGGGAGATCGAGGAGTCGTCATCATTAGGTTTTTTGGGCAGCCGTGCTTCTTTTGACACGCGTCCAGGCGTCGCTTCACTGTCTCCCTTCTTCTATTTAACCCCCCCTTCTTCCTCCTGTTAAAACCTTCTGCGCATAACCCTAAGGTAACCTCTTCTCTCCGATTTCCTCCCTTCCCCTCCTTTTTTTTTTTCTGCAGTTTTCGATTTCCTCCTCTCCGTGCAATGGCGCCGATGTTAGACGGTATTAGGGCCGAGTCGAGCGAAGAATCGGCGTCCCGTGGTGGCGGTAGCGACTCCCCGAGTTCTTCCTCCGACGGCTCCAGACGTGATTCCTCTCCGTGTCGAGGCGCAGACAGTGGGGAACAGTCTGCTCCTTCGACTTCGGGGGCCGCCCCGCTGCTTCCGGGGACCCATCTCAGGAAGAAGACGGTGGTCAGGTCTTCCTCCGGCGGTCACGGCGTTGGCCAAGCTGGGGGTAGAACCGGTCGTCAGGGCGGTCGCGGAGGCGGAGCTCGAGTGGCCAGGGTGAGGTCTCCCCTGGTGCCTTATGAGCAGGGAGGGTCGCCGACCTGGAGCACAGCGGAGTCGGTGACTCTCCTGAGGGACTTGTGCGGCTTTCCTGATGGCGTCGAGCTCAGGCTACCCAGGGCGGAGGAGCGCCCGTGGACTCCTCGGCCGGGCTTCGTCTGCCTGTACGAGTCGTTCTTCCAGAAGTGCGGCCTGCGCCTTCCTCTCCCCGAGCTGTTCGTCAATTACTGCCGGGTGCGGGGCTTGGCCTTCTCGCAGGTCTGCCCGTCCACGGTCCAGGGGATGATCGTGCTGCTGACCTTGGGGCACGAATGTGACGTGGAGGTGACGGTGCCTATGTTCGAGGCGCTCACCCAGCAGAAGGCAAACCCTGGGATTCCTGGGACCTTCTATGCCGCTTTCAAGCCCGCAGCGAACGTCCTGGAGGCACCGAGCTCGGGGTCTAAGGCGAGCAAGCTGTCGAAGGTCGAGGACTGGTCTCGCAGCTACTTCTACATCCGGGCTACTGCCGTGGTTGGGCTCGACCCGTCGGCGAGATACACCCGGGATTGGAACTTTTCCCCGGGTAGGGATTTGCAGGTCGAGCTGACTTCTCTTCTTTGGTTTTGTCTAACTGATGCCTTTTTGCCTTGCTTTTCAGGCCCTCACTCCTCCAGGTTCAAGCTACCGGACTACGCGGGTATCGTTGCCGTACTCAGGTCAGTGCGTAGAAGAGAGTGGAAGTCCTTCACTGCGGCGAGAATCGGAGCTGCGATGGCCGGAGGTTGTTTTTTTTTTTTTTTTTTTTTTTTTTTTTTTTTTTTTTTTTGCCGAACTGACGAGTGCTTCTATCGCAGGAAGAGCTAGGTTCGCCAGTCCGCTGTACGCGGACTCCTTTGTGGCGGCGCCGCCGCCGGTGCCCGAGGTGCCGGTCCGGAGAGACCCGGCGTCTGGGGTCGGGGGGGAGTCCTCCGGGGTGGCTCCTTCGAAGAAGAGGGCAGCAGAGGCTGTTGGTGGCAAGGCCGGCAGGAAAAAGAAGAGGACCGAGGTGGGAGAGTGCTCCGCCGCAGGTCGGGATGAGGTCCGGCCTGAACTGCCCGGGTGCGAGCCCGAGCCGTCTGTCACCGAGGTGCCGGCAGGGGAGGTCGTGGAGGGCCTACGAGAGGGTGAAGAGGTCGCAGTAAGGGCGACGGAGGGCGGCGATGAAGCCGTCGTTGTGGAAGAAGGGCGGGAGACCGCTGGTGACCGGAGCGTTGGGGCTTTGGTGGGTTCGGAGGACGGGCCTCGGGACTACAGCTTCTCCTTTACCCACGAGGATGGAAGCAGCCAGGTCATCGTCGATCCGGACGAGTGCGCCGAGCTGGCGCAGGCCATGATGTTCGGGCAGAGTCCGCACTTTGTCCCGCTGGAGATGGCGGAGGCCGATACCTTCCGCCAGGTGGCGCGATCCGCAGCGCGGGTAAGCCTTTGTTCTGATCTAACTGTTTTTAGCTGGACTTGTTGTGCGTCTTTGCTAACGACTGGTTTGATGCAGACGATGGCCCTTTCTGCCTTTCTGGCGGAGGCCTACGAGAAGCGACTCGCCGAGGAGCACGCGTCGCTTCGATTCCTGCAGGGGCGCCAGGAGGCCAGCGCGCAGATCCAGTCCGCTCTGACTCGCGGGTTGGAGAAGGACCTAAGGGAGGAGAAGGCCCGGTCTGCGGCGCTGGGCGAGGAGGCGGCACGGGTGCGAGCCCGGGCCGGAGAGGCGGGCCGTCTTCAGGCCGAGCTGGAGGCTGAGAGAGGCCGGTCTGCCGGAGAGCGGTCTCGGGCGGAGAGGCGGGCCGTTGTTTGGGCCGGAGTGTCCTGGTCTGACAACACTCTTGGGGTCGGAATTGCCATCGTTGCTTCGGTTGTGGCGGTGGTTGAACTGCTCCTTGCGTGTAGAAGAATCTCAAGCCCCTCCTTCTAGCGCCAATTGTTGATCCCACGGATCACTAAGTGTGTTTAAAGAATAATTAGGAGACAGGAGGTGAGATTTTCGTTAATAGAGCAATTTAACCACAATTAAGACAGGTCGGGAGAAATATGAGTAGGCCGGGGGCCGTGTTTCGTTTTATTGATGAAAGAGAAGCAAACGCTTTTGAATTACGAACTGGTTCCGAAGGACGTCCAGTTCGGCGTTCTAAAGTGTTGTCTCGTTACAAAGATAGAGAGGTCGGGTAACTTGTGGTAGGTGAGAGAGTAAAAATCAGAGTCCCTCTCATTAATGACATATGAGGGGTATATATAGTCGGGGTCGGCTTCCTGCTCCCCGGGATCTCGGGCCACGTGTCGTCTACGGCCTCTTTTGCGGGTAAGGTGGCCTAGGAGGCGTGTCCCGGCTTTCGAGGAGAGAGGTCATGATGAGCTCGGCGTGGCGTGTTGCAGAGCAATGCACTGTTTTACCAACTCTGCTCCACCTGCTCCCTCCTGTCCTTGTCAGCTTTGCAGGGTTGGTGGGACGTCGGGTCGAAGGCACGTCCCTACGCGGGTAGGGTACTGCCTTACCAACTCCCACGCGCCTACTCTTCTGACACTTCCTGCTCTGGCGGGGCATCAGCGCGGGCCCGGGGTACGTTGCTTTCAGGTCGGCTACCGAGCTGAAGAGTGGTCTTGCAGGTCGGTGATATTAAGTCCGGTGACCGCACCGAAGAACGGCCTTTCCTAAGATGGGCCTAACTAATTGGGGGTGCTAGGCCCACCTCCAACATATATGACAAATCTACATATGTCTACTCTAATGGCAAATATGTATATCTTAATGTAAGATATATCTACCATTAAGTCTACACTAATGACAAATATGTCTACCTTAATGTAAGATATATCTACCATTAAGTCTACACTAATGGCAAATATGTCTACCTTAACGTAAGATTTATTTACCATTAAGTTTACACTTACAGATAACAAGTCTACTCTACTGGCAAATATGTCTACATTAATGTAAAATTTATCTACCATTAAGTCTACACTTACAGATAACAAGTCTACTATAATGGCAAATATGTCTACCTTAATGTAAGATTTATCTACCATTAAGTCTACGCTTACAGATAGCAAGTCTACACTAATGGCAAATATGTCTACCTTAACGTAATATTTATCTACCATTAAGTATACACTTACAGATAACAAGTCTACTCTACTGGCAAATATGTCTACCTTAATGTAAGATTTATCTACCATTAAGTATACGCTTACAAATAACAAGTCTACACTAATGGCAAATATGTCTACCTTAACGTAAGATTTATCTACCATTAAGTCTACACTTACAGATAACAAGTCTACTCTACTGGCAAATATGTCTACATTAATATAAGATTTATCTACCATTAAGTCTACGCTTACAGATAACAAGTCTACACTAATGGCAAATATGTCTATCTTAACGTAAGACTTATCTACCATTAAGTCTACACTTACAGATAACAAGTCTACTCTACTGGAAAATATGTCTACCTTAATGTAAGATATATCTACCATTAAGTCTACACTTACAGATAACAAATCTACAATAATTAGAACATCACACTCACCTTTGTGACTTTGTCTTCTTTGATAATCGTTTCACCTTTCCGTTTATTGTTTTTCACATCATTCTTTGGCGTACGAGCAACCCTTTCTTCAACAAAGTCATCGTCACCTTCTTCTGCAAGAGGTTCTTTAGGCTTACCCTTCTTTTTCACTTCAACTTTCCAAGCGTTAGGGGCCAAACGATCAAGGAGGATATCTTCAACCAGTTTATCCACTCCAGCGTCATCAATATCATCAGTCCACTTTGTTTTTGGCTCCTCACCATCATTAACAAAAATATGTTTCACCCGTACCTACATAAGACATAGAATAATTAATAAGTCTATTTACACTTGAACAATGCCCTTAAACAAATGCCAAATTGCTATTAAAAATGCATACCTTCTTGTTCTTATCTTCAAGTATGATGGCATCAAAGTCAAAACGCTTACGGGAACCATACCACGACAGAAGGGGAAATTCAATACCGTCTATCTTATTCCCAAACATTTCACCAACAATAGTAATTGCCTCATAGACCCATATTTGAAGAATGGGAACGAAACCACCAATAGTATAAGACGTGCTGTTGTAATCAGCCAATTTCACAAATTGAATTAGGCTTTCAAAAGCCACTCTACCCCACGGAAACTTCTCAAACGCCTCAACATCAAGTACCATTTTCGCAAAATTCAGAGGAATTTTGGTTACATGATGCAGTCCAAGCACACCAACCGCAAGAACGCATAAACATTCTACCATTCGGCGCTTCTCATATGTCCAGGTCCTACATTCCGGTAAGACCTCAACCAGCTCATCCCAACTAGGTCCATCACTTAGAGCCACCTTCATGTCGCCCCATAGTTCAGAATGATCAGCTTCATAGATGTCGGCATCGTCATACGGCTCTGAATTCATCCCCGAAATTGCAGCAAATTCGCACAAAGAAAACCGTATTGGTTGATCATCAACCAAACACCATATCTCATGTTTTTTTCGGTAGCCAACTGACGAGTCAACAGATTGTGAACCGTTTTCGCCGACCATATGAATTTGCCATCAACAAGCTTAACAATGCCACCGGCCGGAGTGTTTGACAGATACCTCCACACATCAGCACCCAAACTATCCTTTAGCATTCCAATGTTCCCCAAGACACAGTAATGGTGCATACTTTTCTTCTGAGCAGGTATTCTTCCATCAACATAGTATCTCGGGGGATAAGACACAGTCTTCTCAACACTTCCAGACACCATTGATGATAAAAGTCTGCACAACATAAAACAAGTCTACCAATATCAGGTTAAACAAATCTACCCAAAACTTAAACAAATCTACACGATATCAATAATCAAATATAAGTCTGCATCAACAGAAAACAAATCTACCCAAAACTTAAACAAATCTACACGATATATACCATCAAATATAAGTATGCATCAACAAAAAACAAATCTACCCAAAACTTAAACAAATCTACACGATATCACTCATCAAATATAAGTCTGCATCAACAGAAAACAAATCTACCCAAAACTTAAACAAATCTACACGATATCTATCATCAAATATAAGTCTGCACAACATAAAACAAGTCTGCCACATCAAAAATTATATACCAATTTCAGGTTAAACAAATCTACCCAAAACTTAAACAAATATACCCAAAACTTAAACAAATCTACCCAAAACTTAAACAAATCTACATGATATCAATCATCAAATATAAGTCTGCATCAACAGAAAACAAATCTGCACAACTAAAACCAATCTACCCAAAACTTAAACAAATCTACACGACATCTATCATCAAATATATGTTTACATCGACATCACTCAAGTTTAACAAATCTACATGACAGTATGTAAATAAGTCTGCAATTAGACAACTGAAACAAATCCACCGTTTCACCCACTCACATCTTTTAAGTCTACAACTTTACACATCCTAAGAAAAATTTACCCAAACCTTGTAAATCTACAACAACAACGCGGCAAATTCAAATTAAAATTTTCTAACTTCAATATCGTAAACCGAAATCTTCCCTAGATTTCGAAACAAATTAGTAAAAGGGTAACGATTCTCGATTTGAAAAATTAAACAAATTAAGGTTTTGATTTCGTTCGACATACAGTTTCCCTAAAACAAACAAACACCAAAAACAGTCACAGAGAAAAAGAGTAAGGGAGAAGAACATTTACTTTAACCGATGAAGAGGAGAAGAGGAAACCGAAGAATAAGAGATGATATCGAAGAAGAAGAACAGGAGAACACTTCCGCCGGTTTCGCCGGCAAAATCGTCGACAACCCTCACGAATCTCTGGAAAGCCTTTTCGACTTCCATCGTCGCCGAGAGAGATGAGAGGAGATGAACAGTTTTTTGTGAAAAGTTGTGTGAACCGTAAGTAAAAACGAGAGAATAAGTAATTTTGACCAGTAATATTTCAATTTTTTTACCAGATAATTAAATGGCATACATGTAATTAAAAACAGAAGTTAGGGTTATATGTAAAATCATCTCTCTTTTAGTTTTTTAAACATAAAAAGGATTAGTCTAGTAATATAGTGATACTTTAGGTGTATTCTAAGTAATTTCCCTATTTATAATAAGAAGGAAACAAAAATTAAAAACAAATCTAGGGTCCGAAGCAAAAAAAATATGTATGGTAGGCAAATAAACTTTTGAAAATTAGAAATTGGATTTACACTTGATCAAGCTCAAAGTGGAGGATGGAAAAAGCTGCATGTTCTGGTCAATTGGTGTCTGTTTGGGAGCCTGAAACACTATTTGAATTATCTGGGATCGCAACGTATAGGTATCAGCCTTAACTCTTCTTTGTATTTGTTATGGAAAAAAAATGTATGGAAAATCCCCGCTACAAAATCAGGATTTCTCAGCTTGTCCTGCAAATCCATTTAACCACTGTAAGCCTCTCGTCTCATCCTGATTTCTATGAATGGTGGCCAGAAAAAAAAGAAATTTGCAACCTACGAATCTGGCAAAATCCACAAACCATTGAAAAAATAGGAGAAAATTATTAGTACTTTGGTCGAAGCAAATTTGGTTCTTTTGAGGAATCCCTAAACATATGTTCTTGACCTGGCTATTCACTATGAATTGATACCCAACTGTAAGGATTTTTAGCTTCTTGAGTGCTTTGATTTTAGGATCTATGAAACTTAAACGAACACAAGAAACTTGATCACCGAGTTCCTGGCCTCTAACCAGTACGTCTCGGGTGGGAACCGTCTCCCACAACCTTCACTATCAATCAAAGGTTTACACAACGCTAACCCGCGCTTTACGTGTTTCAGGTACAAAACCAAATAGGACAACAAGAGTAATAAAGATCTAAGGAAAACTTCTCGATAGACGAAGACTCGAACTTCTCTAGAGCTTATGCTTCCTTCTGTCTTGATCTTTCTCTCTTTCTCTCTGTGTTGTATTCTTCCTACGGCTCTATAATTCTCTCTTCTGTGTGTTGGGGTTCTGTTCTAAACCCTACGCCTCGTTAAGTAACAAAATCATGAAGCTTGTAAACGTGAACAACATAATAATTGGGCTTTATGGCTTTAGCTCAACTTCTGGCCCAAATGATGACATTGATCCAAAGCCCATATCTTCACAATCTCCACCTTGGGCTTTGGTTTGCTAAGGCCCATCATCACATCATCTTCCTTTCATGTTTCTTCTCCATCAGATGACGACGAAAGCAAAAAACTTGCTTTCCCGATACTTGATGCGATCTCCGACCACCACCAAGCGTTCTCCGGCAATCTCCGGCAACCTCCGGCGTCTTTCCCGGTTTGTCTCCATCTTCGATATGTCTTCGACCGGTGAAACAAAACTGAGCAAAAAACGCGACTTCCTTCTCCGATGGCGATGCAGCTCCGATCGGACGACTGTCATCGGCCATTTGAAGCACCTCCACCTCCGGCACTGCTCTTGAACCTCCGTGAACCTTAACCCGAGAATCCCTCTTCCATTTTCTCGTTCCTTTGATTTTTCTTTGATAGTGAGTTTCAGATGCAATTTTCCGATTAAATTTGCATCTCTTTCGGACACCATTCTTCTGAAATATCAGGTATCGTCAATCTCCTTTTCATCTCCTTGCTGTGACGAATTTAGATTGTCCCTTTCTAAGATTTCCCATTCACGAAATTCTGAAAATTTTCAATTCTTCATTTCGCAGTTTCTCCGACGAACTGCTTCGTCTTCTCCGATGTCAGACAATTCAAGGTAACCCTTCAACCTTGCATCATCTTCTCTTTGTCTTTATATTCCAAGACACTATGAAATCTTAATTTCTGATTTCATACTTCTTTGCAGCTTCTTCAGAAACTTGATTCATCTTTGTCGACATGTTAATTCATCTCATGTGCACTGAGCTTTGAATCAACCTCTTCTTGAATCCTCTTCTAAGGCCTCACCTGTAGCTTTTCACTCACCCTTATTCTGAAATTTTTGCATACCCGTGAAATCATAATTTTTTCTTTTATGATTTCTTCTTGCAGCTGCTTCCGAGAATCACCATTCTCTTATCCCTCTGGTATCTTTACGTAACTCATCCTAACCAGAACCTCTTACTCTCGACTTATTTTCTAGATTCAAGAACACACACGAGAGAACTAACTTGTGTTCTTTTGAATCTCCCAACAGCTCCACCTGGAATCAGTATTTCCTTACTGCAATTCCAGCCTCCTCCAGGTAACTCCTTTAACCCATTAATCAAACTGATTTTCTCTTATCGACATAAGAACATCTTCGAAAACTGACCTGTTTCTATGTTCTTCTTCCTGCGAGAGCACAATGTCGATACTGGAGTTACCTGGAGCTGAATCCTTCTCAGGCGATGTTGAGAAGATCACAACAGACTTGGAGTTTCTGATCAGGTACTGCTTCTGTCAACAAATCTGCTGGCCTCATCCTTGTGTGAATCTTAGGTACTATCACATCCGTAGCTTTATCTCCAAAAATACCCAAACCCAATATCTTTGAGACTTTACCCAAGTCCTTCTCCTCAAGTTCTTTGCTCAAACTCTCTTCTTCTTCAGCACTATTCCAATGCTTCTGCGATTCTGTCTGAGATCCTTCCTTGCTCTCTTTAGACTCAATTTCTTCAAAACTTTCAGATTCTTCTGATGAAGAAGAGTCTCCACCTTGAGCTGATAAATCCCTTGTCTCGAAACCATATGGAGTAGGTCCTTGAATCAGATTCTCACTGAATGTCACCTTCTTTGAGTTCTTCCTTTTAACTTCTACCTCAGCTCTAGACACGTTCACTTCAGCCTTAGAAACTGTGCCTTGAAGATAATACAAACCACCTTGGTATTTTCCAGATATTACCTTCTTTTTGCCTTTGTAGAACTGAACCTTGAAGTCACCTCCTTCATATCTGCAACCTGATTTTTCTAACATCCCATAGGAAATCAGATTTCTACTCACCTCTGGCATGTATTTCACATCCTTGAGTATCACTACAGAACCATCTGAATTCTGAATCTGAATCTTTCCCATTCCTTTGATGTTACAATGAGTGTTATTAGCCATCAGAACTCTACCACCATCGAACTCCTTGAAGTCAAACAAGACTTCTTTGTCTGGTGTACTGTGGTATGAACAGCCCGAGTCCATAACCCATTCTTTCTTTGTATCTTGAGTGCTGACACTTAACATCATAGGTTCCTTAAAATCTGTTGCAACATTTGCAGAATCTGCATTTTTCTTTCTATGAGGACATTCTCTTTTCCAATGCCCTTCATCTCCACAGACAAAACAACCTTTGTTGTTTTTCTTTCCTCTGCTCTTAGACCTTCCTCTCCACTGATTTGAGCTTCCATTTCCATTCTCTGACCTCTTTTCTGATCTGCCTCTAGTCTCAACATATAACGCTTCTCCCTCTGATTTTATAAGCTTTTCACTTTCAGACAAGTCTCTCTCCTTAGACTTGGCAGCACTAGCTACTTCCTCTAACTGAATAGCTTCCTTACTATACTTCAAAGTTTCCTTTAAAGAATCGTACCTAGAGGGAAGAGAGTTGAGGAGCAAAATTGCTTGAACCTCTTCTGGTATCTCGATGTTGAGATTGCTCAAATCTGCAATTAGCTTCAAGAAGTCATCTACATTCTGATCAATTGACCTTGAGTCTTGCATTCTGAACGAATACACCTTAAGCTGAGAATGGACACGATTAGGCAAGGTCTTTGCCATGTAAAGCCTGTCAAGAGTAGCCCATGCTTGAGCTGTTGTTACGCACTTGTCTAGTTTCCTTAAGACATGATCTCCAACGCACATGAAGATAAAATTCAAAGCCTTCTCATCTCGCTCCAGTCTTGCAGCTTCATCTTGGCTCTTTTTCTTCATAGCCTCTGAATCCTTTTCATCCACCTCTTTGGATGCAGAATCTTGCCTATGTTCCGTAAGAACATCTTTCAGTCCTTGAACGGTTAAATTCGCAAGCATCCTTTTCTTCCAGATCCCGAAATCACCAGATCCATCAAACATGTTCACCTCGATCCTTTGTGTCGTCGTCATTGAGTCTTCAATCAGATCCTTCTAGCACTCGCAATCAAACCTGTCTCTGATACCACTTGTAAGGATTTTTAGCTTCTTGAGTGCTTTGATTTTAGGATCTATGAAACTTAAACGAACACAAGAAACTTGATCACCGAGTTCCTGGCCTCTAACCAGTACGTCTCGGGTGGGAACCGTCTCCCACAACCTTCACTATCAATCAAAGGTTTACACAACGCTAACCCGCGCTTTACGTGTTTCAGGTACAAAACCAAATAGGACAACAAGAGTAATAAAGATCTAAGGAAAACTTCTCGATAGACGAAGACTCGAACTTCTCTAGAGCTTATGCTTCCTTCTGTCTTGATCTTTCTCTCTTTCTCTCTGTGTTGTATTCTTCCTACGGCTCTATAATTCTCTCTTCTGTGTGTTGGGGTTCTGTTCTAAACCCTACGCCTCGTTAAGTAACAAAATCATGAAGCTTGTAAACGTGAACAACATAATAATTGGGCTTTATGGCTTTAGCTCAACTTCTGGCCCAAATGATGACATTGATCCAAAGCCCATATCTTCACACCAACCAAAGATAGGATTCTAAATTGGGGTCTCCAAACTAGTCATATATGCCTTATGTGTGCAGCATGAAATGAATCAAAGTCACATCTCTTATTTGAGTGTGTTTGGGAGGTGATAGCAAGGAAAGTGAATTTATCTCTTCTTCGGTGATGGGAAGTTTTCTTGGACTCTTTGCAATCTCTATTTGGGAGAAAAGTCACTTGGTCACTATAGTTACGGATCTGGCAAGCAGTGATATGTTGCCTTTGGACTGAACGGAATCACCGTCTCCACCGCAACACCTTCAAATCAGGCGATACTCTTCTCATTCTCATCGACAGCTTGATCAGAAACAGAGCTTCTAGCCTCCGCAACGCTGCTTCAAAAGTGGTTCTAAGGTTCGCAACCTTTCTGATCCTCCCGACTATACCTCTACCTCATCTATCTTCTTATATATCTCTTCATTGCGGCTAGGGTTTGAGAAACGTGGAATCATCGTTAATCAACAGTTATAATCAACGGTACTAAGTTAAATATTTATTGATATAAGTAGCATGATTTGTTAAATAAATATTCATACCGTTTTTTTTGTATATAAAAGCAAAGTTTTGATATTACACAAAAAAATCTCATCTCTATTTGTGTAAACATTTCTACGAACCAAACACTCCAATGCAATATATGGAAGAGATTCAAGATGAAATGTTCACATCTTTATGGAATTTTTGATGATGATCGTAATTTATACAATAATAATGTGTTTCTAGTTTTATAAATAAACATATGTGCATGTTTTTTTCGATAATGTGTTGGTATTGTGATTTATTTATTAATAAAAATAGAAACGAATATTAATACAGTTATATATTTATTTTAGTAATTTTTATACACAGAAACCGAAAAAAAACTAATTTCATAGAAATATAGATAAAACTAAACTAAACAAATTATCATTCACACCAATAAAAAAACCAAAAAAAAAACAAAACACTTTAAAAACTACAAACATTCAGAACTATAGTTTTCATTTGGTTGGTGGGATCATTAAATGTAATCAGAAAGACCAAACACGTTAATCACTCGGAGTCACCTAATAAATCCAAATTCAATAATGGGTTCTTCTTTTTTTTTTGGTCAAACAAAAATGGTTTTTTAAGCAGAAAAATTGTTTTCTTTGTGGCCCTCTTTCTTTTATCTCCAACCAAACAGACACAATAATAAACATTTCCTCTCTTGTCTCTCCCATGGAGTCAAAGAAGAAGCAAGTCTCGTTGGAGCTGTTTCCATGGTTAGTTGTTCACAGCGACGGAAGGTTAGAGAGACTAGCCGGAACCGAGGTCTGCCCTCCCGGTTTAGATCCAGAAACCCGGGTATTATCCAAAGATATCATCATCGATCACAAAACCGGTTTAACAGCCCGAATCTACAGACCCGAGCCGATTCAACCCGGTCAGAAACTTCCTCTCGTGCTCTATTTCCACGGCGGCGCATTTCTCATCGCCTCCGCCTCCTTTCCCAGTTACCACACCAGCGTTAACAGACTCGTCGGTCAGGCTAACATCATCGCTGTCTCTGTTAATTATAGGTAATTAATCCGGTTTAAGTTTACTTATTGAACCCAATTTCACTAGTTTAGTCGGGTTAAGACATTTAACTCAAGTACTTTATCAAAATGACATGACTTGTGACTTGTGACTTGTGACTTGTGACTTGTGACTTGTGACTTGTGACTTGTGACTTGTGACTTGTGAGTTATGAATAGCTTATGTTTTTTTTATTTGGTTTTCGATATTTTCGGTTTACTATAGTGAATTCATATAGAACCATTTGTAAGTCGGTTTTTGTTTTGGTTCGGTTTTATGCAAATTTTTGTCTCGTTCTGTTTGGTTGGGTTCAGTAGTGATTAAAAAACAAATAGTGATTTATATGATATAATAAATAATAATTATTAATATGAGTATATTTATTTTAAATATATACATATAGTATATAAATAAATGGTGATTTAGGTGTATATGGTCAGTTGACCAATTAATTAGGTGAGTGATATTAATTTTTTGTAAATTAAGAAAGTAGGAAAGATAAAAAATGATTAAACCCAAAAAATTGTTAGCATCGTTAGAATATAGTTAGTATGGTTTAATATTGTTATGTTAAACCCGTTATCATGTACAGTTTTACGACGATGTTATATGCTGGTGTTATCCACGAGAATTGATATTATGAGAGAGAAAAGGAAAAGATTAGATGAAATTAGATAGAAAATATAAGATTAAGTTAGACATTTTAAGTAGGTGGGGTATAATATCAAAAAGTAGGTGTTAATTTTGATATTATAAAATCATATCCTTTGCAATTTCCCATAAATAAATTTTGGTTTATTCAATTCGATTTTGTTTGGTTATACAAAACCGGTTTTGAATTTGGTGTTTCAAATTTTAAAATAATTAAACCAAAAGGTTTATAAACAGTTCTTGGTTTGATTCAGTTGGGGTATTTTTTTTTTCCTTTTTGAGTTTATTACTTTTGAGTTTTTTAAACCAAAAGAGTGAATTAGGTAGAAAATGACTTTTTAGTTTGATTTACAAAACAAAATAGGCTTTGTGTTATTGAGACACTTTTTTAAACTATTCATTTTCTTTAAATCCGAAATTGTCCCGCGTATACACTAGAATGGTGGATGCAATGACGTGGATGAGTTCGAAATTAAAAATCTAAGTAAATTAATTATTATTTCCCACCTGATTTGTTTTCTAATTTTTTTATAATATAAAAGACTTAAATCAATTTTTTGTTACAATAGATGATAATTATATTTTTGCTACATTTTAATACATGTTTTACTATAATTTATGTGTGAAACAAGAATTTAAAAAAAACAAGAAATTTGGTCATTTGAAATTCAGATTGACATGGACATGAAAGCGTAGACAGAAAATCAGATTGTATGTGAAAACATGTTCATTATTATTCTACAAATAGTGTAAATTTTTTTAATAGCACAAAGTGATTTATTTTGTAATTCTAAACTCAAAAAGTGACTTTTAATGTAATTTATTGCTCTTATAATCAGAATATTTTTTATTCCTCTTATAATCAGAGTATTATTTACTATCTTTTTGATTAATTTGGACAGACTCGCACCAGAACATCCACTTCCTACGGCGTACGAAGACTCATGGAACGCGTTAAAAGGGATCCAAGCCGGGAACGAGCCATGGATCAACGACTACGTCGACTTCGACCGTTTCTTCCTAGTCGGAGACAGCGCCGGAGCTAACATCTCGCACCACCTCGCGTTCCGAACCAAACAATCAGATCACACTGTGAAAATCAAAGGCATCGGAATGATCCACCCATATTTCTGGGGAGCCAACCCTATCGGATCAGAAGTCACCGACGAAGCAAGGAAACAAATGGTGGACGGATGGTGGCGATTCGTGTGTCCGTCCAAGAAAGGATCCGATGACCCGTGGATCAATCCGTTTGCGGACGCGTCACCGGAGCTTGAAGGGTTAGGGTGTGAGAGAGTGATGGTTACGGTGGCGGAGAAAGATATATTGAGAGAGAGAGGTAAAATGTATTACGAGAGATTGGTGAAGAGCAAGTGGAGAGGAGAAGCAGAGATTATGGAGACTAAAGGGAAAGATCATGTGTTCCATATATTCGAGCCTGATTGTGATGAAGCTATGGTGATGCTACGACGTTTGGCTTTGTTCATTAACCAAGTCGAAGATTGAATTTGATTTTCGCGCGCAATTTTTCTCTGTTTTTTTTTTAAATCGTTGTACGATTTTTAACAGCTTTGTTAATAATGTTGTTTATGTTCTCTTGAAATTTGTGGTGTCCATAACATTTATGTGAGGTTTTAAAAGGTAGCTTCTCTTACAATAATTTTTTCGAGCAAACGAATGGATTAGACGAGACTTGTGTATCACTCTCTGTTTTAAGCTACGATGACAACAATTATTCTCTGTGAATCAACCAAACTCGTTGTTCCAATTCCCTTTGCTCCAATGTACTCCATTTTTGTTGACTTTTTTCTAGACATATTCTAGATGCAGGCCCGGCCCAGAGGCTAGGCAGGCTAGGCCTGGGCCTTGGACCACCCATTTTTTTTGTTTTTTATGGGCCACTAAATTTCAAACCTATTTATTATAAGGTCACCCAAAAAAAAATATTAAGCCTTAAAACTTAAAAAAAAAAAAAAAAATTACTAATAAATTAAAACCTAATTACCTAAACAACCGTATAATTCTTTACCTGCATCCAAATCGCCGCCACTGGTTTGCTTTATTCTTCTCTTCATCAATCATCAATTCGATTGGTAAGCTTTTTCATATTTCATGATCCTTTCACATAATTAGTAATTACAAAATTGTTTTATTCTCTCTAAGCAATCAAACAAATTAATTCTATAATTTCTTTATCAATCGTTGTTGTTGTTGTTGATTTCTAGAAAGATGCCTCCTTTGGGTAAAAGAATACATAAACCAGGAAACGTAAGAAGAAAAGAGAAAAAAAGGAGAGAAGAATCGATGAAAGCTCTTGAAAATTCTATTTTAAGGTATGTGAAAAAGCCTGAAAATCTTATAATTGGTGAAACATCTCATAGTGAGAGAAATCATGAAAACGCTGAGAATGATTTGAATCCTGAAAATATGGATGAAGGGGAATCAGAAAAGAGTCTTTCTGGAAGTGAAAAGAGTGTATCTGAAAGTGAAAAAGGCGAAAATAATGTAGAGTTTGTGTCTGATTTTTCTGATCCTGGGAATTGGAGAAATATTGATATGAAGATCAGAGATTCATTGGTTGAGAAAGGTCCTGCCATAAGATTATCAAGTGATTATCAATTTCCTAAGAATAATATTGGTAGGCACTTCTCTCATGTGTTCTACGTAAGAGATATGGTCAATGGAGAAAAGCAAGATAGAAGATGGTTGGTTTACTCCAAATCTTTAGATAAAGCTTTTTGCTTTTGTTGTAAGTTATTTAGACATGACAAAATGGTTGTCCAGTTGGCGACCACCGGATACAGCGATTGGAAAAATCTTTCAACGAGGCTCAAAGAACATGAAAATAGTCATGATCACATTATTTGTGTGAGTCGTTGGACAGAATTAGAGATCAGACTACAAAAAGGTCAAACAATCGATAAGCATGTTCAAGAAGAAATTAAAAAGGAGAAGAATCGTTGGAGAGAAGTATTATTGAGAATTTTTGCAGTGGTGAAGACGCTTGCAAAAAACAATTTAGCATTTCGTGGAGACAGTGATAAAATTGGGGAAGAAAATAATGGGAATTTCTTGAGTTTTATTGAAATGATTGCAGAGTTTGATCCAGTTATGAGAGAGCATGTTAGGCGAATTGAGAAAGGAGAAATTTATACTCATTATCTTAGTCATAGGATACAGAATGAGTTGATAGAGATGCTGGCCAATGATATCAAAATTAAGATTATAAAGAAGATAAAGGCATCGAAATATTTTTCTGTGATTCTTGATTGTACTCCAGATATCAGTCATAAAGAACAAATGACTGTGATTATACGATGTGTGGATGTCTCTGCAACTCCAACTAAGATTGAAGAATTTTTTTTGACATATTTGAAAGTAGATGATAAATCTGGAGAAGGGCTTTACTCTACTCTTCAGGCTGCATTGTTTGCTTTGGAGTTGGATATTGATGATGTGAGAGGTCAAGGTTATGACAATGGGTCTAATATGAAAGGAAAAAATAAAGGGGTGCAAAAGAGATTGCTTGAGATTAATCCAAGGGCTTTTTACACACCATGTGGTTGTCATAGCTTGAATCTTGTGCTTTGTGATATAGCTTCTTCTTCAGAAAAGGCGGTGTCTTTTTTTGGAATAGTTCAGCGAATATATTGCTTGTTTTCATCTTCGACAAACAGGTGGGATGTATTTAAAGAGATGGTGGAAGGTCTGACACTTAAATCTTTATCTCAAACTCGTTGGGAGAGCCGTGTTGAAAGTGTAAAAGCAATACGTTTTCAAGCTCCTGCAATAAGAGATACTTTATTATGTTTGGCAGAAGATTGTGGTGATCCAAAAACACGAAGCGAAGCTGAATCTCTTGCACTCAGTGAAACACATGGTATTGGAGGTTTTGAATTTTTGTTTGGTATGGTTATTTGGTATGATCTTCTATCTGTTGTCAACACTGTAAGCAAAACCTTACAATCAAAAGACATTGATATCGATGTCGCGATTGAGCAGCTAAAAGGACTAGTAGTATTTTTCAAGAAATACAGAGAAACAGGTTTTGATTCAGCGAAATCTGAGGCTACAAAAATTGCAGAAGCTATGGAGATTGAAGCTAAATTTCCTGAGAAAAAAAAGCGATTCATAAGAAAAAAAAGACAATACGGTGAGGATCCTAAGAAAGTTGATGAAAATCTTGAAATACCACTAGAAGAGAGTTTCAGAATTGATTACTTTATCGCTCTTATGGATCAAGCTTTAGTGTCCCTTGAGTCAAGATTTGAGCAATTCCAAAAGTATGAAAAAACCTTTGGGTTTTTGTTTGATTTGAAGAAGCTATTATCAGTTGGTGATGATAATCTGAGAGCATCGTGCATGAACCTTGAAGCTTCTTTAAAGAATGGCGCACATTCTGATATAGATGGGAACAATTTGTTTTCAGAGTTGAAAGTTCTTCGAGAAGTATTACCAACCGAAGTTCGAAAGCCAATTGAAATGTTGGATTATTTGAAAAGAAGGGAATGTTGTTATGCAAATACATCGATTGCTTACAGAATTATGTTGACTGTTCCGGTATCTGTTGCATCGGCCGAAAGAAGTTTCTCCAAACTAAAGCTTATCAAGAATTATATGCGGTCCACTATGTCGCAGGAAAGATTGAATGGGTTAGCTTTATTATCTATTGAGAGAGCTATGGTTGAAGAAATAGACTATGTGAGTCTAATGGATGATTTCGCAGGGAAAAATGCAAGAAGAGTTATTTTTCAGAAATAGTGTTTTGACTTTTTCGGATTTGCTGTTTTTTTTTTTTTTTTACAACAGGCCACATTTTTGTTTTCCTGTCTCGGACCACCATTTTTGTTGGGCCGGGCCTGTCTAGATGCAAGATCTACTTGTATGGAAGCATTACTTTTGAATTTAGCTTTGGGCATCTTCATCAAAGTTATAGACAATTGAGTTATATTTCCAATAGTAGTACTTTCAACTAATTCGGAATTTTATTGAAGGAGTTACAACCAGTAAATGGATATATGTCTACTAAATTGGTTGTAACTACTTTAATACAACCCCGAATGAGTTGGAACCACTACCATTGAAAAGATAACTAGATTTATTATAACTTTGATGAAGAAATCTAAAGCTAAATTCAAAGGGAAGGCTTTCATACAAGTAGATATTTCATCAAGAATATGTGTCTAGAAGATCTACGCGTACGAAAGTCTTCTTTTCGGATTTAGCTTTGGATCTTTTCATCAAAGTTATAGTAAATGGAGTTAGGTTTCCAATGGTACTGATTTCACCTCATTCGGGGTTGTATTGAAGGAGTTACAACCGATTTAGTAGACATATATCTATTTAGTAATTAACATTTGACTTTTTGAATCCCGATTTTGCGTGGTCAACGATGAATTGGGAATTGTTTTGCAATCACGATAGTTGAGAATTATTTGTGCAATTACAAATAGTTGAAAAATAAAATGAACAATTTCCCCATTTTTGTGCCAATATCAAGAAACAAAACTGTTTTTTTGTTGACTTTCTTGAAAACCCTCCTCCTCAACTACAGTGTCCGGAAATTTCTGAGAGAATCATAATCTCTACTTATTTCATCAAAAGTCGTCCTTAACTTCGAGTTTTTAGCACGGTTCCTATAATTTCTCATTTTTGTTTTCCTATACTTCAAACCAAACTTTCAGAAAGATTTGATTATGAGCAACTTTAAAACACTTTAGAATTTGCTCACCAATAGAATTTTGGCAAAGATATTAAATTGATTAAAGGGGTTAGCAACCTTCACCACTTTTCTCTCATAAGCGTAGTGTAAACATTCAGATGCGACACTAAAAATGTAGCCCCTACTTTACCGTAATAGATAAAAATATTTTTTATTAAATTCATATTAAATATGTATTAATAATTCTCATTTCTCATATAAGTTTACAAATTTAATATATAGATCTCTTTAATATATAAAATTTAAAATTTGTAAATGTAATTCCTTAAAAGATCTCTTTGTAAATATCTATACTATTAAAACATAAACAGTTTTTGTAACCAAACATGTTTCATTAAGAATGTTTCTATAATTTATCTATACTATTAAATATTTTGTCAAACACCAATTATTTTGTAGACAATAGAAAATATCAGAAAATATCAAAAAAATATAAAATCTCAAAAAAATATTAAATCATACTACATTTTAGAGATTTTAAGTTGGAAATAGCAAACAATATTTTTTAAATTCCGCTAGATTTTCTGATTTTAACTTAAATCATAAGAAACAATTATGTTATAAACATTTATTTTAATACATTAAATCTATTAAAAAATTACCCTGCGCGGATTAAAATCTAGTATTTCCTTAAAAGAGAGTTTACTATTAACCGGATTTTGTACATGCTTTCTTGAATTGAACAAGATTTCGATAAGTTTGATTGCTTAAATAACTTATAACTTTCATAAAATAAATATTTCTGATATCTAAATATTCATATTATTAAATTAATTTGTTTTAACTCATAAAATTTGAATATATCGTTTTACCATTCTACTGATGTTAATGAAAAAAAAATAAACTCATTACCAATTAACCATCAATTATTAACTTAGTATAGAATGTTGCCTCAGCCTCAGGGTAATGTTGCCTCAGCCTCAGGGTCGACCCTGAGTCTGACATTGATATGATTAGGTTGGACTAGTGCATCTCATGAATCACATAAGACATCAAAACCTAATCCACTCGCGTGAACCATACTGGTTCTTTAACGGATTCTTAAAATGCCATATACTCTGCCCAATTGTTAATACTTAATAAGGCAACTACACTATGCAAGTTCAGATTCCAACTAATAACGTTTCCAGCAATGGTGGAAACTAGCCCATAAAACAATTGTCTTCCTTTTCACAGACGAGGTTTATACTTTGGGAGCGTTTAATGTATCTTATGACACATTTTACATAGTGCTCATTTACAAGTCCATTCATGTATCTACTTAATTAAGTTAAATTTGTAGTGCCAATCATAATTAACAACATAAGAAATCAACTTCATATATATCAGGTTCTTGTTCTTCTAGTTTTTTTTTTTGGTTGCTGCTTTTAATCTGAAATGAACATCTATGTATGTTATATAACGGATGTGGGAAAGACAAACAAAAGGCAAAGAGATACACACAAATTCATATTCTTCAAACTTTGGCTCCGAATGGTGATCATTAGAGGAACAATAGGAATATTTTTTTCTTATTGTTCTTCCTCAAATTTGATGAGGAATATTTTTGTTATATTGTTATTTGAAAACGAAAGAATAACAAGGAATCATGTGTACAGAAAATTACTTATATATGAAGGATATTTTTTTAAAAGAATGAAAAAGAATTCATTGTTTCTCCTCTTTCCTTTGGTCAGCATTTGGAGCCGAACATTTTCTTTTCAGATTGTTTATTCGGTTCTTCTTTCGGCCATTGGTTATTAGAGTTTTGATATACCATAAAATATAATGACCGGTTTTTGTTGTTCCCTACATATCAATTAACCATATTCCCAGTTTGATGGGTAGTAGAAATACTACGCTTTCAATGTTTTCTCACCCACACACACACAAAAATCGAGAAACCAAAAATTGATTGTATAATTACATAGTTGAATACGATTGATAACGAGATCATATATAATCATAAAAAGCAAATAGTAGGCAATGAGCTAGAGAACCTAGCATGTATAGTACTTTCGGGGACAAGCCATAGTGGAAGGTGATCCATCTTACGCATGAATGCTACTGCTCCGCTTGATTTGAAAGTCTGATATGCATTTATACTTTCATGTTCTTTCTACTTAAATATCAACATTTTTTCTATACCAACCTTCTCTTTAATCTGTGCTTACCTCCTAAAATTCTAAGAGAAAATGATAAAATAATTATAGAAATTAGCACTTGTTTTTCAATGTATTTAGGTAAATACTCGTGAAAATATGATTGAAGAATTTAGCATTTTCTGTACAATAAATATATTAATTACCCTTATCTTTTTTTTTTGTGTCTCTATTACATTTTGCCTCCAAATCCAATGTGTAATGCTCATCTTGATTTGAAAGTCTAATATGTTAGGATTTGAATCGCAAATCCGAACCTGGGTAAAAAAGATTAAACGCAATAAATAAAAGGCATACACCGGTTTATAGTAGTTCATCCTTAACGTGAGAACTACATCCACTTTCCGTTTTTGCTGATTTTACTATGATCAAAGATTTAATAAGAAAAAAAATGTCGGACAAACGAACATATACTTAAAAAACCTGAAATATTCTTAATGAAAACTTATGCTTACATATGTGTGGATCAAAAAACGGATCTAAAAGATTTACCTTAACAACTCAACAATATGATATACATTTAAATTTTTATGTTCGTCGTATTAAACCGACATATTTGTCTGCATATTTACTTTTTATAGTTTCATTATTTTATAACACTTTTTCAAAGTGTTAAAAAAATTTGGTACTTTTTGAAACAAATGATGATTTTGCCCTCTCCTATAACATTCTCGTGTACCGTACACAATGCCACGCTATACGGTAGGAGAGACAAAATCGTAATGAAATACACAAAGTGCTAATTAAAATTTGCTAACATTTTTAAAAAGTGATAAAAAAACTAACGAAATTATAAAAATTGATAATTTTTGCAAACCTCTCTAATAAACCACAGTAATCTTTTTCTTGTCAACAACCCTGAGGAATCTTTGCACACCATGGCCTTGATCTAGATAGTTTTTTATCCCAATCCACTGTAGACAAAAAAAAACTGAGCGTGTAAATGCATGGGCCATGTATACATATATATGAGAGCATACATGCAAAGTTGGAAACATATGGAAGTATGAATCACCTGGATTACATTATATACTCAGACATCATAAAACATCATCATTTCCCTCTTTGAAGTAAAATTTTCCTCACACATTTAAGACAATGCTAATCAATGAAAGCTTCCTCTCTTTTATTCCCTTTATAAATACCGAATATCTCATTCTTCTTGTTTCCATATCTTCTCTTATCGTTTCTAAGAATTTTTGTTCTTTTCTTTTTAACATATTCTTATATTTTCTCGACTCATGGGAATGTCGAACAAGTCAGTTTCTACATGTGTTTTTCTCCTTGCTTTAGCTGTTTTGTATGGAATTCAGAATACAGAAGAGAGACATTTGACAACTACTTCGTTAGAGATTGAGAAAATTTATAAGAAAGCTGAGGCCAAGACTCCTAGCTTTGGGGTCACATATACACGACGTAGTGTCCTTCGAAAGGCGGTCATTGCCCACCCCACAGACTTTAGGCCTACAAATCCCGGCAACAGCCCAGGCGTTGGACACTCTAATGGTAGACATTGATTTGATCATATCATACGTCATAATCTATTATTCATATAGAAAATTATATGTATTTTCGTTTAGAGTTTTCTTCTTATGCTAAAGGGGTGTTTGGACATCACTTGAGCATTTCAATGTTTTGACAGTAATGTGATCATCATGTCTTTTTCGTGGGGTTGTTCCCCTGTCACGCATTGTAAGATTTTATAATGAATAAATCGCTTAAAAAATATATACGTAAATGATAAACCTCTTGCTAAGATTGTTCAATGGTTTTCATTGGGAAGGTAAGCATGCCTCAATCCATTTTTTGGTGCGCCTTCTCATAAGCGTACATTTACCTACTAGTCTCGGGACGACTAGGGCATAAGCTCGAACTTCCTAGTAGCTTTAGCCCAACCAAAAAATGGGTAAACCTCATTGAAAATTTTATATAAAACAAGTTGAACATGAATCTTTTAATTGTCACTTATTGTTTTGGGGCGGAGGCAGGTGGTGGAGGTCAGGGGCAGTTGCCCACCATGAATTTATTTTTTTTGGGTGTAATTACTTAAAGATTTTTTTTTTTTGCCCCTCTTAGTATATTATTTTATGTACCATTGCCCCGGTTAAAAATAGATTCTAGATCCGCCACTGGTTTTGGGTAATGGTTAAATTTATATATATATATATATATATATATATATATATATTCTTATAAGATACAGAGGAGAGTTAAAATGTTTATAAAACTTTTATGGACACACATAAAAGTGCAGAAGTTGTTAGAACAAGTATCGACTAGTTAGAACGTGAAGTTTGATGCTGCCGTGGCACAAGAAGTTGAACATTCTTTTATTTTATTTTTAGCGGCACATGGTTCAAAACATTTCCGAGTCCGGCCTGATCTACGATGACCCATTTCCTAGGTCTGAGTTGTATATACCAAGAAAGTGTGTGTTCTCCATAAATAAAAACTACTCCCTATATTTCACAAAAAATATTATTTTAATACATTTCATATATATTAAAAAAACTAATAATTTTTTTTATTTTTTCCTTTATTAATATACTACTCCCTCTGTTTCTTTTTATAAGTAGTTTTGGTTAAAAGCACAACTATTAAGAAACTCATCTTTTACTAAAAAATATCATTTAATATATAAATTAAAAATAATCCAGCCAATCATAAAAAAAAACTGCAGAATATTATTGGCCACACAGTATTCGATAAATGTAAAAGTTGCATAGAAACATAAAAACAACTTATATTGTGAAACAAAAAAAAATCTCTAAAACTACTTATAAAAAGAAACGGAGGGAGTAAATTTTTGTTTTTCTTCTAATTAATACATTAAAACAATGGGATTAAAACTGAATTTTTAATAAAAGTTTTGCATTAAAAATATAAAGTGACACTCTTTGTGAAACAAAAACAAAGTGTTAAAATGACACTCTATAAAATAGAGGAAGTATTTGTTTAATTTTTGTTTTTTATTGAATATAGTTTACTCATTGGAATACATGTATGTATATGTTTTGGAAAATTGTTTGTTTTTAAATGCTTTGTGTAACTTAAAATAGGCTTGGATCGAGGCGTCGAGCTTAGTAGGTTTCTTTTTTTTAATTGATTGAAAAATTAATCCAAACCAAAAAACGTTTTGTACAATGAATGCTACTAGAGTTTAAACTTTTCTGAATTCATAACTATTACAATTATCTAGTTACAAACCATGTTTCCATGCCTTGATCGTATCTTGCATCTCCTTTGCTCTGAATAGTCAGCAATCTGTTTCAAACTTGTTTGTCAATGTACTTCACTTGATGGGA
This sequence comes from Eutrema japonicum, assembly GCA_030161315.1. Taxonomy (NCBI): domain Eukaryota; kingdom Viridiplantae; phylum Streptophyta; class Magnoliopsida; order Brassicales; family Brassicaceae; genus Eutrema; species Eutrema japonicum. The sequence goes on from BSQW01000001.1 coordinate 39,845,453, forward strand.
AGGCGTCGAGCTTAGTAGGTTCTTTAATGTCGTGTCATTCTGATTAAATAGACTCTGTAACGATTATTTGATATATTTCTAGTAAAGGTGGTTTGAATTTTGGTGTACAAGTTTGTAAACCACGGTCGATGGTTTTGGTCGGTTAAAGAATACAATATTTAATCTTTTTTAAAAAAATCTAGTATTTAGCCCAATTGTGGCCAATTTCTCTTCCAAAAGTCACCCTAACCGCCAATCGCGTTTTTTGCGTGTCAAGTCCTTTTCCCCGTTGGAGCCGAGAGAGGACCTCCCTCGCTTCGTTTGTCTAGTTAGTGCTTCATTGAATGCCCGTAGATTGTGAGGAGAACATGGATGCTCGTTTGTAAACCACGGTCGATTCCTAGTTTGGGTCGATTTATAAATATAATATTTGATTAAAAAAAGTTTGGTGTGGGGTCTAATGAAAATACTAGATTAGGCCCTGCGTGTTACACAGATAACAAATAAAAAATTTAGACTCTAAAATTGATAACATGTGTAATTATAACCCGTGAATTAGATTTTAAATTAAGACCCCGTTTACTTATTCATAAAGTAGGTTTTGTAAGTCGCAATTAAAAAAATTCAAAATTAATTCATATTATCTATATCAGATTCACGGATTATCAAACACATGATAAAAAATTGTTATTTTCTTATTTTATATATTATGAATCTTATATTTTTTAACACTTTTTGTAGTTTGTATTTTCCGCTTACTTTATTTTTCTCTAATTTATTAGTTTTTAGTAAAACAAACACAATTTTCCCCTCATTTTGGTTTTTTGTCTTTTATTAAAAATAAATATCTAACAATATGAAAGTTTATATTATTAAATTGACATATGTCACGATCTAAATTAGCAATGACACATGTCATGATTTAGTGAATTATAATTATCTTACATGTTGCGTTCACATTTGAACGATTCAACTTTATATAATAAGAAGAATATGTGTGGTATCTATCAGGTCGTGCCCATGTTATTGATTTGGAAACATTGGTCTAGGGCCTAATTTTAAAAATCATTCTTAAGAGCTATTTTTTTATAAAAAAATATATTATATTATAATTTGAAGGTCACATTTATATTGTTGAAGTTTAAAAGAGATATTTTTTCAAATTTCAACAAAGTTTCTAATTTTTTTCATGCATAAAAAATATTTGAAAACGAAATGAAATATTAATACAAAATTAAGATAAGATTTTTTAAAAAAAATTCTACTTATTGTTGCTTGTAAAATTTTATTTCTCTTTATAAATAAAATTTTCAACAAATTGCTTGGGAGCCTTTATTAATAAATATAGGCACGGCTCAGGTATCTGTCTCTGCTTTTTCAACACGTTTAAAAGATGATGTACATAGCTTACTGCATCAATCAGAAAGAGCACCCATGACCAACTATTTACCCTCATTCACGTCACCATGACATCAATAATTGTTTGAATTGAGATGACTCCTCGTTAATTCTTAGTAATTTCGAGCCTTCCAAACATAAAGTGTTTTTTTCCAGTATATTAATTTATTTTTAAATGTAAATATAGGCTGTCTTTTACTTAAAATATGGTATTAACTAGTTTATTAGATTCTAATTTCGCTCACTTGCACGGAGTAAAATTTTTTATAATTAAAATTTGTAATATACAAAGTGTAAAATAAGAAATAAATTTAATTTAACTGTTATTAATTTAAATATGTTGAACTTGTAATTTTTAAACTTTTAGAGATAAGATAGTATTTTGTTGGTTTAGTGTGCAATAGCTGTTTTTATATTTATACCATTAAATTATTGAATTAAATTATTCTCTTTCTGATAAAAAATCTAATATAAATTTAGTCTTTAATATTGTGTAGTTATTCGTATTTTGGATTATACAAAATATTCGTAAAACTTTTTTTGCTATGCATGATTAAAAACTATCTTTAGAGAATATTCGTTTATCATATGTGTTATTATGAAAATATTTTTTAAATTAAAATATTTAAATTAAATCTAAATTAATATCTGGTTATTATTTTTGTAAGGATACAAAACAACTGATTTTGTGATTTTTGGTGAGTACTCTAACTTATATTTAAGGAAATTCAAAATAATCTAAATTAATATCTAAATTTTCGGAATTAAATATAAATATAAAATAAAATGCACTTTTTATTAATATTGCACCAAATTGACTTGTTTGCCAACATGTTTAATTAATCCAGATAAATCATAGAATTATCTATACTAATACATGTTTGGACACAAAATGCTCTCCTGTTTTAATAGTACATAGATGGTAGAAATTCTCATCTCTATCATCAGCGAGAAACTCACATAGGGACGTTGAAGAAAAGACAAAACCAAAGAGTAAGAGGTATGTTTTTTTTATATGGATGTGAATATTTTATTATATTAAATTGGATGCATTCAACGTAAATTTGACATGTTAGATAATTATAATTTACGAGATTGTGACATCTATTTTCGTTAATTTAGATCGTGATATTTGTTAATATAAAAATATAATTTAATATAAAAATTATATGTTTAGCTATTTATTTCTTAGATCAAATTACCATGTAATTTTAAAATAAAAAGTAAGTAAAAACATTATAAAAAGAGCAAAATAAGTCATATTATTGGACTACTGTTAGGGATAAATAATTTTCCTTGAGACATACGAATTACATGATGACACGTGTAATAGTAGACTAGACAGTCACTTATTCTAAAAGCGCACCACTAAGAGGGGGTGCAGTAATGAGGCTAGGTGGTCGAACCGTAGGATAGGTTAGGAAATATTATATGAACGTGTCATTGTAGAGTAGATGACCACTTATCCTAAAGGTTCATCGCTAATAGAGGGTACGATTACGAGGGTAAGTGGTCGAACCTTAGGACATGTTAGGACAGGTAATGAGCCACCACCTTTTACCAAAGCCATTCTTGAATAACGAGAGAGGGAATTAAGGAGATGATTGGTCCCGAAATAATAAGGAGTCACATTTTTTCCGAAACCATTCTCGAATAGCGAGAGTGAGAAGTAATGAGATCAGTGATTCAGACAGGAACATGTTGACACCCCAACTACATTTCGCCACGTCTGCACCCCGGAGCAACTCTGTCGGGAAAACATATATAAGCGGCAAAGAATATGTGCAGTAAAGCACTCAAGTATCTTGTACGTGACCGACGAGGGATCCATGATCCGACCCGACATAACGAACGCAATCCGGTATACAAGCTCATATCAGGTATTCCTATAAATAAAACGCTCGCTCCCCGGAGAGATGGGGGGTCCAAAAAATCGTTACTCTCATACATAGAATTCTCACAAACATTGAGCCTTTTTCTTAACTTCTGAGACTCAATCTCATCTCATCTCGATTCTAAGGGATATTCGGTCTTGTGGCTGGAATATTTCGTTCATCTTCAACTTCTGATACACTTTCACTCAAATTCGTCCAGATACTCCACGGATCCATCTTTCCTCTAAACCTGGAGTCACCATAAATCTCTCTCCTTTACGTTTCCGACTCTTTCCCGTTTCCGATGCCAAACTTGTGGTCTTCTTTATATTTTTCTGATTTGAGTGTCGAAGAGTCATCGAAAAACACACCAACATCGTGTGTTTCCGACCTCTGACCTCGCTTGTTTTCTAGTGCAGGAGATTAGCTCTTAAATGGACGAAAAACCTCAAAACAACCACTAAAAGGAAATAGTAACCCAAACATTATAATAATTAAAAAGAAAAATTAAATCAAGAAAGTAATTAACTGGAAGTTAAAATGAAACCTAAATAAAATGTAATAGGCATAAGCCAATCAAAGCCGTGTTTACAATAATGATGGCTAAAAGTGGAATATTAGAAAGCCCTAAGTCATATAAAAATAATTCTACATCTAAGAAACTACAAAATTGAAATAATATAATATAAATGTCTAAATCAAACCTTTATAAAGTTAATAAATAGTAAATTACTTCAATTTTGTTTGCAATGTGTCATCAATTAGAGAACAAAAATACAAAGTTGGTTTTGGGTTTATTGAAGGTTGCCTTCAATTATGAATCCATCCCGGTGACTAGAGGTTTCTCATTAGATGTAGGCTTTTCGAAATTTGTGGCAATCTATCGGATAAATCTTAGATGGTTTTAATATTGTTTGGATTTAATGTCACTACAAGAAATATGTGTATTGATAGCACACAAAAAACGCTATCATAGATGTTTAATAATGTTTTTATAAACGTTATGACTGAAGAAAGTATAATAAGTCGACCCCATACGATAGCGTTTTTGGGATGTACTATTAAAAGTCATTATGTAATAGCGCTAATCGAATGCTATCATATTCTTTCTTGTAACACATTTTTTGCGCTATTTTACATTGTCTTATAGCAATTTTTATGTGCTACATTATAAAATGATGTATTACTATATTATTTAAAAAATATATATATATATATATATATTAGAAATCTAATTAATTATATTTACAAAACCAATTAGTTAAAAATATGTTTCTTTCCACAAATCATCAAAAAATACATAATTGTAATTTTACAAAGTAGTTCATCATTCACCGTTATTTGTTAAAACAAGGTATCAAACAACATCATAAATACTGCAATTTCTTGAGTTTTCTCGCAAGTATCACCATTTCATCCGTGAGATGCTCTTGAAGATCTTTGTCATCAAATGATTGACCAACATTTGCAACTTAAATTCAAACTAATCGCGATCATCTTGTGTGCTTGAGCTGCAGTGTCTAGTTTTATTGTTTTTGATGGATCAGCATTAGCAGCATCATAGCTTTGCTCCTTGGAACTTGTAGACCTACCACAATCAAAGAAGCTACACTACAAGAAAATACAGTTTTCGCAATTACCAAATTAGTTCCAAAATAATCGCAAATAAATCATTTGCGACTATTTTGAGACTAAAAAAATTAGTCGCAAATATTTGGTCGCTAAATTGAATTGTCGCAAAACAGTCGCTTTTTTGCGACTAATATGTGACTAACATATCAGTCTTAATTTAAAGACTGATTTTGCGACTACTTATTATAAATTTTTTAAAAAAAAAATACAAAAACAAAAACAAAATACAAAAACAAAATAATTTTATTTATTAAATTAATTAATTACAGAAAATAAAAATAAAAAAAATATTAAAAAAAAAAAGAAAAACGACGGTAAGCTTCTCGACGGGAAACTTCAGTAAGCTTCCGATCTCGACGGGAAACGACTGTAAGCTTCCGATCTCGGCTCCAAATCCCTCCAATCTCGACTCCAATTCCTTCTGCACCGCCTTCCATGTGGTTCTCTGTTAGCTATGAAGCTAATTATGGTCCCTCCTCAAAGCCAAAGAGAATTGCTTCTTAGAACAATTGTAAACACAAATATTTTTGGGTAGTTAAGACTACCTCTTTAGTTGTTTTTCATTGATTAAATAGGAACGTACAAGAACCAAATTGGAGTTATCAACTCCTACAAAACAGGAAGCAAATAGAAGTGGTAAAGCGAACATGGTTTACTCTGATCCTACAAACCAGGAACAGGGAAGACCAAGTTTATTTGCAGTAATTAAAACGACAATTAAAAGAAGACTTAGTCGTGGTATTTCTGGTTTGGTTTTCTTTCACGTGTTGATGTTCTTCTCCCTCCAACACCAACGGTTTTCTCCTCTGTACTCTCATCAATACTTTCCCCGTCAAAAAGAACCTTGTCCTCAAGGTTCAAATCTGGAAAACTCGCCTGTAATTGCTCCGCCTTTTCCCACGTTGCCTCCGCGATTGGTAAGCCACGCCATTGAACTCGGAATTCCATAATTTTGTCACCGTTGTGCGTATTGGTGCGCGAGTCTAGCACAGCTTCTGGACATAAGCGAAGTAATCCATCAGATCGAAGGGGGGGTAAGGTACCTAAAGTAGGCGTATCGGAACCGACTCGTTTCTTCAATAATGATACGTGAAAGACAGAGTGGATACGGCTCCCTTCGGGTAACTTCAAACGATAAGCCACCGCTCCAACTCGAGCTTCAATTTGAAAAGGCCCAAAATACCGAATTGACAGTTTTTGTGAAGAACGGCGGAAGATGGAATGTTGACGATAAGGGTGGAGTTTGAGGAAGACCCAATCGCCAACTTCAAAGGAGATGTCTCGCCGTTTTGCATCTGAGGTATGTTTCATCCTCTGATTAGCCTTGTGTAAGTGCGATTTGAGCTCTCGAAGGACAACATCTCTAGCGGCCAGCTGCTCATCCAGTTCGTGAATCGGCGTTGATCCCATCTCATAACCCGGTAACGTTGGTGGTGCACGACCAAACATAGCCTGAAAAGGTGTTGTTCCCGTTGACGCGTGATACGTTGTGTTATACCAATATTCTGCCCACGGTAGCAGTGAACTCCACTGTTTTGGCCTGTTGTGGACGAAGCACCTGAGGAATTGTTCAATACACCGATTGACCACTTCGGTCTGCCCGTCGGTTTGAGGATGGTATGCGGAAGACATACGTAGCTGCGTGCCGGAGAGACGCCAAAGCTCACGCCAAAAAGTTCTTACGAACACCGGATCGCGATCACTAACGATTGACTTGGGAATTCCATGGAGCTTAACAATGAATTCAACAAACTTAATAGCCACCGATTTAGCCGTATAAGGGTGCGAGAGTGGTACTAAGTGTGCTGCTTTAGTGAGTCGATCTACAACAACCATAATAGTAGTGTGATTGTCAGAACGAGGCAGACCCTCAACGAAATCCATGGAGATGTCTTCCCAAACTTGAGATGGAACGGGTAATGGTTGGAGAAGACCGGCGGGAGAAAGACTCTCATACTTTGCTTGTTGGCAGGTTGTACATGATGTGACATATTCGCGAACGCTGCGGTACATCGACGGCCAATAAAATTGTTGGGCAAGACGCTTGAAGGTTCGTAAGATACCTGAATGTCCTCCTTGTGGTGTATCGTGATACTCATGGAGCAATTGTGTAATGAAGGGTGAGCCTGGGGGAACCACCGTTCTGTTGTGGTAACACAATAACCCACCACGTCTCGAGTAAGGTTGACCCGGAGCAGCATCAGCCAGCTTGCCAATCTTGAGCAAGTATGGATCAGTTGACGAAGCTAATCGCAGATCTTCCCAAATTGACGTGTGAGAGGCAGAAAAAGCGTGTAAGCACGGGCTGTTGGGAACTCGTGAGAGAGCATCAGCTGCAGCGTTGTGTCGTCCCGGTCTATACACGATTTCGTAGTCATAACCAGCAAGTTTCTCCATCCATTTTTGTTGTTCGGGAGTTAATATCCTCTGTTCCAGCAGATAACGTAGACTGCGTTGATCCGTTTGGATCGTGAATCTCTGTCCCATCAAATATGGTCGCCACGTACGAATCGCCACCACAATAGCTAGCATCTCGCGTGCATAGGTAGACCAATTCTGCTTTGTTATGCCTAGCGAACGACTCATGAAGGCGATTGGCTTGTCATGTTGAGATAGGATCGCACCAATTCCCCCACCTGACGCATCTGTCTGAATTACGAAGGGAATCGAAAAGTCAGGAAGTGCCAATGTTGGTGTTGTCGTCATTGCGTGCTTCAGGGATTCAAATGCTGTTTCAGCTTCGGAATTCCAGCCAAATTTTCCCTTGCGTAGCAAATTTGTCAGCGGCCGAGCAATATTGCCATAGCTCTGCACAAATTTTCGATAATACCCAGTAAGCCCCAAAAATCCTCGAAGCTCTGTAATGGTTGTTGGTGTAGGCCAATCCAACATAGCCTGTATTTTAGCTCGATCCACCTTAACACCATCACCTGAGATCATATGCCCTAAATACTCCAGCTCTACTTTCCCGAATTCGCATTTCTTGAGTTTGATGAATAAACGGTGTTGTCGAAGGATTGAAAACACCACACGAACATGCTCTGCGTGCTCCTGTTGCGAAGTACTGTAGACGAGAATGTCGTCGAAGAAGTCCAGAACAAACTTGCGAAGATGTTCACGAAAGATCGAGTTCATAAGCGACTGAAAAGTGGAGGGGGCATTGCACAATCCAAACGGCATTACTAAGTATTCGTAATGTCCGTTATGAGTGCGAAACGCTGTCTTGTGTGTATCGTCAGAACGAACTCGTACCTGATGGTAACCTGCCGTAAGATCCAATTTCGTGAAAACTTTCGCTCCGTGGAGTTCATCGAGCATGTCTTCCACTGTGGGGATGGGAAAACGATCCTTGATTGTCGCTGCATTCAACGCTCTGTAATCGGTACAGAAACGCCACGACCCATCCTTCTTCTTCACGAGCAAGACAGGGGATGAGAAGGGGCTGGAACTTGGTTTAATCAGGCCTGCTCGTAACATCTCTGTCACCTGTCTCTCTATTTCGTTTTTTTGAAAGTGAGCATATCGATAAGGACGTACGTTCACCGGGTCGGCTCCTTCCTTAAGTGCGATTTGATGTTCGATGTCGCGATTTGGTGGTAGTTCTTTTGGCGTCTGAAATAATTCGGTGAACTCCTTGATAATTGATCGCAATTTCTCAGGGATGACCTTAACGTCGTCGTCTGGTTCATCGATTGTCAACTGGAATAACATTTGCCCTTTGCGGGCCTCATTAAGCATCTCCTCCCCCTGGGCCTGTATAATTTGTCCTGGCCGCAGCCCATTTAAAATGTGCTCTTCCCCCGCCCACGAAAACTTCATCCATTGGGCCTTCCAATCACAAGTAGTTGGGCCCAGCAGCTCCAACCATTGAATGCCCAAAACCACGTCAATCCCTGTTAATGGTAATCGATAGAGATCGATGTTGAAGACGACGCTGCCTAATTCCACTGCCACCGCTTGATATTTTCCGGTGCACCGGAGCGGATTTCCGTCAGCCACGCGAACATTGAAGGGTTTCGTCTGTGTCAGTTTCAGGTTTAGACGATTCGCGGCCTTTTCGCTGATGAAATTGTGTGTCGCTCCACTGTCGATGAGGGTCACCACCTGTCTTCGATTGATTGTCGCTTCGATCCGTAGAGTTCGTGGCGAATCCCAACCGGTAAGTGCATTCAACGTAATCTCTGGTTCTACGAGTGCTTCGGTCTGTACATCCTCTTCTTCTTCCTCGTCGTCCACGCCTTCCATGAGCAACAATTGAGGTTTTTTGCATTTATGGCCAGGCGTGTAGCGTTCGTCACAGCTGAAGCATAAACCGAGACTCCGTTTCCTCCGTAGCTCCTCCCACGACAATTTTTTTGGAGTTTGGTTTGCCGGTTCTCTTGTGTGATTGTCTGCTAGTGGAATCGAATTTGATGCAAACGGTCTCGCTGATGGTCGACGATATTCTTTCCTTTGGCGTTGCAATTGTCCATCTTGCAATCTGGCGTAGTTAATCACCTCCCGTAGTGACTTTGGCTGAAACATACGGATACCATCTGCTATAGAATGATGGAGACCACCCATGAAAGCGCCCACCAAAGCCTCTTGCGACCATCCTTGGACCTTGTTCTGCAACCTCTCAAATTCTTGCTGGTAATCGCTTAGTGAACCTATTTGACGGACCCGAGACAACGCCTCGTGAAAGTTTTCTCCATCGTTGGGTCCGAATCGTGCCCATAATTCCTCCTCGAATACCTCCCATGTGATTGGTATGTGGTCGTTGCGAAGTGCCTTTGCCGTGGCTTGCCACCATCCACTTGCCACGCCATCGAGATGGAATGAGGTGAAGCTTACGAGTTGATCCGGCGACATCTCTTGATACTCAAAATATTGCTTCACTTTGATCATCCATTCGGTGGGATCACCTCCTTGGAATCTTGGAAAATCGAGTTTCACGTGCCGCATCGGTGCTGCGTTAGTTGTGGTTGCAGCCGTGGCGAATGGGTTGACATGATCTCCTCGATATCCGCTCGTGTGAGGGTGAATTCCTTCGGTTCGTCTGCTCCCTCGTGATCCCGCGGATCCTCCGTTGTCACGGTTGGTCATCATCGTCTCCGACAATCGGGTGATAGCCTCCTCCATTTTTTTGAACTTATCATCGATATCACATTTGATGTCCACCATAGCTACGTTCGCCTTATGTAGCTCATCCTGCATCATCCCACAACTAGTCTCCAATTCTTCCAATCGATCTTTTGTGGAAGCCATGGGCTCAACGGAAGACTCCGGAGTCACCACCTGTTTCCCTTTTCGTTTAGATCGCCGTAGAGAAATTGTGAACGTGTTTTGTGAAAGAATAGAAAAAAAAAAAAGAGAGATAGTGCTCTGATACCAAATGTTAGCTATGAAGCTAATTATGGTCCCTCCTCAAAGCCAAAGAGAATTGCTTCTTAGAACAATTGTAAACACAAATATTTTTGGGTAGTTAAGACTACCTCTTTAGTTGTTTTTCATTGATTAAATAGGAACGTACAAGAACCAAATTGGAGTTATCAACTCCTACAAAACAGGAAGCAAATAGAAGTGGTAAAGCGAACATGGTTTACTCTGATCCTACAAACCAGGAACAGGGAAGACCAAGTTTATTTGCAGTAATTAAAACGACAATTAAAAGAAGACTTAGTCGTGGTATTTCTGGTTTGGTTTTCTTTCACGTGTTGATGTTCTTCTCCCTCCAACACCAACGGTTTTCTCCTCTGTACTCTCATCATTCTCTTTACCGTCCGTGGTTCTCTTCACCGTCAGTCGTCCTTAGCTGCGGTAAGCTTCTCGATGCCTCTCCTCCTTCTTCTTCTTATCTTATCGCCAATTAACGATCTGGTGAGAAGGAAGAAGAAAGATCCGGCCAGCCTCTCCTATAGCCACCGTCAGGCTCCTCCATAGCCGCTTGGTCGCATCGACGACCTCCGCAAATCCTCTTCAGATCTACAATTCCTCTCCGCTCACTGCCTCCTCCTCCTCCTCCGTGATGAAGCTTCTCATTGATAGCATCGGTGATCATCTGGAAAAAAAAAGATAGTTAGATCGAAGGAAGAAAAAAAGAGAGACTTAATTAGATGTCGAAAAGATGGAAGAAAAAAGAAGAGAAGGAAGAAGAAAGAAAATCATGGGAGGAGAGAGAAATAAATTCAATTAAAAAAAAATTAGATCCTCCACCATTGGATTAAACCAATCAATGGTGGAGGATCTCAATCCTCATCACAATGAACTAACCAATAAGAAACTTTCATTATTTTGTCATTTTGTCGCAAATTAGTCGCAAAAATGGGACTATTTTGTGACTACAAATGAAAAAAATCGGCTGAAGTTACTAAACAGTCCCAAATTTGAGATCATTTTGTGACAAAAAAAAACTTTTACCCTAAACCATAAACTTTAAGAACCTAGAAGATTTGAATATGATTTTACAATAATTTTGTGTATCTTGCATTTCAAAAATATATTAAAACTTAAAAATAAGTAAATTTTTAGAGAGTTTTTATCTTTCAAAATCATTCTTTATAAAACACATGTAACATTTAGTAGATGTTATGATTATATTGAAAATTTTGTAAGTGTTATATTTTTTTGTTTATTATTTGATGTTTATGTGTAATATCTAGTTTACAGTTTAAGATTTATAGTTTATGATTAAGGGTTATAGGTTTAGGGTTTAGAATTTAGGATTTATAAAAGGGATTATAAATGATCATATTTTAAAAAAAAATTGTAAGTTTTGAATTTTTTTGTATATTATTCGATGTTTATATGTAAGATTTAGTTTAAAATTTAAGATTTAGATCAAGTTTATGATTAAGGGTTAGAGGTTTAGGGTTTAGGGTTTAGGGTTAAGGTTTTGTGGTTTGAGTTTAGAATTTATTGATGTTTATAAAAAAATCAAGTGGAGTTGCAAATTAGTCCCAAATTTGTGACTATTTTGTGACTACTATTAAAATTAGTCCCAAATTAGTCACAAAAACTGGGTTTGCGTGTACATGTTACCTTAAACCCTAAACTTTAAGAACATATAAGGTTTGAATATCCATTTACAATGATTTTGGGTATATAGTTGTTCAAAAATATATTTTACAATTTAAAATTTAGATTTTATGATTAAGGGTTAGAGGTTTAGAGTTTAGAATTTAGGATTTATAAAATGATAATATTTTAAAAAATTGTAAGTGTTGAATTTTTTTGTATATTATTTGATTTTTATTTATTTGATGTTGTTTACAATTTAAGATTTAAATCAAGTTTATGATTAAGTGTTAGAGGTTTAGAGTTTGGGGTTAAGGGTTTGTGGTTTGAGTTTAGAATTTATTGATTTCTAAAAATATTTAAGTGGAGTTGCAAATTAGTCCCAAATTTGAGACTATTTTGTGGCTACTATTAAAAATTAGTCGCAAATTAGTCTCAAATTAGTCACAAAAACTGGGTTTTAGATTTAGAGTTTATGATCAAGGGTTAGAGGTTTATGATTAATGATTAGAGGTTTATGATTAAGGGTTATAGGTTTATGATTTAAGATTTATAATTTAAAATTTAAGATTTAGAGTTTATGATTAAGGGTTAGAGGTTTAGGGTTTATAATTTATGATTTATAAAATTATAATATTTAAAAAAATTGTAAGTGTTGAATTTTTTTTTGTATATTATTTGATGTTTTTGTATATTATTTGATGGTTTAGGGTTTAGATTTTTTTGTATGTTATTTGATGTTTATTTAAAAAAATCGAGTGGAGTTGCTAAACCGAAGCAAACCAGTCACAAATTTGGGATTATTTTTGCAAGTCCTTAAACAGTCGAAAATAAGCGACTCTTGTATGACTAATTTTTTTAGTCGGTAATTTGAGACTATTGTGCATCTGCTTCATGGGTAGTCGCTTATTAGTCGCAAATCAGTCACAATAATATCCATCTTTTTTGCGACTAAAAAAGTAGTCGCAAATGGTAGTCACAAAAACTGTTTTTTTTTGTAGTGCTAGTAAGAAACTAAAAAAATTTACATGTTGAGAAGCATGCGAATCAAATATTCTACTTACACAATTCTTCTTCTCGGCTGTGGAGAAGTGGGGCTTCGAGTATCGTCTTGTATTTTTGGAGAGCTTTCACCGGTAGAATTCTTTGCAAAGGTTTCATCAGATACCTATGTGTCAGGCTGTAAATCAACAATTTGTTTGGTATTAGTCACACAAGTAAAGCTTGCAATTCTTGTAACTAGAAATGGTTCTATGCGGGAAACCAACCAAAATGTGCATTCCTGAAATTAAGCCCAGAGGGAAGTTAAGTAAGAAAGAAACTTCAAACAATTTACTCAGAACAAATGCCTTCAAAATCTTTCCAGTTCAGGTGACTTACCACTTGAGCAGCTATTTTTGAAGCAACAACTTCAATCTTTTCATAGTATTCATTCACCTTAGCCTTTGTAACTCTGGCAAAGAGAACAAAAGACACTACAAGAAAGCAGCCTTATTCCAACGAAATTTTACGACGAAAATAATTCGATGTAAAGTACCAACGAATTTGCATCGATTTTACAACGAAATATTTTTCGATGTAAAGTCGTCGTAAATATTTGTCGTCGTAAAAGCGTCGTAATATAATGACGCTTTTACGACGACATTACGACGATGTCAAAATTCGATGTAAATTCGATGTACAATTACATCGGAATTACATCGAATATCATTTTGTGTAGTTCATTGTAAATTCGATGTAAATTTTACATCGAATTTACATCGAATCCATAATCCATACTAATTTAGGGTATAGGGTTTAGGGGTTACGATGATTATAGGGTTGATTATAAGTTCTATAAGATTAGTTTTTCATCGTTTAAATTGTTTTAACTAAGTTCTACTCATTGTATACACAAATTTGAGTTTTCACAAAAATCAATAACATTATATACTTCATGCATGTTATGAATATACTTATAAGAACAAAGCTTATACATTATTATGCAAGATAAGTAAGTTTCCCAGACATTAGATTCAATCGTTGTTAGTGAATTTTTTGTTTACTAAGAGAAGTCTTGGAAGCACAAATATACATTGTTGATACTTTTAAATATTGTGTATTGTAATTTAGGGTATAGGGTATAAAATTATTTGATTACGACGGATTTGTTGTAAATTCGATGTAAAAATTACATCGAATTTACAACGAAATACAAAAAAATATGAAATTTCCCACACGCGGCAAATTTAATTTTTGATTACGACGACTTTACGACGGATTCGATGTAAATTCGATGTAAAATTACATCAAAATTACATCGAATATCATTTTATAGTGTTTCGATGTAAATAATTATATACCCTATACCCTAAATTACAATACACAATATTTAAATGTATCAACGAAGTATATTTGTGCATCCAAGACTTCTCTTAGTAAACAACAAATTCAATAACGATGATTGAATCTAATTTCTGGAAAACATCCTTATCTTGCATAATAATGTATAAGCTTTGTTCTTATAAGTATAACCATAACAAGCATGAAGTATATAATGTTATTGATTTTTGTGAAAACTCAAATTTTTGTATACAATGAGTAGAACTTAGCTAAAACAATATAAACGATGAAAAACCAATCTTGTAGAACTTATAATTAACCCTATAATCATCGTAAGCCCTAAACCTTATACCCTAAATTAGTATGGATTACGGATTCGATGTAAAATTTACATCGAATTTACATCGAAATACTAAAAAATAATTTTCGATGTAATTCCGATGTAATTTTACATCGAATCCGTCGTAAAATCGCCGTAATAAAAAAAATTGAATTTCTCGCATGAGGAAAAATTGATATTGTTTGAATTTTCGGTTAAAATTTTACGATAGATTTACATCGAATCCGTCGTAATTCCGATGTAATTTACCATCGAAATTACGACGACCACCACTCTATATATACGAGCCCATATTTTTTTCTTCAACCTCATTCTCTCACAATCTCTCTCTCTCACACAAAGCTCCAACATCACTGTAATTTTTTTTTTTTTTGTCAATTAGATAGGATTAAAAATTATGATTGGAAATCAGGATTGGAAATTAGTTAGGATTGAAAATTATCTTTTAAGGAACTATGATATCAACCTAGATAATTAGTATTTCGAATTGTATTTTTATTATTTGTATTTTGATTTTTATTTTATATTTTGAATTTATTTATAAAATATATACTTATAATTTTATTAATTACAGAACTTATAATTTATAATTTTATTAATTATTAGTTTATAATTATAATTTTATTAATTTTATAATTTTATTAATTATAATTTTATTAATTATATAATTTATACATAACATCGAAATTACATCGATCTAAAATTTACATCGATTTTACATCGAATTAATTTTACATCGAATTTACATCGAATTCAATTTACATCGAATTTACATCGAATTTACATCGAATTCAATTTATATCGAATTCAATTTACATCGGATTTACATCGAATTCAATTTACATCGAATTTACATCGAATTCATTTTACAATAAAAAAATTTTATTATTTTACATTACATCGATTTTACATTGAATAATTTACGACGATTTTACGATTTTACGATTTGGTAATCGTCGCTAATCCGTCCCAAAGCTTGTTTTACATCGATTTTGTCCGTTGTAATAGACGTGTTTTCTTGTAGTGAGAGAAGACAAACGCATTCTCGTAATAGAGTTTACTGAGGGGGAGGAGGGTGGGGAGAGACGGTTCAACCATAGCAGCGTCGAGATTGTCCTCTTAGGGAAATTTTTTTTTTAGGTTTAATTTTTTTTTGTCTGGCTGTATCTCTTTTTTTTTTACATATATATAGTTAGGCGATGAATTCTTATTTTTTGACTAAGTGTTGGCGGACATCAGTGAATAAATGAGAGGCAAATATAATTTTAGCTTTCCGCTTAGTGTTTTTTTCGGCATATCATTTTTCTAATGCTATGATTAACCCAACCCCCCCCCCCCCCCCCATACCACCTATAATAGTAGTTACATAAAATGTGCTATGATAATGTGCTATCAATAACATATTTCTTGTAGTGTGTGCTTCGAAGAGTAAACATTTTTAACATTAAATATACAAATTTCAGATACAATGATATGCAGTCACTAAGCTGTACATATTATATCGTCCACAACTCATCATCCAATGTATTTTTTTTGTTTTGTCATTAATAGACTAATGTTTGTTTTTTTCTAAAGACATTTTGTTTGACACGTAAACTATAGCAAAATGAGTCTTAAAATATAGAAAAATAGAATTATAATTCGTTATAACCAAAAAATTTGTTTTATGTCTTTCACAATATATAAAATTAGAAAACAAAATATGTGGGGATAATAATTACTTTTTAATATTTATCATGAGTGAAATATTGGTTTAGAGGGTGTAAGAGATTTTTCACCAACACAAAGTGCCTTAATAGTTAAAAATGCCTATTAATGTAAGATAAAATGATAAACATGTCTATTGATGTAATTTTGATTTACAATAGAAGACACTTTCACCACTTATTCTTACAAAATAGGCATTTTCAACTATTAGAATAATTTTTACACTGTTCATTTTCATTAAATCCGAAATTGTCCTTCGTGTACACGATAGTGGTGGATGCAGTATCATGGACGGATGAGAGATTAAAGATGCTCACATCTGTTTTCTTTTGTATTTTTTTATATTGTGAAAGACAAACATTTTTTTGGTTAGAATGAATTATAATTATATTTTGTCATTATTTAAAGATCCATTTTACTATAATTTAAGTGTCAAACAAGAATTTTCTAAAAAAAACCAGAAGTCTAGTTAGAAATCAATTTGAATGATGAGTTGTGGACAATGTAATATGGACATATATATATGGACGTGGACATGATCGCGTGGACACTGTTTCATTGACATATCGATGTGGATAAACATTGTACACAAATATCAAATATATGGATTAGTGGTATGCAAACGTATGAATTGTAAAACTAATGCGGTTATATGGCTTTAATGTTGTTTGGATTTAATGTGCTTCGAAGAGAAAACATTTTTAACTTTAAATTTACGAATGTCATATACAATTATATGCAGTCACTAAGATGTCCATATTACATCGTCCACAACTTATCATCCAATGAATTTCTTGTTTTGTCATGACTAGACTAATACTTTTTTTGTTCTTAAAGATTTTTTGTTTGACACCTAAATTATAACAAAATGGTTCTTAAAATATAGAAAAATAGAATTATTATTCATTATAAATAAAAAAGTATTTTATGTCTTTCACAATATAGAAAATTAGAAAACAAAACATGTGGGGATGATAATTACTTTTACTCATATTTTGTTTTTCTCATCCTTGTCCACCACATTGCATATATCGAAACTATGAGTGAAATATTGGTTTAGAGGATATAAGATACTTTTCACCAACACAAAGTGCCTTAATAATTAGAAGTGCCTATTAATGTAAGATGAAGTGATAAAAATACCTATTGATGTAGTTTTCTTTTCAAAAATTTATAATTCGTTTCTAATGTTAAAAAAATCCTCATAACTCTATGGGGTTAAAGAAATGTCACATTTTTATACACAAATGCTCCAAATTACAAGGTTTGTATATTGTAATTGTCCCCTAAATGTTTTACCCAATAAAAAGACCATAGGTCAATGTTTCAATTTTATTAACTTAGACCATGGGTCTGGAGCCAATCTACTCATTACCAATTTATTTTAACTGGAAACACATGAAATTTAATATTGTATGAGAGTCCAATTTGTTAACTCTTGCATGTGTGTGGTTTGAGTAGCGTTTATTGCTGATTCTAGAATGTGATTTGATTCGACATGGGACAGAAGAGCCATATCTTAAGAGAGCGTGTTACGAATTATACAACAGAAGTTAAAATAAGATTTAAGTAATATATTAGGGACATAAAAATTAACGGAGAACTCTAACGATCATTTCTATAACGAGAGGAAAGTTGGTTATGTATTTCTCTCCAAATCAGTAAACCGTAGCTGGGGTGGCTAGCTTTCTACAAGTAGCTTTTGGTGATCGTTATGAGGTTTACGATGGCTAACTAAGAATATGCAAGGTGTATAGGCAAGATGCTTCAGAACAATATTCTCTACGGTTTCACTAAAATCACATCGAACAAACAGGTGGACCCTTGTGTCTTCATACATGGAACAAATTAAACAACGTGTGGGTATTTACAATCTCCACGATCCAAGTTGGGATCGAGATGGTAGTCGATCGACATTTTTTACCCACATATTGAAAGCATGTATTAGAGTAGCATCTTTAAATGTATTTTTGGCCCAAATTTTTTGGATATTCGTGAGGCCTTATAGCTTCCCATGTTATTTCTTATGTATTCATCTTTTATATGCTAGTCTTAATTAAGGGGTTTGTGATGATTGTGAGGTAAGTATGCCGTTCAATAAAGGCATCAAATCGGGTAGTGTGGAGTCTCTCCATCATAAGAATGGGAGGGGAGTCTCACTACAAGAAAATAGCCGATTTCCGACGGCTATATCGGTCGAAAAACCGTCGGAAAATGGCTTTCCCGACCAATTTCCGACCGATTTGGCTCGTCGGGACTATTGCGTCGGAAATCAATATTGGTCGGAAATTGGTCTGGAATTTCCGACAGATTACCGACCATTATTTTCCCGACCAATTACCGACGTTATAAAGCGTCGGGTAATACCCGACGAGTTACCGACAATAGTCCGACTAACTTATTTCCGACCAAATACCGACCATACTTTTTTCCGACCAAACACCAACCATCCGCATACCCGACGGTTTCCGACCATATTCCGACCAACCTAAATTCCGACCAAATTCCGATTAACCTAAATTCCGACCAAATTCCGACCACCCTAAATTCTGACCAAATTCCGACCAACCTAAATCCCGACCAAATTCCGACCAACTTGAAATACTGTAATTCGAAATTATTTTGAAAAATTTTGAATTTTGATTAATTAATTTAACTTAATTTAATTAATTCGAAAATGAAAATGAAAATTAATATTAAACATTAAACTATTCTAAAATAAAATAGTTTTGAAAATAAAATAACAGAAAGTGTTTTTAAAACATTAAACATATTAAACATTTGCGGATCCCGATCCCGTTCCCGTGAAATCCGGGAACTTCGCTCTCATCCAAGCCGACATGCTAGCGATATCCGTCCTCGACATGCTAGATGTGGATCAAGCCGGATGTGCAAGTCTCGGCCCGGTTGTTGGACTAACTCCTCGATGGTGAGGACTCGAGGAGCTTGACTCTTCGACTCCGGGATAGTCGATCCAGCGGGACTTGGTGGTTGTGTGCCTCGACTCGAACGACCGCTATGTCTAGGTGGTTGCATCTCTAGAGGCGAACCACCGAGATGCATGTTCGCGAAACCCTCGTACTTCCTACAAAAAAACGCAAACTTAGTTAGATATTAAACGCAAACGCAAACTATAAATAAAACGAGAAAAATACCAAAACCGGAAAATATTCACAAAAAGGCGAAAAAATACCTAAAACCGGAAAATATTCACAAAAAATACCAAAAACCACAAACTATTCACAAAAACGCAAAAATACCAAAAACCGGAAAAAATTACAAAAAACAATATATATTTCAAAAACCCCGAAAAAGTTATGAAAATTCTCGAAACGGTTTTTATAAAAATAATAAAAATTCATAAAACGTTTTTTATGCAAAAAACGAATAAATTATTCTTTTCAAACGTTTTAAATAACAAAGAAAAAATTATTCTTTTCAAAAAATGCTAAAAACTATTTTTATAAAATTTTAAAAATATATTTTTGGTTTTTTTAATCTAAAAACGATTTTTTCATATGTTTAATAATGAAACTAAAAAAAAAATCTTATGAAAATTATAAAATTAATCAAGTTTTATATAACTATTCAAAACAAAAATTAAAATTAAACAAATCTAACAAAACATAAACAAATCTAACCTAAACTCAAATCTCAACTCAAATCTAACAACAAATCTAACCACAAATCTAACTACAAATCTCACAAAACCAACAAATCCTAACAACTAACATCCTTATGCATGGCTTACATGGTGATAGATGAAGGAGGCGGCGGAGGAGGACAGAATTCTCCGGCGGATGGCGGCTCCGGCAGCTCCGTGAAGACCTAATTTACAAAAAAAAAAAACATTACCTTGAGTACAAGAGAAGAGAGGAAGAGAAGAGGAGAAGAGGAAGAAAAGAGGAAGAGAAGGGGGAGAGAAGACTTACCGTGACAAGAGAACGGCGGCGGTGAGAGCAGACGGCGGAGGGAGAATCGCCGGAGAGAGAGAGACGAAGAGAAGAGACGAAGAGAAGAGAAGTGAGGAAGAAGAAGAAAAATCTGGGTTTTAGATCTATTTATTTCAGACCAACCCATACGGTCGGAAATCGGTCGGTTTATGAAAAAAAATAAACCGCCTCACTTTTCATTTCGCGGTAAGGTTTCCCGGGTTTTTTTTGGGGTTGGTCGGAAATTGGTCGGTAATTCTTTAAAATTTCCGACCAATTTCCGACCATATAGGGTTTAGAGTGTATAAATGCTAACTGTTTATAAATCCAACATAAAACTTTGAAATTTATAAAAATTAGTATTTCCGACCAATTTCCGACCATTTATTCATATTGGTCGGATATTGGTCGGAAATTCCTAAGCTTTTCCGACTAAATTCCGACCATATAGGGTTTAGGGTTTAAAATTCTAAACACTTAGCATTTGAAATTCTAAACACTAACCCCTATTTTAAATTTACAAAAAATTGTAAAAACTTTGCATTTTTTTCGATTGGGTGTTGGATTTATAAACACTTAGCATTTTTTTCTAAAATGCTCATATCGGTCGGAAATTGGTCGGTAATTCATTGGAAATTCCGACCAATTTCTGACCAAATAGGGTTTAGGGTTTATTAATGCTAAGTGTTTATAAATCCAACATTAAACTTTGAAATTTATAAAAATTAGTATTTCATATGGGGTTTAGGGTTTATAAATCCAACATAAAACTTTAGAATTTCCTTGTAATTTCCGACCAATTTCCAACCATTTATTCACATTGGTCGGAAATTGGTCAGAAATTCCTAGAATTACCGACCAATTTCCGACCATATATGGTTTAGGGTTTAAAATTCTTAATTTACAAACTGTATACTGTTTAAAAAACATGTAAACATCTTATGTCTTACAAATATATGACAAAATAAATATTTAATAGAGTATATGATGTTTTTATAAATTGAAAGTAGATTGAGTTAAACCTTTCATAATGAAACATTGACCTTATACTTATACTTTTCGGTTTCTTGTACGGTTTTTAGTATATGTCCGTAAATAGTGATACTTAAGATATATGGACATTGTATTTTTCAAAAGATCATATCTAACCGTAGCAAACATAGCCCAAATCAAAAATTTCCCGTTTGAGGTTTCGAAACCCCAAATGGTCGGAATTTGGTCGGAAATACTGAAAGTATTCCGACCATATATGAAGATTTTCCGAAAAATGCTGATATGTGTCCACTAAATCGGCGATAACTCATAGAATATTGCTAGGAATGAGCTGAAACCACTCTCATTGGAAAGATAACTCAATTTTCAATCTTTTTGCAAAATTTGAGATTAAACTGGGCACGGAAAGATTTCCATCCGACATGATATTTAAGCGGCTTCGGATTGGCTCTGCATTTTCCAACTATGACATATCTTCAATAAATCAACCGTATCTCCTGAACCGCTGATCGGAATGACATGAATCTACTCGATTTGGAAAGCTAACTCAATTGCGCATGACTTTCATCAAGAGCTTCCAAGATAAATCCATTGGGAAGGCTTTCGTCTGACTCGTTTTATAAATCCCGTCGGAAAATGGTCGGGATTTCCGACCAATTTTTGACCATGTATGAAGATTTTCCGAAAAATGCTGATATGTGTCCACTAAATCGGCGATAACTCCTGGAATATTAATAGGAATGAGCTGAAACCACTCTCATTGGAAAGATAACTCAATTTCCAATCTGTCTGCAGGATTTGAGATTAAAATGGGCAAGGGAAGATTTCCATCCGATATGATCTTTAAGATGATTCGGATTGGCTCTGCATTTTCCAACTATGACATATCTTCAATAAATCAACCGTATCTCCTGAACCGCTGATCGGAATGACATGAATCTACTCGATTTGGAAAGCTAACTCAATTGCGCATGACTTTCATCAAGAACTTCCAAGCTAAATCCATCGGGAAGGCTTTCGTCTGACTCGTTTTATAAATCCCGTCGAAAAATGGTCGGGATTTCCGACTAATTTCCGACCATGTATGAAGATTTTCCGAAAAATGCTGATATGTGTCCACTAAATCGGCGATAACTCCTGGAATATTACTAGGAATGAGCTGAAACCACTCTCATTGGAAAGATAACTCAATTTCCAATCTGTCTGCAGGATTTGAGATTAAACTGGGCACGGGAAGATTTCCATCCGATATGATCTTTAAGATGATTCGGATTGGCTCTGCATTTTACGACAGTGACATATCTTCAATAAATCTCCCGTATCTCCTGAACCGCGGATCGTAATGACATGAATCTACTTGAGTTGGAAAGCTAACTCAATTTCGCATGACTTTCATCAAGAGCTTCCAAGCTAAATCCATCGGGAAGGCTTTCGTTTGACTCGTTTTATAATCCCCGTCGGAAATTGGTTGGGATTTTCGACCAAATTCCGACCGTATATGAAGATTTTCCGAAAAATGCTCAATCCCGTCGGAAAATGGTCGGGATTTCCGACCAAATCCCGACCATATATGAATATCTTCCGAAAAATGCTAAGTATAAAATGCTAAGTGTATAAACACTTAAAATTAACAATTTATACCACACAAATTTATAAACACTTAGAAATTTTCGAAATATAAGTATTTCATACCATAAATCATAATTGGTTGGAATTTGGTCGGAAATTTCCGACCAAATTCCGACCATATAGGGTTTAGGGTATGAAATCCTAAATTTAAAAACCATATAGGGTTTAAGAAACTTCTACTAATCTTATTTACTAACAACTAACTTAATAGGTAAACATAAAATGGATCATATGAAGATTTATATGAATCGATTCGAGAACGAGTGTAACCTTTCATAACGATACATATAACTTATATTCACACTTATCGGTTTCTTGTCGAGTTTTGATTAAAAGCTTAAAAAGAATGATTATTAAGATATTTTAACATTGAATTCTTTCAATATATCATATCTAACCTTAGTAATCATAAACGTAATCAAATTTTTATCATTTGAGGTTTTAAAACCACAAATGGTCGGGAATTCGTCGGGAATTTCCGACCCATTACCGACGGGGTGAGAACACATGTTTTAAATGTATAGCAACACATTTATTTTATGTTTGTAAAAAGTATTAAATCGGAAATTCTGACCGATTTCCGACCATATATGACCGGTCTCTATATCGTCAGAAATCGGTCGGGAATTCCCGACCAATTTCCGACGGGATAAAAATGGTCGAGAATTTCCGACCGGTTTCCGACCGGGTTTATTCCATCGGTATTTAGTTGGAAAACGGTCGGAAATTTCCGACCATTTTTTTTTGGTCGGAATTCCGGTCGGGAATCGCTTTGTTTTCTTGTAGTGTCTCTTAGGCCAAGTTCTTGATAAGATGACCAATGAACATGCCCAAAACTTGTATTCTCTTCGGTACCTAAGAACAATGAATGAACTATTTCGCCAAATGGTAGAGGTTTATAAGCTTCATATTGGTTTATCATCACTAGGCTCATGAATATATATGAGGTGAGGATATATGGGGACGGTCGCTTGATTCCCTCAAACTAGGTATACCGACGCCCAAAAATGAGTCTGTTAATAAAAGAAATTTCCAACATAAATAGCATTTGTTAGTCCTAACAACAATACATAAAACATTTGAGGTGATTTTAGACCAACGCTTTGATATAAGATTACAAAAAAACTTCCTAAAATATTCATAATTTTCTGAATTTTGTTACAAGTTTTTGATAATTTCACGCAATGATTGATACACACCAACCGCATTTGAATTATGAATTTCTCTCAACTCGGAGATATTTCCATAAAAAAAGGGGGTAAAATAGTAGTCATTTAATCAAATTTACAAGAAATCATTTTAACGTATTAATATTTCAAAAGAGGCTAGATATCAAATTGCCCCTAATTAATATAATCCTATTATAAATAATGATTAATCGATTAAATTTCACTATGTGCAGTATTTGTAATTATGATGAGGAGCTCCACGAATAACGAATCAAACACACAAATACACGACATACGATTCTACATACACCACACCTACGATGATCATTTCTCCTCATAACATATGAGATCACAACGAACAATTATACATGCAATACTCTAGAACTTTCAATAATTAAGTTTTGCATCCATTAATCTCCAAAACCTGCATTTCTTAAGAATCAAATTCCAGACCTGGTGTAGAAACCGTTAAACCCCTTAGACCACTATTGCAAGGGGCTTCTACATTTCAAATATTAGTTATGTAACAATTTTTTTTTGGGGAGGGAGGGGGGGTAAATGTTTGTTTTGCAATTCATTTAATATGTTGGTGTTTATTTGTAGCACATTGACCAAAAAGTAAAGGTAAAAAGGAAGGTAAAAAATAGTAAAGTAGAAGGTCAAGAAAAAAAAACCAGAAAAATGGAAAGTCATCATGAGGAAATCTAAAAACAAAGTCATAATATTTAATAGCAAACAAACGGTGAGGATCAAACAAGTCTCCGTACAATCCAACGGCTTTCACTTAACTAGGTCAGAACCGTGTGTTAAACCTAGCAATAGCACACACAAAAACCCGTAAACCCGACCCGTATCTCGTTTTCAGTTTCCTCTGAAAAAGCGGATAAAAAGCCCTAATTTCTACCTAAACTTTGCCATTAATAGAAGAAACCTCTTCTTGCTTCTCTCAAATCTCAAAACTTTTGCTTCCGCTTGCTCCGAGACTAAGAGAGATTATCAAATCACGGCGAATTCAATGGCGGAAGTCAAGGTCCAACCCGACGCATCTTCGGATTCTCAGCCGCTAATTGACAATCAATCGCCTCCATCGCCGCCGCCGCCGAAGCCGGACGTTGAGAAGAAGAAGGAGGAGGTTGTTGATGAGAATCAAATGAAATCATCTCCGGCTCCTCCGCAACAACCACAGTGGCTGCCGATGCGATATCCACCGGCGGTTGTAATGCCGCATCAGATGATGTATGCTCCGGCGCCGCCGCCACCACCTTACTCACCTTATCATCAGTTTCTGAGTCACCCTCATCAGCTTCATCAATCTCGTGGTAACAAGTATCAGAACGCATCCAACGGTGAGAACAAAACGATTTGGATCGGTGATTTGCATCACTGGATGGATGAGAGTTTTCTGAATTCTTCTTTTGCTTCCGCCGGCGAGGTCTAAGTCCTTCTCTCTCTCTCTGTAACATTCACATTTTATGTATCTATGTTTTTAGATTTGCATTAACAGTTTTTTCGTTGACTTTTCATGTTTTGATCTTCTTACAAAGTAGTGTTTTTTGGTTATGGAACCTGATGATGTTGATAAAAATTGTAGCTTTTAAAGTAATCTATTTGCCTATTGTTTCACATTATCTCTGTTTGTTTGTGCATTTGATTCTAAGCATGTTTGTCTCTTGATTAGTGTTTTAGATGTGCATTAACAGTTTGCTGCTTTATTTTTCGATGACATTTAATGTTTTGACCACCTTAAAGAGTTGGTTTTTATTTTTTTTTACTTATATCTTGCTACACATTTGTTTTGGTTTCTTCATGGCGATGGGACATGAGGTTGTTGATAAAAATTGTAGCTTTTTAAAGTAATCAGTATACTTCTACAAGTTGTCAACTTCTATGAAATTTAGCTTTTAAAGTAGTAGTATATTTTCTTTTTCTATTGTTCACAGTATCTGTGTTTGGTGTGCATTTGATTCTAAGTGTACGTGTACTCATGTTTGTCTCTTGATTAGTGTTTTAGATGTGCATTAACAGTTTGCTGCTTCATTTTTAGATGACATTTAATGTTTTGACCATCTTAAAGAGTTTTTTTTTTTTATTAACTTTTATCTTGCTACACATTTGTGGGTTTTTTTGGGCTTCTTCATGGCGATGGAACATGAGGTTGTTGATAAAAATTGTAGCTTTTAATGAAATCTATTTGTCTCTTTAATTTGTCAGTTCTTTTAAAGGAATCTTTTTTGTATTGTTCACATTATCTCTGTCTCTGTGCATTTGGCCCAGATTTTGTCTGTCTTTTTTTTGGGGGCAAAACAGCTTTGTATATGTCTTGATTAGTGTTTTAGATGTGCATTAATCGTTTGTCACTTCAGTTTCCTTGGACTTTTAATGTTTTGACTTTCTTAAAAAGCTGTTTTTTTGTTTTTACTTTTATCTCTGTTTCTTTTGCATTTGGTTCTAAATATGTGTAACCATGTTTGATACAGATGGTTTCGGTGAAGGTTATTCGCAATAAGCACACTGGTTTATCTGAAGGCTATGGATTTGTGGAGTTTCTTTCCCATGATATCGCTGACAAGGTGTTGCAAGAATTTAACGGAACAACTATGCCGAATACAGAGCAACCTTTCCGTTTAAACTGGGCTAGTTTTAGCACCGGTGAGAAGCGGTTAGAGAACAATGGCCCTGATCTCTCTATTTTCGTGGGGGATTTGGCGCCAGATGTCTCTGATTCTTTGTTGCACAACACCTTCTCAGAGAAATACCCGTCGGTTAAAGCTGCTAAAGTTGTCATAGATGCCAATACTGGCAGATCAAAAGGCTACGGCTTTGTGAGGTTTGGAGATGATAACGAAAGGACCAAAGCGATGACAGATATGCACGGCGTTAAGTGTTCTAGCAGAGCTATGCGAATCGGTCCTGCAACCCCTAGGAAGACAACTGGTTATCAACAACAAGGTCTTTTTTATTTTATTTTAAAGAAGTATCTTTGCAATTTTAAGCTTGTGATTGATTGCTCCTGGGTAAAGGATTGTCTTAGACCAAGTTTCTATCGTCTTAGAATAACGGAAACTTTATCACCATAACGTCAAAGAAAAAGCAAATCTTCCATCTTTTCATCTAGAACTTGCTCATTGTTTCAATAACAACCTTATATTTATGATATCTTTTGAGTCTCTTGTGTGTAGTTAACTATCGGTTGGCTTTGGCAGGTGGATACATGCCAAACGGTGCCATGACCCGTCCTGATGGGGACTCATTGAACACAACAGTAATTTGTTTTTTTTCTTCGTAACTCCTTGTTTTCTCCCTTTCATTTGATTGTGACATTGTTTCCCATTAATCCATGTTTATAACATAGATATTTGTTGGAGGACTTGACTCTAGTGTCACTGACGAAGATCTAAGGCAACCTTTCTCTGGGTATGGGGAAATAGTCTCTGTCAAGATTCCTCTTGGCAAAGGATGCGGGTTTGTTCAATTTGTTAACAGGTAACCTTCAATGCCTTAGTTAAGATAGTAACCGTGATTTAAGTCATTCTCTTATCCTTGTTCTGCCACTGTAATCGGTTTGACATTTAACACTTGGTTGCAGACCGGATGCAGAGGAAGCTTTGGAGAAACTAAATGGGACTGTCATTGGAAAACAAACAGTTCGGCTATCTTGGGGCCGTAGTCCAGCCAATAAGCAGGTAAATCCAAAATTGTTCTCTTTTCTAGTAAAAAAATTTATTCTTGTGTTTGAAACCATATGTGAACCCAACATGAGATAAATGGACTAGATGAAATCATCCAAGTTTCACTGAAAATACTTACTAGGAGGTGTAACATTTGGTTCAGTTTGTCCGGATTTTAAAAAAAATTGTCCGGCTCGGGCTCAGTTAGGTATTGAATAAAATGTTTATAATTAAATTAAGAAGTGACAACTTTTTAGCATAACTCAGTGTGTTTTTTTTTGGCACAAGGGTTTCGGGGTATAGATGTTTTTTTCTGGTTAAAACATCTTTGGTTTTAATAGTTTTGTATTGTGTTGCAGCCTAGGGATAAGTATGGAAACCAATGGGTTGGGCCGTACTACGGAGGACAGTATTACAATGGGTATGGATACATGGTGCCGCAACCTCATGACCCGAGAATGTATGCTGCTGCACCTTACGGAGGGTATCCAATGTATGGTGGTCATCAACAACAAGTAAGCTGAGGAAACTAGTCAGAGCATCTACAGATAAACAAAAACTCACTCAACTTTAGGTGATGTTAGGAGGGTAAAAAATGGCTGGCTTTTTTTTCTTCTCTCCTTGGCTTTAGGGTTTATCGTCTAGTGGAAAGAGAGTTTTGATGGAAACCGTGACAGTAATTTTAGGAGACTTGGATTTGATTGATTGATTTGATTTGTTTCTTTAGATGCTTTTCACTATGGAACTTATTTGATCAAAAGAAAGAAGTGATTTAAGATAGCAACTTGCACCGATTGATTATTATGTTTCCTTTTTTATTGTTTTCTTTTGTTAGAAAACATATCATTTAGTTATCGCTGTGGAACGAATCCAAACACTTAGGTTTCATGGTCCACAACTTCTAATTATGGGTAAAAAGTGAGCTTGTGGAGACTTAGCTGTTTTTTTATGGTCCATGCACACAAAAAGGCTTCAGAATGATATGGAGGAATGTTGAGATTATAGCGATCTAACGTATTAGAAAGCAGATTTTAATCTGATTTATGAGTTCTAATGGAAAATAATCTGATAAAAGAGCATAGAGATCTCCACATTCCTCGCAGTTGGGTCTAAACAGAGCTGTGACAAGAGATAGGTCGTAGAATGACTTCGGCGTTCTTAGGAATGACATCACGGACGAGATGGTAAACATCAAAGTTGCACCGTCCTATCATGTGGATATCGACCATGTGTTGGTGTAACAAGTTAAGGTCAAGCCATCATATTTGAAAGGGAACGAGGACTCAGGTCAGGACTCAAGACAAATATGCGGTAAATAAAAAAATTTCATTCTTAAAGGCGGGTGCTTGACGCGGAAAGATTTCCATCAATCTCTCTCTAGACAAGTGCTCGATTCATGACTTCGCCCTCTCCTTTTTAGTCGAGTAATCAAGTACCTCTCCTTTCAGTCGAGTTGCTTAAGCACCTCTGTTGAGAGAGGAGAAACCGGGTTCCTCCGGATCACATACCTCAACACCTTAACTAGAATAGCAAGGACAAGGAATACGTGATACTTGGAACAGAACAATTCGGAGAACCAAGAGGCAGAAAGGGAAACAATGGGATCCTTGTAACTTCCCAATTCTCTTATGATGGGTTACAAAAGTGATGTGGAGAAAGAGAAATAAAGACTATTATGTTCTAAAGCCAAATCTAATTAAAAAGCCAATGAATAAAGCATACTATATGTACTAAAATCTTCTGAGTATTTCGTTTAGTGTTTCTATTGGAACCAAACTAATATTTGGTATCAGAGCACGTTTTGGTTTTGATCCAGACCACAATTTGTGGTATCAAAACCGCACATGTCCATCTCCTATTTTTGATCGTGGCCACTTTATGGTATCCAAAATGCTCCCTTTATCTTCTTTTATATATATAGATATCATCCTTTCTTTTGTTTTTTATGAATCGTAAGAGTTTTGGGCCTTGGGTCCATAATCTCCTCCAGTATCCGGATTCATTTTAGATATTCCAATTTAAAGAATAATATTTCGTCACAAAGGGAGTTTGAATCCGGGACACAAAGAAACTAATCCTCATGTACTACCATTAGGCACCACCTCTTTGGTAATCTAATATCAACTTCTATTCGAAGTTCTTATTAAAAACAATCAAGTTGGATACACAAGCATCAACAGACGAGTTTCCATCATTTAAAGATTAACATAAAAAAAAAGCATTATATGAAGCACATCACGTGAAGGCGAACCTTCGGGACAAGCTAGGTACTTTTGTGGAATGAAAGTATTGATGGGTTTCAAAAAAGTAATGTAGAGAAAGAAAAAGAAAGACTATCATATTCTAAAGCCAAATCTAATTAAACTTATTTTTATTTTAATTGCATTCAGGAGTGGACAGAGGAATAATTTGTCCTATACAACTTCCTAAGTTAAAATGGAATAATTTGATTAAGTGAATTAGAATTTTTTTTATTGTTGGTTTGTGGAAGCTTTTTGGTTCGGTAGTCAAAGATTTAAAGAGTATTATATTAAATATGAGGTTCGAATTTCAAAGAATGCTAGATTAATGAATATAAAGTTTATCGGAAGTTTTAGAATACTGCCGTTTATCGTGGTTTCGAGTGTCTATTATAGAAATGGTGTAGGTAAAATTGTTTGTTGTAGATTTGTATGTTACTACGAGGAAAGCTGCGTCGTGGAATCATTGTTAGTATAGTTGTTCATCATAATCGCATGTAATGCATATAGTTAAACTATATCGATTGATAATTATTTGTAATAGGATTAGGTCAAAATCTTTGATGATGATTGTATCCGACCACAACAAAGAAATGATATAGTTAATGTTTCTTTCCTATTCTTCATCTATTTTCAACTTCTGCTTTCTTTCCTCCCAAGAATACCTCCTTTTCCTAATATACCATATGAATGATGTGTTTTTCATATATAATTTTTTGGTAAAACAGTAAAACGATAAAATAAATATTTCTGAGATATCCCATCAATAATAATTTACTAGTCTTGGTTTTTTTTCAAACCTAGTACGTTTAGAACTTTAGATTAATATTAATATATGGAAACTTGTGTAATAATATTTTATTTTACGATGATATCATATTATTTATTTATTTTTTTTCAAATTAATCATAGTATTTATTTTATTTTTATTTGATAATTTGCTAGTGTCTTCTTTGTTTATGAAAACGCTTAACCTAGTTTGCATGGAAACGGAAAGAATATGCAAAAACGAAATATTTTGAAACGTGAAAATGTTTTTTTTTTAAAAAAAGTTTAGAAACGTTTTGAAAACATAATAATATATAATGAAGCCTTAAACATCTAAATCATATTAAGAAAATAGAATGTTTAAATCGACAGAAAGTGAGTACATAAACATTAACTTGTTTAACTAAAGATAACCAGCTCAAAGTCAAAAATTTAAAACATTTTTTCATCAACTCTATGAAACTAAGACTGTCTCCAACTCTGTTTTGTTCGATTAAAAATCCTCAAACTCAAATATCCCACGATTAATTTTATCTAATGAGTCAAATAGATCATTTACATACTCTAATGAATCAAATTGATCATTTCATCTCATCATATATATTTTTAGCTATTTACTTATTAAGAATCCAAAAACAAAAACAATTTTCTCCGTTTTTTTTTCAAAATGGAAATAAGTATTTCCGCCGTGTTTTCAACGCGTTTTTATTTCTGAAACGTTTCCAAAATGGAAAACGTACGTCGGACGAAGTTTCCATGCAACATATCGCTTCACCACTCACACCACTTTCCCTTTTCTTAGAGCATGCGCATCGCCAGTTTTTGTAAGGTTCATCGGTGGAAAACCTTCATTAAACAGATTATTATAATGAATAATGATTTAGAACCGGATCCCGTTTAAGAGTTTTTGGATCCGGTCTCCATCCACGTGGCACGTTGCCATTGACTGAGATACAAAGTTTTTGTTTTTCATCGACCATTCGAACACGAAAGGTCACCGAAGAGAAGCTGTGGGCGATTTTGAAGGCGATATCGCGGAGGGTCGGGTATTCGATCGAAATCGACTGTCGAAGCCATTTCTGCTCGAGATTCAGGTAAATAGCGACCATTATCTTCATTTTCATGGTTCAATTTACCATTCGAAACCGTTTTGGGGATTAGTTTAGAGTTTGCGATTATAAATTTTAGGGTTCGAATCGAGTTTTGAAAACGGTTTCGTTTCGAAATCTTTGTGGAGTTTGTTTTGGGGTTTCGATCCAGGGTTTAGGCTTCGATTTCGTATTCGATTTAGGGTTTGTGATAGATTGCTAATTGGTTTGTTTGGTTATTTTGATTTCTGTAAATTGCTAATTGGTTTTGCTTTCTCTCGCAGAATAAAAACTGATAGCCATTGTAATAAGATCTCACTGAGGAGATCAATATGAATTAATAGGCTATGTAGCTCTTTAGTAGAAATATATGTTAACAATCTGAAAAGAACATCATAATTTAGATGTTCATTTGCTTTTGATATAGTTTTTGCCATAGCCATATATAACATTGTCTATTTTTGGTGGTTTATCTCGCAGAATCAAAACTGCTAGCAATTGTCATGGAGCTTAAAATTTGCCTCTCTATAATTCTGAAATCAATTGAAAGAAACCTCGACAGCACAAAAGCATTTCTCTCTACTCCAGGTTCTCGTCTTCTTCATCTCTTTCGATTATCTCGCTTTTATATTCTAGAGAATCAGTCCTGTTTGAACTCTATTATCTCACTTTCATGTTTTTAAGAGTAATTTCTCTAAGAGAATTTTCCAGCTGTATTCCAAAAAAAAAGAGCATCACGTCTACTGTTTTCTTTAGGCTCTAGCTAACATAAAAAGAGCATCACGTCTATTTTTTCTTTGATGTGTTTTAAATTTTTGGTGGTTAGAGTAGGCTCTTAATAAGACTTGATGTGTTTTAAATTTTTGGTGGTTTGAGTAGGCTCTTAATAAGACTTGATGTGTTTTAAATTTTTGGTGGTTAGAGTAGGTTAAATAATGAAATTCATTGGTTGCAAAAACTCCTAAAACCACAAACCATAAATTCATTGGTTGCATAAACTCCTAAAACCACAAACCATAAACCACAAATGGAGCCATACTCGTTAGAATCCCCTGGATTTCTTAATCTTTTAGCCAGTCAAAGTAGTCAGAGTGTGGAGTTTGAGTGTTCAGAAATTCCTCGGTTTAGTAGCCAAGGTTCTGATGATCCGAGTATTAGGAGGAAGTGGTCGCCAAAGGAGGATGTTCTGCTGATCAGTGCCTGGTTGAACACCAGCAAAGACCCTATAGTCTCCAATGAGCAAAGAGCTGGAACTTTTTGGAAGAGGATTCAACAGTACTACAACTCAAGTCCTTTGTCCGCTGAGACAGGTCCTAGGGAGGCCAGTCAGTGCAAGCAGAGGTGGGGAAGGCTGAATGACCTAGTCTGTAAGTTTGCTGGCTGTTATGAAGCTGCACTGAAGACGCAAGCAAGCGGGCAGAATGATAACGACCTGATGAAAACAGCACATGAAATCTTCTACAATGATTACAAGGTCAAGTTTACTGTTGAACATGCATGGAGGGAGCTCCAGTATGACCAGAAATGGAGCAGCACCTTTTTTGGTAAAGATGGTGTCAAGGAGAAACGGAAAAACGTTGTGGCGGCTGAGGGATCAGAGAAAGTAAATGAGCAAAGACCAATTGGTGTCAAGGCTGCTAAACGCAAGAGAAATGGCAAAGAAGAGGCCATGGCAGAGTTAAAAAGCATGATGGATATGAAAGCATTCCTCAATAAACAGAAGTTGCTTGACCGTCTACTTGCTAAAAAAGAGCCACTAACTGAGATAGAAGTAACTCTCAAAAACAAACTGATTGCAGAGATGTTGTGAAATTGTGAGTGTTATGGGTTTTGATTATGTGCCTGACTTCTTGTGTGCCTGTGTTGTCCCTTGTTATTTCTTGCTTTGAGCCTGTGAGCTTTCTTGTCTTTGCCTGTCTTTCTTGTCTTTGCCTGTCTTTATTGTCTTTGCCTGCGTTGAGCCTGTGAGCTTTCTTGTCTTTGCCTGTCTTTCTTGTCTTTGCCTGTCTTTCTTGTCTTTGTCTGTCTTGTTGTGTAACCATGTTTTGTTATTTTGTGTTTCAGAACAAAGGCAAAAAGGGAAGACACAGGTAGTGGATATCTCTATCATGGTATCACGGGACTCTGATGGTATCACGGGACTCTTTTCTTTTCTTTTGGATGTACTTCTCTCATGGTATCACGGGACTCTTTTCTTTTGGATGTATTTTAAGTGTTCTCTTTATAAACTCTAGTGCTATGGTTTTGTAAAATCAGACTTGAACTTCTTCGCTTCATCCTTTCTCTTTGTAAAATCAAGTCTGCTACTTGATTTATTTGTCTCATTACCAAATTCTCCAAACTCTCCAAACTCTGCTACTTCTACTCACAAACATAAACTTTGTCTCATTACCAAACTGTCCAAAGTCTCCAACCGTTACAAACTTAAGAACGTGCATGCCATTATACAGAGAAGGAGCAAAGAACGTGCATGCCATTACTCACTCAACTTTGTTTTGTAAAGATTGGTTTGGAAATCTTTAACCGTTACAAACATCGATTTGGAACGTGCATGCCATTACTCACTCAGTCTCCAGATTTTGCATATGCAGACACCAATCTTGTGCTCTTTGAAGCCTGTGAATTCAAGGTATAATAAAATCTCGCTCTTTTACGATTTGGTTCACCTGCATATAAGTCGAAAGTCTCTCTTTTGATGACCTCAAAAACAAAACAAAAACAATTGCATTTCCAGGTCTCCAACCGTTAAAAACAACCTTTTAAAAATGTCTTCATCTTCATCCGATGAAGTACTAGAGGAAGCCTTTGAAAAAATGTGCGGGGAACAATTAGATGATATGTTCGACGACATACATGAGGGTGAAGCAAGTAAGCCCAAGAAACGAGCATACATTGAAAGAGAACGCGAAGAAGGGCACATCCGTTTATGGAACGACTATTTCAGTGACCATCCTACATACCCGTCTAAATATTTTAGACGCCGTTTTCGAATGAACAAGACCTTGTTCAACCGTATTGTTGATCGCCTCTCACATGAAGTCCCCTACTTTCAACAGAGAAGAGATGCAACCGGAAGGTTCGGGCTATCTGGACTACAAAAGTGTACGGCAGCAATTCGTATGCTGGCTTACGGTAATGCGGCTGACGCGGTTGACGAATATCTTCGACTTGGTGAGCGTACTGCACTTTTATGTTTGGAAAAATTTACTGAAGGAATAATACAAGTGTTTGGAGATGATTATCTAAGAAGACCCAGCCCAGAGGATCTTCAACGACTACTCGATATTGGAGAGAAACGCGGGTTTCCGGGGATGATAGGAAGCATCGATTGTATGCATTGGGAGTGGAAAAATTTCCCAACGGCTTGGAAAGTGCAGTATACACGTGGTTCAGGAAAGCCAACTATCGTCTTAGAGGCTGTAGCATCGCATGATCTTTGGATATGGCATGCATTTTTTGGACCTCCAGGTACCTTGAACGATATAAATGTTCTTGATCGGTCACCTGTTTTTGATGACATTTTACAAGGTCGAGCTCCTAGAGTAAATTACATGGTCAACGGAAACAACTACAATATGGCGTACTACCTCACTGACGGTATTTATCCAAATTGGTCGACGTTTATCCAATCTATCCCTATTCCTCAAACTCCTAGAGCGGAGTTATTTGCTAAACGTCAAGAAGCCGCCCGAAAAGATGTTGAGCGTGCGTTTGGAGTATTGCAAGCTAGATTTGCAATTGTTAAAAAACCGGCTCTTTTATGGGACAAGAAAAAAATCGGAAAGATTATGAGAGCGTGTATCATACTACACAATATGATAGTAGAAGACGAACGAGATGGATACAATCATTTTGATATATCTGAGTTCGTACAAGGAGAAACAAGCAGAGGGTCACAGGTAGATTTCTCGTATTCTATAGACATGGCTTCGAACCTCGGAAATATGCTTGGCATTCGGAATCAAATTCGTGATCAACAGATACATCATCGACTGAAAACTGATTTGGTTGAGAATATATGGCACAAATTTGGTCATTTTGTTAGATAATTATTTAATTATTGTATGTTTAAATTTAAAATTAAAACAAATAAAAATATAAAAAATATATATATATTTTTTAGAACTCAAAATGGGATTCACCAATACATAGTTAAATAAAATAAAGGTTCATTACTATTTAACACTAACTAAAATAATAATATAAAATTGGTGTGAACCCCAAAATGAGGTTCACCAATGCTGGTGCTCTTAGTTTGCAGGAGTCAATGACTCCACCCTTTATTACATATCAACCAAGAAAGCCAATGACTATTTCTGCTAAAAACCTCTTGAATATGTCGTTTAATGCATTGATTGAGACCAAATCTATCATCTTATAACCAACACGAACCCAAAAAAGACAAGTAAGGGGTTAAAGTACGTACATTGAGATTATTATATCAACGGGTGAGAAAAAAAAACGCACTGGTAGAAAAAAAAACCACGAGACTCAATCTAACGTGGACCAACCGTGATATATGGATAAACGAGACGAACACCAAAGCCAACAATTCAACAAGAGTTACGTTTAGGGGCTTGGAAGGGTAAATTCGACATTTTTGTGGCACCAATGGATGACTTCAAAGTCATGTTCGGTTTGAACTTCATGAAGCTACTCACAGCTATCTCGATGTCTTCGCTTTACGCGGTGTGAATCTTTGAGAATGGCTTGTCATGCATTATTCTCACTGTGGAGGCCAGCCACGAATGAAAAGACAAATCACCAAGAACGTGGAGTGGGATCAACCGACTTTTAAAGTAAAATCAAAGGGTAACGCAGAGAACAATGCTTGACACACACATATATATATATAAATATATATATGTTGGAACTAATTTTTTTGTCAAAGCTTGAAGGCTTGATAAAATTGTGTTAGTGTGAAAAGAAATGAGTGAAGCTCATTTGAATGAAATGTTTTCATTGGCTGAGAAATGTTTTCTCGCGTATAACAAGAGAGAAGAAAAGATCACATGCGCGTCGATCGCATCTTGGGCTTGTGGACTTTTAGAGGTATCGATCGATACCCCTTGGTATCGATCGATACTCGACGGGCCGACTTAAAAATCGCAGCCTCCTAGAATATTCTGAGGAATATTCTGTTTCTGTCTGGGAAAAACCCTAGCCTCTCTCCTATATATACTGACCGATTTTCACAGGAAAGATCATCCTCTGAAACACTAAAAACACAACCTAAAAGTTCTAACAGAAGTTCTGTCAATTCCCTACCGCTTAGAGTAAGTTGTTATTCGAGAATATCGTAGTTATAATGTTCGACAGATCTGATATCAAGTGTAGATGATACAGATTCATTTGGTTGTATCCTGAGACTCATGGATCTATTATAACCCGTCGCACTACGGGAGATTCTTTGAGTTAAGGAAAGAGATTCATCTCGCTTCCTCATATTTATTTATGCTTTAATCATTTTATGAATCGTCTGTTCCTTACTGTTTATTTATACAATCGTGATTAAATCTTATCCTGTCTATTGTGCGAAATTTTGGTCCTACAATCTTAACTCAAAGAAGATCCGATTTTGTTTTATTACTTCAATCGGATCTTTAATCACGAGTAAATAAACGTTTTCAAACGGTTTAAAAAAAACGATTCTTCTACTGCTGATGATACTCAAACGTTATCAAAAAGCTTGTGAGAAACTTGAAACGTGTAGTAGAGGCAATCTCTCTCTCTATTTTTAAGAAGATGTTCATCTGCTAGTGATACTCAAACGTTATCAAAAAGCTGTTTAGCAACTTGAAACGTGTAGTAGAAGCAGTACTGCTTTAAACATCTTCTAAAACCGTCTTTCATTGCGATTAATGAACGGTGTAATCAACGAACGCACCTTGTGGTTCTTGATAGGTTCGATTGCGATCGAAGCCTTGTGAGTATCGATCGACACCCTATGGTATCGATCGATACCAGACAAAAGTTGTATCGGTCGACACTAAGGTGCATCAATCGATACTATGCAAACAGTTATATCGGATGACACTAAGGTGCATCTATCGATACTTTGCATCGAGTTGTATCGATCGACACCGAGGTGTATCGATCGATACTATGCAAAAGTTTGTATCGATCGACACTGAGGTGCATCGATCGATACTATGCATCGACCAAGTTGGGTCTACATCGATCAATCCTGTGAAAGATTCACTTGCATCGATCAACACCTAGGGTGTATTGATCGACACTGAGTGTGCATTGATCAACACCAGTGATGCATCGACTGACACAGTATGTGCATCGAGCATAGATCAACACCAGTGATGCATCGATTGACACAGTATGTGCATCGAGCATCGATCGACAACAGTGATGCATCGATCAATACCAAGGAGTATCGATCGACACCAGTTATGTATCAATCGACACCGAGTGTGCATCGATCGACACTGAGTGATTAAACATCGATCGACACTAAGTGTGCATCGATCGACACTCTGCAAACTTACTTTGCATCAACCAGTTCGGGTCTGTATCGATCGACACTGGTAGAGCATCGATCGACACTGGTAGGGCATCGATCGACACTGTGTGTGCATCGATCGACACCTACAGTCGCATCGATTGAGACTATGCTAAAGCATCGATCGACATGTGTTGTGTATCGATCGATACTGTGTGTGTCGATCGATACCAAGGAGTATCGATCGACACCAATGTTGTTTGGTTCGATATCAGGATTAGAATTACGATTCTTAACTATATATCGGTACAAATGTAAAGCTTGCGTACAAGCGAATGGAACGTTTTAAAACGCTTCCCGGGTTAGGATTTGCGAACACCTAACATCAAACTCGTTTAGAACGGTTTGAAGAAAGGCTAATCAAACGTGTTTCGAGAAACCGTTTGACGAACACTCTGAGGAGGTTCGAACTTGAACGCACGTTTGCTGTTCAAAACTTTAGAACGCGCACATGCGGTTCTAGTTGTTTCGATAAGCAGATCTTAAATTAAAATTTAATTCCGTATCGATAAATATCATCAATAAAAGGGTGATGGTTTATTAGTCACAGATAATAATTGTCTCATTATTATATGAGTTCGCGGACGTTTATAAACGGTTCGACAAGTGACAACTTTGTGGTATTAATCCCGCGTCGTTTAGCGTTTACGAACATGTCATAGCGTTTATCG
Source organism: Eutrema japonicum (assembly GCA_030161315.1). Taxonomy (NCBI): domain Eukaryota; kingdom Viridiplantae; phylum Streptophyta; class Magnoliopsida; order Brassicales; family Brassicaceae; genus Eutrema; species Eutrema japonicum. The sequence continues at coordinate 39,884,373 of BSQW01000001.1, forward strand.
TAGAACCGGCTAAAATAGTTATCAAACGCGATCCACGAAACGAATCAGAGAACGCTCTCCGGAGGTTCAGATTAGAACGCATGATAGCGATTCTAAAACGATTTCATAATCCGTTATAATCAGTTTTAAAACTGCGGTTTCAAAATCAAAAAGAAAGAGTTTCAGATTCTCATCAAATACTCTTAATGTTTAATTATTTAATAATTAAATTGATGCAACGTTGAAATCGTTAAACAATCTTTAGTTTAAAGACGTGTTAAGTTGCAGTATGTTGCAAATAGCTCAATACTATGTTTCCAAAAATTTGCTATTTTGGAATAATTAATTGATGTTCAATTAAGTATTGGAGGCTGATTTAATCGAATAATTAAATCATTGGGCTAAGTGAGCATGCCTCTTGCGATTCTTGATATGAGTTCAAGAATACTAATACAATTCAATATTGTATTAAGTTTATTAAATTCTAGAAATTGAATTTAATTTTACCCTTTAACTTGAGAGTTGGGTATTGGTTAGTATATTAATTTGATTTGATTCTCTTGAACAAAATCAAATTTCAATATGACTAACAACACCGATGTGATCATTGTTAGATCCGGTGGTGTAAAAGACAATGGAATGGCTGAAGCAAATTTATTCGAGACAGACATGTGTAAAGTCATCCTCGGAGTCAATATGGTTGAGCATAACCCAAATGAGTGGTGGTATTATACCAATGTAACAGCTCATATATGCGTTGATATGGGAATGTTTCCCTCCTACCATAAATAATGACAAGAATTTAATCATAGTGCTGAAGTTGACTTCTCAAAGAAGCTCACTCTCACTAATGTAAAGCATGTGCTAGAGATGCATAAAAATCTTATTTAGGGCATAATGCTAATTAGGCACGAATTCATCGTCAATGACAAGACTGATTAGCGTGTATTGACAAAGAATGTTGTCTATATTAAGGACGGATTGGTCCAAATTAACGTTGAGACAGTCAGACTTAAAATTAATGTAACCAATGTAGTTGACTTCAATGAGAAAGAATCATTTGCTTATGGTACATAATCTCTTAGTATTTGATCTGAATGTTTCAGTCACATTATATTCGAATCTATGCGTAGATTGAATGAGATCCAGAGATACAAAATAAGCAAAGATGAGTGTGAGGTTTGAGTTCAAACCAAACTCACTAAAACACCACAATCGAGCGAACCTCTTGGATTGACTCATACAAAAGGTGGTGAAAAATATTTCGTGACTTTCGTTGAGGATTGTACGAAATATAGTTACGTCTATCTGCTAAGAAGCAAATACAAGACCTTGAAAAACTCAAGGAGTTTAAACTCGAGGTTGAAAACCAACTCGAAAGAACTATCAACATAGTTTGAAGTGATAGAGGACATGAACATGGTAGTGTTAGAGGGGGGATTAGCACCCCCTGGTTTAACTCGGTTCGAACCGAGATCGGTTCAATCAAGACCGGTTTACGATGGTTCGGATCGAGGATAAGTCGGCCCGAAAACATTGGGCCGAGCTCGGGATCTCGCTGAAAGCCCACCTCGGCAACCGATCTTGGGCCAGCACAAGCCCAGTCCGTTACAACAGATGAAACCGGAACATTTCCTCTTTCCCGCCGATCTCGGAAATGGAAATATTCTCTTCGGTTGATTCATCGAGATATCAGGAATTTATCCTTATCTCGGCGAGAAAACCGGAAGATTTCCTTTTCCTAATCGAACTCGGAAAAGGAGAAGTCCTCCTGTCAACCGCCTCAAAAACACTATAAATAAGGAGGCCATCGCCTCATTCTAGCCATCCACAACTTCCGCAAAGACAGAGAATAGAAGAGAGCTCGTTACCGATCTCGAATCTTTTTGTCTTTACCTTCTTACTTAAACTATGTTGTAACCGCCAACTTAGATCAATAAACGAGATTCCGACTAAAAAGTACTGTTTTACCCTTTTTGTGTGATTTACGGATCAACAATTGGCGCCGACTGTGGGGATAGGAATAGAACAGTACTTTCGGATATCGTTTGATTGAAGTTCGGCAATGGTTCTTCCGGTCGATACCACCGCAGCCCTCGTCAACGGTTCAGAAACCGATGATCAAAACCCACGGATCGACGAGCTCAATCCTGTCAATACCGAACTACAGACAACCAGAGGAGTACCCCCTCCGACCATACCTGTCGGAGAAGACAACCAGGACCATCCACCTGGGACTCTTCCACAGCCTCCGGCTGCTTCGATACTCATAGATCCGACCGTCTTCATGGAAGCCATGGCGGCACAGTTCGCCGAGATCAACAAAAAGAACGAAGAGCGGATCACCTCACTGATAGCATCCCACTTCGAACGTCGAAACCAGATCGGCACCCTCGATCCAAACCTGATCACACCCGCCGGAGAAAACACGTTACGCCGAAACCTCTTGTCCGACTTAACCGACGCTCAACCCCCAGGCATGATCGACCCGCCGACAAGAAGATCCTCCGCGACCGATTCGGAAATCAACATCACGAACCAAGCCGCCGTGAACTTGGAATTCGCCAAGTTCCAGGCCCAACTACAAGATATGCGGACCAAAGTCCATCAGGCTACAAGTTCGGCGCCGGAGATTGACCGGGTAATTCAAGAGTCACAGAGGACGCCGTTTACCGACAAAGTCGTCAACACTCCAGTCCGACGATTGGAAAGAGTCAAGATCACATCATACGACGGGTTTACCGATCCTAAACACTTCTTGACCTCGTTTGTCATCACAATGAACCGATTTCGTTTCGGCTCGGAAACCGAGAAGGACGCAGCCATGTGCCAACTATTCGTGGAGAACTTATCCGGAGCCGCGCTCGATTGGTTTTCAACGCTCGAGCCAAGTTCGGTAAACAGCTATAACGAGCTCACTACCAAATTCCTCAAACGCTTTACCATGTTTATCAAGCAGAAAACAAAGAATGCCGAACTCTGGGCCCTCGAGCAGAAGCAGGACGAGCCCCTACGCAACTTCATGGAACGTTTTAAAGCGGTTGTATCCCATTGCACGATCGACGACGAAGCCGCAATCGAGGCTCTTTACAAAGCAACCTGGTATGAATCGGATTTTCACAGGGAGATCAAACGCAATAATCCAAAGACGCTGGAGGACATCCTGCACAGGGCGCATATCTTCATCATGGAGGAGGAGGAAAGATCCGAGAAAGATAGGCGATACGCAATGACGAAACAGCTCGCCACTAAGGACAAACCGTACGTTTCCCCGAAACAACCCGTCAATACGGTCCAAACTCAGCAATCCTGGTCAAACACTTGGGTTCGGTCGGATGAGCCAAAAGAGCCCGACACGACTGACTCCGCACCGTACTGCAATTTCCATAACCGGTATGGAAATCATTCGACCGAAGAGTGCCGACATCTACAGGAGTTCCTGATGATGAAGTACAAAAAGGGGGAAGTTCCAGTCGAAGGAGCCTTCCAACCTTCGAACAGACCGCACCGTAACGATAACGGTAGGAGACGCAACTCCAAACCGAATAAGCCTGCCGAGCAAAAGAAAGACAAAACCGACGACGAACAACCGAAACGAGATCGGGAGGACAACGTGGAAACTCAACAACCTCCGCAGGTTCGAAAACGTATCAACATGATCATGGGTGCGTTGGAAACATGCAACTACTCCGTCCAAGCTCTGAAGACATACAGCAAAGAAGCAGTGGCCGCAAAACAGTCACATCAGACTACACCCTGCGGAACGCCGATCACCTTCTCTGAGGCCGACACGGAAGGACTTCATATGCCGCATAACGACCCGTTAGTCGTCGAGACACTCATCGGTGATGTCATAGTCGGGCGAATTTTGATCGACACTGGGAGCTCGGTTAACGTGATTTTCAAGGATACGCTGAAAAATATGGATTTTCCCGACAACCAAATCAGACCGAACATCGAACCACTCACCGGATTCTCAAGCGAGCAAACCATGACAGCAGGAACGGTCAAAATTCCTATGTATACCGGGGGAATGTATCGAATGGTCAAGTTCTTGGTGCTAAACAAACCCGCGATCTACAACGTAATACTCGGCACGCCGTGGATATTCTCGATGAAAGCAGTCGTGTCAACGTATCATCAATGCGTCAAGTTCCCGACACCTTCCGGAATCTTCACCCTTAGAGGCGACCAAGTGATGTCCCGAACGTGTTTCATCAACGAATGCAAACTGAGGACCACTCCCCGCACCTACGTGATCAATAAGAAGAAAAATCCAAACGATCCCGATTTACCGCGACGCGAAACGATCGTCCAAGTCAATATCGACGATTTCAATCCGGAGAGATGCGTAGGAATCGGAGCCGAGCTCCACGAGGACATCAAAGCGGATTTAATCCGACTCCTCAAAAGAAACATCTCGACCTTCGCCTGGTCGATCACAGATATGCCTGGAATCAATCCAAGGATAATAAGCCACGAGCTCAACATTGATCCCACCTTCAAACCGATCAAGCAAAAACGACGCAAGCTCGGTCCTGAGAAGGCTCGAGCCGTGAACGATGAGGTCGAAAGATTACTTAGCGCAGGATCAATTACGGAGGTTCGGTATCCCGACTGGTTGGCGAACCCGGTCGTTGTGAAAAAGAAAAACGGAAAGTGGAGGATATGCGTCGACTTTACCGACCTGAACAAAGCCTGCCCAAAGGATAGTTACCCACTCCCGCATATCGACAGACTCGTCGAAGCCACCGCCGGGAACGAACTCCTCTCGTTCATGGACGCCTTTTCAGGTTACAATCAGATACTCATGCATTCGGATGATCGTGAGAAAACTTCGTTCATCACGGATCGCGGTATCTATTGCTACAAGGTGATGCCCTTCGGCCTAAAGAACGCCGGTGCAACTTATCAACGACTCGTCAATCGAATGTTCGCTAGTCAGCTCGGCAAAACGATGGAGGTTTACATCGATGACATGCTCGTCAAATCTTTAGTTGCGAAGGATCACGCCGGACATCTCAACACCTGTTTTGATATCCTGAACGAGTACGGCATGAAGCTAAACCCGACCAAATGCACATTCGGTGTAACCTCCAGAGAGTTCCTCGGGTATATCGTAACTCGAAGGGGAATCGAGGCCAATCCTAAACAGATCTCGGCAATCCTCGACCTACCATCTCCAACAACGAGAAGGGAAGTGCAAAGACTCACGGGACGCATCGCCGCACTCAACCGGTTTATCTCCCGGTCCACCGATAAGTGCCTCCCCTTCTACCAATTGCTGCGCGGAAACAAAAATCTTGAGTGGGATGATAAGTGCGAGGAAGCGTTCAAGCAGCTCAAAGATTACTTATCAACACCACCAGTTTTGGCAAAACCCGAAGACGGCGAGACCCTCTATCTCTACATCGCGATCTCAACCTCGGCGATCAGCGGGGTCCTCGTTCGGGAAGACCGGGGCGAACAAAAACCGATCTTCTATATCAGCAAATCACTAGATGGAGCTGAAGGGCGATATCCGACTCTCGAAAAGCTGGCCCTCGCCGTTGTTGTTTCAGCTCGGAAATTGCGCCCTTACTTCCAATCACACTCAGTCACCGTGCTAACCGATCAACCACTCCGGACAATCCTACATAGCCCAAGCCAGTCCGGTCGGTTGGCTAAATGGGCTATCGAACTTAGCGAATACGACATCGATTACAAAAGCCGGACAAGCATCAAATCACAAGTCCTCGCCGATTTCCTCATTGAACTATCTCCGGAATACGTCAACACTGATGTCATAACCGCCGAACGATGGATCCTTCACGTCGATGGGTCGTCGTCTCATCGAGGCTCTGGAATAGGCATTCGCCTCAAATCTCCAATGGGAGAAATCTTGGAGCAATCTTTCCGCCTGACGTTCAACGCGTCTAACAACGAGGCAGAATACGAAGCGCTAATTGCCGGACTGCGATTGGCCAAAGCCATCGGCGTTACACGCATTCACGCCTACTGCGACTCACAGCTCGTCGCAAGTCAGTTCAGCGGGGAGTATGACGCCAAGAATAATCGAATGGACGCATACCTCAAGCTCGTCAAACAACTCGCTTCCGAATTCGATTCGTTCGAACTTACCAAGATCCCGCGGGAAGAAAACGCTCCAGCCGACGCACTCGCTGCCTTGGCTTCGAACTCCTACCCTCACCTCAAACGAACGATCCCGGTGGAAAGTATATCAGAACCCAGTATCGGAAGCACAGAACAATGCATCGTCACGACTCGTAGACGAGATTACGAGGAAAATCCTTCGACTGAACCTGTCTTACGTCGACAGAGACGGACTCCAACCGTCGAGTCCAATCAAGACACCGAACTCGAACACTCTAGTACCGCCGAAGGCAACAACGACACGCTGCAAGTCGATGAATCGGCCCGATCAGACGATGAAACGGAGGAACAGACGGACGGACTTCATGAGCCATTAGACCTCGAACAGTCCGACGAGCAGACTCCCGCCAATTGGACACTAGAGATAGAAATGTACATCATCGATGGCAAAATTCCAGCCGATAGATGGGCCGCTCGACGACTCAAAATGCGAGCCGCTCGCTACATACTTATCAAAGACGGAATGTTTCGTTGGAGTGCAGCAGGAATCCTCCTCAAATGCATCTCAGGCGATGAAATTCAGGAAGTCATGAAAAAAATACACGAAGGCGATGGCGGCAATCACTCCGGCGGCCGATCTCTAGCCCTGAAAATCAAGAGAGCAAGCTATTATTGGCCAAGTATGCAAGCAGACTGCGAGAGGTTCGTCGCGAAGTGCGACAAATGCCAAAGGCATGGCCCAATGATACATCTTCCTACCGAGCTGCTAACCACTTCGACAGCTCCGTATCCATTCATGCGATGGGGGATGGACATCATCGGTCCTTTCAGACGATCCTCTACGCAGAAAAAGTTCATCCTCGTCATGACGGATTACTTTACCAAATGGGTAGAAGCCGAGGCATATCCCGTCATCCTCGCCTCTGACGTCCAGAAATTCGTTTGGAAATTCATTATCTGCCGACACGAAATTCCGTACGAGATTATCACCGATAACGGTCCCCAATTCATATCAACACTATTCAACGACTTCTGCGCTAAGTGGAAAATTCGACTAAGTTTTTCCACACCACGATACCCGCCGAGCAACGGTCAGGCCGAAGCAACAAACAAAACAATCATAGCCGGCCTCAAGAAACGATTGGATACTCATAAAGGGACATGGTCAGATAAACTTGACGGAGTCTTATGGTCATACCGAACGACCCCAAGATCGTCAACGGGGCAATCCCCCTTCTACATGGCCTATGGCGTGGAAGCCCTATGCCCCGCCGAACTCACCATCCCGACTATCCGTCGGACGATGCTCGTGCAAAATCCTGATCTTAACGACGAAATCATGCTCGACAACCTCGACAATCTCGAGGAACAACGTGATCAAGCCTTACTTCGGATTCAGAATTATCAGAACTTAGCAGCACGATACTACAACAAAAAGGTCCGCAGACGTCACTTCACCGACGGCGACCTTGTCTTAAGAAAAGTCTTCGAAGGCACCGAAGAAAAGAATGCCGGCAAGCTCGGCACAAACTGGGAAGGACCCTATCAGGTCATGAGGATAGTCAAACCAGGCGTCTACGAGCTCATGAAGCTAGACGGAACCCCCATTCCCCGTTCGTGGAATTCCATGAACCTCAAGCGGTACTACATCTAGGCCAACCCTCAAGCGCCAAAAAAAAAAAAAAAAAAAAAAAAGATCACCGAGCTACTACACATACGCTCGATTCTAATATGTAATATGAACTACGAATGGCTTGATCCTTCTTTCGAAGGTACGTAGGCAGCCCTCACAAGGCGCAGCTATAACATTAATAAAATTTTACCAAGGCATTCTACCGAACTTCAACAGTTCGTATTTTCTAAGCAAAACTTTATGTTTGCCGAACTCCAGCAGTTCGTATTTTCTAAGTCAAACTTTCAGCTTGCCGAACTCCAACAGTTCGTATTTTAAAAGCCAAACTTTATGTTTGCCGAACTCCAACAGTTCGTATTTTCTAAGTCAAACTTTTAATTTGCCGAACTCCAACAGTTCGTATCTTCTAAAGCCAAACTTTTAGTTTGCCGAACTACAACAGTTCGTATTTTCTAAAGTCAAACTTTTCGTTTGCCGAACTCTAACTGTTCGTATTTTCTAAGTCAAACATTACGTTTGCCGAACTTCAACAGTTCGCATTTTCAACCACCAACGGTTCCCATTTCAACGTCCTGGCCAGACGATCTGATAAAGCCGAGCTTAGCTCGCACGCATCCTCATGGTGCAATGGATAATACACTTTCCACATTCAAAGCCGAGATCAGTCTCGCACCAACTTCTCAGATTATCCGAGCCAAATAAGCCAAGTCCGTCTCGCACACTCGGATTCAATGTGAGAAACCTAGAGCATATTAAGATGAGCTGTTCACGTACTCTTAAAACTAAACTCTAGGGTCAAGCCGAATGTCCTTCCTCGCAAACCTAAGCCGACTTCTCAACAGTCGCAAAACTAGTAAGCCGATTTCTCAACAGTCGCAAAAACAAGTAAGCCGATTTCTCAACAATCGCAAAAGCAGTAAGCCAATCTACGATAGGGATTGCCGACCTCGAACAGGTTCAGTCGAATTCATCCTCTTCACCCGGCTAAGACCGTACAGTTTACGGCACCACTGTGTACGATAAATTCGAGAGGTTCGTATTATGTACGACTTCAAATATATCAGAAGAAATAAAGCATAACACTCAAAATAAAAAGAAGATCGATAAAAATCAGATTCGTTAAAAAGCCCCTCGGGCAAAACGGATACCGGACTTTAAAAACCCTCCGGTCCAAGAGGTCAGGTTATAAGCCCATTCGGGCAAGGGAAAAATTAGTCATATTACAAAACCAAAAGACGATTCAGACATTTCGCTTCCGCATCGCATCAGCGCGATCAGCCGACATGGAAGCCTGATTGGATCCGAACTCGTCAAGGCCCGGCGGAACCTCATTGCCCATCGACGTCGAAACCTCTGGATGCACCGGATCACTAAAAGGCGTGACAACCAAGTCCGCCTCATCCAGCTCACAAAGGTCGATCGCGGCATATTCCTTCACCTTTTCGGCCTTAAGCTTCTCAAGCCGATCGATACGAGACGAAGGGACAACAATACCGTGCTTCTTCTTAAGGCCCTCGCAAAAATCAAGTACTCCCTGAACCTGATTGATAACGAGGAACGGTTTCTTCGCCCGCTCAACCGCCGACAAGTGGTCCTTTACCTTCTGAAGCTGGACTTGGCACTTTTCTGTGACCGCTTTTCTCCTGGAGATCTGCTGGGTACGACCGGCCCTCAATCGCGAAGTTTCCGCGAACAGCTTTATCGAGAGAGCGTCTCTTTCCAACCCCAGCTCGGCATTGGATCTCATAAGTGCGGCAATCTCTCGAGTCAGTTGGTCCACCGCACGATCGCCCGCCTCCACTCGGTCCTCAGATATGTGCAGCTCCTTGCGAAGTTCCGCCACTTGAACCCTCGCCTCGAAAGCTTTACGGCGCGATTCTCCGAGCTCACGATCGTAAGACCCGACGATCTCGTTCGTCTGAGCAACCATCTGCAGGAATAACGAATTTTAAAAATAAGCAATCGAAAGAAAAAGGATAACAAAAAAAAAAAGGAGAAAAGGATACCTCGGCAGTAGTCTGGGCCAGCTTCTTATAAGCCTCAGGTTGGCGAAGGGAACCGATCGGCGGAAGGAAGTCCGGGCCGAAACTCAAGCGCCGATATGATTCGACATAATCCAAGGGATCGGCCTCGGGATCCGACGTTCGACGCCTCTTCTGCACTGGAGAGCTGTCCGATAGGACAATCGTTTCCCCATCAGTTTGTTGGGGGTCGGTAATCCCCTCGTCGCCTTCGCCACCTTCAGCGTGTTCGGTACCGACTCCAGCAGTCGAACCAGCAGCCCGCCGAGACCCCCTTTTTGTCTTCTTCTTTCTTTTCTTCTCGGCCGGATGAGAAGTGTGCTCCCCAGCAGGAACCTCTCCTTGGCCAACCTCTTCGTTAACGGCTGGAGCTTCCGGATCTGCCTGCTCGGTTGCTGAAGGAGCGCGATCCCCAGTAGGAACTTCATCTCGGCCGACCTCTTCATCAATGGCCGTAGCCTCGGGATTCACCTGGACATCAGGCGAGGGAATGTCCACATCCACCTCGTCGCCGTCCATCTCGGCTGAAAGATTGGGGATATCCTCGAACTTCATTTTTCTCCGACGAGATGGTTTTGCTGAGAGGAAGCAACGGGTAAATAAAAGAGGATCGGTGCCAACGAACTGCGAAGAAAAGTCTGCCAACTTACCTTTAAGGGCTCTTTTCGCTTTTAGATCGAGCTTCTCCTGGTAAGCTTCAGGCCACCGAGCTTTCCCCGCAGCACTCAATTGCTTCGCGTGAGTAAAAGTGAATCCCGGCGTGGTGATAAGGAAGCTTGGAGGGTGACGAGCTGAAGATAGGAAAGAAAGATATAAGTTAGGCAAAATAAGGTACTAAGATGAAATAAAGAACAAGTATCTACCAATAGGAGTTCTCCATAGAGTTCGGTAACTCCCTCCCGGACACTCGACGGAAGATTCATCGATCTTCACAAAGAAGTATCTGGCGCTCCAATGATTGACCTTGTTCGGTTTATTCCCAGTAACAAGATCGGCTTCCGGCTTCACATTTGCCGATAAAAACCACGGCTTTGCCTTCGATAGGTTCACTCGGAACAACCTCTCAAAAACCTTCGCCGTAATGGGAATACCGCACTCTTCCCCGAGAGAAAGAAGACCCATAAGGTTGATCACCGTGGCTGGCATCAACTGAGAGATCGCGACGTGCCGCCTCTTGCAGTATTTATAGACAAGCTCCGGGATGGGAAACCGAAGCCCACAACTCCTGAAATGCTCCTCGTAGACGCAAATGTAGCCATCAGGAGCATCCCACGGGCGATCAGCAGCCTTCGGGATCTTAAACAGCAAGTCATTTGGAGCATCGCACCGCTCCAAGGTGATCTGAATCGTCTCCGCGGTAGACCAAGATGGTCCGATGCTGGTTGGCCTCTCAACCATCCGCCTAGCAGCCAAAACGGGACCATCGTCTCCTTCATCAGGACGACATGCTGGAGAAACGGCACGGTTGTCCAAATCGGCCGCATCTTCGTCCTCGGCGAGCCGAGCAGCGAACTCGGCATCTGCCCGAACTTGTTCATTTAGCTCGGCAATCTCTTCTTCAGGCAGGTCCTCGTCGATGAGATGCGGAACTTCGACTGAAACTTTTGAGCTGCTCGGTCCGGCAGCGGCACGCTGAGAGTTGCGCCTAAACATCTCCCGTTCGACGTCACCCAATCCGTCCGAGCTCGAATCAGAACTATTGACGAACAGCCCAATGTCTGGGAACTCAGATGAAGGAGCTCGGTCTTCAACAGAAGGGGAAGAAGTCCTTGAAACCATATCGATCGGAGGAGAGAAGTTGACGAAGAACAGAACGAAGAACTCGAAAATCTTCGAGCAAACCGGAGAAATCACGGCGGAGAGGATGAGCGAAGAACGGAAAACCTAAAAATTCTAGAGAGAAGGGAGAGCTCTAGAGAGAGAAGGAGAAATACCTTTTTGGAGAAAATGAGCAGAAGTGAAAAACAGAAAGAGGATCGGGCAGTATTTATAAGGAAAAACGCAATGATGACAATTCCTCGAAATCCGCGATCGAAGAAGACAAATCGACGCGCGACTCTTCGAATTCTATAGCAAGAGAAGACGAATCGACGCGCGCCTCTTCGAATTCTGCGACAAGGGAAGACGAAACGACGCCCTCTTCTCAAGAAAAACTCACCAAATTCGAAAGAGGATCCGTCCTTTCAAGCCGAACTTAAGCAGTTCGCCGAACTCATACAGTTCGTATCATCAAAGCCGAACTTAAGCAGTTCGCCGAACTCGTACAGTTCGTATCATCAAGCCGAACTTAAGCAGTTCGCCGAACTCGTACAATTCGTATCATCAAGCCGAACTCGAAACAGAATCTGATCAGATCATACCGATCTCAGTTTTAACCGAGCTAAAGAATACTCCTCAAAAATTCGCCGAACTCATAAACTCTCTCGCCGAACTGAGGGGGGGACCAATTGTTAGAGGGGGGATTAGCACCCCCTGGTTTAACTCGGTTCGAACCGAGATCGGTTCAATCAAGACCGGTTTACGATGGTTCGGATCGAGGATAAGTCGGCCCGAAAACATTGGGCCGAGCTCGGGATCTCGCTGAAAGCCCACCTCGGCAACCGATCTTGGGCCAGCACAAGCCCAGTCCGTTACAACAGATGAAACCGGAACATTTCCTCTTTCCCGCCGATCTCGGAAATGGAAATATTCTCTTCGGTTGATTCATCGAGATATCAGGAATTTATCCTTATCTCGGCGAGAAAACCGGAAGATTTCCTTTTCCTAATCGAACTCGGAAAAGGAGAAGTCCTCCTGTCAACCGCCTCAAAAACACTATAAATAAGGAGGCCATCGCCTCATTCTAGCCATCCACAACTTCCGCAAAGACAGAGAATAGAAGAGAGCTCGTTACCGATCTCGAATCTTTTTGTCTTTACCTTCTTACTTAAACTCTGTTGTAACCGCCAACTTAGATCAATAAACGAGATTCCGACTAAAAAGTACTGTTTTACCCTTTTTGTGTGATTTACGGATCAACAGGTAGTATCCATCAAACGATTGATCCTTACTCACCTAAATCCAATGGAGTTGCTGAAAGAAAGAACAGAACTCTCAAGGAAATGATGAATGCAATGTTGCAGGAAATTGGGTTAGTCCAGAAATGTGGGGGGAAGCATTGCTTACCACAAGTTATATCCTGAACTAAATACCACACAAAGTCACTGAAAATATTTCATGTGAACTTTGGAAAAGTATTATGTTTTTATACAAATACATGAAAGTGTGGGGGTGCCTAGCAACCACCTAAGAAGGTGACAATCGGACCAAAAACGGTGGATTGTATCTTCATTGTATATGCACACAATGTAGTGCTGATTGCTTTCTGGTGTATAAATTAAATATACCAGACATCCAAGTAATCACGGTAACCAAGGAATGTGTCTTTCTTTGAACATGAGTTTCCATGTAAAGGATAAGCTCTAGTACCTCACGAATTGAGGCGAGCAATTGAGTTCTTGGGCTCTTACGCTTTTATGCGTATCGATCGATACCCCTCGGTATCGATCGATGCTTGACGGACATTGGACTTTAGATCGAGCAATGCTGGTACTTCTGTAAAGAAGCAGAAGAGGCTAAAGTTGAAATTAGTCGTATGCTGATTGTAATCACATCAATATGAGATCTTGCAATCCATCAGATGGATGTAAAATCTGCCTTTCTAAACGACCATCTAGAAGAGGAGATTTACAGGAAACAACCCGAGGGTTATGTCACTCCTGAACAAGGAAATAAAATAAGTAGACTTGCAAAGTCCTTATACGAGCTTAAGTTAGCTCCTAAGCAATAGCTTGGAAAGTTTAACAACAAAGTTATGTCAAATAGCTTCAAAATCACTTAAGGTGATATACATCAAAAGTACTCCACATGGATACGTTTTGTTATGTTTATAAGATGACACGTTCATCATGGAAGCAAGAAGGACATAATTCAACACACTAAGAATGTGTTTAGTGGAAAGTTTGATAGACATAAGATTAGTGGATAATCTTGTCTCAAGACTCTAGAATGGTTTGAGAACTACTCAAACAAGTTTACAAAAAACTCAAATTGTGGTAAAGTTGTATCACAAGTGGTGTATGCAAGAATTATCGGAAGTCTAACGTACTTAATGAATCGTACTAGATCCGATCTAGCGTATTCAAGTCGCTACATGAGTAATCCAGGTCATACTCTGTGGAAAACCATAACTAGAATGTTGAAGTATCCATCGTTATATGTCGTCTCGTTTTACATCAAAGTCTGGGGGTTCAAGACATTATGTTCACCTCTTGGCCTTGTAAACCTGACAGATATTATAAGTAGATAATAGTTTTTCTTGGTGTTGCAGCAGTATCCTGGAAATCTTCCAAACAAGCACTCTTGGCCTAATTAACCAACGAGTCAAAGTTTATAGCTTTAGATAAAGCTGCAGAGGAAGCAGAATGGCTTCGAAACTTTGTGGAAGATATCCCGATGTGGGAAAACCAGTGCCAGCATTATGTGTACACTATGAGAGTTAGTGAGCTATCTTTTGGGCACTGAGTAAGTTATAAAATGGCAGATCTCGAGAATGACATAAGACCATTTAGACAACTGATCTCACAACGGCTGATAACTTAGCGGATCCGTTTCCCAAAAGTTAGCCTCGAGATCAAGTTTGTCAAATCATCAAAATGAATGGGTTTAAAGCCTATAGAAAAAGATGACGTTTGACAGATATCCCACCTATGTGACTGGAGATCCCAAGATCTAGGTTCAAAGGGAAACAAAATTGAACTGATTCGAAATTGAGCACTGTGAGACTATGTCTCTGCCCAGTTCCTAGGATGATAAAACAGTGCTACCTGTGGATAGTGAGGATAAGTGTTGGCTTTTAATGATTGCATAGCTGTGTAGATAGTGGAGTGTGACAGGACACTTCTGAAAACAAGCTAATAAAAGATCACCTAGTGAAGTGTGAAATGTGGGCCGTTTCTAGGAAAATGAAAGAGAAGGCTATATTCTCCAAGTTCACTCACGAAAAAACCAGGAATGTTCAAGGCCAAAATGAACCCAATAGAGAACAAAGTTCTACGAGAAAATATTGATGTGCGATATCTGTTGTCTCAGTTTACATCAAAATCCGGGTGGTTCAAGACATCATGTTCACCTCCTGGCCGAGTAAACTCGACAGATATCAAAAATGATTGGTTCAAAACTGGAAAACGCTACCTCTCAGATGCAGTTACAATTTCGTATACTCTAGAAAGTCTGTTTACGTCTAGATGAGTCTAGTCGAGTATGTCTAGTAAAAGTCTAGTGTGTACAATTTTTCAATTGTTTAGAGTTATTTCTATTCATGTGGGGGATTGTTGGAACTAATTTTTTTGTCAAAACTTGAGGGCTTGATAAAATTGTGTTAGTGTGAAAAGAAATGAGTAAAGCTCATTTGAATGAAATGTTTTCATTGGCTGAGAAATGTTTTCTCGCGTATAACAAGAGAGAAGAAAAGACCACACGCGCGTCGATCGCATCTTAGGCCTGATGGGTTCGTGGACTTTTAGAGGTATCAATCGATACCCCTTGGTATCGATCGATACTCGACGGGCCGACTTAAAAATCGCAGCCTCCTAGAATATTCTGAGGAATATTCTGTTTCTGTCTGGGAAAAACCCTAACCTCTCTCCTATATATACTGGCCGATTTTCACAGGAAAGATCATCCTCTGAAACACTAAAAACACAACCTATAAGTTCTAACATAAGTTCTGTCAATTCCCTACCGCTTAGAGTAAGTTGTTATTCGAGAGTATCGTAGTTATAATGTTCGACAGATCTGATATCAAGTGTAGATGATACAGATTCCTTTGGTTGTATCCTGGGACTCATGGATCTATTATAACCCGTCGCACTACGGGAGAATTTTTGAGTTAAGGAAAGAGATTCATTTCGCCTCCTCCGATTTATTTATTCAGATTCTTTGAGTTTTATGAATTGTATGTTCCTTACTGTTTATTTATACAATCGTGATTAAATCTTATCCTGTATATTGTGCAAAATTTTGGTCCTACAATCTTAACTCAAAGAAGATCCGATTTTGTTTTATTACTTCAATCGGATTTTTAATCACGAGTAAATAAATGTTTTCAAACGCTTTAAAAAAAAACGATTCTTCTACTGCTGATGATACTCAAACGTTATCAAAAAGCTTGTGAGCAACTTGAAACGTGTAGTAGAGGCAATCTCTCTCTCTATTTTTAAGAAGATGTTCATCTGCTAGTGATACTCAAACGTTATCAAAAAGCTGTTTAGCAACTTGAAACGTGTAGTAGAAGCGGTACTGCTTTAAACATCTTCTAAAACCGTCTTTAATTGCGATTAATGAACGGTGTAATCAACGAACGCACCTTGTGGTTCTTGATAGGTTCGATTGCGATCGAAGCCTTGTGAGTGTCGATCGACACCCTATGGTATCGGCCGTTTTCTCAACAGAAGTTCTGTCAATTCCCTACCGCTTAGAGTAAGTGTTATTCGAGAGTATCGTAGTTATAATGTTCGACAGATCTGATCTCAAGTGTAGATGATACAGATTCCTTTGGTTGTATCCTGGGACCCATGGATCTATTATAACCCGTCGCACTACGGGAGATTCTTTGAGTTAAGGAAATAGATTCATCTCGCCTCCTCAGATTTATTTATACTTTAATCGTTTTATGAATCATCTGTTCATTACTGTTTATTTATACAATCGTGATTAAATCTTATCCTGTCTATTGTTCGAAATTTTGGTCCTACAATATATACAAGAAATTAACACTTTATTAGAAAAGTTGCGAACTTTACATTGAAAACACAAGTATAATAATAATTAACAAAACACTCAAAATGTTGCCTACTATTTACTCTCAAGATAGCAACAATGCAGCATTGCATATATCTTCTAACCCTTCACAAAACTCATGCATCCATCTAATCGTGGATCCACTTCAAGCAAAGATCCGCTTTCACTGGCTTATGATCGGAACCATTGACTTGGTCCATGGAGTCATAAGAGTAAAGAGTTGCTTTAATATTTTCGGTATCTTGGATCTTGTACAAGATCCTATCTGTCCAAGCTGGAACCCTCACTTTATGGCTTGTATCGTAGTTGCTGCTTCCTACATTGTATTTGTAAGTCGGTTTAAACCCTAAAGTTCCTTCACAGTAACCTTTAAATATTTCGCCTCTTTCGGCTTCTTGCAAGAGCTGATCTTTGCTCACAAGAACCTGCATAAAGTCATAATGTCAATATATAGGATTGGGAGTGGGTAACAAATCGAACCGTGTCCCTAAGTTACTTGAAATAGAACCTAAGAAAACTTTATTTTAAAGCCGTTCGGTAATAATATTTTTTACCAAATCAAATCAAAACCAAACTTTTTGTTTTTGTTGTCAACATCCTAGAATAGTTCAGAAACACAAACCAAGAATACCGAATTTACAATCAAAACCAATCTTTGTGTAACCGAAACAAGATGAATCAAACTGAATAACTCAAAATTAATCATTTTTTCTAAAACTACATTAAGATTTATCTATGATATTTTTTTTATATTATTCCATCCGTTTCAACGATGTTTAATATTTTTACACACAGATTAACGTATCATTTATTTATTTTGTTTTTTTAAAACTAAAACATCATTTATTATCTACCTAAACACAATTCGACCAATGATAAAGCAATTAATATGCATAATAGCGACGGCTCCTTTCTTTCTTCCAATTAAACCTCCACATCCTCCAACCGAATGTCTTTCCGCCTTTAATTCTGCAATTAATCGTTTGTTGTTTATTCTAAAATTTTATATACGTTTCTAGTTTTTTTTTTTTTTGTAAAACAAAGATTTATACTTCCTCCATTTTATAAAGTGTTTTTAAAGTTTTACAAAAAATATTGTTTTGCATTTTCAATGCAAAATTTTGAACAAATATTCACTTTTAATCTTATTGTTTTAGTGTATTTATTAAGAAAAAAATTATTTAGTGAATTAATAAGGAAAAAAATAGATTTATACTACCTCCATTTTATAAAGAGTGTTTTTAAAGTTTTATTTTTGCTTACAAAAAATATTATTTTGTGTTTTTAATGCAAAATTTTGAAAAAATCCAGTTTTAACCTTATTGTTTTAGTGTATTAATTAGAAAGATGAATTTATTTAGTGAATTAATAAGGGACAAAATATTTTTTCTTAAACTTTAGAATGATAATCTTTTTTTTTAGAATGATACTCTTTGTAAAACAAAAAGACTATATAGACTAGTTAACCAGTGTTTGAAAAATCCGATAGATAGTGATCGGGTGTTTGGGGAAGGTCTAGCGTCTTATTTCCGTCTTTAGTATTTTTATTTATTTATCATTATTAGTATTTTTGTATAAAAATAAGCCTATCATCTGCCTATCCCGATTAATCAGACGTCTAAGCTAAAAAAAGTTAAATTTCTATTGACCATCTTTTTAAAATCGAGTTAGCCAAAATTGGATTGCCTTGGTGATTTTGGCTGCTTATGCGACCGATTTTTAGAAGAGAGTATACATCTAGTGAAAGATAGACGAATAAATACCTTTTACTAATGTTTGTGAATTCTTTGGCCCAAACAAATATAGCTGGATGGATTGCAATTTCGCCTTCCCAAGTAGCCTGCATTTCATTTCGATATGGAACTTTGTAATGTTAAAAACATAAAAGAAGAACGTTTTTGGGTAAATCAATAATGGAGATAAATAAAAAAGAAACAGTAGAGTATACTTACACGTGAGTAGGAGATGAAGCTGTCTGCAAAAAATGAGCAACATTGGTTTTGGGAGCCTCTTGCAAGCCAACAGCAAGCAAATCGAACTTCCTGTCTTTGCCAACAAGCTCAACCAAATCCTCATACGAAACCTTCACCAATATTAGTAAAGGATTAACGATAAATCGTAGTTGAATCTAATGAAGTTAAGGAATAAGATGTTATTATACTCGATAATTAGTGAATATGTACCTTTCCATTCATGTTCCATGTGATTATACGGATGCAAAGATCTGATTTTCTAGAAAAACTGCAACTCTTAACAGCTTCAATTGTTCTAATACCATCTTGAGGTGATTTGTTGCCAACCAAACCTATCGGAGTTTTCATGTAATTGGAAAACCTATATTATACACAACAACACATATCATTAACTCATCCCAAAACCGGCTTTTAAGGATGTCAAAAAAAAAAAAAAATGTTAAACCGGCCATAAGATTCATGGGCTAAAAACAATTACGGTTTGGGGCAGATGATCTATACATATATTTTTATTTTTTTTAAAAAATGGACAACTTACAAATAGCTTGAAACAGTCTCCGACTCACTCACTCTACGTTACAAGACGTTACATGTCTATATTACTTCGTATTTACAAATATTAAAATAGAGAATGACACCAATTGTTACCTTTTACGCCCACACATGGAATTCATATTGCCCATTCTCCGTAAAAGGCAAGATTCTGAAGGTTTTTATAGAGAGAGAGATGTGTATCGATAGGAAGATGTGGGTAAATTTAAAGAGAATTGATATGATAAGAGCCTAGAAATTTGACAAAGTCATATTCACTCATCTATGAATTGATTGGGGTTGCATAAGAGAAAATTAGGCACATATTACGTGGATTTTCAAGGAAGTTAGGTGAATGGTGTTTGACCATAAAGACGTGTACGTGTCCAACTGGACGGTCGAATTTGATGATGACTTTCGCTGGTTTTTTCTTTCATCAGGAAATCTCTAGAAGAGAAAATAAATACAAGTCCAATAGAATCTTTGTATTTCTTAGAAATTCAATGATTATATTATAGTAAATATATGTGGATGAGAAAACCAAAAAATAATATATTTATTTATTTATGCGGACGATGCTTCTATTCACATCTACATCATCACATGTGATGTAAACCAATTTTATGTGTGTGTGCGCGCCTATAATAATTTTTTTTATAGATTTTTTTTTAAAATTTAATAAAATTACTTTTATCTAAATTTTAAAATAGAATTAACTAATAATTATAGATAAATGTGTCAATTTGTAATAATTTTTCTATATAAACTGTTTTGCATTGAATTAAAATATTATTGGGGCTAACCCGCAAAAAACTTATAATTTTAAAAATATAACTCTAATATGCATAGTTAATGACTCTAGTTTTGTGATTAGTCTACAAACTCTTAAAAAATATAGTTTTATTGTGTCTAACTTTTTATAAAATTAGTAAAATATTTTTCAACTTTTGTTTTGATATATATTCAAATAAATTATAGTGAAAAAATTAGCAAAATTTTGAATAGATTTTTTTTTTTTTGAATTCATTTGTAATAGCAAGATTTTGAATAAGAATTGATTATTATTTAAAAATATATAATATTAAAAATAATTAAAAATTAAATAATAAATAACATTTTTAATGCAAAATATATATTTTTCATATTCTAATCAATAATTTTAAAAGACTATTATATCATTTCTTATTTCAATTATTATTTGTTATTTGTAATGATATTTCATGTAATAACTTACAAAACAAAGTTCATTTTTAAAAATATTTTCTTAAATAATATTATATAAATAACTACGTATATGAGTGTGAATTTTTAACTTTATGCAAGAGTGGTGAGTTCAACAATTTTTTTGGTTTGTTCCAGGATATTACATTAATTGATGATCTTATTTTATCTATTAACTCTGCCTGTTACTTGTCCACTCAAATTTGACCGACATGCATCACCTTTACTATAAAGTGTTAGCTTTGATTGTATTCAAAACTTAAGAAATAGCACGAGTACGATAGTTATATTATCTCTTTTTGACTTTTTATTATTATCTTAAATAGACAAGTATATGAAGGAAAATGGAGTCGTAATTCCTACAACAACAAAAAATGGGTAGGTGGAGAAAATGGTTCTTATTCAACAGAAAAACCGATTCTTCTCCTTATTAACAACTAAAATAATCCCTTAAAACAAATAAGAAAATATGAAATCATCAAAACAGAACATAACTACCAATTAGCCATGTATTTCCGTTTTGGTATTCGGTTTTGATTCGATTATCTCCTCTCTGGTTCTGCAACTCCATCATTACTCCCCTCGCCGAAATAAATCTTGTCCCCAAGATTCAGTGTCGAAAAACTCTGTTTGAGCTGATTATGATCCTCCCAAGTTGCATCATCACGTTGCGATCCTTTCCAAAAGACCAAAACCTCTTGCTGTTTGATGCAATTGTCCTCAACGTCTCGTATTTGCAGCACCTGTTATGGCTTTAAACGCAACATCCCACTTGAACGCAGAGGAGGTAAGGAATATGATGTTAGCGTCTATGGTCCGACTCGCTTCTTTAAAAGAGACACATGGAAAATAGAATGGACGCGTGTACCTTCATCTTGTTGTTGGCTGTTTCCAGGTGAACTTTCATCTCGTGTAGGATTGCATCACGCTCGTGAAACTGTTCATCAAATTTGTGCAGTGGTGTAGTTCCAGATTCATAGTCTGCCAATGTTGGTGGGTCGCGTCCGTATAGTGCTTTGATAGGCGTCATGCCAATTGACGAATGGTGTGTTGTGTTGTACCAATACTCCGCCCAGAGAAGCAAGAAACTCCGTCCGTATAGTGCTTTGATAGGCGTCATGCCAATTTCGGTCTGTTATGCACAAAACAACGCAAAAATTGTTCGATGCATCGATTTACTACCTCGGTTTGGCCATCCGTTTGAGGATGGTAGGCCGATGACATCCCCAGTTGTGTACCTGAAAAACACCACAATTTCTTCCAGAAGGCACTAATAAACACTGGATCTCGGTCACTAACAATTGATTGTGGGATCCCGTTAAGCTTTATGATATACTCGGTGAATTTTGCGTCTAAGGAATGGACAGTATAGGGATGCGACAGAGGGACCAAGTGAGCAGGCTTGGTGAGGCGATCGACGACCACCAGGAGAGATATGTGATTATTGGACCGAGGGAGACTATCAATGAAGTCCATAGAGATATCCTCCCACACCCTATGAGGAATGGGTAAGGGTTGTAATAACCCCGCTGGAGAAAGGCTCTCTGACTTAACCATTTGCCATATATCACACGCAACCACATAGCCTTTTACGGTCTTATACATTCGTGGCCAATAGAATTGTTGTGGTAACCTCTTAAATGTGCGAAGAACTCCTGAGTGCCCACCGGTTGGTGTGTCGTGATAATCGTGCAAGAGAGACTTAATGAGCCGCGAATCAAAAGGAATGATCACCCGGTTGTTGAAACACAAGAGGTTGTTACACCGCGTGTAAGGCTGTCCAGGAGCAGTCTCAGTCAATTTCCCAATTTTGTTCAAAAATAGATATGAGGATTGTAATTTGCGCAGCTCCCCCCAAAAGTCAGATTGTGGAATGGTAATGGCATGAAGGCACGAGCTGTCAACGCGACGAAAAAGTGCATCATCAGCCTCGTTAGTCGATCTAGGCTTGTACGTGATCTCGTAATCATAACCCACTAGTTTGCTCATCTATTTTTTCTGTTCAGGCATGAGGATCCGCTGCTCAAGCAGAAACTGGAGGCTTTTGTGATCTATCTGAATCGTGAATTTGCAGACGGGAATAGAAGTTTGCCAAGAGCGTATCACGATCACAATGGCCAACATCTCTCTAGCATAAGTGGACCAATTGCATTTTGCCACGCCAAGAGAACGGCTCATGATCCAATTGGCTTACCGTATTGCGAGAGGATAGCTTCGATTCCATCTCCTGAGACGTCTGTTTTTATAACAAATGGCGTGGTGAAGTCTGGTAGGGCGAGGGTAGGTGTGGTAGTCATGGCGTGCTTTAGATTTATGAATGCTATATCGGGTCTTGGAGTCCATTCAAATTTCATTTTTTTCAATAAATTCGTCAATGGTTTTACGAAAGTACTATAATCCTTCACAAACTTTCTATAGTACCCCGTGGGATCCAAGAAGCATCTCAATTCCGTGATCGTCGTAGGTGCTGGCCATTCTATCATCGCCTTAATCTTGTTTTGATCCACCTTAACTCCCTCGCGTGAGATTATATGTCCCAAGTACTCTAACTCTGCTTTCCCAAACTCACATCTACATCTTCACGAACAAACGATGTTGTTAGAGAAGACAAGAACATACTACAACACGTACATGCTCCAAATGGTCCTTCCACAAACGGGTATAGACGAGGATATCGTCAAAGAAGACAAGAACGAATTTGCGTTGATGATTGCGGAAGACTGAATTCATTAGAGATTGAAACGTTGATGGCGCGTTGTACAACCCGAACGACATCACAATATACTCACAATGATCGTTGTGCGTTCAAAATGTGGTCTTATGTATATCTGGGGGATACATACATATCTTATGATAGCCGGCGGTGAGATATAGTTTAGAGAAAATCGTCGCGCTGTGTAATTCGTCCAGCATGTCTTCAACAGTAGGGATCAAAAATCTGTCTTTGACAGTGGCAGAATTCAAGGCCCGATAATCTGTGCAAAACCTCCATGAACCATCCTTCTTCTTCACTAAGAGTATCGGGGGAAGAGAATGGACTTGAGCTTGGGTGAATTAAGCCGGATTGAAGCATCTCATGAACTTGTTTCTCAATTTCTTTTTTCTGATAATGAGCATATCGGTAAGGTCTGAAATTTACCGTATCGGATCCTTGTTTGAGTGTAATTTGATGTTCGATATCTCATGTCGGTGGTAATTGAGAAGGTGACTGGAAAACATCATTGAAGTGGAGAAGAAGATGACTCATATATTCTGCAACAATGGGAACGTCGTCGTTTGATATGTGGATTGTCACAGCAAAACAAGTGTGGCCCAATTTAGCTTCACGTGTAATCTCATCAGAATGGGCCTTAGAAATTGGTTTACTTTGAATCCCATGAATATTCACCTCCTTGCCAGCCCACAAAAACTTCAACGATTGGGCTTTCCAATTACAAATTGTTTGGCCCAATTGCTCTAGCCATTGTATGTCGAGAACGATATCAAGACCTGACAGAGGGAGCGCATAGAGATCGTCGGAGAAGGTGACACAGCTGAGAATCACCGCCATGCGCCAGTAAGTTCTTCGACACCGGAGCGGATGCCCATCTGCAACCCGTACGAAAAACGGCATCGTCGGCATTAATTTTAGGTTCAATCGATTAGCCGCTCGATCACTAATGAAGTTGTAAGTCGCGCCGATATCGATCAATGCCACCAACCACTTTTGGTTCACCGTCGGTTCCACCCTCATCGTCTTTGGTGAATTCCAACAGGTGAGAGACAGTAGCATGATCTCCGGTTCCGTAGTGTCATGAAAGATCTCATCATCATCGTCTTCCTCCGCATCTGCTCCCATCATAAGTAAGAGTTGCGATGCCTTACACTTGTGGCCAGGTGCGTAACGTTCATCGCAGCTGAAACACAAGCCCAAACTCCGTTTGTAATTCATCTCTTCCCAACTTAATTTCTTTGGTGTGGTTGTAGCCGCCGTAAATTGCTGGGAATTGCTTGATTGTGTTTTCGTGCGTGGAGTGTAAGACCTTCGCTGTTTTAGCTCGTATACCAAATGTTAGCCTTAAGAAATAACACAAGTACGATAGTTGCAGAGAAACAAGAACAAGATACTTTTTTTTGGGCAATTGATATTGCCTCTTTTTGGTTTTTTCATTATCTTAAATAGACAAGTACATGAAGAAAAATGGAGTCGTAGCTCCTACAACAAAGGAAAATGGAAAGGTGGAGAAGATGGTTCCTATTCAACATGAAGACCGATTCTTCTCCTTTTTAACCAGGCAGTGCTAGCCTAGTGGTTGTCGACTTTGGAATCCACGAACAACGGCCCCCCTTGAGTTCGATTCCCACTAGGAACAAAAAATGTTGTTGTTCGGCCAAATGGGATATGAGGCCAATGTCTATGCCTCATTTGCAAATTTGGGTGTACGTTTAGCCCGTTGATAGTACACCTCCAAAGAATTAGTCTGAATCTCTGCATAGGCATGTAATTTACCCTTGAGTTATAAGAAAAATAATAATTAAAACAAATAAGAAAACATAAAATCATCAAAACTGCCAATTAAATCATGTATTTTCGATTATGTATTCGGTTTCGGTTCAAATATCTCCTCTCTAGTTCTGCATCTCCATCATAAAGACATAGATATTTAGATTCTTAATATATTTTATTAATTTAGATCGACTTGAATTTTGTTGCTTTTAAAACTGGATTTGTAAGAAACAGAGTTTGTAAGAGACAAATTGGCTGAAAACTTCTGCATTCAAAGGATTCAGGTGGTCGTTTAAATAGACCTTACAACAGACGAAACTAAACTTACGCTACAAGAACATAAACTTTCAACTAAGAAATAGTTTACCTCCTACAATCCAGGAGACTTATTCAACCGAATGAAAACCTCAAAGTCTCTGAACAAATCAGAGTAATAAAATTGCAGGTGATGCAGGCCCATCAAATTGGGCTTTTATTCTTCATTCCCTCCCTCAAACTGGAATCTCCTCTCTTACAGTTTACTTGCCTTTGAATCTTACTCCCATCCTTCCTCGAAGACCTTCAAATACTTCGAGTCACAACTTTGGTCATGATATATGCAATTTGATCTCTTGTACCACAATACTCAAGCTGAATTGTTCCTTCTTTTACCAAGTCTCGCAGAAAATGATATCTTACGTGTATATGTTTGCTTCTTTCGTACAGCACTGGATTTTTGGATAGCTTTATGGTGGAACTGTTGTCACAAAACACAGTCGTTCCTTCTTCTTGTCTGCTTCCAACCTCCTCTAACACATTCCTGAGCCAAACAGCTTGAGACGCTCCATACGCAGCTGATACGAATTCTGCTTCGGTGGTAGATAGTGTCACTATCGCTTGCTTCTTTGATGTCCAGGAAATTGCTCCTCCTCCTAGCATGAACACATACCCGGATGTGCTCTTCCTGTCATCAACATCTCATGCATAATCGCTATCTACGAATCCTATCAACTTTGTTCCTTCTCCATTCTTGTATTGAATTTCGAGTCCTTGTGTTCCCTGAACATATCTCAGAATCCTCTTCACAGCGAGCATATGCTGTTCATTTGGGCTTTCCATATACATGCTAACCAAATTCACAGAGTATATAAGATCTGGTCTTGTGGTGGTTGATATATCATGGTTTTTACCCTGTTTAGGCCATGATATAAGTCCTTTTATAGAGTCTTTTCTTGTGTTTTGGAGTCTTTTAGAGTCTTTTACAGGTTACAGCACGTCTGGAGCTTAATTGGAATTATTGGAGCATTCTGGAGCGAGACTGAAGTCTGATGACTAAGAGCCCGATCTGAGCACCGAGCATCGATCGATACCCCCTGGTATCGATCGATACCCATCGAAGCAGATTTCAAAGTCGCGACTTAATGAAGTTTGGAGAATTGCAAAAGCACCCAGAAGACTTTGATAATTACAAGAAGGACCCAAATCGTGATTTAGGTTATAAATAGGATTTTACAGCCATTGTTTAGGATATATATGCTTTATTTAGGCTTTTATTTTCTGTGTTTGATTTTACTTTGGTTTTAGAGAGACAAGTCTGAATCTCCCTTCGTCCGAGATCAGATCTCTAAACCCTTCTTTCTATTCTATTGATGATTTATTCAGTTATGTCTATTGATTTAATTGCCATGTCTGAGTAGATCCACTTTAGGTTTAGGGTTTTCTCATAAAGGATTTCTCTGAATGCTAGGTTAATTATCTGTTTAGGATTCACCATCTGAATTAGTTCTTCGCTTAGGTTGTGTTCAAAGCTTGTTCTAGATTAGCTACCTGGAATATAGATCTTAGGATAATTGATTAGGCGCGAGAGTGCGATTAATTACCTGATAGAACCTAGGTGAGCAAATTGATTATTCGCAAAGAGATTTGGTTTAATTAATTTGTGAACATATCAAACCTGTTATTAAAGCTGATTTAGACTTTAGGATTCGCAAAGAGATTTGGAATTCCTAGGATTTAGATTTAGATAGTTTTCGCAACGAGAGTTGGTTAATTATATTTTAGTGATTTGAGTTCAAGAACAGTGCTTAAATCTGAATCATGTTAGTTAGTTAGTCTGCATTCATTGATTTCCTGAGAAAAACCCTGGACCTATATTCTTCCAATTGATTTACAACCCTTTTAATTTCTTCATTGTTTTTAATTACATTCGTTTGGCTTAGCGTAATTCGACACTTCATAATCTATTGTGTGATCTCTGTGAGTCTTTGTGGTTCGACCCCTACACTTACTACAACAACTGCTTTAGTATCTTAGGGTATTAAATTGAGCATATCAATTTTGGCGCCGTTGCCGGGGACTCAATTCGCCATTAGATTTTAGTTTAGAATTTCGACTAAGTTCGTCGGTATCGATCGATACTCTGTAGTATCGGTCGATACGCGTCGTCTTCTTTTGTTGGTATCGTTCGACACCACTTGGTATCGATCGATACTAAACGTATTTTTCTGGTTACTTACGTGCTTTGCCTAGTGTTTTGTTTGCAGGTGTATGCCTGTTCGTGAAACCAGAAGCAACAAGAGCACACAACTAGTTGAACTGTCACTGGAACAGCTAGCGTTTGTGGAACGCACAAACAGAAAGACCAAGCAAACATCAGGGATGAACAACCCAGTGGTTTTAAGAGCTGATGAAGCTGGAATTCTGAGAGACCAAGAGGGTCACGTGTGTAATGAGAGAGGGCAGCGACTTGATGAAGCTGGTAACATCGTTGTCCCTGCTGCGGTTGTTGAGATTGTCGCGCCAGCTGGGCGCGCCAACGCAGGGAATGCTGTGGTTAATCGTGGAAGGACGATTGGTGAATGCAACAGGCCTGATCAGTTTTTCGCCAATCGGTCAGCGATTCGTCCTCCTGCTTATGAGAGGAATGACTTCGAGCTAAAACCTGCTTACTACACTCTAGTAGGACATCATCTCTTCCATGGTCTTCCTCATGAACATCCAATGGACCATGTAGAGAAATTCGAGGACTTGGTCACTAGCATCAAGAGCAATGGAGTGTCCTACGACTATCTCTTCTGCAAGCTCTTCCCCTACTCCCTGGGTGGAGAAGCTACTTATTGGCTGAGGCAGCTATCTCCTGGATCGCTAACTAATTGGGAGGACACCAAGAGAGCCTTCCTGATTAACTTCTATGATGACGGGCGATCTGAAGATCTGAGAAATAAGATATCCACTTTTTCTCAAGGACCTACTGAGGCGTTCAAGGCTGCTTGGACAAGATTCAGATCGTATCAGAGAGATTGTCCACATCATGGATACTCTGATGTGCAGCTGCTGGGTATCTTCTTCAGAGGAGTAGATTGGAGATATCAGATGGGTCTGGACTCTTCGAGCAATGGTAATTTCAACACCAGATACCCTGAGGATGCTATTGTGTTGATTGAGAACTTTGCATCTAGTAGTAGCACCAAGAGCGCAGACTTCGAGCGCAAGAAGCTGGCTGGTAACATGGATGGGTCACAGATCGCTGAAGTTAAAGCTCAGCTGGATTCTATGCACAGTCTTCTGCTGGGAAAGACAACAAAGGCCGTCCACTTTGCTGCTGAGAATGAAGTAAAAGATTGTAACTACGTTGGTGGTTCTGGTTTTCAGGGTCAGCGATTTGGGTACAACACCAATCGAAACTATGGTCAACAAGGAGGGTACCAATCCCCACCACCCAAAGCTCCTGAGAGTAAGATTGAGGCTATGCTTGAACACCTGGTTCAAGGGCAGGAGAAGATGACAGTCACCTTCAATGGTAAGATGGATGATTTGTACACCGATTTGAGTGGAAGGATCGAGGCTCTAAAGACAAGTCACAGGATGCTGGAGACGCAAGTAGCTCAGACTGCAGCAAATTCCAAGGGAAAGGCAGTTCAATCGCACAATGCACACGTCAATGCTATCAGCTTACGTGCAGAAAATCTCGAAGCCGTTCCTGAAATCGCACAAGCATCGATCGATACTCCCCAGTATCGATCGATACCTGCCCAGACGTCTGCTAGAATGGATTCAATCACCCGTGTATCGATCGATACCCCATTGGTATCGGTCGATACTAAGGTGATTTCCGAGGAGACAACAGAGAGTTCTACTGTGGTGCCTAAGGTCGTTGCAGAACGAGTGTATGTAACCAGGATGCCTTATCCTATGATTTCTAAGCTGACAAGGGAGGAATGGGAGATTGCTAAACTACAGTATATGCTGGATAACCCGAACGTGGAGCTTCTTTCTGATGAAGATGTACTTGTCAGGAACGATTCAAATCGCATGGCATCGATCGATACCCTACCTGGTGTCGATCGATACCCCTCGCAGAACGGACCAGAAGTTTTGAAAACACCTGAGGTGATCGGAGAAAGAGTTCGCAATTCACTACAACCGCGGAAATTGACACAGAGGGAAGACCCAGGGAAATTTGTAGTTCCATGCTCTATCTCTGGAGTCGAGTTCAAAGAGTCTCTTGTCGACTCAGGGGCTAGTGTCAATGTCATCTCAAGGGCAATTGCAGAGCGGTTAGGAGCTGATATTCGATCACCAGAGGCATCTATCACATTCGCGAACAACTCCACCTCGCTTCCACACGGTACTATCCATGGTTTGCTGGTCAAAGTAGGAGACTGTCTAGTTCCTACTAATTTTCAGGTTGTAGAGATGGGTGCGATATCTCGTATGCCTATCCTTTTGGGACGACCGTTCATGGCTACTGCAGGCGCGATCATAGACACACCTAATAAGAGAATCTCTTTCTCTTACATTGACAGAGGGATCTATTATGGTGTCATTCCCCCTAGGAGTGTTCCCACACGTGCCTCTAGCATCAAGGTTATCACAGGAGAGTCACTGGCAATTGATCTTTTGGAAGAACCTCCTGATGAGCCTACTGTCGCAGATGTTCCAGCTGAACCGCCCAACATCCCTAAGAAGAAGACTAAGGCAACAAAGAAGAAGAAGGCCAAGAACAAAAAGGTCGAGAATCCCCATGTCACTCTGATTCCTCAGAAGTGTGATGGGTATTCGATTGATTACAAGGTCAAATGCAAGGGAGCCTTGAAGCCATTCTCCAAGGCCAGAGTCCTTCTTACTTCTGAGCTGAAAGAGAAAGGGCAGGAATTTGTGGACAGCATGCTAAGCAGAACTTTGAAGTTAGTAATGTCAAGTGATGGAGCCTGTTTTGGTGCAAGCTCTCACTCTTATCCAGCCTGAAGGGCGTTACAGTCAAGCTATTGACGTTAAACGAGCGCTTGGTGGGAGGCAACCCACTGGTGAGTCTGTTTTTGATTCGTTTTTGTTTTTTATTTTCGTTTGTTTTGAGTCTGTGTCAGGATGAACAAGGAGCAACTCGAAATCGCCTAAGCATCGATCGATACCCCTATGGTATCGATCGACACCAATCGCGGATGAAAATTCACAAAGTCGATCTAAGCATGGTATCGATCGATACCATGCTGTGTGTCGATCGACACTCGGTGTTCCAGGAAGGTAATTTCTTGTTTCTCTTCGTTCTATCCTTTTCTTTTGTTTCTTTTACTGACTCTAGGCTAGATAACACTGGGGACAGTGTTGTTCAAGTCTGGGGGAGGTGTCTGCTGACATTGTTTTCGTTTTTCTTAGAGTCAGTCGTTTTATCGAGTCAAAACTGTTTTATTGAGTCAAAATTTGTTGGAGATTATGATCCTGTGCTTGAACCTATTGATTTGATTTTGTTTTTGAGTGCACAGTGTTACAGGATCAGTTCTAGATCGACTAATGAAAAATCCAAAGGCTGACCAGTTGACTAGAAAACATCCATGTCTCCAGCAGAGTTCTTCTGAAGCCTGAGCCAAATTTTTGCACTTCATCAATGTGGTTAGTGTTCATAGAGCTTGATTCATCATTCATATCTGATAAAGGAACCCGTGTGTTTAGAATTATGGTATCTCTCTCCCCTGAAATAAGTTGATAGATTAAGAGCATAAAAGATTGAAATGATTTTCTTCTGAGTAGAGGGTTAGGAAAATTTCCAGCGATCCCATTATTCTACTTAAGAGGGGATGATCACACAAAGGATTGGAAGCGAGGCTAGGATTTTCCTATGATGCCATTATTCGCCTACATCCTTTGATACATAGAGAGGGAAGAACCGGGGATTTGGTGGCAAACACCATCAATACTCGCGTCTCCTACCTTGATATGTATATGCTAAGCTGAAAATAAAAAAAATAATAAGGACATAATAAGTAATAAGTCTGGGGGAGAGAAATTGATACAAAAAGTGTTAAAAAGGGTGGTTCCTTTGTCATGATATTGTCTGGTAAAGAATCTAGAAGGTTCTTGAACATTAACTGCAGCGATGAAACTGGCGATGAGGGCTTTACTTGAACAATGCTGTGGGATAATGTGTGGAGTCTGGAAAAGCTGCGAATGTCTACGGAGAAGTACATGGTGGTTAGATTGAAAGCTGATCAGGTGACATTTGGGTATTTGGAAAAGAGGTCATTTCGATGGTTCAGGAACAGGTGAGTCTCTACGTTTTCAAACCTCTTTTTCTGGTTTAGTCTTCTATTTGCTTGAGGGCAAGCAAAAGGCTAAGTCTGGGGGAGTTGATATATCATGGTTTTTACCCTGTTTAGGCCATGATATAAGTCCTTTTATAGAGTCTTTTCTTGTGTTTTGGAGTCTTTTAGAGTCTTTTACAGGTTACAGCACGTCTGGAGCTTAATTGGAATTATTGGAGCATTCTGGAGCGAGACTGAAGTCTGATGACTAAGAGCCCGATCTGAGCACCGAGCATCGATCGATACCCCCTGGTATCGATCGATACCCATCGAAGCAGATTTCAAAGTCGCGACTTAATGAAGTTTGGAGAATTGCAAAAGCACCCAGAAGACTTTGATAATTACAAGAAGGACCCAAATCGTGATTTAGGTTATAAATAGGATTTTACAGCCATTGTTTAGGATATATATGCTTTATTTAGGCTTTTATTTTCTGTGTTTGATTTTACTTTGGTTTTAGAGAGACAAGTCTGAATCTCCCTTCGTCCGAGATCAGATCTCTAAACCCTTCTTTCTATTCTATTGATGATTTATTCAGTTATGTCTATTGATTTAATTGCCATGTCTGAGTAGATCCACTTTAGGTTTAGGGTTTTCTCATAAAGGATTTCTCTGAATGCTAGGTTAATTATCTGTTTAGGATTCACCATCTGAATTAGTTCTTCGCTTAGGTTGTGTTCAAAGCTTGTTCTAGATTAGCTACCTGGAATATAGATCTTAGGATAATTGATTAGGCGCGAGAGTGCGATTAATTACCTGATAGAACCTAGGTGAGCAAATTGATTATTCGCAAAGAGATTTGGTTTAATTAATTTGTGAACATATCAAACCTGTTATTAAAGCTGATTTAGACTTTAGGATTCGCAAAGAGATTTGGAATTCCTAGGATTTAGATTTAGATAGTTTTCGCAACGAGAGTTGGTTAATTATATTTTAGTGATTTGAGTTCAAGAACAGTGCTTAAATCTGAATCATGTTAGTTAGTTAGTCTGCATTCATTGATTTCCTGAGAAAAACCCTGGACCTATATTCTTCCAATTGATTTACAACCCTTTTAATTTCTTCATTGTTTTTAATTACATTCGTTTGGCTTAGCGTAATTCGACACTTCATAATCTATTGTGTGATCTCTGTGAGTCTTTGTGGTTCGACCCCTACACTTACTACAACAACTGATTTAGTATCTTAGGGTATTAAATTGAGCATATCAGTGGTCAGGTACCTTAGGCTCCCAATAAGACGTTTGAACTCGGTTGGGTCGACTAGATCTCCAGCTCCCATCTTTGTCAACTTCTGGCCATGCACGATGGGGTTTTTAACAGAATTGCAATCCTCCATTCCATATCTCTTTATAATTTCTTATGCGTACTTCCTTTGGTTGATGAAGATTCCTGTTTCATCTTGTATGACTTCTACTCCCAGGAAACATTTCATCTTTCCCAAATCGGTCATCGAGAACTCATTCATCATCGATTTTTTGAACTCCTCAACCATAGATTTAGAACTACCTGTGTAAATTAGATCATCCACATAGAGGCTTACTATCAAAATATCGCTTTCCACCTTCTTCACGAACAGCGTATGCTCACAGTAGCATTTTTCGAAACCTTCCTTCATAAAATATCCTTCTATTCGGGTGTACCAAGCTCTCGGAGCTTGTTTCAATCCGTACATCGCCTTCTTTAGTTTGTAGACTTTCCTGGCTTCTTCTTCTACTTCAAAACCTTTCTGTTGTTCAACAAGCACTTCTTCTTCTAGTTCTCCTTGTAGGAAAGCACTTTTGACATCAAGTTGGAAGACTTTCCACTCCTTCTCTGTGGCTAATGCTAGAATGAGTATGATAGTATCCCATTTAGCTACAGGTCCAAATACCTCATAGTAATCGATTCCTTCTCTGTGGTGATACCCCTTCGCGACAAGTCTCGCCTTGAATTTATCAACCTCACCCTTCTCATTGAATTTCGTCTTGAAAATCCACTTTAATCCAATCACATTTGCTCTTTCTGGTAGATCGATCAGCCACCATATCTTATTTTCTTCAATTGATTTTATCTCAGCTTCCATTGCTTTTCTCCATACTTCTAATTGAACTGCATCTTCAAATCTATCCGGATCCTTCGTACCAATAAACATTGCGAGAATCTCTTCTTATTCTTCCTCTGCGATGAGAATTCTTGTGTTTCCTGTGACATAGTCCTTCATCCACACAGGTTTTTGTTTCGTTCTCCTGGTACATTCTTGTGTCGAAACTTGCTACGTGTTGTGTTGAGTTTCGTTTTCTGCTGCTCTTTCTTCTTCCCTTTCTGGTTTCTCTGGATTTTGTTGCTTTTCGGGAATGATTGGATTCTCTTCTTCAGCGGGTTTGATCTCAGATTCTTCCCAAACAAGTTCTGTTTCCAGCTGTTTCTTTTCCCAATCCCAGCCTCTGTTTTCATTAAAGTGAACATCTCTGCTGATTAATATCTTCTTTGTCTCAGGTTAATAAAACGATACGCTTTGGATTCTTTGCTTACACCAAACATCACGCACTTGGTGCTTTTCTCATCAAGTTTGATTCTTCTTTGATATGGAACAAGAGCGTATGCGATACAACCAAATATCTTCAGGTGTTCGACTGATGGCTTCCAATTACTCCATTTTTCTTCTGGTGTAGTGTCATTTAAAGCTTTCGACGGACTCCGATTCAATATGTATACGGCATACTGAACTGCTTCAGGCCAGAACTTTCTTGGCACTGACATCTCCATTAGCATACATCGTGTCATATTCATGACGCTTCAATTATTTCTCTCTTAACTCCGAGTTCTCTGCAGTAATCTTCAAATTCTCTAGAGTTATATTCTCATCCTTTGTCCGATCGCAGGCAAACCAGCTTTTGCCCCGTCTCTCTCTCTGTTTCTGCCTTGAATTCCTTGAAGATTCTGAAAGTTTCTGATTTTTCTGACAGGAAATAGGTCCAACACTTCCTGGTGAAATCATCGATGAAGTTTATGATGTACCTTTTTCCGCTCTCTGATGTTGGATTTATCGGTCCACATATGTCAGTGTGAATTAGCTGCAGAGCTCGTGTTGATTTCCACTGGCTCTCCTTCGGAATCATTTCTCGATTCTGCTTCCCCTTTAGACAAATCTCGCATACACCTTCTTCTTCTTCATGAATGAATTTTGGTAATCCATTTACCATTCTCTTCTCATCCAACGATCTCAAACCCTTGAAGTTGAGATGCCCAAATCTCTTATGCCATAAGCTGTCTGATTTTTCAATCACTTACAGTCAATTATTTTCTTCCATCTCCTTTCCTTTTCTAACGATTGCGAGAACCACAAACATTCTATTCTTTGACATTGTCGAGTGCATCACCATCTTCTTATCTTGCTTGTGCCATACTTCACATGAATCATCTTCAATGATGATTCTTAGCCCTTTTTGTTGCAGCTGACCCACACTAAAAAGATTTTTTTTTAATCCCGGTACGAAATAGACATCTGAGATCACTTGAGCTCTTCCATTGATCTCGAGACACAGTTTTCCTCTTCCTTCTACAGCCATTTTCCGATCGTCTCCCAGCCTCACATTCTGTTTGAAGTTCACATCCAATTCGATGAACCAGTCCTTTGTACCACACATGTGGTTACTGCATCCCGAGTCCAGAAACCATATTTGTTTCTCCTCGTCTTGGGTTTGATCTACATGAGCCATGAGAAGCAAATCTTCCTCCATCTCTGCGTAATTCGCCTCTTTCTCCCATGTTGGACAATCTGATTTATAGTGTCCCAACTTGTGACACTTATAGCACTCCACTGTGGCTATGTTTGCAGACCCACGTCCTCTTCATTGATAGCCACCTCTTCCTCTTCCTCGATTCGAGCTTCCTCCTCGACCTCTTTCTTCATCGGATCGCCATTGTCCTTCCACTTTTAGGACTTTCTCTTCTCTTTCATGTCGCTTTAGATTCTGCTCATGAACCATCAATGAGCTTTGCAAGCTGTCTACAGTCATGCTGTTTATGTCATTAGATTCCTCGATTGCACATACAATGTATGTGAATTTTTCAGCGAGGGTTCGCAGAATCTTCTCGACAACTTTGACATCCGGCATCTCTTCTCCAAGATTCCTCATGTCATTTGTGACCTCCATAACCCTTGAGAAATACTCAGAAATCGTCTCTCCATGTCTCATCTTGAGAACTTCGAAGCTTCTCCTCAACCTCTGCAATTGGGCACTTTTCACTCTATCATTCCCCTGATATTTCTTTTTCATCGAGTCCCACATATCCTTCGACGTCTCCTTCTTCAGAATCGTCTTATATATGGAGGCGAATAGATAATTTTTCACCTTGCTGATCGTTGACGGTCTTCTCTGCAAACTCCGTTCTCTGCGGTCCGCTGAGAATCACGTTCCTCTCCGTCCTTGGAATTCATGTCTCGATTATATCCCACCATTCCTTCGATCATATTAGATTCTCCATGAGCATTGCCCAATGCTCGTAATCCCCATCAAACTTCGGAATAATCACTGTCTCTTTTTCACTCGTCGTGTTTTTCTTCTCACTTGTACCAGCTTGAACAAGCTCTGATACCATTTGTTGCTTTTTGAAACTGGATTTGTAAGAAACAGAGTTTGTAAGAGACAAATTGGCTGAAAACTTCTGCATTCAAAGGATTCAGGTGGTCGTTTAAATAGACTTTACAATAGACAAAACTAAACTTACGCTATAAGAACAAAAACTTTCAACTAAGAACTAGTTTACCTCCTACAATCCAGGAGACTTATTCAACCGAATAAAAACGTCAAAATCTCTAAACAAATCAGAGTAATAAAATTGCAGATGATGTAGGCCCATCAAGTTGGGCTTTGAAGAATCACTCAAACTTGACCGACATGCTCTAGGAACGAAAACTAAACAAATGGTGACTGGCATTTAAATATATCTTACACTATTTAAATGCGAGAGCTTTTAATCATTCTGCTAAACTGTATATGGCTGCTAAGCAAAGCTATAATGTTGTTCGAGTTTGAAATGTTTCTTGGAACACTACTTTTTTCTATAATAAAAATAAAGAGTATCTGCATTTTGTGAAAATAGAAAACATGATATTTATTTGAGAAAAAAAGGAAAAAAACATGATATATATTTTCGCCCATATTTTAAGGGAGATTTAGTTTAATATTTCAAAAAATATATATATATTTTGAAAACTAACCTATGTTTTATCTTTTTTGAAAACTAACCTTTTGTATGTAAAATAACCAAAATACCTAGATAAATCAAACATAGACATTGTTTTAAAATCTAATTTTGTTATTTTGATTAATTTAAAAATAAAGAAAAATATATCATTTCAATCTTGTTACATTTCTAATATATTTATAAAGAAAAATATATCATTTTCAACACACAAAATCTAAAAATAATTGATGTAAACAAACAAAAAAAAAGTCTATCATTTTTTAGATTTTGTGTGTTGAAAAAAATATAATTAAATTTTATAACTTATCTTACACTGTGAACGCAAGAAATTATGATAACATAACATATCGTATGTACATATGAACGTATAGATTCACAAACGTGTTTTTTTGTATAATTTCTTGTACGTATGGTGATGAATATAGAAGTAAATTTTCATACCAATTTGTATATATCTAATAAATATATTTATATCTAAATATAAATTATAATTAAAATAGATTTATTTTATTCTTGTAGATATATGTATATATAAAAAAATTATTATTGAATATTTATTTTAAAATATATAATTTTATTCTGAAAATTAAAAATAAATATTTTTTGTAATTGTAAATTCTCAAAATTCATGATGTGTATAATTTTATTTTTACCTAATAAAGAAGTTAGTTTTTAAACTTTTTAAAACATGGGTTAATTTTCAAAATATATAAAAAATTTGGAATATTAAATCAAATTTCCTCCACATGGTTATCGGTACTTTTTGCTATATTTTTTTTTAATAATAACTCTAGCAATTATCATTTATCTAAAATAAATCTTCATTTTCTTACATCTACCGAATTAACTCTAGAAATAAAGTTTAGAGGCTAATAAAAAAATGTTTGGATGAAGCATAGTTAATGGGTTTCAACCCACATTTTCACAATATCTAATATATAAAGACTGAGTGTGTCTCACAAGGAGATGACACATCAGCACCCAACTCCATGACACATCAACATTGAAAAAATAATTTTTTACAAAATTAGAAATTTTTAAACACATTTCCCAAAAATACTTTAAGATACCACGTTATGTCAAATAGTATCGTCTTCCTCTTCGTATTATGAGCCCTTAGAACTCTCTCATTAAAGCGTTTGGAGTCTATGGTGTTCCTCTTTGCATTCTAAACCCTCTAAAACGTCAAGTAATTTTAATTTTGTTGACAAAACAAGATTGTATATATAAAAATGGCGTAAATGACGATTAGGATTTTGTGAAAAAGAAGTCATGAGTTCTAAAGATGAGGAGATTGAAGAGGAAGAGACGAAAGATGAGACTTAGATCTAAATAGACACATCTAATCTATAAGTGTCTCCCTTTTCCCTCTGTTTTGTGTTTCGTTAGCTTTATTATCTTCAAAAACTACAAAAACAAACAAGATTGGCGCAAGTGTCAATGGGTTGGTATGACATTTCGGTGTTAACCAATTTTCTTTATGCTACCTATTTAAAAAATTGTCATTCTATTGGATTTAATTTATCTTTATTTTATTTTTATTTTTTCTTACATGATTCATGAGAATTTTTATTTTATTTGTTCTTAGATGATTCATGAGTAGATGTATGAGCTATATATTATCCTTTGGTGCTCGGATATGCATATGGATCGTGTAAAATAGGTTGTGGATTCCAAAGGTTGTGTGGTGGCTTTCTACGAATGCAACATATGATGATAAGTATTTGTCGCCAGAGAGATGAAATGTTCCATTCATTTTCTCAATTCTACTGACTTTGTCCACTATTTTATTACTATAGATATCCAGATCTTTCAATTTTTCATAATCTCTTTGTTTGGTTTACAGATTCTACTTTGCATTCAGAGATTATCGACTAAGAGTTTGGATATGGAGGAAATTTTTTAAACTTCACTAATACAAGATATATCAGTATATATATAGGGCGATATGGTGAAACAAAAAAGCTAGATACTATAGAATATGGATTTATTTTCATGGCCATTCTGGTTAGCAAAATCTGCTCGAGTTATATATAGAAATTCAATGCCATGTATATGCATAAACGTTCACAGAGTCCGTGATTCAATTTACGATTGCTTACAAATGATATCTATCAAAAGGAATATTATGGCCAAACATTGTTGCCATGATCGTAGGTTGTTTACAATATGGATCAAGGAATAGTTTATATAAAGACATGCTCCTTTGAATTAACCATAAAGGCATCAACTCCTTTGAAGATTCTTGCGGTAACATATCTCTGTTACTCTGTAGATGGGCGTTCAATAAACTATATTCTTTATGATTACATCTTAAACATTGTATTATCAAGCTATCAATTATCAATCCAATCATTCTCATATTACCTGTGATTTTAGATAAAATAAGGGATCACCCACTAATAGATATTCCAATTAGATAACTATCCTTACTATGAGAGGATATCTCAAGCAAACATTGGTTCTTTATGAGTTTTCTTATATTTAACATGACTTCTTAATCGTGATGTATGTCTGTAACGGAATGATGAAATCTTTTTTTTTCCAAAAAAAAAACAAAATATAGTTTATTCGTTTATTTTTTTTTAAATTCAAAATATTAATTAAAAAAACCCGTGTGTATACATGGGTATTCATCTAGTATATATTAAAAAGTGAGTTAAAAATCCCACTGAAATAAAACTAATTTATATTTTATTAATGAAATCCTATTATGTATGATAATTTATAATAAATTCGGATAAATTATTTTACAAAATATTTTTCTTCCATCACTTTTTTTAACATATAAGATTTTTTTTGTTTTTTAGTTCTTTTGCTCTACCAATAAAATACCCTAAATTTAAACACATAACTTTTGGTTAAGAATTTTCTAAATGACATTAATTATCGGTTACAACTATATACTTATTCCAATTAATTTAGGCATAATTTTTGTGAACTGAACACAACACCCGAAACTAAAGTGGGGGGTATTGAATATAGAAGTTTGGTTGAATTTGAAGGAACTAGGTAAATACCCGCGCTACGCCGCAGACTTTTTTCATCATATGTATTTATATATATATATTTTGTTGATTTAGTGACATATTTTGGATGAATATTTTGGATCCACATTTGAAACTAATTTAAGTATTTTCTTAAATTATTATATCTAATTTAATATTTCTATATTTATTTTCTATATTTAGATGGCAAATTTTAAATATGTAAGAGAATAAACATTTGAAATATCATATTTTTAACAAAAATCAGTCAACTATATAAGAAACAATTTTAGTTTTGAAACCTATTAGCATAAGCTCTTGAGTGTTGTAACTTATTTGTAAGTTTTAGATTACTCTATTATAAGTAAATAAATTTGTCATTTCATATGTGCCTATAATTCTAAGTGTACAAATACTACATACTATGCATGCATATTCTATATTTTGCATTTATTTTTTTATCTGAGAGCTTCGAAAACTTGGAACTTGAGAGGCCTCACACGGTGACTTTTTCGTTTGTTGCATCTTCAACTTCCAAAACTAAAAGGTTTATTTATATCCACTGTCATTGTCATTTCTTCTAATTTGGCTTTGTGTCCCTTCCATCTTAATATTTTTTTCCCTTGGGTCACCTCTACACTTCCCACTCATTTCTGTGCCTCGCCCAATATATACTGGTTGTGCACCATTCCGG
Source organism: Eutrema japonicum (assembly GCA_030161315.1). Classification (NCBI taxonomy): domain Eukaryota; kingdom Viridiplantae; phylum Streptophyta; class Magnoliopsida; order Brassicales; family Brassicaceae; genus Eutrema; species Eutrema japonicum. The sequence continues at coordinate 39,924,580 of BSQW01000001.1, forward strand.
CATTTCGGTCACTACAGGCCATTTATCTGGTTCGCTACATTTTCTGAAATACTTTATAGTGAAGAACCCATATAATTTCCAAGAGCATCGATCGCTTCTACAAAAACAAATTGGATAAAAATACAAACAACTCTTCTAGAAACTATGAGAAAATTAGGAAATTTATTATCATAGCGGTTTGGTTACTTTGGCACGCCTTGCAAAGACATGCATTATATTCACAGGTTCGAGACCACGTTGATGACGCATCACAAAAAGTCAATATACCAACCATTCTACATAAAATACAATATACATAATTCAGTTTGAATGTTTTATCTTCGACCAGGCAAAGAAATTTGACCTGTCTGATAGAATCCTTGATCATAACTTTAGAATCCTTGATCATAACTTTACAATCCTTTGCAACGCTCCACATTGCTAGTCTTCAAGCAGGTTGATACTCTGATTCTCACCAAAGCTACTTCATTTGATCTTAGACTAAGTTACATCAAAATATCCTACGGCACAGAAAGATCAAACAAACATGAGTGATCAAAATGAACTCAATTACATCCACCCTACTTTAAATATGACAAAATCTAATAAACATATGGGACTGGGCTTGCTTACTCATCAAGCTAAAGTTGAGCCGTTTGTCCTTCAGCTTATCTTTCACAACTTGATGTCTTATATGCTATCCAAACCTATAAATAACCAAACATTCCTATAAAAAGAAGAAAACCTTAAAGTCAGAACACAATGCTAGGCTTTTTCTTTCCTTCTCAAAACCAGCAGCTCAAGTTATCCATGAGATTCAACAGGTTATTTGAAGTGAGTACGCCAGCTTTGACCAACCTACAATGCAAAGTCTATCCCAACAAACTCAAAGCTATAGAATCTTAGATCTCTACATGGTTTTGGTACATCCAATGGTCTCCCTCTCTCGCCGAATTGATTGATTGATTAGTCTTACTATATCTTCCATTTGCCTATAACGTGGTCTCTCTTTCTTAGTTGCTATGTATTCGTGTTCACATTCTTCTCTCCTTGTTGCAAGATCATTTTCCATTTTTACTTGTAATTAAGCTCTAAATGGTATCTATGTAAGGGAAGAACAAAAAGGAAATAAGATAATTTTTTGTACTCTTAACGCTATTTGACATACTTGATTAACTGTGAAACAAGCTTGCAAGATTTATAAATCTCAAGATTAGATCGAAAATGGGCATCATCATTCAAGATTAAATTTCTGAAAGGTTTGCCACAATCTGCGGAAAAAAAAGGTTGAAGCCAAAATATCACAATCAAACTGAAAGGTAAGACAAATTAAATCCAAAAAGAGGATCAAATCATATTTTGACATTCCGAACCTAAATAACGAACAATGTATCCATTTTCTATTTAAATGAAAACCGTTACTCCAAAAAAAGAAAGCAATAAAAACTTAAATTTATAAATACGTGGGTATGAGTAATTTACCTAATCATATAGGACTCGCTGGTGCTATATAGTAGATGGAAGGTCCAAGCGTCTAAAGCTTCACCATATAAACCACGAATATGGCGAATTAAACATGAATTAAAAGCTTCACCGTTTGAAAGGAAAGAGTTGACGGAAAGTGAGAGTCACGCGTGAAGACAATGAAGGAAAGAGTTAACAACGATCTAGGTGCTGAGACAGAAAGAAAGAAAGAGAGGAGAACCTGTAGACGTGAATGATGGTGGTGGTATAGCTGTTTAAAGTTGGGTGCTACGATGGCTGCTTCGTCTTCAAGAAGTTCGATCCTTTTAACCACTATACATTTTTAAGCAAAAATTCGGCCCTTAAAATTTATATATATTTGGGGTGCTAAACAAATATTTTTTTTTTGTATGGTAAACTCGACTCTGAGAAAATCTTCGGGTAGACAAGCAAAGGGAGAAATATTCATAGCGCAGTGAAGGGAAATGAGTAAATCCATGGAATTTAATTAAGAAAAAATGGCTAAAAATGGCAAAGCTTAATTAGTTGAAAGGATTTTGTTATGATACTAACGAAAGACGAATCGATGAAGCCAAGTTAATCGATAACCTATATCATTAACTTTTGAAATTTTCGAATCATATATTTAGTTGGGTATCAATGGCTTAATTTTGAAACAATCATGGACGAATCTAGTGAATGGAGAGAGGGTGCACGTGCCCCCACTAAAATTATCAACAAAATTAATTACAAAGAAAAATTTAAAGATTTTGTTAGATAATTAGGGAAAATAGTATTGTTGCACCCAGTGATATGTTACGTTGGCTCTCTAATTTGCACCCACTTGTTTCAATCTTTTAAAAGATTTGTTTTCTTTTTGCCATTTTTATTTCTCCAAAATTTTCATCTTCTTTATAATGCATATCAATTATTTATTTAGTAATTTCTTCTCCATATATACACACTTGCCGCTTCATTTTTTTTACGGTCTCGCTTCTTCTAAAGAAACTATGGCATTGAACTTCTTTGACATAAGTTTTGCATTTTTTTCCAAAATATTGTATTTAATTTTATATTTTATTCTCTCTAAGTTTATATATATATATATATATATATATAATAAAAATAAAACTAAAATTGTAATATTTCAATTTGATTAAAGCTTTTATTTGTTTGCATTCGTTAAACAATAGAAGAAAAATCAATAAACATTTGTTTCACTTTCTTGTATAATTTTAATTGATATATATATATATATATATACAGAAAAATAAAATTAATATTTTAAAAAAAACAAAGAACTGATCACTAAATATTATAAACTACTTATGTGAAAGTGTTTAATATATTTTTGTCCTTGTTGTTAGCTTAAATAATTAAATAATCAAGATGAATAATATATGTATATATTCAGTAATAATATTACAAGATAAAATATTATTTTTTTTTAATTTTTTTTTTAACAATAAAGTTATGCCCCGGTCAAAATAAATCTTGGATTCGCCCCTGGAAAGAATCATATAACAATGTGAATGGCCTGATGTTTTGTAATTTCTGATAAACTATGAGCTGCTGCATATTCTAATCGTCTTTGTAACTCCTTCTTTCCTCTGTGTATATAGTTTCATCTTGTCGTATATTTTTGAAGTATTCAGTTTTTTAAAAGTTGGTTTAAATTAAGTAATTATTTTTGGTTTAATAAAATGGTTGAATCCCAAAAGAGCCTATACAACGAAACAGCCATGTGCATATACTTTCTCACGTTTCAAAGTCTGTTTATGTGTACAAATTTAATATGAGCTGTATTAATTGAAATATTTTGATTGGTTCAATATTTTTATGAGTTCTCAACACAAAAATCAGTGAAAAAACTGATGTGTCAAGTGCTGGAGAGACTCTATTATTTTTATTGTATTGATTCTTGTGTTATTTAATGAAGTATTTCATCAATTTTTTTTAAAATGTATGTGTTATTGGATTAAGTATTTGTTGTCATTCTTTCAAAATACTTTAAATTCTATTGTTATTCAATCTAGTAGTTTTGTTAATTCTATTAAATATTTGTGTTATTCAATATTTGGTGGATTTGGTGGTAATATCATTTACAAAGAATTTAATAGAAAATTATTGTAAAAATGTAAAGAATCAAAATATGTACTTTTATGTTGTGATTTGGAGGGAATATATCATTGTGTCGTATCATTATATATCCTTGTGTCGTATCATTATATATCCTTGTTAGCTATGGGCATTTGGGTATTCAGTTTTGGGTATTTCGGGTAGAGAGATTTACGATTCATATAGATACCAAAATGATTTCGGTTCAGTTCCGGTTTGGTACCGTTCGGTTCTGGATATTTCGGGTAGAGAGGTTTAGGAACCGGAAATACCCGATTTGTTTCGGATCTTAATCGGTTTCAGGTATTTATTATCCGAAATGCCTAAAATTATACCAGAAAATCCAAAAATATATCCGAAAACCCAAAAATATACCCGAAAACCTGAAATTATATCCGAAAACCCAAAAATATATCCGAAAACTTAGAAAAAAAAACTAAAGAAAATATACCCATAATACCAAAAATATACCCAAAAACGTGATATATATTTAATATTTTGTATATATAATTATATTTCGGGTATTTCGGATACCCAAAATATTTTCGGTCCGGTTCCGGTATTACCCTATACCCACGGATATCAATGAATATGATCCAATGGGTATTTTGGTAATTTCTGATCGATTCCAGTTCAGGTATTTCAGTTCGATTCCGGTTCAGGTATTTCAGTTCTGGTTTTTATGCTCAAGCCTAATCCTTGTGCTTTTATGTTGTGATTTCACATTATTCTTCTACTACTATACAAATTGATATGCTCAAATTAATACCCTAAATAGTACTAAAACAGTTGCTGCAGTAAATCAGGGGTCGAACACAAGAACTCAAGATATCACACAATAGATTATATAGATCCAAAATACGCTAAATCAAAAGATGTAAACGAAAACAAGTACGCAATTAAAAGTGTTGTAAATCAATGGAGGAAAATATAGGCCCAGAGTTTTTCTCAGGAAATCAATGAATGCAGCTAAATTAACTAACAGGATTCAGATTACGTACGGTTCTTGAACTCAAATCACTAAAATATAGCTAACCAACTCTCGTTGCGAAAAATATCTAAATCTGAATCATAGGAATTCCAAATCTCTTTGCGAATCCTAAAGTCTAAATCAGCTTTAAAGTTCAGGTTTGATATGTTCACAAATCAATTAAACCAAATCTCTTTGCGAATAATCAATTTGCTCACCATAGATTCTATCAGGTAATTAATCGCACTCTCATGCCTAATCAATTATCCTAAGATCTAAGTTCTAGGTGATCAATCCAGAATTAGCTTTGAGAACAACCTAAGATGAAGAACTAATTTAGATTATGAATCCTAAACAGATAATCAACCTAGCATTTAAAGAAATCCTTTATGAGAAAACCCTAAACCTAAAGTGGATCTACTCAGACATGGAGATTGAAAGCAACATGATTGCATAGATCATCAAAGAAATCAATAAAAACAGGAGTTCAGAGTTGTCTCTCCAAAAACCAAAAGTAGAATCAAAATATAGAAAATAAATCATAGCCTACAAAGTGGCTGTAAAATCTCTATAAATAACCTAAACACGAATTGGAGTATTCTTGTAATTATTAAAGACTTCTGGACCAAGTTGCAATTCTTCAACTCTTCATTAAAGTCGCGGGTCGTGTCTTGCTGCGATGGGTATCGATCGATACCTCCTTGGTATCGATCGATGCTTGACGTGAAATCGGGTACTCAGCAACACGATCTTCAGCCTTGCTCGAAAATGCTCCAGAAAGCTCCAATATCTCCAATTGTGCTCCAAACGTGCTAAGACCTGTAAAAGACTCTAAAAGACTCCAAAATACTAGAAAGACTCTATAAAATGGACTTATATCATGGCCTAAAAGGGGTAAAAACCATGATAAATCAACGATTATGATGATTTTGTTGCAAGATCTTTCAAATTATTGGTCACTATAAAGTTCTTATCAACCATTAATCTATTAAAACAAAGTGCTATTTTGTGACCAAACAGGAAAAAATGCATTTAAAACTATTCATATGCTGGATAACTTTTAAACTTTCAATTTTTGTGGATAACTATCATGTTTCCAAACAGAATAATTTTGTTCAATTAAAAATTCATTTTTTGGAGATAAATTTTTAAATACAAACCATAATCTTCTAAACCATTGATATCACAAATTTTTTAATTTAATTCCGAAAATTAAAAATATTATTTTAGATTATTTTAGATTTTCTTAAATATAGGTTATATTATTTACCAAAAATCAGAAAATTAGTTATTATCTTCAAAAATAATAAATCAGATATTAATCTAGATTTAATCTAAATTTTTAAATTTAAATAATCTAACCATAATAACACATATGATAAAAAAAAAATGTTATTGTATTTTTTTTTTATCATAATCAATCATCTTAAAAATTCATATATTGAAATAAGTAAATATTTATATTACACGGTAATATGATGTGCGGGTTAGGGTTATCTTTTTATAATCGCCATCTTTTATGGGTTTGTTTGTCAAAAGATCCAATGTAGTAGGCTGATTTGAGGCAGATTAATAAAATGGGTTAACATTTTAACACTCATAAATATATATTGATTATAATAATCTAAATTCAGATAATAACAAAGTTTACAAAATGGGTCAGGAAAATTGGATAGCTAAAATAATTAATTTTAAATCATACATGTCATACCATAATTATATATTTGCATACAATATAAAAAAACATAAAAGATATATTAAAAAATTGTCACTCGCGCTCAATGTGGATTAAAATTTTAACTCGGATAAAAATCATATTAGATTTTAGAGATTTTAAGTTGAAAATATCAAACAAAATTGTTTAAATTATGTTAGATTTTATGATTCTAACTTAAATCATAAGAAAATTTATGTTATAAATTTTATTTTAATACATTAAATAAATGTTATGAAATCCGACACAGGAAGCAAACCAAAGAGTCCTTCGAGCCACCGGGTCCAAAGGTTAACCCAGTTCGATGCGGTCCGACCGCAATCAATAATTAATAAAATTATATATATACACGACATATATATATATATATATATAAGTATAAAAACTAACAAATTACTAAGATATATTTTTTTTAAATATGTCTAACTGACAAAGTAATTATTATTATTTTTGATAAAGTATTATTCACAAACGGAAGAAGATTATAAAGTACCAGAATATAAAATTTGAATGACTCAATAAAAACAATAAAGAAAACTCTCTGATTGAATTATTACGGAACCATGATAGTTGCATAATTTATCCCATTTTAGTATACATTTTAGTTAGCATTTTGTGACTTTTTGCATTCATTTCATTGTTTTTGGTCTAGTTTGCATCCATTTTAGAGTTAGTGAGTTTTAGGTTAGTTTTTGCATATGTTTGTGTGCTATGGAGTCTTTTAGGTACCATTTAGAACTTATGGAATCATTTTGGAGCTTGGAGCAAGATCATGGGGCAAAATAAACCCAAAAAATCAAGACAAATGCAGAAGCCATCCGATGTACTCTAAAGATTGGGTCAGAAGAAGCTCTTGCGCTCAGATTCAGCTTTGGAATACTTGATAAAGTTTGTAGGTAATTGAGTCATCTTTCCAACGGACGTTGTTTTATCACGATCTGAGCCGTATTGCGGAAGTTATCATCATTTCACTGAGCATATGTCCGTCTGGCGCGCGAATGAGCTACATGGAGCATGCAGCAGGGTGCCACAGCGGCCAAGAGTCGACCGCTGCGGATTCTCCCGTCGAAATCCCAGAGATTCACAGCGGTCATGCAGCGAGGAGATCCAGACCGCTGTGGTTCCCTCCTGAGCAAAAATGCAGAGTCCGTCCGAGGGGGCTGAAAGATCGTGTCAGAAGAAGATTTTCCATTTGGATTTAGCTTTGGAAAGTTATAGGAAATTGAGTTAGATTTCCAATGAAAATGGTTTCAACTCATTCTGACCAGTGGTTCAAGAGATACGATAACTTTATCAAGCGCATGTCCGCCTGGCCTGCAAACGGAGCAAAACCGGAAACCCACAGCGGCCAGCTGCATCGGGCAACTGTAGACCGCTGCAACCTCCGACCTACTTTGATATTTAGGCCAAAAACCTTGTTGTTTGGGGATATAACTCATTTTTAACTTGTAAAAACACTCTTCTTAGAGAGAGTTTGGAGATTTTAAGAGATTTTTAGTGTTTTTATGAAAGTTCTTGTTTCTTTTCATCTATCTATCTATTTATAATCATCTAACCATGAATCTAAACACCTCCTACATAGGATTTGTTGAGATTATCATGGTTTGTGAGTAGTTTCTTTAGAACTTTGGGTATGGTAGATTAAGATGTTTTCTTGCTAAATCATGATGCTTAGGACTTAGTTTATGAAGAATCCTTACTTGTTATGTGTGATTAATGCTAGATTAGCCTTGACAAAGTTGATTTAGAACTTAAGGAATTTCACGACCGGAAGGTGTTTGATGAAATTCCTCAACCAAACTTAGCAAGTGTTTTACATTCCAAGCCTATGGAAATGGATGTCTAGGGTGTTTAATGGCTATTTAGACTTGAGATTAATGCTTGTTGATCATTTAATTGCAAATGGAAGTTTTTCTCAATTAAGTGATTAGTGAAGTGATTATTTTCATGGAAGTGGATTAGTCTAAATTAGTGATCTAAGGCCTAAGGATTAGCATTGTTTGATTGTTTGAGTATCATGGTTTAGCTAGAGAACGTCCAAGTCGATTACCATTACCCGAAGTTCGTTAGTTTATTCTTGTTTAAATCGTTTTCGTTACGTTTTAGTTCAAAACTTGTTAGTCTTTTAATTACCTTTGTTATATGCTTGGTTATTTATTATCTTGTCTTTAAATTGATTAGGATCATTAGAAAACATTTATTCGATTAGCTTAGATTAAGAAGTGTCTCGTATTCTCTGTGTGTTGTTCTCGTGCCTCCTTGTGGATTCGATCCCTAAGTGCTACAATGACATACCATTAGATTGTGGTATTGTGCACAATGGGTTAATTGTGCGAACCGTAAAAAGTTCACTATCAATTTGGCGCTATTGCCGGGGAGGTTTAGCAATAGCCATAGGGATTAGGACTCTTTTTGAGACTAAGTTTTATTTTTCTTTGTTTACTAATCTTTCCACCTTGTTTGCTCTTATCTCTCTAGGTGCATAAACTTGCAAAGTTGGAGGAATGGATATCGATCAAGCACCACTTGTTGGAGATGAAAATGAGAACCGAGAAGAGGTTGCTCAAAGGGTTAGAGCACCGAGGTTGATTGGAGCGGATGATGCTCCCAACGCCCATGGAAATCGCGCCGGTATACATCCACCACCGGTGGAGAGTAATGATTTTGAGATCAAGGCGAGTCTCATTTCCATGGTGCAAGAAAACAAGTTCCATGGTTTATCGGTGGAGGATCCCTTAGACCACCTTGATCAATTTGATAGAATTTGTGGAATGGTCAAGATCAACGGAATTTCCAAGGATGGGTTCAAGCTTCGATTATTTCCATTCTCTCTTGGAGACAAAGCCCACCAATGGGAGAAGAACCTACCTCAAAGATCCATCACTTCTTGGGATCAATGTAAGAAAGCCTTTCTAGCCAAGTTCTTCTCTTATACAAGAACGTCAGGGTTGAGAAACGAGATCTCGAGCTTCACTCAAAAAGGGAATGAGAGCTTTTGTGAAGCGTGGGAACGATTCAAAGGCTACACAATGCAATGCCCACACCATGGCTTCTCCGAATAATCGCTCTTAAGCACTCTATACCGAGGAGTTTTGCCCAAGTTTAGGATGCTCCTTGATACCGCAAGCAATGGCAACTTCTTGGGAAAAGAAGTTGATGATGGGTTGGAACTTGTTGAGAATCTTGCCCAAAGCAATGGGAATTATGGTGAGGATTATGATATAGCTTTGAGAGGAAGTGGAGAGTATGAGGAACGAACAAGAAGAGAGATGAAAGCCCTAAATGAGAAGTTAGACAAGGTCTTGGAAGCCACACAAAGGCGAGTGAACTATGTAAGGGATTGCAAAGGTTACCAAGAGGAAGTTCACTTTGTGGGAAACCAAGGCGGTTACAACAAAGACTTCAACTCCAACTTCCCGCAACAAGGGTTTGTTCCTCGAAACCAATTCCAAGGAAACCAAGGTGGTTACCCAAGCAAACCATCTTTTGCACCGCAACCGCAACAAGGGCAAATAAGCAACTCGACACAACAAGATGTCGAAATGAAGGGTATGCTTCAACAACTCTTGACGGGGCAAGCTCTTGGAGCAAATGAGTTGAATAAGAAGATGACCGAGATTCACAATAAGGTGGATTGCTCATACAACGATCTCAACGCAAAATTTGAAGATCTATCCTATAGAATCAAACGCTTGGATCAACAACGCACTCAAGGAGGTTCCCATTCTAGTAGACCCATGGAGACACTAAAGGGCAAAATCGATGCAAACCCAATGGAGTATTGCAATGTTATACTCTTAAGTGACGAGATTGAAGAAGCTATACGAGAGATCAAGAGAGTTCTCCATGAATCCAAAGACGAAGTCGTAGTGGTTTCTAGAAACGAAGTAGTTGAGAAAAGAGATGTGGAGGCCAAGAAAATTGTGAGGAAAGAGACTTCTTGCATTGAACCTCCTCAACGTGAGCCCAAATCGATTCCCAAGCTTGGAAATCCGGGTAAATTTGTCATCTCTTGCTCCCTTGGTGATTTGAATGTTGATGACGCCATGTGTGATTCGGGATCAAGCGTGAATGTGATGTCACTTGAATTGGTGAAGAGTCTTGAAATCAAGAGCATGAAGCACCACCCATCACACATCACTTTTGGAGATTCTTATTCTAAGCAACCACTTGGCATTGTTGAAAATTATCCTCTCAAGATCGGAAATTGTCTCATTCCAACCGACTTCATAGTTATGAAGATGAAGCAAACCAGCAAAATCCCCCTTCTCCTTGGGACTCCATTCCTCAATACCACCGGTGCAAGCATGGACTTCCAAAACAAGAGGGTCGTTCTCAAGAACGTGAATGACAAAGTCTTCTATTCCATGAAGCCCTCTTCCACCAAGCTTTGTGGCACCATTGTTTGTAAGGATGATGAAGTGGAAGTTAAAAAGGTTGAGTATGTGGGAAGTTGTGAGAAGATGAATTTGGTTTCACCCCCAAAAGCTTGTAAAAAGAAGAAAGATTATCATGAAGAGAAAGCTTTGGGGTATGGTAATGTTGAGGAAGCCTTAGCGCTGGATGGTGTTTGCTTGGAATCTCTTTTCCATACCGCTATGGAAAATGAGGCTAAGAGTATAAAGGTTCAAAAGAAGGGTAAGGGCACTAAGGCCAAAAAGAAGAAACCCAATGATACCCACCCTCCCACCCTTGTCAAAGGCATGGCGAGCAAGCCTAATGAGGTTAGATCATTTTTTCCCAAACTCGTCACAATGAACTTGACACCGTGGAAATATGAAGATGGTGTGGTTGAGTAAAAGATCAAGTGTTAAAGTCGGCCAAAGCCTTTTGCCATGGTTAGAGCAATCATCACACCCGAGCTCAAAGAAAAAGGTCCAACGGGAATTCAAGAGATCATGATCAAGGTTCTCACACTCAAGCTCGAGGACCCGCCATGGAGTTCCAACACTCATTCTCTCCACGTCTAAAAGGGTTTGAACCGCCAAGCGTAGTGACGTTAAACAAGCGCTCTTGGGAGGCATTCCCATGACTATCTTTGTATATATTTTCGTTCTTTCTTGTTCCTTTTGATGTTTTTGTTTGATGTTTATAGTTTTCTTGGGTCCAAGGTCGTGATGCTTAATGCATGAATGGGTAGAGCTACAGCACGTCACACTCCTCTCCAATCCAAAGGTATGATCTAAACTCCATTTCATTGTACATACTTTTGCATATTTTTACCTTCTCTTTGACTTTTGTTGCACCGAGACGTTGCAATTCAAGTTCGGGGGAGGGATTTGTGTCTTTTGATCTTGTTTTTGTGATATTATTTTTCTTTTTGCATATTTGAGTCTCATTCATTCATATATAGTGCATATAAAAACCAAAGAAAAAAAAAAAATATATATATATATATATATATATATATATTTAGTTGCATTTTGCATGTTTAAGATTGAGTCTAGATGCATATAGGTTTGCATTCACTTGCATTGGGAGAATTATCCATGTAGAATATAAACTTAAGAGCTTGAATTAATGCCCTCGTTAGGAGTTCTTTGATGCATTTGAGCAATCACGAAGTTAAGGATGATCCATGCTTTGATCTTGCGGTTTGAATGTTTTTGTCTTGGTTGAAGCATGCTTTGAATTGAATCTAACTCTATCTACATGAACTCTAATCTTGACTTGAAATTATCATGCTTGTACATTGAAAAGTTGAACTCATGGATGTCATATACATATTTGAGCTATCTTACCCTTTTTTACCACTCTCTTGTTAGCTCAAATAGCCGATTCCCATATCTGGAACGGTTAACCACACCCTTAACTAAGCCTTTCCTTCAAGCCTTCATCTCTTGTGTGTGTCGTGAGGCCTAATTTTGAATGAACTTAGCAAAAATTGTTGAGTTTGGGACGACAAGGAGTTGATAGATAGGTTGGTGATTTGGGTGTTGATGTAAAGAAAAGAAAGTGTGGAGAAAGGAAAAGATTGAGAAAAAGGATAGGGGAAAGTAAAAAGTTTGGATTGGTTGGCATGAAAATGTGAAATAACTCTAGGTGTTGAAAGTATAAGTCTCTATGTATGTAAAAGAAAGAAAGAGCCAAAAAGAAAAAAAAATATGGCTAATGCATCTAAATGATGATTGAGAGACTAGTTATGAAAATGAAAAAGAGCTAAAAGAAAAAGATGAAGAGCCAATCCATTTGTTGAAAGAGAAGAAGAAAAGAAATGTGGTCTAAGAAGCAAAATGCCTTGTGATATGGGTAGTTTAGGAATGGATCTTGATGGGTTTAGAAATAGGAGTGGAGTTCATATTGGGGCATTGGGTAGACGGAAGTCATCTTTGTATGAGTCAATTATTCTTTACTCTTAGCATTTTGCCAAAGTTCATTCTTTCGTGAGAGATCCCATTGCATTGGAATACCCACATGATTGAGATCATTTTTATCTCAAAACCTTTTCCCTAAGCCAAATGAGTTCACTTGATTTTTATTAAGCATGATTCACCATTGTACTTAATGAATGTTAAAGAGTTAGAGGATATGATTACTTATAGATGCTAAGGCTTAGACCAAATTCGTATAGTGACGAGTATGGCTAAATCTTTTGAAGTAGAGGTTGTTTTTGCATCACATAACTACTCCCAAGGGCATTGAATTGAATTCTTTTGTTAATATTCTCGGATATGATCTCTCGCATTCCAACCTTTTCTTCGACTTATTCTTGTTTGTTTGCTTAAGGACAAGGAAAAGACAAATTCGGGGGAGTTGATAGTTGTATAATTTAGCCCATTTTAGTATACATTTTAGTTAGCATTTTGTGACGTTTTGCATTCATTTCATTGTTTTTGGTCTAGTTTGCATCCATTTTAGAGTTAGTGAGTCTTAGGTTTGTTTTTGAATATGTTTGTATGCTATGGAGTCTTTTAGGTACCATTTGAAACTTATGGAATCATTTTGGAGCTTGGAACAAGATCATGGGGCAAAATAAACCCAAAACATCAAGACAAATGCAGAATCCATCCGATGTACTCTAAAGATTGGGTCAGAAGAAGCTCGTGCGCTCAGATTCAGCTTTGGAACACTTGATAAAGTTTGTAGGGAATTGAGTCATCTTTCCAACGGACGTTGTTTCATCAAGTTATGAGCCGTATTACGGAAGTTATCATCATTTCACTGAGCATACGTCCGTCTGGCGCGCGAATGAGCTACATGGAGCATGCAGCGGGGTGCCACAGCGGCCAAGAGTCGACCGCTGCGGATTCTCTCGTCGAAATCCCAGAGATTCACAGCGGTCATGCAGCGGGGAGAGCCAGACCGATGTGGTTCCCTCCTGAGCAAAAATGCAGAGTCCGTCCGAGGGGGCTGAAAGATCGTGTCAGAAAAAGACTTTCCATTTGGATTTAGCTTTGGCGATCTTCATGACAGTTATAGGAACTTTAGTTAGCTTTCCAATGGAAGTGGTTTAAACTCATTATGACCAGTGGTTCAAGAGATACGATAAGTTTATCAAGCGCATGTCCGCCTGGCCTGCAAACGGAGCAAAACCGGAAATCCACAGCGGCCAGCTGCATCGGGCAACTGTAGACCGCTGCAACCTCCGACCTACTTTGATATTTAGGCCAAAACCTTGTTTTTTGGGGATATAACTCATTTTTAACTTGTAAAAACACTCTTCTTAGAGAGAGTTTGGAGATTTTAAGAGATTCTTAGTGTTTTTATGAAAGTTCTTGTTTCTTTTCATCTATCTATCTATTTATAATATTCTAACCATGAATCTAAACACCTCCTACATAGGATTTGTTGAGATTATCATGGTTTGTGAGTAGTTTCTTTAGAACTTTGGGTATGGTATATTAAGATGTTTTCTTGCTAAATCATGATGTTTAGGACTTAGTTTATGAAGAATCCTTACTTTTTAGGTGTGATTAATGCTAGATTAGCCTTGAAAAAGTTGATTTAGAACTTAAGGAATTTAACGCCCGGAAGGTGTTTGATGAAATTCCTCAACCAAACTTAGCAAGTGTTTTACATTCCTAGCCTATGGAAATGGATGTCTAGGGTGTTTAATGACTATTTAGACTTGAGATTAATGCTTGTTGATCATTTAATTGCAAATGAAAGTTTGTTCTCAATTAAGTGATTAGTGAAGTGATTATTTTCATGGAAGTGGATTAGTCTAAATTAGTGATCTAAGGCCTAAGGATTAGCATTGTTTGATTGTTTGAGTATCATGGTTTAGCTAGAGAACGTCCAAGTCGATTACCATTACCCGAAGTTCGTTAGCTTATTCTTGTTTAAATCGTTTTCGTTACATTTTAGTTCAAAACTTGTTAGTCTTTTAATTACCTTTGTTATATGTTTGGTTATTTATTATCTTGTCTTTAAATTGATTAGGATCATTAGAAAACATTTATTCGATAGCTTAGATTAAGAAGTGTCTCGTATTCTCTGTGTGTTGTTCTCGTGCCTCCTTGTGGATTCGATCCCTAAGTGCTACAATGAAATACCATTAGATTGTGGTATTGTGCACAATGGGTTAATTGTGCGAACCGTAAAAAGTTCACTATCAAACCATGATCCGTTCGGATCAACGATTAATATGTCCAGTTCACGGTTATTTGCTGAGTTTTTACAGATTTTATTAGATTTTATAATATCGGGTTTTATAACTATAACAGGACCGAATTGTTGTTTGAATCCATGTTTTAGAGCTATAATTGGACCGACTGGTCTGACCATGATCTGAAAATATTGCATTAAATTTTTTATAAAAAAATTATGCGCCAGCGCACGGGTGAAAATCTAGTATGTCGTAAAATCTAGTCAACTATATATCTTAATCCCTGCAAAATAGTATTTTGCATTTAAAATGTTGTTCACTATAATTTCTAGTCAACCATATATCATAAAATCCCTACAAAATAGTATTTGAATTTCTTGTTCATTTTTTTTTCAATTTTGTTTCAATTTATGGAAATTTAATAATGTTTTATTTTCTAATAAAATAAGTATATCTTACACAAAAATAACCAATTCAAAGTTTATAAAATTTAGAGGAATTCGTACTTTTCAAAATTCTTTTGCATTCTTTTCAAATCTAGAAAAAAATCTGTTGCATTCTTTTCAAATCTAGAAAAAAATCATTTGCATTCTTTTCAAATCTAAACATAAAAGTTTAATAAAACTTCCATCAAATCTTTTGAAACACGTAAGATTCTATTGCTATATGAATTCTTTCAGATTCAGTTAAATTTCTGGATCCAATACCCCCCTTAATAACTAGATTATAAGAGCATCGTTCGACACACACAAAAAAAAAAGTAAAATAAAAATAAGAAGACAAAGTGGACTTTACTTGTGCATTAGAAGAAGTATTCGTGGAAGGTAACACAGTAGAATAAGGAATTTAGTAAAATACGACCCAAAGGAGAAGGAGATGAAGATGTCGAGAGGGAAAAGAGTTGGACAACACTCAAGAGGACACGTGTAGAAACAAATCAAAGGCATCACGAGACTTTTCGTTGTCTTAATTTCTCACCCCTACGATTTAAAAAAGAAATTATTAGTAGAAATTCTAGATTATCTAAGAATAATTTTCGATATGTGATAAAAAAAATTTTGCTAAAAGGTATTCTATTGAAATTGCCATTAATGTACATTGAAAATACAACATAAGAACAACACTAACAGCATTGAAATATCAGCACAAGAAACAAATAGCTAAAAACATAAAGATACTAATAAGAATATGAAAAAAGGCATCTCCAAGGCAATACGATCCAACAACTTCAAAAGAGAAGAAACAAGCTTATTAGTAACCACGGCGGCTAGAGAAGAAAATGGGTGAAACCAAACCCAATGAGGAGCCGAATACCTAACTAGCCGAGAGAAGACTTCAGCCCAACAACGGAAGAGGAACCTGAACCCACAACACTCCAACGTAGAAGCTGGCTTCAACAAGAACCATAACCCGAAGAACCCACAATGCCACAACTAGGAGAAACCATCTGATATCCGAGACTAAACAAAGAGATGGCCAACGCAACCAAATAACTTCAGATCAAGTAAGAGGACTAGCTTGAAATCGAAAACCGGAGGCAGAGATGAGGAGTGGAAACACTTTCAACTCCTATAGATGCAGAGAAGAGGAAGAAACATCTTGGGGAGAGAAAATGTCGTTTTGGCGATTGGATTCAAACAGGTGGGCTTGTCTTAATGTCTGGGCCGTTATATGTTAGTAGGCCCAAGCTGTTGTCTGCTGTTGACTTAAGCCCAGGAAACAAACGACAGTGACTCTGCGTTTTGGAGGAGACACAAGGCATGCGTGTCAGTGTACGACTTTGTCGTGAAGCACCTGCAAAACGGCTTCAGAGGTTTTAAAGGAAGTGAGTAGCAGTTGGAGCAAATTAGAGGAGCGATTTGCATATCTTATGAGAGAGAATGTGTTAGAGAGAACAAGAGGATATATACAGAGAGTAAGAGACATTTTGTCTTCTTCTTTCTGGGTTTTATACTTTCTCTGTAATAGGGTGAATCGTGAACTCGGTGTAAGATCTCTCTTGTAATCTGCTACTCTGAAACTTCCAGTGAGCGGTTGAAGCTCACCGAGACGTACCAGGATTGCTTTGATCCTGGGAACTCGTAAATCTCGGTGTCTCTTTTCTTTTCTTGCTCACAAAGAAACCTGCACTAAACCAAGATAAGATCTAATCGGTTAAGTTGAACACTGTTAGATTGATTTCCTAACAGAAAATATCACCAAACCAACTCCACACCAAGCAAACATAACCAACACCAGCAGATGGAAGACAAGCTACACCGGAAAAGAAATGAGCTATGCAAGGCGACACGACAAACACATAACCAAATCCTCATGGTGCAGAGAAGAGAAAGAATGAGGCACCAACACCTTGAGCAGCATAGAAGGACATAAGCTACGAAGGACTGAAGAGAATGAGTCTGAATCTGTTGGAATATTGTGATAAGAAAACAAAAGAAACTGAATTGCTCTCAGAATAAGAAATTCTTATTGATCTGTGTTTTATCGAATATGTTCTCTGCTCCTTGAGCTTACATATTTATAATTAAAAAGACTTAACATTATTGCTAAAAAGGAAATTGCCTATTTTCTAATAACCAAAAAGAAAACTTCTAAATTAACTTAAACTTTATGTATTTCCCTTTTATTAGTTGGACATGTGCTTGTCACATGTTTCAATGACTTATCTTCTTCTTCTTCGATGCAGGTTTTTGTGGTCACCATTTCAATTCCCAAATTCATCATTTGCCTCTTCAATTGATTCTTCTTCTTCTCCAATTAGATGAGACAAGCTTATTCCAACACTCCCTCTAAGCTTGTACTATGTGATTCCCAACTTTTCTCTCAACCTTTCCGATTGTGCTGCTCCGAGAGTTTTGTAAATGTATAGCTTCTTTGCTCATGACCAATTGTGATGATTTCATAGTTTTGATTTCTGGAACTGTTGGGTTTTCTCTGAATCGGGAAATTCCCTTCACGACATCTACAAAACTCCATGGTAGGCTTCGTTGTTTAATCTCCCTCTTGATACAAATTTCTCCTTTATCGATTCTTTCCTCTGAATTTTTAATGCTGATTGGTTCCTTGATTTTAGCTGGATTATGACTCTCTGCATCAATTTCACTTGTGTTCCGCTTCTCTACGAGTTTTCCTTGAAGAAGCAAAGTCTTCTTCGCAATTTTTCTTTGATTTGTGGGTAAGATTGATTTCTCCTTCATCTGTTCATTCTCCTTTGTATTTCCTGGTTTAACAACTTCTTTGCGCTGAATCTTTTCATTTTGGTTCTCTGAATGTGCTCCCTCTTTCCCTTGATTCTTTTTCTGATTCTCTTTCGTACAAACTAATTTTGATGAGTTTTGTCTAGAATCATTGTCTTCTGGCTCCTTTTTGCTGGAATTCTCTTCAACCATTGATTTCACGGGTGATTTTTCTTTCTCTTTCACAAATTTCTGAATTTTGTTACTTGCATTCTGCTTCTCCGTTTGTGAGTTTTTTGTGATATAGGAACTCTTGTTTTGGCTAGATGTAACCTGTTTCGTGGCTGTTTTGTGATTGAACTTTGCAGGATCTCTTTGTTGAGCTGAATACCTTTTCTCAACGATTGATGAGCTTAGTGGAAAGCTAGTTCCCCTCATTGAAACTTCAATGATCTTGTTGTAATCTTTGTCCATTATGATTCCCTTATTGTTATCAAATAACACCTTATATCCAATCCCTACCAACTGTCCAACACTGAGTAGGTTTCTGTCAATCATTGGAACTAGAAATACATCTCTTAGAGTTCTCCGACCCAGCTTTGTCTCGATGATGACACTTCCTGATCCAGTACTCATAATAATTTCTCCACTAGATACTTTGATAGGAGTATGAATTGATTTATCTAAATCTGAAAACAATTTCTCTTCTTTGACCATGTGATTTGTTGCTCCACTGTCAAGAATCCATGTGCTTTGAACTGTTGGTATATGAGTTGCTGCAAACGATAATTCTTCCATGCTAACTTCTTCTTGGTGCATGTAAGCTTGTTGGTTTCTCTTCTTTCTGCAATCCCTAGAAATATGTCCAGGTTCTCCACAGTTGAAACATATTATTTGTGATCTTTGTTGTCTATTTTCATCTTCAGTTGATTTCTTTTCCTTGTAGTAGCATAAGGCTTCATAATGATTATCCTTTTTGCAATAGTTACACCATCTTGGCTTTCTTTCTTGATCATCAGATTTTTCAAAATTTTGATTTGTCCCTCGACTCTTCTGAACTGGCTTCTTAAACCTTGCATAGAATGCCCCTTCTTCTGAACTGTTTTCATCTCTATCTTCAAGTCTGTTTTCCTGCATTTGTAGCGCGTTTGTCAATTCTTGTAAAGTGATTGTTTGTAGATCCTTGGTTTGCTCTATCACACCCACATAAGGATCATATTTGGTTGTCAAAGAAGATAAAACTTTTGACACCAAATATTCTTCAGGCATATTGTCTCCATATGACTTCATCTCGTTGTTGAGTTCAATAATTCTCTTAGTGAATTCCCTTAATGTTTCCTTCTCTTTCTGCTTTACACTCCAGAAAGTTGCTCTTAGCCTTTGTAGTCTAATTTGTGATGTCTTTGGATCTCCTTTGTATTCTGTATGCAGTAAATCCCATGCCGCTTTGGCTGATTCTTCATCGGAGACTCTTCCTCCAAGAATTTCTTCGCTCAAGGCGCTGTGAATAAGTTGTAAGGCAAGCTGATCCTTGACTTCTAATTCTTCCCACTCCTTTACCGATTTAAGCTCTTCCCTCGTCGGTATTTTACTGGTTTCTGGTGATTTTGGAATTCCTTCTGAAACAATAGTCCATAGAGATCTAGACCTTAGTATTGTCTTCATCCTCTTGATCCATAGACTGAAGTTTTTTCCATCAAACACAGGAATAATTTGTGTTGTGCTTGAGTCCATCTTTTGTGAAATTGTCGTTACTTGTGATGAATTGTGATATTAGGTTGCTAGGATCTTTACTCCATTAACCTTAGCTCTGATACCATGTTGGAATATTGTGATAAGAAAACAAAAGAAACTGAATTGCTCTCAGAATAAGAAATTCTTATTGATCTGTGTTTTATCGAATATGTTCTCTGCTCCTTGAGCTTACATATTTATAATTAAAAAGACTTAACATTATTGCTAAAAAGGAAATTGCCTATTTTCTAATAACCAAAAAGAAAACTTCTAAATTAACTTAAACTTTATGTATTTCCCTTTTATTAGTTGGACATGTGCTTGTCACATGTTTCAATGACTTATCTTCTTCTTCTTCGATGCAGGTTTTTGTGGTCACCATTTCAATTCCCAAATTCATCATTTGCCTCTTCAATTGATTCTTCTTCTTCTCCAATTAGATGAGACAAGCTTATTCCAACAGAATCACCAGCCAAATTTGTTTTTTTTATTAATCAACAAATTTCGTTTATAACATTTTCAAATTATAATAAATTGAGATTAAAAACTGATGTTATGTGATCAAACATAAAATTGCTGTTATGTGATCATATGCATGTTCAAGATTTGAAAATCGATAATCTGATAAGAGTCTTTGACTCCCAAAAGTTTTTTAAATCGATAATTTTCGAAACTTAAACAATGGAACGTCGAAGTATCTTTAAGGATATCATCCAGCTATCTTATCCATTTGTTGTATTTCTTTTCAATTATCTAACAAGTGAGATCTACTT
The DNA here is from genome assembly GCA_030161315.1 of Eutrema japonicum. Taxonomy (NCBI): domain Eukaryota; kingdom Viridiplantae; phylum Streptophyta; class Magnoliopsida; order Brassicales; family Brassicaceae; genus Eutrema; species Eutrema japonicum. The sequence continues at coordinate 39,945,056 of BSQW01000001.1, forward strand.
TTTGGCAAAGAGTCCTTGCTTGCATGTGTTATATTCCAAAATTAAGATTAGTAAAATTTGAGTTGCACAACAAAAAAATTGTGATTCTCCGTTTTTTCCACACAAAAAACGTGATTCTACGGCTTTTTTGGCCAAAATTTTGATTCCGGGTTTTCGATCACAAACGTGTTTCCGAGTTTTCGATCACAAACGTTCTTCTGCATTTTCCTGATAAAAACGTGATTTCGCGTTTTCTCGCCAAAAACGTGATTTTACATTTTTCTTGTCAAAAACGTGATTTCGTATTTTCTGTACGTACAATTCTTTTAACTAACTATATATATAATGAGATATTGAATCAACTTATTTAACTATTTAACCCATTAAATTTAATGAGTCATGGGTCGATCCAACCCATTTACCTAATGACATGTATTTGTTTCCACATATTCAAATTTTTCAAAAATGGATAATCATTCTAATTAAGAATAGAATGATGTACAAATAAATAGAATGGAATTATATTATGTTTTTTTTGGAAAGAGGTTATTCAATATAATGCGGGTGGAAGAGTTGTTACAACATGGATAAAATACAAAGATAAAAACAACATTAAGAGCATGTGCATTGGTGAGACACTATAGGGAGTGTCTCAACCAAATAATATTAATAATTTAATATAATTTAATTTTATAATTAAATTTTAATTTTTAAAAAAGAATTGAACCAATATAAAAGAGACATATCTATAGGGAGTGTTTCAACATTGGTAAAACACCCATAAAAAAATGTCTCAAACATTCATCTCACTCTCTCTCTTCTCTTTTTTTTTTTTTTTAAATGGTGGGTATTGAAAATGCTCTAAGGTAGCTGAAATAAACTAAAGCTGTAAATAAATCGGAAAAGTATACCACATAAATGCTGAGATAAGGCCCATGAGTTTGATGTATTTTCTTTTTGTTAAGTTTCGCATATAGAAAATATGTAAATAAAATCAAAAATCTCTCACATGAAAACAGAAAGATCTGGATTGGAGTGGATGAAATTGATGAAGAATGATCGAAGGTTTTCCCGACGGTAGCTACTATAGGGTACAATCAAAACAACATGAAGTTTATAAAATTGTATGTCATGTGTGCTGTTTTTTTACAAGCAAACCGTCATGAAATTCATAAAAACATATTGGACAAAACGACGCGTTTTATCTTCCGTCACCAATATAATGTATGTTATCCTCGATGTTTATATTTCGGTTTGACTAATGAGTGAAAGGTTAACCTGCATTTTTTTGAGGTGAATGATTATCTTGTAAATCTGAGTCAATATATATATTTTTTTTTTTTTGCAGAAAACTCTTTATTATAAAAACCAGGGCCTTCATTTCAATTTATTAGCAATTCTTTTTCAATCTCATGCAATGGTGGATCCATGCCTCATGACACGGGTCAAGTGACGCCTCTAACATTTTTAATATTCATGTTTAACCTCTTGTAATATAGATAACGATAGTTTGCTTCTTTGCATTGCACTCACTTAAATTCCACCGAAGAGGTTTGATGACCCCGTCCACCTCTTGTTAAACTTTAAATAGACAAGATTTTCATTTAACGAAGAAAATTAAATAATAGGCAAAGAACTTTTTGAATAAAAAATAATGAAGTTTCAAAATCATTTTTTAAATTATAAGATTTGTTTTTCATATCAATAACACATTGATTCAATCTATCTTTTTATTGTGTATTAAATAGTACTAGATATTTTCTTTTGTATAATTGTGTTTTAAAAACATTTTACAAAATAACACATACATAACACTATATATATTTTATCAATTATTACTTTGCTACTTATAAGTGTTTATAGCACAATTTTGAAGAATATAATGATTATAAAATTTTGGTATATATGTAAGATAATATTCAGAGGATAAACAAATTATAATAATATATTGACCCAGGTAAAATATTTTTCGGGGTCCGTGATCTCATGTCAGAAATTTTTATCCTATTCGTTTATTTTAAATTCATATCCGAACAAGAGAGACAGTGCCAAAGAGCAATTAAGGCAAAAGCTTCTCAAAAGATCGAACATGGGAAAGGATAAGACTTTGCCTTTGCTTGACCCTCGTGAGCCACCGGAACTTTCCGAAAAACCGGCGTCGAAAATATGGGCCAAAGAGTTCGGCGAACAGTCAAGGTGGCTATGGGAGCTAGCTGGACCGGCCATCTTTACGGCCATCAGTCAATACTCTCTCGGTGCACTCACTCAGACTTTCTCCGGTCGTCTCGGCGAACTCGAGCTCGCCGCTGTCTCCGTCGAGAATTCGGTCATCTCCGGTCTCGCCTTTGGGGTCATGGTGCGTCATCTTTCACACGTGTCTCGTTCTTGTTCATATGTTGTGTTCCAATAAAGGCGACGCAATCAGAAATTAATATTTTAAGATGTTTGTTTGTCGTTAATCACTAAGTAGATCTCTCCACACATTTAATAATAATATCACACTACATAAGAGTTAGATTAATTACATGGTTTGATTAAACTAACTTCTCTGACTCTTATAGTCAAATAATCTTTCCATACAATTTTGCAATGTCAGTTTGTAGACAATAAAAGTGTTAACTTGTTTTTTTTATAAATTAATCAGATAGTTGATACTGAAATAAATTATTGGCATACTTAACACTAAACCCAAAAGAAAAGAAAAACAATTTTGGGGTTTTTTCGTGGACGGTCATTTTGTGAAAACATTGTCTGTGTACTAGAACTTTAGAAAAATATGTAACATTTTGTGTATTGTTTATGCGTTGATTTTCCAATCGTATTCTTGAACGGTATTGCACGAATAAACAGTGTACAATATACGGACCAATAACAAACAAAATTGTCTTGTTAACAGAGAAAATGCTACATATTTTTATAGAATTTGGATAGTGTTATAACAAAAATTATGTTTTGATTAAGTGACATTGTATGTAAATACTCTAACAATTTTAGACGCAACTAGGTTCGATATAAGATTTTATTGACCAAAAAACAACATACTTTTTTATATCACATGTCCCTTTCTATGCTTAAAAGTTAAAAATAAGTGCGCAGCATTATGGGAATTTGCAACGGGACAGAACAAGAATAGGAATTGAACAATGATATTTGACACGACGTGATTAAAATTTTTAAGTTTAGGGAGTCTAAGAGCATCATTACTGGGAGAAATCCATTTCTCAAATAATATTTAATTATAAATTTAAAGTTAAGAAATTCTGTTAAGAAACTTTTGTTTTTGTTGTTTTATTGGCAAAACCTTATTAGGGGTTCTTAAATTTTTTTTTTTTTAATAATTTTTTTTTATTTTAAATAGAATTTATTTTTTAATTAAACATAGTTGACATAAAAACATAACGATGCTTTCAAATGTTTAATTTTTTTTTGGGTTAAGAACCTTGCAATAATGATGCTCTAAGATGTTTAATTTTTTTTTATTAGTTTTGTTTAAATTTCATGTTCCAACCCAAAAATGACTTTATATGTGCCCTTATGGTTTTTGTTACAAAAGATATCAAGTGTACACTAGATAGCAATGACTTTATATAGTTTTTGGGAAAGTAGTAAAAAATGATAGCTGGTTATAAAAGTTGATCCTTTGCAAGTTCAAATTTTATATTTTTAGTTCAAACTTAAAATATAAAGTCCAATATAGAGTGACTTTTTCTTTTCACATATATGAATATACATATTTGTGAACTCACCAACCAACAGTGTATTTTAATTTAACTTTCAATTTAATAATTTCCAACTTTTTGTGCTAGATATGGCTCTAAAATTAACCTCGACTAATCCTGATGAAAGCTAAGACAAAATAAATAGAAAGGACATGTTCAGTTTTACAGGTTTAGGTCCTTATCAGGTTAAGTGAACGTAGGCCAGAACACAATCTTTAAAATAACTATTAATTAACTGTGGTTGATTTTAAATTCTGTATAGCTTTTTTTATTTGGGTCAAAATTCTCTATAGTTATAACATTTAAAAATTGTAGATGATGAAAAAAGTTCAAATATGTGAATATGTTGCTTGTGATCATGGATCATGAACAAGTAGCAATGATACCATACTTAACCAAGAACTAAAACTAAAAAGAAAACAGTGTTAAGAAAGCTCATGGATCGCATTAGATCTCGTCCATTGTTTATTCATTTCATCATTCCCTAGTCATTGTTGATTTTCCTATGGAAAAAGCTAAGAGATCAAACAATACTAGCAAAAAAAAACATAGCAAAGTTAATATTGTGGTGATGGAAAATGGTGGCAGTTAGGGATGGGGAGTGCGTTGGAGACGTTGTGCGGACAAGCATATGGAGCGGGACAGCTTAGGATGCTTGGAATATATATGCAGCGTTCGTGGGTCATTCTCTTTACCACTGCTTTATGTATCCTTCCCATCTACATTTGGGCTTCACCTATTCTTTCCTTCTTCGGCGAGGCTCCACACATCTCGAAAGCCGCAGGTGTCATTCCTATAAATACTTTTTGCCAATTGGTTTTGAGATGAAAGTCTATGATAAATGACACGTTCACAACATCTACATGCTAACCTTTTCAAGTTTAAATGTACAGGGAAATTCGCGTTGTGGATGATTCCACAACTATTTGCCTATTCAGCCAACTTCCCGATACAGAAATTCTTACAGTCGCAGGGGAAAGTGCTTGTGATGGCTTGGATCTCCGGAGTGGTTCTAATTATACACGCAGTTTTTAGCTGGCTCTTCATCCTTTACTTTAAGTGGGGACTTGTAGGTGCACCCATCACTCTCAACACCTCGTGGTGGCTTATTGTTATCGGTCAGCTTTTGTATATTCTAATCACCAAATCAGACGGTGCGTGGAGTGGATTTTCTTGGCTTGCATTTCGGGACCTCTTGCAGCAGCCACCTCTGCTGTTATGCTCTGGTACCAAATTTCTTTTCATTCCAATTTTTTGGCTAGTAGATAGTTTATGATTTATATAAGTTAAGATTTCGAAATGAATAACCGGTTTGTTCTCTGGATTCTGCAGTTTAGAGTTTTGGTACTTCATGGTTCTGATCGTTATCACGGGTCTCCTTCCTAATCCGTTGATACCAGTCGATGCAATTTCCATTTGGTAACTGATTTTTGCTGGTCCCTGTTTATTTTTCCACTGAAAATATGTTTTTGTTATGTAAAAATTTTAAAATATTTTGGGCTTTCACAGCATGAACATAGAAGGTTGGCCCGCCATGATTTCAATCGGGTTTAACGCTGCGATAAGGTAAGATTCCTACCCTTTCTGTTTCATTTTACTTCTTGAGAGCCACATAGGAAAGCTAACTAAAACTCTCATGAACTGCTAAATTTTATCTCTTGGTGTGATCAGCGTGAGGGTATCGAATGAGCTGGGTGCTGGAAATGCATATCTAGCGAAATTATCGGTGATAGTTGTCTCCATAACTTCTACTCTTATCGGGGTTGTGTGCATGATTGTTGTCTTAGCCACAAAAGACAACTTCCCTCATCTTTTCATTTCTAGTGAGGCTGTGGCAGCGGAAACCACGAGAATAGCCGTCTTGTTGGGCTTCACTGATACGAGCTCAAGTGTTGAAGAAGCTGGACTAAGGTCTCTCTCTTCTATCAACGGGATAAGATGGAGGTGGCTGGTGGTTCCTTTCTGCAAATATATGTTCCAGTATATGGTTCCTTTCTATATATATTTTTTTTGACTAAAATCCTAAAAGGAACAATTGCAAAATCGAATAACCAAGAATAAGCTAAGTTTCCTTTTTTTTTTTTTTGATTAATCTTATTAAAAAAAAAATCGACACAAACAAGTAAGGTAAGAAAAAAAAATTCTGCAAATAAATGTTCCAGTATATGGTTCTTTTCTATATTTTTTTTGACTAAAATCCTAAAAGGAAAAATTGCAAAATCGAATAACTAAGAATAAGCTAAGTTTCCTTTTTTTTTTTTGATTAATCTAAAAAAAAAAAGAAATCGACACAAGCAATAGGGTTCTTCTATTTTTTTGTTTTGTTTTGAATCTAGCAACCTAACAAGAACAAGAAAAAAAAAAATACAGAAAATTAAAAGATGATAAGGGAACGTTTACATCTTAGATTCAGGAGCTTTTGAAGCTCTGATACCAAAATGATACGAGCTCAAGTGTTGAAGAAGCTGGACTAAGGTCTCTCTCTTCTATCAACGGGATAAGATGGAGGTGGCTGGTGGAGCGATGAGAACCACAAGAGAGGCGACGGTCTCTTGATACTTCAAGGGGTTTCCCTAAGGATCGGACTCACTCACGATCTAAAGAGAGAAGACGTTTTTGTTCCAAACAAAAACTCGAAAATAACCAAGGAAAATTCTTATTGTCTGCGTGAATGAGAAAGACAAAGCCCTAGGGTTTTTAAAGCAAGCTCACGCCCCAAAGAAAAAGAAATAAACCGAAAAAGAAATAACAAGACGGGTCCTTAACAATTTAGGTCCGTTACAAAATAATTAAAAGACTTAAGACAAATAGAAGTGAGGCTCGTGTATGTGGTCTTCATGGGCTTACAGAGAGTCATTAATTGGGCCAATAATATTTGCAAGTCGTTAGGCCTCGGTAGAAACCCATCTTCGCAAAACCCAGTGGGATAAAAACGAAGGTTGGGAAAAGAGCGCCAAACGACTTACAAACCTAACTAATGACCTTCCTTGGGCCTAAGTCATCTCTGCTGAAGTGAAGTCGACCATAGATAAGTGGGCCACGAGCCTGGGCTTGATGAGTGGCCACTTAGTGTTATCGGCTAGCAAAGGATCCAGCCGATATGTCTTCAGTGTTTGGACGTTCTGGTCCGAATGGTAAGGATTCTTGGGCTGATCTTTAGTGTTCTGGAAACTAGACTCAAAGAGCTTCAAATCCATATGTGGATCGCCTTCTGAATCATCCGGGATCATAAGTGGATCCTGCTTCGAAGTATCGGCCCAATAACTGCTCGCAAATGAGCTTAGCGGACTAGTGTCCGTATTGAAGAAACCTTCTTGTCTGAGCTGGTCCATGAACATGTTGAACTTCTTTTCCATGTCCCTGCTCCTGGTTCTAGTCACTGGTCCACTTGGTACTAGTGGTGCTTGTATGACTTGGGTCGTTGACTCGATGTCCTCATCACTCCCTCCCTCTTCATGAGGTTTTGACCCCAAAACATCATCACCTGCATCAAAACGAGCTAAGTCAGAAACATTGAATGTAGCAGACACCTTAAGTTCACCTGGGAGCTCGAGCTTGTAGGCATTGTCATTGATTTTCTCCAAGATTTTGAATGGGCCGTCTCCGCGAGGCGATAGCTTCGATTTGCGTTTGTCTGGGAAACGCTCCGGTCTCATGTGCAACCACACCCATTCTCCAACTTCAAAAGACACGTGCTTCCTGCCCTTGTTGGCATTCTTCACACGTAGGGCATTGGTTCTTTCGAGCTGATCTTTGACCGATTGGTGTAGCTTTTTCACGTCCGCGGCCTTTTTGGCTCCATCGAGGTTTAAGAACTCCGTTTGAGGTAGAGGCTTAAGATCCAATGGCGTCTGTGGATTAAATCCATATGCAACCTGAAAAGGAGACAAATGAGTAGCACTATGGACAGCTCTATTATAAGCAAACTCGACAAAAGGTAGAGCTTCTGTAACGCCCGCGTTCCAGAGGAATTAATTATTGGGGAAAAATAATTAATTCGGAATTGTTCCGGGCTAGTATCGATCGATACTAGGGGTATCGATCGATACCAGTCGGGTTTTCTCCTTATAAGTCTTCTTCCTCTTCTCTTCTTGCGCGTGGAAACCATTCTTTTGGGAAAGAAAAGTCTTGGTCGCGAGAGAGAGAGAGAGAGAGAGAGAGAGAGAAGGAGAGCGTGAGAGAGGTGGAAGCTTGGTGAAGCTTGGATCTTGCGAGATCGAGAGAGATTCGAGCTTGGGAGAAGCTTGAAGAAGAGATCGGAAGAGTTTGGTCTTGGTTTTGGGCGTGAGCTTGTGGGAAGCAAGGGAGGTCGATTTTGAGCTCGATCCAGCCGATTTAAGGTGAGTTGGGACCAAAGGTTAGCAAGTAAGCTTGTGTGGTGCTTAGTTAAGCTTGATTGTTGAGTTTGGGGCTTTGCCTTGGTGATTTGTGGCGATTTCTGGGTTTAGATCTCGCGGAAGGTTGTGATTTGCAGGTGGGTATCGATCGATACCATGTGTGTGTCGATCGATACTAGACTCTTGTCGGTGGACTCGAGTCGTGCAGGCATCGATCGATACCAGGTGTGTATCGATCGATACCAGTTGTTGCCTGTGGGCATGTGTGGTGCAGGCATCGATCGATACCAGGTGTGTATCGATCGATACCAGTTGTTGCCTGTGGGCATGTGTTGCTTGGCATCGATCGATACCAGGGGTGTATCGATCGATACCGGTTGTTTGCCTGAGGGCATGTGGTTGGGTATCGATCGATACCAAGGGGGTATCGATCGATACTGGTTGTGGTTTGTGCTTTGAAGGCGTGTTGTGTGTTGCCTTTCAGGCTGTGTGTCTAGCAGTTCTTGGGATGGAATTGTTAGGCGTTGGTATAGTTTTCTTGGTGATGAATTGCTATTGATATTATTGTTGATTGTGCTTATTGTTTAACCTGTTGTTGGGATGATCTCTCACTCAGCGTTTGGCTAGCCAAATGTTGATGCATCACTTTTGTCGATGCAGGTAAAGATAAGGTGTGATCGTGGAATCGAGGCAGTGAAGAGAGGATGATTAGGACCTGGGGTTTTATTTATTGTTGTTGCTTTTGCTGTTAGAACTGCTGGCTTGTGTAAGCTGTAGAACTTGGATTGTTCTGGTGTTTGTATTATTTCCGCGTTGTTAATTATGACTGTTTATTTATTTATGTTAAAAAAAAAAAAAGTGCAGTCGTTTCATTTTGGTATCAGAGCCCATACGGTTCTAGGAGCCTAGGTGGTTCTAGAATAGATTGGGTGTTGTGTGGGGTCTTAGAATCATCCTCTTCGAGCCTTGTGAGATTCCACGGTGAGTATCTTTATTGTGAGGATTGTTTTAGTTTTCTTAGCTTGTGCTTCTGCACGTGTGCAGATGGCTAGAGGGCGTGGTAGAGGTCGTGGCCGTGGTAGAGGTCGTGGCCGTGTGCCGGCGGAGCAGGTCGAGGATTCGCGTGCGAGTCAGGTTGGGTCTGAGGGTGCGGCTGGAGTGAGTTCCGTTGGGGCTGGCGTGAGCGTCAGTGTGGCTGGTGTTCCAGCGGGTGCTGCGGGTGTAGCAGCGGGTGATGCTCGTGCCCGAGATGATCGCATAGCGGATCTGTTGACGAGGTTGTTGGAGCGGTTACCAGAGAGGGTACCGGCTCAGGTTCCTGTGGCTCCGGTAGTGGTGGAGGCTCAGCCTCAGGTGGCAGCTGCGGTTGCTGAGGAGCTCCCATCCTACCTGAGGATGATGGAGCAGATGCTGAGGATTGGCACGGGGTTCTTTTCTGGAGGTGCTAATCCTGAGGACGCTGATGCGTGGTTGGGGAGGATAGAGAGGAATTTCCTCTCGAGTAGGTGTCCCGCGGGATACCAGGTGGACATTGCGGTCCATTATCTGGAGGGTGATGCGCATCTCTGGTGGAGGGGTGTGGCAGCACGGAGAGTTCAGGCCGCGATGGCTTGGGCGGATTTTGTGCAGGAGTTTAACTCCAAGTACTTTCCTCAGGAGGCGTTCAACCGGTTAGGGTCAAGGCTTGCGAGTTTGACTCAGGGGGATCGGTCGGTACGCGAGTATGAGGTGGAGTTCATCCGGCTCGGGTCTTATGTTAGACGAGCGGGTGAGAGTGAGTCGGCCCGTGTGCAGAGATTCTTGATGGGTCTTCGGGTTGACTTGAGGAACCGTTGCATGGTGAGGCCTTTTTGCACGGTTGATGAGTTGGTTGAGACTGCAGCCTTGCTTGAGGAGGGTCTGAAGGACGAGGTGGTAGTGGCTACACCGCGTTTTCAGGCGAGATCTGTGCAGCAGCAGTCCGGTCCGAGCAGAGGCAGTAGTAAGCCGATGCAAGGACAGAAGCGGAAGCGGGAGAGCGCTTCGAGGGGTAGTCGGGGTGGTCCGGGTTGCTTTGGTTGTGGGAGCATGGATCACCGAGTGGCGAGCTGTCCTCAGAAGGGCGGAGCGCGAGTGGATTCTCGAGTGTGCTATCACTGCAAGGAGGCGGGGCACATCAGGCCTCAGTGTCCCCAGTTGCGGCAGAGTGAGACCGCGGTAGTGCAGCCTCTCAGGCAGGTGGCATCAGCGCCTCGAGTATACTCCATCACCGAGACCGGAGAGCCGAGTTCCAGGCCGATCACAGGTATTTTCTTAGACTCATCTAAGTTTAATTCTGTGTTGGGGAACGTCGTGCTTGTCGGGGTGTTAAGGTTCTCGGCACATGTATATGTGCAGGGACCTTGTGTGTTGGAGGTGTAGAGTGTCATGTGTTGTTTGACACGGGAGCATCGCATTGCTTCGTTTCCCCGGAGTTGGCCGAGAAGGCTAATTTACGGAGCGAGCCCGGTGTGAGTTTGGGTTTCGTGGAGGTTGCCGGAGGGAAGCTCCTGAGGATTCACGGTCGTGTGCGGGACGTGGATGTTCAGGTAGCAGGAGAGTCCATGGCTGCCGATTTGATTATCTGCTCCGTGGAGCTGTACGATGTCATCTTGGGCATGGATTGGCTCGGGAAGTTCAGAGCGCATCTGGACTGTCACCGAGGGCGAGTCGAGTTCGACCGAGGAAAAGGGAAGTTGGTGTATCAGGGTGTGAGACCGACTTCCGGGAGTCTCGTGATCTCGGTTGTGCACGCGGAGCGTCTGATCGAGAGGGGTTGCGAGGCGTATTTGGCTACTATTTCTTTGCCGGAGGCCGTCGGAGAGGCTAGGGTTCAGGATATTCGCGTGGTTCGTGAGTTCCAAGATGTGTTTCAGTCGTTGCAGGGGTTGCCACCATCTAGGTCGGATCCTTTCACGATCGAGTTGGAACCGGGGACAGCACCGATATCCAGGGCTCCTTATAGGATGGCTCCTGCAGAGATGGCAGAGCTGAAGAAGCAGCTGGAGGAGTTGTTGGGTAAGGGATTTATTCGTCCGAGTTCTTCACCGTGGGGAGCGCCAGTGTTGTTCGTGAAGAAGAAGGACGGGAGTTTTCGGTTGTGTATTGATTATCGGGGACTTAACCGAGTTACAGTGAAGAACAGGTATCCTCTTCCGCGGATTGATGAGTTGTTGGATCAGTTGAGAGGGGCTACTTGGTTCTCCAAGATTGACTTGGCGTCGGGATATCATCAGATTCCCATCGATGAGGTAGATATCCGGAAGACGGCTTTCAGATCTCGTTATGGTCACTACGAGTTTGTGGTGATGCCATTTGGGTTGACTAATGCACCGGCTGCATTTATGAGATTGATGAACAGCGTTTTCCAGGAGTATCTAGATGAGTTCGTGATCATCTTTATCGATGACATCTTGGTGTATTCGAGGAGCCGGGAGGAGCATGAGGTGCATCTGCGTGTGGTTCTTTCGAGGCTGCGGGAACAGAAGTTGTTTGCTAAGTTGAGCAAGTGTAGCTTCTGGCAGCGGGAGATCGGTTTTCTGGGTCACATTGTCTCTGCGGAGGGAGTGTCGGTAGATCCGGAGAAGATCCAGGCCATTAGTACTTGGCCGAGGCCGAGGAATGCTACTGAGATTCGGAGTTTTCTTGGGTTAGCAGGGTATTATCGGCGGTTCGTCAAGGGTTTCGCGAGTTTGGCTAAGTCTATGACGAAGCTGACGGGGAAGGATGTTCCTTTCGTGTGGTCCTCAGAGTGTGAGAAGAGTTTCGCAGGACTGAAGGCCATGTTGTCTAGTACTCCAGTATTGGCGTTACCTGAGTCGGGTGAGCCTTACGTGGTGTACACCGATGCGTCGGGAGTGGGTCTTGGTTGTGTGTTGATGCAGAGGGGGAAGGTTATTGCCTATGCTTCGCGGCAGCTGCGGAAGCATGAGGGCAACTACCCTACCCATGACTTGGAGATGGCTGCAGTAGTTTTCGCTTTAAAGATTTGGAGATCTTATCTTTATGGCGGAAAGGTGCAGGTGTTCACAGATCATAAGAGCTTGAAGTACATTTTCACTCAGCCTGAGTTGAATTTGAGGCAGAGGCGCTGGATGGAGCTAGTGGCCGATTATGATCTTGAGATAGCTTACCATCCTGGTAAGGCTAATCTGGTTGCGGATGCGTTGAGTCGGAAGCGGGTGGCTTTGGCTCGGGAGCTCGAGGTAGAGTCTTTGGTGAGCGAGATTAGCACATTGCGCTTATGTGTTGTATCTCAGGAACCTTTGGGCTTAGAGGCGGCTAACCAGGCGGATCTTTTGAGCAGAGTTCGGTTGGCTCAGGAAAAAGATGAGGGTTTGGTTAAGGCTTCGAGAGCAGAGGGTTCTGAGTATCAGGTATCTGCGAACGGCACTATCCTTGTTAGTGGGAGGGTATGCGTACCTTTGGATGAGGATTTGCGGCGAGAGATCCTGAGTGAGGCTCATTCGAGTATGTTTGCGATTCATCCCGGAGCGACTAAGATGTACCGCGATCTTAAGCGCTATTATCATTGGGTTGGGATGAAGAAGGATGTGGCTAACTGGGTTGCGTCGTGCAACGTGTGCCAGTTAGTGAAGGCGGAGCACCAGGTCCCGAGTGGTTTGTTGCGGAGTTTACCCATTCCAGAGTGGAAGTGGGATATGATCACGATGGATTTCGTGGTGGGTTTACCAGTTTCTCGGACCAAGGATGCTGTTTGGGTCATCGTCGATCGATTGACCAAGTGTGCGCGTTTTCTGGCCATTAAGAAGACCGATGGGGCGGCAGTTTTGGCTAGGAAGTACGTGCAGGAGATTGTGAGACTGTATGGAGTACCGGTGAGTATTGTTTCGGACCGGGATCCTAAGTTCACATCGGAGTTCTGGAATGCGTTTCAGGCGGAGATGGGCACGAAGGTGCACTTGAGCACGGCGTATCATCCTCAGACAGATGGGCAGTCCGAGCGAACCATCCAGACCTTGGAGGATCTGTTGAGGATGTGCGTGCTGGATTGGGGTGGTCATTGGGTGGATCACTTGAGCTTGGTTGAGTTCGCGTATAACAATAGTTACCAGGCGAGTATTGGGATGGCTCCATATGAGGCTCTGTATGGGAGGCCATGTCGTACCCCGTTGTGTTGGACACAAGTGGGGGAGAGGAGCACTTTGGGTGCGAGTTTTGTTCAGGAAACTACGGAGAAGATCCGGGTTTTGAAGCAGAACATGAAAGAGGCCCAAGATCGGCAAAAGAGTTATGCCGATAAGAGGCGGAAAGAGCTTGAGTTTGAGGTGGGAGATAGTGTGTATCTCAAGATGGCTTTACTGAGAGGTCCGAACAGGTCCATTGTTGCGACTAAGTTGAGTCCGAGGTATATGGGACCGTTCCGGATTGTGGAGCGTGTTGGACCGGTAGCGTATCGGTTGGAGTTACCCGCGGTTATGCAAGCATTTCATAAGGTCTTCCATGTGTCGATGCTGAAGAAGTGTTTGCATAGGGGTGACGAGGTATTGGCTGAGATTCCGTCAGATCTCCAGCCCAATATGACCGTTGAGGCGAGACCTTTGAGAGTTCTCGAGCGGAGGGTCAAGGAGCTTCGTCGGAAGAGGATTCCGATGATGCGAGTTCTGTGGGACTGTGACGGGGTGCAGGAGGAAACTTGGGAGCCAGAGGCTAGGATGGAAGCGAGGTTCCAGAAGTGGTTCCAGAAGCAAGCTGCGGCTTGAGTTCCATCGAGAGGTTCCAGTTTTGGTTATAGCTGTGTGCTATGTGTATTTCATTTTGTATTGCCGTTGTGTAGAACGATGTTACATTATGATGTGTAATAAGATGAGTATTTCTTATTGGTGACTTGTGAGTCACGGTTTCGCATTGCGTTTGGGGTAAGAAGCGTTAATGCGAGAGAGTAATAAGATAGATGTTCTTATTGCTGTTGTGAGCATTGCGTGTTTTAGTTAAGCTTGTTCGGGAAAATGAGTCGAGTGACGAGACCGGGTTATTTCACTTAGCGGTTCTATGTGGTGGGTTGGATTGCAGGCGTATGGTACTTGTTTGTTTTATTACGTTTGTATTGAGGACCTACTGCAGAGAGTTGTTGGGTGTTAAAGGTAGCCTAGTCATAGTTGTCTTGACAAGTCTTTCTAAAGCAAGCTGACACTGGAAGGTGCGCAAGGGAGGTGCGATGGTCGGGTTATTGGTCATGCACGGCAGATATTCCGGGTATGGAATATGGGTGATGCCGGTGTTGCCTTGCGAGGATTTACACGGATCACGGGAGGTAGTTCAGTCGAGATGCTTAGAGATATGTGATTTATTGCTCGTTGAGAGGACTGGTTCCTCTGGTGCCGATAGCTCGCAGGACTGTGTGTCTTGGGAGTGTGAGTGGCGATGTACCCAGACTCGGGAGGTTTATAGCCTAGAGTGATACGTGATACCGTGGATTCGTAAGGAGTATGTCCCAGACGTGGGATATATTGCCTAGAATTGAGTGGTATGGGGTATTGAGACTCTTGTAGGTTATATTACTGAGTGGAGTGGTACGGCATATACCTAGAACTCGGAGATGCTGCGGTGTCTTGGGTGAGGTGGTATGGTGGATATCCTGCGGGATATGGCTGATGCTCGGAACTCAGAGATGCTGCGGTGTCTTGAGTAATGGGGTTGGCTGGTGTTTGAGCAATAAGTACATATGATGCCGCGGTGTTATAAGCATAGGGACTGAGTGGGAAACCTCGGAGGTTGGTATTGGACCTCGTGTGAGTATTGAGATGGCCGGGTTGGCCAAGGATTGTGTAATCGTTGCGACGATTGAGGTTCATGGGAGATAAACGGTAACGAAGATTCGAGGACGAATCTAGGTTGGTGGGGGAGAATTGTAACGCCCGCGTTCCGGAGGAATTAATTATTGGGGAAAAATAATTAATTCGGAATTGTTCCGGGCTAGTATCGATCGATACTAGGGGTATCGATCGATACCAGTCGGGTTTTCTCCTTATAAGTCTTCTTCCTCTTCTCTTCTTGCGCGTGGAAACCATTCTTTTGGGAAAGAAAAGTCTTGGTCGCGAGAGAGAGAGAGAGAGAGAGAGAGAGAGAAGGAGAGCGTGAGAGAGGTGGAAGCTTGGTGAAGCTTGGATCTTGCGAGATCGAGAGAGATTCGAGCTTGGGAGAAGCTTGAAGAAGAGATCGGAAGAGTTTGGTCTTGGTTTTGGGCGTGAGATTGTGGGAAGCAAGGGAGGTCGATTTTGAGCTCGATCCAGCCGATTTAAGGTGAGTTGGGACCAAAGGTTAGCAAGTAAGCTTGTGTGGTGCTTAGTTAAGCTTGATTGTTGAGTTTGGGGCTTTGCCTTGGTGATTTGTGGCGATTTCTGGGTTTAGATCTCGCGGAAGGTTGTGATTTGCAGGTGGGTATCGATCGATACCATGTGTGTGTCGATCGATACTAGACTCTTGTCGGTGGACTCGAGTCGTGCAGGCATCGATCGATACCAGGTGTGTATCGATCGATACCAGTTGTTGCCTGTGGGCATGTGTGGTGCAGGCATCGATCGATACCAGGTGTGTATCGATCGATACCAGTTGTTGCCTGTGGGCATGTGTTGCTTGGCATCGATCGATACCAGGGGTGTATCGATCGATACCGGTTGTTTGCCTGAGGGCATGTGGTTGGGTATCGATCGATACCAAGGGGGTATCGATCGATACTGGTTGTGGTTTGTGCTTTGAAGGCGTGTTGTGTGTTGCCTTTCAGGCTGTGTGTCTAGCAGTTCTTGGGATGGAATTGTTAGGCGTTGGTATAGTTTTCTTGGTGATGAATTGCTATTGATATTATTGTTGATTGTGCTTATTGTTTAACCTGTTGTTGGGATGATCTCTCACTCAGCGTTTGGCTAGCCAAATGTTGATGCATCACTTTTGTCGATGCACGTAAAGATAAGGTGTGATCGTGGAATCGAGGCAGTGAAGAGAGGATGATTAGGACCTGGGGTTTTATTTATTGTTGTTGCTTTTGCTGTTAGAACTGCTGGCTTGTGTAAGCTGTAGAACTTGGATTGTTCTGGTGTTTGTATTATTTCCGCGTTGTTAATTATGACTGTTTATTTATTTATGTTAAAAAAAAAAAAAAAGTGCAGTCGTTTCAGCTTCAAGCCAAGTTTTAAGATTTCTCCCTATTGTTGCTCGAAGCAACGTCCCAAGTGTACGGTTAACAACTTCAGTTTGGCCATCGGTTTGTGGATGGCAGGTCGTGGAGAAGAGCAGCTTGGTGCCTAGCTTCTTCCAGAGGGTTCTCCAAAAGTGGCTCAGGAACTTGGTGTCGCGATCTGAGACGATCGTCCTAGGTACTCCATGTAGGCGGATAATCTCTTTGAAAAAGAGGTCCGCGGTTTGTGCAGCATCGTTTGTCTTGGCACATGGGATGAAGTGTGCCATCTTTGAGAACCGATCCACCACGACAAAGATGGAGTCTTTGTGTCTGATCTTAGGCAAACCTAACACAAAGTCCATAGAAATATCAATCCATGGTAAAGTAGGAATCGGTAAAGGAAGATACAAACCGTGCGGGTGAACCCGAGACTTGGCTTTCTTGCAAGTGATACATCTTGCACAGAAAGTTTCCACCGACTTCTTAAGGTGTGGCCAAAAGAAGTGTTCCTTCATCATGGCAAGAGTCTTCTCAACGCCAAAATGACCCATGAGGCCTCCTCCATGAGCTTCTCGGACTATAAGCTCTCGTAACGAACATTGCGGGATGCATAGGCGTTTATCTTTAAAAAGATAACCGTCATGGACATAGTAAGAAGCGTGGGCTCCCTTTCCATGGTTCTTGTATATCTCTGCAAAATCAACATCAGATTCATACAATGGAATAATCATTTCAAATCCAAGAACCTTGGCTTCCATGGTCGATATTAGCGCGTATCTCCGAGATAGGGCATCGGCCACCACATTATCTTTTCCCTTCTTGTACTTGATGACATAGGGGAACGTCTCTATAAACTCCAGCCATTTAGAATGTCTTCTCTTGAGGTTAGTCTGACCCCTAAGATGCTTCAAAGTCTCATGGTCCATGTGGATGACACACTCCTTCGATAGTAGGTAATGCTGCCACGTCTCCATTGCTCGGACTAAGGCGTAGAGCTCCTTATCATAAGTAGGATAGTTGAGAGTGGCTCCACTAAGTTTCTCACTGAAGTAAGCAACAGGTTTGCCTCCTTGAGTAAGCACAGCACCGATCCCTAAACCTGAGGCATCACACTCAATTTCAAACGTTTTAGAGAAATCGGGTAAAGTTAAAACGGGAGCATGAGTCAAACGATCCTTTAGGCCTTTGAAGGCCTCTTCCTGGGCGTCTCCCCACTTGAATGCCACGTCCTTCTTGATGATGGCAGTTAGAGGTGCAGCAAGGGTGCTGAAGTCCTTCACGAACCGTCGGTAAAAGCTAGCCAAGCCGTGAAAGCTTCGAACTTGGCTAACGGTTGTTGGCGTAGGCCATTCTTGGATGGCTTGGACCTTCTCTTGGTCCACTCTAAGTCCCTGTGAACTCACAACAAAGCCTAAAAACACAAGCTCATTAGCGCAAAATGTGCACTTCTTCAAGTTGGCGTAAAGACCATCTCGTTGAAGCGTCCTAAGAATTTGTTCTAAATGAGATAAATGTTCAGCTAGAGTTCGACTATAAATGAGAATATCATCGAAGTATACCACTACAAACTTACTAATGTAGGGTCTAAGAACCTCATTCATGAGTCGCATGAAGGTACTTGGCGCGTTAGTTAGCCCGAAAGGCATAACTAGCCATTCGTAGAGGCCTTGCTTCGTCTTGAAGGCCGTCTTCCATTCGTCACCTTCTCTCATTCGTACTTGATGGTATCCACTCCTGAGATCAATCTTGGAAAATAAATTAGAACCAGAAAGCTCATCAAGCATGTCATCTAACCTTGGTATCGGGTGTCGGTATTTGATCGTTATGTTGTTTATCGCGCGACAATCCACGCACATCCTCCACGTCCCATCCTTTTTTGGCACCAAAAGGACTGGCACGGCACATGGACTAAGGCTTTCACGAACATAGCCCTTGTCCATAAGTTCTCTCACTTGCTTCTCTAGTTCCTTGGCTTCGTCCGGATTAACGCGATATGCGGCTCGATTGGGTAATGGGGCTCCGGGCACAAAATCGATCTGGTGCTCTATTCCTCTTATAGGAGGTAAGCCAGGAGGTATCTCATCAGGGAACACATCAGCAAATCGGTCCAAGAGTTTAGTAACGTCAGTAGGAAGCTGTTGATCCAACGCCTTAGAACCTGCACTTAAGTCTCCTTAAAGATCATTAGTAATACCGGTTCTTTGCAAGTGATTGCCTTGGAAATATAACTAGACTTGATAAAAAAGATTGTTCCTGGTCGATGCATCTTTTTCTTTTAACATTTTAACTTGTAATTCATGTACTTGAGTAGGTGTAAGAGGTGCTAAATTATACTTCTTTTTATCATGCACAAACGAATACATGTTACTTCGGCCATGGTGAATGGCGTCCTTATCAAACTGCCAAGGTCTACCAAGAAGAATATGGCCAGCTTGCATAGGAACAACATCACACACAACTTCATCTGAGTACTTTCCCACATTGAATGGTACAAGCACTTGTTCCGTGACGCGTAATTCAGCCTTATCGTTTAACCATCTTAGCTTATATGGGTGAGGATGTTTAGCACGTTCTAGACAGAGCTTAGTGACCATGTAGTCACTTGCTACATTGGTACACGACCCTCCATCAATTACCAAATTACATACCTTGCCTCGGATGGAACATCTTGTATGAAAGATGTTGTCTCTTTGGGCTGTCTCGTCGGGATGAACCGTGAGGTTCAAGGCTCGTCGTATGACCAGAGACTCACCATATTCAGCCTCACAATCTACTTCTTCAGTAGCTGCCTCGGTCATTTGCACATCAGCCTCATCTTGAGACTCGTACTCACCCGAATCCAACATGATCATAACTCGGGGATTTGGGCATTCTCTAGCCATGTGTCCTCTGCCCTTGCACTTAAAACATGTTATGTCACGAGTTCTAGAAGTATTTGGGTTAGAAAACTTACCTTGATTAGGCTCAGAAGCCTTAGAAGTGAACCTAGGATCGATTTCGACCGATTTGCCCTTCTCCGCGGCCTTAGATGGGAAGCTGGTTGGAGTTTGGGTCTTGGCTCGGTTCTGGTCCCATGTTTGGTTACTCCATGTCCGTCCAGTAGCATAGGACTTCTTCAAGTGTTGCTCAGCTTGAATGGCATGGTGTAAGATGTCCTTCAAGTCGTGGTATGGAAGCTTCTCCACTTTGTGACTTAGTCGTTCGTTGAGTCCGTCTAGGAACTGAGCCATGAGTGTCTCGGTGTCTTCATCCAGCTCCAAACGATTTCTAAGATGTTCAAACTCTTCAAAGTATTCTTCCACGCTCCTGGTTCCTTGGGATAATTTTCGGAACCTCTTTTGAAGATCTCGATGATAATAGCTCGGAACATATCGCTTCTTCATGAGCTGTCTCATCTCTCGCCAAGTGCTGACCTGAGGTGATTGGCTCCTTCTTCTGTCAGCTACCTCACGATCCCACCATGAGAGAGCATGGTCAGTGAGTTGAGCAACGGCCAAAGCCAGCCTTCTTTGCTCGTTGTAGTCGTAGTACACGAAGATATGCTCCATGCGTTGCTCCCACTCCAAATAAGCCTCAGCAAACGTAGGTGCCTTAAGCTTCATGTCCTGGGAGTGTTGGTGCCTTGGGAAGTCACCTTCGTCCTCCTCAAAGATGTCTTGTCTCGGTACTCGTCTCCTTACTCGCGGCTGCTCCTCTATCAGAACATCGTCCGGATCTTCGCCTAGATTGTTGGCTCGTCGTTGTGCTCTTCGTAGAGGATTGTTGTTGACTTGAGGCTGCTCCCTCTGGTCTAGCCTTTGGACTACGCTCTGGAGTTGTTGCTGCATATCCATGATTGCTTGCATGAGAATGGCGTTAGGATCTTGCGGTACAGCAATGTTTTCCATTGTTTCTCCTTGCAAAAAAAATTCAACAAGGTGTATCAATGAAACCAAAAAAAAAAAAATCGACAATGACAAGTAAGGTAAGAAAAAAAAAATTCTGCAAATATATGTTCCAGTATATGGTTCCTTTCTATATATATTTTTTTTGACTAAAATCCTAAAAGGAACAATTGCAAAATCGAATAACCAAGAATAAGCTAAGTTTCCTTTTTTTTTTGATTAATCTTATTAAAAAAAAAATCGACACAAACAAGTAAGGTAAGAAAAAAAAATTCTGCAAATAAATGTTCCAGTATATGGTTCTTTTCTATTTTTTTTTTGACTAAAATCCTAAAAGGAAAAATTGCAAAATCGAATAACTAAAAATAAGCTAAGTTTCCTTCTTTTTTTTTGATTAATCTAAAAAAAAAGAAATCGACACAAGCAATAGGGTTCTTCTATTTTTTTGTTTTGTTTTGAATCTAGCAACCTAACAAGAACAAGAAAAAAAAAATACAGAAAATTAAAAGATGATAAGGGAACGTTTACACCTTAGATTCAGGAGCTTTTGAAGCTCTGATACCAAAATGATACGAGCTCAAGTGTTGAAGAAGCTGGACTAAGGTCTCTCTCTTCTATCAACGGGATAAGATGGAGGTGGCTGGTGGAGCGATGAGAACCACAAGAGAGGCGACGGTCTCTTGATACTTCAAGGGGTTTCCCTAAGGATCGGACTCACTCACGATCTAAAGAGAGAAGACGTTTTTGTTCCAAACAAAAACTCGAAAATAACCAAGGAAAATTCTTATTGTCTGCGTGAATGAGAAAGACAAAGCCCTAGGGTTTGTAAAGCAAGCTCACGCCCCAAAGAAAAAGAAATAAACCGAAAAAGAAATAACAAGACGGGTCATTAACAATTTAGGCCCGTTACAAAATAATTAAAAGACATAAGACAAATAGAAGTGAGGCTCGTGTATGTGGTCTTCATGGGCTTACAGAGAGTCATTAATTGGGCCACTAATATTTGCAAGTCGTTAGGCCTCGGTAAAAACCCATCTTCGCAAAACCCAGTGGGATAAAAACGAAGGTTGGGAAAAGAGCGCCAAACGACTTACAAACCCAACTAATGACCTTCCTTGGGCCTAAGTCATCTCTGCTGAAGTGAAGTCGACCATAGATAAGTGGGCCACGAGCCTGGGCTTGATGAGTGGCCACTTAGTGTTATCGGCTAGCAAAGGATCCAGCCGATATGTCTTCAGTGTTTGGACGTTCTGGTCCGAATGGTAAGGATTCTTGGGCTGATCTTTAGTGTTCTGGAAACTAGACTCAAAGAGCTTCAAATCCATATGTGGATCGCCTTCTGAATCATCCGGGATCATAAGTGGATCCTGCTTCGAAGTATCGGCCCAATAACTGCTCGCAAATGAGCTTAGTGGACTAGTGTCCGTATTGAAGAAACCTTCTTGTCTGAGCTGGTACATGAACATGTTGAACTTCTTTTCCATGTCCCTGCTCCTGGTTCTAGTCACTGGTCCACTTGGTACTAGTGGTGCTTGTATGACTTGGGTCGTTGACTCGATGTCCTCATCATTCACTGTCCTCTTGAACAGCCTCCAGCCTGTCATGTCAGGTACCTCATGAGAAAAACGGTGGCAGAACACTGAGTCTTTAGGACAGTCTTTAATCAAAAAGCAATTTAGGATTAGAAAAACACTTGAGTCTTGGTCACTTTTGGTACATCTTTATAGGGGTTGCGGTTGGAGCGGGGTGGCAGTCTCTGGTTGCATATGTGAACATCGCGTGTTATTACATTATCGGACTTCCTGCTGGTCTTGTTCTTGGATTCACTCTAAACCTCGGCGTTCAGGTTAGCTTACTAGTTACTACCAACACGGTAAACCAATCGAATTCAGGGGAGAGTTGGATTTAACGCCTGGGATGCATGCACGCTCATCAATAAAAACCCATTTTGTATTGTTTTTGTTGCTTTATTGGTAAAACCTTATTGGGGGTTCTTAAAAAAATTTTTTTTAATAATTTTGTTTTATTTTAAATAGAGTTTATTTTTTTAATTAAACATAGTTGACATAAAAACATAACGATGCTCTAAAATGTTTAATTTTTTTTTGGGTTATAGAACCTTGCAATAATGATGCTCTAAGATGTTTAATTTTTTTTTTATTAGTTTTGTTTAAATTTCATGTTCCAACCCAAAAATGACTTTATATGTTCCCTTATGGTTTTTGTTACAAAAGATATCAAGTGTACACTAGATAGCAATGACTTTATATAGTTTTTGGGAAAGTAGTAAAAAATGATAGGCTTCAGCTATCAGAATCCAAGGAAAATCTTACTTTAAATGTTCAAAACAAAAAAAAAACTTAATATAGGCTTCAGCTATCAGAATCCACGTCATATATTTATCTATCTCTCTTTTTTTTTATATAACTTATTCTCGACTCGCTTAGAGCACCTCTAATGGAAGTATATTATGAGATTCTTAACCAAAAAAAAAATAATAATAATAAATAATTGTGAACAGTATAAGAATCGGTTCTTAAATAAGAATTTTTAGGGCATGTTCAATGCAGATCCGGAGGGGTCTAAAAATTGGGTGTCTAAAGTATTATTTAATTGAGTTTTGTGTTTTAAGACACTTTCAGTTAGATCATGTACATTGTAGACACCTAAACTTGGGTGTCTAAAAAAAATTATTTTATTTTATTAGAAAATTTATTAAACATAAAAAAACATTTGAAACATAAAAAAGGTTAACAAAATTTGAAAGATAGATGACAAAAAAAAAATTTTAAACATAATTTTCCAAATCATAACCGGAAAAGGAACGGTGAGTTTTAATCTTGATGTTGTTGCTTTTGCCATATATGCTCAATCAAATCCTTCTTCAGCTCTTCATGTTTCTTTTTATCACGAATTCGAGTTCGAGCGGCCAGCATTTGGGGGACATTTGTATGCATATGAGTAGAAAACGTTAAATCTACATGTGAACTTCCTTCTCCTTGTACGAACTCTGATACATTATACTGAGTGTATGCAGCTCGTTCGTTTTCTACTATCATGTTGTGGAGTATAACACAAGCTCTCATAATGTTTCCTATTTTTGTCTTATCCCAAAAAAGAGCTGGGTTTTTAACAATGGCAAACCGAGCTTGCAAAACGCCGAAAGCACGCTCGACATCTTTTCGGACACCTTCTTGACGTTCAGCAAATAAACATGCTTTTGGATCTTGTGGTAGTGGTATAGATTGGACAAAAGTTGCCCATTTTGGATAAATACCATCTGTTAGATAGTAAGCCAAATCGTACTCATTTCTGTTAACAGAGAAACGCACTTTTGGAGCTTTATCTTCAATTATATCATTGAAAACTGGTGAGCGGTCAAGAATATTAATATCGTTTAAGGTACCTGGACCGCCAAAAAATGCGTGCCATATCCACAGATCATAGGAAGCAACAGCCTCTAAAACAATTGTCGGTTTTCCATGTCCACGTGAATATTGCCCTTTCCAAGCGGTAGGGCAATTTTTCCACTCCCAATGCATACAATCAATACTTCCTATCATCCCGGGAAATCCCCGTGCCTCTCCGATATAAAGTAATCGTTGAAGATCATCTGGTGTGGGTCTTCTTAGGTATTCATCTCCGAACAAAGATATAATTCCTTCGACAAATTTGTTTAAGCATTGAAGAGCAGTACTTGCACCGAGCCGGAGGTATTCGTCGACTTGGTCAGCCGCAGAACCATATGCCAGAAGACGAATTGAGGCTGTACACTTTTGAAGTGGAGAGAGACCAAGCCTTCCAACTTTTGACTTTATAACTAACAGTGTATTTTAATTTAACTTTCAATTTAATAATTTCCAACTTTTTGTGCTAGATATGGCTCTAAAATTAACCTCGACTAATCCTGATGAAAGCTAAGACAAAATAAATAGAAAGGACATGTTCAGTTTTACAGGTTTAGGTCCTTATCAGGTTATGTGAACGTAGGCCAGAACACAATCTTTAAAATAACTATTAATTAACTGTGGTTGATTTTAAATTCTGTATAGCTTTTTTTATTTGGGTCAAAATTCTCTATATTTATAACATTTAAAAATTGTAGATGATGAAAAAAGTTCAAATATGTGAATATGTTGCTTGTGATCATGGATCATGAACTAGTAGCAATGATACCATACTTAACCAAGAACTAAAACTAAAAAGAAAACAGTGTTGAGAAAGCTGGCGGATCGCATGAGATCATGTCTATTGTTTATTCATTTCATCATTCCCTAGTCCTTGTTAATTTTTCTATGGAAAAAGCTAAGAGATCAAACAATACTAGCAAAAAAAAACATAGCAAAGTTAATATTGTGGTGATGGAAAATGGTGGCAGTTAGGGATGGGGAGTGCGTTGGAGACGTTGTGCGGACAAGCATATGGAGCGGGACAGCTTAGGATGCTTGGAATATATATGCAGCGTTCGTGGGTCATTCTCTTTACCACTGCTTTATGTATCCTTCCCATCTACATTTGGGCTTCACCTATTCTTTCCTTCTTCGGCGAGGCTCCACACATCTCGAAAGCCGCAGGTGTCATTCCTATAAATACTTTTTGCCAATTGGTTTTGAGATGAAAGTCTATGATAAATGACACGTTCACAACATCTACATGCTAACCTTTTCAAGTTTAAATGTACAGGGAAATTCGCGTTGTGGATGATTCCACAACTATTTGCCTATTCAGCCAACTTCCCGATACAGAAATTCTTACAGTCACAGGGGAAAGTGCTTGTGATGGCTTGGATCTCCGGAGTGGTTCTAATTATACACGCAGTTTTTAGCTGGCTCTTCATCCTTTACTTTAAGTGGGGACTTGTAGGTGCAGCCATCACTCTCAACACCTCGTGGTGGCTTATTGTTATCGGAGTCGGGTTCAGAGATGGGGAGGAACAGCGCGGGAGGGTTTGTTACCTTTAGTCTTATCGTAGATCTAGGATGGTTACTAAGTCAAACTCTTGCTTAACTGAGGTATGAGATTCGATCTTCATACTCTTATTGCTAAATTGAAGCTCTGAATACTCTTTTTTGTTGATGATCTTATTATAAATCGTTTTAATTTAGAAGAGAAGTAGAAACGTTAAAGAAGAATAGTAAATCTTGAAACTTGTTGATACAAAAGTATTTTTCTTAAAGCTTGAGAGAAAGTCCATCATCCATCACCCCGTGCTGTTGTTGACGAGCACGACGGAGTTATAATGATCACCGAGCCCAAAAGCTGGCCGGTGATATGATATCATGAGGCTCGAGTCATTGCCGGATTTATACTCCTTGCCCATTTCAACATCCGGAAACGATCCCGAAAACACCATTATGTGTTTCTTCAAGCAATGTGTCAACGCTCCTAGCTCCAACTGACTGCCCCAAGCTGCAGTTGACTCGACTTCTCAGCAGTATTTCTCAAACCGCTCTTCTGCAGACCTGCTATTGGAGTCAACCTCGGTTGATAAGAAAAATGGGATGAAATCGGTTTTGTGGTCTCTCATGTATGCAGCAGCCATTTCTCTTAGCTTCTGGTATGTGTAAGGAGACGCACCGCCTGAGCGATTGGCAAGCTGGTCTCAACAGCTCGGTAAAGGCAATGCCCGTCTGGCTTTATTTCACTGATTGTTAATCCCAACGGCTTAAGCTTCTTCTCGAGCTTTTCCTTCTCGACCATACGTCCATACCATCACTTGTCACTTTGCTCTGTTCCTCTTTGATTCTCTGCTCTCTATCCGCTTCCTTATAGAAAGAAATAATATCTCCTATGATTTCTCCTATCATCTCTATATTATTATTTAAGAAGACATTTTTAAAAATCTCTATATTATTATTTAAGAAGACATTTTTAAAAATGAACTTTGTTTTGTAATGTTTTGTAAGTTATTACATGAAATGTCATTACAAATAATTGAAAAAGAAAATGATATAATAGTCTTTTAAAATTATTGATTAGAATATGGAAAGTATATATATTTTGCATTAAAGATGTTATTTATTATTTTATTTCTTAATTATTTTAATACTATATATTTTAAAATAATAATCAATTCATATATATTCAAAGAAACAAAATCTATTCAAAATCTTGCTATATTTTTTACTATAATTTATTATATTTTATTTGAATATATTTAAAGTTGAAAAATATTTTACTAATTTAATAAAAAGTTAGACACAAGAAAACTATTTTTTTTAAGAGTTCGTAGACTCACCACAAAAACTATATTCATTTAACAATGCATATTAGAGTTATGTTTTTAAGATAACTCTAATTTTTTGCGGGTTAGCCCGAATAATATTTCAGTTCAATGCAAAATGGGTTAAATAGACAAATTATTACAAATTGATAACTTTATCTATAATCAGTAGTTAGCTATATTTAAAATTCAGATAAAATCAATTTTCTTAAATTTCAAAATAATTTCTATAAAAAAAATTACTCCGCGCTATAATTATCGCGGGTTAAATCCTAGTTAATATTATAATATTCTCTTATAATTAATTAGGATTATATGTCATCTTGTATATATTTGTGTCATATGTATATTGAAGAAGAGACGAGAGTCAATATAACTTCTTTCAATTTCTAAACTCTCATCACATTATCATGGTATCAGAGCCACGATTATCTAACGATCGGTTCCGTTTCTTGTTTTTATTTTTCTTTTAAGCCAAAGTGCTTCCATTATTGAAATCTATTATGGACCTCTGAATCCGAGTTACAATGATCTAACGATCAGCTCCATTTTTGTATTTTTTATTTGTTTTAAAGACATGTGCTTCTCCATTCAATCTCATCATGAACCTTTGAATCCAAGCCATTAAGCTTCTTAATCGTTTTCAAAGCTTCAATGCTTCTTTAATCTCTAATCGTTTAAAACAAAAAAAACTTTTACTAAGCACAACGCCTTAAGCCATTGTGCTTCTTATTTTCTTCAATTAAATCATGTGCTTCCAATCAAGCTACAAGTTTCTTGTGTTCGTCAGTCTTTCAAGCCAATAGGCTTTTTAATAAAATAAAAAAGTTTTTTTTCCTTCTCGTCATCATCAACGGAGAAGATCTCCATCACATCCACCAAGATAACTCTACTCCACCGCTTCCGCCAAACCAATGGTCCAACTTCAACAATCTCACAAACACGAGATATTCGATCTCCTATGTGGTCAATCGTCAAGTTCTGCTGCAACTCTCCATCTCTTACCACCATATTCAAGATTGGAGTGTCTAAAGTACCTCCATCTTGAGGGAGCATATAGAAGGAAATAATATCAATCAAATCAATTACTCAACCCCTATGATTTCTCCTATCATTACTACTATAATATTCTTTAATAATTAATTAGGATTATGTCGTCTTGTATATATATGTGTCATATCTATATTGAAGAAGAGATTCTTCCAATTTCTAAACTCTCATCACATTATCATTCCTTAGCTCGTTTCTCGCGTATCTTCACGCTCTTGCTCTGCTTTGAGTGTTCTTGCTGAGCAGTGACCGAGACTCCAGCGATGCCTCTCACTAAAGAAGTGTAGATACCTCCTTTTTCTCGTTCGTTTCGTCCTTGGAGATGCTGCTGAAACCTTGTGACGTGAGTTCTCTCAACTGTTTCTCCTTGAGCTTTGTGGATAGTTTTGAAATGTCTTCTTCGACCTGCTTCTTCTTTGCTTTCTGCTCAGCTTTGCTTCCTTTGGCAGCTGCCTTTTTCATCTCTGTTTCCTTGTTCTTGCCTACAATCAAACAACACTTTCTCTCAATCGATACTTCCATTGCAAAATAAGAAACCCTGATGGTGTTGCTGTTACATGTGCTCTCATCGACCGTTTCATTTTTCTCATGAGAACCATACATTAGTGTCTGCCATTTAAGCCCAGACCTAGCCCAGATTGTTCACAAAATCTAGAAAGACAACATCAGATTCAGAAAGAAACCCTAATCCGAGAGAACAATGGAGAGATTGAGAAGGAAGCTCTCTCTCTCTCTCTCTCTCTCTCTCTCTCTCTCTCTCTCTCTCTCTCTCTCTCTCTCTCTCTCTCTCTCTCTCTCTCTCTCTCTCTCTCTCTCTCGACGAGTTCGCCCTAGCCGCCAAAGCCAAAGCTTCAGAGTTCAGATCTCGATCCCGTTTCCGACGCCGCTGGCTCCCTCAGCACCGGCGCCGGCTCCTTTTTCCTTCTTGCTCTTTCTTTTTCAGTTTTGGTCTGTCGGTTTCGGTTGTAGAAGCTGAGAGGATGCTCTCAACGAAGGCTCCTCGTTCGACGGCGGTGCCGCTGGGGTCGCGGTGGCGGTGGGTCGTCTTCTTGTGTGGTTGGTGTTTCTCTCCCTCGTCCGCCTCATCCTTCTGTCGGCGGCTTCATTTCTCTCAGATGCTCTCCGGCGTTTCCCTTCCGACGGCTCATCGGCTTCTGTTTTCGCGAGCTCTCGTGTCGGCGCGGCGTTCTCTCCGGCTTGCTTTGGTGGTGGGGTGGTGGCAGTCGGGCTCCTCCACCGAGCAAGGACCCTCCAAAGTCTTGTATCCGGTTAACGGTTGTTGAGACGGCAGAGTGTCGGCGCATTGTAGATCTGAGCACTTCGACCTCCGACGTTGGTGGTTGGACCTAGAGGACGGGTTCAATTACAAGCAATTGGGGTGGAGGCTTGGTCTCGTGGCTTGCCGCGAAGTGGTGGCTCTCGTCTCTCTCGGCATGTGCGGCTCCACCGGCGGTGTCTCTCAGCGGTGGCTCTAGGTGGGTTGCTCGGGTGGAAGCCTCTCTCGGTTTGTTTTGGCGGAGAAGCTATGGTGCTGTCTCTTCGTCATCGGCGTGGCCTGGGTTTCACGAAGGTGTGTGTTCCCGAAAAAGGTACGGCACCTTCGCGTTCGTGTTTTGATCTCGGTTCGTGTTGGCTTCGAGAGTGGTTCGGTGTAGATGGTGGAGTAATTCGGGGAGTTAAATGAGGCGCCGGTTTGTTGTTGCGGCTACTTTGTAACTGTGGGGTTGGTTCATGAGGAGACTATAGTTTTCACGGGAATGACGGTCGGAGGAGATTTTCCGATTGTCCGCTCGGACTCCTGTGTCGCCGGTTACAAGTTAGTCCGTTACGGACTCCAAAAATCCCGTCA
Organism: Eutrema japonicum; assembly: GCA_030161315.1. Lineage (NCBI taxonomy): Eukaryota > Viridiplantae > Streptophyta > Magnoliopsida > Brassicales > Brassicaceae > Eutrema > Eutrema japonicum. The sequence continues at coordinate 39,974,252 of BSQW01000001.1, forward strand.
GTTCTCGAAGAAGCTGTAGGCATCTCCTTCATGAGGTTTGAGGACTAGCCTCGGGAGGATGTTCGTGGCAACAATGATGAGATTTCTAGTTCTTTGGAGCTACGTCAAATACGGGATGGTTCGCGTTTTGGCTTGTGAGTGCTACTTTCTCGTCTGGTTTGTTTCAGTGTTTATTTTTCATGTCTCGCTTTCCGGTTCCTTAGTCTTTCGGTGTTGTCTGCTGTTTCTTTGTCATTGTTTCGTTTTGTCTATAGTTTTCTTTTGGTTAATCAGTTTTCTTTGTTGTATCTCTGTAACTTCAGTCAAAAATCTAAAATGGTATAAAATTTTACATTTCTAGCATTAAAAAAAAAGAGAGAAATTGAGATAGAGAGAGAGGTCAATGACTTCGTACGTGAAAGTTTAACTAGGTATAGTCCTTGAACTTGTGTAAATTACAGTAAGAGCATCATTATTGGTAGAAACCCAAATGGGTTTCTTAAGTATTATTTTAAGGAAAATTGATTCTCAGCTACACGAAATATACCATAATGCATGGTTACACATCCGAAGTAAAACAATGTTCTAAAAACCACATCAACAATTGATATAGCATAGCCAGCTACACGAAGTAATGATAATGCATGGCTACACATCCAAAGTAAAACAATGTTCTAAAAACTACATCAACAATTGATATAGCATAGCCAGCTACACGATAACCATTCGAACAAACATGAGTCATATGTGTAACACCATAACTATGTATTTCCGGTAAATCATTCATCGAACTACGGGGTTGACTCGAAATGTAAACAATAAAACCCACCCAAATTTAACTCAACCCGACATGAATATTACCACCCGTGCTATGCACGGACACACACACACACACACACACATATATATATATATACATTTTATAAAATTAAGAAAATATTTACGAGGAACAATTATAAAAGTAAATAAAGTAGGTCAATCACATTTTTTCCTCTTCTTGAAGACAACGAACATGGGCCTAAGAAGCTCGGATGGTAGAGAAATGCGTGAATGATCCCATGTCTAGATCAAGACCCATGTCTAGATATTATTTTTCTTTGGTTTCAGATCAATATATATCTCAGAAATAAATTTGTGGAAACAAGTATAGCCTCAAGAAAACTAAAAATAGTATGAGAAAGAAAATGAAGTATACATAGCGAGGGATGATTGAAAAAACAATTTTTCTTCATTATGTAGTGTATAGAATATGTGTCTAATCGTTAGTTTTTTTATGTTGTGTTTTCAGTTATATTTTGCTGGTTTTAAATAGTCAAATCAATTTAACTAAATTTGATTTAATAAATCAAGGAGTTTCGGTTAATATTTTAAATTTTTTATAAAATGTATATATATATATATATATATATATATATATATATATATATATATTGTGTCCGTGCGTAGCACGGGTGGTAATATTCGGGTCGGATTAAGTCAAGTCGGGTTAAATTTGGGTGGGTTTTATTGTTTAAAATTCGAGTCAACGCCGGAGCTCGATGAATGGTTAACCGGAAATATATGGTTATGGTGTTACACATATGACTCATGTTTATTTGGATAGTTATCGTGTAGCTGTCTATGCTATATCAATTGTTGTTGTAGTTTTTAGAACATTGTTTTAATTTGGATGTGTAACCATGCATTATCGTTATTTTGGATGTGTAGCCATGCATTATCGTTACTTCGTGTACTTCGTGTAGTTGGCTATGCTATATCAATTGTTGATGTAGTTTTTAAAATATTATTTTACTTCGGATGTGTAGCCATACATTATGGTATACTTCGTGTAGCTGAGAATCAATTTTCCTTATTTTAATATAAATTTAAAGTTAAGAAACTGTGTTATAAAAACTTCTGTTTTTGCCTTTATTGGTAGAACCGTTAATGGGGTTCCAAAAAAAAAAATTTAAAATTTTTGTTTTACCTTACTTTGTAAAGACTAAATCGAGTGAAGGCAAAATTGTGTGGTTTAAAGTTGTCAAAAAATCATTTCTTCATGAATGCTAAAGCAAGACCACTAGAGAGATAGGAACCTTTATAGCTTTCTAATGAGCATCAATCCAGCTCTGTCCAATAGTCTTTGCTACTCCTCTTCTCACCATTAACCTACGAATCTTGAGTGCATTACCATGACGACCTAACGACTTGTACATGTTACTTAGAAGCACATAACTCATGTGGTACTTTGGTTCCAACTCCATCATTCTCTTTGCAACCCGCTCTGCAATACCGGAGGCATCTGCATTTGTAGCACAAGGTCCAAAAAGAACTCCCCACAGAGACGCATCATCTCTACACTCTGCTTCTTCAAACAAATCTGCACGGCCTAGAAGGTCAATCATGCAACTGTAATGCTCAGTACCTGGTTTAATCCCATAACTCTCAGCCATCAACGCAAAGTAATTTCGTCCTTCGTCAACCAAACCCGTATGGCTACATGCAGTGAGGACCGCAATAAAACTGATGTAGTCAGGCTTCATCCCCTTTTTAACCATATCATTGAAGAAACTGACAGCTTCTTCACCTCTTCCATTCTGAGCCAGCCCAAAAAATGCATACTGAGATGCATCAAAGACAGAATTACCTGCACCAAGGAAATCATCAATTACCCAGTCCAAACTTAGTGTATAACTCTAAAATATGATACTTTATTCCACTAAGACTGTCACAGAGAGTTGTTCCTAGAGTATATAGTGAATGTGAGGAACAGATAAATCTGATTTCCAATTGAATTCAGTGCTGCAATCAATAAATTTATCGCTTGGACTAACAACATCTCATTACCTAAATTCATGAGAAGAGGAGTAGGTAAGTGTTACGATACGAAATTACTACCAACCATAGAAATGTGGAATCAATTAACACTTCTAAACCATTGAAGAACAAGAGTGGCCCAAACAACAAATGCTTAAAAGCAGGGAACCAAAGGTATCACTTCATATCAAGCATCAAACATACAAAAAGAAACCATTACATTTAAACATAACATCAAACATCAAACTGAGAATACGAAACAAAGTTATAACAAACTGAGAATATGAGAATATGAAACAAAGTTATAACAATATGATTCATGAGATTCTGCAAAAACTTTAAACCAGTTTCAACAATACAGAATTAACCTCAAGCTCCTGCAAAAACTTTAAACCAGTTTATTCATCAGATTCAGTGAGATGATGATAGTATGATCTCTTACTTAGGGAAGATGAAGTTACTGGCCAATGAGTTTTGCATTGACGGGATAATCTCTTCACGTGTAGGTAAGCCCTTGTAGCCTTTGAAAGCCCTGGGAAAAGCTCTCATGTGCATATTCAACAAGCACAAGGTTTCAGATTCGAGAGTGTAGTTACTCAGCAACTCTATTTCAGATCATCTTGATTCTGCATTTGGATTTGAAAATGTATATCTAGCTTGCCAAAAGAAGAATCAGAGGAACTTAAACTTAAAATTCAGAATTGAAATTGGAAATGAGCACTTGCATTTTGAAATTCGACCAGTGAGAAAGTTAGCCAGCAATCATAGGGGACGAAAGCTCACCTTCATCTCAGCTTCGGCGACCATAGCTGCAGAGATATCGCTAGCAGAGACGATTGCACCTTAGCAAGTGGAATGGAGAGAGATCCGGTTCCGCATCCGGCGTCGCAGACCGTGACAGTAATAGTGAGAGATCAGAGATGGCTGGATCTGGAGAATTCAAAATTCTGAGGAGATTGAGAACAGAAACTTTGATTCTAGCACGAGCCTGTAAACAACGATCTTCCATTTCAAATCGGAACCACGAGATTCAACAAAAGAGAGAAACATCAATTAGAATGTGGAGGTTGGCGATGGAGAGAGGGAGGAGAAGCGTAGAGAGAGAGAGAGAGAGAGAGGAAAGAGAGAGTTTTTTTTCTGCTCAACACGTGTTACCTAAGAACCGTTTTTAAAGTTCCTCGTTAAAAAACGATTCTTAGTTATTTTATTTGTTTTGATTTAATTTTATTCCAAAATAAGCTAAGATATCCAGTTAAGAAACTGTAATGAAGATGCTCAAATATCCTTTCGTGGTCCCTTCAGTCTTCTGTTTTTGTTATTTTATTTTTGGTTCCTATTTTAGAAATATGTTTACAAACAGAACCTCTAAGTTGTATAATGAACCCAATATTCCCCTTTCCAAGAGGAAATATAAAGGCTTTCTTTTATCTATTCATAAACACGAGGCCGTAGAAACCTATTGGCATTCACGTTTAAGATGGATGGGCTACTTTGGACAATAAACTATCTAAGAGAGAAAAGTCGAGACGGATTTTTCGAATTTAATAAATATGATTAAGAAACTAGTGAATTGGCTGTCTTTCTTAGCATATAGATTTTTTTTTTAAAAAGATGGTTTTAACGATTTAGTTTATCCTTAATTCATCGTAACTCTAATGTTCGTGCCGACTCTCTTTTCAAAAGAAGCACGAGGTTATCTTTTTATCCATGTAAGTCATATCAAATCCGTATGGTTTGTCTCATGGGTCAATCGCTTTATTGGACTGATGAGGCCATCCAAACCAGATTTACCAAATACGCGATTCGAGCACATCTAAACCAGGCAGAGTCTAAAGAAACGAAGGAAAAGCCACCTGACACGAACTATTGCATGGGACTGAAGATTCACCGACCGAACCACCCCAAAGAATGTTTTGATCGAGTCACATTGATTCTGGTTCGGACTAAATCAAGAGATGCTCAAGACACACCTATACAGATTGGCTATAAGGACATATGGGCCTTTATTATGGAAAGTGTCTTAACCAAGTGGTTCAACTCAAAGGAAAATCACATTTGGCGACCAGGAAACATTATTATAATTCCAGAGACTTCCAAGAGAATCAACACATGAAGAGCCAACCAAACTCTAAAACTAAATATTTCTGGCCAATGCTCTCAAATGAAGCCCAAGCCCACGTCATTCTCAATACTCTTGAAGATAAACAAGACTAGAGAATCCAAATAAGGAGATTAATTATACCAACTAAAGACTTTCCTATTCTCTACCATCAACGCCAAAGGCAAGTTAAGGTAAGTCAAATTGTTTTCATTATCATCTTTGAACTAATCTCTTGATTTTCTGTCTTATGATTCCATTAGCACCTTGAATTATGTCTTTTAATTAGTTTAAAAACTTTGTAATCTTTTCTTTTTTTTTTTGTAATTTTTGTTTCTCATATAATTGACTATAAAAACCCACCACGTGTATCTTTTTATTCACCATGAAATAAAATAAGAACTTTCTTCTTAACTTGAGTTTTCTAGAGCAAAACTTGTTTCTTCTGTAAATCTGATATATCATGGTTTTTACCCCTTTTAGACCATGATATAAGTCCGTTTTATAGAGTCTTTCTGCTATTTCGTAGTATTTTAGAGTCTTTTACAAGTCTTAGCACGTTTGGAGCATAATTGGAGATATTGGAGCTTTCTGGAGCATTTTGGAGCAAAGCTGAAGTTCGTGTTGCTGAGTACCCGATTTGAAGCACCCGTATAGATCGATACCCCCTGGTAGACACGACCCGCGACTTTCACAAGTCTTGAAGAATTGCATAATTGCCCCATAAGACTTTAATATTTACAAGAAGACCCAGAACGTGCTTTAGCTATTTAATTAGGTTTTTTCAGCCACTTTGTTGGCTATGCTTTATTCTAATTTGATTATACTTTTGGTTTTTGGAGAGACAACTCTGAACTCCTGTTTTTATTGATTTTTTTGTTGATCTATTCAATCATGTTGCTTTCAATCTCCATGTCTGAGTAGATGCACTTTAGGTTCAGGGTTCTCATAAGGGTTTTCTCTGAATGCTAGGTTGATTAGTTTATTAGAATTCACCATCTGAATTAGTTCTTCGCTTAGGTTGTGTTCAAAGCTAATTCTAGGTTGACGAATCTGGAACTTAGATCTTAGGATAATTGATTAGGCACGACAGTGCGATTAATTACCTGATAGAACCTTAGGTGAGCAAATTGATTATTCGCAAAGAGATTTGGTGTAATTGATTTGTGAACATATCAAAACTGATATTAAAGCTGATTTAGACTTTAGGATTCGCAAAGAAATTTGGAATTCCTAGGATTTAGATTTAGATAATTCTCGCAACGACAGTTGGTTAATTATATTTTAGTGATTTGAGTTCAAGAACTGCGCTAAATCTGAATCATGTTAGTTAGTTTATCTGCATTCATTGATTTCCTGAGAAATACCCTGAGCTTATCTTTCTCCAATTGAATTACAACACTTTTAATTTCTGAACTGCTTTCAATTACATCTGAATTGCTTAGCTTGATTCGATACTATATAATCTATTGTGTGATTTCTCTGAATCCTTGTGTTCGACCCCTGATACACTGCAGCAACTGCTTTAGTACTGTTTAGGGTATTAATTTGAGCATATCAAATTTGGCGCCGTTGCCGGGGACTCAATTTCACCTTTAGATTTTAACTGTCGAGTTTCGACTAAGCCCGTCGGTATCGATCGATACTTAGGCGATTTCTTTGTTGATATCGATCGACACCACTTGGTATCGATCGATACTCAACATAATTTTTTTTTTGGTTACTTACGTGCCTTGTCTAGTATTTTGTTTTCAGGTGCATGCCTAATTGTGAAACCAGGAAGAACAAGAGCACTCCGCTAGTCAATCTATCGTTAGAGAAGCTAGCACGTTTAGAACGCACAAACAGAAAGACAAAGCAAACATCAGGGATGAAAAACCCAATGGTTTTAAGAGCTGATGAAGCTGGAGTCTTGAGAAACCAAGAGGGTCAAGTGTGCAATGAGAGAGGGCAGCGACTTGATGAGGCTGGAAACGTTATTGCCCCTCCTGCTGTTGTTGGTCAGATTGTCGCGCCAGCTGCGCAAGCCAACGTTGTGAATGTTGGAGTTGATCGAGGTAGAATACTTGGTGAGCACAACAGACCTGATCAGTTCTTTGCCAATCGATCTGCTATTCGCATCCCAACTTTTCAGAGGAATGACTTTGAGCTGAAGCCTGCGTACTACGCTCTTGTAAGTCATAACCCTTTACATGGCCTACCTCATGAGCATCCCATGGATCATATCGAAAGGTTCGAGGATTTGGTCACTGGTATGAAGTACAATGGAGTGCCTAATGAGTTCCTTTTCTGCAAACTTTTCCAGTACTCTCTTGGTGGGGATGCTGCTTATTGGCTGAAGCAGTTAGCTCCTGATTCGCTAACTACATGGGATGAGACGAAAAATGCATTCCTGTGCAATTTCTATGATGATGCGAGATCCGAAGAGCTCATGAACAAAATTTCTAAGTTTTCTCAAGGACCTACAGAGGCACTCAAAGCTGCTTGGATTCATTTCAAGTCATATCAGAGAGATTGTCCACACCATGGGTTCAATCAGGTTCAGCTGCTGGGTACTTTCTACAGAGGAATTGATTGGAGGTACCATATGGCTTTGGATACTGCGAGTAATGGGAACTTCAACACCAGGTATCCAGATGATGCAGTTGTGTGGATTGAGAGCTTGGCGTCTAGTAATAGCACCAAGAATGCTGATTTCGAGCGGAAGAAGCAAGCTGGAGGAGTTGATGGATCGCATATTGCTGAGGTTCAGGCCAAGCTGGATTTCCTGATCGGAAAATCGAAGAAGACTGTACACTTTGCTGATGGAGCCGACAATATAGGTGGAGATGAAGTGGAGGATGTTAACTACGTTGGTGGTTCTGGATTTCAGGGTCAACAATTTGGGTACAACAACAACCGAAACTTCAACAACAACACTCGCAATTACGGGAACTCTTCGTACCAGCCCATCTCCAAAGTCCACAGAAAATAAGATGGAATCCATGCTGGAACATATTCTTCAGGGACAGCAAAAACTGCAAGTGGGTTTCAATGGGAAGATTGACCATCTATACACTGATCTGAACAGGAAGATTAACCATCTGAATGGAAAATTGAAGCCGTCAACCGTTCTTAGAGAATGCTGGAAACGCAAGTAGCTCAGACTGCAGCAAATGCCAAGGAAAAGATGGTTCATTCACACAATGAACACGTTAATGCCATTACCTCAAGTGCATGAAATTTTGATGAGGACTCTGAAATCGCCCGAGCATCGATCGATACACCCTTGTATCGATCTATACCAGTTCAGACATCTGCACGAGAGGATCCAAAAATCCGTGTATCGATCGATACTCCCAAGGTGTCGGTCGTTACTGAGACAATTTCTGAGGAGACGTATGAGATTTCGACTGTGGTACCTAAAGTAGTTGCAGAACGAGTGTATATACCTAGGATACCTTATCCTATGCCTCGTATTATGACAAAGAAGGAATGGGAGGACGCCAGATGCAAAGCTATGCTGATTGTGGAGCCTCCTCTTGATGATATATCTGCCAGGGACGATTCAAGAGCAAGAGTATCGATCGATACCCTACCTGGTGTCGATCGATACCCCTCGCAGATCGAACCAGAAAAAAGAGTTCGCAAGCCCAAGAAGCTGAATTCTATTCCTTAACACCTCCGAGCTCCCATCACTCCAAAGCAGCTGTGTGGCTTTGAGAAGATGGTACGAAGGATCTCCCATGAATTGTCTTCCGAAGAAGCTCTAGAACACCGTCCTCTGCTAAGTCACTTCAAAGATTGCAGAGAGACTCTGGAAGAGATCGAAGTGCTCTTTATCGAGGTAAGACGCAAGTCACTACCGCTGAGGCAGTTGACCCAGAGGGAAGACCCAGGGAAATTCGTAGTTCCATGCTCTATCTCTGGAGTTGAGTTGAAAGAGTCTCTCGTTGACTCAGGGGCTAGTGTCAATGTCATGTCAAGGAAAATTGCAGAGCGGTTGAGAGCTGATATTCGATCTCCCACGACATCTATCATATTCGCGAACTTTTCAACCTCAATTCCATATGGTACAATATCTGATTTGATGATCAAAGTAGGAGATTGTCTGGTGCCCACTAATTTTTAGGTTGTGGAGATGAGCGAAGGATATGAAGTGTCTTTGCTCCTGGGATGGCCGTTTATGGCTACTGCTGGCGCGATCATAGACACACCTAATAAGAGAATCTCTTTCTCTTACATTGACGGAGATGTCTACTATGATGCCATACCTCATAGAGGAGCTCTCGGACGTGTCTCTAGCATCGAGGTTGTTACGGGAAAGACGTTAGCGGCTGATCTTTTGGAAGAACCTCCTGACGCGCCAACTGTCATAAACGTTTCGGTTAAACCGCCCAGCATCCCCAAGGAAGTTGTCAAGAAGGCTAAGGCAACAAAGAAGAAGGTAAAGAGCAAAAGAGTCGAGAATCCCCATGTCACTTTGACCCCTCAGAACTATGATGGAGATTCGATTGAGTACAAGGTGAAGTGCAAAGGAGCCTCGAAACCATTTTCTAAGGCTAGAGTACTTCTTACTTCAGAGCTGAAGGAAAAAGGGCAAGAGTTTGTGGAGGGTTTGTTGAGCAAAACTCTGAAGATAGCAATGTCAAGTTGTGGAGCCTGTTTCGGTGCAAGCTCCCATTCTTATCCTGCCTGAGGGCATTACAGTCAAGCTAATGACATTAAACGAGCGCTTGGTGGGAGGCAACCCACTGGTGAGTTTGTTTTTGAGTCTTTTTCTTTTTCATTTTTTGTTTTGTATTTGTGTCAGAATGAACGAGGAGCAAAACTCGAAATCGCCTCAGTGTCGATCGATACCCTGTTGGTATCGGTCGATACCCTGTTGGTATCGGTCGATACCCTACGCGAATGGAAAAGTTCATCAAGTCGATTTAAGCCTGGTATCGATTGATACCAGACTGTGTGTCGATCGATACTCGATGTTCCAGCAAGATAACTTCTTGTTTTTCCCAATTTTATTATGTTCTTTTGTTTTCCTTCACTGACTCTAGGCTAGATTACACTGGGGACAGTGTTGTTCAAGTCTGGGGGAGGCGTCTGCTGACATTGTTTTTGTTTTTCTTAGAGTCAGTTGTTTTATCGAGTCAAAATTGATTTATTGAGTCAAAACTTGTATGAGATGATGATCATGTGCTTGAACCTATCGATTTGATTTTGTTTTTGAGTGCACAGTGTTACAGGATCAGTTCTAGATCGACTAATGAAAAATCCAAAGACTGACCAGTTGACTAGAAAACATCCATGTCTCCAGCAAAGTTCTCTTGAAGCCTGAGCTAAATTTTTGCACTTCATCGATATGGTTAGTGTTCATAGAGCTTGATTCATCATTCATATCTGACAAAGGAACCCATGTGTTTAAAATAAATGGTATTTCTCTCCCTGTTACAAGTTGATAAGGGCATAACAGATGAAATGATTTTCTTCTGAGTAGAGGGCTAGGAAAGTTTCCAAGGATCCCATTATTCTACTTCAGAGGAGATGATCACACAAAGGTGAAAGCGAGGTTAGGAAAATTTCCTGTGATACCACTATTCGCCTACACCTTTGATTACTTTTGAGGGAAGAACCGGGGATTCGGTGGTTAACACCATCAATACTCGCGTCTCGAACCTTAATATGTAAATGCAAGGAACACAATAAGAAATAAGTCTGGGGGAGAGAAATAAAACCAAAAAGTGTTAAAAATAGTGGTTCCTTGTCATGATATCATATGGTAAAGAATCTAGAAGGTTCTTGAACATTGGCTGCAGCGATGAATCTGGCGATGAGGGTTTTAATTGAACAATGCTGCGAGAAAATGTGTGGAGTCTGGAAAAGGTGCGAATGTCTACGGAGAAGTACATGGTGGTTAGATCAAAAGCTGGTTATGTGACATTTGGGTGATTGGGAAAATGATCTTTGCGATGGTTTCTGAACATGTGAGTGTCCGCATTTTCAAACCTCTTTCTCTGGTTTAGTTTTCTGTTTTGCTTGAGGGCAAGCAAATGCTAAGTCTGGGGGAGTTGATATATCATGGTTTTTACCCCTTTTAGGCCATGATATAAGTCCGTTTTATAGAGTCTTTCTGCTATTTCGTAGTATTTTAGAGTCTTTTACAGGTCTTAGCACGTTTGGAGCATAATTGGAGATATTGGAGCTTTCTGGAGCATTTTGGAGCAAAGCTGAAGTTCGTGTTGCTGAGTACCCGATTTGAAGCATCAGTATAGATCAATACCCCCTGGTAGACACGACCCGCGACTTTCACAAGTCTTGAAGAATTGCAGAATTGCCCCATAAGACTTTAATATTTACAAGAAGACCCCAGAACGTGTTTTAGCTATTTAATTAGGTTTTTTCTACTTTGATTCTACTTTTGGTTGAAGAATTGCAGAATTACCCCATCAGTATAGATCGATACCGCCTGGTAGACACGACCCACTTTGTTGGCTATGCTTTATTCTACTTTGATTCTACTTTTGGTTTTTGGAGAGACAACTCTGAACTCCTGTTTTTATTGATTTCTTTGTTGATATATTCAATCATGTTGCTTTCAATCTCTATGTCTGAGTAGATCCACTTTAGGTTCAGGGTTCTCATAAGGGTTTTCTCTGAATGCTAGGTTGATTAGTTTATTAGAATTCACCATCTGAATTAGTTCTTCGCTTAGGTTGTGTTCAAAGTTAATTCTAGGTTGACGAATCTGGAACTTAGATCTTAGGATAATTGATTAGGCACGACAGTGCGATTAATTACCTGATAGAACCTTAGGTGAGCAAATTGATTATTCGCAAAGAGATTTGGTTTAATTGATTTGTGAACATATCAAACCTGATATTAAAGCTGATTTAGACTTTAGGATTCACAAAGAAATTTGGAATTCATAGGATTTAGATTTAGATAATTCTCGCAACGACAGTTGGTTAATTATACTTTAGTGATTTGAGTTCAAGAACTGCGCTAAATCAAAATCCTGTTAGCTAGTTTATCTGCATTCATTGATTTCATGAGAAATACCCTGAGCCTATCTTTCTCCAATTGAATTACAACACTTTTAATTTCTGCACTGCTTTCAATTACATCTGAATTGCTTAGCTTGATTCGATACTATATAATATATTGTGTGATTTCTCTGAGTCCTTCTGTTCGACCCCTGATATACTGCAGCAACTGCTTTAGTACTGTTTAGGGTATTAATTTGAGCATATCAAAATCTAGTCGAGACTAGTACATCCTAGGTTAGAGATTTAATGTTGTATCACAAGTCTTTCACAACTTGTGCGGTGCACTTCGATCCACCTTCACCCCCATTCAACACCATCACTCGATTCCTTTGGTTAGAGTAGCTCAACCTTTTGAATCACCCATTAGCCGTGAGACCAAACTTTGCTTCTGAGATCATACAAGCCTTGTGACAGCCATGTGCTTGTATCATTTTTGGTATCAGAACTGAAGTTTCTTTCAGCCCAAGTTGTTTCTATCTATTTACATCTTTTCAATTCTGCATATTCATCATTTGACATTGTTTTGTTTTGTTTGCATCTTAAAATAAAAAGTAGTCGATTCATTTGCATCTCTATCATTCTGTCTCGTATTGTTAAAATCAAGAAAAAAATATATATATATATATATATATAGAGAAAATTCATCAAAGTAACCTCGTGCATAAGGATTATTACTAGATTAACCTCTAGGGAGGGAGATCATACTAGACTAACCTTACTTTGTTGGTCAATGTCCGTTTTATCCATATGTTGTATTGTATTACAATTATGCCATTATAATTTTTTTTTATTATATATAATTTGAAGAAATAATTGGAATAACCAAAAATAAGAAATAAAGGTAAAAATAATTGAAACCAAAAATTGGTTACAAAAAAAAACACAAACCTCTCGACAAAACCTGGCGACGGCGACGTTTGGAGAGGCCACGAGTTTCCGTCTGATTTAGGCCAGATTCCGGCAAGAAGTGGCGTGTTTCCGGTAAGTCCCTTCATCATGTTGCTTCGTTTTACCTTTCTCATGAAGAAGAAGAAGATCCGACGGATGTTTAACGGCGAAGAAGGAGGATGGTCACGGCGAAGGAGTTCGACTTTAGGGGAGGCTTGTCGTGGGTTCTTGCAAGTCTTCTTCCTTGGTTTCGGCGGCGAATGGAGAAGAATCGGTGGTTGGCGGCGGCGAAAACCCTAATTTCATAGATTTATGTTTTTTCGGCTGTGAAAGCTAACCCTAGTTTTTTTTTGTTGCAGATAACTTTGTTAGTGTATGTTTTCGGTCTACTGAGCAAAGATTTTCCGGTGAGAGAAAGGATATTCCGGTGATGAAAGTTTAATTTTGTATTTCTTTTGGTGGTAGATTTTGTAAATATTGATGGTAGATTTATTAAGAAGACATATGTGGTTTGAGGTTGGTAGATTTGTTTGTATATCACGGTAGATTTGTTTTTATATCACGGTAGATTTGTTTTTATATAACGATAGATTTGATTTGTTTTTATATCGATGTTTGCATTTGAACTTTGTATATTGAATGATGGTAGATTTGTTTGAACGATATGAAAGATTTGTAATGAATTTGTTAACTATTTGATGGTAGATTTGTTTGAGTCATATTTGAACTTTGTATAGCAATGATGGTAGATTTGTTTGAACGATATGGAAGATTTGTTATGAATTTGTTAACTATTTGATGGTAGATTTGTTTGTGTCATATTTGAACTTTGTATAGAAATGATTGTAGATTTGTTTGAACGATATGGAAGATCTGTTATGAATTTGTTAACTATTGATGGTAGATTTGTTTGTCTCATATTTGAACTTTGTATATCAATGATGGTAGATTTGTTTGAACGATATGGAAGATTTGTTATGAATTTGTTAACTATTTGATGGTAGATTTGTTTGAGTCATATTTGAACTTTGTATAGCAATGATGGTAGATTTGTTTGAACGATATGGAAGATTTGTTATGAATTTGTTAATTGATAGTAGATTTGTTTGTCTCATATTTGAACTTTGTATATCAATGATGGTAGATTTGTTTGTCTTATGATGATAGATTTGTTTGTAATGAAGGTAAATTTGTTTTTATATCACGGTAGATTTGTATTTATATTGTACATTTGTTGTTATATCGATGAATGTATTATTTACTTTGTATATGATAGTAGATTTGTTTGTACGATATGGAAGATTAGTTTTTATATCACGGTAGTAGATTTCATTTGTTTTTATATGGATGTTTTCCCTTTGTATATTGAATGATGGTAGATTTGTTTGTACGATATGGTAGATTTGTTAACTATTGATGGTAGATTTGTTTTTATATCACGGTAGATTTGTATTTATATTATTGTAGATTTGTTGTTATATCGATGGATGTGTTATTTGAACTTTATATATTCAATTATGGTAGTTTTGTTTGTTTATCAGGGTATATTAATTGTTTATCATGGTAGATTTGTTGTACATAATGGTAGACTTAATAATATGTTTTAAATTTTTGCAGAGATGGTCTCTTCTAGTGGGAAGAAGGATTACCCACCCAGACTATATCCGCCATGAAAATCTCATTTGCATAAGAAGAGTTTCCACAATAATTGCAAACTGTATGAATTTGGGATGATGAGGCAGACAATTGGTGATGGTGTTTACTTTGACATCATGAACAATTCTCAGGTTGGCGTTCTGCTGAAACTTGCACAGAAGTCGTATATATGGGCTGCGAAGACCGTTCATCATTTTGTGACCAACCAATTGGCGGTTAACCGGCAATATGAGATGTGGTCACTCATTGGAGGTCGTTCACTTAGGTTCTCACTTTACGAGTACGGTGACATAACCGGCCTTAGCCGTGTTTCCATCGTTGTGGCTGACATTTGGGACATAGACCATACAACTTTTTGTGCAGAGTTGGGTGTGAATCCAAGTGACGGTCCTAGTTTTAATGAGCTAGTTGCTGTTTTGGAGAAATGTCACACATGGAGCCACGAGAAGAAGAAGATGGTGGCATTGCTTTTCATCTTGTCTGTTGGCGTATGGGGGATCCATCATAATAGTAGACTCTCGTTGATGTGTGCCAAAAGAGTGATGGATTAGGCAGCTTTTGAGAGGCATCCGTGGGGTCGCCATGGTTATAAAGAGTTAATGGGGTCGATTAAAGTTGCTTCTTTGGATGGAGATAGGTACACCCTCCACGGGTGTGTCCATGCCTTGCTCATATAGGCATATGAGGCGGTTCCAATATTGGGAGAGAAATTTGGCCAAAGAGAAATTTGGCAGAAGAGAAGAGAATGCAAATGATTTGGATGTTCCTCTGCTTAGGTGGCGTTCATCTCGCACCCGATTCACTCTTGAAACCGTTTTAGAGAAGGACAAGAGGAAATCTGAGGACAAGAAGGTATGTTATAGGCTTATTATGATTATAGGTTATGGTAGAGTTGTTTTGTAATTATTGTATACTTCTTTACCTTAGACTTGTAGATTTTAAACTATATAGGTTTGGTAGACTTATTAT
This sequence comes from Eutrema japonicum, assembly GCA_030161315.1. Taxonomy (NCBI): domain Eukaryota; kingdom Viridiplantae; phylum Streptophyta; class Magnoliopsida; order Brassicales; family Brassicaceae; genus Eutrema; species Eutrema japonicum. The sequence continues at coordinate 39,989,660 of BSQW01000001.1, forward strand.
GAGAATCGTTGTGATATTGGTAGACTTGTTTTATTTTGGTGGAAGACTTTTCATTTTAAGTGGTGGTAGATTGGTGGAAGACATGGTTAGGTGGTAGACTTAATTTGTTTTGGTGGTAGACTTTTCATATTCGTTTATCTAATTTGTTGTGAGAGTTTTTCGGAATCAGGGTCATTCTATTTAGTAAAAATTTCGTATGACATGGTTTATTATTGTTTGTAGGTTCGGGTGAGAAATCTATTGGTGGTGAAGCCTCCGGAAGAGATTTATCCAATTTGGGAAGACGAAGCCTCTACCCCAAATGTGGATACCAAGCTGCATAACATGATCATTGATATTCTTGATGGATGCTTGGATGAGACAGCTTGGGAAACAGAGGTTGTTGTTAAGAAAACTATAAGGAAGGATATCGTCAAAGAAAGTGAAAGTGAAGATGATTTTGTTGAGACGCCTAGAGTGAAGAAGCGGAAGACAGAAATTGGTGGGACTTCACGGGTGGAGAAGAATAAGAAGGAGAAGAAGAAGGCGAAGGTGGATGAAGAAACATATACTGTGGAGAAAAGAAGTGAAAAGAAGAAGGAGAAAAAGAAGGGAAAGAATAAGGACATGGAAATTGTGGAGGAAAGTGGAAAAGCAGCGAAGGAAGTAGATATGGATATCCCACTAGATGTGATTAGGAGAGAGAAGAGGGAGAAGAACAGAGAGAAGAAAAGAGAGAAGGAAAGGGAGAAGGAGAGAGAGTGGGAAAGAAAGAAGGAAGAGAGGAGTCGAGAGAAGAAATCTGAGGAGAAAAGTGAGATCCTAAAGGCAATTCAGCAATTTTCGAGCACAGCGGCCTTAATGCACAACAATGTTAGTGACATTGAAAAGAGGATGACTACTCTGGAGGTGAAAGATGAAATGAAAGAAAAGAAAGGGGAAAAGCAAGACCCTGTTGATAATGTGGTAAATGTAGTAGATGCAGAATCCAATGCAGCTCAAGGAACGAGAGCGGAGAAAAAGGATCCGGTACGCAAGTCTCTCTTCTAATTACAATAACTTAGGACAAGTTACAAGAGACTACTAAAATTCAACACATTTCTCAGACTTTGGGTATTTAGTCATTTAAAAGTGTTTGGTTTTTTAACCGATGAGATAGATTTGTATGGAAAATGTTTTTCTTTCGTTATGGTAGACTTTTATGGATGAATAAGAAACTTTACGGTAGATTTGTTCACACACTTGTTGTCACATTATGACATTTGGTAGATTTTTCACACACTTGTTATCACATTATGTTGTTTGGTAGATTTGTTTTGTGATTTATGGTATATTTGTTTTGTGCTTTATTTATGTTATATTTGTTTTCTGCTGTATGGTAGATTTGTTTTCTGTTATATGGTAGATTTGTATTCCGCTTTATGGTAGATTTGTTTTGTGCTTTATTTATGGAAGTTTTGTTTTGTGCTTTATTTATGGTAGATTTGTTTTCTGCTTTATGGTAGATTTGTTTTGTGCTTTATTTATGGTAGATTTGTTTTCTGCTTTATGGTAGATTTGTTTTGTGCACTTTGGTATATTTTTTTGTGTTCAAGATTTTACATATATTATTGTCTATATCAATTATACTAATTGTGCTACATTGCCACAGTCGTGGATGTTAGAGATGCAGGAAACGTCGCAACCAGAGTTTCCGATTGCAAGGGTGGTTAGAACCCCGGGATCGAAAGGAAAGAGTGTTTGTAAAGTGAAAGAGAACCATGCAACAGATTTGGTAGTGAAGAAGCAAGCAGCTAAGAAACCTGACCAAGTCACACCTCCTCCCCGAGGTCAAGCTAAATCTTCATTCAAGATCCCACAGTTAGTAGACGAGGATGAGGATGACGCAAAGTTAGCAGCTCTAGGAACCAAATTGCATAAGCTGGCAGCTGCAACAAGCATTCATACCCTTCCGCTCAAAAGGGCCCGCAACCTTGCTCCCACCCAATTGTCACCATTCGTAGGAAGTTCGGCGGTGAAACGCATAATGGCTGGTGTAACCACATCTACTGCTATGTATGACCCTTTCGATAAGGTGGAACAACGAAAACTAGATGAGTTGCTCAAGTACATAGCGATGGATTTGTAAGTGATTTAAACTTTATTTTTGTTTAAAATTTGATCACGTAGTAGGAATTTCATCCTTCTCACTATAGATTACTTACGTCATTTCCAGGGACAACCCATTCCCGACTTCATATGCAGGACCGGAATTCTACCTGACGCTTATGACTCCTAAAGAAGCCTGGGAACAATCAGAATACGGGTGGTTACATGACAAGGTACTAGTGGTAGATTTAATTGAATAACCGGTAGATTTATAGTTTTTTTCCTCGTGGTAGATTTAATTTAATTTCCGTCGTGGTAGATTTAATTGTATTTCCCTCTAGGTAGATTTAATTGTATTTTCCTGGCGGTAGATTTAATTTTACTTCCGTGGTAGATTTAATTTTATTTCCGTCGTGGTAGATTTATTTTTATTTCCCTTGTCGTTTTGGTAGATTTATTTTCATTTGCCTTGTCGTTGTGGTAGATTAACTTTTAGGCTTGCATATATGATTTTACTTGACGGTAGAGTTATATATTAACCAATATTTCTACATTGTGCAGCATATTGCCGCATGATTTAATATGTTTCAAAAAGGTGTACGCTTAATCCATCTCCTTATCGAGACGGAAGGATTGCTGTCATCGACCCTGTCTTCACTGGTGTTTGGTATCATGAATACAACACAAAATTTTTACCGCTTGAGAAGGGAAAAAAATCGGTGTTTTCGTCGGGTTATTTGGACATGGCGAACGAGGTATATAATGACTTGTCATGCACATGCAAGAAATGGGGGCAAGATGTGGATATCTTGTACATCGCCCACAATATCAAGAACGAACATTGGGTGGCCGTTGGGGTGGACATTCCCAAGAGAAAGGTCAGTTTTTGATTGCATCCCCTATTTATATGATGATGGCTACGTACTTGAGAGTGTTAGGGTGTACGCAAAGATGGTTCCACTCTTGTTAAAGCAACTTGCACCACCAGAAATAAGGCAACACATGAGTGAGGCACAATATCACTCCTACATGATCAAAACAGCTCCTCCTAACAAACAAACAGGTGATTGTGGCGTGTATACCCTGAAGTATGTGGAGTGTTTAGCTCTTGGCCATTGTTGGGAGTCCCTCAGAGGTAGCAACATGGGTTTGATTCGTGTCAAGTATGCATGTGAGATATACGATGAGGTACATGAACATGAAGAAGCCCGGATGTCTGATCCAAACCCGCGTGGTGAAGCGGATGACAAGTATGGACTGCAGACAAATTCTGCTAACTAAGGAAGCTATTACGATAGATTTTTTTGTTCTTCTTTTGGAAGCGCGGTAGACTTGATCCGGTAGTCAAACATTAGCACCGGTAGACTTGTATTTTTTGGATGTTGCATACTTTGACTTAAATGCGGCTCGTTTACCTATATATGTAGTTGTTGATGTAACTATACTTTCAAAGGACCATGTTTTTTGGCATGATGTTGGTCCTTTGAAAGTTTGGTAGATTTTTCGTCTAAACCTTCTAATATTTTGCGATCATGTAATGCAAAGTTTGGTAGATTTATTTGCTATGTTCTGGACGTTTGGTAGAGTTGTTGTAAGACATGTTGTACCAAGAGAGTTCTTAATAGCATAACTTAAGACATATTTCTGGTGATTATTACAAGAGTAACTATTATTACACATTAAGTAGAAGGGCACGAGTTCTGAAGGAAAATTTTCAAACCATTTTTTAGAAATGTAAGGAGATTATGTCCGACTTACACATTAAGTAGAAAGACACGTTAAGCCGAGCATGTAAGGCGATTATGTCCGACTTGTTGACATTTAGAACATTTCCCAGCTTTCCTTGGACGTTTCTTCGACATAGCGACCTCGAATGCACCCTTAATTCAAATTTTCTTTGGTCTTCCCGGAGGGTTGCAAACATAGGAGGAAGACACACTTTGTTAGCCACTTCTTTTGGCACCGGTAGTGCACTATCTCTTGGCATTACGCTAACAACATAAGCATGTTGCAAGTAGTTGGTTTGATAGTAGGAATGACAAATGGAGATCGGTGAAGTCTTTCTTGCTTCCGCTGCGGCGATGGCATGAACACATGGGATTTTATCCAAATCAAACCTACGACAAGTACATGTTTTCTCCTTAAAATTTACAACATGCACATAAGTCCCGCCCGTTACTTCTGTATGATCCTCATCAATCTCTTGCACCGACAATAGTTTAGCATGTTCAACTCTAACCTGTTTACAAAATAGTTACGTTTTTTATAAATAAATCTACCATACTATAAATTAATCTATATTAAGTTTACAACAAAGCCAAATAAATCTACCAAATTGATCGAAAAAATTAATGCCAGAAGAGGGTTACCTGAAGCAACTTCTCGACGCCAGTTGTAATAGTTGTTTGCATCTTCTTTGCATTGCCGCGTCTTTTAGCAAACCACCTCGTTAGAAGGCTCTTTATAGCATCCACAAGTCGCACAATTAGCTTACTTCTTGCACCATATAGGACATTGTTTATCGATTCAGTTATGTTGCTAGTCGTGAAGTTGTACCTATCACCCGGAAAATGAACACGACTCCACATACAAATATTTGCTTTCTGCAAATAAGCATACAGTGCAGGATTTGCAGCTTGAATCTGCGCAAAGAAGGCATTAAAATCTACAATCCTATACGCGGTTGCGGCCTTCTTAACAAGTCAGAAAGTTTATCCGCCTCTGAATTTCAACATAATGTTCTTATGCAGATGATATGTGCAAATACCACGACTAGCAAGCGGATAAACCTTCCCTATAGCATTTCCAATTGCTCTATGCCTATCCGAAATAATGGCAAGTCCTTCATCATCAGGGATAACGCGGTATAGTTTTCTAAATAACCATTCCCAAGACTCATCATTCTCGGTATCAACAATTGCGAAAGCTATTGGAAAAATATTAAAATTTCCATCTTGCGTTGTGGCGAGTAGTAGTGTACCTTTGTATTTTCCATGCAAAAACGTACCATCAACAACAACAACTTTCCTCATAAAGGGGAACCCACGTATGCTCGTACCAAATGCGAGAAACATAAACTTGAACCTATCTTCCTCGTCAACTTCCAGCTTTATTAGTGTTCCCGGATTAGCTCGTCTAATCATGTATAAGTACGATGGAAGTTCTTCATACCCGGTCTCCGAAATCCCCGTAACTAGTTCTCGCGCAAACTTTAGAGCACGATGGGCCTTCTAATATTCGACATGTGAGAACAGTTGGTAAACGATATCATAAGTCTACCGTGACCATTTTTTGTCTACCGTCACATCATAAGTCTACCGTAAATGACATCATAAGTCTACCGTCATATCATAAGGATAAATGACATCATAAGTCTACTGTCACATCATAAGTCTACTGTCACATCATAAGGATAAATCTACGATGAACCACAAATCTACGGACATAAATCTACCAAACGATACATACCTTAATTCCGTATCGTTTAGTCAGAGAATCGGACACATGATTTGGCAATACTCTCGGCCCAACACCTCCTACGAAGTCCTTATATAGACGGCCTAGTATCTCATGGGTTGCATGTCTGGTACGGAGTGATCGCACGGTCACTGAACATGTGTGCTCTTTAATGTTATTCTTAATGTAGAAATGTGTACCGTCTCCAACAATTGAAGCACGAACCCTCCATTTACATCCGTCCACCTAACACTTAACCGTCAACAGTTTTGGAGTCGAATGATCCACATTGAAGTCGGATTTCTGAGCAACCGAAAGAATTTTCAATCGAGTCTCCAACACCTCTTTCGTGTCATAACGTTAGCCAACAGCTAAAGTCTAGTGAAGTAATCTCTAACATCACAAATTCAGGAATTATGTTTGATCCCCTTTTCTTTGGTGGTAGATTTTGCAAGTCTTCTTCATCATCTGAACTTCCACCATCCGTACGTTTCCCACTCATGACGTACTCATCGTCATAAGAACTTGCCGCATCGGGATCTTCACAACCATCAAATCTCGAAGATAAATCTTCTTCTTCTTCTTCTTCTTCATCTCTTTCTTCATCCCGATCTTCACTGATTTCCCCAGCTCCACCCTCACCTTCTGGTATAGATGCTTTGACATCTTCGACAACCACGTCTTCATCAACCATCGAGTTCCGAAAAATCTCTTTAATCTCAACACATAAACGAACCGTTTCGTTTTCAAATTGTTTCAAAAAACCACTCAACTGTCTTGAATTTCCTACAAATACAGGAGGTGTATCTTGTGGTAAACTTCGTCTTACGACACTCGACAACATATAGCTAAATTGAAGCTCATGAAACCGATGATCCAAACAAAAATCTTCATACGCCATTTGAAAGAAAGCATCAAAAGAGGTTTCTCGATCTACCCCTACAATTCTACATCTTTTGGACTGATCTACCACGAACACCCACCTATTTTTCTTAAAACACCAATTACCACATACCAAAATGACTTGCTCCATGATTGAATTGTGGAATCTGTAGAAGAAAAAAAGATGTGGAAGATCACGATCTTGAAAAAGAAGCGAAGAAGATTGGAGAGTGTGAAAAGAGGTTGAGAGAAGATGTGAATTGTAGAAGAGAATTGCAAAAAAAAAAAAACAATATGAACTTGTCGACGGCAACCCTAGATCGAAGAAGGGTGCCTCTGGTTTTTTCGTAGAAACAAGATTAAGCGTAGGGCAAAAACGTCTTTTGTAATGCTGGAAAAAGTTATATGTCTACCACCAAACAATGTCAATAAGTCTACCGTCATATATAAAAAACGGTAGGTTTGTTTATATATGACAGTAGGTTTATTTTTATATGCGGTAGATTTGTTTGTTTGCTATACTTATTGTTAACGACTGGTAGTAATGGTAGACTTATTGTTAACGACTGACTTATTCTCTCTTTTCTTTGACAGGTAGGTGGCGTCATCTCCGGTGATATTACCGGCGTCTGCAAATTCCGTTAACGAATCCAAACACCCTCAATTGACTAAATCAAAGATCCAACAAATGTACACAAAATAGGTCTCTCTTTGTGATTTAAGATGAAATGAAAAGTTAACTCCAAAAAAAAAAATCAACAAAATAAATCTACTATCATTACAATAAATCTACCATCAAATAATTTTTTTTTATCATACTTAGCAAATTTGAGTGCCTGGTTTTTTCGTAGATATGAGTTTTAGTGTAGGGCAAAAACGTCATTTCTCACTCTGAAAAAAGTCAAATGTCTATCACCAAACAATGTCTATAAATCTACCGTAAAAGAAAGTCTACCATTACACTACAAATAAGTCTACCAACTGAAGGTTATTTGAGTAATTATCAAAATATTTACTAAATCTACCGCCATTAACAATAAATCTACCGTCATTAAAATTAAATCTACCACCATTACAAAACGAAGTCACCAAAATGTTAGACGGTTTTAAATCTACCGCCATTACAAACAAATCTATCAACCCAATAAAAATCTACCGTTGCCAATACAAATCTACCGTCAAATAAATAAATCTACCGTTACGATAAAATAATTCACACTGATTAACTCTACCACCAAAATAAATAAGTCTACCAAAAAAAATAAACTGAAGGTTACCTGAGTAAATACCAAAAATAAGTCTACCATCAAAGAAAATATATCTACCAACTGAAGGTTATCTGAGCAAATACAAAACTTAAGTCTACCAAAAATAAATATATCTACATCGTCGTTAAAATGAGTCTACCAAAATAAGTCTACCAATATTTAACAAATCTACCATCTTTCAAACAAATCTACCATCCATCAAACAAATCTACGGACCAAAATTTGAGTTGACCAACATCAAACAAGTCTACCATCAAAGAACGGTAGACTTGTTAAATCAACTTTTGCGTACGTGGCAAATGAATAATAATGACAGTTTTGTAATTGCGTTTTTCTCAACAAATGCCATAAGGGTATTTTTGGTAATACGAATAAAATTAGGTTATTGTAATAATAAAAATAAAAATAGGTTAAACTAATAATAAACATAGAAATAAATGTTACTACAGTAATCCACCCATATATATATATATATATATAGACTTGTTAAATCAACTTTTGCGTACGTGGCAAATAAATAGTAATGGCAGTTTTGTAATTATGTTTTTCTCAACAAATGCCTTAAGGGTATTTTTGGTAATACGAATAAAATTAGGTTATTGTAGTAATAAAAATAAAAATAGGTTAAACTAATAATAAACATAGAAATAAATGATATATATATATATATATATATATATATATATATATATATTCAGCTTCGTTGCATCTATCACCGTTTGTTGCATATCACCTAGTTTAGCAAATCTTCATATCCCTAGACCATCATATTGTCTCTGTGTGCATCGAGTTTCATTTCGTTCATCTTTAAAAAAAAAAAAAAGAACAGAACAGAAATAGTTGTTTGCATTTTAAAAAAAATAACCAAAAAAAAAAATCGTGATTTATTCCTGTCCAAAGTTAAGCGAGTCATTTGAAAACATTCATTTTTCTGTTTTAATCTATTTTGCTGTTTTTGCTTTGATTAGTCTTCTCATTCGAAATTAAAAAAAAACAAAAAAAAGCAAGTTCTAGATTAATATTCATTCGACAGCAACAATTTCCATATTTAGTCATTTATCTTGAATTGGTCTAAGCATTTGAATTTCTTTGACTTGTTTTGCTAGTGACACAACATAGACCAGAACCGGTGGTGAACGCCATGAGGGAAGAGATGAAAACGTTCGGGAAGACATTTGGGGAAGCCCTGGACAACATAGAGCAGAATCGGTGGGGAAAAGAAAATGTGTCGGGAGATAAACCAGGAGCTGAATACATCAAACCTGAACCACCTGACCGTCTAAGACGAGCCGCCAAAAGATCAGAACCAAGGCTGCAACCGTACCAAGGCTCTAACAATTTTAAACCAAAACTTTCTGCTTTTGCGGGAAGGAGAGATCCAGAGGCTTACTTATGTTGGGAAAGAAACTTAGATGAATGGTTTGAGTACCACAACTATCTTGAGGAGAGGATACACCTGGCCGTCACCCACCTCGACGGAGAAGCCTTCACATGGTGGCAAAGAGAGGATGCAATACGTTGGTGGGAGTATCAAAAGCCACCCATCACTACTTGGGAAAGCCTGAAGCGAGTCATAAACCTGGAGTATGTTCCAAGAAACCTTCGACAAGAAAGTAGAGAAAAGAAGACTTGGCTCACAAGACCGTGGAGAAAAGAAGACTTGGCTCACAAGTCACCTACAAAAAGAGTGAACCATATCAATTCAACGAGCACGTGGCTGCTACTATGACGGAGAAAATAGGACCAATAGTGAGATCATTTGTCTCAGATCAGAAGCAAGCCCAAGACACAACCCATTCCTCGTTGCCCAAAGAACCAACATCGAGAGCCTACACTCAACCAAATCCGAGCAACACCATTTTGCAAGGTAGGTGATAGTCATGTTTGTTGGCAAACCAAACTTTCTTCACTCTTCCACATAGAGCTTTCAATAGGGTGGACTAGTCCAATCCATATCATTACGGACCGACCACGGTCACACCCAAATATGAATTGGTTCATATAGACTAAGACCAACTTTGTCCGCAGTCAAAAGCAGGCTAGACCACACGGCCAGCGGAAATGTCCAAATACTTATAATTTGAGGGTTTAATTAAATTTGGGGGAAAATTAGAATTTCTGCAATAAAATCGTTTTCAAAATCTTTTTGTATTCATATCTGTTTTTAAATCCAATCATAAAATTATAAAATCGTAAAATCATATTTATAATTAGAATTTCTGCAAAATGAATCATAATATCGTTTGCAAAAACGTGTGAAAGTAACACATAAAGTGGAGTTTTCATAAGTTCATCCATTTTGATAATGTAATGATGCTTATCTTGAATTCTTCTAATCTGTTTTTTTTTTTGCTTTGATCTTCTGCAAATTCACAAAGCCAATCTTTTCTGAAAAGAATAATTTAGAAATCAGACAAAAACTGATGTTAACAAGAGCTCCAACGCGGAAAGAGATAAATTTAGTTCCGATGGATTTGCGCGACTTTTCTATTTAATTGGATAGTTCTTAAGATTTGCCCAGAAATTGAGATCAAGTTCTTGACAAGAGGCCAAATACATCACGTGTCTGTTTCTGTCAAAGCCAAGCCACTAGCATATGTGTAAATACTTTTGGGTATTCAATTTTACTTATACATCTTCTTAAAAGCGAATTTTTGATAAGAACAAGGTTGCAAATTATCATACGAACAAGTTTGAATGTTTGTTTGATACAGAGTGAAAGTTAATTAGTTTTCAATTTTTAATTTTGGTAAATGGTTCCGGTCAAAACCAATAGTTTAATATTTCCACCCTATCAAGAGAGAATGATGCTCTCTAGGGCTGACACATGTTCTTCCTTATTAGTCATTTTAAAAAAAAATTATTTTCTTTAAATTTAATTAGGAAATTTGATTTAATATTCCAAAATTTTTATATATTTTAAAAACTAACCCTTCTTTTAAAATCTTTGAAAATTAACTTTCTATTAGGTAAAAAATTATATCCATCATGAAATTTTGAGAATATACAAATACAATAATTGTTTTTTTTCTTTTTCATACTAAATATATATTATAAAATAATTATTCAGCAATTTATTTATATATATATATATTTTTTTTTTTTTTGAAAGAACAAAATAAATTATTTTAATTAAAATTCATATTAGATATAAATAATTTTGTTAGATATACACAAATCTATTATTATATTTATCATTAACATACTCAAACTCTATATATACATCATCGTACAATAAAATTATACAAAAACACGTTTGTGAAACCGTAAGTTCATACAAAATGCTTTGTTATTGAATTGTTTTTAAAGTTTCCACGCACAAAATCTAGATATGATCGACATTTTTTACATCCATATTTATTCATTTTTTAAATTAATCAAAAATAAAGAAATAGAATTTAAGAAAATTCATATGTTTGGTTTATTTTGAATATTTTGGTAATTTTAAATGCCAAAAAGGTTTGTTTAACAAAAAAAAGATGGGTTAGTTTTCAAAATATATAAATTTTTTAGAATATTAAACCAAATCTCCCTTAATTAATTGCATATTAAAAATTAATTGAAAATTAATAAATTGATACATGCCTCTTATATATTATTTAACGTTATGAGATATTATTCCTAACATGCATTTTCAATATGTTGGCTCGTCTTATTATTGAATAAATTTCAAGTTGGATCGACAAAATCAATGATAATGAAACCGAATAAAATCATGAGATTCCTATCAACTACATCTACAATGGAAAGATATGGAATCAGAATAAAATTCCACAGCAACGTTCCGTCAGTCACGGCGTGGTTAACGGAGCAGCCGATGAAAACGCCGTCGATCAATTCCGTGACTTGTTAACGGAGCAGCCGATGAAGACGCCTTCGATCAATTCTGTGACTTAAACGGCGAGAATTAGTCGCGGACGTGGTCGGATTTTGCGTCGGCGAAAAAGAAATTTGCGCTGGGGTCATTGCAGAGCCGGCGAGAGGAGGGAAGTGAGAGAGGGTGATAGAGAGAGAGAGTGTTTGAGGTGAGAGAGAAGCGCATGTGTGGGGAAGTGACCAGGACGCGTGAAGAGGCATCTTTTTATGGATTTTTTCCAGTTGTTTTTTTAATTTTTATATCAAGTCAAAGAGAGAGAGAGGCGATCATGTCGGGTCCGAGAGACGCGCGACTTCAGGCCCGTTGGACCCGGCCGGAGAGATTTCGAGATATAACTCCGCCGGTGTGCATTTCTCGGCGTCGCACGGTAGTGTATACTCGAAGAAGAGCCAGAAAAGGAAGAAGCGCTTTTCCTGACACCCGGTTTGGGAGAGGAAGCAACGGCCATGGGTTATTTCGGTGTCGAATTTTGTCGTGGTTCTAAGAGGAAAAACACTGTGAGATCCGACGGCGGCAGCGGCGTTATCGTCGAAGCTGCGTTAGCGGCTGCCGAAGTGAAGGCAAGTGGCGGAAGCGAGAAAAATTTACAGTAGGCATTGGGGAAAGCAGGAGAGGACATAGTGCAATTAGCGTCTCGTTGGGATCTACGACGTTTTCAATGGATCCGACGCTCCAAAATTTATGATGGCTAATCTTTACCGTGATGTTCATAGTGAGTTAAAAGAAAACCCGCGCGGGTGCTCTCCTAGTCAAAAATAAAAGTTTAATGCAATTAGGTGTTTGTAGGCAGGCCCATTTGAACATGATTTTATTGAGCACAAACATTTTTTGGACCACTATCCATTATTGACCGACCAATTATAGCCCACAAAAACAAATGGTCTGCGTGGACATGCGCAGACGGACCATTTGACAACTTTACTTCCACATAATCGATCGATTGAAGAGAAGATGTCTGGGACACCTTCAATAGCATATTTTCGTCCCACACCTCCATCATCATATCGCCATGGTGCCCTTTTCCGTGTGCGGACTTTGAAGCCAAAATTATATCATGTGAAGTGAAAAGTTTATTATGTTAAACTTCCTCCTACCATTGAGCCTTCCACTTTGGCAAGATTTTTAGTTTCTGCTTCAAATGTCTCATGAATCGCTCGAATGGGTATATCCACCGATATTGCACAAGTCCCCCAAGTTCTGCTTCGTGAGGGAGGTGGATAGGTAGATGTTCCATAACATCAAAAAATGCCGGGGGAAAGTTTTTCTCCCAAGTTGCACAACAAAATAGGAATAGTCGTATCAAGTTATGCAATAGCATCTTCACACAAAGTGCGGGTACAAAGATCCCGAAAAAATGCTCAAATGCCTACAATGACAACCACATATAAGTTAATAATGTTAATTTTCCATTGCAAATATTATATATATATATATATGTGTGTGATTTAAATTAAATTTACTTGCAATTTCTTCGTGTACATTTTCTGGTAGAAGTTCAGCAAATGCGAAAGAAAATAGTCTTTGCATAAATACGTAACAGTCGTGACTCTTCATCCCATAAACTTTTTTTCCTTTCTCAACACATTTAGCCATATTAGAAACGCACCCATCCAAAAACTTCACATCAGATGTCGCCCATTTGAACAAGGCTGAATTTTCTTCCGCATCTAATCGAAATATAGGAATACATGCTTTCCTATTGCTTGTAATACGAAACTCCTTTCGTGAACAAAGATCAGGCAAGTCTAGTCTTGACTTACCACTGTCTTTAGTCCTTCCACGCACGTTCAACACTTTATGTATGATGTTATCAAAAAAAGTTTTTCTCAATGTGCATGACATCCAGATTGTGTCTAAGCAGATGATCCTTCCAATACATAAGCTTCAAGAATATACTTTTCTTATGCCAATTGTGATGCCCCCATATCCATCCGTCATATTAGATGGAGTGTGCCAATTTCCACCACGAATGATTGTTTCATGTGCACCGTAATGATCAATTTCTGCTTCTACTTTGTTCTTTCTAAACAACTGCTTGTTTCTCCGGTATGTATGGTGAATCAGTAGAAACTGGTGGTGAAAATCAAACCAACTTGTCTTCCGCCCATGTTTCAATTGAAACGCTTATGTTCGATTGAGATAATATGGATAAGACAACCGCATGCATAGTCCAACCTCGTAAGTAGGGAAGGCGTTTATTGTCCACATAAACACCGCTCGCGTTGTAAAAAAAACAAATCTTTGCAAAATCATATGTTCGAACCCCGATATACCACAACTGCTCCAATTGCTCTATCAGAGTCTGAAAAAACACATCAAGTGAACACTTTACATGCTTCGGACTAGGGACTAAAATACTCAAGAATAAAAATTCCATTTGCATGCACATATTTGGTATGCAATATTCCCGAAAGAATATTGCATACCATACATACCAAATGGACTAAATCCATATGTTCAAAGACCAAGATATACATTTTGTTTCTCTCTAGCAAAGTCTGGGTGTATCGTCATAAAGTGTTTCCACGCTTTTGCATCTGACGGATGAGTAACATCCCCATATGTCTGGAAATGATATGCATGACATCTAATCGATGCAGCTTGATAACACCGGTTTTTGATCATTTTTATGGATCACTTTAATATCTTTTGCAAGTATTTTAACTCCGTTTTCAAGTGATTTCCATGTTTTAGAGTTTTGAAAGACATTTCAGGTAACTTGGGAAATAAGAGTGCATTTCAGAAGAAAATTACGTTTTTGGATAAACTCGAACCGTCAAAAGTCTTGCCATCAAAGAAAACTTTTGCACCTCCTGATCATCACCAAATTTGGACAAAATAAAGTAAATACAACCAGGTTTCAAATTCATTTGGATTGGAGACGATCCAATGGTTGGATCCTTAAATACACACGAAGCACTGAAGGCAGACGAAGCTGCCTCGAAGAAAAGTCCACCGCGGCAAGAGAGCCCCGGCCCGCGGCTAAGCACCAGTTCGCCGTGCCTGGAGGATCCCGACCTGCAGCCAAGCAGTAGTTCGCCGCGGCCACATCCAGTTCATCCAAAGCAAGGCTTTTCTTCACCCGATGCCAAAACCGTCTGTTCACATCAAATCCTAAACGAAGTGAAGACCATATATACTTGTTTTTAGTTCTTTTAGCAGAGACACACAATTTTATTATCATGCTTAAGACAGAGGCAAATTCCTTGTAAACTTGTTACTCTTATTCTTCGGTTTGGAGCGAGGATTCTCCACTCGAGTTATTCGATAGAGAAGCCTTTTCATCCCTTTTCTTTACTGCTTTCTTTTCAATATATTGACTATGTTTATCTCAGCTATGGCTGCGTAGTTCTCTTGTTGGGTATAGGTTTTCAAAGGGGCTTTCATAGTTCGATTTCTCGTTAGGTTTTTAGACTATGATACCGATTAGGGTTCTTCGATTTATTCTCTTTCTTAATGCATGTTTGCTTGATTGATCACCTTGCAACTAAACTTAGGTATTTTTAGAACTACGCAAGTACTGGGTCCATATGCTTGACCTAGGGTAGACGAGAAAAACCGTGACAAGATACGAAATCATACTTGTGGAGGGATTATGAGCGTTAACGAATTTTGAGTATAATCACTAACTTTTTGCGCGGCCGTAGACAAAAAATACTGGTCGAGTACTAAAGTTGTAGGTGTGTAGGGTGTACGAAAGTAGACTACACATAGTTTCCGTTTTCCAAGTTCAAGAATCCAAAGACTACCAAAAGTCGCTTTAGAAATCCTAGCAAATCCTTAGAGAGAATCGGCCATGAACCCTAGAGATTACCCGTTGCCCAACGCTTTGTTTAAATCTAGTTTAATTTACTAGCTACAATCGTGACAAACAAAACCCATAAATTGTTTTTTTTGCGTCTAGACACAACTTAGAAATCAACGACAATCACCTCGTGGATTCGATCCCTAAATACTATTGCGTTTGCTTTGCACTTGCAGCCTAGGCAAAGGGTAAAACCCCGTGCCGAGAGCGATCCCGGTGCATTAAGTTTTTGGCGCCGTTGCCACTGGGGATTGTTTTGCTTGTTTGATTTCGAATTCTAATTTCTGCTCTAGACAATTTTGATTGTCAAGCTCTTTGTTGCTCTTTTGACATTTTCCTTTATCTTTGTCTTTTGTTCTTAGGTACATGAACAATAGGAGAACTCCTAGAGAAACCTTACCGCAACTAGACGATATCAACATACACAAGAGAGAAATCCCAAAGACTCTAAAGAACGCTAAGGATGGCCGAAAATGACTGTCCGGAAGATCAACTAAACCATGATCAACTTGATCACGAGTCTGACGTGATGTTTTGGATCACGAAGATGACCGAGAGGCTGTCCATGGTGTTAATGACCAGCAACTTCTCGATCCCGAAGAAAACCAAAACCAAAATCGAAATGCTGAAAATCCGAGGCGGCAACTTCCCGTCGATCGTGATGCACCAAGGAACGATACTTAAGCTAGTGCACTGATTCCTCCTAATGGTGAGAACGCCAATCGTCCTGTCTTACCCGCTAATCCTCCGAGGAAACAAGCGCGTAACCGCACCATTGCTGATTTTGATGCATCATATCAACACTATCAAAACCGAGCCGCAATCCAACTTCATTTGCCTCATAGGAACGATTTTGAGATCAAACCTCAAATCTTTGCTTTGATAAAGCAAAACCAATTTCATAAAGTTTCCACCGAGAATCTGATTGAGCACATCGAGTTGTTCGAAGAAATATGCGGAACGATGAGAACAAACCAAGTTTCCGCCGATTACTTAAAGTGTTAGCTTTTTCCTTTCTCTTTAGCCGATGAAGCTCACCGTTGGTTGAAATCTTTGCCCGCAAGATATATTACTAATTGGGAAGAGTGCAAAGCTGCTTTCCTAAGTCATTTTTAAACCAAGTCGAGGTCGAACTCATTGAGAAACAAAATCCAAAGTTTTTATCAACAAACGGTGGAATCTTTCCATGAAGCGTGGGAATGCCCTCATCACGGTTTCTCCGGTCCGAATTTGCTCAACACTTTCTACCGAGGATTATTACTGAAATATCAACTTTCTCTCGACACGGCTAGTAATTGAGACTTTTCGACAAAGACAATAAACCAAGGAAGAGCTCTCATCAAGAATCTTGTTATGGCTAATAGCAACAATTCTTCTGACTACGATAGATCAACTAGATCGAAGTGCATGCTTGTGAAGCTACCAATGGAGGCGAGGATGATGCTTGCTACGAACCTGACAACAATGGTTCGTATTTTTAAGAAGAAGAAGTTAACTACATCGGAACACAAAATTCTTACCAAAGCCGCTTCAACAACGGTTTCAAAAACAACTTCCGCAACGACAACTTCAACAATCTCTCGTATCGAAATTAAAACATGGAGAACTCTCAAGACCAACTATATCCTTAACAATCCAAGCCATACAAGAACCAGTTCCAAAACGGGAACTATGGTGGAAATGAGAATTTCCAATCAAAGACACCTTTCAACGCTCAAGCCACTCCTTACAACAACTCAAACATGCATCAACAAGGTATGTCTAACAATCAACTTGCTGCCCAAATATCAAAGCTCGAGCAATCAATTCAACTACTCGCTCAAAGCAACGAGAAGACGGCGAAAGAATTCAACGTCAAAGTAGATTGTATGTACAACGACTTGAATGAGAAATTCGAATCTCTTTCGACCCATGTCAAGAAGTTGGGTATGTAAGTCTCTCAAACCGTGAACTCCACTAAGAGACCGAACATAGCTTTTCCAAGAAGATTAGAAGATAACCCGAAGAGATTTTGCAACGTGATCTCCACCATGCCCAAAAAGGAAGTCAACAATGAGACGAAGCATGGAGAAGCTTCAAAATTCGTCCCACTCTACGGAAGAGCCAATACCGAATCCAACATGGTTCGGTAACCACCATTTGAGGTACCAAAATAGGTTCTTTCCCAAAGCTAAGGAAAGTCGATGATCCGGGACGTTTTTATTTCTCTTGCTCTATTTCCGTGATAAATTTTGTATATTGTCTATGTGATTCGGGAGCCAACGTCAACATCATGTCAAAGACATTTGCCGAGAAGCTCCGTATAAAAACTCTCACACCATCTACCGTTAGCGTAATTTTTGGAGATTCATCACAAAAAAAACCCGAGGGAGTGATCAACGATCTTCAACTACTGATTTTCAAGTCCTAGAGATGGGTCGAGACAAGGATATGCCAATGATTTTTGGTCGACCGCTCTTAGCTACCGTTGGCGCCATCCTTGATCATGCCAACCATCATGTTATCTTCTTGAATGTGGATCGAAGGAAATTTTATCCAACTGTCTTGGACGGAGTTCTAATCCCGAGGGACCAACACAAAAACAAATTGCCGATTCTCCCTAAAAGAAGAGAGAGAGGGGTCTTTGCAGGCGAAGCAGATGGAGAGTGGAGGATCAGAGTGGGGGCTTAGAACGAGGAAAAAAATTACCTTTTTCCATGGGAGTTTTTTTTTGTTTACAAAATGAATGAAGCAAATAAAACCAGCTATCTTATCTTCTCTTGTTTATACCAATGTTCAAAATTGCGTTAGGTGCTAGTCCGACGGTCGGGTCGGGCACCTAGCACCTAATCAAAAAATCGAAGATTAATCGGAGATTAGTTTTGAATTTTTTTTCTTTTTTTTGAATAAAAATAATATATAAATATATGTTTAGGTGAAAAATGCTAACTTCATTTTCACATAATCGATCAATTTTTTTTTGCGTTATTCTTATTGCATGATTTGCCTTAATGTTTGATGAAATTAACGCTTAAGAACGACAAAAACCAACAATATTAGGGTTTTTTTTAATATCTAGTGCAAATGTAATGGATCAAAGATTTGAACCATAACAAGTTAAAAGTCCTTGAAACACACACCACATTTTTTTGGGCAATATGTAGACTACATTAAAAAAATTGAAGAAAATGGCTAAAAATTAGTTGATTAAAAACGTTATTGTAGAAAGAAGTTTTGAATTCTCATGTTTTATCGAAATTATAAAAGCTCAATAGTGTTCTTTTTAAGAAAACTAGAAAAGTTAAGACACCAGCAAATGACCAAATCTAAATATATGAAAATTATTGGACAAAATGAATAAATCATATGGGCCTTTTAAAATAATCGATTGGCCCAAAGTCTCTTTTCCTTAGATCGGGTTCATATACCCTAAATTTGTTACCAATAATAAACTGGACACATATTAACAACAATGTAAGACACTAGGATTTAACTCGCGCTAATTATAGAATAAATAAAATTTTTAAAAAGAAATTGTTTTGAAATTTAAGAAAATTGTTTTTATCTGAATTTTATAATATAGCTAACTACTGATTATAGATAAAACTGTTAATTTGTAATAATTTGTCTATTTAATCCGTTTTGCATTGAACTGAAATATTATTCGGGCTAACCTGCAAAAACTTATAATCTTAAAAACATAACTCTAATATGCATCGTTAAATGACTCTAGTTTTTGTGGAGAGTCTACGAACTCTTAAAAAAATAGTTTTTTGTGTCTAACTTTTTATAAAATTAGTAAAATATTTTTCAACTTGTGTTTTGATATATATTCAAATAAAATATAATAACTTATAGTGAAAAATATTGCAAGATTTTGAATAGATTTTTTTTTGAATATATATGAATTAATTATTATTTTAAATATATAATATTAAAAATAATTAAGAAATGAAATAATAAATAACTTATTTAATGCAAAATATATATTTTCCATATTCTAATCAATAATTTTAAAAGACTATTATATCCTTTCCTATTTTAAGTATTCTTTGTTATTTATAATGGCATTTCATGTAATAACTTACAAAACAAAGTTTATTTTTAAAAATATCTTATTAAATAATATTATAGCGATGTGATTAAAATTATATATTTACTACTTCTTAAACTGCACTTGTTATGCTTAGATCACATCAAAATTAGATCACATAAACAATATGAATATCATCTTATTAGCAAAAAATCGTATCCACATATATAAAAACACAAATACTAACCGTTCATGAAGTACTAAATTAAAACCCAAAAGATAAGATGAACATCAACCTAACCAAATTAAAAATTGATATTAAAAAAAAAATTGAAGTACAAAAAAAAAAAATCAACACGAAATTTTATAACAAAATATTAATCAAACAAACAAAATATTTAACCATCCAAACCTACCTATAATAAAAAAACACAAGATTTAAGGATTAATATTACAAACCTAAACAAGTAAAATAGATATGTTCCAAACTCGTGATTAAAGATATGCCAAAACGCATAATTGTGAGTATATCAATTATAACTGATTAAAAAGCCTACATTATATATTTTTTTTAAAAGAATACCATTACAAAAAAAAACTACACTTACATGTACATGAAGACTTTAACTTTCTTATCAACCATATTAAACAGAAATCAGAAACACTAAAAAGACGAACTAACAGTGATAGAATATCGATGAATTACATGTCTCTCTCGACTTTAACTATCTCTCTCTTTAAATTCATAATTTAGATCTCCCTTCAAGGGATGTTCGTGAAGTGGTACCTCTACTTTTTCCATGCTGATTTGCTTACCCCCCAAATCCTAGTTTGTAACTGGTTTCTTGATTTTTTTTTTCTTTTCTAGATTTTTCAAAAGTGGGTTATATTTTTCAGGATTTTAGCTCCTAGACTTGCATTATTCAAATTAACTCGGAGCACATGTGTTGGCTCCACCACCATAAATCCTTGGCCAAATAGCTTGGAGGCAGTTGGAGCACATGTGCACAACTTTTAGATGTTGTTATTTAGGAAATGCCATAGTATGAATGTTTGATTTCCCATCTCCAACTTTTCTATTGTTCAAACCACGGATTGATCACTGCGCTTAGCGCGTGTATATTTTACATTGATGTCTTATAAATTTGTTTATATGTTATTTTTTAGGAAACAATTTTTTTTTTAATTTCAAATTTTAGTTTAATAGTCGGTTTATGTTTATAGTTGCATTGTGTGTATCTGCGTGTGTTTTGTTATTTTTCCTTATTAGTGTTTGTATATAACAACGGTTTTCTTTAAATTATGTTGTTAACTTATGTTGAAATATTATTTTTTCCATGGGTTTATATGTAGTATTTGACTAATGTGTGATTCTAATTATAGTTTATATATATATATATAACACAATTTTAAATCTCTCATAGGTTACATACTTAGTTGAACGTATAATATTACATTTCTGTTCCAGAATTTATAGTTTATATTGAGGTCAATTATAACTTCATCAGTCCGTCTACACATTAACTAAACAAACCACTTACATTTAATTATAAATGATTTTAATACATATTTGAGAGTTTAAAATTATCTCTTTATGTACATATAGTTTTAGGTTGTTTTTAATTACGCCCTCTAATATGGAATTTTTTTCTAATGTTTTGGCCTTTATGCTAATAGATATTTTGGCCCAATTATTGCTTTATTCGTGAAAGACCGCTGACAAAAGATTTGTGATTTTTTATTTTTTCCCCATCTCCGAAGAACATATCATCTCTCGCTTCTAAAAATCCAACAAAGCCCACTCACATAGCTGGTTCTCGATGGCCACCGTGACTTCAACGCCTTAGCCATGGTTCCGCTTCTCACATCCGTTTCTGCCATTTTCACTCCCTCATCGATGCTCGCACCTATCTCAAGGTCTGATTTTAGAATTCAGAACTTTATGTATCTTATCATTACCAGATTCAGGTGTTCAAAATTTGAAATCTTGAGTGTTGTTTTGGATTTATAGGAGGGGAAAGATTGCGATATATGCGGCTTTGTGATTGCAGATGGAGCTGATGCAATCAACGAACATCCTTTCAAAAGAAACACAGCGTTTTTTCTGGGGTAATGAGGTAAAAATCATTCAAATTTTCACAAAAGCTTAGAGTTTTAGCAATTTTGTGAAGTTAGAATAGCGATCTTTCTTCATGATCTTTAGTCCATTTCATCTGTGAACAATGAGAGAAGAAGTAGATTAATAGGAACATGAATGGTTTCAAAAATAATTCCTAGGACACCAGAACTTGGAGTGAAGTTATTGCAAGAGTTGGTTTAACTTCTCCATCTTTCTTATTTCAAGAATATGTGAACGATTCTCAGAGTCTATTATATTGGCTTCAATGGTACTTAGTCTCTTCCATTAACAAAAATTGGGTAATAAGCATTTCAAGATTTATGACGATTATTTACTAAATGGCTAAGTTTTGGCTTTGAGAATCTTTGATATATTTATTTATCCGAGAAACCAATTCGGGTCCGAAAAAATGTATTGATTTGTCGAGATATTAATTTATCGAGTATCAATTTATAGAGGTTATACTGTTAATTATGATAATAAACTCATTTTATATGTATTTTTTGTTGAACTGTAGTTGGTTATCTTTAAATTATGTACTTTATCTTAATTTTTTTTTTTTCAAATATGAACTTACTATATGGTCATTTTTCACTTATTTCATTTTTTCCCAAATTTATGTATTTGCAGATACTAATTTTGTTAATAGCAAGTTCAAAATTTAAATCATAATTAATATTATATTTTTTTGTTAGTTGGTGTAATTGTGTGTCTTGCAGTTGTATAGTAATAATTATACTTATGTTAAAGCTTTAATTAGTATATATTATAGTTTTACATAAGTGGAGTCCATTAATAGATGATTCTAGTGATGATGTGGATATCTTAAATTGAGAGAAAACTTTCATATTATATAATTATTATTATTAATATTCTTTTTCTCGTTTTTTTATTTCTCATTATCTTTTTCCTTTTTCCCCTTTCTTCATTCTTCTTTTCTCTTTCCTCTTTCTTATTTTCTCTTCTTCTATCTTTTTTATTTTTTTCTCTTTCCTCTCACTTTTAATTTTCCTCACCCTAAAATACTCAAAAACTTCTTTCTTTCAAGAAAAATTACTCAAAAACTTTGAAATTACAAAAATTTCTTTCCTTTCAAGAGAAACACTAACAATGGAGCTTATGAATAATTTTTTTCTTTGCTTTCTTGTATATCGTGGATATGTATCTGTAGATCGATATGGTAAACGACTAGTATACTAGTATTCGACAAAATACGTGAGAGAAATATTTGTTTTCATTTACCACCGAACACTTGTTCTATATGCGCGAGAAAGATGTGTCTATCCATTTAGTAACGAACACACATTCCATATGCGCGAGAAATGCATATGTATCCATTTAACCACGAACACATGTACTAGGCATGGGCGTACGGGTACCCGTTCGGGTTCGGATCGGTTTTTTGGGTTTTCGGGTTTATGCTCAGAGGTACGTTCGAGTATTTTAAACCATCGGGTCGGATTCGGTTCGGTTTTAGTAAACTTATTAGAATCCGCCCTTACCCGAATAACATTTCGGATCCAGTTACATCAGGTATTTTATAGCCAAAGTAACTATGGCTTCGAGTATTTTTCGGGTATTTCAGATAAGTTCGGGTATTTGTACCCATAATATGATCAAACCCCAAAATAATTATACATGATCGAGTATAAACAACAACAAAAACTTCGACTTTACTAAGCATCGACCCGATTTCGGATTTGTTCGGGTTTATTTCGGATTTTGAGTTATATCCGAACCCGACCTGATATCCGATATACTAAGTGGTAAGCCCCATTATGGTATTTTAGAGGATCCAAACCCGATACGAACCCGCTACTTCGGTCGGGTTTAGGTTTGGATTCGGATAAGGGGTATGGGTAAAACTCACATGCCTAACATGTACCATATCCATACCACATCATCCACATAACCTATCGTCCACATGTACCATATAACCTATCATCCACATAAACTCGTCCACATGTACCATTCATATCATATATACCACATCAACCATAACATATTATCCACATACACCCGTCCACATGTACCATCTAATCTATCATCCACATAAACCCGTCCACATGTACCATTCACATCCCAATTTTTTTTCAAATTTACAAGTTTCGATCTACATGTAAACCAAAAAAATAGTAAAATGGATTTCAAATTATGGGGGAAAAAAAATTATAGGTCTGCTAAGTCATACCAAAGACTTATCAAAATTAATATGTCAATCAAATAAGTCTATGAGAAAAGTCTGCCATCCTAAATAAATTGAATAAAATTGATAAATCTGTCATCATTACTTCCACATACTTTTCACAGCAGATTATATGTTTTCTGCGAAATTTGGATGGCAATTTCGTAAATATTGATTTTTTTGATGAGGTGGAAAATAATAATAATGGCATTTATGTAATTATGTTTTTCCTAACAAAGCTTAAACGGGTAAAATATTCACATAAAACATTCTAGTAATTAAAATAAAATAAGGGCTAATCTAGTAATAATCATACAAATTTGTGTTATTATAGTAATCCTCCCATAAATCAATTATCTCTCCTTTTTGATAAAGTAAACTCAACAAAAAAATTAGAAATAAAAAAGGAAAGAGAAAAAAGGAAGAGGAAGGAGAAAAGAAGAAAAAAAAGCAAGAAAAAAAAGGTTATGATGTGGAAAGATAGTAAAAGCACCCAAAAAAAGTCGGTATTGTCTTGAAAGTGTCTTTTTTTTTGTCAACGTCTTGAAAGTGTCTATAAATGTAATTATAATTTCAAAAAGTGTACATGGATGTAATTGTTTCTTTTATAAAAGCGTTATTGGCTCATTTATTAAGTTAAATGCCACTTATAATGTTTAAAGACCAAAAATTTGATTGTTTCTTCCAATTTATTAAAGAAACAATTATATTCAGGGACACTTTTAAAAATGTAATTACATGGGTAGACAATTTCAAGACAAAACACATTTTTCTTGTGTTTTTACTATCTTATCCCCCACCATCCCCTCTTCTTTTTTTTTTCTCTTTCTTTTTTATTTTCTCTTTCCTTTTTATTTTTGGGTCATTTGGGTGAAAAACATAAGTTGACTAAAAAATTAGTTTTGGGGAAAAGTTAATTGCAAAATTAGATAAGAAGAAAGAGAAATAAATTTACACCATAAATATATTTCTCTGTTTCAAATAATTACAATAATGCCATTGACTTGAAAACTGCTGAAAACTGTGTTAGCAACTAATAAAGCCGGCGACACTGTTCATCTACCATCCGTCGACACTGTTCATCTACAATCGAAGACACTATTTATCACCAGATATTTAGTAGATAACTATTTAGTTAACTTGCTAATTAAATATGTTATCGTGTTAACCCAATTAACATATAATATGTTAACGTGCTAACAATAATATCCGAAACTTGTAACGTGTTAACAATAATATTCGATATTTTATAACACAGTTAACCCAATTAACATATAACATGTAACGTGTTAACACAATATTATAGCGTGCTAACGATAATATATGAGATTTGTTAAGGTGTCAACACAAATATCGAATATTATTGTCGGCGGGATGGTGGATGAACAGTGTCGTCGGGATTGTATTAACGTGTCTAACACAGTTAATATCAAATAACAGTGTTGTTGGGATTGTATTAATGTGTCTAACACAGTTAATATCAAATAACAGTGTCGTTGGGATTGTATTAATTAACGTGTCTAACACAGTTAATATCAAATAACAGTGTCGTCGGGATTGTAATATCAAAATAACGTGACTTCGATTGTAGATGAACAGTGTCGGCGAGTGGTGGATGAACAGTGTCGTCGGCTCTGTTAGTTGCTAACACGGTTTAGCATATTTCAAGTCAATGGCATTAATGTGATTATTTGAAATAGAAAATGATATTTATGGTGTAATTTTATTTCTCTTTCTACTTATCTAATTTTGCAATTAACTTTTCCCAAAAACTAGTTTCCTTAATATTTAATACTACTTACTCATAGTACCCTTTATTTTTTTCTTTTTCTTTTTTTTCTCTTTCCTCATTCCTCTTTCTTCTTTCTTCTTTCTTCTTTTCTCTTTCCTTTTTTAAATTTTTTCTTTTCTTGTTGACTTGACTTTAGTAAAATGATAGAGAATTGATTTAGAGCATCTCCAATGGTTGACTCTATATATCACTCTAAATATAGAGTTCGCTAAAAATAGAAAAAGAGTTTACTCAAATGGTGACTCTAAAAATAAATAATCCAAAATTTTTTTCTTTAGTATTAATTGCTTACAAGACCTTTTACTTGTAAAAATTTAAATTTCTTATATCTATTTTTTTTTAACAATAGTTCAAAATAAGTATATTCTTAAAATTTGATATATTATAGGGTTTTCGGCAAAAAAAAGAACTCGTCACCTGGTTTCAATTTGCAAGAAAACCAATCACCACATAAAAATGCAGGTTAATCCCTCACCCCAGAGTTAAACCGTAATATAACTCTCAGTCGGGTATAGATTTTTAAAACCATATAATACCGTATATTGATTACCAAAACGTCAATTTGGGCAAATTATTAAACAAAAGTATGTAAAATGGTGGTTTGAACACTAATCCTCAAGGATAAATCACGGGCACACTGCCAAATGTGCCAACGAAATTAATTGCAAAACTTTAAATATATATATTTATACATATATTGAAACGATGTATTGTCTTTGAAATATTGCAAAATTCCCGAACCAAAAAACACATAAAACACGAAAAACCCTGAAAACCAAAAATATATTGAAACGATGTGTTGTCTTTGAAATATTGAAAAATTCCCGAACAGAACCCGAACCGAAAAACCCAAAAAACACAAAAACCTGAATAATTCGGTTCGGTTTCGGGTTTCGGTTTGGCTTTCGGGGTTTTCAGGTTTTTTGGGTTTTTGAAAATAGGTCACATTTGGGATTAAGGTTTATATCAGTTTAGTTTGGTTTGGTTTGATTTTTAATAATTCGATTCGGTTTGGGTTTGGGTTCGGTTTTCAGGGTTTTTAGGTTTTTATTAAACCCGAAACCAAACCCAAACCGAACCGAATTATTAAAAATCGAAGCGAAATGAACCAAACTGATATAAAACTTAATCCCAAATGGGACCTATTTTCAAAAACCCGAAAACCCCGAAAACCAGACCGAAACCCAAAACCCGAAACCCAACCGAATTATTCGGGTTTTTCGGTTTGGGTTCGGTTCGAGAATTTTGCAATATTGCAACACTACAAGAATGCACTCGATTTCCGACGGGCATATCGGTTGGGAAACGGTCGGAAAACGTCTTTCCGGACGAATTTCTGACCAATTTGGTATGTCGGAACTATAGCGTCGGAAATCAGAAATTGTCGGAAATTGGTCGGGAATTCCCGACGGATTCCCGACCAGCGCATTCCTGACCTAATACCGACACTAAATATCCTTGGGTTATACCCGATGATTTGCCGACAAAAGTCTGATGTACCCATTCCCAACCAAATACCGACCAGACTAATTCCCGACCAAATTCCGACCATAATAATACCCGACGATTTACCGACAAATGTCCGATTTTCTAATTTCCGACCAAATTCAGACCTTTCTCATTTCCTACCAAATTCTGACCTCTCTAATTTCCGACCAAATTTCGACCATAATAATACCCGACGATTTACCGACAAACGTCCGATGACCTCATTTCCGACCAAATTCTGACCTTTCTAGTTTCCGACCAAATTCCGACCAAATATATTATTTTGAAATTATTTTGAAAATAATGAATATTGATTAATTTAATTTAATTGAAATTAAATTTATTCGAAAATGAAAATGAAAATTAATATTAAACATTAAAATATTTGAAAATAAAATAGTTTTGAAATAAGAGAAAGTGTTTTTAAAACATTAAATATTAACATTAATAAACATTTGTCTACCCGGATCCGGATCCCGTTCCCGTTCCCGGGTAATCCGGGAACTTTGCTTCATCCAAGACGACATGGTAGCAATATCTGACCTCGCCTCCGAAAGCTCATATTGCGTGGCACCTAACTTGAATTCGGTGTCCGTTTTTGCCATCTCCAAAGCTTCTACCCAAACCCCCGCGACGCCGCCCTTTTTTATCAAGGGGAAATTCCTGTATAAAATATAAATAAATTAGAACATTATAAAATTATAATGCAAGACTATAAGAAAAAAAAACTTACGTTCATAACGAGACGGTTGACCGCTTCCCGCGACATCTCGAAGGAGGAGGAGGAGTCACCTTGTGACTGTTGGGTCAGCTCGATCTCGGTTTTCTGCTTCGTCACGTTCTCGTAGATCTCCCTTATGAGGGGATCCTGAATAAGCCCGGTTGTCTTGTTCGTGTGGCACCTCTTCATTAAGTCCAAGTGATTCGGACGCACACCTCCGGCCTCATTAGTCTATAAAAACGAATAAATTTAAATATGAAAAAATAATTTAATAATTAATTAAAGAGAGAAAACAATGTCAACAATAAAAGATTACCATTTGAATTTCTCGGGATCCTGAATAAGCCCAGTTGTCTTGTTCGTATGGCACCTCTTCATTAAGTCCAAGTGCTTCGGACGCACACCTCCGGCCTCATTAGTCTATAAAAACGAATAAATTTAAATATGAAAAAATAATTTAATAATTAATTAAAGAGAGAAAACAATGTCAACAATAAAAGATTACCATTTGAATTTTACGGGTCTGGAAGCTGCTCGAACCGGGGTTGTGGATGTACTGTCCCTTTCCATTGCGCTCACTCTTTCAGTTTCTCGAATTAGTCTTCGAGAGTTTCTCTGTCTCAAGATTTTGCCAATATGGTCCGTAGTTATTCCAAACATCCAAATTCAAGCCTTTCGGCTTGTCTGCCCCTTTCCTCCACTTTTGCTTCCACTCGTTCATGTGTCTCTTGAACTGTGTACGCGCTTCCTTCATAAATAACTTTTCCACCGTGACAGTGTGAGAGTGATGCCACGTAAACTCTTGCTACGAAAACATAAATAAAAATACTTAGCAAAATATTAAAAAAAGACAAGTATAAATATGGAAAAAAATATAGTAATTGACAACTTACAGCAAATTGTCTAAACCAAATTTGCTTCTCATCATACGGGACATCTGAAAACTTCTTGTACGGTTTGACGAGGATCGAATGGAACATCCTCATAATGGCCTTGCTAATCCCGTTGTTCGATATACCAAACCTACAAAAAAAGATAAACTATAAACAATTTGATATTAAAAATATATATATATACATATATATGAACTATGGTTTTTACCATGTCGATCTTCCAACTAGATGTGGATCAAGCTGGATGTGCAAGTCCCGGCCCGGTTGTTGGACTAACTTATCGATGGTCATGATTCGAGGAGCTTGACTCTGCGACTCCGGAATAGTCGATGCGGCCGGACTTGGTGGTTGTGTGCCTAGAGTCGAACCACCGCTACGTGCAGGTTGTTGCATCCCTTGAGACGAACCACCGATGTGCATGTTCGCGAAACCCTCGTACGTCCTGAAAAAAATGCAAACTTTGTCAGATATTAAACGCAAACGCAAACTAAAAATAAAACGCAAATTATAAATAAAACGCAAACTTTGTTAGATATTAAACGCAAAGAAAAACTAAAAATAAAACGCAAACTATAAATAAAACGCAAACTATAAATAAAACGCAAACAAAAAAACGATTTCTATGAAAATATTCACAAAAACATGAAACAATTACCAAAAACCCAAAACAAATAACAGAAACCCGAAATAATTATGAAACTACATAAAATTATAAGCAATTTATGAAAAAAGAGTAATAATAAATTTATTAATTATGCAAAATAATGAAAACGTTTTGTATAGAAATGATAAAATTAAAAAATTTCAAAAAATCTTAAAAATATCTTAGATTAAAAAACGTTTTATATACATGATTTTTATAAAATTTAAAAATTATCTTTTTGTATTTTAAATCTAAAAATTATCTATTAAAGTTTTATATTCATAACAAAAATTATAATTAAACAAATCTACCATAAAAACCTTTAAAAAAAACAAATTACAACCTAAACTAAAATCTAACAACAAATCCAAAACATCCCACAATAAATCCCACAAATCTAACCCACAAATCTCACAAATCTAACCACAAATCACAACAACTAACATCATAATCTCGAATCTAACCACAAATCTCAAGATAAAACAACTAAATATCCTAATCTTCAAATCCCAACAACAACAACCACAAATCTCGAAATTACTTACATGGTAAGAAGAAGTCGGCGGCGGATGAGGGATGGCGGCTCCGGCGATCTACAACACAAGAGAAGGAAAAACAATTAGGAGAAGAAAAGAGGATGAGAAGAGGAAGAGAAGAGGGAGAGAAGAGAAGGAAGAGGAAGAGGGAGACTTACCGGCGAGAGGGACGGCGGTGAAGGTCGGCGGAGAGAGAGAACCGGCGTTTTGAGAGAAGAGAGATCGACCAAATGAAAAAGAAGATGCGTATGTGGTATTTAGATCTACGAATTTCCGACCACCGGTTTGGTCAGAATTTGGTCGGGTTTGAAAATATCAAACCGCCAAAATATTTTATTTAGCGGTTAATTTCAGCGGGTTTTATTTTCGGACTGGTTGGAAATCGGTCGGTATTTCCGACGAGATTCCGACTAACCCATAATATTGCATGTCTTCTTATTGGTGGATACATTGTAAAAACTTAGCATTTTTTCGAAAATATTCACATTGGTCAGAATCCGACCGATTTCCGGCCAAAGTGAATATTTCTGAAAAATGCTCCGACCGATTTCCGACCAATATGAATATTTCTGAAAAAATGCTAAGTGTTTACAATTAGAGGACATTTTCAGTAACTGTAAAAACACATACAACAAAAAAGTTGTAAGCACTTAAATTGTATTTATACTACATAAGTGTATAACACTTAGAAATTTTGAAAATATTAATATTGGTCGGAAAATCCGACCAATTTCCGACCATTTAGGGTTTCGAGTATAAAATTCTAAATTTTCAAACCTTATACTGTTTAATAAACATGTAAACATCTTATGTCTAAATAATATCTGGCAAAGTAAGCATATAATAAAATATAGGATGTTTTTATAAATTGAAAGTAGATCGAATTAAACCGTTCATAACGAAACATTGACTTTATATTTATACTTTTCGGTTTCTTATAGGTTTTATAGTATATGCCCCCAAATTCGTTTAGTTAAGATATATGGGCATTGAGTTCTTTCAAAAGATCATATCTAACCATATTAAACATAGTCCATATCAAATTTATCCTGTTTGAGGTTTCGAAACCCCAAATGGTCGGAAT
Organism: Eutrema japonicum; assembly: GCA_030161315.1. Classification (NCBI taxonomy): domain Eukaryota; kingdom Viridiplantae; phylum Streptophyta; class Magnoliopsida; order Brassicales; family Brassicaceae; genus Eutrema; species Eutrema japonicum. The sequence goes on from BSQW01000001.1 coordinate 40,020,488, forward strand.
TTGGTCAGAAATGTCGACGAATTCCGACCAATTTCCGACTATTTTATAAACCACATGTGCCTTGATAATTTTAGCACGTTTATTGTGAGTTTGAGGATTTAATTTCCGACTATATTCCGACCGGGGCAAATATAATTCGATATTCCGACCATTTTACGACCGATCCTCATGTCCGGTCGGAAAATGGTCGGAATATCGAATTAAATGTATTAAAAAATTCGTACACCATATTTAAGCATTTGAAAAATTTTGAATTTTTTTTTGATTTAAAATCGAGCACTTATGAAAAAACATTGTTACAAATTTATTCTTAAACTGATGAATAAAATGAAATAGATGTATCGGAATCCTTATTAATTAAAAATAATCGCACAACTAATTAAAGCATGTGAAAAAAGTTTCATAAATTTGTTACGTAAAAATAAATGCATATAAAATATTTTTTACAAAAACCTATTCTGAGTCCGATGAATAATCTGAAGTAGCTGAATCGGAATCCTCATCAAATTCGCCCATGCCGGTGAAGTCAACCACAAGGTCAACCTCTAGAGAATGCTCGATTTCACCTAAATTACCAATTGACATTTCCTGTAAAGGGTCATGCTCGGAAACACCATATATCATTCCTCTTGGTTGTATCGATGTTACTGCAATCCACGGATCTTGCTTGTTCCTAACCCGGGGGTATCGAATGTAGGAAACCTGGTCTGCTTGTGAAGCAAGAATAAATGGATCGTATTTCCGATGTCGCTTGCCTCCGTGAACAGATGTCACACTGAATTCGTCCTGACGTAGACCTTCCACTGGATCATACCAATCACAATAGAACACAATGCACTTCAAACCAATCATTCCTGGATATTTGACTTCTAATATTTCGCGGAGTATTCCGTAGTAGACAATTTCTCCGGATGTAGATGAAATACTGTAGTTGCATGTTATCCTTGAGCTCCCTTCATGAAAAGCCTTAAAAGCATACCCCGAGTGCCATACATCGGATAAACACTTGGAACAAAATTAGGGCTACGCACCATCTCAACTAACCATGTGGGAATCGATATCCCAGTAGTATTCAACTGATCAACCTGTACAATTTGTGGACATTCATAAACAATATGTGTAAGCATGTAAAATTTAGTTTAATTGAGGGAAATCGAGCACTTACGTAATATTTCAACCAATCTACGAATTCATTCTGTTTACGGACCATAAGCTCATCCTCTGTGCAATTTGGGAACCAATTCCTTATTTGCTCCATATATATCCTGTGAATAAAAAAAATACATTATTCAAAATACTATCAAGGATTAATTTTTGGTAATTACTAAACAAATACATTATTCAAAATCAAATGGCGTACCTCTCATATTCGAAAACGTCTTCGCAGTTTGTCAGAAGATATGTATGCAAATGCCTTTGTTCCTCCTCTGTTAGTCGTCTAGACCTCCCTTTTCCACTAAACCTTCCAATGTCTGCAAATAGATTTGGGACATAGACCGGATACAGCGGTTTTTCTCCTCCATCATCATGACGTGCATGTCGTCTACTTTTAGTCTTCACCGAAGATGGAAAGTATTAGCTAGCAAAGTTGGATGCTTCTTCATTCACGCTCTTTGCAACAATAGAACCCTCGACTCTTGCAATATTTTTCACCTTCTTCTTTAGGTGGAACATATATCGCTCAAACGGATACATCCATCGATATTGAACCGGCCCACCAAGTGTTGCTTCCCTAGGGAGATGAATAGGAAGATGTTCCATAACATCGAAAAATGCTGGTGGAAATATTTTCTCGAGGTTGCATAGGAGAGCCGGTATCTTCTCCTCCAAATTTCGGATACCGTCTGCAATAAGTGATCTCGTGCATAGATCACAGAAGAAAGCACCGATCCCTGCATAAATGATAAATAAAATTAGTAAAATTTAGACAATTTAGATAAATTTAGTACAATTTAGATATAATTTTGTATATTATAAATGTACCTGCAATAGCTCCATGGACGTTTCTAGGAAGAAGACCGGCAAAGGCAAATGGAAGGAGGCGTTGCATGACAACGTGACAATCATGACTCTTCATCCCTGAAAACTTCCCTTCTCCAATATTAACGCAATTACGAAGGTTAGATGCGTATCCGTCTGGGAATTGAACACTATGCGTAATCCAGTCAAAGAACTCATCCTTTGAAGGCTCATCCAAACGGAAAGCAGGGGCCATGGATTTTCCGTTCGCCATTATATGGAGTTCCTTCCGAGAACAAATTTCTGGCAAGTCCAATCTGGCCTTCAAATTATCTTTCGTCTTCCCTTGCACATTTAGAACAGTATTCATGATGTTGTCGAAAAAGTTTTTTTTCAATGTGCATGACATCTAGATTATGGCTCAGCAGATGGTTCTTCAAATATGGCAAATCCCAAAAAATACTCCTCTTGTTCCAATTGTGGTACTCGCCACAACCATCTACGGGAAAATGACCATTACCACCACATGAAACCGTCTTCTCAGCACCAAAATCTCTCAACTGAGTGATGATGTTATTCCCATCCGGCTCAGGAGGTGGACCATCAAATACTTTTTTGTTCTTTTTAAACAATGTCGTGCTCCGACGATATGGATGATCATGCGGCAGAAATCGTCGATGACAATCGAACCAAGAAGTCTTTCGACCGTGCTTCAATTGAAACGCATCATTGTTATCTTGACAATATGGGCACGCCAACCTTCAATGAGTCTACCATCCAGATAGCATACCAAATGCTGGAAAATCACTTATGGTCCACATAAGTACCGCACACATCGTGAAATTATGTTGGAGAGAAACATTGAACGCTTGAACACCATCTTTCCATAACATTTTCAACTCATAAATTAATGGCTGCAAGAAAATAGCAAGGGATCTCTTAGGATGCTCCGGTCCGGGGACAAGAATCGTGAGGAACAAAAACTCTCGTTTCATGCACAAACTAGGCGGCAAATTGTAAGGTGTGACGATTACTGGCCACAATGAATATTGCCTCTCATGTTTCCCAAAAGGGTTGAATCCATCTGTAGATAACCCGAGGTATACGTTCCTTGGCTCAGCCGCAAAACTAGGATACACCTCTTGAAAATGTTTCCACGCTTCTGCATTGATATTCGCATATTTTAACTCTTTTTATCATGCATCTCATCTAGTTTTTGTACATTAATGTGTAGTTTCATGGAGTTTTTCTATAGTTTTGCATTCTTAAGTAGGAGTTAATGAATTTTAGATAGGTCCTAGAGAGTTTTGGTACCATTGGAGTGTTTCAGGTGCTTATTGGAGTCTTGGGGAAGATCATGGACTAGGAGGAACGTACCCGCAGCAAACAGAGATGATCAAGTGATGAAGGAGAAAACCAGGAAGCGCAGCGGTCAGATCGCAGCGGTATAGGGAGACCGCTGCACTTTCAAGTCTCGCAGCGGTCAGATTGCAGCGGTATGAGCAGACCGCTGCGGATCCATCCGGAGTAAAAACCAGGCGTTTCACAGCGGTCATGCAGCGGTATGAGCTGACCGCTGTGAATCTTCTCGGACACAAAAATTGTCGGGTCAAACCCGGTTTGTCCCGGGTTGACCCGACCCGATCTGTATTGACTTAAGCAAATTAAGCCTAATTAGAAAATATACTTTTTGTTTTCTTTGAGATTTTAAGCAAAAACCCTTTTGAGAGCTTTGAAGGAGATTGTAAGAGATTCTTGAGTGATTTATGCAAGTTCTTATTGGATTACTTCTTCCACCTATTTTCCCATCATCTTTTATGATTCTCAACACTTCCTTTATGGGATTTGTGGAGAAAACCATGTGTTGTGAGTAGTTTTCTAGGGTTCTTGGGTGAAGTAGATTTAGGTAATTTTAGAGTGAATCAATGATGTTAGGGCTTTGATTATTAGTGATCCTTCCTTGTTTAGTGAGTTTAATGCTAAATCATCCATGATCAAGTTGATTTAGATCATAGGGAATTTCTCGCCCGGAAGGTGTTCGTTGAAATTCCCCAATGAACTAATCAAGGGATATTTCATTCTTAACCTATGGAAATAGTTGTCTAAGGTGTTTATTGATTAAATGATCTTGTTTCTAATGCTTGAAAGTTATTAAATCACAAATGGGAATTTGTTCTTGATTTAGTAAATTCCAAAGGGACTAATTCCAAGGGATTGGATTAGTCTTGTTAAATGATCATAGTCTAAGGATTAGCATTGCTTGAGTTTATTGGCATCATTGTGAACCTCTAAAGTTACCAAAAATCGTATACTTCACCCTTGGATTCGTTTGTTTTAGAACTTTCTTTAAACCGTAATTTACATTCTCGTTTAAGTTTCTATATTTGCTTTAGTTGGAAGTAGGTTGCTTTTAAAATCCTTTAGGTTGCTACAAAACCAATTCTTGAACCGCTTAGATTAAGAAGTTTTATGTATTCTTAGTTTTTAATCCCAACCCATTATGGATTGACATCTCAAGTACTACAATGACATGAGTATACTTGGTATAATTGACACGAAAATATCATGTATCAATTTGGCGCCGTTGCCATTTGGGTTTTGCATTAATCATTAGGATTTTAAATCTTCTTGAGACTAAGATTTATTTTTAATTTGTTACTAATCTCTTTCACTTGGTTTTTCCCCTTCTCATAGGTGTATGAACACGAGATCACAAGGCACATCAAATCTTATACACCGTGTTGACAACATCCGTGCTCTAGAACGAGCAAACACAAGGGCAAGACAAGAAAGCGAGAGACACCTTCAACGGTTAGGAATGGAGGGTGAACAAGTTCCTCCGGTTGCGCACCAAAATGCACCCGTGCAAGGTGCTGGTCACCAAGGTGTTGGTCACCAAGGTGTTGGTGTGAACCGAATCCCAATTCATCCACCACGACCTGCACGACTAATTGGAGCCGGTGATGCACCAAACACACATGCTAACCGTCAAGGAATTGCACCACCACCAGTTGCAGACAACAACTTTGAGATCAAATCCGGTATTATCTCTATGGTGCAAAACAACAAGTTCCATGGGCTGGCCATGGAGGACCCATTGGATCACCTGGATCAATTCGACCAAGTGTGTGGTTTGGTGAAGATCAATGGCATCTCTGAAGATGCATTTAAGCTGCGGTTATTCCCTTTCTCTCTGGGGGATAAAGCTCGGCAATGGGCAAAGAACTTATCTCAAGGTTCCATTACTTCATGGGACCAATGCAAGCAGGCATTCCTGTCAAAATTCTTCTCTACAACAAGGACAGCTCGACTAAGGAATGACATCTCAAGCTTCACACAAAAGAATAATGAAGGCTTTAGTGAGGCATGGGAGAGGTTCAAAAGCTACACCATGCAATGCCCACACCATGGGTTTTCGGATGAGTCCCTTTTAAGCACTTTGTATCGTGGTGTTCTGCCCAAGTACCGAATGCTTCTCGATACCGCGAGCAACGGGAACTTTCTGGGTAAGGAAGTTAATGATGGGATGGCGCTTGTAGAGAACTTAGCTCAAAGCGACGGCAACTATGGTGAAGACTATGACAGATTTTCACGAGGAGGTGGAGACTTTGATAACCAAAAGACGAGACAGGATATTAAAGCTCTTAATGACAAGCTTGACAAGCTTATCCAAGTCTCACAATCAACCGTGAACTTTGTTGGTGAGTTCGATGAACACCAAGGCCATCAAGAGGGAATTGCGCATGAAGATAAGCACGAAGAAGTCAATTATGTGGGTGGTCAAGGTGGCTACCAAGGTGGCTTCAACGCAAACTATAGGAATCATCCAAATTTTTCCTATAGAAGCAACAATGTCGCAAACCCTCAAGACCAAGTGTATCCCCAACAAAACACTCAAGGTCAAGGATTTCAACAAAAAAACTTCATCTCTACAAACCAACAAAGACCATTTGTTCCAAGGAACAATTTTCAAGGAAACCAAGGTGGGTTTCAACCAAAGCAACAATCTAACCCACCCGGTTTTGCACAGCAAGGACAACCAAGCAACACAACGCCTCAAGACACCGAGATGAAGAACATGCTTCAACAAATATTACAAGGCCAAGCTCAAGGAACCATGGAATTGAGTAAGAAAATGGCGGAAATCCACAACAAGGTGGACTGTTCTTACAATGATCTCAACTCCAAATTTGAGTCATTGTCGTCTAGAGTCAAACAATTCGAAGGACGAGGAGTTGCTTCATCGTCACGCCCTCAAGGTACCTTCCCGGGAAAACCCGAGGCTAGTCCGAAGGAGTTTTGCAACGCTATCACATTGCGTAGCGGAAAAGAGCTTCCCCCACGGGAGATTCCATCTAATCTCAACGAGGACATTGAGAACCAAAGCGGGGAGGTGATCATTGAGAATGAAGCAAATATGGGTGAAGAAGATGCTGTTTCGGGGAAAGCTAAAGGACCAAGGACAATCGAAGACGAAACCGTGGTAGCACCTACAAAGAAGAAGTCTTTTGTCCCACCGCCTTATGAACCCAAGCTTCCTTTCCCGGGCCGCTTTAAGAAGCAACTCATGGAAAAATACAGAGCGATCTTCGATGAGCAAATCAACAAAGTCCAAGTGACTATGCCCTTGGTTGATGCTTTCTTGTTAGTCCCACAATACACTAAGTTCCTTAAAGATGCAATCAAGGATAGAACCAAGGACTTAGAAGGAATGGTTGTGCTTTCCCATGAGTGTAGTGCAATAATTCAACGGAAAGCCATACCAAAGAAGTTGGGAGATCCAGGAAGCTTTACTCTTCCATGTGCTCTTGGACCACTTGGTTTTGATCATTGCTTGTGCGACCTTGGAGCAAGTGTAAGCTTGATGCCTTTCTCAGTGGCAAAACGTCTAGGCTTCACTACCTACAAAGCTTGCAAAATTTCTCTCGTGCTAGCGGACAGGTCGGTGAGACACCCAATTGGAATGCTTGAAGATCTACCGGTGAAAATTGGAGATTTTGAGGTACCCACCGATTTTGTTGTTCTTGAGATGGATGAAGAACCCAAAGATCCTCTCATCTTTGGAAGACCATTTTTAGCCACCGCCGGGGCTATCATAGATGTGCGAAAAGGGAAGATTGATCTTCATTTGGGCAAAGACGATGTGCTTAACTTTGACATCAATGCAATGATGAAGAAGCCCACAATAGATGGTCAAGCCTTCTACATTGAAACTATGGAGGAACTAGCGGATGAGCTTCTAGAAGAGTTGAACTTGGAGGATCATCTTCAAATTGCTTTGACTAAAGAGCATGGAGAGAATGGGTATCTTCATGAAGAAAGTGTTGGTTACATGAAGTTGCTAAACTCGCACAAAGCGCTAGTTGGAGAAAATCCGTTTTTGGAACTAGAGCACAAAGAAACTGTTGAAGACGGATTGGAAAACAATGTAAGCTCTTTGGAAATTGACTACGTGAGTGCTTTAGATGTCGACTTGGAGGACGAGCAAGGAACTAGCAATGGTGAGACTAGTTTCGATGAAGATTGGAGCGAACTCAAAGCCCCAAAAGTCGACCTCAAACCACTCCCAAGTGGACTAAGGTATGCGTTCTTAGGTCCAAATGAGTCTTATCCGGTCATAGTAAATGAGAGTTTAGATAAAAATGAGTTGACCGCCCTTTTGAGAGAGTTGAGGAAATTTAGAAGAGCAATAGGCTACTCTTTAGATGATATAAAAGGAATTTCCTCTTCTCTATGTGCACACCGAATCCATCTAGAAGATGAGTCTATGAGCTCTATTGAACATCAAAGACGGTTAAACCCGAATTTGAAAGAAGTGGTTAAGAAGGAGATTCTTAAACTTCTAGATGCGGGGATAATATATCCCATTTCGGATAGTACATGGGTCTCACCGGTTCATGTGGTTCCCAAAAAAGGTGGGATAACGGTTATACGGAATGATAAAGATGAGTTGATTCCCACTAGAACTATAACCGGACATAGGATGTGCATAGATTATAGAAAGCTAAACTCGTCTACTCGAAAAGATCATTTCCCTTTGCCTTTTATTGACCAAATGTTAGAAAGATTGGCAAATCACCCTTATTATTGCTTCCTTGATGGATATTCGGGATTCTTTCAAATCCCAATCCACCCCAATGATCAAGAGAAAACGACCTTTACATGTCCCTATGGTACCTTCGCATATCGAAGAATGCCATTTGGACTTTGTAATGCACCCGCGACTTTTCAACGGTGTGTAATGTCTATTTTCTCGGACTTAATTGAGGACATGGTAGAGGTGTTTATGGATGATTTTTCTGTATATGGTGCCTCGTTTGCTTCTTGTTTGTCAAATCTTTGCAAGGTACTCACTAGGTGCGAAGAAGCAAATCTCGTCTTGAATTGGGAGAAATGTCATTTCATGGTGCGAGAAGGCATTGTCTTGGGGCATAAGATCTCGGAAAAGGGCATTGAGGTTGACAGGGCTAAGATCGAAGTGATGATGGGTTTGGAACCGCCAACAACGGTGAAGGGCATTCGAAGTTTTTTGGGCCATGCCGGGTTTTATAGACGGTTCATCAAGGATTTCTCGAGGATAGCGAGACCTCTAACAAGACTTCTTTGCAAAGAGGTAGAGTTCAATTTCGATGGAGAATGCCTTGAGGCATTTTTGGAAATCAAGAAAGCTCTTGTGAGTGCTCCAATTGTGCAAGCACCGGATTGGGATCTTCCGTTCGAAATCATGTGTGATGCTAGTGACTTTGCGGTTGGCGCGGTTTTGGGTCAAAAGAAAGACAAGAAGATTCATGTCATCTACTATGCTAGTAGAACCTTGGATGATGCTCAGACGAGATATGCAACCACGGAAAAGGAGCTCTTAGCGGTGGTTTATGCTTTCGAAAAATTTCGCTCCTATTTGGTGGGATCCAAGATCGTGGTATACACGGATCATGCCGCTTTGAGACACTTGATAGCAAAGAAAGATGCCAAACCGAGGCTTCTACGGTGGATCCTTCTTCTCCAAGAGTTCGATATGGAGATTAAAGACAAGAAAGGCATTGAAAACGGCGTTGCGGACCACTTGTCTAGATTGAGAGTCGAAGAGACAATTCCCATAGATGATTCTCTTCCCGAAGAACATCTTATGATTGTTGGGATGTTGAAGAAAAGTTATCATGCGGGGTTGAGACTAGACGAGGTCATGAGTTTGAGTGATCTCGGTTTGCCGTGGTATGCTGATTTCGTGAACTATTTAGCTTGCGGGAAGGAACCACCAAACTTGGATAGTTACAACAAGAAGAAGTTCTTTAGAGATGTAAACCATTTCTATTGGGACGAACCTTATCTATACAAGAGATGCTCGGATAGTCTGTACCGGAGATGCATCCCGGAGGAAGAAGTGAATGGAGTGCTGTATCATTGTCATGGTTCGGTATATGGAGGGCACTTCGCATCCTTCAAAACCGCAACAAAAGTGCTTAATTCCGGGTTATGGTGGCCAAGCTTGTTCAAAGACGCTCACACCTACGTTTCGTCATGTGATGCTTGCCAAAGAAAAGGCAACATAAGTAGAAGGGATGAGATGCCTCAAAATCCCATCTTGGAAGTCGAAGTGTTTGATGTGTGGGGAATAGATTTCATGGGGCCATTTCCCTCGTCTTACGGAAACCAATACATATTAGTGGCGGTGGACTATGTTTCTAAGTGGGTGGAAGCCGTTGCAAGTCCAACTAATGACGCCAAGGTGGTCATTAAGCTTTTCAAGACGATCATTTTCCCGAGGTTTGGAATACCTAGAATGGTGATTAGTGATGGTGGAAGTCATTTCATTAACAAGGTGTTTGAGAGCTTGCTCAAGAAGCATGGAGTCAAACACAAGGTTGCCACACCCTATCACCCTCAAACGAGCGGGCAAGTGGAAGTCTCTAACCGCCAAATCAAGGCAATATTGGAAAAAACGGTGAGTAACTCGAGGAAAGATTGGGCCAAGAAGCTAGACGATGCTTTGTGGGCATACCGAACCGCGTTCAAGACTCCCATTGGTACTACACCGTTCAACTTACTTTATGGGAAGTCATGTCATTTGCCCGTTGAGTTGGAGTACAAAGCATTGTGGGCAGTTAAGTTGCTGAACTTTGACATTAAGACAGCTTCGGAAAGACGTCTAATCCAATTACATGAGCTAGATGAAATCCGTCTCGACGCCTATGACAGCTCAAAGATTTACAAGGAACGGACTAAGGCGTTCCATGACAAGAAGATTGTCAAGAAAGGCTTCAAAGCTGGGGACCAAGTGCTGCTTTTCAATTCCCGGTTGAAGCTGTTTCCCGGAAAATTGAAATCGAGGTGGTCGGGACCGTTCAAGATCAAAGAAGTACAGCCTTATGGAGCGGTGACGCTGTGGAACAACAGTGGTGGGGAATTTACGGTTAACGGGCACAGACTCAAACCGTACTCGGCATCAGCATTCATCGAGGAAGGGATCTCGGTTCCGCTCTCGAACCCGTCTCCCGCCTAAAAGGGTTTGCAAAGTCAAGCTTAGTGACTTTAAACAAGCGCTCTTGGGAGGCATTCCCATGACTATCCTTGTATATATTTCAATCTTTCTAGTTCCTTTTTATGTTTTTGTCTCTTATTTTCAGGTTTATTTGCTCGGGTCTGCACAAAGGGGAAGACGCACTTCGAAAAGGAAATCCAGAAATTTTCAAGACCCGCAGCGGTCAACATGCAGCGGTGCTGATAGGCCGCTGTGAAATCCTCCGTCGAAAACCAGGACATCCGCAGCGGTCTCGCAGCGGTCAAACCAGACCGCTGCGTCAAAAAAAAAAAAAAAAAAAAAAAAAAAAAATGGAGAGGATATGCAGCGGTCAAGTGCGGCGGTCAACAGAGACCGCTGCACAATCGTCCGTCGAAAATCCGAGGTTCCACAGCTTTCATGCAGCGGTATGGGGGGACCGCTGTGGAACTCTTCCAGCAATTTCGACACACTCTCTCTCGACCCAACAATGGCAACCCATAGCAACGTCGAGCCACCTCGAGCTTCTTCCCATGAGAGGATTAGGAGGAAGAGAAGAGCCACAAGATCACCATCAACGAGCGGTTCAGGGAACCCAACACTCTCCATTGACACGTCCCCTTCCGTCGAATTCTAAAGGTAACACTCCAATTTTGTAAATATTTTTCGAATTTTCAGTTTTTTTTTAGGTACTTTCTCCAAATTTTCTTATACACCGAGACGGTGTTAAGTAAGTTGGGGGGAGGTACCCGTTACTAATAGCGTGTTTTGTTTTATTTTCCTTGAGTCTCATGCATTCATGTATTGCATTGATAAAAAAAAAAACGAAAAAACGAAAATTCCAAAAAAATGATCATATAGTTTTGCATTGCATTCTTTTCTTTTTAGGATTGAGTCTAGAAGCATTTAGGAATGCATTGCATATGCATAGGGAGCAATGATAGTAACTAAAGCTTAGCATTTCATTCAATGTGATGCCCTTGTTAATCATACCATGTTGCTTGAACATCTCTTGAAAAACTCGCAAACTTCGTGCTTTGATCTCTCCACTTGAAACTTGTCGTCTTGTTGATGTTTGCTTGAATTGAAACCAACTCCTTAACTATTGGACTTAATTGAATTTAATTTTCTCACTTATGGGCTTGTGTATGCTTAACCATGGTCACCTAAAAACATCCAAGTCATCTTTGCATTAATTTTTACCACTCTTGTTGACTTGGGTGGCCATTTCCATTTATAAATGGTTTCCCCACCTTTAAACCCAACCATTTCCTTCCACCCTTGATGATTTTGTGAGTGAGGCCTCTTTTCTTGATAGTACTACACTTGTAAAATCTTGTAAGTATCGAGGACGACAAAGGATAGCTTCCATTAGCTAGGTTTGTTGTTCTTGGGAAATTGGCTAGTGATTAGAAAGGAGATTGAGAATGGTGTTAAGAGTTGTCAATGCTTGGGGATTAAAAAAAAAAAAAAAAAAAAAAAAAAAGAGACTCCCCCTTAGAGATGAAAGAAAAGAAAAGATAAGTGAAAAAGAAAGGGAAAGGAGTAGTGATGAAAAGATAAGAAAAGGAATCGAAAGAGTAAATAGAAATTTTCAAGGAACGATTTGAAAAGAGAAATGATCAAAAGGGTAGAGATTTAGTTTGGCAAAGAGCAAAAAGAAAAACACTTGGGTAGAAATAGTTAATTGGATACTCAAAGCTTAGGGAAGGGTAGAACAATGGAAGTGAATACTTTGTATGCGTAAATTGTTCCGATCTTCCTTGCTTTTGCGAAGTGTTTGTACTCCGGTTTTCATAGAGTTAACCACTAAATTGATCTCTTGTTTATATTGGTAAACCTTTCTCTTGTTCAAACCGATTGGTCTATAGATCACTTGCCCATTTGTGAGACCGCACCTTGAAACGATTAATTGAATGTGAGAGTTGGTTGATATGACGGTAGTCGGATGCTTGACATTGAGTGTAGAGAAAAATATTTGGAGTTGCGATAAGCCTATAGAAGTTAGAGTGGATTAAGAAGTTTGTTCTTGCAACATATTATCATTTCCTAAGGACATCATGGTGAATGCTTTGCTAGCTTCTTTTGATTTGAGCTCCCGCTTTCAATCATTTTCTCCAACTTGTTTATGTTTGTTTGCTTGAGGACAAGCAAAAGGCAAGTCCGGGGGAATTGATATTCGCATATTTTAACTCTTTTTATCATGCATCTCATCTAGTTTTTGTACATTAATGTGTAGTTTCATGGAGTTTTTCTATAGTTTTGCATTCTTAAGTAGGAGTTAATGAATTTTAGATAGGTCCTAGAGAGTTTTGGTACAATTGGAGTGTTTCAGGTGCTTATTGGAGTCTTGGGGAAGATCATGGACTAGGAGGAACGTACCCGCAGCAAACAGAGATGATCAAGTGATGAAGGAGAAAACCAGGAAGCGCAGCGGTCAGATCGCAGCGGTATAGGGAGACCGCTGCACTTTCAAGTCTCGCAGCGGTCAGATTGCAGCGGTATGAGCAGACCGCTGCGGATCCATCCGGAGTAAAAACCAGGCGTTTCACAGCGGTCATGCAGCGGTATGAGCTGACCGCTGTGAATCTTCTCGGACACAAAAATTGTCGGGTCAAACCCGGTTTGTCCCGGGTTGACCCGACCCGATCTGTATTGACTTAAGCAAATTAAGCCTAATTAGAAAATATACTTTTTGTTTTCTTTGAGATTTTAAGCAAAAACCCTTTTGAGAGCTTTGAAGGAGATTGTAAGAGATTCTTGAGTGATTTATGCAAGTTCTTATTGGATTACTTCTTCCACCTATTTTCCCATCATCTTTTATGATTCTCAACACTTCTTTTATGGGATTTGTGGAGAAAACCATGTGTTGTGAGTAGTTTTCTAGGGTTCTTGGGTGAAGTAGATTTAGGTAATTTTAGAGTGAATCAATGATGTTAGGGCTTTGATTATTAGTGATCCTTCCTTGTTTAGTGAGTTTAATGCTAAATCATCCATGATCAAGTTGATTTAGATCATAGGGAATTTCTCGCCCGGAAGGTGTTCGTTGAAATTCCCCAATGAACTAATCAAGGGATATTTCATTCTTAACCTATGGAAATAGTTGTCTAAGGTGTTTATTGATTAAATGATCTTGTTTCTAATGCTTGAAAGTTATTAAATCACAAATGGGAATTTGTTCTTGATTTAGTAAATTCCAAAGGGACTAATTCCAAGGGATTGGATTAGTCTTGTTAAATGATCATAGTCTAAGGATTAGCATTGCTTGAGTTTATTGGCATCATTGTGAACCTCTAAAGTTACCAACAATCGTATACTTCACCCTTGGATTCGTTTGTTTTAGAACTTTCTTTAAACCGTAATTTACATTCTCGTTTAAGTTTCTATCTTTGCTTTAGTTGGAAGTAGGTTGCTTTTAAAATCCTTTAGGTTGCTACAAAACCAATTCTTGAACCGCTTAGATTAAGAAGTTTTATGTATTCTTAGTTTTTAATCCCAACCCATTATGGATTGACATCTCAAGTACTACAATGACATGAGTATACTTGGTATAATTGACACGAAAATATCACGAAAATATCATGTATCATGCATCTGAGGGATGCGCAATCTCTCCATCTGAGTTATGTTCTGCATGCCATCTCAAAGCTCCACCCGTGCGCTCGGATTGATATAACCTCTTCAACCTATCTGTTAACGGCAAATACCACATCCGTTTATGTGGAACTGGTACTCTGCCACCCGTTTCCTGATACCGAGGTTTCCCACAAAAATGACACTTGCGACGGATTTCGTCCTTTCTCCAGTATATCATACAATTGTCGATGCACACATCTATCATCTGATACGGCAATCCAAGACCAGCTACAAGTTTCTGAACCTCGTAGTATGAAGCCGGTGAGACATTATCTTCAGGTAAAATATATTTCACAAAATCAGCTATCGCATCCACAAAATCAGCTACCTGCTTGCAGTTGATAAATGCGATATTCCCTCTCTACATCCTTCGTATAGTGGATGCTTAGCTGCATCTAGCATATCAAAAAATTTCCGAGCTTCTAAATTAGGTTCCTCTATTCTAATACCATCTGGAACATACGATACTACGTTTTCGCGATACGCATCATTCACCATCTGAACGTTTGCATCTACTTCCGGTGTTGGTTCCTCTATTCTACCTGAATAATTAAAACCACTACAATGATATTGCACCATTGCATCAGTTTCTCCATGCGTATACCAAATCTTATAACTCGGCATTAACCCATTCCTATAAAGATGCTTACATACTTCCCCAACAGAGACTAATCTATGATTCCGACATTTAGGACAAGGACAATACAATTTACCGTATTCCGACGTCATGCTATTGTTTGTCGCAAATGTCATGAATTCCTCAACACCTTGTGCATACTCATCCGTCAGTAGATTCGTCGCTGGATCTTGCCGTGGTCTATCCATCCACGATCAAAAATAATCTCTAGTGTTTTGATTTGAAGAAGACATTTTCTATGTTTTTTTTTTGATGTAAATTGTGAATGAGGGTGGTGTTGTATTTATAATTAAAATTTCCGCGGATTCCCGACCAATTTCCGACCATTGTAAAAAATTCAAACAGCTATGAAACGGCTAGTGCAACGGGCATATTAACGTATATATTTCGTCGGGAGTTGGTCGGATTCCTTACTGGTCGGAAATTGGTCGGAAATTTAATCAAATTTCCGACCAACTTCCGACCATCCTAATATTCGCCAACGGTTATAAATAGCTAATGCAACGGGTATATTAACGTATATATCTCGTCGGAAAATAGTCGAAAATCGGTCTGGAATTTCCGACGATTGTTATTCGGTCTCCAATCCGTCGGAAATCGGTCTGGATTTCCGACCAAAATTCTGACCAACTTAAAATGGTCGGGAATTCCTGACCAATTTCCGACGGGTGTGTTTTCATCGGAATGTCGTCGGTATGTGGTCGGAAATTCCCGACCATTTTAAGTTGGTCGGAATTTTGGTCGGAAATCGGGATGTTTTCTTGTAGTGCAAAGACAACACATCTTTTCAATATATTTTTGGTTTTTGGGGTTTTTGTGTTTTTCGGTTTGGTTCGGTTCGGGAATTTTACAATATTTCAAAAACAACACATCGTTTCAATATATTTGTAAATATATAGGTTTGAAGTCTTGCAATTAACTTCGTTAGCACAGTTGGCAGGGTGCATGTGATTTATCCTTGAGGTGAAAGGTTTAAACCACCATTTTACATACTTTTGTTTAATAATTTGCCCAAAACGACGTAGTTTTGGTAATCAATATACGGTCTTATACGGTTTTTAAAATCTATACACGACTGAGAGTTATATTGCGGTTTGACTCTCGGGTGAGGGATTGACTTGCATTTTTCTGTGGTGATGAGTTTTCTTGCAAATCGGAACTAGGTTTATAAAAGTTTATTACACCAGATTAATTAAAAAACAAAAAACTAATACATTTTTGTTTAAGCATCAAAATTAGTGTACTTTTCCCACAAATGATCAATTAACGCGTTTCGAAGTGAGAAATTAGCTTTTTGTCTTTGATTTGTCTATATCAACCAATAAATTTTTGAAATCGGATATTTTCATCCTTTGTTATTTCAATCTCCGGAGGTGGAGCTTCTCTTCCAACTTCAATTGGCGCATTGAGATCACGCTCATACTCGATTATCATATTATGTAAAATTATACATGTAATCATTATGTCATGTATTACATTTTTTTCCAAAAACGAGACGGTCTTTTTACAATTGCAAAACGCGATTGGAGAATTCTGAAGACATGTTCAACATATTTCCTACATGTTTCTTGTTGCATATCAAAATATTGTTGGTATGGATTTGTTGATGAACTTTGTGGTCTTCTGACTCTCCCAATGGCATCAAACTATATTGGTCTTGACGTCTTGTCCTGAATGTGCTTGATGACCTTATAAGTAATAATCTATATTTTCTATATTTGTTTTTTACATTTTCCCATATCTACAATTTGTTTGTTCATTTTTGACATCATAAATATAAGAGACAATGACTCAAATAGCATAAAAACATTGTGATATGACTAGAGTAATATATACCTTTTTGATATTACTTAAATGATACACCTTTTAAAGGAAATATCCATTAAGGGCTGCGTACAAACTGTAATTAACGATAATGCCATTTAGATTTTTTTAAGTGAGATATATAGAAGAAAAAACAACATTAATCTCTCATTTCTTTCTGTTTCTCTTGTCTTTTTCTCTTCTAACTAAAATCCTAGCCGCATCTCTCACTCGCTGAATCACCTCCACTCTGGCTCTGGTCCGGCAAAGACGCAGTTTTGTTCCCGGATTCCCTCCTTGTCTCAGATTCCGACGTCGTTGATACCGGTAAGTCTTATTTTCTCCTTCTTTCTCTTCGTCTCCTTCTACTCTTCGTCTCCTTCATCCTCTACCGCCACGTCGACCCACGGTAAGTCTTCTTTTCTCCTCTTTGTCTCCTTCTTTCTCTTCTTCTCATCTTCTTATTCTCCATCTTCATATTCTTCAGATCTAATCTTTTTTTGTTGGTAACCTCATCTAATAAGAATATCCGAATCTAGTTTCGTCAAATATTTGTGTTGGTTCATCGTTATTATAGATCTAGGTTATGTCGTATTTATCTGAATTGTTCCTCAGATCCGAATTTTTTGATCTGTGTTCTTAATTTTGTTGACGCTTTTGAGTTATTTGATATTACTATCTTAATTTGACTCTTCATAGGTTGTTTATGGCTTTGTGGTATCTCTGGTTCAATCGCCTATAACTGGTCAAAACCTGCCATGAAAACCAGTGCCAGAATCATCCACGCTACATTGATGGCTGATTTATGTATATTTGATGGCTGATTTATGTAAACTTGATGGCCGATTTATGGATACTTGATGGCTGATTTATGTACACTTGATGGCTGATTTATATATACTTGACTTATTTATATTTGATGGCTGATTTATGTAAACTTGATGACTGATTTATGTTTATATGATGGCTGATTTATGTAAACTTGATGGCTGATTTATGTTTATATGATGGCTGATTTATGCCTTTATGTCTTTAAACGATAATGCCATTTAGGAGTTACTGTTTTAAGTGAGACTTAAAATTACTTAATATTGAAATAAAATTATTACCAATTATTAATTAAACCTTGAAACACAGATTTGAGGTATGGCCGATTTTTCATCTATTATGGCCGACTGATCACATAAAATATTTTTGAATTTATGGGATTACGAGTTTTACATTGAATTAGGGGATTTTTTCTGTTATATATGATAACATAGTTACTACAAAACATGTAATGTAGGATTTATTGTTTAAGTCTAATATAGTTAGCCATATAGATAATACATGGTAAGGATTATGTTGTTACTATATATAAGGTTTATGGTAATATAGATATGACATGTTTATAACTTAGTAATCTCAAGAAAATAATGATATTATAGGCTTATTTATGAAAATCCTTATAAATACATGGCAAGGATTATATTGTATGTAGTTTAGGGTTTGAGATGAACATGATAAGAATAAACATACAAGAAGTGTAAATCTTACAAATATAACTCATTGTTGATGTAAGACTTAAAATTACTTAATATTGAAATAAAACTATTAAGAGAACCTATCAAATTAAATAAAAATTTTAAAATGCAAACACACAGATTTGAGGTTTGGCTGATTTAGAACTGCCGGATTTGAGGTTTGGCTGATTTGAGGTCAACCGTATTGTACAGATAAGTCAGCCGTATCGTACAGATAAGTCAGTCGTATCGTACAGATAAGTCAGCCGTATCGTACAGTTAAGTCAGCTGTTTGAAAACCTAGAAATTGGCGAGAATTACAGACATAAACCGGTGGAGTATCGTGCGAGATTTTTTTCAAAATCTTGTTAGAGAACATGTAGCTCAGCTGAATTTTACAGATCCGTGTATCCAACCCATAATCCTCCATTACCATATGTACAAAATCGTTGTAGGTTGTTTGTTCGTTAACTTCTAGAACTTTACATCCTCTCTTGTCGGCGTTGAATACATATCGATTTGTATGAACCCATGTCCCGCAAACATTAATCACCGGATCCATTTATATTCCACTCAAAAGTTTAGATCTGGTATAGGATGAAGAAGGATGAAGAATGGGGATAAAGAACAACAATGAAGAAGAAGAAAGATACAGACGACGACGACGACGAAGACGGAGTCTAAACCTAATAATGTATGTGTTCAAAGCTGATGTGTAATCTTTATTTTGCTGACATGGAAACATGCCATCAAATGAACTTATAAATCAGCCATGTAAAATCAGCCATCAAACAAAACTATAAGTTTGTCGCCACTAAAATACTATTTAAGTAATTAATAAAGTTTCTTGTAATCAGCTATCAAAACACATAAATTAGGTGGAAAACATAAGTCAGCCGCTACATCATATAAGTCAGTCGTCAATAGCATGCTATTACAGTAATTAATCTTTCGCTAATTAGTCAGACGTAATTAGGCCGACTTTTAAGTAAATCGGTCTTATTACGACTGATTTAATATAAGCCAGCCACAATTAACCCGCATAAGTATGCCGTTGCAAAATAAATCAGCCAAATAAGTCAGCCGGATTTACGATAAGTCAGCCGGGCAACAATAAGTCGGCCATGTCATAGCAATAAGTCAGCCAAATTTTTCATAAATCGGCCGTCCGAATATAAATCAGCCGTGTCGTGTACTCCTAAGTCAGCCGAAAATTCATAAGTCGGTCGAGGTTCATATAAGTCTGCCGTGACATCTGGCTGACTTATGAATATAAATCAGCCGACCAACTCATAAGTCGGCCGTTCTTTTAAATCAGCCGCTCGTCTTGTAAGTCTGCCGTCACTACAGCGAGAAATTTCTGCGGCAGGCCTTCATAATACACGTAGGCAGTTTTTGTACCACGTAGGCACCGCGCCTGTTTTTTCGCTGATGTGGAAAAAAAAATAATGGCATTCCTGTAATTACGTTTTTGTTATCAAATGCTTAGAAGGGCATCCTGGGTATGAAAAATATTTCAGTAATAAAAAAAAAGTGTTGATTAGTCTAGTCATTTTACCTAATTTCTATGCTATTTAAGTAACTTTCTCTAAATATAAAAACAAACATTTTTCTTAAATTATTATATATAATTCTTTTTTCCCATACTTTGAATTCTATTTTACTATGACCATTCTTAACAGAAGTTTACCTCTTGAAAGAAGTTTTTGTAATTTTAAAGTTTTTTAGTTTATTGGGGTGATGAAAATTAAGAATGAGAAGAAAAAGAAAATGGAAAAAAAAGAGAAAAGAAGAAAAAGAAAAGATGATATATCACCAGAATCAATTTTTTTTTGGTTTAATTGCTCTTTTAAAATTCATTTTGATCATTTGTGGAAACCAAAGAACGAACAGTCTTACGCAGCAGTCCAAATTCAAACAACATATGAACCAAAAAAGCTTTGAAATTGAGAGGCTATGAACTACATTCTCCATTAATGATCAGTCAAAACAAAGTTATGCATACTAGATTCGGAAACAAACTATGAATCTGAATCGGGTGATTATACCCGGGAAAAGGGTCAAAACCAACCCGAACTAAATTTAGTGTGCCAAAAAAAATTGAACTAAAATACGGTGTTATTTCCTACCTAAACGACAACAAAATTTAAATTCTCTACCCCAACTATCGAATATGACCTAAAACCTATCTTGACTAGTAATCTGTTAATCAACTTAGACGGAATGCTGACTAGGCGTGACACAGTGTCACGAAATTAATACGACGTCGTTTTTAATGTTACTAAATTTTGAAAAAAAATCCAATGTCATGGTTTGAACCCACAACATTATCAATGGTAAGCAAACGTTGAAACCACCTAAGCTGTAAGTCTTTTTTGATTAATATTACAAACACATTTATATATTATTATCTCTGTAAAATTTATCCTTAATCCAACAAATCTTTACCAGTGGCTTCTTCATGTTGTCCCTCGCTGCTTTTCCAGAAATCGATTAACACATTGCAATCAATTAGACCAGAAATCAGCTTTAATTACACAAACCCTAATTCTATTTCCCACAAACCATTTCTTTAAACCAATCAGAATGCCCATCCGGAAACAAAAATGGAAGGAGAAAAAGAGATCTAAGATTTATCTGGGTATTCTCTGTTTATTTTCCAACTGGGTATCCTCTGTTTCTTTGTCTCTTTACTGGGTTTCGCTAGTTTCTCCGTCGCGCAGTGTCGATGATCCGACTATGCAAGTTCTCGAATCGAGTCTGAATCTCACATCAGATGTCGATTGGTCTAACCCTAATCCTTGTAGATGGGATTCTGTTCAATGTGATGTTTTCTGGGTTAAATCAAAATGTACAACATCTCGTGAAGAATAGGATTAAAGAGAAAACCCAGAAAAGATTAGTCCCAATTAGCTCAAAATCAAAATGGGTTTATGGAAATAAAGAGAAAACCCAGAGGAGGAAGAAGAATAAAACCAAGAAACTTTACAGAGATAATATATAAATATGTTTGTAATATAAATCAAAAGTCTTAGAGCATCATTATTGCAAGAAATCTTCATGGGGTTCTTAACCATTTATTTAATATTAAAATAGGTTAAGAAATCCTCTTAAGAGACTCTCGTTTTTTTTTATGTCCAATAGTAGAATCTCATAGAAGTTTTTAAAAAAAAAAAAATCAAACTAAAGAAAAAACACAATACCATAACCAAGAATTTCATGCATTCTTTAACTTTGGTGTTAAGAATATATCCAAGTTCTGAGATACGTAATTGAGTGTTAAAAATATATCCAAGTCAATCACAAGACAATAAGAAACAGAGAAAAACAAACCAATTTGCCAGATGCATCGATATCCCTTCCATCAAACTCTGCATTCATATAATCCTCCAAATCACTAGAAGGCTCGTAAATCTTATGAAATGTGTTACAACACTCACACTTATACAGGAAATAGACCCAAAAAAGGAGATGAAATGAAACAGATAATACTAGTCTACCGATGAGTTGGAGATGCTGTAGAAGGAGTTGTGATTTCAGGTGATTTAAGGAAGAAATTGGCACTGTCTTCAGATGCAGAGGAGCAAGAAGCAGGTGTTGGTTTCTTATCCTCCATAAAATGAATCTCAATTCTCAATGCACTTCTTTCCTCCTAATGATCCCACCAAAATCCAGAATTTTCATAAGCAACATGAACATAACACAAAACTAAAGAAGAAGGGATCTTTATCAACCAACAAATCAAATATCAGAAAACTCAAAACAGAAGCCAGATCTCACAAATCGGGAAATCCAGTAAAACAACTCGATTTCTCTCTAGCATTAAACTATATAGGGTTTAAAACAATTCAAATCATATAAAACCTTTTTGCCGAGACCATAGAACGTGTTCTGATTCAGACCCAACAATCATGAACTTGCAACCACAGTAGAAGAAGAAAAACTAATCTGATCACAAGAAATTAAAACCCCTAATCAGATAGGGGTTAAAATTTGACCTCTTCCGGAGAACAAGCCGCTGGATTCGAACTGGAGCTCATCGAAATAAGCAGGTGGACGAAAAAACTTTGCCCATTGAACGAGAGAGAGAGCGAGAGAGAGGTGGAGGAGACAAACCGAATCGGCGGCCGGAAGACGGAGGTTGACGACGGAGAGAGCGATGAGAAGCGACGAGAGAGAAAAAAGAAAGACATCGCACAATTTTCTCTTTTCAACACCTCTGTCCAATGAAAATTAGTCACGTGGCATCTAATAACCGTATCTTACGGTTCCAAAATAAGAGACATATCTTAACTATTTTCATCTCTTCTGATTAAATAAATTACCAAATAATGATAAAAGACTTAGGTAAGATAATGCGATAGTGATGGTCTTACAGCTCAAGTGGTTTCCACGTTTGTTTACTATCAATAATGTTGCGGGTTCGAACCACGATAAATGATTTTTTTCAATATTTAGTAAAATTAAAAACGACGTCGTTTTAATCCCGTGACATCGTGTCATATCTAGTCAGCATTCCATCAAAGTTGACTAACAGATTAATAGTCAATGTAGGTTTTAGGTCATATTTGATAATTGGAGTAGGAAATTTAAATTTTGTTGTCGTTTAGGTAGGAAATGACACCGTATTTTAATTCGGCTTTTTTTGGCACACTGAATTTAGTTCGGGTTGGTTTTGACCATTTTCCCGATTATACCCACATCAAAATTTACTTTCGATTTCGGCCAATTTTGAAAGTGGGCCTGGCTGGCGTGCGATCAAAGTGGGCCTGGCCCAAGATCCCTTTAATGGGCCTTATTTTAACTATAGCAATTACGGCCCTTCAAAGCCCTTAGCAATCGCTGAGTTTACCGGTTCTATTGACGGGAATGTTCGGGCTCTCCCCGTGTTGGGTCTGTCTAGCCCATTCTCACCAATTTTTTCATCACCTTTCTCAGTTTCGGAGAGAACCATACCACCAACCTTATCTTTCATAGAGAACGTCTTTAAATGCTCAGTTTTGAAGATATTACGAGCTAAAGTTTCATTTGCTCGTCTATAGTGGCAGAAAAACTAATTTTTTCAAAAGAGCTTCCGGTTATTATATACGTAACTTTTTATCTTATATTTATCATGCTTTGTATCTCAATTAATGTATCAAATTCGAACATTTGAGAAGTAACAATGACTTTCATGTTTTTTTAGGCTGAAGCTAATATCAGAAGATATAATTTATTCGTTTCATTCCATAATCCTAAATTTGACATCATTTCATTGTGAATCAAAAATAAAACTCAGAGATTTTAACACACAGAGGAATCAAACTGAAAAACAAAAACCACTTGAAGTCTTTAAACCCAATTTTAGTCGTAGACTTTTGGAGAAAAAAAGTTGTTTTGGCTGAAGCTGGTATGGATTTTGTTGATGTACTTTGTGGTCTTTTGACTCTTCTTAACCGATTGTTTATATGTAAGTGGTGGCTTTGCTAGGCTCTTTATTCACTTCAGATTCTCCCTTGACATACACGTTCTTGAATAGAAACATAAAATTTTAGCTCCATTGGTGCAAGAAAGCAGAGTTGCAGTCCTACTTTTGAAGTTGAAAGTTTTTTTATTCGGAAAGACGGACAGGTCGATTCTTTATGCTGAGTGCAGAGAAGAATTAATAGATTTTCTCTTCACTTCTCTTGCCATTTCTACAATTGCCGTGCACAACTTGTCGATGCCAGAATATGAATTTTTGAGTTGCCATCTCCAAATTACTAATACAAAAACATCCCATTTGTCTACAGAAAGATTTAGCCCCCATTATTAAGATCTTAAACTGTGCAAATGAAGAACAAAGAGGCGTGAACATTATTGTTAAAAGATGATCATAACATTCTCAAAACTGAAACCAGATAAGCAAAAACAGAAAGTAGATGAAAGTAGACAAGTTCTCGAGATGCTTTTCGCCAATAGAGTTTCAGAATTTATCCTTTCAGCTTCTTTGCAAGCAAATCTGAGAGACCATTGGTTAATGCAGAGGATGTCGCAAAGGAAGCTATTAATAAATTGATAGCCTGTTTTCATAGAGAGAGACAAGAGTGTTAGTCGTGCGTACCTAACATAACAAAAACACATGAACTTAAAATTTGTACATACCTCTGCTCTACCGATAGATATTTCCTCGATGTTGACATCATCAGAACCAATCTTCAGATCTATTAGCTCCCACACTGTAAGATCTGATTTCAGAGGTGTGATTCTCAGATCATCTGACACAAGAAACTTCTTGTTACTCTTTACAAACCCACCACTACTTCTTGGATGGCCACTCATCTCGGTTTTCGGATCTAGCCCAGTGACATGCTTGAGTCTATCTCCATGGTTTCCAGCCAAACTATGATCTTCCAAACAAGAAATACAACGGTTGAAACTAGGAGTATTTTGTACTGTGATGCCAAGAAGATTCTTTCTGCAACTATAATACCAAGGAATGGTTATTTCCTTTGCATCTTCTGAACAAGTTACCGATACATCCCATACCATCATCATCATCGCTACCAGAGATCTCGCATATATACTCAAGAGGAAGAACAAGAAAAGTGCAAAGAAGATCAATAAAGCCTTCTCCACATTCAACATAAACAACCTTCATTATGTCCTGCTTACTCAAATACACTTTCAAAGACAATAATTGGCCTAAAACCGGATCACATGGACTTGTTGATGGCTTACATGCTCTCGTAGAAGGATTTGACGAACTTTGAAATGGGAAGAATGTGGTTGTCAATGGTGTTTCTGATGTGAATAAGGATTGAAGCAAAGACATTGCCTGTACAATCAGAGTGTGAAAGTCAGAAAGTTTCATTCTATTGAAGCAAAAAAAAAAGGGTTTAAATACTAAACATCAAAAGTACCTCTCGGAAGCCAATTTCTGCTTCACCTTCCACCAACTCATCTAAAACGTTAACGCAGCCTAAATCCTTGACCTTTTTTCGGAAAAGATCAGGAGAAAAGTTCTCGATTTTCAAATCGTCACTCAAGAAAAATGCCAAATTTCCATCACCATGGACAAAGACTCCATCATAATCATCAAAATCTCCAAACCTCCTAGCAAATCCATTTCCTTCAGGTGATGGAATCTCTTTGTTCATCAAGTTTCCACAGCTACATCTTGAAGTATTGAAGTTACTAAAAAACTCTCGGCATGATTCCCTCTGCAAAGACATTGGACACATAAAGTACTTGGTTGCTTCTGTGTCGTCGATGTTAATCTTCAGCCTTCTGCATAGACCTTCCTTCACGCTCTTCGGGTAAACCAGCATCTCCTTGCAAGCTTCAGTCCGGAAATTATCGGTGCTCATGTCTACAACACTTTTGTAAAGGTTGTTAAGACAACCTATGGTAACCTTTCCTCGTGGCCTTCCATGATTCTCAAGCAATCTCACAATGGTTCCCAAAGGCATTGTGAGAAAACTATATAGCAAGTCAACAAAATCATTGTCAGATAGAACCCATACAACATTTGTCTTGTTCATATGATTCGAAATAAGCACATTGATCATTCTTTTCTCGACTCTTTGATCCATTAGAGACTTCATCTTTTGAGAAGTATAGGCAGTAAAATTGATTGTCTCAATATTTGAAATGCATCAATTTTATAGCAGCCACTCACATACCACCAGATGATGCTCATGCAGGGATTTTTGCAAATTTCGAAGGTCGTTTCAAGAAGAGGGAAACAAAATTATGGTTTCTAGAAAAAGCACAATCAAAAACAGATCTTTATTGTTGGGAATAGCAAGAGGTTTCGTATAATATGTTATTATTAAGTTATTAACTATACGTGATGATTCAAAAATCGAAGCCCATTTGTCTTCCAATTCAATTTTTAGTCCCCTTTTTTTGGGAAAATAAAAAAAAACATTGGTCTGCTACAACATTTGTAGGCTACAATGTTGTTTCAAAACCAGAAGTTTAAGAGTTTTATCATTTGGAAAATCCATCACAAGTAAGCTAACTCTGGTTTGATGTTCATTTATTAAGAAGAACATCATAAGATAAAAAGTAATTAAAACAGAAGATGAACAAATATAAAGTACTGAAAGGTTTCAGTCCCAAGAAAAAGATTACATAGCAAAGTTGAAACATCAGATTTGAAAACATGTGTCTCTAGTCCTTTAACTGACTTCAGGTCTCTTCTTTTGGCATCTTCACGAGTAAGTTCCACAAAGCAGTGGTTAAAACCGTCGATGTCATAAAACAAGTTCTTAATACACTGTTAACCTGCGGATAAGAGAGAATTAATCAATGGGTTTCAGCAAGACAAAGTTTTTATGTTCATGTGAAAAGATCAAGAGTGGAAAATAAGATGGCCAATGCTTTTCTTACCTCTGCTTTGCCGATGCTGATCTCTTGCACGTCAACATCATCTAAACTCACCTGAAACTTCTTTAGGTAGCCAATGGTTGAGCTTGAGCTTAGAGGTGTTATGATCAGATCATCTGATACTCAAAACTTCATGTTTCCCTTCACAAATCCCTTACAGTCATTACAGCGGATTGGTTGACCACTGTGCTGGCATATAGGATTCAGTGGATCCAACTTCTCACCCGAACAACCAAATATTGAACTTCCATAGTGACGTCTAAGCCTATGCTCGGCAGAGCCAAAAGATCCAAATAAAAAAAACTGGTAGCTCATCAGTTTTGATATCTAGCAGTTGCTTCTGGCATCTATAATACCATGGTAGTGTCAAGTTGGGCGCCAAATCTCTTTTTCTCTTACGGCTCAAATCCTTGAAGCTTCGAAGCAAGTTTAAGATGCATCCATGAATCATATTATCACCAGGATTTTCCAGCACAAACTCTAAAGAAACAGCAAGAAAAGGGAAAAGAAGATTCACAAAATCTTCCCTGCATTCAAAGTACAGAACCGTCCTGTCCTGTTTCTGAACCACTACATTCAAAGTTAAACGGCCTGGATTCTATTTTCTTGCAGAGCATGAGTCAATGTCTTATTCAGCCTGTTCGTACTACGTGAGCTTTGTTTCCTCAGAAAAGCGTCCGTCAAAGGAGTTTCAGAAGAAAATAAGCAGTCCAACAAGGTGAGCACCTAATTATGTTCAAATGCAGAGTCAAAATATGCATTGAAACATGAAAAAACAAAAAGATGTAAAAGTCAGAGCAAACACCTAATTATTTGATGTTTATGTGTAAGATCTAGTTTATAATTTAAGATGTATAGTTTATGATTAAGGGTTAGAGGTTTATGGTTTATAATTTAGGATTTATAAAAAGGATTATAAATGATCATATTTAAAAAAAAATTGTAAGTTTTGAATTTGTTGTATATTATTTGATGTTTATGTGTAAGATTTAGTTTAAAATAAGATTTATATCAAGTTTATAATTAAGGGTTAGAGGTTTAGGGTTTAGGGTTAAGGATTTGTGTTTAGAATTTATTGATTTCTATAAAAAAAATCAAGTGGAGTTGCAAATTAGTCCCAAATTTGGGACTATTTTGTGACTACTATTAAAAATTAGTTGCAAATTAGTCCCAAATTGGTCAAAAAAATTGGGTTTGCAAATTATTGTACATGTTACCCTAAACTTTAAGAACATTTAAGGTTTGAATATCACTTTACAATGATTTTGGGTATATAACTGTTCAAAAATATATTTTACAATTTAAGATTTAGAGTTTATGATTAAGGGTTAGAGGTTTAGGGTTTATAATTTAGGATTTATAAAATGATTATATTTTAAAAATTGTAAGTGTTAAATTTTTTTGTATATTATTTGATGTTTATTTTAAAAATAATTGAGTGGAGTTGCTAAACCGAAGCAAATCAGTCACAAATTTGGGACTACTTTTGCAAGTCCTTAAACAGTCGCAAATTAGCGACTATTGTCTGACTGCTTTTTTAGTCGGTAATTTGTGACTATTATGCCTCTACATTATGAGTAGTCGCAAATCAGTCACAATATCGTCCTTTTTTGTGACTAAAAAAAGTAGTCGCAAAAAATAGTCACAAAAACTGTGTTTTCTTGTAGTTCACGCTGACCGCGTGGTGAGACTCTGATTGGGCGGGCTGTCCACTTACCCGTCGCTCACTTACTGGTTGGTTTGTTCAATTGGGCAACTCTCCGATCTCTTGGAAGACAAGGAAACAACCAACTGTCTCTTTATCTTCAATAGAGGCTCAATATCGGGTAATGACACTTACCCTCAAAGAAGTTATTTGGATCAAGTCTTTGCTCCGCACCCTTGGTGTTACTATTGATTCACCGATTCCCTTTCATTGTAATAATCAGTCTGCTAATTATCTTACTGTCAACCCGGTGTTTCACGAGCGAACGAAACACATCGAAGCTGAGTGTCATTTCATTCGTGACAGGATTGTTGATGGCACTATTACGACCAAGCATGTCTCTACAACGTTGCAACTTGCTGACATTATGACCAAAGCTCTTGGACGTCGTGAGTTTGATAATTTTCTTCTCAAGTTGGGCGTTCAAGACCTTCACGCTCCGCCTTGAGGGGAGGGGGGTATTGGGATACTTTCGTATCACGTTGTAAATATTCAGTTGCATATACTTAGGAATATTTGCATTTAGTATTATAGGGCAATCTCGCTATGTATATATAAAGCATTATGGCCATCTACAATCAATACAAGAAAACTTTATATACTATTGTTTTCTTGACATTCTTGAGTACCTAATTCTTTCTAGACATATAGTGAAAATCATATATATAGTCTCTCTACAACTAAAGGATTCTTGATTTTTTAGAACTTGACGAGATGGGTAGGAGATTTGCTGGAGTTAGTTCAGTTACAGAATGTCCTTGATCTAAAGCAAATGCTTCAACGTGCGTTGATTTTTTTTGTTGTCAATAGTTTTTATTTTTTTGTCTATTGGATTAAACGTTTGTTATGTGTGTTACTAACACAAATGTTACTATGGTTCAAATGGGTAGTAGTTGTATTGAAAATTTTCTGGTTACGGAACCAGTAGTTGTAGTTGAAACTACTTTGGGTCAGATCCATTTTCAGGCTGCTTTGAATGTAAAAGATGATTATGATTAATGGTATAGTCTATGTGCTGAACAATGAAAGAATAAATGTTTCAATGTTGTATGTGTCCTTGGTGTTAACAATTATTTGTCGCATGTCGTGTTTTGCCCGAACACATTAGGGGTTCTTAACCCTGCATTTTCCTCGAAACTTTTACAATTACTACTGTAACCAAACTCTAGCGCAAATGTTTCCTTAATCAAAGCAAATGGACAAAGATAATTATCTGCATAACTTAACAAGTTAGATGATCTTTTTGTTTTGCTTTTCTTTCATATACAGAACTGAGTACCTACTTTAACAAACAAAAAAAAGTATCTTTCCAACTCTTGAATTTTTTAAAACCTATGTATTCTCACTTTAATGTCCATGTGAAAATTTTAGTTATGTTTGTACGAGTTTTTTTTTCCTCAATCAAAATAACATATATACTATCTTAAAGCGTTAACAAGATACATTACAAAACACATCAATCTGGTTCTTTGGAAATCATTAATTTTTGTGAGATTTCGTCTTACTATTTGTTATCTACTAAATAAGAAGCCGGTAAATTTTTTTTTTTGATTATATCTTCATAAAACTCATCTTGCAAATGCTATTTTCTTAGGATCCTTATAGCTAGCTCGATAATTAAAGTTCCATTCTGGTGAAGTTAGCATATTCTATAAAATGAATGTTCATCATATTCTATAAAATATTTGCTTATGGTCTGACTTTTCAAAATCTTTTTCATTTTCAAATTTGGCTTTGCATTGGCATCTTATGGACATACAAGCGGAAGCTGAAAGAAAAATATATACACTTGCCTCATATATAAGATTGATGGGGGTGAAATAACGTACACGATACTAAAAAATTTAGTTGAGCTCCAATTTTGTTTTGTAAGTGTCACTTATATAAGCTGCTTTCTTCATTTGAGAATTACAATTGATTCCAACATAACTTAATTATGTTTGAACATATCAAGAAACATGCTTGTACTTAATGTTGTTGTGGACATTACTACCAGTTATTGTTCAATAGAGTGCTAGAGAATTCTCATCTAGATGAATATGGACTACATGAGGGTGGAAGATATATCAGAGAAAGCAAAATGATCTATGGTTATTGTTTCTCACATACTTATGGATGGAAATATGTATTTGGTTCAATCTCGTTATTTTGTTTTCTTAATTTTTGTTCTAATTTTGTAAGTCTTTCCAATCACTTTTTTAATTTCATTGAATATATAATGTAAATCATTTTACAAATAAAGTTTTAAAACCATTCAGGGTTTTTGGCCGTCACTTTTCTCTCCCTTCTCTCTTCTTCTTCCCTTTCTCCGATCTGATCAGCTTTCCGGCCGGTGTCGGTGGGCTTCCATAGCCACGGCGTCGATCCGGCTTCTGTTTTATAGTTTTTTCTCTTCTTGCTTCGTTTACGGTTCACCTTCCGGCTTAGCTTGTTTTCCGGCGTGGGGTTTTGTTTTTTTCTTAGATCCAATCGTGGCTCGGTGTGGTGGTCTACGGTGTTTCTTCGCGATGGAGGGGCTCTCGGTTAGGCTGCCGACAACGAAGCCTTTTGCCTCTGAAATAATCCAACGATGATTTGGTGCATAGTTCTCGATTTACGGTGGTATGAGACAAGCCTCATGCTCTCCGGAAAAAAAAAATTTGATCTCGTCTTCACCGTGGGTTGAGATTATGCTGGGCTTCAAATTCTTGTTATTAGGTCCTTGGTTTGTGTTTTTAGTTTTTGGCTTAGTTTCCGGGGGTTTCATTTCCCGCCGGCTATCTTTTCGGGGTTTATTTTTCCGCTGGCTATTGTAATCTTGTGTGTTATAATCGTTGCTGGTTTGTGGCTTCGGACAAGGTTCATAGACTTGGCATCTGCATGGTTTCTTGAGAGAGTACAACATGATGCACGAAGGCGGCTATAAGTTCCATGCTTGGAACATAGACGAGTCGGTCCTTACAATCGGTGTTTTATTTGGGTAGAATTTTATCTCTGTAATTCTCTGTTATTCTCCAAGTGCTTTAAGTTTACATCAATAAAACATCCAGACGATTAAAAAAAAATCACCAGATAAACTGAAACTAGAATTATTCTTTAGCATGCTTACTGATGTGATATTCTCAATCTATGATTATCTTGGTTAGCAAAGTGTGCTCGAGTTACCAGATACGAGAAGACATAAACCAAGTTTGGATATACATTTATTTTTACATTGTGTGTACATCTCATGTAAAAGGGAATCAAAGATTTCATGATTCAATTAAATTAATAAAATCAATTTTCCTGTGGCGTAGGACGGGTATTTACCTAGTAGTCTATAAAATCCTATGCATACAACTCAAAAAGGTCACCCTGAAGGCTGAAGCTAATATCAGAGATATAATTTATTCGTTTAATTCCATAATCCTAAAATTGACATCATTTCATTTTGAATCAAAAATAAAACTTAGAGATTCTAACACACAGAGGAATCAAACTGAAAAACAAAAACCACTTGAAGTCTTGAAACCCAATTTTAGTCGTAGACTTCTCATTGATTTGGAGAAAAACAAAGTTGTTTTGGCTGAAGCTGGTATGGATTTTGTTTATGTACTTTGTGGTCTTTTGAGTCTCCCAATGGCATCGAACTATATTGGTTTTGACGTCTTGTCCTGAATGTGCTCAATGATCTTAGCTATGCCGAATTTGATGTTGGACTTGGGCTTTCACACATTAATTATGTTATTTTTATGTCCCATATACATCAAAGTTCAAGCTATATTTACAACTCTTCTTAACCGATTGTTTATATGTAGGTGCTGGCTTTGCTAGGCTCTTTATTCACTTCAGATTCTCCCTTGACAGACACGTTCTTGAATAGAACTTGTGTGACAAGGAAACATAAAATTTTGGCTCCATTGGTGCAAGAAAGCAGAGTTGCAGTCCCACTTTTGAAGTTGAAAGTTTTTTATTCGGAAAGACGGACCGGTCGATTCTTTATGCTGAGTGCAGAGAAGAATTAATAGATTTTCTCTTCACTTCTCTTGCCATTCCCCTTGAGTTTGTGTGGGAACTTTGTATTGACAATGCCAATGTGTGCTTCCTCATTTTTACAATTGCCGTGCACAACTTGTCGATGTTGTAATTTAGAAAATGCAAGAATATGAATTTTTGAGTTGCCATCTCCAATTTACTAATCTGATTTTACTTTTCTAATAATTTTCTATTTACAAAAATTACTAAAAAAAACCTTAACCGCAGTTTAAGCTATAGTTAGCCGACAAATTTTATTGAGTGTTTACAAAAAGCTATAGTTAAAGCTTTACCATAAAGTCTAAAACAAATTCATTTGTCTAAAAAAACGCAGATTGAGTATTGATGGAGAAAGAAAAATACATTGCAAGATTAGCCAAGAATTACTTTAGAAACATTATTTGCAAAACTTGGACCAACCTTATTTGATAACCACTAGCAAGATGTCGGACCCAAAAAAAAATATTTATCTTTTACAGGATATATTTCTAAAGCTGAAATAAATGTGACTTTGTTTGCTACGCAGTATATATTTTGTTTGCTACGCAGTATATATATATATATATATAAATTACAAACAAAACCAAAATAGATATAAATTAAATGAATAAAATTATAATTTCCTACGAAATTTCCTACAAAACTAATTCATCGGCAATTTCTGATGATTTTCCAAGAAATTTTTCAATAAATTATCGACATGCTTTATTCGTATCAAGAAAAAAACATTCATCAATATTTCGTCGAAAAGTAGTCGGAATGCTGTAAAAAATTTCCGATGAACAAAATCGTGGAATAAGTTCGTCGGAAATCATATGTTTTCTTGTAGTGTATGCATCCAGAGAAAGCTCTTGATCCATATGAACTATCTGCCTTAAGCAGTCAACGTTTTTTTTGTTTCCATCTTGGAAGGAACTTGTTTGCACTGTTCAAGATTTATTTGAACAATGTAATTTTGATACGAGGCTAAATGAGACAATTATCTGCGTTATCATAAAGAAGAAAATACCGAGAAAATGATATAATTCAGACTTTTAAGCGTTCGCAACGTGAGCTACATGATAGTCTCTAAAATCCTATGCATACAACTTAAAAAGCTCACCCTAATACCCTATAAAACATTTTCTGGGGGTGATTTGATTAATCCACAATGGAGGAATTCATGTATTGATCAAGGAGAGTCGTAGTTACTTTTTTTGATTATTTAGACAAATCCAATGTGTGCTTCCTTAATTATTACTACAATTGCCGTGCACAACTTCTAGATGTTGTTATGTAGGAAATGCCATTATATGAATGTTTGATTTACTAATAGCGTTCAAGCTAATTTCACTGCTATGAACTCATCATTGCAGGTGAACATCAATGATATTGAGCAAACAATTAGCATTGGTAAAGCTGAGGTATGATGCCTCTAAATTTTCTTTTTACTTTTTTTTTATTCTTTAGACAAATCTTACTTTTTTTCCTCAGAAATTTGAATTCGACATTGTGGGATTAGATACATTAAAAACCCAAAACATAGAAAGTAAAAATACATAAAGTTTTAATGGAACATGTCATTGATCCTTAATCATCCCTGGTCAGCTCCTCTATTTTCTTCTTCTCTTCTCTCTGTGATGTCAATAAACAATCCCCAGTACAGAAAGTTCTACCGAACCACTTGAATACCACAGTGTCTACGCAACGACGCCCACAGTTATCACACACTGGTCTAGTATGACCACTGTTGCGTGCAATTTCAACCTTATCATCACCAAAACATTTAATGATATGGTTTGGCTTCATCATGTAGACCTGATATCCCAATAAACATGTGACGTGAAGAGTGACTCTGCAAGAGTTACACGTGTAGAACCACTCTGTTGCATCTAATTTCCCTTCACAGATCTCGCACCAGTATTGGAGATCTGTTGTCTCTTCTTCTCCGTAGCAAAGAGTGAGTGGATGTTTATCATGCTTGTAGTGAGCCGGGGAAGGCAACGTAGCACATTCAAGACACAAAAAAGAATTGCATTTTATACATTCCAAGTAATGTTTAGCGTAATAAGACTTGCAGCGCATGCATTCACCTTCGGTCAAATTGAAGAAGAGATCATGTGGATGGCAATCATGGTTTAAAGGATCAGGAAGCGAAGCACACCTTACATCCACTTCAAAGCCACAGCCTTCTTCGGTGCACTTGTACATGAAACCACAACCATCTCGATAACATCCACCGCAAATGAACCAACCTCTGGTATAATAATCAAGCACGAGCTCGAGAGGATTAGGAGATAATGGATGGAAGAGGGTGAGCGGGTGTTTGTGTATGGGATGGTGTTTTTTGCGAGGAAGGGATGCACATGTTTCGTGGAGAACAAAATCGCAATGGATACAACTATAGAAGCGATCCAAAACTGTTATCGGAAGGATGCAAGCTTGGCAAAACTTGTGTTCATGGTCGCCGCGGTTGTCATTCCCATGAATCTTTAGATGGTGATGATCATGAGTGAAATGTTGTATTGTCTCATCATCGATCCTCACGAATGGCTCAATGACTTCTTCCTCTTCTTCGGGCACTCCTTCAAGATCTTTCCCATCCCACACTTCATTCTTTGTTGCACATTGCGAATGTACAGCATAGTGGCATCCTTTATCATTGCAAGAGTAATTCCCGTAATTGACGTCAACGGCTTTGCGACAAACTCCGCAAGAGAATAACTCACCAATAGAAGGAACAAGGGAGGAAATGTGAGAGAGACGATGTGGGTGACGGGTGATCTTAATGACACGAGGTAGGTAGATACATCTTCTATGAACCATGTAGTTACAAAGCATACAAGAGTAAACTTGATCGAAGGCAGTATCAAGAGAGAAGCCACAAGCATCACAAGGCAAAGGGACTTGTCTAGGAAAGAGGGTAAGAGTGTGGTCATGGGTTTTTAGGTTTTCAATAGTGAGAGGTGGTCGATTGATTGAGCAATTCCAGTGTAGGCTGAAATTGCAGATAGAACAATGATAGTATGGGTATTTGTCGCCAAGATGTATCCGACAAGATTTGCACTTTTGATGATTTTCATCTGAACCATGTTCATCATCAAATCGACCATAAAATGGAATACCGTCATCTGACTCCCAATAACTAGGGAAATCAGAGGGATCAATATCAGGTTTATTTGAGGGTGAGAGGGTGAGAGGGTGGAGGAGGTGAAAAGGGTGTCTGATTTCTGAAGCAAAGATGTGACAACCTCTGTGAAATTCCAAGTCACAAGTAGCACAATAGTAATAGTACCTTTTATCCTCCAGGTGTTGTTGGCGTTTGCAGGAGAAGCAGATGGAGAGTGGAGGATCAGATCGCCGACAAAGTTCGTGAGGCTTTGCTGGATCCGACAGAGGACATGGATTAGAAAGAGGAAAATATTTACATTTTTCCATGGGAGTTTCTTTTGCTTACAAAATGAATGAAGCAAATAAATCACAATCTCTCTTGTTTTATAAAATCGGTAGGGACTCTCTTTTTTTGTAATCCAACTATAGAGTTAAGAAGACAGCTGGTTTTAGCAGAAGTTAACGACAAAAGAATTGATTGTTTCTTCCAATTTATTAAAAACGAATAATTCTTTTTTTTATTTTTTATGTCAAACCAATTTATTGCCGTTTCCCATAGTGAACAATAAATGCTCAAGATCCATAATTATAGTAATATTTGTTTTGAGCGGTGCATGCAAAGCCGTTTCTAGACATACGAAACCGTAAGTAGAGTTAAAAAAAAGAACCTTATCGTCTCAAATCCATATAAAACTAATCTAAATCATATAAAATAAATAATAATTATCATCTCAAATTCATATATAAAACCAATAATAACAATCATCAACCTAAATAAATAAATAAAAACCAGAGTAACAAATTTTAAAACATAATTTGTCTTCCCTTCTTTCCAACAAAATCACTAACCAAGTTTTCAAAGTCAACACTTTTAACCAACTCTCTTTCGATAGACACAACAGCTGGAGAGGAAAAGGTACTATTACTATTGTGATTTGAAATTTCACAGAAGTTGTTATTTTTTGGCTTCAGAAATCAGACACCCTTTTCACCTCCTCCACCCTCATCTCCTCAAATAACCCTGATTTTGTTCTCTCTCTTTACCCTAATCGTTGGATTCAGGATAAAATGCTTTTATTAACGCAATTTTGGCCATATGCACATGTTTGTATGGACACATTATTATGGACAAGGTATAAAAACGGACTCCATGTATTTTCATGAATCCATATGCATATATGATCGTTGTGTTTTAGGATTATTAAAATTTTCCTTCTATTTATGAACACCAAAATGCATATGAACATGTGTTTCAAAATGCATATGAACATGTGTTCGTTGCTGAATTGATATGCATATCTCTCTTACTTATCTTGACTAGTATTGGATTTGAATTGAGTTTCCGATTAATCTTTGGTGATATTTCGTTTTCATTTTATAGATCTCTAAAATCTATCAATGTTATTATGTCCAATTCGATGCGTTCATACTACAACGTACATAACACATCATCCAACGA
Source organism: Eutrema japonicum (assembly GCA_030161315.1). Lineage (NCBI taxonomy): Eukaryota > Viridiplantae > Streptophyta > Magnoliopsida > Brassicales > Brassicaceae > Eutrema > Eutrema japonicum. The sequence goes on from BSQW01000001.1 coordinate 40,057,121, forward strand.
GATCTCTTTTTCCTCTAAACGACTAGAACTTTTGTTTTTGTTTTTTAAATATTTTTTTTAGATTCTTTGTTTGACACCTAGACCAACTTTTTTTAAAAAAGTTTTTCACAATATAAAAAATTACAAAACAAAATTGGTGGAGGATAATAATGATTTTACTCAGGTTTTACATTTTTAACTCATGGGTTGTGGATATTCAATGATGGACAGAGGGAAGTTTACACTTTTATGTTGGGGCAATGGTATTATCGTCTATAAATCACCAAAACAGTACAAATATATGTTCAATGTGGTAGAGTGTAAATACAAACTCATAATGTACTATAGATAATTATGGATCTTGAGCATTTATTTTGGTTTCACGTGCATTTTGTAGTAGAACATGATACATGCGCTCAGGGTTGTGGCTATGTAGGATAAAATGAAACATCAGCCTACGGGTCCATATTTTTATGAAAAAATTAAGGGTCCATTTTTTTTAATTAGATTCAACATAAGGTCAAAAAAAGAAAGATTAGATTCAATATTTTAGAGTAGAGAGATGTGAAACAACCTTTAATCAAAATTCAAAATAGTTAATGAAAGTTTTAAAAAATAATAAATAATTATAAATTATAAATAAACATTGGAAGGGTAATATACACAGTCCGTCTAATCAATTGTTTTCATTTTTTACATTCATCTTTTTACCAATTTTCAATCAGGGATAATGTTACCTGGATCGTTTATCGAATATTATAGACGATTTCAGTTTCAGTTGCATCTGCTGAAAGAAATTTTTCAAAGTTGAAATTAATAAAGTCTTATATTCGTTCGAGTATGTCACAAGACTGAAGATACACCAAGGAGGAACGAGTGGAAGGAATGATAGAAAAGACGAAACAAGTTTTTCAAAATGCAAAAGTTCCGAGGAAACGCGGAAAGAAAAAGGTGATATCAAAGATAGGCAAATCACATCACAAATTCGATGACACCCAAGGAACATTTGTTCCCGGGACGTCAACTGCTTACGCCTAGTCTCACCAAGAAGTCGAGATAACGACTCTAACCAAAAACGCTTAATGGGAGGCAACCCATTTGGTACGTTTTTTTTTTAATCGTTCTTTTTCTATTAACGTTATTCTTTTTAGTATTTCAGGCTTTATATAAACCCACAAAAACCCAAAAACATTCAAAAAATCAGAAAACACAAAAAATGAAGAAGCCGATCAAAACGGATCGCGAAACGCCAAAGGAGGAGCTGCAGCCGCGGCGAATGGAGCATCGACTACGCCTTCGTGGGCTGAACCCGTGGCGAAGAAGCAAACGGCCGCGGTCGCACAAAGACGACCAGCGGCGAAGTGGCGTTTGGTCGTGGTCGCATGGGCTCGACCCGCGGCCAACCTGTTTCCGACCCGAACTTTATCCCGACTTTTCCCGAACCGTGCAATCCCGAACATGTTCCCGACATAAAATTGAACCATTCTGGTTTAATTTTCGTGTCCCATTAAGGTAAATTCCAAAAACTTTTTTTTTTGTAATAAAACAATTTTTCAAACACCAAAAAGAATATTTCTAGATTAAAAGCTCTATTTCTTCTTCTCTTCCAAGAGATTTTGAGATTTTGAGCAAGAACAACTTTTTCAATTTTCAAACTTTTACAAAAATTCTTTTTGGTCCATTCTCAATCTTTTTCAAAGAATATTCCAATTCCACAACTATCTCAACTTTTCCAAAAAGGTATTATCCGGAACCAAGACCGAGAGTACGATATGTCGGGTAGCCTATGGACCCAAATATCGAGTATCTCGAGAAGCTCAAGAGAATGGTTATCAAATCAACACCTCGTATAGATTACTCAACTCTCGACACGCTCGGGATTAGAGAAGACGTAGTTTGGTACCTCGAGAAGCTTAATATTAGACCTTTCATGGAGCTCAATCTCCCCACCTACGACGATCTCACCAAAGAATTCTTAGCTACCATGTGCTACACGAGATGCTCAAATTCGAAAGCGAATGATGGTACACTTTCTTTTACCATATGTGTATATTCTTATGCGCTAACCATTCCATAACTTTGTGAAGCTTTGAAGCTTCCATATTTCGATGAGATTAACCTCGAGTAGAATCCCAAGAGAGACTTGTGGCACACAATGGGAGAAGGCGTCTACGACAACGGAAGATCTAAAGCTTCCTTACACACGCATCCCGCTGTCCGCTTCATACACAAGCTCTTGGCGCACACAATCTTTTCACGAGCAAACGTGGGTAGTGTCCCTAAAGGCGAGCTTGTTACTCTTTAACTTTCATTCACCACCGACCCATGCTATGTTTGCTTCGCTTGTATCATTGCGAAGAATTTGGTGAAGGTGAAACATGAAGCACCCGCCACGAAACCCGAGGACTCCACCACCGCTTTCGGAAGCATAATCACGGCGATTCTACGAGCCGTTTACTTCGATTTCTTGGCCGACACTCCACTTCAAGGGACTTGATTTGATCTCATGCAGTTTTCACGAGACCGAACCATCTCTAGAGAATCACTCGACCTGGACATATTCGGTTACAAATTCTGCCCCAACGTCGGTGAGTCCTACTTTTTTTTCTTACCTTCTAACTATGTCCCTAGAATCCGAGATGGAGCAGCACCTAGATGGATACCGAAGACGATGGACTACTGTCCCGAGTTTTCCATATACTATCGGCGAGTTCTTAGTGGCCAAGGCTAACCGAAAAACAGCTGTGGAGCATACTCGACTACTACTACTATCACAAGCCCGTGCACCATCCGCTCCCGCGAGCTCCTCACACGCACACGGACCAGAATACACAGCCATAGAGAAGAAGATATCACGACAAGAGAGGCAATACAAGCGTGTAATACACTTTCTCGAAGAGCATCACCAGTTCGATGGTAACATGCCCAACTCAGAGACAGATGACTTAGACGACGCCTAGCCATGCACATTACCACCACGGTTCAATCGATCTTCTTCCCTCTATCTTTTTATCTGAATTTCGAACATTTTATTTATTTGCAATTTTATTTTCATGTGTTTTCCATCCTTTCACCAATTTTTTTACACTGGGGACAGTGTGATTTAAGTCTGGGGGAGGATGTTTATCCGTTACTAATTTATTTTTCTTTCTTTTGAATTTATCTACTTGTTCATTTTTTCTTGCATTTTAAACTATTCATGTAATTTTTTTTCTATTTTTATTAAGTATTTTTCAGGAACATAATAACAAAATCTATGATGATTTTGACCTGTGTGCTTCTACGATATTTCCTCGTGCCAGCTCTTTTATGGTTTGGTACTAGACTAGGTGGTAGCTAGAGTGATTGCAATGCGACATCCCCAGAGGATTTCTATCCATAGAGATTCTTCCCGACAGGATATACTAGCTCACTCTATTTGAACGTAAGCTATATTTAATTTTCTCATCAATTGTTTTAGGCGAGACAACAAATCATACATCTAAGACATATTTTTTCTTTTTTTTATACCACTCTTTGTTGTCCTAGATGGCTAGTTCATCTTTAGTTGGTACCACACCCCCAAACCTTAACCATGATTTTTGAACCTCACGCTTGCCTCTCTTGTTGTCTTATGTGCAAAAACGTCGGACAGGGAGGAACGACACAGTTTTTAGTCAGTCAAAGAAGACGGAAGACTAGATGGATTCGGTTATTGAGGTATCAATAAATCGAGCTGAAAAGTTGCCTTGGAAATATTTTATTACTGGTAATTTTCGTCCTCCCTAAGACTCCCGTTCTAAAGTCGTTTCCCCTTTCTAAAAAAAATGGAAAGGAAAGGAAACAAAAGCCTAAGAGTCTTAGGGTAGTCAATATTCTTATATACCAAGGAAACAAGGAAACCATGTTTTGTATGTGAGTAGTAAGAAGCCATTCAAATCGTTTCCCGAAGAAAAATCTAAGTCCAGGGGAATGGCAGAAAAGTTCTGTCAAAGACAAAAAGTACCAGAGAAGAAAGAATTTGCAACTACACTTATGCGAGTAGGAAGTGATTGGAAACTGTGGATATCAACAGCTTCACCCTCTCTTGTCGTTTTGCATTATATCTAGCATCCTCCGGCATAAATACGATAACCTAAAACACTTTTAACCTCACCTCTAAAAAAGCTCTTAATGCCTAACCTCGAGTGTCTTGGTTAGTATTTTTGATGAGAATCACGCCACCTTTTAATGAAAGTTAAGAGCTAGTTGACTGAAGGTTAGGATTTAAGTGGTTAGATTTTTGAATAACGGATACCGTGGAATAGCATTGTAGTACTTTAGTGAGAATTTTCTATAGTAAGTCCGATTGATGCATTATGTTTGTTATGGTTTATAAGGACGGTCACTAAGATTTTTGTTAATTCCTATGTCTTAAAAACTTTTTTCCGAGTTTAGATTTATGTTTTGTTTGACGACAAACAAAGATCTAAGTCTGGGGAGTTGATAACACCGGGTTTTGACCATTTTTATGGATCACTTTAATATATTTTGCAGGTGTTTTAACTTCGTTTTCAATGTTTTTCAAGTGATTTCCATGTTTTAGAGTTTTGAAAGACATTTCAGGTAACTTGGGATAAAAGAGTGCATTTCAAAACAAAAGTACGTTTTTGGATAAATTCGGACCGTCAGACGTCTTGCCATCAAAGAAGATCTTCTCACCGTCTGATCATCACCAAATTTGGACACAACAAATTAGATACAACCATATTTCAAATACAATGGGATTGCAGACGATCCAATGGTTGGATCCTTAAATACACCCAAAGAACTGAAGGCAGACGAAGCTGCCTCGAAGAGAAGTCCACCGCGGTAGGAGAGCCCCGACCCGTGGCGAAGCACCAGTTCGCCACGCCTGGAGGAGATCAACCTGTGGCCAAGCAGCAGTTCGCCGCGGCCACACCCAATTCATCCAAAGCAAGGCTTTTCTTCACCCGAGGGCAAAACTGTCTTTTCACATCAAACCCTAAAGGAAGTGAAGACCATATATGCTTTTTTTAGGACTTTTAGAAGAGACACACAATTTTATTATCACGCCTAAGGCAGAGGCGAATCCCTTGCAACCTTGTTACTCTTGTTTTTTGGTTTGAAGCAAGGATTCTCGACTCGAGTTCTTCGATAGAGAAGCATTCTTCATCCATTTTCTTTACTTCTTTCTTTTCAATATATTGATTATGTTTATCTTAGCTATGGCTGAGTAGTTTTCTTGTTGGGTATAGGGTTTGAAAGGGGCTCTCATGGTTCAATTTCTCGATAGGTTTTTAGACTAGGATACCGATTTGGGTTTTCCGTTTTATCATCTTTCTTAATGCATGTTTGCTTGATTGATCACCTTGCAACTGAACTTAGGTATTTTTAGAACTATGCAAGTACTGGATCCATATGCTTGACCTAGAGTAGAAGAGCAAAACCTTCACAAGATGCGAAATCATACTTGTGGAGAGATTGTAGGTGTGTAGGGTGTACGAAAGTAGACTACACATAGTGTCCGTGTTCCAAGTTCAAGAATCCACAGACGACAAAAAGTCGATTCAGAAATCCTAGCAAATCCTTAGTGAGAATCGGCCATGAATCCTAGAGATTACCCATTGCCCAACGCTTCGTTTAAATTGTTTACAACATCGTTTAAATTATTTTATTAGCTTACTTGCTGTTTTATGTAATCGCTTAATTTAGTTTAATTTACTAGCTACAATCATGACAAACAAAACCCATAAAAATTTATTTACGTCTAGACACAACTTAGAATTCAACGACGTTCGCCCCGTGGATTCGATCCCTAAATACTACTGCGTTTGTTGTGCACTTGCAGCCTAGGTAAAGGGTAAAACCCCGTGCCGGGAGCGATCCTAGTGCATCACAGCTGTCCTTTCATATTGATGCATTCTTTTCAACCTATCAGTTATAGGATGGTACCACATCCGCTAGAACGGTACCTTGCTCCGACCAGTACCTTGCGGCTTATATCTTGGCTTATGGAAAAATCGACATTCCTGTAAGTTGTCATCATCTTTCCAAAAAAGCTTGCAATTGTGAACACAAACATCTATCATCTCATAAGACAACTCAAGACTAAAAACCAGCTTTTGTATCTCATAGTAAATTTCAGCAGCTAAATTAATCAGATCAGCCGAATCATCCATACAAACTTCAGCTAAATTATTATCAGTTTTAATAATCATCCTAGGTGCTAACGACAATTTAGAGTGTCATTCTCTACATCCATCGTAAAGTGGTTGATTTGCAGCATCTAGCATATCATAAAATCTTTTTGCATCTAGATTGGATTCCTCATGATCAAATGCAAATGTACTTGCGGTTTCATGAAATGAATCTGTAACCATGTCATAAATCTTATCATGATCTTGACCATGCTGCTCCGCATGATAATTTAATTGATGCAAATTATTTGACTCATCAAAATTCGATGCTTGATAATTGCTACTACAACTAGCTGCATTCCAACGAATATGGTTCCTCGGTAATTCATCGGTAATAAACGACAATTTTACAACGTTTTTCAACATCTTCGGTATTTCGTCGGTAGTTAACGACGATTTTACAACAATTGCAAGATTCGTCGTTAATCGGACTGAATTGTATGGGGACTTTATGACGAATAATTTCGTCCCAAATTCACGACGATTTTGAAAATCGTTGTAAATCGTCATGAATTCGATGGTAATTTACAACGAAAATAAATCGTCATAAAAATCGATGGGAAACTGTGTTTTGTTGTAGTGGTGACAATGACGGGAACAACAAATGAAGAAGAGTGCAACTGAGCAAACCTGAACAAGGAGCTGTGAAGGGATGAAACAAAGCCCACCACTCCTCAAGAAGCAGAGAGGAGGCAGAGCCACTGCCCAAAGAGAAAGTAGACCAAGAACCCACCGCCTGAAGCACATCCGCTTGACTTGAAGCAGGAGCAATCCTCCCATCCTTAACCAGCACAAACATGAGCGGAGGAGCACGAGCATAGTAACACAGAACTCCGAGCAAGAGGACAAGGCGGAGCGCCTAAGTCACAGAATAGCCAAAGCCCCAAGTGACTCTTACCGCATCACTTAGACACCAAGAGATGCAGAGAGGAGGAGACAGAAGCATCCAGAGGGGAAAGAAGAAACATATCCTAGAACCCACACCGCCAATGCCCAAGATGGAAACTAGATCCTACCGAACCAAATCCAAAAAGAACATAAACAGAGGAAAACACAAACCAGTGCTGGAGAGGCCACAGTCACGAAGAGGAGAACAACCAGCTGCAGGAGGACCCAAGAACGCTGCAACAAGGAAAGAGAAACTAGGAAGGGAGGAGGAGAATATCAAAATCACCGAACTTTTGTCCTCTAGCTCTGAAGGAGCGGAGACTATACCGGAGCTCCAGCAACCAAACATAGAAAGGAAGACCCCAGCAGGAACTAACCGAGGAAGCCGGCGACAAATAGACAAACGAAGATACGGAGAGAACTCCAACCAACCCCGAGGAGACATTGTCCTCAAGCATCAACCAAAGGGAAAGGCGAGAGAGGCTTGCCGCGAAATCAACTCTGAACAACGACACATGCATCACCAACCACAAAGACGGGCGATTCAAAAGCCAGATCGACGACGAGAACCTTGAAATCTCACAGGACCAGAAGCCGCATGAGAAAGAAGAGACATAAGGGTCTCTTTTTCGGCGGCGGTGAGACACACCGCTCACTGGAAAGGGAGATCGGAAAAAGAAAAATCGTTGTTCTATGGTTTTGCTTTGGGAGAAAAAATCGTTTCTAAAAGGCAAGAAAAAAAGACGTCACCAGAGTTAAACCCCTTAATTATATTATATTATATATAAAATATTGAATTCTTAATTACAATGATTATACATTTTTGAAAATTTTGAATATTGTTTACAAGATTTAAAACATGTCAAATTGTGAGTTTAAATCATTTTTATTCTCGAAAAATAGAAATTAAATAAGATGAAAGAGGATAAAAAACATTAACAACAAAGAAGAAAAATAAAAAAGGTTACAGGATCGAGTGACGTTTGTGACGGAACTAATATTACATGATGTGGTTCCGAATTTGGGGGATTACGGGGTTCGGCCGAGAATCTCTTTGTTAAAAAAAAAGGAAAAAAAACCATAAATGAAATTTGTGTGTGTTTTGTATATGTGATAAAAGTGCCACTTAATAGATAGTATATAGAATATTATGACCAACATTTTTCTGGTTGCTTTCTTAATTCTTCTAAGTTTTTGAGTTGTTGAATGCGATTACCCTTCTAAAATCCTTACACATTCTAGATGCCAAATTTTATTCGTTCACGTTACCTTCTTTTTTTTTTTTTTTGTCTGGGAAAATTTCAAATCTTCTCGAGCCAAAACTAGTAAACCAGAGGCCCAACACATCGGTGCACGCCCACAATATGTTAAGCAGATCATTGGTGGCCAAAGGAACTTGAACCCAAAGGGAGAACACATATCCATCCCAGCAAATATTGCTATTACCATTGGGCCAAAAGCTATTTGGTTCGTTCACGTTACCTTTTAATCAGTTTTTATCTGTTTAGAGAAAAGTTACACATTCTAATGCCAAATTTTTCTATTTCAATCTTTGCAAACCAACAACTATTTTCTGATAATTTTTGTTTTTATATATTTTGTGGTATGTGGTTAAATTACTCTAATTTTTAAAGCAACGAACAAAAAAAATTCAGATAGTTTATTATACAAATCATTTTGGTACCTACCACAGCCTTCACTTTTATCCTATTCATTTTGGTACCTACCAGTCTCCATTCTCTATTTATTTTAAATTCACATCCGAACAAGAGACAGTGCCAGAGAGCAATTAAGGCAAAAGCTTCTCACAAGATCGAACATGGGAAAGGATAAGACTTTGCCTTTGCTTGACCCTCGTGAGCCACGGGAACTTTCCGAAACCAAACCGGCGTCGAAAGTATGGGCCAAAGAGTTCGGCGAAGAGTCAAGGCGGCTATGGGAGCTAGCTGGACCGGCCATCTTTACGGCCATCAGTCAATATTCTCTCGGTGCACTCACTCAGACTTTCTCCGGTCGTCTCGGCGAACTCGAGCTCGCCGCCGTCTCCGTCGAGAACTCGGTCATCTCCGGTCTCGCCTTTGGTGTCATGGTGCGTCATGTTTCACACGTGTCTCGTTCTTGTTCATATGTTGTGTTCCAATAAAGGCCACGCAATCAGAAATTAATATTTTAAGATGTTTGTTTGTTGTCGTTAATCACAAAGTAGATCTCTCCACATTTACTAATAATATTAGACTATATATAATAGTTAGATTAATTACATGGTTTGATTAAACTAACTTCTCTGACTCTTATAGTCAAATAAACTTTCCATACATTTAAAAATTATTCACATAATTTTGCAATGTCAGTTTGTGAGGTTAGTTTGTAGACAAGACAAGTGTTAACTTTTTTTTTTTGCTAAATTAATCAGATAGTTAGATACTGAAATAAATTATTGGCATACTTAACACTAAGAGTATTATCACTATCTAACAATTTATAATATAAAAACTAAGTAACAATGGATAATTCAAAATTAAATAAATAAGAAAGAAAAATAAAAAAACCATTAATACTTTTAATTTCAAATAATTACATACAATCCTATTAACCTAAATACTATGTTATAATACTGTTCACCAACCGCCGACACTGATCATCCAAAGTTGATAATACTATTCATCATCGGAAAACATAATATTCGATACTTGTTTTGTTAACACGCTAACAAAAATATTTGGTACTTGTTAACTTGCTAACAATAATATGTGATACTTAAAACGTGTTAACAGAGTATGTTAACGTATTAACAATAATATATAATACTTGTAACATGCTAACAATAATATATGATATTTTTTATTATTGTTAGCGTGATAGCTCGTTAACAAGTACCATATATTATTGTTAAGACATTAATATATATTGGATTTTTTTGTTAGCACATTAACAAGTATCACATATTAATGTTAACACGTTAACAGTAATATCTGATACTTTTGTTAACATGTTAACAAATATCATATATTATTGTCAGCACGCTAGCAAATACTGGATATTATGTTTTCCGTTGATGAATAGTGTCGACGACTTTGAATGAACGGTGTCGGAGGCGATAAACAGTCTTGCCGGTTTTATTCATTGATAACATAGTTTACACGGTAATGACATTAGGAATTAAAAAAAAAAAGATAAAGATATTTTGATCTAAATTTTGTTTTTCCTATTAAACTAATTTGAAATTATCCATTGTTATATAATTAATTATTTGGTTAACCATTTATATACACCTAAAATTTAGGATCCTACACTAAACCCAAAAGAAAAGAAAAACAACTTTAGACGCAACTAGGTTCGATATAAGACTTTATGGACTGACACAACATACTTTTTTATATCCCATGTCCCTTTCTATGCTTAAAAGTTAAAAATAAGTGCGGCATTATGGGAATTTGCAACGGGACAGAACAAGAATGGAAAATTGGACTTGTTTCATTTCATTTTTCATTTGTGAAGATGATATTTGACACGAGAACAAGAATTTCCGTGATTAAATTTCATGTTCCTTATTAGTCAAATATACTTTCAAGTTTAGGGAGTCTAAGATGTTTAATTTTTTTATTAGATATGTTATTTAATTTAACAAAGTTATTTAACCCAAAAAATGACTTTATATGTTCCCATATGGTTTTTGTTACAAAAGATATCAAGTTTACACTAATTAGCAATGACTTTATATATTTTTTGGGAAAGTAGTAAAAAATTATAGCTGGTTATAAAAGTTGATCCTTTGCAAGTTCAAATTTTATATTTTTAGTTCAAACCTAAAATATAAAGTCCAATATAGAGTGACTTTTTCTTTTCACATATACGAATATACATATTTGTGAACTCACCAACTAATCCTGATGAAAGCTAAGACAAAATAAATAGAAAGGGCATGTTCAGTTTTACAGGTTTAGGTCCTTATCAGGTTAAGTGAACGTAGGCCAGAACACAATCTTTAAAATAACCATTAATTAACTGTGGTTGATTTTAAATTCTGTATAGCTTTTTTTTTATTTGGGTCAAAATTCTATATATTTATAACATTTAAAAATTGTAGATGATGAAAAAAGTTCAAATATGTAAATATGTTGCTTGTGATCATGGATCATGAACCAGTAGCAATGATACCATACTTAACCAAGAACTAAAACTAAAAAGAAAACAGTGTTGAGAAAGCTGGTGGATCGCATGAGATCATGTCCATTGTTTATTCATTTCATCATTCCCTAGTCCTTGTTAAATTTTCTATGGAAAAAGCTAAGAGATCAAACAATACTAGCAAAAAAAAACATAGCAAAGTTAATATTGTGGTGATGGAAAATGGTGGCAGTTAGGGATGGGGAGTGCGTTGGAGACGTTGTGCGGACAAGCATATGGAGCGGGACAGCTTAGGATGCTTGGAATATATATGCAGCGTTCGTGGGTCATTCTCTTTACCACTGCTTTATGTATCCTTCCCATCTACATTTGGGCTTCACCTATTCTTTCCTTCTTCGGCGAGGCTCCACACATCTCGAAAGCCGCAGGTGTCATTCCTATAAATACTTTTTGCCAATTGGTTTTGAGATGAAAGTCTATGATAAATGACACGTTCACAACATCTACATGCTAACCTTTTCAAGTTTAAATGTACAGGGAAATTCGCGTTGTGGATGATTCCACAACTATTTGCCTATTCAGCCAACTTCCCGATACAGAAATTCTTACAGTCGCAGGGGAAAGTGCTTGTGATGGCTTGGATCTCCGGAGTGGTTCTAATTATACACGCAGTTTTTAGCTGGCTCTTCATCCTTTACTTTAAGTGGGGACTTGTAGGTGCAGCCATCACTCTCAACACCTCGTGGTGGCTTATTGTTATCGGTCAGCTTTTGTATATTCTAATCACCAAATCATACGGTGCTTGGAGTGGATTTTCTTGGCTTGCATTTCGGGACCTCTATGGATTTGTCAAACTATCCTTAGCCTCTGCTGTTATGCTCTGGTACCAAATTTTCTTTCATTCCAATTTTTTGGCTAGTAGATAGTTTATGATTTATATAAGTTAAGATTTCGAAATGAATAACCGGTTTGTTCTCTGGATTTTGCAGTTTAGAGTTTTGGTACTTGATGGTTCTGGTCGTTGTCACGGGTCTCCTTCCTAATCCGTTGATACCAGTCGATGCAATTTCCATTTGGTAACTGATTTTTGCTGGTCCCTGTTTATTTTTCCACTGAAAATATGTTTTTGTTATGTAAATTGTTTTTAATATTTTGGGCTTTCACAGCATGAACATAGAAGGTTGGACCGCCATGATTTCAATCGGGTTTAACGCTGCGATAAGGTAAGCTTTCTACCCTTTCTGTTTCATTTTACTTCTTGAGAGCCACATAGGAAAGCTAACTAAAACTCTCATGAACTGGTAAATTTTATCTCTTGGTGTGATCAGCGTGAGGGTATCGAATGAGCTGGGTGCTGGAAATGCATATCTAGCGAAATTATCGGTGATAGTTGTCTCCATAACTTCTACTCTTATCGGGGTTGTGTGCATGATTGTTGTCTTAGCCACAAAAGACAGCTTCCCTCATCTTTTCACTTCCAGTGAGTCTGTGGCAGCGGAAACCACGAGAATAGCCGTCTTGTTGGGCTTCACTGTCCTCTTGAACAGCCTCCAGCCTGTCTTGTCAGGTACCTCATGAGAAAAACGGTGGCAGAACACTGAGTCTTTAGGACAGTCTTTAATCAAAAAGCAATTTAGGATTAGAAAAACACTGAGTCTTGGTCACTTTTGGTACATCTTTTTAGGGGTTGCGGTTGGAGCGGGGTGGCAGTCTCTGGTTGCATATGTGAACATCGCGTGCTATTACATTATAGGACTTCCTGCTGGTCTTGTTCTTGGATTCACACTAAACCTCGGTGTTCAGGTTAGCTTACTAGTTACTACCAACATGATAAACCAATCGAATTCAGGGGAGAGTTGGATTTAACGCCTGCACAAACCCATTTGGTAGGGTTGGACAGTAACAATATTAAATTATATTGAAAAAACCCATTTGGTTTCTTATGATAGGTTTGTTCAATATAAAATTATTGTTACTGTTCTATTCAGTTCTTCTTTAACTTCTTGAGAGCCACATAGGAAAGCTAACTAAAACTCTCATGAACTGGTAAATTTTATCTTACTAGTTACTACCAACACGGTAAATCAATCGAATTCAGGGGAGAGTTGGATTTAACGCCTGGGATGCATGCTTCGAACTGCACAAACCCATTTGGTATTGTTGGACAGTAACAATATTAAATTATATTGAACAAACCCATTTGGTTTCTTATGATAGGTTTGTTCAATAGAAAATTATTGTTACTGTTCTGTTTTTCTATCCACCCGGGTTCGAGCGGTTTGTATTTGCATTGTTATTTTCAAATTTGGTGCTAATTCATTTGTGAATTTTTAGGGACTATGGGGAGGTATGGTAGCTGGAATCTGCTTACAGACACTTATACTGCTAGGAATCATCTACTACACTGACTGGACCAAAGAGGTCTCTTACTTTTTTTCTCCATAACTTCTTTATGCTATGTTCATCCTTTGTGTTTGGTTTGATCATTTTCATTAACTTTGAATTCTGCAGGCTGAGCAAGCCGAGAGTCGGGTTCAGAGATGGGGAGGAACAGTGCGGGAGGGTTTGTTACATTTAGTCTTATCGTAGATCTAGGATGGTTACTAAGTCAAACTCTTGCTTAACTGAGGTATGAGATTCGATCTTCATACTCTTATTGCTTAACTGAAGCTCTGAATACTCTTTTTTGTTGATGATCTTATTATAAATCGTTTTAATTTAGAAGAGAAGTAGAAACGTTAAAGAAGAATAGTAAATCTTGAAACTTGTTGATACAAAAGTATTTTTCTTAAAGCTTGAGAGAAAGTCCATCATCCATCACCCCGTGCTGTTGTTGACGAGCACGACGGAGTTATAATGCTCACCGAGCCCAAAAGCTTGCCGGTGATACGATAACATGAGGCTCGAGTCATTGCCGGATTTATACTCCTTGCCCATTTCAACATCCAGAAACGATCCCGAAAACACCATTATGTGTTTCTTCAAGCAATGTGTCAACGCTCCTAGCTCCAACTGACTGCCCCAAGCTGCAGTTGACTCGACTTCTCAGCAGTATTTCTCAAACCGCTCTTCTGCAGACCTGCTATTGGAGTCAACCTCGGTTGATAAGAAAAATGGGATGAAATCGGTTTTGTGGTCTCTCATGTATGCAGCATCCATTTCTCTTAGCTTCTGGTATGTGTAAGGAGACGCACCGCCTGAGCGATTGGCAAGCTGGTCTCAACAGCTCGGTAAAGGCAATGCCCGTCTGGCTTTATTTCACTGATTGTTAATCCCAACGGCTTAAGCTTCTTCTCGAGCTTTTCCTTCTCGACCATACGTCCATACCATCACTTGTCACTTTGCTCTGTTCCTCTTTGATTCTCTGCTCTCTATCCGCTTCCTTATAGAAGGAAATAATATCTCCTATGATTTCTCCTATCATCTCTATATTATTATTTAAGAAGACATTTTTAAAAATGAATTTTGTTTTGTAAGTTATTACATGAAATGTCATTACAAATAACAAAGAATAATTGAAAAAGAAAATGATATAATAGTCTTTTAAAATTATTGATTAGAATATGGAAAGTATATATATTTTGCATTAAAGATGTTATTTATTATTTCATTTCTTAATTATTTTAATATTATATATTTTAAAATAATAATCAATTCATATATATTCAAAGAAACAAAATCTATTCAAAATCTTACTATATTTTTTTACTATAATTTATTATATTTTATTTGAATATATTTAAAGTTGAAAAATATTTTACTAATTTAATAAAAAGTTAGACACAAGAAAACTATTTTTTTTAAGAGTTCGTAGACTCACCACAAAAACTATATTCATTTAACAATGCATATTAGAGTTATGTTTTTAAGATAACTCTAATTTTTTGCGGGTTAGCCCGAATAATATTTCAGTTCAATGTAAAACGGGTTAAATAGACAAATTATTACAAATTGATAACTTTATCTATAATCAGTAGTTAGCTATATTTAAAATTCATATAAAATCAATTTTCTTAAATTTCAAAATAATTTTATAAAAAAATTACTCCGCGCTATAATTATCGCGGGTTAAATCCTAGTTAATATTATAATATTCTCTTATAATTAATTAGGATTATATGTCATCTTGTATATATTTGTGTCATATGTATATTGAAGAAGAGACGAGAGTCAATATAACTTCTTTCAATTTCTAAACTCTCATCACATTATCATGGTATCAGAGCCACGATTATCTAACGATCGGTTCCGTTTCTTGTTTTTATTTTTCTTTTAAGCCAAAGTGCTTCCATTATTGAAATCTATTATGGACCTCTGAATCCGAGTTACAATGATCTAACGATCAGCTCCATTTTTGTATTTTTTATTTGTTTTAAAGACATGTGCTTCTCCATTCAATCTCATCATGAACCTTTGAATCCAAGCCATTAAGCTTCTTAATCGTTTTCAAAGCTTCAATGCTTCTTTAATCTCTAATCGTTTAAAACAAAAAAAACTTTTACTAAGCACAACGCCTTAAGCCATTGTGCTTCTTATTTTCTTCAATTAAATCATGTGCTTCCAATCAAGCTACAAGTTTCTTGTGTTCGTCAGTCTTTCAAGCCAATAGGCTTTTTAATAAAATAAAAAAGTTTTTTTTCCTTCTCGTCATCATCAACGGAGAAGATCTCCATCACATCCACCAAGATAACTCTACTCCACCGCTTCCGCCAAACCAATGGTCCAACTTCAACAATCTCACAAACACGAGATATTCGATCTCCTATGTGGTCAATCGTCAAGTTCTGCTGCAACTCTCCATCTCTTACCACCATATTCAAGATTGGAGTGTCTAAAGTACCTCCATCTTGAGGGAGCATATAGAAGGAAATAATATCAATCAAATCAATTACTCAACCCCTATGATTTCTCCTATCATTACTACTATAATATTCTTTAATAATTAATTAGGATTATGTCGTCTTGTATATATATGTGTCATATCTATATTGAAGAAGAGATTCTTCCAATTTCTAAACTCTCATCACATTATCATTCCTTAGCTCGTTTCTCGCGTATCTTCACGCTCTTGCTCTGCTTTGAGTGTTCTTGCTGAGCAGTGACCGAGACTCCAGCGATGCCTCTCACTAAAGAAGTGTAGATACCTCCTTTTTCTCGTTCGTTTCGTCCTTGGAGATGCTGCTGAAACCTTGTGACGTGAGTTCTCTCAACTGTTTCTCCTTGAGCTTTGTGGATAGTTTTGAAATGTCTTCTTCGACCTGCTTCTTCTTTGCTTTCTGCTCAGCTTTGCTTCCTTTGGCAGCTGCCTTTTTCATCTCTGTTTCCTTGTTCTTGCCTACAATCAAACAACACTTTCTCTCAATCGATACTTCCATTGCAAAATAAGAAACCCTGATGGTGTTGCTGTTACATGTGCTCTCATCGACCGTTTCATTTTTCTCATGAGAACCATACATTAGTGTCTGCCATTTAAGCCCAGACCTAGCCCAGATTGTTCACAAAATCTAGAAAGACAACATCAGATTCAGAAAGAAACCCTAATCCGAGAGAACAATGGAGAGATTGAGAAGGAAGCTCTCTCTCTCTCTCTCTCTCTCTCTCTCTCTCTCTCTCTCTCTCTCTCTCTCTCTCTCTTCGCTCGACGAGTTCGCCCTAGCCGCCAAAGCCAAAGCTTCAGAGTTCAGATCTCGATCCCGTTTCCGACGCCGCTGGCTCCCTCAGCACCGGCGCCGGCTCCTTTTTCCTTCTTGCTCTTTCTTTTTCAGTTTTGGTCTGTCGGTTTCGGTTGTAGAAGCTGAGAGGATGGTCTCAACGAAGGCTCCTCGTTCGACGGCGGCGCAGGCTTAGCGGCGTCGCTGGGGTCGCGGTGGCGGTGGGTCGTCTTCATGTGTGGTTGGTGTTTCTCTCCCTCGTCCGCCTCGTCCTTCTGTCGGTGGCTTCATTTCTCTCAGATGCTCTCCGGCGTTTCCCTTCCGGCGGCTCATCGACTTAAGTTTTCGCGAGCTCTCGTGTCGGCGCGGCGTTCTCTCCGACTTGCTTTGGTGGTGGGGTGGTGGCAATCGGGCTCCTCCACCGAGCAAGGACCCTCTAAAGTCTTGTATCCGGTTCACGGTTGTTGAGACGGCAGAGTGTCGGCGCATTGTAGATCTGAGCACTTTGACCTCCGACGTTGGTGGTTGGACCTAGAGGACGGGTTCAATAACAAGCAATTGGGGTGGAGGCTTGGTCTCGTAGCTTGCCGCGAAGTGGTGGCTCTCGGCATGTGCGGCTCCACCGGCGGTGTCTCTCAGCGGTGGCTCTAGGCGGGTTGCTCGGGTGGAAGGCTCTCTCGGTTTGTTTTGGCAGAGAAGCTCTGGTGCTGTCTCTTCGTCATCGGCGTGGCCTGGGTTTGACGAAGGTGTGTGTTCCCGAAAAAGGTACGGCACCTTCACGTTCGTGTTTTGATCTCGGTTCGTGTTGGCTTCGAGAGTGGTTCGGTGTAGATGGTGGAGCAATTCGGGGAGTTAAATGAGGCGCCGGTTTGTTGTTGCAGCTACCTTGTAACTGTGGGGGTTGGTTCATGAGGAGACTATAGTTTTCACGGGAGTGACGGTCGGAGGCGATTTTCCGATTGTCCGCTCGGACTCCCGTGTCGCCGGTTACAAGTTAGTCCGTTACGGACTCCAAAAATCCCGTCAGTTCTTGAAGAAGATGTAGGCATCTCCTTCATGAGGTTTGAGGACTAGCCTCGAGAGGATGTTCGTGGCAACAATGATGAGATTTCTAGTTCTTTGGAGCTACGTCAAATACGGGATGGTTCGCGTTTTGGCTTGTGACTGCTACTTTCTCGTCTGGTTTTGTTTCAGTGTTTATTTTTCATGTCTCGCTTTCCGGTTCTTTAGTCTTTCGGTGTTGTCTGCTGTTTCTTTGTCATTGTTTCGTTTTGTCTATAGTTTTCTTTTGGTTAATCAGTTTTCTTTGTTGTATCTCTGTAACTTCAGTCAAAAATCTAAAATGGTATAAAATTTTACATTTCTAGCATTAAAAAAAAAACAGAGAAATTGAGATAGAGAGAGAGGTCAATGACTTCGTACGTGAAAGTTTAACTAGGTATAGTCCTTGAACTTGTGTAAATTACAGTAAGAGCATCATTATTGGTAAAAATCCAAATGGGTTTCTTAAGTATTATTTTAAGGAAAATTGATTCTCAGCTACACGAAGTATACCATAATGCATGGCTATACATCCGAAGTAAAACAATGTTCTAAAAACTACATCAACAATTGATATAGCATAGCCAGCTACACGAAGTAACGATAATGCATGGCTACACATCCAAAGTAAAATAATGTTCTAAAAACTACATCAACAATTGATATAGCATAGCCAGCTACACGATAACCATCCGAACAAACATGAGTCATATGTGTAACACCATAACTATGTATTTCCGGTAAATCATTCATCGAACTACGGGGTTGACTCGAAATGTAAACAATAAAACCCACCCAAATTTAACTCAACCCGACATGAATATTACCACCCGTGCTACTCACGGACACACACACACACACACACACACACATATATATATATATATATATATATATATATATATATACATTTTATAAAATTAAGAAAATATTTACGAAGAACAATTATAAAAGTAAATAAAGTAGGTCAATCACATTTTCTCCTCTTCTTGAAGACAACGAACATGGGACTAAGAAGCTCGGATGGTAGAGAAATGCGTGAATGATCCCATGTCTAGATCAAGACCCATGTCTAGATATTATTTTTCTTTGGTTTCAGATCAATATATATCTCAGAAATAAATTTGTGGAAACAAGTATAACCTCAAGAAAACTAACAATAGTATGAGAAATAAAATGAAGTATACATAGCGAGGGATGATTGAAAACACAATTTTTCTTCATTATGTAGTGTATAGAATATGTGTCTAATCGTTAGTTTTTTTATGTTGTGTTTTCAGTTATATTTTGCTGGTTTTAAATAGTCAAATCAATTTAACTAAATTTGATTTAATAAATCAAGGAGTTTCGGTTAATATTTTATGTTTTTTATAAAATGTATATATATATATATATATATATTGTGTCCGTACGTAGCACGGGTGGTAATATTCGGGTCGGATTAAGTCAAGTCGGGTTAAATTTGGGTGGGTTTTATTGTTTAAAATTCGAGTCAACGCCGGAGCTCGATGAATGGTTAACCGGAAATATATGGTTATGGTGTTACACATATGACTCATGTTTATTCGGATAGTTATCGTGTAGCTGGCTATGCTATATCAATTGTTGTTGTAGTTTTTAGAACATTGTTTTACTTTGGATGTGTAACCATGCATTATCGTTATTTTGGATGTGTAACCATGCATTATCGTTACTTCGTGTAGCTGGCTATGCTATATCAATTGTTGATGTAGTTTTTAAAACATTATTTTACTTCGGATGTATAGCCATGCATTATGGTATACTTCGTGTAGCTGAGAATCAATTTTCCTTATTTTAATATAAATTTAAAGTTAAGAAACTGTGTTATAAAAACTTCTGTTTTTGCCTTTATTGGTAGAACCGTTAATGGGGTTCCAAAAAAAAAAATTTAAATTTTTTGTTTTACCTTACTTTGTAAAGACTAAATCGAGTGAAGGCAAAATTGTGTGGTTTAAAGTTGTCAAAAAATCATTTCTTCATGAATGCTAAAGCAAGACCACTAGAGAGATAGGAACCTTTATAGCTTTCTAATGAGCATCAATCCAGCTCTGTCCAATAGTCTTTGCTACTCCTCTTCTCACCATTAACCTACGAATCTTGAGTGCATCACCATGGCGACCTAACGACTTGTACATGTTACTTAGAAGCACATAACTCATGTGGTACTTTGGTTCCAACTCCATCATTCTCTTTGCAACCCGCTCTGCAATACCGGAGGCATCTGCATTTGTAGCACAAGGTCCAAGAAGAACTCCCCACAGAGACGCATCATCTCTACACTCTGCTTCTTCAAACAAATCTGCACGGCCTAGAAGGTCAATCATGCAACTGTAATGCTCAGTACCTGGTTTAATCCCATAACTCTCAGCCATCAACGCAAAGTAATTTCGTCCTTCGTCAACCAAATCCGTATGGCTACATGCAGTGAGGACCGCAATAAAACTGATGTAGTCAGGCTTTATCCCCTTTTTAACCATATCATTGAAGAAACTGACAGCTTCTTCACCTCTTCCATTCTGAGCCAGCCCAAAAAATGCATACTGAGATGCATCAAAGACAGAATTACCTGCACCAAGGAAATCATCAATTACCCAGTCCAAACTTAGTGTATAACTCTAAAATATGATACTTTACTCCACTAAGACTGTCACGGAGAGTTGTTCCTAGAGTATATAGTGAATGTGAGGAACAAATAAATCTGATTTCCAATTGAATTCAGTGCTGCAATCAATAAATTTATCGCTTGGACTAATAACATCTCATTACCTAAATTCATGAGAAGAGGAGTAGGTAAGTGTTACGATAAGAAATTACTACCAACCATAGAAATGTGGAATCAATTAACACTTCTAAACCATTGAAGAACAAGAGTGGCCCAAACAACAAATGCTTAAAAGCAGGGAACCAAAGGTATCACTTCATATCAAGCATCAAACATACAAAAAGAAACAATTACATTTAAACATAACATCAAACATCAAACTGAGAATATAAAACAAAGTTATAACAAACTGAGAATATGAGAATATGATTCATGAGATTCTGCAAAAACTTTAAACCAGTTTCAACAATACAGAATTAACCTCAAGCTCCTGCAAAAACTTTAAACCAGTTTATTCATCAGATTCAGTGAGATGATGATAGTATGATCTCTTACTTAGGGAAGATGAAGTTACTGGCCAATGAGTTTTGCATTGACGGGATAATCTCTTCGCGTGTAGGTAAGCCCTTGTAGCCTTTGAAGGCCCTGGGAAAAGCTCTCCTGTGCATATTCAACAAGCACAAGGTTTCAGATTCGAGAGTGTAGTTACTCAGCAACTCTATTTCAGATCATCTTGATTCTGCATTTGGATTTGAAAATGTATATCTAGCTTGCCAAAAGAAGAATCAGAGGAACTTAAACTTAAAATTCAGAATTGAAATTGGAAATGAGTACTTGCATTTTGAGATTCGACCAGTGAGAAAGTTAGCCAGCACTCACAGGGGACGAAAGCTCACCTTCATCTCAGCTTCGGCGACCATAGCTGCAGAGATATCGCTAGCAGAGACGATTGCACCTTAGCAAGTGGAATGGAGAGAGATCCGGTTCCGCATCCGGCGTCGCAGACCGTGACAGTACTAGTGAGAGATCAGAGATGGCTGGATCTGGAGAATTCAAAATTCTGAGGAGATTGAGACCATAAACTTTGATTCTAGCACGAGCCTGTAAACAACGATCTTCAATTTCAAATCGGAACCACGAGATTCAACAAAAGAGAGAAACATGAATCAGAATGTGGAGGTTGGCGATGGAGAGAGGTGAAGGAAAAGATAAAAAGAAGCTAGAAGCTTGAACAGATAGCTGAAAACTTCATGACATTATGCTTAACGTTTGTGGTTACATAATGTCTTTATATAGACAGAGAACAAAAGCACAGTAGTAAACCCTAGTGCAGCTGAAAAGCATTACATACAGTTGTCAATTATCAGTCATTTTCACCAGATCCTAGTAGGTCAAACCGGTTGTGGAGTGTGATGAGCTGAGCTGTGCTCGTACGGTTCTTCTTTATGCTTTTTGTTGCAGGTATTGCAGGTACAGAAGGTGCAGAGAGATCACGAGGATTGGGCTTTCTTCTTAACATGTCGTTGGGCCTTTCTTTTGTTTTGTCAAGGACCATCTGTTTCTTCTTCTCTTCCTTCGGTTTCCAGACTTGTCTTCTTGTTATTGTGTTGACATACCCCCTCAAGCTTTGTGTGGGTGGTTCAGCCACACCAAGTTTGAAACGAAGATCACTGAAGCTCTGAATAGGCAGATATTTTGTAAAAATGTCAGCCAATTGATAAGCAGAGGATACATGATGAACCACTAATGTGCCAAGAGCAACTCGTTCTCGGACATAGTGGAAATCAACTTCAAAATGTTTTGAACGCTTATGTTGAGCTGGATTGACAGTGAGGTACACTGCAGACAAGTTGTCACAATATAGTTCAGGAGGAGAGTTCTGAGAGATACCAATATCTTGAAGAAATTTTCCAATCCACGTGATCTCTGCTGCAGTTTCAGAGAGAGTACGATACTCTGCTTCAGTCGAGCTGCGAGAGACTGTTGCTTGCTTCTTTGCAGACCAAGAAATGATGTTTGATCCCAAGAAGGTACAGTAGCCACTTGTAGAGCGTCTTGTCTCACGACAGCCTGCCCAATCACTGTCACTATATGCTCTTAGAGTGAAATCTGTATCATTAGAGAAGGAGAGACCATAGTTTGTTGTTCCTCTGAGATATCTAAGGACTCGCTTGAGCAAGTTGAAGTCAGCAACAGAAGGGGAATGCATCTTCTGACATATGAAGTTGACTGCATACTGAATATCAGGTCTTGTGAGAGTAAGATACTGCAACTTACCAGTTAAGCTTCGGAAATAAGTGGGTTCTGAAAACAATTCATCCTGATGGGGAGCTCTGTTTGGCTGAACTAGTAGTGGAGTAGGTGCAGGTGAGCAGTCTGCCATACCAGCAACTTGAAGAAGGTCCGCAGTATACTTCTCTTGATTGAGAAAGAGACCATTTGAATGAAAATGTGCTTGAATTCCCAAGAAATAATGCAGACGACCCATATCTTTCATCTTGAATGTAGTGTTGAGAGAGTCAAGTAGACTAGAGATTAAAGCCTTGTTGTTCCCAGTAAGAACTATGTCATCAACATAGAGCAGAAGGAGGATGACATTGTCAGCTCTTTCATAAACAAACAGAGATGGATCTGAGTGACTGCAGAGGAATCCAAATTCCAAGAGGTAATCACTGAATTTGTTGAACCACTCTCTAGGAGCTTGTTTAAGGCCATAGATAGCCTTGTGTAGTTTGCAAACATATCCAGGAAACTCAGAATCAATGAAGCCAGGAGGCTGATGCATGTAAACAGTTTCTTTCAAATCACCATGGAGGAAAGCATTCTTCACATCAAGTTGTTTTATGTCCCATTGAAGAACAGTTGCAGCATGAAGAACTCCTCTAACTGTTGCAGTTTTAACTACAGGACTATATGTTTCTAAGTAGTCTATTCCTTCTTCTTGCTCAAACCCTTTTGCAAACAGGCGAGCTTTAAGCTTATCTAGAGTATCATCAGCATTAAGTTTGGTACGGAAGACCCATTTGCAACCTAAGAGATGCATGTCAGGTTGATAAGGAACTAGAGAGAAGGTTTTTGTTTCTTTAAATGAGCCCATCTCTTCATGCATTGCTCCATTCCAACCTGGGTGTTTCAAGGCGGCAGTAACAGTCTTAGGTTCAGGAGGAGTTGAGGTGATGCTTAGTAAAACATATCTTGGATTCGGTTTAGATATCCCAGATTTTGATCTTGTGATCATGGAGTGATCATTTTGACTAGCTGCGGTTTCCAGTGTGACAGAGATTGGTTGTTCATAGTGATGATA
Source organism: Eutrema japonicum (assembly GCA_030161315.1). Classification (NCBI taxonomy): domain Eukaryota; kingdom Viridiplantae; phylum Streptophyta; class Magnoliopsida; order Brassicales; family Brassicaceae; genus Eutrema; species Eutrema japonicum. The sequence continues at coordinate 40,080,914 of BSQW01000001.1, forward strand.
TATGTTGACAGGACCAAGTGAGTTGCTGCTTGGAGAGAGAGAAGAGCTGTTGCCTATAGGATCAGAGTTAAGGTCTGCCGTACACCCAGAACTCTCCCTTTCCCCAGCAGGTATGTCACTGGTTGGGCCAAGGGGCGGAAAATCATCATCAGTGAACAAGTTTTCTGTAGCAGGAGTAGATAATTCTGACAAAGTGAGTGGTTGAGCAGATACAATTTGCTGAGCATGTACAACAGCCACAGGGACCTGCATGAGATGATTTTGTATGTGAGGACTGTAAGATGGAGAAGTAGCAGGTGAGTGAGGTGGAGAGGCATCAGCTGGTGTAGATTGAAGAAAGCTTTGTTGCCACGCGCTAAGCAGATGTGAGGATTGAGCTGTATGAAAAGAGAAGTAATCTGTGGCAAAAGGAGAAGCAGATTCATCGAACAGAACGTGTCTGCTGATGTAAACTCTACCAGTGGGAGGATAGATACAACGGTAGCCCTTATACTTTTCATTATAGCCTAAGAAGACACACTTTAGTGAACGAGGGTCAAGTTTTGTAGATGCATATGGTCTTAGCGAGGGATAACATGCACACCCAAACACTCGTATGGCAGAGTAATCTGGTTTCTTGTTGAAAAGAGCTTCATAGGGACTTTGATGATTGGATAGAGTGGAGGAGGGCAGTAAATTACCGAGGAAGCTGGCTGTAAAGAATGCCTCCACCCAAAACCGTTGAGGCACTTTGCTTTCAAACATCATTGCAAGCCCAAGTTCAGTGATGTGCCTGTGTTTTCGTTCAGCAATACCATTTTGCTGAGGAGTATGAGGGCAATAGATGAGTTGTTTGATTCCACACTGAGCCAAATGAGCAATAAATTTGGAGCTGATGAACTCACCACCACCATCACACTGAAACATCTTGATTTTCAGATTGAACTGATTCTCAACAAGTTTTTGAAACAGTAAAAAGGTGGAGAAGAAATCTGATTTGCATTTCAAAGGATAGAACCAACAAAATCTGGAGAAATTGTCAATGAAGACTACATAGTACTTAAATCCTTGGAAGGAAGAAACTGGAGAAGGTCCCCACAAATCACAATGAATCCTCTCAAGAGGACTTACAGCTTTAAAAACAGAAGGAGAGAAAGGTAGCCTTGAACTCTTTGCAAGCTGACATGAGTCACACATCCTGTTGATGATTTTATTGATAGAGATGGCTTTATTTGCAGATAGATGATGGAGAATCTCTGAACTAGGGTGCCCGAGCCTTCTATGCCAGACTTCATCACTGGTACTGAGCTGTCTGGTGGAGTAAAAGGCAGTGAAAGACGGATTCTCCAAGACATAAAGATCATCATGCCTGCTTCCGTGTGTCAGGATCCGCTTTGTTAGCTTGTCCTTTACATAGACACCATTAGCATCAAATTTGAAGGAGCATGGGTAATCGGCAGTAAGCTTAGAGACAGAGAGAAGAGATCTAACAATGTCAGGGCACACAAGAACATCATTTAAAGATAATGTACCTGACATGGTGTGAAGAGGAACGGATCCAATGTGAGTGATTGGGAGAAAATCACCATTTCCCACAAGAACAGAATCATGTCCATGATAGTTTTGCGCAGCTTGGAGATTTTGAGTGGAGTTGGTTACATGAGCAGAAGCACCAGTATCGGGGAACCACTCAGTACCGTTATGTTGACTGTCATCAGAGATGCGCATTGCAGCCAGAGCAATTGGAACCTCTTCACTTTGATAAGAGATGTCGAAGCGTTTGTAGCATTTGAGGGCATTGTGACCAAATTTTCCACAAATCTGACAGGTTGATCGGTTTGCTGTATCAAAAGGTTGAGAAGCAATGTTGGTGGAAGAGATCTGCTGGTGAAAGCCACGGCCTCTGGTGGTGTAAGACCCTCTGCCACGATTGCTCCCAAACCGATATTGTGAGTTGCTACGACCACGAAAACCTTGATAACCAGGGCTATTGGAGTAGTCATAATCAGTGTTGTTGTTTGTAACACTGAAAGCTAGATGTGGCGAGATTGATGATTCACCAAGATAGCCCTGAAGACGGTCATCGTAACCTGTGAGCTTTGGAATAACATCCTCAAGAGTTGGACTTGGAGCAGAGTCCATGGAGTTTTCAATGGTAGTCTTGATGGGTTCATATTCTCGTCCAAGACCATTCAAAGCAGAAAATATCTTCATATGTTCAGTGACAGGACTACCAACAGAAGCTAACTGGTCACAGAGATGTTGAAGTTCCCCTAAGTATTCAGACATAGGTTTCTCCTTTTTAGTAACATTTTGCAGACGACGTTGCAGCTCAAATAGCCTAGAGGAGGAGACTCTATTGAAGTGCTTAGCGATGGAAACCCAACCTCATGAGAGGTGGTGCAGTGAACAACGATACTCAGAATATTTGGAGCAAACGAGCCCAAGAGCCAGGTTTTAACAACACCATCAATCTTGTGCCAGGTAAGAAAAGCTGGATTTGGAGCCTGTTGAGTGGTGTCGTTGATTCCGGGGACGGAGATCGTAAGAGATGGAGTTTGAATAGTGCCATTGACGAATCCTAACAGCCCCTGACCAGCGAGGAAGGATTCAAACTGAGTTTTCCATAAAAGGTAAGTCTTTTCAGTGAGTGTAACCGTGACACAATTTGAAATGTTTAGAGCAGGAACAGAGTAGAGGTCCATGGATGTCAGATCCATGGCTCTGATACCATGAAGGAAAAGATAAAAAGAAGCTAGAAGCTTGAACAGATAGCTGAAAACTTCATGACATTATGCTTGACGTTTGTGGTTACATAATGTCTTTATATAGACAGAGAACAAAAGCACAGTAGTAAACCCTAGTGCAGCTGAAAAGCATTACATACAGCTGTAAATTATCAGTCATTTTCACCAGATCCTAGTAGGTCAAACCGGTTGTGGAGTGTGATGAGCTGAGCTGTGCTCGTACGGTTCTTCTTTATGCTTTTTGTTGCAGGTATTGCAGGTACAGAAGGTGCAGAGAGATCACGAGGATTGGGCTTTCTTCTTAACATGTCGTTGGGCCTTTCTTTTGTTTTGTCAAGGCCCATCTGTTTCTTCTTCTCTTCCTTCGGTTTCCAGACTTGTCTTCTTGTTATTGTGTTGACAAGAGGGAGGAGAAGCGTAGAGAGAGAGAGAGAGGAAAGAGAGAGTTTTTTCTGTTCAACACGTGTTACTTAAGAACCGTTTTTAAAGTTCCTCATTAAAAAATGGTTCTTAGTTATTTTATTTGTTTTGATTTAATTTTATTCCAAAATAAGCTAAGATATCCACTTAAGAAACTGCAATGAAGATGCTCAAATATCCTTTCGTGGTCCCTTCAGTCTTTTGTTTTTGTTATTTTATTTTCGCTTCCTATTTTAGAAATATGTTTACAAACAGAACCTCTAAGTTGTATAATGAACCCAATATTCCCCTTTCCAAGAGGAAATATAAAGGCTTTCTTTTATCTATTCATAAACACGAGGCCGCAGAAACCTATTGGCATTCACGTTTAAGATGGATGGGCTACTTTGGACAATAAACTATCTAAGAGAGAAAACTCGAGACGGATTTTTCGAATTTAATAAATATGATTAAGAAACTAGTGAATTGGCTGTCTTTCTTAGCATACCTAGATTTTTTTTTTTAAAAAAATTGAAAGATGGTTTTAACGATTTAGTTTATCCTTAATTCATCGTAACTCTAATGTTCGTGCCGACTATTTTTTCAAAAGAAGCACGAGGTTATCTTTTTATCCATGTAAGTCATATCAAATCGGTATGGTTTGTCTCATGGGTCAATCGCTTTATTGGACTGATGAGGCCATCCAAACCAGATTTACCAAATACGCGATTCGAGCACATCTAAACCAGGCAGAGTCTAAAGAAACGAAGGAAAAGCCACCTGACACGAACTATTGCATGGGACTGAAGATTCACCCAAAGAATGTTTTGATCGAGTCACATTGATTCTGGTTCGGACTAAATCAAGAGATGCTCAAGACACACCTATACAGATTGGCTATAAGGACATATGGGCCTTTATTATCGAAAGTGTCTTAACCAAGTGGTTCAACTCAATGGAAAATCACATTTGGCGACCAGGAAACATTATTATAATTCCAGAGACTTCCAAGAGAATCAACACATGAAGAGCCAACCAAACTCTAAAACTAAATATTTCTGGCCAATGCTCTCAAATGAAGCCCAAACCCACGTCTTTCTCATTACTATTGAAGATAAACAAGACTAGAGAATCCAAATAAGGAGATTAATTATACCAACTAAAGACTTTCCTATTATCTACCATCAACGCCAAAGGCAAGTTAAGGTAAGTCAAATTGTTTTCATTATCATCTTTGAACTAATCTCTTGATTTTCTGTCTTATGATTCCATTAGCACCTTGAATTATGTCTTTTAGTTTAAAAACTTTGTAATCTTTTCTATTTTTTTGTAATTTTTGTTTCTCATATAATTGACTATAAAAACCCACCACGTGTATCTTTTTATTCACCATGAAATAAAATAAGAACTTTCTTCTAAACTTGAGTTTTCTAGAGTAAAACTTGTTTCTTCTGTAAATCTGATATATCATGGTTTTTACCCCTTTTAGACTATGATATAAATCCGTTTTATAGAGTTTTTCTGCTATTTCGTAGTATTTTAGAGTCTTTTACAGGTCTTAGCACGTTTGGAGCATAATTGGATATATTGGAGCTTTCTGGAGCATTTTGGAGCAAAGCTGAAGTTCATGTTGCTGAGTACCCGATTTGAAGCACCAGTATAGATCGATACCCCCTGGTAGACACGACCCGCGACTTTCACAAGTCTTGAAGAATTGCAGAATTGCCCCATAAGACTTTAATATTTACAAGAAGGCCCCAGAACGTGTTTTAGCTATTTAATTAGGTTTTTCAGCCACTTTGTTGGCTATTCTTTATTCTACTTGGATTCTACTTTTGGTTTTTGGAGAGACAACTCTGAACTCCTGTTTTTATTGATTTCTTTGTTGATCTATTCAATCATGTTGTTTTCAATCTCCATGTCTTAGTAGATGCACTTTAGGTTCAAGGTTCTCATAAGAGTTTTCTCTGAATTCTAGGTTGATTAGTTTATTAGAATTCACCATCTGAATTAGTTCTTCTCTTAGGTTGTGTTCAAAGCTAATTCTAGGTTGACGAATCTGGAACTTAGATCTTAGGATAATTGATTAGGCACGACAGTGCGATTAATTACCTGATAGAACCTTAGGTGAGCAAATTGATTATTCGCAAAGAGATTTGGTTTAATTGATTTGTGAACATATCAAACCTGATATTAAAGATGATTTAGACTTTAGGATTCACAAAGAAATTTGGAATTCCTAGGATTTAGATTTAGATAATTCTCACAACGACAGTTGGTTAATTATACTTTAGTGATTTGAGTTCAAGAACTGCGCTAAATCTGAATCCTGTTAGTTAGTTTATCTGCATTCATTGATTTCCTGAGAAATACCATGAGCCTATCTTTCTCAAATTGAATTACAACACTTTTAATTTCTGCACTGCTTTCAATTACATCTGAATTGCTTAGCTTGATTCGATACTATATAATCTATTGTGTGATTTCTCCGAGTCCTTGTGTTCGACCCCTGATACACTGCAGCAACTGCTTTAGTACTGTTTAGGGTATTAATTTGAGCATATCAAATTTGGCGCCGTTGCCGGGGACTCAATTTTGCCTTTAGATTTTAGCTGTCGAGTTTTGACTAAGCCCGTCGGTATCGATCGATACTTAGCAGATTTCTTTGTTGATATCGATCGAAACCACTTGGTATCGATCGATACTCAACATAATTTTTTTTTTGGTTACTTACGTGCCTTGTCTAGTATTTTGTTTTCAGGTGCATGCCTAATTGTGAAACCAGGAAGAACAAGAGCACTCCGCTAGTCAATCTATCGTTAGAGAAGCTAGCACGTTTAGAACGCACAAACATAAAGACAAAGCAAACATCAGGGATGAAAAACCCAGTGGTTTTAAGAGCTGATGAAACTGGAGTCTTGAGAAACCAAGAGGGTCAAGTGTGCAATGAGAGAGGGCAGCGACTTGATGAGACTGGAAACGTTATTGCCCCTCCTGTTGTTGTTGGTCAGATTGTCGCGTCAGCTGCGCAAGCCAACGTTGTGAATGCTGGAGTTGAACACTTGGTGAGCACAACAGACCTGATCAGTTCTTTGCCAATCGATCTGCGATTCGCATCCCAAATTTTTAGAGGAATGACTTTGAGCTGAAGCCTGCGTACTACGCTCTTGTAAGTCAGAACCCTTTCCATGGCCTACCTCATGAGCATCTCATGGATCATATCGAAACGTTCGAGGATTTGGTCACTGGTATGAAGTACAATGGAGTGCCCAATGAGTTCCTTTTCTGCAAACTTTTCCCGTACTCTCTTGGTGAGGATGCTGCTTATTGGCTGAAGCAGTTAGCTCCTGATTCGCTAACTACATGGGATGAGACAAAAAAATGCATTCCTGTGCAATTTCTATGATGATGCGAGATCCGAAGAGCTCAGGAACAAAATTTCTAAGTTTTCTCAAGGACCTACAGAGGCACTCAAAACTGCTTGGATTCATTTCAAGTCATATCAGAGAGATTGTCCGCACCATGGGTTCAATCAGGTCCAGCTGCTGGGTACTTTCTACAGAGGAATTGATTGGAGGTACCATATGGCTTTGGATACTGCGAGTAATGGGAACTTCAACACCAGGTATCCAGATGATGCGGTTGTGTTTTATTGAGAACTTGGCGACTAGTAATAGCACTAAGAATGCTGATTTCGAGCGGAAGAAGCAAGCTGGAGGAGTTGATGGATCGCATATTGCTGAGGTTCAGGCCAAGGTAGATTTCCTGATCGGAAAATCGAAGAAGACTGTACACTTTGCTGATGGAGCCGACAATATCGGTGGAGATGAAGTGGAGGATGTTAACTACGTTGGTGGTTCTGGATTTCAGGGTCAACAATTTGGGTACAACAACAACTGAAACTTCAACAACAACACTCTCAATTACGGGAACTCTTCGTACCAGCCCATCTCCAAAGTCCACAGAAAATAAGATGGAATCCATGCTTGAACATATTCTTCAGGGACAGCAAAAACTGCAAGTGGATTTCAATGGGAAGATTGACCATCTATACACTGATCTGAATGGGAAGATTAACCATCTGAATGGAAAAATTGAAGCCGTCAACCGTTCTCAGAGAATGCTGGAAACGCAAGTAGCTCAGACTGCAGCAAATGCCAAGGAAAAGATGGTTCATTCACACAATGAACACGTTAATGCCATTACCTCAAGTGCATGAAATTTTGATAAGGACTCTGAAATCGCCCGAGCATCGATCGATACACCCTTGTATCGATCTATACCAGTCCAGACATCTGCACGAGAGGATACGAAAACCCGTGTATCGATCGACACTCCCAAGGTGTCGGTCGTTACTGAGGCGATTTCTGAGGAGACGTCTGAGATTTCGACTGTGGTACCTAAAGTAGTTGCAGAACGAGTGTATATACCTAGGATACCTTATCCTATGCCTCGTATTATGACAAAGAAGGAATGGGAGGACGCCAGATGCAAAGCTATGCTGATTGTGGAGCCTCCTCTTGATGATATATCTGCCAGGGACGATTCAAGAGCAAGAGTTTCGATCGATACCCTACCTGGTGTCGATCGATACCCCTCGCAGATCGAACCAGAAAAAGAGTTCACAAGCCCAAGAAGCTGAATTCTATTCCTTAACACCTCCGAGCTCCCATCACTCCAAAGCAGCTGTGTGGCTTTGAGAAGATGGTACGAAGGATCTCCCATGAATTGTCTTTCGAAGAAGCTCTAGAACACCGTCCTCTGCTAAGTCACTTCAAAGATTGCAGAGAGACTCTGGAAGAGATTGAAGTGCTCTTTATCGAGGCAAGACACAAGTCACTACTGCTGAGGCAGTTGACCCAGAGGGAAGACCCAGGGAAATTCGCAGTTCCATGCTCTATCTCTGGAGTTGAGTTCAAAGAGTCTCTCGTTGACTCAGGGGTTAGTGTCAATGTCATGTCAAGGAAAATTGCAGAGCGGTTGAGAGCTGATATTCGATCTCCCACGACATCTATCACATTCGCGAACTTTTCAATCTCAATTCCATATGGTACAATATCTGATTTGATGAACAAAGTAGGAGATTGTCTGGTGCCCACTAATTTTCAGGTTGTGGAGATGAGCGAAGGATATGAAGTGTCTTTGCTCCTGGGACGGCCGTTTATGGCTACTGCTGGCTCGATCATAAACACACCTAATAAGAGAATATCTTTCTCTTACATTGACGGAGATGTCTACTATGATGCCATACCTCCTAGAAGAGCTCCCGGACGTGTCTCTAGCATCGAGGTTGTTACGGGAAAGACGTTAGCGGCTGATCTTTTGGAAGAACCTCCTGACGTGCCAACTGTTATAAACGTTTCAGTTAAACCGCCCAGCATCCCCAAGGAAGTTGTCAAGAAGGCTAAGGCAACAAAGAAGAAGGTGAAGAGCAAAAGAGTCGAGAATCCCCATGTCACTTTGAACCCTCAGAACTATGATGGAGATTCGATTGAGTACAAGGTGAAGTGCAAAGGAGCCTCGAAACCATTTTCTAAGGCTAGAGTAATTCTTACTTCAGAGCTGAAGGAAAAAGGGCAAGAGTTTGTGGAGGGTTTGTTGAGCAAAACTCTGAAGATAGCAATGTCAAGTTTTGGAGCCTGTTTTGGTGCAAGCTCCCATTCTTATCCTGCCTGAGGGCGTTACAGTCAGGCTAATGACGTTAAACGAGCGCTTGGTGGGAGGCAACCCACTGGTGAGTTTGTTTTTGAGTCTTTTTCTTTTTCATTTTTTCTTTTGTATTTGTGTCAGAATGAACGAGGAGCAAAACTCGAAATCGCCTCAGTGTCGATCGATACCCTGTTGGTATCGGTCGATACCCTACGCGAATGGAAAAGTTCATCAAGTCGATTTAAGCCTGGTATCGATTGATACCAGACTGTGTGTCGATCGATACTCGATGTTCCAGCAAGGTAACTTCTTGTTTTTCCCAATTTTATTATGTTCTTTTGTTTTCCTTCACTGACTATAGGCTAGATAACACTGGGGACAGTGTTTTTCAAGTCTGGGGGAGGTGTCTGCTGACATTGTTTTTGTTTTTCTTAGAGTCGGTTATTTTATCGAGTCAAAATTGATTTATTGAGTCAAAACTTGTTGGAGATGATGATCCTGTGCTTGAACCTATTGATTTGATTTTGTTTTTGAGTGCACAGTGTTACAGGATCAGTTCTAGATCGACTAATGAAAAATCCAAGGACTGACCAGTTGACTAGAAAACATCCATGTCTCCACCAAAGTTCTCTTGAAGCCTGAGCCAAATTTTTGCACTTCATCGATGTGGTTAGTGTTCATAGAGCTTGATTCATCATTCATATCTGACAAACGAACCCATGTGTTTAAAATAAATGGTATTTCTCTCCCTGTTACAAGTTGATAAGGGCATAAAAGATGAAATGATTTTCTTCTGAGTAGAGGGCTAGGAAAGTTTCCTAGGATCCCATTATTCTACTTCAGAGGAGATGATCATACAAAGGTGAAAGCGATGTTAGGAAAATTTCCTGTGATACCACTATTCGCCAACACCTTTGATTACTTTTGAGGGAAGAACCGGGGATTCGGTGGTTAACACCATAAATACTCGCGTCTCGAACCTTAATATGTAAATGCAAGGAACACAATAAGAAATAAGTCTAGGGGAGAGAAATAAAACCAAAAAGTGTGAAAATAGTGGTTCCTTGTCATGATATCGTATGGCAAAGAATCTAGAAGGTTCTTGAACATTGGCTGCAGCGATGAATCTGGCGATGAGGGTTTTATTTGAACAATGCTGCGAGATAATGTGTGGAGTCTGGAAAAGGTGTGAATGTCTACGGAGAAGTACATGGTGGTTACATCAAAAGTTGGTTATGTGACATTTGGGTGCTTGGAAAAATGATCTTTGCGATGGTTCCTGAACGGGTGAGTGTCCGCATTTTCAAACCTCTTTCTCTGGTTTAGTTTTCTGTTTTGCTTGAGGGCAAGCAAATGCTAAGTCTGGGGGAGTTGATATATCATGGTTTTTACCCATTTTAGGCCATAATATAAGTCCGTTTTAAAGAGTCTTTCTGCTATTTCGTAGTATTTTAGAGTCTTTTACATGTCTTAGCACGTTTGGAGCATAATTGGAGATATTGGAGCTTTCTGGAGCATTTTGGAGCAAAGCTGAAGTTCGTGTTGCTAAGTACCCGATTTGAAGCATCAGTATAGAGCGATACCCCCTGGTAGACACGACCCGAGACTTTCACAAGTCTTGAAGAATTGCAGAATTGCCCCATAAGACTTTAATATTTACAAGAAGACCCAGAACGTGTTTTAGCTATTTAATTAGGTTTTTCAGCCACTTTGTTGGCTATGCTTTATTCTACTTGGATTCTACTTTTGGGTTTTGGAGAGACAACTCTGAACTCCTGTTTTTATTGATTTCTTTGTTGATCTATTCAATCATGTTGCTTTCAATCTCCATGTCTGAGTAGATCCACTTTAGGTTCAGGGTTCTCATAAGGGTTTTCTCTGTATGCTAGGTTGATTAGTTTATTAGAATTCAACATCTGAATTAGTTCTTCGCTTAGGTTGTGTTCAAAGCTAATTCTAGGTTGACGAATCTGGAACTTAGATCTTAGGATAATTGATTAGGCACGACAGTGCGATTAATTACCTGATAGAACCTTAGTTGAGCAAATTGATTATTCGCAAAGAGATTTGGTTTAATTGATTTGTGAACATATCAAACCTGATATTAAAGCTGATTTAGACTTTAGGATTCGCAAAGAAATTTGGAATTCCTAAGATTTAGATTTAGATAATTCTCGCAACGACAGTTGGTTAATTATACTTTAGTGATTTGAGTTCAAGAACTGCGCTAAATCTGAATCCTGTTAACTAGTTTATCTGCATTCATTGATTTCCTGAGAAATACCCTGAGCCTATCTTTCTCCAATTGAATTACAACACTTTTAATTTCTGCACTGCTTTCAATTACATCTGAATTGCTTAGCTTGATTCGATACTATATAATCTATTGTGTGATTTCTCTGAGTCCTTCTGTTCGACCCCTGATATACTGCAGCAACTGCTTTAGTACTGTTTAGGGTATTAATTTGAGCATATCAAAATCTAGTCGAGACTAGTACATCCTAGGTTAGAGATTTAATGTTGTTTCACAAGTCTTTCACAACTTGTGCGGTGCACTTCGATCCACCTTCACCCCCATTCAACACCATCACTCGATTCCTTTGGTTAGAGTAGCTCAACCTTTTGAATCACCCATTGGCCGTGAGACCAAACTTTGCTTCTGAGATCCTACAAACCTTGTGACAGCCATGTGCTTGTATCATTTTTGGTATCAGAACTGAAGTTTCTTTCAGCCCAAGTTGTTTCTATCTATTTACATCTTTTCAATTCTGCATATTCATCATTTGACATTGTTTTGTTTTGTTTGCATCTTAAAAAAAAAAAGTAGTCGATTCATTTGCATCTCTATCATTATGTCTCATATTGTTAAAATCAAGAAAATATATATATATATATAGAGAAAATTCATCAAAGTAACCTCGTGCATAAGGATTATTACTAGATTAACCTCTAGGGAGGGAGATCATACTAGACTAACCTTACTTTGTTGGTCAATGTCTGTTTTATCCATATGTTGTATTGTATTACAATTATGCCATTATAATTTTTTTTTAATATAAGTAATTTGAAGAAATAATTGGAATAACCAAAAAATAAGAAATAAAGGTAAAAATAATTGAAACCAAAAATTGGTTACAAAAAAAAACACAAACCTCTCGAAAAAACCTGGCGACGGCGACGTTTGGAGAGACCACGAGTTTCCGTCTGATTCAGGCCAGATTCCGGCAGGGAGTGGCGTGTTTCCGGTAAGTCCCTTCATCATGTTGCTTCGTTTTACCTTTCTCATGAAGAAGAAGAAGATCCGACGGATGTTTAACGGCGAAGAAGGAGGATGGTCACGGTGAAGGAGTTCGACTTTGGGGGAGGCTTGTCGAGGGTTCTTGCGAGTCTTCTTCCTTGGTTTCGGCGGCGAATGGAGAAGAATCGGTGGTTGGCGGCGGCAAAAACCCTAATTTCATAGATTTATATTTTTCGGCTGTGAAAGCTAACCCTAGTTTTTTTTTTGTTGCAGGTAACTTTGTTAGTGTATGTTTCCGGTCTACTGAGCAAAGATTTTCCGGTGAGAGCAAGGATATTCCGGTGAGGAAAGTTTAATTTTGTATTTCTTTTGGTGGTAGATTTTGTAAATATTTATGGTAGATTTATTAAGAAGACATATGTGGTTTGAGGTTGGTAGATTTATTTGTATATCACGGTAGATTTGTTTTTATATCACGGTAGATTTGTTTTTATATAACGATAGATTTGATTTGTTTTTATATCGATGTTTGCATTTGAACTTTGTATATTGAATGATGGTAGATTTGTTTTAACGATATGAAAGATTTGTTATGAATTTGTTAACTATTTGATGGTAGATTTGTTTGAGTCATATTTGAAATTTGTATACCAATGATGGTAGATTTGTTTGAACGATATGGAAGATTTGTTATGAATTTGTTAACTATTTGATGGTAGATTTGTTTGTGTCATATTTGAACTTTGTATAGCAATGATTGTAGATTTGTTTGAACGATATGGAAGATCTGTTATGAATTTGTTAACTATTGATGGTAGATTTGCTTGTCTCATATTTGAACTTTGTATATCAATGATGGTAGATTTGTTTGAACGATATGGAAGATTTGTTATGAATTTGTTAACTATTTGATGGTAGATTTGTTTGAGTCATATTTGAACTTTGTATAGCAATGATGGTAGATTTGTTTGAACGATATGGAAGATTTGTTATGAATTTGTTAATTGATGGTAGATTTGTTTGTCTCATATTTGAACTTTGTATATCAATGATGGTAGATTTGTTTGTCTTATGATGATAGATTTGTTTGTAATGAAGGTAAATTTGTTTTTATATCACAGTAGATTTATATTTATATTGTACATTTGTTGTTATATCGATGAATGTATTATTTACTTTGTATATGATAGTAGATTTGTTTGTACGATATGGAAGATTAGTTTTTATACCACGGTAGTAGATTTGATTTGTTTTTATATCGATGTTTTCCCTTTGTATATTGAATGATGGTAGATTTGTTTGTACGATATGGTAGATTTGTTAACTATTGATTGTAGATTTGTTTTTATATCATGGTAGATTTGTATTTCTATTATTGTAGATTTGTTGTTATATCGATGAATGTGTTATTTGAACTTTATATATTCAATTATGGTAGATTTGTTTGTTTATCAGGGTATATTAATTGTTTATTATGCTAGATTTGTTGTACACAATGGTAGACTTAATAATATGTTTTAAATTTGTGCAGAGATGGCCTCTTCTAGTGGGAAGAAGGATTACCCACCCAGACTGTATCCGCCAGGGAAATCTCCTTTGCATAAGAAGAGTTTCCACAATAATTGCAAACTGTCTGAATTTGGGATGATGAGGCAGACAATTGGTGATGGTGTTTACTTTGACATCATGAACAATTCTCAGGTTGGCGTTCTGCTTAAACTTGCACAGAAGTCGTATATCTGGGCTGCGAAGACAGTTCATCATTTTGTGACCAACCAATTGGCGGTTAACCGGCAATATGAGATGTGGTCACTCATTGGAGGTCGTTCACTTAGGTTCTCACTTTACGAGTACGGTGACATAACCGGCCTTAGCCGTGTTTCCATCGATGTGGCTGACATTTGGGACATAGACCATACAAATTTTTGTGCAGAGTTGGGTGTGAATCCAAGTGACGGTCCTAGTTTTAATGAGCTAGTTGCTGTTTTGGAGAAATGTCACACATGGAGCCACGAGAAGAAGAAGATGGTGGCATTGCTTTTCATCTTGTCTGTTGGCGTATGGGGGATCCATCGTAATAGTAGACTCTCGTTGATGTGTGCCAAAAGAGTGATGGATGAGGCAGCTTTTGAGAGGCATCCGTGGGGTCGCCATGGTTATAAAGAATTAATGGGGTCGATTAAAGTTGCTTCTTTGGATGGAGATAGGTACACCCTCCACGGGTGTGTCCATGCCTTGCTCATATGGGAATATGAGGTGGTTCCAATATTGGGAGAGAAATTTGGCCGAAGAGAAATTTGGCAGAAGAGAAGAGAATGCAAATGATTTGGATGTTCCTCTGCTTAGGTGGCGTTCATCTCGCACCCGATACACTCTTGAAACCGTTTTAGAGAAGGACAAGAGGAAATCTGAGGACAAGAAGGTATGTTATAGGCTTATTCTGATTGTAGGTTATGGTAGAGTTGTTTTGTAATTATTGTAGACTTCTTTAGCTTAGACTTGTAGCTTTTAAACTATATAGGTTTGGTAGACTTATTATGAGAATCGTTGTGATATTGGTAGACTTGTTTTCTTTTGGTGGAAGACTTTTCATTTTAAGTGGTGGTAGATTGGTGGAAGACATGGTTAGGTGGTAGACTTAATTTGTTTTGGTGGTAGAATTTTCATATTCGTTTATCTAATTTGTTGTGAGAGTTGTTCGGAATCAGGGTCATTCTATTTAGTAAAATTTTCGTATTACATGGTTTATTATTGTTTGTAGGTTCGGGTGAGAAATCTATTGGTGGTGAAGCCTCCAGAAGAGATTTATCCAATTTGGGAAGACGAAGCCTCTACCCCAAATGTGGATACCAAGCTGCATAACATGATCATCGATATTCTTGATGGATGCTTGGATGAGACAGCTTGGGAAACATAGGTTGTTGTTAAGAAAACTATAAGGAAGGATATCGTCAAAGAAAGTGAAAGTGAAGATGATTTTGTTGAGACGCCTAGAGTGAAGAAGCGGAAGACAGAAATTGGTGGGACTTCACGGGTGGAGAAGAATAAGAAGGAGAAGAAGAAGGCGAAGGTGGATGAAGAAACAGATACTGTGGAGAAAAGAAGTGAAAAGAAGGAGAAAAAGAAGGGAAAGAATAAGGACATGGAAATTGTGGAGGAAAGTGGAAAAGCAGCGAAGGAAGTAGATATGGATATCCCACTAGATATGATTAGGAGAGAGAAGAGGGAGAAGAACAGAGAGAAGGAAAGAGAGAAGGAAAGAGAGAAGGAGAGCGAGAGCGGGAAAGAAAGAAGGAAGAGAGGAGTTGAGAGAAGAAATCCGAGGAGAAAAGTGAGATCCTAAAGGCAATTCAGCAATTGTCGAGCACAGCGGCCTTAATGCACAACAATGTTAGTGACATTGAAAAGAGGATGACTACTCTGGAGGTGAAAGATGAAATGAAAGAAAAGAAAGGGGAAAAACAAGACCCTGTTGATAATGTGGTAAATGTAGTAGATGCAGAATCCAATGCAGCTCAAGGAACGAGAGCGGAGAAAAAGGATCCGGTACGCAAGTCTCTCTTCTAATTACAGTAACTTAGGACAAGTTACAAGAGACTACTAAAATTCAACACATTTCTCAGACTTTGGGTATTTAGTCCTTTAAAAGTGTTTGGTTTTTTAAACCGATGAGATAGATTTGTATGGAAAATGTTTTTCTTTCGTTATGGTAGACTTTTATGGATGAATAAGAAACTTTACGGTAGATTTGTTCACACACTTGTTGTCACATTATGACATTTGGTAGATTTGTTCACACACTTGTTATCACATTATGTTGTTTGGTAGATTTGTTTTGTGATTTATGGTAAATTTGTTTTGTGCTTTATTTATGTTATATTTGTTTTCTGCTGTATGGTAGATTTGTTTTCTGTTATATGGTAGATTTGTTTTTTGCTTTATGGTAGATTTGTTTTGTGCTTTATTTATGGAAGATTTGTTTTGTGCTTTATTTATGGTAGATTTGTTTTCTGCTTTATGGTAGATTTGTTTTGTGCTTTATTTATGGTAGATTTGTTTTCTGCTTTATGGTAGATTTGTTTTGTGTTTTATTTATGGTAGATTTGTTTTGTGAACTTTGGTATATTTTTTGTGTTCAAGATTTTACATATATTATTGTCTATATCAATTATGCTAATTGTGCTACATTGCCACAGTCGTGGATGTTAGAGATGCAGGAAACGTCGCAACCAGAGTTTCCTATTGCAAGGGTGGTTAGAACCCCGGGATCGAAAGGAAAGAGTGTTTGTAAAGTGAAAGAGAACCAACAGATCCGGTAGTGAAGAAGCAAGCAGCTAAGAAACCTGACCAAGTCACACCTCCTCCCCGAGGTCAAGCTAAATCTTCATTCAAGATCCCACAGTTAGTAGACGAGGATGAGGATGACGCAAAGTTAGCAACTCTAGGAACCAAATTGCATAAGCTGGCAGCTGCAACAAGCATTCATACCCTTCCGCTCAAAAGGGCCCGCAACCTTGCTCCCACCCAATTGTCACCATTCGTAGGAAATTCGGCGGTGAAACGCATAATGGCTGGTGTAACCACATCTACTGCTATGTATGACCCTTTCGAGAAGGTGGAACAACGAAAACTAGATGAGTTGCTCAAGTACATAGCGATGGATTTGTAAGTGATTTAAACTTTATTTTTGTTTAAAATTTGAT
This sequence comes from Eutrema japonicum, assembly GCA_030161315.1. Classification (NCBI taxonomy): domain Eukaryota; kingdom Viridiplantae; phylum Streptophyta; class Magnoliopsida; order Brassicales; family Brassicaceae; genus Eutrema; species Eutrema japonicum. The sequence goes on from BSQW01000001.1 coordinate 40,097,629, forward strand.
CACGTAGTAGGAATTTCATCCTTCTCACTATAGATTACTTACGTCATTTCCAGGGACAACCCATTCCCGACTTCATATGCAGGACCGGAATTCTACCTGACGCTTATGACTCCTAAAGAAGCCTGGGAACAATCAGAATACGGGTGATTACATGACAAGGTACTAGTGGTAGATTTAATTGAATAATCGGTAGATTTAAAGTTTTTTTCCTCGTGGTAGATTTAATTTAATTTCCATCGTGGTAGATTTAATCGTATTTCCCTCTAGGTAGATTTAATTGTATTTCCCTGGCGGTAGATTTAATTTTACTTCCGTGGTAGATTTAATTTTATTTCCGTCGTGGTAGATTTATTTTTATTTTCCTTGTCGTTTTGGTAGATTTATTTTCATTTGCCTTGTCGTTGTGGTAGATTAACTTTTAGGCTTGCATATATGATTTTACTTGACGGTAGAGTTATATATTAACCAATATTTCTACATTGTGCAGCATATTGCCGCATGATTTAATATGTTTCGAAAAAGGTGTACGCTTAATCCATATCCTTATCGAGACGGAAGGATTGCTTTCATCGACCCTGTCTTCACTGGTGTTTGGTATCATGAATACAACACAAAATTTTTACCGCTTGAGAAGGGGAAAAATGGGTGTTTTCGTCGGGTTATTTGGACATGGCGAATGAGGTATATAATGACTTGTCATGCACATGCAAGAAATGGGGGCAAGATGTGGATATCTTGTACATCGCCCACAATATCAAGAACGAACATTGGGTGGCCGTTGAGGTGGACATTCCCAAGAGAAAGGTCAGAGTTTTTGATTGCATCCCCTATTTATATGATGATGGCTACGTACTTGAGAGTGTTAGGGTGTACGCAAAGATGGTTCCACTCTTGTTAAAGCAACTTGCACCACCAGAAATAAGGCAACACATGAGTGAGGCACAATATCACTCCTACATGATCAAAACAGCTCCTCCTAACAAACAAACAGGTGATTGTGGCGTGTATACCCTGAAGTATGTGGAGTGTTTAGCTCTTGGCCATTGTTGGGAGTTCCTCAGAGGTAGCAACATGGGTTTGATTCGTGTCAAGTATGCATGTGAGATATACGATGAGGTACATGAACCTGAAGAAGCCCGGATGTCTGATCCAAACCCGCGTGGTGAAGCGGATGACAAGTATGGACTACAGACAAATTCTGCTAACTAAGGAAGCTGTTACGGTAGATTTTTTGGTTCTTCTTTTGGAAGCGCGGTAGACTTGATCCGGTAGTCAAACATTAGCATCGGTAGACTTGTATTTTTTGGATGTTGCATACTTTGACTTAAATGCGGCTCGTTTACCTATATATGTAGTTGTTGATGTAACTATACTTTCAAAGGACCATGTTTTTTGGCATGATGTTTGTCCTTTGAAAGTTTGGTAGATTTTTCGTCTAAACCTTCTAATATTTTGCGATCATGTAATGCAAAGTTTGGTAGATTTATTTGCTATCTTCTGGACGTTTGGTAGAGTTGTTGTAAGACATGTTGTACCAAGAGAGTTCTTAATAGCATAACTTAAGACATGTTTCTGGTGATTATTACAAGAGTAACTATTATTACACATTAAGTAGAAGGGCACGAGTTCTGAAGGAAAATTTTCAAACCATTTTTTAGAAATGTAAGGAGATTATGTCCGACTTACACATTAAGTAGAAAGACACGTTAAGCCGAGCATGTAAGGCGATTATGTCCGACATGTTGACATTTAGAACATTTCCCAGCTTTCCTTGGACGTTTCTTCGCCATAGCGACCTCGAATGCACCCTTAATTCAAATTTTCTTTGGTCTTCCCGGAGGGTTGCGAACCATAGGAGGAAGACACAATTTGTTAGCCACTTCTTTTGGCACCGGTAGTGCACTATCTCTTGGCATTACACTAACAACATAAGCATGTTGCAAGTAGTTGGTTTGATAGTAGGAATGACAAATGGAGATCGGTGAAGTCTTTCTTGCTTCCGCTGCGGCGATGGCATGAGCACATGGGATTTTATCCAAATCAAACCTACGACAAGTACATGTTTTCTCCTTCAAATTCACAACATGCACATAAGTCACGCCCGTTACTTCTGTATGATCCTCATCAATCTCTTGCACCGGCAATAGTTTAGCATGTTCAACTCTAACCTGTTTACAAAATAGTTACGTTTTTTATAAATAAATCTACCATACTATAAATTAATCTATATTAAGTCTACAACAAAGCCAAATAAATATACCAAACTGATCCAAAAAATTAATGCCAGAAGAGGGTTACCTGAAGCAACTTCTCGACGCTAGTTGTAATAGTTGTTTGCATCTTCTTTGCATTGCCGCGTCTTTTAGCAAACCACCTCGTTAGAAGGCTCCTTATAGCATCCACAAGTCGCACAATTAGCTTACTTCTTGCACCATATAGGACATTGTTTATCGATTCAGCTATGTTGCTAGTCGTGAAGTTGTACCTATCACCCGGAAAATGAACACGACTCCACATATAGATATTTGCTTTCTGCAAATAAGCATACAGTGCAGGATTTGCAGCTTGAATCTGCGCAAAGAAGGCATTAAACTCTACAATCCTATACGCGGTTGCGGCCTTCTTAACAAGTCGGAAAGTTTATCCGCCTCTGAATTTCAACATAATGTTCTTATGCAGATGATATGTGCAAATACCACGACTAGCAAGCGGATAAACCTTCCCTATAACATTTCCAATTGCTCTATGTCTATCCGAAATAATGGCAAGTCCTTCATCATCAGGGATAACGCGGTATAGTTGTCTAAATAACCATTCCCAAGACTCATCATTCTCGGTATCAACAATTGCGAAAGCTATTGGAAAAATATTAAAATTTCCATCTTGCGTTGTGGCGAGTAGTAGTGTACCTTTGTATTTTCCATGAAAAAACGTACCATCAACAACAACAACTTTCCTCATAAAGGGGAACCCACGTATGCTCGCACCAAATGCGAGAAACATAAACTTGAACCTATCTTCCTCGTCAACTTCCAGCTTTATTAGTGTTCCCGGATTAGCTCGTCTAATCATGTATAAGTACGATGGAAGTTCTTCATACCCGGTCTCCGAAATCCCCGTAACTAGTTCTCGCGCAAACTTTAGAGCACGAAGGGCCTTCTAATATTCGACATGTGAGAACAGTTGGTAAACGATATCATAAGTCTACCGTGACCATTTTTTGTCTACCGTCACATCATAAGTCTACCGTAAATGACATCATAAGTCTACCGTCATATCATAAGTCTACCGTTATATCATAAGGATAAATGACATCATAAGTCTACTGTCACATCATAAGGATAAATCTACGATGAAACACAAATCTACGTACATAAATCTACCAAACGATACATACCTTAATTCCGTATCGTTTAGTCAGAGAATCGGACACATGATTTGGTAATACTCTCGGCCCAACACCTCCTACGAAGTCTTTATATAGACGGCCTAGTATCTCATGGGTTGCATGTCTGGTACGGAGTGATCGCACGGTCACTGAACATGTGTTCTCTTTAATGTTAGTCTTAATGTAGAAATGTGTACCGTCTCCAACAGTTGAAGCACGAACCCTCCATTTACATCCGTCCACCTAACACTTAACCGTCAACAGTTTTGGAGTCGAATGATCCACATTGAAGTCGGATTTCTGAGCAACCGAAAGAATTTTCAATCGAGTCTCCAACTCCTCTTTCGTTTCATAACGTTGGCCAACAGCTAAAGTCTAGTGAAGTAATCTCTAACATCACAAATTCAGGAATTATGTTTGATCCCCTTTTCTTTGGTGGTAGATTTTGCAAGTCTTCTTCATCATCTGAACTTCCACCATCCGTACGTTTCCCACTTATGACGTACTCATCGTCAACAGAACTTGCCCCATCGGGATCTTCACAACCATCAAATCTCGAAGATAAATCTTCTTCTTCTTCTTCATCTCCTTCTTCATCCTTGTAACGCCCGCGTTCCGGAGGAATTAATTATTGGGGAAAAATAATTAATTCGGAATTGTTCCGGGCTAGTATCGATCGATACTAGGGATATCGATCGATACCAGTCGGGTTTTCTCCTTATAAGTCTTCTTCCTCTTCTCTTCTTGCGCGTGGAAACCATTCTTTTGGGAAAGAAAAGTCTTGGTCGCGAGAGAGAGAGAGAGAGAGAGAGAGAAGGAGAGCGTGAGAGAGGTGGAAGCTTGGTGAAGCTTGGATCTTGCGAGATCGAGAGAGATTCGAGCTTGGGAGAAGCTTGAAGAAGAGATCGAAAGAGTTTGGTCTTGGTTTTGGGCGTGAGCTTGTGGGAAGCAAGGGAGGTCGATTTTGAGCTCGATCCAGCCGATTTAAGGTGAGTTGGGACCAAAGGTTAGCAAGTAAGCTTGTGTGGTGCTTAGTTAAGCTTGATTGTTGAGTTTGGGGCTTTGCCTTGGTGATTTGTGGCGATTTCTGGGTTTAGATCTCGCGGAAGGTTGTGATTTGCAGGTGGGTATCGATCGATACCATGTGTGTGTCGATCGATACTAGACTCTTGTCGGTGGACTCGAGTCGTGCAGGCATCGATCGATACCAGGTGTGTATCGATCGATACCAGTTGTTGCCTGTGGGCATGTGTGGTGTGGGCATCGATCGATACCAGGGGTGTATCGATCGATACCAGTTGTTGCCTGTGGGCATGTGTTGCTTGGCATCGATCGATACCAGGGGTGTATCGATCGATACCGGTTGTTTGCCTGAGGGCATGTGGTTGGGTATCGATCGATACCAAGGGGGGTATCGATCGATACTGGTTGTGGTTTGTGCTTTGAAGGCGTGTTGTGTGTTGCCTTTCAGGCTGTGTGTCTAGCAGTTCTTGGGATGGAATTGTTAGGCGTTGGTATAGTTTTCTTGGTGATGAATTGCTATTTGTGCTTGAAGTTTTAATTGGTGTTAATTAATTCTTCGTATTGTTAATTGTTGTTGATTGTGCTTATTGTTTAGCCTGTTGTTGGGGTGATCTCTCACTCAGCGTTTGGTTAGCCAAATGTTGATGCATCACTTTTGTCGATGCAGGTAAAGATAAGGTGTGATCGTGGAATCGAGGCAGTGAAGAGGGGATGGTTAGGACCCGGGGTTTTTTTTATTGATGGTATTGTTTGCTTTTGCTGTTTTAGAACTGTTGGCTTGTGTAAGCTGTAGAACTTGGATTGTTCTTGTATTGTAATGTTTAATTATTTCTGCAAAAAAAAAAAAAAAGTGCGGTCGTTTCAATTTGGTATCAGAGCCCATACGGTTCTAGGAGCCTAGGTGGTTCTAGAATAGATTGGGTATTGTGTGGGGGTCTTAGAATCATCCTCTTCGAGCCTTGTGAGATTCCACGGTGAGTATCTTTATTGTGATGATTGATCTTAGTTCTTAGTTTGTGCTTCTGCACGTGTGCAGATGGCTAGAGGGCGTGGTAGAGGTCGTGGCCGTGGTAGAGGTCGTGGCCGTGTGCCGGCGGAGCAGGTCGAGGATTCGCGTGCGAGTCAGGTTGGGTCTGAGAGTGCGGCCGGAGTGAGTGCCGTTGGGGCTGGCGTGAGCGTCAGTGTGGCGGGTGTTCCAGCGGGTGCTGCGGGTGTAGCAGCGGGTGATGCTCGGGCCCGAGATGATCGCATAGCGGATCTGTTGACGAGGTTGTTGGAGCGGTTACCAGAGAGGGTACAGGCTCAGGCTCCTGTGGCTCCGGTAGTGGTGGAGGCTCCGCCTCAGGCGGCAGCTGCGGTTGCTGAGGAGCTCCCATCCTATCTGAGAATGATGGAGCAGATGCTGAGGATTGGCACGGGGTTCTTTTCCGGAGGTGCTAATCCTGAGGACGCTGATGCGTGGTTGAGGAGGATAGAGAGGAATTTCCTCTCGAGTAGGTGTCCCGCAGGATACCAGGTGGACATTGCGGTCCATTTTCTGGAGGGTGATGCGCATCTCTGGTGGAGGGGTGTGGCAGCACGTAGAGTACAGGCCGCGATGGCTTGGGCGGATTTTGTGGAGGAGTTTAACTCCAAGTACTTTCCTCAGGAGGCGTTCAATCGGTTAGGGTCGAGACTTGCGAGTTTGACTCAGGGGGATCGGTCGGTGCGCGAGTATGAGGTGGAGTTTGTCCGGCTCGGGTCTTATGTTAGACGAGCGGGTGAGAGTGAGTCGGCCCGTGTGCAGAGATTCTTGATGGGTCTTCGGGTTGACTTGAGGAACCGTTGCATGGTGAGGTCTTTTTGCACGGTTGATGAGTTGGTGGAGACTGCAGCTTTGCTTGAGGAGGGTCTGAAGGACGAGGTGGTAGTGGATACACCGCGTTTTCAGGCGAGATCTGTGCAGCAGCAGTCCGGTTCGAGCAGGCAGCAGCAGTCCGGTTCGACCAGAGGCAGTAGTAAGCTAATGCAAGGACAGAAGCGGAAGCGGGAGAGCGCTTCGAGGGGTAGTCGGGGTGGTCCGGGTTGCTTTGGTTGTGGGAGCATGGATCACCGAGTGGCGAGCTGTCCTCAGAAGGGCGGAGCGCGAGTGGATTCTCGAGTGTGCTATCACTGCAAGGAGGCGGGGCACATCAGGCCTCAGTGTCCCCAGTTGCGGCAGAGTGAGTCCGCGGTAGTGCAGCCTCTCAGGCAGGTGGCATCAGCGCCTCGAGTGTACTCCATCACCGAGACCGGCGAGCCGAGTTCCGGGCCGATCACAGGTATTTTCTTAGACTCCTCTAAGTTTAATTCTGTGTTGGGGAATGTCGGGCTTGTCGGGGTGTTAAGGTTCGCGGCACATGTATATGTGCAGGGACCTTGTGTGTTGGAGGTGTAGAGTGTCATGTGTTGTTTGACACGGGAGCATCGCATTGCTTCGTTTCCCCGGAGTTGGCCGAGAAGGCTAATTTACGGAGCGAGCCCGGTGTGAGTTTGGGTTTCGTGGAGGTTGCCGGAGGGAAGCTCCTGAGGATTCACGGTCGGGTGCGAGACGTGGATGTTCAGGTGGCAGGAGAGTCCATGGCTGCCGATTTGATTATCTGCTCAGTGGAGCTGTACGATGTCATCTTGGGCATGGATTGGCTCGGGAAGTTCAGGGCGCATCTGGACTGTCACCGAGGGCGAGTCGAGTTCGACCAGGGGAAAGGGAAGTTGGTGTATCAGGGTGTGAGACCGACTTCCGGAAGTCTCGTGATCTCGGTTGTGCACGCGGAGCGTCTGATCGAGGGAGGTTGCGAGGCGTATTTGGCTACCATTTCCTTGCCGGAGGCCGTCGGAGAGGCTAGGGTTCAGGATATTCGCGTGGTTCGTGAGTTCCAGGATGTGTTCCAGTCGTTGCAGGGGTTGCCACCATCTAGGTCGGATCCTTTCACGATCGAGTTGGAACCAGGGACGGCACCGATATCCAGGGCTCCTTATAGGATGGCTCCCGCAGAGATGGCAGAGCTAAAGAAGCAGCTGGAGGAGTTGTTGGGTAAGGGATTTATTCGTCCGAGTTCTTCACCGTGGGGAGCGCCAGTGTTGTTCGTGAAGAAGAAGGACGGGAGTTTTCGGTTGTGTATTGATTATCGGGGACTTAACCGAGTCACAGTGAAGAACAGGTATCCTCTTCCGCGGATTGATGAGTTGTTGGATCAGTTGAGAGGGGCTACTTGGTTCTCCAAGATTGACTTGGCGTCGGGATATCATCAGATTCCCATCGATGAGGTAGATATCCGGAAGACGGCTTTCAGATCTCGTTATGGTCACTACGAGTTTGTGGTGATGCCATTTGGGTTGACTAATGCACCGGCTGCATTTATGAGATTGATGAACAGCGTTTTCCAGGAGTATCTAGATGAGTTCGTGATCATCTTTATCGATGACATCTTGGTGTATTCGAGGAGCCGGGAGGAGCATGAGGTGCATCTGCGTGTGGTTCTTTCGAGGCTGCGGGAACAGAAGTTGTTTGCTAAGTTGAGCAAGTGTAGCTTCTGGCAGCGGGAGATCGGTTTTCTGGGTCACATTGTCTCTGCGGAGGGAGTGTCGGTAGATCCGGAGAAGATCCAGGCCATTAGTACTTGGCCGAGGCCGAGGAATGCCACTGAGATTCGGAGTTTTCTTGGGTTGGCAGGGTATTATCGGCGGTTCGTCAAGGGTTTCGCAAGTTTGGCTAAGTCTATGACGAAGCTGACAGGGAAGGATGTTCCTTTCGTGTGGTCCTCAGAGTGTGAGAAGAGTTTCGCAGGACTGAAGGCCATGTTGTCTAGTACTCCAGTATTGGCGTTACCTGAGTCGGGTGAGCCTTACGTGGTGTACACCGATGCGTCGGGGATGGGCCTTGGTTGTGTGTTGATGCAGAGGGGGAAGGTTATTGCCTATGCTTCGCGGCAGCTGCGGAAGCATGAGGGCAACTACCCTACCCATGACTTGGAGATGGCTGCAGTGGTTTTCGCTTTAAAGATTTGGAGATCTTATCTTTATGGCGGAAAGGTGCAGGTGTTCACAGATCATAAGAGCTTGAAGTACATTTTCACTCAGCCTGAGTTGAATTTGAGGCAGAGGCGCTGGATGGAGCTAGTGGCCGATTATGATATGGAGATAGCTTACCATCCTGGTAAGGCTAATCTGGTAGCGGATGCGTTGAGTCGGAAGCGGGTGGCTTTGGCTCGGGAGCTCGAGGTAGAGTCCTTGGTGAGCGAGATTAGCACATTGCGCTTATGTGTTGTATCTCAGGAACCTTTGGGCTTAGAGGCGGCTAACCAGGCGGATCTTTTGAGCAGGGTTCGGGTGGCTCAGGGAAAAGATGAGGGTTTGGTTAAGGCTTCGAGAGCAGAGGGTTCTGAGTATCAGGTATCTGCGAACGGCACTATCCTTGTTAGTGGGAGGGTATGCGTACCTTTGGATGAGGATTTGCGGCGAGAGATCCTGAGTGAGGCTCATTCGAGTATGTTTGCGATTCATCCCGGAGCGACTAAGATGTACCGCGATCTCAAGCGCTATTATCATTGGGTCGGGATGAAAAAGGATGTGGCTAACTGGGTTGCTTCGTGCAACGTGTGCCAGTTAGTGAAGGCGGAGCACCAGGTCCCGAGTGGTTTGTTGCGGAGTTTACCCATTCCAGAGTGGAAGTGGGATATGATCACGATGGATTTCGTGGTGGGGTTACCAGTTTCTCGGACCAAGGATGCTGTTTGGGTCATCGTTGATCGATTGACTAAGTGTGCGCGATTTTTGGCCATTAAGAAGACCGATGGGGCTGCGGTTTTGGCTAGGAAGTACGTGCAGGAGATTGTGAGACTGTATGGAGTACCGGTGAGTATTGTTTCGGACCGGGATCCTAAGTTCACATCGGAGTTCTGGAATGCGTTTCAGGCAGAGATGGGCACGAAGGTGCACTTGAGCACGGCATATCATCCTCAGACAGATGGGCAGTCCGAGCGGACCATCCAGACCTTGGAGGATTTGTTGAGGATGTGCGTGCTGGATTGGGGTGGTCACTGGGTGGATCACTTGAGCTTGGTTGAGTTTGCGTATAACAATAGTTACCAGGCGAGTATTGGGATGGCTCCATATGAGGCTCTGTATGGGAGGCCATGTCGTACCCCGTTGTGTTGGACACAAGTGGGGGAGAGGAGCACTTTGGGTGCGAGTTTTGTTCAGGAAACTACGGAGAAGATCCGGGTTTTGAAGCTGAACATGAAAGAGGCCCAAGATCGGCAAAAGAGTTATGCTGATCAGAGGCGGAAAGAGCTTGAGTTTGAGGTGGGAGATAGTGTGTATCTCAAGATGGCTTTACTGAGAGGTCCGAACAGGTCCATTGTTGCGACTAAGTTGAGTCCGAGGTATATGGGACCGTTCCGGATTGTGGAGCGTGTTGGACCGGTAGCGTATCGGTTGGAGTTACCCGCGGTTATGCAAGCATTTCATAAGGTCTTCCATGTGTCGATGCTGAAGAAGTGTTTGCATAGGGGTGACGAGGTATTGGCTGAGATTCCGTCAGATCTCCAGCCCAATATGACCGTTGAGGCGAGACCTTTGAGAGTTCTCGAGCGGAGGGTCAAGGAGCTTCGTCGGAAGAAGATTCCGATGATGCGAGTTCTGTGGGACTGTGGCGGGGTGCAGGAGGAAACTTGGGAGCAAGAGGCTATGATGGAAGCGAGGTTCCAGAAGTGGTTCCAGAAGCAAGCTGCGGCTTGAGTTCCATCGAGAGGTTCCAGTTTTGGTTATAGCTGTGTGCTATGTGTATTTCATTTTGTATTGCCGTTGTGTAGAACGATGTTACATTATGATGTGTAATAAGATGAGTATTTCTTATTGGTGACTTGTGAGTCACGGTTTCGCATTGCGTTTGGGGTAAGAAGCGTTAATGCGAGAGAGTAATAAGATAGATGTTCTTATTGCTGTTGTGAGCATTGCGTGTTTTAGTTAAGCTTGTTCGGGAAAATGAGTCGAGTGACGAGACCGGGTTATTTCACTTAGCGGTTCTATGTGGTGGGTTGGATTGCAGGCGTATGGTACTTGTTTGTTTTATTACGTTTGTATTGAGGACCTACTGCGGAGAGTTGTTGGGTGTTAAAGGTAGCCTAGTCATAGTTGTCTTGACAAGTCTTTCTAAAGCAAGCCGACACTGGAAGGTGCGCAAGGGAGGTGCGATGGCCTGGTTATTGGTCATGCACGGCAGATATTCCGGGTATGGAATATGGGTGATGCCGGTGTTGCCTTGCGAGGATTTACACGGATCACAGGAGGTAGGGAGGTGCGATGGCCGGGTTATTGGTCATGCACGGCAGATATTCCGGGTATGGAATATGGGTGATGCCGGTGTTGCCTTGCGAGGATTTACACGGATCACGGGAGGTAGTTCAGTCGAGATGCTTAGAGATATGTGATTTATTGCTCGTTGAGAGGACTGGTTCCTCTGGTGCCGATAGCTCGCAGGACTGTGTGTCTTGGGAGTGTGAGTGGCGATGTACCCAGACTCGGGAGGTTTATAGCCTAGAGTGATACGTGATACCGTGGATTCGTAAGGAGTATGTCCCAGACGTGGGATATATTGCCTAGAATTGAGTGGTATGGGGTATTGAGACTCTTATAGGTTATATTACGAGTGGAGTGGTACGGCAGATACCCAGAACTCGGAGATGCTGCGGTGTCTTGGGTGATGTGGTATGGTTGATACCTTGCGGGGTATGGTGGATATCCTGCGGGATATGGCTGATGCTCGGAACTCGGAGATGCTGCGGTGTCTTGAGTGATGGGGTTGGCTTGTGTTGAGCAATAAGTACATATGATGCCGCGGTGTCATAAGCATAGGGGCTGCGTGGGAAACCTCGGAGGTTGGTATTGGACCTCGTGTGAGTATTGAGATGGCCGGGTTGGCCAAGGATTGTGTAATCGTTGCGACGATTGAGGTTCATTGGAGATGAACGGTTCATGGGAGATAAACGGTAACGAAGATTCGAGGACGAATCTAAGTTAGTGGGGGAGAATTGTAACGCCCGCGTTCCGGAGGAATTAATTATTGGGGAAAAATAATTAATTCGGAATTGTTCCGGGCTAGTATCGATCGATACTAGGGATATCGATCGATACCAGTCGGGTTTTCTCCTTATAAGTCTTCTTCCTCTTCTCTTCTTGCGCGTGGAAACCATTCTTTTGGGAAAGAAAAGTCTTGGTCGCGAGAGAGAGAGAGAGAGAGAGAGAAGGAGAGCGTGAGAGAGGTGGAAGCTTGGTGAAGCTTGGATCTTGCGAGATCGAGAGAGATTCGAGCTTGGGAGAAGCTTGAAGAAGAGATCGAAAGAGTTTGGTCTTGGTTTTGGGCGTGAGCTTGTGGGAAGCAAGGGAGGTCGATTTTGAGCTCGATCCAGCCGATTTAAGGTGAGTTGGGACCAAAGGTTAGCAAGTAAGCTTGTGTGGTGCTTAGTTAAGCTTGATTGTTGAGTTTGGGGCTTTGCCTTGGTGATTTGTGGCGATTTCTGGGTTTAGATCTCGCGGAAGGTTGTGATTTGCAGGTGGGTATCGATCGATACCATGTGTGTGTCGATCGATACTAGACTCTTGTCGGTGGACTCGAGTCGTGCAGGCATCGATCGATACCAGGTGTGTATCGATCGATACCAGTTGTTGCCTGTGGGCATGTGTGGTGTGGGCATCGATCGATACCAGGGGTGTATCGATCGATACCAGTTGTTGCCTGTGGGCATGTGTTGCTTGGCATCGATCGATACCAGGGGTGTATCGATCGATACCGGTTGTTTGCCTGAGGGCATGTGGTTGGGTATCGATCGATACCAAGGGGGGTATCGATCGATACTGGTTGTGGTTTGTGCTTTGAAGGCGTGTTGTGTGTTGCCTTTCAGGCTGTGTGTTTAGCAGTTCTTGGGATGGAATTGTTAGGCGTTGGTATAGTTTTCTTGGTGATGAATTGCTATTTGTGCTTGAAGTTTTAATTGGTGTTAATTAATTCTTCGTATTGTTAATTGTTGTTGATTGTGCTTATTGTTTAGCCTGTTGTTGGGGTGATCTCTCACTCAGCGTTTGGTTAGCCAAATGTTGATGCATCACTTTTGTCGATGCAGGTAAAGATAAGGTGTGATCGTGGAATCGAGGCAGTGAAGAGGGGATGGTTAGGACCCGGGGTTTTTTTTATTGATGGTATTGTTTGCTTTTGCTGTTTTAGAACTGTTGGCTTGTGTAAGCTGTAGAACTTGGATTGTTCTTGTATTGTAATGTTTAATTATTTCTGCAAAAAAAAAAAAAAGTGCGGTCGTTTCAATCCTGATCTCCACTGATTTCCCCAGCTCCACCCTCACCTTCTGGTATAGATAATTTGACATCTTCGACAGCCTCGTCTTCATCAACCATCGAGTTCCGAAAAATCTCTTTAATCTCAATACATAAATGAACCGTTTCGTTTTCAAATTGTTTCAAAAAACCACTCAACTGTCTTGAATTTCCTACAAATACAGGAGGTGTATCTTGTGGTAAACTTCGTCTTACGACACTCGACAACATATAGCTAAATTGAAGCTCATGAAATCGATGATCCAAACAAAAATCTTCATACGCCATTTGAAAGAAAGCATCAAAAGAGGTTTCTCGATCTACCCCTACAATTCTACATCTTTTGGACTGATCTACCACGAACACCCACCTATTTTTCTTAAAACACCAATTACCACATACCAAAATGACTTGCTCCATGATTGAATTGTGGAATCTGTAGAAGAAAAAAAGAAGTGGAAGATCACGATCTTGAAAAAGAAGCGAAGAAGATTGGAGAGTGTGAAAAGAGGTTGAGAGAAGATGTGAATTGTAGAAGAGAATCGCAAAAAAAAAAAAAAAAAAATCTGAACTTGTCGACGGCAACCCTAGATCGAAGAAGGGTGCCTCTGGTTTTTTCGTAGAAACAATATTAAGTGGAGGGCAAAAACGTCTTTTGTAATGCTGGAAAAAGTAATATGTCTACCACCAAACAATGTCAATAAGTCTACCGTCATATATAAACAAACGGTAGGTTTGTTTATATATGACAGTAGGTTTGTTTATAAATGACGGTAGGTTTATTTTTATATGCGGTAGATTTGTTTGTGTGCTATACTTATTGTTAACGATTGGTAGTAATGGTAGACTTATTGTTAACGACTGACTTATTCTCTCTTTTCTTTGACAGGTATGTGGCGTCATCTCCGGTGATATTACCGGCGTCTGCAAATTCCGTTAACGAATCCAAACACCCTCAATTGACTAAATCAAAGATCCAACAAATGTACACAAAATATATGTCTCTCTTTGTGATTTAAGATGAAATGAAAAGTTAACTCCAAAAAAAAAATCAACAAAAAAAATCTACTATCATTACAATAAATCTACCATCAAATAATTTTTTTTATCATACTTAGCAAATTTGAGTGCCTGGTTTTTTCGTAGATATGAGTTTTAGTGTAGGGCAAAAACGTCATTTCTCACTCTGGAAAAAGTCAAATGTCTATCACCAAACAATATCTATAAATCTACCGTAAAAGAAAGTCTACCATTACACTACAAATAAGTCTACCAACTGAAGGTTATTTGAGTAATTACCAAAATATTAACTAAATCTACCGCCATTAACAATAAATCTATCATCATTAAAATTAAATCTACCACCATTACAAAACGAAGTCACCAAAATGTTAGACGGTTTTAAATCTACCGCCATTACAAACAAATCTATCAACCCAATAAAAATCTACCGTTGCCAATACAAATCTACCGTCAAATAAATAAATCTACCGTTACGATAAAATAACTCACACTGATTAACTCTACCACCAAAATAAATAAGTCTACCAAAAAAAATAAACTGAAGGTTATCTGAGTAAATACCAAAAATAAGTCTACCATGAAAGAAAATATATCTACCAACTGAAGGTTATCTGAGTAAATACCAAAAATAAGTCTACCATCAAAGAAAATATATCTACTAACTGAAGGTTATCTGAGCAAATACAAAAATTAAGTCTACCAAAAATAAATATATCTACAGCGTCGTTAAAATGAGTCTACCAAAATAAGTCTACCAATATTTAACAAATCTACCATCTTTCAAACAAATCTACCATCCATCAAACAAATCTACGGACCAAAATTTGAGTTGACCAACATCAAACAAGTCTACCATCAAAGAACGGTAGACTTGTTAAATCAAATTTTGCGTACGTGGCAAATGAGTAGTAATAGCAGTTTTGTAATTGCGTTTTTCTCAACAAATGCCATAAGGGTATTTTTGGTAATAAGAATAAAATTAGGTTATTGTAGTAATAAAAATAAAAATAGGTTAAACTAATAATAAACATATAAATAAAGGTTACTACAGTAATCCACCCATATATATATATATAGACTTGTTAAATCAACTTTTGCGTACGTGGCAAATGAATAGTAATGGCAGTTTTGTAATTGTGTTTTTCTCAACAAATGCCATAAGGGTATTTTTGGTAATACGAATAAAATTAGGTTATTGTAGTAATAAAAATAAAAATAGGTTAAACTAATAATAAACATAGAAATAAATGATATATATATATATATATATATATATATATATATATATATATATATATATATTCAGCTTCGTTGCATCTATCACCGTTTGTTACATATCACCTAGTTTAGCAAATCTTCATATCCCTAGACCATCATATTGTCTCTGTGTGCATCGAGTTTCATTTCGTTCATCATTAAAAACAAAAAAAAGGACAGCACAGAAATAGTTGTTTACATTTTAAAAAAAAAAACCAAAAAAAAAAAATCGTGATTTATTCCTGTCCAAAGTTAAGCGAGTCATTTGAAAACATTCATTTTTCTGTTTTAATCTATTTTGCTGTTTTTGCTTTGATTAGTCTTATCATTTGAAATTAAAAAAAACAAAAAAAGCAAGTTCTAGATTAATATTCATTCGACAGCAACAATTTCCATATTTAGTCATTTGTCTTGAATTGGTCTAAGCATTTGAATTTCTTTGACTTGTTTTGCTAGTGACACAACATAGACCAGAACCGGTGGTGAACGCCATGAGGGAAGAGATGAAAACGTTCGGGAAGACAATTGGGGAAGCCCTGGACAACATAGAGCAGAATCGGTGGGGAAAAGAAAATGTGTCGGGAGATAAACCAGGAGCTGAATACATCAAACCTGAACCACCTGACCGTCTAAGACGAGCCGCCAAAAGATCAGAACCAAGGCTGCAACCGTACCAAGGCTCTAACAATTTTAAACCAAAACTTTCTGCTTTTGCGGGAAGGAGAGATCCAGAGGCTTACTTATGTTGGGAAAGAAACTTAGATGAATGGTTTGAGTACCACAACTATCTTGAGGAGGAGAGGATACACCTGGCCGTCACCCACCTCGACGGAGAAGCCTACACATGGTGGCAAAGAGAGGATGCAATACGTTGGTGGGAGTATCAAAAGCCACCCATCACTACTTGGGAAAGCCTGAAGCGAGTCATAAACCTGGAGTATGTCCCAAGAAACCTTCGACAAGAAAGTAGAGAAAAGAAGACTTGGCTCACAAGACCGTGGAGAAAAGAAGACTTGGCTCACAAGTCACCTACAAAAAGAGTGAACCATATCAATTCAACGAGCACGTGGCTGCTACTATGACGGAGAAAATAGGACCAATAGTGAGATCATTTGTCTCAGATCAGAAGCAAGCTCAAGACACAACCCATTCCTCGTTGCCCAAAGAACCAACATCGAGAGCCTACACTCAACCAAATCCGAGCAACACCATTTTGCAAGGTAGGTGATAGTCATGTTTGTTGGCAAACCAAACTTTCTTCACTTTTCCACATAGAGCTTTCAATTGGGTGGACTAGTCCAATCCATATCATTACGGACCGACCACGGTCACACCCAAATATGAATTGGTTCATATAGACTAAGACCAACTTCGTCCGCAGTCAAAAGCGGGCTAGACCACACGGCCAGCGGAAATGCCCAAATACTTATAATTTTAGGGTTTAATTAAATTTGGGGGAAAATTAGAATTTCTGCAATAAAATCGTTTTCAAAATCTTTTTGTATTCATATCTGTTTTAAAATCCAATCATAAAATTATAAAATCGTAAAATCATATTTATAATTAGAATTTCTGCAAAATGAATCATAATATCGTTTGCAAAAACGTGTGAAAGTAACACATAAAGTGGAGTTTTCATAAGTTCATCCATTTTGATAAGGTAATGATGCTTATCTTGAATTCTTCTAATCTGTTTTTTTTTTGCTTTGATCTTCTGCAAATTCACAAAGCCAATCTTTTCTGAAAAGAATAATTTAGAAATCAGACAAAAACTGATGTTAACAAGAGCTCCAACGCGGAAAGAGATAAATTTAGTTCCGATGGATTTGCGCGACTTTTCTATTTAATTGGATAGTTCTTAAGATTTGCCCAGAAATTGAGATCAAGTTCTTGACAAGAGGCCAAATACATCACGTGTCTGTTTCTGTCAAAGCCAAGCCACTAGCATATGTGTAAATACTTTTGGGTTTTCAATTTTACTTATACATCTTCTTAAAAGCAAATTTTTAATAAGAACAAGGTTGCAAATTATCATACGAACAAGTTTGAATGTTTGTTTGATACAGAGTGAAAGTTAATTAGTTTTCAATTTTTAATTTTGGTAAATGGTTTCGGTCAAACCCAATAGTTTAATATATCTACCCTATCAAGAGAGAAGGAGACTCTCTAGGGCTGACACATGTTCTCCTTTATTAGTCATTTTTAAAAAATTTTATTTTCTTTAAATTTAATTAGGAAATTTGATTTAATATCCCAAAATTTTTATATATTTTGAAAACTAACCCTTCTTTTAAAATTTTTGAAAATTAACTTTCTATTAGGTAAAAAATTATACCCATCATGAAATTTTGAGAATATACAAATACAATAATTGTTTTTTTTTAATTTTTCATACTAAATATATATTATAAAATAAATATTCAACAATTTATTTATATATATATATATTTTTTTTTTGAAAGAACAAAATAAATTATTTTAATTAAAATTCATATTAGATATAAATAATTTTGTTAGATATACACAAATCTATTATTATATTTATCATTAACATACTCAAACTCTATATATACATCATCGTACAACAAAATTATACAAAAACACGTTTGTGAAACCGTAAGTTCATACAAAATGCTTTGTTATTGAATTGTTTTAAAGTTTTCACGCACAAAATCTAGATATGATCGACATTTTTTACATCCATATTTTATTCATTTTTTAAATTAATCAAAAATAAAGAAATAGAATTTAAGAAAATTCATATGTTTGGTTTATTTTGAATATTTTGGTAATTTTAAATGCCAAAAAGGTTTGTTTAACAAAAAAAAAGATGGGTTAGTTTTCAAAATATATAATTTTTTAGAATATTAAACAAAATCTCCCTTAATTAATTGCATATTAAAAATTAATTGACAATTAATAAATTGATACATGCCTCTTATATATTATTTAACGTTATGAGATATTATTCCTAACATGCATTTTCAATATGTTGGCTCGTCTTATTATTGAATAAATTTCAAGTTGGATCGACAAAATCAATGATAATGAAACCGAATAAAATCATGAGATTCCTATCAACTACATCTAGAATGGAAAGATATGGAATCGGAATAAAATTCCACAGCAACGTTCCATCAGTCACGGCGTGGTTAACGGAGCAGCCGATGAAAACGCCGTCGATCAATTCCGTGACTTGTTAACGGAGCAGCCGATGAAGACGCCGTCGATCAATTCTGTGACTTAAACGGCGAGGATTAGTCGCGGACGTGGTCGGATTTTGCGTCGGCAAAAAAGAAATTTGCGCTGGGGTCATTGCAGAGCCGGCGAGAGGAGGGAAGTGAGAGAGGGTGATAGAGAGAGAGAGAGTGTTTGAGGTGAGAGAGAAGCGCATGTGTGGGGAAGTGACCAGGACGCGTGAAGAGGCATCCTTTTATGGATTTTTTCCAGTTTTTTTTTAAACTTTTATATCAAGTCAAAGAGAAAGAGAGAGGCGATCATGTCGGGTCCGAGAGACGCGCGACTTCAGGCCCGTTGGACCCGGCCGGAGAGATTTCGAGATATAACTCCGCCGGCGTGCATTTCTCGGCGTCGCACGGTAGCGTATACTCGAAGAAGAGCCAGAAAAGGAAGAAGCGCTTTTCCTGACACCCAGTTTTTGGTTAGAGGAAGCAACGACCATGGGTTATTCCGGTGTCGAATTTCGTCGTGGTTCTAAGAGGAAAAACATTGTGAGGCCCGACGGCGGCAGTTGCGTTATCCTCGAAGCTGCGTTAGCAGCTGCCGAAGTGAAGGCAAGTGGCGGAAGCGAGAACAATTTACAGTGGGCGTTGGGGAAAGCAGGAGAGGACAAAGTGCAATTAGCGTCTCGTTGGGATCTACGACGTTTTCAATGAATCCGACGCTCCAAAATTTATGATGGCTAATCTTTACCGTGATGTTCATAGTGAGTTAAAAGAAAACCCGCGCGGGTGCTCTCCTAGTCAAAAATAAAAGTTTAATGCAATTATGTGTCTGTAGGCAGGCCCATTTGAACATGATTTTATTGAGCACAAACATTTTTTGGACCACTATCCATTATTGACCGACCAATTATAGCCCACAAAAACAAATGGTCTGCGTGGAGATGCGCAGACGGACCATTTGACAACTCTACTTCCACATAATCGATCGATTGAAGAGAAGATGTCTGGGACACCTTCAATAGCATATTTTTGTCCCACACCTCCATCATCATATCGCCATGGTGCCCTTTTCCGTGTGCGGACTTTGAAGCCAAAATTATATCCTGTGAAGTGAGAAGTTTATTATGTTAAACTTCCTCCTACTATTGAGCCTTCAACTTTGGCAAGATTTTTAGTTTCTGCTTCAAATGTCTCATGAATCGCTCGAATGGGTATATCCACCGATATTGCACAAGTCCCCCAAGTTCTGCTTCGTGAGGGTGATGGATAGGTAGATGTTCCATAACATCAAAGAATGCCGAGGGAAATTTTTTCTCCAAGTTGCACAACAAAATAGGAATAGTCGTATCAAGTTATGCAATAGCATCTTCACACAAAGTGCGGGTACAAAGATCCCGAAAAAATGCTCCAATGCCTACAATGACAACCAAATATAAGTTAATAATGTTAATTTTCCATTGCAAATATATATTATATATATATGTGTGTGATTTAAATTAAATTTACTTGCAATTTCTTCGTGTACATTTTCTAGTAGAAGTTCAGCAAATGCGAAAGGAAATAGTCTTTGCATAAATACGTAACAGTCGTGACTCTTCATCCCATAAACTTTTTTTCCTTTCTCAACACATTTAGACATATTAGAAACGCATCCATCCAAAAACTTCACATCAGATGTCGCCCATTTGAACAAGGCTGACTTTTCTTCCGCATCTAATCGAAATATAGGAATACATGCTTTCCTATTGCTTGTAATACGAAACTCCTTCCGTAAACAAAGATCAGGCAAGTCTAGTCTTGACTTACCACTGTCTTTAGTCCTTCCACGCACATTCAACACTTTATGTATGATGTTATCAAAAAAAAAATTTCTCAATGTGCATGACATCCAGATTGTGTCTAAGCAGATGATCCTTCCAATACATAAGCTTCAAGAATATACTTTTTCTTATGCCAATTGTGATTCCCCCATATCCATCCGGCATATTAGATGGAGTGTGCCAATTTCCACCACGAATGATTGTTTCATGTGCACCGTAATGATCAATTTCTACTTCTACTTTGTTCTTTCTAAACAACTGCTTGTTTCTCCGGTATGTATGGTGAATCAGTAGAAACTGGTGGTGACAATCAAACCAACTTGTTTTTCGCCCATGTTTCAATTGAAACGCTTATGTTCGATTGAGATAATATGGATAAGACAACCGCATGCATAGTCCAACCTCGTAAGCAGGGAAGGCGTTTATTGTCCACATAAACACCGCTCGCGTTGTAAAAAACAAATCTTTGCAAAATCATATGTTCGAACCCCGATATACCACAACTGCTCCAATTGCTCTATCAGAGTCTGAAAAAACACATCAAGTGAACACTTTACATGCTTCGGACTAGGGACTAAAATACTCAAGAATAAAAATTCCATTTGCATGCACATATTTGGTATGCAATATTCCCGAAAGAATATTGCATACCCGACATACCAAATGGACTAAATCCATATGTTCAAAGACCAAGATATACATTTTGTTTCTCTCTAGCAAAGTCTGGGTGTATCGTCATAAAGTGTTTCCACGCTTTTGCATCTGACGGATGAGTAACATCCCCATATGTCTGGAAATGATATGCATGGCATCTAATCGATGCAGCTTGATAACACCGGTTTTTGATCATTTTTATGGATCACTTTAATATCTTTTGCAAGTGTTTTAACTCCGTTTTCAAGTGATTTCCATGTTTTAGAGTTTTGAAATACATTTCAGGTAACTTGGGAAATAAGAGTGCATTTCAGAAGAAAATTACGTTTTTGGATAAACTCGAACCGTCAAAAGTCTTGCCATCAAAGAAAACTTTTGCACCTCCTGATCATCACCAAATTTGGACAAAACAAAGTAAATACAACCAGGTTTCAAATTCAATTGGATTGGAGACGATCCAATGGTTGGATCCTTAAATACACACGAAGCACTGAAGGCAGACGAAGCTGCCTTGAAGAAAAGTCCACCGCGGCAAGAGAGCCCCGACCCGCGGCTAAGCACCAGTTCGCCGCGCCTGGAGGATCCCGACCTGCAGCCAAGCAGTAGTTCGCCGCGGCCACATCCAGTTCATCCAAAGCAAGGCTTTTCTTCACCCGATGCCAAAACCGTCTTTTCACATCAAATCCTAAACGAAGTGAAGACCATATATACTTGTTTTTAGGTCTTTTAGCAGAGACACACAATTTTATTATCACGCTTAAGGCAGAGGAAAATTCCTTGAAAACTTGTTACTCTTATTCTTCGGTTTGGAGCGAGGATTCTCCACTCGAGTTATTCGATAGAGAAGCCTTTTCATCCCTTTTCTTTACTGCTTTCTTTTCAATATATTGACTATGTTTATCTCAGCTATGGTTGCGTAGTTCTCTTGTTGGGTATAGGTCTTCAAAGGGGCTTTCATGGTTCGATTTCTCTTTAGGTTTTTAGACTATGATACCGATTACGGTTCTTCGATTTATTCTCTTTCTTAACGCATGTTTGCTTGATTGATCACCTTGAAACTAAACTTAGGTATTTTTAGAACTACGCAAGTACTGGATTCATATGCTTGACCTAGGGTAGACGAGCAAAACCGTGACAAGATACGAAATCATACTTGTGGAGGGATTATGAGCGTTAACGACTTTTGAGTATAATCACTAACTTTTTGCGCGGCCGTAGACAAAAACTACTGGTCGAGTACTAAAGTTGTAGGTGGGTAGGGTGTACGAAAGTAGACTACACATAGTTTCCGTGTTCCAAGTTCAAGAATCCAAAGACTACCAAAAGTCGCTTTAGAAATTCTAGCAAATCCTTAGTGAGAATCGGCCATGAACCCTAGAGATTACCCGTTGCCCAACGCTTTGTTTAAATCTAGTTTAATTTAATAGCTACAATCGTGATAAACAAAACCCATAAAAATTTTTTTTGCGTCTAGACACAACTTAGAAATCAACGACAATCACCTCGTGGACTCGATCCCTAAATACTATTGCGTTTGCTTTGCACTTGCAGCCTAGGCAAAAGGTAAAACCCCGTGCCGAGAGCGATCCCGGTGCATTAAGTTTTTGGCGCCGTTGCCACTGGGGATTGTTTTGCTTGTTTGATTTCGAATTCTAATTTCTGCTCTAGACAATTTTGATTGTCAAGCTCTTTGTTGCTCTTTTGACATTCTCCTTTATCTTTGTCTTTTGTTCTTAGGTACATGAACAATAGGAGAACTCCTAGAGAAACCTTACTGCAACTAGACGATATCGACATACACAAGAGAGAACTCCAAAGACTCTAAAGAACGCTAAGGATGGCCGAAAATGACTGTCTGGAAGATCAACTAAACCATGATCAACTTGATCACGAGTCTGACGTGATGTTTTGGATCACGAAAATGACCGAGAGGCTGTCCATGGTGTTAATGACCAGCAACTTCTCGATCCCGAAGAAAACCAAAACCAAAATCGAAATGCTGAAAATCCGAGGCGACAACTTCCCGTCGATCGTGATGCACCAAGGAACGATACTTAAGCTAGTGCACTGATTCCTCCTAATGGTGAGAACGCCAACCGTCCTGTCTTACCCGCTAATCCTCCGAGGAAACAAGCGTGTAACCGTACCATTGCTGATTTTGATGCACCATATCAACACTATCAAAACCGAGCCGCAATCCAACTTCATTTGCCTCATAGGTACGATTTTGAGATCAAACCTCAAATCTTTGCTTTGATAAAGCAAAACCAATTTCATGAAGTTTCCACCGAGCATCTGATTGAGCACATCGAGTTGTTCGAAGAAATATGCAGAACGACGAGAACAAACCAAGTTTCCGCCGATTACTTAAAGTGTTAGCTTTTTCCTTTCTCTTTAGCCTATGAAGCTCACCGTTGGTTGAAATCTTTGCCCGCAAGATATATTACTAATTGGGAAGAGTGCAAAGCTGCTTTCCTAAGTCATTTTTAAACCAAGTCGAGGTCGAACTCATTGAGAAACAAAATCCAAAGTTTTTATCCACAAACGGTGGAATCTTTCCGTGAAGCGTGGGAACGCCCTCATCACGGTTTCTCCGGTCCGAATTTGCTCAACACTTTCTACCGAGGATTATTACCGAAATATCCACTTTCTCTCGACACGGCTAGTAATTGAGACTTTTCGACAAAGACAATAAACCAAGGAAGAGCTCTCATCAAGAATCTTGCTATGGCTAATAGCAACAATTCTTCTGACTACGATAGATCAACTAGATCAAAGTGCATGCTTGTGAAGCTACCAATGGAGGCGAGGATGATGCTTGCTACGAACCCGACAACAATGGTTCGTATTTTTAAGAAGAAGAAGTTAACTACATCGGAACACAAAATTCTTACCAAAGCCGCTTCAACAACGATTTCAAAAACAACTTCCGCAACGCCAACTTCAACAATCTCTCGTATCGAAATTCAAACATGGAGAACTCTCAAGACCAACTATATCCTTAACAATCCAAGCCATACAAGAACCAATTCCAAAACGGGAACTATGGTGGAAATGAGAATTTCTAACCAAAGCCACCTTTCAACGCTCAAGCCACTCTTTACAACAACTTAAACATGCATCAACAAGGTATGTCTAACAATCAACTTGCTGCCCAAATATCAAAGCTCGAGCAATCAATTCAACTACTCGCTCAAAGCAACGAGAAGACGGCGAAAGAATTCAACGTCAAAGTAGATTGTATGTACAACGACTTGAATGAGAAATTCGAATCTCTTTCGACCCATGTCAAGAAGTTGGATATGTAAGTCTCTCAAACCGTGAACTCCACTAAGAGACCGAACATAGCTTTTCCAAGAATATTAGAAGATAACCCGAAGAGATTTTGCAACGTGATCTCCACCATGCCCAAAAATGAAGTCAACAATGAGACGAAGCATGGAGAAGCTTCAAAAGTCGTCCCACTCTACGGAAGAGCCAATACCGAATCCAACATGGTTCGATAACCACCATTTGAGGTACCAAAATAGGTTCTGTTCCCAAAGCTACGGAAAGTCGATGATCCGGGACGTTTTTATTTCTCTTGCTCTATTTCCGTGATAAATTTTGTATATTGTCTATGTGATTCTGGAGCCAACGTCAACATCATGTCAAAGACATTTGCCGAGAAGCTCCGTATAAAAACTCTCACACCATCTACCGTTAGCGTAATTTTTGGAGATTCATCACACAAAAAAAACCCGAGGGAGTGATCAACGATCCTCAACTACTGATTTTCAAGTCCTCGAGATGGATCGAGACAAGGATATGCCATTGATTTTTGGTCGACCGCTGTTAGCTACCGTTGGCGCCATCCTTGATCATGCCAACCATCATGTTATCTTCTTGAATGTGGATCGAAGGAAGTTTTATCCAACTGTCTTGGACGGAGTTCTATTCCCGAGGGACCAACACAAAAAAAAATTGCCGATTCTCCCTAAAAGAAGAGAGAGAGGGATGAATCGACTAAAGCGGAACCCCCAAAGGTAAGTCAACCTTTTATTTCTAAACCGTTTGCAAAAATCAGAATCACCATTCCACCCGACTGAAGATACACCAAGGAGGAACTAGTGGAAGGAATGATAGAAAAGACGAAACAAGTTTTTCAAAACGCAAAAGTTCCGAGGAAACGCGGAAAGAAAAAGGTGATATCAAAGATAGGCAAATCACATCACAAATTCGATGACACCCAAGGAACATTTGTTCTCGGGACGTCAACTGCTTACGCCTAGTCTCACCAAGAAGTCGAGATAACGACTCTAACCAAAAACGCTTAATGGGAGGCAACCCATTTGGTAAGTTTTTTTTTATCGTTCTTTTTCTATTAACGTTATTCTTTTTAGTATTTCAGGCTTTATATAAACCCACAAAAACCCAAAAACATTCAAAAAATCAGAAAACACAAAAAATGAAGAAGCCGATCAAAACGGATCGCGAAACGCCAAAGGAGGAGCTGCAGCCGCGGCGAATGGAGCATCGACTACGCCTTCGTGGGCTGAACCCGTGGCAAAGAAGCAAACGGCCGCGGTCGCACAAAGACGACCAGCGGCGAAGTGGCGTTTGGTCGTGGTCGCATGGGCTCGACCCGCGGCCAACCTTTTTCCGACCCGAACTTTATCCCGACTTTTCCCGAACCGTGCAATCCCGAACATGTTGCCGACATAAAATTGAACTATTCTGGTTTAATTTTCGTGTCCCACTAAGGTAAATTCCAAAAACTTTTTTTTTTGTAATAAAACAACTTTTCAAACACCAAAAAGAATATTTCTATATTAAAAACTCTATTTCTTCTTCTCTTCCAAGAGATTTTGAGATTTTGAGCAAGAACAACTTTTTCAATTTTCAAACTTTTACACAAATTCTTTTTGGTCCATTCTCAATCTTTTTCAAAGTATATTCCAATTCCACAACTATCTCAACTTTTCCAACAAGGTATTATCCGGAACCAAGACCGAGAGTACGATATGTCGGGTAGCCTATGGACCCAAATATCGAGTATCTCGAGAAGCTCAAGAGAATGGTTATCAAATCAATACCTCGTATAGATTACTCAACTCTCGACATGCTCGGGATTAGAGAAGACGTGGTTTGGTACCTCGAGAAGCTTAATATTAGACCTCTCATGGAGCTCAATCTCCCCACCTACGACGATCTCACCAAGGAATTCTTAGCTACCGTCACCATGTGCTACACGAGATGCTCAAATTCGAAAGCGAATGATGGTACACTTTCTTTTACCATATGTGTATATTCTTATGCGCTAACCATTCCATAACTTTGTGAAGCTTTGAAGCTTCCATATTTCGATGAGATTAACCTCGAGTAGAATCCCAAGAGAGACTTGTGGCACACAATGGGACAAGGCGTCTACGACAAAGAAAGATCTAAAGTTTCCTTACACACGCATCCCGCTGTCCGCTTCATACACAAGCTCTTGGCGCACACAATCTTTTCACGAGCAAACGTGGGTAGTGTCCCCAAAGGCGAGCTTGTTACTCTTCAACTTTCATTCACCACCGACCCATGCTATGTTTGCTTCGCTTGTATCATTGCGAAGAATTTGGTGAAGGTGAAACATGAAGCACCCGCCACGAGACCCGAGGACTCCACCACCGCTTTCGGAAGCATAATCACGGTGATTCTACGAGCCGTTTACTTCGATTTCTTGGCCGAGACTCCACTTCAAGGGACTTGATTTGATCTCATGCAGTTTTCACGAGACCGAACCATCTATAGAGAATCACTCGACCCGGACATATTCGGTTACAAATTCTGCCCCAACGTCGGTGAGTCCTACTTTGTTTTCTTACCTTCTAACTATGTCCCTAGAATCCGAGATGGAGCAGCACCTAGATGGATACCGAAGACGATGGACTACTGTCCCGAGTTTTCCATATACTATCGGCGAGTTCTTAGTGGCCAAGGCTAACCGAAAAACAGCTGCGGAGCATACTCGACTACTACTACTATCACAAGCCCGTGTACCATCCGCTCCCGCGAGCTCCTCACACGCACACGGACCAGAATACACAGCCATGGAGAAGAAGATATCACGACAAGAGAGGCAATACAAGCGTGTAATACACTTTCTCGGAGAGCATCACCAGTTCGATGGTAACATGCCCAACTCAGAGACAGATGACTTAGACGACGCCTAGCCATACACATTTCCACCACGGTTCAATCGATCTTCTTCCCTCTCTCTTTTTATCTGAATTTCGAACATTTTATTTATTTGCAATTTTATTTTCATGTGTTTTCCATCCTTTCACCAATTTTTTTACACTGGGGACAGTGTGATTTAAGTCTGGGGAAGGATGTTTATCCGTTACTAATTTATTTTTCTTTCTTTTGAATTTATCTACTTGTTCATTTTTTCTTGCATTTTAAACTATTCATGTAATCTTTTTTCTATTTTTATTAAGTATTTTTCAGGAACATAATAACAAAATCTATGATGATTTTGACCTATGTGCTTCTACGATATTTCCTCGTGCCAGCTCTTTTATGGTTTGGTACTAGACTAGGTGGTAGCTAGAGTGATTGCAATGCGACATCCCCAGAGGATTTCTATCCATAGAGATTCTTCCCGACAGGATATACTAGCTCACTCAATTTGAACGTAAGCTATATTTAATTTTCTCATCAATTGTTTTAGGCGAGACAACAAATCATACATCTAAGACATATTTTTCCTTTTTTTATACCACTCTTTGTTGTCCTAGATGGCCAGTTCATCTTTAGTTGGTACCACACCCCCAAACCTTAACCATGATTTTTGAACCTCACGCTTGCCTCTCTTGTTGTCTTATGTGCAAAAACGTCGGACAGGGAGGAACGACACAGTTTTTAGTCAGTCAAAGAAGACGGAAGACTAGATGGATTCGGTTATTGAGGTATCAATAAATCGAGCTGAAAAGTTGCCTTGGAAATATTTTATTACTGGTAATTTTCGTCCTCCCTAAGACTCCCGTTCTAAAGTCGTTTCCCCTTTCAAAAAAAAATGGAAAGGAAAGGAAACAAAAGCCTAAGAGTCTTAGGGTAGTCGATATTCTTATATACCAAGGAAACCATGTTTCGTATGTGAGTAGTAAGAAGCCATTCAAATCGTTTCCCGAAGAAAAATCTAAGTCCAGGGGAATGGCAGAAAAGTTCTGTCAAAGACAAAAAGTACCAGAGAAGAAAGAATTTGCAACTACACTTATGCGAGTAGGAAGTGATTGGAAACTGTGGATATCAACAGCTTCACCCTCTCTTGTCTTTTTGCATTATATCTAGCATCCTCCGGCATAAATACGATAACCTAAAACACTTTTAACCTCACCTCTAAAAAAGCTCTTAATGCCTAACCTCGATTGTCTTGGTTAGTATTTTTGATGAGAATCACGCCACTTTTTAATGAAAGTTAAGAGCTAGTTGACTGAAGGTTAGGATTTAAGTGGTTAGATTTTTGAATAACGGATACCGTGGACTAGCATTGTAGTACTTCAGTGAGAATTTTCTATAGTAAGTCCGATTGATGCATTATGTTTGTTATGGTTTAGAAGGATGGTCACTAAGATTTTTGTTAATTCCTATGTCTTAAAAACTTTTTTCCGAGTTTAGATTTATGTTTTGTTTGACGACAAACAAAGATCTAAGTCTGGGGAGTTGATAACACCGGGTTTTGACCATTTTTATGGATCACTTTAATATATTTTGCAGGTGTTTTAACTCCGTTTTCAATATTTTTCAAGTGATTTCCATGTTTTAGAGTTTTGAAAGACATTTCAGGTAACTTGAGATAAAAGAGTGCATTTCAAAACAAAAGTACGTTTTTGGATAAACTCGGACCGTCAGACGTCTTGCCATCAAAGAAGATCTTCTCACCGTCTGATCATCACCAAATTTGGACACAACAAATTAGATACAACCAGATTTCAAATACAATGGGATTGGAGACGATCCAATGGTTGGATCCTTAAATACACTCAAAGAACTGAAGGCAGACGAAGCTGCCTCGAAGAGAAGTCCACCGCGGCAGGAGAGCCCCGACCCGTGGCGAAGCACCAGTTCGCCACGCCTGGAGGAGCTCAACCTGTGGCCAAGCATCAGTTCGCCGCGGCCAGGATGGCCCGACCCGCGGCCACACCCAATTCATCCAAAGCAAGGCTTTTCTTCACCCGAGGGCAAAACTGTATTTTCACATCAAACCCTAAAGGAAGTGAAGACCATATATACTTTTTTTAGGACTTTTAGAAGAGACACACAATTTTATTATCACGCCTAAGGCAGAGGCGAATCCCTTGCAACCTTGTTACTCTTGTTTTTTGGTTTGAAGCAAGGATTCTCGACTCGAGTTCTTCGATAGAGAAGCCTTCTTCATCCATTTTCTTTACTTCTTTCTTTTCAATATAAGGATTATGTTTATCTTAGCTATGGCTGAGTAGTTTTCTTGTTGGGTATAGGGTTTGAAAGGGGCTCGCATGGTTCAATTTCTCGTTAGGTTTTTAGACTAGGATACCGATTTGGGTTTTCCGTTTTATCCTCTTTCTTAATGCATGTTTGCTTGATTGATCACCTTGCAACTGAACTTAGGTATTTTTAGAACTATGCAAGTACTGGATCCATATGCTTGACCTAGGGTAGAAGAGCAAAACCGTCACAAGATGTGAAATCATACTTGTGGAGAGATTGTAGGTGTGTAGGGTGTACGAAAGTAGACTACACATAGTGTCCGTGTTCCAAGTTCAAGAATCCACAGACGACAAAAAGTCGCTTCAGAAATCCTAGCAAATCCTTAGTGAGAATCGGCCATGAATCCTAGAGATTACCCATTGCCCAACGCTTCGTTTAATTTTTTTACAACCTCGTTTAAATTATTTTATTAGCTTACTTGCTGTTTTATTTAATCGCTTAATCTAGTTTAATTTACTAGCTACAATCATGACAAACAAAACCCATAAAAATTTATTTACGTCTAGACACAACTTAGAATTCAACGACGTTCGCCCCGTGGATTCGATCCCTAAATACTACTGCGTTTGTTGTGCACTTGCAGCCTAGGTAAAGGGTAAAACCCCGTGCCGGGAGCGATCCTAGTGCATCACAGCTGTCCTTTCATATTGATACATTCTTTTCAACCTATCAGTTATAGGATGGTACCACAACCGCTGGAACGGTTCCTTACTCCGACCAGTACCTTGCGGCTTATATCTTGGCTTATGAAAAAATCGACATTCCTGCAAGTTGTCATCATCTTTCCAAAAAAAGCTTGCAATTGTGAACACAAACATCTATCATCTCATAAGACAACTCAAGACTAAAAACCAGCTTTTGTATCTCATAGTAAATTTCAGCAGCTAAATTAATCAGATCAGCCCAATCATCCATACAAACTTCAGCTAAATTATTATCAGTTTTAATAATCATCCTAGGTGCTAACGATAATTTAGAGTGTCATTCTCTACATCCATCGTAAAGTGGTTGATTTGCAGCATCTAGCATATCATAAAATCTTTTTGCATCTAGATTGGATTCCTCATGATCAAATGCAAATGTACTTGCGGTTTCATGAAATGAATCTGTAACCATGTCATGAATCTTATCATGATCTTGACCATGCTGTTCCGCATGATAATTACTTGATAATTGCTACTACAACTAGCTGCATTCCAACGAATATGGTTCCTCGGTAATTCATCGGTAATAAACGACAATTTTACAACGTTTTTCAACATCTTCGGTATTTCGTCGGTAGTTAACGACGATTTTACAACAATTGCAAGATTCGTCGTTAATCGGACTGAATTGTACGGGGATTTTATGACGAATAATTTCGTCCCAAATTCACGACGATTTTGAAAATCGTTGTAAATCGTCATGAATTCGATGGTAATTTACAACGAAAATAAATCGTCATAAAAATCGATGGGAAACTGTGTTTTGTTGTAGTGGTGACAATGACGGGAACAACAAATGAAGAAGAGTGCAACTGAACAAACCTGAACAAGGAGCTGTGAAGGGATGAAACAAAGCCCACCACTCCTCAAGAAGCAGAGAGGAGGCAGAAAGCCACTGCCCAAAGAGAAAGTAGACAAAGAACCCACCGCCTGAAGCACATCAGCTTGACTTGAAGCAGGAGCAATCCTCCCATCCTTAACCAGCACAAACATGAGCGGAGGAGCACGAGCATAGTAACACAGAACTCCGAGCAAGAGGACAAGGCGGAGCGCCTAAGTCACAGAATAGCCAAAGCCCCAAGTGACTCTTACCGCATCACTTAGACACCAAGAGATGCAGAGAGGAGGAGACAGAAGCATCCAGAGGGGAAAGAAGAAACATATCCTAGAACCCACACCGCCAATGCCCAAGATGGAAACTAGATCCTACCGAACCAAATCCAAAAAGAACATAAACAGAGGAAAACACAAACCAGTGCTGGAGAGGCCACAGTCACTAAGAGGAGAACAACCAGCTGCAGGAGGACCCAAGAACGCTGCAACAAGGAAAGAGAAACTAGGAAGGGAGGAGGAGAATATCAAAATCACCGAACTTTTGTCCTCTAGCTCTGAAGGAGCGGAGACTATACCGGAGCTCCAGCAACCAAACATAGAAAGGAAGACCCCAGCAGGAACTAACCGAGGAAGCCGGCGACAAATAGACAAACGAAGATACGGAGAGAACTCCAACCAACCCCGAGGAGACATTGTCCTCAAGCATCAACCAAAGGGAAAGGCGAGAGAGGCTTGCCGCGAAATCAACTCTGACCAACGACACATGCATCACCAACCACAAAGACGGGCGATTCAAAAGCCAGATCGACGACGGGAACCTTGAAATCTCACAGGACCAGAAGCCGCATGAGAAAGAAGAGACATAAGGGTCCCTTTTCCGGCGGCGGTAAGACACACCGCTCACCGGAAAGGGAGATCGGAAAAAGAAAAATCGTTGTTCTATGGTTTTGCTTTGGGAGAAAAAATCGTTTCTAAAAGGCAAGAAAAAAAGACGTCACCAGAGTTAAACCCCTTATTTATATTATATTATATATAAAATATTGAATTCTTAATTACAATGATTATACATTTTTGAAAATTTTGAATATTGTTTACAAGATTTAAAACATGTCAAATTGTGAGTTTAAATCATTTTTATTCTCGAAAAATAGAAATTAAATAAGATGAAAGAGGATAAAAACATTAACAACAAAGAAGAAAAATAAAAAAGGTTATAGGATCGAGTGACGTTTGTGACGGAACTAATATTACATGATGTGGTTCCGAATTTAGGAGATTACGGGGTTCGGCCGAGAACCTCCTGGTTAAAAAAAATGGAAAAAAAAACCATAAATGAAATTTGTGTGTGTTTTGTATATGTGATAAAGGTGCCACTTAATAGATAGTATATAGAATATTATGACCAACATTTTTCTGGTTGCTTTCTTAATTCTTCTAAGTTTTTGAGTTGTTGAATGCGATTACCCTTCTAAAATCCTTACACATTCTAGATGCCAAATTTTATTCGTTCACGTTACTTTTTTTTTTTTTTGTCAAGAAAAATCCCAAGCCCTCTCGAACCAAGACTAGTAAATCACATGCCCAACACACCGATGCATGTCTACAATATGTTAAGCAGAGCATTAATTGGTGGTCAAAGGAACTCGAACCCAAAGGAAAAGTACATATCCATCCCAGCAAATATTGTTACTACCATTGGGCCAAAAGCTCTTGGTTCGTTCACATAACCTTTTAATCAGTTTTTATCTGTTTAGAGAAAAGTTACACATTCTAATGCCAAATTTTTCTATTTCAATCTTTGCAAACCAACAACTATTTTCTGATAATTTTTGTTTTTATATATTTTGTGGTATGTGGTTAAATTACTCTAATTTTTAAAGCAACGAACAAAAAAAATTCAGATAGTTTATTATACAAATCATTTTGGTACCTACCACAGCCTTCACTTTTATCCTATTCATTTTGGTACCTACCAGTCTCCATTCTCTATTTATTTTAAATTCACATCCGAACAAGAGAGACAGTGCCAGAGAGCAATTAAGGCAAAAGCTTCTCACAAGATCGAACATGGGAAAGGATAAGACTTTGCCTTTGCTTGACCCTCGTGAGCCACCGGAACTTTCCGAAACCAAACCGGCGTCGAAAGTATGGGCCAAAGAGTTCGGCGAAGAGTCAAGGCGGCTATGGGAGCTAGCTGGACCGGCCATCTTTACGGCCATCAGTCAATATTCTCTCGGTGCACTCACTCAGACTTTCTCCGGTCGTCTCGGCGAACTCGAGCTCGCCGCCGTCTCCGTCGAGAACTCGGTCATCTCCGGTCTCGCCTTTGGTGTCATGGTGCGTCATCTTTCACACGTGTCTCGTTCTTGTTCGTATGTTGTGTTCCAATAAAGGCCACGCAATCAGAAATTAATATTTTAAGATGTTTGTTTGTTGTCGTTAATCACAAAGTAGATCTCTCCACATTTACTAATAATATTAGACTATATATAATAGTTAGATTAATTACATGGTTTGATTAAACTAACTTCTCTAACTCTTATAGTCAAATAAACTTTCCATACATTTAAAAATTATTCACATAATTTTGCAATGTCAGTTTGTGAGGTTAGTTTGTAGACAAGACAAGTGTTAACTTTTTTTTTGCTAAATTAATCAGATAGTTAGATACTGAAATAAATTATTGGCATACTTAACACTAAGAGTATTATCACTAGCTAACAATTTATAATATAAAAACTAAGTAACAATGGATAATTCAAAATTAAATAAATAAAAAATAGAAATAAAAAAACCATTAATACTTTTAATTTCAAATAATTACATACAATCCCATTAACCTAAAAACTATGTTATCAATGAATAAAACCGACGACACTATTCACCAACCGCCGCCGACACTGGTCATCCAAAGTTGATAATACTATTCATCATCGGAAAACATAATATTCGATATTTGTTTTGTTAACACGGTAACAAAAATATTTGGTACTTGTTAACTTGCTAAAAATAATATGTGATACTTAAAACGTGTTAACAGAGTATGTTAACGTATTAACAATAATATATAATACTTGTAACGTGCTAACAATAATATATGATATTTGTTATTATTGTTAGCACGCTAACAAGTATCAGATAGCACGTTAACAAATACCATATATTATTGTTAAGACATTAATATATATTGGATTTTTTTGTTAGCACATTAACAAGTATCATATATTACTGTTAACACGTTGACAGTAATATCTGATACTTTTGTTAACATGTTAACAAATATCATATATTATTGTCAGAACGCTAGCAAATACTGGATATTATGTTTTCCGATGATGAATAGTGTCGGTGACTTTGAATGAACGGTGTCGGGGGCGATTGATAAACAGTGTTGCCGGTTTTATTCATTGATAACATAGTTTACACGGTAATGGCATTAGGAATTAAAAAAAAAGATAAAGATATTTTGATATAAATTTTACTTTTCCTATTAAACTAATTTGAAATTATCCATTGTTATATAATTAATTATTTGGTTAACCATTTATATACACCTAAAATTTAGGATCCTAACACTAAACCCAAAAGAAAAGAAAAACAACTTTAGACGCAACTAGGTTCGATATAAGACTTTATGGACTGACACAACATACTTTTTTTATATCCCATGTCCCTTTCTATGCTTAAAAGTTAAAAATAAGTGCGGCATTATGGGAATTTGCAACGGGACAGAACAAGAATGGAAAATTGGACTTGTTTCATTTCATTTTTCATTTGTGAAAATGATATTTGACACGAGAACAAGAATTTCCGTGATTAAATTTCATGTTCCTTATTAGTCAAATATACTTTCAAGTTTAGGGAGTCTAAGATGTTTAATTTTTTTATTAGATATGTTATTTAATTTAACAAAGTTATTTAACCCAAAAATGACTTTATATGTTCCCATATGGTTTTTGTTACAAAAGATATCAAGTTTACACTAATTAGCAATGACTTTATATATTTTTTGGGAAAGTAGTAAAAAATTATAGCTGGTTATAAAAGTTGATCCTTTGCAAGTTCAAATTTTATATTTTTAGTTCAAACCTAAAATATAAAGTCCAATATAGAGTGACTTTTTCTTTTCACATATATGAATATACATATTTTTGAACTCACCAACTAATCCTGATGAAAGCTAAGACAAAATAAATAGAAAGGGCATGTTCAGTTTTACAGGTTTAGGTCCTTATCAGGTTAAGTGAACGTAGGCCAGAACACAATCTTTAAAATAACTATTAATTAACTGTGGTTGATTTTAAATTCTGCATAGCTTTTTTTTATTTGGGTCAAAATTCTATATATTTATAACATTTAAAAATTGTAGATGATGAAAAAAGTTCAAATATGTAAATATGTTGCTTGTGATCATGGATCATGAACCAGTAGCAATGATACCATACTTAACCAAGAACTAAAACTAAAAAGAAAACAGTGTTGAGAAAGCTGGCGGATCGCATGAGATCATGTCCATTGTTTATTCATTTCATCATTCCCTAGTCCTTGTTAATTTTTCTATGGAAAAAGCTAAGAGATCAAACAATACTAGCAAAACAAAACATAGCAAAGTTAATATTGTGGTGATGGAAAATTGTGGCAGTTAGGGATGGGGAGTGCGTTGGAGACGTTGTGCGGACAAGCATATGGAGCGGGACAGCTTAGGATGCTTGGAATATATATGCAGCGTTCGTGGGTCATTCTCTTTACCACTGCTTTATGTATCCTTCCCATCTACATTTGGGCTTCACCTATTCTTTCCTTCTTCGGCGAGGCTCCTCACATCTCGAAAGCCGCAGGTGTCATTCCTATAAATACTTTTTGCCAATTGGTTTTGAGATGAAAGTCTATGATAAATGACATGTTCACAACATCTACATGCTAACCTTTTCAAGTTTAAATGTACAGGGAAATTCGCGTTGTGGATGATTCCACAACTATTTGCCTATTCAGCCAACTTCCCGATACAGAAATTCTTACAGTCGCAGGGGAAAGTGCTTGTGATGGCTTGGATCTCCGGAGTGGTTCTAATTATACACGCAGTTTTTAGCTGGCTCTTCATCCTTTACTTTAAGTGGGGACTTGTAGGTGCAGCCATCACTCTCAACACCTCGTGGTGGCTTATTGTTATCGGTCAGCTTTTGTATATTCTAATCACCAAATCAGACGGTGCTTGGAGTGGATTTTCTTGGCTTGCATTTCGGGACCTCTATGGATTTGTCAAACTATCCTTAGCCTCTGCTGTTATGCTCTGGTACCAAATTTTCTTTCATTCCAATTTTTTGGCTAGTAGATAGTTTATGATTTATATAAGTTAAGATTTCGAAATGAATAACCGGTTTGTTCTCTGGATTTTGCAGTTTAGAGTTTTGGTACTTGATGGTTCTGGTCGTTGTCACGGGTCTCCTTCCTAATCCGTTGATACCAGTCGATGCAATTTCCATTTGGTAACTGATTTTTGCTGGTCCCTGTTTATTTTTCCACTGAAAATATGTTTTTGTTATGTAAATTTTTTTTAATATTTTGGGCTTTCACAGCATGAACATAGAAGGTTGGACCGCCATGATTTCAATCGGGTTTAACGCTGCGATAAGGTAAGATTTCTACCCTTTCTGTTTCATTTTACTTCTTGAGAGCCACATAGGAAAGCTAACTAAAACTCTCATGAACTGGTAAATTTTATCTCTTGGTGTGATCAGCGTGAGGGTATCGAATGAGCTGGGTGCTGGAAATGCATATCTAGCGAAATTATCGGTGATAGTTGTCTCCATAACTTCTACTCTTATCGGGGTTGTGTGCATGATTGTTGTCTTAGCCACAAAAGACAGCTTCCCTCATCTTTTCACTTCCAGTGAGTCTGTGGCAGCGGAAACCACGAGAATAGCCGTCTTGTTGGGCTTCACTGTCCTCTTGAACAGCCTCCAGCCTGTCTTGTCAGGTACCTCATGAGAAAAACGGTGGCAGAACACTGAGTCTTTAGGACAGTCTTTAATCAAAAAGCAATTTAGGATTAGAAAAACACTGAGTCTTGGTCACTTTTGGTACATCTTTTTAGGGGTTGCGGTTGGAGCGGGGTGGCAGTCTCTGGTTGCATATGTGAACATCGCGTGCTATTACATTATAGGACTTCCTGCTGGTCTTGTTCTTGGATTCACACTAAACCTCGGTGTTCAGGTTAGCTTACTAGTTACTACCAACATGATAAACCAATCGAATTCAGGGGAGAGTTGGATTTAACGCCTGCACAAACCCATTTGGTAGGGTTGGACAGTAACAATATTAAATTATATTGAAAAAACCCATTTGGTTTCTTATGATAGGTTTGTTCAATATAAAATTATTGTTACTGCTCTATTCAGTTCTGTTTTTCTATCCACCCGGGTTCAAGCGGTTTGTATTTGCATTGTTATTTTCAAATTTGGTGCTAATTCATTTGTGAATTTATAGGGAATATGGGGTGGTATGGTAGCTGGAATCTGCTTACAGACACTTATATTGCTAGGAATCATCTACTACACTAACTGGAACAAAGAGGTCTCTTACTTTATTTCTCCATAACTTCTTTATGCTATGTTCCTCCTTTGTGTTTGGTTTGATCATTTTCATTAACTTTGAATTCTGCAGGCTGAGCAAGCCGAGAGTCGGGTTCAGAGATGGGGAGGAACAGCGCGGGAGTGATCATCTCTCGTCGGACGAGGATCATCAGTTCTTGATTCTTTGTCAATTTTCAATCATCAGTTCTTGATTCTTTGTCAATGTTCAATGTTTAGCAGATTATTATTCCAAGAACAATTTCATCTCTCTCTTTTTTTGTTCGATATGCCTAAAGTTTAACGAGTCTCTCTGTGATTAGTAGAGAGGGTTTGTTACCTTTAGTCTTATCGTAGATCTAGGATGGTTACTAAGTCAAACTTCTTGCTTAACTGAGGTATGAGATTCGATCTTCATACTCTTATTGCTTAACTGAAGCTCTGAATACTCTTTTTTTTGTTGATGATCTTATTATAAATCGTTTTAATTTAGAAGAGAAGTAGAAACGTTAAAGAAAAATATGATTTCAGTAAATCTTGAAAGGATACCCGTAATCCTTTGCAATTTGGAAAAAAATATTTTCGCCTAACTTCTTTCATGTTATGGAACATCTACCAATTCATCTCCCTCGAGAAGTAGAACTTGGGGGCTCGGTTCAGTACCGTTGGATGTATCTTTTTGAACGGTATATGTTTCATCTAAAGAATAAAGTGAAAAATTTGAGCAAAGTAGAGGGTTCTATAGACGCACAGAGCATCAATGAAGATACCTCACATTTTGCCGAGTTCTACTTTTCATCATAAGTCAAAACGAAGAGTCGTAGACCAGCTCGACATGATGACAGATGCGTAATACCTTTCTATCATGTCGATGTTCCCCCTATATTTTTAGAGATTGGACAACTTAGTGGAAAAGGAAAGAAGCAGACTTTCAGCACATGAGCGGGATCATTTACATATGTATATTCTCACAAACTGCGATGAAGTTGAAGAATATGAGAGGTATTATATTGAATCAAATTTTTTATTACTTATTGGGTCCTTGATTATATATATGTTAACGTGATGATCACTTCAATCTATCACATGATGTATATAGCTTATCAACGTTTTGCATTTCCGAACAAAACAGATGACGAGCTAATTGAGCTCAAAAAAGAAGAGTTCGGACGTTGGTTAAGAGATTATGTAAGTGTTTTAATTGCCTTGTTTTTAACTATCATATATAATTAATGATTTAATTCTTTTTTTGATTTGATTCGTGCAGGTCACGACATAGTCGGCTAACGGACAAAGATTTTCCACGTGGTTGGAAGAAATTGCGCGCTTTCCACTAGCATCCGTGCAGTCACATGTGATGGCACACAGGGCTAAGCTTTTAAGATTCTTCGTGATGATAGGAGTGGGTCAACTTCAAATTACAGTGTATCTACTGAGTTCGGTGATCTTGTATACTATGGTGTCGTACGTGAGATTTTGGATGTTCACAATCAGGGAATGCTCGGCTTGTGATGCGTTGCATTTTTATGCGACTGGTACGACCCATTAAAAGGAAGCGGTGTGCGACACGACCAATTTGATGTTACATCATTACATAGAAGAGGGCGACTCCAGAAATATGAGCCATTCGTACTTGCTTCACAAGCAAACCAAGTTCGTTTTATTATTTTACGTTTATTTGTTATTATTTTTGCATTTGGTTAAATTTTTATATGACTCTATTACATGTTGTAGGTATGCTATATTCCTTATCCTCGAGTGACAAACAAGCAAGAGCTGTGGATTAGAGTCACATCGATAAACCCGAGAGGTAGGGTTCATGGGATGTTCGATCATGAACCCCTCCAGCAAAGCTCTGTAGGTTTAGGTTCAGTCGAGCATTCCCTTGAGGTCGACCTTGTTGTTGATTTCACCGTACATGCCGACGATCGGGTATTTGAGGATTCAGAGGAAGAATAAGATGAATTTGGGGAAACATCCGATTCAACAGAATCATTACTCATCATCAGATTCAGAGTAGTTATAAAGCGTTTTGCATTGTAAAATATGTACTTGTACTAGATATTTGTTATTTGGAAGATATTAGTTATGTGGATGTTTTTATAAAGTTTGGCTTTTGATGTACTTAAGTGTCACCCTTCAGAATTTCGAAAAAAAAAAATGTTAAGTAACATCCATCGTTAACTTCCGACAGATTAGTATACATATGGTATTAAACACGTTTACCTTGTTTAAATCAGATTTTCCACGTTCAATTTTCATATCCGTCGGAAAATTCCGACGGATTTCCGACGGATGATTAAAAATGTGGTTTAGGGTATAGGGTTTAGGTTTGTTTTGTAGAAATTGTAGACAAACAATTGTATGATATATATACAATAGCTTCAACTTGTCAAATTTCAAAATAAAAATGTGTTATAGATTTTATAAAATTTGATAGAGGTGTTAGTATAAGTTATAGTATAATGTATATAGATGTTATGTGAAATGTTTTAGTTTTATGCTCTAAAATTATTAAACTCATAAAAAATCTTTAACATTGATGAATTAACAATTGTTTTGAAGGAAACATGTAGATTAGGGTTAGTTAAACCTTATTACTAAACCTTAAACCCCAATTATACCCTAAATCCGTCGGAAATCTGTCAGAAATTCATGATGGATTTTCGACGGATATGGGTCCTTCAACATGTGTCCCAATAGAAACACATGCAGAAAATATACGGTATATTCTCATATCCGTCGGAAATCTGTCAGAAATTTTTGACGAATTTCCGACAGACTTTGGTTTTTTCGATAACGTAAGAAGATTGACCGCCTAAATGATTTTTTTTAGAAACTGACGGATGCGTCCGTCGAAAATTGATTGATTTAATTAAACGAACCGACTTCTTCTTCATTTTTTCTTCTCTCTTTCTCTCTCTGATTCCTCTCTCTGACTTTCTCTCCCTCTCTCCTTGATTCTTCTCCAAATCTTCCTTCCTCTTTTCACATGGATAATATATGTAAGTTTGTTTTTCTCTAATTTCTTGTTTTATATTTTTTGTTGTTAGGTTGTTAGTTTTGGAATTAGATATAGGTTGTTAGTTTTTGAATTAGATTGTTAGGGTTTTTATTGTTAGGTTGTTAGTTTATACAAAAAACTTTTTGTGGTTTAGATTTTAGATTGAATATGTTAGTTTTTTTTTGTTAAAAATATGTGTTAGTTTTATTAAAAAAAAATGTTTTTGTTAGTTTTATAATTGTAGAAAAACGTTTTTCTAATTTTAGGAAAACGTTTTTGTAGTTTTTTTAATTTATAATGTTAGTTTTATAATTTTATAAGTTAGAGAGTATATATAAAAAAAAACTCTTTGTGTAAATATTAAAATTATAAAAAACGTTTTAGTATAAATATTAGAATTATATAAAAATGTTTTTTATATTTCTAAATTTTTGATTTTTATAAAAACGTTTTTATAAATTTTAGGTATTTATAAAAATTCTAAAAACATATTACATTTTTTTAAAAAAATTAGGTATTTAATTTGAAAATACTAAAAACATATTACAAATTTTGAAAGTTTTTGAATATTTAGAAAATTTGAAAATTTTATGAATGTTTTGAATTTTTAGGAATTGTTTGAATTTGTTTGAATTTTTTGAATGTACGTTGTTTTTATGATTTTCCCACATGAATAACGAGGACTCTTTCCGTTTGGGATCCGAAGGACACCGTTCTCGAGGTTCTAAGGCTACATCTCCTAACGGATCGAGCTCGAGAACTCAAGTCCCAGAGTCCCAGCAATCCGCTGCTCAGAGCCGGATTAGGATCGAGGATCTTGTCTAGCAGCCCAACCAGGACCATTGCATCCGTCTCGACCCGAAGTTAGAGGACGGAAGTTGGTAAGTGACATTTAGATTATTATTTCAATTTATTTAGATTTTGAATCTTAACGTACATA
Organism: Eutrema japonicum; assembly: GCA_030161315.1. Classification (NCBI taxonomy): domain Eukaryota; kingdom Viridiplantae; phylum Streptophyta; class Magnoliopsida; order Brassicales; family Brassicaceae; genus Eutrema; species Eutrema japonicum. The sequence continues at coordinate 40,138,869 of BSQW01000001.1, forward strand.
TTTTATTTATTTTTATGTTTTCAGGTTTAAGTTATCGCCTGAGATAACAAATACGATATTGCCTGCCGACGAGAAGGATTTGTGGCACCGGAGTTTCGCGGTAAGCAATTTTTAGATTTTTTTTTCCTTTTTAAGTTCATTTTGTCAATTTTAATTTTGAAAAGCAACGTTATGTTTTTTTTAATGTAGCAAGAGTTCACGTGGCACCATTTAGATACGACGAAAGTTATTGCAACTTTCGATCGGTATGGCGCGCTTTGGTACTCGAACCACATGTACGAATGAAAACAGAACTGGAAGCATAACAAAGCCAAGCCGGAAGACCTTCAGAACGACGTCTGGAAGGGCTTACGCGAGTATTAGAGTAAGCATGCGACGAAGAAGGTCTCCGACAAACAGTCAAAAACAGGAAGAGCGAGCGAGGAGGGAAGGGAGTCTACATTCACAACGGGGGCGCAAAGACCGTCGAACGCGAGGCGATGGAAATGGTAAGTTTAATTTTCATTTTTAATTACTAATTTCGTTTTTATTATTATTTTACTTAACAAAATTTCACATGCGAAAGAAGCCGGTGCCGGTCACGATTACCTTAAACTCATCGAGAAGAGGAACACCAACAAAAAACGGGTGTGATCCAGGACTTGGGGATGCGAGAAGTTGTCGAGAAGAGCAAGAAGAAGAAGTTGGAACGTGAAGTTTCGATGTCTCAGCTCACTCTCGACGAATCTGGGTCCTCAAACGAGTTATCCCAGGAAGAGATCAACGAGATTATTCTCGTTGTAAATCCGTCAGAATTGGTCCGTCGGAATACAATCCGTCAAAATGTTGTCGGAAATGTTTCTGACGGATTGCCGACAGAATATTCCGACAAAGGGCCATCGAAAACAAAGTCCGTCGGGAATATTTTCGACGGGATTCTGACAACGTTCCGACGCGTAGTTCCGATCAAACATCCGTCGGAAATACGGCTGTCATTAATTTGTCGGAAATATTCCGAACAGTTTCCGACGACTGCAATCCGTCGAAACTTTCCGACGGATTTCCGACCAAAATTATTTTCCGACGAGCTGTAACCGACAATCTTTTTCCTGTCGGAAAGGGCTTTCCAACAGAATCTGTCGTCGGAAAACGTATGTTTTCTTGCATGCGGTCTTCTAAAATATTTTCAGGATTTTTAAAAATGGTTAGAAGTGACGAAGGTATAAAACAAAAAAGATGATATAGATGATGTCCGATATTTTATTAATTACAACAACTATAATTGAATATTTACACAACAAAAAATTATATTGAAAGCATGCGACTTATAACTGTTTTAAAAAGATTATCAAAAATAGCAGCTATAAGTGAAAATGTATAGAACACAAATTGATGATAAAGAAATACGTTCCTCTGATAAATTGTATAGGATTGTTGTAGTTAAAGTAAAAAAGCACAAAGATGAAAAGATTCAACTTCTCAAAACATTTTTCATATTATTACAAAAGTACATAATGAATACATTAGTTAAGAACTAATAAAACTTGAAATGTTAACCAAAAAAAATTGATACCTTAACGTTCAAATGGAAAATGTTAAAACGACACTTTACCATCTTAATGTCAAATACGTGACGGATATACGAGTGAGTTTTTTAAAGCCGTATGGTCTATTGTAGGCCCCGATTTCACTATGGCTATCAAATCCTTCTTTGCCAAAGGCTTTTTACCAAAAGGAGTCAATACCATGATCCTAGCTCTAATACCGAAAAAAGAAGCTGCTCTAGAGATGAAAGACTATCGCTCGATCTCGTGCTGCAACGTCTTATATAAAGTAATCTCAAAAATCATAGCTAACCAGCTAAAGAGACTACTTCCGCAATTTATTGGGCTGAACTAGTCTGTGTTTGTGCAAGAGCGACTGCTAATGGAGAATGTCCTCCTCGCAACAGAATTAGTTAAGGACTATCACAAACAATCTATATCATCGCGCTGTGCGATGAAAATAGATATTTCAAAAGCGTTCGATTCAGTGCAATGGAGTTTCTTATTGAACACACTAGCAGCTCTCAACTTCCCGGAGGAATTTATTCACTGGATAAGGCTTTGTACCTCGACGGCTTCTTTTTCTGTCCAGGTGAACGGGGAATTGGTGGGGTTCTTCAAGAGTGAACGAAGGTTGAGGCAAGGCTGCGCTTTGTCTCCCTATCTTTTCGTCATTTGTATGAATGTTCTGTCAAAACTTATTGACAAAGCAGCGCTGGAGAGGCGAATTGGCTATCACCCGAAATGCAAAATCCTAAGCTTGACGCATCTCTGTTTTGCTGACGACTTGATAATCTTTGTTGATGGGCAGAAACGTTCTATAGAGGGGATCATAAAATTTTTTGATGAGTTTGCATCGATCTTCGGCCTTAAGATCAGTTTGGAAAAATCTACTTTATATTTAGCGGGAATTTCAGAGCATCATCACGAGGATATTGTCGCATCGTTTCCCCTAGCAGTGGGTCAATTGCCGATTCGTTATATGGGTTTACCTCTCCTCACAAAAAGAATGACGTCCACTGATTATCTGCCTCTTCTGGAGAAAATTCGAGGCCAAATCAGCTCATGGATCTCTCGCCATCTATCGTATGCAGGAAGACTGCAGTTATTGAAATCGGTTATAGCAAGCACAACAAATTTTTGGATATAGGCATTCCGACTCCCTAATCAATGCATCGAGGAAATAGAGAGACTATGCGCAGCGTTCCTTTGGTCCGGACCAGAGCTCAACGCTAGGAAAGCAAAGATTAACTGGTATGTCGTTTGTAATCCAAAAGCAGAAGGAGGACTGGGCATTCGATCTCTATAACTTGCAAATAGTGTGAGCTGCTTGAAGTTAGTGTGGAGGATACTTTCATCACAGCCATCACTTTGGGTACGTTGGCTGAAGCAGACCTTGATGCGGAATAACAGTTTCTGGGAAGTTACGAATTTCCAATCGGGCTCTTGGATGTGGAGGAAACTACTTAAATATCGTGACTTGGCCAAACGTTTCCATAAGGTGGATATTCGGAGCGGGAGTTCAACATCGTTTTGGTACGATAACTGGTCCAAATGGGGATGGCTTCGCGACATCACGGGTACCCGAGGAAGCATTGATCTGGGTATATCTAGCGGTGCTACTGTGGAATCCGTACTGGCTTCGCATCGTCGACGACACCACATGGTTGAAATCCTAAACAATATCGAAGACGAGATTCATCTCGTAAGACAGAGAAGACGAGATGAGGCGGACATACCGCTATGGCTCTATGCGGAGGATAAATACAGGAACAAATTCACCACTCATGGCACTTGGAAGCTACTTCGGGAAAACCAGCCGGCGAAGGAGTGGGCCTCGGGCATTTGGTTCGCAAAAGCCACACCTAAATACTCATTTCTCTCCTTGCTTGCGGTTCACAATAGACTTATGACGGGCGACAGAATGAAGTTTTGGAATGCCGATCACAACTCTGACTGCGTGCTATGCGGCACCATGGAGGAAACCAGAAATCATCTCTTTTTCGAGTGCTCATTCTCAAATGAAATATGGAGTCACCTAATGGGTCGGATTCTCGGGCAAGATTACACAACTCAATGGGACAACATTATCAACATACTCCATAATGGTACTTTTGCAAAAACAACTCTGTTTTTAATAAGGTATGCCTTTCAAGCATCACTCTATCACATTTGGCGAGAGAGAAATGGTCGACGACACGGGGAACTTCCTCTTTCGCATACTCGGATACGTCAGCTCATAGACAAAAACGTTCGAAATCGAATCACTGCAATGCGACGAACATGAGACAACCCTTACGACGACGGGTTGATAATCTGGTTTTCAACCAGATTTTGACGCTCCAAGAACCAGCTGAAGACCAACTCTCCTTTTTTGGTTTTTTCTATCAAACTATCAAAACTCAGTACACATTCTTTGTAAAAAACGTTTTTAATTGAATAAATTTTACATTCATTTCAAAAAAAAATGTCAAATACGTAAACACAAAAAGTAATTGAATAAAGAGAGACTTATTCAAAATTGAATGTTGAATTAAGAGAAGAATTCATTTAGAGTACGCTTTTTTTTTTCATGGAACAATCAAAATATGTAAATATAACTAATTGAATAGTTCTAAAATTGAGTAGTTTTGAAAATAAAGATGAAGAAAATTAATCGTTTTAGAAAAAACTTCAACATATACCATATAAAAAGAGAATGTGTGCTCTCCAGAGCTGACACATGTCCCTCTAACTTATTTGTCATTTTTTTTTCTTTAAATTAATTTTGTATATTACAACTTAATTGGCAATTAATAAATTTATACATGCCTCTTATATATTATTTAACATTATGAGGTATTATTCCCAACATGCATTTTCAATATGTTGGCTCGTCTTATTATTCCGGTGTCGAGTTTCGTCGTGGTTCTAAGAGGAAAAACACTATGAGACTCGACGGCGGCAGCGACGTTATCTTCGAAGCTGCGTTAGCGGCTGCCAAAATGAAAGCAAGTGGCGGAAGCGAGAACAATTTACAGTGGGCATTGGAGAAAGCAGGAGAGGACAGAGTGCAATTAGCGGTTTAAGAAAAGCAATGTTGGCTTCTCGCTGGGATCTACGACGTTTTCAATGGACCCAACGCTTCAAAATTTCTAATGGCTAATCTTTACCGTGATGTTCATAGTGAGTTAAACGCGCGGGTGCTCCCCTAGTGATAATAAAAGGATAAAATGCCATTAGCTTTTACAAATAAATTAATGCATAACAATAATGTCTCTCTTTAGTTTTGTTTTGAACAAAGGGTAATGTCTCTCTTCAGTTGCTTCGAAATCTCAGGAGGTTGGATTTATCAAGATCTAAGAACACAAAAGAATTTCCAGACGCCAACAATCTCGACTCTTTGCTTCTCAAAAATTTGGTGATGAATCCTTCTTCTATTCGGAATCTCGTTTGACATGAAAGGATGCACAAGGGTCGAGTTTCTTCCAACCGACGTCAACTTGCTATCTCTCTCGCGGATGAGATGTTTTCCTCAGATCTCAACGAACATAACAGATCTCCCTCTAGACCATCACACTGCGATTGAAGAAGTTCCTTGTTGGCTAGAAAATTATTCAGTTTGCATTTCTCCAAGTTACGAGAGGCGTTGTGCTAACTAGTGTGGTGCATTTTCCTTTCAAAGCTTTTAACCGGGAAACTGTGTCCTTCTTCTCCAGCTTCAGTTGAGATGGTTAAATCGGGACAATGAATACACCTCAACAAGCTATCGTGATGAAACGTGAAGCGTTCAAAAGTGGGATCAGCTCTGCTTCTAGATTATTTCCCTGCGACGTCAGTGTCTAAGTTCGTTTCTATTTAACCTTGTGTAAGATGAGTTTTGTATCCTTCTATATAGATCGTATTACTAGGATTCCAATGACTTATGACTTGGTCAACTTGTAACCTGCAAACTTTCGTTTATTTCGAAGGAAAAAACAAAAAAGTAGTATCCTAGGATCAAACAGAAAGTTTATCTTTACCATAAATTATCAAAATTAAAACCCTCAAGTGTCATTATTTCATAAAATTTCACTGCCGTTTCTGGTCCTAGTAAACTGGAAGAGGACACACTTGGTACTACACTCAAAAGCAGCTATTTGATCATATTTATACGGAATGAATCCATATTTGATTCATTCCCGTTAATAAGAAGAGTTGGAAACTACGAAACCGGCCTCCTTGCGTTTGTGCTCTTTTTCTCGCTCAGTGCTTCAGCAAACGCGCCTATGATCTGCTGCTGCGACTCAAGCATCATCTGGCAATGCTTCAGCTCCATCTCCATCCTCGTCTTCTCCATCTCCCTCATCATCTCCATCTTCGAATTCTCCACCCTCACAAACATCTCTGTGAACATCTTCACCGAAGATACAATTCATCAATCGGCTCCGACTCAACATCTGCTGCATTCATCTGCTCCTGCTTCAACCTAGAAGACGACCCATAACCATTGGAAACACCCCTAGTTTATCATAATAGGACAAAACACATAAAGGAGGAGTTACCAACAATTAGAAAGTTATAATATACTTAAAATATGTTAATCTACAAAAATCTATGATATAAATGTTCAATTTTCAAAATCGCAATTCCAAAATCTATGGTCTCCCAATAAAACTATTTATATATAAATGGACTCAAACTTAATAAGTTTCCAATGAAGTAAATTTATCAGAGGAATATTCCTCTAAGAGTTAATCAGAGAGGCGGATTCAATCGGAAAGAACATAGACTTTTTTTGTTAATCGGAAGAATTTCAGGCCGAAACCAGACTAATCTTTGGGGCCTGTAGAATCTGGATTTTCTTGTCACTTAAGGTGTCCTTTTGTGGCTAACCAGTAAAAGGACTCGAACTCTGGTCTCCAACTAACAGAGTGAATCCTCAACTATAACCCAAAATTATAAATGAAATTAAGATCTTTGAGAAAATGAAATCAAAGTAAATTTAGATAAGAAGTGACGGTTATAGTAAAGTTTGTAAAACAAAAACATATTTTAAAACTAAATATTCATGAATGAATATGTTGTTAAACACACAATAAATAGAGTTGAAAAAGACATAAGTGTTAAAAAAAAATCATGAAATAGGCGGTTATAAAATGAAAAGGTATATAATCCAGTTTTGAAAACTTATGAGGCATTTTGGTAAATACTATGTTCGAGAAATCAGCTGCCTAAGCGTTGATCGTTGTTGAGCCGCGAGAATTTAAGGGTGATCAGATCAATAAAATGGATTTTCGATTAATTCCCGCTTAGACAGTTGCCTAACTCAGTTTTTTTTGTTTAGTTAGTTGGATCTAAAATTTGATGAATCCAACTTATGTTCATAATTTAGTAATATTGAAAAATATGTGGCACTTTTGTAAATACTAAAAAGTATGTGGTATGTTTGTAAATACCAAAAGATATAAGGTTTTTTGATAAATATTAAAAGTTATGGTGTATTTATGTAAATACCAAAAATTAAGAGGCTTTTTGGTAAATACTAAAAGCATTGGGCTTTTATGTAAATAATAAAAGATATGAGGTGTTTCTTTAAATACTAAAATATGCATGATACTAGTGTAAATACCTAAATAGTTGACAAATCCAACTTAGGTTCATAATTTTGTAAATACTGAAAAGTATGTGGCAATTTTGTAAATACCAAAAGATACTAAAAGCATTGGGCTTCTATGTAAATATGGTGTATTTATGTAAATACCAAAACTTAAGAAGTTTTTTGGTAAATACTAAAAGCATTGGGCTTCTATGTAAATACTAAAAGATATGAGGTGTTTCTTTAAATACTAAAATATGCATGATACTTGTGTAAATGCCAAAAAAGATCCAACTTATGTTCATAATTATGTAAAAATTGAAAAGTATGTGGCAGTTTTGTAAATACCAAAAGATAGAAGGTAAATATTAAGAGTTATGGTGTATTTATGTAAATACCAAAGCTTAAGAGGTTTTTTGGTAAATATTATAAGCATGTGACTTATATGTAAATACTAAAATATGCATGATATATGGGTAAATACTTAAATAGTTGATACATGGCACTTTTGTAAATACTAAAAAGTATGTGCATGTTTGCAAATAGCAAAAGATGTTTTATGTAAATATTATGAGTTATGGTGTATTTGTGTAAATACTGAAACTTAAGAAGCTTTTTGGTAAATACTAAAAGTATTGGGACTTCTATGTAAATATTAACAGAAATGAGGTGTTTCTTTAAATACTAAAATATGCATGATACTAAAGTAAATACCTAAATATATGGGATACTTGTGTAAAAATATGCATGATACTTGTGTAATTACCAAAATAAACGGAGAACGTAAATAACAAAATTATTTGGTACTTAAATATGATTTGATTTTTATACATACAAAAATATTTTTTTTAAATTAAACAAATGAAAATATTGTGTTCAAATTTACTTATATTTCCACTAATTTTTCTATTTTGTTAAAATTAGCGAAAATAAATAAATTACATCGATATATATTACAATACATTATCTTTACATATTTTGTTTGTAAATTTTTATAAAACATTTATATAAAACATCATTCTTTCAATTTCATAAAAAAAAACATGCAATATATATAAACGAGATCATTCATTTGTAAAAAACCATCAGACATTACAAGTTGTTGAAAAAGAGCATACCTATTATTATATAGAAAATTTAATTTTACTACAAATACTAAAAATATATATTTTACCATATTCTATGATATATATATATATATATATATATATATAGATATATATGATTTTAAAACCAAAAAATATATATATATAAAATAATATACATCATACGTATTTTATATATATATATTAAATTATGTACAATTATAGTTTATATATTTTAATATATATGTCGTGTACAATATTTCTATATTACTGTTATTTTTATATATTATAGTTTATATATGAATTTATTAATATATACAAATACTGTTTATAAATTTTATATAAGCATACATATACTGTTTATAAATTTTCACTTTTTATATTCCATGTATATATAGATTGATATACTACAATTACAAACGATATATACATACATATTTTAAAAATATAACACATAAATAAATTATGTATAAGTATAATTATATTCTCTATAAAGCATGTATATATATATGTGTGTAAAAAACTACTATATATACATATATGTTATGCACATGTATGTATATGTGTATGCATATGTATATTTCTATGCTTATGCATGTATCTAAATGCTATGTATGTATGTTTCTATGCTTATGCATGAATAAATGCATGTATTTTCTATGTATGAATGTATGTATGAATGTATGTATGCATGTGTGTATGCACTTATGTATGAATGCACTTATGTATGAATGCATTCATATTTATGCTATGTATGTATGTTTCTATGCTTATGAATGAATAAATGCATGTATTTTCTATGTATGAATGTATGTATGCACTTATGTATGAATGCATGTATGTATGAAAGTATAAACGCATGTATATATGCTCATCTTAAAAGAAATTTGGTTTCTGATTCAGCTCATCTCATGAAACTTGTAAAGTCGAACATAAAAAGAACTATGCCACGTAAAAAGCAAAGTACTTAAATATTAAAATATGCATGATACTTGTATAAATACTTAAATAGTTAATGAATCCAACTTATGTTCATCATTTTGTAAATACTAAAAAGTTTGTGGCATGTTTGTAAATACCAAAAGATAGAAGCTTTTATGTAAATATTATGAGTTATGCTGTATTTTTGTAAATATCAAAACTTAAGAAGTTTTTTAGTAAATACTAAAAGCATTAGGACTTCTATGTAAATATTACCATATATGAGGTGTTTCTCCTATACTAAAATAAGCATGATACTTGTGTAAATACTTAAATATATGGGATATTTTAGTAAAGATATGCATAATACTTTTGTAATTACCAAAATAAACGGGAATGCAAATAGCAAACATATTTGACACGTAAATATCATTTGATTATTATACATATAAATATTTTAAAATATTAGACAAATGAAAATATTGAATTCATTCATTTGTAAAAAAAACGTCAGACATCACAAGTTGTTGAAAAAGAACACACACATTATTATATAGAAAAAATTAATTTTACTACAAATACTAAAAATATATATTTTTACTATGAGATATATCATATATCCATAATGTATGAAATATATATATAGTATAATAATGTACATGTATAGTTTATATATTTAATATATATATAAGTGTTCGTATATAGAAATATATATTTAAAATTATGTATAAATAGAATCTTTATATAGAAATATATCTATCGTTTCTTTCTAAATAAATTTTATTTGTTAATTTATGTATAAATAAATAAAAATAAAAATATTTGTTGTTTTATTCATATATCTTATAATAAATTTATGTATGAATAAATACTGTTTATAAATTTTTATATTCCATGTATAATATATAGATTGATATACAAACAATATATACATACATATTTTTTAAAATATAACACATAAATAAATTTTGTATAAGTATAATTATACTCTCTATATAGCATGTATATATATATATGTGTGTGTAAAAAAACTACTATATATACATATATGTGCATATATATGTATGCATATTTATGCTATGTATGTTTCTATGCTTATGCATGTATGAATGCATGTATTTTATATGTATGTATGTATGAAAATATGAATGTATGAATGCATGTATGAATGCATGTATGTATGTATGTATGCACTTATGTATGAATGCATATATGTATGAAAGTATGAACGCATGTATGTATGTATGTATGAAGATATATCATGTTTCTCCTAACGAGAAATTTGGTTTCTGATTCAGCTCATAAAACTTGTAAAATCTTAACAGAAAAAGAACTCAAACACGTAAAAAGCAAAGTAAAGAAAGCATTTTGAGCAAGAAACAGTTGGACGACAAGGTTTAAACAATGATTCAGGTATAAGCATTCAAGTCCAAAGCATTAAACAATGATTCAGAGAAACCTATAACACAATTGTGGTAAGAGAGGTACCTGATATTTTAATTTTGCCATGACTCCACTTATCGAGGGATTGAGTACATGTAAACTACATATTAAGATCTGCAAAATAGTGAGATTATGATGAGTGGAGAAGTTCGAACTAAAGAAAAAAAAAAAAACTATTTCCAAGTGGTAATAACTCTTTTCGCAGAGCAAACAATTCCAACAGCAAACATTGTTGTTAAAATGAATACCGTAAAATGAGGACGAATTGTGATATTCAAGAATATCATAGGCTTGGGGGACCAAGTATTCATGCTAATAAGTCGCCGAGCTAAAAAAAAAGAAGGAAACATGAGCAAAATGAGTCACGAAGTTTCTCTGAATTTCGCCGAGAAATTGACTGAGATATCCTACTAGTAATCAATTATGCAGTAATCTCATATAATTGATTGGACAATATAATGAGAGAAAGACATTTTACCAAACCCATACCGCCATGATTTGGACTTTCAAGACCAGAACTCTAGCAGTTTCAGATTCTTCCCGTCCAGAAGAGAAATGTTCATTTGCGTGTCCCTGAAAAACCGAACACTAGAGTACAATAAAAGAAATTATAACTTATCGTTCTTATTTCGATTGACTGGTGCATGAAGTCGAATCAGTTCTCACCTATTTGAGCGAATTTAAGGTTTATGGTAATCATATCACAGAGACTCCTCCTTGCTAGTGACTTTGAAGACCTCTAGAAAATTCATTAGCTTGTTCCTAAAAAACCAAACGCTAGAGTAAAACAAATTGGTGCATAGTGAGTTTAAGGTTTATGGAAATCATATCACATTGCTCTGTTGTTACTTGACAATCTTTGGGTGGGTTTTTCTGTGTTTGGTGAACATCAGTTTCACCGAATCTAACATGTACTGTTTTCACATAGTAACTTGGCACTATTCATGGGAGACATATTATAAAATCAAGCTAGATGGTAATAAAATTTGAGATGATAAATCTGAATTAAGTATCTAGATAGATTAGGAAACGAGGCTAGAGTAGATAGTTAGCACCTTATTAAAAATATATATTTGGATGCATTCTAAGAAGAATTTTATTATTAAAAGGATGATGTACGTTTGTAAATATGTATGTATGCACTTATGAATGAATGCATGTATGTATGTATAAATGTATGCATGTATGTATGTATGTATAAATGTATGAATGCATGTATGTATGTTTTGTATGTAGAAATGTGTGAATGCATGCATGTATATGGTTTGAATGCATGTATGTATGTATGTATGTATGTATGTATGAATGTATGTATGCACTTATGACTTATGTAAGTGAATGTATGTATGTATGTATATGCACTTATGCATGTGTATGTATGTCGATGTACATTTATGATCCAGAAACTCAAGAGGAATTCTCCTTTAAAATGAGGGAAAAGCACGATTTCAAAGATCACTTAGAACAGATCCAATTCCGTTTCTAGAAACAATATTTCTCCTGAGAAACAAGAAATCGAAACATTTGTTTATGTGTAGAATAAAATTCTAAAGCAGAGTAAAGAAAGCATTTTGAGCAATAAATACGACAAGCTTAAATTCAAGTCCTAAGCATTAAACACGACAAGCTTAAATTCAAGTCCTAAGCATTAAACAGTGATTCAGAGAAATCCATAACACAATTGTGGTGAGAGAGGTACCTGATATTTTAATGTTGCAATGACTCCATTTATCAAGTAATCTACATATTAAGATCTGCGAATAGTGAGATTATGATGAGTGGAGAACGTTCAACTGAAGAAAAATGAAAAAAAAAAACAATTACTATTTTCCAAATGTTCTTACCAAAAATCCAAGAGCAAATAGTAGTGGTAATAAATCTTTTCGCAGAGCAAACTAATCCAGCAGCAAGCATCTCCTAAAATGTATACTGTAATATCATGGGGGTTGGAACATCAAGCATCTCCTAAAATGTCAAGTTTATGCAAATGTGAGGACTATGTGTGTTATTCAAGAGTAAGGACATACCTTAACGATGGTCCAATCAATTCTCATAAGCTTGGGGGACCAAGTATTCATGCTAATATAAGTCGCTGGGCTAAAAACAAATAAAGGAAACATGAGCAAAATGACTCTCTGGATTTTCTTAATTTCGCCAAGAAAGACATTTTACCAATCCCATACCTTATGATCTTGACTTTCAAGACCAGAACTCTATCAGTTTCAGATTCTTCCCGTTCAGAAGAGGAAACTCATTAGCTTGTCCCTGAAAAACCAAAAGCTAGAGTAAAATTAATCATTAGCTTGTCGATGGATTGGTGCATGAAGTCGAATAATTTTAAGGTTTATGGTAATCATATCACCTTGTTTCAGCTCAGGGTACATATCATAGAGACTCCTCCTTGTTCTGTTGTGACTTGATACTTCTTGGTTTGTTTATTTTTTGGTGTTTCACCGAATCCAACATGTACTGTTTTCATATACTAACTTGGCACTATTCATGGAATATATGTTAGAAAATCAAGCTAGATGGTAATAACATTTGAGATGATAAATCTGAGTAACGTATCTAGATAGATTACAAAAAGAAATCAGGCTAGATAGTTCTCACAGATTATCAATATATATTTGGATGCACAACTAAAACTAATAAAAGCAAGTATCCATGTATCCATATATGCATGTATGCATGTATGAATATATGAATGCATAATATATGAATGCATAATGTATGAATGTATGAATGTATGCGTGTATGAATGTATGAATGTATGAATGTATGCGTGTATGAATGTATGCATGTATAAATGTATGAATGTATGTATGTATGAAACTCAGAGGAATTCTCCTTTAATACGAGGGAGAAGCACGTTAACAAAGATCACTTCGAAGGGATTTAATCATGTCCAATTCGTTTCTAGAATGAGTATTATGTACTAACAAGAAATCAAAACAAAACCACTTGGTTCCATGAAATGGAAGAACCAAATATAATAAAATTCTGAGTTGAAATCATAAACCAACTTGTAAAGTCGCCCTCCAATTAAAAACTATGAAAATCGCTGCAAGCAGAAGAAAGCAAAACGAACAAAATCGAAGCAGAAGTAACCAAAACTTCAAACACAGATACAAAAATAGAAAGACCAAGCAGAAGTAAATCTGAAACGATCATTATAACTACTTCAATTAACAACAGACAAAATAAACATACGATTGTGGATAGAACAAACAAGAAAGGTAAGAACAATTAAGAAAAATGTCAGCCAGACATTTTAACAAACACTTAAAGGACATTAAATCTCAGAACATATAAAAGAAAAGAACCACGAGAGAGTCTCATAATGTTTGACAAAACATTTTATACCTAAAGCGTATAATAAGAAGCTAATCCAGAAAGATTTAACAATAAACAAAGCAAATCATATCATTAGCCTCTATGATCATGTCGAAGAAATTCAATAAACCAAGCGAACCTAATCCTCAATACCAAAACAAAAATCAGAACGATGAGAAAGACGAATCTCGATTGCTTACCTTTTAGCGCTCTCTCGTAAACACAGGGGAAGAACAAAACCCTCGAAACCAAACACGAAAGGAAAAACAAAGATTCAGAAGAATGATAAGGAAGAAATCTTTGGTAGCTCAAAAACAAAACAAAGATACCAAACAAAATCGAAATCGTCAACTCTAAATTCGATATCTTACCTTTGATCTCTCGGAGGAAGAACAAAACCGATTATACAGAGCTCAAAAAGACGAGAAAGAGAATACAAAAAATTAGCGATGAAATTGTAACGTTAATTGGCTTTGTTGTATATATGTAGGTTTGGTTCGGTTAATTTTTAGGTTAGGATCCGAACCTGAGAAAGAGAGATGTTAACGGTCGTAAGTCTCCTTTGATTTTTATTTGAATTTTAAAATTATCAACGCTCCTTCGTCCGAACCTGATTACTTAATACTTACGTATATTTAAAATAATTAAGTTTAATATATCTAGTAACGTGAAGGATAAATTGAATGACTACATTATGTAGTCTACTACATATATACATTACAAAATATTTATTTTAATATTTATACTTTTCAACGTTGTACAGCAGTAAAAAGTAAATATATTTTGTGTTTCAATATTTCTATTTTATTTTGTTACTAAATTATTGAAAACCCCCATAATTCGTATGTATTTTTAACTATTACAATAATTAATTAAACAAAAATGATTTCCAATTATTCTTTTCATATATTTTAAGTTATTTTTGAGTATAGTATCCATTAACTATTACACTAAAATCTATTAATTTAATTTTCAGCTTCTGTATTTTTTAAGTTATTTTGTGTATTGATTACTTATGTTAATAATGAGGTATTTAAATTTTATTATTAATAAAAAAAATTAACACATGTCCTCATAATAATTGTTCGAGTTCTTTCAATATGTAACCAGATATATTCAAAAACAGCATAATTTATATTTTCGACAAAAAAAAAAAAATTAACAACAGTTAAACTAACCATCACAATTTTTGCTTACAATCAAACTTTCAGAAATATTTAAAGTAAAAGTCATGGTTTTTTATTTCAAAATCTCTACAGCCAAAAACCTACGGTAACATCTTAATTACCGTCACAGTTTTTACTAATCGCAGTCTAAATATAATTGTAACGGACGTTAAACTCTTCATCGATTATGCCTTTTTGTTTAAATTTGTCGTATGTATTTGAGTTCAAATGATCTCAACCGTTCAATTTATGGTTTTGTAATCTCAATATTCTTTTGGGACCTCTAGACTTATACGTTGTGAGACTACTAAACCACCATATTTAAAAAAAAAAAATTAAATAACAATTGCTTTTAACAAAAAATTGTCTTATATATTTTTCTGTGTTTATTTTAACTAGGACTCGAACCCCCGCGAAAACGCAAGGGGAAACGTATATTAATTTTTAAATGTAAAATTTTAAAAAATAATTATACGTGAAAATGTTTAGAATAAAAAATTATGATACATAAACGCGGACATTTCAAAAAAAAATTGACACGGTTAGAAGTGAAAAAACGAAAAAGAAAAGACACAATTTTGAAAACGATTATATGTGAAAATATACAATACAAAAGTTACGATGAAAAGACGCGATCTTCAAAATATTTTTAGGATTATTAAAAACGATTATAAGTAAAAATGTATAAAACAATGAATGATGATAAATACGAAACTCTCTAAATTATTTTATACGATTATTAAGATTATAAGTGAAAATTTTCAAAACAAAGATTATATTGAAAACAAACTCTAAAAAAAATCTAAGATTAACAAAACGGTTATAATTGAAAATGTATATAACAAAAAATAATAATAAAGAAATGCGATCCTCCGGTACATTTTCTAGGATTATTGTGGTTGGTAGTGAAAAATTACAAATATGAAAAAATTCGATTTCCCAAATTAATTTTGACATTATTAAAAAGTATATAATGAATACATTAGGTTTTTTAAGACGTTATAAAATTCGATACCTTAAAAATTTGAATGTAAAAATAATTAACCATAAAAAGTGGATGTGATTTTTTTTTTTTTTGGTCATAGTGGATGTGAATTAAGAGGAAGAATATAACTAAGGGTACTTGCAAAAATGACTCACAATTTGTAGTCAAATGCAAAAATAACAATTTTCTCCATTTTCAACAAATATCACTTTCTCTCTATTATATCATTCACAACCACACATATTCACGAAAATACCATTATGTATTTAATTTTTATTTTTTAAATAGCAAAAAGACGCAATAATCCATGGTATATCATTTATTTACGAAAATGTCATCTTCTTCAATTTTCCAAACAAACATTAACAACTTATTTCAAGCTCAACACAAATATGAGGAATCGGCTTAGCTCGATATGAGCTTTGAGAGATAAACGCTAAGAGGAGAGCCTCACCTTCTAGTTCACAACAAGGACAACATGATACACTTGATTTTCTAATCCATTCGTTATTAATAAAATAATTTTAACACATGTAGCATAATAATTTGTTCGAGTTCTTTTAATATGTCACGCAATAATCAAGTGTATATTCAAACCTAACAGATTCTTCATAATCAGTTGAAAATAACAGTGAATGGATATATGCAAGAGGTTAGAGGCATTGTGATTGAAAAAAGACTACATTGCTACATTTGACGAGTATAAAGAGAATGCGATCTTGTCTTCCGGTTACTATCCTTTGATAGCCATGACATTCGCGGGAATGAGAGATGTCGCGAAACTTGATGCTTTTGAATGGTTAAACTCAAACCCTAAATTTAGGGTAGCTTCCGAGATAATAAGCCGATTCACAGATGACATTTCTAGCTACAAGGTGACCACGTAACCGAGCCTAATCTCGTACTTAAGCTTAAGAGTCAGTAAAGCCGAGCTCATCTCGCAAACACTCGACAAGATAAGTACCGATCCTAGCCTCGTACTTAAGCTTAAGAGTCAGCAAAGCCGAGCTCATCTCGCAAACACTCGACAAGATAAGTGCCGAGCCCAACCTCGTACTTAAGCTTAAGAGTCAGCAAAGCCGAGCTCATCTCGCAAACAACACGATCAACAAGTGCCGAGCCTAGTCTCGCACTTGCACATAAATTTTTTTAACTCTAATCAAGTTCACCCTAACTTGCAGGTTAACATATACCGAGCTAAGACTTGTTTCGTCCGCCGACTTCGACACTCGTTCGCCGAACTTGGGGGAGGGCTACTGTGGGTGTGGTGATGAGCACACCCCTTTTTCTTTTTCTTTCACTACACCAAAACAGCGTTTTTCCGACTGATTGTTGCTACCGATTAGGCAGTCGGTAAATTTACCGACTGTTTCGCTACTGATTTCCGACTGATTTGCGACTATTTTCAAACAGTCGCACATCAGTAGGGATTTAGTGACTAAAAATATCCGTCGTTAATACGTAGCAGGTTTACGACTGATTAGTGACTGAATTGTAGGCCGAAACATGCAGTAGCTAATCAGTAGTAATTTAGCGACTGATTTGCTACTGAATTCGGTGGGTCGTAGAACAGTAGCAAATCAGTAGCAAAAAGTAGTTGTAAATCACGTTTAATTAATTTGGTGGTTGGTGTACCTATTTTGATTTGCAGTCGGAAATCAGTCGGGAATCAGTTAGGAAATTTTCTATATATTTGCCATACGCGAATTTTCTTGTCACAATTGTAGAAACACAAAGCAAAGAAAGAGTTTATAAACACAAATCAAAGAGAGAATAAGGTTTCTCAACTTAGAATGTCGGGAAATTACAATTATGGCAATTTCCGGGAGTGGATGTATAATAGGTTCGATGAAGCGACGGGAAATCTCTCGGTAGAGTTCACAGCGGGGGTGGATCAATTCGTGGCATTTGCAAATAGCCAGCCTCTAGCGCAGAGAAATCGCGGTATGTTTCACTGCCATTGTCTTGTTTGCGAGAATGAGAAATTTATCCCCGGTACAAGAGTTTTGAGACATTTGTATAGTAGAGGATTTATGCCAGATTATTATATTTGGTATAAGCATGGTGAAGAACTGGATATGGATTTAGGAACAAGTTATGTTGATAGGACGCATGTAAGTGGGAGTGATGATGTGGGTAATGTAGTAGAAGATAGATATGTGGATATGGTGAATGATGTGTTTCGTGATAGCGTGAGTTTTGATAACAACTATCATCCGGATGTTAGTTATCAAAAAGTAGAAGAACCGGTACGTAATCATTCAAAAAAATTCTACAACTTGTTAGATGGAGCGAATACTCCATTATACGATGGTTGTCGTGAAGGTCACTCGCAGTTATCTTTAGCTGCTCGAATCATGCAAAATAAGGCAGATCATAATATGAGTGAAAAGTTAGTGGATTCAGTATGCGGTATCTTGACAGATTATTTACCAGAAGGAAACCAGGCACCCGGTTCACATTACGAGACAGACAAATTGATGCGCAATTTGGGGCTTCCATGTCATGCAATTGATGTTTGCATTAACAATTGTATGATCTTCTGGAAATATGATGAGCGGTTAGATAAGTGTCGGTTTTGTAATTCAAAAAGATGGATGCCTAACGAGCAAAACCGTAGGACCAATGTACCATATAGTCGTATGTGGTATATGCCTATTGCTGACAGATTAAAGAGAATGTATCAGAGCGAGAAGACTGCAGCAGCAATGAGATGGCACGCCGAGCACGAATCAAATGAGGAAGAAATGTGGCATCCGTCTGATGGGGCGGAGTGGAAATATTTTCAAGATCAACATCCCCAGTTTGCCGAAGAACCCCGAAACGTCTATCTTGGATTGTGTACAGATGGGTTCAATCCATTTGGCATGTCAAAAAACCATTCATTGTGGCCCGTGATCTTGACTCCGTATAATTTACCCCCTGGTATGTGCATGAATACGGAGTACTTGTTTCTAACAATTATGAATTCTGGGCCAAATCATCCTCGAGCTAGTCTCGATATCTTCCTCCGACCTCTCATTGATGAGTTACAAGAACTGTGGTCTACTGGAGTCGATGCATACGATGTCTCGTTGAATCAAAAATTTAAACTAAGAGCAGTGTTGTTGTGGACGATAAGCGACTTTCCGGCGTATGGCATGTTATCAGGATGGACCACCCATGGAAAATTGTCTTGTCCAATTTGCATGGAAGATACACAGTCTTTTTATCTTAAGCATGGAAGAAAGACGTGTTGGTTCGATTGTCACCGAAGATTTCTTCCTCATGATCATCCTCTAAGGAAGAATAGAAAAGACTTTTTGAAGAAGAGAAACGCTAAGAAAGACTATCCACCAGAGTCTTTAACCAGTGAGCAAATTTATTTATACAGGTTGAAACGTGTAAAGCCACCGAAAACAGAGGATGTTGGTGGCAACGGTCATGATAAGAAGAAACCTGGCTTTGGGAAAGAGCATAACTGGCACAAAGAAAGCATATTTTGGGAATTGCCGTACTGGAGGGAGCTCACTCTTCGACATAATCTCGATTTGATGCATATAGAGAAGAATTTTTTTAACAACATCATGAATACTCTTATGCGTGTGAAGGGTAAATCGAAAGACACCATCCCGTCAAGATTGGATATAGAAGAATTATGTTCTCGGCCACACTTACATATTGATGATGACGGTAGAGCCCCTTTTCCTGAATACTCATTGACAGACGAAGCAAG
Organism: Eutrema japonicum; assembly: GCA_030161315.1. Lineage (NCBI taxonomy): Eukaryota > Viridiplantae > Streptophyta > Magnoliopsida > Brassicales > Brassicaceae > Eutrema > Eutrema japonicum. The sequence continues at coordinate 40,158,597 of BSQW01000001.1, forward strand.
AAGAAGCTTATTGGAATGTGTGAAAAAATCGGTAAAATTCCCAGATGGTTATGCTTCAGACTTAGCTAGTTGTACTGATCTGGCGAATGAAAAGTTTTATGGGATGAGGAGTCATGAATGCCATGTTTTTATGGAGCGGCTACTTCCATTTATCTTTGCAGAACTACTAGACCGGAACGTCCACACTGCGTTATCAGGTACTAATTAATTACTTATAATTTATAATTTTAGGAAAATAAATTACGTAAATATGATTATCGTAATTTATATTAACCATTTGCTGTTTCAATTTGTATTGTAGGGGTTGGAGCATTTTTCCGGGACTTATGTTCGAGAACTTTGCAGAAAAGTCGCGTCCAAATTCTTAAACAAAACATAGTTTTAATCATATGCAATTTGGAAAAGATCTTTCCTCCATCCTTTTTCGACGTGATGGAGCACCTACCTATACATCTCCCATACGAAGCTGAATTAGGAGGCCCCGTGCAATACAGGTGGATGTACCCGTTTGAAAGGTTTTTCAAAAAGTTGAAAGGGAAAGCAAAGAACCACATATATGCAGCAGGATCGATTGTTCAATCATATCTAAGGGAGGAGGTATCTTATTTTACAGAGCACTATTTTCCCTCGAGTATACAAACGAAATCAAGGTAAAAGCTATAACTATTCACATGTTCACTAAGCCATTTGGTATATATACGCCTAGTAGCTTTTATAAAATGATTTTCACTACTTTGGTCAGGTCAAGGCGATTTGCTGAAGGTGAAGTCCCCGAATATCATTTCGATGGAGTCCCCGATATATTTACTCACGTAGGTCGGCCTAGTGGCGAAATGCAGGAAATATGGCTTCCAGATAAAGACTATCGATGCGCACATGCATATGTTTTGCGAAATTGTGGTTATTTCGAGCCACTTGAGAGGTATAAGTTGTAATGGCTTTAACTTAAAATGTTTTATATTACATACTCGATTTCTCATATATTTTTATGGTGTTACATAGTTTCTTCGAAGATTTTATTAGTACACAATATCCGGATCTCTCTGAAAAAGAAATCATGGCGAGAAGAGCTGAAGAATATCCTTCATGGATCCAAGAATATGTATGTCTATAAATTTTTGATATCTGACTATTGGTACTTCAATATATTTTATATTGACTTTTCATATGCAGGTTTTTGTTACTGGAAGGCCTCAACTCCGTTTCCAACGTGGGTGCACGACATTATTCATGGACCCCTGAAAAGGGCCAAAACTTGGCCCATCTACTATACAAGAGGATATTTGTTTCATACCCAGAATAACAGCGCGGGAAGAAAGACATGTAACTATGGTGTATGTGTTACTGGAGAGAATTACAGCAATGCAGCTGACAGAGCTGATTTCCACAGTATCTTAACTGATATCATAGAACTCGAGTATGAGGGGGTGGTTAATTTGAGAATCACACTTTTTAAGTGTAAGTGGTATGACCCTGTGATCGGTAGAGGCACTCGGATTGGTAATGGTGGCATTGTAGACATTCTTCCATCGAAAAGCTACAATAAATACGAATCATTTATTCTGGGTACGTTCGCCCGTTTATCACTTTCTCGATACCCTATATATATGTCTGATTTTATACATTGATATTACACAGCCTCTCAAGCGGATCAAGTTTGTTATATCCCTTACCCATACAAGAAGAAACCAAAGAATGTGTGGCACAATGTTGTTAAAGTTAACCCGAGGGAAAATATTTCAGGAGAATATGTAGACGCGGAACCTACTCTTTTACAACAAGAAACGGATGATCATGTAATGCTGACTACAATTGAAGATCTCGTAGTCGAGAATTCACAACTACGAGTAAATCCAGTAAATCTCGATTACGATGTTGGCGATGCGGAACCAGATGACGAATTCCAGTGTAACTTATCCGATTCTGATGACGAAGATGTAGAAGGTGTAGCACCGTACTAATTATGTTATGTGATATATTAAGTTTTGTAATTTGTATTGGTGGTTTTTATTACAAGTTTGCTCTAATTATGTTACAAGTTTTTAAAAATTTGGATAATAAATATGTTTTTACAACTTTGGCTAATAAATAAGTTTTTACAATCATTTAAGTTTCGGATTAGCTTCGCCATCGAGTCTTCCTCCTTCTATTTCTGGGCAAAATTTCCCTTTGTCTTGTTAGGGTTTCGGAGATCCCAATCTCTGTGGACGCGGGGGCAATTCGACGTTATCTCGAGCTGGAAAGATGTTCTGGCGAATGGCGGGATTGTCAACGGCTTCTGCCGTGAGTTTTCTTCTCTCTGACCTATTTTCTAACGATCGTCTGTAATAACGAATTGAAGGGGCCAAGTTTGAGTGTTTTCCTTTACCTAATTCTTGATGATATCCGAGCACTGTCTCGCTGGAAGTGGGAGACTTATCCCTTCCTGTTGAAGGATTCACAGTTTTGCTGGCTACTTGCTATTCATACTCTTATGTGTAACGCGCACCACACATCAGACCAGGGTTCGAGTCTCGTGGTGCGGGGTTATTCTCAAACCCAATTTTTTTTAATCGGGGTTGGACACGAGTCACGACTGTGTAATGTAAAGGATGAGTAATCGTCAGTCGGTCAAGGTTCTCATAATGTAAAGGTGTGACGAGTCACGACTGTGTAAGAGAAGAAAAAACGATTCGCTTTCTTTTCAACTCTGAATCGTCAGTCGGTCAACGTTCTCATAATAAAATAACTTGAAAATAACAAACACCTTCTCGTGACACAATCGACATCAATATCTTTTCTTTTCCTTTTCGGTTTCATTAAGCAAAACAAAATCATAACTTCCTGCTTGTAGCAGTTTCCTTTGAACTTCCTGCTAAGCAAATCAAAATCGTAACTTTCCTTTTAATTTCAACTTCAAAAATGGCTTCTCAGGCAATATCGATGCAACTCAAAGCAATCCGCCGGAATCCATCGCCGTTTTTCACCGCAGGTAAGTAGTCTGGATTTGGTAGAACGATTTAACAATTGTTTTCCTATTTATAGTAATGTTTTTGTTCCATTTTTGCCTTGGACCATGTGGTGATGACGATCACCATTGGGAAGCAACTCTCAGGGGGCCTGAAGACACACCTTATGAAGGAGGAGTCTTCAAACTCGATATTTTCTTCAGTCCAGAATATCCTATCAGACATCCGAAGGTAAGTAGTCTGAAATTTTGCTTTATTTTTGATTTTGATTCCTGATGTTTCTTAATCGTACCTGAAAGTGGATACTCAATCAAACTTGCTATGTCTTTTCAGAGACAACTATTTATTTCTCACCGGTACTTAGTTTCAGCTTCATCCAGTTCCTGACTCTTGTGACTTCATTAGCTTTAGTCATTGCAATTTGTACATTCGCATGTTCTGTTTCTTAGTATGTCTCATGTCTTAATCAAGAAACTTATATGGTGAACCGTGTTCATAAAATGTTTCGATTTACTTGTATGGTTTTACAGATCCTTTTCAAGACCAAGGTGTTTCATCCAAACGTTGATGACTATGGGCACATCTTCCACAAACTATTGACGATTGACCATTACAATCCTTTCTATACCATCCCCCGTGTAAGAAAAGCCTTAGGATTACTTGTGTATTGAAAAATAAACTATAGAGTAATCACTTGATAATGTTAATTTTTGTGGTAAACAGCTTCTCACTTGCATTTACGAGATGTTGGCTGAGCCATTGATAAGTGAAGACGACCATGTGGAGAAGGAGGTTGCCAGGCTCTACACAGAGGATAGGGCGGTTTTTGAATCTAGAGCGCTTTCCTGGACTCTGGAGCATGCTGCCGATTAGAGAATGCATGGACTCTGGTTTTTACTTTGAACTTATGTTATGTGTTTGAACTTATGTTATGTGTATTAACAGTTTGGGGAAAATTAAGACAAAGGGATTTTACGACAAAGATAATTCAGGGTTTCGCGAATTAATGAAGACAAAGGTAAAGCGTTAGCTAAATAAAAGCGTTGTTGAATAAATCCCGAATGAGTTACCTAGCCTAGCGGTAACGCGCACCACACATAAGACCAAGGTTCGAGTCTCGTGGTGCGGGGTTATTCTCAAACCCATTTTTTATTTTAATCGGGTCTGGAATCGGATCCTAATCGGGTCTTAAATTTGTTAATGTTTGGTTATTCTCAAACCATGAAAAATTTATAAAAAAATTAAAAAACTTTTGCTACTAATTACCTACTGATTACCGACTGATTGGGCCAAAAAAAACAAAAATTTCGGATCATTCACCCGGGAAATTAACCCTCCAAAATTTTGGGCCCAAATTTGGTTTCACCCGCGACAATTTTTGGCCCAAATCTCTTCGTATTTGCGAGTTGTAACCCTTAATCGTCTTCCTCCTTCGACATTATCGAAACCCTCTCTCTGCGATTTGAAACCCTAATCGTCTTCCTCCTTCCTCCTTCCTCGAGTTTGTCTCTCTTCGTCTTCCTCGATCTGTCTCTCTTCGTCTTCCTCGATTCTGTCTCTCTCACTCTGCGATGGGTGGAAAGAGGAAAAATGTTCTTCTTGTGAAACCAACATCATCGAGAGCCAGACCGGCCAATATACCCACTCGGTATGATTTCTCTCCAAAACATCCATCAGAAACTGTCCCGCCGGTTCTCCCCAACAACAATCGTCCGTCTGTCAAAGATTACCCTCCACCGAGGAAGCTCTTTCCGACGTCAACTAGTCCGTCTAGATCATCTCATTCTGCTCAACCTCCACTGCGTGCATCGTCTGCAAATCCACACACTCCACCTTCTGGAGCATCTCCAACGGTTCACACTCCAGCACCTGTTTATTCCGCGACTCGAGCAGCTCCAACGGTTGAAGATCCGCTACGCCCAGCTCAATCGAGTCACCAACATCCATCTGCAGCGCCTCAAGTTCAACCATCTCAATCGCCTCCATATCTAGCATCTCAATCTCATCACAGTTCTCAAGCCCAAAATTCCCACAACACAGTAGAAGAAGATGGAGGTTTCCCTAATGTCGAATCTCCGATAGAGCCTAATCTCTCCCAAGACCAGATGGATGCTCTGAACTCTCTGCTACTTGCGCCAAGGCCGAAGATAATCACCATTCTCGATCCCGACCTCGTCCAGCCTAATTCAACATGGTAATTTCTTGCTTTCTTTTTATAGGTTTATCAATTACAGAGAAACAATTGTATTTTTATAGGTTTAACTACGAAAACAATTGTATTTTTATAGGTTTAAGAGATTAGTATGTTTTGGTTGTCGATAATTGTTCAAGATATATATTCTAATGCTTTGTGATAGTATCGATGCTGTGTCATCATTCGGACTCAACCCTACATGATACTGTGTGCTTTGGTTTTTGTAGGTTTGGTTTTGATCGATCCTCACTAACCAGGCAGGTTACAAAGTGTTTCACTAATAAGTTTGATGGCCCCTACTACAGTTTATCCTCTGTGCCTAGGGAAAGAGTAGAACGATGGTTCGTTGAATTCGCGGTAACATTCTCTAACACTAAACACTAACTTCTGTTTAATACATGTATGTGTTTTATATAGACTAACACCAATCTTTCTTTTTTGTTTGTAGAAAAAACACAGATGGGATCCTTCTTTAACATGTTTGGTTCAAGGGCATTTCGAAGCCATACTTCAAGTTCGCTTGAAAGACATGGTGAGCTCTGCAAGGAGTAATGATGACCAACCTAGATGGATCACTGATAAGATATGGGAAGAAATGAAAGCACATTGGAGGACTGATGAACAAATAACAAAGAGTACAACAACCTCAGCAGCTCGGATGTCTGACCGTAAAGGTCTCGGGCCTCACAAACATGCCTCTGGACAGAAGTCTTACCGCCAAATCGAACAAGAAATGGTAAGTCACTTGAAACTATTTTGTGATATTTCAATATGTGATGTTGTTATTTCTTGAGGCTGGATATTGAGGTTTATCTTTATTTTTTGAAAAATCATTAGACATCTTTGAGGCTTGATTACAGTGGTTGCTAATGGTCTTGCAAGTGTAAGACTATTATGCATGAGCAACACTTCAAAGTTACAATCATAAGTTACCATGTTTTAGTGTATTAAGATGAATTATTTCCTTAGAAACCTTTGAGTATTCATTGCTCTTGTCAATCAATATTGTTCAGAACTGTATCTTGTGGAGTTCTTTCAATCTGTGATATTTTGTTATATTTCAATCTGTGATTTTGTTATGCGGTATTTCAAGTTCACTGAGTTCTTTCTCGATTGGCTATTGGTGATCTAGCTATTCAGGTTTAAATCTGATTGAGTTCTTTCTCGAGTTCTTTACAGTGGTTGCTAATGGTCTTGCAAGTGTAAGACTATTATGCATGATGAACACTTCAAGTTTAAATCTGATTGATTTCCATGTCAGGTTGAGGAATTAGGCAGACCAGTGAGTTTCGGTGAGGTTTTCATCAGGGCTAATACGAAGAAGGATGGGACCTTTGCAGATAAAAAAGCAGAGCAAGTTGCTGGGCTCTATATGCAGAAAAAGCAAGAGAAGATGTCTAACCTCGAGTCTGGGACCACATAGATTTTTGATGGTCGTCATCCACAACTATCCATTGAAGAGGATAACGAGCTTTTTATTCATGTTAACTGCTTCCTTCCCTAAGTTGTTATGTTTTTGATTTTGATTGATGATAGTGTTTGGTATTAATTTTATTTCTTTTCTTTTCGTAGTCTACGTTCACAAACGATAGAGGAGACCTCTTTGGCATTGGAAGCCTCAAGAATCAGCTCAAGGGAAAGGGAAAACACCATGAAACCTCTGCTTCTTTCCAGCATATGCAACAACAGCTTGAAGCGGCTCAAAGGAAATTGGAGGAACAAGCTGCTCATATCTCCCAGCAAGAATCAGATAATGCTCGACTTGCAGCTGCTCAAAAGGCCCACACCGCCGAGCTTGCGATTGTGAACAAGTTCTTGAAAACGGACAACCGATTCCTCGCTTTCCTTGCCCAAGAAACAGATGCTGAAGGTCCATACTCTCCTCTCCACTGATTTAGCTAACTTCTTTCTCCCTTGAAACTTTAAACATCAAACTTATGTTATCTTTTGGAAATGGAAAGAACTTGTTTTTCCATTTTGGTTTAGAACATGAAAGTTATGTTATTTTGTTGTATGAATTCGTAGCTTGGTGTATAATATTTGATGTTGATGTTTATGTTTATCAGATTGTTTCACTTCTGTTTAGAGTTTAGAGTTTCAAGTTTTATTGCCAACCCAATTTAACTGGTAAACAAATTAAGAACTCGTAGGTTTTCAGTAGCCAAAAAATTAAATAAACAGTCGGTAAACAGTCGGTAAACAGTCGTAAATATGCCAAGATATACAAAACCGATGCTCATTTCAGTCGTTAATAAGTAGCAAAATTAGTAGATACTCAGTCGTAACGCAGTCGTCATATTTAACGACTGATTACCGATGACCGTAAGTAGTAGCAACCTACAGTCGCTATTCAGTCACTAATCGGTCGTATATTTTTACGACTGAGTACCGACTACAAGTGTAGTAGTAGCAACATTCAATCACTAATCAGTCGTAAACGTTTGCAACTGATTAGCGACTGAATAGTGACTGCCTGATATCAGTCGTAAATCAGTAGCCATTTTGTGACTGATTTTTTTTGCGACTAGACCTTTACCTACCGCAGAAATCAGTCGGTAATCAGTCGTAAAAGGGTGTTTTGCTACTGATTCCCGACTGTTTTTGCAGTAGGAAAAACGCTGTTTTGGTGTAGTGTTTTTACTGTTCACGACCTGCCGGTTACTGTTCCCGACCTGCTCGGCACTGTTCACGACGTGCTGGGTACTGTTCACGAACCATCACGTCGTCCCCAAAAACCGGAGAGCTGTCTGCTCAACTCCCACTATAAATACCCTATTTGGTATTCATTATCCGGGACACAAAAAAAAATTTCATTCTCTCTCTTTAAATAACTTTCCCTCTCTAAAAAGAGCTCTCCCAGCTCTCCCAGCTCTCCGCTCTCTGCAGCTCTCCCAGCTCTCCGCAGCTCTCCCAACTCTCTGCAGCTCTCCCAGCTCTCCCCAGCTCTCCGCAGCTCTGAAGAGCTCCCAGTTCTCCCGACAACCCGACCTGATGGCCCGACCTGACGGCCCGACCTGACCCGGCCTGACGGCGGTCGACCGTCGACCGGCGACCGACGACCCGACCTGACGGTCGACTGGCGACCGACGAGCTCCCATCTCTCCAGCTCTTTCTCTTACCCGCCTCAGCAACAAACTACGAATGGCTTGATCCCCAACCCGGGGTACGTAGGCAGCCCTCCGGGCACAGCTATAAATCACCTCTTCCTCCTCATTTGCCGACCGCAACGCAACCGGCTCTATCTTAACAGAAAATCCCCGAACCTCCCCGATACAAATTGATTTGTAGGAGACGTGCTCAAACACGTTCCAACATAACCTTTTTTCTTTCTTTCCAAATTTGTAGTCCTTTATACCTGTATCTTGAATGTAATACATTTGAAATATATAGTTTGGTTGCAGTTTGAACACAAAAGGGAGGATGTACAATGGCAGATTTAGAAATATATTTTACCGGGGCACATATATAATAGCATATATAGACTTCAAAATTAGTTTTTGGTCCAATTAGGTTCATTTTTCGGATTTGGTTCGATTCGATTCAGATCATTTTTTTGTACACCCCTAAATTATAAAATATATGTTAAAATAAAATAATAATAAAAAACAAAATGATACAATTATATATAAACAATAAGTACAAAGAAATTAATCTAAAACCTTAACAATATTTATGTAAGAAAACAATTGTTTATTTATTCATGTAGCAATTATATTGATATACGAACAAGTTAACATAGTCCTTGTATACTTAAAATTTTTTTATGGGCAATTGTCCAAAATATCATATTTTAAATTATTTGTCCTATCTTTAGCACCAGTAGCTTAAATTGACAATAATAGCACACATTTAATATTAAAATAACCAAAAATTGTTTTTAATAGAAAAAATTAAGCCATAAATATGAAATAGTGAATCCAAACATAATGTTTTAATTTTATTTTAAATTTATTTTGGATAAACATGTATTTTCACATAATTATTTATACTATTTGTGTTATTTTAGGATATTTCGGTGTACTTATCTAACCTTAAAAATTCATGTAAACTTTTTAGTTTCAACCTCAGCTTCTTCTTAGAATACTAATTTTTTGTACAAATTAAATGAAAATCATAACTTTTTCCGTCTAATGAAAATCATAATTTTAAAATCACCAAAAATTTTGTTATAAAAATCCAATTATGTCCAAAAAAATAAATAATAATAATAAAAACCCAATTATGCCTTATCTCTTTTCATCTCATTTTGTTTTTCTATTACAAATTTACAGAAAACGTAAATCTATTTACTGAAATGGGAACAAAAGAGATTCAACTTTCTTAATTGTAAGGCTTAATTTTCTCGGTCATTACCACCTGCTGGATCGGCCTTCGACGACGAGTAAAAGAAGAAGAAGAAGCGCAACAACACAATGGCGAAATCAAGCGCCGACGATGACGAGCTCAGGCGAGCTTGCGAGGCGGCGATCGAAGGAACCAAGCAATCGATCGTTATGTCGATACGCGTCGCCAAGAGCCGCGGTGTCTGGGGCAAGTCTGGAAAATTGGGTCGCCAAATGGCCAAACCTAGGGTTCTCGCTCTTTCTGGTGATATATCCACCTCCTTCCCCCTCTTTTGATCCTTCAGATTTGATAGCATTTTCAGGAATCACGCCTTATCTTGCTTTACTTTCAATTACTCGATCTTCAAACTGTCTGGCTAGATTAAGCTTTGAGTTTTGGTGTTCTATTGCAATAGATCAGAATTTTTGGTTGCCTCTACAGTTCAAATTATCTATAATAAGCATAGGAAGCGAATCTGCGGAATACAAAATCCATAAGTTTCCACTGTTGTTAGAACAGAAAGGATTTTGGTAGTGTTTACTCTTTATATCTCAGCGATTTTATGTTTCGGTGAAATAATCGAGTGTACTCGGGGGAGAACCTGTGTTGTGTCAAGAAAAACTCTGATTCGAGTGGAAAACATGTTGCCTCGGATCCATGTTTAAGGCTTTTTTGTCAAATGGTTCTTTAAGAGTTGGAATCAACGGAGTATGTTCGTTTTATTCTGCTTACTACAGTCAAATCGAAGGGTCAACGGAAGAAAGCATTTCTTCGAGTTATGAAGTATTCAAGTGGAGGAGTCCTTGAGGTGATCTTCATTTTATTTATCCATATGAGGCACACTTTAATGAGAAACTTACGAGGTTTAACATTTTGATTGGAACGAAAAAAGATTGATAACATTAACAATCAGATTTATGTATACCATGGTAGCAGATTCCTTGAAGTTCATGTTAACTGATGATGTTTTAAATCCTTTGTTCATCCAGCCTGCTAAAATGTACAAACTCAAGCATCTTTCAAAGGTGGAAGTCATAACTAATGACCCAAGTGGATGCACTTTTACCCTGGTAAGATCACTCGATGATTTTAACAAAGTGGTCAATATGTAAATTTCGAGAAGAAATGCATGCTTACTGAAATTATTCGTATCCTGTAGTGTAATTGTGTAAGAGATGACAAATGCTGAGTGTGTAATTATAAAATACTGTTCAAATGTTTTCATGTTCCCTCTTCGTTTGCTAATGCAAAGTTTTATAGGGGTTTGATAATCTCAGGAGTCAAAGTGTTGCTCCTCCTCAGTGGACCATGCGCAATACTGATGACAGGTACTGCAGTTAGGACATAAAAGATTTGATGGATAGATGATAAGCGATGATATATTTTGTGATGTAGTTTTACTCATTTGGTACATACCTTTCTCTATTGTGATTATAGGAACCGACTCTTAGTTTGCATATTGAACATATGCAAGGACGTATTAGGCAAGCTTCCCAAAGTTGTTGGTATAGATATCGTCGAGATGGCCCTTTGGGCTAAGGTGCGAATTATAACTTCTTCTGTTTTCAAAATTTGGTGTAGGTCTCAAATTACCAAAAAAAAGCTTTTGTATGTGCTTGTGATTCTCATTTTCCTTCCATTCATATTCACGAGTTCTTTTCATATAATAATTTTATCTGCTTTGTCTTTCTTTGTTTTCATATTATTGGTCTAGGATAACACTCCAGTAGTCACTACTCAAAGAAGTACAGAAGATGGTGAGCCTGTTACTGAAGCTGTATCAGAAAGTGACTTGAAAGTTACTGTTGAGAAAGAACTAGTCTCGCAGGCCGAGGAAGAGGATATGGAGGCTCTCTTGGGAACGTATGTATTATTCTGTTCCAGTCATCATTTCGGTTAAATCCTCTTTGTTCAAGCATTTACGCTTTTTTTCTGTAAATAAGTACATGTCTGACAAAGGAAGACTTTGTTATCTACTTCACGTTATTGTTATATGGAACGAAGAGATAAGAGAAAAAAATTATAGAGGACTCGTTCCCCAAGTATCTTAAGCTTGTGATACTAGGTTTATGACTAACATAGAGTTGCATATATATACACCATGCTAGTTATAGAACCACTTCTTTACATTTGTCTTCTTGATTGTAGTTAGTTTAAAATTTTGCCATTTTTTCTCTGAAATCTAGCTTGCTGAGGATAAAAAATAATGGAAATGCAGTTAACTTTCTGCTTAGTTTTGTCAGATTGTTCACGCAACTAATATAACTGACATATACAGTTATGTAATGGGCATTGGTGAAGCTGAGGCATTTTCTGAAAGGCTGAAGCGAGAGCTCCAAGCTCTTGAAGCGGCAAATGTACATGCAATTCTGGAAAGCGAACCATTAGTAGATGAGGTGGTTCTTTTTTTGCTAATTATTATTCTTAGGACTATCTGGGTATTTGGGCAGTTTATGGGAAGATCAGCGTTTAATTTTCCTGCTTATGTGGTCATCTTCATGTTTTTCAGGTTTTGAATGGACTAGAGGCAGCAACAAATATTGTTGATGACATGGATGAATGGTTAGGAATATTCAACGTGAAACTTAGACACATGAGGGAAGACATTGAATCGGTATGAAGCACCGCACCACCTATAAATGATCATTCCTGGTCATTTATTTTATTATTACGATAGTGTCACTGCATTAAGAATTTAGTTGTTGCATGTTATCAATAAATTCATATTACTTCTGGAATCTGGGAGAGTAAGAGAGACAGAGATTGATTCCAAGTATTTGTGGTGTTGGACTGATCATTAGCTTTGTCAGCACATATTCTCACTTTTTTTGTGTGTGTGGTATCCAGATAGAAACTCGAAACAACAAGTTAGAGATGCAGTCTGTAAACAATAAAGCTCTCATTGAGGAACTTGATAAAGTTATTGAGAGACTGCGTGTGCCTTCTGAGGTTTGTTTCACTTTATTTTAACCATAAGAACATTCTTTTGTGCTTGTTTCTCATCTGTCTACTTGGTTCACTTATCGAGGTGTGGTTGATTGCAGTATGCAGCATCCCTAACAGGAGGCTCATTTGATGAAGCAGACATGCTCCAAAATATTGAGGCTTGCGAGTGGTTAGCCAAAGCTTTAAGGGGTCTTGAAGTGCCCAACTTAGACCCGATCTATGCTAATATGCGAGCTGTATGCCTATGCACTTAGATATTTCTTATTTGCTCCTTATTATTCTAATTTTTAAATTAGCTTTGTTTATTACATTGTCTTGTGGCTAGAAAAGAAATAATTGTCTGCATCATTCATAATAATGTCTAGTTTTTGTACACTTACCTGAATTTTGGCTACTCTCTTGTATTTTCTTCAGGTAAAAGAGAAACGAGCAGAGCTAGAAAAATTAAAAGCTACTTTTGTTAGGAGAGCTTTTGAGTTCTTGAGAAACTACTTTGCTAGTTTGGTAGATTTCATGATCAGCGACAAAAGTTACTTTTCTCAGGTATTACTTTTTAAAAATCTATCTTTCCAATATGCTAGTGATTATAATTCTGAATACTTATCGACACATCTTATAAACAGAAAGGGCAGCTGAAGAGGCCTGACCATGCAGATTTGCGGTATAAATGCAGAACATATGCTCGTCTTTTGCAACATTTGAAGGTAAAACCGAGAAATGACTAGGTGACATTATAACAGCTCAATGCAGTACATTGATTACTTGTCTCCTTTCTTTTTGAAGGGTCTTGATAAGAGCTGTTTGGGGCCATTGAGAAAAGCATACTGCAGCTCCCTGAACTTGCTCCTTCGCCGGGAGGTGAGGAACTCTGAATTGTCTAAGGCTGCTAAAACCTACTGAATGTTAAAATGCATGGATATGTAGCAAACATTTTTTTTCTTCCTTTCCGATTAGAGCGTTAAATATTCAGTTCATGTTACCAAATATTTGTTTCTTCTAATCATACAGGCTCGTGAATTCGCGAATGAGCTTCGTGCAAGTACAAAAGTATCACGAAACCCTACTGTCTGGCTAGAAGGATCGACGAGTTCTAGTCAGAATGCAAACACTGACACCTCTGCAGTGTCAGATGCTTATGCCAAGATGCTAACAATATTTATCCCTCTTCTTGTAGATGAGGTAATTGTTAACCCAATGATTTTCTGTTTGCCCTTTAGATGCAACTGATGTATGTACTTAAACCTCATGTTTCGTTTTGGCTTCATACTACAGAGTTCCTTTTTTGCGCACTTCATGTGCTTTGAGGTGCCAGCTCTTGCTCCACCTGGAGGTTCTGGCAATGATAAAAGGCCCAACAATGACGATGGTAATGATGATGATGATTTGGGGATCATGGACATTGATGAGACTGACAAGAAAACTGGTAATGTCAAACTGTCTGGCATCAGTAAAGCTTTCACTACAACCTCAAATAATAGGGTCTAACGGTTCTGAAAGCAAAAAAATTGTCCAATTCTGCAGGTAAAACCTCCCCAGACTTGACGGCATTGAATGAATCTCTTCAAGATTTACTTGATGGTATTCAGGTAAGATTTCCCTTAAAATAATGTTTCCATGTTAGATGGAAGACCCAATTGTTAAATTTCTGGATATAACATATGGAGTTAGCAGTTCATTTTATTAATAAAAGGGAGATCTGTGTTCTTGTCACTGCAGGAGGATTTCTATGCTGTTGTTGACTGGGCATATAAAATAGATCCCCTACGGTGCATATCAATGCATGGTATAACTGAACGTTATCTATCTGGTCAGAAAGCTGATGCTGCAGGATTTGTTCGCCTTTTGCTTGGAGATCTGGAGTCTAGGGTTTCTATGCAATTCAGCCGCGTATGTTTATTCATATAGGTTGTTTAGTTTTTATTCCTGGCATACTCTTCCTATTAATCATTTCAAGTGGACTTTAAATGCAGTTCGTGGATGAAGCTTGTCACCAGATTGAAAGAAATGAACGTAATATAAGACAGATGGGCGTTTTGCCATATATTCCAAGGTAATCAGGAAGTCCAAATTGTTTAATACAGTCTAGTGCCAATTTGTATGCTTATTTCTTTCCAAACCGGATAGTATTTTCTTCCACCTTGTAAGCAACATCAATTGTGTTTGTTGTTCTGAACTATTTCTTCATATAAGATTGTTGGTCAGATGGACTATAGGTGATCCAAGAAACCGTTCTAGTATTATTTGAGGCTGTCCTAACATTATTATCTCATTTTCATAGATTTGCAGCACTTGCTACTCGTATGGAACAGTACATACAAGGACAATCTAGGGATTTGGTTGATCAGGCATACACAAAATTCGTAAGTACTGCTATTTCTATTGAACCAGTAAAGTTACACAAACCAGGCAATGAAAGAATAATGTTTGTGACGTCAAGCAATAACATACAACCTCAAATTGCATTTGATCTTAGCTCACTTACAGTGTATAAATCCCACCACTACTTCATTCTCGACCTGAATAACAATTAACAACAAAATATAAATAAAGCATATCTCAGATTTTTTCTGCATTTTCTATTGCCAATTTGTTTTTCTTTCTTTCTTTCCTACTTTGGTTGACAGAGTCTGACTAGTGGTATTTTATAGGTAAGCATAATGTTCGTGACCCTCGAGAAAATTGCCCAGCCAGATCCTAAATATGCAGATATCCTACTTTTAGAAAATTATGCTGCTTTTCAGAATAGGTAGGCCATTTTCTTGCTCTCTCTCTCTCGGTTTGTTTTTTACTTCCTGGCTACTCATAATTTATTAACCATTTGTTTTTTGTTGTTGTGTGTGTGCAGCCTGTATGACCTGGCTAATGTTGTGCCCACTTTAGCCAAGTTCTATCACCAGGCAAGTGAAGCGTATGAACAAGCTTGTACCCGCCACATTAGCATGATAATATACTACGTAAGTGGTGCTATGCTAATAGCATAACTCACTTCTTCTTTTGGAGTTAATTGTCAACGGTTTGTGATTGCTTTCATGTGTTCTTTGCCATTGCAGCAATTTGAAAGACTTTTCCAGTTTGCTAAAAAGATTGAGGATTTTATGTATACTATCACCCCTGAAGAGGTTAGTTATCAACAAATTGCTCCATAGTTTCATTATGTTAAACTATGTGTTGGCGTTACTTTCAGTTTATGTGGTAAAAGAATGTAGGAGGATTAAAAGCCTGATACACATACTCTCTACATTTCAGATACCTTTCCAGCTCGGTTTGTCGAAAATGGAACTCCGAAAGATGTTAAAATCAAGCTTGTCAGGGGTAAATAGATGTTCATTGGAGTGTTTTTTTAATTGTTCGCAGACCACTTAACATATAGCTTTCCACTTTCCATCTTTTTTTTTTGGTTTAGGTGGACAAATCGATCGCAGCAATGTATAAAAAGTTGCAGAAGAATTTAGCATCGGACGAGTTGCTACCATCGTTGTGGGATAAATGCAAGGTACCAATTTAAACATAATTACTAAAAAATTGTTTTAAGTATGCATCAGCTCAATGTTTTTGAATCAATATGTTTGTGTGAACTGAAAACAGAAGGAGTTTCTGGACAAGTACGAGAGCTTCGTGCAGCTTGTAGCCAAAGTTTACCCTAATGAAAACGTTCCTGGGGTAACTGAAATGAGAGGACTTCTTGCTTCCATGTAAAAACAAAAATTTGACACAACTAAAACTCAAGGCAGCTGTTATATAATTCGCCTTGTTACGTTCTTTGGTCATTTTACGGATACGAGTTATGTTACTATACTGTATGAGCATTATTAATTCTCTCTTCTTTTTTTTTTTTTCTTCTTTCATTTTCCATAAATAGATCTTTTCCTTCTACATATGAATCCCATCATGCTTTAGAAAAGCTTCAATGTTGATACAAGAGGTCATCAACTCGTCATCGTTTGCTGACTTTAGTTCCTTTAAACCGAACAAAAATCCAACTCATAACACTTAACTTGCTTGAATCTAACCTTAAGGGACATTATAGCCTGATCCAGTATGTAGGAAAAGACCTCTGATTTAACTTACTCTTAGGAATGTTAGGAAACCTTCATATATCTTTGTAAGAGTCGGACCTCAGAACTCCTCCACTGGATAAGATTGTTTGTATATCAGTTGGCGATAACTTGGTGACGATGAGGTCTCTCAATGTTTCATCAATATCGATGGACTCGGGAAAATTTAGATGAAACAATAGGCTAGATAAGCTACATATTCTCTCTGTGGACACCCAATCATCTGCAAATATGTCTGGCAATGACTTTGGTTGGTATATGGATGTTAGCGATTTGCATTCGTCTAGTACAAGTAGGTGTCAAGTACAAGTAGGTGTAAACGAGACATTCTCTTGACCCACGGAGGAACATCTTGTATATCTTTTGATGTTCAAGTGAAGCGTTGTGATGATGTCCAGAGCATGAGGGAATTCCATGAGGTTTTTACTGTATGATATATGCAGGTCATCAAGACGATACCATGACATAATGTAGGACCAAAATTTCGCACAATAGACAGGATAGGATTTAATCACGATTATATAAATAAACAGTAAGAAACAGATGATTCATAAAACGATAAAGAAATAAAATAAATCTAAGGAGGCGAGATGAATCTATTTCCTTAACTCTAAGAATCTCCCGTCGAATCTCCCGTAGTGCGACGGGTTTTAATAGATTCATGAGTCCCAAGATACAACCAAAGTAATCTGTATCATCTACACTTGATATCAGATCTGTCGAACATTATACTACGATACTCTCGAATAGAAACTTACTCTAAACAGTAGGGAATTGACATAACTTCTGTTAGAAATTTTAGGTTGTGTTTTTAGTGTTTGAGCTGATGATTTTTCCTGTGAAAATCGGCCAGTATATATAGGAGAGAGGCTAGGATTTTTCCCAGACAGAAACAAAATATTCCTCAGAATATTCTAGGAGGCTGCGATTTTTAAGTCGGCCCGTCGAGTATCGATCGATACCAAGGGGTATCGATCGATACCTCTAAAAGTCCACGAGCCCAACAAGACCCAATGTGCGATCGACGCACGTGTGGTCTTTTCTTCTCTCTTGTTGTTCATCTTTTAAATTAATGACACAACTATTCCAAAATATATACACGAGAAAACGTTTCTCGGTCAATGAAAACATTTCATTAGAATGAGCTTAACTCATTTCTTTTCACACTAACACAATTTTATCAAGCCCTCAAGTTTTGACAAAAAATTAGTTCCAACAATCCCCCACATGAATAGAAATGACTCTAAACATATGAAAATTGAACAGACTAGACTTTACTAGACATACTTGACTAGACTCATCTAGACGTAGACAGACTTTCGAGACTATACGAAAATGTAACTGTCACTGAATGGTAGCATTTTTCAGCTTTGAACCCAACAATTTTAATATCTGTTGCGTTTACTCGGCCAGGAGGTGAACATGATGTCTTGAACCACCCGGATTTTGATGTAAACTGATACAACAGATATCGCACAGCGACATTTTCTCGTAGAACTTTGTTCTCTATTGGGTTCATTTTGGCCTTGAACATTCCTGGTATTCGTGAGTGAATTTAGAGAATATAGCCTTATCCTTCATTCTCCTAGAAACGGCCCCATTTCACACTTCACAAGGTGATCTTTTATTAGCTTGTTTTCAGAAGTGTCCTGTCACACTCCACTATCTACACAGCTATGCAATCATTAAAAGCCAACGCTTATCCTTACTATCCACAGGTAGCACTGTTTTATCATCCTAGAAATTGGGCAGAGACATAGTCTCACAGTGCTCAAATTCGATTTATTTTAATTTTGTTTCCCTTTGAACCTAGATCTTGGGATCTCCAATCACATATGTGGGGTATCTGTCAAACGTCATCTTTTTCTATAGGCTTTAAACCCATTCTTTTTGATGATTTAATAAACATGATCTCGAGGCTAACTTTTTGGGAAACAGATCCGCTAAGTTATCAGCCGTTTTGAGATCAGTTGTCTAAATGGTCTTATATCATTCTCGAGATTTGCCATTTTATAGCTTACTTAGTGCCCGAGAGATAGCTCACTAACTCTCACAGTGTACACATAATGCTGGCACTGATTTTTCCCACATCGGGATATCTTCCAGAGAGTTTCGAAGCCATTTTGCTTCCTCTGCAGCTTTATCTAAAGCTACAAACTTTGACTCCTCGGTTAATTAGGCCAAGAGTGCTTGTTTGGAAGATTTCCAGGATACTGCTGTACCACCAAGAAAAATATTATCCACTTATAATATCTGTCAGGTTTACTAGGCCAAAAGGTGAACATAATGTCTTGAACCTCCCTGACTTTGATGTAAAACCGAGACGACATATAACGTTGGATAATTCAAAATTCTAGTTATGGCTTTCCACATAGTATGACCTGGATTACTCTTGTAGCGACTGAATGCGCTAAATCAGATCTAGTACGATTCATCAAGTACGTTAGACTTCCGATAATTCTTGCATACATCACTTGTGATACAACTTTATCACAATTGGAGTTATTGCAATCTTGTTTGAGTAGTTCTCAAAACATTATAGGATCTTGAGACAAGATTATCCACTAATCTTATGTCTATCGATCTTCCCACTAAACACATTCTTAGTGTGTTGGATTATGTCCTTCTTGCTTCCATGATGACCGTGTCATCATATAAACATAACAAAACGTATCCATGTGGAGTACTTTTGATGTATATCACCTTAAGTGATTTGGAAGCTATTTGACATCACTTTGTTGTCAAACTTTCCAAGCTATTGCTTAGGAGCTAACTTAAGCTCGTATAAGGACTTTGCAAGTCTACTTATTTTCTTTTCTTGTTCAGGAGTGACATAACCCTCGGGTTGTTTCATGTAAATCTCATCTTCTAAATGGTTGTTTAGAAAGGCAGATTTTACATCCATTTGATGGATTACAATATCTCATATTGCTGTGATTCCAATCAGCATACGACTAATTTCAACTTTAGCCTCTTCTGCTTCTTTACCGAAGTACCAGAATTGCTCGATCTAAGGTCCAATGGCCGTCAAGCATCGATCGATACCGAGGGGTATCGATCGATACACATAAAAGCGTAAGAGCCCAAGAGATCAATTGCTTGCCTCAATTCGTGAGGTACTAGAGCTTATCCTTTACACGGAAACCCATGTTCAAGAGAAGACACATTCCTTGGTTACCGTGATTACTTGGATGTCTGGTATATCTAATTTATACACCAGAAGGCTTTCAACACTACATTGTGTGCATATTCAATGAAGATACAATCCACCGTTTTTGGTCCGATTGTCACCTTCTTAGGTGGTTGCTAGGCACCCCCACACTTTCATGTATTTGTATAAAAACACATTACTTTTCCAAAGTTCACATGAAACATTTTTAGTGACTTTGTGTGGTATTTAGTTCAGGATATAACTTGTGGTAAGCAATGCTTCCCCCCACATTTATGGACTTACCCAGATTCCTGCAACATTGCATTCATCATTTCTTTGAGAGTTCTGTTCTTTCTTTCAGCAACTCCATTGGATTCAGGTGAGTAGGGATCAATCGTTTGATGGATACTACCATGTTCATGTCCTCTATCACTTCAAACTATGTTGATAGTTCTTTCAAGTTGGTTTTCAACCTCGAGTTTAAACTCCTTGAGTTTTCCAATGTCTCGTATTTGCTTCTTAGCAAATAGACATAACTATATTTCGTACAATCCTCAACGAAAGTCACGAAATATTTCTCACCACCTTTTTATATGAGTCAAACCAAGAGGTTCGCTCGATTGTGGTGTTTTAGTGAGTTTGGTTTGAACGCAAACCTCACACTCATCTTTGCTTATTTTGTATCTCTGGATCTCATTCAATCTACACATAGATTCGAATATAATGTGACTGAAACATTCAGATCAAATACTAAGAGATTCTGTACCATAAGCAAATGGTTCTTTCTCATTAATGTCAACAACATTGGTTACATTAATTTTAAGTCCGACTGTCTCAACGTTAATTTGGACCAGTCCGTCCTTAATATAGACAACATTCTTTGTCAATACACGCTAATCAGCCTTGTCATTGACGATGAATTCGTGTTTAATTAGCATTGTGCCCTAAATA
Organism: Eutrema japonicum; assembly: GCA_030161315.1. Classification (NCBI taxonomy): domain Eukaryota; kingdom Viridiplantae; phylum Streptophyta; class Magnoliopsida; order Brassicales; family Brassicaceae; genus Eutrema; species Eutrema japonicum. The sequence continues at coordinate 40,179,165 of BSQW01000001.1, forward strand.
AGATTTTTATGCATCTCTAGCACATGCTTTACATTAGTGAGAGTGAGCTTCTTTGAGAAGTCAACTTCAGCACTATGATTAAATTCTTGTCATTATTTATGGTAGGAGGGAAACATTCCCATATCAACGCATATATGAGCTATTACATTGGTATAATACCACCACTAATTTGGGTTATGCTCAACCATATTGACTCCGAGGATGACATTACACATGTCTATCTCGACTAAATTGGCTTCAGCCATTCCATTGTCTTTTACACCACCGAATCTAACAATGATCACATCAGTGTTGTTAGTCATATTGAAATTTGATTTTGTTCAAGAGAATCAAACCAAATTAATATACTAACAAATACCCAACTCTCAAGTTAAAGGGTAAAATTAAATTCAATTTCTAGAATTTAATAAACTTAATACAATATTGAATTGTATTAGTATTCTTGAACTCATATCAAGAATCGCAAGAGGCCTGCTCACTTAGCCCAATGATTTAATTATTCGATTAAATCAGCCTCCAATACTTAATTGAACATCAATTAATTATTCCAAAATAGCAAATTTTTGGAAACATAGTATTGAGCTATTTTCAACATACTGCAACCTAACACGTCTTTAAACTAAAGACTGTTTAACGATTTCAACGTTGAATCAATTTAATTATTAAATAATTAAACATTAAGAGTATTCGATGAGAATCTGAAACTCTTTCTTTTTGATTTTGAAACAGCAGTTTTAAAACCGATTATAACGGATTATGAAATCGTTTTAGAATCGCTATCATGCGTTCTAATCCGAAGATCCGGAGAGCGTTCGCTGATTCGTTTCGTGGACCGCCTTTGATAACAGTTTTAGCCGGTTCTACGAGAAACGCTATGACACGTTCGAAAACGCTAAACGACGCGTGATTAATACCACAAAGTTGTCACTTGTCGAACCGTTTATAAACGTCCGCAAACTCATATAATAATGAGACGATTATTATCTGTGACTAATAAACTATCACACTTTTATTGATGATATTAATCGATACGGAATTAAATTTTAATTTAAGATCCGCTTATCTAAACAACTAGAACCGCATGTGCGCGTTCTAAAGTTTTGAACCGCAAACGTGGGTTCAAGTTCGAACCTCTTCAGAGTGTTCGTCAAACCGTTCTAAACGTATTTGATGTTAGGTGTTCGCAAACCCTAACCCGGGAAGCGTTTTAAAAAACGTTCCATTCGCTTGTACGCAAGCTTTACATTTGTACCGATATATAGTTAAGAATCGTAATTCTAATCCTGATATCGAACCAAACAGCATTGGTGTCGATCAATACTACTTGGTATCGATCGATGCACACAGTATCGATCGATACACAACATGTGTCTATCGATGCTTTAGCATAGTCTCAATCGACAGCTCTACCAGTGTCGATCGATACAGACCCGAACTGATCGATGCAAAGTAAGTTTGCAGAGTGTCGATCGATGCACACTTAGTGTCGATCTATGCTTAATCACTCATTGTCGATCGATACATAACTGGTGTCGATCGATACTCCTTGGTATCGATAGATGCGTCACTGTTGTCGATCGATGCTCGATGCACATACTGTGTCAATCGATGCATCACTGGTGTTAATCGATGCTCGATGCACATATTGTGTCAGTCGATGCATCACTGGTGTTGATCGATGCTCGATGCACATACTGTGTCAGTCGATGCATCACTGGTGTTGATTAATGCACACCCAGTGTCGATCAATACACCCTAGGTGTTGATCGATGCAAGTGAATCTTTCACAGGATCGATCGATGTAGACCCAACTTGGTCGATGCATAGTATCGATCGATGCACCTCAGTGTCGACCGATACAAACTTTTGCATAGTATCGATCGATACACCTCAGTGTCGATCGATACAACTTTTTGCATAGTATCGATCGATACACCTCGGTGTCGATCGATACAACTCGATGCAAAGTATCGATAGATGCACCTTAGTGTCATCCGATACAACTGTTTGCATAGTATCGATCGATGCACCTCAGTGTCGGCCGATACAACTTTTGTCTAGTATCGATCGATACCAGAGGGTGTCGATCGATACTCACAAGACTTTGATCGTAATCGAACCTATCAAGAACATGATTTGTGTTTGTTGATTCTACCGTTCATTAATCGCAATTAAAGACGGGTTTTTAGAAGATGTTTAAAGCAGTACTGCTTCTACTACACGTTTCAAGTTGCTAAAAAGCCTTTTGATAACGTTTGAGTATCACTAGCAGATTAACATCTTCTTAAAAATAGAATAGATGGAGATTGCCTCTACTACACGTTTCAAGTTGTTAAGAAGCTTTTTGATAACGTTTGAGTATCATCAGCAGTAGAAGAATCGTTTTAGAAAACCGTTTGAAAAACGTTTATTTACTCGTGATTAAAGATCCAATTGAAGTAATAAAACAAAATTGGATCTTCTTAGAGTTAAGATTGTAGGACCAAAATTTCGCACAATAGACAGGATAGGATTAAATCACGATTATATAAATAAACAGTAAGGAACAAACGATTCATAAAACGATAAAACAATAAAATAAATCTAAGGAGGCGAGATGAATCTCTTTCCTTAACTCTAAGAATATCCCGTAGTGCGACGGGTTTTAATAGATCCATGAGTCCCAGGATACAACCAAAGTAATCTGTATCATCTACACTTGATATCAGATCTGTCGAAAATTATACTACGATACTCTCGAATAGAAACTTACTCTAAGCAGTAGGGAATTGACAGAACTTCTGTTAGAACTTTTAGGTTGTGTTTTTAGTGTTTGAGCTGATGATTTTTCCTGTGAAAATCGGCCAGTATATATAGGAGAGAGGCTAGAGTTTTTCCCAGACAGAAACAGAATATTCCTCAGAATATTCTAGGAGGCTGCGATTTTTAAGTCGGCCCGTCGAGTATCGATCGATACCTCTAAAAGTCCACGAGCCCAACAAGGCCCACTGTGCGATCGACGCACGTGTGGTCTTTTCTTCTCTCTTGTTGTTCATCTTTTAAATTAATGACACAACTATTCCAAAATATATATACGAGAAAACGTTCAACCAGAAACTGACGTTCCCCAGGCTCATATGAATGGATTGCTTACGAACAATCTCTCTACCAAATTTTGTTAGCAACATGTACGAGAGATTTCTCAGCTTAAGACGTGAAGCTTTTGCCTCAATTATAAGAATTTCCCAAGCCACATTTCCAGTCTCTCAAAACTTTGATAATTGAAGAGGCAAGCTATATGAATAAATAAATATTTTTCTTCATTAGATAAGGCATTGTAACCGAACTTTAAAACTCTCACATTAGTATTAAGGTGAGTCTTTAACATTGGTATCTCATTTTTCCACTCCTGTTTGTACATTCCCCGAAAATAGGGACCCATAACCCTTAGTCCCAACGGTAGTTCACCAGCAAGTCTTGTAACTTGCCAGACAAGCAATTCAAAACCATCTTTAGGGGATTTTTGACCAAAAGCATTCATTAAAATATTTGAAAAGCTTTCTTTGTTGCTGGAAAATCCACGTCGTAAATATAAATATCTTTGATTCCGTGTGCCCTCAAAATTCTTCCAGGACCAAACCAACGAATTTCTTTCGCCATGGCATCTAATTGTACTGACCGGTCCACATCATCAAGAACGACACGCACTCTCTTGTGTTTTAGCATGTCTTGCGCAACTCCTAAGTGAGGAACTACTAAATCTTTCTAGTTGATTATTTGAGACATAAACTGCTGATGTAAGTACAACTTCAAGTTGTAGTCATCGGAACTAGCTGGTCTTGCATACGTCAATGCTTTAATATTCTCCATAAAAACACTCAAATCGAAATTGTCGGAATGTTGGTTAAATACAAATCTGGCTATGGTGGTCTAACCAATTCCAGAAGGACCACAAATTCCTAGCATCCTCACATCATCCTCACAATCTTGGCCTAACAATTGTTCCATCCTTATGATGGCTTGAAATCACATGATGGCTTGAAATGGTTCAGCATGTTCGATGTATCAGAGGTAAGTTTCTCAATCATAGCAGCTTCACTCTCCCAACCAGAAGGAGAAATAAATACGTCCGTTAAGTAGTCATGAAAAATTTGCCTACAAATTTAAAAGCTCCGAATAGAGTATATAGTATGGGTATGTTCGTTTGGCAGCCGCATGCGGTTATGGCTGCGACATGCGGCCAGACGCTGCGGACAGACGCAGTTGTTATTCGATCAACAATGCATTAGTATGCTGGAGAGAAGATCAAAATCCTTATCCTCTATGAATTTTGCACTTTCAGTATAAATTGATACCAAACATTGATTCTATCCATAAAGTAAGCTTCACAGATGTTTCTTACCAGCAGAATGTATAAATATATTTTTTCATAAAATTTTTTTGGAGCTTTTCTAATCATCTTGGAATATTGTAGTTATTTTCTTAATGATGATTTTTCCGCGTGGAAAAATGAGGACGATGAGTCCCTTAACTTCAATTTATAATCTCATTGTTTTATCAATTGGATTAGCAATTCATCAAACTTTTACCACTTCCACTTTTTTCAACCACTTTCGTTTTTTGACATGGTAACAGAGTCCTAGGGTTTAAAAACTCCTATCGTGCTCTTCTCTTTCTTTTAATTCATGTTGGTTGGTTTTCAGGTTTGTGCTTGATATGTTGTTTGATGAGCAAATTCATCAAGTCTTTTTATTTTGTCATCATCAATGTCTCACGATGGTGATGAAAGTTCTGTTACGGCGCCGAAATCACATCCTAAGGTTGGTCGAGATGTGACTATTCTGTCCGATTACTATCTATCAGCATTTGTTGATCATGGTCAATTGATTTGCACTGTTCTTCTCACCTATCCTAATTACGAAAGATGGGACAAGTATATGTGCAATGTTCTCAAAGCTAAAAACAAGTATGGGTTTCATCGATGGTCTTGTGACAAAACCGACCTCGGGTGCGAATGAACTTTGGGTTATTTTTAATTCTAAGCTTGTGGTGTGGATCCTTACACTACAAGAAAACATAACATATTCCTACGAAACTTTTGGTAGGAAAATATTTCTATCAATTTCCTATGAAATTATGACGGAATTTACAATTGGTAGGAAATTTCCTACGGAATAAAGCCGATAAAAAGTGGTAGGAAATTTTCTACCGATTTCCTACCAAACTTATGCTTCTGGGAAATTCGGTCAGAAATTGGTAGGAAATATGTTAAAATCAATTGACCATTTTAATGGTAGGAAATTTGTCAAAAATTTATGACCACTTTCTACCAAACTGAATCCGTAGGTTAATTTTAAATATTATTTTTTATGTATTTGTTAGAAAATTACCTACCACTTTCCTGCGAAACAAACATTTTATTAATTAAATATTTTACTAATAAATTCCTACCAAAATCCTTAAACCTAAATCTATCACGCGTATTTTTTCTTTCCCTCCGCCGTATCTTCTTCTTCATCCTCGAGAAAACCTTATTTTCTTCATCTCTTCCATCTAATATGCTCTGATTTCTTCCTCTTTTTTATCTTCGTCCTCTCTTCAATCTCGTCCTCCTTACCATCGCCGAATTTCATCTTTACCGCCAAATCACAATCTCATCTCTATCGCCGAATCTTATTTCTATTGTTATCGAAGAGATGCTGGGAAACATGTCTACACCGCCGGATCCCAATTTCACGGTGCATTCAATCTCTTTCTCCATTTTTATGTTTCTAACAATGAATTTCTTAGAAATTTATGTTTCTAGGAAATTTGGTCAAAAATTGGTAGGAAATAGGTTAAAAACAATTTACCATTATAATGGTAGGAAATTCGTCGAAAATGTCTGACCACTTTCCTACCAAACTAAATCCGTAGGTTAATTTTAAATATAAAATTAAACGTATTTAGTAGGAAATTACGTACCACTTTCCTACGAAACAAACATTTTATTAATTAAATATTTTACTAAATTCCTACCAAAATCCGTAAACCTAAATCTATCACGCGTATTTTTTTCTTTCCTTAACTTCCTCCTTCCAAACCACCGCCGTATCTTCTTCTTCTTCCTCGAGAAAACCCGATTTTCTTCATCTTTTCCATATCTTCCTCTGTTCCATCTCATATGCTCTGATTTCTTCATCTTTTATTTTCTTCCTCCTTGCCATCGCCGAATCTCATCTTTACCGAAAAATCACAATCTCATCTCTACCGCCAAATCTCATTTCTATTGTGATTGAAGAGAAGCTGGGAAACATGTCTTCACCGCCGATTCCCAATTTTACGGTGCATTCAATCTCTTTCTCCATTTTTTTTAATGTTTTTACCGATGAATTTCTTATAAACTTATGCTTCTAGGAAATTCGGTCAAAACTTGGTAGGAAATATGTTAAAAATAATTGACAATTATAATGGTAGGAAATTCGTCGATAATTTTTGACCACTTTCCTACCAAACTAAATTTGTAGGTTAATTTTAAATATAAAATTAAATGTATTTTGTAGAAAATTACCTACCACTTTCTTACGAAACAAACATTTTCTTAATTAAATATTTTATTAAATTCCTACCAAAATCTTTAAACCTAAATATATCACGCGTATTTATTTCATTCCCTAACTTCCTCCGCCGTATCTTCTTCTTCATCCTCGAAAAAACCTGATTTTCTTCATCTTTTCCATCTCTTCCTCTCTTCCATCTCACCTGCTCTGATTTCTTCCTCTTTTTATCTTCTTCCTCTCTTCATTCTCTTCCTCCTTGCCGTCGCCAAATCACAATCTCATCTCTATTGAGATCGAAGAGATGCTGGGAAACATGTCTTCACCGCCGATTCCAAATTTCACGGTGCATTCAATCTCTTTGTCCATTTTTATGTTTCTACCGCTGCCGATTACCAATTTAACGGTGCATTCAATATCTTTCTCTATTTTTATGTTTCTATTGATGAATTTCTTAGAAACTTATGCTTCTAGAAAATTCGGTCAAAAATTGGTAGGAAATAAGTTAAAAACAATTGACCATTATAATGGTAGGAAATTCGTCGAATATTTCTGCCCACTTTCCAACAAAACTAAATTCGTAGGTTAATTTTAAATATAAAATTAAATGTATTTGGTAGGAAATTACCTACCACTTCTCTACGAAAAATATTTTATTAATTTAATATTTTACTACATTCCTACCAAAATCCTTAAACCTAAATATATCATGCGAATTTTTTTCTTTCCCTAACTTCTTCCTTCCAAACCTCCGCCGTATCTTCTTCTTAATCCTCGAAAAAACCTGATTTTCTTCATCTTTTCCATCTCTTCCTCTCTTCCATCTCATCTGCTCTGATTTGTTCCTCTTTTTTTTTATCTTCTTCCTCTCTTCAATCTCTTCATCTTTGCCGTCGTCGAATCTCATCTTTACCGCCAAATCACAATCTCATCTGTTTCGCCGAATCTCATATCTATTGAGATCGAAGAGATGTTGGGAAACATGTCTTCACCGCTAATTCCCAATTTCACGGTGCATTCATCTTCTTTCTCCATTTTTATGTTTTTGGCTGGAATTAGTGACATTTTTAAAACGTGAAATTTCATTCATTCAACTTGAACTTATGTTGCCTCATTCATCTTATTTGCTGTGACTAAAAGGTAAACATAAACGATGGTTGCTGAGTTGATTCCGCCATTTAAAACATGAAATTTAATTCATTCTACCAAATAATGCTAGTAGGAAAGTGGTAGGAAATTTCATACGATTTTCCTACCAAAAATATGTGGATGTAAATGTTAATATACTTTCTTTCTCTCAACAAAATAAAAAGGTACCATTAAATTTATTGTTTTTATGTCATTCACATATTTTTGGATTCATTGAATTGTTTTTAAAACTCCATGTATTTATATCCAAAACGTTTGATTTAGTTTTTATCAACAAAATAATATCCATATTTAAAGTCAAAAACAAAATATTTATCTTATGTTTTAGGTAATAAATTGAGAATTTTGAATTTGAGGTTATTATATATTGTTTTTTAGTCAATTTAAGTTTTTGGTGCACTCTTCAATTTTAATAATGTGCCAAAGTAACTTATTAAAAAAACGCGCCAAAAATTTGAATTGACTAAAAACAAAATACAATAAACTCAAATTTAAAATTTTCAATTTATTACCTAAAATATAAGATAAATATTTTGTTTTTGACTTTAAAATTTGGACATTATTTTGTTGATAAAAACAAGATCAAAAGTTTTAGATAAAAATACATGGAGTTTTAAAAGAAAAATTCACTGAAATCAAAAATATGTGGATGTAAATGTTAATACTTTCTTTCTCTCAACAAAATATAAAGGTACCATTAAATTTATTGTTTTTTTTATGTCATTCACATATTTTGGATTCATTGAATTGTTTTTAAAACTCCATGTATTTATATCTAAAACGTTTGATTTAGTTTTTATCAACAAAATAATATCCATATTTAAGGTCAAAAACAAAATATTTATCTTATGTTTTAGGTAATAAATTGAGAATTTTAAATTTGAGGTTATTATATATTGTTTTTAGTCAATTTAAGTTTTTGGTGCACTCTTTAATTTTAATAATGCGCCAAAATAACTTATTAAAAAGAACGCGCCAAAAGTTTGAATTGACTAAAAATAAAATACAATAAACTCAAATTTAAAATTTTCAATTTATTACCTAAAATATAAGATAAATATTTTGTTTTTGACTTTAAAATTTGGACATTATTTTGTTGATAAAAACAAAATCAAATGTTTTGGATATAAATACATGGAGTTTTAAAAGAAAAATTCACTGAAACCAAAAATATGTAGATGTAAATTTAATACTTTCTTTCTCTCAGCAAAATAAAAAGGCACCATTAAATTTATTGTTTTTTCTATGTCATTCACATATTTTTGGATTCATTGATTTTTTTTTAAAAATTCCATGTATTTATATCCAAAACGTTTGATTTAGTTTTTATCAACAAAATAATATCCATATTTTAAAGTAAAAAACGAAATATTTATCTTATGTTTTTGGTAATAAATTGAGAATTTTAAATTTGAGGTTATTATATATATATTTTTAGTCAATTTAAATTTTTGGTGCACTCTTTTATTTTAATGATGCGCCAAATTCACATCTTTCCTTCCAGGTGTAGAGTTATTCACCTCTACCCCATGTTATTCAGCCATACCCCTTCCCTTTTAATGAAATGTGATATCCCCATCCTGCCTTTCTAATTTCGAAAGTAGGACATTAAAAAAAAGAAATGCTGACCAATGAGAATTAAGGGAATTTTATACAATCAGAAGGTAGGTTTACAAATTTCGACCAATTAGAACAAAACAAATTTGGGCCAATCGGAAAGGAGGATTAAAAATTTCGACCAATTAAAACAAAACAAATTTCGCCCAATAAAAAGATGGGAAAAGGAAAAAAAAAACAATCAGGCGCCAGGGAAATTTTTTTTTTCTCTCAAAAACGGGAGATTCACAGAATTCATCGCCCATCGTGAGAGCTCTTCTTCTGGGAAACGAAAACTCTTCTTCTACTTCTTCATCTGCCATTGAAGCTTAAAAACGAGGTTAGTTCTTCTATAATGTTAGTAGATTATGCCCTAGAAACCTATGGGTTAGGGGGATTTGAATTGAATTTAAAAATTCGGTGGATTTCAATTGAAATTACAAATTCGGGGGATTTCAACTGAAATTACAAATTCTTAATTGAATTTATATATTATCGTAGGTAGAATATAGTTTTTGCCCCGATTTCACCCAATTTGCTGTGATACAGGAAAAGTCGAAACAATTGGTATTACTGAGGCAAGTGTACAACTGGGAGCTATTGGTATTACTGGATTGTAATGTAGTTTTTAAATTTATATTCATGAGACAATGATCACAAACATGCTTTTTGATTATGGAGGATATTATTCAAATTGTGGAGAAGAGGACAAATGAATTTCAAAAGAAGGTTGCATGTACGCTGTAATGTTTAAAACATCAAGTTTGAAAGAGATAACTTACTCAGTGATAGTGGATAGGATATCCAAGAAGGTTGGGGTAGCTGAATCTACGGCGAAGCTGAAACTGAGTTACATTCCAATAATAGTGAAAACTCAGAGACGATTGTATATATTGGATGATGAGGATGTCTCTGTCTATTTGACTTCCTTGGATAAAGAGCAACGCAGAAGTGTTTTGAATGTAGAGGTTGTAGAGGTCAGCAAAGATATTGAATTAAATGAGTTGGGCGAGCAATTTTCGAGAGTAGAGCATGTAAGTTCATTTGGTGTGAATTACGGCGATAATGGTAGAGCTATTGTTGGCGTAAATGATGGTAATGTTGGAGTTAATGATGGTGTCATTGCTATTTACACAGGGAACTATTCAACAGAACAACATCATGAGCCGATAGAGAATGAAAATTGTGAGAATGTAGATGGAGAGAACGTAGATGGTGAGAATGCATCACGTGAAGATGGGGATAACGATGAAGATAACGATCTGGAAAGTTCCCGAAGGCTTGAAATTTTTGAGTTTCCACATTCTGGAGAAGAACAACAGGTTGTAGATGCATGGGAAGATGGTATGGGTCTTAAAGTAGGCCAAGAATTTGCAAGTAAGCAGAAATTGATATACGCCATTGATAGAGCTTCACATCAGAATTTTTTTGGGATCAGTTTAAGTAAGTCGGATAAGAGTAGATACGTGGTAAAATGCGGTGAAGACGGTTGTAATTGGTATCTACGAGCTACGAAGGCTACGAATGCAACTTTTCTCACGGTTAGAGTATACAAGAAGATGCATACATGCTCCCGGGCTACTTCGAGTACAAGCAACAAACAAAGGAAAGGCACACCATGATTAGTTGCTGGTATAGTCTCTGAGTTGTATCCAGGTCAATTGGAACTCCCAGCTCCTAAAAGTCTCGTCGTTTTGGTTCAAGGAAACGCTAGTGTGAATGTGTCATACTCTACCGCATGGAGAGGGAAACAAAAAGCTCTGAGCATGGTGTGTGGTAGTCCAGAAGAAAGTTATAATGATTTGTATTCATATTTGTACATGTTAGAGCAGGTGAATCCCGATACAAGAATAAGTGTTTTATTGGATGAACAAAAAAGGTTCAAGTACGTATTCGTCGCTTTGGGAGCTTGCATTGAAGGGTTTCGAGCAATGAGGAAAGTGATCATTGTGGATGCAAATTTTCTGAAGAACCAACATGGGGGTGTGCTCATTTTTGCAACATCTCAGGATCCTAATCATCACCATTATCCCATTGCTTTTGCTGTAGTTGATGCTGAAAACAACGCTTCGTGGAACTGGTTTTTCAACATGCTGAAAACAGTGATACCCGATAGTCCTGAATTAGTTTTTGTTTCGGACAGAAATGCAAGCCTCATCAAAGCAATAGGTGAGGTGTTACCGAGCTCTAAACATGGGTATTGCATCTTTCATTTGTCCCAGAATGTGAGATTGCACGTTAGAAGGGACAAAGATGTTGTTGCTGAAAAATTCAGGGATTGCGCAAGGCTGTATACAGAGGCTGAGTTTCTAGAAGCATACAGTGAATTGCGGAATATTTATCCTTATGTAGGAAAGTATATGGATGGTAGTGTAGATGAGGCGAAATGGGGAAGGTGTTATTTTCCAGGAGAAAGGTTCAACATAGACACCAGTACTTGCGTAGAGTCCATGAACAGTACCTTTCTTGATGCGAGAAAGTACTCGTTATTACCTATGATTGATGCAATTGTTGCAAAATTGGCCGGGTGGTTTAACAAACATAGGAAAGACTCTGTTGCTTCATCGGACGCACATAAACTGGTCCCTTTTGTGGAGAACATAGTGCACGGTAGGGTAGCCATTGCGAGGAAGCTATCGGTGAGTGAGCTAAACTACTTTCACCTTGAATACAATGTCATTGGACGCGATGGGAAGACTTATTTGGTGAACTTGAGAAGGAAAACTTGCGATTGCAAGTGTTTTGATATAGACAAGTATCCTTGTGTCCATGCAATAGCCGCTACAATTGTTTTCATGAAACGGCCAGGAAGAACATAGGATATTCATGTAGAGGAATTGTGCTCGAAGTATTATTTGATGGAGACATAGGCATTGGCGTATAATAGGACGATGTATCTGGTTCCGCATAAGTCCCAGTGGATTATTTCGGATCATATACAACAATTGTATGCCTTACCCCCGGATTACAAAAAAAAGGGGTAGAAGGCAAATTAACCAGGCATCCATCGGTTGGAGAACGTCGCCGAAGGACGAGTAATAGGCCTGTGCGTGGCCAAGGTGAAGGATTATTTAGCTATTTTAACTGCAGTAGGGATAGTATGGATAGTAGCGAAGTTTAATTTGTTTACCAGACAATTTTTTAATATTAAAAAAATCGAAAATTTTCAGGTTCTTGTCGTATTTGACAATATGTTCTTTTTACTTGAATATTAAAATACAGTAATTATTAATCATATGTACTTAACGATACAAAAATTATAATTTCCCATTCCCATATTTAATAAATGTTTTTGTACAGTTTAATTCATAAACGTTTAAGATTTTGGAAAATAAATTATAATTTCCCATTTCCATTCCCATGTTTACAGCATCTGATCAAATTGTATTATACTTCTATAGTCACTTTGTTAATCTTAACCCTCTTTTGAAGCGAAAGTTATTAAATAAGCGATTTATGAAATGCTTTTTCATAAGAACGTTGTAATATCACTTTAATTACAATAAATCTAGTGTACAACCAAAACTAATTACTTTTAGATAGGGTATTACTAATTATAATTTATAATCCGAAAAGTATAACTACATGTTGTCGAGTAAATCCGCAACAATAGGTAATACTATGTGTAAATTCACAGAATTTTTTTATTCATGTGATTGCCAAGTGTCCATGTGTTATTGGAAGATAAGATTATGGCGGCGGCACGTGAGAAACGACTGCGCGTGAGAAAAGAATCTGTTATTGTGAAGTCTCAATTTTTCCCCCCAAAATGCAAAATTCTCAAATTCCGAATTAAAGGGTTCCCCCCCCCCCCCCCCCCCCCCCCCCCCCCCGAAACCCAAAAGTCACAAAATCCCAGAAAATACTTGATTTTCTCATTTTTCCCCGAAAAACACAAAATCCCCCCAGAAGCACAGAAAACGAAGAATGCCGAGTATCAGCTCTTCCGAGAGATCAAGTCTGAGCCCTCCTCCTGAACGCAGTGAGAATTTTGGAATTCCGACTGCTTGTTTTTTCTGTGCGGCACCAACCATAGAAACTTCTTACACGATTCTGGATCCAGGAAGGAGATACTACAGCTGCACCCTCAAATATGTAAGAAAAATTCTAATTTCCAGTTTATTTTTGGGTAACGAATGGTTATGTGCATCGTTTCGTGAAGACTCCATCCGGAGGATGCCATTTTTACAAATGGTTGGATGATGCAATAACAGAGGAGACCGGTGACATTCGGAGAGCCATTCGGAACGAGATGGAAGACCAAGAAGATTCCATTCGATACGATCTTAGGAGGGCTTGGACATGCCTTCAGCATGAAGCGGCCGAAATTAGAGACCTCCGAAAATCTATTAAGGAACTGAAAGAATCTTATCACAGCCTTAGCAGCATCGTGTGTGACTCAATTGTGAATGAAATTAATCTGGCTTCAGATGCCTTTCATCAAAACGAGTTTTACAAGGAAGTGAAGGTGATGGTTACTCTCTCTGTTCTTGCCATTGTCTCGGTATCTTCAACCATCTACTTGTTTAAGTAGATAATATAAAGCTACGTTATGTTCTTATGTTGTTCATAGCTTTAGTGAATCTTGATATTCAGGATTTTTGATATTTTGAATTTTCAACTAGTATTACCGAGAATTACCCAATTTTGGGAATTTTGAATTGCGAGTAGTTAAACCTAGTATTACCGAGAATTACCCAATTTTGGGAAATATGAATTTTCGAGTAGTTGGACCGAGATAAACCGAGTATTACCCAATTTTGGGAATTTTGAATTTGCGAGTAGTTAAACCTAGTATTACCGAGAATTACCCAATTTTGGGAACTATGAACTTTCGAGTAGTTGGACCGAGATAAACCGAGTATTACCCAATTTTGGGAATTTTGAATTTGCGAGTAGTTAAACCTAGTATTACCGAGAATTACCCAATTTTTGGAAATATGAATTTTTGAGTAGTTGGACCGAGATAAACCGAGTATTACCCAATTTTGGGAATTTTGAATTTGCGAGTAGTTAAACCTAGTATTACCGAGAATTACCCAATTTTGGGAAATATGAATTTTCGAGTAGTTGGACCGAGATAAACCGAGTATTACCCAATTTTGGGAATTTTGAATTTGCGAGTAGTTAAACCTAGTATTACCGAGAATTACCCAATTTTGGGAAATATGAATTTGCGAGTAGTTGGACCGAGATAAACCGAGTATTACCCAATTTTTGGAATTTTGAATTTGCGAGTAGTTAAACCTAGTATTACCGAGAATTACCCAATTTTGGGAAATATGAATTTTCGAGTAGTTGGACCGAGATAAACCGAGTATTACCCAATTTTGGGAATTTTGAATTTGCGAGTAGTTACACCTAGTATTACCGAGTTTTACCCAATTTTGGGAATTTTGAATTTGCGAGTATTTTGAATTTTCGAGTAGTTGGACCGATAATTACCGAGAATTACTAAATATTTATATATTAAAAAACATATTTACAAAATATAAAAAAACAGAAAAACATAAAAATACTAAACAAAATAAAACAAACTAAAACAAAGTACATAAATATAAAAAAAGGAAAAAAATAATAATTAATCCATGGATTAAAAATCCATGGCGTAATCTTGTGTCCAAATACGTGCCTCCGCATCGTATTTGGACCGATCCCCAACATACATTAGGGTGATGTGCTCAATGAACACATCGCCCACATTCACCAGAGGGTGAATAAGCATGTCCGCCATCGCCGCCAGCACTTCCCTCGCCGTCGTCCCCGTTGCCCATGAAGAGGGCATCAACATCGGGTGGAAGATGCAACCCCTAACAGT
The DNA here is from genome assembly GCA_030161315.1 of Eutrema japonicum. Taxonomy (NCBI): domain Eukaryota; kingdom Viridiplantae; phylum Streptophyta; class Magnoliopsida; order Brassicales; family Brassicaceae; genus Eutrema; species Eutrema japonicum. Next base: position 40,194,243 of record BSQW01000001.1, read on the forward strand.
GATGTTAGGGTGGAAAATCTGGGTGTTGAAGGCCACCTTGGGGGGCCTGAAGGGGTACTCCGGGGGGAACCAGAGGGAGAGCTTGAACAGACCCCCTTCATAGGGACTGTTCGGGGGGGCCGGCAATGAAAGCCTCGCAGCGGAAGATGTCTAAATCCACCGGCCCGGCTGCTAACCCTCTCTGAGGGTTTTCGACGACGTCGCGCAACTGCCTGAGAATCCAGGAACGAGCCGCCATGGAAGTATAAGAAGATGAAAGGTAGAGATGAAAGATGAAAGCAAGATGAAAGATGAAAGAAAGATGAAAGATAACGTGTATTTATAGGAGGGAAGGGAAAGGGCAAAGGTCGCCACGAAAGAGGAGTAGTTATGGAATGGTATTACTGCTTCGAAGCGGTACAACTACCGCCCTTACCTTCATTTATTATTTCTACTGCATGCAGATTTGACAGTTTTGACACCACGTAACCCTAGTGGACGTAATTAATTGAATTCAAGTAATTCCTTTAATTGATGATTTAGTTTTCAACCTCTTCCAATTAACTAACCCGAATTGAATGCTGAGTTGACAGTGTATTACTGGTAAAACTACCACCGCTTTCTTTTTTTATTTATCTTTAATTATCATGATTTGACCGCCACTACATCATTGATTGCTGCCACTACCCATCGATTAAGTTCCGCATTTAATGTTTCTTGATTACCCAATTTCACACGCTTGATTACATAGATTATCCAAAAAATTAATAAAGAGTCATGTCAAAAAACAAAAACAAAGAGACAAACCATGATTAAATTTAGAGAGAAGATAGAGGGAAAAACAGTTCAACGCTTCCTCTGCCGAATGATTGGCCCTGTCGTCCTCGAAGCCTCCTGTTTCCGTTTTTCAACACCCTCTTCTTGCTCAACAGGAGCAACAGTAGTCTCGGCCTCTTTTGGTTGTCCCTATAAATACATCATAGTGTTACCGAACAATACCAAGTAATAAATCATAGTATTACCGAAAAATACCAAGTAATATCGAAACCAGATTTCAAAGTTAAATACATCTTCTCTTCTCGTACGTCTAGTCATATACTTCCTACCAATCATCTTCTCCTTCTCCTTATCCATCTTAATTGCCACCTGACGTCTCCCTTCTTCTCCTTCTTCTTCTCCTACCTGCTCTCCTTGTCCTTCTTTTCTTGCCTCTTTCATGTATTCTTCAACGGAGTTGAGTCTTCTATCAATGCCATCCATGCGGTCCCTGATTTGGAGTAACTGATCGTCCATAATTTTCTTCAAGCACTGTAGCTGTTCCAAAAATCCAACCGGACCGCCATTGACATTCTCCCTAGCCACAGCACGATTATGGACCCTCTCCTTATCATCTCCTCGGGCAGCAAAATCAATGCTGAATAGCTCTTTCAAGAATATCGGCTTCCCTTCGTCTATTAGACGCTTCGACCAACTGTCAGGAACTACATCGGAGAAATCTGGCTCCTCATACTCCCCACCCACGATTCGAGCCATCATAATTTCCTCATACAAGGATGGTTGAAAGATACTGTGAATGTCCTGTGAATATAAAAATTTGCAATTTAAAACAAGTACATGCTACGTAAATAATGGAACTTTACATCGTAAAATTGAAGAGTGCACCAAGCTTGTCGGTAAAATACCAAGTAAGAAATCATAGTGTTACCGAAAAATACCAAGTAATATCGAAACCGGACTTCAAAGTTAAATACATCTTCTCTTCTCGTACGTCTAGTCATATACTTCCTACCAATCATCTTCTCCTTCTCCTTATCCATCTTAATTGCCACCTGACGTCTCCCTTCTTTCCTTCTTCTTCTCCTACCTGCTCTCCTTGTCCTTCTTTTCTTGCCTCTTTCACGTATTCTTCAACGGAGTTGAATCTTCTATCAATGCCATCCATGCGGTCCCTGATTTGGAGTAACTGATCGTCCATAATTTTCTTCAAGCACTGTAGCTGTTCCAAAAATCCAACCGGACCGCCATTGACATTCTCCCTAGCCACATCACGATTATGGACCCTCTCCTTATCATCTCCTCGGGCAGCAAAATCAATGCTGAATAGCTCTTTCAAGAATATCGGCTTCCCTTCGTCTATTAGACGCTTCGACCAACTGTCAGGAACTACATCGGAGAAATCTGGCTCCTCATACTCCCCACCCACGATTCGAGCCATCATAATTTCCTCATACAAGGATGGTTGAAAGATACTGTGAATGTCCTGTGAATATAAAAATTTGCAATTTAAAACAAGTACATGCTACGTAAATAATGGAAAACCTATAAGATGATTTTCAACCTTAGTATCACCAAGTGCTTCATATAATTCCGATAAAGGAAAACCTTTGAGTGCGAATGGTCGCCACTTTTGTTTGCACATCCTAGGATAATCCATCTCTGCTCTTCTAACATCTTCTCTGTATTTGATCTTCAGATTTGGGATTGCCTCAAAAGCTAAAATCTATAAATAACACACCAAATTACACATAAAATCATAAAATCATAAAAACAAGAAAATGATTACTTACCTCCAACGGAGTAACAAAGCTTGGAAAGGTTCATGAATCTGTTTCGATGACCCCATTGAAATGCTTCATTGTATGATCAATTTCCTTCATATTCACTTCCACTACAAGAAAACAGGCAATTTGCAACGATTTTTTGCGACGATTCTATTTCGTTGCAAATTGCCATCGTTTTTGCGACGAATCTACAACGATTCTTACAGACGTCGTAAAATCGTCGCAAACTTGGGACGAAAAGTTTCGTTGTAAAATCGTCGCTAATTCGCGACGATTTTACAACGATTACCGACGATATTACGGCACTCTTCAATTTTACGACGATTTTACGTAAATAATGGAACTTTACGACGATTTTACCGACAAGCAATGTGAAAGCACCTGTCCCCATATTTCGAGTGGGTGCGGAAGAAAAGTCAGCTTTGTTCAAATGGGTGACATCTGATGTGAAGTTCCCGGACGGGTACGTATCTAATTTAGCTAAATGTGTTGAGAATGGCCAAAAGTTTTCCGGGATGAAGAGTCATGACTGTCACGTCTTTATGGAACGACTACTTCCTTTTGCATTTGCTGAACTTCTACCAGGAAATGTACACGAAGCAATTGCATGCATTGGAGGGTTTTTTCGGGATCTTTGTACCCGTACTTTGTCAGAAGATGTTATTGCACAACTTGATGCTAGTATTCCTATTTTGTTGTGCAACATGGAGAAAATATTTCCCCCAGCCTTTTTTGATGTTATGGAACATCTACCTATTCATCTACCTCACGAAGCAGAACTTGGGGGACCTGTGCAGTATCGATGGATGTACCCATTCGAGCGATTCATGGGACATTTGAAGCGGAAGGCTAAAAATCTAGCCAAAGTTGAAGGCTCAATAGTAGCAGGAAGTTTAACAGAAGAAACTTCTCACTTCACGGGGTACTATTTTGGCTCGAAGGTTCGCACACGGAAAAGGGCAGCACGGCGATATGATGATGGAGGTGTAGGCCGAACATATGCTAATGATGGTGTCCCAGATATCTTTTCTTCAATCGGTCGATTATGTGGAAGAGTGAAGTCAGTTTGGTTTGCCAATGAAAAAGACCATCATAGTGCACAAACGTATATCCTCTTAAATTGCGAAGAAGTTAGTCAATTTGAGACGTAAGTGTATAAACATACGTCTTATATATATGGCTAAATTATATATATGCTAGCTTTATACCAATTACAAATACTTTTGTATGCAGTGAATTTGTTAGACAAGTCCGAGAAGTCATTGAAGAAATCTCAGACGATGAAATCAACAAGCGTAAAGATCAACATTTTGCCCCGTGGTTGAAGACGCAAGTACGTAAAATTTTAAGTGATCTGATTAATTACTAACTTGGAAAATTAACCTAATACATATTTTGATTACTTTTTTAATTAAATTAATTAATGAAATATAGGTCGAGTATGGGGATACCGCATATCCACTCTGGTTCCATGAGTTAATAAAAGGCCCCATATCGAAGATAACGAGTGCACCCATGTATTGCACACGCGGATATATATTTCATACATTCAAATACGGAAATCAAAGAGCTACTGCCAACTACGGGGTATGTGTGCGGGGCGAAATAGATTTTTATGGAATGTTGCAAGACATAATTGAAGTTGAGTACCCTGGTTGCTTAGGTTTGAAATGCGTTCTGTTCAAATGCGACTGGTTCGATCCAACAGTTGATCGAGGCGTCCGTAAAAACAAATTTGGGGCAGTAGATGTCAACCAATCACGACGTTACAATAAGTATGAGCCATTTATCCTAGCATCACAAGCAGAACAAGTCAGCTTTGTTCCATATCCGCGAGTTCGCACTACCCGTATCGCATGGTTATCAGTTATAAAAGTTTCTCCGAGGGGTCGAATTGTGGGGGTTGATGAGGAACTACCAATGCAGCAAGATCATTGCTCTGATATGCCAGAACTAAATGAGAGTAATGAAGACATCCTTTTGATAGATCCTCAAAACAGGCAAGTTGAATATCTCCCAGACGATACAGAGGAAGAAGATGAGGAAGATGAGTTCGAAGAAAGTGATAAACCAGATGATCAAGAAACGGATGTGTACTACTCTTCGTCCGAAAATGAATCAGAGTGACCGCGCTAGATAGTAATTATTGTGAATTTAATGTATTAATATAATATTGTGATCGAGTAGTTATTGTAAAATTTAAGTGATATGATTTCTATGAAATCCCTTAAACCCCAAACTAAATTCCATCTCCGATCTCCACTCATTTTCCGCCGTAGGTGCGGCGATTAAAAAATTACGAGAAATATATATGTGTCATGTAATTTATTAATTGCCCCAACAACGGTGGGAAATGAGTGGTGATCGGAAATGAGATTTAGTTTGGGGTTTAAGGGATTTCAAAGAAATCGTCGCTAATTGTGATAGTCACAAAATCGATGCAAATTAGCGACGATTTAGCAACGAATTGATATTAATCGTGGCTAAATCGTCGCAAACACTGAATGTCGCAAAATCGATGCAAAGTTGCGACGATTTGGCAACGATTTGTCATAAACCCTAAACCCTAAACCCTAACGTATTACCATCTCACTGTATTATGCATCTTTCAATGAAATTGATCGTGACTTTAGAGAATTGTCCGAAAATGAAAACTCGGTCAATCACAGTAATATCCACAAACTGAATCATTGTATTAATAATCTCTAACGTATACGCAAACTATATGTTTTACTTATTTTTCAATATCGATGAACTTATTGATAATTTCATGAATTTGGATTTACAGTAAACATGTCAAGTTGTTTCTGGAATGTTGCAATCGACGTTACAATTTTGTACCTAAACCCTAAACCCTAAAACCGATTTTACAAATATCCTCACAAATTCGTCGCAAATTGGCGACGATTTAGCAACAAATTGATATTAATCGTGGCTAAATCGTCGCAAACACTGAATGTCGCAAAATCGATGCAAAGTTGCGACGATTTGGCAACGATTTGTCATAAACCCTAAACCCTTTGCTCTAAACCCTAAACCCTAACGTATTACCATCTCACTGTATTATGCATCTTTCAATGAAATTGATCGTGACTTTAGAGAATTGTCCGAAAATGAAAACTCGGTCAATCACAGTAATATCCACAAACTGAATCATTGTATTAATAATCTCTAACGTATACGCAAACTATATGTTTTACTTATTTTTCAATATCGATGAACTTATTGATAATTTCATGAATTTGGATTTACAGTAAACATGTCAAGTTGTTTCTGGAATGTTGCAATCGACGTTACAATTTTGTACCTAAACCCTAAACCCTAAAACCGATTTTACAAATATCCTCACAAATTCGTCGCAAATTGGCGACGATTTAGCAACGAATTGATATTAATCGTGGCTAAATCGTCGCAAACACTGAATGTCGCAAAATCGATGCAAAGTTGCGACGACTTGGCAACGATTTGTCATAAACCCTAAACCCTAAACCCTTTGCCCTAAACCCTAAACCCTAACGTATTACCATCTCACTGTATTATGCATCTTTCAATGAAATTGATCGTGACTTTAGAGAATTATCCGAAAATGAAAACTCGGTCAATCACAGTAATATCCACAAACTGAATCATTGTATTAATAATCTCTAACGTATACGCAAACTATATGTTTTACTTATTTTTCAATATCGATGAACTTATTGATAATTTCATGAATTTTTATTTACAGTAAACATGTCAAGTTGTTTCTGGAATGTTGCAATCGACGTTACAATTTTGTACCTAAACGCTAAACCCTAAAACCGATTTTACAAATATCCTCACAAATTCGTCGCAAATTGGCGACGATTTGGCAACGACTTTAACTAATCGTGGCTAAATCGTCGCAAACACTGAATGTCGCAAAATCGATGCAAATTAACGACGATTTCGCAACGATTTGTCCTAAAATATACCGCGTGTCGGTCAATTAACCTCCCGCGTGTATGAATGTCACAAAATCGTTGCAAAGTTAGCGACGAATTAGCTACGGTTGATTGACTCGATGTAGCGACGATTTAGCGACGACAAGTAATCTTATATATACACGCGAGTTCCTTGCCAATTCATTTACAAACACATCAAAAAAAAACTGATCATAACATCCTTGCGATTTCTTTCCGAAAAAGGTAAATTTTGTTTTTTAATGTTTTTAATTAATTAGTATAGATAATTTTTTTTTATAGTAATTTTTTGCGAAAATAATTAGCAAACTGCCCGGATGTTTATAGATAGTAATTTTGTTTCATTATTATGCAGATGGGCCAACGTCGTGCACATTACGCTCAGTTTTTGAGAGAGATTGGTGATGCTTCGGGTACCGGGGTGCCCGTGTCTTCTGAGGCTACAGAGACGGATTTCGTCCCGGTGACGCAACCACAGAGTGCTCCACCGCCTCCACTACCACCTAAGATTCCGCAATCTGGAGGCCATGCTCCGGCCCCATATGCACACATGACGGTTCATGATTTGCTTGCGCAGCCGGGCCGTCATAGGCTTAAAAGATTAGATCCGGATCATACTGACGGGTCGGAATGGTAATATATATAAATTTATATTTTTTACATTTATTATTACATATTTATATTTATTTCTAACAATTCAAAATTTTACAATTTTTTGTTTCAGGTTTGGAGTTGAATCCAATGTTGGACGCACCGTTTCCGACATCATCAAATCTTATTTTATCGAGCCGCATACCAATTTTACCCAGCTTCCTCTACACGTCAAGGAGACATGGTTCAAGATGTTTGCGGTACGTATGGAAAACATATTTTTTTCTCCCATAATTATTTTAATTATATTTAAATATATATTTAATTTAATTTTATAAAATATGTAATTATTTTTGTTTCTCATGCAGCAAAAATATCACTGGGATCTTTCGATTCATGGCGAGGTTGAAACTTTATTTCTCGAGAGGGTGAAGTTTCGTATCTAAGGCGTGGTTGGTGAGTGGAAGAAAGCATGGAAGAAGGATGGCGATGAAGCAAAGCCCCTGCACATGGATAAAGCCGTTTGGGACACTGCTGAGAAGTGTTCGGCTTCCCGCAACACCGTTGATTCGGACGGGAGACTCAAGGCTCTGCCTCATACAGCTGGGCAAACACCTTTTGTGGGTGTTCGTCTACAGATGGTAATTAAATTTATTTAAATTAATTAATTAATTTAATTTATTTCGTCAATAACATAGTTTTTTTCTTTAGGCCGCCGAAGACGGAGGTGTACTCCCTCCGATGACCAGGGTTTTTGAGCGGACGCACCGGAAGAAGGATGGTTCCTTTGTTTCCGAGACGGCAGAGCACATCTTCAATGAGGTGACTTCCAAAGTCACCGAACGAGAGACACAACTCTCTCAACAGCTATCTCCCGGTGGTTCGTCGGTCATGTCTGGAGGGTTGACCACACCCGATATTGACCGGATCTTCGAGCAGGTATATAGAATAGTTAGTCCTTATTAATTTTTAGTTTTTGATTTATTAAAATTTCTAAATGCAAAATTTAAATATAGGTTGCCCCTAAGAGGAAGGGGAAGGTTGTCGGGATGGGATCTATTCGAGATGTCTCGGCTGCTTCTTCATATGCTCCGCGACGCCGATCGCCAGAAGATGATCCAGTCGTGTTACGTGCCACGATTACGAGTCTTCAGGAACGGGTTGAGACCGAGGCTACTCGGTCTCAGGCATATCAGGCGAAGATTGCGAGTCTTCAGCAGCGGGTTGAACTGGATGCTACGCAGAATGACGAACTCTTCGACATCTTGGCAACAGGGAACCCGAAAATGCAGGCCATGTTACGGGAAAAGCGAAGACTCCGAGCAGAGGCAGATGCAGCGGCAGCGGCTGAGGCAGCGGCAGGCACATCCGGTTCGTCGAGACGTCCCGAAGACGATGTGAATCTCGACGATTACGATATAGTTATTTAGATTTAGGATTTCGAATTCTAATTTTAGTTTTTTTTTGTAACAGATTATAATATTTTTTTTTAATATAATCTTATTATATTATTTTTAAAATTTTTATTTTATAATTTCGAAATTAATAAAATTTTAAAAATAATAATAAAAATCATATATAGAATTGTCGGTGATTCGATGGTAATTCGTTGCTAATTACCAACGATGTTGCAACGATTATTTAGCCACGATTTTACGACGATTGCTTTGAAACGAATTAACGACGATTATTTAGCCACGATTTTACGACGATTGCTGTGCAACGAATTAACGACGATTATTTAGCCACGATTTTAGGACGATTTATTACCAACGATGTTGCGACGATTATTTAGCCACGATTTTAAGACGATTGCTTTGCAACGCATTAACGACGATAATTGTTTGCCATCGATTTTACAATGAAAGATTTCCCTTCGAATTAGCAACGATGTTACGACGTATTCATATTCGTCGTAATTTCAATGTAATATTTACGACGAATTTACAACGGAAATTTAGCGACGATTTAGCGACGAATTTTTTTCCCTCGTACTTTCCCGACGAATTTACGACGATTTGTGGTTTGCGACGATCAGTTAACAACGATCTCTTTTTCGTCGCAAATTCGATGCAAACCCTCTTTTGCAACGATTTTACAACGATATCGTTCGTTGCAAAAGGGGTGTTTTCTTGTAGTGTTCGAAGGAAAACCGCTCCCATGGAAATGTCCGACACGCTTCAAGATCGTTCACAATCCTAAGAAAAAACGGCTCCACAGATGGTGCTTTCGGGCCGGTCTTCGACTGTCCACTTATTATGCTAGCTAAGAAGTAGACGACACACATTTTCAAACGATCTGGACAAGCTCGCATCTTCCCGAGCTTTTCTTCAACAGCAACAATTGAGGGGACGGTTCCTTTCTTAAAATGCCTCGACTTGAACTCATCATTTCTCATTCTCTCAAAGTCATCTTCTGGATACGGACGACAGTCTAATCCAGATAGGAGTGCATGTTCTCTGAGAGAATAGCGGATGGGAACACCATTAACAACAAACCAACATTCCTTCCTCTTATTTGTACTTGCCGTCCGAAGAAGAAGCAACCACATACCCATCACCTTATGATATGGGTCCCTATGCATGTGCCAAAAATGCTTGAACTGCGGATGCTCTGTAAACCACCTCAGCTCATCGGGTTGAAGTCCTATAGACTCCAATTTCTCCACTGCTTTGTGGATAAAGCACCTTGTTGCCAACATGATTACCCTGTTATACTCACTTGTATCGAAGAACATCCTCTCAGGTTGCAATGGCTGGTCTTCCTCCTCGATATACGTTCTCTTCCGTCACAGTGTTAACTGACTACCCTCACCATTTACTTCCGACGGTTCTGGGGGCGAGTTTGTATACATTTCCGGTGCCGGATGAGTCTCAATTTCTTCGATAATAGCCATAACAGAAGTTCTACGAAGTTAAAACACAACCATTAGCATCTGAAATCCAACTCTACACAAAAATCGAATTCCTTTGTTTCTACACACCACTCGAATTCCCAAATTTCATATTCCATTCTACTTAATCTCGAATCCAGTTGAACGAAACACATAAGAATAAGAGGAATGACGAACCTGATTTAGAGACGGGAATTCGATTCTCCAGTAATCACTACCACTGTCTTAGTTGTACGTTTTAGTACCAAATAGGAGGGAAGAACTTTCGAATCGACACAAGTATTTGGGAAAGATGTTGCTCGGGATTCGACAATTTTAGGTTTTAATTTTGGGTGTTACCCGATTTCAGCGATTTCGACCCGATTATCGCGGGTCTGGTGTAGAATTCGATCCGATTTCGCGGGTCTAGAGTGGTGTCGCGGGTGGAGGGTGGATATCACGGGTTTGGGCGTGGACATAGCTGGTTGGGTTCGTAATTACCAAAGTTTTTTAAGGGTGGGTAGTATTTTCTCGCTTTTTCGATTTAAAAATAAATCAAAATTAAATTATTTTTTATAACGGGGGCATATGTGAATAATGGTCTTCTGAAAAGGGTATCTCAACATTTCCCCCGTATATATGCAATGTTCTCAAAGCTAAAAACAAGTATGGGTTTCATCGATGGTATTGTGACAAAACCGACCTCGGGTGCGAATGAACTTTGGGTTATTGTTAATTCTAAGCTTGTGGTGTGGATCCTTACACTACAAGAAAACATAACATATTCCTACTAAACATTTGGTAGGAAAATATTTCTATCAATTTCCTATGAAATTATGACGGAATTTACAAGTGGTAGGAAATTTCCTACGGAATAAAGCTGATAAAAAGTGGTAGGAAATTTTCTACCAATTTCCTACCAAACTTATGCTTCTGGGAAATTCGGTCGGAACTTGGTAGGAAATATGTTAAAAACAATTGACCATTTTAATGGTAGGAAATTTGTCAAACTTTTATGACCACTTTCCTACCAAACTGAATCCGTAGGTTAATTTTAAATATAAATTTTTATGTATTTGTTAGAAAATTACCTACCACTTTCCTGCCAAACAAACATTTTATTAATTAAATATTTTACTAATAAATTTCTACCAAAATCCTTAAACCTAAATCTATCACGCGTATTTCGTTTTCCCTCCGTCGTATCTTCTTCTTCATCCTCGAGAAAACCTTATTTTCTTCATCTCTTCATCTCTTCCATCTAAAATGATCTGATTTCTTCCTCTTTTTATCTTCGTCCTCTCTTCAATCTCTTCCTCCTTACCATCGCCGAATCTCATCTTTACCGCCAAATCACAATCTCATCTCTATCGCCGAATCTTATTTCTATTGTGATCGAAGAGATGCTGGGAAACATGTCTACACCGCCGGATCCCAATTTCATTGTGCATTCAATCTCTTTCTCCATTTTTATGTTTCTAACAGTGAATTTCTTAGAAATTTATGTTTCTAGGAAATTTGGTCAAAAATTGTTAGGAAATAGGTTAAAAACAATTTACCATTATAATGGTAGGAAATTCGTCAAACATTTCTGACCACTTTCCTACCAAACTAAATCCGTAGGTTAATTTTAAATATAAAATTAAACGTATTTAGTAGGAAATTACGTACCACTTTCCTACGAAACAAACATTTTATTAATTAAATATTTTACTAAATTACTACCAAAATCCGTAAACCTAAATCTATCACGCGTATTTTTTTCTTTCCTTAACTTCCTCCTTCCAAACCACCGCCGTATCTTCTTCTTCTTCCTCGAGAAAACCTGATTTTCTTCATTTTTTCCATATCTTCCTCTGTTCCATCTCAGATGCTCTGATTTCTTCATCTTTTATCTTCTTCCTCCTTGCCATCGCCGAATCTCATCTTTACCGAAAAATCACAATCTCATTTCTACCGCCGAATCTCATTTCTATTGTGATTAAAGAGAAGCTGGGAAACATGTATTCACCGCCGATTCCCAGTTTTATGGTGCATTCAATCTCTTTATCCATTTTTTTATAATGTTTTTACCGATGAATTTCTTATAAACTTATTCTTCTAGGAAATTCGGTCAAAACTTGGTAGGAAATTTGTTAAAAATAATTGACAATTATAATGGTAGGAAATTCTTCGATAATTTTTGACCAGTTTCCTACCAAACTAAATCTGTAGGTTAATTTTAAATATAAAATTAAATATATTTGGTAAAAAATTACCTATCACTTTCCTACGAAACAAACATTTTATTAAATTCTTATCAAAATCTTTAAACCTAAATATATCACGCGTATTTATTTCATTCCCTAACTTCCTCCGTCGTATCTTCTTCTTCATCCTCGAAAAAACCTGATTTTCTTCATCTTTTCCATCTCTTCCTCTCCTCCATCTCACCTGCTATGATTTCTTCCTCTTTTTATCTTCTTCCTCTCTTCATTCTCTTCCTCCTTGCCGTCGCCAAATCACAATCTCATCTCTACCGCCGAATCTCATCTCTGTTGAGATCGAAGAGATGCTGGGAAACATGTCTTTACCGCCGATTCCCAATTTCACGGTGCATTCAATCTCTTTCTCCATTTTTATGTTTCTACCGCTGCCGATTACCAATTTAACAGTGCATTCAATATCTTTCTCCATTTTTATGTTTCTATCGATGAATTTCTTAGAAACTTATGCTTCTAGAAAATTCGGTCAAAAATTGGTAGGAAATAGGTTAAAAACAATTGACCATTATAATTGTAGGAAATTCGTCGAATATTTCTGACCACTTTCCAACAAAACTAAATTCATAGATTAATTTTAAATATAAAATTAAATGTATTTGGTAGGAAATTACCTACCACTTCTCTACGAAACAAACATTTTATTAATTAAATATTTTACTACATTTCTAGCAAAATCCTTAAACCTAAATATATCATGCGAATTTTTTTCTTTCCCTAACTTCTTCCTTCCAAACCTCCGCCGTATCTTCTTCTTCATCCTCGAAAAAACCTGATTTTCTTCATCTTTTCCATCTCTTCCTCTCTTCCATCTCATCTGCTATGATTTGTTCCTCTTTTTTATCTTCTTCCTCTCTTCAATCTCTTCCTCTTTGCCGTCGTCGAATCTCATCTTTACCGCCAAATCACAATCTCATCCGTTTCGCCGAATCTCATATCTATTGAGATCGAAGAGATGTTGGGAAACATGTCTTCACCACTAATTCCCAATTTCACGGGGCATTCATCATCTTTCTCCATTTTTATGTTTTTGGCTGGAATTAGTGACATTTTTAAAACGTGAAATTTCATTCATTCAACTTGAACTTATGTTGCCTCATTCATCTTATTTGCTGCGACTAATAGGTAAACATAAACGATGGTTGCTGAGTTGATTCCCCCATTTAAAACATGAAATTTCATTCATTTTACCAAATAATGCTGGTAGGAAAGTGGTAGGAAATTTTCTACGATTTTCCTACCAAAATTTCCGACGAAATTTTTCTATTAGATTTTAAAAGGAAATTTCCTACCACTTTTGATGATCGGCGAGCGATAAGTAGCGAAAGTTATTCGTAGAATAATGGTAGGAAGATGCCATTTCCTACCTTTTTCTAACGATAATTTCCCCATGAAATCAAATATTTTCTTGTAGTGTTAATACAATTTACCCCCAAACTTTGCACTTTTGTTTCATGTGCCGATACCGCGTTTGAACTTTGGAATAGTTTAAAAAGTCGTTTCTCTGTTGGCAACGAACCAAGGGTTTATGAACTCAAGGCGAGTGTTACGTAATTTAAACAGGAAGCATACTATGTTCAGGATTATTTCGGTCGTCTTAAACTTTTGTGGGATGATCTGAATGCTTTTGAACATTTGCATGATTGTTGTTATGGTCAAAGCAAGTGCAAGACAAAGGAGAAACAAGTTAAGCTATGTGACAAAGAACGCAAGTATCAATTTTTGATGGAGGACAATGTTCGATTTGGTACTACACGGTCCAACATTCTCTGTATCGATGGTTCTTCAAGAAGAACGTCATCATCATGTTACGAGAATTTTGGATTCTCGTCTTGATCCAGTTGGATTTTCTGCTCAAGTTTCAAATGGTTCTTGAACTTACTAACGAGCAATGGGATACACTTGTCAATTTTCTCAATGATCATCTCTCGGATATTATCATTGAGTTTGGTGCCTCTGTGCATCTCACTAGGAATCTTGGTTTCTTATTTGATATTTATGATATTATTCCCAGTCCTATTGGTTTATCTAATGGAGAGTCCGCTAATGCAACGAAACAAGGAAAATGGAAACTTGGGGATTCGGTTCTATACATACCTAATCTCCAAAAAACATTGTTGCATGTTTCTTCCTTATTAAAGGAAAAACCGTGTTTAACAATATTCACTGATAAGTTTTGTTAGTTGCAGGACTGTGCTACGAGGATGCTGATTAGAGCATGTAGTGAGTGTGATGGTTTGTATTTCTTCTAGGGCATGTTTAGGTTTCAAGTTAATGTGGCTGCAATGGCTTTTCCTGGACTTTGGCATCGTCATTTGGGGCATCCGTTGCAGTCTTTGCTTTTTCATTTGTCTGGTGTTATTGATTTGAGCAGTGATAGTTCAAACTCTTAAGTTCCATGTGATGTTTGTGTCCGTGCGAAACAACCTAGTTTTTCTTTCCCATAAAATAATAATAAAGCTGATGAGTATTTTCATTAATCCATGGGAACCGTACCAAACACCAGCTACATGCAAATCAGTTTACTTTCTCACTATAGTCGACGATCATTCTAGAGCAAGTTTGGGTATATTTGCTTTGAGCAAAGAGTGAGGTTGCTCTTATACTTCAAAAAATTTGTCACATGGCTGAGCGACAATTTGATAAAAAAAAGGGTATGTGTGGTTCGCAACGATAACATGACATAATTTATGTTCCTCAAGTTTTTCTTTGCTGCTCAGGGTATTTAACACCAAACATCATGTGTTGGCACACCTAAACAAAATAGCCGGGTGGAGCGAAAACACTTACATATATTGAATGTAGCTCGTTCTCTGCAGTTTCAAGCTTCTCTACCAATCGAGTTTTGGGACGATTGTTTACTTGCATAAATGCATCTCATTAATTGAACACCATCCTATGTTCTTGGTGGTCGCACACCTTACAAGATTTTGTTCAACAAGAAACCCCTTTACGAGTAGATTTGTACCTTTGGATGCCTTTACTATGCTCATAAAGGTACTAGACGACGTGAAAAAATTGATGAACGCTCTTCTCGCTATATGTTTCTTGGTTATTCTCATGGTCAGAAAGGATGGAAAGTATATGTTCTCGATCGTGAAGAATATTTTATTTCAGGGGATGTGGTTTTCAGTGAGGACATGTTTTCCTTTGCCAAAATTGTTTCAATTGTCTCTTTACCGCTAGTTCACTCTTCGCCTCTTGCTGTTGACAATGATGAGGCGTGTCCAATACCACATATTCATGAAAGGGGGAGTTTTACGGAAAGGGAGAGTAACACTGATCTTACGGTTGTCGAGTTACAACCCTATTGTACCACATATGTTGTTCATACGCCACCAGCTTCTTCTTCAATAGATGTAGTTGTTGAATCCTCATCATCTCATGTTGCTAATGAGAATTCATCTCCGAGAGTTTTTGAATCTGAGAACTTAAGTCGTGGTAAACACATAAAGACGAAGTTAAACTTGCTTTCACCGTACAAAACATATGCTGCTAAAACGCTTGAACAACCATCACACTTCTTGTCTCATGCATCCTTTGGTCATTCAGGTACGGCTTATCCTATTGTTAACCATCTCTTCTCTCCGTTTTTCAGTAGGTTATTTTGCCTATTTGGTCGCTGTTAAAGAACCATCTTCATTTATGTGTGCCATGATATTTGAGGAATGTAGAGATGCAATGTTTAAAGAGATCATTGCTTTAGAAAATAATGTGATTTGGACTATTACCGATCTTCCTTCTGGCAAAAAAGTCATTGGCTTCAACTGGATCTACAAAATCAAACATAATGCTGATGGTACTATTGAACGTTAAATGGTTCGTTTGGTTGCCTTGAGGAATCACCAGGAAGAAGGAATCAATTACTAAAAGCATTTATATATTAAAGCAATGAACTGCAATTTAAACGATCAAGACACATGGGAACTAAGAGAAGCATAGATGCTAAGTATTTAATGCATGCTTATCTTGAAATAGAGCTCTATTTCAGAACAAGTCTGCATTGAATAATCAACATATATACTTCTCTTAGTGTCATAATGTCTTACTCACCTAAACCGTAATTTTTGATTAGTGTTGGGATGTTCTTTTTTCTCGATGACCTTTGGAACAAATCTACCATATTCCATTAATGTTTTATGACATGCTTCTCATATATTCATCTGAAGAGTTAGAAGATACTCATCTTTTGGTGGTGAAATGAAGGAGTACTCATTCTTAAGAGAGACTCATAATGATGAAATTCTAGTATAAACAACTTACATGAGAAAAATAAATGAATGAGAAAATTAAACAATAAGATTATTTGTACCTTTTTTTACTCATGCTTTTGTACTTTTTTTTATATGAACTATAGAAAAAAGAAAATGATGAATCTCATGTCGATGAGAGGAAGAAAATATATATTAACATTTACCATCCACATATTTTTAGATTCATTGATTGTTTTTAAAAACTCCATGTATTTATATCCAAAACGTTTGATCTAGTTTTTATCAACAAAATAATATCCATATTTTAAAGTCAAAAACGAAATAATTATCTTATGTTTTAGGTAATAAATTGAGAATTTTAAATTTTAGGTTATTATATATTGTTTTTAGTCAATTAAAACTTTTGGTGTACTCTTTAATTTTAATAATGCGCCAAAGTAACTTATTAAAAAGAACGCGCCAAAATTTTAAATGGACTAAAAACAAAATATAATAAACTCAAATTTAAAATTGTCAATTTATTACCTAAAATATAAGATAAATATTTTGTTTTTGACTTTACAATTTGGACATTATTTTGTTGATAAAAACAAGATCAAAAGTTTTAGACATAAATACATGGAGTTTTAAAAGAAAAATTCACTGAAACCAAAAATATGTGGATGTAAATGTTAATATACTTTCTTTCTCTCAACAAAATAAAAAGGTACCATTAAATTTATTGTTTTTATGTCATTCACATATTTTTGGATTCATTGAATTGTTTTTAAAACTCCATGTATTTATATCCAAAATGTTTGATTTAGTTTTTATCAACAAAATAATATCCATATTTAAAGTCAAAAACAAAATATTTATCTTATGTTTTAGGTAATAAATTGAGAATTTTGAATTTGAGGTTATTATATATTGTTTTTTAGTCAATTTAAGTTTTTGGTGCACTCTTCAATTTTAATAATGTGCCAAAGTAACTTATTAAAAAAACCCGCCAAAAGTTTGAATTGACTAAAAACAAAATACAATAAACTCAAATTTAAAATTTTCAATTTATTACCTAAAATATAAGATAAATATTTTGTTTTTGACTTTAAAATTTGGACATTATTTTGTTGATAAAAACAAGATCAAAAGTTTTAGATAAAAATACATGGAGTTTTAAAAGAAAAATTCACTGAAATCAAAAATATGTGGATGTAAATGTTAATACTTTCTTTCTCTCAACAAAATAAAAAAGGTACCATTAAATTTATTGTTTTTTATGTCATTCACATATTTTGGATTCATTGAATTGTTTTTAAAACTCCATGTATTTATATCCAAAACGTTTGATTTAGTTTTTATCAACAAAATAATATCCGTATTTAAGGTCAAAAACAAAATATTTATCTTATGTTGTAGGTAATAGATTGAGAATTTTTAATTTGAGGTTATTATATATTAATTTTTAGTCAATTTAAGTTTTTGGTGCACTCTTTAAATTTAATAATGCGCCAAAATAAATTTTTAAAAAGAACGCGCCAAAAGTTTGAATTGACTAAAAACAAAATACAATAAACTCAAATTTAAAATTTTCAATTTATTACCTAAAATATAAGATAAATATTGTGTTTTTGACTTTAAAATTTGGAAATTATTTTGTTGATAAAAACAAGATCAAAAGTTTTGGATATAAATACATGGAGTTTTAAAAGAAAAATTCACTGAAACCAAAAATATGTGGATGTAAATGTTAATACTTTCTTTCTCTCAGCAAAATAAAAAAGGCACCATTAAATTTATTGTTTTTTCTATGTCATTCACATATTTTTGGATTCATTAATTTTTAAAAAACAATTCCATGTATTTATATCCAAAACGTTTGATCTAGTTTTTATCAACAAAATAATATCCATATTTTAAAGTAAAAAAATGAAATATTTATCTTATGTTTTAGGTAATAAATTGAGAATTTTAAATTTGAGGTTATTATATATATTTTTTAGTCAATTTAAATTTTTGGTGCACTCTTTAATTTTAATGATGCGCCAAAGTAACTTATTAAAAAGAACGCGCCAAAATTTTGAATTGACTAAAAACAAAATATAATAAACTCAAATTTAAAATTTTCAATTTATTACCTAAAATATAAGATAAATATTTTATTTTTGACTTTAAAATTTGGACATTATTTTGTTGATAAAAACAAGATCAAAAGTTTTGGATAAAAATACATAGAGTTTTAAAAGAAAAATTCACTGAAATCAAAAATATGTTGATGTAACTGTTAATACTTTCTTTCTCTCAACAAAATAAAAAATGTACCATTAAATTTATTGTTTTTTTATGTCATTCAATTATATTTCATTGATTTTTCTCAAGTAAGTTGTTATACTACAATCTCATCATTATGAGTCTCTCTTAAAAATGTACTCATTCATTCCATCACCCAAAAAATGAGTATGTTCTAACTTTTCACATGAATATCTGACAAGTCATGAAACATTGGAATATGCTAGATTTGTTCTAAAAGTCATCAAGAAAAAAGAGCATCCCAAAGTTAACCAAAAATTATGGTTTAGGTGTGTAAGACATTACAATACTAAGAGATATATAGATGTTGATTGTTCAATGCAGATTTGTCCTAAAATAGAGATAAGTATGCATTGAACAATTAATATATATATGCTTATTTTAGTGCCTTGGTGTTTTGATCGCTTAAATTGCAGTTCGTCGTTGATTTTGGGATGCTTTTTTCTTTGTTGGCTTTGAGATCATATTTAGCGTTCTTCAATGCTTGATAACTTGTTTCTCCTATATTCAAAACTGTGGAATATAGAAAAGACCTCACCCGTTGAATAACTCTCTTCATGTATTAAAATTTTAATAAAGAGTTTAGATCTAAAGAAACAAATTCATATCAAAAGACGAAAATGATCTTTTAGAATACATAAGAATTTGGAAGCTTGCGTTGTTTTTTTTGGTGAATGCATGCTTCCTTTTTTTTTTTGAACTAAAATTCATACTTATTATAGTTTTCTGCATCTGTCAAATCAGTTTTTTGCAAATTGATAAGTCAATGTTTATTTGTTTGTTACGTTCTGAAGATTATAGACTCATATCAAGGATGCTCGAGTTTCCAGCATCAATGAGAGGTTCAAGTTTATGAAGACCTCAAAGAAAAATGAGCTAAGAAGCAGGTCAAAGTGAATCTAGACTTTCGACGAATCAAGGGTCTGTAAAAGATCCACTTAGTAAATACATGTGTCTCTTTCTCATAGGCCAAAACTTAGATGAAATGTACTGAGTTTATTGGCTGAGCAGGTGAGAGTATATAGCTCATCTCTATCATATCGCTTTCTTCAGTTGAAACTCATAGGTTGTAAAGAGAGGATTAGATAGAGAGAGAAAGAGACGATTCCGATCTGTAACAGAAGGCTGAGCCTAGCCGGTACTAGTTGATTCCGGTGTGAGATCACAGGCGAGAAGTAGGGCTCCGGTTAAGGACATGAACTCGTTAACTCGCGTGTCTTTTTCTGTTTTTACTTCTTCTTTCTTTCTGGATTCTTCTCAAGTTCTTATATCGTGAGTGAGAAAAGAGAGAGAGAGATAGAGAGAGAGAGAGAGAGAGAGAGAGAGAGTGAGAGAGAGAGAGAGAGAGATTAAGGCTTTAATCCTCACAAATTGGTATCAGAGCGCCATGTTCTGGTGCGGATCGAGTCGATTCCGAGATGGTGAATCCTCCGCGCGTCGAGATCGCAATGTTCGATCAGGCGACTTCGGGATGTGGAAGAAAAGTATGCTTGCGAATCTCACGGTTCAAGGCATGAAGGATGTTCTAACAGAGAAGATGCAAGACTCATCACCTAAAGAAGAAGATCTGAAAGATCCCAAAGCCACAAAGAAGAAAGAACAAGACGAAGCTTCAAGATTGGAGCGAGATGAAAAGGTATTGAACATGATCTTCATGTGTGTTGGAGACCACGTTCTAAGGAAGCTGGACAAGTGCTTCACAGCTGCTCAAGCTTGGGAAACTCTCGACAGATTATACATGGTAAAGACCTTACCTAATAGAGTCCATTTACAACTAAAATTCTACTCATTTAAGATGCAGGAATCAAGGTCAATTGATCAAAACGTGGACGACTTCTTGAAATTACTTGCGGATCTTGGAAACTTGAGCATAGAAGTTCCAGAGGAGGTCTAAGCGATTCTACTACTCAACGCTCTTCCCGCAAGGTATGATTCTCTCAAAGAAACTCTAAAGTACAGTAGAACAGGCTTGAAACTAGAGGAAGTTGCTAGTGTTGCTAAGTCTAAGGAACTGGAATATAGAGAAAAGGATGGATCTAGTTCTAAGACAGTAGGAGAGGGTCACTTTGTTAGAGGTAGAACAAAAACTAGGAATAGTACGTATCAAGGTAATGCATGTAAAATCAAGAATCACTGGTCGAGATCAAAGTCTAAAGATGGAAAGAGAATATGCTGGATTTGTGGTAAGGAAGGTCACTTCAAGAAGCAATGCTACAAATGGTTAGAAAGAAACAAGGATAATGGTAATGCTCAAGGTCAGGGTGAGGCAGCAATGGTTAAAGACGATGCTGATGATCTGGTTGGACTCTTGGCGTCATAGGTTAATTTGACTACATGGGATAATGATCAAGAAGAATGGATTATGGACACTTGGTGCTCTTTCCATATGACAACAAGAAAAGAATTATTTCTTAATATAAAGGAACATACAAGTGGAAATGTTAGAATGGCAAATAACTCCATGTCAACAGTGAGAGTGATTGGTTCCATCAGATTTACAAACCCTGATGGGACTACTTTTGTGCTTCACGATGTGAGATACATGCCTGAAATAACAAGGAATCTCATGTCTATGGGAACGTTAGAAGAGAAGGGATGTGAATTCAAAGGTTCAAATGGTGTTCTGAAAGTTGTCAAAGGTTGCACTGTGTTTATGAAGGGAGTAAGGAGATAGTCTCTTTACATATTTCAGGGTAGAGCACAAGTTTCAAAAGCTCATGTTGCAGAGCCAGTACAGTCAGAAAAATATGAAGACAAGGCTCATTTGTGGCACAGCAGGATGGGTCACATAGTCCAGAAAGGCCTTGAAATTTTAGCAAAGAAATGATGTTTTGATAAAGACAAAATATCAGACATAAAATTATGTGAAGACTGTGTGTTAGGAAAGTCTCACCGAGTCAGTTGTGGCCCTGCTCTACACGTCACTATGGCCAAGCTAGATTATGTTCACTCAGACCTTTGGGGATCACCAAATGTCCCTTTGAGTCTGAGTAAGTCTCAATATTTCATCTCCTTTACAGATGATTATTCGAGAATGGTTTGGATCTACTTCTTAAGGTTCAAAGATGAAGCCTTCAAGAAATTTGTGGAATGGAAAAAGATGGTTGAAACTCAATCGGAAAAGAAGGTCAAGAAGTTGCGTACATATAATGGACTAGAGTTTTGTAATCTACAATTTGATCAGTTCTGCAAAGATGAAGGGATGGTAAGGCATAGAACATGCACATACACTCCACAACAAAATGGAATTTCCGAAAGGTTAAACAGGTTAATAATGAATAAGGTTTGAAGCATGCTGAGTGAGAGTGGTCTTGGTCAAAGGTTCTGGGTAGAGGCTGCAGCAACATCAGTTTATTTGATTAATAGATCACCCTCTTCAGTCATAGACTTCAACGTTCCAGAAGAGCTTTGGACTTCAGCCATGCCAAGTTTAAATAACTTAAAGAGATTTGGCAGTTTAGCTTATGTTCACTTAGATGATGGGAAGTTAAAGCCCAGAGCTAAGAGAGGTATATTCACAGGGTATCCAGAAGGTGTGAAGGGTTTCAAAGTGTGGCTAATAGAAGAGAATAAGGTTGTCATCAGTAGGAATGTGGTTTTCAGGGAGGACATAATCTACAAAGACATCAAGTCAGATTCTCAAAATGAAGTTGAACAAGACATCTCTACGACAACACTGGGTCTTGAGGTGGCTGGTTTGCAGAAGAATGGAGAGTATTCTTCTCAAGGTGGAGCTACTTCAGGGAATGAGTCAACAGAGAGCTCTCAACAGGACAGTGAACATGAGACATGGCAAGGTACATAAAATCAAGACTTAAGTGACTATCAGTTGGCAAGGGATCGCACAAGAAAATTATCTAAGAAGCCAATGAGGTTTGAAGATTATCAGTGTGATGATGAAGATGGCTTAGATGAGTTTGATGGGTTTGTGTGTGCTATGTCAGAAGATGGTGGTACAGAACCAACATCATACCAAGAAGCAATGAATGATTCTGATAGTGTCAAATGGACGGGTACAGCAGAAGAATTGTTGTCACTAAAGAAGAATCACACTTGGGATCTCATTGACAGACCAAAACATCAGAAGGGTATAGGTTGCAAATGGATCTTCAAAAGAAAACCTGGAATAGCTGGTGTTGAAGCCCCGAGATTTAAGGCAAGGCTTGTAGCCAAAAGCTTCTCACAAAATGAAGGAGTTGACTACAAGGAGATCTTTGCACCGGTGGTGAAACATGTGTCAATCCGATACATATTATCATATTTAGTTCATTTCAACATGGAATTACAGCAACTGGATGTGAAGACAACATTTTTACATGGGAACCTGGATGAGTTTATAGTTATGGAACAACCAGAAGGTTTCATTGATAAGGAATATCCAGATAAGGTTTGCCTTTTGAAGAGATCACTCTATTTAAAACAGTCTCCTAGGCAATGGAATAGAAGGTTCGATGAGTTTATGATACGGAATGAGTATTCAAGGAGTGAATATGATTCTTGTATCTACTTCAAGAGGTTAGAGAATGATGTCCACATCTACCTGTTACTTTATGTGGATGACATTCTGATTGCATGAATATACAAGGGTCAAGTTCAGAAGTTGAAGTCTCTATTGAATACATAATTTGACATGAAAGATCTGGGTGATGCTAAGAAGATTTTGGGTATGGAAATAGTTAGAGATAGGGATAAAGGTGGGTTGTGGATATCACAAGAGAGTTACTTGATGAAAGTTCTTTCATATTTTGGTATGGAACAAGCAAAGTCACTGGCTACACTGATAGGGATACACTTCAAGCTAAAGTCAGCTACAGAACATGAATTAGAAGAACAATCTGATTTTATGAAGAAGGTATCGTATCAGAGTGCAATGGGAAGCATTATGTACTCAATGGTGGGAACAACGCCAGACTAGGCTTATTCAGTTGGATTGATAAGCCGATTCATGACTAAACCAATTAAAGAGCATTGGCTTGCAGTAAAGTGGGTTCTAAGGTATATCAAAGGGTACGTTGATACAAGGTTGTGCTACAAGAACAAAGGGGATTTCATCATCAGAGGTTACTGTGACTCAGACTTTGCAGCAGATCAGGATAACAGGAGGTCAATCTCAGGCATGGTTTATACTGCAGGTGGTAATACGGTCAGCTGGAGATCTTCATTGCAGAAGTTAGTGGTTTTGTCTAAGGCAGAGGCAAATGCAGAGGCAGAGTATGTGTCACTATCAGAAGCGGTTAAGGAAGGTGTTTGGGTGAAGCGTTTTGCAAAAGAGTTAGGTTTTCCTCAAGACAGTGCCGAAGTTTATTGTGATTCACAAAGTGCCATTGCACTATCGAAGAATGAAGTCTTCCGTGAAAGAACAAAACATGTGGCTGTAAAATATCACTTCATCAGAGATTTAATCAGCCTAGGAGAAGTTCAAGTTTTGAAGATTGCAACAGCTTACAATCCAACAGACATTTTTACAAAGGTTCTTCCAGTTTACAAAGTTAAAGAAGCATTGCAGATGCTTCGGGTCTCAAAGAATTGAGCAAGAGCATCCAAGAGATGGATGCAGGTATCCAGGTTTTTTGGGTACAAGGGTTCACCAAGTTGAAGGAAGTGTGATCTGTGTCTAAGGTGGAGATTTGAAGATTATAGACTCTGATCAAGGATGCTCGAGTTTCCAGCATCAATGAGAGGTTCAAGTGAATCTTTCACATGATCGATCGATGTAGACCCAACTTGGTCGATGCATAGTATCGATCGATGCACCTCAGTGTCGATCGATACAAACTTTTGCATAGTATCGATCGATACACCTCAGTGTCGATCGATACAACTTTTTGCATAGTATTGATCGATACACCTCGGTGTCGATCGATACAACTCGATGCAAAGTATCGATAGATGCACCTTAGTGTCATCCGATACAACTGTTTGCATAGTATCGATCCGATACAACTGTTTGCATAATACAACTTTTGTCTAGTATCGATCGATACCAGAGGGTGTCGATCGATACTCACAAGGATTCGATTGCAATCGAACCTATCAAGAACATGATTTGTGTTCGTTGATTATACCGTTCATTAATCGCAATTAAAGACGGGTTTTTAGAAGATGTTTAAAGCAGTACTGCTTTTACTACACGTTTCAAGTTGCTAAAACGCCTTTTGATAACGTTTGAGTATCACTATCAGATTAACATCTTCTTAAAAATAGAATAGATGGAGATTGCCTCTACTACACGTTTCAAGTTGCTAAGAAACTTTTTGATAACGTTTGAGTATCATCAGCAGTAGAAGAATCGTTTTAGAAAACCGTTTGAAAAACGTTTATTTACTCGTGATTAAAGATCCAATTGAAGTAATAAAACAAAATTGGATCTTCTTAGAGTTAAGATTGTAGGACAAAAATTTCGCACAATAGACATGATAGGATTTAATCACGATTATATAAATAAACAGTAAGGAACAGACGATTCATAAAACGATAAAGCAATAAAATAAATCTAAGGAGGCGAGATGAATCTCTTTCCTTAACTCTAAGAATCTCCCGTAGTGCGACGGGTTTTAATAGATCCATGAGTCCCAAGATACAACCAAAGTAATCTGTATCATCTACACTTGATATCAGATCTGTCGAACATTATACTACGATACTCTCGAATAGAAACTTACTCTAAGCAGTAAGGAATTGACAGAACTTCTGTTAGAAACTGTTTTATCATCCTAGAAATTGGGCAGAGACATAGTCTCACAGTGCTCAAATTTGAATCAGTTTAATTTTGTTTCCCTTTGAACCTAGATCTTGGGATCTCCAATCACATATGTGGGGTATCTGTCAAACGTCATCTTTTCTATAGGCTTTAAATCCATTCCTTTTGATGATTTAACAAACATGATATCGAGGCTAACTTTTTGGGAAACAGATCCTCTAAGTTATCAGCCGTTTTGAGATCAGTTGTCTAAATGGTCTTATATCATTCTCGAGATTTGCCATTTTATAACTTACTTAGTGCTCGAGAGATAGCTCACTAACTCTCACAGTGTACACATAATGCTGGCACTGATTTTTCCCACATCGGGATATCTTCCAGAGAGTTTCGAAGCCATTCTGCTTCCTCTGCAGCTTTATCTAAAGCTATAAACTTTGACTCCTTGGTTAATTAGGCCAAGAGTGCTTGTTTGGAAGATTTCCAGGATACTGCTGTACCACCAAGAAAAATATTATCCACTTATAATATCTGTCAGGTTTACTAGGCCAAAAGGTGAACATAATGTCTTGAACCTCCCGGACTTTGATGTAAAACCGAGATGAAATATAACGCTGGATAATTCAAAATTCTAGTTATGGCTTTCCACAGAGTATGACCTGGATTACTCTTGTAGCGACTGAATGCGCTAAATCGGATCTAGTACGATTCATCAAGTACGTTAGACTTCCGATAATTCTTGCATACATCACTTGTGATACAACTTTATCACAATTGGAGTTATTGCAATCTTGTTTGAGTAGTTCTCAAAACATTCTAGGATCTTGAGACAAGATTATCCACTAATCTTATGTCTATCGATCTTCCCACTAAACACATTCTTAGTGTGTTGGATTATGTCCTTCTTGCTTCCATTATGACCGTGTCATCATATAAACATAACAAAACGTATCCATGTGGAGTACTTTTGATGTATATCACCTTAAGTGATTTGGAAGCTATATGACATCACTTTGTTGTCAAACTTTCCAAGCTATTGCTTAGGAGCTAACTTAAGCTCGTATAAGGACTTTGCAAGTCTACTTATTTTCTTTCCTTGTTCAGTAGTGACATAACCCTCGGGTTGTTTCATGTAAATCTCCTCTTCTAAATGGTTGTTTAGAAAGGCAGATTTTACATCCATTTGATGGATTACAAGATCTCATATTGCTGTGATTCCAATCAGCATACGACTAATTTCAACTTTAGCCTCTTCTGCTTCTTTACCGAAGTACCAGAATTGCTCGATCTAAGGTCCAATGGTCGTCAAGCATCGATCGATACCGAGGGGTATCGATCGATACACATAAAAGCGTAAGAGCCCAAGAGATCAATTGCTTGCCTCAATTCGTGAGGTA
Source organism: Eutrema japonicum (assembly GCA_030161315.1). Lineage (NCBI taxonomy): Eukaryota > Viridiplantae > Streptophyta > Magnoliopsida > Brassicales > Brassicaceae > Eutrema > Eutrema japonicum. Next base: position 40,221,045 of record BSQW01000001.1, read on the forward strand.
CTAGAGCTTATCCTTTACACGGAAAACCATGTTCAAGAGAAGACACATTCCTTGGTTACCGTGATTACTTGGATGTCTGGTATATATAATTTATACACTAGAAGGCTATCAGCACTACATTGTGTGCATATTCAATGAAGATACAATCCACCGTTTTTGGTCCGATTGTCACCTTCTTAGGTGGTTGCTAGGCACCCCCACACTTTCATGTATTTGTATAAAAACACATTACTTTTCCAAAGTTCACATGAAACATTTTCAGTGACTTTGTGTGGTATTTAGTTCAGGATATAACTTGTGGTAAGCAATGCTTCCTCCCACATTTATGGACTTACCCAGATTCCTGCAACATTGCATTCATCATTTCTTTGAGAGTTCTGTTCTTTCTTTCAGCAACTCCATTGGATTCAGGTGAGTAGGGATCAATCGTTTGATGGATACTACCATGTTCATGTCCTCTATCACTTCAAACTATGTTGATAGTTCTTTCGAGTTGGTTTTCAACCTCGAGTTTAAACTCCTTGAGTTTTCCAAGGTCTCGTATTTGCTTCTTAGCAAATAGACATAACTATATTTCGTACAATCCTCAACGAAAGTCACGAAATATTTCTCACCACCTTTTTATGTGAGTCAAACCAAGAGGTTCGCTCGATTGTGGTGTTTTAGTGAGTTTGGTTTGAACGCAAACCTCACACTCATCTTTGCTTATTTTGTATCTCTGGATCTCATTCAATCTACGCATAGATTCGAATATAATGTGACTGAAACATTCAGATCAAATACTAAGAGATTCTGTACCATAAGCAAATTATTCTTTCTCATTAATGTTAACAACATTGGTTATATTAATTTTAAGTCCGACTGTCTCAACATTAATTTGGACCAGTCCGTCCTTAATATAGACAACATTCTTTGTCAATACACGCTAATCAGCCTTGTCATTGACGATGAATTCGTGCCTAATTAGCATTGTGCCCTAAATAAGATTGTTATGCATCTCTAGCAAATGCTTTACATTAGTGAGAGTGAGCTTCTTTGAGAAGTCAACTTCAGCACTATGATTAAATTCTTGTCATTATTTATGGTAGGAGGGAAACATTCCCATATCAACGCATATATGAGCTATTACATTGGTATAATACCACCACTCATTTGGGTTATGCTCAACCATATTGACTCCGAGGATGACATTACACATGTCTATCTCGACTAAATTGGCTTCAGCCATTCCATTGTCTTTTACACCACCGAATCTAACAATGATCACATCGGTGTTGTTAGTCATATTGAAATTTGATTTTGTTCAAGAGAATCAAACCAAATTAATATACTAACCAATACCCAACTCTCAAGTTAAAGGGTAAAATTAAATTCAATTTCTAGAATTTAATAAACTTAATACAATATTGAATTGTATTAGTATTCTTGAACTCATATCAAGAATCGCAAGAGGCATGATCACTTAGCCCAATGATTTAATTATTCGATTAAATCAGCCTCCAATACTTAATTGAACATCAATTAATTATTCCAAAATAGCAAATTTTTGGAAACATAGTATTGAGCTATTTTCAACATACTGCAACTTAGCACGTCTTTAAACTAAAGACTGTTTAACGATTTCAACGTTGAATCAATTTAATTATTAAATAATTAAACATTAAGAGTATTCGATGAGAATCTGAAAGTCTTTCTTTTTGATTTTAAAACCGCAGTTTTAAAACCGATTATAACGGATTATGAAATCGTTTTAGAATCGCTATCATGCGTTCTAATCTGAACATCCGGAGAGCGTTCGCTGATTCGTTTCGTGGACCGCGTTTGATAACAGTTTTAGCCGGTTCTACGAGAAACGCTATGTCACGTTCGAAAACGCTCAACGACGCGTGATTAATACCACAAAGTTGTCACTTGTCGAACCATTTATAAACGTCCGCAAACTCATATAATAATGAGATGATTATTATCTGTGACTAATAAACCATTACACTTTTATTGGTGATATTAATCGATACGGGATTAAATTTTAATTAAAGATCCGCTTATCGAAACAACTAGAACCGCATGTGCGCGTTCTAAAGTTTTGAACCGCAAACGTGGGTTCAAGTTCGAACCTCTTCAGAGTGTTCGTCAAACCGTTCTAAACGTGTTTGATGTTAGGTGTTCGCAAACCCTAACCCGGGAAGCGTTTTAAAAAACGTTCCATTCGCTTGTACGCAAGCTTTAAATTTGTACCGATATATAGTTAAGAATCTTAATTCTAATCCTGATATCGAACCAAACAGCAATTGTGTCGATCAATACTACTTGGTATAGATCGATGCACACAGTATCGATCGATACACAACATGTGTCTATCGATGCTTTAGCATAGTCTCAATCGACAGCTCTACCAGTGTCGATCGATACAGATCCGAACTAGTCGATGCAAAGTAAGTTTGCAGAGTGTCGATCGATGCACACTTAGTGTCGATCGATGCTTAATCACTCATTGTCGATCGATACATAACTGGTGTCGATCGATACTCCTTGGTATCGATCGATGCATCACTGTTGTTGATCGATGCTCGATGCACATACTGTGTCAATCGATGCATCACTGGTGTTAATCGATGCTCGATGCATATATTGTGTCAGTCGATGCATCACTGATGTTGATCGATGCTCGATGCACATACTGTGTCAGTCGATGCATCACTGGTGTTGATTAATGCACACCCAGTGTCGATCAATACACCCTAGGTGTTGATCGATGCAAGTGAATCTTTCACAGGATCGATCGATGTAGACCCAACTTGGTCGATGCATAGTATCGATCGATGCACCTCAGTGTCGATCGATACAAACTTTTGCATAGTATCGATCGATACACCTCAGTGTCGATCGATACAACTTTTTGCATAGTATCGATCGATACACCTCGGTGTCGATCGATACAACTCGATGCAAAGTATCGATAGATGCACCTTAGTGTCATCCGATACAACTGTTTGCATAGTATCGATCGATGCACCTCAGTGTCGGCCGATACAACTTTTGTCTTGTATCGATCGATACCAGAGGGTGTCGATCGATACTCACAAGGTTTCGATCGAAATCGAACCTATCAAGAACATGATTTGTGTTCGTTGATTCTACCGTTCATTAATCGCAATTAAAGACGGTTTTTAGAAGATGTTTAAAGCAGTACTGCTTCTACTACACGTTTCAAGTTGCTAAAAAGCCTTTTGATAACGTTTGAGTATCACTAGCAGATTAACATCTTCTTAAAAATAGAATAGATGGAGATTGCCTGTACTACACGTTTCAAGTTGCTAAGAAGCTTTTTGATAACGTTTGAGTATCATCAGCAGTAGAAGAATCGTTTTAGAAAACCGTTTGAAAAACGTTTATTTACTCGTGATTAAAGATCCAATTGAAGTAATAAAACAAAATTGGATCTTCTTAGAGTTATGATTGTAGGACCAAAATTTCGCACAATAGACTGGATAGGATTTAATCACGATTATATAAATAAACAGTAAGGAACAGACGATTCATAAAACGATAAAGCAATAAAATAAATCTAAGGAGGCAAGATGAATCTCTTTCATTAACTCTAAGAATCTCCCGTAGTGCGACGGGTTTTAATAGATCCATGAGTCCCAGGTTACAACCAAAGTAATATGTATCATCTACACTTGATATCAGATCTGTCGAACATTATACTACGATACTCTCGAATAGAAACTTACTCTAAGCAGTAGGGAATTGAGAGAACTTCTGTTAGAACTTTTAGGTTGTGTTTTTAGTGTTTGAGCTGATGATATTTCCTGTGAAAATCGGCCAGTATATATAGGAGAGAGGCTAGAGTTTTTCCCAGACAGAAACAGAATATTCCTCAGAATATTCTAGGAGGCTGCGATTTTTAAGTCGGCCCGTCGAGTATCGATCGATACCAAGGGGTATCGATCGATACCTCTAAAAGTCCACGAGCCCAACAAGGCCCACTGTGCAATCGACGCACGTGTGGTCTTTTCTTCTCTCTTGTTGTTTATCTTTTAAATTAATGACACAACTATTCCAAAATATATACACGAGAAAACGTTTCTCGGTCAATGAAAACATTTCATTAGAATGAGCTTAACTCATTTCTTTTCATACTAACACAATTTTATCAAACCCTCAAGCTTTGACAAAAAATTAGTTCCAACACATAATTGATAGAGGCATTTCTTCTATTGTAGTTCCATTGAGCTTCAGAACTTTAATGTTTGTGGAAATCTCAGGAAAACATTTCAACCGAGGGCAATTAGAGAGATTGAGTTCATCAAGAGATTTCAAGTTGACGTTGATCGGAGTAACCTCTACCTTTGAGCATCCTTGCATTCTCAACTTAAATAGTTTATGAAGGTTTTCAATAGTAGAGGGAGGTTCCACTAGACTTGAGCATTTTTCAACATCCAATTCATTGAGATTAATGGCATTCCCAATAGAGAATGGGAGCTCCACTAAACTTAAGCAAGAATCATTTTCTGGAGATTAGTGGCAGTGAAGAGACCAGGAAGCTCTTTCAGGTTTTTGGAATAACTCAATTCCATCCACTTGAGATTTATAAGCGGTTGTATAGACAAATAAAAACAACATACGAAAACGAAACTACTCATTATACATACTTCCATTTCATTACTTCAGTTTCTGGTTGATGAGTCAGTACTTCACAAATCTCTCTAACATCAACTAGAAACTGACGTTCCCCAGGCTCATATGAATGGATTGCTTACGAACAATCTCTCTACCAAATTTTGTTAGCAACATGTACGAGAGATTTCTCAGCTTAAGACGTGAAGCTTTTGCCTCAATTATAAGAATTTCCCAAGCCACATTTCCAGTCTCTCAAAACTTTGATAATTGAAGAGGCAAGCTATATGAATAAATAAATATTTTTCTTCATTAGATAAGGCATTGTAACCGAACTTTAAAACTCTCACATTAGTATTAAGGTGAGTCTTTAACATTGGTATCTCATTTTTCCACTCCTGTTTGTACATTCCCCGAAAATAGGGACCCATAACCCTTAGTCCCAACGGTAGTTCACCAGCAAGTCTTGTAACTTGCCAGACAAGCAATTCAAAACCATCTTTAGGGGATTTTTGACAAAAAGCATTCATTAAAAATATTTGAAAAGCTTTCTTTGTTGCTGGAAAATCCACGTCGTAAATATAAATATCTTTGATTCCGTGTGCCCTCAAAATTCTTCCAGGACCAAACCAACGAATTTCTTTCGCCATGGCATCTAATTGTACTGACCGGTCCACATCATCAAGAACGACACGCACTCTCTTGTGTTTTAGCATGTCTTGCGCAACTCCTAAGTGAGGAACTACTAAATCTTTCTAGTTGATTATTTGAGACATAAACTGCTGATGTAAGTACAACTTCAAGTTGTAGTCATCGGAACTAGCTGGTCTTGCATACGTCAATGCTTTAATATTCTCCATAAAAACACTCAAATCGAAATTGTCGGAATGTTGGTTAAATACAAATCTGGCTATGGTGGTCTAACCAATTCCAGAAGGACCACAAATTCCTAGCATCCTCACATCATCCTCACAATCTTGGCCTAACAATTGTTCCATCCTTATGATGGCTTGAAATCACATGATGGCTTGAAATGGTTCAGCATGTTCGATGTATCAGAGGTAAGTTTCTCAATCATAGCAGCTTCACTCTCCCAACCAGAAGGAGAAATAAATACGTCCGTTAAGTAGTCATGAAAAATTTGCCTACAAATTTAAAAGCTCCGAATAGAGTATATAGTATGGGTATGTTCGTTTGGCAGCCGCATGCGGTTATGGCTGCGACATGCGGCCAGACGCTGCGGACAGACGCAGTTGTTATTCGATCAACAATGCATTAGTATGCTGGAGAGAAGATCAAAATCCTTATCCTCTATGAATTTTGCACTTTCAGTATAAATTGATACCAAACATTGATTCCATCCATAAAGTAAGCTTCACAAATGTTTCTTACCAGCAGAATGTATAAATATATTTTTTTCATAAAATTTTTTTGGAGCTTTTCTAATCATCTTGGAATATTGTAGTTATTTTCTTAATGATGATTTTTCCGCGTGGAAAAATGAGGACGATGAGTCCCTTAACTTCAATTTATAATCTCATTGTTTTATCAATTGGATTAGCAATTCATCAAACTTTTACCACTTCCACTTTTTTCAACCACTTTCGTTTTTTTGACATGGTAACAGAGTCCTAGGGTTTAAAAACTCCTATCGTGCTCTTCTCTTTCTTTTAATTCATGTTGGTTGGTTTTCAGGTTTGTGCTTGATATGTTGTTTGATGAGCAAATTCATCAAGTCTTTTTATTTTGTCATCATCAATGTCTCACGATGGTGATGAAAGTTCTGTTACGGCGCCGAAATCACATCCTAAGGTTGGTCGAGATGTGACTATTCTGTCCGATTACTATCTATCAGCATTTGTTGATCATGGTCAATTGATTTGCACTGTTCTTCTCACCTATCCTAATTACGAAAGATGGGACAAGTATATGTGCAATGTTCTCAAAGCTAAAAACAAGTATGGGTTTCATCGATGGTCTTGTGACAAAACCGACCTCGGGTGCGAATGAACTTTGGGTTATTTTTAATTCTAAGCTTGTGGTGTGGATCCTTACACTACAAGAAAACATAACATATTCCTACGAAACTTTTGGTAGGAAAATATTTCTATCAATTTCCTATGAAATTATGACGGAATTTACAAGTGGTAGAAAATTTCCTACGGAATAAAGCCGATAAAAAGTGGTAGGAAATTTTCTACCGATTTCCTACCAAACTTATGCTTCTGGGAAATTCGGTCAGAAATTGGTAGGAAATATGTTAAAAACAATTGACCATTTTAATGGTAGGAAATTTGTCAAAAATTTATGACCACTTTCTACCAAACTGAATCCGTAGGTTAATTTTAAATATAATTTTTTATGTATTTGTTAGAAAATTACCTACCACTTTCCTGCGAAACAAACATTTTATTAATTTAATATTTTACTAATAAATTCCTACCAAAATCCTTAAACCTAAATCTATCACGCGTATTTTTTCTTTCCCTCCGCCGTATCTTCTTCTTCATCCTCGAGAAAACCTTATTTTCTTCATCTCTTCCATCTAATATGCTCTGATTTCTTCCTCTTTTTTATCTTCGTCCTCTCTTCCTCCTTACCATCGCCGAATCTCATCTCTACCGCCAAATCACAATCTCATCTCTATCGCCGAATCTTATTTCTATTGTGATTGAAGAGATGCTGGGAAACATGTCTACACCGCCGGATCCCAATTTCACGGTGCATTCAATCTCTTTCTCCATTTTTATGTTTCTAACAATGAATTTCTTAGAAATTTATGTTTCTAGGAAATTTGGTCAAAAATTGGTAGGAAATAGGTTAAAAACAATTTACCATTATAATGGTAGGAAATTCGTCGAAAATGTCTGACCACTTTCCTACCAAACTAAATCCGTAGGTTAATTTTAAATATAAAATTAAACGTATTTAGTAGGAAATTACGTACCACTTTCCTACGAAACAAACATTTTATTAATTAAATATTTTACTAAATTCCTACCAAAATCCGTAAACCTAAATCTATCACGCGTATTTTTTTCTTTCCTTAACTTCCTCCTTCCAAACCACCGCCGTATCTTCTTCTTCTTCCTCGAGAAAACCTGATTTTCTTCATCTTTTCCATATCTTCCTCTGTTCCATCTCATATGCTCTGATTTCTTCATCTTTTATCTTCTTCCTCCTTGCCATCGCCGAATCTCATCTTTACCGAAAAATCACAATCTCATCTCTACCGCCGAATCTCATTTCTATTGTGATTGAAGAGAAGCTGGGAAACATGTCTTCACCGCCGATTCCCAATTTTACGGTGCATTCAATCTCTTTCTCCATTTTTTAATGTTTTTACCGATGAATTTCTTATAAACTTATGCTTCTAGGAAATTCGGTCAAAACTTGGTAAGAAATATGTTAAAAATAATTGACAATTATAATGGTAGGAAATTCGTCGATAATTTTTGACCAGTTTCCTACCAAACTAAATCTGTAGGTTAATTTTAAATATAAAATTAAATGTATTTGGTAGAAAATTACCTACTACTTTCCTACAAAACAAACATTTTATTAATTAAATATTTTATTAAACTCCTACCAAAATCTTTAAACCTAAATATATCACGCGTATTTATTTCATTCCCTAACTTCCTCCGCCGTATCTTCTTCTTCATCCTCGAAAAAACCTGATTTTCTTCATGTTTTCCATCTCTTCCTCTCTTCCATCTCACCTGCTCTGATTTCTTTCTCTTTTTATCTTCTTCCTCCTTGCCGTCGCCAAATCACAATCTCATCTTTATTGAGATCGCAGAGATGCTGGGAAACATGTCTTCACCGCCGATTCTCAATTTCACGGTGCATTCAATCTCTTTCTCCATTTTTATGTTTCTACCGCTGCCGATTACCAATTTAACGGTGCATTCAATATCTTTCTCTATTTTTATGTTTCTATTGATGAATTTCTTAGAAACTTATGCTTCTAGAAAATTCGGTCAAAAATTGGTAGGAAATAGGTTAAAAACAATTGACCATTATAATGGTAGGAAATTCGTCGAATATTTCTGACCACTTTCTAACAAAACTAAATTCGTAGGTTAATTTTAAATATAAAATTAAATGTATTTGTTAGGAAATTACCTACCACTTCTCTACGAAACAAATATTTTATTAATTTAATATTTTACTACATTCCTACCAAAATCCTTAAACCTAAATATATCATGCGAATTTTTTTCTTTCCCTAACTTCTTCCTTCCAAACCTCCGCCGTATCTTCTTCTTCATCCTCGAAAAAACCTGATTTTATTCATCTTTTCCATCTCTTCCTCTCTTCCATCTCATCTGCTCTGATTTGTTCCTCTTTTTTTTATCTTCTTCCTCTCTTCAATCTCTTCCTCTTTGTCGTCGTCGAATCTCATATTTACCGCCAAATCACAATCTCATCTGTTTCGCCGAATCTCATATCTATTGAGATCAAAGAGATGTTGGGAAACATGTCTTCACCGCTAATTCCCAATTTCACGGTGCATTCATCCTCTTTCTCCATTTTTATGTTTTTGGCTGGAATTAGTGACATTTTTAAAACGTGAAATTTCATTCATTCAACTTGAACTTATGTTGCCTCATTCATCTTATTTGCTGCGACTAATAGGTAAACATAAACGATGGTTGCTGAGTTGATTCCGCCATTTAAAACTTGAAATTTCATTCATTCTACCAAATAATGCTGGTAGGAAAGTGGTAGGAAATTTCCTACGATTTTCCTACCAAAATTTCCGACGAAATTTTTCTATTAGATTTTTTAAAGGAAATTTCCTACCACTTTTGATTTTCGGCGAGCGATAAGTAGCGAAAGTTATTCGTGGAATAATGGTAGGAAGATGCCATTTCCTACCTTTTTCTAACGATAATTTCCCCATGAAATCAAATATTTTCTTGTAGTGTTAATACAATTTACCCCCAAACTTTGCACTTTTGTTTCATGTGCCGATACCGCGTTTGAACTTTGGAATATTTTACAAAGTCGTTTCTCTGTTGGCAACGAACCAAGGGTTTATGAACTCAAGGCGAGTGTTACGGAATTTAAACAGGAAGCATACTATGTTCAGGATTATTTCGGTCGTCTTAAACTTTTGTGGGATGATCTGAATGCTTTTGAACCTTTGCATGATTGTTGTTATGGTCAAAGCAAGTGCAAGACAAAGCAGAAACAAGTTAAGCTATGTGACAAAGAACGCAAGTATCAATTTTTGATGGAGGACAATGTTCTATTTGGTACTACACGGTCCAACATTCTCTGTATCTATGGTTCTTCAAGAAGAACGTCATCATCATGTTACGAGAATTTTGGATTCTCGTCTTGATCTAGTTGGATTTTCTGCTCAAGTTTCAAATGGTTCTTGAACTTTATGGCGTGGTCATATTTTCTTTACATGCACCTAATGTGGACGAATTGTTCATGAAGAAAAGACATGTTATCAACTCCATGGTTTTCCAGCAGATTTTGATCGCGGTATAGGTCGTGGACTTGGCAACAACACTGGTATTGGACATGAAGTAAGCTATGGAAGAGCAAACTCGGCTCAAACAAACCTTGGTGGCTCCTCTGCTCAACAACATACTCTCACCAGTGTTGATCGTCAAGGTTTGGCACTTACTGACGAGCAATGGGATACACTTGTCAATTTTCTCAATGATCATCTCTCGGATATTATCATTGAGTTTGGTGCCTCTGTGCATCTCACTAGGAATCTTGGTTTCTTATTTGATATTTATGATATTATTCCCAGTCCTATTGGTTTATCTAATGGAGAGTCCGCTAATGCAACGAAACAAGGAAAATGGAAACTTGGGGATTCAGTTCTATACATACCTAATCTCCAAGCAACATTGTTGCATGTTTCTTCCTTGTTAAAGGAGAAACCGTGTTTAGCAATATTCACTGATAAGTTTTGTTAGTTGCAGGACTGTGCTACGAGGATGCTGATTAGAGCAGGTAGTGAGTGTGATGGTTTGTATTTCTTCTAGGGCATGTTCAGGTTTCAAGTTAATGTGGCTGCAATGGCTTTTCCTGGGCTTTGGCATCGTCATTTGGGGCATCGTTGCAGTCTTTACTTTTTCATTTGTCTGGTGTTATTGATTTGAGCAGTGATAGTTCAAACTCTTAAGTTCCATGTGATGTTTGTGTCTGTGCGAAACAACCTAGTTTTTCTTTCCCATAAAATAATAATAAAGCTGATGAGTATTTTCATTAATCCATTGTGATGTTTGGGGACCGTACCAAACACCAGCTACATGCAAATCAGTTTACTTTCTCACTATAGTCGACGATCATTCTAGAGCAAGTACGGGTATATTTGCTTTGAGCAAAGAGTGATGTTGCTCTTATACTTCAAAAAATTTGTCACATGGATGAGCGACAATTTGATAAAAAAAAAAAGTGTATGTGTGGTTCGCAACGATAACATGACATAATTTATGTTCCTCAAGTTTTTCTTTGCTGCTCAGGGTATTTAACACCAAACATCATGTGTTGGAACACCTAAACAAAATAGTCGGGTGGAGCGAAAACACATACATATATTGAATGTAGCTCGTTCTCTGCAATTTCAAGCTTCTCTACCAATCGAGTTTTGGGATGATTGTTTACTTGCATAAATGCATCTCATTAATTGAACACCACCATATGTTCTTGGTGGTCGCACACCTTACAAGATTTTGTTCAACAAGAAACCCCTTTACGAGCAGATTTGTACCTTTGGATGTCTATACTATGCTCATAAAGGTACTAGACGACGTGAAAAAATTGATGAACGCTCCTCTCGCTATATGTTTCTTGGTTATTCTCATGGTCAGAAAGGATGGAAAGTATATGTTCTCGATCGTGAAGAATATTTTATTTCAAGGGATGTGGTTTTCAATGAGGACGTGTTTTCCTTTGCCAAAACTGATTCAATTGTCTCGTTACCGCTAGTTCACTCTTCGCCTCTTGCTGTTGACAATGATGAGGCGTTTCCAATACCACATATTCAAGAAAGGGGGAGTTTTACGGAAAGGGAGAGTAACACTGATCTTACGGTTGTCGAGTTACAACCTTCTTGTGCCACAGATGTTGTTCATTCGCCACCAGCTTCTTCTTCAATAGATGTAGTTGTTGAATCCTCATCATCTCATGTTGCTAATGAGAATTCATCTCCGAGAGTTGTTGAATCTGAGAACTTAAGTCGTGGTAAACACATAAAGACGAAGTTAAACTTGCTTTCACCGTACAAAACATATGCTGCTAAAACGATTGAACAACCATCACACTTCTTGTCTCATGCATCCTTTGGTACTTCAGGTACGGCTTATCCTATTGTTAACCATCTCTTCTCTCTGTTTTTCAGTAGGTTATTTTGCCTATTTGGTCGCTGTTAAAGAACCATCTTCATTTATGTGTGCCATGACATTTGACGAATGGAGAGATGCAATGTATAAAGAGATCATTGCTTTAGAAAACAATGCGATTTGGACTATTACCGATCTTCCGTCTGGCAAGAAAGTCATTGGCTTCAACTGGATCTACAAAATCAAACATAATGCTGATGGTACTATTGAACGTTACAAGGTTCGTTTGGTTGCCTTGAGGAATCGCCAGGAATAAGGAATCAATTACTAAAAGCATTTATATATTAAAGCAATGAACTGCAATTTAAACGATCAAGACACATGGGAACTAAGAGAAGCATAGATGCTAACTATTTAATGCATATCTTGAAATAGAGCTCTATTTCAGAACGAGTCTGCATTGAATAATCAACATATATACTTCTCTTAGTGTCATAATGTCTTACTCACCTAAACCGTAATTTTTGGTTAGTGTTGGTATGTTCTTTTTTCTCGATGACTTTTGGAACAAATCTACCATATTCCATTAATGTTTTATGACATGCTTCTCATATATTCATATAAAGAGTTAGAAGATACTCATCTTTTGGTGGTGAAATGAAGGAGTACTCATTCTTAAGAGAGACTCCTAATGATAAAATTCTAGTATAAACAACTTACATGAGAAAAATAAATGAATGACAAAATTAAACAATAAGATTATTTGTACCTTTTTGTACTCATGCTTTTGTACTCTTTTTTTTAAGAACTAAAAGAAAAAGAAAATGATGAATCTCATGTCGATGAGAGGAAGAAAATATATATTAACATTTACCATCCACATATTTTTAGATTCATTGAATTTTTTTTGAAAACTCCATGTATTTATATCCAAAACGTTTGATCTAGTTTTTATCAACAAAATAATATCCATATTTTAAAGTCAAAAACGAAATAATTATCTTATGTTTTAGGTAATAAATTGAGAATTTGAAATTTTAGGTTATTATATATTGTTTTTAGCCAAAGTAACTTATTAAAAAAACACGCGCCAAAATTTTAAATGGACTAAAAACAAAATATAATAAACTCAAATTTAAAATTGTCAATTTATTACCTAAAATATAAGATAAATATTTTGTTTTTAGCTTTAAAATTTGGACATTATTTTGTTGATAAAAACAAGATCAAAAGTTTTGGATATAAATACATGGAGTTTTAAAAGAAAAATTCACTGAAACCAAAAATATGTGGATGTAAATGTTAATATACTTTCTTTCTCTCAACAAAATAAAAAGGTACCGTTAAATTTATTGTTTTTTATGTCATTCACATATTTTTGGATTCATTGAATTGTTTTTAAAACTCCATGTATTTATATCCAAAACGTTTGATTTAGTTTTTATCAACAAAATAATATCCATATTTAAAGTCAATAACAAAATATTTATCTTATGTTTTAGGTAATAAATAGAGAATTATAAATGTAAGGTTATTATATATTGTTTTTTAGTCAATTTAAGTTTTTGGTGCACTCTTTAATTTTAATAATGTGCCAAAGTAACTTATTAAAAAGAACGCGCCAAAAGTTTGAATTGACTAAAAACAAAATACAATAAACTCAAATTTAAAATTTTCAATTTATTACCTAAAATATAAGATAAATATTTTGTTTTTGACTTTAAATTTTGGACATTACTTTTTTGATAAAAACAAGATCAAAAGTTTTGGATATAAATGCATGGAGTTTTAAAAGAAAAATTCACTGAAACCAAAAATATGTGGATGTAAATGTTAATACTTTCTTTCTCTCAACAAAATAAAAAAGATACCATTAAATTTATTGTTTTTTATGTCATTCACATATTTTTTATTCATTGAATTGTTTTTAAAACTCCATGTATTTATATCCAAAACGTTTGATTTAGTTTTTATCAACAAAATAATATCCATATTTAAGGTCAAAAACAAAATATTTATCTTATGTTTTAGGTAATAAATTGAGAATTTTTAAATTTGAGGTTATTATATATTGTTTTTAGTCAATTTAAGTTTTTGGTGCACTCTTTAATTTTAATAATGCGCCAAAATAACTTATTAAAAAGAACGCGGCAAAAGTTTGAATTGACTAAAAACAAAATACAATAAACTCAAATTTAAAATTTTTAATTTATTACCTAAAATATAAGATAAATATTTTGTTTTTGACTTTAAAATTTGGACATTATTTTGTTGATAAAAACAAGATCAAAAGTTTTGGATATAAATATATGGAGTTTTAAAAGAAAAATTCACTGAAACCAAAAATATGTAGATGTAAATGTTAATACTTTCTTTCTCTCAGCAAAATAAAAAGGCACCATTAAATTTATTGTTTTTTCTATGTCATTCATATATTTTTGGATTCATTGATTTTTTTAAAAAAAATTCCATGTATTTATATCCAAAACGTTTTATTTAGTTTTTATCAACAAAATAATATCCATATTTTAAAGTAAAAAACGAAATATTTATCTTATACTTTTGGTAATAAATTGAGAATTTTAAATTTGAGGTTATTATGTATATTTTTTAGTCAATTTAAATTTTTGGTGCGCTCTTTAATTTTAATGATGCGCCAAATTCACATCTGTCATTCCAGGTGTAGAGTTATTCACCTCTACCCCATGTTATTAAGCCATACCCCTTCCCTTTTAATGAAATGTGATATCCCCATCCTGCCCTTCTAATTTCGAAAGTATGACATTAAAAAAAAGAAATGCTGACCAATGAGAATTAAGGGAATTTTATCCAATCAGAAGGTAGGTTTACAAATTTCGACCAATTAGAACAAAACAAATTTGGGCCAATCGGAAAGGAGGATTACAAATTTCGACCAATTAAAACAAAACAAATTTCGCCCAATAAAAAGATGGGAAAAGGAAAAAAAAAACAATCAGGCGCCAAAAATTCCAGCCAATCAGGCGCCAGGGAAAAAAAACTTTTCTCTCAAAAACGGGAGATTCGCAGAATTCATCGCCCATCGTGTGAGCTTTCTTCTGGGAAACGACAACTCTTCTTCTACTTCTTCATCTGCCATTGAAGCTTAAAAACGAGGTTAGTTCTT
Organism: Eutrema japonicum; assembly: GCA_030161315.1. Classification (NCBI taxonomy): domain Eukaryota; kingdom Viridiplantae; phylum Streptophyta; class Magnoliopsida; order Brassicales; family Brassicaceae; genus Eutrema; species Eutrema japonicum. The sequence goes on from BSQW01000001.1 coordinate 40,236,126, forward strand.
CTATAATGTTAGTAGATTATGCCCTAGAAACCTATGGGTTAGGGGGATTTGAATTGAATTTACAAATTCGGGGGATTTCAATTGAAATTACAAATTCGGGGGATTTCAATTGAAATTACAAATTCTTAATTGAATTTATAGATTATCGTAGGTAGAATATAGTTTTTGCCCCAATTTCACCCAATTTGCTGTGATACAGGAAAAGCGGAAACAATTGGTATTACTGAGGCAAGTGTACAACTGGGAGCTATTGGTATTACTGGATTGTAATGTAGTTTTTAAATTTATATTCAGGAGACAATGATCACAAACATGCTTTTTGATTATGGAGGATATTATTCAAATTGTGGAGAAGAGGACAAATGAATTTCAAAAGAAGGTTGCATGTACGCTGTAATGTTTAAAACATCAAGTTTGAAAGAGATAACCTACTCAGTGATAGTGGATAGGATATCCAAGAAGGTTAGGGTAGCTGAATCTACGGCGAAGCTGAAACTGAGTTACATTCCAATAGTAGTGAAAACTCAGAGACGATTGTATATATTGGATGATGAGGATGTCTCTGTCTATTTGACTTCCTTGGATAAAGAGCAACGCATAAGTGTTTTGAATGTAGAGGTTGTAGAGGTCAGCAAAGATGTTGAATTAAATGAGTTGGGCAAGCAATTTTCGAGAGTAGAGCATGTAAGTTCATTTGGTGTGAATTACGGCGATAATGGTAGAGCTATTGTTGGCGTAAATGATGGTAATGTTGGAGTTAATGATGGTGTCATTGCTATTTACACAGGGAACTGTTCAACAGAACAACATCATGAGCCGATAGAGAATGCAAATTGTGCTAATGTAGATGGAGATAACGTAGATGGTGAGAATGCATCACGTAAAGATGGGGATAACTATGAAGATAACGGTCTGGAAAGTTCCTGAAGGCTTGAAATTGTTGAATTTCCACATTCTGGAGAAGAACAACAGGTTGTAGATGCATGGGAAGATTGTATGGGTCTTAAAGTAGGCCAAGAATTTGCAAGTAAGCAGGAATTGATATATGTCATTGATAGAGCTTCACATCAGAATTGTTTTGGGATCACTTTAAGTAAGTCGGATAAGAGTAGATACGTGGTAAAATGCGGTGAAGACGGTTGTAATTGGTATCTACGAGCTACGAAGGCTACGAATGCAACTTTGTTCACGGTTAGAGTATACAAGAAGATGCATACATGCTCCCGGGCTACTTCGAGTACAAGCAGCAAACAAAGGAAAGGCACACCAGGATTAGTTGCTGGTATTGTCTCTGAGTTGTATCCAGGTCAATTGGAACTCCCAGCTCCTAAAAGTCTCGTCGTTTTGTTTCAAGGAAACGCTAGTGTGAATGTGTCATACTCTACCGCATGGAGAGGGAAACAAAAAGCTCTGAGCATGGTGTGTGGTAGTCCAGAAGAAAGTTATAATGATTTGTATTCATATTTGTACTTGTTAGAGCAGGTGAATCCCGATACAAGAATAAGTGTTTTATTGGATGAACAAAAAAGGTTCAAGTACGTATTCGTCGCTTTGGGAGCTTGCATTGAAGGGTTTCGAGCAATGAGGAAAGTGATCATTGTGGATGCAAATTTTTTGAAGAACCAACATGGGGGTGTTCTCATTTTTGCAACAGCTCAGGATCCTAATCATCACCATTATCCCATTGCTTTTTCTGTAGTTGATGCTGAAAACAATGCTTCGTGGAACTGGTTTTTCAACATGCTGAAAACAGTGATACCCGATAGTCTTGAATTAGTGTTTGTTTCGGACAGAAATGCAAGCCTCATCAAAGCAATAGGTGAGGTGTTAACGAGCTCTAAACATGGGTATTGCATCTTTCATTTGTCACAGAATGTGAGATTGCACGTTAGAAGGGACAAAGATGTTGTTGCTGAAAAATTCAGGGATTGCGCAAGGCTGTATACAGAGGCTGAGTTTCTAGAAGCATAAAGTGAATTGCGGAATACTTATCCTTATGAGTGTAGATGAGGCGAAATGGGCAAGGTGTTATTTTCCAGGAGAAAGGTTCAACATAGACACCAGTAATTGCGTAGAGTCCATGAACAGTACCTTTCTTGATGCGAGAAAGTACTCGTTATTACCTATGATTGATGCAATTGTTGCAAAATTGGCCGGGTGGTTTAACAAACATAGGAAAGACTCTGTTGCTTCATCGGACGCACATAAACTGGTCCCTTTTGTGGAGAACATAGTGCACGGTAGGGTAGCCATTGCGAGGAAGCTATCGGTGAGTGAGCTAAACTACTTTCACCTTGAATACAATGTCATTGGACGCGATGGGAAGACTTATTTGGTGAACTTGAGAAGGAAAACTTGCGATTGCAAGTGTTTTGATATAGACAAGTATCCTTGTGTCCATGCAATAGCCGCTACAATTGTTTTCATGAAACGGCCAAGAAGAACATAGGATATTCATGTAGAGGAATTGTGCTCGAAGTATTATTTGATGGAGACATGGGCATTGGCGTATTATAGGACGATATATCTGGTTCCGCATAAGTCCCAGTGGATTATTCCGGATCATATACAACAATTGTATGCCTTACCCCCGGATTACAAAAAAAGGGGTAGAAGGCAAATTAACCAGGCATCCATCGGTTGGAGAACGTCGCCGAATGACGAGTAATAGGCCTGTGCGTGGCCAAGGTGAAGGATTATTTAGCTATTTTAACTGCAGTAGGGATAGTATGGATAGTAGCGAAGTTTAATTTGTTTACCAGACAATTTTGTAATATTAAAAAAATCGAAAATTTTCAGGTTCTTGTCGTATTTGACAATATGTTCTTTTTACTTGAATATTAAAATACAGTAATTATTAATCATATGTACTTAACGATACAAAAATTATAATTTCCCATTCCCATATTTAATAAATGTTTTTGTACAGTTTAATTCATAAACGTTTAAGATTTTGGAAAATAAATTATAATTTCCCATTTCCATTCCCATGTTTACAGCATCTGATCAAATTGTATTATACTTCTATAGTCACTTTGTTCATCTTAACCCTCTTTTGAAGCGAAAGTTATTAAATAAGCGATTTATGAAATGCTTTTTCATAAGAACGTTGTAATATCACTTTAATTACAATAAATCTAGTGTACAACCAAAACTAATTACTTTTAGATAGGGTATTACTAATTATAATTTATAATCCGAAAAGTATAACTACATGTTGTCGAGTAAATCCGCCACAATAGGTACTACTATGTGTAAATTCCCAGAATTTTTTTATTCATGTGATTGCCAAGTGTCCATGTGTTATTGGAAGATAAGATTATGGCGGCGGCACGTGAGAAACGACTGCGCGTGAGAAAAGAATGTGTTATTGTGAAGTCTCAATTTTTCCCCCTAAAATGCAAAATTCTCAAATTCCGAATTAAAGGGTCCCCCCCCCCCCCCCCCCCCGAAACCCAAAAGTCACAAAATCCCAGAAAATACTTGATTTTCTCATTTTTCCCCGAAAAACACAAAATCCCCCCCCCAGAAGCACAGAAAACGAAGAATGCCGAGTATCAGCTCTTCCGAGAGATCAAGTCTGAGCCCTCCTCCTGAACGCAGTGAGAATTTTGGAATTCCGACTGCTTGTTTTTTCTGTGCGGCACCAACCATTGAAACTTCTTACACGATTCTGGATCCAGGAAGGAGATACTACAGCTGCACCCTCAAATATGTAAGAAAAATTCTAATTTCCAGTTTATTTTTGGGTAACGAATGGTTATGGGCATCGTTTCGTGCAGACTCCATCCGGAGGATGCCATTTTTACAAATGGTTGGATGATGCAATAACAGCGGAGATCGGTGACATTCGGAGAGCCATTCAGAACGAGATGGCAGACAAAGAAGATTCCATTCGATACGATCTTAGGAGGGCTTGGACATGCCTTCAGCATGAAGCGGCCGAAATTAGAGACCTCCGAAAATCTATTAAGGAACTGAAAGAATCTTATCACAGCCTTAGCAGCATCGTGTGTGACTCAATTGTGAATGAAATTAATCTGGCTTCAGATGCCTTTCATCAAAACGAGTTTTACAAGGAAGTGAAGGTAATGGTTACTCTCTCTGTTCTTGCCATTGTCTCGGTATCTTCAACCATCTACTTGTTTAAGTAGATAATATAAAGCTACGTTATGTTCTTATGTTGTTCATAGCTTTAGTGAATCTTGATATTCAGGATTTTTGATATTTTGAATTTTCAACTAGTATTACCGAGAATTACCCAATTTTGGGAATTTTGAATTGCGAGTAGTTAAACCTAGTATTACCGAGAATTACCCAATTTTGGGAAATATGAATTTTCGAGTAGTTGGACCGAGATAAACCGAGTATTACCCAATTTTGGGAATTTTGAATTTGCGAGTAGTTAAACCTAGTATTACCGAGAATTACCCAATTTTGGGAACTATGAATTTTCGAGTAGTTGGACCGAGATAAACCGAGTATTACCCAATTTTGGGAATTTTGAATTTGCGAGTAGTTAAACCTAGTATTACCGAGAATTACCCAATTTTGGGAAATATGAATTTTTGAGTAGTTGGACCGAGATAAACCGAGTATTACCCGATTCTGGGAATTTTGAATTTGCGAGTAGTTAAACCTAATATTACCTAGAATTACCCAATTTTGGGAAATATGAATTTTCGAGTAGTTGGACCGAGTATTACCCAATTTTGGGAATTTTGAATTTGCGAGTAGTTAAACCTAGTATTACCGAGAATTACCCAATTTTGGGAAATATGAATTTGCGAGTAGTTGGACCGAGATAAACCGAGTATTACCCAATTTTGGGAATTTTGAATTTGCGAGTAGTTAAACCTAATATTACCGAGAATTACCCAATTTTGGGAAATATGAATTTTCGAGTAGATGGACCGAGATAAACCGAGTATTACCCAATTTTGGGAATTTTGAATTTGCGAGTAGTTACACCTAGTATTACCGAGTTTTACCCAATTTTGGGAATTTTGAATTTGCGAGTATTTTGAATTTTCGAGTAGTTGGACCGATAATTACCGAGAATTACTAAATATTTATATATTAAAAAACATATTTACAAAATATAAAAAACAGAAAAAACAGAAAAATACTAAACAAAATAAAACAAACTAAAAAAAAGTACATAAATATAAAAAAAAGAAAAAAAAATAATAATTAATCCATGGATTAAAAATCCATGGCGTAATCTTGTGTTCAAATACGTGCCTCCGCATCGTATTTGGACCGATCCCCAACATACATTAGGGTGATGTGGTCAATGAACACATCGCCCACATTCACCAGAGGGTGAATAAGCATGTCCGCCATCGCCGCCAGCACTTCCCTCACCGTCGTCCCCGTTGCCCATGAAGAGGGCATCAACATCGGGTGGAAGATGCAACCCCTAACAGTGATGTTAGGGTGGAAAATCTGGGTGTTGAAGGCCACCTTGGGGGGCCTGAAGGGGTACTCCGGGGGGAACCAGAGGGAGAGCTTGAACATACCCCCTTCATAGGGACTGTTCGGGGGGCCGGCAATGAAAGCCTCGCAGAGGAAGATGTCTAAATCCACCGGCCCGGCTGCTAACCCTCTCTGAGGGTTTTCGACGACGTCGCGCAACTGCCTGAGAATCCAGGAACGAGCCGCCATTGAAGTATAAGAAGATGAAAGGTAGAGATGAAAGATGAAAGCAAGATGAAAGATGAAAGAAAGATGAAAGATAACGTGTATTTATAGGAGGGAAGGGAAAGGGCAAAGGTCACCACGAAAGAGGAGTAGTTATGGAATGGTATTACTGCTTCGAAGCGGTACAACTACCGCTCTTACCTTCATTTATTATTTCTACTGCATGCAGATTTGACAGTTTTGACGCCACGTAACCCTAGTGGACGTAATTAATTGAATTCAAGTAATTCCTTTAATTGATGATTTAGTTTTCAACCTCTTCCAATTAACTAACCCGAATTGAATGCTAAGTTGACAGTGTATTACTGGTAAAACTACCACCGCTTTCTTTTTTATTTATCTTTAATTATCATGATTTGACCGCCACTACATCATTGATTGCTGCCACTACCCATCGATTAAGTTCCGCAATTAATGTTTCTTGATTACCCAATTTCACACGCTTGATTACATATATTATCCAAAAACTTAATAAAGAGTCATGTCCAAAAACAAAAACAAAGAGACAAACCATGATTAAATTGAGAGAGAAGATAGAGGGAAAAACAGTTCAACTCTTCCTCTGCCGAGTGATTGGCCCTGTCGTCCTCGAAGCCTCCTGTTTCCGTTTTTCAACACCCTCTTCTTGCTCAACAGGAGCAACAGTAGTCTCGGCCTCTTTTGGTTTTCCCTACAAATACATCATAGTGTTACCGAACAATACCAAGTAATAAATCATAGTGTTACCGAAAAATACCAAGTACTATCGAAACCGGATTTCAAAGTTAAATACATCTTCTCTTCTCGTACGTCTAGTCATATACTTCCTACCAATCATCTTCTCCTTCTCCTTATCCATCTCAATTGCCACCTGACGTCTCCCTTCTTCTCCTTCTTCTTCTCCTACCTGCTCTCCTTGTCCTTCTTTTCTTGCCTCTTTCACGTATTCTTCAACGGAGTTGAGTCTTCTATCAATGCCATCCATGCGGTCCCTGATTTGGAGTAACTGATCGTCTATAATTTTCTTCAAGCACTGTAGCTGTTCCAAAAATCCAACCGGACCGCCATTGACATTCTCCCTAGCCACAGCACGATTATGGACCCTCTCCTTATCATCTCCTCGGGCAGCAACATCAATGCTGAATAGCTCTTTCAAGAATATCGGCTTCCCTTCGTCTATTAGACGCTTCGACCAACTGTCAGGAACTACATCGGAGAAATCTGGCTCCTCATACCCCCCACCCACGATTCGAGCCATCATAATTTCCTCATACAAGGATGGTTGCAAGATACTGTGAATGTCCTGTGAATGTAAAAATTTGCAATTTAAAACAAGTACATGCTACGTAAATAATGGAAAACCTATAAGATGATTTTCAACCTTAGTATCACCAAGTGCTTCATATAATTCCGATAAAGGAAAACCTTTGAGTGCGAATGGTCGCCACTTTTGTTTGCACATCCTAGGATAATCCATCTCTGCTCTTCTAACATCTTCTCTGTATTTGATCTTCAGATTTGGGATTGCCTCAAAAGCTAAAATCTATAAATAACACACCAAATTACACATAAAATCATAAAATCATAAAAACAAGAAAATGATTACTTACCTCCAACGGAGTAACAAAGCTTGGAAAGGTCCATGAATCTGTTTCGATGACCCCATTGAAATGCTTCATTGTATGATCAATTTTCTTCATATTAACTTCGAAGGAAAACCGCTCCCATGGAAATGTCCGACACGCTTCAAGATCGTTCACAATCCTAAGAAAAAACGGCTCCATAGATGGTACTTTCGGGCCGGTCTTCGACTGTCCACTTATTATGCTAGCTAAGAAGTAGACGACACACATTTTCAAACGATCTGGACAAGCTCGCATCTTCCCGAGCTTTTCTTCAACAGCAACAATTGAGGGGACGGTTCCTTTCTTAAAATGCCTCGACTTGAACTCATCATTTCTCATTCTCTCAAAGTCATCTTCTGGATACGGACGACAGTCTAATCCAGATAGGAGTGCATGTTCTCTGAGAGAATAGCGGATGGGAACACCATTAACAACAAACCAACATTCCTTCCTCTTATTTGTACTTGCCGTCCGAAGAAGAAGCAACCACATACCCATCACCTTATGATATGGGTCCCTATGCATGTGCCAAAAATGCTTGAACTGCGGATGCTCTGTAAACCACCTCAGCTCATCGGGTTGAAGTCCTATAGACTCCAATTTCTCCACTGCTTTGTGGATAAAGCACCTTGTTGCCAACTTGATTACCCTGTTATACTCACTTGTATCGAAGAACATCCTCTCAGGTTGCAATGGCTGGTCTTCCTCCTCGATATACGTTCGCTTCCGCCACAGTGTTAACTGAATACCCTCACCATTTACTTCCAACGGTTCTGGGGGCGAGTTTGTATACATTTCCGGTGCCGGATGAGTCTCAATTTCTTCGATAATAGCCATAACAGAAGTTCTACGAAGTTAAAACACAACCATTAGCATCTGAAATCCAACTCTACACAAAAATCGAATTCCTTTGTTTCTACACACCACTCGAATTCCCAAATTTCATATTCCATTCTACTTAATCTCGAATCCAGTTGAACGAAACACATAAGAATAAGAGGAAGGACGAACCTGATTTAGAGACGGGAATTCGATTCTCCAGTAATCACTACCACTGTCTTAGTTGTACGTTTTAGTACCAAATAGGAGGGAAGAACTTTCGAATCGACACAAGTATTTGGGAAAGATGTTGCTCGGGATTCGACAATTTTAGGTTTTAATTTTGGGTGTTACCCGATTTCAAGGATTTCGACCCGATTATCGCGGGTCTTGTGTAGAATTCGATCCGATTTCGCGGGTCTAGAGTGGTGTCGCGGGTGGAGGGTGGATATCACGGGTTTGGGCGTGGACATAGCTGGTTGGGTTCGTAATTACCAAAGTTTTATAAGGGTGGGTAGTATTTTCTCGCTGTTTCGATTTAAAAATAAATCAAAATTAAATTATTTTTTATAACGGGGGCATATGTGAATAATGGTCTTCTGAAAAGGGCATCTCAACATTTCCCCCGTATATATGCAATGTTCTCAAAGCTAAAAACAAGTATGGGTTTCATCGATGGTCTTGTGACAAAACCGACCTCGGGTGCGAATGAACTTTGGGTTATTGTTAATTCTAAGCTTGTGGTGTGGATCCTTACACTACAAGAAAACATAACATATTCCTACGAAACTTTTGGTAGGAAAATATTTCTATCAATTTCCTATGAAATTATGACGGAATTTACAAGTGGTAGGAAATTTCCTACGGAATAAAGCCGATAAAAAGTGGTAGGAAATTTTCTACCAATTTCCTACCAAACTTATGCTTCTGGGAAATTCGGTCAGAAATTGGTAGGAAATATGTTAAAAACAATTGACCATTTTAATGGTAGGAAATTTGTCAAAATTTTATGACCACTTTCCTACCAAACTGAATCCGTAGGTTAATTTTAAATATAAATTTTTATGTATTTGTTAGAAAATTACCTACCACTTTCCTGCGAAACAAACATTTTATTAATTAAATATTTTACTAATAAATTTCTACCAAAATCCTTTCCCCTAAATCTATCACGCGTATTTCGTTTTCCTCCGCCGTATCTTCTTCTTCATCCTCGAGAAAACCTTATTTTCTTCATCTCTTCATCTCTTCCATCTAAAATGATCTGATTTCTTCCTCTTTTTATCTTCGTCCTCTCTTCAATCTCTTCCTCCTTACCATCGCCAAATCTCATCTTTACCGCCAAATCACAATCTCATCTCTATCGCCGAATCTTATTTCTATTGTGATCGAAGAGATGCTGGGAAACATGTCTACACCGCCGGATCCCAATTTCATGGTGCATTCAATCTCTTTCTCCATTTTTATGTTTCTAACAATGAATTTCTTAGAAATTTATGTTTCTAGGAAATTTGGTCAAAAATTGGTAGGAAATAGGTTAAAAACAATTTACCATTATAATGGTAGGAAATTCGTCGAAAATTTCTGACCACTTTCCTACCAAACTAAATCCGTAGGTTAATTTTAAATATAAAATTAAAAGTATTTAGTAGGAAATTACGTACCACTTTCCTACGAAACAAACATTTTATTAATTAAATATTTTACTAAATTCCTACCAAAATCCGTAAACCTAAATCTATCACGCGTATTTTTTTCTTTCCTTAACTTCCTCCTTCCAAACCACCGCCGTATCTTCTTCTTCTTCCTCGAGAAAACCTGATTTTCTTCATCTTTTCCATATCTTCCTCTGTTCCATCTCAGATGCTCTGATTTCTTCATCTTTTATCTTCTTCCTCCTTGCCATCGCCGAATCTCATCTTTACCAAAAAATCACAATCTCATTTCTACCGCCGAATCTCATTTCTATTGTGATTGAAGAGAAGCTGGGAAACATTTCTTCACCGCCGATTCCCAATTTTATGGTGCATTCAATCTCTTTCTCCATTTTTTTTTAATGTTTTTACCGATGAATTTCTTAGAAACTTATTCTTCTAGGAAATTCAGTCAAAACTTGGTAGGAAATTTGTTAAAAATAATTGACAATTATAATGGTAAGAAATTCTTCGATAATTTTTGACCAGTTTCCTACCAAACTAAATCTGTAGGTTAATTTTAAATATAAAATTAAATATATTTGGTAAAAAATTACCTACCACTTTCCTACGAAACAAACATTTTATTAATTAAATATTTTCTTAAATTCCTATCAAAATCTTTAAATCTAAATATATCACGCGTATTTATTTCATTCCCTAACTTCCTCCGTCGTATCTTCTTCTTCATCCTCGAAAAAACCTGATTTTCTTCATCTTTTCCATCTCTTCCTCTCCTCCATCTCACCTGCTATGATTTCTTCCTCTTTTTATCTTCTTCCTCTCTTCATTCTCTTCCTCCTTGCCGTCGCCAAATCACAATCTCATCTCTACCGCCGAATCTCATCTCTGTTGAGATCGAAGAGATGCTGGGAAACATGTCTTTACCGCCGATTCCCAATTTCACGGTGCATTCAATCTCTTTCTCCATTTTTATGTTTCTACCGCTGCCGATTACCAATTTAACGGTGCATTCAATATCTTTCTCCATTTTTATGTTTCTATCGATGAATTTCTTAGAAACTTATGCTTCTAGAAAATTCGGTCAAAAATTGGTAGGAAATAGGTTAAAAACAATTGACCATTATAATTGTAGGAATTTCGTCGTATATTTCTGACCACTTTCCTACAAAACTAAATTCATAGGTTAATTTTAAATATAAAATTAAATGTATTTGGTAGGAAATTACCTACCACTTCTCTACGAAACAAACATTTTATTAATTAAATATTTTACTACATTCCTAGCAAAATCCTTAAACCTAAATATATCATGCGAATTTTTTTCTTTCCCTAACTTCTTCCTTCCAAACCTCCGCCGTATCTTCTTCTTCATCCTCGAAAAAACCTGATTTTCTTCATCTTTTCCATCTCTTTCTCTCTTCCATCTCATCTGCTCTGATTTGTTCCTCTTTTTTTATCTTCTTCCTCTCTTCAATCTCTTCCTCTTTGCCGTCGTCGAATCTCATCTTTACCGCCAAATCACAATCTCATCTGTTTCGCTGAATCTCATATCTATTGAGATCGAAGAGATGTTGGGAAACATGTCTTCACCACTAATTCCCAATTTCACGGGGCATTCATCATCTTTCTCCATTTTTATGTTTTTGGCTGGAATTAGTGACATATTTAAAACGTGAAATTTCATTCATTCAACTTGAACTTATGTTGCCTCATTCATCTTATTTGCTGCGACTAATAGGTAAACATAAACGATGGTTGCTGAGTTGATTCCGCCGTTTAAAACATGAAATTTCATTCATTCTACCAAATAATGCTGGTAGGAAAGTGGTAGGAAATTTCCTACGATTTTCCTACCAAAATTTCCGACGAAATTTTTCTATTAGATTTTTTAAAGGAAATTTCCTACCACTTTTGATGTTCGGCGAGCGATAAGTAGCGAAAGTTATTCGTAGAATAATGGTAGGAATATGCCATTTCCTACCTTTTTCTAACGATAATTTCCCCATGAAATCAAATATTTTCTTGTAGTGTTAATACAATTTACCCCCAAACTTTGCACTTTTGTTTCATGTGCCGATACCGCATTTGAACTTTGGAATAGTTTAAAAAGTCGTTTCTCTGTTGGCAACGAACCAAGGGTTTATGAACTCAAGGCGAGTGTTACGTAATTTAAACAGGAAGCATACTATGTTCAGGATTATTTTGGTCGTCTTAAACTTTTGTGGGATGATCTGAATGCTTTTGAACATTTGCATGATTGTTGTTATGGTCAAAGCAAGTGCAAGACAAAGGAGAAACAAGTTAAGCTATGTGACAAAGAACGCAAGTATCAATTTTTGATGGAGGACAATGTTCGATTTGGTACTATACGGTCCAACATTCTCTGTATCGATGGTTCTTCAAGAAGAACGTCATCATCATGTTACGAGAATTTTGGATTCTCGTCCTGATCCAGTTGGATTTTCTGCTCAAGTTTCAAATGGTTCTTGAACTTACTAACGAGCAATGGGATACACTTGTCAATTTTCTCAATGATCATCTCTCGGATATTATCATTGAGTTTGGTGCCTCTGTGCATCTCACTAGGAATCTTGGTTTCTTATTTGATATTTATGATATTATTCCCAGTCCTATTGGTTTATCTAATGGAGAGTCCGCTAATGCAACGAAACAAGGAAAATGGAAACTTGGGGATTCGGTTCTATACATACCTAATCTCCAAGAAACATTGTTGCATGTTTCTTCCTTGTTAAAGGAAAAACCGTGTTTAACAATATTCACTGATAAGTTTTGTTAGTTGCAGGACTGTGCTACGAGGATGCTGATTAGAGCATGTAGTGAGTGTGATGGTTTGTATTTCTTCTAGGGCATGTTTAGGTTTCAAGTTAATGTGGCTGCAATGGCTTTTCCTGGGCTTTGGCATCGTCATTTGGGGCATCCGTTGCAGTCTTTGCTTTTTCATTTGTCTGGTATTGATTTGAGCAGTGATAGTTCAAACTCTTAAGTTCCATGTTATGTTTGTGTCCGTGCGAAACAACCTAGTTTTTCTTTCCCATAAAATAATAATAAAGCTGATGAGTATTTTCATTAATCCATGGGAACCGTACCAAACACCAGCTACATGCAAATCACTTTACTTTCTCACTATAGTCGACGATCATTCTAGAGCAAGTTTGGGTATTTTTGCTTTGAGCAAAGAGTGAGGTTGCTCTTATACTTCAAAAAATTTGTCACATGGCTGAGCGACAATTTGATAAAAAAAAAAAGGTATGTGTGGTTCGCAACGATAACATGACATAATTTATGTTCCTCAAGTTTTTCTTTGCTGCTCAGGGTATTTAACACCAAACATCATGTGTTGGCACACCTAAACAAAATAGCCGGGTGGAGCGAAAACACTTACATATATTGAATGTAGCTCGTTCTCTGCAGTTTCAAGCTTCTCTACCAATCGAGTTTTGGGACGATTGTTTACTTGCATAAATGCATCTCATTAATTGAACACCATCCTATGTTCTTGGTGGTCGCACACCTTACAAGATTTTGTTCAACAAGAAACCCCTTTACGAGTAGATTTGTACCTTTGGATGTCTTTAATATGCTCATAAAGGTACTAGACGACGTGAAAAAATTGATGAACGCTCTTCTCGCTATATGTTTCTTGGTTATTCTCATGGTCAGAAAGGATGGAAAGTATATGTTCTCAATCGTGAAGAATATTTTATTTCAAGGGATGTGGATTTCAATGAGGACGTGTTTCCCTTTGCCAAAACTGTTTCAATTGTCTCTTTACCGCTAGTTCACTCTTCGCCTCTTGCTGTTGACAATGATGAGGCGTTTCCAATACCACATATTCATGAAAGGGGGAGTTTTACGGAAAGGGAGAGTAACACTGATCTTACGGTTGTCGAGTTACAACCTTCTTGTGCCACATATGTTGTTCATTCGCCACCAGCTTCTTCTTCAATAGATGTAGTTGTTGAATCCTCATCATCTCATGTTGCTAATGAGAATTCATCTCCGAGAGTTGTTGAATCTGAGAACTTAAGTCGTGGTAAACACATAAAGACGAAGTTAAACTTGCTTTTACCGTACAAAACATATGCAGCTAAAACGCTTGAACAACCATCACACTTCTTGTCTCATGCATCCTTTGGTACTTCAGGTACGGCTTATCCTATTGTTAACTATCTCTTCTCTCTGTTTTTCAGTAGGTTATTTTGCCTATTTGGTCGCTGTTAAAGAACCATCTTCATTTATGTGTGCCATGATATTTGAGGAATGGAGAGATGCAATGTCTAAAGAGATCATTGCTTTAGAAAACAATGCGATTTGGATTATTACCGATCTTCCGTCTGGCAAGAAAGTCATTAGCTTCAACTGGATCTACAAAATCAAACATAATGCTGATGGTACTATTGAACGTTACAAGGTTCGTTTGGTTGCCTTGAGGAATCGCCAGGAAGAATGAATCAATTACCAAAAGCATTTATATATTAAAGCAATGAACTGCAATTTAAACGATCAAGACACATGGGAACTAAGAGAAGCATAGATGCTAACTATTTAATGCATGCTTATCTTGAAATAGAGCTCTATTTCAGAACAAGTCTGCATTGAATAATCAACATATATACTTCTCTTAGTGTCATAATGTCTTATTCACCTAAACCGTAATTTTTGATTAGTGTTGGGATGTTCTTTTTTCTCGATGACTTTTGGAACAAATCTACCATATTCCAATAATGTTTTATGACATGCTTCTCATATATTCATCTGAAGAGTTAGAAGATACTCATATTTTGGTGGTGAAATGAAGGAGTACTCATTCTTAAGAGAGACTCATAATGATGAAATTCTAGTATAAACAACTTACATGAGAAAAATAAATGAATGACAAAATTAAACAATAAGATTATTTGTACCTTTTTTTACTCATGCTTTTGTACTTTTTTTTTTATATGAACTAAAAGAAAAAGAAAATGATGAATCTCATGTCGATGAGAGGAAGAAAATATATATTAACATTTACCATCCACATATTTTTAGATTCATTGAATTTTTTAAAAAAACTCCATGTATTTATATCCAAAACGTTTGATCTAGTTTTTATCAACAAAATAATATCCATATTTTAAAGTCAAAAACGAAATAATTATCTTATGTTTTAGGTAATAAATTGAGAATTTTAAATTTTAGGTTATTATATATTGTTTTTAGTCAATTAAAACTTTTGGTGCACTCTTTAATTTTAATAATGCGCTAAAGTAACTTATTAAAAAGAACGCGCAAAATTTTTAAATGGACTAAAAACAAAATATAATAAACTCAAATTTAAAATTGTCAATTTATTACCTAAAATATAAGATAAATATTTTGTTTTTTACTTTACAATTTGGACATTATTTTGTTGATAAAAACAAGATCAAAAGTTTTGGATATAAATACATGGAGTTTTAAAAGAAAAATTCACTGAAACCAAAAATATGTGGATTTAAATGTTAATATACTTTCTTTCTCTCAACAAAATAAAAAGGTACCATTAAATTTATTGTTTTTTATGTCATTCACATATTTTTGGATTCATTGAATTGTTTTTAAAACTCCATGTATTTATATCCAAAACGTTTGATTTAGTTTTTATCAACAAAATAATATCCATATTTAAAGTCAAAAACAAAATATTTATCTTATGTTTTAGGTAATAAATTGAGAATTTTAAATTTGAGGTTATTATATATTGTTTTTTAGTCAATTTAAGTTTTTGGTGCACTCTTTAATTTTAATAATGTGTCAAAGTAACTTATTAAAAAGAACGCGCCAAAAGTTTGAATCGACTAAAAACAAAATACAATAAACTCAAATTTAAAATTTTCAATTTATTACCTAAAATATAAGATAAATATTTTGTTTTTGAATTTAAAATTTGGACATTATTTTGTTGATAAAAACAAGATCAAAGATTTTAGATAAAAATACATGGAGTTTTAAAATAAAAACTCACTGAAATCAAAAATATGTGGATGTAAATGTTAATACTTTCTTTCTCTCAACAAAATAAAAAAGGTACCATTAAATTTATTGTTTTTTTATGTCATTCGCATATTTTGGATTCATTGAATTGTTTTTAAAACTCCATGTATTTATATCCAAAACGTTTGATTTAGTTTTTATCAACAAAATAATATCCATATTTAAGGTCAAAAACAAAATATTTATCTTATGTTTTAGGTAATAAATTGAGAATTTTAAATTTGAGGTTATTATATATTGATTTTTAGTCAATTTAAGTTTTTGGTGCACTCTTTAGTTTTAATAATGCGCCAAAATAACTTATTAAAAAGAACGCGCCAAAAGTTTGAATTGACTAAAAACAAAATACAATAAACTCAAATTTAAAATTTTCAATTTATTACCTAAAATATAAGATAAATATTTTGTTTTTGACTTTAAAATTTGGACATTATTTTGTTGATAAAAACAAGATCAAAAGTTTTGGATATAAATACATGGAGTTTTAAGAGAAAAATTCACTGAAACCAAAAATATGTGCATGTAAATGTTAATACTTTCTATCTCTCAGCAAAATAAAAAAGGCACCATTAAATTTATTGTTTTTTTATGTCATTCACATATTTTTGGATTCATTGATTTTAAAAAACAATTCCATGTATTTATATCCAAAACGTTTGATCTAGTTTTTATCAACAAAATAATATCCATATTTTAAAGTAAAAAACGAAATATTTATCTTATGTTTTAGGTAATAAATTGAGAATTTTAAATTTGAGGTTATTATATATATTTTTAGTCTATTTAAATATTTGGTGCACTCTTTAATTTTAATGATGCGCCAAAGTAACTTATTAAAAAGAACGCGCCAAAATTTTGAATTGACTAAAAACAAAATATAATAAACTCAAATTTAAAATTTTCAATTTATTACCTAAAATATAAGATAAATATTTTGTTTTTGACTTTAAAATTTGGACATTATTTTGTTGATAAAAACAAGATCAAAAGTTTTGGATAAAAATACATAGAGTTTTAAAAGAAAAATTCACTGAAATCAAAAATATGTTGATGTAACTGTTAATACTTTCTTTCTCTCAACAAAATACAAAATGTACCATTAAATTTATTGTTTTTTTTATGTCATTCAATTATATTTCATTGATTTTTCTCATGTAAGTTGTTATACTACAATCTCATCATTATGAGTCTCTCTTAAAAATGTACTCATTCATTCCATCACCCAAAAAATGAGTATGTTCTAACTTTTCACATGAATATCTGACAAGTCATGAAACATTGGAATTTGCTAGATTTGTTCTAAAAGTCATCAAGAAAAAAGAGCATCCCAAAGTTAACCAAAAATTATGGTTTAGGTGTGTAAGACATTACAATACTGAGAGATATACAGATTTTGATTGTTCAATGCAGATTTGTCCTAAAATAGAGATAAGTCTGCATTGAACAATTAATATATATATATGCTTATTTTAGTGCCTTGGTGTTTTGATCGCTTAAATTGCAGTTCGTCGTTGATTTTGGGATGCTTTTTTCTTTGTTGGCTTTGAGATCATATTTAGCGTTCTTCAATGCTTGATAACTTGTTTCTCCTATATTCAAAACTGTGGAATATAGAAAAGACCTCACCCGTTGAATAACTCTCTTCATGTATTAAAATTTTAATAACGAGTTTAGATCTAAAGAAACAAATTCATATCAAAAGACGAAAATGATCTTTTAGAATACATAAGAATTTGGAAGCTTGCGTTGTTGTTTTTTGGTGAATGCATGCTTCCTTTTTTTTTGAACTAAAATTCATACTTCTTATAGTTTTCTGCATCTGTCAAATCAGTTTTTTGCAAATTGATAAGTCAATGTTTATTTGTTTGTTACGTTCTGAAGATTATAGACTCATATCAAGGATGCTCGAGTTTCCAGCATCAATGAGAGGTTCAAGTTTATGAAGACCTCAAAGAAAAATGAGCTAAGAAGCAGGTCAAAGTGAATCTAGACTTTCGACGAATCAAGGGTCTGTAAAAGATCCACTTAGTAAATACATGTGTCTCTTTCTCATAGGCCAAAACTTAGATGACATGTACTGAGTTTATTGGCTGAGCAGGTGAGAGTATATAGCTCATCTCTATCATATCGCTTTCTTCAGTTGAAACTAATAGGTTGTAAAGAGAGGATTAGATAGAGAGAGAAAGAGACGATTCCGATCTGTAACAGAAGGCTGAGCTTAGCCGGTACTAGTTGATTCCGGTGTGAGATCACCGGCGAGAAGTAGGGCTCCGGTTAAGGACATGAACTCGTTAACTCGCCTGTCTTTTTCTGTTTTTACTTCTTCTTTCTTTCTGGATTCTTCTCAAATTCTTATATCGTGAGAGAGAGAGAGAGAGAGAGAGAGAGAGAGAGAGAGAGATTAAGGCTTTAATCCTCACAAATTGGTATCAGAGCACCAGGTTCTGGTGCGGATCGAGTCGATTCCGAGATGGTGAATCCTCCGCGCGTCGAGATCGCAATGTTCGATCAGGCAACTTCGGGATGTGGAAGAAAAGTATGCTTGCGAATCTCACGGTTCAAGGCATGAAGGATGTTCTAACAGAGAAGATGCAAGACTCATCATCTAAAGAAGAAGATCTGAAAGATCCCGAAGCCACAAAGAAGAAAGAACAAGACGAAGCTTCAAGATTGGAGCGAGATGAAAAGGTATTGAACATGATCTTCATGTGTGTTGGAGACCACGTTCTAAGGAAGCTGGACAAGTGCTTCACAGCTGCTCAAGCTTGGGAAACTCTCGACAGATTATACATGGTAACGACCTTACCTAATAGAGTCCATTTACAACTAAAAGTCTACTCGTTTAAGATGCAGGAATCAAGGTCAATTGATCAAAACGTGGACGACTTCTTGAAATTACTTGCGGATCTTGGAAACTTGAGCATAGAAGTTCCAGAGGAGGTCTAAGCGATTCTACTACTCAACGCTCTTCCCGCAAGGTATGATTCTCTCAAAGAAACTCTAAAGTACAGTAGAACATGCTTGAAACTAGAGGAAGTTGCTAGTGTTGCTAAGTCTAAGGAACTGGAATATAGAGAAAATGATGGATCTAGTTCTAAGACAGTAGGAGAGGGTCACTTTGTTAGAGTTAGAACAAAAACTAGGAATAGTACGTATCAAGGTAATGCATGTAAAATCAAGAATCACTGGTCGAGATCAAAGTCTAAAGATGGAAAGAGAATATGCTGGATTTGTGGTAAGGAAGGTCACTTCAAGAAGCAATGCTACAAATGGTTAGAAAGAAACAAGGGTAATGGTAATGCTCAAGGTCAGGGTGAGGCAGCAATGGTTAAAGACGATGCTGATGATCTGGTTGGACTCTTGGCGTCATAGGTTAATTTGACTACATGGGATAATGATCAAGAAGAATGGATTATGGACACTTGGTGCTCTTTCCATATGACACCAAGAAAAGAATTATTTCTTAATATGAAGGAACATACAAGTGGAAATGTTAGAATGGCAAATAACTCCATGTCAACAGTGAGAGTGATTGGTTCCATCAGATTTACAAACCCTGATGGGACTACTTTTGTGCTTCACGATGTGAGATACATGCCTGAAATAACAAGGAATCTCATGTCTATGGGAACGTTAGAAGAGAAGGGATGTGAATTCAAAGGTTCAAATGGTGTTCTGAAAGTCGTCAAAGGTTGCACTGTGTTTATGAAGGGAGTAAGGAGATAGTCTCTTTACATATTTCAGGGTAGAGCACAAGTTTCAAAAGCTCATGTTGCAGAGCCAGTACAGTCAGAAAAAGATGAAGACCAGGCTCATTTGTGGCACAGCAAGATGGGTCACATAGTCCAGAAAGGCCTTGAAATTTTAGCAAAGAAATGATGTTTTGATAAAGACAAAATATCAGACAAAAAATTATGTGAAGACTGTGTGTTAGGAAAGTCTCACCGAGTCAGTTGTGGCCCTGCTCTACACGTCACTAAGGCCAAGCTAGATTATGTTCACTCAGACCTTTGGGGATCACCAAATGTCCTTTTGAGTCTGAGTAAGTCTCAATATTTCATCTCCTTTACAGATGATTATTCGAGAATGGTTTGGATCTACTTCTTAAGGTTCAAAGATGAAGCCTTCAAGAAATTTGTGGAATGGAAAAAGATGGTTGAAACTCAATCGGAAAAGAAGGTCAAGAAGCTGCGTACATATAATGGACTAGAGTTTTGTAATCTACAATTTGATCAGTTCTGCAAAGATGAAGGGATGGTAAGGCATAGAACATGCACATACACTCCACAACAAAATGGAATTGCCGAAAGGTTAAACAGGTCAATAATGAATAAGGTTTGAAGCATGCTGAGTGAGAGTGGTCTTGGTCAAAGGTTCTGGGTAGAGGCTGCAGCAACATCAGTTTATTTGATTAATAGATCACCCTCTTCAGTCATAGATTTCAGCGTTCCAGAAGAGCTTTGGACTTCAGCCATGCCAAGTTTAAATAACTTAAAGAGATTTGGAAGTTTAGCTTATGTTCACTCAGATGATGGGAAGTTAAAGTCCAGAGCTAAGAGAGGTATATTCACAGGGTATCCAGAAGGTGTGAAGGGTTTCAAAGTGTGGCTAATAGAAGAGAATAAGGCTGTCATCAGTAGGAATGTGGTTTTCAGGGAGGACATAATCTACAAAGACATCAAGTCAGATTCTCAAAATGAAGTTGAACAAGACATCTCTACGACAACACTGGGTCTTGAGGTGGCTGGTTTTCAGAAGAATGGAGAGTATTCTTCTCAAGGTGGAGCTACTTCAGGGAATGAGTCAACAGAGAGCTCTCAACAGGACAGTGAACATGAGACATGGCAAGGTACATAAACTCAAGACTTAAGTGACTATCAGTTGGCAAGGGATCGCACAAGAAAAATATCTAAGAAGCCAATAACGTTTGAAGATTATCAGTGTGATGATGAAGATGGCTTAGATGAGTTTGATGGGTTTGTGTGTGCTATGTCAGAAGATGGTGGTACAGAACCAACATCATACCAAAAAGCAATGAATGATTCTGATAGTGTCAAATGGACGGGTACAACAGAAGAATTGTTGTCACTAAAGAAGAATCACACTTGGGATCTCATTAACAGGCCAAAACATTAGAAGGGTATAGGTTGCAAATGGATCTTCAAAAGAAAACCTGGAATAGCTGGTGTTGAAGCCCCGAGATTTAAGGCAAGGCTTGTAGCCAAAAGCTTCTCACAAAATGAAGGAGTTGACTACAAGGAGATCTTTGCACCGGTGGTGAAACATGTGTCAATCCGATACATATTATCAGATGTAGTTCATTTCAACATGGAATTACAGCAACTGGATGTGAAGACAACATTTTTACATGGGAACCTGGATGAGTTTATAGTTATGGAACAACCAGAAGGTTTCATTGATAAGGAATATCCAGATAAGGTTTGCCTTTTGAAGAGATCACTCTATTTAAAACAGTCTCCTAGGCAATGGAATATAAGGTTCGATGAGTTTATGATACGGAATGAGTATTCAAGGAGTGAATATTATTCTTGTATATACTTCAAGAGGTTAGAGAATGATGTCCACATCTACCTGTTACTTTATGTGGATGACATTCTGATTGCATGAATAGACAAGGGTCAAGTTCAGAAGTTGAAGTCTCTATTGAATACATAATTTGACATGAAAATTCTGGGTGATGCTAAGAAGATTTTGAGTATGGAAATAGTTAGAGACATGGATAAAGGTGGGTTGTGGATATCACAAGAGAGTTACTTGATGAAAGTTCTTTCATATTTTGGTATGGAACAAGCAAAGTCACTGGCTACACTGATGGGGATACACTTCAAGCTAAAGTCAGCTACAAAACATGAATTAGAAGAACAATCTGATTTTATGAAGAAGGTATCGTATCAGAGTGCAGTGGGAAGCATTATGTACTCAATGGTGGGAACAACGCCAGACTAGGCTTATTCAGTTGGATTGATAAGCCGATTCATGACTAAACCAATTAAAGAGCACTGGCTTGCAGTAAAGTGGGTTCTAAGGTATATCAAAGGGTATGTTGATACAAGGTTGTGCTACAAGAACAAAGGGGATTTCATCATCAGGTTACTGTGACTCAGACTTTGCAGCAGATCAGGATAACAGGAGGTCAATCTCAGGCATGGTTTATACTGCAGGTGGTAATACGGTCAGCTGAAGATCTTCATTGCAGAAGTTAGTGGTTTTGTCTACGGCAGAGGCAGATGCAGAGGCAGAGTATGTGTCACTATCAGAAGCGGTTAAGGAAGGTGTTTGGGTGAAGCGTTTTGCAAAAGAGTTGGGTTTTCCTCAAGACAGTGCCGAAATTTATTGTGATTCACAAAGTGCCATTGCACTATCGAAGAATGCAGTCTTCCGTGAAAGAACAAAACATGTGGCTGTAAAATATCACTTCATCAGAGATTTAATCAGCCTAGGAGAAGTTCAAGTTTTGAAGATTGCAACAGCTTACAATCCAACAGACATTTTTACAAAGGTTCTTCCAGTTTACAAAGTTAAAGAAGCATTGCAGATGCTTCGGGTCTCAAAGAATTGAGCAAGAGCATCCAAGATATGGATGCAGGTATCCAGGTTTTTTGGGTACAAGGGTTCACCAAGTTGAAGGAAGTGTGATCTGTGTCTAAGGTGGAGATTTGAAGATTATAGACTCTGATCAAGGATGCTCGAGTTTCCAGCATCAATGAGAGGTTTAAGTTTATGAAGACCTCAAGGAAGAAGGAGCTAAGAAGCAGCTCAAAGTGAATCTAGACTCTCGACGAGTCAAGGTTCTTTAAAATATCCACTTAGTAAATACATGTGTCTCTTTCTCATAGGCCAAAACTTAGATGACATGTACTGATTTTATTGGCTGAGGAGGTGAGAGTATATAGCTCATCTCTATCCTATCGCTTTCTTCAGTTGAAAACCAGAGGTTGTAAAGAGAGGATTATATAAAGAGAGAAAGAGACGATTCCGATCTGTAACATAAGGATGAGCTTAGCCGGTACTAGTGGATTCTGGTGTGAGATCACCGGCGAGAAGTAGGGTTCCGGTTAAGGACCTGAACTCGTTAACTCACGTGTCTTTTTCTGTTTTTTACTTCTTCTTTCTTTCTGGATTTTTCTCAAGTTCTTATATCGTGAGTGAGCAAAGAGAGAGAGCGAGAGAGATTAAGGCTTTAATCCTCACACGTTCTTTGGTCATTTTACGGATACAAGTTATGTTACTATACTATATAAAAGCACTTATTTGAGGTTCATGTGTGTCCACATCAACCTTCCAAAACTACTCTATCACACTACCACATCAGACTTTGTGAAATACATAACATAGACAAACAATTTGGAACATTAGAGCCATCGCTGTAAGAAGCTTTAAGAAAATCAATCGTCAAAAGTTACCTTTCATCTTCGTCATCTATATCAACTCTTCAATTTCTTCTGATCTCTAAATGAGGTTTCTATCCCCTCTCGAACAGTGCATATAATCCATTAAAAACATTGAAGCCCATACCCTTTCTTTTTCTCTTAAATTATGTTTCGTTAAAGACCATAACCCTTATCTGATTGCTTTGAAAAGGTTTGTAACATCAATGGCTCCTTAAAACATGACGATGGGTCTCCACTGTGACAGGCGAAAACAGGAGCAAGTCAAAGAAGCGTCGTTTCATATGGGAGGATGAAGAGGACGGTGGTTTAGGTGGAGGAGAAGTTACCGGGGGAGACGGAGCAGTCAGACAAGGCTTTGGGTGGAGAGGAATTGATGGGAGGAGGAAACGAAGGCTTAGGGCCATGGCGGCGAGGAGGAGCGGTGGAGGAGAAGCCGTAGTCACCGACGGGAGTGAATCGGAGAGAAGTGAAGGAGGTGGTGGAGAATTCGTTTTTCTCGGTGGCGGTAGTGTCTCGGAGGGAAGTGATGAATGCGGGGGAGACGGTTTGGCGGTGAACCGAAAGGGGCTGATGCCGGAGGAGAAGGTGGAGCTTCCAACGAAGAGGATTCTAACAGAGGAGAAGGTGGAGATTCCACCAGAGGAGGAGGCGGTGGGAGCTAAGAGAGGCGGTGGTGAAGCCAACAGCGGAGGAGAATTAACGGCGGGGAAGGGGAGACAAAGGAGGAGCTGGAGATGATGAGGTGGCAGGCGGACTGGAGTATCATGCGCTTTGTCTTACCAAACGAAGGAAGACGAGAGGAAAGAGATAGATAAAGATCTTAACGCTTTGTCTATTACCAGATGCTTCATGAGGTGCATCATAGACAGTGTGCATGAACATGCCAAAGAAACTTCTGATTCCCGACTTTGATTGTCAATTATGGCATTGGTTAATTTTGTCCATGTACAACAATTTTATTTAATCATGAACCTCTTCCAGTCTTACATTCTGAATTTACTATTGTTTATTGAGAATTCTATTGATGAGCTAAGTCTGGTCTAAAAGTTGTCATGAGCTAAGTTTGGTCTAACTTGATTATGGTTTCACAAATCATTTTTCTACAGACTGACTTAAGTTAATGTTTATTAGTTTGTTACATTCTTTGATCATTTTACGAATACAATTATTATTTTTTTTTTATGGCTCAACAAGAATTTCATATTAATCCATCAATGTTTTACAAATCGTGTTAATCACACTCAACTAAGCTTTGCACCCAACTTGGCACAACAGTATAAAGCCTAGAGACATAATTCATATATGAAATAGACTCCTTAGCAATTCTGTAAGGCGCCTGATTTCCACATCTTGAATGGAACCTGATTTGATAACCTTCACCTTGAGAGAGGATATCTCGGATTAGAGGTTGGAACACCGGTTTGATCATCTCCGACGTTACTGCTGTTACCAACTCCTTAGCATCTGATTCGAAGAGGACATTGATGTAACCGAGACTGTAGACGGAGAGGATTGCCCACCTTAGTCCTCCACACTCAGTGTCCAAAGCTGATTTTGCCCTTGGAATGGCTCTTAAGCCCTTGGAATGGCTCTTAAGCCAATCCACTTGACCGTTCCATACATGCATTTACCCCATTCTTGGACCATGCCCCATCCGTGTTGCATTTTACGGATACAAATTATATTACTAGTACCGTATGAGTGTTATTATGTCTCTCTTTGCTTTTTTCATTTTTATTTTTATATGTTCGATTGTTACAGCCTGAAAAATAAGAAAACTATTGTTTTCGACTTGTTGATGCATCTTTTCTTTTGCCAATTGAAACATTTTTTGCATTTTTCCCTACATATTTGCCAAATTAACTTTAATATTCAATAAAAGCTTTTGTTTAGCTTCAACTTTACCCTTTATCTTCCAACACAACCAAACTATATTCAAGATATTTTGTTGACTCCAATTTCCTATTCTTGAAACGTTGTAAAGTGAATTCTTTTGTTCATTGTAATCTTTATACGAAAACAAAAGTCAATCTTTAACTTTCTTTGTACATTATTATTGTCTGGCACTAATAATGTTTTTCTCAAGTAAACATAACCAAATTATATTCAAGATGTTCAAGTAATTACAAAAAGTTCAGCTAATTATTTAGAGCAAAATTCGATCAGTTTTAACTTTTGAAAATGACAAAAATACTACTCCATTGGCTCAGAAAATCTAGAAAAGATTTTTAAAAACAAAATGGCTCAGAAGTGCTTGAAAGGTAATCATGAGATCTGAAAAAAATCTCACTCATGTGATAAAAGGTCATTATTTCATCGTCATCGCCACATGTTTTTTTCAGAGAAGAAATCAAAAAGAAATTGAAATCACCGGATTATCGACAGAATAAAAATTATATTTTTATGATCGGAAACCCAATCAAAACTCAAATCAAAAAGGAAAACGAAGTAAGAATCTGTAACGCTTTGAGAGACTATGAAGAGAAGAAGAAGAGATCCGATTATATATATAGTAAACCCAGAAACTAGGGCAAACCTCAAGTCCTTAATGTTAAAGACCAAATTAGCCCTAATATTGTTCTAAAATTTCGATATTACGCTCATAAAATTTCCTCGGCCATTTCTCCAAAACTCAAAAATTCTCTACCAAAGACCAAAACTTTGATCACTGAAAAATTATCTACGCATAAAGTTCGATCAATTAAAGGATAAAATCAGTGGAAATTATCTCAAAAGACATGTTTTTTTCCATTGCAACAAGCTCTGTTGCGAACCCAAAGCTCACTTTTTTCCCATCTTAGTGACGCAAACAGAAACAGAGTATCCAAATCCGTCAAGATAATAAACTCAGGGAATCACAAAAACCCAAGAAAGTAAAGTTTCTCTCTTTCAATGAATTTTTACCAACAGTCGCCATCGATGCATAACATATACTCATTTTTGCAGGTGCGAGTGTTTTGATCTCTACGACCAATTGGTTCCATACAAGAAAGCATGGTCATGGCAGAAAAGTATTGTCAATGAGAAATTAGCTATGTTCGATAGAAACCAAGACTGCCCAGATACAGTGATTTTATTACAACACTCTCCTGTCTACACAATGGGAACTGGAAGTTCAGAGGATCATCTCAATTTCGACATAAAGAATGCTCCTTTCGATGTGTATCGAACAGAACGTGGTGGTGAAGTCACTTATCATGGCCCTGGTCAGGTAAAACAACCTCAACAACACATTGAGTTTCCTTATGAAACTCATCAATAAGTGTGAGTGAATGTGATTGTCTGAAATGTAGCTAGTTATGTATCCTATAATCAATCTCCGGAATCACAAGATGGATCTTCATTGGTACCTCAGGATTCCTGAGGAGATAGTGATTCGTGTTCTTTCCTCAGCTTTCTCCATCAAAGCTTCTCGTCTTGATGGTTTAACTGGAGTCTGGGTTGGTATATCCCTAATTTCCACTTTATTTTGGTTTCTTAATGTGATTTGATCTGATCTTGGCAATGTTTTTGTGAGGAATATACATATGTATTGTGTTTTGTTTGATCCATTTCGTCTTCCAAATTGTATATATAGGCGACCAAAAAGTGGCGGCGATAGGTATCCGTGTGTCAAAATGGATGACATATCATGGTCTAGCTCTTAATGTCACAACAGATTTAACACCCTTCAACTCGATAGTTCCATGTGGGATTAGAAACCGTCGGGTCGGAAGCATAAAGGGTTTGATCGAGGAGGGAGAACGCGTAAAGGAGGACATTTGTTATTATGATAAGCTCAACGATTTGCAGTTGATAGATATAGCTCATGAGTCGTTACTCAAGGAATTCTCCCAAGTTTTCCAGCTTCAAATCGAAAAGCAAACAGTATTCTGACTTGGAATGCTAAAGGTTCCTTGCAGTCTCTATCAATGTTCTTCGCTTAGCATTTTTCACTAATGCTTCAATGGTTCTTGAACAGAGAGTTTTTATCTCCAGTTTCTGGTTACACAGCTAACATGTGATTTATCTGATTGTGGTTATGCAGGAAACTTTTTGTGGACCTGGAGCTAATAAGAAAACAGAGGTTTTGTTTGTGATGTTGTCTGCTTCTTGTAGATATTTGTGTGAGAGATTGGTCTCTCTCTCCACACTGTAAATTTTCACCTCCAAAGAAAGCTTATCTGCTTCTTGGATTGATGCTGCTTTCTCCATGAGTTTCTGCTCCTTCCCTGTCCTCAAAGCAATTCTCTTTGAGAGGAAACCTTTATCCTTTCACCATATCAACTTGAGAGCAAACGGAAGTGTGGGTGATAGTGAAGTTCAAAGCTTTCTCGAACCCAAGAAAAGGATATGATCTGATTTCTAAAGGGTTTACAAAGATGAGATAGTTGAGAACCAAGTCAAGGAAACTTTTCACAACGTGTTTCTTAAAATGCACTGAAAGAAACTCAGATGTTTGGAATGGTGGCAGAGTCATAGCAAGTGGACTTTCTCGCCCCATGTAAGACGACAAGACCAAAGCTTCTGGTCATTCGACAAAGGTTAGAGGCGATAAGCAAGAGATTTCTGGCCAGAAGAGAGCAATTATAGATAGAAGTTTCATATTTTTATATACAATTCTCTTGTGAAACCTTTCTTTAATATTAATTGGGTGATTTTAGTTTATATATATATATATTATCTGTTGCTAGATAATGATAATTCCCTATATAAATATAAATATCTTTGAATCCGTGTGCCCTCAAAATTCTTCCAGGACCAAACCAACGAATTTCTTTCGCCATGGCATCTAATTGTACTGACCGGTCCCCATCATCAAGAACGACACGCACTCTTGTGTTTTAGCATGTCTTGCGCAACTCCTAAGTGAGGAACTACTAAATCTTTCTAGTTGATTATTTGAGACATAAACTGCTGATGTAAGTACAACTTCAAGTTGTAGTCATCGGAACTAGCTGGTCTTGCATACGTCAATGCTTTAATATTCTCCATAAAAACACTCAAATCGAAATTGTCGGAATGTTGGTTAAATTCCTATGGTGGTCTAACCAATTCCAGAAGGACCCCAAATTCCTAGCATCCTCACATCATCCTCACAATCTTGGCCTAACAATTGTTCCATCCTTATGATGGCTTGAAATCACATGATGACTTGAAATGGTTCAGCATGTTCGATATATCAGAAGTAAGTTTCTCAATCATAGCAGCTTCACTCTCCCTACCAAAAGGAGAGATCAATACGTCCGTTAAGTAGTCATAAAAAATCTGTCTACAAATTTAAAAGCTCCGAATAAAGTATATAGTATGGGTCTGTTCGTTTATCAGCCGCATGCGGTTATGGCTACGACATGCGGTCAGACGCAGTTGTTTTTTTTTTTTTTTGTAATAAGGGTTTTCATATTAAAATGCAGGAGAAGAAAAATATTACAAGTCCATGCTAGTGTGTTTTGAGCAAATGCCCAACATAGAAATAAACGAGCCATTTAATATATCACAAATTTGAACCAGATGATAGGAGGGCCCAATAGGCCAAGTCTATAAACCCAAGAACGAGATGCGTTATCTCTTAGGTGTAATCGCCGATCAGATTAATGGCAGAAGGGAGATGAATCACGAGCGACCTGAGAGAATCAAGCACTGGTAGAGAGCCATAGTTGGAGAAGAGATGATGCACGAGTCGGATTTGAATCACGGTAGCTTAGCGCTCTATTTCGAATGAAGGAATCATTCAATCTAATCAAAACATCACTCGATCTGAATGTATGCCTATGGATCCGGTGATTGCGTTCTGTCCATATGAGATAGATCGCGCTTTGCCAAGCAAGAAGGGTTAGCCACTTCTTTTCTCTCGAACCATACATGGATTGTAGATCAGAGATAGTACTTTCCCAAGAACGTTGAGGAAGCAAGTTACAACTTCCTGCAATTGAGGTCCAAACACTCCAACTGTAGGAGCATTCATAGTAGATGTGATTACGACTCTCCAAGTAGGAGTTGCATAGGATACAGCTTTTATCTGTTGAGTGGCCCCAACTAGCAATACGATCTCTTGTCGGACAACGGTTGAGAATAAACATCCATGTTAGAAAGCTATGTTTGGGAGTCCCTCCTGGATTCCAAACTATTTTTTTCCAAGGGACTGACGGGGAGGTAACTTGTAACAGCTTGTAGACCTGGCCCGTATTATATTTATTTTTAACCCTTCCTTGAATTTCCCATTCATAGTAGTCTTCTGCTTCAGAGAGATGAAGAGTAGTAAGGTGGACGTGGAGAGAAAGCTGATTATCCGTTCTGGGAGATGGGATGAGCCATATCCCTTGTTGGCAAAGCTCCGACAAAGTGGTTGTCTTGGCAATTCCCAGTTGACTCCCGCTTCCTGCCGCTAGGTAAGATTGTAAATTCCCAAATGGCGACCAATTATGAGACCAAAAGAAACAAGATTGACCATTCTCCACTCTGAATTTGATCCAATCATAAGCACATTCCCGTATCTTCAAAAACTTGTTAACTAACCATGAATTATTTCTCTTTGGTTGCACTAACCAGAAGTTGTTTAGACAACCTTGAAGAATCTGCTCCTTGAACCAAGCTACCCACACCGACCCAGATTGGAAGAAGAGAAGCCATATTAGTTTAAAGCTGCAAGCCTTATTCCACACAAGTAGGTCTCTTATCCCTAAACCACCTTGAACTTTTGGCTTTGAAACTGACTCCCACGACACTCTAGCAGAGTGATGCCCTTCAATAGAACCTTTCCAGAGGAAAGCACTGCATAGAGAGTTGATCTTGCGAATGATGAATTTTGGCAGAACAAAAGAGGAGCACCAAAAGTTGGAAATACCAGCAATGACTGTGTTGATGAGCTGTAGACGTCCTGCAAAGGATAGAGACTTCACAGACCATGAACTTATCCTCCCTTTTATTTGTTGCAAAAGTGGTTCACAGTTCGCAATGCTTAATTTCTTTGTGCAGAGAGGAACCCCTAGATAACGCATTGGAAGGCTTCCTAGGGTTAAACCAGTGGCTACTCTGATGGAATCAACCTCAGTGTCAGACAAACCTGCAGCAATGAAGCAAGACTTATGGATACTGACAACCAAGCCTGATCGTTGCTCAAATTCTTGTAACACTTGGAGGATATTTTGGACAGATGATAGGGAACCATCAAGAAAAATCAGCAAGTCATCAGCAAAACACAAGTGAGTTAGTTTTGAACCTTCACACATGTAGTGGTAGTTAAATCTCCCATCTTCAGCTGCTTGATTTAGCATTAGGGAAAGACAGTTCATAGCAATTACAAATAGGTAGGGAGAAAGAGGATCTTCTTGCCTAAGCCCTCGATTTAGCATTAGGGAAAGCCAGACGCTGTTGTTGTTCGATCAACAATGCATTAGTATGCTGGAGAGAAGATCAAAATCCTTATCCTCTATGAATTTTGCACTTTCAGTATAAATTGACACCAAACATTGATTTCATCCATAAAGTAAGCTTCACAGGTGTTTCTTACCAGCAGAATGTATAAAGATATTTTTCATAATTTTTTTTTTCATCTTGGAATATTGTAGTTATTTTTTTAATGATGATTTTTCTGCGTGGAAAAATGAGGACGATGGGTCCCTTAACTTTAATTTATAATCTCATTGTTTTATCAATTGGATTAGCAATTCATCAAACTTTTACCACTTCCACTTTTTTCAACCACTTGCGTTTTTTGACATGGTAACAGAGTCCTAGGGTTTAAAAACTCCTATCATGCTCTTCTCTTTCTTTTAATTCATGTTGGTTGGTTTTCAGGATTGTGCTTGATATGTTGTTTGATGAGCAAATTCATCAAGTCTTTTTGTTTTGTCATCATCAATGTCTCATGATGGTGATGAAAGTTCTGTTACAGCGCCGAAATCACATCCTAAGGTTGGTCGAGATGTGAATATTCTGTCCGATTACTATCTATATGCATTTGTTGATCATGGTCAATTGATTTGCACTGTTCTTCTCACCAATCCTAATTACGAAAGATGGGCCAAGTATATGTGCAATGTTCTCAAAGCTAAAATCAAGTATGGGTTTCATCGATGGTCTTGTGACAAAACCGACCTCGGGTGCGAATGAAATCAAACTTTGGGTTATTGTTAATTCTATGCTTGTGGTGTGGATCCTTACACTACAAGAAAACATAACATATTCCTACGAAACTTTTGGTAGGAAAATATTTCTATCAATTTCCTATAAAATTATGACGGAATTTACAAGTGGTAGAAAATTTCCTACGGAATAAAGTCGATAAAAAGTGGTAGGGAATTTTCTACCAATTTCCTACCAAACTTATGCTTCTAGGAAATTCGGTCAGAAATTTGTAAGAAATATGTTAAAAACAAGGGAAAACGACATATTTTCACCTCAAGTTATTCATATAGTTGTAGATCCACCCGAACTTTGAACCTCGACACAATTCTACCTAATTCGAAAGTTTCAGACGTATTTCCCCCTAATTTAAAACATCGAAACCTATTTACACATATCGAAGCGTAAAAGGGCGTAAAACCACCCAAACCATAATTTAAGTCGGTTTACGACTTAAACCATATACAAAACCACTTATACCGAATACTAAACCAAAATTAAATCAAATTACAACCCGACCCAAAAAACCAACCCGACCCGATTTATTTTTCTTCTTCACCCCGTTACAATTACCGATCGTGTGATCTTCTCTCTCGCGTTTCGTGGGTCGGATTCCCAAACTCATGATTATCGATTGTGTCACCTGGGTCTTTTGGGTCGGATTCCCAAACTCATGATTCTAAAACTTCCAATTTACATCAGCAAATCCACAATTTCAGAGGACATACGATAATCCCAGTAACTTAATTTTGATTTAGATAAGATCAGCAGCTTCGAATTGTTCTCTCGTGGGAATCGAAATCGAACTAGAACCCAGAAAATTTGGACAAAAAACCAAACGAATGAATCAAGAAAGTGAAAGAAAGCAAGAAGGTGAATCCGACAAGAACGAGTAAACTATTTTCTTCATCACAACTTTTATTTTGATACATGATTTACAGAAATACAAAGAACAAGAAAGATGAAAAATATTCACATAGAACATCGTAAAAGAAAAAAAAAAGAAAAACAAAGAAAACTCAAAATCAAAACACAAACATTTAAAGAAATGTTTTGATTTCGATTTTTTTTTATCCACCAGATCTACCAAGATCCCCAACAGCTCAGAAACATAACCGTACGCAAAGATTCCTCCGCCTGCCTCAGCCTCTCGCTCGCCGCCGCACCAAATCGGCTCGATTCTAGATCGCCTTTGAGCCCCCGCACAGACGACGACGGAGACGATGTCACTGTACTCTGCGGCGATGCAGAACTAACCGAGACCGATTCTCTGACGGCGGATCGTAAAGTCGTCGTATCGCCGCCACAAATTGGTTTCCGCCATGGGAGAGCAAGCATGAAGACAAGAAGCAGAGAGAGTGGTGACGAGACCAAACAAAAAGAGGAAGAAGCCGGAAGAGGAGTGTTTGTATGGAAAAATGTTGATTTGTTGGGTTTTGATTTGTGTCGGAGTGTTTGTATGTTTTGATATTCTGAATAAACAAAAAGAATAAGAAATTAAATCGAGGAAGAAGAAGTTGATTTGGGAATTTTTATAATTGAATTCGGGTCGAGTTGGGTCAGGTCGGGTTCGAATATGTGTTTTCAATTTGGTTTACTGTTGGTTTAACTGGTTTGGTTTTGATTTAGGTTAAAAACCGAGAAACCCAACATCTATGTGTAAATAGGTTTTGATGTTTCTAATTGGGGGAAAATAAGTCTTAAATTTTCTGATTAGGGAGATACACGTTTGTAACTTTCAAATCGGGGAGATTTGTGTCGAGGTAAAAAATTTGGGTGGATTTGCGCGTATATGATACTTCTGAGGGAGAAATACGTCTTTTTCCCTAAAAACAATTGACCATTTTAATGGTAGGACATTTGTCAAAATTTTCTGACCATTTTAATGGTAGGAAATTTGTCAAAAATTTCTGACCACTTTCCTATCAAACTGAATCTGTAGGTTAATTTTAAATATAAAATTTTATGTATTTAGTAGGAAATTACCTACCACTTTCCTGCAAAACAAACATTTTATTAATTAAATATTTTGCTAATATATTTCTACCAAAATCTTTAAACCTAAATCTATCACGCGTATTTTTTCTTTCCATAACTTCCTCTTTCCCTCCGCTGTATCTTCTTCTTCATCCTCGATAAAACCTTATTTTCTTCATCTTTTCCATCTCTTCATCTCTTCCATCTCATATGCTCTGATTTCTTCCTCTTTTTATCTTCGTCCACTTTACCATCGCCAAATCTCATCTTTACC
Organism: Eutrema japonicum; assembly: GCA_030161315.1. Classification (NCBI taxonomy): domain Eukaryota; kingdom Viridiplantae; phylum Streptophyta; class Magnoliopsida; order Brassicales; family Brassicaceae; genus Eutrema; species Eutrema japonicum. The sequence continues at coordinate 40,269,709 of BSQW01000001.1, forward strand.
GCCAAATCACAATCTTTACCGCCAAATCACAATCCCATCTCTATCGCCGAATCTTATTTCTATTATGATCGAAGAGATGCTGGGAAACATGTCTACATCTCCAGATCCCAATTTCACGGTGCATTCAATCTCTTTCTCCATTTTTATGTTTCTAACGATGAATTTCTTAGAAATTTATGTTTCTAGGAAATTCGGTCAAAAATTGGTAGGAAATAGGTTAAAAACAATTTACCATTATAATGGTAGGAATTTCGTCGAAAATTTCTGACCACTTTCCTACCAAACTAAATCCGTAGGTTAATTTTAAATATAAAATTAAATGTATTTAGTAAGAAATTACCTATCACTTTCCTACGAAACAAACATTTTATTTATTAAATATTTTACTAAATTCCTACCAAAATCCTTAAACCTAAATCTATCACGCGTATTTTTTCTTTCCTTAACTTCTTCCTTCCAAACCTCCGCCGTATATTCTTCTTCTTCCTCGAGAAAACCTGATTTTCTTCATCTTTTCCATATCTTCTTCTGTTCCATCTCATATGCTTTGATTTCTTCTTCTTTTATCTTCTTCCTCCTTGCCATCGCCGAATCTCATCTTTACCTCCAAATCACAATCTCATCTCTACCGCCGAATCTCATTTCTATTGTGACCGAAGAGAAGCTGGAAAACATGTCTTCAACGCCGATTCCCAATTTTACGGTGCATTCAATCTCTTTCTCCATTTTTTATGTTTCTACCGATGAATTTCGTAGAAACTTATGCTTCTAGAAAATTCTGTCAAAACTTGGTAGGAAATATGTTAAAAACAATTAACAATTATAATGGTAGGAAATTCGTCGATAATTGTTGACTACTTTCCTACCAAACTAAATATGTAGGTTAATTTTAAATATAAAATTAAATGTATTTGGTAGGAAATTACCTACCACTTTCCTACGAAACAAACATTTTATTAATTAACTATTTTATTAAATTCCTACCAAAATCTTTAAACCTAAATATATCACGCGTATTTATTTCATTCCTTAACTTCCTCCGCCGTATCTTCTTCTTCATCCTCGAAAAAACCTGATTTTCTTCATCTTTTCCATCTCTTCCTCTCTTCCATCTCATATGCTCTGATTTCTTCCTCTTTTTATCTTCTTCCTCTCTTCAATCTCTTTCTCCTTACCGTCGCCAAATCTCATCTTTACCGCCAAATCACAATCTCATCTCTACCGCCGAATCTCATCTCTATTGAGATCGAAAAGATGCTGGGAAACATGTCTTCACCGCCGATTCCCAATTTCACGGTGCATTCAATCTCTTTCTCCATTTTTATGTTTCTACCGCTGCCGATTACCAATTTAACGGTGCATTCAATATCTTTCTCCATTTTTATGTTTCTACCGATGAATTTCTTAGAAACTTATACTTCTAGAAAATTCGGTCAAAAATTGGTAGGAAATATGTTAAAAACAATTGACCATTATAATGGTAGGAAATTCGTCGAATATTTCTGAGCATTTTCCAACAAAACTAAATTCGTAGGTTAATTTTAAATATAAAATTAAATGTATTTGGTAGGAAATTACCTACCACTTTTTTACGAAACAAATATTTTATTAATTAAATATTTTACTACATTCCTACCAACATTCTTAAACCTAAATCTATCATGCGTAATTTTTTCTTTCCCTAACTTCTTCCTTCCAAACCTCCACCGTCTCTTCTTCTTCATCCTCGAAAAAACCTGATTTTCTTCATCTTTTCCATCTCTTCCTCTCTTCAATCTCTTCCTCCTTACCGTCGTCGAATCTCATCTTTACCGCCAAATCACAGTCTCATCTCTTTCGCCGAATCTCATCTCTATTGAGATCGAAGAGATGTTGGGAAACATGTCTTCACCGCTAATTCTCAATTTCACGGTGCATTCAACCTCTTTCTCCATTTTTATGTTTTTGGCTGGAATTAGTGACATTTTTAAAACGTGAAATTTCATTCATTCAACTTGAACTTATGTTGCCTCATTCATCTTATTTGATGCGACTAATAGGTAAACATAAACGATGGTTGCTGAGTTGATTCCACCATTTAAAACATGAAATTTCATTCATTCTACTTAATAATGCAGGTAGGAAAGTGGTAGAAATTTCCTACGATTTTCCTACCAAAATTTCTGACAAAATTTTTCCATTAGATTTTTTAAAGGAATTTTTCTACCACTTTTGATTTTCGGCGAGCGATAAGTAGCGAAAGTTATTCGTTGAATAATGATTGGAAAATGTCATTTCCTACCTTTTTCTGACGATAATTTCTCCAAGAAATCAAATATTTTCTTGTAGTGTTAATACAATTGACCCCAAACTTTGCACTTTTGTTTCCTGTGCCGATACCGCGTTTGAACTTTGGGATAGTTTACAAAGTCGTTTCTCTGTTGGCAACGAACGAAGGGTTTATGAACTCAAGGCGAGTGTTGCAAAATTTAAACAGGGAGCATACTATGTTCATGATTATTTCGGTCGTCTGAACCTTTTGTGGGATGATCTGAATGCTTTTGAACCTTTACATGATTGTTGTTATGGTCAAAGCAAGTGCAAGATAAAACAGAAACAAGTTGAGATATGTGACAAAGAACGTAAGTATCAATTTTTGATGGAGGACAATGTTCGATTTGGTACTACACGGTCCAACATTCTCTGTATCGATGGTTCTTCAAGAAGAACGTCATCATCATGTTACAAGAATTTTGGATTCTCGTCCTGATCCAGTTGGATTTTCTGTTCAAGTTTCAAATGGTTCTTGAACTTTATGGCGTGGTCGTATTTTCTTTACATGCACCTAATGTGGACGAATTGGTCGTGAATAGAAGACATGTTATCAACTCCATGGTATTCCAGCAGATTTCGATCGCGGTATAGGTCGTGGACTTGGCAACAACACTGGTATTGGACGTGAAGTAAGCTATGGAAGAGCAAACTCAGCTCAAACAAACCTTGGTGGCTCTCTGCTCAACAGCATACTCTCACCAGTGTTGATTGTCAAGGTTTGGCACTTACTGACGAGCAATTGGATACACTTGTCAATTTTTTCAATTATCATCTCTCGGATATTATCATTGAGTTTGGTGCCTCTGTGCATCTCACTAGGAATCTTGGTTTCTTATTTGATATTTATGATATTATTCTCAGTCCTATTGGTTTACCTAATGGAGAGATCGCTAATACAACGAAACAAGGAAAATGGAAACTTGGGGATTCAGTTCTATACATACCTAATCTCCAAGCAACATTATTGCATGTTTCTTCCTTGTTAAAGGAGAAACCGTGTTTAGCAATATTCACTGATAAGTTTTGTTAGTTGCGAAACAACCTAGTTTTTCTTTCCCATAAAATAATAATAAAGCTGATGAGTTTTTTCATTAATCCATTGTGATGTTTGGGGACCGTACCAAACACCAACTACATGCGAATCAGTTTACTTTCTCACTATAGTCGACGATCATTCTAGAGCAAGTTTGGGTATATTTGCTTTGAGCAAAGAGTGAGGTTGCTCTTATACTTCAACATGACATAATTTATGTTCCTCAAGTTTTTCTTTGCTGCTCAGGGTATTTAACACCAAACATCATGTGTTGGCACACCTAAACAAAATAGTCGGGTGGAGCGAAAACACATACATATATTGAATGTAGCTCGTTCTCTGCAGTTTCAAGCTTCTCTACCAATCTAGTTTTGGGACAATTTTTTACTTGCATAAATGCATCTCATTAATTGAACACCATCCTATGTTCTTGGTGGTCGCACGCCTTACAAGATTTTGTTCAACAAGAAACCCCTTTACGAGCAGATTTGTACCTTTGGATGTCTTTACTATGCTCATAAAGGTACTAGACGACATGAAAAAATTGATGAACGCTCCTCTCACTATATGTTTCTTGGTTATTCTCATGGTCAGAAAGGATGGAAAGTATATGATCTCGATCGTGAAGAATATTTTATTTCAAGGGATGTGGTTTTCAATGAGGACGTTGTTTCCCTTTGCCAAAACTGATTCAGTTGTCTCTTTACCGCTAGTTCACTCTTCGCCTCTTGCTGTTGACAATGATGAGGCGTGTCCTATATCACCTATTCATGAAAGGGGGAGTTTTACGGAAAGGGGGAGTAACACTGATCTTACGGTTGTCGAGTTACAACCCTCTTGTGCCACAGATGTTGTTCATTCGCCACCAGCTTCTTCTTCAATAGATGTAGTTGTTGAATCCTCATCATCTCATGTTGCTAATGAGAATTCATCTTCGAGAGTTGTTGAATCTGAGAACTTAAGTCGTGGTAAACACATAAAGACGAAGTTAAACTTTCTTTCATCGTACAAAACATATGCTGCTAAAACGCTTGAACAACCATCACACTTCTTGTCTCATGCATCATTTGGTCCTTCATGTACGGCTTATCCTATTGCTAACCATCTCTTCTCTCCGTTTTTCAGTAGGTTATTTTGCCTATTTGGTCGCTGTTAAAGAACCATCTTCATTTATGTGTGCCATGACATTTGAGGAATGGAGAGATGCAATGTCTAAAGAGATCATTGCTTTAGAAAACAATGCGATTTGGACTATTACCGATCTTCCTTCTGGAAAGAAAGTCATTGGCTTCAACTGGATCTACAAAATCAAACATAATGCCGATGGTACTATTGAACGTTACAAGGTTTGTTTTGTTGCCTTGGGAAATCGTCAGGAAGAAGGAATCAATTACTAAAAGCATTTATATATTAAAGCAATGAACTGCAATTTAAACGATCAAGACACATGGGAACTAAGAGAAGCATAGATGCTAACTATTTAATGCATGCTTATCTTGAAATAGAGCTTTATTTCAGAACAAGTCTGCATTGAATAATCAACATATATACATCTCTTAGTATCATAATGTCTTTAAATTTATTGTATTTTTTATGTCATTCACATATTTTTTGATTCATTGAATTGTTTTTAAAACTCCATGTATTTATATCCAAAACTTTTGATCTAGTTTTTATCAACAAAATAATATCCATATTTTAAAGTCAAAAACGAAATATTTATCTTATGTTTTAGGTAATAAATTGAGAATTTAAAATTTGAGGTCATTATATATTGTTTTTTAGTCAATTTAAATTTTTGGTGCACTCTTTAGTTTTAATAATGCGTCAAAGTAACTTATTAAAAAGAACGCGCCAAAAGTTTGAATTGACTAAAAACAAAATACAATAAACTCAAATTTAAAATTTTCAATTTATTACCTAAAATATAAGATAAATATTTTGTTTTTAATTTTAAAATTTGGACATTATTTTATTGATAAAAAAAGATCAAAAATTTTGGATATAAATACATGGAGTTTTAAAAGAAAAATTCAACGAAACCAAAAATATGTGGATGTAAATGTTAATAATTTCTTTCTCTCAGCTAAATATAAAAGGTACTATTAAATTTATTGTTTTTTATGTCATTCACATATTTTTGGATTCATTGATTTTTTAAAAAAAAATTCATGTATTTATATCCAAAACGTTTGATCTAGTTTTTATCAACAAAATAATATCCATATTTTAAAGTAAAAAACGAAATATTTATCTTATGTTTTAGGTAATAAATTAAAAATTTTAAATTTGAGGTTATTATATATTGTTTTTTAGTCAATTTAAATTTTTGGTGCACTCTTTAATTTTAATGATGCGCCAAAGTAACTTATTAAAAAGAATGCGCCAAAATTTTGAATTGACTAAAAACAAAATTTAATATTTTCAATTTATTACCTAAAATATAAGATAAATATTTTGTTTTTGACTTTAAAATTTGGACATTATTGTGTTGATAAAAACAAGATCAAAAGTTTTGGATATAAATACATGGAGTTTTAAAAGAAAAATTCACTAAAATCAAAAATATGTGGATGTAAATGTTAATACTTTCTTTCTCTCAACAAAATAAAAAAGGTACCATTAAATTTATTGTTTTTTTATGTCATTCAATTATATTTCATTGATTTTTCTCATGTAAGTTGTTATACTACAATCTCATCATTATGAGGCTCTCTTAAAAATGTACTCATTCATTCCATCACCCAAAAAATGAGTATGTTCTAACTTTTCACATTCATATGAGTATGCTAGATTTGTTCTAAAAGTCATCAAGAAAAAAGAGCATCCCAAAGTTAACCAAAAATTATGGTTTAGGTGTGTAAGACATTACAATACTAAGAGATATATATAGATGTTGATTGTTCAATGCATACTTGTCCTAAAATAGAGATAAGTCTGCATTGAACAATTAATATATATGTTTATTTTAGTGCCTTGGTATTTTGATCGCTTAAATTGCAGTTCGTCGTTGATTTTGGGATGCTTTTTTCTTTGTTGGCTTTGAGATCATATATAGCGTTCTTCAATGCTTAATAACTTGTTTCTCCTATATTCAAAATTGTGGAATATAGAAAAGACCTCACCCGTTGACTAACTCTCTTCATGTATTGAACTTTCAATAACGAGTTTAGATCTAAAGAAACAAATTCGTATCAAAACACGAAAATGATTTTTTAGAATACATAAGAATTTGGAAGCTTGCGTTGTTTTTTTTGGTGAATGCATGCTTCCTTTTTTTGTTTTTGAACTAAAATTCATACTTCTTATAGTATCAATTTATGCATCTGTCAAATCAGTTTTCTGCAAATTGATAAGTCAATGTTTATTCGTTTGTTACGTTCTGAAGATTATAGACTCAGATCAAGGATGCTCGAGTTTCCAGCATCAATGAGAAGTTCAAGTTTATGAAGACCTCAAGGAAGAAGGAGCTAAGAAGCAGCTCAAAGTGAATCTAGACTCTCGACGAGTCAAGGGTCTGTAAAAGATCCACTTAGTAAATACATGTGTCTCTTTCTCATAGGCCAAAACTTAGATGACATGTACTGAGTTTATTGGCTGAGCAGGTGAGAGTATATAGTTCATCTCTATCCTATCGCTTTCTTCAGTTGAAACCCAGAGGTTGTAAAGAGAGAATTAGATAGAGAGAGAAAGAGACGATTCCGATCTGTAACAGAAGGCTGAGCTTAGCCGGTACAAGTGGATTCCAGTGTGAGATCACCGGCGAGAAGTAGGGCTCCGGTTAAGGACATGAACTCGTTAACTCGCGTGTCTTTTCCTGTTTTTACTTCTTCTTTCTTTCTGGATTCTTCTCAAGTTCTTATATCGTGAGTGAGCAAAGAGAGAGAGAGAGAGAGAGAGAGAGAGAGAGAGAGAGAGAGAGAGAGAGAGAGAGAGAGAGAGAGATTAAGGCTTTAATCCTCACAAATTGGTATCAGAGCGCCAGGTTCTGGTGCGGATCGAGTCGATCCCGAGATGGTGATCCTCCGCGCGTCAAGATCGCAATGTTCGACTGATCATGCGACTTCGGGATGTGGAAGAAACGTATGCTTGCGAATCTCACGGTTAAAGGCATGAAGGATGTTCTAACAGAGAAGATGCAAGACTCAGCATCTAAAGAAGAAGATCCAAAAGATCCCGAAGCCACAAAGAAGAAATAACAAGACGAAGCTTCAAGATTGGAGCGAGATGAAAAGACATTGAACATGATCTTCATGTGTGTTGGAGACCACGTTCTAAGGAAGCTGGACAAGTGCTTCACAGCTGCTCAAGCTTGAGAAACTCTCGACATATTATACATGGTAAAGACCTTACCTAATAGAATCCATTTACAACTAAAAGTATACTCGTTTAAGATGCAGTAATCAATGTCAATTGATCAAAACGTGGACGACTTCTTGAGGTCCTCTATATAAACCCCGTTAGCAATTTCTCTCTTTCTGCCTTTCGGATGTTTGCTATTAAGACCTCCGTACAAAGTATGAATAGATAAGGTGACAATGGGTCCCCTTGACGAAACCCTCTTTTTGGAATTATCCGACCTTTGGGTTGTCCATTGATAAGCACTTTGTATTCTACTGATGTAATGCACCGAATCATCCATGTAGTCCATTTTTCTGAAAAACCAAACTTCCTCAGAAGATGTTCAATAAAAGACCATTCCACCCGATCGTATGCTTTGCTCATATCCGTTTTAATCGCCATGAATTTACTCTTGCATGACTTGTTAGTCCGGAGACCGTGGAACATCTCTTGAGCAATCATAATATTATATGAAATTAATCTCCCTGCCACAAAGGCTGATTGAGTCTCCGAAATGAGGTTCGGGAGTAGTCGCTTTAACCTCTGACATAAAACCTTCGAAATAATCTTATATCCTACGTTACAAAGACTTATAGGTCTTAAGTCCGTCATCCGGCTTGGTCTTTCCGTCTTCGGGATTAGACAAATATTTGTCAAATTCAGCTGGTGGTCAAAAACACCCGTCTCTAAGAAACCGTTCACCAACTCTACTAAATCTACCTTTACTATGTGCCATGATCGTTGGAAAAAGAGTGATGTCATTCCGTCAGGGTCCGAGGCTTTTTCTGGGTGCATCATAAAGAGTGCCGACCGTACTTCCTCTTCGGTAGCCATTGCCGTGAGTTTGTCATTGTTTAACTCCAAAACTATAGGCTTAATTTCGTCCAGAGCCTCCTCAAAGTCCGTCGGGGACGTAGTGGAGAATAAATCGTCAAAATAGTTTACCGCCACTTGTTCCACCTCTTTTTCTGATGTGACCCACAAACCTGCTTCATTGTGTAACCCGACAATCCGATTCCTTGCCCTCCTTTGCATTACTTACGCATGGTAAAATTTTGAATTTTTATCGCCCACCGTTAGCCACAAAGTACGAATTTTCTGTTGCCAAAAGTACTCCTCATCCCGATATGCTTCTATTAATTTTCAGGTAATTTCTATCAATTCCTCTTGGTTTCTATTATCATCATTTTGGGCCTCTTCTAATGCCTGTTGTAACTCATTTATCTTTTCTTTGCCGTAGGATAAGTTATTCTTCCGCCATTTCGATATCTCCCGCTGGCAGTTCCTGATTTTATGGACAAAAGATGGTCTGGTTCCCCGTGGATTAATCTCCCATCCGAGTCTACCCATCAGATTTCATTTCTGTAAACTCGGTACCCCCGGTTTGGTTTATTGAATCGGTATAGGTACTTAGGCTGTTGACAAAAAAAAAATAAAAAAAAAATCTCCCATCCCTTGGCAATCGAATCCATCAGACCGTCTTGCCCAATCCACCGTTTATCAAACCGAAATTGACCGCATTTCCGGGGAATTTTATCCTCGATTGTGGCAACAAATAGTCTATGGTCCGACCCAATCATTGCCAAATATTCGACATATGAATGTGAAAACATTTCGTGCCAATATCATGTAGCTAAAGCCCGATATAGCCGGCACCGTACTGTCTTTTTGTTTCGTTTTCCTCTCCAGGACATGGTATTTCCCAAGCATGGAAATTCTAATAAACCACAGGTTTGAATCATGAGATTGAATGAAATGAAAGTGGATGCATGTCTTAAATTTCCTCCTTGTTTCTCATTATTGCTGGTTATCTCATTTAAATCACCAATTATGAACCACGAATCTGAGCGGGATAAGCTTGTCCGTGTTAGTCGTTCCCACACTTGATCCCGCAATTTTGGTACCGGATCTCCATAGATAAATGATAAAAAAAAAATTTCCCTTGAACGAGCGCTTCAATATCGATTATTTGAAAAAATTATGTTTACCTGATAAGAATTATCATAAAATAATGCAAGTCCACCGCTCGCACCGATCGGATCCACCGTGTGCAATTGGTCATAATTGAAGTGGGGTTGGAACTTCTGTACAAAAGAAAATTCTTGTTTGGTTTCTGAAATAAATAGAAACTCTGGCTTATGTTTTTTCTATATTTTCCGAAGATATCTTATTGTGTATTGGCTGCCGAGCCCCTGACAATTCCAGCTCAAAATACGCATCAATATACCGTATTAACTTCTTCTGAACCACACATCGGGTTAGGGCCGCCTCTCAAGAACCCCAATTGTGTGTTCGCACCGTATTTTATCCTCTGTGTTTTCTCTTTAAACGCGCAAGATCGTGTTATAAATATTAAGGAAACATGAATTTTATTAATAAAGAGAAGAGCATAACCGCTCTTCAACTCATGCGATACAGCCAAATGGAAATTTTTAATGAGTGGAAAATCACAGAAATAGATTACATAAACGAAGCAAATGTTGATTAAACCGAAAATTAAAAATTGGTCTAAGCATCTTCTGTGACTCCCGAAAGTGATTAAACGACCTCTTATTATCCGAATCTTTAACTTTCCCACCCTTGAGCCTCATTCCTGTTCTTCAAATTTTGAGTTCTCTGACTTGTTTCTTGCCTTTGCTGGGTTCTTTCCAGCGCCTTAATGCGCTTCCTCGACCTGTCCCTGATGCTTTGAAATTCCCTTCTTCCTTGGAGAAATTATACCCTGCACAATCCTCTTCTTTAATCATGCGCCCATCACCTGTTTTTTCAGTTTAGAAGCCTGATTCCGCTTTGCATTAGTTTGTCCATCATTTCCTTCCTTATCCTTTCTTAATCCCTCTACATTCACCGTACCCTCATCCGTCTCAACTATCAATTCATCCTCTATTTCCTCTGTCAGCACTATCTCAGCCTCTACAATAGCCCCTTCTACAATTTCCCCTATCTCCATATCCTCACCCAGAAAATCAGAATCAAGGAAATCATCACCAAAATCAACCAAAACTCCATCAGCAAAGTTTTCTTATTCCACTATCTCGTCTATTGCTACCGAATTATCCGTAATTAAATCATCTATCATCTCTACCACACTAGGAACATTCTCTGATAATAACAATTTTTCAGAGATCTGACCTTTGTAGCTTTCCGTCTCAAGAGTCTCCGTTGCATTTTCCTCAAAGTGCAGGCCCCTGCAGACCTCCTTCCTTGTGATCTGACCTGCCTTACCACAATTCTCCAACGCTGTACCTTCACCTGGATCCTGGTTCGTCCCCGCGTTACTGCCCAGGAACGCATCAAGCATTTTCCTTTCATGATCCGACAAAGTGTTTTCCACACTTGTAGACCTCAGTTAATTCAGCCCCGAAGTGGACATGGCGTACCTTTTGTTTGTCTCTTTAGCTGGTAAGTGACTCGAGGAAGGGATAGATTTTGAATATCTGTCTCGGTATCTTCTGTCCCCCTTCCATGAACCGTACCGATACTCCTTTCCTGTTATATTACTAATCTCCGCATCTCTGAAATCCTGAACTTTTCCCTTTCCCTTGTCATGCCCGTAATGTGTTTTACCTGAGACCTCAGCTTGCTATTGAGCCAGCTTCCCCCCTAAGCCGTGAACCGCCGCAGCTTTGTAGCTGACAACATTCAGACCCGGGTTCGCTTCCTCCGGAGTATTTTCCAGAGCCTCCATCCTGTCTACCTGTCGAGAACATTGAGACTGGTCATGGCATAAACTGAAACAGCTTCTGCAGTACCCAAACAGCCTCTCATAGCGCAGCGTGATGGTTGTCTCTTCCCCGCCGTGAAACTCAACCGATGTCTCAAAACATAAAGGCTTGAATCCGCCCAATACCACATGCACTCTGCCCATATCGAGGTCCACACTTCTCCAAGAGCTTCACCAATACTACGAAAGGTCTGGTCAGCCCAATAATGTAGAGGAACTCCCATTACCCGAATCCATAATTTAATGGCGGACGGGTATTTACTATCCACGACGGGTTCCCATCGCACCAATGATAGCATCCAGTAATCGAAATGAAAAGGCTCCATCTTCAAAATCTCTGCAATGTCCTCCTCTCTGTCAAAATCAAATTGGGACCGGCCCATTCCGAGATCCGCTGCGGCTACTCGATCCTCAACGTTCAGGATTCAAGGAAGCATGTGGAGTAGTACCTTCATGTCCTGCTTCTTGGGATTCATACACCTCCTTATCAGTGTCTTGGAGTAACCGGCTATGAGTTCCGAGTTTTCAAAACGAGGCACCCGAATCTTCAATCTTTTCACGCTTGTTTCCGTCTTCATCTCTGAACCGTCTCGCTTGACCAAGTTACTTTGGGACATTATTTGTTGTGCAAAGAAAAAAGCCAAAGCCGAGAAAAGTAAAGGGGCAAAAGATGGGTTGATATGAACGAGCTTCTCCCCTGCCTATATATACCCGGGTCTCTTGATGTGCTGTGAAATCACCTCTCGCTGTACACAATCCTTCCCTTTACTGCAAATCCTAATAAGATCTTCGCTAGTCCGTGAATGTCTCCCTGAATCTTCTCCGGTACAGCAAATTGTTGCAAAAAAACACAGATGTTGAGGAGTATGGTTGCCATAAACCACTTAGCAAGATCGTATCCTACCACCTATAACCGCAATCTCTCCATTAAAACATGAATCTCCTCAAACCATGTTGAAGATAGCCGCATTGGTTTCCCATGAAATCCCGATCCATTACTGACCCGCGAATCAGCTTTGGTAAGTGAATCACTGGCTGCAATCTCTGGTAATTGTCCTCGCATTGACCGTGACTTGAGGATTCGAAAAATCAAACCCCGCCAATCCCGCAAAATCTTGTCATCGATCCAGATCATGTTACTTAACAAAAGGAGAAGAAATTGTAGTTTCCCGAAACAGAGAAGCCGAGATCCCTTGATACTCGGCGAATTCCTTGTTGCTCGGCAAATCTGGGCCCCTTGATGCTTGCCAAAACCAGAAACCTCCACCGCGTGACGCAGCCGTAGCATTGCCCCATTAAACCGGTCAGAACTTTCCGATGCTGAGTAGTCAATCGAATGAGGGGTAATAAACACCCCGTGTCAGCTCGAATCTGAGACCATCCTCAAGAATTTTGAAGCACCGCCGTCATCTCCAAAGAGAAAAAGAAACGAGAGTTTTTTTGGTTGCTATTCTATAAGTTTTCCTTTTTTATTAATCGGCTTTTCATCGATTTTAAAATCTTCGATTATTAATTTTTGATTTTTATTTTTTTTATTAACTTTGATTTTTATGATAGATTTATTTTTTTATTTTTCCTTTTTATTTATTAATTTTATTTTTCAGGAATATAAATCGATTAATCAGGTGCAACTTTGAAACATTCAAAGTTATATAATAAGATTGTCATTAAAAGGATATCTACGTGATAAAAAGGTTATAAAACGATTAGAAAAGGTTTTAGCATAAAAAAAGAAGAAGATATCATCGTAACGCTTCGAAACCAATCCCAACAAACTATTTGAATTTATTGTGAGAAGACAAAAACAAATAATAAAATAAAATAAATTAATTAGAGAGTTAATGACCCATACGAATAATTTTTATTATTTTGGACGATTTCATTTATTCTTTAGTTGATATTTGCAATTTCCTGAGCCTGAAAAAAAAGAAAAATTAATTAAATATTAATTATAAATTGACAGAAAAAGAATTTAAAAATTATATAGAGAGACAAAATATTAGATGAAACTCACTAGGATCAGTTATGGCAATGATACCAGAGCCATCGAAATTGCAATCACAAAAGTGTCTTCCTTGAGCTTGATAATAAAGATTCATGGCGACAGAAGCGTGATTAAAGACATCATTAGGAGAATAACATGCACCTCCTTCTGATATAATTTTACAATCGATTTTAGAACATGCGTAATTTATGATTTGTATAAGTTTTTCGTTCTTTGTAGCTGGTTTCGCCACACACCAATCTCCATGGCTCTGCAACAAAAGAACAATACAACATATTTTATCAACTGTTCTAAGTATTTTAATGCTGTTGACAAAAAAAATTGATTTTCTTTTTAGAGTTATCTTAAAACTAAAAGTACATGTACCTGTGCGTTGACTCTGACGAAACTTCCTTCTATTAAGAAAAAACATTATAGTAAAATTAAGATTGTTACACAACTTAGAAAATCTCACAATCTAGACGTATCAAGTTTGATTAGTTATGATTAGATTACCCGACAAAAGGTATAAGAAGATGATGAAACAAAGACATAGATGTGCTTTAGCCATGTTTGATTTTGTTTGAAAGCTTTTCTCTAGGTTTGCTTTGCTATATATATATAAACCCAGAAACTAGGGCGAAACTCTAGTGTATAAAGACTAAATTACCCCTACTAGTGTTCTAATATTTCGAAACTACCCTCGTAAATTTCCTCGGTGTCTCCGCTTTTACTACAAAACTCAACGATCTCTACCCAAAACAGCAAAACTTGATCTCAATTTCGACATAAAGAAAGCTCCTTTCGATGTCTATCGAACTGAAACGTGGTGGTGAAGTCACTTACCATGGCCCTGGTCAGGTAAAAACAATCTCAACAACACATTGAATTTTCCTCTGTTTTCTTATGAAATTAATCAATAAGGATGTGTGACTGACACTTGAGTGAATGTGATTGTTCTGAAATTTAGCTAGTTATGATAAATTGATGAGAGTAAGAACACAAATGTGTTTAGGAAGAATTATTATTAGACTCTCATAAGAATAATATTACAAGATGCATAAACTTATATAGCGGTAGAAGTAATCTATATTTCCTAAATTAAGATAAACATAAATGTAAATAATATATTTAGATAAAGGTAAATTTCCTAAACTAAGATATTGGTAAATATCCATATTCTTAATGTTTTCCATTCTTCATGTTTTCCATTCTTCTCGATATGGGCGATCTCATCGATCTCCCAATACCCTCCCGCAAGCTCAAACGTGGTAACACGTATGAGATTGGACAAATCTTCAAAAAAATATCGGCGTTATACCCGGCCGTCGGGTCAAATCGGCTATAACACCCAGCCGTTGGACAACGACGTTTATACCCGGTCGAAGGGTCAAATCGGCTACAACATGTGTGTGTGCAACCCTAGTATTGTGTCTACATGAAGCGCCTTCCGCAGCCTCGTCTTTCATCATATCCAAAGGGCCTTCCGCACCTACATTCTAGTATTGTGTCTACATGAAGCGCCTTCCGCAGCCTCGTCTTTCATCATATCCAAATGGCCTTCCGCACCTACATTCTAGTATTGTGTCTACATGAAGCGCCTTCCGCAGCCTCGTCTTTCATCATATCCAAAGGGCCTTCCGCACCTACATTCTATTCTTAACTCAAAGCTTTTTTTTTTTTTTTTTTTTTTTTTTTTTTTTTTTTACTTCGATCCACAAGGATCGCCCGCTCTGATACCATGATAAATTGATGAGAGTAAGAACACAAATGTGTTTAGGAAGAATTATTATTAGACTCTCATAAGAATAATATTACAAGATGCATAAACTTATATAGCGGTAGAAGTAATCTATATTTCCTAAATTAAGATAAACATAAATGTAAATAATATATTTAGATAAAGGTAAATTTCCTAAACTAAGATATTGGTAAATATCCATATTCTTAATGTTTTCCATTTCATGTTTTCCATTCTTCTCGATATGGGCGATCTCATCGATCTCCCAATAAGGATGTGTGATTGACACTTGAGTGAATGTGATTGTTCTGAAATTTAGCTAGTTATGATCTTCATTGGTAGCTCATGATGCTATAGAGGAGATTTCCATTCGTGTTCTATCCTCAGCTTTCTCCATCAAAGCTTCTTGTCTTGATGGTTTAACTGGAGTTTGGGTCGGTTATGTTCTTTATCTCAACATTATTTTAGTGAAATATTAGATTTTGTCTGTTCTGTTTGTTGATTGATAGAAAAGAATTACATGTTTTTCGGATTCGAACAGTTGAAGTGTTTTTTTTGGTGTGAAATGTTTGGCTAAGATATTGTTTTTTTTTTGGTTTAGGCTGGTTTATCAGTTTGCTGCTATTGTTGGACAAAATGAGATGAAGATATGCCTTTTGTTAAACGTGATTGACCCGAAGTTAGACGGTGTGATGATAATGGGAGATAGAGGAACCCATTTGATCGTTGGTTGATCTGCTTCCGGATATCACGGTGATTGCTGGTGATCCATATAACTCATGGGGAAGGAAGTAAGAGAGAAAGTCGAAAAGGGAGTAAAACTTCCGGTTATCGAAACCAAAATCAACTGGTTGATCTTCCGTTAGGTGCTACGTAAGATAGAGTTATCGATATTGAAAAAGCTTTAACCGAAGGTGTTAAGACGTTTGAGCCAGGACTACAAGCTAAAGCCAATAGAGGGATTCTCTATGTGGACGAAGTTAATCTCTTGGATGACCATTTGGTTTGATGTGCTTCTTGATTCGGCTGCATCGGAATGGTGATTAGTTATTTAAACGTAGACGAAATGTCCCTGAAATTGATGACATTTGGCATACTCGGATTCTTCAATAATCAATTTAGTTTATAAACCCATCTTTGAGTTTATAAGCCTAGCTTGGATCCTAAATCGCTCATTGAAGAACCGAGTATCTCAATTGTCATCAATTTCAGGGACATCCTAGACATGATTTGATAGATATAGCTCATGAGTCCTTACTAAAGAAATTCTCTGAAGTTTCCAGCTTCAAATCGAAAAGCAAACAGTATTCTGACTTGGAATGCTAAAGGTTCCTTGCAGTCTCTATCAATGTTCTTCGCTTAGCATTTTGCACTAATGCTTCAATGGTTCTTGAACAGAGAGTTTTTAACTTTTTATCTCCAATTTCTTGTTACACAGCTAACATGTGATTTATCCGATTGTGGTTATGCAGGAAACTTTTTGTGGACCTGGTGCTAATAAGAAAACAGAGGTTTTGTTTGGCTGTTTGTGATGTTGTCTGCTTCTTGTAAGATTTTTGCGTGACAGATTGGTCTCTCTCTCTATTTCTCTCCCCACACAGTAAATTTTTCACCTCCAAAGAAAGCTTATCTGCTTCTTGGATTGATGGCTCTGGATGCTGCTTTATCCATGAGTCTCTGCTCCTTCCCTGTCCCCAAAGCAATCCCCTTTGAGAGAGAAACCTTATCCTTTCACCGAATCATCGCCTCGGGAGCAAAGGGAATCGCCGGTGAGGGTGAAGTTCAAAGCTTTGTCGAACCCGAGAAAAGGATAAGCTCTGATCTCAAGCAAGTTGCTAACAATTTTTTTGTTAAAACGCCTGAAAGAAACTCAGATTCTTGGAATGGAAGCAGAGTAACAGCAAGAAACGGCGACAAGATTCGAAACACGCTACAGGAAGATACTACTTTACCACGTATCTCACCTTCTGGTCATTCGACAAAGATTAAAGGAGATAAGCAGGAGATTTCAAGCCAGAAGAAAGCTATTGCAGATAGAAGCAAGGCCTTATTGAAGCTGAAATCTTTAGGAAAAGAAGTGAGAGACGCAGGCTATGTCCCAGAGACCAAGTACGTTCTTCATGATATCGATGAAGAAGCTAAAGAGAAAGCATTGATGCATCACAGTGAACGGTTAGCTATTGCTTTCGGGCTTATAAACACGCCTCCAGGGACGACCATAAGGGTGATGAAGAACTTGAGGATATGCGGAGACTGTCATAACTTCATAAAGATACTGTCGAGTGTTGAAGATAGAGAGTTCATTGTAAGAGATAACAAAAGGTTTCATCATTTTAGAGATGGTAGCTGCTCCTGCAGAGATTATTGGTAGATTTTTTGTATGAAAAGATTGTGAATTTCAACCAATTTCACTACACTCATTCTATATATAAATATGTAACTTTTTGCTAAAAAATAATAAGAAAAAGTCACCGTCTGTGGGGATCGAACCCACGGCCACGGGATTAAAAGTCACGCGCTCTACCACTGAGCTAAGACGGCTTCGACGACATTTCAATATTATTATTAATTAGATCAAACAAATAGCTTCACAATACACACAATGTATATATACATATCATCAATCAGACTCTCACTGTTTCACTTTGGTTTGCTATTTCCCTTTTCTTATTAGACTTGTACAAGGAATATACATAAGATGCAAACCCAAGGATCCCAACTAACAGAGCTCCTCCTTTAAACCATTCAATGTCATCATCCATAAACCTAAACGCCACCACAACGAGAATGTTTGCTAGAGGCGTCGTACAGAAGCTGACAACGTTAGAGAAAAGAGAAGTAACCAAACACACAAGACCCACAAGCCCTAAGGACATTACTTGCCACGCAAGTGATAATCCGATTAGACTCAAAACATAGAGCGGTTTCCCCTGCTTAAACGTCTCGAAATCTTCCTTGATATCTTTGAATTCGCGGCTTATGAATAATCCAACCAAACATATCAACGTTGCAATCATAGAAGCGTTGGTTTGCATCATCAGGACCCCAGAAACTTTACTTTCTCTGTTCGGTATGACCTTTTCAAACCCTAACTGCATGATACATAGAGATAAAGAAAATGCTACCGTGCCAAAAAAGGCACACCACGCACCGTAACTCATTTTATAGCCTTCACCTTCGCAGGGATAATAGGCATCATCCGAAGATGAAATGCCTGTGGCAACTCCAGAAAGGACGATGGATAATATGATCCAACGGTTGAATTTGTGTTTGTTGATAATTGCTGTAAATATGGAAGTGAAAATCAATTGTGTTGTAAAGATCCAAAAGAAGAACACACAATGCGTTCTTCCAATTGCATAGAGCTGACTATAAGCAGCAAAAAGTATGCCGAGAGAGATGTAAAGAAGAAAGAGTTTTCCAAAATAAGTAGAAGAAGACAGAGTTTCTCTATGATTAGAGAATAAAGAACGCCATAAGAGATGAAGAAAGGCTGTAAATGGAAACGCAGCGTTTTGGACCATAGACTGAAGCCATGTGCCTTTAAATTGTTTTGGGTCGTCACAAACATCTCGTCCTGTTTGGATGAAGTAGAAGTTTAGAAGAAGTGTGGATAAAACACGTCCTGTTTACAACCAAACCCGAACAGACAAAGATCCAGATCCACCAGTTTCGTGTCTTGAGAATTTGTGACCGATCAAGATCTGTTGAATTTGGTGTCGTTGCTCTTGGTTGATTCTCAACTCCAATAGTAGCTTCTTCTCCTTCTAAACCAACAAAAAAAAAATATTGGGTTTATATATACGAATTACATTATCGCTGTGACATGAATGCACATATATACCTTTTATTCGGTCCGGAGATTTGGTGTGGAAACCCATGAAATTTTCTTGTGGAAAACGGACTATAGGTTTTTGATGAAAATATTACCTTGTTTTCATTAATTTATACAGAAAACTCTAAGATGGAATTTGCTCATACCAATATATAGTAAGGAAGATTGTAACAAAAAAAAATGATACCATGACTTTGCATCACATATATGTATTAATTTAAAGAAAATCACATTTATGTATTAGTGATTTGTATGATTGATATACAGTCAAATAAGCAAAGATTAAAGTATACATAGTCAAATATGCCAGCCAATATAATGATGAGCGATTACCCCAACTGGGGCGCACTTCAACCGTTCAATGCCGCGCATGTTATTTATATACTAGATAAGTATCCGCATATATGCAGCTAATATTTTATAATCTGTAAAAAAATTTAAAAACAATAAAATGGAAAAAAAATTAGATCATCCATAAAAATATCTTATGCATATATATTTAGAAACAAAGTTTACGATGAAATAAATATATAACTTGAAAGAAAAAGAGCAATTTTATAAAATAGCACCAAAAAAATAAAATTCAATAATTTAGCACCCAATAGTGAAAATCGCAAAACTAGCATGGGAAAAAAACAAAACTATCCACAATTATTATTTACAATTAAAAAATCCTAAAAATTAAAAAGCGAAAAAGAAATTTAAAAAAAGGCAGATCTGAATCTACTGGGTTTCAAGCTTCGTCGCCGCAACTCTCTTTGCCGACTCCTGGATTCTCCATTTACTCTCCGACAGCTTCATATTACGGGGCTACGGGGCTGCGTCAACGATGTACGTAGGATGCACAAATGCCTCGTCCATCGGTTTGGATTCTCCGAGAGAAACATCACTGAGCTGATCAATACTGCTTTCGTTTATCGAGTAGCTTTCGTTTTTTGCTTCCAATTTGCGAGACCGGAACGTGCTCTCCAAGGTTGGCTGTAATTTTCAAAAATTGGTCTCTCTAATTGTTTTTTTGTTGGCTTTTTTTATATAGTGTGGAAATTGATGCTTGTTGCTTGAATATACTCATCAAAGGGCTGTGCGAGAGTAGGAATCTAGATGGTGCACACTAGTTGCTCGACGAATTTCCTAAACAAAAATCTCGGCCTAATGTGATGACTTTTTCACCCTTAATCCGCGGTTTCTGTAACAAGGGCAAGCCTTCAAGTTGTTGGAGAGGAAGCCTTCAAGTTGTTGGAGAGGATGGAGAAGGAACGAATCAAGCCTTCAAGTTTTATACAATTGCATATAGTTTTATACAATTTTATATATCATTAGTAGACTGATAGAGAAAGCTCTTGCACTGTTCAAAAATCGTAAAAAGAGGATGGAACACTGTATAGTTTTTGGTTTGATCAATAATATTTACTTGGATAGTTACTTAATCTTCTTCTTTATGATCTTAGAACATTTAGTCAGGTTTTTTTAGGACTAAACTAAAAGTAAGTTTATCTTGTGTTGTTCATCATATATCCTCGTTTCTTTTTTATGTTTCCACATGATGTTTTCATGTTTCTAATCTACAAGGAAAATGAACAAAATTTAACTATGGTATCCTGGATGGTCTTAGCATCATAGATGCCTAATTTTTTTTTCAGTTTTTTCGGTTAGTAATGCTTTGTAAACCTCTTTTAAAGTATTTAGGAACCATTTAGAAACATATATAACGTATTTAATAAAGTCATCCTAAATCAACATTCTACGTATTTAGGAACCATTTAGTAACCATTTATAGCTTCTTCTTAAAATGAAACGTATTTAGGAACATATATAACGTATTTCGGAAAGTCTTCCGAAATGAACAAAAACAGAAAACGATATTTCCTGTTGATTTTCATGCGTAAATGAAGCATCTGAACAAATGTGTTGTTGTTTTGTCTACACAAAGAAATAAAGAAAGATTCAAATGATGAAAACTGATCATTTCTTAAAAATGAAACGTATTTAGGAACACATATAACGTATTTCAGAAAGTCTTCCGAAATGAACAAAAACATAAAACGATATTTTCTGTTGATTTCCATGCGTAAATGAAGCATCATAACAAATGTGTTGTTGTTTTGTCTACACAAAGAAATAAATAAAGATTCAAATGATGAAAACTGATCATTTCTTGAAAATGAAACGTATTTAGGAACACATATAACGTATTTCAGAAAGTCTTCCGAAATGAACAAAAACATAAAACGATATTTTCTGTTGATTTCCATACGTAAATGAAGCATCATAACAAATGTGTTGTTGTTTTGTCTACACAAAGAAATAAATAAAGATTCAAATGATGAAAACTGATCATTTCTTGAAAATGAAACGTATTTAGGAACATATATAACGTGTTCTTGTTTCTTCTACATTTATAGCTTTTTCTTAAAATGAATCGTATTTTGGAACATATATAACGTATTTCGGAAAGACTTCCTAAATGAAAAATGATGAAAAATGATCCTTTCTTGAAAATGAATCGTATTTAGGAACATATATAACGTATTTCGGAAAGACTTCCTAAATGAACAAATGATGAAAACTGTTCCTTTCTTGAAAATAAAACGTATTTAGGAACATATATAACGTATTTCAGAAAGTCTTCTGAAATGAACAAATGATGAAAACTGATCCTTTCTTGAAAAGAAATCGTATTTAGGAACATATATAAAGTATTTCGGAAAGACTTCCTAAATGAACAAATGATGAAAACTGATTCTTTCTTGAAAATGAAACGTATTTAGGAACATAAATAACGTATTTCGGAAAGTCTTCTGAAATGAACATATTATGAAAATTGATCCTTTCTTGAAAATGAAACGTATTTAGGAACATATATAACGTATTTCGGAAACTCTTCCGAAATGAACAAATGATGAAAACTGATCTTTTCTTGAAAAAGAAACGTATTTATGAACATATATAACGTATTTCGGAAAGTCTTCCGAAATGAACAAAAACAGAAAACGATATTTCCTGTTGATTTCTATGCGTAAATGAAGCATCAGAACATCCAATCTATAATCCAGATTCACCAAATTCTCATTCACCATAGAAATACAAAGAAAGATATACCTAACCGCTATCGACTTCATCAGCCTTGGACTCCGGGGCTCCGATGCCTTAGTCGAGACCTAGCTATCGACTTCATCAGCCTTGGACTGAGACTGAGATTCAAAGAATTTAAGTTATTGCGGGTATGTTTATATGTTTTAGGAAGCTCTTCCTAAATGTGTAAGACAACTTCTTAAATTTAAATTATTGTATGAATGGATACAAAAATTCATATTGCACGTTTTAGGATGAATTATTTAAACTTATTAAACATTCAAGTAAACATAAAACGATTATTAATTAGTTGTCATATTGTTAAATGTCAAACTTTTGGCCTCATGTTGCATCTGACCATAATCATTCTATTGTATTATTCAACCAAGAAAAACAAATCGTATCAAGTCTCATATTTTGGTCACCATAATCTCAACTTTTCTCGTTAATCTAGAAATTCATTTACTGGTTTACGTTCACAAAATAATATATTACTACTACACCTCTCTATTGTCTTCTTCATCAAGCTACAAAATCATGCAACAATTGTGAAGAGCCACCAGTCATGTATCGAACTCCAGAGCGGTTCCCATAGGCATGCGTCATAACCACCAGCTGCAACAATGGCAACAAAAACTCAAACCAGCACTACGAAGAAACCAAATGGTGAAAGCAATGTTACCCCACAAAGGCGGTAAAAACACAAAAGTAGAGAACAATACAAAACAAAGATAACAGAGACTGTCTTTGTTTACATAAGAATCAAGTTGGTTTACGTTATTTTTGTTTTAGGAAAACCTTCATAAATGCGTAGGACGACTTCCTAAACTAGCACCAGCGCTAAACATTTCTTCTCGGTTTTTGCAGCATCTACCATACGGAGTAGAACATTATGGTACTAGTAAATCTTTCCTACACAAATTGGACAACGGTGGGGCTTGCTGGGGAAAACTTATATTTGTAAGCTGATTCACTTCATCAACCATGAGCTTTATAATTCCATCAGAATTTATCGGCCAGTTGAGGAAATTTCTGCAGCAACCAGGTAACTCCATTTATAGCAGCCTGGACGCAAACGCAAAAGATGTCAAATCTGCATTACCTTGCAATTTCAAATCGATCCACACAATCGAAATTAAGTAGTAGCTCATGTTACCATTATTGTTTCTCCAGGTTTGATTGCAGGCTCGACGCAGTCCCTCCCATATCTGCAGACAAATCCGAGAAGAAATGTTTCACGCCCAGGAAGACAAATTGGTATTACTGTCAGTCCACTGTAGTAGCAGCAAAGTTGTGTAGAGAAGATCAGAAGAGCTTGCTTACACAATATGTGTCTTGCCATCGATTACTTCTAGCCGGTAAAAGTTGCAACCTTTGCTAAACGGGAAATTCTTGCCCTTCCATTCTGTCAAGAACTCTAGTTTACGAGTTATCAATAGAACAACATAGGCGTTTAAATCACAAAGAGTCTATTTGAGTGTAAAGTGTATTAAGTTATAATCACATCGATAGGATTATAAAGAGCAAGATTTGAATTTTGGAAACTAACCTAAATGCCATGAAACTCCAACAGCTGACGAGTCCTCTGTTGAAATGTCATCTATCACGAATTGCAGATCCCTACTTGTTGATTCGATGAACTTTCCAAACAAAATCTAGAATTGCCTGTCATTGGTTTATGGAGATTAGAGAAAGAAAACTTTGAGAAACACAAAATGGAGAAAAGAAGAGAGATTGGTCCATGGGAATCGGTTCACCCATCGTTCAGCCAACGAAAGGGGATGACAAGACGAGATCCTCGTAGACGCAGTCCTGGCCGATGAGGTCTGTGAAGGAGGATATATCATGGCCGTTAATGGCGAGGTAGAAGCTGGAGACGACCTCAGAGGTCGATGTCGGAGCCGTTTCGGAGACAACGTCCTTGGCTGTCTCCGACGACGCATATGCTCATTTAAGAACGAGGATATAATGTCTTTGGGTTTAGTGGAAATGCCATATAGGAGACATTTTAGGGCTAGTGCTAGTTTGGTCACAAAACTTTATTTTAGTGCTATTCTAATCAATTTTTCAAAGAAAAATTTGGTGAATAGATGCAATAAATAGCTTTGGATACGATTATTGGACTTTTATTTTTTTGGTGTAATTGATATACTACCAAATTTTGGTTTATATAGATGTGAGAAATTATAATTTTTTTTCTTATATGATTAATTTCCTTAATCTAAATAGAAAAACTAAGTAATATTATTTCTTTTCTATATTAATTTTGCTTTATAAGATAAATTTAATTCTTTAACTTTTTAATTTTATTTTTAGTTCTTTTAAGATTATGAATAAGAAATTTTTTGAGTTTTTTTAGTAATCGATTTTAAATATTTACAACTTTGACTTGACACATGTCGCGATCAGGTGAATTAGTAATTTTGAAACATTCAGTTTTATATGATAAAATTTTTACTAATTCTTAATTGAAATATGTTTTTTTAAATTTTTTTTTGTCTTTTATTCTTTTTTAAAAACTTTAGAAATGTGTAATTTATTATATAGAGTTTGGTCGTTTTTGTATATTAATAATTTTCTCTTTTTAAGTTTCCTTTTTTATAATGGAAATGATTATAAACTTATAAGTTTGGTCGTATATTAATAATTTTCCTTTTAAGTTTAGAGTATATTTATAATTTTTATTTTTTAAGTTTGGTCGTGGTTATAAATTATAAATAGTTTCGTTTTGTCACTTTCCTTTATTATAAGCTTTCCTTTCTTATTCTTGTTTTTGTCTTTTTCAAAGATTGTATTTTTTAAGTATAATATTTTTTAATATTGACTTCAATTCATTTGTTTTTTTTTAAAAAAAATTGACACATGTCAATATCTAAATTAACCGTGACAAATGTCACGATCTCGTGAGTGAGAATTATCCTACGTGTCACGGTCACATTGAGATATCCAACTTTATATAATAAGATATATATATATATATATATATATATATATATATATATATATTAGTAACTTTACCTTTTATAATTATGAATGTGAAATTGAGAAAGTATCAATTTGGTTATCTAGAGTTGAAGAATGAGAATTTGTTTTTCTTTTTAGGATTGTATTTTTAGTTTGTGATATTTTTAAGAATTACTAGTTGTTTTTTCTTTTTTTTAAAACTTTAACTTTTTATGATTGTAATATATTGTTTAATTTCTTTATTCTAAATTGAAATATGGTTTTTTAATAAAATTTGGATTTTATTCATTTTATTTTTATGATTGTAATCTATTGTTTAATTTCTTTATTTTAAACTAAAATATGGTTTTTTTTTAAACTTTGACTTTTTTATAATTTTTGTTTAATTTTTCTTAATCTAAACATAACTACTTTTTCCATTTACTTTTTAGGATTAAGAATCAATTTTAAATTGTATATTAATAATTTTTCTTTTAAGTTTATAGTATATTTATAATTTTCCTTTTTTAAGTTTGATCGTGGTTGTAGATTATAAACTTTTAAGTTTCATTTTGTCACTTTCCTTTATTATAAGTTTTCTTTACTTATACTTATACTTGTTTGTTTTTGTAAGATTGCCTTTTTTACTTTACACTTTTTTAATATTTACTTTAATTCATTTTTACTAAGATTTTTTTTTTAGTTTAACCTTTTTAAATAATTATTTTAATTTATTTTTATTTTTTTAATTAAATTGACACATGTCAAGGTCTAAATTAACAACGGTGACAAATGTCACAATCTCGTGATTGAAAATTATCATACGTGTCACACTCACATCGAGGGATCCAGCTTTATATAATAAGATATTATCTCTATAATATTATTTAAGAAAACATTTATAAAAATAAATTTTATTTTGTAAATTATTACATTGTTATGATATTATAAATAAAAAAAATAATTGAAATAGGAAATGATCTAATCGTCTTTTAAAATTATTGATGACAATATGGAAAGTATTTATTTATCATTAAAGATATTATTTACTATTTAGTTTCTTAATTATTTTTAATATTATATATTTTAAAATAATAATCAATCCATATATATATTCCAAGATAGAAAAAAATATTTGATATCTTGCTATATTTTTCACTATAGTTTATTGTATTTTATTTGAATATATATCAAAATAAAAGTTGAAAAATATTTTACTAATTTTATAAAAAGTTATACATGCGAAAATTGATTTTTTTTCTAAAGAGTTCGTGAATTAATCACAAAACCATAGTCATTAAACGGTGCGTATTAAAGTTATGTTTTAAAGATTATAGGTTTTGCTGGTTAGTCCGAATAATATTTTAATCCACTGTAAAATGGGTTAAGTAGACACATTATTATGTTTGACAACTCTATCTATAATCATGAGTTAGACATATTATAAAATTCGAATAAAATCAATTTTTCTTAAATTTCAAAAAAAAAAAAAATATATATATATATATAAAGTTACATTTGCTCTCTCCTCATTCCGCCACCTCAATAACTATTTTTTATATAAAAAAACACAAAAATCAAACAAATCTCATAGTTATAATCTATGGATTTGAAATAAATATAAATCTATATATAAATATGGGCTTCAAGTATAAATTGTTTCATAGTTATTTCTATAAATGATCACACATTCACACTAACGGACAAACACATAAAAAATGCAAGGTCAACTCTGATAAAGCTTTACGGTCTCTGTAATTAATTTCTTAAGCAGATGAAAGCTAACATGTGCTTATGTTGCACGAGTTTCATCTTCATAATCTACAGCTTCATCATTGAGCATCTTTGGCATAGCGATTGCTCCACCATGTAAATAAGGATTGTAGTGTAATCATTCTCTTATATGTACTATTGTAATAAGATATTATCCAAAAAAAAATCAACAAACATGTAATAAGAAAATATAAATATACCAAAGCTTATTCCAACCAATTAGACAATCACGTGACAACAGTAATTTGATCATTGGGAGGAAAATAAAACACCGCAATGACAATTAAGTATGATTGGCGGTGACTTCAACTCTCCCTTCTGGCTTCTTCTACCGGTAGTTGTTAGATCCGAGAATCAGGAAAAACTACCATTTGATATGTGATAATTTGACAATCAATAGAGATAACTTATGCAGCCGCTGTGAATATTACCTCCGATGATGGCGGCAAAATCACATATTCTCAAAAAAAAATTGATTGGGATTTTTAGACTTCTTCGACTTCTGAATGAATGACGTCCACACTTAGGAAAAATTGATTCAATTTGATGGATTATTAAATCTAATATTAGAAAGTTGGGCTTGTATCGTAACAAAACTTTTATATGTGTGTTAAATTTCCGTTTTCATGTACATTTATATATGGAGATAGATATTAAAAAAAATCAGAAAAAGTAAAACCAATAAAGAGGATTCAAATTGAACGTAAACAACATTGGAAAGAATATAAAAAATTGGGGGAAAAGAATAAAAACACAATATTAATCGAGGAATACGAGATTAATGATCCTAAAATCATCTGCAACTATCTCCATCCATACGCACAATATATGACCCTAAATCGACGATAAACTCACCACTCGCCACGTTTTTTTCAGATTCCCCCGTCTCGATCTGCCACTCGCCACATGTGTGTACTAATAGACGGAGTAAATATCTATTCATTTACTAACCCGTATGAGTTGCGTTAAAACTTAGAACAACAAATTTATACATAACTAATAACAAAGACCATCTACAAAATAAACACTTTCCAAAAGTTAAAAATGACAAAAAAATCATTTAAAAAAACAACTAATTGCATAAATAGACAAGCAAAGAGAAAAAATATAAAAATGTGCATCATCCACTAAACAAATACATAAATTTAGTTTTTTTTATAAAATAATCCACATTTCCTAAGCTAATAGAGACGAATCAATTAAATACTATACTAATAAAAGTAAAATAATATTAAACAATTAAAAAGTTTTTAAAATTTTGTTTCACGTCCGCGAATCACACACTAGTTTTCTTATAAAAAAAATTATCCCGCGCTATAATAAACCTGGGTTAAGTCCTAGTTTTCTATTGTTTACAAAGATATGTTCGTAATGCTTCGAACTAATCCAAAACAAACTATTTCCCATACGAAATTGAATTCTTTTAATGATAGCAAACTCAATAACTATTTTTTACGGTTACGTCTTTTCATTAGTAATTGTTTCGGAGTTTTTTCGTCCTCTGGAAAAACAGTTTTCTATAAAACATAACAACACCTCATAGTTCGAAAAACACGATGAATGAGTGCTTTCCAATGACTCTCCGACGTTCAAGTCAGTAAACAAGATAAGAAAAGACCATGATTTATGGGCGTTGGGTCAAGGAATGAGTCCGAAAACGGGATAAAAATGAGTTCAATTGTCTTTGGACCCGAAAGAAAGTTGGATCCACAAAGTATATGTCGAGTTTAGTGGACTATGTTTGAGTGTGAGTAAAAAATAAACAAATGGTCGGAAATCCGACGACCGGAAAAGTGATCAGAAGGATCTTTGGAACTTCTCCGAGAGGATTCGAAGAGATTTCTAGAGTTTTGCTCTAGAGAGCTTTTCAGAAGTGCGGAGTGTATTTTCTAGGAAAAAGTGTATGACCGGGACGTTTATCCATTTATCATCATTTATTATTTTATATATTTTTACTTATAATCGTTTTTAATAATCTTAAAAATATTTTGAAGATCACGTCTTTTCATCATAACTTTCGTATGTATATTTTCACATATAATCGTTTTCAACATTCCAAGAATTTTTTTTAAAGGATTGTCTCTTTCTAATTACTCTTCGGTTTATTTATTTTTTTCTCTGTTAATAATAGTAAACCTATAAAAATATCGGAAGATTGCATATGTGATAAATCTTTGATATCTTTTCATTTATAATCAAATTTTTGATAATCCAAAAAATGCTTTGGAAAATTGTGTCTTTTATTTTTTTTATTTTTTCACTTCTAACCGTGTCAATTATAGAATTTATTTTGGAGATATTCATGTCTTTTTTTTCGACGAATTTATATTATATTAATATGAACTGATAAAATCAGAATACAAAGTTTGTGTTAGCCATGAAGGCGGATATACAGTTCCCGGCAAAAACTTTAAATTCATAGAACCTTTCTTAGCTAAAATATGTGTTGCTGTATTTGAAATTCTTTTGATGTGGGTAAAAGATATACGATTAAATTTTGAACTCCAAAACTTTATATCGTCAAGTAGATTTAAAATTGTTAAGTCATATGATCTACCATGAATCATATTAACTAGGATTTGAAAGTCTCCTTCGAAGCAAATCGATGTAAAACCCATACTCCAAACGTTTTGTAGAGCTGTTAATAATGCATTTCCTTCAGCTTCTAGACTAGATATAGTTATACCAAGATCTGTTAAACCCCATAGTTTTGCTCTGCCTTGGTGATCTCGCAAAATCCACCCACTCGCACTTTTATGTGAGTTAGGATCAAAAGCTGCATCGTAATTGCATTTAAGACATCCTGAATAAGGTCTTTTCCAAGCCGTCCTTACTTTTGTGACTAGAGGAAGATTTGATGACTTATTATCTGATTTTGTGACTCTAATCCATTCCGCCACATCTGCATTAGCTTTCTCGATATCACGCCATGGTTTAACTCTTTGTTTATTGAAGATAAGGTTGTTTCTTGCCTTCCAAATTCTCCACATTATCCAGAAAGGTAGGAGTTTCTGTTTATCTGTTAAGTTTATATTTCCTTGAAGATCCAGAATGTGTCGTATATTTTCTTCAATATCCAAAGAAGGATTAAAAAGAAAGGAGAATGGTAATTTCGATAGTCGCCAAGTAGTAATCGACAATGGGCACATAAATAACATATGATTGATAGTTTCAGCTTCCTGACAACATATCTGACATGTAATATCCAAACGAATTCCTCTTGTACTTAATCGAGAAGCCGTACCAATTGCTTTGGAAAGGACTCTCCATAAATAATGTTTAATTTTAGGCATTATAGGCAATTGCCATATTTTTGATTTCAAAGCAGGATCCCCGTGTGGAGGAGCTATCAGTATTGCATCACGAGACTCCAAAGAGTTTCGTGAGAATTTATACCCTGAAGAAACCGAGTAGATTCCTGAATTAGTGTAGTTCCACCGAACTCTGTCTTCTTTCGTTTTCTGCCCCAAGTACAAAGTTTTAACTAATTCTTTCTCATCATCTAGTAATAGTCCATACAACATATCTTCATCCCAACAACGAACACCATTCTCGATTTTGATCAAATCACTAACCAATGTGTTACTTTGTAGAGATTCTACTGCTTCTTCATTCAATGTAACCGGGTTCGGTGGATTTTTTGGGATCCAATTATCATGAAAGATTCTAGTTTTCTTTCCATCACCTATTATAAATCGTGAGCCCTTTTTCAATAATTGAATCCCATCTAATAACGATGTCCATCCATATGAGTGGTATGGTCGAGCCTTTGCATCAAATAAGTGACAATCTTTGAAATACGGGCTTTGTATAATCGTGAGAAAAGACAATTTGGCTTTGTCAAAAGTCTCCATGCCTGTTTTGCTAACAAAGCATCATTGAATTTTGACATATTTCGGAATCCAAGACCACCATCTTGTTTCGAGTATTGAAGACGCTTCCACGCTACCCATGGGAGACCTTTGTTCTGTGAATTTTTTTCCCACCAGAAACGCATCAAAATACTTTCAATTTCTGTGATGACTTGATTCGGGAGTTTGAAACAAGACATCGAATAAACAGGCATCGAGATAGCTACTGATTTTAATAGAACCTCCTTGCCTGCTTGTGATAAAAAACCAGCACTCCAACTCGACGTTCGTTCTTTGACTCGGTGAATTATGTTATTGAACATATCTTTCTTTTTCGTCCAAATTGCTCAGGTAATCCAAGATACTTACCCCCACCGCCATGATTACATATCCCAAGTACCTTTTTTAACCTCTCTTGTTTATCTCCAGGTATCCGTGAACCAAATGTTATCATTGATTTTGCTTGGTTTATTTTTTGTCCCGAACATAATTCATATACCCGAAAAACTTCCTTTATAGCTGTGCAATTTCTAAAGATTTTCACTTATAATGTTTTTAAGGGTTCGAGTCCTAGTTATAATAAAAACAATAGAAAATTTTTAAAAGACAATTTTTTTTTTGTTAAAAGCATTTGTTGTGTAATTTTTTTTTTTAATATAGTTGTTTAGTAGTCTCACATCCTATAAGTCTAGAGATTCCGGAGGAATGTTGAGATCACAAACCATAGATTGAACGATTGAGATCATTTGAATTCAAACACAGACGACGAATTTAAATAAAAAGGGGCACAATCGATGAAGAGTTTAACGGCCGTTACAATTATATTTAGGCTATGATTGGTAAAGACAGTGACCGTAGGCTTTTAGCTATAGATATTTTGGCTGTAAAAACAGTGACTGTTACTTTAAATATTTATGAAAGTCTGATTGTTAACAAAAAATTGTAGAAACTGTGACTGTTAGTTTGAATGTTGTTAACTTCTTTTTTTGTCGAAAATATAAATTATGCCGGTTTTGAATATATCTGGTGAAATATTGAAAGAACTCAAACAAATTATATATTATGCTACATGTGTTAATTTTTTTTAATAATAATTAAATTTAAATACTTCATTATTAACATAAGTAATCAATACACAAAATAACTTACAAAAATACAGAAGCTGAAAATTCAATTAATAGATTTTAGTGTTATAGTTAAAAATACTTGGTAATCATATGAAAAGAATAATTGTAAATCATTTTTGTTTAATTAATTATTGTAATAGTTAAAAATACATACGATTATGGGGTTTTCCAATAATTTAGTCACAAAAATAAAATAGAAATATTGAAACACAAAATATATTTACTTTTTAGTGCTGTATATATTCTAAACTTAATTATTTTAAATATACGTAAGTATTAAGTAATCAGGTTCGCATGAAGGAGCGTTGATTATTTTAAAATTCAAATAAAAATCAAAGAAGACTTACGACCGTTAACATCTCTCTTTCTCAGGTTCGGATCCTAACCTAAAAATTAACCGAACCAAACCTACATATATACAACAAACCCAATTAACGTTACAATTTCATCGCTAATTTTTTGTATTCTCTTTCTCATCTTTTTGAGCTCTGTATAATCGGTTTTGTTCTTCCTCCGAGAGATCAAAGGTAAGATATCGAATTTAGAGTTGACGATTTCTCCCTTATCATTCTTCTGAATCTTTGTTTTTCCTTTCGTGTTTGGTTTCGAGGGTTTTGTTCTTCCCATGTGTCTACGAGAGAGCGCTAAAAGGTAAGCAATCGAGATTCGTCTTTCTCATCGTTCTGATTAGGTTCGCTTGGTTTATTGAATTTCTTCGACATTATCATAGAGGCTAGTGATATGATTTGCTTTGTTTATTGTTAATTAGATGATTTGCTTTGTTTATTGTTAAATGTTTCTGGATTAGCTTATTATACGCTTTAGGTATGAACTGTTTTGTCAAACATTATGAGACTCTCTCGTGGTTCTTTTCTTTTATATGTTCTGAGATTTAATGTCCTTTAAGTGTTTGTTAAAATGTCTGACTGACATTTTTCTTAATTGTTCTTACCTTTCTTGTTTGTTCTATCCACAATCGTATGTTTATTTTGTCTGTTGTTAATTGAAGTAGTTATAATGATCGTTTCAGATTTACTTCTGCTTGGTCTTTCTATTTTTGTATCTGTGTTTGAAGTTTTGGTTACTTCTGCTTCGATTTTGTTCGTTTTGCTTTCTTCTGCTTGCAGCGATTTTCATAGTTTTTAATTGGAGGGCGACTTTACAAGTTGGTTTATGATTTCAACTCAGAATTTTATTATATTTGGTTCTTCCATTTCATGGAACCAAGTGGTTTTGTTTTGATTTCTTGTTAGTACATAATACTCATTCTAGAAACGAATTGGACATGATTAAATCCCTTCGAAGTGATCTTTGTTAACGTGCTTCTCCCTCGTATTAAAGGAGAATTCCTCTGAGTTTCATACATACATACATTCATACATGCATACATTCATGCATACATTCATTCATACATTCATGCATACATTCATGCACGCATACATTATGCATGCATACATTATGCATTCATATATTCATACACGCATACATTCATACATTCATACATGCATACATTCATGCATGCATACATTCATACATGCATATATGGATACATGGATACTTGCTTTTATTAGTTTTAGTTGTGCATCCAAATATATATTGATAAGCTGTGAGAACTATCTAGCCTGATTTCTTTTTGTAATCTATCTAGATACGTTACTCAGATTTATCATCTCAAATGTTATTACCATCTAGCTTGATTTTCTAACATATATTCCATGAATAGTGCCAAGTTAGTATATGAAAACAGTACATGTTGGATTCGGTGAAACACCAAAAAATAAACAAACCAAGAAGTATCAAGTCACAACAGAACAAGGAGGAGTCTCTATGATATGTACCCTGAGCTGAAACAAGGTGATATGATTACCATAAACCTTAAAATTATTCGACTTCATGCACCAATCCATCGACAAGCTAATGATTAATTTTACTCTAGCTTTTGGTTTTTCAGGGACAAGCTAATGAGTTTCCTCTTCTGAACGAGAAGAATCTGAAACTGATAGAGTTCTGGTCTTGAAAGTCAAGATCATAAGGTATGAGATTGGTAAAATGTCTTTCTTGGCGAAATTAAGAAAATCCAGAGAGTCATTTTGCTCATGTTTCCTTTATTTTTTTTTAGCCCAGCGACTTATACTAGCATGAATACTTGGTCCCCCAAGCTTATGAGAATTGATTGGACCATCGTTAAGGTATGTCCTTACTCTTAAATAACACACATAGTCCTCACATTTGCATAAACTTGACATTTTAGGAGATGCTTGATGTTCCAACCCCCGTGATATTACATCATTCATTTTAACAACAATGTTTGCTGCAGGAAAGAGTTATTACCACTACTAATTGCTCTTGGATTTTGGGTAAGAACATTTGGGAAATAGTTGAACCTTCTCCACTCATCATAATCTCACTATTTGCAGATCTTAAATATGTAGTTTACTTGATAACTGGAGTCTTGGCAACATTAAAATATCAGGTACCTTTCTCACCACAATTGTGTTATGGGCTTAGGACTTGAATTTAAGCTTGTCATGTTTATCGCTCAAAATGCTTTCTTTACTCTGTTTTACAATTTTATTCTACACAGAAACAAATGTTTCGATTTCTTGTTTCTCAGGAGAAATATACATAATATTGTTTCTAGAAACGAATTGGATCCGTTCTAAGTGATCTTTGAAATCGTGCTTTTCCCTCATTTTAAAGGAGAATTCCTCTTGAGTTTCTGGATCATAAATGTACATCGACATACATACACATGCATAAGTGCATATACATACATACATACATTCATACATACATAAGTGCATACATACATATATATATACATACATACATTCATACATACATACATACATACATACTTTCATATATACATGCATACATTCAAACCATACATGCATGCATTCACACATTTCTACATACAAAACATACATACATGCATTCATACATTTATAAATACATTCATACATACATGCATTCATTCATAAGTGCATACATACATATATACAAACGTACATCATCCTTTTAATAGTAAAATTCTTCTTAGAATGCATCCAAATATATATTTTTAATAAGGTGCTAACTATCTAACCTCGTTTCCTAATCTATCTAGATAATTAACTCAGATTTATCATCTCAAATTTTATTACTATGTAGCTTGATTTTCTAATATATCTCCCATGAATAGTGCCAAGTTACTATGTGAAAACAGTACAAGTTAGATTCACCAAACACAAAACAATCCAAAGGTTGTATGATTTCCATAAACCTTAAAATCACTCTCAAATAGGTGAGAATTGATTCAATTTCATGTACCAATCCATCGAAATAAGACCGAGAACGATAAATTTTAATTTTTTGTTACTGTTTTTCAGGGACAAGCTAATGAATTTTCTAGAGGTCTTCAAAGTCACTAGCAAGGAGGAGTCTATGTGATATGATTACCATAAACCTTAAATTCTCTCAAATAGGTGATTCGACTTCATGCACCAGTCAATCGAAATAAGAACGATA
Organism: Eutrema japonicum; assembly: GCA_030161315.1. NCBI lineage: Eukaryota > Viridiplantae > Streptophyta > Magnoliopsida > Brassicales > Brassicaceae > Eutrema > Eutrema japonicum. Next base: position 40,304,956 of record BSQW01000001.1, read on the forward strand.
AGTTATAATTTCTTTTATTGTACTCTTGTTCGGCTTTTCAGGGACAAGCAAACGAAAATTTCTCTTCTGGACGGGAAGAATCTGAAACTGCTAGAGTTCTGGTCTTGAAAGTCCAAATCATGGCGGTATGGGATTGGTAAAATGTCTTTTTCTCATTATATTGTCCAATCAATTATGAGAGATTACTGCTGATTACTAGTAGGATATCTCAATCACTTTCTCAGCGAAATCCAGAGTGTTCCTTGATTTCAAAGAAACTTAGTGACTCATTTTGCTCATGTTTCCTTTTTTTTTTTAGTTCGGCGACTTATTAGCATGAATACTTGGCCCCCCCCAAGCCTATGAGAATTTATTGGACCATCGTGAAGGTATGTCCTTATTCTTGAATATCACAATTCGTCCTCACATACCCTTTTGCATAAACTTGAAATTCAGGAATCTTACGGTATTCATTTTAACAACAATGTTTGCTGTTGGAATTGTTTGCTCTGCGAAAAGAGTTATTACCACTTGGATTTCTGGTAAGAACATGTAGGAAATAGTTTTTTTTTTCTTTAGTTCGAACTTCTCCACTCATCATAATCTCACTATTTTGCAGATCTTAATATGTAGTTTACATGTACTCAATCCCTCGATAAGTGGAGTCATGGCAAAATTAAAATATCAGGTACCTCTCTTACCACAATTGTGTTATAGGTTTCTCGGAATCATTATTTAATGCTTTGGACTTGAATTTAACCTTGTCGTCCAACTGTTTCTTGCTCAAAATGCTTTCTTTACTTTGCTTTTTACGTGTTTGAGCTCTTTTTCTGTTAAGACTTTACAAGTTTTATGAGCTGAATCAAAAACCAAATTTCTCGTTAGGAGAAACATGATATATCTTCATACATACATACATGCGTTCATATATACATACATGCGTTCATACTTTCATACATAAGTGCATACATACATACATTAATTCATGCATTCATACATTCATATTTTCATACATACATACATGCATTCATACATACATACATGCATTCATACATACATACATGCATTCAGACATAGAAAGTACATGCATTCATACCTGCATAAGCATAGAAACATACATACATAGCATAAATATGCATACACACATACATACATGTGCATACATATGCACATATATGTATATATAGTAGTTTTTTATACACACACACACATATATATATATATATATATATATATATATATATATATATATACATGCTATATAGAGATTATAATTATACTTATACAAAATTTATTTATGTGCTATATGTATGTATATATCGTTTGTATATCAATCTATAACAGTATCTATTCATACATAAATTTATTATAAGATATATGAATAAAACAACAAATATATTTATTTATAATAAATTTATTTTATTTATTTATACATAAATTAACAAATAAAATTGATGTAGAAAGAAACGATAGATTTATATAAATCCATAAATATAAAGATTCTATTTATACATAATTTTAAATATATATTTCTATATATATACGTTTACTTATATAGAAATATTGTACATGACATATATATTAAATATATAAACTATACCTGTACATAATTATATATATATATATATATATATATATATATATTTCATACATTATGGATATATGATATATCTCATAGAATATAGTAAAAATATATATTTTTAGTATTTGTAGTAAAATTAATTTTTCTATATAATAATACGTGTGTGTTCTTTTTCAACTTGTGATCTCTGATGTTTTTTTATAAATGAATGAACTCGTTTATATATATGGCATGTTCTTTTTCATGAAATTGAAAGAATGATGTTTTATATAAATATTGTTTTGCTAATTTTAACAATATAGGAAAATTAGTGGAAACATAAGTAAATTTGAACACAATATTTTCATTTGTTTAATATTTTAAAATATTCATATGTATAAAAATCAAATGATATTTACGTGCCAAATATGTTTGCTATTTGCCATTTCCCGTTTATTTTGGTACACAAGTATTAACTGTATTATGCATATTTTTACTAAAGTATCCCATATATTTAGGTATTTACACAAGTATCATGCATATTTTAGTATTTACAGAAACACCTCATATCTGTTAATATTTACATAGAAGTCCTAATGCTTATAGTATTTCCTAAAAAGCTTCTTAAGTTTTGATATTTACATAAATACACCATAACTCATAATATTTACACAAAAAGCTTCTATCTTTTGGTATTTACAAATATACCACATACTTTTTAGTATTTACAAAATGATGAACATAAGTTAGATTCATCAACTATTTAAGTATTTATACAAGTATCATGCATATTTTAGTATTTAAAGAAACAACTCATATCTTTTAGTATTTACATAGAATCTCAATACTTATAGTATTTACCAAAAAACTTAAGACATAAATACACCATAACTCTTAATATTTACCACAAAACCTTCTATCTTTAGGTATTTACAAAATTTCCACATACCTTTTAGTATTTACAAAATTATGATGTCAACTATTTTAGGTATTTACACAAGTATCATGCATATTTTAGTATTTAAAGAAACACCTCATATCTTTTAATATTTACATAGAAGATCAATGCTTATAGTATTTACCAAAAAGTCTCTTATGTTTCGGTATTTACATAAATACACTTGAACTCTTTATATTTATCAAAAGATGAAGATCAAAAGCTTCATCTTTTGGTATTTACAAAAGTGCCACATATTTTTCAGTATTTGAAAAATTATGAACCAAAGTTTGATTTGTCAACTATTTTAGGTATTTATACAAGTATCATTAAAAAATTATGAACCAAAGTTTGATTTGTCAACTATTTTAGGTATTTATACAAGTATCATGCATATTTAAATAAACACCTCATATCTTTTAGTATTTACATAGAAGCTCAGTGCTTATAGTATTTACGAAAAAGCCTCTTAAGTTTTGGTATTTACATAAATACACTATAACTCTTAATATTTACCAAAAGACTTCATATCTTTTGGTATTTACAAAAGTGCCACATACTTTTTCAGTATTTACAAAATTATGAACCTAAGTTGGATTTGTCAACTATTAAGAGTATCATGCATATTTTAGTATTTAAAGAAACACCTCAAATCTTTTAATATTTACATAGAAGCCCAATGCTTTTAGTATTTACCAAAAACCCTCTTAAGTTTTGGTGTTTTCATAAATACACCATAACTCTTAATATTTACCAAAAGACCTTTACAAACATGCCACATACTTCAATATTTATGAAATTATGAACATAAGTTGGATTCATCAAATTTTAGATCCAACTAACTAAACAAAAAAACTGGGTTATGCAGCTGTTTAAGCGAAAATTAATTGGAAACCCAATATATTGATCCAATCACCCTTAAATTGTCGTGGCTTAACAACGATCAACGTTTAGGCGACCGATTTCTCGAACATAGTATTTACCTAAATGTCTTCTAAGTTTTCGTAGTATTTACCTAAATGTTTCCTAACTTTTTGAAATTGGTTATATACCTTTTCAATTTATAACCGCTTATTTCATGAATTTTTTTTTTAACACTTAGGTCTTTTCAACTATATTTATTTTGTTTTAACATGTTTCATTCATGAATATTTAGTTTAATATGATTTTGTTTTACAAACTTTACTATTATCGTCACTTCTTATCTAAATTTACATTGATTTCATTTTCTCAAAGATCTTAATTTTGAGTGCTTCGAACGTCACTTCTTCATCATAAAAAAAAACAATTCATGGTGGTTTAATAGTTGAGGATATTCATTATGTTAGTTGGAGACTATAGTTCGAATCCTTTTATTGTGATTTAAACATGGTTAGCCACAAAAAGACACCTTAAGTGACAAAAAAATCCAGATTCCACACGCCCCAAAGATTAGCCTGGAATTCTTCTGGTTAACAAAAAAAGTCTATGTTCTTTCCGCTTGAATCCACCACTCTAATTAACTCTGAGAGGATTATTCATCTGATAAATTTACTTTTTCGATTAAAAACTTATTAAGTTTGAGTCCTTTTATATATAAATGAATAGTTTTATTCAGAGACCATATATTTTGGAATTACGATTCTGAAAATTGAACATTTATATCATAGTTTTTTGTAGATTAACATATCTGAAGTATACTATACTATTAGATTTTTTTTTTATGTTCTTAACTCCTCTTTTATGTGTGTTTGTCCTATTATGATAAATGTTGAAGTTTTTTCTAAAACGATTACTTTTCTTCATCTTTATTTTCAGAACTATTCAATTAGTTATATTTACATATTTTGGTTGTTCCATGAAAAAATGAACTCTAAATTTATTCTTCTCTTAATTCAACATTTAATTTTGAATAAGTCTCTCTTATTCAATTACTTTTTGTGTTAAAGTATTTGACATTAAGCTGGTAAAGTGTTTTTTTTTAACATTTTCCATTTGAACGTTAAGGTATCAATTTTTTTTTTTTGGTCAACATTTCAAGTTTTATTAGTTCTTAACTAATGTATTCATTATGTACTTTTGTAATAATCTGAAAAATGTTTTGAGAAGTTGAATTTTTTTTATCTTTGTGCTTTACTTTAACTACAACAATCCTATAAAATATATCAGAAGATCGTATTTCTTTATCATCAATTTTTGTTCTATACATTTTCACTTATAGCTGCTATTTTTTATAATCTTTTAAAAACAGTGCTTTCAATATATTTTTTTTTGGTTTTGTAACTATTCACTTATCATCTTTTTTTGTTTTATACTTTTTTCAATTATAACTGTTTTTAAAAATCCTAATAATATTTTAGAAGACCGCATCTGCTCATCATAATTTTTGTATATAACCGTTTTCAACACTAAAAAAATGTTTTAAAGGGTTATGTATCTTTGTCATAACTTTTTGTTATCTTTAATTATTCTCTCAATAGTAATAATAGTTATAGATAAAATTTTGGAGAATTTCATATCTTTGTCATCACTCTTAGGTATCTTTTTTTAATCAACTTTTAATAATCCAAAAAATGGTTTGAAATATCGTGTTTAAAAAAAATATATATATTTATATATAACCGTAAAAATTACATAAATGTCTTTGAATGTTCACGTATATGATCACTTCTCTCTAAACATTTTCACGTATAATATTTTTTAACAATTTATATTTAAAATTTAATATAAAAAATTTATTTTTATATAACTGTAAAAATTACATAAATTTTTTTGGATGTTCACGTATATCATCACTTCTCTCTAAACATTTTCACGTATAATATTTTTTAATAATTTATATTTAAAATTTAATATACGGTTTTCTTTCAGCGATTTCACAGGTGTTCGAGTAACTTATTAAAATTTTAATTACCTAAAAAAAAAATTTGACATTGAAGATTTACTTGCCAAAGTAACTTATTAAAATTTAAGAACGCACCAAAAATTCTAAGTTGACTAAAAAAATATATAAATAACCTTAAACTTAAAATTCTCAATTTATTACCTAAGGCATAAGATTAATATTTCGATTTTGACTTTAAAAGTTGGACATTATTTTGTTGATATAAACAAGATCAAAAGTTTTGGATATAATAAATACATGGTGTTTTAAAAGAAAAATTATATAAATCCAACAAATATGTGGATGGTAAATGTTAATACTTTCTTCCTCTCATCGAGACTCATCCTTTTCTTTTAGTTCTTACAAGAAAAATACAAAACAATGCGTACAAAAAGGTACACTTAAATTTATTGTTATTTTGTTATGTCATTCATTTATGTATCATTGATTTTTCTCATGTAAGTTGTTTATACTACAATCTCACCATTATGAATCTCTCTTATGTCATTCATTCCACCACCAAAAAATGAGTATGTTCTAAATCTTCACATGAATATCTAAAAAGCAAGTCATGAAACATTAGAATATGCTAGAGTTGTTCTAAAAGTTATCAAGAAAGAGCATCTCAAAACTAACCAAAATTTACGGTTTAGGTGAGAAAGACATCAAGACATCATAGTTCAAAGCAACGCCAGTCACTAAATGTCATTAGAGTATCTCCAATGGTTTTTTTCATTTTTTTCCTCAAAATGAAGTAAACTTTGAGTTTTTCTACAATGGTTCCCCTCATTTTCCCCCTCAAAAAGGAATATTCTAAGTATATTCATTTCTTACTTAATTTTTAAATTTCTAACAACATCCTTTATTTTCGAAGTTTATAAATTAGACCCAATTATTTTAAGAAATTATAAAATTTAAGCAAATAAATTTTTTGATTTATATTAAAACGTTTATTATATAAAGATTGAATTTTAATATTTATTTATAATTATGTTTTTAAAAACATAATATTGTATTTTAATATTAAATAAAAAGTTTAAAACTGTGTTTATATATAAATTAGATATATGTTAAATTATAAGGATCATTTTGCAAATAAACAAAGCTAAAAAGTAAAATGAGGGGATGAATAGTGTTCCCTAAAATTTGATGCGATACTGTTCATAAACTCATTTTTTCCCTCAAAATGAGAGACTATTTTGGAGAGGAGTTTCCCTCATTTTTTGATGTTTTCCCTCAAAATGAGGGACCATTGGAGATGGTCTTAACAAAAAGATGACTTCTAAGTTGTATGAAAGAAGAAATCTCTTTCATGTTTTTTAATTAACTAATTTATTAATTTTTTTTTATTAAAGTAGAAGAATTATTTCAGGGAAAGAAAAATAGCAAATCACGATCCTTTTTTCATTTTTTTAAGATTTTTTTTTCTTTTCTTTTTTTTTCAAACACGGAAGATAGATAGAAAACAAAACCATAACCTATATGAATTGGATCTAAGGCTCTGATACCATGATTAATTTGGAGGAATTCTTAGAAATATAATAGTTTCTCTCAGTTTTATTGATTTGGCCAATAAACTTATATATACAAAATCATAACTTGATTACCAAGTTCTTTACATATTTAATAATAGGAAATCTACCAATTTAACGGTAAGAAAATATATACAAATGTTAACTTTCCATTCAACTCCATCTCGTAATCTCTGAGATCTCCAAACAGTTTTCAATGAACAAAGATACTATGTGATCTTTCAAGAACTCGGGGTGGGTGTAAGCATCTTGGTACCTATAGAAAACATCGATGACACGCGAAAGGTTAAGACCCCGCATCAGAAGAGGGAAAGGACATGGGTGAGGCCTCATTAGCTCTTGGTTCAAGTCCTTCCATGCATCTGAAAACAATGCTTTCTATTGCTTCCACGGCTCGTTGCGTGGAAACACCAAATTTCTTCATATAGGAGTCAATACCCTTTGCTACATGCTCCTTTTTGTGTTCAAACTCCAACCAAAATATATATATTTCAAATGTATTCCATTCAAGAAACACGTATGTACACGTATAAAGGACTACAAACTTGGAAAGAAAGAAAAAAGGTTACGTGCTCACCTCGTAGCTAGAAATGTCATCCGTGAATCGGCTTATTATCTCGGAAGCTACCCTAATTTTAGGGTTTGAGTTTAACCATTCAAAAGCATCAAGTTTCACGACATCTCCCATTCCCGCGAATGTCATGGCTATCAAAGGATAGTAACCGGAAGACAAGATCACATTCAAATGTAGCAATGTAGTCTTTTTTCAACCACAGTGCCTTTTGCATATATCCATTCGATGTTGTTTTCAACTGAGTATAAAGAATCTGTTAGGTTTGAATATATATTTGGAAAAAAAAACAAAATGTTGATTCTTGTGGTCTTAACTGATTTCTCAAGGTGGAAGCCACAAACCTAAAAATGGTTTGGAACATCGTGTCTTTTCATTTTTCATCTTTTCACTTCTAACCGTGTTAATTATATTTTTTTCTGAGATATTCACGTCTATGTATCATCATTTTTAATTCTAAATATTTTCGCGTTTAATTATTTATAATTATTTACATTCAAAATTTAATATACGGTTTTTCCCTCCACGAGTCCTAGGTATAATAAAAACAGAAGAAAAAATTATAAAATACAAATTTTGTTTATTAGATTTTAAAATACAAATACAAAAAAAAATTATATCTTTATTAGATTTTATATTAATTTTGTTTTACACTAATTAGATTTGGACCAATAGTTGACAAATTTGAGTTTATAATAATAATTACATTTCTAAATGCTAACTATAACTTATTATGAGAAACAACATGTTACCCGCCAAATTTAGGACACAAAGGTTCTTCTTGCAGTTCTCTCAGAGCTTTTGGCGGTCTGACGTTGGAAATCAGAAGGTTGACGATCAACAAAGTTTTTTTTTTTCTTTTTCTAAGCAATCAACAGTATTTAGGACCTCTGTTTATTAGTTACAAACTTAAAATCTATTACCAATAATATTAAACACGCTGTGGAACATATGAATTCAATCTAGTAAAGATAATCGCATGAGATTTTGTCAAAGTAAATGGTCTCATCTTCAAGATCAAACCCGATGTTGTAATTCTGAAGCGCGGTTGTCCCGATGATGTTGAGATCAATTTCAGGGTTCATCATCACAGATAAGCAGAAATATTCATCCCTCAGTAGGTGGAATAGGCTCGTTGGATCTAACTCTAAAGAGGCCCCCTTGTAGAAGGTCAATGTAACGGTAGGCAATGAAGGCAGCTCATGTTGAATGGTCCCATTGTAACATACCAATCCACCATCCATAAAGCTGTTTAGGTGTTCTTCAAGAAGGCTGTCAATATGAGTCTTGAACTCACTGTACGATTCTCCAGCCAAATTTAGTATAGTAGTCCCTGTGTCCATGATTGTGTTGCCTATGTGTGTCAAATGGTTTGGAATATTAATGCTTCTTCCATCGATACAGATTCTCTCGAGGTCGACATGGTAATGACCATACCTCATAAATAATGCCGTTGATTGTCCCGTGGTCCTTGCTCCATCTCCTAATGCTAGAAAGCTGTGACCAGAATTCGGGTCTCAAAACATAGGGAAAATTTTCTGCCAAATTGTTTTAAGATTGAGAACTTTCCGTATGCTAACCCAAGTAGACCAGTTCCAACATTGAATCCATCGATGATGTCATGCGCACATCCAAAATCCACATTTGGCACAGAATCAAACCCATCGTCATCCGTCTCAAACTGTATCGTTTCTTTAGCCAAAGTACCTCTACTTTCCGAGCCGTCGAAATACAGCTGGCGATAATGACATTCTCCGGTTCTTTTGACGGGGGATAATGCGGGAGATGACTCATACGAAGAATCGTCACAGCTCACGCTCTTGTACGTTGATGATGCCATTGGATTATACCCCGGAACTTGAGAATGACATGTGTTGCATGCTCCACATTTGATCCACGTGAAATTACTCCCAGTGTCCACATAAAGCAACTGTGGAACCGGCGGCTCACCAAATGATAATTTTGCTAGAAAAGCCGGTGGGTTGCGGTTAGGAGAGAGGTGGGAGATTAATGTTGCCTCATTCTCCTTAGTGACGACTAGCTTTCGATCCTTCTCGGCGAGTAAAGCGTCTTGCCGAACAAGTTTTAAGACAAATGGGCGAGTGGGTTTAGCCAATGTCGGTGTTGCATATATAGATAGGACAACAACAAGGAAAACGAAGTGAATCTTCATCTTGGTAATGGCTTTAGTGAAATGTAATAAATTGGGTTTGCTTAAGTGATATGCAAGGCATGTGAATAATCTATCTATTCTCTAAAAGGTTGTTAATTAGATGGGAAAAAAGTTAAAGGTAGCTTATGATTAAGTGAGATGGGAAAAGTAAAAGGTAGCTTATGATTAAGTGAGATGTGATGGAGAGTAGGGAATAAACGCGAGGTAATAGATGAATGTAGAACATTGTGTGGTTTACTTACTAGTTGTAGATTTTGTATACGTTTTAAATTTATTTAAATTTGTTCTTATTTAAGTTTGACATAAAAAAGAAAAAATATTTGATTTTAGACAAGATTGGTTAGTCACTTGTGTTGAATGATGCGATTGAAGATAAAAAAAGCTTGTGTTGTTAATCAATGCAATAGGAAACATTACCTAATTATTATAAAAGTTTGACTATTATGTATCTAGTTTATACCTATATATATTTATTAATTTCTTCTTATCTTACAAGGTAAGTCTAAATAAAAAAGCATTGAAATTTAAAATAATAAATCTCCATCCCAACAATAGTTTATAGGTTTAGCAATTCTTAGGGACAGAAAATTAAAAATCCCATTGAATGATAATCCAGTAATTTGAAATTTGCTGCGCTAGCTTTAATTGAAAAACAAATTCTTAAAGATTACACATTTTTGGAAGACACTTTTGGATGAAGATACTTTGAATTGCAATTTCATTAAGATTACACATTTTTGGAAGACTCTTTTGGAATTGCAATTTCGGATTAAGTATTTATGATAATAATGTTGACAACATACTTTGTATTTTAATGTTGGGCCTTAAATATAACTTTAAATCACATATATATTTAGTTTGTTTTATTATCAAAGTAGGTACTGCAATTAAATGAGAAACAAAATCACAAACACCGGAAAAATCATAAAATTAAGCTACAATTTATTTATTTCAAGAACGAAGGTTCATACATTATAATCATGGACCAGGATGACCCAGCTCATCCTTATAGCTATCGTATAATTTGTCACAATCAACAGGCTTTATAGAAAGCTTGTTGTTTACAGGATCGAATCCTATATTGTGCCCTTGGAATATGGGTACCCCAATTAGATTCTCTTCTATAGGTGACTCATTCACAGATAGGCAAAATATTGAACACTATATATATGTGTCTTATGATCTTGTATCAACAACAACTCAATAATAATAATATATTCTATTCTATAATATTTGACACAAAATATTTTATCTGTTATGACCTGGACGAACAGAGTGGTTGACCCCATATCCAATGTTACCTTGCCAAATTTGAGGCTAGCTTGTAGTTTCTTGTGTTCCGGTATCACCCCCTTGTAATATGTAATTCCGTCCTCCTCATATATCTTCGACTCTTCATACCCCGCATCACTCATTTTCTTCTTGATTTTTCCAACGACAACATGATATACTTCTTGGACCAAACTAATAGTAGAAGTTCCTGTGTCCAATATTGACTTGGATTTGGACAAAACGTTTTCTATACCTAGACTTTCTCCTTCTATGGTTATTGAACTCAGATTGATTTTATACTCGTTCTCTTTTGTATCTAACGATATCGTCCTCCCAACAAACAACGCATCATCTCCAAAGGCGAGAAAATGCTTTCCCTCTCCCTCATCATTAAAATTTCCTATACATATTGAGAATTTTCCACCAATTGATTTAATTATCGATAGTTTGAAAGCGGATTCAAACTAAGTAGATATAAGCTCTTTTAGAGCTTATTGAAATAGAAAACTAAGATATAAAATGGAGTAGCTCATGAGAGCTTTATTGTGCAAAGGAATTAAAAGAGAAATGAAGAAACTTTCAGATGTCTTCAAGAACACAAAGGTTTGAGATTGAAACTCATAAAGCACAAAGAAGAGCTGCAAAACCTGCAGTAAAGGTTCCCACAAAGAGAACATAAACACCCTATTTATATGAATCTAAACTTGGAAATAAACCCTAAACACATGAGCTTAATTTTGTCTAATTTTTGCTTGCTTGTTGAATGATATTGGGCTTGGGCCAGAGATCTCCTTACATAGCTTACCCAAACTTAATCCTAAGGTGCCCATCCCAACTTGCATCCCCACGGTATTTCCAAAGCCAAACAAGACATTTTTTAACATGCCGATACCCCTATCTCCGGTTTCGAAAGTAAAGGTTTCGATTCCACGTGTACCTTCATATATTGCATCGTCCACAAGCATTTGCCTGTAATTGCATTGTCCCCTTGTCTTACTCGGAGTCACATAGTGAGATTTGTATAATCCGTCACAACTTCTGTAACTAAAAGTGGATGACCTTAGCGGATCATAACCACCGTCGGGATCATGGAGAACCCATGTTAAGTCGCTGCCTGTGTCGATATCTAACCACCTTTTCACCGGGGGATCTCCAATTGACACACGCACAAAAGCTCCAGGTGGAAATGTCTCAAGATCGATGTGGATAATTTGTCTCTCTTGGCCTCCTAAATTTAATGTTTTTCGAGGAGTGGGCCTAGACATGATAGGCAAATGAAAGGTGGAAAGGAAAAATAAGAAGAAAATGTAATTTTGGTTGAATGTCATCATTTGAGGAAAATGTGATTTGCTAAGAAGATATGATTTGAAACGGGTATGTAATTATGTTTATATATGGTTTATTACTAACACTTCTTGAATGTTGTCGAACAACACTTGTTGAAATGTTGTCGAACAACACTTATTGAAAATGTGATCTTTACTAATGTACAATAGATCATGTTCGTTAATAACAACTGATCTTTTTGATAATTAAAATGACAAATTACCCGGAACTGACCGAACCGGACTAGAAGGAACTAAACCAAACCGGATAGTCATAAATACCAAATGATGTTATGAATTAATTATATGAATGCCCATTATAAGACCCATATTATAAGGAAGTTTAGAATATTCTCTCTTTACTTATTCTCCAAGTTTAGATTGTTCTCCAAGTTTTTGTAAACCTATATATACCTTTCATTATTCATGGAATAAGACATAACAATTTCCTCTCTCTCTTCTCTCTATTTTATTCACAACACGTTATCAGCACGATAGTCTCTCGATCAGTTCTTACACCAAAAAGGTGAGATTTAATTTATGGTTATATTTATGTTTATGTGTATGTATTATTCCGGAATGATAAGTTATGCATTCCTCGAACTGATCGTTATATGGTAGGCTATGCCTCCTCAGATCATTATTATAGCAAGGATGGTTATAAATCTAATCCTACTTCAAATCATGTTTATTATCGACTCATGATTTGTACTATGGATTTACGATACTATCTAGAATAATTATTGATGTGAGATTTAATTTCTCTATATGTTTATATTATTCAGGGATGATAAAACGATGCCTTTTTCCAAATCGATCGTCACGGTAGGCTATACCTCCACGATCATGATCATATGGTAGACTCTGTCTCCTCAGATCAAAGGATGGTTATCAATGCTTATCTAGAATAATGATTATCGATCGTTTGATCTTTGTATTTTATTGATCTTTGAATCTGCACGAATTTATATTATAACCTGCACTATTTCTAAAACGGATTTTGCATGTCAATCTGAATACTGCTTTTGCACTAATTCGTTTATGTACGATCTATGCACGGCTAGATTATAAGAGCATCGTTTATGCCCGATCTATGCACGACTGGATTTTACCATACTTTTACTTAAGGATTTCTAAAAAGGATTTTGCACAAACATATTAAAATCATGTTTGATCACGAAATTTGCACAATTTTGTCATATAATTTTGTCTGATGAATTGATTGAGAACTTAGTTTAATGGAATGATAGGAACAAAATAAGATATGATGACTGTATTTTTATGAAACTTGATCATCCTTTTATTATTTCAGTAAACTATGCCGAAAATTACCAACCTTGAATTTGATGCCCTTGACATCTCTGGAGAGAATTATTTGTCTTGGGTGCTCGATGTTGAGATGTACCTTGATTCTGAAAATTTTGTGATGCAATCAAAGAGGGAAGTACAACAACCACTCAAACAAAAGCAAAGGCTATGATATTCCTTCGTCATCACCTCCATATGGACCTCAAGAATGAATACTTGACTATAAAAGAACCATAAGTTCTTTGGAGTAGCCTAAATGATTGGTTTAACCACCAGAAAACTGTGGTATTACCAAAAGCTCGCTATGAATGGACACATCTGAGACTACAAGACTTTAAGTCTGTAAGTGAATACAACTCAGCAATGCTCATGATAACTTCCAAATTGAAATTATGTGGAGAGAAAGTCACATATGTAGATATTTTTGAAAAGACATACTCTACCTTTCACGCAAACAATATTGTCCTGCAAACACAATATCGTGAAAAATGATATAAGAAGTACTCTGATCTTATATCTTCTCTCCTTGTGGCTGAGCAAAACAATGAGCTAGTGATGAAAAACCATCAATTACGCCCTGCTGGTTCTGCTCCATTGCCTGAAGCAAATGTGGTATCTCACGATGATCAAGGAAGTGGTTACCAACGTGGACGAGGATATGGTTTTGGTCGAGGTCGAGGTCGAGGCCGAGGTGTTTCTTCTAAGAACTCATACTCTCACCAGAAGTGGGAAAAGAAAGATGATAACAAAGAAGAGAAGGTAACAAATGTATGTCATCGATGTGGAGGAAAAGGGCATTGGTCTCGTACTTTTCGTATTCCAAAGCACCTTATTGACCTTTATCAAGAATCATTGAAACAAAAAGGAATAAATGCAGAAACAAACCTCGTGTACGATGCTGAAGATGATTATGATGATCTCTCTCCGATGGAAGCTGATGATTCCCGATCCCCTGAAGGGAATATTTGATTCTTTGATTTAGCTATGGTATTTGGTATTTGTTTTTTCTTGAATTCATGTTGTTTTGGCTTTATTTAGTTTTTATCTTCGCATTATGATATTATTTGCTTTATCAGTCATAGTTAAATTTGAGTAATTATGATTCACGAATTTTGCACATATTATATGTTATTGATTCTGTTTGTGTTCCTAAAACGATTTATGCACGGATTATTTGTGGTTGATTTTGCATTATCTATGTTTAATTTCGTATCAACCCGATTTTTGCACAAATTATCTGGGTTATATTATAAAGATAAAGAAAATAGTAAACCAGAAGTTTATTAAAAATCTCACTGTTTTGGCATGACCGGTTAAGCCATTCCGGTTCAATAGTAATGCGAAAAAGAATCAGAAAATTATGTGGACATTCATTGAAGAACCAGAAGATTCTTATATGTTGTCCATAAAGCAAGTTGATAATACAGCTTTCACTCTCCAATAAATTTGGAATTTATTAATTTTCTGGTACATATACAAGGTAATATTTTGGACTGATCACCCACTATATATCTTTGCGAAAGTATTTGGTTAATTGATTAGAGTGAAACCGCATTGATTCGCATTATGCCAACGAAAATTTTTGAGTTCTCCCTAAGAATGGTTTTGGTCAGGAACCATAATTTCCCAACTAAAAGTTTTTGGATGTAATGTTGCTTCACCACATTGATCTAATTAAGTTGGGACCTAAAAGGAGGTTTGGAATTGTTGGATATGAATCTCCCTTGATGAGCAAATGTATTGAGCCATCAATAAGAGATAAGATTCGATTTACATACTGTAATTTCAGTGAGTCAGTGTTTCCAACAATTAAGGGGGAAGTCGAAAATAAACAGCTGGAAAAGAAAATCAGTGAAATAAATTATCTTGATCCTCATAAAGAATGTGCACTAGAAGTTCAAAAGATATTTCATTTGAAGAGTTAGTAAATTTGATGCCAGAAGTATTTCCTGACCCTGATTGAGTGACGAAGTCACATATACCAGCTGCGCTCCAATTAATATTGATGTCCCGGGGGGACAATATCAATTGCTATTGAGTCTAGAAATCGCATGAAACGTGATAGACCTATTGGTTCCAAAGATTAGAATCCTCGAAAAGAAATGTAGCAGATTATGAAATGGCAAGATTGAGGAATCAAAGAATTGTGGAGGATCTCCATAAGAGACATTAGACATGACTAAGAAGGAAATCCAGGTACCTGGTAATGATAAGAGATTTTAACTAGTTGTGTCATGTCTGGAATAAAATGGAACCAAGAGCAAATCGACGTCGATAATATTTTGCATGCAGTGAAACAGTTGATGAGAATTGAGGATCATAAACCGCGGTAGAAGAAGATGTATTGAAAAAGTACGTAAAGTGATGATTGGCCAATCATGGACCAGTAGTTCGTACACTTGAAAGTGTAAAACTAGTAAGACATAAGTGGATCTTTATACGAAAGATGAAAGAAAATGATATACTTTTTGTGGTGGATGCAACTATTTTTAAGATCCCTTATGAGTCTAGAAACAAGAAAAATACTTGATTTAGTCTCAAAAGGATTTAAACTGCCAGAAGCAGTCTAGAAGAATTTAAACTGCTAGAAACAGCAAGTCCTAGTTCTCGAGAACATTACTATATAAGATTAAATCAAGATCGTTATGAATTGAAACAATCAAAGCATATGTGCCCGAGATTTGCACGAGTCGGACTGTGCTCGTTTTGCACGAACTGAATTTTGTACGAATTATGTATGGGTAAGATTATACCCGAATTCTGCACGATTTTTACACAGATCAGATCTTCCAAAGGAATCTTTTGAGTTTACAAATTAAAGATCTAGCGTAAGAGAAATATGATTATGTGCGTGGTTGGAATCCTTATATCAATTCGCTAAAGATGATATATATGATTGGAATGCATTTCTTGAAGAAAATGTTTCTAAGGGGAGAAATATGATGATGTGCGTGGTTGTACTCTTTTTCCTTATCATTGTTTTTATCCCATTGGGTTTTTCCATGACAAGGTTTTAACGAGGCAACAAATAACACGCAAATGATAGACATCTAAGGGAATGTAAATATGAAAGTCTATCACAATTCCAAAAGATTATTGAGATCATTAGAAGCAAAGAGAATGATCAAGATGGATCATCCGGATACCCATTAATTGCAGAAGAATGGCGGTGTACATCTACTACAAATTCGTTCAAGTGAAGATTTGACGGACTTATTTACCAAGACATCTCCATCTGCTACTTTCAAGAAGCTAGTTCATCATAATGGATCGTGTCATCTCAAACATTTCAGGTGATGTACTCATGAGGGGAAGTAATAGCGCGCTACACTCTTTTTCCCCTAACTATGGTTTTCTCATTGGGTTTTCCTAGTAAAGTTTTTAATGAGGCAGCATCTTACGCGCATTATGATCATTTTTGTATAATGGTAATCCAAAAGGGAGTGTTATGAATTAATTATATGGATGCCCATTATAAGGCCCATATTATAAGGAGGTTTAGAATATTCTCTTTTTACTTATTCTCCAAGTTTATCTTGTTCTCCAATATATACCTCTGATTATTCATGGAATAAGACATAACAATTTCCTCTCTCTCTTCTCTCTCTTTTATTCACAACAAATGATTCTTTTTTTAAAAAACATTTTGAATACCCGAATCAAACCGAAACCTTAATTACAATAATATTCCCAAAAATATTAGATATATTTAGACTTGAAATAAGTGAAGTACCCAAAATTGCAATTATAAACACAACAATATTAGTTATGTTTAGACCTAAATAATCGAAATATCCAAATGTTGTTAGTTATATTTGATACCAATTGTTAGCAACGAATTGCTAATGATGGCCCCTCCTCAAAAGTAAGAAAATTTGTTCAAAACAAACTAAGGTAGACATTGTTTTTGGATAGTTAAACTGTCTCTTTATGGTTTTTTCATTGACTTAAATAGAAGAGATCTTTTGGGATCTTTTGGCTCAACTTTATCCAAGTTTTGCTGAAGGAGCAACCCCGCTACGTTTTTTCATTGACTTAAATAGAAGAGATGGAGTACAACTCCTACAACTTGGAAACACAAAGAGAACATGGAAAGTATAGAAACGTGGGTTTGTCTTTGTCCTAGACAATAGGAGCCCAACACCACTATGTTATTTGCAAAACTAAGAAAATCAAAGAAAAGAGATTTAGTTGATTGAGTTAGTCTCGTAGATATTATAGATTGGGCCTCTTAATACGTTTGGGCTTATCCACTTGATTATTGGCCCAGGTAACCTCATCAAACAAAATATATTGTTTTCAACAATTTCTCACAAACCCCGAGAAAGTTAATGCTTAGATAAAGAAAAGAAACAAAGCTAGACAACAATGTGCACACACACTCGAATCGGAATCACCAGATATCACGCTACGGAGTAATGTAAACACATCAGAAGTCATCCAAAACTAAAACTCCATACATAATTGTAATTTCGAGGATGTATAGATTTGGGAATAGACATTCACTCATCCATAAAAAAAGTTCTCAAAATTCATAGAAGCTGTCGACACATAGTGAAAATCTTGAAAGTGGAGATTTTGAATGTATTCTAGTGGGTATTTCAAGATTAATATAATAAAAAAATAAAAAGTAGGAGAGAGAAGTGAGAATCGATTCTCAAATGAGAATTTTTCAGATATTCATGAGAATCTCATTTAACACTTGTTTGTTTTCCATTGGTTCATTTTTTGTTTTTAGATTAAAATTTAATTATATAATTAAACTATATTAAAAATTAATATTTTATTGTTGAGATATTCAAATAGAGTTCTAAACCAATGGAGATGCTCTAATTGCTACTCAAAAACAACATGGTATTTTGTAAGAAGCTGATGTGACTCTATGGAGACAACAAGGGGATAAATTCAAATCAAGATTCAACTCGAAGCAAACCTAGAATCAAATTCATGAAGCACACCCGGTATGTGAATGGTACAAGGGCTTATGGTTCTCTTACGCGACGCCCAAATACTCATTTATCACTTGGCTTGCAATGCACAATCGGCTTTCGACTGGTGACAAAATGCTATCTTGGAATATTAGAACATCTAGCTCTTGTGTTTTTTGTGACAATCTTGAAACCAAATATCATTTATTTATCAGTTGCAAGTACTCGGAAGAGATATATTTGGGGAGGACTCACCTGAAAACTGTTGGAAAGAAAGTATACGGCATATTGGACACAGCTCAAACACCACTCAGACTCTTCCTCTTCTGATATGCCTTCCAAGCGACAATCCATTCATTTTGGAAGGAGAGAAATGGAAGACGACATGGTGAACCCCATATGCTCGCAAAACGCCTACTCCTTTGCCTTGACAAAGAAGTTCGCAATTGGTTAACTTCAATTTGAAGATTAGGCGACGCAAGATATGAAGAAGGAATGCAAATTTGGTTTGGTTCTAGATGAGTCTCCTACCGTTTTCTTTGAAAGATTGTTGCTAGATTTTTGTTAGGCTGAGTTTTTATTTTCTTAGGAATCTCCTCTGAAACTCAAAAGAGAAAGCATTTTTTGATTGAATAAATTTTACATTGCATTCAAAAAAAAAGAAAAAAATTTGTAATTTCTAGAAAAACGTAAGAAAATGGAAAAAAAAACAATAAAATAAATGCAACACCCACAACTTCATAAATCTTCTTTGTTATGAATCTTCTTTTTAGGGTTGTAGAGACGGCACACCGTCCTCCACGTATCTATTTTGGAATATTGGAACATCTGGCTCTTGTATTTTTTTGTGACAATTTGAAAACCAGAAATCATTTATTTTTCAGTTGCAAGTATTCAGAAGAGATTTAGGGAGGACTCACCTGAAAACTGTTGGAAGGGAAGTATACGGCGTATTGGCAACAACTCAATGTGATACCCACAGACACAGCTCAAACACCACTCAGAATCTTCCTCTTCAGATATGCCTTCCAAGCGACAATCCATTCACTTTTGAGAGAGAAAAATGGAAGACGACATGGTGAACCCCATATGCTCACAAAACGCATACTCCTTTGCCTCGACAAAGAAGTTCGCAATCGGCTAACTTCAATTCAAAGATTAGGCGACACAAGATATGAAGAATGAATGCAAATTTAGTTTGGCTCTACATGAGTCTCCTACCGTTTTCTTCGAAAGATTTTTGCTAGATTTTTGTTAGGCTGAGTTTTTATTTTCTTAGGAATCTCTCTGAAACTCAAAAGAGGAAACATTCATTGAAAAAAAAGTTTTTTGATCGAATAAATTTTACATTCCATTCAAAAAAAAGAATTTTTTTTGTAATTTCTAGAAAAACGTAAGAAAATGGAAAAAAAAATAAACAATAAAATAAATACAACACCCACAACTTCATAACTCTTCTTTGTTGCCGGGGACTCAATTCGCCCCCTAGCTATATTACAACTACTGCTTTAGTACTGTTAGGGTATTAATTTGAGCATATCAAATTTGGCGCCGTTGCCGGGGACTCAATTCGCCATTAGATTTTAGTTTGAGAATTTCGACTAAGTTCGTTGGTATCGATCGATACTCCCTAGTATCGATCGATACTCGTCGTCTTCTTTTGTTGATATCGATCGACACCACTTGGTATCGATCGATACTCAACATATTTTTTTTCTGGTTACTTACGTACCTTGTCTAGTGTTTTGTTTTCAGGTGTATGCCTGTTCGTGAAACCAGAAGCAACAAGAGCACTCAGCTAGTTGAACTGTCACTGGAACAGCTAGCGCTTGTGGAACGCACAAACAGAAAGACCAAGCAAACATCAGGGATGAACAACCCAGTGGTTTTAAGAGCTGATGAAGCTGGAGTTCTGAGAGACCAAGAGGGTCAAGTGTGCAATGAGAGAGGGCAGCGACGTGATGAAGCTGGAAACGTCGTTGTCCCTACTGCTGTTGTTGAGATTGTTGCGCCAGCTGGGCGCGCCAACGTTGGGAATGCTGCAGGTGTTCGAGTTAGGACACTTGGCGAGCACAATAGACCTGATCAGTTCTATGCCAATCGATCTGCGATTCGCATCCCAACTTTTCAGAGGAATGACTTCGAGCTGAAGCCTGCGTACTACGCTCTTGTAAGTCATAACCCTTTCCACGCCCTACCTCATGAACACCCTATGGATCATATCGAGATGTTCGAGGATTTGGTCACTGGTATGAAGTACAATGGAGTGCCAAATGAGTATCTTTTCTGCAAACTCTTCCCATACTCTCTTGGTGGAGATGCTGCTTATTGGCTGAAGCAGTTGGCTCCTGGTACGCTAACTACATGGGATGAGACGAAGAATGCGTTCTTGTTAAATTTCTATGATGACGCGAGATCCGAAGAGCTCATGAACAAAATTTCCCAGTTTTCTCAAGGTCCGACAGAAGCATTCAAGGCTTCATGGATTCGTTTCAAGTCTTATCAGAGAGAATGTCCGCACCATGGGTTCACTCAGCTTCAGCTGCTGGGCACTTTCTACAGAGAGATCGATTGGAGGTACCAGATGGCTTTGGATACTGCGAGTAATGGGAACTTCAACACCAGGTATCCAGATGATGAAGTCATGCTGATTGAGAACTTAGCGTCTAGCAATAGCACCAAGAATGCTGATTTCGAGAGGAAGAAGCAAGCTGCAGGAATTGATGGGTCTCAGATTGCTGAAGTTCAAGCGAAGCTGGATATTTTGCTTGGGAAGTCGAAGAAGACGGTCCACTTTGCTGCTGAGGATGAAGTGGAGGATGTTAACTATGTTGGTGGTTCTGGATTTCAGGGTCAGCAATTTGGGTACAACAACAACCGAAACTTCAACAACAACACTCGCAATTACGGGAACTCTTCGTATCAGCCCATCTCTCCAAAGTCCACAGACAATAAGATGGAATTCATGATGGAACAGCTTCTTCGAGGACAAGAGAAGTTGCAGGGGGATTTCAATGGGAAGTTTGACTCGCTGTACATGGATCTGAATGGGAAGATCGAAGCCATCAGTCTCTCCTAGAGGAAGCTGGAAACTCAGGTTGCTCAAACAGCAGCAGCTGTAAAGAGGCAGGAAGGTGTTCTTCCAGGGAGAACTGAAAATCCAAGACCACACGTCAATGTGATCTCCTCAAGTGCAAAAAATTCTGATGAGGATCCTGAAATCGCACAAGTATCGATCGATACTGGATACCAGCCCAGATGTCTGCTCGAATGGATCCACAACCCCGTGTATCGATCGATACCCTATTGGTATCAGTCGATACTGAGGCGATTCCTGAAGAGACACATGAGGTTTCGACTATGGTGCCTAAGCTAGTTGCAGAACGAGTGTATATACCAAAGATGCCTTATCCTATAATTTCTAAGCTGACAAGGAAGGAATGGGAGGACGCTAGATGCAAGTATTTGCTGGATAAGCAGAATGTAGAGCTTCTTTCTGATGATGATGTATCTGCCAGGGACTATTCAACTGCACTAGTATCGATCGATACCCTGCCTGGTATCGATCGATACCCCTCGCAGAACAAGCCAGAAATTGTGAAAACACCTTAGCTGATTGCAGAAAGAGTTCGCAAGCCCAAGAAGCTGAATCCTATTCCTCAACACCTCAGAGATCCTATCACTCCAAAGCAGCTGCGTGGCTTTGAGAAGAGGGTACGAATGATACCCCACTCGTTCACTTTTGAAGAAACTCTAGAGGACTGGCCTCTGCTAAGGCACTTCAAAGATTGCAGAGAAACTGAGGAAGAGATCAAGGCACTCTTCATTAAGGCCAGAGGTACACCTCCACTGAGACAGTTGACTAAGAGGGAAGACCCAGAGATCTTCTCAGTTCCATGCTCCATCTCTAGAGTTGAATTCAAAGAGTCTCTCGTTGACTCAGGAGCCTGCGTCAATGTCATGTCCAGGGCAATTGCATAGAGATTGGGAGCTGACATTCAACCTCCAAAGACATCTATCACGTTCGCGAACGATTCCACATCTCTTCCATATGGGGCAATCGCTGATTTGATGATCACAATAGGAGATTGCTTGGTTCCTACTAATTTTCAGGTTGTGGAGATGAATGCAAAATCTCGTACGCAGTTGATTCTCGGAAGACCGTTCATGGCTACAGTTGGTGCGATTATGGACACACCCAGCACGCACATCTCATTCTCATACATTGACAAGGAGGTGTACTACAAAGCCATCCCTAGAGGAACTCCCGGACGTGTCTTTTGCATTGAAGATGTCACAGGAGAGACATTAGCAGTTGATCTTTTGGAAGAACCTCCTGACGTACCAACCATCACAGACGTTTCAGCTGAACAGCCCAGCATTTCCAAGGAAGTTGTCAAGAAGGCTAAGGCAACAAAGAAGAAGAAGGCCAAGAGCAAAAACGTCGAGAATCCTCATGTTACTTTAATCCCTCAGAAGAGTGATGGGAATTCGATTGAGTATAAGGTCAAGTGCAAAGGAGCTTCGAAGCCATTCTCTAAGGCTAGAATTCTTCTTACTTCGGAGCTGAAAGAGAAAGGACAGGAGTTTGTGGACAGCATGATGAGCAGAACTCTGACGCTAGCGATGTCAAGTTGTGGAGCCTGTTTTGATGTAAGCTCGCACTTTTATCCAGCCTGAAGGGCGTTACAGTTAAGCTATTGACGTTAAACGAGCGCTTGGTGGGAGGCAACCCACTAGTGAGTCTGCTTTTGATTCGTTTTCTTTTTATTTTTCGTTTTGTGTCAGGATAAACAAGGAGCAAACTCAAAATCGCCTGAGTGTCGATCGATACCCTTCAGTATCGATCGATACCCTACGCGATTGAGAAAGGTTCATGTCGATTTAAGTCTGGTATCGTTCGATACCATGCTGTGTGTCGATCGATACTCAATGTTCCAGCAAGGTAACTTCTTGTTTTTCCCAATTTTATTTTGTTCTTTTGTTTTCTTTCACTGACTCTAGGCTAGATAACACTGGGGACAGTGTTGTTCAAGTCTGGGGGAGGTGTCTGCTGACATTGTGTTTGTTTTTCTTAGAGTCAGTCGTTTTATTGAGTCAAAACTTGTTGGAGATGATGATCATGTGCTTGAATCTATTGATTTGATTTTGTTTTTGAGTGCACAGTATTACAGGATCAGTTCTAGATCGACTAATAAAAAATCCAAGGACTGGCCAGTTGACTAGAAAACTTCCATGTCTCCAGCAGAGTTCTTCTGAAGCCTGAGCCAAACTTTTGCACTTCATCGATATGGTTAGTGTTTATAGAGCTTGATTCATCATTCATATCTGATAAAGGAACCCATGTGTTTAGAGTTATGGTATCTCTCTCTCCCCTGTTATAAGTTGATAAATAAGAGCATAAAATATTGAAATGATTTTCTTCTGAGTATAGGGTTAGGAAAATTTCCAGCGATCCCATTATTCTACTTAAGAGGGAATGATCACACAAAAGATTGGAAGCGAGGCTAGGATTTTCCTATGATGTCATTATTCGCCTACATCCTTTGATACATAGAGAGGGAAGAACCAAGGATTTGGTGGCAAAGACCATCAATACTCGCGTCTCATACCTTGATGTGTATATGCAAAGCTAAAAATAAAAGAAAGAACATAATAATAAATAAGTCTGGGGGAGAGAAATTAATACCAAAAAGTGTGAAAAAGGGTGGTTCCTTATCATGATATTGTCTGGTAAAGAATCTAGAAGGTTCTTGAATATTGGCTGCAGCGATGAAACTGGCGATGAGGGTTTTACTTGAACAAAGCTGTGGGATAATGTGTGGAGTATAGAAAAGTTGTGAATGTCTACGGAGAAGTACATGGTGGTTAGATCAAAAGCTGATTAGGTAACACTTGGGTATTTGGGATAAGGATCATTTCGATGGTTCATGAACAGGTGAGTCTCTACGTTTTCAAACCTCTTTCTCTGTTTAGTCTTCTATTTGCTTGAGGGCAAGCAAATGCTAAGTCTGGGGGAGTTGATATATCATGGTTTTTACCCTGTTTAGACCATGATATAAGTCCTTTTTATAGAGTCTTTCTAGTGTTTTGTAGTCTTTTAGAGTCTTTTGCAGGTCTTAGCACGTTTGGAGCGTAATTGGAAGTATTGGAGCTTTCTGGAGCAGTTTGGAGCAAGGCTGAAGTTCGTGTCGCTGAGCATCTGATTTTACATCAAGCATCGATCGATACCCCTGGTATCGATCGATACCCATCGCAGCAAGACACGACCCGCGAGTTTTCCAAGATTTGAAGAATTGCAAAAGTGCCCAGAAGTCTTTAATAATTACAAGAAACCCCAATTCGTGTGTTAGCTTATAAATATGGATTTTTACAGCCACTTTTATGCTTTTTAAGCTTTATTTTCTATACTTTGATTTTACTTTGGTTTTAGAGAGACAAGTCTGAATCTCCCTTCGTCCGAGATCAGATCTCAAAATCTCTTGTTACTCTTATTTTCTATTGATGATTTATTCAGTTATGTTGATTGTTTCATTCTCCATGTCTGAGTAAATCCACTTTAGGTTTAGGGTTTTCTCATAAGGGTTTTCTCTGAATGCTAGGTTGATTATCTGTTTAGGATTCACCATCTGAATTAGTTCTTCGCCTTAGGTTGTGTTCAAAGCTAATTCTAGGTTGACGAATCTGGAACTTAGATCTTAGGATAATTGATTAGGCACGACAGTGCGATTAATTACCTTATAGAACCTAGGTGAGCAAATTGATTATTCGCAAAGAGATTTGGTTTAATTGATTTGAGAACATATCAAACCTGATATTAAAGCTGATTTAGACTTTAGGATTCGCAAAGAGATTTGGAATTCCTAGGATTTAGATTTAGATCATTCTCGCAACGACAGTTGGTTAATTATACCTTAGTGATTTGAGTTCAAGAACTGCGCTAAATATGAATCCTGATTTGTTAGTTTATCTGCATTCATTGATTTCCTGAGAAATACCTTGAACCTATATTTTCCCAATTGAATTACAACTCTTTTAATTTCTGCACTGTTTTCAATTACATCTGTTTGGCTTAACTTAATTCGATACTATACAATCTATTGTGCATCTCTGTGAGTCTTTGTGGTTCGACCCCTAACTATATTACAACTACCGCTTTAGTACTGTTAGGGTATTAATTTAATCATATCAGGCAGTTTGAATATGAAGCTTCAAGCTAAAAACAGAGCATAAATGTATGGCAAAAATAACATGAGAGGCTGAGGTACGTCTATGTTGTGAGAGAATTCTATCGATTGATGAGACCATTGCTTGCGGGGTTCTGGTCTTGGTAGAGAGAGGTGAGTCGATTACTTACTCCTGTGCGGATGGTTTGTGAGAGGAACTATGGAGAATGAGACGGACTTTGATGGCGTCTCGCGTTCCTTTCTTTCTATAACCCGTAGATCGAAGCTTGGAAGGCTAAGCGAAGAAGCAAAGCATCCTCACGATTGAGCCGATTACGTTGTATCAAATGAAGAGTGATGTGCCAATCTGGGTTAATTCTTGATCCTAGTAGGCGCGAAGCGAGGAGGGACCAGACCGTGAACGAGAAAGGACATCCAAAGAAGAGATGGGCTCTAGTCTCATTTGGCTCTCCACATAAGACACACGGTTGAACAATTCCCCATAGACGACAGCGTTCTCCCGTAGCTAGTCTGTCACGAATGGCAAGCCAGGTTATAAAAGCTTGACGGGGAACAGCTTGAGGGAACAAGACTATTCGACGCCATTAAACCTTGAGCCCCTGAGCGCGAATCTGGTACCAGGTTTTAGATGAAGAGAACTCCCATTTGTATAGATCAGCGCTATGCTTCCATAGAAGTTTATCCGCACCTGCACCGGGGGACGGAATTGGAGAAGATCTGAGTTGATGAAGTAACTCTTGGAGGTGTTGGCCACGGCGTCGACGGACCAGCCAGGACAATCCGTCAGTTGCTTCAGCGACTTTAGCGTTGCGTTTGATACCAAGTATTCTGGGACATGTGTCACCTGTGATCGATATAAGAGGACCAATGGGGAGCCAATGATCAAACCAGAATGAGGTTGCAGTCCCATCCCGAACTTCGGAACGAATAAATGTTCGTGCAAGCGGCCTCAATTTCAGAAGTTTTCTCCAAATCCAGGAACCTCTTTGTGTTTTTTCCGAAATATCCCAAAATTTTGATTGCCGGATGAGATATTCATGGGTCCATTTTACCCAAAGCGAACTTGTGTTTTCAAACAGTCGCCAAATTAGTCTGAGAGAGAAAACCCGGGCAGTATCGTACATTCGCCGAATTCCCAGACCCCCTTCGGTTTTTGGTGTACAAACATCTTCCCATGCTACATTTGCCTTCGAGGTTGTATGTGGGGAACCCGACCAAAGGAAAGCGGCAAATATGCTTTCGATACTGGCATAACATCGTTTCGGCAGTTTGAATGCTGAGCTCCAGAAATTGGTGATGCTTGTGATAACTGATTGAATAAGTTGGAGCCTCCCGGAGAATGACAGAGATTTACTGCACCAAGACAACACGCGGGTTCAGATACGATCTAACAAAGGCTCGTACTCGAGACGGGTCATACTCTTTGTCGTGAGTGGGAGACCCAAGTATCGAATAGGAAGCTGATGAAGCGGGATTGCGAGCTCATGTGCCTTAACCATTAGAGTACTTGGTGTAGTACCGGCAATGAAGAGGGATGATTTTGTAGCGTTAATTGCTAAACCGGACTCGAATTCGAAGTCGGTTAAAACATCAACGATTCCTTGAAGAGAGGAGGCTGTTCCATCTGTAAAGACGATCATGTCATCCCCAAAACTGAGGTGGGTGAGGGAGAGTTTGCTGCACATTGGGTAAAAACCAAAATGACCCGCGTTCTCTACTCTATCCAGCCTGTGCGAGAGCACATTAATGGCGATGACAAACATATATGGGGAGAGGGAACAACCTTGGTGAAGCCCACGGGTGCTCGTGAAGAAACCCTCCAGCTCCCCATTAACACACACAGAGAAAGAAGCTGTGGAGATGCAACTATATATCCAAGAGACAAAAGGTTTTGGGAGTCTCATAGTGCGTAGGACTTCGATAATAAAATCCCATCGTACAGTATCAAAGGCCTTAGTGATGTCAATCTTAAATGCACAACGAGGCGAGATATATGTCTTATGGTAACCTTTAACAAGTCCAGTGGCTAGTAGCACGTTCTCTAGGAGAAGGCGACCCTTTATGAACGCACTCTGATTGGGTAGCATCGCTTCCGGCAATAGGGCTTTAAGTCTATTGGCTAGAATTTTTGATATGACCTTGTACATCAAATTGTAGCAGGCGATAGGCCGGTAATCTTTCATCGTGTTTGATTCAGTGCGCTTAGGAATGAGAGCAGGGACAGTTGCGTTTATTCCGTGCGGCATCATCCCAATCAAGAAAAAAGATTGCACAGCCGTAATAAACTCATCCCCAACTATAGACCAAGCAGCAACATAGAATTCTTTAGTGTATCCATCAGGTCCTGGCGTTTTGTTGGCTGGCATAGAAAGTAGTACCTGCTTAATCTCCTCTTTGGATACTGGAGAGATCAGATTATCTGCCGTCTCCCTCGAGCAATGGGTATTCAGAAGCTCTGTTAGGTCATCGTAGGTGTGAGGGGCGGCATTTGATGTGTGTTGGAGAAAATCCTTAAAATATTTTGCGGCTTCTTTTTTTATTTCTCTCGGATCTGTGATGACCAACCCCTCAGCGTTGAGTAGCCTCTTTATTGAATTTCTTGCCTTCCGAACTTGGACTGCCTTATGATAGACTCTGGTGTTGCGGTCTCCGTGTTTAAGCCAAGAGATTCTAGACTTTTTCTGAAAGAATTTCTCCTCGATGCCTACGAGATGTTCCCATTGCCTTGCAGCAACATTCTCAGCCTCAAAATTTGCAGCACTAGGGTCAAGAAGCAAGAGGTTTTGTCATTCACAGAGTACCTCAAAAGCTTCCCGAGTTCTCTTAGTAATGTTCCCATATCGATCGCGGTTCAGGCCTCAGAGAAGTGGTTTTAAGAGTTTCAGTTTTCGATGGAATCGGAGCAGAGCAGTGCGAGAGTGAAACAGAGGTTCTGTTCCAGACCAAAAGGCCGCGACAGTGTCCAGGAAAGACGGGTGCTCTGTCAAGTAGTTAAAGAATTGGAAATGGTGTCGTTTCTGGATTGAGGTTTGCTCCATTTTCACTAAACAGCGGGAGTGATCGGAGATGCCATTAGCTTCAAAATGGGCTGAGGAGTGAGGGAATTTGATATTCCATTCAGTATTCACCAGGGCACGGACTAGTTTTTTACCGATGGGGTCCAGATCGCGATGATTCCACCAGGTAAATTTGGGTCCTGTATAATCCAGATCTGAGAGCTCACAGTCCGATACAAGAGATTGGAAGTCAAACATAGCAGCTTGATCTCCCAAGTAGTCTAACTGTCGAGAGTGTTCATCAGAGCTGAGGGTCACATTAAAGTCTCCAAGGATGATCCAGGGAACGTTGCATGAAGCAAAGAGATCTCTGTTGTGCCTGATTTCGTGCCAAAGTATCTGTCGGTCAACTCGGAAGTTTGAAGCGTAGACACACGAGCAGAGAAATTCCTCTCCCGATGTCAGACGAGTCCAAACAGTAATCATCTGTGGGCTCATGTACAGGGTAGTAAAGGAAGCATCCTCTGATCCTATGAGCCAAATGCGGCCTAAGCGGTGGTAGTTGTAGTTAGTAACTCGATGCCATCCCGGAAAAACATAATCGATAATAGCAGAGCTGTTGCTCTCAGCAACACGAGTTTCCAGTAAGCACCCAAATGCAGGCTTAACTGATCGTAACCATGATCGAACTTTATCTTGTTTGCGCATTTTATTGAAACCTCAAGTATTCCACGCAAAAAACGACGACGTGATCATTAGTTCCTCCGTGAGGAGGACTTTTTGTTGTTGTTTGGTTGCGGGGGAACTTGCTGCTCTTTTCTTGAGATAATAGGCTTTTTAGGTGCTTTACTTCTGCCCCGATGCCCTGTATGAAGTTTTGGCTTGTGTTGAATCGTAGGGAGATCATCCTCTGAGGCGGAGGAGCCCTCATTACTCAATTCCTTTGTTTCTGTTTCCCCTGCGATTTCCCCCTCCTCTGTTTCATTGTTTTCTTCGTTGAGCGCAAGAATACTGAAACTCGATTGTGGAGATATGTCTGCGGGATTGATCTTAGAGTCGTTTGTCTTGATCCGAGTACGAGGGCATGAGTTTTTTCCTCTTTTTGTAACTGTAGTCCATGATATTTCTGGATGTTCAGATTCCTCTTTCTTGTTATCGGTAGAGTCGGGAGTGGTAGTGACCTCAATTGCACTGGCCTTGTCTTCAGTGTCTTTGTGTACATGCTCTGCATTTGTCGCTATATTCGCCTGCAACGACTGTTATGGGATCAAACTGTTATCGGCTTGTTCCACTCTCGAATTATTCTTATTGTTTTGTAGCAACACAGTTCCCTTCTTCAGCTTATCACAGTCCAGTTCAGAGTGACCCAAGCATTGCAGGAATCACATCGTGACGGCAACCAGGGATAACTCACAGCTACTTTCCTTTTTCGTACCCTTCACGTCTCCCTCCCCTAGGCCGCCGCCGGCCATGGGGTCATTTTCGTCGTCTGAGTTCCCTCCGACGCAGCAGCATCTCCCCAAAGCTGACTCTCCTCCATTGCCTCATACCACTTCCACCCGCTCAGCATCCTGGTTACAAGTCCTCTCTGACAAAACCTCCTCTTCGCCTTCCTACGTTACCGATGTCAAAATTTCCAATGGTATTGCTCAAGCATCCATCCCCAAAGAGGTTCTTCAGCACTCCCAGCCCCTCTGGACGAACTATGTCATTGGATACTTCATAGGTGACGCCCCCCACATTGGAAAGGTTCACGCCACGGTCAACCGCATCTGGTCCTCGCAGGACAAACCTTCTAAGATTGATGCACAGATTCTAAATCCCAGGACAGTTCTCTTCCGAATTAAAAATGCACAAACCCGTTCTCGGCCGCCACTTCTGGCATATCTCTGATATTCCTTTGATCGTACAGGAATGGAATCCTCGTACTTCCAATGTGAGACCAGATCTCACCTCCATGCCCATATGGGTTGATTTCAAAGACGTGCCGGATCACCTGTATTCTGAAGTCAGCTTGAAATTCCTTGGTAACATCATTGGATCCTCCCAGAAACTCCACCCTAACACTGAGAGATGTGTTCGTCTAGATATGGCCAGAGTCTTTGTGGTTGTCAATCTAGACAAACCTCTCCCAACGCAGTTTTGTCTGAAACCTCAATAGGGTTTCGCCATCGGCCCATGACCACCCTAGTTAGTGTCCATGGCCCTTCAATGTCATGATTCTTCAAGTTGTTTAAGATTGTGACATTGGCCGAGTAACTGCCACCACTTTCATTCATGATGTCCCACCTTATTGCCACATGCCCGTCTGGAAACAAATCTATATATATGCCCAGAAAAACCAGAGAAAAAAAACATGTAAATTACAATTATCAACAGATATACCATACGATTTAGCTGTAACGAAGAATCACAATAACAATTATCAACCATACTCGGACGATATCGACCCAGTGAAGTCTCCACAAAAAGCAAGATCAGAAACAGCAATTTCGCTGTTGAATATGCACTCCACATCGTTAGTCCCTAGCTAGATAACAAAAAAAAAAACAAAAGTTCTCGCTATCCTTTGTATATATAAGGTTTTGACGACCTTTTCCTGATAAGATTGAGCGATTTATTCGGGATAATACAGTGTTTTGTTAATAACTATTAATTTTAGTTTTATCGTTTAATATCTAACGCTAATCTTTCTTCCTCTTTTTTTTTGTCGAAAACAGAAGTTACAAAACAATCTTTGTTCTGATTCCGAAAGCAACAAAAATAATAGATGCATACCAGTTGATACTTGAATCTTGATATTATCTAGTTGACTTTTTTAGTCGGAATACATTGAAGGGATAAGATAGCATATCTCTCGTAGTTACGATTGTTATTGTAAAGTAACCATTTGTAATTATCTCCTTATAACTGATTAGATTCTGTCAAAAATATATACTTGGGGCTTGGAATAAGGATTATTTTTTAAACTAGAATTTTTAAGGCTGATTCTAAATACCATCATAGATTATGGACAAATTCCAACAGTTTTCAGAACAACAAAACTTCTTATTTTTTTTTTTTCAACTGAATATGTTATTTAAGGAGAAGAGTTTACATAGTCAGAGTGTAAAGCCTCAGTTGTAAAATTTGGAACATAAACATGGAAGATGAAATTCTGATCTACAGGAATATACATCTTCGCCAGTAAATCAGCAACTGAGTTGGAATCCCTTTTAACCCAATTAAACTCGGTTTTGTCGAATTTCTCCTTCCAATCTCTTATTTCCCGTAACCAGTTTAATGTGCTGAAGCTCAATTTACTCCCTTGAATCAAATCCATTAATCTTCGGTTGTCTCCTTCAAAATACACTTTTCTATATCCTCTACTCCAACAATGTTACATTACTCTATTGTTTTTTTTTATTTTAAACAAAAACTTTTAATAATCTCATCGTTGTTTAGTCATCTATATTAACGTCAAAAAAATAAAAGTCATCTATACTATTAAAAGTGAACTCTATACATTTTATAACCAAACAATGACACTTTTAAATTAGTCTATTATTATCTTGGATAACTACTATTCATGTTACCAAACAAATCAATTTAATAAAATATTAATAAATAATGTATTTTATTTTATATTTATATTTAATTCCAAAAATTTAAATATTAATTCAAATTATTTTGGATTTCCTTAAATATATGTTAGATTACTTATCAAAAGTACAAAAAACAGTTTTTATTGTATCTTTACAAAAAATAATAAATAATTTAGATTTAATTTAAATATTCAAATTTAAATAATATTCTCATAATAATGCAGATGATAAACAAAATGTGTTATTATATATTTTTATATCATAATCAATTAGGCTAAAAATTCAAATATTTGAAATTGGTAAATATTTTATATTATATGGTAATATGTTAGTATTATATTTCTATAATCGCTGTTCTTTGCGGGTTGGTTTGTCAAAACATATAAGATAGTGGGATAATTCGAAACATATTAAAAGGATAGATTAACCCATTTTAACACTCATAAACTAGTCCAAGGCTTTGTGGTCGAGTGGTTGGGGACGGGACCGGGTTGCCACCACACCCCGGGTTCGATCCTCCTGCTGCGCGAAACTAAATCACAATTCTCTTGGACACCCACACGGATATGGGCCCATTGTTTACGGCCCATTTTAAAACCCGGGAAAGAGCCTATCCGTGGGTTGCTTTTCCCCCAGGGATTAGTCTGGGCCCTTCCATAGGCCTGGGATTTACCATGAGTTACCAAAAAAAAATAACACTCATAAACAAAATGGTTGTGAAATTTGGGCTGAAAAATTGGGTTAACCGCTTCGATCTCTCTCGAGAGATTGGCGATTCAACTGGCGATTCAACGGTTCCTTCTCTTTCTTTGGAAGGATTTTGCCGGTCGCCGGCGTTTTCTCCATCCATTTACGGATGCGATTCTTCAGGTATAAGTTATTTAATCATCTTCTCCTTCTAGAGAAGATTCCATTGGCCGATGTGGGATGTGGTATATGTTTACTTTCTTCCCATGATCGAGCGTTTATCTCCGGCATAGGCGATTGGGCCTTGCACGATGAAACAAATTTTGAAGATCATATTAGAGTTTGTCTACAAATGCGATTTGGGGCAAAATCCAAAATCTGCATATCAAAATTTCTTTTGTGTATCAAGGGCAATACGTTCACTATATGGCATAAACTACTTGCGATCTTCAACCACTTCACTCCATGTCAGAAATTACTTGCGATCTTCAACTACTTTTCTTTGTTGGATTTGGTTTCCAATGAGTTATATGTTCTCATCCTCATAGCTTTGCTTTGGAAACAACCACCATGGAAGAAACGAGAGTTCAGAGATGCTGATTGGCGAAATTGAGATTTCAGTTTAATTTTTGCCGATGATTTTGCTTTGTTGGGTATATTATTATTGTGGAAACAACCACCATGAAACCACCATGGAAGGGACAAGGTTTTGGAGCGGAAGATGCAACTTCCTTGTTGTATGTAGACATTCATACAGTCGTTGAAAATTGGCAATTTCCAGTCTTTTTCTATCGGAAGAATCAATAAATATTGGATTCTTTTTCGAAGAATATATTTAGTTCTTACTTGAAAATGTGTCAATGACATACAACATGAGAATATTATATGGATCATAGCCAAAGAATATTGCATCAGATCAAATGCGATTATGAGGAAAGGAAGGATGGACATTTTCTCAGCGAAGAAAACTCGGAAACAAAAAATTGTCAAACTTCAATTTCATTGTTTTATTGCTTTGTATGTTTATTTTATGTACTATTGTTTTTATGTTCTCCTAATAAATTTGTATTCACCTTTTACAGAAAATAAGTTATTTATTACATTTGTACGATGAAGGAGATTCTAATCTAAACTCTACTACCTAGATTTGAAGTGTTTTGATTTTATATTTTATTTGGTAATACAATTTATTTAAATTTTATTTATTTTTTGTCAAACTTTTGTTTTTAAATTTAATTGGATTTGATATAATACATTTCAATTTAGATTTATTTTGATAAAATTTTATTTTAATTATTTTTCATTTGAGAATTGTAAATTTTGTGTTTGTAAATAAAAGCCCGAAAAAGCCCGTAAAGCCTTAGAACCCTGTCCGGGCCGGGCCAAGATTTGGAATATAGACCCAATTTTTTTTCGGATCGGACCAGGCTGGACTCAAATATATGCGGAATTTATGGGTTTCGGACCGGATTAACCCGATTGACATCCTTAGATTAAGTCCTAGTCTCGTAGATATAAAGGAGGGCATATTAAAGCAATGATTTGGTAGGATTTTAATTTGTTTTTCTCTCCAAATCTTCCCTTATTTGATCAATGATTTTGTAAAATGTCTTAAAATCATATCTTATTGTATTCAACATTTGTTACAAATAGTTCAAATCCAGACTTATTGAATTAGTATTTATAAAAATCTTTTAAAATACCCCCATTATTAAAAAATAGAGATTCTAAACAAAAATATATATTAACAATAATTTGGAATGATTTGAATGACCATTTGTAGTTAAAAACCAGTTGATATATAAATACCACCTCACATGATGGTATTTTAAGAAAATTCTGAAAATTAACGTTTTTTTTAAACCTTTTCTAGTTTCTTTTTGTTGATCGCCACATTCTCTTTCTCGTTTCAATTTTAACTTGGAAAAGATACAAACATCACATGAGAAGGTAAAAAATAAATTTTTTTAGGTTGAAAGAGAAACATTTTTTTATTCCTTCCATCTTCAAAGAAGAAAAAAATTGTTTCTTCCCATTATCTCATAATGTTCTTGTTTTTATACATGGCGGCTCATCTTGAATGTATGGTTTAGCTACGGATTTAATCATGTATTTACAAAAATAATACACTCAGGTTTTTACCCAACAATAACATACATTGAAAGTGCACATCAAACTATAGTAGTATTATATATGGTTTCGAATCCATAGAGACTAATGTTACTCAACGAAAATGCGAGAGTAAAGTAAAGCCAAAACGAATGAAGTTGTTTGTTGGTTTTATGAATGAACATAAAAGACAACTAAGCGAT
This sequence comes from Eutrema japonicum, assembly GCA_030161315.1. NCBI lineage: Eukaryota > Viridiplantae > Streptophyta > Magnoliopsida > Brassicales > Brassicaceae > Eutrema > Eutrema japonicum. Next base: position 40,340,171 of record BSQW01000001.1, read on the forward strand.
GTAAGTTTGATGGATGGAAACACTAAGCCTTAGGTTAATTTATAGAAAATCAAGAATCAAAAATCAGAAAATCAAACATAGAAATCATTAATCCCGTTCTAGAACTCAAATATTTATTTTATAATCAACCAACTGTCGTAGTATCAATTACTATGTTTAATAACCTTAGATTTTAAACTATCGTTTGAATTCAGAAAATTAAACACACATTAAGATCAAGTTTGATATGTTTACAAATAGCTTAACATCATCAGCTTTCGTTGGTTAATAGCGTTTTGCTCATCTATGTTCTTTCAAACTTTTAAACAAATATTTTTGATGTGTTAATCAACCTAAGATCAGAAACTAGGTAACTAATGGTGTGATGTGACTGGTTAAATTTATACTCTTTTTGTTTCACTTTGTATGCTGTTTAAAGTTTGTTTCACACAAATTACGAAAAATATTAATTTTTTTTTATTATACCCCTTATTAAATACATTACATAAATTCCTCTATTTTATTAATACATTAAAATAATAAAGTTTACCTGGAATTTTATTTAAAATTATGCATTAAAAATATAAAACAACACTTAATTTGAAATAAAATAAACAATTCTAAAACAATATTAAATCTTAAATGGAGGGAGTATATATTAATTCGATTCGGATGCAATCCGTTTATCATATGTTTTTAAATGACAAAGCGGGAGATGGCAAAATTACTAAAAAGAGATTTAATGTGCTATATTTTTAATGGAAAAAATCCATAACAATATACTCACTAAATTTTTATTACCATGTTAATACATCAACTTTTTCATACATAAAATAATACACCAACTATTTTTTTCTGTTTTAATTTACCAACTCTTAACCGTCCATCGATTTTACAACATAACACAAAAATTGATAATTTTACAACATAAAAAAATAGATAACAAGAAAATTCCATAATAAGAATTGATGAATTAAAATGGTAATAAGAATTTAGTTGGTGTATTATTATAGAATTGATAATTTTTTGTAATCTATGTTTTTTTATTTGTTTTATATATTTTGTATATATAAAATTCCACAATCATAAATTAAATTTTAATTATTGTTTAAAAATTATTAAAATTTTATATATTAATTATAAAAATCAATTTTGTAATTTATAACAAAAAAAACACGGTTTGGTATTTTCCACCAAAACATGACTATAAATTTTGCCAAAAGCATGTTATCCGCGATTCCGTAATTTTCATCATTTATAGCTAAATTAAAATTCAGTGATTGATTATGTCTAACTGAGAAACGTAAAAAACATAATAAATTTTGATCCGAATTCTCCAAAAGTACATCTCACGTGGAACCATCTCCCATAACTTCCACTATTAATCAAAAAGTATCTTACAAAACACTAGTAGAGGTTTCTCTCTTTGTTACTGATTTGGTTTATCAAAGAAGAATATAGAAGAAGAGTATAAGACTCTAAGAAATCTCTTTGATTTCTCTCTTGCTATTTCTCTTTTTGCTTCTATTTTCTTAGTCTTGTTGATATAACAATCATTTCAAGAGTCAAGGCACTGTGCTTCATCATCGTGATCGTGATCGTGATCGTCATTACCATTGTGTTTTTTGCTTAAAAATGGCAAACCAAACAGTATTTGGAATACCGATCTGACCTTATTTGCGCGTCGGCGTTGGCGTATGCGTCGTAGAATCACTTCCCGATCAAGTGCTTGCGTGGAGGGAACACGTTTGATGCAAAGATGAGTGGACACAAAATCTGGGGTTTCAATGTCTTCACGAATCTTGATCTTGGTCTTGCCTTTCTCGTTGGGTTTTGCTAGTGAAGAAGCCATGTAAAGGAAAATGACAATTTAGGATTTAATTAGTAGCGGCAGCTGTTTTCGTCTGTGTGGGTGAAAAGATGAATTATCCATATTTTTGGGGTTACTTATACATAGTAAAGTCAAAAGTGTTAAGGCTACTCATATGTTACAACAGTTGTTAACTTCTATATAGTAATATAGCTCATCTTTATGGTATCAAAGAGATTGTTGTCAACTTTTTATATTTTATTTTTGTGATTTTCAAGTGTCAAGTATTTTCCCTCGTTTTAATATAAGTATTGGTTTGAGATTTTGTACACGAACTTCAAACAAAAGAAAATATATATATATATATATATATATATATGCTATATAACCCTACTACATAAGCAAATTAAAATTTGAAATTGTATTCTATTTTACATGATTTTTATTAACTTTTACTAGAAACATAATTAGATATTTATTTATAATTATATTTCATTGAAATTTTAAAACGATATTTTTTCAATAAAAAAATATATCCTAAAACGATAGTATTGTGAAAAAAGAAATAATGAAATTGACATAAAGCTATTAATTAGTATATCTATACAAATGCGATCTCATGAAACACGTTCTGAGAATGGCCTATTTTGGCCTCGGAAATTGATGGGTTTAATTATTTACGTTCTACTTTTGTTTATTTTGATATTTTCTTTATTCATCGTGATCTCAATATCCGTGCTGATACCCTTGCAAAAGGGGCTCGAGCCCAAGGTATTGTGTTTTCCCATGTAGACTCTATGATTCCGATATGGATGGCCTCCGAGGCCACCCTATTCGAATCATCTTAATAATATATGGAGTTTTTGACGTCAAAAACAAAAAAAAACACGTTATGTCATTTTGCTTTATCATTTTTTTTAAAGAAAAGTAACGATCAAAAGAATCAGCATTTCTATCGTTATGTTTTTTATTATTATTTTTTTGAATTGATACTCACTAAAACTAAGTGCACACAGAATCTTAAACATAAAGGTATAGCGAACTTTGTGAAAATGAACTTTAACATGAAAGAGCATCAAACCTCCGCCCAATAGATGTTTGGATGCTCTCCCATTATACAAACAAATAGAAAGAACAAAAAAAGCGCCTCCTAGTTGAAAAAAAAAAAATAGAAAACTTCAAAAGAAAAGTTATTCAAGAAACAAAAACAAATATAACAAACAGAAAATTGAAAGGAAACAAAATGACAATAAACGAAAATATGATTTGCCGTCTTGTTTTTTGGATGGTAATTGGTAAGCATACCGTCTGTTTTAGTACTTCAAAAATACTCTATATAGGTTAGTATATAATAAAGTAGAGGTACAAATCTTAAATACCAGCCTCAGTCGTGTAGCTCTGTTTCTTCTAAGGTATGTTTTCCAAATTTCGATCCACACAATATGGAGATAACGTAATGGTCGTTCGAAATTGTTCAAATTCATCGATAAGGAGGTTCGAAATCGACTAACATCGATTAGAGAATTGGGAGACAGAAAATTCAAGGAAGCACTCCAATTCTAGTTTTTGACTCAAAGTTGAAAAGTTCACATCTCTAGGCTTAAATTTCAGTTTTTTGCTGTAACACATTGGTTGTAAAAATAATTTTTGTAAAAACAATTTTTGGACGTGAATATAATTTTACATTCAATTAAAAAAAAGTAGAGGTACAAATGGTTGAGAAAATTAGGTTTAATATGAGAAAATTGAACACACAAAATAAAAAAACATTACTGTACAAACAAAAAACAAAGGCTGAAAGAGGAGTATGTGTGCACGGTCCAAAATGCTAGTGAAAATGTCCATATTTGGGTAGTAGACATCGTTTTCTTTCTTGCCAAGCCCCATAGTGGTTGGGCCAATACAGTCTGATCCCAATATATATAAGGTCTATTAAGATTATGTACAATGGAAAAAAAAAATTCAACATCCTATTTTCAGTTTTTAAGACTCCACATCATCTTCTCTTATTTTCACCTAATCATTCAACACTTATTCAATTTTCACACTCTACAATAGTTTTATTTAATAAAATTCAACACCTTACCCCACTATTTTTACTTTACATATTTGTTTTCTTTTATGTTTTTATTTTTGTGATTATATATTAATAACAATTATCGATTGAAATTAAATTAAAATAATTAAGATTAAAATAATTTTTTAATAATTTGTTTTTCTTTCTTATTTTATATTTTTAATTATAAAAAAATCTGCAAGTACTAAAAACGAAAAATAGAAAGAGTCATCATTAAAACAAATAAAATTACGAAAAACTTAAAAATGCAATACAATACACTAATAAGCACACAACACAACTAATAAAACACACATAACTTAATTAGTATAATAGACGCAACTCACAAACTTAAAAATCTCTTAATCACGAAACATTCCAAAGCGGAACAATTTCAGTACCCGTTGGAGTAGAAGAATAAAGGGGGGGGGGCGTTTGAGATGGAAATGACATCATCGATCCATAATATGGATGATAGTTTGGAACAGCTGACGGCATGAAGAAATTTGGTGAAAAACCATAATTTGGTATATTTTGGGGTTGGTTAGAAGATTGATTTTGAAATTGATAATTGTTGGGATTTTGATAGTTAAACAGGTAGTTAGAAGAATGTTGAGTGTTAAAAGAGTTATTATTGGGATCCATTTAAGTAAAAAAAAAGGGTAAAAATATAATAGGATGCTAATGGGAAGATTATAATAAATAAAAGACGGGTTTGTTTTGGTATTCAAATCAAATGAAACAAATCTCTATTTATAAAGTATGAAAAATGATGAATTTTTGTATAAACAAATTAAGAAAATAAATTTATATACTATGATATAATTGATCTCAAATAATTTAGATGGAAAAAATATCAAAAATCTTAAGAACCAATGACAACACATCACATGTCCTTATCTATATCTTACAATCAATTTTTTTAACCAATCTCTGCATGCTACGTCGCCCAATTCTACTCCTTCCTTGCTGAGTCATCGACAAATTTTTTTTTTTTCATCTGACTCATCGTCATTCAACGTGTTGATTGTTTTCAACAATATCACATCATCTTCAACACTTCATTCAACACCTCGTTAAAGTGATTCAACTGTTGAATTTGTTTTTCAACACCTCCATTGCACATGGTCTAAATACATATTTTTGGGAATGTTAACCTACGAGCTCTAAGTTGTGGTATCACTCGACGTGTGTAGAGTTGATGAAACTCCAACTATATATACTAAGTTGGGTGCATATATATATATCGAAATCGAAATCAAAATTTGGATAGTTTTGTTCATCAAGAAAATTATTATTAAAAACAACAAAACGAAACAATTAATGTTACGAGTATGGAAATTTAATAAATTAATGGTACGTGGACTCGATCTAATCACACATGTAGTAGATCATGTTCGTTTGTGTTTATGAATGCTGCGTTTAGAAACTGTATTTGGACGCAATATTCAGATGTAGTTTGTTTCTATATTTAGCTTTTGCATCTTTAAATTGCGTCTGAATGCAGTTATGTTTGTTTGTGTGTTTGTATACATTATATGGATTCACTTTAAAACCAAATGACTAAAAATGACATGTTTTATGTTAATAACATTTTGGATGCACTTTGGTGTATCCAAATTATTTTGGATGCATTTCATTTTACATCCAATTTTTACATCCATATGCAATTTTTAATTTAACAAAAACGAACTGTATCTCATATCTACATCTAGACACGGTTGTTGGATTAACAAAATAACAGCCCTGGGAGTGAAAGCATAATTGTATTCGAATTTTGAATGATGTAAGAGGTGCTTTATCAAAAATGATTAGCGGTAAAAAAAATGAATTAAACTAAGGGAGAATAACTAAACTAACCTTTAAAAATGTCTTAATTACTAGAACAATGCAAATCTTTCTAAATTACTAGAATAACCTAGGGTACCGATTTTGCCATTTTGGCATTTGTTGACAAAAAACGTAATTACGATATTGTCATAACTATTTTTAATCCACATCAGCGCTTAGATAAACAAGTCTACCGTTCTTTGAAGGTAGATTTAATTATTGTTGGTAGATTTTTTTCGGCCAGTAGACTTATTTTTGGACCGATAGACTTATTTTTGGACCGATAGACTTATTTTGGGCCAGTAGACTTATTTCGGGACGGTAGACTTATTTCGGTACACGTATTTTTACGAGGTGGTAGATATGTTTTTGGGCGGTAGATTTATCAATTTTTGGTATATTTATTTTTAATGACAATAGATTTGTTAAGAGTTGGTAGATTTAACGAGCGATCGGTTGACTTTTTGGTAGACATTTGACCAAATTGGTAGATTTATTTTCTTTGATAGTAGATTTATCTTCTCCGCGGTAGACTTCTTTGTAATGGCAGCAGACTTATCATCTGATGGTTCATTTTTTGGTGACGGTAGATTTATTGTAATGACGGTAGACTAATATTGTCGTGGTAGATTTATTTTTAAAACGGTAGATTTATTTTTAATGACGGTAGTTTTATTAAAGGTCGGTAGATTTATTTATAAAACGGTAGACTTATATAAACTTTATGGATACACGAAATTGGTAGACTTATCATAAGTTGGTAGATTTATCTGAAGTTGGTAGATTTATCTGAAGTTGGTAGATATATCTGACATTGATCATTTTTATTGACGGTAGACTTATTATTAAAAGTGGAGATTATCAAATGACGATTTTGCCCACCAAAGATCTTCAGATTGCAAAAAAAAAAACATGCACCCACCTTCATCTAGGGTTGCGCCACGAACCCATAAAAACCCTGAAGTATTTTCCAAGATGTTGAGGATCTTCAACATCCTCTCTTCTTCATCATGATAGTTCCGACAACATCTATCTTGCAATTTTTGTTCTTCTTCATCATCTCTTCATCATCTTCAACCATGGTAGTCCACATTAAAATGTTATTAGAGGCATCAATATCCAAACACACATCATATGAAACAAGTCTACCATATCGTATGAAACAAGTCTACCATTTTGTATGAAACAAGTCTACCATATTGTATGCAACAAGTCTAACAAATCGTAATGAAACAAGTCTAGAGTATCGTGGGAAGAATATTAAGAAGTGATCAACTTTGGTTATTTTTCTGTGTTTGGTGATGTACAATTCATGATTCTGTGTTTGGTTTTGCTACACTTATTGTGTTTTTGGTTAAGGTTACATGAATACATGTTTACGTTTTGCTAGACTTTGTGTGTTTTACGATTCCTACAACATTGAGACATAAACCAGATCTGAAAAGCCAGCTTTCTCCATCACCAATTTCATATTTTGAGAGAGTGAATTCATGGGATCTGGCTAACCAACCGAAGGAAGAGCTAGCGAAAGTCGGGAATCAACCTGACGGATCTACAACTTGAATCGCGATATGTATCTCTGCAACTCAAATCAACGAAGCTACAAAGCGCTCAGCCTAACGTATCTAACATGTCTACCACAACGTATCTAACATGTCTACCACAACGTATCAAACAAGTCGACCACAACGATATAAACAAGTCTACTATCAAGATTTTAAACATGTCTACCACAACGTATAAAACAAGTCTACCACAACATATTAAACAAGTCTACCACAAGCATATTAAACAAATCTACCAAATCGTTGAAAACAAGTCTACCATATCGTATGTCGGGAATCAACCACTTTTTCGTCGGAAGGAGGCGACATAGCATATTTGTCGGGAATCAACCACCTTTACAAACAAATCGGAAACCATTCAAATAAATCTACAAAACCATAAAATTAAATCGGCCACCAAGTAAACAAATTTGCCATTATTCAAGTAAACAAATCTACACACAAATTTTTTGATAAACAAATCCCGACTTTCCTCCCGTCGCATCGCCCATTGACTCTTCAGACCAGTCGTTCGTCGCCCGTCGCATACAGGAGAAGAAGAAATTTTTTTCCAGATTATAAGTTTACAACGTATCAAATAACTCTACCACAACGTATTAAAAAAGTCTACCATCAAGAATTTAAACAAGTATACCACAACGTTTTAAACAAGTTTACCGAAACGTATTAAACAAGTCTACCGCAACGTATTAAACAAGTCTACCACAATATATTAAACAAATCTACCACAAATGTATTAAACAAATCTACAAAATCGTTGAAAACAAGTCTACCATATCGTGTGTCGGGAATCAAACGTATTTTTGCTGGAAGGAGGCGACGGAGCAAATCTGGTGGATCTACAACTTGACGAATCCGGATCTGTATCTCTGCAACTCAAATCAACGAAGCTACAAATCCCTCGACCTGAAGCTTTACCAAACCGACAGTGAGACGAGACGAAACAAACCAGAAAATAAGTCTATCATAAATTAGTAAAAGTCTACCAAAACGTATCAAACAAGTCTACTACAACGTATCAAACAAGTCTACCACAACGTATCAAACAAGTCTACCGTCAAGATTTGAAACAAGTCTACCATCAAGATTTTAAACAAGTCTGCCACAACATCTTAAACAAATCTACCGCAATGTATTAAACAAATCTACCGCAAATGAAAATCTACTAATAAATCTACCATCATTAGGGGCATTTTATCGAACAAGTGGTGGGCGTAACTCATGAAGCAGCATATTAATTAAAAACTATTAATCCAATGAAAACAATGTTCGAAATTCGACGAGCACGTGTTCGGCGGCGGCGCCACGTTCGTAACCGTACCATCCGTCGGTCTAGAGTTCCCGGCGGAGCAAACGACGACGATCCATCGTTGGGGAGCCGCTTTTAGCCTTGTCGTTGCCTTGGCCGAAGATGTTGGCTCCAGGGAGCAGATCTGGTGGAAGACGGCGGTGGAGCTGTCGGAATCAACGCCGGAGATCCACTCACCATCACTGAAATCCGTTGGCGGAGGAGAGAGAAGAGTAAGAAGAAGAAGAGGGAGAGGAGAGAGAGAGAACAAAAAAGTAGAAGAAAAGAGAGAGAGAGAGAGAGAGTCGTGGAGATGTTGGATTTTTTTTTTTTAAGATTAATAATTAATATTTTAGTTATTTTAAAAAAATGAAAATGACAATTTCGTTATTAAAACGAAAAACCATACTTAAAGGTCTTTTGGCAACTTTTGAAGGTTATTTTAGTTAGTGGAACTTTTGTAAAAGTAAAAGTTATTATAGTAATATCACTACTTTTGAAGATTATTATAGGTAATTTTCTCTTAAACTAAATGATGGCAAACTATGTTGATCTACGACTTCTAAGTTTGTTATGCGTATTATTTTCACTGGGAAATTTATACTGTATGTAGCTTTATTAAAGACACACTCATATAATTAATAATAGTGAAAAAAACTTAAAAATACAGGAATCCTACAAAATTTGGACGTTTAATACACGAAATATTTTGACACCCACTAACGTCGGCATTCATTTTAATACTCCAACTCTCAAAATTCATAGCTTTAACATCGATTCTGTCAGTTCCGTTAATCCGTCAAACGGATGTTAGAAAATGCCGTTTAGAGTAAAAAAAACTTGGGTTTTTTATAGGTGAAAAGACCATCATGCCCTTGGTTTATTTGCAGGATTTTTTTTTTTTTAAAGCTTCAAACTCATCATCTCCGATTTGAGAATCGTTACCTGAACCAAAAACCTTCAAACGCAGCATCTCCGATCTGAGAATCGTTACCTGAACCAAAAACCTTCAAACGCAGCATCTCCGATCTAATAACAATTTCAATTTAGTTTGGAAGAATCACTTCAGCTATGAAAAACCCACTTTTATGAAAGAGATGTGTCATCTCTTCGATTATGGTTTTAATGGATTCAATTTCTTGGAAGAAACCAGAGAAATTGAAGAATCTGAAATTTCTTATCACGAAATCAAATCATATTTGCAGATAAGAGTCTGACAGATCTCGATTTCACTATACATACTCGATTTAGATCCTGAGCGAGGCTCCAAGTTTCGAATCCTCAAACCCGTAGTAAGAAACAAACGCCCCAAAAAGAAAGTCGCTATCGATTCTCGTTAAATCGATATCAATCGTCGAGACCCCAAAATCGATTTCACCTAAAATCGATTTCCCTCAAACCCTATTTTTTTACTTTTCCCAAATCGAGTTAAATGTTTTTATCGATATACCCTAGCAAGTTTTAACAAAAACAAAAAGTTTTAATCCAAGGGCATGAGTGGTCTTTTCACCTATGAAAAACTAACATTTTTTTAACCTAAACGGTGTTTTCTAACATCCGTTTGACGGATTAACGGAGTTGACGGAATCAGTGTTAAAGCTACGAATTTTGAGAGTTGGAGTATTAAAATGAATGCCAACGTTAGTCTGTGTATTTTTCTGAATGTCAAAATAGTTCGTGTATTAAACGTCCAGATTTTATAGAATGCGTGTATTTTTAAGCTTTCTCTCCCAAAAATGAATGGTTCTATGATAATTATTAAGAGTTTATGATATACGTATTATAGTTAATTCATCAAAATAACTTAATATTTCTACAATATTACTAGACTAATTCTTAGGGAGGGAGGTTTACTAGACTAAACTTAGAAAGTTGGTCAATGTCCATTTTATCTATATGTTATATTATATTAAGAATATGCCATTATGTATTTATTTTGATTTTTATTTATGAAAAAACTGATTAATGATTAAAGTAATTAAAAAAACACCCTAAATCGGGTTTTAGAAAGAAAAAAAAACATGCGCTCTCGAGAAGTGGCGATATCAACAACGGTTGAGGCGATAAGCGATTCCGGTGGCTAGGAAGGAGTTTCTGGTGTCGATTAGGTAAGTGTCTTCCACGTCATCCTTCTTTTGTTATTTTCGGTGTCGAGTGTCAGGCAGGTCGAGGTTTATGTGAAGGGAAGTTGGCTAACGGTTAGGCTAGTGTTAGGGTTTAGGGGCGGCGAGTCGAGTGTCGGGCGAGTCTTAAGACGGCGTTTTGACGATGAATGGGGGAGATGATGCGATTGACGGCGACGAGAAAACCTATAATCACTGTTTTTGTCTTAAAAATCGAACCCTAATTTTTTTTATTTTGCAAATAACTTGTTTAATGTGTGTTTCGGTCTACTGAACGGTATTCCGGTGAGAGCAAATGATTTTCTGGTGAAGAATGTTAAATTTTGTATTTCTTTGGTGGTAAAATTTGTAACTCGTGATGGTAGATTTATTAGTAAGAGATATGTGGTTTGGTGAGTTTTGTAGATTTGTTTATATATCACGGTAGATTTATTTTTATATGACGGTAGTTTCTATATATATGACGGTAGATTTGTTTATATTTGACGATAATTTGTATATATATGATGGTATATTTGTTTATATATCACGATAGATTTGTTTATATATGACGGTAGATTTGTATATATATGACAGTAGATTTGTTTGCTAGATTTTGTTAACATAATGGTAGACTTATTGTTAACGGCTGACTTATTCTTTCTTATTCTCTGAGAGGTACATGACTTCTTCTTCGGCCATATTACCGCCGTTTGAAAATTCCGGTAACGGTTCTAAAATTTGAGGTGAGAAATAGTTTGTTCGTGATGGTAGAGTTATATTAATTATTTGATGATTGTAGATTTTGTTTGTTAATGATTCTAGAGTTATCGTTTTATATGATGGTAGATTTGTTAGTCACATATTTGAACTTTATAAATGAATGATGTCATTTGTATGTTCTTCTCTGACAGGTTATGGGTTTCGCGACAGCGGACAGGTCTCTGACGAGATTCTTGACTTTTTTTTAGTATATTTTTTCAATGGGTATAATTGATGGTAGATTTATTTTTGTGAATATTTGTTTATGAATTGATAGTATATTTATTTATTGAACATATTGTATATATGTTTATTGGGAAAAAAAATTATTATTCTCGATTAATTTATGGTCTTCGCGACAGCAGACGAGTCTCCGACGAGATTTTCGGTATCTTTCCTGCATGTTTTTCTACGGATTGTAGATTTGGATTTGGTAGATTTATTTTGAAATGGTGGTAGATTTGTTTTGAAATTATGGTAGAATTATTATTGAATTGATGGTAGATCTATATTTGAATTTATACAAATGATAATTGGATTTTAAATAATGGTATTGTTTTCAAATTATAATTGTTGCAAAACGCTGAGTCATGTGTCAAACATTTCATATTTTCTACCATGTTTGCTATCATTCACTTTTTTTACTTTCAATTTACTTAATATGTATAACCAAGTTGACTGAGATTTTAACCAAAAACACATGACTCAACCCAATAATATAGACAAAAAACACATATCGATTCTATAAATCAATACTGAAAACAAACGAGCACAAACTGATATGCTCAAATTAATACCCTAAAAAGTACTAAAGCAGTTGCTGCAGTATATCAGGGGTCTAACACAAGGACTCACAGAAATCACACAATAGATTATATAGTATCGAATCAAGCTAAGCAATTCAGATGAAACAGAAAGCAAATAACAGTAAACGAGTTGTAAATTCGATGGGAGAAATATAGACTCAGGGTATTTCTCAGGGAGTCAATGAATGCAGGTAAACTAACTAACACGATTCAGATTTAGTGCGGTTCTTGAACTCAAATCACTAAAGTATAATTAACCAACTGTCGTTGCGAAAACTATCTAAATCTAAATCCTAGGAATTCCAAATCTCTTTGTGAATCCTAAAGTCTAAATCAGCTTTTAAATCAGGTTTGATATGTTCACAAAACAACTAAACCAAATCTCTTTGCGAATAGTTATTTTGCTCACCTTAGGTTTTATCAGGTAATTAATCGCACTGTCGTGCCTAATCAATTATCCTAAGATATATGTTCTAGGTAGCTAATCTAGAACAAGTTTTGAACACAACCTAAAGCGAAGAACTAATTCAGATGGTGAATCCTAATAAACTAATCAACTTAGCATTAAGAGAAAACCCTTATGAGAACCCTGAATCTAAAGTGGATATACTCAGACATGGAGTTTGAAAACAACATGATTGAATAGATCATCAAAGAAATCAATAATAAACAGGAGTTCAGAGTTGTCTCTCCAAAAACCAAAGTAAATTAAAGCGTACCCAACAAAGTGGCTGTAAAATCCCTATAAATAACCTAAATCACGTTTTGGGGCTTCTTGTAAATATTAAAGTCTTCTGGGGCAATTCTGCAATTCTTCAAGACTTGTAAAAGTCGCGACTCGTATCTGCTTCGATGGGTGTCGATCGATACCAGGGGGTATCGATCGATGCTCTTGACTTCGAATCGGGTACTTAGTCGCTTCAATTCCATTTCGCTCCAGAATGCTCCTAAAAGCTCCAATATCTCCAATTATGCTTCAAACATGCTAAAACCTGTAAAAGACTCCAAAATACTAGAAAGACTCTATAAAACGGACTTATATCATGGCCTAAAAGGGGTAAAAACTATGATATATCAGCTCTCCCAAACTTAACCTTTGCTTGCATCGTTCAATTAAGCCATCCTCGCCAGTTTTATCGCTGCAATTAATACCAAGAACCTTTTAGATTCTTTCCTATTCAATATCATGACAAGGAACCACCCTTCTCCACACTTTTTGGTATTATTTCTCTCCCTCAGACTTATTTCTCATTACGTTTATTGCATGTACATATTAAGGTTTGAGACACGAGTATTGATGGTGTTTGCCATCGAATCCCCGGTTCTTCCCTCAAAAGTAAATCAAAGGTGTAGGCGAATAGTGGTATCACAGGAAATTTTCCTAACCTCGCTTCCACCTTTGTGTGATCATTTCCTCTGAAGTAGAATAATGGGATCGCTGGAAATTTTCCTAACCCTCTACTCAGAAGAAAATCATTTCATCTTTTAATGCATCTTATTAACTTGTAACAGGGAGAGAAATACCATTTTTTTTAAAAAAAACACATGGGTTCCTTTGTCAGATACGAATGATGAATCAAGCTCTATGGATACTAACCACATTGATGAAATGCAAAAATTTGGTTCAGGCTTTAAGGAAATTTGCTGGAAACATGAGTGTCTTCTGGTTAACTGGTCAACCTTTGGATTTTTCATTAGTCGATCTAGAACTGATTCTGTAACAATGGTCACTTAGAAGCAAGGTCAGATCAATTGATTCAAGAAAAAGATCACAGTCTCCAACAAAGTTTTGACTCAATAAAACGACGAATGACTCAAAAACGACTGACTCTAAGAAAAACAAAAACAAAGTCAGCTACTACCTCACCTAGACTTAAACAACACTGTCCCCAGTGTTATCTAGCCTAGAGTCAGTAAAAGAAAACAAATGAATAAAATATAATTGGAAAAACAAGAAGTTACCGTGCTGGAACATCGAGTATCGACCGACACACGGCCTGGTATCGATCGATACTCAGGCGATCGAGTTTGCTTCTTGTTTATCCTGACACAAACACAGAACGAAAAATAAAAACAAAAATAAAAAGAAAAATGACTCAAAAGCAGACTCACCAGTGGGTTGCCTCCCACCAAGCGCTCGTTTAAAGTCAGTATCTTGACTTTGGCTCAGGTGATCAGTCAGGAGAAAATTGAGAGCTTACTGATATGCTCAATTTAATACCCTAAGATACTAAAGCAGTTGTTGTAGTAAGTGTAGGGGTCGAACCACAAAGACTCACAGAGATCACACAATAGATTATGAAGTGTCGAATTACGCTAAGCCAAACGAATGTAATTAAAAACAATGAAGAAATTAAAAGAGTTGTAAATCAATTGGAAGAATATAGGTCCAGGGTTTTTCTCAGGAAATCAATGAATGCAGACTAACTAACTAACATGATTCAGATTAAGCACTGTTCTTGAACTCAAATCACTAAAATATAATTAACCAACTCTCGTTGCGAAAACTATCTAAATCTAAATCCTAGGAATTCCAAATCTCTTTGCGAATCCTAAAGTCTAAATCAGCTTTAATAACAGGTTTGATATGTTCACAAATTAATTAAACCAAATCTCTTTGCGAATAATCAATTTGCTCACCTAGGTTCTATCAGGTAATTAATTGCACTCTCGTACCTAATCAATTATCCTAAGATTTATATTCTAGGTAGCTAATCTAGAACAAGCTATGAACACAACCTAAGCGAAGAACTATAATTCAGATGGTGAATCCTAAAAGATATTTAACCTAGCATTCAAAGAAAACCCTTATGAGAAAACCCTAAACCTAAGGTGGATCTACTCAGACATGGAGAATGAAACAATCAACATGTTTGAATAAATCATCAATAGAATAGAAAGAAGGGTCTAGAGATCTGATCTCGGACGAAGGGAGATTCAGACTTGTCTCTCTCAAACCAAAGTAAAATCAAACACAGAAAATAAAAGCATAATAAAGCATAGCCTAAACAATGGCTGTAAAATCCTATTTATAACCTAAATCACGATTTGGGGCCTTCTTGTAATTATCAAAGTCTTCTGGGTGCTTTTGCAATTCTCCAAGACTTCATAATTAGTCGCGGCCCATGAAATCTCGATGAGTGTCGATCGATACCAGGGGGTATCGATCGATGCTCGGTGCTCAGATCGGGCTCTTAGTCATCAGACTTCAGTTTCGCTCCAGAATGCTCCAGAAAAGCTCCAATAATTCCAATTAAGCTCCAGACGTGCTATAACCTGTGAAAGACTCTAAAAGACTCCAAAACACAAGAAAAGACTCTATAAAAGGACTTATATCATGGCCTAAACAGGATAAAAACCATGATATATCAACTCCCCCAGACTTAGCCTTTTGCTTGTCCTCAAGCAAATAGAAGACTAAATCAGAAAAAGAGGTTTGAAAACGTAGACACTCACCTGTTCCTGAACCATCGAAATGACCTTCTTTCCAAGCACCCAAATGTTACCTGATCAGCTTTTGATCTAACCACCATGTACTTCTCCGTAGACATTCGCAGCTTTTCCAGATTCCACCCATTATCCCACAGCATTGTTCAAGTAAAACCTTCATCGCCAGTTTCATCGCTGCAGTTAATGTTCAAGAACCTTCTAGATTCTTTACCAGACAATATCACGACAAAGGAACCACCCTTTTTAACACTTTTTTGTATCAATTTCTCTCCCCCAGACTTATTTCTTATTATGTTCTTATTATTTTTTTTTATTTTCAGCTTAGCATATACACATCAAGGTATGAGACGCGAGTATTGATGGTGTTTGCCACCAAATCCCCGGTTCTTCCCTCTCTATGTATCAAAGGATGTAGGCGAATAATGGCATCATAGGAAAATCCTAGCCTCGCTTCCAATCCTTTGTGTGATCATCCCCTCTTAAGTAGAATAATGGGATCGCTGGAAATTTTCCTAACCCTCTACTCAGAAGAAAATCATTTCAATCTTTTATGCTCTTAATCTATCAACTTATTTCAGGGGAGAGAGATACCATAATTCTAAACACACGGGTTCCTTTATCAGATATGAATGATGAATCAAGCTCTATGAACACTAACCACATTGATGAAGTGCAAAAATTTGGCTCAGGCTTCAGAAGAACTCTGCTGGAGACATGGATGTTTTCTAGTCAACTGGTCAGCCTTTGGATTTTTCATTAGTCGATCTAGAACTGATCCTGTAACACTGTGCACTCAAAAACAAAATCAAATCAATAGGTTCAAGCACAGGATCATCATCTCCAACAAATTTTGACTCAATAAAACAGTTTTGACTCGATAAAACGACTGACTCTAAGAAAAACGAAAACAATGTCAGCAGACACCTCCCCCAGACTTGAACAACACTGTCCTCAGTGTTATCTAGCCTAGAGTCAGTGAAAGAAACAAAGAAAAAGGATAGAACGAAGAGAAACAAGAAATTACCGTTCTGGAACAGTCGGTGTCGATCGACACACGGCATGGTATCGATCGATACCATGCTTAGATCGACTTTGTGAATTTTCATCCGCGATTGGTGTCGATCGATACCATAGGGGTATCGATCGATACTTAGGCGATATCGAGTTGCTCCTTGTTCATCCTGATACAGACTCAAAACAAACGAAAATAAAAACAAAAACGAATCAAAAACAGACTCACCAGTGGGTTGCCTCCCACCAAGCGCTCGTTTAACGTCAATAGCTTGACTGTAACGCCCTTCAGGCTGGATAAGAGTGAGAGCTTGCACCAAAACAGGCTCCACAACTTGACATTGCTATCTTCAGCGTTCTCTTCAGCATGCTGTCCACAAACTCCTGCCCTTTCTCTTTCAGCTCAGAAGTAAGAAGGACTCTTGCCTTAGAGAATGGCTTCAAGGCTCCTTTGCATTTGACCTTGTAGTCAATCGAATCTCCATTACACTTCTGAGGTATCAAAGTGACATGGGGATTCTCAACTTTGTTGCTCTTGGCCTTCTTCTTTGTTGCCTTAGTTTTCTTGGCAACTTCTTTGGGGGTGCTGGGCGGTTCACCTGGAACATCTGCGACAGTAGGCTCATCAGGAGGCTCTTCCAAAATATCAATCGCTAGCGACTCTCCTGTGACAACCTCGATGCTAGACACATGTGTGGGAGCACTCCTAGGGGGAATGACACCATAATAGACCCCTCTGTCAATGTAAGAGAAAGAGATTCTCTTATTAGGTGTGTCTATGATCGCGCCTGCAGTAGCCATGAACGGTCGTCCCAAAAGGATAAGCATACGAGATATTGCACCCATCTCTACAACCTGAAAATTAGTAGGAACTAGACAGTCTCCTACTTTGACCAGCAAACCATGGATAGTACCGTGTGGAAGCGAGGTGGAGTTGTTCGCGAATGTGATAGATGCCTCTGGTGATCGAATATCAGCTCCTAACCGCTCTGCAATTGCCCTTGAGATGACATTGACACTAGCCCCTGAGTCGACAAGAGACTCTTTGAACTCAACTCCAGAGATAGAGCATGGAACTACAAATTTCCCTGGATCCTCCCTTGGGGTCAACTGTCTCAGTGGAGGTGGACCTCTAGCCTTAATGAAGAGTGCCTTAATCTCTTCCTCAGTTTCTCTGCAATCCTTGAAGTGACTTAGCAGAGGACGGCACTCTAGGGCTTCTTCAAAGGTTGAATCAGGGGAAATCCTTCTTACCATCTTCTCAAAGCCACGAAGCTGCTTTGGAGAGATGGGATCTCTGAGGTGTTTAGGTACAGGATTCTCCTTCTTGGGCTTGCGAGCTCTTTTCTCAGCTCGTTCCTTAGCTATCGCTGCTTGACACTTCGTTTCATAGTCTTCCCAAAATTGGGCGATATTGAACCGTGCTGCTGCTACTTGAGGCTCCTTGGTCGAAATATCATGTGTCTCCTCAGAAATTGCCTTGGTATCGACCGATACCAGTGGGGTATCGATCGATACACGGGTTTTGGAAGTGTCCCGTTTCAGAATTGTAACCGGCATCGATCGACACCTGGGGGTATCGATCGATGCTCTGGCGATTTCAGAATCCTCTTCGTAATTCTCTGCACTTGAGGAGATCGCATTGACGTGTGCATGAACCGATTTTCCCTTGGAATTTGCTGCAGTCTGAGCTACTTGAGTTTCCAGCATCCTGTGACTCGTATTTAGTGCCTCGATCCTTCCACTCAAATCGGTGTACATGGTGTCCATCTTACCATTGAAGGTGGCTGTCATCTTCTCCTGCCCTTGAACCAGGTGTTCAAGCATAGCCTCAATCTTACTCTCAGGAGCTTTGGGTGGTGGGGATTGGTACCCTCCTTGCTGAGCATTGTTGGTGAAGTTTCGATTGGAGTTGTATCCGAATCGCTGACCCTGAAAACCAGAACCACCTATGTAGTTAACATCTTCCACCTCATTCTCAGTAGCAAAGTGGACGGCCTTTGTTGTCCTTCCCAGCAGAAGACTGTGCATAGAATCCAGCTGAGCTTTCACTTCAGCGATCTGTGACCCATCCACGTTACCAGCCAGCTTCTTGCGCTCGAAGTCTGCGCTCTTGGTGCTACTACTAGATGTAAAGTTCTCAATCAACACAATAGCATCCTCAGGATATCTGGTGTTGAAATTACCATTGCTTGAAGAGTCCAGACCCATCTGATATCTCCAATCTACTCCTCTGAAGAAGATACCCAGCAGCTGCACATCAGAGTATCCATGATGTGGACAATCTCTCTGATACGATCTGAATCTTGTCCAAGCAGCCTTGAACGCCTCAGTAGGTCCTTGAGAAAAAGTGGATATCTTATTTCTCAGATCTTCAGATCGCCCGTCATCATAGAAGTTAATCAGGAAGGCTCTCTTGGTGTCCTCCCAATTAGTTAGCGATCCAGGAGATAGCTGCCTCAGCCAGTAAGTAGCTTCTCCACCCAGAGAGTAGGGGAAGAGCTTGCAGAAGAGATAGTCGTAGGACACTCCATTGCTCTTGATGCTAGTGACCAAGTCCTCGAATTTCTCTACATGGTCCATTGGATGTTCATGAGGAAGACCATGGAAGAGATGCTGTCCTACTAGAGTGTAGTAAGCAGGTTTCAGCTCGAAGTCATTCCTCTCATAAGCAGGAGGACGAATCGCTGACCGATTGGCAAAAAACTGCTCTGGCCTGTTGTACTCACCAATTGTCTGAGCTCGAACACCTGCAGCATTGCCAACGTTGCCGCGCCCAGCTGGCACAACAATCTCAATAACAGGAGCAGGGACAACGATGTTTCCAGCTTCATCAAGTCGTTGCCCTCTCTCATTACACACATGACCCTCTTGGTCTCTCAGAATTCCAGCTTCATCAGCTCTTAAAACCACTGGGTTGTTCATCCCTGATGTTTGCTTGGTCTTTCTGTTTGTGCGTTCCACAAGCGCTAGCTGTTCCAGTGATAGTCCAACTAGCTGAGTGCTCTTGTTGCTCCTGGTTTCACGAACAGGCATACACCTGCAAAGAAAACACTAGGCAAAGCACGTAAGTAACCAGAAAAATACGTTGAGTATCGATCGATACCAAGTGGTGTCGATCGATACCAAAAAGAAGTCGCCGGAGTATCGACCGATACTAGTGAGTATCGATCGATACCGACGAACTTAGTCGAAATTCTAAACTAAAATCTAATGGCGAAATTGAGTCCCCGGCAACGGCGCCAAAATTGATATGCTCAATTTAATACCCTAAGATACTAAAGCAGTTGTTGTAGTAAGTGTAGGGGTCGAACCACAAAGACTCACAGAGATCACACAATAGATTATGAAGTGTCGAATTACGCTAAGCCAAACGAATGTAATTAAAAACAATGAAGAAATTAAAAGAGTTGTAAATCAATTGGAAGAATATAGGTCCAGGGTTTTTCTCAGGAAATCAATGAATGCAGACTAACTAACTAACATGATTCAGATTAAGCACTGTTCTTGAACTCAAATCACTAAAATATAATTAACCAACTCTCGTTGCGAAAACTATCTAAATCTAAATCCTAGGAATTCCAAATCTCTTTGCGAATCCTAAAGTCTAAATCAGCTTTAATAACAGGTTTGATATGTTCACAAATTAATTAAACCAAATCTCTTTGCGAATAATCAATTTGCTCACCTAGGTTCTATCAGGTAATTAATTGCACTCTCGTACCTAATCAATTATCCTAAGATTTATATTCTAGGTAGCTAATCTAGAACAAGCTATGAACACAACCTAAGCGAAGAACTATAATTCAGATGGTGAATCCTAAAAGATATTTAACCTAGCATTCAAAGAAAACCCTTATGAGAAAACCCTAAACCTAAGGTGGATCTACTCAGACATGGAGAATGAAACAATCAACATGTTTGAATAAATCATCAATAGAATAGAAAGAAGGGTTTAGAGATCTGATCTCGGACGAAGGGAGATTCAGACTTGTCTCTCTCAAACCAAAGTAAAATCAAACACAGAAAATAAAAGCATAATAAAGCATAGCCTAAACAATGGCTGTAAAATCCTATTTATAACCTAAATCACGATTTGGGGCCTTCTTGTAATTATCAAAGTCTTCTGGGTGCTTTTGCAATTCTCCAAGACTTCATAATTAGTCGCGGCCCATGAAATCTCGATGAGTGTCGATCGATACCAGGGGGTATCGATCGATGCTCGGTGCTCAGATCGGGCTCTTAGTCATCAGACTTCAGTTTCGCTCCAGAATGCTCCAGAAAAGCTCCAATAATTCCAATTAAGCTCCAGACGTGCTATAACCTGTGAAAGACTCTAAAAGACTCCAAAACACAAGAAAAGACTCTATAAAAGGACTTATATCATGGCCTAAACAGGGTAAAAACCATGATATATCACTTACTCCCATGCAAGTTCCACAGCTAGATACTTGCAGACTCAGAGTTCTGCTCAACATGCTCTCCATAAACTCTTTTCCTTTCTCTTTCAGCTACTAAGTAAGAAGAACTCGAGCCTTAGAGAATGGTTTGGAAGTTCCCTAGCACTTCACCTTGTATTCAATCGAATCCCCATCACACTTCTGAGGGATTAAGGTCATAGAGGGAGTACCTTTCACGTCTTTGCCCTTCACCTTCTTCTTTGCCTTAGCAGTTTTGACGTCTTTCTTGGTGATGACAGAAGGACTATCTAGAACGTCTGTGACAGTTGGCTCGTCCGGAGGCTCTTCCAAAAGATCAACTACCAATTTCTCTCTTGTGCCAACAGTGAAGCACAAGACATGTGTGGGAGCACCTCTAGAGGGAATGGCATCATAGTAGACCTCTCCGTCAATGTAGGAGAAAGAGATTCTCTTATTAGGCGTGTCTATGATCGCGCCAGCAGTAGCCATAAATGGTCGTCCCGAGAGCAAAGACACCTCAGATCCTTCGCTCATCTCCACAACCTGAAAATTAGTGGGTACCAGACAATCTCCTACTTTAACAAGCAAACCATGGATAGAACCGTATGGAGGTGAGGTGGAGGAGTTCGCAAATGTGAGAAGCATCGTAGGTGATCTTATATCAGCCCTTAATCGTTCAGCGATGTCCCGTGAAATGACATTGACGCTAGACCATGAGTCAACGAGAGACTCATTGAATTCAACTCCAGAGTTGGAGCATGTAACCGCGAATTTCCTTGGATCTTCCCTCTGGGTCAACTGCCTCGGCGGTAGTGACTTGCATCTTGCCTCGATAAAGAGTACTTCGACCTCTTCCAGAGTTTCTCTGCAATCTTTGAAGTGACTTAGCAGAGGCCAGCCCTCTAGAGCTTCTTCAAAAGTGAACGAGTGGGGAATACTTCGTACCCTCTTCTCAAAGACACACAGCTGCTTTGGAGTTATGGGGGCTCGGAGGTGTTGAGGAATAGTATTCAGCTTCTTGGGCTTACGAAGTCTGTCAACACTCATACACGGTTCCTTCGCAGTATCTGGGTGGGTATCGATCGATACATGGTGGGTGTCGATCGATGCTTACTCCTTCGAGACGTCCTTGACAGATTCTTGGACGGGTGTCGATCGATACAATAGGGTATCGGTCGACACCGAGGTGGTGTCCAAATTCTCGTCCTCACACATGGCATCAACAAAAGGAAGCTCCACAACCAACTTATTCAGCATCGATTTGCATTTGGCGTCCGCCCATTCCGTCTTCGTCATCTTAGGAGGCATAGGATAAGGTAGCTTGGGTATATAGACCCTCTTCTCGACCTGTGTCTCAGCATCGATCGATACTGGAGGGGTATCGATCGACACACGGAATATTGGATCCCCTCGTGCAGATGTCTGGGCCGGTATCGATCGATACTGGCTGGTATCGATCGATACCTGGGCGATTTCAAAATCCCAGTCGTCATCTTCAACAGCATCGTCGAAAATTCCTGCATCAAAACCTTTTTTTACCACTGCAGTGGCTTCTTTAGCACGTCCTATGGTGATTGCATTGACGTGTGCTCTTGGATTCTCAGTTTTTCCTGGAAGAAAACCTTTCTATCTCTTCACAGCTGTTGTTGTCATGTCTAAGCAACCTGAGTTTCCAGCTTTCTCTGAGAAAGATTGATAGCTTCAATTTTCCCATTCAGATCAATGTACAGAGAGTCAAACTTTCCATTGAAATCCCCCTGCAACTTCTCTTATCCCCGAAGAAGTTGTTCCATCATGAATTCCATCTTATTCTCTGTGGATTTTGGAGAGATGGGCTGGTACGAAGAGTTCCCGTAATTGCGAGTGTTGTTGTTGAAGTTTCGGTTGTTGTTGTATCCAAATTGCTGACCCTGAGATCTAGAACCACCAACGTAGTTAACATCCTCCACTTCATTTCCACCGATATTATCTACTCCATCAGCAAAGTGTATAGCCTTCTTCGACTTCCCAATCAGAATATCCAGCTTGGCTTGAACTTCAGAAATCTGTGAACCATCAACTCCTCCAGCTAGCTTCTTTCGCTCGAAATCAGCATTCTTGGTGCTATTACTAGACGCCAAGTTCTCAATCAGCACAACCGCATCATCTGGATATCTGGTGTTGAAGTTCCCATTACTCGCAGCATCCATACCCATCTGGTACCTCCAATCAACCCCTCTGTAAAAAATGCCCAGCAGCTGAACCTGAGTGAAACCATGGTGCGGACAATCCCTCTGATAAGACTTGAAACGAATCCAAGCAGCTTTGAATGCCTCTGTCGGACCCTGAGCAAATTGAGAGATCTTGTTCCTGAGTTCTTCGGATCTCGCATCATCATAGAAGTTGTTCAGGAATGCATTCTTCGTCTCCTCCCATGTAGTTAGTGAACCAGGAGTCAACTGCTTCAACCAATAAGCAGCATCTCCACCAAGAGAGTATGGGAAAAGTTTGCAGAAAAGGTACTCATTGGGCACTCCATTGTACTTCATACCAGTGACCAAATCCTCGAACCTCCCGATATGATCCATGGGGTGTTCATGAGATAGGCCATGGAAAAGATTCTGACTTACAAGAGCATAATACGCAGGTTTCAGCTCAAAGTCTTTCCTCTGAAAAGTTGGGATGCGAATCGCAGCTCGATTGGCATAGAACTGATCAGGTCTGTTGTGCTCACCAAGTGTTCTACCTCGATCAACCCCAGCATTCCCATCGTTGGCCTGCGCAGCTGGCGCGACAATCTGACCAGCAACAGCAGGAGGGACAATGACGTTTCCAGCTTCATCAAGTCGTTGCCCTCTCTCATTGCACACTTGACCCTCTTGGTCTCTCAAGACTCCAGCTTCATCAGCTCTTAATACCACTGGGTTGTTCATCCCTGATGTTTGCTTTGCCTTTCTGTTTGTGCGTTCCAAAAGTGCTAGCTGTTCCAATGACAGTCCAACTAGCTGAGTGGTTTTGCTCCTTCTGGTTTCACGATTAGGCATAAACCTGAAAACAATAGTCAAGCACGTAAGTAACCAAAAACACGATGAGTATCGATCGACATTGGGTGGTATCGATCGATATCAACAAAAAGAAACGACGCGTATCGACCGATACTAGGTAGTATCGATCGATACCGACGAACTTAGTCGAAACTCGACAGCTAAAATCTAATGGCGAAATTGAGTCCCCGGCAACGGCGCCAAATTTGATATGCTCAAATTAATACCCTAAAAAGTACTAAAGCAGTTGCTGTAGTATATCAGGGGTCGAACACAAGGACTCACAGAAATCACACAATATATTATATAGTATCGAATCAAGCTAAGCAATTCAGATGAAACAGAAAGCAAATAACAGTAAACGAGTTGTAAATTCGATGGGAGAAATATAGACTCAGGGTATTTCTCAAGGAATCAATGAATGCAGGTAAACTAACTAACATGATTCATATTTAGCGCGGTTCTTGAACTCAAATCACTAAAGTATAATTAACCAATTGTCGTTGCGAAAACTATCTAAATCTAAATCCTAGGAATTCCAAATCTCTTTGTGAATCCTAAAGTCTAAATCAACTTTTAAATCAGGTTTTATATGTTCACAAAACAACTAAACCAAATCTCTTTGCGAATAGTTATTTTGCTCACCTTATGTTTTATCAGGTAATTAATCGCACTGTCGTGCCTAATCAATTATCCTAAGATATATGTTCTAGGTAGCTAATCTAGAACAAGCTTTGAACACAACCTAAAGCGAATAACTAATTCAGATGGTGAATCCTAATAAACTAATCAACTTAGCATTCAGAGAAACCCCTTATGAGAACCATGAATCTAAAGTGGATCTACTCAGAAATGGAGATTAGAAACAACATGATTGAATAGATCATCAAAGAAATCAATAATAAATAGGAGTTCAGAGTTGTCTCTCCAAAAACCAAAGTAAATTAAAGCGTAGCCAACAAAGTGGCTGTAAAATCACTATAAATAACCTAAATCACGTTTTGGGGCTTCTTGTAAATATTAAAGTCTTCTGGGGCAATTATGCAATTCTTCAAGACTTGTAAAAGTCGCGACTCGTATCTGTTTCGATGGGTGTCGATCGATACCAGGGGGTATCGATCGATGCTCTTGACTTCGAATCGGGTACTTAGTCGCTTCAATTCCATTTCGCTCCAGAATGCTCCTAAAAGCTCCAATATCTCCAATTATGCTCCAAACATGCTAAAACCTGTAAAAGACTCTAAAAGACTCCAAAATAGTAGAAAGATTCTATAAAACAGACTTATATCATGGCCCAAAAGGGTAAAAACCATGATATATCACAAACCCAACAAATTACAAAACTCATATGCCATATTTTACACAAACCCATCTTTTAATCCTTTTTTTGTTGAGTCGAGGATTAATTGTGATTCCATAAACATCTTTCAGAAAAGCACTACAACAATTTTTGATGTGTCATTTGACATTGTAATGTTCAAAGTTTAATGTAATTTAAGTTAAATGTACCAAAATAAATACAAATAAGAACCAAAAGATCCTAAGTTAAAAGATACTTATTACACAAAAGAAAACCAAAATGACATAAGGTGAATGTTTAATAGAACCAATATGACATAAGTTCAAGGTTAATCTTAACCCGAAAAAAGGAGGATAACAAAATAAATCTACCATCAAACACTAAAATTTTTTCATACTTAGCAAATTTGGATGCCTGGTTTTTTTTGTAAATCTGAGTTTTAGTGTAGGGCAAAAACGTCATTTCTCATTCTGAAAAAAGTCAAACGTCTACCACCAAACAATGTCAATAAATCTACCACCATTAAAAGTCTACCACAACGCAAAATAAAAAATCTACCAACTGAAACTTATTTGAGTAAATACCACAAAATTTACTAAATCTACCGCCATTAACAATAAATCTACCAAATAATTTAAATCTATCGTCATTAATATTAAATCTACCACCATAATAAAACGAAGTTACCGAGATGTTAGACGTTTTTATATCTACCACCATTACAAACAAATCTACCGTCACTAATATTAAATCTACCACCGTTACGAAACGAAGTCACTGAGATGTTACACTAATTTATATCTACCTCCATTATAAATAAATCTACCAAACGAAAATAAATCTACCATGGTGAATATAAATCTAACATCAAATAAATAAATCTATCGTATCGATAAAATAATCATCCGATAATTCTCAGTAGATAACTCTACCACCAAATAATAAGTCTACCATTTTGTAAGATTAATTTACCATCATTGTCAATAAATGTACCAAACAGTCAAACATTTACCGTTAGTCAACGGTTTGGTCGTAAAATTTACCAACTCATAAACAAATCTACCATCAAAGACAATATATCTACCAAAAATAAAAATATATACCGAGTCGTTAAAATAAATCTACCAAAATAAGTCTACAAAAATTTAACAAATCTACCATCTTTCAAACAAATATATAATCCATCAAACAAATCTACCGACCAAAATTTGAGTTGACCAAAATTATACAAGTCTACCGTACTATCAAAGAACGGAAGACTTTCTTTTTTTGGCGCGCTGGTATTTTTGTAAATAAAACCAATTTTTATCTACGTGGCAAAAGAATAGTAATGGCAGTTTTGTAATTGCGTTTTTCCAACTAAAGCCATAAAGGTACTTTCGGTATGATAGGTTAATCTAGTAATAAAAATAAAAGTATATCAAACTAATAATAAACATGAAAATAAAATTTAGTATAGTAGTCTTCCCTACGTATTATAAAATTTCGTTTCGTACATATTTTCCTCGCATATGAAACGTAGAAGGCATTATGTTGAGAACTCACGAGAATCAAAACTAGAAAAAATCCAAAAAAAAAAAACTTAGAGAAAAAACGAATAGAGGCAAATCCCCGTTTTAAAGTTTTTTATTATTGTGTTAATAAATAATACAAACCCAAAATCCGATACCAATAGGATTAGTAAAAAGAAAAAATTTCCAATCCAAATAGGATATTGATTTCAATAATATTCTTCTGCTCGCTCAACAAAGGCCCCATATCAATCTATATCAGAATTAAGTCACCTAAAAACAACACCAACAAAAAAAACCTCATCAAGATGTTTCTCATAGTATCATCTTCTAGTGGTATATTGTAACTGGATGTTGTGTTCTAATGGTTGAATAACCCTAAAGAAACATTATTCCTAGGATCAGACAGATAGTTTAGTAGCTAAACATTTATGTCAAGGCTAGTTAACCTTTTCCGAATTGCATATAATAGTATGGAAAAACTTGTAATGATTAGAGGAAATTCCAAAAAAAAAAAAAGATAATGTTTTGGTTAACCACGTGAGACCGAACACATTTTCGTTTGCGTGATCGTAAGGATGGAAATAGATCTCGTTAATTAATTACATTAGGGATTGATCCGCGGATTTATTTTACATTCATGTTTTATAAATTTATTTATATACTATTTTTTAGGAAACAATATTTTTTTTAATTTCAAATTTTAGCTTAATAGTCGGATTATGTGTATAGTTGCATTGTGTACATGCATGTATTTTGTTTTTTCTCATCATTAGTGTTTGTATATAACAACGATTTTCTCTTAATTATGTTGTTAACTTATGTTGAAATATTATTTTTTTTTCATGTGTTTATATGTTGTATGTGATTACTGTGTGATTCTAATTACAGTTTTATATTTATTTTTATTTAACACTATTTCAAATCTCTCATAAGTTACATATTTAGTTGAACATATAATATTATATTGTTGTTCCGAAATCTATAGTTCATAATGAGACCAATTATAACCTCATCAGCCCATCTACACATTAACTAAACAAACCACTTACATTTGTTTATAAATGATTTAAGTACATGTACATATATATTTGAGTATTTAAAATTATATATTTATGTACGTATAGTTTTAGGTTGTTTAGAGTTACACCCTCTAATAGGAAATCTTTTCTAATGTTTGGGCATTTATGCTTATATATATTTTGGCTCAAGTATTGCTTTCTTTGTGAAAGACCGCTGACAAAAGATCTGTGATTTTTTCCTTGTTCCCCATTTCCGAAATACATATCCTCTCTAGCTTCTAAAAATCCAATCAATCCCACTCCCAGAAATGTATGCATGGAACATTTCATGTATGCATCTTTTATCCAAATATATATACTTTAGCAATTGTTGGTGACATATATAATTAGTTTGCAGACTTTATGCTATAAAAAGTGTTCATTACACTTTAGCTAAATCCTAGAAATAGACTATATTTTTGTTAATGTGACTTAATGATATTGTGCATTTAATTACTTTTACTATATAGAAGATTGTAGTAGATTGTAGTGATGATGTGGATAGTTTAGATTGAAAGAAAACTATCCCATTATATAATAGAGTAGTTCTATGTCCCGCGCGTTGCGCGAGATAATATTTTTAAACAGCTATCAATACGAATCGTTGAATATAAATATAATCATTTGAAGTTTTTAAAACTATTTGTCTAAACATTTGTAGAAACAACAAACTTATTTTACCAAATGATATAAAGCATAGATATTGCCAAATATAAAATTTTCCTTGAAAAAGCAATAAATCCTTCAGTTGAAAACTTCCTAAGAGGAAGAAACGGCATCGGCGACCATCTTATGATATTTTATCCCAGAGAGAATTCATTCCAGATTCAGGTCCCGTGAAGAGATATCCTTAGAAGATTTAATGTTAACTATTAACCTAATCATACATATGATTAAATACCACTGGGAACTTACCACCACCCCGAAATTAATTTAAATATGCCAAGTTTAAATATCAGTAAATGCAAATGTATAAACATAACACCCATGACGTTACAATAGGTTTGGTAAACATGTTTTACCCACCGAAACAAGTGCATTGTGCCATATATAAAAACATTGTCGACCAAATCATAAATGTTCCTATCTAATATCACCAATTACGTTGCATGGTCAAACAATTTAATATTTTTATATAAAAAAACTCATTAATTTTACTTGGTAAAAAAGATTAAAAAAATATATTTTTTATTTTAGTTTTGTGCATACATATTTGATATTTCTGAACTTTAGTCAAATTTTTTTTCACACTTTTTACCGCCAATTCTTTTGTTATCTTGCACTCATTCCCTTTCCGGCACTTATGTTTTTTCACTTTCTCTTCACTCACATATAAAAGATTGGAAAGTGATTTGATTTTCAACTCATTGTAGAACTATTTTCAACTTTTCTTCTTCATACACTATGCTTTCTCTTATAAGTTGTTTGAAGTTTTTACTGATTTGAGCGTCAAAAAAATCTTACTGACGATACACATTTGTCGTAGTGAGGATGTTCTCACCTATTGTGATGTAAGTCAAATATGCTTATTAAATATCGAATCTTATCTTTGAACCCGTTTCTATCTACCAAACATCATATATCATTGACATACCTTGCACTTTAACCTTACTATTTTTAAAAAAGAACCAAAATTCTCTCATTATATTTTTTTTTTCATCTATATTATATTATGATTTTAGCTACACATAATTTTTGCTTTTCTTAAAATGTATAACTTATTGCAAGAAAATTTAACTTAAAAACTCATTAAAAATCTATTTTTTTCTTGAAAAATAACTATTCTTATTTTGAGTAAAAACCGTTTAAATTTTTGTATTTACTATTACAATTAACTTGTAATTTTTTATTATCCTAAATAATTTGTAACTATTAGAAAAATATTTTTTGATCCATTTAATATATTTTAACGTGATGATTGTTTTCTCTATTTCTTAAGAAGTAATTACTGCTCCATTAACTCTATGTTAATATATAATTTTATATTCATCCAACTCTATTCAATTTTTTTTATTGTGTTGTATTTTTTTCATTTTTTTTTGTAAATTGTTTTTTGATGAAAAATTATAATTATAAAAAATGTGTTAATTAATTTAGTCATCAATTTTAGTGTAAGTGTTCTTTTCTCTTTTTTATTGAAAAATAATTATTATTACAAAATGCGAATTAATTGAGTTATTAACTTTAGTTTTATTTTTCTTTAGTTTTTATTTTTTTAATTTTTTTTTTGTTGATGTGGACTCTAGATTAAGAGAGAACTCTCTTATTATATAATAGATTTATATAGACGGTAAAGACTATGTAAATGACCACGTAAGAAAATTGATTTTACGAATTTTATATATTATAATTCTCTGTAGTATCATATCATACTTCATAGTTATAAATTTTCAACGTTTGAGAATTCAGATAAGTGGGTAGTATTGATGTATAGTTGTATTCGTATGAGGTTATGACACTTGGTTTCTTGGTTTCTTGGTTTCTTGGTTTCTTGGTTTCTATGTAGAAGCACATTGAACTTTTTGAGTGAGTAGTTTAACCATTTTCCCATTTTAAGTAAACGGGGAAATAAAGACCTTTTTGGTGGAGGAGTCTTTTAAGGAAACTCAATCATTTAAATAAAAACCTTGAAAAGAAATATCAAATGGTTCAAACATTTCATCGGCAACTGTTTAGTTTCTTAACTTATATGGAGTCTCTTACGAGAAATGTTTTCGAAATAAAACAATGTCATGCAGAACAATTTTTTTTTTTTTTGAATTTGTATGTTAGTATCATTAAAATAATAGCAGTTTGTAGTTAGATACAAAAAGTGCTGAGTCAGCCAAACGATACCCCTTGTCCAAAAAAAGATAAAAAAACAAAAAGAGCCCACAGAACAAACAAACAAGAGAAGAAAGGAAAAGCAGGAGTCAAGAGTTTGTTAACCACTTCTGCATAAGTCATTTGAAAGCCTTTTGTTGCCCTTTGGATAGAATGATATCACGAATAGATCGATCCAATAGCCTAAATAGCACTTCGGGGGAAGTAGAGATGCCGCTATTATCGCCATATGTTGTAGATCAGAGCATGAACCACGAGCCGTTTGAGCAGAATCGGATGCCTACGAGAAGCAGAAGAGGGAGATATCCAGATGGATAGAGCAGTCCAAGTGTGGAATCTGAAAGTATGATTTTGCAGTCTTCGCATTGCTAAATCCCATAGCAGGCCACTAATTTTGCATCTCAGGAAGAGATGGTCTCTTGATTCCTCGTAGCAATTGCATAAGCAGCAATGTAGTGGAACAATTAGTCCCCAATTTCGTAGCCTGGATCTTGTAGGGAATCTATCGAGATAGGTTATCCACATCATGAATGCATGGAAGGAAATTGCACCTTTAAACCAAACATTTGATGCCCAAAGTTGGATTGGATTATGCTCTCTGATGGACTCCCAGGTTGCTGATGTAGAGAAGTCCGAAGCAGCTTTGTTTTCGATATGCCATCGATATCGGTCCTCCTCCATATCGGAATTTGGAGGTACTATTAAACTAAGATGACTTTGAATTATCTCAGCTGCAGGAGACCTAACAGGTCGCAACCGCCAGCATTGTGAGGAAGAAGCATCTGCTACTGATCCTTCAAGAGGGATACCAAGTTGCGCAGGTCCATTCAGCCCACATAATTTTATAAGAGGCCCAAACTCGGTCTAGTGGTCGTACCAAAAACTGGCCTTTGCTCCATTCCCAATTTCACATCTTATGAAGCGGCTCGCAAGAGACCTTAGGGAAAGGATTGAGTTCCATGTGGATGAATATTGCTTATCGCCATTCTGAGCCCACAGACTTTCACCTTTCAGCCTATTTTCCTTTGACCAAGCAACCCAAAGAGACCCGGAATCTGCAAATAATAGCTACACTAATCTGAGAGCCAGTGTTTTATTCCACAAGTTCAAATTACGCAAACCTAAGCCTCCTTCATTTTTAGGCCGACATAGGTCTGTCCAGGAGACTTTTGCTGAGCCGATTTTAGAGATGTCGCCTGACCATAAGAATCTTGTGCACATAGCCTGGATTTTCTTGAGGCAGCCCTTAGGAAGGATAAAAGCTGACATCCAGAAATTAATTAAGCCAGAGATCACCGAGTTTAGAAGTTGCAGCCTACCGGCGTAAGAGAGAGCACGAGTCAGCCATGAGTTAAATTTGGCTGATAGTCGATCTAGCAAGGGGCTATAATCAGAAATCCTCAATTTCCCGTGCAGTAGAGGAAGCCCGAGATATCTGATAGGGAGAGAACCCAACGAGAAGCCAAAATTAGCCAGAGTAGCAGTTTCTAGCTGGTTCCGTCCTGCAGCAAAAAGTTATGTTTTCTCACAATTCATTGCTAGCCCTGACAACTCAGCGAAAACGACCATTGTCTCCTTGATAGTACTAAGGGATCGATCACTCCCATTGAAGAAAATTATTATATCATCAACGAAAGCTAAATGAGAAACTTCCGGGTGATTTGCGTTGGGATGGTAACCTATGTGACCTGAGGTGTATTTGGAGTGGATATGCTGCGAAAAAACCTCCATCAGTAAGACAAAAAGATAGGGAGAAATTGCATCCCCCTGTCTTAATCCCTTTGTACCTCTGAAATATCCACTTAGTTGACAATTTATAGCCACCGAGAAGCT
Source organism: Eutrema japonicum (assembly GCA_030161315.1). NCBI lineage: Eukaryota > Viridiplantae > Streptophyta > Magnoliopsida > Brassicales > Brassicaceae > Eutrema > Eutrema japonicum. Next base: position 40,372,802 of record BSQW01000001.1, read on the forward strand.
TGTTGTTGTCATACACTGAATTACCAACTCGATGAAGCTGTCTGGAAATTGCATCTCTATCATGGTAAGCTTAACAAAATCCCAGTTAACATAGTCGAAGGCCTTTCTCAAGTCCACTTTTAGCATAACTCTCTTAGATATTGATTCCCAATTATAGCCATTGATGAGCTCAGTTGCTAGTAGGACATTCTCCACTAGAAGTCTGCCTTGAATAAAAGCAGATTGATTAGAGGATATGAGATGGGGAAGCACCTGTTTTAGTCTGTTGGCCAGAAGTTTTGAGATGATCTTGTAGAGAGTATTACATCATGAAATAAGCCGAAAGTCTGTGACAGAGGTTGCATTGGGCTTCTTAGGGATCAAAACCAAGGTGGTTTAATTCCATTGTTTGAGTAATTTTCCAGATGAAAAAAACTCCATGATTGCTGGAGTGATATCATTCCCCAATGAATTCCAGTTACCACAGAAGAATTTAGCATTGAAGCCATATGGACCAGGAGTCTTGTTCTTAGGCAGAGAAAAAAGGGCTTCTTTAATTTCCAGCTGCGTGAATGGAGCTGAAAGATTGGCTTTGTCTACATCTGAGCATCTCTTCTTGATTAGAAAACCCAAAATAGCTGGTGTAGCACTTGAGACCGCAGGCTGAGATCCCAACAAATGCTTAAAATAACCAACAATATGGTTTTGAATTGCTTCTGTCGTGTCCAACACATTACCGGCATTGTCAATCAAGAAGTGAATGTGATTATCTGCCGCTCGGGAGATGATAGCCCGATGGAAGAAAAGAGAATTACTATCCCCCTCAGCTAACCACTTTATCCTTGATCTCTGCTTTAGGAAGGATTCCTCAGCGTTGGCTAAAATTAACCATTTTCGATGGGCTTCTCTTTCGGCTGCTACATTAGCTTGAGAAGGGTTTGTCAAAACCTCCTTTTGCATATGTATCATGATATCATGAGCTTCAGAGACTCTTTTCTCCAAATTGGAGTAATGCTGCTTGCTAAAATTTCGAACGATCCCCTTGAGCTCCTTAATCTTCCGGGACACTTGGAACATTCGAGTGCTTGCAAAATTCAGTGATTTCCAGCAAGCATCTATAAGCTGAATAAACTCCTCACTCTTCAACAGATTATTCAGAAACATGAAAGGCTTTTTCCTCTTTGCTTTCATAGAGTCTAAATAGATACAACAAGGACTATGATCTGAGCAGTCCACTTCCCCGAATACACCAATGGAATTAGGGAAAGATATGAGCCAAGAGTCATTCACTAAGATACGGTCCAGTTTCTTAGCAATTAGAGTACTAGGCATGTTGTTTATCCAAGTAAAGGTGTTTCCCCTGAAAGTTAAGTCTTGAATGGTTGCATTGGTACGACAATCTTGGAATTCTCTCATAGGCCGAGAAGAGATAAAAGGATCAGCAGTAGAGTGCTCGGATCCATGGAGGATTTGATTAAAATCCCCAACCACAGTCCAGGGAAAGCTTGATACAGATGCATAAATGTCAACAATTTCCTGCCATAAGATCTTCCTTTCTTCCGCCAAGTTAGACCCATATACAAAAGAAACAGCTACCACGGATCTGACTCCTGGAATCTTAGCTGTGCAAGTGATCATCTGGAGAGACTTGTTGATAATCAAAACATAAATACTTGGGTGCCAAAGAACCCAAATCTTCCCGAGGTCATAAAACACATAATTAGCGGTATAGGAGCACCCAGTGAATGATTTGCTAATGACTAAACGAGCATTTTCTGGTTTGACATGGGTCTCGAGAAGACTCCCAACAAGAGGCTGGAAAGGCTTACTCCACTTCTTAAAACAACTCCGATTTACGTTATCATTAAAACCCCTAATGTTCCAACAAAATATATCCATAAAAGAACGGGGTTTAGAGATTTGAAGGGCCTCCAGCCCTGGCTCTGATAGTCGACTGCCGAAGCTGCTGCTTACTTATTACCTCAATGAAACGATCACCTTTTTTTATCTGATCCTGGACTTTTTCCAGATGCATCTGTGTTAATTTCTTTACCGGACAGAACTTCAGTTGGAGATTCCTGAGAGTCAAAGTCAGAATCAGAAACCTCAGTATCCGCTTTTGTAGGCGTGATTAACTCCAGGCCAATGTCAACACAAAGAGTTTCCGTTGAGGTATCTACCGATGACGCCGAATCATCAGGAATACCTACAATGCTTTCACCTGCTTCACCACTTTTCTTTACAGCCAGGACCTTTGAATCCTTGTCCACAATGATTAAACCTTTGCTCTTTGAGCCCTCTGGAAATTTTGCAGGGGGTTTTTCTATTGCTTTTCCCTTGCTTTTCTCAGCTGCTGAGAATTTTTTAGGAGGAGCTTCTAACTTCGAAAAAGTGATATCTCGTCGATTTTTGCTCCAGATGCCATTAACTATAGCGTGGAGAGCTCCTCTCGACGGTGGTTCCTCGTAGAATTGGCCCAAGATGAAAAATTTCCAAGCTTTCTTATTGTTCTCAATCACTGAATTTGGAATTGTTACACATTTCTCACCAGTGTCCAATGTGAAGGGAGAACCTTTTCTTTGGAGATTTGCTTTGCCTTTGAGGAAATCAGTCCACAAACGAACTGAGCTAGAAGTGCCAGCCTGAGAATCTGTCGCAAGATTAGCCACATTTTTCTCAGAAGATTGTAGCGGAGGAATGCTGTCAGGTTCGTTTCCCTGAGAGGGTCCTGCTGCGAGATCGACTGGAGGAGTAGTCAAAGTCAGTTCTTTTAAGAGTAGATCTAGGTTTGGAGGATGCTCAAATTTCGAGGATTCCCGAGGAATGGAAATTAGAGCGCGGTCAACAGATTTCGGGATCGTGATAGTATCTCCAGGCACTGAGTGGTCGGCGGAAACTTTCGATGCCGATTCCTGAAATTTGATCGGAGGGGAAGTAGCTGAAAGAGATTCAGGTACTGACTTTGATTTAGAAGAGCCAACAGTTCCAGTGGGGAGACTGCGAGGAGAGTTTTTGTGTTTCTTTTTCTTCCCCATGATGGAGATTAGGTGGGAGCCGTCGACGAAATCGTCGCCGGTGAGGAGAAAAAACTAGGTTTGGAAACAATCGCCTTTAATTACTGTTACAGAGCGAAAGAAAAAGTCACACAATCGCTTTTTTTTTTTTTTTTTTAAATGCAGAACAATTTTTTTAAGCGTATATATTTTACTCCTCTTTGTTTTTTCAAATGAAAATATAGACGTACAAAAAGTATCAACCTAAACCATTTAAATTAGAATTGGTACTGCATGCTTTTCAGAAACCATTGACCATATTTAGTGTAAAATTAATTTTAAACTAACTAGGGTGTGATCCGCGCTACGCGCGGACGTTGTAAACAATTTTTCTAAACAGGTTTTGATTGTCTAATGTTATTTTTTTTTTAATATGGTAGTTAATTGAATTGTCTCTATCAGCTTAAAATATGTGTATTTTTTAATTTTTGGTTTATTTTAATAATTTCTTAAATTTATGTTCTTATATGTATTTGTTTAGTGGATGTTACACATTTTTACTTATTGTTTTTTCATTTATTAGTCAATTTCATGCAATTAGTTGGTTTTTTTTAAGGGAAGATCTTAACAATTTTAAGTTTTATTTGCATAATTTTTGTTTTTTTTTTCATTTTTTCATCTAAAACCTATTTGTTGAAGCCTTTGTAGAATATGTTTCCCTTTAATATTAAGGAATTTAGGAATTTGGGCTACTTTTAAAAAAAATAGTTTTAAGATAATTTTTTAAAAAAATATGTTGGATGTATAGATACTATGTGCGGGCGTGGTCAACATTGTTTTTATTTTTTTTATTGTGTAAAATTATTTTATTTTCTTGGTTTTAGAGTTAATGGAACTTTTATAACAGTTTAATATTGGGTGATTCCTTATTTTATTTATTTTCCATTTTTATATTATTTTTAATCAATTTTTTTAACATCATTCTTTTAATCGTGTTTCATGTTGGATTCTAATCATATTTATTGCGTGAAATATGTTGCGTGTTTCTTAACTATATTATTTTTAAATTTTTGCAACACCAATTTTTGAACCCCCCCAAAAGTAATTGAGAAGTTTATTCCTCGTTGTCATCATCGTAGGGTTATATGGAGGGCAGTCGGAGAAATTCCCTCTTGATTTTTCCAACTAATCACATACCAATGACAGCATTTGTTGATTGATGGTGGTTAGGAACGTGGCATGCAGGAATGAGATGATAGAAGAGGCTGGTGTGATCCTAGAACTTAAAATTGAAATAATAAGATATGGTTCACACTTTCTCCTCTACAACGATTGATCTTTCTTCGGGTATATCGTCACTGTCGCCCCTGTGAAGCGATTCTCCATCGGTGAGTCCGACATATGTGTTTTTGGGTAAACAATAGTTGACATATTTGAGCTAATTAAGGTCAAATAATGGCCCATGTTAGGCCATTTAAGATTTAGTTTGTGTTGTTATCCGAAATTTGTTTTCAGAAATTTATAATCAAAGTTAGAGATTAATGGTGCTTGGCCAAAAAAAAAAAGGCTAGAGATTAATGGTGATGTTCTTGTTTTGTGTACATGTGGTATTTTTTTAAAATGATATTCTATCGAAAATGAGAGTTGTAGAAATTATATATAATCAAAATTGTCAAGCTATGTCAATTCCCTTTTTGTATAATTAATATTTTAATGAGCCTATTTTTGTATATTTTGGAATTTTTGTTTTATGTCAAAATTGTCAAGCTATGTCAATTCTCTTTTTGTATAATTAATATTTTAATAGGCCTGTTTTGTATATTTTGGAATTTTTGTTTTATGTTTGGATTTTTTGTTTTATGCGTATTTTTTTATTTTGTTTTAATGTTTGTTGCTTAGGTGGAAGGTGAGGTGGCATGATGAGAAGAGAGAAAAGGTTTCTTTATATATATAGATTCATTCTGATTTAGTCGTTACAATTTTTTTCATATAGACTAAAGTTAAGATTTGAATTTTCCACTGTGATTCTAATCATGTTTTTCAGTTCTAACGTTTAAAATTACAACAACAAAAAAAAAGAATTTTCAATTGTGTTACATATGGCATATTGAGAAATCAATGAAATCGACCATATGAAAATGAAAAAAAAGATGAAGAAGATTATGAATATTTATTAATATTTTAGTTTAAGAAATTATATTTATGTGTTAATATATTATTTTCATATTAGTTTTGGAAGCTTAGGAAAAACATAATTCCTTGAGAGGAAAAGCAAATCACGTTCGTTTTTCACTTTTCTTTTCAAATGTGGAAGATACATAGATGCATAGATGATAGTAAGAACAATGTTAATTACAAAATGCATAGACTTATATAGAGATGAAAGAAATATAATTTCCTAAACTAATATAAATAAATATAATTTTATAAATTAAAATATTAGTAAATATCCATAATCTTCAAAATATTTCTTCATCTTTATGATTTCAATAACTCATACGGTCAATTCATCCATCTCCCAATATGACGATCTAATTTCCCCAACCATATTCAACGTGGCACAAACGGGTCGACCCGATAAAAGCCCAACATATGACTGTTCAGATGTTCTTATAGCTTGATTGTTATATTTTAGGGTTGTAGCTTTACTATTCATCTCTTATATGATAACTGGAAAAATATATTCCGCCTATAGAAAGTCCCTATTCCACTCACATGAGTTTTAAGCATCCACTATCCCCCAAAAAAATGGGATGCCTTACGATGAGCGATAACTCTCTAGCCTAATCGTGCCCATCCTCAAATACTACGTATTATTGCTTAACAAAATTGGTTCTTTACTTAATCAAACAATGATAGCTTCTCACCAAATACAAGTTAAAAATCTGAAGAAAAGGTCGTATCATATATTATACGTGCCATCTTATTATTAGCGGTCCCCCCACTTACTTTAAACATTATGACGGAAAAAATATCAAAAATAAAACAATGTTATCATATGAATTATACATTCATGATGCATTCCCTATATGGCTATATTTAGCAATAAAGGACAACATCCATAGGTACACTTATAGAGATTATTTTAGTATAAAGTAGACAAAACAAAACAAAGTTACAATTTATAACGTGTCATACCCTCATTGCTTATTTACCTTCTTATAATGCAAACTTACCCACAAACTATTTCCTCCATCTCTGGAGTCTCGTATTTTTTCTGAAGTTCTTAAGAAACTAATCATACTTTTTACATTTTACGATACTCTGATCCAACATGCCCCTATCCGACCCGACCCATGAATATGCCTGGAATCAAAGCGAAGAAAACAGCCTGATCGGGTCAATTGTGCAAGAAGAAGGCAACATTTACTCGTTAGCCGCGACGAATGATCTTCTCTTTACAGGATCGGACAGTACTCACATTAGGGTTTGGAAGAATTTAAACGAGTTTAGTGAGTTTAAATCGAACAGTACTGGGTTGGTGAAAGCCATAGTGATATGTCGTGAAGAGAACAAGGTTTTTACGGGTCATCAAGACGGTAAGATCCGGGTCTGGAAAAGCTCGCACAAGAACCCGCGAGTGTACACACGCGCCGGGAGCTTACCGGCTTTAAGAGACGTGTTGAAGAACTCGGTGAAGCCGAGTAATTACGTGGAGGTGAGACGACGCCGTACGGCTCTCTGGATCAAACACTCCGACGCCGTTTCGTGTTTGAGTCTTGTGGAAGATCAAGAGCTCTTGTACTCCGCTTCGTGGGACCGGACGGTTAAGGTTTGGCGGGTTCACGACTTGAAATGTTTAGAGTCTATTAGAGCTCATGACGACGCCGTGAACTCCGTCGTAGCCTCCGGTTCCGGCGAGAGTCTTGTGTTCACTGGCTCCGCTGATGGAACGGTTAAGGTTTGGAAACGGGAGGTTCGAGGTAAGCGTACGGCGCATAGTTTGGTTCAGACTTTGCTGAAGCAAGAATCTGCGGTTACGGCTTTGGTTACGAGCCACGTGGCGGTTTATAGTGGCTCCAGCGACGGTGCTGTGAACTTTTGGGAGATGGGAGAGAAGAAAGTGTTGAAGCATTGTGGAGTTTTCAAGAAGCATAGGCTTGCTGTGCTCTGTCTCGCCGCCGCCGGAGAATTGGTGTTTAGTGGTGCGGCTGATAAGAAGATATGCGTGTGGAGGAGGGAAGGGAGGGTTCACACGTGTGTGTCGGTTTTGACCGGTCATACGGGACCGGTTAAGTGTTTGGCAGTGGCGGAACCATCGGGAGGAGGAGAGGAAGAAGACGGAGGAGATGGGAGGTTGGTCGTGTATAGTGGAAGTCTTGACAAGTCGGTCAAAGTTTGGAGGGTGCCACGTCATCAGATGTAGGAACTTCACGTTGGTTTCGAGAGATTGGGATCATAGGATGTATGTAAGTGAATAAGAACCATAACCCAATCAAATGCTTAATTGATTGATTATAAATATATGATTTGCAACAAAAAAAAAACAAAATATAAAACGTATTTAAAATTTTATACAGTACTAGTTGATAGTTATTCAAAATGAGTGAGAAAACAAAACATATCTAACCAATAAAAACAGATATGTCGAATTGTTTCTATTCAAATGACTTTTGATTGGTCCTTTCACTAGTAGTATTAGTGTCTTCTCCGTTTCCAAATTCTTGGAACACGAATAAATGTAACAGAAGAGTCATTTTGACTGCCGTATCTTGATTCTATATATAATCAACCATCGAATCATCAGATTATAGTAATTCTAAATTCTTCTACAACTAATGGCTACACAGACCAACCGAGACACTTTTTTGGGTGGATTTGCTAAGATCTTGGAAAAACAATGGCAAGGCGATGTACGGCTTAGGGCATTGGACAGCGATGAGGGGGCATATATCTCCGCCCACAAAATTGTTCTGGTCTCTATACTCATTCTTACTTATCATAATCCTATGCATGAAACAATTTTTAGAAATGCTTATGTTCACTGTTGGATCTTACTTGATATTCAAGGTGTTCAATCCGGATTTTGATTCGGGGTTTTTGGATTTTTGGTTTATGAATATTATTAGTATACAAAGTAAAACCTAATCTAGTATTTGGCATGGTATGATTTCAATTTCAGTTTTGGTTCGAATTCGGGTTTTAATAAAATATATCTTTTATTTTTTAAAGAAGTTCAAGTTTTATAACTGATTTTTCTTTTTTCGATTCGGTAACTCGGATATAAAAAAATGAATCCATATATCTATATTAAGATATGTATATTTCAGTTTCCAAAGTGATTATTTCGGTTTGGATTGGATTGCTTTGTCTAGATTGAAAACACCTATTTGAAATCGTGAATTTGAACAGGCAGCAAGATCAGAGGTGTTTAGGTTGATGTTTGAATCAGACGAGTTCAAGGCTTCAGCTAAGCTAGAGACAGTCACTCTCTCGGAGATGAAACATGAAGAAGTAGAGGCTTTAGTTGAGTTCATCTATAGTGACGGCTCCAAGCTATCAGAGAAAGGGAAACAAAATGTTGGATCACTATATATCGCAGCTCACAAATACGAGATCCTGCATTTACGGGATCTTTGCATAAACGAGCTAATATCTTCTCTACATTTGACGAATGCTCTTGACGTTTATAAGCTCTCTTTGATTCCGTACGATAGTGACCTCGAGGTTGCTGCCTTGGCTTTTATCCTAAGAAATTTCAAGATGATTGCTAATTCTAAAGAGTTCGAGTTGTTTGGTAACAAGAATCCAGATCTTACCGTGAAGATAGTGAGGGATGTTGTGAAGGTGTATATTCGATGCTAGAAGAACCATAACACCGTCTTATCATCTATGTGATTTTTTTTATTTTTTGGTTTATGGTCTTTCTTATTTTTCATATTAGACAAATTTGCTATCATTTCATCTGACCAAGTAAAAATTGTTGGTTGCTCAACAATTTATCACTTCTTCAAAGTAATGACATTGCCTAAAGCTTTTCTGAACTTATTTGCAACTTAGTCCTTCTGTTTTCCATATATTATAACAGAGATTCGTCTGCCCAAATCAATAATATTTGAAAAGATGGTTCGATATTCTTCTACAAATAAAAATCAAAGTTTCATGGAACAGAGCCATTAAAGAAAAAGAAAAAAATGGCAAGTACGTCGCAAAAGTTACCCGTAAACAAGAGGCTCTCTGCCTAATAGCAGTTGAACTGTCTCTGGTCTCGCTTGGGAGTGGAATCACAAAGACGGTCTCTGACAGAGGATGAAGAGTTGACAACTGATGAAAGCCATTACCAGAGAAGTCAACAGCTCAAACCCGACAACTTTCGGGAAATGCCATCCCATCACTCTCCTTAGATAGCTAGTGATTGAAGGCATTGTAGCGATGATCACTGCACACGTGTATATGATGGGGATCAGAGTCTTTGGTTTGTTCTTGCGTAGCCACATCAATGAACCTAGCGCAGCTAAAGATATCGTGAACACCTGAGTTTTGACACACACACATTTTGATGGAAGTAAGAAACCAATTACAGATGGATCTTTTTAGAAGTAAAGATTGGTATGTACCAGATTTGCATTGGCTTCAAGCCCTTGCAAGACATAATCCCAAGTGAACTCCAGTCCTCGAGCACCAACCCAAAGAGGTGCCAACCTGTGCAAAACAGAGTCCGCAAATGCCCATCCTAAAACAAACAACACATCTCTTAAATCACGGTTGGTAAGTATTCCATGATGCAAAGAATCATTCAGTTCCAGTCTAGAAATGGTTGAAAACTCTAATCGAAATTAGTCCACAAACTTTTCCTCCAGAAATCATGAAAGGAGTTCTTTTTTTGTTTATGAACACGCTAAATCCAATTCCACCGTCATTTCATCGATTTTGTAACATATTTTCAGAAGGTCACAGCCTAAGCTAACTGTATTTTTTACTGTGGCAGCAGCGGTCCACTTACCAAGGCCAACAGCCTGAAACTTATGATTTTGGGAGATGTTTCTGTGTGTCAGCTGAGCAAGCGCATAATAAAGACCAGCAACATCTATGAAGCCAATCATTGCTTTAAGTGCTTCCTGATACAAGGGAGATTGGACCCACGATTAATCAATAATAGAAGCTGACGTGCATCTATACAGTCGAACAAACAAATCACCAACTTCAGAAAAGAAGGAAATGCAACAATTGAACAAGAAAAAGGTAAGTTAGGTTTAACATTTTCCATGGGAGTAGCTTGAAATATGACAACTTTATCGCCTTTCAACAGAGAAATAAACAACAGACTCATAAAAAAAGAAAGTGTGAGTGGTACACAGTGATCTTTAGCTTCAAGAAAATACCTGATATGGGTCAAATACTTCAGTCTCAGATACTTGCAGAAAAGTTGCCAAACAAACAAGCTGCCATGGAAATAACAAATCAGCTTTAGCTACAAGAAAATGCAAATACTGCCAAAGAGATTTCAGATACAAATCACGATAAAAGAAAGATTTGACCAACCTTAACCAATGCTGTAGCAAGGTAAACAACAGCAGCCTTCACGGAGGTTCCAAGAGTGTCATATTCAGATCTGCAGATTCACTTCCGATTACAAACTTTGCCTAAACTAACAAAACACAGCATATTTGGGAATTCTCCAACTAAACCGAAGATTCTAGATCATGAAGTTTCGAGGTAAGCGATGATTTAGAGGATCTAGATTGGGTTTTGAGTAAATCAAAAGCCATAGCAATTTGAAATAACAGATCGAGAAAGAAGGCGGAGAAAAGGGATTTTACATACAACGGAGTGGCGGAGTAGTAGACGGCGTGAGGGGCGAATGTGAGAATCGCACAGTTGAAGAAGTGGAAAAGTGTCATCGTCCACCACAGCAGCAGCTACAGGTCCGGCGACGCAGAGACGACGACAACGACGACCGTGAAGCTATGAAATTGAAGAAGAAGGTTTTGTTTAATTCTGAAATCTGAAACTCGATGGAAGTAGTAACAAAAACAAATATGCAAAAGAAAAAAGGAATCTTAATGGGTCATTCAGTATTGGGCCGTATAAGCATTAAGTTATGGCCCAATAGTAACTAATTTTATTTACGAGTCTCCTGACATTTAAACACAAGGTTTCATTGATCTCTCGGACTTATGTATCCAGTTCCTTTGCATTCCAAACATTTTAACTCTTTCCGTTTGGTGACGGGACACTCATTCTTGAAGTGGCACATGCCTCCACATTCATAGCATTGAAGCTCTAGTTTCTTTCCACCTTTGTCACCATCTGACCGGAAATGTCTATTTCGTGTTTTTTCAGTGATGCGGGATAAACTTCTAAGAAGTTTTCCCTCTAACTAAATCTTCAAGCGCACATCAATCACAATAGTATATTAAGGGTATCGAATCCACATGGACTAGTGTACATAGGACTTCGAGCTAATCTAAATTTGCGTATAGACTTATCTAATTTTAAGAGGGTTGTCACGATTTGTAGATAGCAAAATATATAAGCAAAACAGAAAATAAACGATGTAAACTTCAAGGATTAAAAACGTTGGGCGTCAGGGAATTCTCCGGGGTTCATGGACCGAACCAAATAAGCATTAGTTATGATTTAAAGTGACTTTGTCGACTAGGTTCTAGAACTGGAACACGGAATCGTATCTAACCCACTCGCATAGAGCTAAACACCTAGATATAAACAACTTAGCAACTCTATTTTCGTTGGTTACTACGCAAAAAATCAGCAATAAAATTGAGTTCGAAATATGCTCACAAAGCCCTGTAAGTATGCTTTCGTATCTTACAACACAATTGCTCGTCTACTCTAGTTCAAGTTAATAAATTCAGCACAACATTGGTTTTATCTTCCTTATATCAGTTGATAGGTGATCAATCAGGCAACATGCAGTAATGAACAAGAATAGAACGAAGAACCAGAATAATTACCCTAATTCTAACAACCTAATAAGATAGATCCATGATTAACCCCTTTGAAAACCTTAAAAACCCAACAAAAAAACTACACACACGGAATCGCAAATCATAATCATATTAATATCAAATCATAGGCATATTCTAGCGTGATGAGTCTTAGCCCATAACCAACCCAGAGCCAGCCCTTGTAATGATGATTAATGTTTTCTCTTATAAACACCTAAAACCGCCTTTAATTAAATTGTGTAGATCTTAAACAGACATTTTCGACACAGAGCTATCGTGTGTAGTGCATATACACACTTTCTTAAATACTAGTTCAGTAGTGTCTTGCAAGACTGTCATATCGTATGTAACCGTTTTATTCATTTTAACAAAAGGAAAACAATTCTAAATTTCCAATTCCAACCATTTTTCTAATGAGTTTTAAAATATCAACTAAAAACTCAAAAAAAAAAAACAAATTCATGTCTCAAAACAGCATGATTAGGTGGTCTTAGCCTATATAAAACCCACATCACCACTCTCACGACATCCCCTTCTCTTTCGCTTCTTTCTCTCTCTCTCTTCCCAAAAAATCTCTTTGTCGTTTTCCTCATTATCTCTCAACTCATGCCGTCGGAATCAACCCAAACCCGACCCACCAGAGTTCAGGGCTCAACGGCGGCTTACCCACCGCCGAATCTTGCCGAGCCTCTGCCTTGTCTTCGCTGCAACTCCATCAACACCAAGTTCTGTTACTACAACAACTACAACCTCTCGCAGCCTCGTTACTTCTGCAAATCTTGCCGCCGTTACTGGACTCAAGGTGGTACACTCCGCGACGTCCCCATCGGCGGCGGAACTCGCCGGAGCTCTTCCAAACGCCACCGCTCTTTCTCCGCCACCGCCACTACCGCCTCCTCCTCCTCTTCCTGCTCTTCTTCCGTCATCACCACAACGACCCACGAATCGGAACCGGCGATAAAGCAAGGAACCGCCACGACCGAGGGTAGTAATGTAATTTCGGGTTATGGAAGCTTCGCGTCGCTGTTGGGTGGGCAGAGCGAAGGAGCGTTTTTGGCTCTGGGAAATGGAAACGGTGGTGGGTTGGATTACGGGTTCGGGTTCGGGTTCGGGTTCGGGTACGGGTTGGAGGAGATGAGTATTGGGTATCTTGGAGGAGGAGGAGGAAGCTCCGGTGGAGAGATTCCGGTGGTGGATGGTGGTGACACGTGGCAGATCGGGAGCATTGAAGGCAAAAGTGGGGGCAGTTTGATTTGGCCTGGTCTTGAGATCTCAATGCAAGGCAACGATGTTAAGTGAAAAAGAAAAAAACCGTTTCTTGATTCTTGTCTTCTTTTTCCTCTGTTTTTTGTTTTGGAATCTTCTGTTTGTTTTTTTCTTTTTCAACTTTCCTAGTGGGATAGAGAGAAGAACAAAGAACCCAAAGAAGCAAATTAAATAGAAGAGAAAATGTCTTTTTACTTTTTTTTAAGGTCCAAAAATGGCGGTTTGTAAATCCTCTGTTTCTGTGATGAACATATTGGAATGGATTTCGAGTAGCAAATTGAGAAAACAAAAAGTGAATTATTTCTTATTTTGATCCTAAGCTGTTGGAATTAAGAAAAGAAAAAGAAAAAGGGACAAATTGGCTCCAATATTTTTGAAATGGTGAGTCAATACTAAAGTCATATGTGTCCAAAAAGGAAAAAAAGGTACAGAAGTACTGTTGCAGGAGTAGTAAGAGATACTCTGTTGCTACATCTTTGAAATGAGGAAATTGCGTTGAACTTAATTTTGTTTTTATTATAGATAAATATCAACAACGAACATTGTTCATTTGCAGTGTAAAAGATTTGGCATATCGAGTCATGTGAGTCTAGTGTCAAGCATGCTAAACAATTAATAAGAATGCTAAAAACTTTAATTCGATCAATGTAGACACGTACGGTTAAATTTTTTTATTTTTTTTTATAAACCCTATCGGCTGATTCGGTCAGAGGTGCGAACGCCCAACTGACATACTTCCCAACAAAGAGTGTTTAATGGCTAGGGAAGAGGATCGAACCCAAGTTTGGGAGTTGCATCCTTTGCTGGACCAGCCCTACCACTAGCCCACTACCTTGGGGACGGTTAAAAATTTCATACCAAAACATTCGGTTAAATGAAACAAACTAGTAGTAATCACTAAGTTAAAATTTGTTTGATATGCATAAACAGCGGAGAAAAGAAAACTAAATTGAAAGTAGTGTAAATTTGTCAAATGTGAGCCTAAGATTCCGAGAGGGATATGTCGAAAAAATTCAACTCGCAGAAAGAAAATAGATTTTGGGGAATAGGGTGTTGCAGATTGCGAGTTTTTGCGAGTGTTTTATGGGTAATCCCGACGGATTTTTGTTTGTTTGATAATGAGACACTTTTACAATTTGAATTTGTTATTCTCATAGATTATGGTGTACTTATCAGGCTTCAACCTTAGTGTTCTCATCAACTAAGGTGTGCTTAAACGTAGTAAAAAAGAAGAAGAGAGAATTGAGTGTAGGGATTATAGCTAATAGATATTGTCGCATAGTCTCTCTATGGGTTGAGTCTGGTACATTACATGTAGTATATAGTTTCTTCGATATACATCATAAACGTTTTGCCTCTTTTCTATATACCCCAAATAGATTTATTTTGTACTAAACATTACGAACTTTGCATTCTCTTAGAATTACAGCATAGCGACTAGAAATTGTGATTGAATTTAATAAACTGGTAATCGCGTTTTAAAAAAACCACGATTAAGATGATCCGACCTGTTTAACCCTTAACCCGACTTCCTAACCCGACTTAATGAAATAAACAAATCGATTTTGGGACAAAATCTAAAGACATGTTTCTCTCTTTCTCTCAATATCATCGCCTCCTCCCACTGTGTCTCATCTTTTCTTCTTCCATAGGTCTCTCTCTCTCATTAAGTCAGGTTAGGGGTTGAATTATCTTAATCGTGATTTTTTAAAACGTGATTACTGGTTTATTAAACCCAATCATAATTTCTAATCGGTATGTTATAATTATAAGAGAATGAAAAGTTCATGATGTTTAGTAAATAATAAATTTATTTGGGGTATGTAGAAAAAAGGCGAAAAATTTAAAGTATATATTAAAGAAATTATATACTATATGTAGTGTACCAGAATCAACCATCTCTCTATTGTAGTCAAAAGCCAAAAACAAACTGTGCTGAATGTGAATGGTAACAACATTATGACCCAAGGACAAGAGAAAATGATGCTCAGGTTTGTTACCAACTAATAAAACTTTTGCGCACATAAATCATTCAACATTGCTAAGTCAAAGCGTAATTAGCTCCAATTGATGGTTTGTCAAATATTATAGTAACTTTATTCTTACTAATATTTTTTTTTTTGGCTTTTTGAAAGAGAGAATGTGATGTCCAAATCAGTCCACATTTCAATAACATATTGGTTGGTGCTTATAGCTTAAATCAACTGAGATATGGCCTAATTCTTTTTACCCGCTGATTTGTTACTCTTACAACTAACTAACTTTACGTTTATAAAAGAATTACCTAATCATTATAATTTTCCATTTTATGTTGTTTCTCTATTTGTATTTGTTGTTAATTAGAGTTTTTTTTTTAATAGGGCATTCGTTGTAAAACGATTATTCGACTGAACAATCCTTAAATCAACTGACGATTATTCCGTTCTTTGATCACATGTAATCAACTGTAAAATTATACGAACATTGTAGCTTGAAAAAGCAATGCCATATTTAACTAGTCAATAAAATCTCTTCTAAAATAGCTTCTCCCAAATCTAACTAACTTGTAGAAACTTGGGATTCACATAAAAAGCAAAATCAGGAAATACAATGAATTGTTGATGCAACTCGACATTAAGTTTACTAAGTTTCTAATTCAAATTTAGTACGGAGTGCTCTTTCGTATCCGTTTGATACTTTATATGTAAATTTTGAATTTTCGGTTTGGATTTCGAAACCGTTCTATGTATTTTAATGATGTTACAAAAAATAAAAACAAAAAAACGTTTCTAATTTAAATTATGCATACCCTTCTCTTCTAACCTCTACAAACCTTGTTCACACCAAACTTTTCCTCCAAATACTTTACCAAAGCAAAGTGACTAGCTTGCTAAGCAGTTTTAATATGTAAGCAATCTATTTGATCCAGCCTGGTGAGAAATCCTGTTTAAGTATTCTTTAGTTTCCATTCAATATTGGAAGTGGGTTTCATTGACCTTTCAATTGTCAAATTAAATTAGCGTCATCATGAGATTTGAATCATATGCAAAAACAAAAAGAAACTTAAATCTCCGAAATAGTGTTTATAATGATCCAAAGTTTGCCTATAATGATCAACGACCCAACATTTTGTTTAAATATGTCCATAATTACACAACTATCATGCCGTTGCCCAATTTGTGGCTTCTCACATCATTGCCTCTAAGCATGTGTGTTGTGACTTCTCTCGGCTTATCCCTACATCAATTATTAATATGCTTGGACATGTTCTTTTGATCATCTAACAACTGCGTCCAGATGCAGATACGAGATGCAGTTCGTTTTTGTCAAATTAAGAACTTCATCTGGATATAAAAACTGGATGCAAAATAAAATGCATCCAAAATAATTGGATATTTTAGATACACTTGAAACTAGAGTTTGGATATACCAAAGTGCATCCAAAATTATAAAAATCTAAAATACCCTTATTTATAATCAAAACTTAAAATATTTATCTCACCAAATAAAAAAAATTAAATTATTTAAATTTTATTATTTTCAAAAAAAAAATTACGCCAATATAACAGAATCGCAAAATTACACTAAAACTAAAAAATAACGTTTCTAGTCAAAACCGTAAATTAGAGTTTTCCCTCTAAAACCGCAAAATAATAGTTTCCCACCAAAACCGTAAAATAGCAGTTTCCCTCTAAAACCGCAAAATAGCGGTCTCCCACCAAAACAACAAAATAGCGATTTCCAGTAAAAACTTCAAAATAGCGGTTTCTCGTAAAAATCATAGAATATCAGTTTTTTTTTGCCAAAACCGCAAAATAGCGGTTTCCCGCAAAATAACGGTTTCCCGCAAAATAGCGGTTTCCCGTCAAAACCGTGAAATAGGAGTTTCTCGCAAAAATCACAAAATAGCGGTTTCCCGCCGAAACCGCAAAATAGAGGTTTCACGCCAAAACCACAAAATAGTGATTTCCCGCCAAAACTGAAAAATAACGATTACCCACCAAAACCGCAAAATAGCGGTTTCCCGCCAAAAACTGCAAAATAGCGGTTTCCCACCAAAATTACAAAATAGCGGTTTTCTGCCAAAATGGCGAAATAGGAGTTTCTCGCCAAAATCAAAAATAGTCGTTTCACGCAAAAAATGCAAAATAGCGGTTTTCCGCCAAAACCGCGAAATAGGAGTTTCTCGCCTAAATCGAAAATAGTAGTTTCCTGCCGAAATCGCAAAATAGCGGTTTCCCACCAAAACCGTAAAATAGCGGTTTCCCGCCGAAAACACAAAATAGCGGTTTCCCGCAGAAACCACAAAATAGCGGTTTCCCGCCGAAATCGCAAAATAGCAATTTCTCGCCGAAATCGCAAAATAGCGGTTTTCCGCATAATAGCGGTTTAATATAATTATTTTATTAAAATCAAATTTTAAAAGTTATTTAAATATTAATTTGATAATTATTTAATTGTAAATATAATTTAGATTAAACAAATTGTTATTAACATATAACATGTCCTTTTTAGCCATTTTGTTTCAAAATGCATCCAAATAAAATATGCAAACACACAAACAAACATAATTACATCTAGATATAATTTCTAGATACAAAAACTAAACATATAAACGAACTGTGTCTGGATGCTGCGTCTAGATACTGCGTCTAGATGCAGAGTCTAGACGCGACACTCAGATTCACAAACGAACAGGGCTTTTCTCTTTTCTTTATTCTCCGAACTAAAAGCAGCAAAATATGAAAGTTAATTTCTCAAATATTTATGAGATCATATAGTATATGAATTCTAATTTTTTTTATTTAAATGAATTCTAATTGTGATTAACAAATGAATAAAAATAACAAGAAAAAAATGTTGTTACAACAAAAACAAAAAGCAAAAAAAAGGTCTAAGCGATGATGCATTTGAACGTTTTTTTTTCATCAAACCCTTAAAATAACATTCAAATGCAGCGTCATTTAGAGATTTTTTTTATTAATAGAATTAATTCTATCAATTAAGTCGAGGGTATAAAAATACAAGCATATTAATGGGTTTGGATATTAAACTGAGTTAAATGCTTAGTTCATATATGTTCTTTTAGAAATTCAAAATGTTTGTGTATATTTCTATAAACTCCTAAATAATCGGTGATATTTACTTGAGAGAAATTATTTCTGTTGTTTTCAACATCATTAAAATACCTAAACCTGTTCAGAAATCCAAACCAGAGTATAAAGTTATTTAATTTTAGTTTTGTTTCACAAAAAATGCTATTTTGTACTTTCAATTAAGATTAAAAAAAAATCCAAAATTTTCATATTGAAAAAAGCTTACTGAATATATTACACATTATATTGTCCCAATTCAAAAACAAGGCACTCTTAAACAAATCACAGACAACACAAAATCTCTTACAAACTTAAAACTGGTCAACCAAACAAAACCACTGACTAACATAGGCTATTACTTAGTTAGGACTGAAGAACTTGAGCTTAAGTCCTTGAGTAACCATACTCCAAATCCCACCTATGGAGAATGCCAAGCTGAATGCAACTCCCAACCAACCCAACCCCCAGTGGAAATATGATGCAGCGAAGAATTGAAGATTCGAGGACGAATCTTTTTTGGCTGGCGAGACTGATGCAGCGAGATATTTAGAATATTTCCAAATATCTCCATTATTATATTTTATATAATTAATTAAGATTATTCTAGATTTTATAGTTTTAGGGTTTTATGATTTATTATAAATAAGCCGTTTAGGCCTTCTATTGTATTCAGTTGATGATTTGATTAATAAAGAGATTTTAAAGAGGTTTTGATAAACCACTGTGAAGAGTATTCACAAACCCTAGTTTCCGGGTATTCTTAGAATCAACGGATCTAGTTCTATCCATAGAAGCTTCCGCTTCATCATTTGGTATCAGAGCAGCGTTCCTTTGATTTTTCAATCAAGAACGATTCTGGATGTCATGGTGAGTGATAGTTTCTATCCTTTTGTCGAGAGAGAAGAGAACCAAGAGATCTACAGAGAGATCTATGGCGATCCGATCTACGACGTCTATGAAGATGAATTCCTGGTTATGGAGTTTGTTTTCAAAGAAGATGTTTTTGCAAATTTCGTCCGTGCAAAATCCGTTCAGAATCGGGTCTGTACAAAGTTTGTACAAAATCAGATCTGTCCAGAGTTCATGAAGAATCTGATTTGTGCAAATTTAGGGCGAAATAAGTTTCGTGCAAATTTCGGGCGAAATAAGTTTCGTGCAAATTTCGGGCGAAATCAGTTTCGTGCAAATTTCGGGCGAAATCAGTTTCGTGCAAATTCCGGGCGAAATCAAAAGAAGTATGAATTTAAAGATATATTGAAGATTTCAACAAAAAAGAACCGTTTCAAGATTCGAGGACGAATCTTCTTCAACCCGGAGAGACTGATGCAGCGAAGAATTGAAGATTCGAGGACGAATCTTTTTTGGCTGGCGAGACTGATGCAGCGAGATATTTGGAATATTTCCAAATATCTTCATTATTATATTTTATTTAATTAATTAAGATTATTCTAGATTTTATAGTTTTAGGGTTTTATGATTTATTATAAATAAGCAGTTTAGGCCTTCTATTGTATTTAGTTGATGATTTGATTAATAAAGAGATTTTAAAGAGGTTTTGATAAACCACTGTGAAGAGTATTCACAAACCCTAGTTTCCGGGTATTCTTAGAATCAACGAATCTAGTTCTATCCATAGAAGCTTCCGCTCCATCAAAATACCAATTGAAACTGTATTTCACCGGTTTCTTGATTAAGACCCACATGAAGCAAGGATAAGCAAATGTTACCGGAAGCGTGAGTCCACCGAGCAAACCCGCGAGACTAGACAGGAAAGGGAGAGCAACGCCGATGAAGAACGAGACAAAAGCGAAAAAGACCCGGAAACCTGATCTGACCCAGATTGAACACGGCTTGTTGGTTCGGCTTGTGTAACCAGCCTCGAAGCTGTCAAAGGCGGGCATAGAGTATATCTGAAAGCTGCTCAGGCAGTTGAAGACTACTAGGAGAAATGCCGTCGCTAATAAGCCTCTCGGAATGTCGTGAATGTGGAATGCATATAAAGCAGTGAGCATACCTCCTGAAGGCATCTGTAAGACCAAGAAAAATATACATCAAGTTTATGCTTTTGACACCGGTGTCAAATCCAGAAACCAAACCAAATACCAAGAAAAAAAAACAGTTTCGGTTTCTTATCTCTAAATCCGAGAAACCGTAGCTAAAATCGAACGGAAAAGGAAGTAAACCGATTAAAACTTTGATATCTTCCGACTTGAACTCGAAAAATGGTATTCGATACCTAGCGGAAAAGGAAATAGACCATCTAAAACCTTAAGTTTTCTGAAAGTTCTAATATATTTAGCTTAAAAAACTGAATGCAAACTGAACCTAACACCAGATTAGACATCCTTAATTGACACGAAGACATAAACCAAGGATATAGTAAATGGATCTTACAAGGTTCCCATAAGCCCAAAAGCCTCCAATGGAGATTGGAAAGATACACAGAGCAATGAAGAAGTAAGCAACTTTGGCTCCTCTCCACATTGGTACATGAGCTGGATGCTTAAACGTTGATGGCATCGTCGACTACAAAGTTTTCAATACTCAGATACCGTTAACTATACTAAATCACAAGTCCAATATGCATTATATATAAACAGAAACATTTTGCATTTTACCTGAATTTCCAAAACTAAGTTGTGACCTCTGAAGGCAAAAGCTACAATGCCAAGAGCATTCAAGACGGAAAAGAGCGAACCAGAAACCGAAGGCATAGAAAGAGGCTCGTATGACATAGTGGCTGGTCTTGGTTGGCTCACAGAGAGAACCCAAACCATTGTGGAGTAAGTTATTGCAGTCACTGCTCCTATCAAGGAAAGTCCCGCAATCGAATTGAGATTCGGAAGCTGAGACAGAACGATGCATAGAGAAGTAAACACCAGATACCATTCGACTGTAGTTAACGGGTTCGAGGTGCATAATGGACCGCAAACTATTTGGAAAAAGAGTTTCATTGTCTCTCCACCGATCAGAATCAGCGCTGTCGCGGTTCCTGCTGATAGATAAACAGTAGGAAACAATGCAAGCCAAACTCCTAATCTTTCTCCTGTTTCAAATCAAGAATTCAAGATTTAGTAAACACAAAGTTAGTATCAATGAAAATGTAAAATTTTAAATCTCTCTTTCTTACCAAATGCAGCTTGCGCAAGCTCGACATATCGATTGTACCGCTTCCCTGGTACAGCTTCTTGTAACTGAACCAGAATCCACAATGTGTAGAGTTGCCAGATATAGGCTATGGTCAATGACAGTATTCCCCAACTCCTAAACAACAATAGTCCATAGAAACTGGTTTAATTCTCAACATCTTTCTTAAATAACAATCTTAAATACTACTTTGATTTCAAATAAAATAATCCATCAAGACATTGAACTAACCAAATGCTCAACCTTTAAGGTATAACAAGTTATATATATGCTTGAACTTACAAAAAAAAAAAACTCGGATGCATAAATATTTACATAATGTTTATTAAAAACAATAGCATCCTTTTTGTGGAGTTATATATAATAAGAAATAATTTTGTTATAAATGTATTTTTTTTTGCCGGAAATCAACAAGAAACAAAACCGACGATAAAGAAGGCTCTGTCTTAATCCAAATTAAAGCAAAAAGTATGTCTGAGAGTACCCACATGTGTAATGATGGAAGCATGACAAATGATAAAAAAAAATATCAGAAAAATAAAATCTCTACTCCAAAAATTGAAGTAAATTAGTCAATATATTATCATTAAAAAAACAAAATTAGTCAATATAATATTATTTCCGATAATAAAAACTATTTTGCTCAAACATGTAAACCCTGAAATTGGATCTGAACCCTCGCCGTTCACTAAAAAAAAAATCATCTTGAAAAGACTTAACACAAACATCAAGAAAAATCGAAAAACACACAAGAAAAGATTCTTGGAAATAAAGAAGAAAATAAAAAAGAAGTGCAAAACGAAAACGCACCAGCCAAGAAACGCAAACGCGACGGGAAGAACGAGGGCTTGAAACCCAACACCAGCGTTTAGGTTATGAAACGCGGCGTAATGAGCGTTTCCATTGCGAGACTCGGTGATAGGAAGCCAAGCGTCTTGAGGGTTGAACTTAGTGAGGTGACCAACTTCTTCAAGATACCCTTTCATGTTGACAAGAACGCGTTTCATCGGCGTCCCAATCGGACTCAAGAACCTCGGCGATATGAATGAAGTCGGAGTCCATGCCGCCGACGACGATTTGGTGGCTGGACGAGGCGATCTTTGACCGGACGGAGTTAGAATCTCCGGTGTGGAGACTCGTGGCGTTGCTGGTATTGATATTAGCTCCGTCTCGGGTCTCTCGTCCATCGAGATTTTGTTTGTTCTAAAGCTTATCTCTCTTTCTCTTTCTTTCTCTATATGAGCAGGTGATGTTTGTTCTGCTTTTCTCACTATCACTCTACTTTCTAGTCTCCATTGGGGAAGGAGATTTATTATTATTTGTGAGGTTTTTGTCTTTTTTTATATATATACTTTATTTAATTTTATTTATAAGATTCCGACAAAAGAAAACAAAAATTATGACTATTTTATTGGTATTGAAGATAACCATAAATAAAATTATAATTTATTAACTAACCAAAAAAATATGAACAATATATTCTCTATATATTATATATTAATATAATTTTATCCTTCATAATTTTTATTTTATTTTCCACTTCTCTCTCTCGCGTCTTTCTCAGACCTTTATCTTCACAAAATATATTTTCCTCTAATCTCATGGCCAATCCACCGCATGTCCCGTCGATTTCCTCCTCTTCCGCAGCCTCTCTCACCGAGTAACCCAGGATCGAGAAGAAGAGCCACTCAACAGAATCCAGATCGCCGGCCACCAAAAACCCTTAACTGCCTTGATACCCGCTTCAACCTGACAAGCCCCACCTCCGTCTCTGAGATTCCTCCCAAATTCCGATCCCTCACCGTCGATGGTAAAATCGAAGTCCTCGACGATCGCCGCCATTCGATCGATGGAATTTCTTCTGTATTCGTGGCTCCACCTGCTTCTCTTTTGACACGGGAGCGACTGTTGGAGACAAGAAATCCGGAGGTATCAAGGGTTAGTGCAATGTATGAAAGCAGTTTGGCAATACCTTGCTGTTGCCCACAACGACCTCTCTCTCTCTCTCTAATTATTTTCTCGAATTGCAGAGAAGCTTCTCTCTTTCTCTTTGATCTGATTCTCTCCCTCTGGGAATCACTCTTTACCCATGAATGTATTTTGAGATTTTTGTGAATTTTGGTGATTTTGTATGGAAAGTCTATTTTTGTGTATAGAAAGTCTATTTTTCTATGTATAGAAGGGCTGTCACCCAATTGAATCTAATTTTGTGGATTTTATGTATATAAAATCTATTTCGTAGTTGGATAAGAATGTTTTGGCACGTTGTAAATTATGGTTTAATATATGAAATTTGTGTATAGAGAGTCTATTTCGCAGTTTGATAAGAATATCATAACAAGTCTATATAGAACACATAGACTGTCTATTTGGCTTTCATGGTGGAGGGTCTATATTTTACTTCTGTTAATTCGATTGTTTGTTTTATTACTTCGCAACACTACCCATTACTTCGACGTTGGCGAAATATGTATTGGCACGTTGTAAATGATGGTTTAATATATGTAATTTTGCTATTTTCTATTTGCTAATTTCATGTGTATAGACGTCTATTTCTGAAGAAAACATATATAATGAATAGGTTCGGTGCATCGGATCCAAGCTTCGTATCATGTGGATTCTTCCCATACATCGCTCTAACCAAGAAATCGAAAGCTGCTCCATCTCCTGGACAAATAGACTCGGCTTTTCCGTTAACGGCGAACTCTTTCTCGAGCGAATTCAAAAGCTTTGAGTTAGTGGATTCAATGCTTTTCCGCCAAGTAACACAACGACTTGTGGATTTACGGCGATAACTTTCGGGAGGCACATTGACACTAAAACATGTTGAGTTCGTAATTTTCAATGTAAAGATTTGTAATTTTCAATTCAAACCCTGATATGTAATGAGGTAAAAAGTGTCGGTTTATATAGAACACATAAACTGTCTATATATTTGGCTTCATGGTGGAGGTTATATATTTGGCTTTTGTTAATTCAATTGTTGGTTTTATTACTTCGCAACACTACCCAGTACTTCGCCGTTGGAGAAAAATGGTGACTTTGACGTCGTGGGTGAGAGACGATCGAAAATTAATGGAGACTAATTTTTATGTGTGTATAGAACGTCTATCATTTTTTGCAATTTTGTAAATTATTGATAAGACACTTAAGAGATGAAATGTCTGGAAAAAAATAAACTTGTTATGTTATTGATAAATTT
Organism: Eutrema japonicum; assembly: GCA_030161315.1. Classification (NCBI taxonomy): domain Eukaryota; kingdom Viridiplantae; phylum Streptophyta; class Magnoliopsida; order Brassicales; family Brassicaceae; genus Eutrema; species Eutrema japonicum. The sequence goes on from BSQW01000001.1 coordinate 40,397,373, forward strand.
GCTACATTTTTTATATAAAAAAATAGACTTGTTATGTTATTAATAAAAATAGACTTGTTACGGTATTGGTGATAATATTCACAGCTTGAAAAAAAATCTTGTTAGTTTTAAAAAATTGAAATTATGTTTGCTATGAAAAAAAATATGTGTTTTTTTTGGTGGTTTTACAAAATTGAATCAATTCATAGGATGCGAATAACGGAAAAAACAAAATCTATGGGGAAACAATATGTGCTGTCAAATAGAACAATATCAAAATAGTATAGACGATCTACATTGAGTGCAGAAGAGGGCAAAATCATCTGAAAAACAACCCTTTTGTTATTTACTTAATTTATGATTATCTATGACTATTTTCTTAAGGATTTATTGAAAATTGGTTATTTGGCCAATTGTCCCTTGAAGAAATTTCTTGTTTAATTGCAATAAAATGACAGATTAACTAACACAATATTACAACAAATGACGATGTAAGCTTCATAATCCCATAAGAAAACATGGCATGTTTTAAGCTTTGTTGTACTTGTCCTTACTACTAAACCAATGTCATGTTTCATGCTGTGCAAAACAACTTGAAATTTAGCATAGTGATTACATATGTTTAGTGGAAAACAAAAAAAACCCGAAGAAATATATATACACTAGTAAAGCATGGCCATTCGGTAGTTTTGAGTGGCCTAAAGCATATATGAAAATATGTGGCTCTTTCTATATAAATATTAATGATACAAAATACCATTAAAACGATTTAAAAGTTAAAATCATAGAATATGGAGACTAAAGAGTCGATTTTTTTAAGTAACAAAGTTGAAAGTCTTAAGTTTGTATTTTAGCACAGTTTTTTTTTTTAAGTTTGTCTAGATTTGTTACAATTTAGATGATTTATATAAAACAATAAGGGATTGTTTTTGTTATTGTCCCAAAAATAAGTTTATGGAAAAGAAAATAAGAAAAAAATAAGGAAAGAAGAGGTTTTGATTTGCGAACCAAAACAAAAAAAAAGTACAAAGGGAAGAAAAAATATTGCAAAAAAACGAAGTAAAGATGACGAGGAGGAGATTCGAACATGGGTAATGCTAACTCAATGGCCAACCTGGTAACCATCTTACAAAACTAACATTTTATAAAATTTGGCTCTTAAACTTAAAATAGATTGTGTGGCTTGTATTCAATCTAAATTTTGGAATGATTTGTATTAAAATAACAAATTATATTTTATTGAAACAAGAATTTTAATTTTAAAAAAAAAAATCTAGTTTTTTTTAACACTTATACAAATTATGAGAATTAGTACAAAAATAATTCGATTACGGACAACGCTATCCACTCCATAAAGATCCAAAATCACGATGAACAGCTACATTTGCATCACACTAAAGTTGTCATCTGAGAATTGAAACCCGAACCTCCGTATAGAAACATTAATGAACTATTTGGCCAACCACTGGATTAAGGGAGCTTTCATTAATCTAGTGTTATTAAACTAGTGATTTGAAAATGTAATTTCAAATCCACTAGTATTATAAATATTTTAAACAATAGATTTTAAAATTTTTTTTGTGATTTCAAGGTTTTTTGATGGAGTTTTTTTTAGTGAAAACTATAAAGATCCAAATTTCATGGTTTTAAATAAAATTCCAGAGAAATTTAATGACAAATCGTAACAAGTTCCCTAATTCACCCAAAATCATTTAATAACTCATTTAATATCAAATCTTTTCAAATATTTGATTCAATACACCCCAAGTTTTAGAAACAAATGTATTTCCCAAAAGGAAGGTGGATTTGGCTTTCCTAACATACAAGATTTTAATCTAACATTAATGGAAAAGAAATCATGGCTTATTACAATCTAACAGTTTCCTCATCAATGTAATCACAAGTTTTCAAAAGAAAGTATTTCAAGAACACGTCACTTTTGGAAGCACGCCTAAGGTCTCGACCTGATCTCTGGCCTGGAGAAGTATCCATGCTTCTCAAAAAAACTACGTCGAATATGTACTCGTCAAATTATTGTCGCAGGGAATGAAATATTCATCTGGTCCGAACTTTGGCTGTCCACAAGACCTCTTAGACTACAAAAGAAACGCTTTAGAATCACTATTTACATAAGGAACGTAACAAACTTGATTAGACAACCATTGATGGACTGGAAACATGAAGTTATACGACACAATCATATCATGGAAGAAGATACTAAGTGGATTAATATGATCCGTCCAGGAGAAATGCATATAGAAGATGTATAGTTACTTATGGGAGTTCAACAAAAATGGTTTATATTCTGTGAATCTCTACGAAAAACAGAACCTAGCTCTTAACAATCCGTAGCCATCGATTTTGAGGATGCCGCCGATGCCTCTGTTAGATGGCATCCTCTTGCATCTCTTGAAGAACACTTCTCATTCACCATTTGCAGTCAAAGCAGAGCTTTCTGTTCGGAGAAATCGGTATCAACGACGTAAAACGTTTCTGCAATCTGTTACCAGTTCTTTGTATAAAAATCCTATCACGAAATGGACAAAAACATGGCAAAACATTACAACTAACTCGCTTTTGTCGTGTGGGTGAGGGACAAAAAAACTCAGAAACTTCTTTGATACTTGATTCACACGTAAGACAGTCAAGCAAGCTCTATGCGGTCCTCCACCTAATTGAGACTGAAGACAAAGATGAAACAGAGCTAAAACAGAGAGAAAATAAGAACTTTCATGGTTTTCATTCAAGTTAAAGATTTAAGCTTTACATTGTTGTGCATTTATATAGGCAGAACATGAAAACCCTAAAGACTAAAAGAGCAGCTCACACAGCTAATCACTTTCACAAGCTCCAAGTAAAGCAAATTTGTTAGGCAATCTGATTTGACCAGCTTGCTTGTACGGGGAAGAAGATGTCTTGTGTACTCTGCTTTTCTCAGCAACCGGTGCAGGTGGAGTAACTTCAGTGATGGGCTTGTTGGGCTGCTCTTTATGTTGCAGGCCCATCTCTGTTTCTTCAGTAATGGGCTTGTCTTCCTTGTCGAGGCCCAGTGTCTATAACATTGTTTTTGGTATCCAAACTTGCTTGAGTGTGTTGACATTCCCCCTCAAACTTTGTGTGGGTGATGCAACCACACCAAGTTTGAACCGCAAGTCACATAAATTTTGAATGGGTAAATTAAGACTTGGTGAATATATCAGCAAGCTGATGAGTAGAAGAGATGTGATGCACAACAAGAGTTCCGAGAGCTACCTTTTCCCGTACATAATGAAAGTTGACTTCAAAGTGTTTGGACCTCTTATGCATAGCAGGAATGGCTGTGAGATAAACAACAGACAAGTTGTCACAGTAAAGTTCAGAAGCACACAGTTGTGAAATCCCAATGTCTCGCAATAAGTTACTCAACCAGGAAAGTTCAGCTGCAGTTTCAGATAGAGTTCTGTACTCAGCTTCAGTCGAGCTTTGAGAAAATGTGGCTTGCTTATCTGCTGACCATGAAACTAGATTAGACCCAAGAAAAGTGCAAAATCCACCAGTGGAGTGTCTAGTTTCAGTGCAGTCTACCCTATCACTATCGATGTATGCTCTGACAGTGAAATCAGAGTTGACAGTGAAGTTGATACCATACTCTGTTGTGCCTCTGAGATATCGCAGGATACGTTTGAGTAGATTAAAGTCAGCAACACTCGGAGCATGCATCTTTTGACGGATGAAGTTTACTGCAAACTGAATGGCAGGACGAGTTAGGGTAAGATATTGCAATTTTCTTGCCAAACTTCAAAAATAAGTAGGTTCAGAGAATGACTCTTCTTTATTTGCGACTCTATCAAGCTGGAGAGGAAGAAGAGTTGGCATTGGAGAACATTCTGACATCCCAGCAATATGAAGAAGATCTTCAGTGTATTTTTGTTGATTAAAAAACAGGCCATCAGAATGAAAATGTGCATGAATACCCAGAAAGTAGTGAAGTCGGCCCATGTCTTTCATTTTGAAAGTTGTATTGAGAGATTTCAGCAGATCAACAATGAGTTTGTTGTTGTTTCCCGTAAGAACCATATCATCTACATAAAGTAGTAGAATAATGACATTCCCAACTTGCTGGTACACAAACAAAGAAGGATCAGATTTGCCACAAGTAAAGCCAAACTCTAGCAAAAAATCACTGAATTTGTTGAACCATTCTCTAGGTGCTTGATTGAGTCCATAGATGGCCTTGTGGAGCTTGCAAACATAAGCTGGTTTGACTGGATCAATAAACTCTGGAGGCTAATGCATATAGACCGTTTCAGTTAAATCACCATGAAGAAAGACATTAGTAACATCAAGCTGTTTAATATCCCAGTTCAAAGTAACTGCAGTGTGAAGAATGAAACGAATTGTAGCAGACTTCACTATAGGACTATATGTATCCAAGTAATCAATTGTCTCTTCCTGATCAAAGCCCTTAGCCACTAGACGTGCTTTAAGCTTGTCTAAAGTGCCATCAGCATTGAGCTTAGTTCTGAAAATCCATTTGCAGCCTAAAATATTCATGGTTGGTTCATATGGAACAATGGAGAACGTTTTTGTTTCTGCAAATGAATAAATTTCCTTGTTCATAACACCATTCCAGCCTGGGTGCTTTAAAGCTGTTGTAACTGTTTTTGGTTCAGGTGGAGTAGAAGTGATTGTCAGCATGACATACCTTTTATTTGGTTTGGTAATCCTTGTTTTTGAACGAGTAATCATCCCATGTGTTGACTGAGTTGACTGTATTGGAACATATGTGATTTGTTGAGCAGAAGTATCTGGAGCTAGACAGGTTGTGAAATAGGAAACACTGATGCAGATTCTGCAGTATATGCCACACGAGATGAGGAGGGGTAGCTATTGCCTATAGAAGCAGGATCAAGGCATGTCGTACACCCAGTACTAACCCTCTCATGTGCAATAGACACTGCATGAGATTCAAGTGGTGGAAAATCAATATCAGTAAACAAAGGTGCATGGTCTGTTGGTATAGATGCTGCATGTGGAATTAAAATTGCAGGTTGTGCTGGTGCTGTAGGAAGTGAAGACGAAGCAATGATCATAGTTGGAGTCTGCGAAGTGGCGTGAGGAGGAGCCATATGGGCATGTTGGGGCTGCAAAAAACTTTGTTGCCAGGCTGCAAGCAGAAGAGTTGATGCCTTTGATTGCAGATGTGAGTACATTGTAGCAAAAGGGAAGACTGATTCATCAAAAAGCACATGTCTGTTTATGTTAACACACCCAGTAGGAGGGTAAATGCACCTGTATCCTTTGTACTTTTCGTTGTAGCCTAATAAAGCACATGGTAGAGACTTTGGATCAAGTTTGTTTGAAGTGTATGGCCTGAGAGATGGATAACAGACACAACCAAAGACTCGTAATGCATAATAATCTAGTTTCTTGCCAAATAGAACTTCATAAGGACTCTGATGGTTTGCAAGCGTTGAGGCAGGAAGGATATTGCTCAGAAAGCTTGCAATGAAAAAGGCTTTAACCCAAAATTGTTGTGGCAATTTGCTCTGAAACAGCATAGACATGCCAAGCTCAGTGATGTGGCGATGATTCTTTTCTGCAATACCATTTTGTTGGGGAGTGTGAGGGCATGAGATGAGCTGCTTGATGCCACACGAATCCAGATGATCCACAAATTTAGTACTAATGAACTCTCCACCACCATCACACTGAAACTTTTGGATTTTTAGACCAATTTGATTTTCATCAAAGGACTGAAATATCTTGAAGGTGGAGAAGAAATCTGATTTGAATTTAAGTGGATGGAACCAACAATATCTTGAGAAATTTTTAATAAAGACTACATAGTATTTGAATCCTTGAAAAGAACAAACTGAGAAGGGCCCCAAAGATCACAATGAACCCTCTCAAGAGGTCTAAGAACTGTAAAAACAGAAGAGGGAAAAGGGAGTCTAGCACTCTTTCCAAGCTGGCACGACTCACACAACTTGTTAGTGTGTTTATTGACAGAGATGGCTTTGCTACTTGACAAGTGATGGAGAACCTCAGAGCTGGGATGACCAAGTCTTTTATGCTAGACTTCATCACTGGTGCATTGTTATTTGGTGGAATAGAAGGCAGTGAAAGATGGATTCTCCAGAACATATAAGTCCTCATGTCTGCTTCCTTGTGTCAGGATCTGCTTTGTTTGCTTGTCCTTAACACATACACTATTAGCATCAAACTTAAAGGAACATGGATAATCTGCAGTAAGTTTAGATACAGACAGCAAATAGTGAACTATGTCAGGGCAAATAAGAACGTCTTTTAAAGACAAAGTACCTGGCATAGTGTGAAGAGGAACTGAACCAACATGAGTAATAGGCAAGAAGTCTCCATTGCCTACCAAGACAGAATCTCTTCCATGATAATCTTGAGCTGTCTGAAGATTCTGGGTGGAATTAGTGATATGAGCAGAAGCTCCAGTGTTTGGAAACCACTCAGTTCCAGTGTGAGAAGGTTCCTCAGAGACACGCATAGCAGCCATTGCATTTGGGAGTTCCTCACTTTGATAGGAGATATCAAAACGTTTGTAACACCTGAGAGCATTGTGACCAAATTTCCCACAGATCTAACATGTTGGACGATTTCCAGACTGAAAATCAGTGTTAGTTGAGGAAATTTGCTGATGGAAACAACGAGCTCTGGTGGAGAAGGAGTTTCTACCACAGTTGCTTCCAAACCTTGTGTACGAGTTTCCACGTCCACGAAACCCCGAGAAATCAGTGTTGGAATATACAGAATCATTCCCTGGTGTGTTGACAGTAAAAGCAAGATGAGGAGAGACAGATGTATCAGTAAGATAGCCTTGAAGTCGATCATCATAACCTGTCAGCTTTGGAACAACATCTTCAAGAGTATGGCTTGGATCTAAATCCATAACGTTCTCAATAGTGGTTTTAATTGGCTCATACTTTCTCCCAAGACCATTCAACGCAGCAAAAACTTTCATTTTTTCCATAACTGGACTGCCAACAGAAGCAAGTTGATCACAAAAACTCTAAATTTCTCCTCAGTAAAGAGACATCGATTTTTCGTTCTTGCTAACATTTTGCAGGCGACGTTGGAGCTCAAATAATCTAGATGAGGAGACTCTGTTGAAATGCTAAGCGATAGAGATCCATACCTCATGAGCAGTGTTGCAGTGAACAACAACACTAAGGATAGTTTCAACAAATGAACCTAAAAGCCAGGAGCGGATGACTTGGTCAGTCTTTCACCAGATGAGATGCTCAGGATTCAGCACCAGTTGAGTTGTGTTGTTGATGCCAGGAACTGAAACCATAGGAGGTGGTGAGGCAAGAGAACCATCGACAAAACCCAAAAGTCCCTGACCTGAAAGAAAAGACTCAAATTGAGTTTTCCAGAGAAGATAAGTATTTTATGTGAGGGTAATAGTGACACAGTTTGAGATATTAGGCGTAGGAACAGAATAGAGATCCATGGTTGTTAGTTCCATGGCTCTGATACCATGAAGACAAAGATGAAACAGACCTAAAACAGAGAGAAAATAAGAACTTTCATAGTTTTTACCAAGTACCCATCCCGGGTACGGTATGGGTACGGGTACGTGATTGGTACGCGTGAGAAACATCCCAGAAATGTCTCCATCAAATCGGGGACGGCAACCTCAGAACGAGGACGTCAATTTTGGGAAACGGGGACGTCTCCGGTACGTCTCGCCGTTAAGCGTACCGTACGTGTAATTTTTTGTTTTGTTTTGATCAAAATACTTGTAATTAAACTTAAATCCCTATTTTAACTTATTTTTGAAAAGGAAAATATTAAAATAAAAGAAAAAAGCGTTTAGGGTTATGATCATTGATCATCACATACTTGACTCTTTGCCTTCTCTCTTCGAAAGACTCCTCACCCTCACGTCTCTCAAGTCTCACCCTCCGCCTCTCACCACGATTCATGTATGTCTGTAGTTCTTCTCTCACGCTAATTATAGAAATCGTTTTAGAATTTGTGTGTTTTATGCTCGTTAGTCGTTATAGAACTCTTTATGATTATTGATTCATTGGTATTTTTTATTATTAAACGTCATATTCTGCTATCGATTTAAAGAACTCGTTATAGAATTTGTGTGTTTTATGCTCGTTTTGACTTTATGCAGTTTGATTAAATGAATACTTCTCAAGGACAAACTGAAAACATTGGTAGTATCACCGGATCTACTAATACGCCCATTGAAAGTGAAGTCGACGCTCCATTATGGAGTTATGTGACTAAGTTAGAGAAACAAGGAAAAAGAGGAACATGGAAATTCCAGTGTAGCTTTTGTTCTGAGGTTCGACAAGGTTCGTATTATAGAGTTAGAGCTCATCTGCTTGGATTAAAGAATGCTGGTGTTTCTGTTTGTAAGAAAGTGCCAAGAACTGAAATACTTGCAATGAAGAAGTTGGAAGACGACTTTGAGAAGAAGAAAAATGAGTCAAGACCAAAAGAAGTGTATTTGCCTTGTGAAGTTGTCTCTACTTATAAGAAAAGAAAGTCTGATGTTTCACCAATCATTAGAGCATTTGGTATTGAAGCCAGGGACCAACTAGATCAAGAAATTGCAAGAATGTTTTTTATTGGAGGTTTATCGTTTAATCTTGCAAGGAATCCACATTACCGTAGGTCATATCATCAGTTTGTTGCTGCCAACAAACTTGATGGTTATGTGCCCCCTGGTTATAATAGACTGAGAACAACTTTGTTAAAGAAAGAAAGGAACCATGTTGAGAAGTTATTAGATCCACTTAACATGGAAAGAAAGAGGGGTCACGATTGTGTCAGATGGTTGGAGCGATCCTACAAGAAAACCTCTAATTAATTTCATTGCTACTTCTGGGAATGGTTTTGTGTTTCTCAAGGTTGTGAATTGTTTTGGCCAAGTAAAAGATAAATTCTTCATTGCTGATTTGATGAAAGAAGTTATAAATGAGGTGGGTCATCAAAACGTTGTGCAGATCATTACAGATAATGCATCAAATTGTAAGGCAGCTGATATATTATGGTTTTTACCCTTTTTAGGCCATGATATAAGTCCGTTTTATAGAGTCTTTCTATTATTTTGTAGTCCTTTAGAGTCTTTTACAGGTTTTAGCACATTTGGAGCCTTATTGGAGATATTGGAGCTTTCTGGAGCATTTTGGAGCAAGGCTGAAGATCATGTTGCTGAGCACCTGATTTCACGTCGAGCATCGATCGATACCTCTTTGGTAACGATCGACACTCATCACAGCAGACACGACCCGCGACTTTAATGAAGAATTGGAGAATTGCAACTTGGTCCATAAGTCTCTAATAATTACAAGAAACCCCAAATCGTGTTTTAGGTTATTTATAGGGATTTTACACCCACTTTTAGGCTATGCTTTATTCTATGCTTTATTTTACTTTGGTTTTGTGATATAACTTTTAGAGGGAGACAAGCCTGAACTCTATTTATCTAACAGAAGATTTCGAACCCTGTTTTACTTTCTCTGATTTATTTATTTGATGATTTATTCAGTTATGTTGATTACTTCATTCTCCACGTCTGAGTAAATCCACTTTAGGTTTAGGGTTTTCTCATAAAGGATTTCTTTGAATGCTAGGTTGATTATCTGTTTAGGATTCACCATCTGAATTAGTTCTTCACCATAGGTTGTTCTCAAAGCTAATTCTAGGTTGACGAATCTGGAACTTAGATCTTAGGATAATTGATTAGGCACGAGAGTGCGATTAATTACCTGATAGAACCTAGGGTGAGAAAATTTGATTATTCGCAAAGAGATTTGGTTTAATTGATTTGTGAACATATCAAACCTGAACTTTAAAGCTGATTTAGATTTTAGGATTCGCAAAGAGATTTGGAATTCCTAGGATTTAGATTTAGATAGTTTTCGCAACGAGAGTTGGTTAGCTATATTTTAGTGATTTGAGTTCAAGAACCGTGTGTAATCTGAATCCTGTTAGTTAATTTAGCTGCATTCATTGATTTCCTGAGAAATATCCTAAATGTATCTGTCTCCAACTGAATTTACAACACCTTTAATTGCATACTTGTTTTTAATTACATCTTTTGATTTAGCGTATTTTGGATCTATATAATCTATTGTGTGATATCTTGAGTTATTGTGTTCGACCCCTGATTTACTGCAGCAACTGCTTTAGTACTATTTAAGGTATTAATTTGAGCATATCAAATTTGGCGCCGTTGCCGGGGACTCAATTCGCCATTAGATTTTAGCAAAGAAATTTGTCTAACTCGCCCGAGTATCGATCGATACCCTTCTGGTATCGGTCGATACCCGACGTATATTTTAGTTACTTACGTTCTTGGTTTTTGTTTTCAGGTGCATACCTAATTGAGAAACCAGAAGGAACAAGAACGCTGAGCTAGTTGATCTGTCACTCGAGCAACTAGCACTTGTGGAACGCACCAACAGGAAAGCAAAGAAATCAGCTAAGATGAACAACAATCAAGTGGGGTTGGTTCGTGATGCAGCTGGTGCTTACAAAGACCAAGAGGGTCGGTTGTGCAATGAGCAAGGACAACGTCTGGATGGAGAGGGGATCGTCATACCACCTGCTCCTGTTGTCGCTGAGAATGTCGCTGGGAACGCGAGGAATGTTGTGGTTAATCGTGGAAGAACGATTGGTGAGTACAACAGGCCTGATCAGTTTTTCGCCAATCGGTCAGCGATTCGTCCTCCTGCGTTTGAGAGGAATGATTTTGAGCTGAAACCTGCATACTACACTCTTATGGGACAGCATCTCTTTCATGGTCTTCCTCATGAACATCCGATGGATCATGTGGAGAAGTTCGAGGACTTGGTCACTAGCATCAAGAGTAATGGAGTGTCCTACGACTATCTCTTCTGCAAGCTCTTCCCCTACTCTCTAGGTGGATATGCGACTTACTGGCTGAGGCAGCTACCTCATGGATCATTGACTACTTGGGAGGACACTAAGAGGGCCTTCCTGATTAACTTCTACGATGATGCACGATATGAGGTCTGAGGAATAAAATCTCCACCTTTTCTCAAGGACCTACTGAGGCGTTCAAGGCTGCTTGGACGAGATTCAGATCGTATCAGAGAGATTGTCCACATCACGGATACTCTGATGTGCAGCTGCTGGGTATCTTCTTCAGAGGGATAGATTGGAGGTATCAAATGGCTTTGGATGCTTCAAGCATTGGTAATTTCAACATCATGTATCCTGAGGACGCTTATGTGTTGATTGAGAACTTTGCATCTAGCAGTAGCACCAAGAGTGCAGATTTCAAGCGCAAGAAACTTGCTGGTAATCATGATGGGTCGCAGATCGCTGAAGTTAAGGCTCAGCTGGATTCTATGCACAATCTTCTGCTGGGAAAGACAACAAAGGCCATTTACTTTGCTGAAGATGTTGAGGTGTTTAACGAGGGTGAAGCAGAAGATGTCAACTACTTTGGTGGTTCTGGTTTTCAGGGACATAGGAACCAATTCAACAACAATCGAAGCTTCAACAACAACTTTCAGCAAGGAGGATTCAATCAGAAACCTGCCCAAAACAGCGGTTACACCAAGAACTACGGAAGTTCTTCTTACGAGCCTGTGACTGCTAAAACAACAGAAAACAAGATTGAGGCCATGCTTGAAACGCTCGTTGAAGGACATCAGCAGATCACAGTGACCTTCAATGGTAAGATGGATGCCATGTACAAAGATCTGAGTGGAAGGATCGATGCTCTTGGTATTCATCAGATGCAGCTGGAAACTCAAGTAGCCCAGACTTCAGAGAGTTCGAAAAGACAAGAAGGTTTTCTTCCAGGAAGAACTGAAAATCCAAGAACACACGTCAATGCGATCTCCTCAAGTGAAGAAATTTTTGATGAGGATCCTGAAATCATCAAAGCATCGATCGATACCCCCAAGTGTCGATCGATGCCTGTTACAATTCTGAAACGGGATACTTCCAAAACCCGTGTATCGATCGATACCCCATTGGTATCGGTCGATACTGAGGCAATTTTTGAGGAGACACCTGAGATTTTGACTGTGCTGCCTAAAGTAGTTGCAGAGAGAGTCTATATACCGAGGATACCTTATCCCAAAGCTGCTGGGAAGACTAAGAAGGAGGTAAAGGACGCCAGATGCCAGGCTATACTGGATAGGCTGATTGTGGAGCTTCCTCTTGATGATGATATATCTGCCAATGACGATTCAACAGCGATAGCATCGATTGATACCCTACCTGGTGTCGATCGATACCCCTCGCAGATCAAGGCGGAAATTGTGATAACACCTAAGTTGATCGAAGAAAGAGTTTTCAAGCCCAAGAAGCAGAATCCTATTCCTCAACACCTCAGAGGTCCAATTTCTCTAAAGCAGCTGCGTGGCTTTGAGAAGATGGTACGAAGAATCTCCAATGAATTTTCTTTTGAAGAAGCTCTAGAGTCCCGTCCTCTGCTAAGTCACTTCAAAGATTGCAGAGAAACTGAGGAAGAGATTAAGGCACTCTTCATTAAGGCTAGAGGTGCACCACCTCCACTGAGACAGTTGACCCAAAGGGAAGATCCAGGGAAATTCGTGGTTGCATGCTCTATCTCTAGAATTGAGTTCAAAGAGTCTCTCGTTGACTCAGGGGATAGTGTCAATGTCATCTCAAGGGCAATTGCAGAACGGTTGGGCGCTGATATTCGATCTTCAAAGACATCTATCAAATTCGCAAACGATTCTACCTCGTTTCCATACGGTACTGTCCATGGGTTGCTTGTCAAAGTAGGAGATTGTCTGGTGCCTACTGATTTTCAGGTTGTGGATATGAGTGCAATATCTCGTATGCCTTTACTCCTAGGGCGACCGTTTATGGCTACTGCTGGCGCAATCATAGACACGCCTAATAAGAGAATCTCTTTCTCTTACATTGATGTAGGGGTCTATTATGATGTCATTCCCCCTGGAGGTGCTCCCACACGTGTCTCTAGCATCGAGGTTGTTACAGAAATGTCGCTAGCAGTTGATCTTTTGGAAGAGCTTCCTGATGTGCCTACTGCCACAGAAGTTTCAATTGAACTGACCAGCATCCCCAAGAAAGTTGTCAAGAAGGCTAAGGCAACAAAGAAGAAGGTAAAGAGCAAAAGAGTCGAGAATCCCCATGTCACTTTGACCCCTCAAAACTATGATGGAGATTCGATTGAGTACAAGGTGAAGTGCAAAGGAGCTTCGAAGCCATTCTCTAAGGCTAGAGTTCTTCTTACTTCGGAGCTGAAAGAGAAGGGAAAAGAGTTCGTGGAAGGCATGTTGAGCAAAACTCTGAAGATAGCAATGTCAAGTTGTCGAGCTTGTTTTGGTGCAAGCTCCCATTCTTATCCTGCCTGAGTGGAGTTACAGTCAAGCTAATGACGTTAAACAAGCACTTGGTGGGAGGCAACCCACTGGTGAGTCTATATATATAAGTCTTTTCTTTTAAATTTTTCATTTTGTGTCAGGATGAACAAGGAGCAAACTCGAAATCGCCAGAGTGTCGATCGATAACCTTCCGTATCGATCGATACCCTACGCGATTGAGAACGGTTTATGTCGATTTACGCCTGGTATCGATCGATACCAGGCTGTGTGTCGGTCGATACTCAATGTTCCAGCAAGGTAACTTCTTGTTTTTCCCAATTTTATTATGTTACTTTGTTTTCTTTCACTAACTCTTGGCTAGATAACACTGGGGACAGTGTTGTTCAAGTCTGGGGGAGGTGTCTGCTGACATTGTGTTTGTTTCTCTTTGAGTCGGTTGTTTTATCGAGTCAAAAACGTTTTATTGAGTCAAAAACTTGTTGGAGATGATGATCCTGTGCTTGAATTGTTGTTTTGATTTTGTTTTTGAGTGACCAGTGTTGCAGGATCAGCTCTAGATCGACTAATGAAAAATCCAAAGACTGACCAGTTGACTAGAAAACATCCATGTCTCCAGCAGAGTTCTTCTGAAGCTTGAGCCAAATTTTTGCACTTCATCAATGTGGTTAGTGCTTAAAGAGCTTGATTCATCATTCATATCTGATAAAGGAACCCATTTGTTTAGAGTTATGGTATCTCTCTCCCCTGTATTAAGTTGATAAATAAGAGCATAAAAGATTGAAATGATTTTCTTCTGAGTAGAGGGCTAGGAAAATTTTCAGCGATCTCATTATTCTACTTAAGAGGGAATGATCACACAAAGGTTGACAGCGAGGTTAGGAAAATTTCCCGTGATACCACTATTCGCGTAAACCTTTGATACATAGAGAGGGAAGAACCGGAGATTTGGTGGCAAACACCATCAATACTCGCGTCTCATACCTTGATGTGTATATGCAGATCTAAAAAAAAGAGAACATAATAAGAAATAAGTCTGGGGGAGAGAAAGTGATACAAAAAGTGTGAAAAAGGGTGGTTCTTTGTCATGATATTGTATGGTAAATAATCTAGAAGGTTCTTGAACATTGGTTGCAGCGATGAATCTGGCGATGAGGGCTTTATTTGAACAATGCTGTGGGATAATGTGTGGAGTTTGGAAAAGCTGCGAATGTGTACGGAGAAGTACATGGTGGTTAGATCAAAAACTGGTTAGGTGACATTTGGGTACTTGGGAATAGGGTAATTTCGATGGTTCATGAACATGTGAGTCTCTATGTTTTCAAACCTCTTTCTCTGGTTTAGTCTTCTATTTGCTTGAGGGCAAGCAAAAGCTAGGTCTGGAGGAGTTGATATATCATGGTTTTTACCCCTTTTAGGCCATGATATAAGTCCATTTTATAGAGTATTTCTAGTATTTTGTAGTCCTTTAGAGTCTTTTACAGGTTTTAGCACATTTGGAGCCTTATTGGAGATATTGGAGCTTTCTGGAGCATTTTGGAGCAAGGCTGAAGATCGTGTTGCTGAGCACCTGATTTCACGTCGAGTATCGATCGATACCTCCTTGGTATCGATCTACACTCATCACAGCAGACACGGCCGCGACTTTAATGAAGAGTTGGAGAATTGCAACTTGGTCCAGAAGTCTCTAATAATTACAAGAAACCCCAAATCGTGTTTTAGGTTATTTATAGGGATTTTACAGCCACTTTTAGGCTATGATTTATTCTATGCTTTATTTTAGTTTGATTTTGTGAGAGAGCTTTTAGAGGGAGACAAGTCTTAACTCTGTTTATCTGAGAGAAGATTTCGAACCCTGTTTTACTTTCTCTGATTTATTTATTTGATGATTTATTCAGTTATGTTGATTGCTTCATTCTCCATGTCTGAGTAAATCCACTTTAGGTTTAGGGTTTTTTCATAAATGATTTCTTTGAATGCTAGGTTGATTATCTGTTTAGGATTCACCATCTGAATTAGTTCTTCACCATAGGTTGTTCTCAAAGCTAATTCTAGGTTGACGAATCTGGAACTTAGATCTTAGGATAATTGATTAGGCACGAGAGTGCGATTAATTATCTGATAGAACCTAAGGTGAGCAAATTTGATTATTCGCAAAGAGATTTGGTTTAATTGATTTGTGAACATATCAAACCTGAACTTTAAAGCTGATTTAGATTTTAGGATTCGCAAAGAGATTTGGAATTCCTAGGATTTAGATTTAGATAGTTTTCACAGCGAGAGTTGGTTAGCTATATTTTAGTGATTTGAGTTCAAGAACCGTGCGTAATCTGAATCCTGTTAGTTAATTTAGTTGTATTCATTGATTTCCTGAGAAATACCCTAAACCTATCTGTCTCCAACTGAATTTACAACACCTTTAATTGCATACTTGTTTTCAATTACATCTTTTGATTTAGCGTATTTTGGATCTATATAATCTATTGTGTGATATCTTGAGTTCTTGTGTTCGACCCCTGATTTACTGCAGCAACTGCTTTAGTACTATTTAGGGTATTAATTTGAGCATATCAGCAGCTGGAGAGCTTATTAAAAGTACGCATCCTCACATCTATTGGACACCATGTGTTGTTCATACCCTTAATATGGCGTTGAAAAATATTTGTGCAGCAAAGAATGTGGAAAGGAATGCAGAAACATATGATGAGTGTAGCTGGATAACAATAATTCATGATGATGCTCTTGCAATCAAACATTTCATCATGAACCACAACATGAGACTAGCAATCTTTTGTAAGTTCTCTCCTCTTAAGTTGCTTTCGGTTGCTGATACTCATTTTGCTTCCATCATTGTGCTACTTAAGAGACTGAAGCTTATCAAAAACGGCCTTCAAGACATGGTCATAAGTGATGAGTGGTCTAATTATAGAGAGGATAATTAACATCGGGAAAGCAAACTTTGTTAAGGAGAAGATTGTGAATGATGATTGGTGGGAACATGTGTCTTACATTATTGATTTCACAAAGCCTATATATGAGATGATTAGATTATGTGACACTGACAAGCCATGCCTTCACTTGGTATATAAGATGTGGGACTCCATGATTGAGAATGTGAAGTTTGAGATCTACAAGAAAGAAAAACGTGAACTGTCTGAACATAGTCTTTCTATGAAGTTGTTTATGAGATCTTAGTGGCTCGTTGGGCGAAGAATAATACTCCCTTACATTGTCTAGCTCACTCTTTAACCCCAAGGTATATGATCTTAAATTTTTATTTTTTATTCTATTTTTTTTGTTTTCTTGCCACATGTGACATATATAACACGTTTTTGTATGTGATAGGTTTTATAGTGAAGCATGGCTAATTGAGGATTCCACAAGAATTGGCCCACATAGGGATGGAGAAGTCTGATACGGGATATTTTCGCGTTCAGTTTCCCAAGTGTACTCATGTCATTGTAGCACTTGAGATGTCAATCCATATGGGGTTAAGATTGAGGCACTAAGAATGCAAGAAACTTCTTAAGCTAGAGCAAACATTGTTTTTGGTTTTTATATGTTTATTGGAAAAGAAAAAAAATGCAAGAAAGAAAAACAAAACACAAGACTAAAATATTGGATCATGAACTAAGCTATTAATTAGATGGGTGACAATCAAACAATGAATCTTTTGTAAGCATTAATCACTATCTTAGAACATGGAATTCACAAATATGACTAATCCATTTCCATGGCACTAATCACTTTGTTAATTATCTAATCATGGACAAATTTCCATTTGTGATTAAATAATCAACAACATTAAGAAACAATTCCAATTGTTCACTAAGAACCCTAAACATCAACTTTCGTTGGCTAGGATATGCAAAGCTCACAAAAGGTTCGGGTCAAGCAACTAAACTCGGGTCGTGAGTGAAATGCGTAAGATCTAGAAATGAATGAACAATCCTAATCTAGTACTAACACCGCTTACTCGAATCTATCCCTAATGCATGGGATGAGACCAAAAATCTAACTAATCTAAGGTGTAGTACTAGGTTTTGGTTTATCATGTCAAATCTAGCATTACGAACCAACCTAAGTGAAAGACTCATCCAAGATCATCCTAAATAACCATTATCTAACCATCAAGACAATTGACTAATGATGCCTAAACATTCAATGCACATTCATTCTTATGACATGGATCATACAAGTAGATTAGTTCATTTCCATGATACTAATCTATTTACAAATCATCTAGTTATCAAGAACTTCCGTTCAAAACTAAATGATCCATAATCATTAAGCATTAGTACATACAAGTCAACAATTCACCTTAATCATCAATTTTCATTGGCTAAGAATTGAATTGCATGCTTAGAAGTTTCCTAGACATTTCATCGAACACCTTCCGGGCGAGAAATATCTTAAGTTCTAGAAATGAGTTGTCAATTCGATTCTAGCATTAAGATCCCTCCTAACATGAGAACAAATGATTATCTAAGCCTAAACATCAACAATCAACCATCAAACCATCCAAATCAAGCATTATCCAAAATCCAACAAAAAGTCAACTCACAAGAACACCAAAATTAAACCATAGAAATGAAGAACAAGAATCAACAAGACATGATATGTATAAAGGGATGAAGAAATCTTCTCTTATATGGCATGATAATGATGATCCATCAAGAACACCAAGTGGTGTTCTTGAGCTTTCCCAAGTTTAAGAAGAATCTTCAAGAAGAAGAAAGAAGAAATCAAAACATATATATAAGTGAAGAATCCTTCAAAAGTGTGGATTATACATGAAGAACTACCCAAGAAACTCTAGAGAGAGTTCTTGGGTCGAGCACACACCAAAAAAGTAAACTTAGGTTCTTAAACTTAAGTTTTTTTGCTTTTAATAGAGTTTGGGTCGAATTTTTGGGTTTCAGATGATCCACAGCGGTCACTGTTTGCCCGCTGCAAGACCGCTGTAGATCTATGTTTTTTACGTCGGATGACACCACAGCGGTCACTGTTTGACCGCTGCAAGACCGCTGTGAGCTCCAATGAGTTCCTTCGCGCGCCAGACTGGACCGTCGTCACAGAAATTGGCATAACTTCTGATCGCACCGTTGGAATTACCTCAAACCACTTCCAAATGAAAGTTAATCCATTGCTATATCTCGTGTTAAAATATGAACTCAATCCATCGGTGGAAAGTCCTTCATCCATTGCCAAACGTATGACGTATCAACCTGATCATGCATCACTGTATTCCGAAATGAACTTTTTGATGGCTATCTTCACTCCTCCAACTCCTATGACTCCAAGAACACCTGAAAATGGCTCAAGAAAGCCAAAAAGAATGTAAAGACAACCTAGGACACCTAAAATGCAATGCAATGAAAATGAGACTCAAATGCATAAAAATATCTCAAAAACTATACAAAGTGAAACTAAAAACCTATGAAACTAAACCTTAAAAAGATGTAAAATATGGTGTTATCAAAGTCTCATGTGAGAGGATGAAGTGTTTTAGAAGATTGTTTCCCAATAATGATGATCATACTAAAATTTTGAATGAGTATGCATTATTCTCGATGAAGAGTGGACCTTTTGAGGATTTAACATGCATTTCGGCGATGTATACTATGGAACCCAAGAATGGGTGGGCTAACTTTTGTGCCCAAACTCCTCTCCTCCAGACTTTGGCTTTTAAGTTGCTTGGACAGCCTACTTCATCTTCTTGTGCTGAGCGCAATTGGAGTACTTACTTATTTATTCACTCACTTAGAAGAAACAAGTTGAATCCAAGTCGTGCTCAAGATTTGGTTTACATCCACAACAATCTACGTCTTTTATCAAGAAATACTGATGAATATAAAGATGAAAAGACCAAGATGTGGGATGTTGGTGGAGATGGATTTGATTGCATGGAAGATGTGGGGTTCTTGGAGTTTTCTGATCTTTCACTAGATGAGCCGGATTTTGAAAATCCATTATTTGATTTGTTAGAATTTGCGGAATAAGGAGAGGAGACAATCAACTTGTGATTGAATCCCCTTAACCTACACAAAACGAACTCGTTCTCAAGAGAGAGGAAACAGCTAGTTTGAGACTAATCCTAGTATAGTAACACAACACTTAAGGAGTTTGTGTACTTAATAAGAAGGATTGGAATCAGTAATCTAGTGTTTGTAGAGTGTTAATCATGTTTCTTATTATTGAAGATCATGAAGAACAAGAAAGAGAGAGAGAGAGAGGAATCTCTTTGTTTTGGTTTTCTTTGTTATTTTTTTTGTGTTTGTTTTTTTTGATGAATGATACATGGTACAATGTCTCCAATATATAGAAAGGAGAAATAGAAAGCTCCACCACAATTGGTGGTGAGGAGCTTACATAAAGAGTAAAACAAGCATAAGTGGAGGAAAGATTGTGGAGAGAGTGGGAGACAAGTAGAAGTGGCTCCATGATTTAAGGGTGGTGGTAGCTTGATTGAAGGAGCTTGTTTCTTGAACTTGCTTTGGTATTCTTGACCTTGCTTTGGTCCATAAAACAAGGAGGTGGTTTCCTTGGTTAATACTCCTTCCTCTCTCCATTCCTTCATCCACTCTAATACTCCCCCGCAAGCTTGGTCGGCGGGACGCCAACACAAGGACCAAAGGCCAAGCTTGCAACACGCAAATGACTACCTCATTAAAAACCTTAACATAGAAAACCTCTTGGGATAAAACTATGTTAAGGGAAAAAGAGTATAGTCTTCACGGTTGCTTGATGTAGCTATGACCCCGGTTTACGAAAAAAAAAAATTTGAACCGGCTCCTTTCTCCCAAGTGTTTCCATTCCTTTAGTCCTTCTTGACTTGATTTCTCTTCTTATGGACCTCTTCATTTTATCTATAGCTTCTTTTTAGAATTTCCACGCATTCCTCTTTTTCTTTAAACCTTCATCATTCATGAGATGTAAAGAAATTTTTTAAAGTATATGTCGTGGGGTTTAATAAATAAATAGATGAAACTTGAGTTATCAAATGAGAGAATTACTAGTAATTAATCTATGGACTATTAATAAGGTAATGAAATTAAAAAAATTTGGGATAGAGTTTAGAGGGTAGCCTTTTGAGATGAAGAAGATTCTGAGATGCAGTTTGGTCATCTTGAGATTGATCTCCCCCGCAATCTTGACTTGTTCATGGTTTAAAAACCATCTCTTGAACCTTGAAACCTTGTGCATATCCGATTCCATCAACTTTACACTAGCACACATGCATTGGACTGATTCAAAGTATCCCACCAGCTTGCCTCTCCACTAGAACTTCCACCATAGCCACCTTGGGGTCTGCTATCTTCAGGTCAGCCTCTTCGGTCCGCCATCTTCAAGTCAGCCGGGTGAAACTAGGTTGGGCTTGTCTTGTGGTCTCTGAAACTTGATGGTTACTGATTCAAGCTCCAAGCTTGGTTGCTATGTCTTCTCATGGCTTTCTTGAAGCCTTTAGAGTTTGAATCTAGCCACCAGCTGACCTCCAGTCCGCATGACTGATTCTGAACAAATTACACTCGCCATGTCTTCTTGAGACATATTAGAGAGTATGGAGAATAAGTATGAGGTTTAGAGAATAAGTAACGAGATAATAAGTAACCAGAGAATGGGGTTTAGAGAATGGTGAAGAATGCAGAGATTGAGCGGAAGTATAAGAGAATGGAGAATGAAGAATTTGCTCAAGAGTTCAAATGGACAGAGATTTGCTCTGTTTTCTTGAGTTTTGCGGAAACAACAACAGCCAATAACCACAAGGTTTTGGTGTTTTTAATAGCTGTAACAAAAGGAACCGTTGGATAATGAGTTTAACCACCGGTCAAAGACAAATACTCACGGAATAACACATGGTAAAGGAGTTTTCTGTGAGCTTTAAACAACAATAACCACAAAATAACACAAGATTTAGTGTCTTCCATGGCTTAAACAAGAACAAGGGACTTGGATTCATCAAGGCCTTATGCTTGTACCCATAAGAGTGAAGCGGACCAAGGTTCTCTTCCTTTGATATATATATATATATATTTAAAAGAAAAACAAGGGACTTGGATTCATCAAGGCCTTATGCTTGTACCCATAAGAGTCAAGCTTTACCATGGTTCTCTTCCCTTTAATATTTTTAAAGAAAATCAAGGGACTTGGATTAATCAAGGCTTTATGCTTATTCTTCATAAGAGTAAAGCTTTACCATGGTTCTCTTCCCTTTGATATTTCTAAAAAAACAAAAACAAAAAAAAAACAAAAGATGACTTGGAGATGAGAGTGGAGCTTAGAGAGAATGAGAAAGTAAGGTGCCAAGAATCACGGATCTAAGTGATCCATTCCCAAGGGAAGGCACTAAAGGGATCCATGGATGTATCAAGGCTTTCCTTCTTTCTCTCTCTTCTTTGCGGTTCTTCACCACAACCACCATTTCTTTTCTCTTCACGGTCAACATCTCTTGAGAGACGCGTTTAATTAACAAGTCACCAAGAAAGACTCTCTGATACCATGTTAGAATTTACGGAATAAAGAGAGAAGACAATCAACTTGTGATTGAATCCCCTTAACCTACACAAAACGAACTCGTTCTCAAGAGAGAGGAAACAACTAGTTTGAGACTAATCCTAGTATAGTAACACAACACTTAAGGAGTTTGTGTACTTAATAAGAAGGATTAGAATCAGTAATCTAGTGTTTGTAGAGTGTTAATCATGTCTCTTATTATTGAAGAGCATGAAGAACAAGAGAGAGAGAGAGAGAGAAATCTCTTTGTTTTGGTTTTCTTTGTTATTTTTTTGTGTTTGTTTTTTTTGATGAATGATACATGTACAATGCCTCCAATATATAGAAGGGAGAAAGAGAAAGCTCCACCACAATTGGTGGTGAGGAGCTTACATGAAGAGTAAAACAAGCATAAGTGGAGGAGAGATTGTGGAGAGAGTGGGAGACAAGTAGAAGTGGCTCCATGGTTTAAGGGTGGTGGTAGCTTGATTGAAGGAGCTTGTTTCTTGACCTTGATTTGGTCTTCTTGACCTTGCTTTGGTCCATAAAACAAGGAGGTGGTTTCCTTGGTTAATACTCCTTCCTCTCTCCATTCCTTCATCCACTCTAATATGATAACCTTATTTTTATTGTTATTTAAGATATTAGAATGATGTGTTTTTTTTTATGTTGAGACTTTATTTCTATTTATAATTTAAACGTATTATTTTTTATATTTTTATTGACGTATCCATGCCGTACCCGTATCCATAAATTTTTACTTTGCCGTTTCCCGTCCCCGTTTCCGTACATGTTTCCCGTCCCCGTACCCGTCTCTGTGCAGCATAGCTCAAGACGATGAGCGAATGTGATTAGCTCTAGCTTTCGTGATTTGATACTGATCTGTCATAATTACGATTTCAAAACATTGCAAGACCGATGGATATTATTGGTATCGTCGTCAAGCTACTCTCTTGGCCGCTACTCTTCGAGTGACATTCTTGCTTAGACACAAAGACATTCCACAAAATACTTCTCTACAAAATCATTCGAATACAAACAACTACATATCATATATAGTAAAAGCGAAGTAAATTTTTGGAATAGAGCTCTCTCATTCATCCTAAACCGTAAAACTCGGTTAATATCCTTAAAATCGGTTCAAATTAAGTTTTTTAAAAATTCATAATTTGTCGTACCGATTATCAAAAATTGGGCTTTAAATTGGTTTTGTTTCGTAATAGTGGGCTTCAAATTGACTAGGGTTTGTAATTTTAAAATTAAATTTTCAAAATTATCATATTAAAAAAAAATCAGAAACCCTAGCTTGACATGTGGTTTATAAATACAACACATTTAAGCCGCATTTAGAGCATTCGATTCTCGAGTTCTATTAGGTTACGTGTTTAATGTTTTTGAGATCATGTTTTCGATTTTTTAGTTCTATTTATTGATAGTTTTCCATTATACTTGCTTTTCGGTTGTTTGTGCTTGTATTCATCTAATTTTTTGTTTGTTTTTGTATTTGCTATTGAAGATTGTTTTTTTTTTTCGGGTCTCCGGTGTCAAGGTATATTCTAATTTTCATGGATTCGTTTATGAGATCTAACGTTTTTTTTTGCTCTTGAAGCTTATTTTCTTTCTGGTGTCGAGGTATTTCCTAATTTATATTCTATTTTCACGGATTCATTTATGAGATCTAATGTTTTTTTTTTGTTCTTGAAGGTTGTTTTCTCTCTTTCGGATCTCCAGTGTCGAGTTATATCATAATTTAGATTCTATTTATTGGTTTTGAAACTTTCTCTTCGTGTTTTATTTTTAGCTTCTATTTATTTGGGGTTTTACGGATCCGAATATGTCTTTGTCGAGGTGTTCTTCATATTCTTTGGGGTTTTAGTTTGTTGCGGAGTGTTTCTGGTATTGGTTTCAATGGGATTTATTCTATGAGGAGTCTCTGTAGTCATCGATCTTGCCGGCTTTGAGTCTTATCTCTGTTTTGGATTCTTATCTTTGTCGGAAATCCTAACGCAGGAACGAAGAAACGACGGCGTATGTGACTATTCATACGGAAGATGGGTTCATAGCGGACGGCGTGACGTGGATGAAACGTCTTATGGAGAACATGGTCGGTTTGTGCATCCTGGTTTGCGTTGTCTGAATAATGGAAGAAAAAAATTCTGATTTTCGACAACGGCGATGGCAACCACATGCTTGCGATCTTTCACGGTAACTTATTTTTATTGTCACACTGTTATGTTATTTTGCTTTGACCATAAGGTATTGTTCTAGATTAAATCAAACATTTAGTTTATACGATTACAAGCAATTCGTTGATCCGTTAGAGTTATAGAGTTACAATCACTGCTTATAAGCCAATGTTTAATAAAACAGTTGTCCAATTTGATTTGCGAAAATGACTTTGCATTGCTTTTGTAGCTTTAAAAGTTGAAACTCGGACCGGAGGTAAGGCACAACAGGGATGTGTTTACAAACGGTGTTTGTGTTTGACATGTTGTCTTTTTGGTTGATATTTGCCATCGTTTAGGTTTTATTTAGTTCGCTAATTGTCTGTGTTATTTGTTCATCATGATGTACCTGGGGCTCTTTTGTTGTTGTTTAAACGATCAACGTACAAGCATCATCATATTGATTTTTTGTAATTTGTTGCTTTGGGAATGACACCTTACCAGTTATGTCATCTTTGCAGGAAAATTGACTTGCAGAATCACAACTGAGAAGGTTTATGATCTCACCGCCTTTTTTGTGTAAGCGGTTCTCGAACCTGCCTGTAATTTATTATTCTTTGCCATTCAATGTTATAATTTCCATGTGTTAGGTCATGTGAGATCAAGACGTGTTTAGTTTCTACTTTCTATCTAGAGAGTAGATTACATAATAGATTTGCAGAAGTATTTTCTCGGTGTAAAGAAATTGTACCTCAGCTTAAGCTCGCATGTTAATTTTCTTTCTCTGGCTTGCTAGCATTTTGTATCTCTTTCTGAAACGCAAGTTGAGTCTTATCCTTTGATATATTCGTTTATTCTTATTAGTGTTTTCCTTGCAGATGCTTGACTACATTGTACTCGGTGGTGAGAGTCTCACTTAATTATTACATCCACACCTATATGTTCTCACTATTATTGATTTGCTCTTTCTTATTTTAGCTTACTCTGTTTTTTTCTTCTCTATATGGTTTATTTTGATTTTTAGAATATGCTGAACTATAGGACAGAGATTTTCCAGCTCTTCTCCGAGCACATAAAACCAACTTTCTTCATTCCAACCACAAGCTCTCCCCATCCTGACTATATCTAAAGACCCAGATTACATCGCCGAGTTGGCTCGCCAGATGACTCATTTCGCCATATGCCTCAAGACGGACAAACATCAACCGGTACCAAATTATTTTTACTCATTTCGGTTTTGTGGTGATGGTTCTGGCTCTCGCATCGATTCTTTGGTCACCATTCGCTTCCAGATATTGCAGCCCAACAGTCTTTTGTTTCTCGATTTTCCTCTTTGGCTCAGTCTTGTGGTAAGGCTATGTATTGTTTGTTCTTTCACATATACACATGTCGGCTCTACTATTTTCTTTGTTGCTTTTGTCTATCATACTCATGGTTTGATATGATTGTCTCTCCTTTTATCTCTCACAATCATGTTTTTTAATGCTTGGGTATCATACAAATGTGTTTATTATGATTGTGTCTGTTTTTGTGAGATCCTAACTCAGACATTACATCCATACCTAATAACTCACATCAAACACTTCTCTGTTATGTTCTGCAAGGAAGCTCAAGGTCTAGATTTGAATATTTGTTTTAATGGAAATAGATTCAAAACGGGACACTCAAATTCAACTTTAGAGTTGCGGAGGTACCATATGAACAGATTTTTGGGGGTCTTTTCATCTTTCAGTCAGAGAAAAGATACTTTAAAGCTAGCTATTTTTTGCTATCTGTGAATAAAGAACCTCGTACTTCCCTATTAGAATTTGTTAGTCTTCCTCAACTAAATGTTATAACGCTTAAAAGGATAACTCAAGCCATTAATATAGCTTCTTAGGGGTTTATTTTGTGGTTAGGTGGCTGCACTGAGAGAACTAAAGAAGGAAAAAAATAGATTACTTTGGCGGTTGCATAAAGGTTGGCACATCAAAGAAGAAATCTTTGAGCATATGCGTTTATGGAAGCCAACATATTGAAGGAAATGGTGTCAAACAAAGACAAAGTTGGAGGACCATTTATAAGAGATTGTCGTTTTCATGACGCCTCGACCTCTTTACGGATCGTTTAGAGGATGTAGCCAGCTGAAACTGTGAGGAGGTCCTAATTATTTGCAAGGATATACACAAATACTCATTTACCAAAAACAACATTTATATGTTTTCATCTTATTGTAACACAGAGTTTTTTCCATCAAAAACACATATGATGAGTTATGTTGATTGCAACTTTTGCTGAGCAAAGGCAAGAATAGAATCAAGGGCTCTTCTATCATTTGGTATACGAAACAATACATGACATAGAACATAACTTATTTGTGTTAAAAAAAATTGTTTTGTTCGGTTTATTATCAATTCTTCAAGTCCATAAGTTAAAACATTGTGACAGTTAGTAAGATGTTGTTAACTCTATTGTCCAAAATCTGCAAATCATTGTTAGCTCTAGAATCTTCGCGGTAGAGAAAGAGGAAGAAGAGAAAAACGAATTCGATGGAGAAGAGGAAGAAGGAAAATACGAAGAAAAAGAAGACAAATGCGTTGAAATGGGACAAGGAAGAAGAACACGAATAAAACCCGGAAATATAAGAAAAAGTTAGGGAAGAAGAAATCGAAGACGATGGAAAACAATAAGGAAAATAAGAAGAAGCAATAATCGAAAGATAAAGAATAGGAAAAAGAATAGAACAAAGCAAAAGAGGAAGGAGAAGACAAAGGCGTTGGAATGGGAGAAAGAAGAAGAAGAATAAAAACCGGGGGAAAAAATGAGAAGTCGAATACCATGAAAAAAAAAGGAAAATACGAAGAAAAAAAAAACGAAAGATAAAGAAAAGAAGGAGATATAGCATAAATAAGTAGAAAATAAAAAAGGGGGCAAATCATAAATAAGTAAAGAAAAGAAAGGATGATAAATAAGAAAATCAAAACATAAAGAAGAATAAGTAGAAGTTGAAGACGGTGAAGAAGAAGAACCAAAAGTTAAATTACTCATAATTTTTATCTAATCGAAGTTAAACATAATAATTGATCCAAAAACCAATATTTTTTTGTCTGGTTTAAATTGTATGATTAGATTCAAACCGAAACATAATCAAAGCTAAACCACATCAAAAAAAAATAACCTGAAGATGAAGATGAAAAAGACAACGTAGAAGAAGGTGAAGATGAGAAAGAGACGAAGAAAAACCAGAAGAAGAAGAGTTTGGATAAGACAAAGAAGACCAAGGAAAAGTAAGAAGAAGAGGATGAAGAAGGCTAATAAAAACCGAAAAAGAGGAAGAAGAAGGACTGAGAGAATACAAAGATGATGAAGAAGAAGTCAAAGAATAGAAAAAGAAGTAAAAAAATACCAGGAAGAAAAAAAGAAGATAAAGACAAGAAGACACAACATAAGAGGAAGAAGAAGTAGAATTTTAAGATGATGATGAAGACGAAATAAAATGGTGAGGAATAAGAAAATCGAAAGATATATAAGAGGAAGAAGAAGAAGGAGAAGATGAGGAAGAAGAAAATCCGAAAGATGAATAAGCGGAAGAAGAGAAAGACGAATTCGATGAAGAAGGGGAAGAAGGAAAAGACGACAAAAAGAAAAATAAAAACCAGAAGAAGGATAATAATAAGAATAAGAAGGACAATACGAAGACGTTGAAGGATAAGAAGGAGAAGAAGATCAAGAATTTGGGGAAGAAAAAGAAGATAAATGCGTTAAAATGGGAAAATGAAGAAGAAGACGAATAAAAACCGGAAAAAGAATAAGGAAAATACGAAGAAGAAACAAACGAAAGATAAAGAATAGGACGAAGAGTAGAAAAAGCATAAGATGAAGAAGAAGAAGACAAATTAGAAGAGGAAGAATATATAGAAGTCGAAGACGATGAATAAAAAAATCGAAAGACAAATAAGAGGAAGAAGAAGAAAAAGAAGAAGATGTCGAAGAAGATGAAAAAGAAGAAGGAAATGACGAGGAAGAAGAAAATCCGAAAGTTTAATAAGAGGGAGAAGAGGAGGACAAAGTCGATGAAGAAGAAGAAGGAAAAGACGAGGAAGAAGACCGAAGAAAAATCAGAATAAGAAAAATTAGGACAAGATGAAGATGTTGAAGAATAAGAAGGGGAAGAGGATGATGAATTTGGAGAAAAAAAAACATATAGAATCTTTGAGAAGAAGTCAAGTGACAATCTTATGGTGTCGGTTCTAACTCACAATTTAGATAGATATTATCTTTGGAGACCTCAGAAGATAATCAACTTGAAAGTGAGAACAAACATTACAAAACTTACACCATGAAGATAAATAGCGGAAAAAACTTTCTTTAGAATAAATAGTGACACTTAAGGTATGCGGAATACCAACATGGTAAGATAGACGGGGCGATAAGATACATATAGATGCCGATCTTGCTGTTGTATGCATTGTTGCTTAAACGGTTGTGGCCTATATTTGCTACAATCATTTGTAATGAAGAAACGTACTTGAATACGGCGAGGAGAAAGACAAAGATGAGACAAAAAAATATCGAAAGAATAAGATACCTGGAGAATATGAAGATGATGAAGAATGAGAGTGAACAAGAAGAGGACGAATAAAAATCAGAAGAAGAAAATGAAGACAAGCCTGAAGAAAAAAGAAGAAGAAGACGAAGACAATAAAGAAAAAGAAGAAGTCGAAGACGAGACGAAGAAAAACCAAAATAATATTAAGCAAGAGAA
Organism: Eutrema japonicum; assembly: GCA_030161315.1. Taxonomy (NCBI): domain Eukaryota; kingdom Viridiplantae; phylum Streptophyta; class Magnoliopsida; order Brassicales; family Brassicaceae; genus Eutrema; species Eutrema japonicum. The sequence continues at coordinate 40,426,082 of BSQW01000001.1, forward strand.
GACGAAGACGATAAAGAAGGAAACCAGAAGAGAAAGATGACGAGAAAATGGCAACGACCCACGAAACATATCGATGTATGATAAAAGAAAAATCATGGATATTGATTTTACAATACTAAATTGGTTCCAAACCCTCCTTGAAATGTTAGAGGAAATGTACGGAAGCTACGATTAAACAATGTAGATTTTTTTACAACGAATAAATATGTGATTAATATGAAGAAGAAGAAGGAGGACAAAGGCGAAGACGAGATAAGTAAGAATAATAGAAAGAAGACGAGGAAAAACTGAAAGAAAACAAGAAGAAGAAGTCGAAGAAGACAAGACGATAAAGAAGAAGAAGTAGAAGTAGAAGTCGAAGACGATGAAGAGGAAGAAGGAAACGACGAGGAGGATGTAAAAAGGATGATGGGGAAGAAGAAGAAGAAGTTGATGAAGAAGAATTCGGAAAATACAAGGACCCATACGTTAAAGATGAGGAAGGAGACCGGAAGATGAAGATGACAAAGTCTGAAAAAGTGAAGATGCGGAAGGAAGCTAAGAAAAACCGGAAGAATAAGGAACCATAGAAGACAAAAAGACAAATGCAATGAATTAGGAGAAGTCGAAGGACAAGAAGAAGAAGATCGACGAATAAAAACCGGAAGAAAAAAAGAGGAAGTCGAAGAAGACGAAGATTATGAAAAAGAAGAAGCCCAAGACGATGAAAAAATAAGGAAATTATGAAGAAGAAGAAAAACCGAAAGATAAAGAAAAAGAAGAAGAGGTAGAAGAAGATAAAGCATAAGAAGTAAAAGACGACGAAAAACCTGAATAATAGGATGTCGAGAAGTCGAAGATGATGAAAAAGGATAAGAAAGAAGAAGAGGAAGAAGAAGACGTAGAAAAACTGAAAGAAAGAAAAAAGAAAAAGAAGTCGGAGAAGATGGAGATGATGAAATTAAAACAAGTCGGAGAAGACGAAGACGATGAAAAAGAGAACGAATAATACTAAGATGTTGAAGAAGAATAAGGAAAAGAGGAGGAAAAATTATATTTTAGGATTTTGTTTTTTATAAATATTATTAATCGGAGGTAACACAGATAGGATAACATTTTATTTATATATGATACTATAATGTAGTTGATATGATAATTATATTTTTGCTGTAATTTTGTTTTCAAATTTAGATATACAATTTAAATAAGTGGTTTCTTGCACGGAAGATACAAGAAAATAGTGGTTGAAATGATGAAGCTGTTTTGACGGCGAAAAATATGTAATTGATATGAAGAAGGAGAAGGACGAGATGGCCAAGATGCTTAAAGGTAATCTAAGAGAACAAAAGTGGAGATGAGAAGTTGAAGAAGACAAGACTAAACATATCTATTGTGGAATTTATCTTTCATGAAGGAGAAAAAGAAGAAGAACATACTAGAGATTCTCAAGAAAGAAACAAGGGAGATCTAATTGAGAGAGAGCGATTAGAGCGAGAGACACTTACGACAAAATGGAGAGAGAGTTCTAGCGATGGAAAAAAAGAAAGAATTGTTTTACATACAATGTGTGATTGAAGGAAACATTATTCAATATGTTCTCGAACTCTATGATTGCCATTGCTTTATTTCGTATTTTTTATGAATAATATTGGTTGTTTTTTTTTGGATTGATCGTAAATCTAAAATTGTTATTTTATTTGTGTTTAGTTTTTTTATCTGTAACAAAGTTAATAACTTAATGATGTAATTAGTTTATGAAACCTATCTGCCCGCGCAAGGCGCGTGCTACCTACCTAATACACCAAAAACATGAAGCAATATAAATGTAGAAGTGAAATATATATAACCAAGCTTTCTTACGAAAGTCTTACTAGCTAACATATCTGTTATGTTCCTTCATCGTATTCGACTTAAATTGGAATTGGATGCGAGTAAACACAAACTCAAGTCACATTATCCAAAAACCAATCTTCACAAATGATTCTGATCCTTCCAAATTACAAATCAAATTAACTAAACCACAATTGAAATAGCTCAACCAAGGCAAATATGTGTAAACCAAAGGAATTGGATAAACCATTGTATTTCCTGTCACAATGTGGGAGCTCAACCAAGTCTCTTCATCTTCTTAAACCATAGACGGGTGCTTTAAAAGAAATCAAGACGAGCAGACGAACAATAACTCCTAGAAGAACCTAAATGTGCCTAAGAATTCAAAGTTTCAGACAACATCGTCATCATACAAGGAAACAGGAGCTCTAGCTGCCAACAACTCCGCATTCTCCTTATCCATTTCAGCTTCCACGATTGAACACTTTTGCTTCAATGGCTCAAGTTGTTCCTCCATTTCTTGTAGCCGAGCCAAGCAAGCCTCCTCCTTACTCTTCTTCTCCTTTACTTCATCAAGTTTCTTCTCCAACCAACCCAACTTAAACCCCGCATCTGTCAGGTATGCCAGGGCAGCATACTGCTCTGCTAGATCATCTTTGGAGATTTTCTGAGGCGATTGACACAGCGCCTTTGTTACGCTTAGGAGGACATTCATGTACGCCGTCTTCAGGAATGGATTCTTCGGACGAAATTTTGATGCAATATCTTGGTGTCTTTCAAACAAACGGTTCACAGATTCTACCTGCGAGTGGAAAAATGGATATATTAAGTAAAACCATAGCGTAATAGACCCACAAACCACATATTGAGCTTGTACCTTGATATATCATGGTTTTTACCCTATTTAGGCCATGATATAAGTCCTTTTTATAGAGTATTTCTAGTGTTTTGTAATCTTTTAGAGTCTTTTACAGGTTATAGCACGATTTGGAGCATTATTGGAATTATTGGAGCTTTCTGGAATAGTTTGGAGCAAAAGCTGAAGTCGTGTTGCTGAGTACCTGATTTCACGACGAGCATCGATCGATACCCCCTGGTATCGATCGACACCCATCGGAGCAAGACACGACCCGCGAGTTTTCCAAGACTTGAAGAATTGCAAATTGGTCCAGAAGTTTTTAATAATTACAAGAAGACCCCAACTCGTGATTTAGGTTATTTATAGGATTTTTACAGCCACTTTGTTGGCTATGCTTTATTTTGTAAGCTTTATTTTCTATACTTTGATTTTACTTTGATTTGAGAGAGACAAGTCTGAATCTCCCTTCGTCCGAGATCAGATCTCAAAACCTCTTGTTACTCTTATTTTCTATTGATGATTTATTCAGTTATGTTGATTGTTTCATTCTCCATGTCTGAGTAGATCCACTTTAGGTTTGGGGTTTTCTCATAAAGGATTTCTTTGAATGTTAGGTTGATTTTCTATTAGGATTCACCATCTGAATTAGTTCTTCACCTTAGGTTGTTCTCAAAGCTAATTCTGGATTGATCACCTAGAACTTAGATCTTAGGATAATTGATTAGGCACGAGAGTGCGATTAATTACCTGATAGAACCTTAGGTGAGCAAATTGATTATTCGCAAAGAGATTTGGTTTAATTGATTTGTGAACATATCAAACCTGAACTTTAAAGCTGATTTAGATTTTAGGATTCGCAAAGAGATTTAGAATTCCTAGGATTTAGATTTAGATAGTTTTCGCAACGAGAGTTGGTTAGCTATATTTTAGTGATTTGAGTTCACGAACCGTGCGTAATTTGAATCATGTTAGTCAATTTAGCTGCATTCATTGATTTTCTGAGAAAAACCCTGGGCCTATATTTTCCTCCATTGATTTACAACACTTTTAATTTCGTACCTGTTTTCGTTTACATCCTTTGATTTAGCGTATTTTGGATCTATATAATCTATTGTGTGTATCTTTGAGTCTTTGTGGTTCGACCCCTAGCTATACTACGATTACCGCTTTAGTATCTGTTAGGGTATTAATTTGAGCGTATCAAATTTGGCGCCGCTGCCGGGGACTCAATTCGCCATTAGATTTTAGCTAAAAAATTCGTCTAAATCGCCTAGTATCGATCGATACTCTGCTGGTATCGGTCGATACCCTACGTATATTTCAGTTACTTACATTCTTGGTTTTTGTTTTCAGGTGCATACCTAATCGAGAAACCAGAAGCAATAAGAACACCCCGTTAGTTGATCTATCACTGGAACAGCTAGCACTTGTGGAACGCACAAACAGGAAAGCAAAGAAATCAGCTAAGATGAACAACAATCAGTTGGTTCGTGGTGCAGCTGGTGTTTACAGAGACCAAGAGGGTCGGTTGTGTAATGAGCAAGGACAACTTCTGGATGGAGAGGGGATCGTCATGCAACCTGCTCTTGTTGTCACTGCGAATATCGCTGGGAACGCGAGGAATGATGTGGTTAATCGTGGAAGGACGATTGGTGGATACAACATGCCTGACCAGTTTTTCGCCAATCGGTCAGCGATTCGTCCTCCTGCGTTTGAGAGGGATGACTTTGAGTTGAAGCCTGCTTACTTTGCCCTTGTGGGACAGCATATTTTTCATGGTCTTCCTCATGAACATCCGATGGACCATGTGGAGAAGTTCGAGGACTTGGTCACTAGCATCAAGAGCAATGGAGTGTCCTACGACTATCTCTTCTGCAAGCTCTTCCCCTACTCTTTAGGTGGAGATGCGACCTACTGGCTGAGGCAGCTACCTCCTGGTTCGCTAACTACTTAGGAGGACACTAAGAGAGCCTTCCTGATCAACTTCTACGATGATGCACGATATGAGGATCTGAGGAATAAAATCTCCCAAATTTCTCAAGGACCTACTGAGGCGTTCAAGGCTGCTTGGACGAGATTCATATCGTATCAGAGAGATTGTCCACATCACGGATACTCTGATGTGAAGCTGCTGGGTATCTTATTTAGAGAAGTAGATTGGAGGTATCAGATGGCTCTGGACGCTTCGAGCAATGGTAATTTCAACACCAGGTACCCTGAGGATGCTTATGTGTTGATTGAAAACTTTGCATCTAGCAGTAGCACCAAGAGCGTAGACTTCGAGCACAAGAAGCTGGCTGGTAACATGGATGGGTCGCAGATCGCTGAAGTTAAAGCTCAGCTGGATTCTATGCACAGTCTTCTGCTGGGAAAGACAACAAAGGCCGTCCACTTTGCTGCTGAGAATGAAGTGGAAGATGTTAACTACATTGGTGGTTCTGGTTTCTAGGGTCAGCGATTTGGGTACAACACCAATCGAAACTTCACCAACAATGCTCAGCAAGGAGGGTACCAATACCCACCACCCAAAGCTCCTGACAGTAAGATTGAAGCTATGCTTGAACAGTTGGTTCAAGGGCAGGAGAAGATGACAGTAACCTTCAGTGGGAAACTGGATGTTGTATACACCGAATTAAGGGGAAGGATCGAGGCTCTCGATACCAGTCACAGGATGCTGGAAATGCAAGTAGCTCAGACTGCAGCAAATGCCAAGGGAAAGACGGTTCATTCACACAATGCACACGTCAATGTGATCTCCTCAAGTGCAGAAAATTTTGATGAGGATCCTAAAATCGCCATAGCATCGATCGATACCCCCAAGTGTCGATCGATGCCAGTTACAATTCTGGAACGGGATACTTCAAAAACCCGTGTATCGATCGATACCCCATTGGTATCGGTCGATACTGAGGCGATTTCTTAGGAGAAACCTGAGATTTCGAATGTGATGCCTAAAGTAGTTGCAGAGAGAGTCTATATACCGAGGATACCTTACCCCAGAGCTGCTGCAAAGGCTAAGAAGAAGGTAGAGGACGCCAGATGCAAGGCTATGCTGGATAAGCCGATTGTGGAGTTTCCCCTTGATGATGATAAATCTGTCAAGGATGATTCAACAGCAAGAGTATCGATCGATACCCTACCTGGTGTCGATCGATACCCCTCGCAGAACGAGCCAGAACCTGTGGAAACACGTGAGTTGATCAAAGAAAGGGTTCGCAAGCCCAAGAAGCTGAATCCTGTTCCTAAACACCTCAGATACCCCATCTCTCCAAAGCAGCTGCGTGGTTTTGAGAAGATGGTAAGAAGGATTTCCCCTGAATCGTCTTTTGAAGAAGCTCTAGAACACCGTCCTCTGCTAAGTCACTTCAAAGATTGCAGAGAAACTGAGGAAGAGATTAAGGCATTCTTCATTAAGGCTAGAGGTGCACCACCTCCACTGAGACAGTTGACCCAAAGGGAAGATCCAGGGAAATTCGTGGTTCCATGCTCTATCTCTGGAGTTGATTTCAAAGCGTCTCTCGTTTACTCAGGGGCTCATCTCAAGGGAAATTGCAGAGCGGTTGGGGGATGATATTCGTTCACCAAAGGTATCTATCACATTCGCGAACGACTCCACCTCGCTTCCACACGGTACTATCCATGGTTTGCTGGTCAAAGTAGGAGAATGTCTGGTGCCTACTGATTTTCAGGTTGTGGAGATAAGTGCGATATCTCGTATGCCTTTGCTCCTGGGACGACCGTTTATGGCTACTCCTGGCGCGATCATAGACACGCCTAATAAGAGAATATCCTTCTCTTACATTGACAGAGGGGTATATTATGATGTAATTCCCCCTAGGAGTACTCCCACACGTATCTCTAGCATCGAGGTTGTCACAGGAGAGTCGCTAGCAATTGATCGTTTGGAAGAGCCTCCTGACTAGCCTACTGTCGCAGACATGTCAGCTGAACTGCCCAGCATCCCCAAAGAAGTTGTCAAGAAGGTTAAGGCAACAAAGAAGAAGGCCAAGAGCAACAAGGTCGAGAATCCCATGTCACTTTAATCCCTCAGAAGAGTGATGGGAATTCGATTGAGTATAAGGTCAAGTGCAAAGGAGTTTCGAAGCCATTCTCTAAGGCTAGAATTCTACTTACTTCGGAGCTGAAAGAGAAAGGACAAGAGTTTGTGGACAGCATGATGAGCAGAACTCTGAAGATAGCGATGTCAAGTTGTGGAGCCTGTTTTGGTGCAAGCTCTCACTCTTATCCAGCCTGAAGGGCGTTACAGTCAAGCTATTGACGTTAAACGAGCGCTTGGTGGGAGGTAACCCACTGGTGAGTCTGTTTTTGATTCGTTTTTCTTTTTATTTCTCGTTCGTTCTGTGTTTGTGTCAGGATAAACAAGGAGCAAAACTCGAAATCGCCTAGTGTCAATCGATACCCCATTGGCATCGGTCGACACCAATCGCAAATGAAAGGTTCATCAAGTCGATTTAAGCCTGGTATCGATCGATACCAGGCTGTGTGTCGATCGATACTCAATGTTCCAGCAAGGTAACTTCTTGTTTTTCCCAATTTTATTCTGTTCTTTTGTTTTATTTCACTGACTCTAGGCTAGATAACACCGAGGACAGTGTTGTTCAAGTCTGGGGGAGGTGTCTGCTGACATTGTTCTTGTTTTTTTAGAGTCATAAAAAAAAATTTGTCGTTTTATTGAGTCAAAACTTGTTGGAGATGATGATCATGTGCTTGAATTGTTGCTTTGATTTGGTTTTTGAGTGACCAGTGTTGCAGGATCAGTTCTAGATCGACTAATGAAAAATCCAAGGACTGACCAGTTGACTAGAAAACATACATGTCTCCAGCAGAGTTCTTCTGAAGCCTGAGCCAAATTTTTGCACTTCATCAATGTGGTTAGTGTTTCTAGAGCTTGATTCATCATTCATATCTGATAAAGGAACCCATGTGTTTAGAGTTATGGTATCTTTCTCCCCTGTTATAAGTTGATAAATAAGAGCATAAAAGATTGAAATGATTTTCTTCTGAGTAGAGGGTTAAGAAAATTTTTAGCGATCCCATTATTCTACTTAAGAGGGAATGATCACACAAAGGATTGCAAGCGAGGCTAGGATTTTCCTATGATGCCATTATTCGCCTACATCCTTTAATACATAGAGAGGGAAGAACCGGGGATTAGGTGGCAAACACCATCAATACTCGCGTCTCATACCTTAATGTGTATATGCAAAGCTGAAAATAAAAGAAAGAACATAATAAGAAATAAGTCTGGGGGAGAGAAATTGATACAAAAGTGTGAAAAAGGGTGGTTCCTTGTCATGATATCGTATGGTAAAGAATCTAGAAGGTTCTTGAACATTGGCTGCAACGATGAAACTGGCAAAGATGGCTTTATCTGAACAATGCTGTGAGATAATGTGTGGAGTCTGGAAAAGATGCGAATGTCTACGGAGAAGTACATGGTGGTTAGATCGAAAGCTGGTTAGGTAACACTTGAGTACTTGGGAAAGGATCTCTGCAATGGTTCGTGAACAGGTGAGTCTCTACGTTTTCAAACCTCTTTCTCTGGTTTAGTCTTCTATTTGATTGAGGGCAAGCAAAAGGCTAAGTATGGGGGAGTTGATATATCATGGTTTTTACCCTATTTAGGCCATGATATAAGTCTTTTTTATAGAGTCTTTCTAGTGTTTGTAGTGTCTTTTAGAGTCTTTACAGGTTATAGCACGATTTGGAGCATTATTGGAATTATTGGAGCTTTCTGGAACAGTTTGGAGCAAAAGCTGAAGTCGTGTTGCTGAGTACCTGATTTCACGACGAGCATCGATCGATACCCCCTGGTATCGATCGACACCCATCGGAGCAAGACACGACCCGCGAGTTTTCCAAGACTTGAAGAATTGCAAATTGGTCCAGAAGTCTTTAATAATTACAAGAAGACCCCAACTCGTGATTTAGGTTATTTATAGGATTTTTACAGCCACTTTGTTGGCTATGCTTTATTTTGTAAGCTTTATTTTCTATACTTTGATTTTACTTTGCTTTGAGAGAGACAAGTCTGAATCTCCCTTCGTCCGAGATCAGATCTCAAAACCTCTTGTTACTCTTATTTTCTATTGATGATTTATTCAGTTATGTTGATTGTTTCAATCTCCATGTCTGAGTAGATCCACTTTAGGTTTGGAGTTTTCTCATAAAGGATTTTTTTGAATGTTAGGTTGATTTTCTATTAGGATTCACCATCTGAATTAGTTTTTCACCTTAGGTTGTTCTCAAAGCTAATTATGGATTGATCACCTAGAACTTAGATATTAGGATAATTGATTAGGCACGAGAGTGCGATTAATTACCTGATAGAACCTTAGGTGAGCAAATTGATTATTCGCAAAGAGATTTGGTTTAATTGATTTGTGATATCAAACTTGAACTTTAAAGCTGATTTAGATTTTAGGATTCGCAAAGAGATTTAGAATTCCTAGGATTTAGATTTATATAGTTTTTGCAACGAGAGTTGGTTAGCTATATTTTAGTGATTTGAGTTCACGAATCGTGCGTAATTTGAATCCTGTTAGTCAATTTAGCTGCATTCATTGATTTCCTATAAAAAATCCTAGGCCTATATTTTCTTCCATTGATTTACAACACTTTTAATTCCGTACCTGTTTTCGTTTACATCATTTGATTTAGCGTATTTTGGATCTATATAATCTATTGTGTGTCCTTTTGAGTCTTCGTGGTTCGACCCCTAGCTATACTACGATTACCGCTTTAGTATCTGTTAGGGTGTTAATTTGAGCGTATCATACCTATATCAAGAAAATGAATTATAGAGTAAGAGACTCTTTTACGATTCGTTCTTTTCACTTTCTATGTGTTATATAAGTATTTCTCCTATACTTATTTAAAAACAGAATATCAACAAAACAATAAGAGGTTTATATTTCTTATAATTTCTGACCTGTGAAGGAAGAACGTGAAACCCATTGACATCTATGGTTTCCATTACTGATGAAGATTCCTCTGATACGTCTACTTTACCTTCAACTTCAAGAACATCAACTTTGACAACAATTATTAGTTCTCCGTTCACCAGAAATCCTTCTTTGGCATTAAGTTCGGTAAGGGTAGTCATATCTCTAAACCCCCATTCATGACTCTTCTGATCAAACCACTGTTGAGTTTCTGCAAAATCACAAAACATATTTCATCTTATGATTTGCATTTCTGAATAAAGCATGTCAATATAACATAAGATATACTCCAGTGGATTTAACATCAATGTTAACAGCTAAACAAGCCCTGCACCACATATACATAAAAATCTTGCAACATGTCAAGACATAAATATGAAACTTTTCGGCCGTATTAAAAGAATCATCAAGAAACAATCACCTTTATTTCGGGACAGTTTATCCGAAAATTGATTTACTATAGTAAAAGAAACTTTAGTGTGTCTTCTCCATCCGAGAGGCAAAAATTCAGAATCTGCAACGTCTACAAACATAGATGTGAAGATGATAACTTGATGTTGGAGTTTACAAGTCAAACAAAGGTCAAACAAGAACAAACTATAGTTAGCATAAGTTACTATGGTTGGGTTATGTGTTTGGGACCACAAAGCAAGAGATAAGGTTCTTTGTCTTCTTGTGAACAAAAGGCACTAGGGTTTTGGAGTTGTCTCCTTATATATACATTAGAGGTAGACATGAGAGAGAGTTAAGGTGGTGAGCAATGTAGCCACACAAAGTAGATAGAAGGATGAGAGAAACCTAGAGAAAGTATAAGCTTTAAGTGGGTTTTCTCATGTGCTACAGGAAGTACTACAGAGTGAGTTCTTGAGTGTGAATCACTTGTAATGTGTTCTCCTTCTAGTGGATTCCGAGCAACAGTCTCGGGGAGATGTAGCGACCCTTGTTAATGGGCGTAAACTCCTTAAATTGTGTGTGTGCTCCCTTCTCCCTTCTCTTTCTCTCTATACTCTGTTTTGTACTACTTTCTGCTACAGCCTCTGTAGTATGTCAGCAACTGCTTCAGGTCTTGGTTTGTTGGGGTCTAAGCTCGGGAAAGGTGTCGCCTTTGAGCCTCTGGATTCCCAACAGAGTGGTATCAGAGCGAAGGTTCTGTGTTTCGTGGTTCTCTCAAGCCAAGAATCATGCTTTGACAAGAAGTGAAGCGGAAGAGTTTGTTCGTCATAGAGGCTGTGTTTTGTGGAAGCAGGAACTCGTGGCTTAGGTGGAGATTCTAGGCATGAGTGAAGCTTTGAGGATGACTGAGATTTCAGTATGGAAAGTCTCAGATCTAGAAGAAGCAAAACCAGAAAGAGAGAAAGAAGATCCAGATCTGTAGAGAAAAGGATCTAGAGAAAGAAGGAAACTGAAGAAAAGGAGGAAAGGTTGGATCTTTGGAAGGCTGGGGCAGTAAGGCTCATTTGCCTTAAGAATCCACGTTCTTTTCTTTGGTAGAGCTTGGTTGTGGGAGACAAGACATGTCTCAGGTGAAGCAACAAAATCAGGAGCTCTTGGTAAATGGTGCAGAGGAGATGAAGTTGCTGTAAGGTTCTTCATTGGTGAGCATCATTTGTGTTTTCTCAGGTGTTGAGAAAGGGAGACTTGAGTGTCTCAGGCTGAAAGACCAAGCTGTGTCTCTTGGTAAATAGCATGAATCTGAGGGGAAGGAGTTGTAAGACTCATTCTGGTGAAGCAAGAAACATCTCATTCGAAGCATGTCATGCATCAAGAAGGTTTGAGCAATTGCAGGTTTTCTGTTGAAACTGCAGGGTTTCTGATGCAGTTGCTGGTGCAGTCTTCTGATGCAGTTGCAGAGTTACAGTTATAGCTACAGGGTTTCGGGTTTCGGGTTTGATTGCAGGGTCTTCTGGTTCAGTTGCTGGGTTTTCTGGTGCAGCTACATGTGTTCTGGTTCAGCTACAGGTTTTCTGTCATAGTTGCAGGGTTACTGTTGTAGCTACAGGGTCATCTGATGCAGTTGCAGGTTTACTGGTTCAGCTACAGGTTTTCTGTTCCAGTTACAGAGTTAGTAACAAGGAGCAACAGAAGAAGCAAAGGAGAAGCTTTGGTTATGGTGTGTAACTGAGTGTGGAATTGAGATGTGATATTGCGGGTACTACAAGGAGTGATTCAGAACAGAAGTTTGAATCGGATGAGGTGATTTCAAGGTTATAAAATCAAGTTGCCTCTAAGCTCTTCAAGGTACAAGTTCTGCAGCATAGTGAGAAGAATTTTCAGATTACTCACAAGTGGAAGTGTTGCAAGCACAAGGGAAATTCAGAGATAGAAGCAGGTTGCATATGATCGAAGATGGATGCTCTTGATCATTGCTGAAGAAGCCGGTTAAAGGTTGGTGTAAGCTGAAGGTCTTTTACAAGAATCAGCTGGAATTTGATTGTGTAACTCATGAGTTCAAGTTGTGTGACTCAAAGTGTGTACATCAGAATCGAAACATCAACTTCAAGACTCAAGTTTGGGACTAATTAAGTCTGATTCCGCTGCGATCACAAGGTATCTTGTGATGCTCTGTATTGAAGTTTCAGGTTGCTTTAGTTCTGCATTTCTTTTGAATCGAAAGCTTGTTGCAACACAAAGGGGTTTGTACTGGTTTTGCTATGGATTGGACAAGATTCAGTGATGGGTTTCATTCTGTTTTTGGGGGTAATTCAGTGCGGCAAGGACAGGTTCGGGCTGTGTTAAAGCTTTCGTGTTTATGGCTGTTTGAGTATCAGTAAGGGTATTATGGATTCAGTCTAAAGGGTGTTGCAGGATGGTTATGAAGCAATTGAAGTGTTCTGTTTTGGTTAAAGACAGAAACGGTTCTGAAGACTTCAGTGGCTTTTGGGTTGAGTTTTGAAAGGGTTTTCTGCTGCAGGTTCTGTCTCAGGTTTTGTCTATGTGGGTGGCTATCAGTTCAGTGAAGATGTGGTCCTACAGGAGGTGGATCATCATGGAACGTGAAGCTACAAAGTTGTTATTTCAGAGGGAATGCAATGAGGTTTTGTGAAGCTGTTGCAGTCTGAAATGTTCTGTCTGATACAGAAGGTAAATCACTCAGCTAGTGTGAGTTTGAGTGTTGGCCGAAAGGTGTATGAGCTGTTGTTTTAGGAGTGTATGCTCTTGACATGGAGTCAGTAGCACAGATTCATGTTTGTGCAGATTTGTGTTGTGTCTAACACATGGAAAGTCTGTTGGAGTGAATCTGAGAGAACAAGGTGTTCCTGTCTCAGGTGGAGCAATGTTTCATAGGAAATTCTCAAAGAATATTTTGCATTTGGTTCAGATCTTCAAGCATTGAAGAATCTGATGGTCTTAAAGCCTAAGACATTGGAGACGTCATGTGTCATGAGGAATGTCTCTCAATGTTTGTCGTGCAACATGATATACTACAATCGAGTATCGAAAGTCTTCCTAGCTAAGGGAGTTAGGCGGCGTGTTCTGTTTATTTCAGCGGTACAAGATCAGTATGTGTTGTGTTTTGGCTGCAAGAGAATGCTAAGTTATGGTTTGTGGTTTCTGTGATGGAAGCGTGGTTTGATGGTGTATCGGCATAAGTTGTTGCATTGTTATATCATGGTGAATGCTCTAAGTAAAGGAGAGACAGTGTTGCTGAAGCTCAGTAAGGTTCTTTGGTGGGTCTTCGGGTATAGGAATCAGTTTGGAGTGGCTGCAAGAAGAAAGAGGTTGTGTCATAAGTTCTGACACACATTCTGAAGCAAGATGCCATGGTAATTCATCTGATACATCAGAACGTGTGAGTGGATCAAAGAGACAGTGAATAGTGATTTGACTCGGATTGGTGAAGATGAGCTTTCAAAGACAGAGTAACATCCAAATGGTTATGGTTCCTGGTGGAGCAGTTTAATTTTTTGGAGGTTGATTCGGGTGTCCAGCTCAAACTGATCTGAGTATGGTTAGCTCAAAACAGGAGAGTTAACAGGATGCACAATTCATTGTTTAACATGATTCATAGAAGTTCAGTGTGCAAAGAAGACAAGGAAGCCAAGAACGGGTTATTATCAACGGGTATTCAGCTGAAGCAGGTTGTAATCTGATGGTAAAAGGCAGTTTACAGGTTTGGTTTTGAAGCTGATTGTTGGTAAGGAGTCTCAGAAATGAACTGCAGGTTTCATAACGGAGTTGCAGTTTTCTGGATTGAAGGAGTTGCAGGTTTCTGAAAATTCAGAGAAGATACTCCAGTGTGAGTTGAGATGAGGTTATTGAAGTGGTTCAGTGGGTCTTCATAAGAAGTTGCTGAATGAGACAAGTGATGGTACAGAAAAATCTGTATCAGGGTTATTCACTTCAAGACAGTCACAAATTGCTATGCTCAAAGCATGACAAGAAGGGTCATCTCAAGACTGAAGTATGCAACTTAAAGGAGTCCTATAGGGATGCAAGTGCAGAGAAGCAAGCTGCATTTGGAAGACAACAACTTAAGGAGTTTCTAGTGGTTTGTCGCACCATGAGGAGTTTATGTAAGTATCTTCTCAGGGACAAGTGCTAGCATGTCATTCAGTGAAGTTTCTTCAAGTATCTGGCGATGATAAGGATGAAGAAGGCTTTGGTTTAAGTCTGGAAACTGAATGAAGCAAGGTTCAAGTCGTCTAGTGGAGTCTGCATGTGTAGCAGGCTGCTGGTACAGCAGGAAGTGTATCAGGTATTCTAGAATTGATGTGTAAAGGCTGTACAAGATTGTCTCAGGTATAGCACAAGGCTTTGTTGCTATGAGACATGTTTAAGGGTAATCTCAGGTTATGCAGTAGTTCTTAAGAAGCTGCAGAGATTGTCTACAAGGATGAATCAAAAGGGTTTCAGGTTCTGAAACAAAGGTGGTTCAGTGTTCTGCATTTGATTCAAGTGATTCAAGAGTTTGGTTCTTATCTCAGTGCACATGAGTTTGAACTCAAAGGCTAGCAAAGGAATCTGGTTTTGCAGAAGGATAATTGTTTGTTCAGTCACTGCAACAGGTCTATGGTTTGGACAGAAGCTGTAGAAGATACTGTGTGATTGAAGAAGTCATAAGTGGTGAAGCTTGTGGGGTTTTCTGTTGAGTTAACAGGTTGGAGGGGTTTCTGAACTTGTTAATGGAGTTTGTTGAGCGGCTGTATAAGGTATTCAAGTGTTGAATGCTTTAGGAAGTGTCACAGAAGAGTTGAGCTAAATACAAGATTGTATTGAAGCTGGTTTTCACAACTCTAAGTGAGCTGAAGATGTGCTGATGGCTCAGGTTCAGCATTGTGAGTAGTCACAGCTGAAGTGCATTGAACGGGATGTTAAATGCAACAAGGATCAAGCTGGTTTATGGTGTTTAAACGGCTAAGGATCAAGGCTGAGTAAGCATACTCAGGAACCGTGACTGGAATCCAAGAAACTAGAAGAAGGATCTCTCTCTCCGATGGAAGTGCAAGTTGTTTGGCTTGATCATCATGTTCTCAGGTGGAGATTTGTGAAGATGATAACTTGATGCTGGAGTTTACAAGTCAAACAAAGGTCAAACAAGAACAAACTATAGTTAGCATAAGTTACTATGGTTGGGTTATGAGTTTGGGACCACAAAGCAAGAGATAAGGTTCTTTGTCTTCTTGTGAACAAAAGGCACTAGGGTTTTGGAGTTGTCTCCTTATATATACATTAGAGGTAGACATGAGAGAGAGTTAAGGTGGTGAGCAATGTAGCCACACAAAGTAGATAGAAGGATGAGAGAAACCTAGAGAAAGTATAAGCTTTAAGTGGGTTTTCTCATGTGCTACAGGAAATACTACAGAGTGAGTTCTTGAGTGTGAATCACTTGTAATGTGTTCTCCTTCTAGTGGATTCCGAGCAACAGTCTCGGGGAGATGTAGCGACCCTTGTTAATGGGCGTGAACTCCTTAAATTGTGTGTGTGCTCCCTTCTCCCTTCTCTTTCTCTCTATACTCTGTTTTGTACTACTTTCTGCTACAGCCTCTGTAGTATGTCAGCAACTGCTTCAGGTCTTGGTTTGTTGGGGTCTAAGCTCGGGAAAGGTGTCGCCTTTGAGCCTCTGGATTCCCAACAATAGAGAATTGATTAGCCTTATCATTTCCCTTGGGATAGGCCGTAAGACGCCTGCAAGCAAAAAAAAACATAAGTAAACAAATAGAAAAACCTAAATTGGAAGAAAAAAATTAGAAAAGAACTTTGTCTTCTTACCATCTGCAGCGACCCTCCACGAATATATCAGAATATATTTTCTCAGATTGCAAAGAGGAGAAATTCTTAATCACCCAAGTGAACTTCTTATCAGGTTGATTCCCCATTTTTTATAGAAAAACATTTTTTTTTCTTTCACAAGTTACCACCACATTTGACAAGACGAACAGAGTCAAGAATAGAAGTACATACCTCTCTGAGCCGCTTCGAAGGACGATGTATAATCAAACAAGTGCAGCCACAGCTTTAAAGGCGTCCAAGTTTGATTACCAAGACGGGAGGAATGCGAATCGCTTCAACTTCCTCATTCTTAACCCTAAACCCACAAATCACAATAGAAAAAGATAACTAAACCAAAATTGAACCAAAAAATTAAAGGAGAGCACAATAGCCCAAATACCTTAATAGCCAAGAAAGGCAGATCGACAATCATAGCCATATGTCTTCCTTCTAGAGACCCTTTACAAAGATTATGCTCAACATAATGAGTTAATGATCTTGATGCATCCCTTAGAAAGAATGAAACTATTATTGAGTTTCAGTGTTTAAGAGTTGCAATCTTCTTGCACAAGATAAAATATTTTTTTCTCCATGACCATGCTCTGCTCTTGGTTCCACGGATTAAGGGATCACAATTTTAACAAAGATAACTTCTATTGTGCAGAGGAAGGCCAAGATAGTGGATAGATAGCTGACCACCCTGTGTTAGCGATTTCAAAACAATGATAGATTTTGCTCAAATGAGCTTTATTGTGGTAGAAAATCAAAGATATAAAGGGAAATAGCTCATTGGAACTTTATTGTGCAAGATAAAGTAAATGGAAGGACACCAAGAGCTTAAGAGATTTTGATTATTACCATAGAAGATGAGATGCTGAGTTATCCATTGACATTACACACATATATATATAGTAATATATCTTGCTTGGAAACCCTAGTCACATGGGCTAATGGACTTGTCATGAGTCAATAATATTGGGCTTCTTTGGATGCTTTAATACCCTAAAGATTCAGAGATTTTACTAATCTCATGTTTTTTATAAGCCAGCAGGGAAGAAGCATGACTTCTCTATACTCTCAGCTTCACCAGAAAGTGAATGGAACTTGCAGTATGTATACCTTGGACAGTTGCAGTATGTATACCTTGGACAGTTAATGGATTGAGAGCATTGTTGAAATTATAGAGCTGCTATGCTCTGAAGCTTTGTCCAAAGAGGAAATCTTGATATGTTGTGCTTGCAGGAGACTAAACTCCACATCAAAACTTAACATTATCTTGCCTTAAGTTAACAAAGGATGGAGACACAAGCGAAGCTCGTGAGCCACTGAGCTATAATGGTTGGATAATTGTAGTAGATAGATGACAAAGGATGGAATTACCTACTTTCCTAAGTAGAATACCGTTTTGGATTGAAATTTTGAATCTTCCAATGTTTATAGGAGATACTCGATTGTCGAAGATAACAGATCCAAGATGAGGCAAGTTGAAGAGATACAAACCTCTGATCCAGCAACTACAAGAAGAGCAAAAGTGTGGGTTAGAGTAAGTTGATGAAAAACTTACTTTTGCTACGCCTGTTGAGTTAGCGTTTATTATTAGAAATTCTTATGTTCAGTGTTGTGTTTTTTTTCCCACTTAGTTTGGATCTTACTTGAAATTCAGGGTGTTCAATATGGATTTCAATTCGGGTTTTTTGGTTTTTCAATTATTTTGTTACTTATTCTCTACAAAATGTGGAAACTCGTCGTCCTTCTCATTCACCGGTGATTAAGGTGATTAAGGTTACGTGAAGAAGAAGCAAGAGAATTGTTTAGTACATACAACTCATATGTACTAAACAATTCGGCCTTCTCCTTATCAATTTGAGCTTTCAAGTCTGAGCACTTCTGCTTCAATGGCTGAAGTTGTTCCTCCATCTCTTGCAGCCGGGCCAAACAAGCCTCTTCTTTCTCCTTCACTTCCTTTAATTTATCAAGTTTCTTCTCCAACCAACACAGCTTAAACCCGGCCCCTGTCAAGTATGCCAGAGCAGCATATTGGTGTACCAGATCATCCTTGGGGATTTCCTGAGGTGATTGACACATCATCTGGGTTAAGCTTAGGAGGAGATTCATGTACGCCGTCTTCAGAAATGGATTCTTTGGACGAACTTTCGATGCGATATCTTGGTATCTTTCAAACAAACGGTTCACAGATTCTACCTACAAGTGGAAAATGGATATATAAAGTAAAACCATAGCTAAATAGACCCACAAACCATATCTTGAGCTTGTAACTATATATCAAGAAAATGAACTATATAGTGAGAGACCTTCTATGTGTTTCAAAAGTATTTTTTCCTATACTTTAAAACAGAATATCAACAAAACTAGCAAGAAGTTTGTATTTCTCGTAATTTCTGACCTGTGAAGGAAACCCTTGAAACCCATTGACATCTATGGTTTTCATCACTGGTGAAGTATCCTCTAATTTACCTACAACTTCAAGAACATCAACCTTGGCAACAACTATATTAGCATATGTATATATGTATTATGGTTAAGTCTCCTTTAGCTTAACTACTAGTATATATACTCTCTCTGTATAGTTTTGATGGTTAACACAATTAATGAGAATTACAGTTTCACTTTCTCTCTCATAAAGTCAACATGGTATCAGAGCAAAGTGTGTCTCTCTCTTCCGCGTAACAAATTTTTTTTCCAACAATGGCGATTCCTTCATCTTCGTCGCAAGCTTCGATTCATCTTCTCATGAGCTTCGATTGATTCCGATGAGTGTCTCACAACGTGATATCTCCATTGTCTCTTTCGTGAATCTCCTACATTTGGTTTTCACGATTCTTCAAACGGCGATTTCGTTAATCGTCGTCTCCGTTTTCTCTTCTTTCTTTTGATCTTGTTTCTTGTTGATTCTTTCTTTTTCGGCATCAACATCTTCTTTTCATTGATCGATTCATATTGATTCATTCATTTTCTTCATTTCTTATCTGATTTGCGATGGCACCTGATTTGGGAAATTCTTCTCATCAATTGGATCAATATGAGAATCCTTACTTCCTGCATAGTTCAGATCATGCGGGACTTCTTCTTGTTTCAGATCGTCTTTCTACTGGCGCCGAATTTCATTCATGGCGTCGATCGATGAGAATGGCGCTCAATGTTCGTAATAAGCAGAGTTTTATTGACGGATCCATTTCTAAACCTCCGGTTGGACATCGTGACTCAGGATCTTGGTCACGATGCAACGATATGGTTGCTACTTGGCTAATGAATTCTGTATCCAAGAAGATTGGACAAAGTCTCTTATTCATCTCTACCGCTGAAGGTATTTGGAACAATCTTTCTTCTCGGTTTAAACAAGATGATGCACCTAGGATCTTTGAAATTGAACAGCGCCTTAGTTCTATCCAACAAGGTTCGCTAGATGTTAGTTCATATTTCACAGAATTAGTGACTCTATGGAAAGAATACAAGAACTATGTGGAGTTGCCTGTGTGCACTTGTGGTAAATACGAATGTAATGCAGCTCAACTTTGGGAGCAATTACAACATCGGAGCAGAGTTACGAAGTTTTTGATAGGATTAAATGAGGGCTATGAAGCTACCCGTCGCCATATCTTGATGCTGAAACCAATTCCAACCATTGAAGAGACATTCAATATGGTGGCTCAGGATGAGCGATAGAAGAATCTTAAACCATCAATGAGACCAGACAATGTTGTCTTCCAAAACTCTGGTCCTACACCAGTTCATCAGGAATCCTCTTATCAAGATCAGGTGGAAAATCTTGCATATGCAATTCAGAATAGCTACAGGCCTAAGTCAAGACCAGTTTGCACTCACTGTGGTCAAACTGGACATGTAGTTCAAAAGTGTTTTAAGCTACATGGATATCCTCCTGGATACATTCCGGGTTACAAGAGCAATTCATCTGGTTATAATCAATCTCAAAGACCAGCTCCTCCAGCTCCTTTCCAACCTCGTGGACAGTTTACACAGAATTTTCAGCCTAGAGGACATAATTCAAGGCCTCATACTGTTGCTAATGTGACTACTGGTGCATACCCGTATCTACCTCCTCCAGCTGTTTTGGCAGTGAATCTGGATCTGAGTAACTTCAGTACTGATCAAGTGCAGTCTTTGATTCAACAACTTAGTGCTCATGTCACTGTCTCAGAACCTGTAGCTACTTCAACTATGGTTCCAACACAGGCAACTGTCACAGAACATGGAGTGATGGCAGCTCAATCTTCCTCGGGTATGATTCCTTTTCCAACAGTCTCTTTGAGATTTCAGAATAATAGGCTGACTTTTCAACATCAATGTCTATCCACTTTATATTCACATCTTCCTCTTGGTTCCTGGATAATTGACAGTGGTGCCACTAGTCATGTGTGTTCTGACTTAACATTGTTTAGTGATCCTGTTGCGGTTTCTGGTGTGACAGTATCATTACCAAATGGCACTAGAGTGGCGATTACACACACATGCAATGTGCATTTATCATCATCCCTCACTTTACATGATGTCTTGCATGTTCCTTCTTTTAAATTCAATCTTATCTCTGTTAGTAGTCTCTTACGTTCTGGTTCTTGCTCATCTCATTTCTATGTGGATTCTTGTTCTATACAGGAGTCTTCTCAGGGATTGATGATTGGTAGAGGAAGTCTTATACATAACCTCTACATTTTACAAACTGATGCATCTGCCTCTTCTTATTTCACTGGATCCTTGATGGTTGATGGACATCTATGGCATCATCGCCTTGGACACCCATCTTCTGGCAAGTTACAACAACTTTCTAATCATCTTTCTTTGTCTAAGTCTAGTTTGTCCTTGAATTCACCATGTTCTGTTTGTCCACTTGCAAAACAAAAACGTCTACCCTTTGAATCACATAACCATTGATCCAATTCACCATTTGATCTACTTTATTTAGATGTTTGGGGTCCTTTTTCTACTGAGTCAGTTGAGGGATATAAATATTTTCTTACAATAGTGGATGATTGTACTCGTGTTACTTGGGTATATTTGATGAGAAATAAAAGTGATGTTTCAAATCTCTTTGTTTCATTTATTAAGTTTGTTCATACTCAGTATCATGCGATCATAAAGAAAATCAGAACTGATAATGCACCAAAATTAGCTTTCACTGATATTGTCAAATAACATGGCATTTTTCATCAATTTTCATGTGCATATACACCTCAACAGAATTCTGTAGTTGAAAGGAAATATCAACATCTCTTAAATGTTGCACGTGTTTTGTTGTTTCAGTCTAACGTACCTTTGATCTATTGGAGTCACTGCATTCTCACTGCTGTCTTCATCATTAATAGACTTCCGTCAGTATTGCTTCATAACTTGTCTCCTTATGAATTGATGTTTAAGAAAGCACCCGATTACTCATTCTTACGTTCTTTTGGTTGTCTCTGCTTTGTTTCTACTTTACTAAAAGACGGAAGTAAGTTTAGTCCTAGAGCTGATCAATGTGTATTCTTAGGATATTCATCCGGATATAAAGGTTACAAAGTCTTGCATTTAGATTCTAATCTCATCTCAGTCTCTAGGAATGTCATCTTTCATGAAACCATTTATCCCTTTAAAACTAGTTCTCATACTGGCATTAATCCTGATATCTTTTGTGATAATATCTTACCACTACCAGTTCCAGTTAGTCTTAGTGATTCAGTCTCGGTTCCCATTCATTCATCATCACCTATATCACCTGTTTCACCTCCATCTCATGCATCATCTGCATCACTGTCTCCCTCTAGTGTCCCTATTGCTCAGACAGAGCCTGTTACAATAGAAACTGCAGTGGTATCAATACCCAATGCTAGGTCAAAACGCCCTACTAAGGTACCTAGTTACTTATCCAATTACCATTGTTCTCTTACTCAAATTTCTACTCCTACCCCTTCTCCACAAGCTTATACTACACCATATCCTCTTGCTTCGGTTCTATCCTATTCTAATCTTTCCTCTCCATATCAGTATGTTATTCTCTCTTTCTCTCTAGAGACAGAACCCAAGACATTCAAGCAGGCCATTGCATCTAAAGAATGGACTGATGCGTGTAACACTGAGCTTGCTGCCATGGAGATTAACAGAACTTTGAGTGTTGAATCCCTCCCACCAGGAAAGAATGTAGTAGGTTGCAAATGGGTCTTTACGATAAAATACAAGGCTGATGGAAGCATTGAAAGGTATAAAGCCCGGTTAGTGGCTAAAGGATTCACACAGCAGGAAGGAGTAGATTATTTTGATACTTTTTCTCCTGTTGCAAAGTTAGCTAGTGTGAAACTTATTTTGGGCTTGGCTGCTAAGATGGGATGGAGCTTAACTCAAATGGATGTCACCAATGCCATTCTGTATAGTGACTTGGAAGAAGAAATCTACATGAGTGTACCTCAGGGTTACACTCCAGCTTCCGGATCTTTACCTCCCAATCCGGTTTGCAGACTGCATAAATCCATTTATGGCCTGAAACAAGCCTCACGTCAATGGTATAAATGTTTGTCCAAGGTCTTGCTCAATGATGGATTTCTGCAATCTCAGGCTGACAATACACTGTTTGTCGAACTAAAAGGTACATCATTCATAGCTCTCTTAGTCTATGTTGATGATATCTTAATTGTGAGTAACGATGATGAAGCAGTGGCATCTGTTAAGGCTTCTCTTGCTGCTCATTTCAAGACTAAAGATCTCGGACCAACAAGGTTCTTTCTTGGTCTTGAAATTGCCCGTAACTCTACTGGTATATCTGTTTCTCAAAGGAAATATTGCTTGAACTTGATTGAAGATTCAAGACTTCTTGGCTGTAATCCGAAATCAGTTCCCATGGATCCCAAGGTTCCTCTTAGCAGGGAAACATGAACTCTTCTTCCTGATGGAACTCCTTATAGAGAACTTATTGGCAGGCTTCTCTACCTATGTATCACAAGACCAGACATAACTTTTGCTATTCATCGGTTGAGCCAGTTTATGTCTTGCCCCACTGATGTACATTTCCAGGCTGCACAACATATCTTGAAGTATCTTAAGAACAATCCTGGCCAAGGTTTGTTCTACTCAGCCAATACAGATTTGTGCCTGAATGGTTTTGCTGATGCAGATTGGGCTACTTGCCCAGATACGAGACGATCAGTCACTGGTCTTTGTGTGTTCCTTGGCACATCTCTTATCACATGGAAGTCCAAGAAACAAGACACGATTAGTAGGAGTAGCACTGAGGCTGAATATAGAAGCATGGTTGTTGCTACGAGAGAACTCCTTTGGCTTAACCAATTACTAACTGATCTTCACGTTCCCATTTCCTCTCAAACCAAGCTGTTTTATGATAACAAATCAGCTTTGAACATTGCTAACAACCCAGTTTTCCATGAGCGTACTAAGCATATTGAAGTAGACTGTTATACAACCCGAGATCAGGTTAAGAATGGTTTTTTGAAAGTTCTTCATGTTTCCACTTCAAACCAGCTTGTTGATATCTTGACCAAACCTTTGCATCCGGGTCCCTTCTACACCTTGCTTCAACGCATGTCCATCTCAAGCCTCTATCTCCCTAAGGTTGCTTCAGCTTGAGGGGGGTGTATTAGCATATGTATATATGTATTATGGTTAAATCTCCTTTAGCTTAACTACTAGTATATATACTCTCTATGTATAGTTTTGATGGTTAACACAATTAATGAGAATTACAGTTTCATTTTCTCTCTCATAAAGTCAACAAACTATGAGTTCTCCACTCACCAGAAATCCTTCTATGCCATGAAGTTCGGTAAGGGTAATCATTTCTTTAAACCCCCAGTCGGGACTCTTCTGTTCCAACTACTGTTGAGTTTCTGCAAAATCACAAAACATATTTCATCTTATGATTTGCATTTCTGAATAAAGCATGCCAATATGACATGATATATACTCCAGCGGATTTAACATCAATGTTAACAGCTAAACAAGCCTTGAGGATTTAATCTTGTAACATATACATAAAAATCTTGCAACATGCCAAGACATAAATATGAAACTTTTCGGCAGTATTAAAAGAAGAGAATCGTCAAGAAACAATCACCTTTATGTCGGGACAGTTTATCCGACAATTGATTTACTATAGTAAAGGAAACTTTTGTTGGAACTAATTTTTTATCAAAGCTTGAGGGTTTGATAAAATTGTGTTAGTGTGAAAAGAAATGAGTTAAGCTCATTCGAATGAAATGTTTTCATTGGCTGAGAAATGTTTTCTCGTGTATAACAAGAGAGAAGAAAAGACCACATGCGCGTCGATTGCATCTTGGGCTTGTTGGGCTCGTGGACTTTTAGATGTATCGATCGATACCCCTTGGTATCGATCGATACCCGACGGGCCGACTTAAAAAAACTGCAGCCGCTAGAATATTCTGAGGAATATTCCATATCTGTCTGGGAAAAACCCTAGCCTCTCTCCTATATATACTGGCCGATTTTCACCTTAAAAATCATCCTCTGATACACTAAAAACACATCCTAAAAGTTCTAGCAAAAGTTTCTTCAATTCCCTACTTCTTAGAGTAAGTTTCTATTCGAGAGTATCGTAGTTATAATGTTCGACAGATCTGATATCAAGTGTAGATGATACAGATAAACTTTGGTTGTATCCTAGGACTCATGGATCTATTATAATCCGTCGCACTACGGAAGATTCTTTGAGTTAAGGAAAGAGATTCATCTCGCCTCCTCAGACTTATTTATTGTTTTATCGTTTTATGAATCGTCTGTTCCTTACTGTTTATTTATATAATCATGATTAAATCTTATCCTGTTTATTGTGCGAAATTTTGGTCCTACAATCTTAACTCAAAGAAGATCCAATTTTGTTTTATTACTTCAATTGGATCTTTAATCACGAGTAAATAACGTTTTCAAACGGTTTTTAAAACGATTCTTCTACTGCTGATGATACTCAAACGTTATCAAAAAGCTTTTTTAGCAACTTGAAACGTGTAGTAGAGGCAATCTCTGTCTATTTTTAAGAAGATGTTCATCTGCTAGTGATACTCAAACGTTATCAAAAAGCTATTTAGTAACTTGAAACGTGTAGTAGAAGCAGTACTGCTTTAAACATCTTCTATAACCGTCTTTAATTGCGATTATTGAACGGTATAATCAACGAACGCATCTTGTGGTTCTTGATAGGTTCAATTACGATCGAAACCTTGTAAGTATCGATCGACACCCTGTGGTATCGATCGATACTATACAAAATTTGTATCGGTCGACACTGAGGTGAATCGATCGATACTATGCAAAAAAAGCTGTATCGATCACACTGAGGTGCATCGAGTGGTATCGGTCGACACTGAGGTGTATCGATCGATACTGTGCATCGACCAAGTTGGGTCTATGTCGATCGATACTGTGTAAAATTAACATGTATCGATCGACACTGTGGTGTATCGATCGATCCTATGCAAAATTCACTTGCATCGATCGACACCTAGGGTACATCGATCGACACTATATGTGCATCGATCGGCACCTGTTGAGCATCGATCGACACCGCGGTGTATTGATCGATCCTATGTGAAACTCACGTGCATCGATCAACACCAAGGGTGTATCGATCGACACTAAGTGCATCGATCGACACCATATGGGTGTATCGATCGACATTGTGTGTGTATCGATCGATACCAAGGAGTATCGATCGACACCAATGCGATTTAGTTCGATATCAGTATTTGAATTGCGATTCTTAACTTTATATATTGGTACTAATTGAAAGTTGTGTTTCTTTTGTCTTCACAGAATGACAATCGATGTTGAAAACAACTCTCAAGTGGTGGAAGAGACGACTGCGAGCCTGATCGAGACTGTCAAAGTTCCATCTGGGAATCATGTCGCTCCTCCAAGCAAGTTTGATGGGACAGCATTCAAGATGTGGAAGAAGAAGATGTTCTTCTATCTGATTACGCTGAATCTGCAGAAATACACCAGTGAGGTGAAACCTGTTCTCCCAGAAGATAACAGTGATCCATGTGCACTTGCGAGTGTCCACGCTTGGGAACATGTTGACTTCTTGTACAAGGGCTATATTCATAATAGCCTTTCGGACTCTCTGTTTGGGGTGTACGAAAACGCTGAAACTTCTAAGGATCTGTGGGATTCCTTAGACAAGAAGTATCGCATTGAAGATTCTGGTACTCAGAAATTCACTGTGGCAAAATTCGAGCAGTACAAGATGGTAGATTCAAGACCACTGATGGATCAAGTCGAAGAGGTGCAAAGGCTCCTTCACGACATTCATGCTGAGGGAATGCGGCTGTGTGAAACCTATCAAGGTTGCTGCATCATTGAGAAGCTTCCTCCTGGTTGGACAGACTTCTAAAACAACCTCAGGATGAAGAAAAAGAAGATGAGACTTGAAAATTTGATTGTTATGCTCCGCGTAGAGTCTACGAATCGGGAACAACAATTTGGCGTAGGTGTAAATATTCGCGAACACAATGCGAATATGGTTGAACACCAAAACACCAATCAAGGCAAGTGGCAGAACAAAGGACTCCTAAACAAAGGCAAAGGGAAGATGCCACCTAAGAACATCCAGAAGTTCGAGAACAAGAGTGGTCAGAATGGTCAGACTTCTCAAAGGTTCTCAGGAGTGTGTAACTTCTGTGGAAATCAAGGACACAAATCCTTCGAGTGTCGCAGCAAGAAGGCTCAAGCGAACTTGACTGAAGCTGACATGTGTGCTGTGGTCACTGAGGCCAATGTTGCTGAAAGCCATCCGAATACTTGGTGGTTCGATACTGGTGCAACCAGACACATCTGCATGGATCGAGAGATGTTCTCGACCTACACAAAGAACATGAATGGTGAAAAGCTCTTAATGGGTAATTCCGCCTCGTCGACAATTGATGGTCACGGAAAGGTTGTTCTGAAGCTCACCTCTGGACAGGAACTGGTTCTCACGAACGTCGTCCATGTACCAGACATGCGCAAGAATCTGATCTCTGGATCACTCATAAGCAAGCATGGATTCTCTGCTAAGCTTGAAAGTGATAAGCTGATCCTAACGAAGAATGGGATGTATTTGGTAAAAGGGTTTGTTTGTGATAATCTGTTTAAGATGTCTGTTGAGGCAGTAATCCATAAGGATAATGTAACCGAGGCATCCACCTTGAAGAACCCTAAGATGAATGATAAGAAACCATTTACTTATCTTGCTGAGTCTTTTAATATTTGGCATGAACAATTAGGACATGTTAATTTCAAGTCTATGAGTAGATTGATGAACATGAATATGATTCTAAATGCAAAATAAGCAAAGACAAATGTGAAGTTTGTGTCCAAGCCAAACTCACTAAATCGCCATCTCCCAGCGTTCAAAGAACAATCGAACCTATAGGTTTAATTCAAATAAATTTATGTGATTTAAAATATATTCAAACTAGAGGTGGCAAGAAATATTTCGTGACCTTCATAGACGATTGCACAAGATATTGTTACATCTTTTTACTGCGGAGTAAAGATGAAGCATTGGACAAATTTAAATAATACAAGCTGGAAGTTGAAAACCAACTCGGCAAGACCATAAAAAAGGTCAGAAGTGATAGAGGAGGTGAATATAATGAACCATTTGATGCATTCTGTAGATCACATGGCATTATTCATCAAACAACTGCTCCCTACTCACCTGAACCCAATGGAGTTTCTGAAAGAAAAAACAGAACTCTCAAGGAAATGATGAATGCAATGTTGCAGGAATCTGGGTTAGCCCAGAACATGTGGGGGGAATATCTGCTTACTTCAAATTATATCCTGAACAAAATTCCACACAAAGTCACAGGAAAAACCCCTTATGAGCTTTGGAATGGTAATGTACGTTCGTATATATATCTGAATGTGTGGGGGTGCCTGGCAAAGGTTGCAGTACCACTTCCGAAAAAGGTCACCATTGGACCTAAAACGGTAGATTGCATTTTCATCGGATATGCGCACAATAGTAGTGCCTATCGATTTATGGTACATAAATCATATATACCAGACATTCATGTAAACACAATAATGGAGTCAAGGAATGCATCATTCTTCAAAAATGTGTTTCCATGTAAGGATAGAGGAAATCCTAAACGAACTCGTGACGAACGAGATGCTAGCAATAAGGCAAGCACTTCTAGCACTTTTACAAACGAAGATGCAGAAGAAGAAGAAGTTGAACCTAGACGAAGCAAGAGAGCTCGTAAAGAAAAGACATTTGGCTCTGAGTTCATAATGGCATTCCTAGCGGAAAGTGGTCCAAGAACTTTCATGGAAGCAATGTCTACACCTGATGCACCTTTCTGGAGGGAGGCATCTAACAGTGAAATCAACTCAATTATGCAAAATCATACTTATGAGTTGGTAGACCTACCTCAAGCTTGCAAACCTCTTGGTTGTAAATGAGTCTTCACCACAAAGCTAAAAATCGATGGCTCTATAGACAAGTATAAGGCCAGGCTTGTGGTACAAGGATTTCGTCAAAAGGAAGGATTAGAATTTTTTGACACTTATTCTCTAGTGATGAGAATAACTTCGATTTGCATGTTGATTGGAATCGCAGCTTTAAGAAACCTTGAAATACATCAGATGGATGTCAAGACTGCTTTCCTAAATGGAGATTTAGAGGAAGAGATTTATATGAATCAACCTGAGGGTTATGTTGCTCCCGGACAAGAGAAGAAAGTCTGTAGACTTGTGAAATCGCTATACGGACTCAAGCAAGCTCCGAAGCAATGGCATGAAAAGTTTGACAGTGTAATGATGTCAAATGGCTTTCACATCAATGAATGTGATAAGTGCATATATATCAAAAGTACTTCACAAGGTTATGTGTTGTTGTGTTTGTACGTAGATGACATGATAATCATGGGAAGCAACAAATATATAATCTTTCAAACGAACACCATGCTAAGTGGAAACTTTGATATGAAAGACATGTGATTAGCGGATGTAATTCTAGGGATTAAGATTATTCGAAATTCAAAAGGAATAATCCTGTCTCAAGATCATTACGCTACAAAAATCCTTGAGAGGTTTAAGACCTACTCCAATGGGACTGCAAAAACTCCGCTTGATCCTCAACTTCACTTGACAAAGAATTCAGGTGAAGCAGTGTTACAAGTGGAGTATGCAAGAGTCATCGGGAGTCTAATGTACTTAACGAATTGTACTAGACCCGATTTAGCACACTCAGTAAACGTACTAAGTCGTTATACGAGTAATCCAGGACATACTCATTGGAAAGCCATAACTAGGGTATTAAATTATCTACGATATACCAAAGGTTATGGGCTGCACTTCGGTAAAGAACCAGCAGTGATGGAAGGGTACAATGATGCCAATTGGATTTCAGATTCAAGAAACTCCAAATCCACTAGTGGATATGTCTTTACTCTTGATGGTGCAGCAATATCCTGTAAATCTTCCAAACAAACACTCCTGGCCAGATCAACCATGGAGTCAGAGTTTATAGCTTTAGACAAAGCTGCTGAGGAAGCAGAATGGCTTCGAAACTTTCTGGAAGATATCCTGACGTGGGAAAAACCAGTGCCAGCCCTACGAGTACACTGTGATAGTCAGTCGGCTATCTCTCGGGCACTGAGTAATCTATATAATGGCAAGTCTTGTCACATAAGAAGACGACATAAGACCATTAGACAATTGATCTCAACTGGTGTAATAACGATATATTACATCAAGTCGGCTGATAACCTAGCGGATCCGTTTACCAAAGGTTTGCCGCGAGATCAAATTGTAAAATCATCAAAAGGAATGGATTTAAAGCCTATAGAAAAAGATAACGTTTGACAGATACCCCACCTATGTGACTGGAGATTCCAAGATCTATGTTCAAAGGGAAACAAAATTGAACTGATTCGAATTTGAGCACTGTGAGACTATGTCTCTACCCAGTTTCTAGGATGATAAAACAGTGCTACCTGTGGATAGTAAGGATAAGCGTTGACTTTTAATGATTGCATAGCTGTGTAAATAGTGGAGTGTGACATGACACTTCTGAAAACAAGATAATAAAAGATCACCTAGTGAAATGTGAAATGAGGGCCGTTTCTAGGAGAATAAAAGAGAATGCTATATTCTCCAAATTCACTCACGAATACCAGAAATGTTCAAGGCCAAAATGAACACAATAGAGAACAAAGTTCTACGAGAAAATGTCTCTGTGCGATACATGTTGTCTAAGTTTACATCAAAATCCGGGTGGTTCAAGACATCATGTTCACCTCCTGGCCGAGTAAACTCGACATATATTAAAAATGATTGGTTCAAAGCTGCAAAATGCTACCTCTCAGATACAATTACATTTTCGTATACTCTCGAAAGTCTGTCTACGTCTAGATGAGTCTAGTCAAGTATGTCTAGTAAAGTCTAGCCTGTTCAATTTTCATATGTTTAGAGTCATTTCTATTCATGTGGGGGATTGTTGGAACTAATTTTTTATCAAAACTTGAGGGCTTGATAAAATTGTGTTAGTGTGAAAAGAAATGAGTTAAGCTCATTCGAATGAAATGTTTTCATTGGCTGAGAAATATTTTCTCGTGTATAACAAGAGAGAAGAAAAGACCACATGCGCGTCGATTGCATCTTGGGCATGTTGGGCTCGTGGACTTCTAGAGGTATCGATCGATACCCCTTGGTATCGATCGATACCCGACGGGCCTACTTAAAAAAACCGCAGCCGCTAGAATATTCTGAGGAATATTCCATATTTGTCTGGGAAAAACCCTAGCCTCCCTCCTATATATACTGGCTGATTTTCATTTTAAAAATCATCCTCTGATACACTAAAAACACATCCTAAAAATTCTAGCAAAAGTTCCTTCAATTCCCTACTGCTTAGAGTAAGTTTCTATTCGAGAGTATCGTAGTTATAATGTTCGACAGATCTGATATCAAGTGTAGATGATACAGATAAACTTTGGTTGTATCCTGGGACTCATGGATCTATTATAATCCGTCGCACTACGAAAGATTCTTTGAGTTAAGGAAAGATATTCATCTCGCCTCTTCAGACTTATTTATTGTTTTATCGTTTTATGAATCGTCTGTTCCTTACTGTTTATTTATATAATTGTGATTAAATCTTTTCCTGTTTATTGTGCACAATTTTGGTCCTACAACTTTAGCGTGTCTTCTCCATCCAACAGGCAAAATTTCAGAATCAGCAACGGCTATATATAAAGAAAATTGATTAGCCTTATTATTTCCCTTGGGATAGGCCAGAAGCTACGAAGCATGGGTACGTCGTTTTGGACCAAGTACCCGTCCCCGGTACGTCCCCGGTACGGATACGTGACTGGTACGCGCGGGAAACGTCCCCGAAACATCTCCATCAAACGGGGACGGCAACCTCAGAACGGGGATGTCAATTTTGGGAAACGGGGACGTCTCAGGTACGTCTCGCCGGAAAGCTTACCGTACCTGCAATTTTTTATTTTTTATTTTTTATTTTTTATTTTTTATTTTTTGATCAAAATACTTGTAATTAAACTTAAATCCCTATTTTAACTTATTTTTGAAAAGGAAACTATCATTAATCATCACATACTTGACTCTTTGCTTATTTTTATTGTTTTTTAAGATATTAGAATGATGTGTTTTTATTTTATGTTGAGATTTTATTTCTATTTATAATTTAAGGGTATTATTTATTATATTTTTATTGACGTACCCATACCGTACCGTATCCATAAATTTTAACTTTGCCGTTTCCCGTCCCCGTTTCCGTACTCGTTTCCCGTCCCCGTACCCGTCTCTGTGCAGCATAGGCCAGAAGACGCCTGCAAGCAAAAAAAAACATAAGTAAACAAACAGAAAAACGAAGGAGATTATCCCGTACGTAAAACCTAAATTGGAAGAAAAAAAATTAGTACTAAACAGCTTCTCTTATTACCATTTGCAGCTACCCACTGCGAATTGATCAGAATGTATTCTCTTGAATTGCAAAGAGGAGAAATTCTTAATCACCCAAGTAAACTTCTTATCAGGTTGAATTCCCATTGTTCTTGATGATGAGTCCTTAACACCCAAATTTTGTAACTCAAACAATCAAACAATAATATCTAGAAACAAAACCACACTAAAAAAATATTGAGACTTCTATGGAACAGCATCGTAAACAGTTTTCTTCTTTCACAAGTTACCACATTTTACAAAACGAGAGAGTCAAAAAGGTATTGAAAGAGTATAATTACATACCTCTCTGAGTCGCTTCGAAGGACAGAGAGACATGGACGAAGTGTACTCATTACTCAAACAAGTGCAGCGAGCCACATCTTTAAAGGCGCCCAAGTTTGAGTACATAGACCAGAGGAATGCGAATCGCTTCGACTCCTCATTCTTTTAATTCCCTTTTTTATAATTTGTTTTCTTTAATTTAAAATATAGGGTTGTAAATCGGGCTGACCCGACTCGACCCAGCCCGAAACCCGCATTTATTTAAGCCCAGCCCGAAAAAAGCGGGCCTATATTTTAAAATCCGGTTTGGCCCTAACAAGGCTATAGGGCTTTTCGAGCTTTTTTACACAAACAAAAAATCACTATTTTCAAATGCAAAATAATTATTAAAAAATGCATATCAAAATAAATCCAAATTGAAACAACTACCAATATGTTTTTTTATTTATCAAATCTATTATATAATAGCATAGTTCTCTCTCAATCTATGGTGTCCACCTCATCACTATCAAATTTTTTTTAACATTAACACATATTTAAAATATTCATTTAACACATGTTTATTTATATTTATCATTATTTTTATTTAATACAAATTACAAAAATACAAAACTTAATGTAAATAAATAGAAAAACTGATAATTCGATATTAAGAATCAAAGAAAATTGTAATACTAATTGGATAAAAAATTAATGAAATATTTTATTGAAAACGATATATTGTTAGATTTTCAACCAAAAATTTGAATTGAAGATTTAAAATGTTAGAATGTGATTATGAAATTAAGAATGTAAAATAGATTTTACTACATATAGTAAAAAAATAATTTATTCAATTTTGATCCGAGAATATATAATTTTTTATAATGAAATTTACATCATTTGAGAGTCACAAAAATACTATAAATTTGTGATAAATATAAGTTTTTATAATTAATTTTACAAAGCGAAAAATATGTAAAATAAGATAAAGAGAAGAACAAATAAATAAAATTATGGATAAACGATAGAAGAGAAAATAAAAAAATAGATTTAAAAAGGGATTAAATGATTATAAATAGTCAGAACTAAATAAAATATGAGTGTTATGAGATTAAATTCAAAAGAAAATCAAGGATAATTAAGTTTTTCAGAAATTTCTCTACACATTTGTTCTAGAAAACGAGAAATTAAGTCAAGAATATTTTTGTTTTCTTTGCTTACATATATTATAGATGAAAGTCGAGTATTTATAAGTAAATTTCATTGGAACCATATAAGAAAAACCTGCTATTTTTTATATGGCTTGAAATTTTGAAGTGTTATGATATTGTGTTTTAAAAAAAAAAATATATATATATATATATTTCAAAACTAAAATAGTAAAAAAAAATGTTTGAGATGTTCAAACACTACTGCAACAAAACATACATATAAAGAGTGATACAAGTTATGTTGTACCATATCGCGAGTGGAAATGATGCGATTCTACAACATACTTCAAGAGAAACACATGTTTGAGAATTCTTTCTTCGTATCAAATTCTAATAGTTTAATGGATTCGAAGAAGCGAAATATTTAAAACATGCAATGTTTTGTGAAGAAAAAATCGTGGATGAAGTTCACAATTAAACATTTGTTAATAATAAATAGATTGCATGTCGTTGGTGTTGTTGTATGTACCAAATATTAATTGTGAATGAAGTTCACAACCCAGGATTGTATCAAATGTTTTGTGAATATTTTTTAAGATATAATGGCGCAACGTAGATCTCCCTATATTCACTTTATGAATGACCGTGGCGAGTTGGAACCGAGTGATAATACAGCAGTCCCGTCATCTTCTGCCACACCGACCGTGGTTCCGGATTCTGCGTCCGCACCAGCGCTGCCGCCGCCGCCTCCACCTGCACCAGTACCTCGACCCCCATTGATATATGTGGAATACATGGTCAAAATATTTTTGCGGCAGCCGGGTCATGATGGTTTACCCCAGTTAGATCCGCAACGGCCACCGAGAATTTTTTGGTACGTAAGTTCAAAATAATTTTTTTTTGGTAATTAACTTTATTTTATTTACTAATAATTATTGTTTTATTTATCAGGTTTGATCTCGATAACAGAGTCGGACGGAGTATGTCTGACACCATTAAAGACCTATTTCATGGAGCCTCACCGCAATTGGTCTGCGGTTCCGAACGACGTTATCGATACGTGTTTCAAATGTTTCGCGTTATTTTTTTTTTTTTGAGAATTAGCTATTTTTATTTAACTAATTATAACTATTTTTAATCGTTTCTCTTTTATTGGAGTTTTTTATAGCAAAAATGGCAGTGAGACCTTGCGATCAACGAGACGATGAAGACGAAGTTTAAATCAAAGGCAAATTGTTGGCTCAATAATACCGTCTCCGATTGGAAGAGGAACTGGGAGGTTGATGACGATAAGGCGAAGCCTCCATACATGTCTTCCAAAGTTTGGACCCTTTGAAGACCTACTGGACAGATCCGCATTCGCAACAAGTGGCCGCTAAGTGTTCGGCTTCTCGGTGGTTACGCCACATACTTCGGGTCAAATGTCTTTTGCTGGAAGGCGCCTTCGAATGGTATGATTTTTTTGGTTAATTTATATTTTGTGATTTTGTTATTAATTAAAATTAATCATTAACCGTTTAATTTTTTTCGTATGTTGTTTTGTTAGGCAAACGGATGCGAACTTTCTCAAATGACCATAGTTGTTGAGGAAACCCACAAAAATAAAATGACTATTTTGTGGATGCTCGGGTGGAGAAGGTCTACAATGACGCTATGGCAAAGATCCCCGAGCGTCAAACTCAGCTCTCTCAGCATTTATCACATGGCGGTAGCTCGGTCCAATCCACATCGGTTTTGACCACAGCCCTGATGGAAGAGATATATGAAGAGGTAATAATAATTAATTTATATTTTTACGAAATTATTTTGTATTCAATTTATTAAATTTAACGTTTATTTTTTTAAGGTTTCCCCAAAGAAAAATGGCAGAATTTTAAGGATGGGATCGATATGAGATAGTGATGTCGTCTCGTCTTCCTCACGTCATTCTTTTGAGGACCTGGCTGTGTTGCGGAACGAGTTAAACAACGCCCACTCTGAGATCAGTACTTTTCGGACGAAGCAAGTGGTATACGATTAGAAGATCCAAAGATACGATCAGACGATCCAAGGATACGACGCTCTATTCGATAGTCTTGCCGCGAGTAACCCCACTTTGGCGACCTCAATGAGACAACGTCAAACGGGTACATCGACATCGGGGCTGAGGGATGAGCAGCAAGTTGAAGATCAGAGAGCGGAATTGGAGCGGAGAACCGCGACTGCTACGGACGAAGAGCTTTTTAGTCAATTTGATATTAACCTATAAGATAATAATTAGTATTTTGAATTTTATTTTGTATTTTGAATTTATTTATAAAAATTTAATTTATAATTATATTTTTATTAATT
Source organism: Eutrema japonicum (assembly GCA_030161315.1). NCBI lineage: Eukaryota > Viridiplantae > Streptophyta > Magnoliopsida > Brassicales > Brassicaceae > Eutrema > Eutrema japonicum. The sequence continues at coordinate 40,461,604 of BSQW01000001.1, forward strand.
ATTTTAATTTATAATTATAATTTTATTAATTATTAATTTATAATTTTATTTATTAATAAAATAAAAATTATATATTATATATATATAATTTATACATAACATCGACTTAGAATTTGCATCGATTTTACATCGATCAATAAATTACGACAAAATTACATCGATTTATTTTTACATTGCTTTATCATCGAATATATTATGACGATTTTACGACGAATTTCCAATACAAAAATTCGATTATTCGATGTAAAATTGATGTAATGTTACAACCATATACCAACGATATACCAACGAGGTAATTTTGGTCGTAATGTCGATGTAAAGTTACATCAATTTTACGACATATTATTTATGACGATTTTACGACAATTCTTATTCGTCCCAGTTTTTTCGACGATTTTACGACGATTCTCAATTAACGACGATCACTTTATAATAATTTGGCAATCGTCGCTAATCCATCCCAAAGCCTGTTTTACATCAATTTTACATTGATTCTATCTGTTTTAATACACATGTTTTCTTGTAGTGAACATGTCATATATCTACTCTAATACATCCTTGTATAGTCATTTATATAGTAGAATACGGTAGATTTATACTGGTATATCTTATTATATAAAGCGGAATGATTCAAAGTTAGTAATTCATCAGATCGCGACATGTGCAAAATCAATCGATCAGATTTGATGTGTGTAAAAAGATTATCCAATTAGATTTTGCTACATAATATTAACAATAAAAGGAAAAAAATATAAAAAGACCCAAAAAAACAAATGAAATAATATGTAATATGTAGGCGTAACTATACCAAGCATTCTTTTGCTCTCTCGTGATTAGAGTTCGCCCTAGCGCCGTCAACACTTTACCACTCCGATCTCCCTCTCCGGTGGTCGGTTTTCTCACCGCTACCGTGAGAGAGACCCCCTTCACGTTTGCTCTCTTCTCACCTGCTAGGTTTGACGATATCCAAGGCTCTTGTTTGTAGTTGGCTTTGTTTCGCTTGTTCTTGTTGGTGTCGCCGGAGTCTTTCCTCAGGGTGGGTTTGCCGGCGTTGTAGCTCGCTTGGAGTCGACACGGTCTCTCTCACCTCTACATTCGTCCATTGCTGGAGGACGGTGATTTTTGTTTAGTTTTTGGTTTGGAGAACTCGTCAAGCTCTCGTGAGTGTCTTCGCCGCCAGTTGTCTCAAGCCTCGTCGTCGACTTCCTGGTAAGCTCCTGCTGGTATGATGGTTTTGTCTCCGACTTTGTTCAGCTCGTGGACGGCGATTTCAGATCGTCTCGAGAATTCCTCATACCGGCGCGGGATCACCTCCCTGGCGCCGTCGTTGCCAAAGCCTCCGGATCCGACACCTTATGCCCTGCCTCCTCTCCGTCCGCCAGAACCTCCAGTGCCGCCGGATCCATTCTCCTCATCCAGTCAACCGTTCTCTGCCCTCACCGTCGAATCCAATGTCCTGGGTGTCCCTCTGGCGAGCCTCGATCTGTCTGCAGATGCACTTCGTTCACCCTCACCGCCGCCTGTATTAAATCATCGCCATCTCTCATCCCCTCCAGATCTACCCATTCCATGATATGCTCAAATTAATACCCTATAAGTACTAAAACAGTTGTTGTAGTATATGTAGGGGTCGAACACAAGAACTCAAGAAATCACACAATAGATCAGATAAATTTGAATTAAGCTAAACCAAAATATGTAATTGAAAGCAATACGTAAATTAAACAAGTTGTAATTCGATTGGGAGAAAGATAGGTTCAGGATAATTCTCAGAAATTCAATAAATGCAGATAAACTAACTAACATGATTCAGATTTAGCACGTTTCTTAAACTCAAATCACTAAAGTATAGCTAACCAACTCTCATTGCGAAAACTATCTAAGTCTAAATCCTAGAATTCCAAATCTATTTCCGAATCCTAAAGTCTAAACCAGCTTTTAGTTCAAGTTTGATTTGTTCACAAAACAACTAAACCAAATCTCTTTGCGAATAGTTATTTTGCTCACCCTAAGTTCTATCAGGTAATTAATCGCACTCTCGTGCCTAATCAATTATCCTAAGATCTAAGTTACAGATTAGTCAACCTAGAATTAGCTTTGAGAACAACCTATGGTGAAGAACTAATTCAGATGGTGAATCCTAATCAACCTAGCATTAAGAAAAAACCTTATGAGAACCCTAAACCTAAAGTGGATCTACTCAGACATAGAGAATTAAAACAACATGATTGAATAGATCATCAAATAAATCAATAAGAAACAGGAGTTCAGAGTTTTCTCTCCAAAAACCAAAGTGAAATCAAGCGTAGCCAACAAAAGTGGCTGAAAAACCTAATTATAATGCTAAAACACGTTCTGAGGCTTATTGTAATAATTAAAGACTTCTGGACTAAGATGCAAACTAATACACCCCTGTCCATGGGATCTTCTCAAGAAAACGGTAATGTTTGGATAATCCTTAAACGGAGGTTTAAGGCGGTGAAAATCGTAGCTCGGAGATGTGGAACCGGCTCGAATGCGTGAGACTCCTCTCAATAATCCTCCCAACACACAGCTCGCTTGCGGACACCTCGTGACGACGATCGTTTGAATGGTTACCCACAAAGGGAGATGGAAATCCCCTTGATAAAACCGAATCGAAATTCCTTAGAATCCACTAAAGAGAAATCGAAAAAGAGAGTTTTTATTTGATTGATTGTTGAGAGATCAACAATGATCTCGAAATGTATAAATAGACAAGGGAGTCCAAGGGACTAACAATCTCGAAAATACAAAGCATAAAAATCGAAAATGACCAAAGAAATAAATGAAGTTTGACTTGACTTTGACTAAGGAAAATCGAATGTCTCTTGGTCTTCTTGAGGGATTTTGCTGCGGGATTTGTTGAGGGATTTTGCTGAGGGATTTGGGCTTGAGGAAAAAGTGTTCCAAGGCCTCGTTAAAAACCTTGTCACGTAAAACCCATTGGGTAAAAACCGTGACTAAGGAAAAGAGCACACTTGGACTTGTATCGAAACCAATTCGGTTCGAGGCACTTTTTCCTTCAAACCCACGGCTTCGTGAACATTTCGAACGAGTCCTCCTAATGCGTCCTTAAGCTTCTTCGCCTTAGATCTCGTCATCGGTCCTTCCGGAACGTACAACGCTTCCTCGGGTTCAAGCTCCTCCTAGGCAAGATTCTCCTCGGTTACGTGATTAACCTCCATTGAGCCGTCTAGGATCATATCATGCCCCTCCTCTTCAAAAGGATTTGTCCTCAAATCTGGACTATCTGCAACAAAAGGGATCAAGTCAGAAACATTGAAACTCGAACTAATAGTGTACTTACCTTGCAAATCGATGACGTAGGCATTGTCGTTGATCCGTTTTATCACACGGAATGGACCATCCGCCGGTGGCATGAGCTTAGACTTGCGTTCGTCCGGAAATCGTTCTTTCCGCAAATGTACCCAAACGAGATCTCCCGGTTTGATAATTTGCTCACGTCGGCCTTTGTTAGCTTGCTTGCGGTATTGTTCGGTTTTCTTCTCTATGTTCAACCTCGCTTGTTCATGCATCTGTTTCACGAGCTCAGCCTTCTCTTTTCCATCAAAACTCAAACGCTCATTGGAAGGTAACTCGGTTAGATCCAAAGGAGTAATAGGATTAAAGCCATAAACCAATTGAAACGGTGAAAATTTAGAAGCGGAGTGAACAGCATGGTTATAAGCAAATTCAACGTGAGGCAAGCAATCTTCCCATGTCCTAATATTCTTTTTAATAACAGCACGCAAGAGAGTGGACAAAGTTCGATTTACTACCTCCGTTTGCCCGTCAGTTTGCGGGTGACAAGTAGTAGAAAACAAGAGTTTAGTGCCTAACTTAGACCACAACGTTTTCCAAAAATAACTCAAGAACTTAGTATCACGATCGGAAACTATCGTCCTAGGCATGCCATGCAAACGAATTACTTCTCTAAAGAACAATTCCGCAACTAAAGATGCATCATCCGTTTTATGACAAGGAATAAAGTGAGCCATCTTAGAAAACCTATCAATGACAACAAAGATGGAATCTCGACCCTTCCTAGTCCTAGGCAATCCAAGAACGAAATCCATAGACACATCAACCCACGGAACAGTAGGGATAGGTAAAGGAGAGTACAAACCTTGCGAACTTACCTTGGATTTGGCTTGCTTGCAAGTGACACAACGTCCGCAAATTCTTTCCACATCTTTTCTCATATGCGGCCAATATAAATGAGCTTGCAATGTGCTTAGTGTTTTAGCGACTCCAAAGTGTCCCATAAGTCCTCCTCCATGTAATTCCCTAACAAACAATTCTCGCAAAGAACAGTGAGGAACACAAAGGCGGTTTTCAAAGAAAAGGAATCCATCATTTCGAAAAAATTTCCCGAAGGCAAATTTTTCGGTTGCTTGATAAGCTTCTTTAAAATCGGAATCAGTTGCATAATAATTCTTAATTTGTTCAAAACCCAGCAACTTAGTTTCAAGAGTAGAAAGTAGAACATACCTCCGTGACAATGCATCGGCAACTACATTGTCCTTACCTTGTTTATACCGAATGACGTATGGAAAGGTTTCGATGAATTCAACCCACCGTGCATGACGTTTGTTCAGCTTTTGTTGACCTTTGAAATGTTTGAGAGACTCATGATTAGTATGGATCACGAACTCTGTAGGCCAGAGATAGTGTTGCCACGTTTGCAAAGCTCGCACCAACGCGTAGAGCTCCTTATCGTACGTCGGGTAATTCAAGGTGGCTCCTCCAAGCTTTTCGCTACAGTAAGCGATTGGTCTCTTTTCCTGCATAAGAACATCACCGATACCTATACCAGAGGCATCACATTCAATTTCAAAAGTTTTCGAAAAATCAGGTAAGGAAAGAAGTGGTGCATTTGTGAGCTTGTCTTTCAACGCTTGGAAAGCGGTTTCTTGTGCTTCGTTCCACTTGAAGCCAACGTCTTTCTTTATAACTTCGGTTAGAGGTGCGGCCAAGGTACTGAAATCCTTCACAAAGCGTCGGTAAAAACCCGCAAGTCCATGGAAACTCCTCACTTCGCCAACGGTCTTTGGACTAGGCCAATCGCGGATGGCTTTCACCTTTTCTTCATCGACCTTGATTCCCTGGGCACTAACAACAAAACCTAGAAAAACCAAGTTATCCGTACAAAACGTACACTTCTTCAAGTTCGCATAAAGTTTCTCCTTCCTAAGAATATCCAAAACGGCCCTAACATGCGTAACATGCTCGTCTATGTTCTTGCTATACACTAGGATATCATCAAAGTATACAACGACAAAGACTCCTATAAATGATCGCAAGATATGGTTCATTAGTCTCATGAATGTACTAGGTGAATTAGTTAACCCGAAAGGCATTACTAACCATTCATACAACCCATGCTTAGTTTTATGCGTAGTTTTAAACGCCGTTTTCCACTCATCCCCCCTCTTTCATCCTAATTTGATGATATCCACTTTTAAGATCGATTTTAGAGAAAACGCAAGACCCATAAAGTTCATCTAGTATGTCATCTAAACGAAGAATAGGATGGCGATACTTTACAGTGATATTATTGATGGCGCGACAGTCGACGCACATACGCCACGTTCCGTCCTTCTTTAGAACAAGCAAAACCGGTACCGCACAAGGACTCATGCTTTCGCGGATATGTCCTTTCTCCATAAGTTCTGTGACCTGTCTTTGGAGTTCCTTAGTCTCCACGGGATTAGTCCTATATGCTGGTCGGTTCGGAAGAGCAGCCCCGGGCACAAAATCGATTTGGTGTTCAATTCCCCGGACATGCGGTAAACCGTGCGGATTGTCATCGGGAAAGACATCTTCAAAATCCTGTAAAACAGAAATAATATTGCTCGGAAGCTCCGGCTCAAGGTCATTATAACTCATAAGAGTTTCCCTAAACATAAGAACAATGAAAGATTTTTTTTGTAAATAACGCTTGCTTAATCTCACTAGATTTCGCAAAAAGATTAGAATTCTTTACGGTTTTCGGCTTTGAGGTTTGACTCGGGATCGTACTCAAACTCATACCTTCTTTAACGTTTGGATTGCTGGGATTGGTGTCGCCTTTAGTCTCAGCTTCCTTCTTCTTATCACGGATTTTCTGGTCTTGATAAATCTCGAGAGGTGACATAGGAATTAACACCACATTGTTCCCTTTGTATGCGAAAGAATGCTTGTTCGTAAAGCCGTCATGAGTAACCTTGCGATCAAATTGCCAAGGTCGTCCTAATAGTATATTCCCAGCCTCCAGAGGTAGCACGTCGCATAGAACTTCATCCACATAGCTCCCTATAGACAAAGGAACCAAAACTTGTTTTGTTACTTTTAAATGGCCCTCGTTGTTCAACCATTGAAGATAATATGCCTTTGGATGTTTCGTCACTTCTAAACCCAGCTTCTCCACAAGTGTAGTGCTCGCCACATTCGTACAACTGCCCCCATCAATAATAAGGCTACACACTTTTCTTTTGACGCGGCATCTAGTATGAAACAGATTTTCCCGTTGCTCCTCCTCTTTAGGTCGGTCTTCTATAAGCAAAGTTCGTCTCGCCACTAGTAAATCTCCATACTTAGCTTCTTCAACGGCCTCTTCAAATACTTGCGGGACATTACAAATTTCCTCCACATCCGATTCTATCTCACCGTCCCCTCGAAGTATCATTGTCATTTTGTTCGGACAATCCTTTGCCATATGTCCTCGGCCTTGGCATTTGAAACACCGGAGATCGTGACTTTTGACTTGAGAACTCTCGGCCTTCTCATTGGGATTTCTGACATAGGTAGGAGTGAATGGTTTGGAATCCGTTCCCGTTCTCACATCCGTTCTCGGCCGAAATCGGACTTATCATTAACCGGATTAGATCGGATATTAGAACCGTAGGAAGTCTTGGCGGCGTTCTTCCTCTTGAGTTGTCTTTCGATGATGTTTGTCTTTTGTAGCACCTCCTCAAGATCCCCATAGTACTGAAGTTCCAGCGAGTCATGGATTTCACGGTTAAGACCACCTAGAAACCGTGACATAGTAACTTCACTATCTTCCTCCAAACGAGCGCGGGTCATAAGCATTTCCAGCTCTTGGTAATATTCCTCGACACTCCTTGCTCCTTGGATAAGTCTCCTCAATCGGTTGTGTAGATCACGTTGGTGATGACTAGGAACGAACCGCTTGCGCATGACGGCTTTCAATTGTCGCCAAGTTTCTATCGGATCCTCGTCATTGCGTCTCCGCGAAGTCACCAATTGTTCCCACCAACTAAGTGCGTAATCATAAAATTCCGTGACAGCAGCACGCACTCTTTGAGCTTCCGTAGACTCATTGCAATCGAACACCAACTCAACCTTAATCTCCCACGCCAAGTACGCATCCGGATCATTCTTTCCGTGGAAAGGAGGAATTTTTGCGATAACGCCTCTCGCATTTTCTCGTCTTGGCCTTCTTTGATTATGACCGGATGAATGACCCTCGGATTCATGCTGTCTCCTCGTGTTTTTAGTTCTGCGCGGTCTACCTTGATTATCATTATGGGACGAATCACCGTAATAATCGTCGTTGTTCAAAGGTCGATTTTGTTCTTCTCCCACGGGCGGGTTTAGGGGCTGTCTTTGTACTCCTAGGGCACGATTCAGCTTGTCGTTCATGTCTTGCATTTCAGTAACCATCATGCGTCTCATACTGTCCATGACTGCTTGTATTTGAGCGGTATTCAAACCGGCTTGGGTAAGAGGATCGTTTGGATCGAGTTTATTATTTCCTTGAGTAGGATTAGATCCGTCTTGTGCCATAGTATCCCGAAATAAACAAGAACAAGTTAGTAAAAAAAAATAAAACAATTTTAGAAACGTGAATTCAATCAAGCAAAGGGAAAGAAATCGCTTAGTCGGTGTTGTCGATTTTTTTTCTCGGAAAAAAGGATCCCTCGGCGGATTTGAAAATTTCCCGGATAAATCCCTCGGATTTCTGTTTCCCTCGGAAAGAAAATCCCACGGATTGGAATTTTCCCAAAAAATTTCCCTCGGTCTTGATTTTCCCCCGGAAAAATCCCTCAAACTTATTTTTTCCCGGGAAATCCCTCGGGCTTGATTTTCCCCCGGAAAGTCCCTTGGGCTTTTGAACTTCCGAAATTACAGACCTTTGAATTCCTTGCAAAAATTTAAAACCACACAAATAAGAGCTTAGGTCGTTCAAGGAATCAAACACAATCAAACCACTATAATTTTTTTTTTTGATTTTTGATGGTCTACAACACCCTAACAATGATCTAAATGCAACAAATAAATTAAAACAACACTAGAATTAACCCAGAAAATGATGAACAATTCGATGAACACAAAAAGAAGATGAACGGTCAAAATGAAAATTATGCAATGAAATGAAACAAACAAAAAAACGAAATGATAAGATGATAGATGAAACTATATTACCGGATCCTTGAGTGCTCTGATACAACTTAATACACCCCTGTCCATGGGATCTTCTCAAGAAAACGGTAATGTTTGGATAATCCTTAAACGGAGGTTTAAGGCGGTGAAAATCGTAGCTCGGAGATGTGGAACCGGCTCGAAGGCGTGAGACTCCTCTCAATAATCCTCCCAATACACAGCTCGCTTGCGGACACCTCGTGACGATGATCGTTTGAATGGTTACCCACAAAGGAATATGAAAATCCCCTTGATAAAACCGAATCGAAATTCCTTAGAATCCACTAAAGAGAAATCGAAAAAGAGAGTTTTTATTTGATTGATTGTTGAGAGATCAACAATGATCTCGAATTGTATAAATAGACAAGGGAGTCCAAGGGACTAACAATCTCGAAAATACAAAGCATAAAAATCGAAAATGACCAAAGAAATAAATGAAGTTTGACTTGACTTTGACTAAGGAAAATCGAATGTCTCTTGGTCTTCTTGAGGGATTTTGCTGCGGGATTTGTTGAGAGATTTTGCTGAGGGATTTGGGCTTGAGAAAAAGTGTTCCAAGGCCTCGTTAAAAACCTTGTCACGTAAAACCCATTGGGTAAAAACCTTGACTAAGGAAAAGAGCACACTTGGACTTGTATCGAAACCAATGCGGTTCGATGCACTTCTTCCTTCAAACCCACGGCTTCGTGAACATGTCGAACGAGTCCTCCTAATGCATCCTTAAGCTTCTTCGCCTTAGCTCTCGTCATCGGTCCTTCTGGAACGTACAACGCTTCCTCGGGTTCAAGCTCCTCCTCGGCAAGATTCTCCTCGGTTACGTGATTAACCTCCATTGAGACGTCTAAGATAATATCACAAACTCTACAGACTTGTAAAAATTCGAGTTTCCTGTTTTCCCGAGCAGTATCGATCGACACTACGTAGTATCGATCGATACTCATCCTCTGTGTCGACTCTTCTTCTCATCAGACTGGACTGTCTTCACGAAAACTGGCATAACGTTTGATCGCACCGTTTGAATGGCCTCAACCCACTTCCAAATGCAAGCTAAACCATTGATCTGTCGTGTGTTCAAATTTGAGCTCAATCCATTGGTGGGAAGTTCTTCAATGAATGCCAAACATCTGATGTTTCTGCATGACTCTGCATATCCATATGCTCCAAAATGCTCCAGAATGTTTCAATATCTCCAATTAAGCTCCAAACGTACCTAAACCTGTAAAAGACTCGAAAAGACTCTAAAATATTAGAAAGACTCCATAAATATGACATATATCATAGTCTAAAAGGGGTAAAAACCATGATATATCAACTCCCCTAGACTTAGCCTTTGCTTGCCCTCAAGCAAATAGAAGACAAAACCAGAGAAAGAGTTTTGAAAACACGGAGACTCACCTGTTCATGAAACATTGCAATGACCCTTTTCCCAAGCACCCAAATGTCACCTAGTCAGTTCCAAAACAAACCACCATGTACTTCTCCTCAGACATTCACAGCTTCCCCAGACTACACACATTATCTCACATCCTCGTTCAATTAAACCCATCATCGCCAGTTTCATCGCTGTGGTTAATACCAAGAACCTTCTAGATTCTTTCCCATACAATATCATGATAAGGAACCACCTTTTTCACAATTTTGGTATCATTTTCTCTTCCCCAGACTTATTTCTTATTATGTTCCCTTCTCTTTTTTTTTGGTCTGCATATACACATCAAGGTATGAGACGCGAGTATTGATGGTGTTTGCCTCCTAATCCCCAGTTCTTCCCTCTCAATGTATCAAAGGGTGTAGGCGAATAATGGCATCATAGGAAAATCATAACCCCGCTTCCAATCCTTTGTGTAATCATTCCTAACCAAGTAGAATAATGGAATCGCTGGAAACATTCCTAACCCTCTACTCAGGAGAAAATCATCTCATTTTTCATGCACTTATTTTTTTTTAACTTATAACAGGGGAGAGAGATACTATTACTTTAAACACAAGGGTTACTTTGTCAGATATGAATGAGGAATCAAACTCAATGAATACTAACCACATCGATGAAGTGCAAAATTTTGGCTCAGACTTTAAAGAATTCTGCAGGAAACATGGGTGTCTTCTAGTTAACCAGTCAGCCTTTGGATTTTTCATTAGTCGATCTGTAACTGATTCTATAACAATGGTCACTTAGAAGCAAAGTCAGAACAATAGAGTCAAGAAAAAGATCACAGTCTCAAACATATTTTGACTCAATAAAACAACGAATGACTCAAAAACGACTGACTCTAAGAAAAACAAAAACAATGTCAGTGACTACCTCCCCCAGACTTAAAATACACTGTCCCCAGTGTTATCTAGCCTAGAGTTAGTAAAAGAAATCAAATGGATGAAGTTGGAATTATGGAAAAAGAAAAATCTACCGTGATGGAATGGGGAGTGTCGACCGATACCAGGCTTAGGTCGACACAGAAAATTCTTCTCATCGTCATTGATGCATGTGGAACGGGGAGTGTCGACCGATCCTCTATAACTGATTCACGCAAAATACAATACACAAAACATAAACAAAAAACAAAAACAAAAACAAAAACAAAAACAAAAGACTTATATACATACTTACTAGTGGGTTGCCTCCCACAAAGCGCTTATTTTTAGTCAGTAGCTTGACTCTGGCTCAGGTGATCAGTCATGAGAAGATTGATAACTTACTCCCAGGCAAGTTCTACAACTAGACACTTCCAGCTTCAGAGTTATGATCAACATGCTCTCCACAACCTCCTTTCCTTTCTCTTTCAGCTCCGAAGTAAGAATGACTATAGCCTTAAAGAATGGTTTTGATGTTCCTTTGCACTTCACCTTGTATTCAATCGAATCCCCATCACACTTTTGAGGGATTAAAGTCATCGAAGCAGCACCCTTCACTGCTTTGCTTTTCACCTTCTTCTTTGCCTTAGATGTTTTGACGTCTTTCTTGGTGATGACAGAAGGACTATCTAGAAGGTCTACGACAGTTGGCTCGTCAAGAGGCTCTTCCAAAAGATCAACTACCAACGTCTCTCATGTAACAATAGTGATGCAAGAGATGTGTGTGGGAGTTCCTCTATTAGGAATGGCTTTGTAGTACACCTCCTTGTCAATTTATGAGAACGAGATTCTCTTGCTTGGTGTATCTATAATGGCACCAACCGTAGCCATGAACGGTCTTCTAAGAATCAACTGCGTACTAGATCTTGCACTCATCTCCACAACCTGAAAATCAGTAGAAACCAGGCAATCTCCTACGTTAACCAGCAAATCAAGGATTGTACCATATGTAAGTGAGGTGGAACAGTTCGCGAATGTGATAGATGTCTTGGGAGATCGAATATCAGCTCCCAATCTCTCTGTAATTTCCCTTGACATGACATTGACGCTAGCCCCCGAGTCAACGAGAGACTCTTTGAATTCAACTCCAGAGATAGAGCATGGAACTGAGAATATTCATGGGTATTCCTTCTTAGTTAGCTGCTTCAGTGGAGATGGTGTACTTCTGGCCTTGATGAAGAGTGCCTTAATCTCTTCCTCAGTTTCTCTGCAATTTTGGAAGTAACACTCCAAAGGACGGTTTTCAAAAGCTTCTTCAAAAGATATAGTGTGGGGAATCCTCCTGAACATCTTCTCAAAAGCTAGCAACTTCTCCGCAGTAATAGGGTTCATGAGATGTCTAGGTGGTCGAGGGTATGGTATCTTAGGTTTGTAAACACGTTCCTCAGTCATCCTTGGTGTTTTCACAATTTTTGGGTCGGTCTACGAGGAGTATCGATCGATACTAGGTTGATGTCGGTCGATACTGGGTTTTTGTGTCGCTTCTGCAGACTGGTATCGATCGATACAGGGTGAGTATCGATCGATACTAATGGAGTGTCGATCGATACTAGGTGAGTGTCGATCGATACTAGGTGGTGGATACGAACACAGCCATCTTAGGCTCAAAATTATCTTCAATCTCTGCGAATTTTTCCTCATTTAGACCTTTTTTCACCACTGGAATGACCTCTTCAGCACTTCTTACAGTGATTACATTGACTTATTAATTTTGTGGATAAACCATCTTTCCCTTGACAGTTGCTGAAATCTGAGCTACCTGAGTTTTCAGCATCCTATGGCTAGTACTGAGAGCCTCTATTTTCTCATTCAGATCGGTATACACATCATCCAATTTCCTATTGAAATTCACTGTCATCTTCTCCTGCCCTTGAACCAGCTGTTCAAGCATAGCGTCAATCTTACTCTCAAGAGTCTTAGCAGTTATATGTTGATAAGATGAACTCTCATAGTTCCTTGTGTAGCCACTGCTCTGGAAAGGTTTATGCCCAAACAGAATCGACCCAAAACCACCTTGACTAGTGTCAGACTTAAATCCTCTTTGCTGAAAGTTGTTGTTGAAGTTTCGGTTGTTGTTGTACTGATTTCTCTGACCCTAAAAACCAGAACCACCAATATAAATAACATCCTTCACTTCATCTCCAATGATAGTCTCGACGTCCTCAGAAAAATGAAATGCCTTCATTGATTTGCCCATCAAAAGATTATGCATAGAATCCAACTTAACCTGAACCTCAGCAATCTGTGAACCCTCGATACCACCAGCTTGCTTCTTGCGCTCCATGTCAGCATTCTTGGTGCTATTGCTAGATGCAAAGTTTTCAATCAGCTGGTAAGCATCGTCAGGATATCTGGTAAAGAAGTTTCCATTGCTCGCAGAGTCTAATGTCATATGGTACCTCCAATCGATCCCTCTGAAGAAGAAGCTCAGCAACTGAACCATAGTGAACCTATGATGTGGACAATCTCTCTGATATGATCTGAATCTCCCCTAAGCAGCCTTGAAAGCCTCAGTCATTCCCTGAGAAAACTGGGAAATCTTGTTCCTAAACTCTTTTGATCTCGCATCATCATATAAGTTATTAAGGAACGCAGTCTTGGTCTCATCCCATGTAGTCAATGACCCAGCTGGCAACTGTTTAAACCAATAGAAGCATCTCCACCAAGAGACCAGGGGAAGAGCTTACAAAAACGATAGTCATAGGAGACTCCATTGTACTTAATTCTAGAGACCAAATCCTCGAATTTCTCAATGTGATCCATCGTGTGTTCATGAGGAAGAACATGAAAAGGGTGCTGACCCACAAGAGTGTAGTATGTAGGTTTCAGCTCAAAATTGTTTCTCTGGAAAGCAGGAGGATGAACCGCTGATCGATTTACGTAGAACTGATCAGGTCTGTTGCATTCACCAATTGTTCTACCACGCTCAACCGCATCGTTCTCAGCATTCCCTGCATTCGCAGCGTTTCCAGCATTTGCAGCGACAACTCCATCAACAGCAGCATGGGCAAGAATAATGTTCCCCTCTGCATCCAACCGTAGACCATCCTCATTGTACAACTGACCATCTCGGTCCCTGTAAGCACCATCAGCATCCTGAATCAAAATCATTGTATTGTTGTTCATCTCTACTTACCTTTTTGCTTTTCTGTTTGAACGTTCCAACTGTGCTAACTGCTCGTTTGACAGGTCAACTAGCGGAGTGTTCTTGTTCCTTCTGGTTTCACGAAGAGGCATGCACCTGATACACAAAAGTCAAGAACGTAAGTAACCGAAATTCACGACGGGTATCGACCGATACCACTAGGGTTTCGATCGATACTCAACAATTTAGACAAAATTCTTAGCTAAAATCTAATGACAAAATTGAGTCTCCGGCGACGGCGCCAAATTTGATATGCTCAAATTAATACCCTATAAGTATTAAAGCAGTTGTGGTAGTATATGTAGGGGTCGAACACAAGAACTCAAGAAATCACACAATAGATCAGATAGATTCGAATTAAGCTAAACCAAAAGATGTAATTGAAAGCAATACGTAAATTAAACAAGTTGTAATTCGATTGGGAGAAAGATAGGGTCAGGGTAATTCTCAAAAATTCAATGAATGCAGATAAACTAACTAACATGATTCAGATTTAGCGCGGTTCTTAAACTCAAATCACTAAAGTATAGCTAACCAACTCTCATTGCGAAAACTATCTAAGTCTAAATCCTAGAATTCCAAATCTCTTTGTGAATCCTAAAGTCTAAACCAGCTTTTAGTTCAAGTTTGATTTTTTCACAAAACAACTAAACCAAATCTCTTTGCGAATAGTTATTTTGCTCACCCTAAGTTCTATCAGGTAATTAATCGCACTCTTGTGCCTAATCAATTATCCTAAGATCTAAGTTACAGATTAGTCAACCTAGAATTAGCTTTGAGAACAACCTATGGTGAAGAACTAATTCAGATGGTGAATCCTAATCAACCTAGCATTCAGAAAAAACCCTTATGAGAACCCTAAACCTAAAGTGGATCTACTCAGACATGGAAAATGAAAACAACATGATTAAATAGATCATCAAATAAATCAATAAGAAACAGGAGTTCAGAGTTGTCTCTCCAAAAACCAAAGTGAAATCAAGCGTAGCCAACAAAAGTGGCTGAAAAACCTAATTATAATGCTAAAACACGTTCTGGGGCTTATTGTAATAATTAAAGACTTCTGGACTAAGATGAAAACTCTCCAGACTTGTAAAAATTCGAGTTTCCTGTTTTCCCGAGCAGTATCGGTCGATACTCATCCTCTGTGTCGACTCTTCTGCTCATCAGACTGGACTGTCTTCACGAAAACTGGCATAACGTTTGATCTCACCGTTTGAATGGCCTCAAACCACTTCCAAATGAAAGTTAATCCATTGATCTGTCTTGTGTCCATATGTGAGCTCAATCCATCGGTGGAAAGTTCTTTAACGAATGCCAAATTTCTGATATCTATGCATGACTCTGCATCTCCATATGCTCCAAAATGCTCCAGAATGTTTCAATATCTCCAATTAAGCTCCAAACGTACCTAAACCTGTAAAAGAATCGAAAAGACTCCAAAATACTAGAAAGACTCCATAAATATGACATATATCATAGTCTAAAAGGGGTAAAAACCATGATATATCAACTCCCCTAGACTTAGCTTTTGCTTGCCCTCAAGCAAATAGAAGACAAAACCAGAGAAAGAGTTTTGAAAACACGGAGACTCACCTGTTCATGAAACATTGCAATGACCCTTTTTTCAAGCACTCAAATGTCACCTAGCCAGTTCCAAAACCAACCACCATGTACCTTTCCTCAGACATTCGCAGCTTCCCCAGACTACACACATTATCTCACATCCTCGTTCAATTAAACCCATAATCGCCAGTTTCATCGCTGTGATTAATACCAAAAACCTTCTAGATTCTTTCCCATACAATATCATGATAAGGAACCACCTTTTTCACACTTTTGGTATCATTTTCTCTTCCCCAGACTTATTTCTTATTATGTTATCTTCTCTTTTTTTTTTAGATCTGCATATACACATCAAGGTATGAGACGCGAGTATTGATGGTGTATGTATCAAAGGGTGTTGGCGAATAATGGCATCATAGGAAAATCATAGCCTCGCTTCCAATCCTTTGTGTGATCATTCCTCACCAAGTAGAATAATGGGATCGCTGGAAACATTCCTAACCCTCTACTCAGGAGAAAATCATCTCATTTTTCATGCAATTATTTTTTTTTTAACTTATAACAGGGGAGATAGATACTATTACTTTAAACACACAGGTTACTTTGTCAGATATGAATGAGGAATCAAGCTCTATGAATACTAACCACATCGATGAAGTGCAAAATTTTGGCTCAGGCTTTAAAGAACTATGCAGGAAACATTGGTGTCTTCTAGTTAACCGGTCAGCCTTTGGATTTTTCATTAGTCGATCAGTAACTGATTCTATAACAATGGTCACTTAGAAGCAAAGTCAGAACAATAGAGTCAAGAAAAAGATCACAGTCTCCAACAGATTTTGACTCAATAAAACAACGAATGACTCAAAAACGACTGACTCTAAGAAAAACAAAAACAATGTCAGCGACTACCTCCCCCAGACTTAAACAACACTGTCCCCAGTGTTATCTAGCCTAGAGTTAATAAAAGAAATCAAATGGATGAAGTTGGAATTATGGAAGAAAAAAAATCTACCGTGATGGAACGGGGAGTGTTGACCGATACCAGGCTATCTAGAAGGTCTATGACAGTTGGCTCGTCAGGAGGCTCTTCCAAAAGATCAACTACCAACGTTTTTCCTGTAACAATGGTGATGCAAAAGATATGTGTGGGAGTTCCTCTAGTAGGAATGGCTTTGTAGTACACCTCCTTGTCAATGTACGAGAACGAGATTCTCTTGCTTGGTGTATCTATAATGGCACCAACCATAGCCATGAACGGTCTTCTAAGAATCAAATGCGTACTAGATCTTGCACTCATCTCCACAACCTGAAAATCAGTAGGAACCAGGCAATCTCCTACGTTAACGAGTAAATCAGGAATTGTACCATATGGAAGTGAGGTGGAACAGTTCGCGAATGTGATAGATGTCTTGGGAGATAGAATATCAGCTCCCAATCTCTCTACAATTACCCTTGACATGACATTGACGCTAGCCCCCGAGTCAACGAGAGACTCTTTGAATTCAACTCCAGAGATAGAGCATGGAACTGAGAATATTCATGGGTCTTCCCTCTTAGTCAGCTGCTTCAGTGGAGATGGTGTACTTCTGGCCTTGATGAAGAGTGCCTTAATCTCTTCCTCAGTTTCTCTGCAATTTTGGAAGTAACAATCCAAAGGACGGTTTTCAAAAGCTTCTTCAAAAGATATAGTGTGGGGAATCCTCCTGACCATCTTCTCAAAAGCTAGCAACTTCTCCGCAGTAATAGGGTTCATGAGATGTCTAGGTGGTCGAGGGTATGGTATCTTAGGTTTGTAAACATGTTCCTCAGTCATCCTTGGTGTTTTCGCAATTTCTGGGTCGGTCTGCGAGGAGTATCGATCGATACTAGGTTGGTGTCAGTCGATACTGGGTTTTGTGTCGCTTCTGCAGACTGGTATCGATCGATACAGGGTGAGTGTCGATCGATACTAGTAGAGTGTCGATCGATACTAGGTGAGTGTCGATCGATACTAGTGGTGGATACAAACACAGCCATCTCGGGTTCAAAATTATCTTCAATCTCTGCTAATTTTTCCTCATTTAGACCTTTTTCACCACTGGAATGACCTCTTCAGCACTTCTTACACTGATTACATTGACGTATTAATTTTGTGGATGAACCATCGTTCCTTTGACAGTTGCTGAAATCTGAGCTACCTGAGTTTCCAGCATCATGTGGCTAGTACTGAGAGCCTCGATTTTCCCATTCAGATCGGTATACACATCATCCAATTTTCCATTGAAGTTCACTGTCATCTTCTCCTGCCCTTGAACCAGCTGTTCAAGCATAGCCTCAATCTTACTCTCATGAGTCTTAGCAGGTATAGGTTGATAAGATGAACTCTCATAGTTCCTTGTGTAGCCACTGCTCTGGAAAGGTTTCTGCCCAAACTGAATCGACCCAAAACCACCTTGACTAATGTCAGACTTAAATCCTCCTTGCTGAAAATTGTAGTTGAAGTTTCAATTGTTGTGCTGATTCCTCTGACCCTGAAAACCAGAACCACCAATATAATTAAAATCCTTCACTTCATCTCCATTGATAGTCTCGACATCCTCAGAAAAATGAAATGCCTTCATCGATTTGCCCATCAAAAGATTATGCATAGAATCCAACTTAGCATGAACCTCAGCAATCTGTGAACCCTCGATACCACCATCTAGCTTCTTGCGTTCCATGTCAGCATTCTTGGTGTTGTCGCTAGATGCAAAGTTCTAAATAAGCTGGTAAGAATCGTCAGGATATCTGGTAAAGAAGTTTCCATTGCTCGCAGAGTCTAATGTCATCTGGTACCTCCAATCGATCCCTCTGAAGAAGAAGCTCAACAACTAAACCATAGTGAACCCATGATGTGGACAATCTCTCTGATACGATCTGAATCTCCCCTAAGCATCTTTGAAAGCATCAGTCATTCCCTGAGAAAACAGGGAAATCTTGTTCCTAAACTCTTCTGATCTCGCATCATCATAGAAGTTATTAAGGAACGCAGTCTTGGTCTCAATCCAGGTAGTCAATGACCCAGCTGGCAACTACTTGAGCCAATAAGAAGCATCTCTACCAAGAGACCAGGGGAAGAGCTTACAAAAAAGGTAGTAATAGGAGACTCCATTGCACTTAATGCTAGAGACCAAATCCTCGAATTTCTCAATGTGATCCATCGGGTGTTCATGAGGAATACCATGAAAAGGGTGCTGACCCACAAGAGTGTAGTATGTAGGTTTCAGCTCAAAGTCGTTTCTCTGGAAAGCAGGAGGACGAATCGTTGATCAATTTATGTAGAACTGATAAGGTCTGTTGCATTCACCAATTGTTCTACCACGCTCAACCGCAGCGTTCTCAGCATTCCCTGCATTCTCAGCGTTTCCAGCATTTGCAGCGAAAACTCCATCAACAGCAGCAGGGGCAGGAATAATGTTCCCCTCTGCATCCAACCATTGACCATCCTCATTTTACAACTGACCCTCTCGGTCCCTGTAAGCACCAGCAGCATCCTGAATCACAATCATTGTATTGCTGAGATACCATAATGATTTTCTCTTATTTTTTTATATTAATTAAAAACTTGAAAATACAAGTTGTTTGAAAGATTTTATAACTTTGTATAAAATTTTCTTTTATTGGATTTATTTGGAATACAGAGTTTGAAATATAACAAAGTGATTATAACTTAAAACTTTAAAACTTTTTAGAGAGAAGCTAAAGCGATTTTTAGTGAGAGAAAGAGTGATTGATTGCTCGTGCTCCGTTGGGGATGCAAGGTCTTCCTTTTATAGGAGAAGGATGCGAATGATGTCTTGATACGTGTCGTTCATTGAATGGTGCCGACACTTCGTGTTGAGTGCGTGGATACGTGTCTTTGTATGAATGGTGCCGACAGTTGGTATTTGTCTGGTGACGTGTCAATGTGGGCCCCACCTTCTTGGTAAATGTCTTCTTTTGTCGGGTTATTCCTGGATAGGTATACTCTTTATTTTATTTTGTGAGTAGGGACCTGTAGTGGTAATAAATGCAGAAGTACAAAATAATATACATAGTCTACTAGAATATACAAAAGTGAAATTATATTAGTACTACTATAAGGTTTTTTTTTTATTCTTCGAACGGGTCTTGTCCTAGTGGACCACCAAAGGGGTCGTCTTCTTGCATATTGTCATCCTCGTCGGAGGACTCCATTTGTTGAGCGAGTGTAGCGAGTAGCTGCTTGAGGGTATATTTGGATGGTTTGTTTTTTTTGTTTTTTGAGCCAGAGGAACTGGCATATTGACTTGGACTCACTGGGATTGGTGTTGGTTGACTTGGTGTTTCTTGTGGTAGAGTAATTTTTGGGAGTTGGCTAGGTAAGAAAAGAGGTATTAATTTGGATACGGATTGAACCGTGTTTTGCAGTTCTTGGGTGAGGTGGAAATATTTTTGGATATGGGTTAGAGAACAGCGGTCTAGGTTGTATTTGTCCCACCATTTGACCCGGTATTCTCTAATCAGGGAGTATGGCATATTTTTGAGTGCTAAAGTAAGATTGAAATGCCAAGAACATATCCATGGTATTCCCATGTCTATATGAAAAGAGATGATGGTCAAAGGACCAACATGGTAATGCGGGGTTTTTTTGGTGTAATAAGGTAGAGAAGTTTTGGTAATTTCTGGAGGATATATTTGAGTAGAGGGGCCAAACCAGTACCACCATTCGGCGAACCAGCCGGGTAAATTCTTAGGACACTTGTTATCAAAGGATATGAACCATGAATGGTCAAATGGCCTTAGATAGAAAGTGCGAAAGAAAGCATTTGTATAGTCTACATAGGAGTATCCTTGAATATGGTAACTCGGGGTAGAAAAGGGTTTTATTGTGTGATGGTGGATAAATCCGAGATCTTGGATAGTGAAAATATGATGTATTTTTCAGGTTGAATAGGATATAAGGTTAGGATTGGCTTTGTCTGGGTAATGAGTAATTTCTATAGATTTAGAGTCTACTAGAATATACTCATAGAAGGTTCTGTTTTTGGTTATGTTGTCTGTAGGGTATAGACTATCTGGGTAGAATACGCGGTTGGTATAGGTGGTAAGTTCTTTAAGTTTGATTGGTTTGAGGAATTGAGTGGTCATAAGGTGTTGTTTGTTTGGTTTGAGATAATAGGTAGATTTGGTAGGTGGTTCGGTTGTTTGGGTATTGGTGGTTGGAGTAACCGCTTTTGAGTAGGAGAGGGGTGGAAATTCGGCGAGTGCCGAGAAAGTATTTTGAGTAAGTGGCTTTCCTTGTAAATGAGGTTGGTTTTTGATATAATCCGATGCTGTCATCGGTTTCTTGTTCTTTGAGTCACTCATCTTGAATATGTTGTTGAATATCTGTATTCTTTCCCTGTAAATATTCTCTTGTTAGAAAATCTGGTAAAGAATTGCTTTCTCCTTTAATATATTGAATATCAAAATCAAAAACTGATAAAATGGCTTGCCATCTGGCAAAGATTTGTTTTGAAACCAAGTTTTTGACATCTTTTTGTAAAATCTCTTTTGCCAATTTACAATCGACTCGTAATAAAAATCTTTTATTTATTAAATCATCTTGAAACTTTGAAATACAGTTTACTATAGAAAGAACTTCTTTCTTAATGGTTGAATATTTCTGTTGTGGTCCTAACCGGATACCTGAGTAGAATCTAACTATAGACTCTTGGTTAGACCCTGAAAGTTTCTGTTTTAAGATACCTCCATAACCTATTTCTGAGGCATTGGTTTCGACGATCATATCGGCTTCTGGATTTGGTATTGCTAAACACGGGAGGGTTTTGACCTTTTGTTTAACCTGTTGGACTAGACGGGTATGTTGGCTGGTCCAAGGTTTGGGATTTTTTTGAAGTCTCTGAAATAATGGTTGGATTGTTTGTCTAAGGTTTGGTAGGAAGTCGGAGACATAGTTTAGGCATCCTAAAAACCTCTATAATTGCGTTTTTTCTCTTAATTCGTCAGAAAATTTTTCTGCGAATTATATTGATCTTGATATAGGTGTGATTGTTCCTTGATACATAGTATGTCCTAGAAATCTTATTTTTGTTTGGAATAAGGACATCTTTTTAGTGATAGTACTAGACCATGTTTTTTTACTATCGTTGTGAAAGTATTTAAATGACTAATGTGTTGATCTATAGAGGTTTAGTAAACAAGTACATCATCAATATATACGATCATAAATTTTAAGTAATCATTAAATATATCATTCATTATGTGTTGAAATTCGGATGGTGCATTTTTAAGTCTGAATGGTACTGTAAATGCTATTTTATATTTATCGTTTTCTGTAATTTGTATTTGCCAAAATCCGCTTTTTAAATCAAATTTGGAATATATTTTTGCATCATATAGTCGTTTTAATAAATCTCTTTTATTAGGTATTGGATATCTAATCCATTGTAAAACATCATTTAGGGGTTTGTAATTGATTACTAGTCGTGGTACTCCTCGTTCTTTTTCTGCTTGATTATTTACATAAAAAGCTGAACAGCTCCAAGGAGATTTAGAAGGTCTAATTATTTTTTTGCTTAAGAGATCTTTGATTTCTTTATTACAGTGTTCCATTAATTCTTTATTCATCTGTATAGGTCTTGCTTTGGTTGGTATATTTCTTTCATTAAATTAAATTCTATAATGTAAGGTAACTCAACAGTATGTTGTTTTCTTTCCCAAAATGCATTTGGTATGTCAGAACATACTTGATTAAGTAGATTATTTTCTATCGTTTTTATTTTATTGATTACATAGGGTGTTTTTAGTTGTTCTTATATTTTTATATAGGATATTTCTTCTTGCAAATGTTGGATATGATTTCGTTTTCCCTTTATTAGATTAATTGTTTTTTCTATAATATTTTGTTGTAGGTTTAAAATTTCTTTAGTTTTAACTGGTGATAGAAAATTAAATGCTAATTTAGTTCCTACTACTTTTGTGATAATACCTTCTTGGGTTACTTTGAATGAGTAGATTTGTGTAAAAAATGGTGTTCCTAGAATTACTTCTTGTGTTAAATTTTTTACTAGTATGAATTGATTTTTGAAGCAATATCCTTGATTACATATTTTTGCGCAAGGTAATTTATATTGTACTTTTAAATTACTACCGTTAGCTCCGCTTAATCGTTCGGTAGTTTTTTCATAATATTTAGTTGATATAATACCTTCGCGGATACAATTGTAATCTGCTCCAGTATCCATTAATGCTATTATATCTATTTTAAAATCATGACCTATGTGTAACGAAATAGTGGTATACCATTTTTGATAATTAATTTTATTAATTATTTGAATATAGTCTTCATTATCTTGGTCATTATTATTATTTTCTGTGTTTTGATTACTTGAGGATGCTTTAGTATTATCTTTAGATTCTATTAGTGATAATCGTGCATCTATTTGTAATTGTTTTAAATGTTGTTGATTAAATGTTAGTTGTAATTCTTTAATTTGAGATTTAGTTTGTTTGACTTCATTTTGTAATTCTCCCGTTGTTACTTATTTGAATAAGTTTTGGGTTGGATATTTTTCAAATATTTTATTTAAACTGAATGGTTGTGGTGAGGATAATTGATTTTCTTGGTTTATTATTTCTTTTAATTTTAATAAATATTCTTTTTTGATATCGGGGTCATCAATTTTGTCTATTATATCTAGTAGAAATTGTTTATCATTATCTTTGGTTATTACGTTAATTAATTTACAATTGCATAAATTATCTGATAATTCTTGTGATTCGGTAGAGGAATCGCTTGAATTTTCTATATCGTTTATTGAATGTTCGCTGTACTATCTTCTTCTAGTTCAGAATCAGATATTAATAATCTAGTTAGTTTTTCTTGAATATCTGGTTGATCTTGGAATATTTCATTTATTTTTTTCTTCATTTTACATTCTGTTGATCTATGTCCGGGACGTTTACAGTTCCAGCAGACAATTTTTTGTTTATTAAATGGCTTGGATTTATTATTATTCTTTGAATAATAATTATTGGTTGGTTTTTTGAAATTTTTATATTTTTGGTAGGGTTTATTATAATTATTATTATGTCTATGCATTCTTCTTTGTTTATATTTTATCTGCTTAATTTTTGATGGTGGATTAGGTCTATTATAACCGTACTGCTCACAGAATGAACCCATGGTTAATCGGAATTTAAACTTATCATTTCGTTTGCTATCTTTTTGTTCTTGACATATTGCTAATCCTTCTTTTTTAATAAATGCAATTAATTGACCATATGTAATTGTGCTCCAATTAATAGGTTGTCCTCCAGAATAATCCTTTAATTTATTGATTATTCGCTCTCCAAAGAAAGATGGTAATCCTGAGATAAATCGTTCTTTCCAAAATGGTTGATTACAATCTCGTCTTTGGAATATGTTTGTAATAAAAATATCTTTATACCATTTGAAATCGCCTAATGTTGGGCATCTTAAATTTGTTAGTATAATTTTCTTACTTTCTAATTCTTCATTTGGATTTCCTACAAAATGCATTGTTAAAGTGTAAATTAACACTTCTACAGCATTTTGATGTTCTATTTCTTCGTAGAGACCTTCGTCATCTTCTACTCGTTTGATTTCAACGTGGTTAATAATTGAATCTTGTGTGATTGTATCTAATGAATTATCCCACCAATATTTTAATGCTCCATTAAATCCGGATATTAATAATACACATGCTTGTTTATCAGTATTATTTCTAGCTTTATACGCTATAGCGGCCATTCCCATTTCTTGAAATAGATTCATTGTTTCGTATTCCGATCGTCCATCTATATTCCATTCATATATGCCTTCGCCGGTATATACGTTATTAGAGTATTTATGATGTTCTTCAAATAATAAATCTGGTGGAGTATGACATGGATAGTAGGGTTTATTTGATTTAATATTTTATTGTTTCTTATTCTATTGACTTCTTGAATATCATTTTATGATTTCGTAATAGATTTATTATCGTTTTCATCTATATTATTTATTCCTTTTTCTTTGTCTAGTTTATCTAATCTGGTGGAAATTGATTTTAATATTTCATTCGTAGGAAATTTAATTTCTCTAGTTATTGGTTTAAAGATTGGTGATGTTACAGATGAAAAGGGGTGTTGGGTGAAAGGTTTATTTTGACTGGATATTTGGATTTCATTATTATTTATTTTATTATCTATATGATCAATTTGCCGGGATATAGTATGCAATAATTGATTCTGATAATTATTTTGTTCATAAACTGATTTAAAATCTTGCATAACCACTGGGTCAGTGTTGATTTTATTAGCTCCAGTTTTGAAAGGTCTGGCTATTATTTGTCGATCATGAGTGCCTATTTTAAGATCTTTTAATGGTGGATGTATAGATTTGACTTTATTTCCATCAGTTTGTTCTCAGATTTGACTTAATGATAAACTTGTATTGATTGTTTTAAATAGGTAATTAATGTTATGTGCTATAGAATATGTTTCAAATCATACGAAGAATGGAATATTTAATTCTTTTAGTTTCATACAATTATACCATTTTTCTCTGTAGTCTATTGTTTCTTGTTTAATAAATGTTTGAAAATAACAATTTCGTTTTTCATTATTTTTTATTGAATAAAATTCTTCTTTAATATATTGTTTATTGATTTCATATTCTTTTGTAATTACATTGATTTCTCGAAAATCTGATTGAGTAGGTGATGTTGGATACATATTTGGTGCGGCTATTGGTGCTTTGAATTTTATCGAATTATCTTGTTTTTCGTTTTGGTTTATACTTTCTATTTCTGAGTCCGTACTGGGTTGTTCGGATCGGAATTCAGAACAAGAATGTCTTGAAGGATATGAGCTAGATGCTCTTGAATAATATGAACTAATTTTAGGTGGAAGTGGATCTCTGAATGATCCAAATTGTAATAATATTTTTCCGTCTCTTTGTTCAGTGATTTTTGTAATATTTTTTTGTTCGAAATTTCTTATTGTTGTGTAATTTCGATTTTTCATTGATCTAGGATAGTTATTTCATTCCATTTTAATTGTTTAGGTGTATAAGTAGCGTTTGGAGTAGCTTTGCTATGAACTGTTAATATAGTAGTTTCACCCTTATTATCTTGTAATAAACATCTAGGATTAAATTCAGATGTTGAAAGTTTAAAATAGATTCGATACATTAATAGATATCCATGTCGTTCATTTTGAAATTTTATTTCTGGTAAATGAACGTTTAGTACTAGAGTATTAAGTATGGTTGGATCTTGTAAACTTACTTGAAAATTAGGCGCGCAATTGAAATAAATGGCTCCATTATGTAAATTGGATTGTATTGCTCCTAAGAGTGAATCTTCGAATTTTAATAAGGTGTTATCTCTTAATAGCATAAGTATAGGTGAATCGATACCCGTTCTTGTGAGGGGTTTGATTGCTATTTGGATTAGTCCAAAATGGATATAATTAAGTTTCTTTTGTCTGTATTTTTCTAAAGAGACTTCTGATAGTAATCTAATTTCTTCGAATTCATTTTGAAGAGATAGTGTTTGTTCGTGATCTTTTATTGCATATGCGGTCTTAAAGTCAAAAGTACCAATTTGATATATATTTTCAGGACATCATTCGCATCCTTCTCCTATAAAAGGAAGACCTTGCATCCCCAACGGAGCACGAGCAATCAATCACTCTTTCTCTCACTAAAAATCGCTCTGGCTTCTCTCTACAAAGTTTTAAAGTTTTAAGTTATAATCACTTTGTTATATTTCAAACTCTGTATTCTAAATAAATCCAATAAAAGAAAATTTTATACAAAGTTATAAAATCTTTCAAACAACTTGTATTTTCAAGTTTTTAATTAATATAAAAAAAATATATAAAACAATCTTATAGTAGTAATAATATAATTTCTACCACGCTCAACCGCAGCGTTCTCAGCATTCCCTGCATTCTCAGCGTTTCCAGCATTTGCAGCGACAACTCCATCAACAGCAGTAGGGGCAGGAATAATGTTCCCCTCTGCATCCAACCATTGACCATCCTCATTTTACAACTGACCCTCTCGGTCCCTGTAAGCACCAGCAGCATCCTGAATCACAATCATTGTATTGCTGTTCATCTCTACTTGCCTTTTTGCTTTTTTGTTTGTACGTTCCAACTGTGCTAGCTGCTCGTTTGACAGGTCAACTAGCGAAGTGTTCTTGTTCCTTCTGGTTTCACGAAGAGGCATGCACCTAAAACACAAAAGTCAAGAACGTAGGTAACCGAATTTCACGACGGGTATCGACCGATACCACTAGGGTGTCGATCGATACTCAACGATTTAGACAAAATTCTTAGCTAAAATCTAATGGCGAAATTGAGTCCACTGCAACGGCGCCAAATTTGATATGCTCAAATTAATACCCTATATGTACTAAATCAGTTGTTGTAGTATATGTAGGGGTCGAACACAAGAATTCAAGAAATCACACAATAGATCATATAGATTTGAATTAAGCTAAACCAAAAGATGTAATTGAAAGCAATACGTAAATTTAATAATTTGTAATTCGATTGGGAGAAAGATAGGCTCAGGATAATTCTCATAAATTCAATGAATGCAGATAAACTAACTAACATGATTCAGATTTAGAGCGGTTTTTAAACTCAAATCACTAAAGTATAGCTAACCAACTCTCGTTGCGAAAACTATCTAAGTCTAAATCCTAGAATTCCAAATCTCTTTGCGAATCTTAAAGTCTAAACTAGCTTTTAGTTTAAGTTTGATTTGTTCACAAAACAACTAAACCAAATATCTTTGCGAATAGTTATTTTGCTCACCCTAAGTTCTATCATGTAATTAATCGCACTCTCGTGCCTAATCAATTATCCTAAGATCTAAGTTCCTGATTCGTCAACCTAGAATTAGCTTTGAGAACAACCTATGGTGAAGAACTAATTCAGATGGTGAATCCTAATCAACTAATCAACCTAGCATTCAGAAAAAACCTTTATGAGAACCTTAAACCTAAAGTGGATCTACTCAGACATGGAGAATGAAAACAATATGATTGAATAGATCATCAAAGAAATCAATAAGAAACATGAGTTCAGAGTTGTCTCTCCAAAAACCAAAGTAAAATCAAGCGTAGCCAACAAAAGTGGCTGAAAAACCTAATTATAATGCTAAAACACGTTTTGGGGCTTATTGTAATAATTAAAGACTTCTGGACTAAGATGCAAACTCTCCAGACTTGTAAAATGTCGAGTTTCCTGTTTTCCCGAGCAATACCGATTGACACTAGGTAGTATCGGTCGATACTCATCATCTGTGTCGACTCTTCTGCATAACTTTTGATCGCACCGTTCGAATGGCCTCAAACCACTTCCAAATTAAAGCTAATGCATTGATATGTCTTGTGTACAAATTTGAGCTCAATCCATCTGTGGGAAGTTCTTCAACGAATGCCAAATTTCTGACGTCTCTGCATGACTTTGCATCTCCATATGCTCCAAAATGCTCCAGAATGCTTCAATATCTCCAATTAAGCTCCAAACGTACCTAAACATGTAAAAGACTCGAAAAGACTCCAAAATACTAGAAAGACTCCATAAATATGACATATATCATGGTCTAAAAGGGGTAAAAACCATGATATATCATTCCACCTCCGTCACCAGCCTCGCTTTATCCGCTACCATCCTCGCTTTATCCGCCAACTTCCTCGCTTGCTCAGCCGCGACTCTCCTCCGCCTCTGGTGTGAAGCTCCTCGCCGGTCGCACAATCCGCTTCCTCCATTCTGCTTCACGCGTAAGTTTGAAGTGAATTGGCCTGCATTTGGGCTTAGTCCCTTTGTGGTATTTTGCTTGGCCCAACAAAGATTTTGCGTCAATAGCTCAATATCGAAGAATCTTGACCATGAGGGTCTATTTTGCTTATCTTCCTCATCTAACAGGATAGATTATGCTACAACTTCCTTTCTTTGGGAGAGATCACTTTCGCCCTCCTCCTTTGTGGAGAAAACTTTCCCATCAATTTCCCTCTCTAGGAGGGGAGGTTTTTCTCCGGTTTCATACCCGAGAAAAAGTCTTAAATTTCCTACATGTTTGTTATCTTGCGTAGCTGTCTGCACGGGACTTGAAGATTTAACGTATTTCGTCTCGACGAGATCCGAAGGTAGTCGAAACCTTTCAACGTCACAAGTTATGGTGACTAAGTTACTCCTTTTCAGCCTTGCCGTGAACCCTAGGCTGACGCATCTAGGTAGCTTCTGAGATTTGATGTCGCTTAATATTGATGAGTTCTCAGCCTTATCTTCTACTGCTTTTATGTTGTACTTTATTAACCTAAGAGTTTTGATAACTAATCTCCTCTTTTGTAATCGTCAGGTTTAATTAATGAAAAGCGTTTGACCAAAAAAAAAGGAAAAAATTATATCCAACATAATATCAACAAAAAACAAAAAAAAATTATATTTGAGTCATAATCCTAAAAGGTAAAGTTATTAAAAAAAATGAAAAAATGTAAATTTATCCTAAAATCTAAAATTAATAAAAATGAAAAAATTAGAAAAATCTATAACCGATTCCTAATCCTAAAATGTAAAGTTACTAAACAAAAAAAATAGAAAAATTAAATTTATCATAAAAGGTAGAGTTAACTAAAAATAATAATAATAAACATAATTCAAATAGAAATATAAAAAAACTAAATATTTGGAAACATGTGAGAAATTAAATTGGAAATCAAATAATATAATTTTTTTATTTGTTATAATTTGATAAAATAATTTAAAATTTTAAGCTTTTATGTCAATTCAAAAAAAAAATCAAACAATATCGAAAAATAAGAGTAAATATAATTAAAAATGGGAATTAATTCATGAAAGTTAAAAATATAGATATATGAATAATTAACTAATAAAAGTAAACATTATTCAAATAGGAATAAAAAAAACTAAATATTTGGAAACATGTTACAAAATTTAAGTAGAAAATAAATTAATATAAAAAAATATAGAGAATCAGAATGAATAAATAACAGTTACTCTGATGCCAAAATAAAATAAAATAACAGTTACTCTATTAGGCTTCTCTAATTGTGTGTGATTTTGTATATGTTTTCTCAATCTTACTTTATTCAATTTTACATGTGATCTAATATTGTTTTCCATTTTTTTATAATTAGTTATCAAATATTAAATTATAAACTCTGCATATATACGGAGGCTAATATAGTATACATATACTTGTACATCATTTTTCTTTATAAAAGATATCTTCCATATTCAACTTCTTCTTCTGTTATAAGCTGTCTTAGCCAATCCACTCTTTAGACAAAAATTCGATGCGGACTCTGGATGTCTTTCAAAGATTTGCATCACTCGACCTAAATGTAAACAAAAGTAATGGAAACCAGAAGAGTGCGATCATACCAGCCAGGGCTGGCCCTGGGCCAAGCCCATTGAAACATTTGCCTTGGCTTCAGTTTTTTTTTCATTTTTTTAACCACCAAATTTTGTTTTTTCATTTTTTGGTCCCAAAATTTTTTTTTCTTCATTTTTTAGCCCAAAAAAATAAAAACTTTAAAATTGGTCTTTAGCCTCCAAAATTTCAAGGTCGGCCCTAATACCGGCACTGGATCCCATTAGAACTCCGCAGTTAAGGATGTTTAGGCGAGAATAGTACTACGATATGTGACCTCTCGGGAAGTCATCGTGTTGCCCCCTTTAAAAAGATGGAAAACAAAAAAAAGTAATGGAAACCAGACGATTCGTTTTACATCTTCTCTAATAATGCAATTTTTAGTTGCCTTTAACGACGAAACCATGTATTTTCCCCAGAAAGTTAGAGTATGTTATAAGTTATAACGCTTACCTCTGGCTGGCCCTGAAATATGGGGGCTCCAAGCCAAAAAAAAATAATGGGGGTTTTCGTTTCATATTGGCAAATTTTTTTTTTTTTTTTCGGTTAAAAATTTAAAACGGGAGCCTTAATTTTTATTTAAAAAACGGGGGCTCTAGGCCCAGGCTTCAACTCGCTCTGTTCAACGCCGGCCGTGCCTCTGAATGAAAAACGCAAACCCGTTGATGTTCACGGTTTAATCAATGTCCAAATCCCCATCACTTGCAGCAGTATTGATAAGAGAGTGTTGATTCACTCTCTGCAGTCCTCCACACTGAGACGACCAAAGTTTCTAGTGTTCAAGTGTTTGCAGAGAAGCTGTAATTACAGAGTCGGTGACAGAGTTTTGTCTTTCCTGCAACAAAGATATTCTCATCGTGATTTGATACTCATCTGTCATAATTACGAACTAAAAACATTGCAAGACCGATGGATATTATTGGTATCGACGTCAAGCTACTCTTTGTTCAGACACAAAGACATCAATTTTACACAAAATACTTCTTTACAAAATGTGGAAATTTCCAATACAAGTCTCTACAAAATGTGGAAACTCCACCTCCTTCTCATTCACCAGATTGTTCTCAATGTACAAGAAAACTAGCTTCTACTTTGCTTCTGCACCTCTTCTTCCAGTTCTTTGATCCAGGCGCTACAGTCTTGCTCTTGCTTCTTATTCACGTAAACTTTCACAAGCTTCATCTTTAACCAATCCAACTTAAACCCTACATCTTCCGGGTCGAAAAGAATGTTTTCTGCTTCATCTAAAATTATAAATCTTCATCAGTGTGCTTTTGAGGCGACCATCACAAATATTAGGTCACGAAGCACACCCATGTACGATGTTTTGAGCCATTGTTTCTTTTGAAAACAGAGTTAAAATTAACCTGTGAAAAAGAAACATGAAACCCATTGACGTCCACTGTTTCATCATCACTATCTCCAATCATCTTCATATTCATCATCATCATGAACTAAATTAAAGTTAATTTTGCAGAAAAAAACAGAGATACAAAACACATTTATGCAAATTAAAATGTGGGAACATCCTTTATAAGTCTCATTTAGAAATCAAGACGCAAGAAAACAAACAAGAACACCTAGCAGAACCTAAACTTCAGACAACATCGTCATCGTACAAGGAGAGAGGAGCTCTAGCTGCCAACAACTCGGCCTTCGCCTTATCCATTTGAGCTTCCATATCTTGCAGCCGGGCCAAACAAGCCTCCTCTTTCTCCTTCTTTTCCTTTACTCCATCAAGTTTCTTCTCCAACCAACCCAACTCAAACCCCGCCTCTGTCAAGTACGCTAGAGCACCATATTGGTCTGCCAGATCATCCTTGGAAATTTTCTGAGGCGATTGACACAGCGCCTTTGTTATGCGTAAGAGGACATTAATGTACGCTGTCTTCAGAAATGGGTTCTTTTGACGAAATTTTGATGCAATATCTTGGTGTCTTTCAAACAAACGGTTGACAGATTCTACCTGTAAGTGGAAAATGGATATTATATAAAGTAAAACCATAGCGCACAAACTATATCAAGAAACTCTTTTACGATTTGTTCTTTTTCCCCTTTCTATGTGTTTCTCCTACACTTATTTTAAAACAGAATATTAACAAAATAGCAAGTTTTGTATTTCTCATTTCTGACTTGTGAAGGAAGAACTTGAAACCCATTGACATCTATGGTTTCCATTACTGATGAAGATTCCTCTGATACGTCTACTTTACCTTCAACTTCAAAAACATCAACTTTGACAACAATTATGAGTTCTCCGTTCACCAGAAATCCTTCTTTGGCATTAAGTTTGGTAAGGGTAGTCATATCTCTAAACCCCCAGTCAGGACACTTCTGCTCAAACCACTGTTGAATTTCTGAAAAATCACAAAACATATTTCCTTTCATGGTATTTCACACGTGGATTTAACATTTAATTAATGTTCATAACCAAACAAGCCGTGCACAACATATACATAAAAATCTCGCAACACATATATATATATATATGAAACTTTTCGGCCTTACTAAAAGAAGAGAATCATCAAGAAACAATCACCTCTAAGTTCGGAGAGTTTATCAGAAAATTGATTTACTATAGTAAATGAAACTTTAGCGTGTCTTCTCCATCCAATTGGCAAAATTTCAGAATCAACAACGGCTAGATACAGAGATATATGATTAGCCTTATTATTTCCCTTGGGAAAGGCCATAAGACGCCTGCAAGCAAAAAAAAATAAATAAGAAAACAATCAGCGAAACGAAGGAGATTGTCATTTGTAGCTAAAATCAGCTACCAACCATGAATTAATGAGAATACAACATTAATAAAACAACTACTCTTCTTACCATTTGCAGCTACCAACCACGAATATATCAGAATATATTTTCTCAGATTGCAAAGAGGAGAAATTCTTAATCACCCAAGTGAACTTTTTATCAGGTTGATTCCCCATTGATCTTGATGATGTCTCCTAAACACCCAAATTTTGTAACTCAAACAATCAAACAACAATATCTAGAAACAAAAAAATATTGAGAGGAGAAATCATCGTAAACAGTTTTATTCTTTTACAAGTTACCACATTTTACAAAACGAACAGAGTCTAAGGTAATGAAAGAATAGAAGTTCATACCTCTCTGAATCGCTTCGAAGGAGAGAGAGACACACGGACGATGTATAATCAAACAAGTGCAGCCACAGCTTTAAAGGCGTCCAAGTTCGATTACCAAGACGGGAGGAATGCGAATCGCTTCGACTCCTGATTCCTTTATTTCCTTTTTTCTTTATTTCCTTTTTTCTGTCTTAATAATTTAGTTTTATGTTAGTAATTTTAAATTATCTAAGGTTATCAAAAAAAAAAACTTTTAAATTATCTAAAACATAATGGGTTTACATAGTGTTCAATTTTGCTTAATATATGCTTATATCGTATCTTATAAGCTTATATCGTATCTTTCAACAACTTATTTCCTATGTTTTGTTAATTTGTTTGCATAGTGTTCAATTTTGTTTTGTATTTAGGAAGAACTCTAGATGAGTGTATCATTTTTATATATTTACTTTATATATTTTTGTGTATGAATGACTGTTTTTTAGCCTTTTAAAATGTCTATTTCATAGCATAATACCCGGATTTTGAGTTTGAAATTTCACAATAAACATTTGATGAACTTTAACTAATATTAAGTAATCTTTTTTAGATAACAGAAAGTGAGTAGTAAACTTTTGATGAATGTTAACTAACGTTAAGTAAATTTTTATTTATTGAGATAAAAGTAGAATGAGTCTAATGTATTAGATGTTGCCTTCTACTTGATCTGATTCACTCATGTGTGTAGTAGCGAAACTGGTATGACTTTATATTGCATTGCAATGGATAAGACTTTTTACTTTTTACAAAAAAAATGTTTTCAATATTAATTTGTGGTAAGTTAAATAATATTTGTTTTTTTTTGTAGACTTATGAGATTTTTAGGTACATGCGAAACCTAAATCTAGTAAACCTCTAGCATATAATGCTGCTTTGAAATCTAGAATTTTGTCAAAATTTTGTGGTCTTTTTTTTGTTTGTTGATTAGTATTCTTAGATAATATTTGTGGC
Source organism: Eutrema japonicum (assembly GCA_030161315.1). Lineage (NCBI taxonomy): Eukaryota > Viridiplantae > Streptophyta > Magnoliopsida > Brassicales > Brassicaceae > Eutrema > Eutrema japonicum. The sequence goes on from BSQW01000001.1 coordinate 40,495,592, forward strand.
ATGAACCAATGTTGTTTTTTGAGTGAATTATATTAGAAACTTGTGAGAAATAACCCTATAGTTTGCCTTGCTGTTAATGATCAACTTTTTTTTAATCTTGCAGACTACGTCGGCTTTTAGGTTTGCCTCATAATAGCCTATTCAATTAGTCGCTATGATTGCTTGAATTGTAGTTGACTTTAATTTTTTTTCGTAAAAACAGAATATAATAATGCTAATTAAATTTTTGATTGGTGATGAGTAAATAGATTTTATAATACCTTTTGATCGATAAGAAACAGTTCAAAACCCATAATGAAACTGCCTTTTTGTTATTTCGTGCCTCCCATAAGTGAACGACTCAAATAAGCAGTTTCTTCTTAATAAAACATAAGACATAATTTCTTATTTTTTGTTAGTTAAGCCTAGATATCAAGTTAATTTTAGTTTTCTATATTTGTTTCCTTTGTTAGTTTAGTTTTTATTTATTTATTGATTTCTATTTTATTTTGACATATAATTTTCTTTTTCTTTTTTTTGGTTGTTAAGCTTATTATGTTGATTTTCCATAGAGTTATCATAGACATCAAATTAATTTTCTTTTAAATGTTTTTTTTTTGTTAATTTAGCTCTTTTGATATTTATTTCCATTTTAAGAGACACGGTTTTTTGGAATTCTTGACATTACTTAAGATTTAATTAAAATGCTAATTTGTCATATTTTAACAGGTCGTTTTAAATAATTTTTTCTTTTTTTAATTTAGCTCGTTTGATATTTATTTCTATTTTAAGAGACACAAATTTTTTTTGAATTATTGACATTATTTAAGATTTAATTAAAATATTGGTTTGAAATGCTTTAATTGGTTGCTTAAAATTCTATGTGGACACCCTTAGATGCCTAAAATTTCGTTTTATTAGTTTTTTGTAAAGTTTTTTATGTTGATTTTCCATAGAGTTAGCATAAATATCAAGTTAATTTTCTTTTAGATGTTTTTTTTGTTTGTTAATTTAGCTATTTTGATATGTATTTCCCTTTTTTGATTTTTTTGTTTTGTTAATATAGCTCTTTTGATATTTATTTCTATTTTAAGAGAGACAATTTTTTGGCATATAATTTTGTTTTTCTTTATTTGTTTGTTAAGATTTTTATGTTGATTTTTCATAAAGTTATCATAGAACTTTATGTTGATTTTTCATAAAATTAATTTTATTTTAAATGAACTTTTTCTTTTGTTATATTAGCTCTTTTGATATTTATTTCTATTTAGGAAACATGATTTTTTTTTGTTTGAATTCTTGACATTATTTAAGATTTAATTAAAATACTTATTTGACATATTTTAATTGGTCGTTTAAAATTCTACGGGAACACCTTTAGATGCATATTGCATCAAATTTTATCAGTAATAGATTTTATTTTGACATATAATGTTTTTTTTTGTTTGTTAAGTGTTTTATGTTGATTTTCCATAAATATATCATAAATATCAAGTTAATTTCTTTTTAAATGACTTTTTATTTTGTCAATTTAGCTCTTCTGATATTTATTTCTATTTTTAATTGTTGCTTTGTTAATTTAGTACTTTTAATATTTATTTCCAATTTAAGAGAAACAATTTTTTGGAATTCTTGACATTATTTAAGATTTAATTAAGATGTTGATTTGGCATGATTTTATTTTGACATATAATTATTTTGTTTTTGTTTTTTGTTTGTTAAACTTTTATGTTGATTTTCCATATAGTTAACATAAATATCAAATAAATTTCCTTTTAAATGATTTTTTTCTTTTGTTAATTTAGCTATTTTGATATTTTTTTCTATTTTTGGTTTTTTTTTTTGTTAATTTGGCTCTTTTGATATTTATTTACATTTTAAAAAACACAATTTTTTTGAATTCTTGACGCTATTTAAGATTTAATTAAAATATTTTTTTGCATATTTGTTTTTGTCGTTTAAAATCCTATGTGGACGCCTTGAAAATTCTATAGTTTCAACTTTTATTAGTAATATTTTATTTTGACATATAATTTAATTTTTGTTTTTTTATTTGTTAAGTTTTTTATGTTAACCTTCCATAGAGTTAGCGTAGATATCAAATTAATTTCCTTTAAAATGAATTTTTTTCTTTTGTTAATTTAGCTTTCTAATATTTATTTCTATTTTTAGTCTAAAATTTTATTTTGACATATAAGTTCAATTTTCTTTTTTGTTTGTTAAATTTTTTATGTTGATTTTTCATAGAGTTAGTGTAGATATCAAGTTATTTTCCTTTAAAATGATTTGTTGTTTTGTTAATTTAGCTCTTTTGATATTTATTTATATTTTTGTTTTTTTTTTAATTTAACTCTTTTGATATCTATTTCTATTTTAAGAGACAAGATTTTTTGGAAGATTTTATTTTGACTTATAATTTCCTTTGAAAAAAAAAGATTTTATGTTGATTTTCCATATAATTAGCATAAATATTAAGTTAATTTCTTTTTAAATATTTTTTAAATATAGTTATTTTGATATTTATTTCCATTTTAAGAGACTGAGTTTTTAGGAATTCTTGACATTATTTAAAATTGATTAAAATGCTGAATTATTATATTTTAATTGGTCGTTTAAAATTCTATGTTGACGCTCTGAAAAGCATATATATTCAACTTTTATTAGTAATAGACTAGGTTTTGCACCCACGATATGCGTGGGTATTGTTTTTAATACTATTTTGATAAAAATCATATGCGAGCAATTATACGTATTGAAATATTATTTTGTGTATAATGGTGATTGTAATAATATATATTAAAATCATATGCGAGCAATCACATTCATGACAACTTAATTTTGAAACTATAGATGAATATGAAACGAATTTTGAAACTAATTTAAAATCAGAAAAGATCAACGTTTTTTGTCACTTTTATCTTGAAGATGTAAAAACTGGACTTTTGTTTGGTAGCAGATTAGTTGTGGTAACTTTTAAATGATTTTTCAATTATTGGACCTTACTTCTTCCTATCAGAGTGAATAAGTTTTTGCATCATATTCATTTTCAGTCTCGTTATATATGTTTTCTATAAAATAAAACAAAAAATCAAAAGGTAAAAAAAAAGTCAAAATTTTTTTCCTTCCTTAACTATTTTAATTAATACAAAAATTTAATTTAATCTACAAATCAAAAAGCAATGTAATAAACACAACTCTTGCTCTCATATCCATGAAAAAAAATCAATTTTGAAACCAAAACAATTTATGAATATGATATGAACTTTGAAACAAATTTATAATAACAAAAAACCGACAAAATAAATATACTTTTTGTAAATATTCAAATGCTGATTTGAATGTAGACATTCAATAGCTTTTGGTTTGAATCATGCAACGAAATGGTCTTTTTATATAGTTAGCATTTTTAGGAATTAAAATCTAAATAGTCAAGGTTTAGATTTTTTTTTATTATAAAAGATATAGATAATTTTCAAATAAAAATCTATATAATCAAGTTGAATATAGGTTTTCAATTTAGAGTATATAATATAGTAAATAAAAATAAATACACATTTACGATATAGGAATACTATCGTAAAATACACGTTTATTTGAAATCTATATTTAATCTAACCAAATAAAAATCTAGGTATAGATATTTAAACCTAAGAATTATTTGTTAACTTTTTTTGTTTTTATAGAGTTAGCATTTTAATGAGTAGATAATTTCTTCTATTTTTATTTGATTACTAGGGGTGATCCGCGCTACGCGCGGGCGTGATAAACAATTATTTAAGCTTTGTTTATTGTCTATTGTTATTTTATTTTCCTTGATCTCTTAGTTAATTTAATTTTCTCTGCCAACTTAAAATCTATTTGTTTTTTTTTTGGTTAAAAATGTTTAATAGATCTATGTGTCTAACATTTTTCTCTTGTTTTCTCCAATTTTTTTGTTCTCTAATCCAGAAATTAATACTTCTCTCTGAGATTAAAAAAAAAAGACTTGGCCCTTAACAATAGCCTTATGTTTATTAAATTTTCATATTTCTCTACAGTTAAATATGAAAATCGATTTAAAAAAAATATAAAAAAACAAATAGATTTAATAAACACATACATATTCCACACAATAATTAGGATTTGAGGGTTTTTCCATAAGCGGTGAGAGTTGTAAAATGAAGGTTAGTTTTCTTGGTTTCGCTTGTGGTGATGTTCGTCCTTAGAGATCATTTGGCTGACTTGGAGCGGCTAATCTCCATTAAAGAAGAAGAATCCTTTTACCCCTACGCATCGTCAAGGCGAGCTCAATCTCCCCGATAAACTCATATCATCCCTCAAACTCACTGAACGCAAAGGCCTTATCTATCTATACCGCAACTTTTCACACAACTCCCTCCCCAACCCTAGATCTTTTCGTTGTTCCCAATTAATTGGAGCTCTTGCCCTTGGAATGGCCGAGCTTTCGAGACAAACCATAGACTGGGAAGAGCTCTTCTGCGCCATTAGAGTATCTTCTGCATTTGTGTGTTTTCTGCATTACACCAACCGTTGACTATTTATGAAGCTATACCCAGCGATGAAAGCCAATGAATACGGGTTCCATGTTTTCGTGCTTACATATTACTATATTCTGATTTTCAGGTTCAACACATGGCAGTTCATAGAACTGGCTATCTCCCGGCATTGCCGTGCCTAGCCTTATAGAGACGTAAAGCGATGTATAAAATATATTGTTATTTTATTTTGTTTAAATATGTATTTTGATTTATAGTTTTATTTATTGTAATACTATTATAGTTTTTAAAAACAAAACATAATTTTAAACATCTTTATACCTTTATTGTAGTTGTGCTTAGTACTATACATAACAAAAAATGATGTTTCTTACATATTTGGTTAAAGATATATAATTTATACAAAATGTGGCCCTTAAAATTAAAAAAAAAAAAATGGTGGTCTGTTTCCCGGTTTCTGCTTATGCCTCTTGGCGCTGGCGTTAGTTTAGGTGTTAATATGTTTATCTATCCTATATGGACTGGAGAGGATATTCATAACTGATCTTATGGGTTTATGAGTTTTTGGAGTTTATGTGTTAGTTTATGTTATTTTAAGGATTTTTTAAAAAAAAGTAGTGGATGCCAAGATGGATGCTGAGGTAGCGGAAGGAGAAGTGAGCAAAGCTAACTTTATATATAGATTATTATTTTCTCATTAATTTAAAATGTAGCAAAATTAAAACCCAAATTGAACCAAAAAAGTCCATAGAGAGCCCCAAATTCTAAAAAAGGCAGTTCGACAACAAATTCCATAGACAAAAAAACTACGGTCTATGGAATCTCCTGAGTTAAGAAGGAAGGGGAAAAGAGATTAAAAGGCTTATCCACCTGAGTTCGAACTTTGGTAATTACAACACAAACGCGCGGGTATCACGGGGTTTCACATGGCTCTCCGTGGCCCCTGGATTAGTCAGCGCTCATGGCCCGTTGACCCAAGAATCAGCTAGGGAGAAAAGTCCCCGCAACCTGACTCGGAGCTCATGGGATTCTGTTAACCCGGATTACCCGAGTTATCAAAAAAAAAAAAAAACAACGGTCGATCGTTCAATTCAGAGAGAACTAGAGCTGTCAATTGGTCTTGGCCGCACCCATATGGGCTATCCATCTGGACATTTTTTTTATTGTAGGCTATGAATTGGTCCCTCCGCATGGACAACGGACAATATTATGACCACGCCCAAAAAAAACCATGCCCAAATGGGCGTCCACAACATGTCCACAACAATTTATATTTTTTTATTAAACCAAAAATGATTTAAATATTATTTTTAATACTTAAAATATGATTTACTAATTTTCCAACAAACGATTTCGTTTTTCCCGCTGAGAATGTGACTATGTGGTATCGCGTTAAAAATAAAAATTTACATGTTAAAACTAGGAATTACGTTTTTGGCGGGAAAACACTATTTTACGGTTTTAGCAGATAACATGATTTTGGCGGGAAACTACGATTTCGGGGTTTTGGCCGGAAAACATTATTTTATGGTTTTGACGGAAAAACGTGATTTCGCGGTTTTTACGGAAAACTGTGATTTTATGCTTTTGGCGGAAAGCACAATTGGGGGGGGGGGCATAGGTTTGCGGTTTTGGCGCAAAAATTGATTTTATAGTTATGACGAGAAAACGCGATTTTGGCAGGAAAATACGATTTCACAGTTTTGACGAAAAATGTGATTATGCCGTTTTGACGGGAAAACACAAATTTGGCGGGAAAACATAGTTTTGCGGTTTTTACAGGAAAACGTGATTTTACGGAAAACATAATTTTGGCGGAAAATGCAGGTTTGCGGTGGAAAAATGCGATTTCACAAGTTTGAAGTTTTGAAAAGAAAACTCAGTTTTGTTATTTTGGTAAGCAAATATGATATTTTAACGATAATTATAAAATATTATCTAATAAGAATAATCAAAAATAAAATTAATTAGTTTTATTTTATTTTTGAAAGTTTTTGGGTTTTGTTTGGAAAAAAAGTAGGTGGAATGTCCAATGACTGCTTGGTCCAGTCCGCTTTTGACCGCGAACGAAATTGGTATTAGCCCATTTAGACCGTTTTATATTTGGGAGTGACTATGATCGGTCTGTAATGATTTGGATTGGGCTAGCCCACGAACAGCCCACCCAATTGACAACCATAGAGAGAACTAAGCAGCAGTGAAGAAGCATGACTTCTCTCTACTCAGAGCTACACCAGACGAACTGAGAAGATCATCAGCAAACACACAAATGGGCAAGGTTTCGCTTCACTCGACCTAACAGTGAACAAAAGTTATGGCAACCCGACGATTCGTATATTTTCCCCAGTAAGAGCATGATGAGATCATAAGTGGAGTAATTTGGAGTAAACCGAACCTGAAAACCAAACCAAAATACTTGAAGTAATCAACCAGTTTGACTTGTTCTTTGTTTTTATTTCAATTTATGTTAATAATAATGAGAATCAGTCTTTCTTATTGTCTAGGAAACTACTTTCTCTACTTTTCCCATTTCCTTGTACGTAATAAAAAATGATCCCAAATCCCAACTCTCTTTGTACTTTTCTTCTATTTAGATTAATAAAAACAATAAAAATAGGGACCAAAATATTGATTTTAATTTCTCTTAGTTTTGAAGAGGGAACAAAATTAGCATTCTTGCTTAGACACAAAGACATTCCACAAAATACTTCTCTACAAAATGTGGAAACTTCCAATACAAGTCTCTACAAAATCATTCGAATACAAACAGTTACATACACGCCCGCAAGTCAGTGGGCTGGTGGTAGGGCGGACCTAGGCAGTGTGAGTAATTTCCTTGCCTAGGGTTCGATCTTCCTCCTCAGCTAAAATCCAAACATTGATTTGTGGGAAGTCTGTTAGTTGGGTATATGCCCAATTGGTTTACATGGTGGCCCATAATGCAGGTGGGTGGGTCACCCGCTGGCACTTAGTCTGGTTGGTATTAAACTTGGGGTCAGGCGGGGTGGTACATACCCTTTACATGGTCACTGTAGTCCACTCTGTAACACTTCGGTGTGTTCCTACCTGGAACTGACTGGGATAGCCGATGGCGTATATAAAAAAAACAGTTACATACACACCAAAAACATGAAGCAATATAAACGAAGAAGTGAAATATAAACCAAGCTCTCTTCCGAAAGTCTAACTAGCTAACATATCTGTTATGTTCCTTCATCGTATTTGACTTAAATTGGATGCGAGTAAACGCAAACTCAAGTCGCATTATCCAAAAACCAATATTCACAAATGATTCTGATCCTTCCAAATTACAAAGCAAATTAACTAAACCACAATTGAAATAGCTCAACCAAGGCAAATATGTGTAAACCAAAGGAATTGGATAAACCATTGTATTTCCTGTCACAATGTGGTAGCTCAACCAAGTCTCTTCATCTTCTTAAACCATAGACGGGTGCTTTAAAAGAAATCAAGACGAGCATACGAACAAGAACACCTAGAAGAACCTAAATGTGCCTAAGAATTCAAAATTTCAGACAACATCGTCATCATACAAGGAAACAGGAGCTCTAGCTGCCAACAACTCCGCCTTCTCCTTATCCATTTCAGCTTCCACGACTGAGCACTTCTGCTTCAATGGCTCAAGTTGTTCCTCCATTTCTTGTAGCCGAGCCAAACAAGCCTCCTCCATACTCTTCTTCTCCTTTACTTCACCAAGTTTCTTCTCCAACCAACCCAACTTAAACCCCGCATCTGTCAGGTATGCCAGAGCAGCATACTGCTCTGCCAGATCATCTTTGGAGATTTTCTGAGGCGATTGACACAGCACCTGTGTTAAGCTTAGGAGGAGACTCATGTACGCTGTCTTCAGGAATGAATTCTTGGGACGAAATTTTGATGCAATATCTTGGTGTCTTTCAAACAAACGGTTCACAGATTCTACCTGCGAGTGGAAAAATGGATATATTAAGTAAAAACATAGCGTACGTAAGAGACTCTTTTACGATTTGTTGTATTCACTTTCTATGTGTGTTTATAAGTATTTTTCCTATACTTACTTTGAAACAGGATATCAAAAAAACAACAAAGAAGTTTGTATTTCTTATAATTTCTGACCTGTGAAGGAAGAACTTGAAACCCATTAACATCTATGGTTTCCATTACTGGTGAAGATTCTTCTGATACATCTATTTTACCTACAACTTCAAGAACATCAACTTTGACCACAATTATGAGTTCTCCATTCACCAGAAATCCTTCTATGGCATGAAGTTTGGCAAGGGTAATCATTTCATGAAACCCCCAGTCTGGACTCTTCTGATCAAGCCACTGTTGAGTTTCTGCAAAATCACAAAACATATTTCATTTTGCATTTCTGAATATCACATGAGATATACTCCAGTGGATTTAACATCAATGTTAACAGCTAAAGAAGCCCTAGATCACATATACATAAAAATCTTGCAACATGCCAAGACATACATATGGCCTTATTAAAAGAAGAGAATCGTCAAGAAACAATCACCTTTATGTCGGGACAGTTTATCCGACATTTGATTTACTATAGTAAAGGAAACTTTAGCGTGTCTTCTCCATCCAATAGGCAAAATTTCAGACTCAAACAGAGAGAATTGATTAGCATTATCATTTCCCTTGGGAAAGGCCATAAGACGCCTGCAAGCAAAAATAAAAACAAACAGAAAAACGAAGGAGATTATCCCATAAACCTAAATTGGAAGAAAAAAATTAGAAAAGAACTTGTCTTCTTACCATCTGCAGCGACCCTCCACGAATATATCAGAATATACTCTCTCGGATTGCAAAGAGGAGAAATTCTTAATCCCCCAAGTGAACTTCTCATCAGGTTGATTCCCCATTGATCGTGATGATGCCTCCTAAACACCCAAATTTCGTAACTCAAACAACGATATATATGCACTATGGAACAGCATTGTAAACAGTTTTCTTCATTCACAAGTTACCACCACATTTGACAAAACGAACAGAGTCAAAGGTAATGAAATAGTAGAAGTACATACCCCTCTAAGTTGCTTCGAAAGAGTCCAAGTTTGATTACCAAGGCGAGAGGATTGCGAATCGCTTCAACTCCTCATTCTTAACCCTAAACCCACAAATCGCAATACAAAAAGATAATTACTAAACCAAAATTGAACCAAAAATTCCAAGGAGATCCCAATAGCCCAAATATCCCAGAGACCTAAGAAGCCTTGATTGCTAAGAAAGGCAGATCGACAATTTCGCTGTCATCGAGACATCGACAATGATCTCGGTCGTTCGTTCAAATATCCAAGATCACTTCTGGATGTTGCCTCTCTCTGATAGTTGTATGCTGGAGACCTTCGCGACCTCTCTCTTCCTCTCCTCACCGCCTAGGGTTTTCCTCTTCTGGATGTTTCCTCTCCGGCGCCGGTGGCTCCCTCAGCACCGGCGTCGGGCTTTGCTCCCTTATATTAGTCTTTGCTTCCTGTCTTTCGTTTTGTTGAGGTACCATTAGATCTGGTTGCGCGGCGGAGAGGGTCTCGGCGGTGGTCCTTGCGCGATGGCGGCGCAGGCTTCGCGGCGTCGTGGTTTCTGCGGTGGAGGGGCGCTTACCTCTGTGGTCGGTGTTCCTTGCCCCTTACGCCTTGTCCTCCTGCCGAGATATGATTTCATCTGTGGGTGGCCGGCGTTTTTACTCCTTCTGGCGGTTTCTTCGGTGAGTTCATGTGCCGGCGGTAACGTGCTCGCTGACTTAAGCGGTGGTGGGGTGGTGTTTGTCTTCTCCTCCCGATTCAGTCCCTGTCAAGTCTCGGTTTGTAAATCGGTGTTCCCAAGGCAGCAGAGTGGTGGCGACGGTAGATCGGACCTCTTAGGCCCAGGCGGCGGCTAATCGGACCTTGAGGAGGGGTCCTAAGTCCGGCAAAGGGTGTCGACGGGGGCTCTTGTCTTGTGGCAAGCCTCAGCGTGGTTGGCTCGCGTCTCTCCCAGCAAGCGTGGCTCCACCGGCGGTGTCTCCCTGCGATGGTTCAAGGCGGGTGGCTCAGCGGTAGTTTCTTTCGGCTCGTTCGGCGGTGAAGCTCTGGTGCCGTCTTCCATCGGTGTGGCATGGGTTTCTCGGCGGTGTGTATTGCCGACAAAGGTGCGGCAGCTTCGCGTTTGTGTTTTAGGTCTCGTCTCGTGTTGACTCTGAGAGTGATCCAGTGTAGATGGTGGAGGAATTTCGGACGTGATTGTTGAGGCGCCAGTTTGTTGTTACAGCTAGCTTGTAGCTGTGGAGCTGGTTCCTAAGGAGATTCGTTTTCTTGGGAATAGCGGTCGGAGGTGACTCTTCAATTGCTCGCTCGGACTCCCTTGTAGACAGTTGCAAGTTAGTCCGTTACGGATCTCGGAAATCCCGTTAGTTCACTACAAGAAAACACGCTAGAAGCGACGGCAAAATCCGTCGGAAATCCGTCGGAAATGGGCGTTTCCGACGGATTTTCGACGGAATTTGTCCGTCGGTTCTATCTCGTCGGAATAGAAAATCCGTCAGAAACTTCCGACGGAATTCCGATGGCCGATTTACCGACAGATTTCCGACGAGTTTTTCGTCGGGAATAATTTTGACGATAATCCGAGGGATTTCCGACAGAGAATTTCCGACGGATTTCCGACAGATTGAGAATCCACTCCGACGGCTTGTTTACCGACGGAGTTCCGACGGCTTGTTTACCGACGGATTTCCGACGACTTGTTTACCGACAGATTTCCGACGGCCTGTTTACCGACGGATTTCCGACGACTTGTTTACCGACAGATTTCCGACGGCTTATTTACCGACGGATTTCCGACGGTTAATTTAGCGACGGATTTTCGACGGATTATTTACCGACGGATTTCCGACGACATATCTGTCGATGAGGTTCTCAAACCGTCGGAAATCTGTCGGAAATTTCCGACGGATTTACGACGGTAATGTGTAATTTTTTTTAATATTTAAATTTTATTTATATAATTAATATTTATTAAAATTATATATTAATTAAATTAAATAAATTAAATGATTTAAAAAACGAAAATTAATTATATAAATAAAATTTTACAAAACATAAATATTTAAAAGTTTTAGAAATAGTTGAAATTACATTAAAAAAACATAATCAAAATAAATCCGTCGTAGGTCTGAAGAAATTTTTTAGATTACAGGATCCGGGGTAGGTCCGGGAACTTCGTCTTGAAGAAATCCGCCAACTTGGTTTGCTTGTCCTCCAATACCGTGACTTTCGCCGTGAGCTCTTCGTTTTGCCGGATAAGGTCTTCATCCATCGAGAAACCGACCGAAGAAGAAGGGGATTGGGTCGCAATCTTACCCAACCCCGACCGACGACCTTTCCTAACCGATACCTCCTACAAAAACAATTAAAAAGTTTAGAATTTCAAAAAAATAAAAATTATCTTAATAAATATTATCATAAGTTTTACTTGCCGCGAGGACTAGCTCGTTAAGCTCGGCCCGAGTGACTTCGTTGGATCCGGTGTAATCGTCTTGCGATCTCTGGGTGAGCAAATCGTCTTTCGTCCTCTTCACGGTTTCGACGTACTCCCTCACTTCTGAATCTTGAATTTGGCCCGTCTTCTTGTTGGTGTGCGTCCTCTCCATCAATGCAAGGTGATCCGGCTCTTCGCCCAATTCCGCCGTTTACGAAATATATAAAACAGTTAAAGAAAACCATTTTTTTTTAAAAGAACTAAAAACCGAAAAAGTACTTACCATTTCGTCGGCCGTTGTCAACTAGCTCTTTGCCCCGTTGTTGTGAACTGCTTCTCCCTTCCCCTTCCGGTCACTCCTCCGGTTCTTGGTGTGAGTCTCAGAAACAGCTACGGTAGTCGGCAAATTCCAGTAGGGCTGGTACCCATTGTACACAACCTCGTTCAAACCTTTCGGCTTATCTTTCACCTTCTTCCAAGCCTTCTTCCAATCGCAGATGTGGCGAGAGAATTATCGGACAGCCTCCGAGTGAAATTCTGCCTCGACCGTCTTCGTAAGCGTATACTTCCAATTAAACTTTTGCTACAAAAGAAATAGAAATAAAATTTGTTAACAAAATCTCAAAATATAATACAAACAAGTAATTAAATTATCACTTACCGCAAATGATTATCACTTACCGCAAAGGTACGAAACCACATATCTTGGTCGTCCGACGGCATAGAGGCATATGTCGGGTACGGGTGTTTGAGGAGGCTGTGCAACATCCTCAAAATCGACTTGCTAATGCCATTCTCGGAGTATCCAAACCTATGAAAAAACAAATAAAAAATCAATAATAAATATAAAAATATTATTTAAGAAAAGACATAGTATTACCAAGTAGATCTCGGGGTGCGGCGTTTCGGGTCGAGAACTATGAGTAGTTCTCGTCCCGGCTGTTGAACGAGCTCTTCGACGGTCATGATCGTCGGTTGACCTACACTCTCTGCATCGAGAGTAGGTGAAGGCGCCGTAGGCGGGACAAAACCCAGGTTCGGATTTGAGGCTGCGGGCCTCCGCCCTCCTTGCCTCGAACCGCCGGCACGGTCACTATCAAAATTCTCGTAAGACCTACAACAATTAAAAAAAAAGTAAACGAAATCATTTGAAAATTTATATAAGCAATAAATACATGTAAAAAAACAAAACCTTACATAAAAAACATTGTAGCATTACATATATATAAAAACAATTTTATATACATATTAAATATATAAAAAATTTACAAAAAACGTTTTTAATATATAACTATATAAAAATGTTTTTTAAATTAACATTTTTATAAAAAACGTTTTATATACATATTAAATATATATAAAATGTACAAAAAACGTTTATAATATATAAGTATATAAAAAAGTTTTTTTAAAAATTTACATATATATTACAACCGTTTTCTATACATATTAAATATATAAACAATTTACAAAAAACGTTTTTAATATATAACTATATAAAAAAAGTTTTTTTATAATTTACATTTATATAAAAAGTTGTATATACATATTATATATATAAAAAATTTACAAAAAACGTTTTTAATATATAACTATATAGAAAAATGTTTTATATACATATATATATATATATATATATATATATAAATTTTTAAAAATACGTTTTTTATATATATAAAAACGTTTTTTGAAATACGTATATATATAAAAATGGTTTTTTCATATATCTAAATTTGATTAAATGTTTTTCATAAATTTTTTGCATATATATAAATTTTCATAAATGTTTTTCTTATATATAATTTTTAAAAACGTTTTTAAAAATGTTGGTGTATATATAACCTAAGCTAAAAACCTAATCTAAATCCACATGGAAAAATTTCAAGAAATATATAAATCTAGATCTATATCCAACCTAAATCTAAAAACATAAACACCAAATCAAACTACAAACACCAAATTTTACATATTAATCTACATCTATATCTAAAACCACAAACACCAAATCTCTTCCCCAAATTAAACACCAAATCAACAAATCTAAATCCAAAAGAAAAAGAAGGACTTACATCAAGGAGGAGCTCCGGCGGCGATGGGGCGAGGCTGAGAGGGTGAGCTCCGGCGAGGCGGCGAGGGGCAGGGAGGCTTGGGGAGGGGCAGGGAGGCTCGGCGAGGGGAGAAGAAGAGGGGAGAAGAAGAAGAGAGAAGAAGAGGGGAGAAGAAGAAGAAGAGAGAAGAAGAAGAGAGAGCAGAAGAGCAAAGAAGAATGAAGAGAGAAGACGCAGAGAGAAGAAGAAGATTGAATAGAGAAATAAATGGAAGATTGAAGATGAATCGGTTTTTGGAAATAAATTTACGTCGTTTCCGACGGACCGACCCGTAGGTTTCCCGTCGGTAATCGAAATAAATTAACCGCTTCACTTTTCAACGATTTTCGTTACGCGGTTCAATTTTCCGGGGAAAATATATAAAAGCCGTTGCAGTTCCGTCGTAAATTTCCGACGGATTTCTGATGGATTTCCGACAAAAATGGGGTTTAGGGTTTAAAATGAAAAATTTGATAAATTTTGATGTTTAAATACCATTTGTGGTATTTACTTATAAGAAAAACTTTTGAAAACCAATCAGAACAAGTTATATACGCTTTTGTAAAAATCGATCGATGAACGATATCAAGCATTCATAAAAACTTATAGAACATCTAAGGACATGTACGAGATTGCTTCGGTTTCAATTAAAAAGTTTAAAATGTTTGATTATTAGCATTTTTTTACAGAAAGTAGTTTAGATTTGTTACTTCTACACAAATGAAGACCAAATGTGTTCAAAATATTGTAAATTTAAACCCTATACCCTAAATCCGCCGGAAATCCGACGGCTTATGATATTTTGAAAAAATGCCAAGTATAAAACAGAAAATACTAGCATCCGTCGGCTTATGATATTTTGAAAAATGCCAAGTATAAAACAGAAAATACTAGCATCCGTCGGAAATCCGTCGGAAATTTCCGACGGCTTATGATATTTTGAAAAAATGCTAAGTATAAAACAGAAAATGTCTCGGCTAAACCCGAAATATTAGCATCCGTTAGAAATCCATCGAAAATTTCCGACAGATTTTCGACGGATGCTTGTATTTTCGGGTTTAGCCGAGGCACTATCGGTTTTGGCCGAGAAAGTATACGCCTGATTTACGATTTTCGGTGCCTCGGCTAAAAGTTGCTCGGGATTTACTATTTTAGCCGGGGGGATTTACGGTTTTAGCCGAGGAATTTTCGGTTTTAGCCGGGGGGATTTATTGTTTTAGCATGGGGGATTTACGGTTTTAGCCGAGAGATTTACGGATTTAGCCGAGGGATTTACGGATTTAGCCGAGGGGATTTACAGTTTTAGCCGGGGGATTTACGGATTTAGCCGAGGAAAAAACCTCTGGAATAATTTTTAGGCGGGGGAAAAAGATTTTCTCGGCTAAAACCGTAGGGCGTCGAAAATCTGTCGGAAACCCTATACCCTAATTTTTAGGAGGGGAAAATTTCCAACGAATTTCCGACGGCCTACGGTTTTAGCCGAGGAAATCTTTTTCCCCCGGCTAAACATTGTCCGGATACGGTTTTAGCCGGGGGAAAATGATTACCTCGGCTAAAACTTGTCCGGATTACGGTTTTAGCCGGGGGAATAAGATTACCTCGGCTAAAACCGTAAGCCGTCGGAAAAACCTTAATTCCACCGGCTAAAATTGTAAATATTGCGTTACTATATTTATGTTTAATTTACGGGAAGAAAGCTACGTTTTTATTTCATAAAAATGTTAAAACAAGATAGATAAATAAAATTTATTACATAAAATTCATTATTCGGAATCCGACGAATAATCTGACGTAGCTGAATCGGAGTGCTCGTCAAATTCGCCGATCTCTTCCTCTGAATCCTCAAAGACCTCGTCATTCCCGTCCATGGTGAAATCAACCACGAGATCAACTTCAAGAGAATGCTCGATCCGACCTAAGTTACCTATTGCCGGAACCTGCAAAGGGTCGTGCTCTTCCACACCATAATCTCTTCCCCTTGGGTGTATCGACGTAACTGTAATCCAAGGGTCTTGCTTGTTCCCAACCCGGGGGTATCGAATGTAGGAAACTTGATCTGCTTGTGAAGCAAGAATGAAAGGATCGTATTTTTGAAGTCGCCTTCGAGAGTGGACAGATGTAACACCAAATGCGTCATGGCGTACACCTCCTACAGGACTATACCACTCACAATATAACGCAATGCACCTCAAGTCGAGCATCCCCGGATAATGGACCTCCAATATTTCGTGGAGGACACCGTAGTACACAATTTCTCTAGATTGAGTTGATATACCAGAATTACAAGTTGTCTTTGAGCTTCCTTCCCGATGAGCCTTAAAAGCATACCCTCGGGTGCAATACATCGGATAAGACTTTGCAATAAACGTCGGCCCTTTCATCATCTCAACTAACCAGGTCCGAAACTCATTACCGAGAGCAGTCATCTGACGAACCTGGTAAAATTTCAAGTGGACAATAATCGACACAATGTTTATATATAAAAATTATTATTCGAATTTAAATATATAATAATAAATCATCATTTATCACTTACATGATATTTCAACCAATCACCAAAGTCATTCTGCTTGACGACATCAAGCTCATCTTCTGTGTAATTTGGATACCATTCGCGTATTTGGGTCATGAACATCCTGTGCATTAACAAATGCATTAGAAAATTATAATAACATTAACCAACACCAAAATAACATTTAATTAGGTACCTCTCATATTCTAAAACGTCATCGCAGTTTGTCAGAATATACATATGCAAGTGCCTTTGCTCCTCCTCTAATAGTCGCTGATCCTTGCTTTTTCCACTTAGTCGTCCAATCTGAGTAAATATATCGGGAACATAGACAGGATAACTAACTCTGTTCCCTCTATCATCATGACGTGCGTGGCGTCTACTTTTTGTTTTGACTTGCGTTGGAAAATAGTAGCTAGCAAAGTTGGAAGTTTCTTCATTAATGATCTGTGCGACAATAGAACCCTCGACTTTAGAAAGATTTTTCACCTTCTTCTTTAGGTGGAACATATACCGCTCAAAAGGGTACATCCATCGGTATTGAACATGCCCACCAAGTGCTGCTTCTCGAGGGAGATGAATAGGAAGATGTTCCATAACATCAAAAAAGGCAGGAGGAAATATTTTCTCGAGGTTGCAAAAGAGAACCGGGATGTTTTCCCCAAGATTTCGGGTGCCGGTTGGTGTAAGTGATCTCGTGCATAGATCCCGGAAGAAAGCACCGATCCCTGCATGTATAGTACGTACGTACACAGACAAAATTAAATAACTTCCGTTTAATAATCACAAATATAAAATCACCATACGTGATAGTATAAATGTATGTAAACCTGCAATAGCTCCATGGACGTTTATAGGAAGAAGACATTCAAATGCAAATGGAAGGAGGCGTTGCATGACAACATGACAATCATGACTCTTCATCCCAGAAAAACTCCCTTCTGAACTATCGACGCAATTACGAAGGTTAGATGCGTATCCGTCTGGGAATTTGACACCATGCTTAATCCAATCGAAGAATTCCTCATTTGAAGACGCATTCATCCGGAAAACAGGGAGATGTAGTGATTTCCCGTTCGCCATTACATGCAACTCCTTACGAGAACAAATATCTGGCAAGTCCAATATGGCCTTCAAATTATCTTTAGTCTTTCCTTGCACATTTAGAACAGTGTTCATGATGTTGTCGAAAAATTTCTTTTCAATGTGCATCACATCTAGATTATGGCGAAGCAATTGGTCTTTCCAATATGGTAAATCCCAGAAAATACTCTTCTTGTGCCAATTGTGGTACTCATCACAACCGTCAACGGGATAATGCCCATTACCCCCGCATGAAACTGTCTTCTCGGCACCAAAATCTCTTAACTGATTCTTAATATAATTTCCATCTACCTCAGGAGGTGGATCATCAAAAACTTTTTTGTTCTTTCTAAACAATGTTGTGCTCCGACGAAATGGATGATCATGCGGTAGAAATCATCGATGACAATCGAACCAAGAAGTCTTACGTCCGTTTTTCAATTGGAACGCATCAGTGTTATCTTAACAATACGGGCACGCCAACCTTCCATGCGTCGACCATCTAGATAGCATACCGTATGCTGGGAAATCACTTATGGTCCACATAAGTACCGCACACATCATAAAATTCTGTTTCAAGGATACATCGAACGCTTCAACACCATCTTTCCACAACATTTTCAACTCATAAATTAATGGCTGTAAGAAAATATCAAGCGATCTCTTAGGATGCTCTGGACCTGGGACGAGGATCGTGAGGAACAAAAACTCTCGTTTCATGCACATAGATGGCGGTAAATTGTACGGTGTGACGATTACTGGCCACAACGAATATTTCCTCCCATGCTTTCCAAATGGGTTGAATCCATTCGTAGATAACCCCAGGTATACGTTCCTTGGCTTACATGCAAAACTAGGATAAACCTCTAGAAAATGTTTTCATGTTTCTACATCTGAATGATGCGCTATCTCTCCAGCTGAGTTATGTTCTGCATGCCATCTCATAGGCCCTGTCGTGCGTTGTGATTGATATAACCTCTTCAACCTATCAGCTAGGGGAAGATACCATATCCGTTTATGTGGAACAGGTACTCTGCCTCCTGTATCCTGATACCGAGGTTTGTGACAAAACCGACACTTCAACCGGTTTTCATCATTTCTCCAGTAGATCATACAGTTGTTGATGCACACATCTATCATCTGATAAGGTAATCCAAGACCAGCTACAAGCTTCTGAATCTCGTAGTATGAAGCCGGTGAAATATTATCTTCAGGTAAGACATCTCTCACAAAATCAGCTATCGCATCAACACAATCTTCGGCCAAGTTGAAATCCGTCTTTACAGCCATCAACCTGCTTGCAGCTGATAGAGGCGATAGTCCTTCTCTACATCCTCTGTATAATGGCTGCTTAGATGCATCTAGCATATCAAAAAACTTCCGCGCTTCTAAATTTGGTTCCTCTACCCTGTTACCATCCTCAACATGATGAAAAGATGCTATGTTTTCACCAAACGCATCATTCACCATCTGAGTGTAACATGCGTTTACATCTACATCCGGTGTTGGTTCCTCTAACCTAGAACCCGAAGTACTACCAAACCTATCCGATGTGCTACCATAATAATGCACCACTGAATCGGTTTCTCCGTGAGTATACCAAATTTTGTAACCAGACATAAATGCATTCTTATATAAGTGCTTCCTTACATCCCTAACTGTGACTAATCTATAATTCTGACATTTAGTACAAGGACAATACATTTTACCGTATTCCGATGTCATGCTATTGTTTGACGCAAAGTTCATGAACTCTTCCACACTTTGTGTGAACTCATCCGTCAATTCTCCCGTCGCGGGATCACGCGGAGGTTTGTCCATCCACGATCGAAAATAAGACATTGTATATGTGTTTGTTTTTTTGTTTGTTTTTTTTTATTTGTTGTGATTCTAAATGAATGAGGGGTGGATACGTTTTTATAACCAAAGTTTTTTGAGTTTTCCGACGGCATTCCGACGGAATAAATATATATTATTGATATCGGCAACGTAGTCAGCAACCATGTAGGTAAAGTTTAATCCGTCGGAAATTACCCGACGGATGCAATCGTCGGAAAACCATCGGCAATCATGTCGGCAAGACCAGCATTCGTCGGAAAACCATCGCCATCATGTCGGCAAGATCAACATCCGTCGGAAACACCGTCGGAAATCCGTCGGATAAATTTTCGACGGATTTACGACGGACCACATATCCGACGGAAATTTCCGACGGCTTTTTGCCCGTCGGAATTGCCGTCGGAAAACCCCTTGTTTTCTTGTAGTGGTTCTCATAAAAGTTGTAGGCATCTCGCTCATGAGGTTTGAGGACTGGCCTCGGGATTATGCTCGTGGCGACAAGGATGAGAACTCTAGTTCTTCGGAGTTGTGGAAAAAATGGGATAGTCCGCGTTTCGGCTTGTGACTGCTACTTTTTCGTCTGATTTTGTTTCGGTGTTTGTTTTTCTTATCTCGCTGGCCGTTTTCTTAGAATTTCGTTGTTGTCTGCTGTATTTTTGTCGTTGTCTCGTTTGTTCGTAATTTTCTTTTCGGTTAATCTGTTTTCTTTGTAATCCCTGTAACTTCTGTCAAAAATCGGTAATAAAATCTTAACATTTTTACCAAAAAAAATAATATCTAGACTCTCCGGATCAACATTACATAACAAGCATTGTGGTCTCGTCCTTCTACTCTCAAGAACTTGATTAGGGGACCAAAATGTGTCCAAGGATCAAACCAGAAGCTATTGGTCTCTCCATTTCAAACGTATAAGTCGAATCAACCTCTCTGATTAACCTTAATTCCCCAGAAGTTCTTGTCTTTGATTGTGTTGTTTTGCATACTGATCCGTATCCAAACAACAACATTCGGTGGATTTTCAAGGAGCATGTTCGATTCCAAATCAGTAAGTTCTTTACTCCTAAGAATCCCTCTGTTTTTAGGAATAGTAGTTTTGTCCCATGCAATCATAGCCATATGTCTTCCTTCTAGAGACCCTTTCCAAAGATTATTCTCAACATAATGAGTTAATGATCTTGATGCATCTCTTAGAAAGAATGAAGGAACCACACTTATAAATTAGTAACTCCAACTATTATTGAGTTTAAGAGTTGCAATCATCTTGCACAAAATAAAATATTTTTCTCTCCATGACCATGTTCTGCTCTTTGTTCTATGGATTAAGGGATCACAATTTTAACAGAGATAACTTCTATTGTGCAGAGGAAGGCCAAGATAGTGGATAGATAGCTGACCTCTACTGAGCCTGTGTTAGCGATTTCAAAACAATGATAGATTTTGCTCAAATGAGCTTTATTGTGGTAGAAAATCAAAGATAGAAAGGAAAATAGCTCATTGGGACTTTATTGTGCAAGGGAAAGTAAATGTAAGGAGGGTTAGCTGAAAGACACCAAAAACTTAAGAGATTTCAATTATTACCATAGAAGATGAGATGTTGAGTTATCCATTGACATTACACACACATATATATGGTAATCTATCTTGCTTGGAAACTCTAGTTACATGGGATAATGTACTAGTCATGAGTCAATAATATTGGGCTTATTTGGATGCTTTAATACCCTGAAGATTCAAAGATTTTACTAATCTCCAGTTTTTTTTATAGGAAAAATGATAGCTAGCTACACGAACTATACTCCATCACATGGCCACATATGCAGACTAAATTAATGCATTTCTAACTACACGAACTATATGATATACATGAAGACATATATCAATTAACAAAAATTATGTGATTAACATCATAAGCATCTCGAGAGTTGACAGAACAGTGTACCGGAGAAAGGATTCTGGCACCGTATAAATTCATGTATCAAAAACTACACGACTATATAATTAATGTACCCAGAACTAAACGATGTATAATTAATGTATCCAAAACTACACGACAATGTTATATGTAGATGAATGCAACACCACTATGGATCACAACATAACAATCCAAAAGAGTAGATATTGTTCTTCCAAAAACATGTAAAACATCACATGATTTTCCAAAAAACATCCATCAAATGAACCACTTACTCTGAAAAATATCCTAAAATCACACATGTGTTCATCGAGACATCGACAATGATCTCGATCGTTCGTTCAAATATCCCGACTCTCCGGATCAACATTACAGAACAAGCATTGTGGTCTCGTCCTTCTACTCTCAAGAACTTGATTAGGGGACCAAAATGTGTCCAAGGATCAAACCAGAAGCTACTGGTTTCTCCATTTCAAACGTATAAGTCGAATCAACCTCTCTGACTAACCTTAATTCCCCAGAAGTTCTTGTATTTGACTGTGTTGTTTTGCATCCAATCAACCCATACTGATCCATATCCAAACAACAACACTCAGTTGAGTTACAAGGAGCAGGTTCGATTCCAAATCAGAAAGTTATTTACTCCTAAGCATCCCTCTGTTCTTAGGAATAGTGGTTTTGTCCCATGCAATCATAGCCATATGTCTTCCTTCTAGAGACCCTTTCCAAAGATTATGCTCAACATAATGAGTTAATGATATTGATGCATCCCTTAGAAAGAATGAAGGAACCACACTTAGGGCTTGATTGGTATAACATATAGTAGAGCAGAAGCACTAAGCATCAGAAGCAATATGATGTTGAAACTGTGTGCTCTGATTAATATAGTGATTGGCAGAGCTGTGAAAAATTATATATAAAATTATATAATATATTTATTCGTAAGCACTATATATATAGTTATATTTATAATATAATTTATAATATTTTTTTTATATTTCAATTGTATTTATTATATTATATATTTTTAAAATTTTATTTAAAAATTAATTAAAAAATAATATAATGGTAAATATTGGTTTTAAAAGTATAAAATTTACACTTTAATATAAACATAATTTTTTGATATTATTTAACAAAATAAATAAATTATATATAATTATTTTAAATTCTTTGATATTTTATAGGTTAATGCTCTACCAAAATCTTCATATGAAAGCATAGAGGGAAGAACATTTGCAGAGCATCTGCAGCTTCTACATACTTTACTAAATGTTTTGTTGATTGGTTGATAAAAGGCTTAATGCATTTTTAAATGTTCTACCAATCAATGCCTTATACTTTAAAACATAATATCAACAAAAATAGCAAGAATTTTGTATATGATGATTGAAGAAACTGTTGTAGTTTTTATTTTGAGTTTGCAGATATTGTGGAGGAGTGGGGGAACTGTTGCACAAGAAAATTTAGGAAGGAAGATGCAGATTTGTTAAATTTTTTGTTTAAATTTTGTTTTTAAAACGACGTCGTTTTAGAGTGTCTGTTAAAAATACACGGTGTCTTATCCGATGAAATACACAAAGGTGATATTGTGGGTTGATTGTGAGGTGAATGGTTGTCTTGCATTTTTCTAAGGTGAAGGGTTAAGTTTCAAATCCGAACCAGGTGACGGGTTTTTTTTGCAGAAAACCCTTTTTTAATTTGCAATTTATTATTGTGTTGTAACTTTTTTTAACGAATCGAAGCACAAACCATGTTGCAGAATATGATTGACGCTAAGGTACGACATGCAACATTCTTCTTAACAGGACGTGCGTATCATTGGAATAACAACCTTCGACGGTTGGTCACCCACATGCTAGGATGGGCTGAATTCAAGAAAATTTGCAAAAAACGCTTCGGAAATGAAGACACGATTAATCGAGTTGGAGAGTTCTCTAATTTAAGACACACATGAACAATATATGAGTATTGCAACCAATTTGAAGAATGCTTAGGACGGCAAACAAGGCTGAATGGAGATCAGCAATTGTGGCAGTTTTGTGTAGGACTAACAAACAGTTTTCGAAAAGAAGTTGAGTATGTTCGACCCGAGACGATCTTTGAAGCTATGGAATATGCTCGGGATTATGAGTACAAGATTGATGGCGATAAGCGAACACAGACGTTTGGAGGGCATTTGGCTCCACTAGATGGACACTCAGTCCATATAGCTAAGCCAAGGATGGCAGGGAACAACGATAGACAACTTCTTCCGAAAAACAGAACGAACCAAAGAGATAGATAGAAACATATGAGAGAGATGAATGAACCTTGCCATTAGCTTTTGTCTTGATATTTTGCTTGTTATTTTAGATACATCCCAAGAGAATGAATAGTCTTCTAATCCTCACTGTTGTTTATGTTATGTCATAATGGCTGAGCCGATAAGCATTCTACCTTTAAAAGAGAAACATAATTAGATAGTTGGGCTGAGTGCGAAAGGTGCACAAATAGTGAATGAAAAGTTAGTGTAATGCAAATCACAGTCAAGTATTTTACAAAACGTTATGTAGAAATAGAAGTGTAAGAAAAATGTACCATGCCTGCTAGCAAAAATTCATTATGTTTTTTTTTTTTTAAAGTTTTTGCGTGAATACTTCGTTACCGTTCAGTCGAAAAATTTGAGCACTTGCTAGTTACTTCAGTTTGCTTACGCACTGTCGCCTTCGTGCTCTATCTGATTTGAGGAAAAACAACTATTCTGTGACATGTCATCTTTTCTAAAGGGCTAACTTGTTGGTTTGAGAGAAGACCTGAAGAAGATTGTGAATATTATAGGCATAGCAAACATTTTTTTTTTTTAATTTGCAGTAAAACGAACAATAAATATAATGATCGGGTGGTTTTATTTTTCTTTGATCATTCTGTATTTTATGATGGTTGAAGAAACCGTTGCAGAAAAGAATCGACGCGTTTTATCTCTCCTTTAGAGAGAGCACGCGTTTTCTCTCCGCCGCCCTACGGTTTCTTCTTCATCTGCTCCGATCTGTCTCTCTGGTGTCCGGCGCCCCTCGCCAAAGCCGGGGAGGCACCCCCGTTTTTCCTTTTCCGTTGTTCGGTCCTTCTTCTGCGGTTTTTGGGTTTTCCCAAAGAAGGGATGGTGGCAGATCTGGT
Source organism: Eutrema japonicum (assembly GCA_030161315.1). Classification (NCBI taxonomy): domain Eukaryota; kingdom Viridiplantae; phylum Streptophyta; class Magnoliopsida; order Brassicales; family Brassicaceae; genus Eutrema; species Eutrema japonicum. The sequence goes on from BSQW01000001.1 coordinate 40,520,123, forward strand.
TTTCCCGGCGAATCTGCGTTGGCTCAGCAGGAGTTCGGTGGTGGTGGTGCTTTGCGAACCCTAGATCTTATGAGGACATGATTAGGTGAAGCTTCCTCAAGCGCCGCTATAGGCATATCTTCTGCGAGCTCTCTTTCTCGCGGGTCTTCTAGGGTTTCCCGGCGGTGCGGCGGTGGTGGTTAGCGGGGGTTGGGGTTTAGTTGTGGCGGTTCGGGTTTGCGAGCTTGAGCGCATGTCATCTAAGGTATCTTCACATCCACTGTCGGTGATCTCATGAGTAAGGCTGTTGTTTGGAGGGCGCATACGGTTCGTGAAAGGAGGTCTCTGGAGGTGGCTGTCACACGACATCGAAGATTTCTCAGAGGCTGCTAGGCGTGGTATGGTCTCTCCTCCCACTGGTGGTTTTCGGGTTTCTCTTCGGCTCGATTATCTCCTCTTCTCCAAAGTGTCTTTCCCCTTCTCTGGCGATCTGCTCTGCTGCGGCGTGGTGGTCTCCTCAGTCTTCCTTCGTGTGGTGGCGGTTTCTTTCCGATCCCATATTATGGCCATTCGGCCGGTTACTCTTTAACGGAAGTGGCGACGGCTCTGGTCGTTTCTGGTCATTTCAACGGCTCTGGTCGTTTTTGTTAAAACAATCACAATTGTTATTTTATTTTTTCAAAAAAAAATATTTGTCGGAAAAAATACGAAGATGTTCTATTTGTCGTAAAACATCGTGCTGTTTTACGGAAAATACGCAACGTTTTCCTTATCAAAAAGCCTCAAGGAATCCGCACAAAACAGAGCCAAAGGAAGAAATATGAAGATTAGGACGAACCGGAAGCAATATACAGAAAATGGGCCTCACCGACTTAAAGCATTACGGGCCGAGCCGACTTTCCGAAGATTCCATACGCATTCATAAAATCGGCGGAAATAAGGAATGAGCAAAGTCTCAGATCGCTAGTTTAACTTTTAGAGGCTAAGATTGTCAAGTATATATATAGACCCATGTAAAGCTTTTTAGCAGATTTACTTTTCTCGTACTTAGTGGCTTGGGCACTATCTCACTTTTTACTTACAAACTATGTACGAAAACGAACTACGACATGCTTGATCCCTTTTCAAAGGGTACGTAGTGTCACAGACTGATTTTTCAGAAACTCAGAATGTGCTGCCTTAACACCGTTCCGCCTCTTGCGGTTAGTAAGTCAGCCCAACTCCGAAAGCCTCTTGGTACTTAGAGAGAGAAAACGAACTTAGAGAGAGAAAACGAACTTAGAGAGAGAAAACGAACTTAGAGAGAGAAAACAAACTTAGAGAGTGAAACTTTTAGAGAAGAGATTACTTGTATTGTTATTTATTAATGTCTTTCTTATTTTATTTTTTCAAAAAAACTTATTTGGTCGTCAACCAAATGTAGTCGTCCACGTGCGACTATAAACAATCAAAGTCGTGCGCACACGACTAGTTTGTTTGCTAGTTGTACGTGCACAACTATGGCTTTCATTTGTATTTTACCATGGAGTTAAAAAGATGATGTTTTTTCAGAAATTCATACATTTTTTAAAGGAGAATATATATATAACTTTTTTGTTAAAATAAATACAATTGTTATTTATTAATGTCTTCATATTTTATTTTTTCAAAACAATCATTTGTCGGAAAAAATACGAAGATGTTCAATTTGTCGTAAAACATCGTGCTATTTTACCGAAAATACGCAACGTTTTCCTTATCAAAAAACCTCAAGGAATCCACACAAAACAGAGCCGAAGGCAGAAAGATGAAGATTGGGCCGAGCCGGATGCAAGATACGAAAAATGGGCCTAGCCGACTTAGGAGAATTTCCGGGCGAGCCGACTTCAAGCATTACGGGCTGAGCCGACTTTCCGAAAATTCCATAAGGATTCATAAAATCGGCGAAAATAAGGAAGGGGCAAAGTCCCACATCGCTAGTTTTAACTTTTAGAGGCTAAGATTGCCAAGTATATATATAGACCCATGTATAGTTTTTTAGCAGATTCACTTTTCTCGTACTTAGTGGGTTGGGCATTATCTCACTTTTTGCTTACAAACTTTGTACGAAAACGAAGTACGACAGGTTTGATCCCTTTTGAAAGGGTACGTAGTGTCACAGACTGATTTTCCTGAAACTCAGAATGTGCGGCTTTAACACCTTTGTGCCCCTTGCGGTTGTTAAGTCAGCCTAACTCCGAGAGTCTCTTGGTTCTTAGAGAGAGAAAACCAACTTCAACAGTTTGGTTTTGGAATGATTTTTTTTTCTTTGTTGCGTATTTGGGGCTGCAGGTAGACCCCCGAGGAAGAAAGAACCCGCAAGATTGAAGAAGTCTCCTTTTGTGACTGTTGAGGAAGAAGACTATTGTATATTTTATTTATGATGCATTAGAATTGAACTCCTCTTGTCCTGAAATGTAGTTTGAAAACTAGCCCACCCTATTTTATTTAAAATTCACCTTATTTAAATTTAACATATTTTTTTATCTTAGTTTCTGCTCATATCGGATTGCATATGTGATATGCTCAAATTAATACCATAAACAGTACTAAAGCAGTTGCTGCAGTATATTAGGGGACGAACACAAGAACTCAGAGAAATCACACAATAGATTAAATAGAATCGAATTAAGCTAAGCAGTTCAGATTAAACAAAAAGCAGTAAGCAGTAAACGAGTAGTAATTCGATGGGAAAGAGATAGGTTCAGGGATATTTCTCAGGAAATCAATGAATGCAAAATAAACTAACTAATCAGGGTTCAGGTTACGCACGGTTCTCGAACTCAAATCACTTAAGTATAATTAACCAACTGTCGTTGCGATAACTATCTAAATCTAAACTTCAAAATCCCAAATTTCTTTGCAAATCCCTAAGAATAAATCAGCCTTAATTTCAAGTTTGATATGTTCACAAATCAATTAAACCAAATCTCTTTGCGAATAATCAATTTGCTCACATAAGGTTCTATCAGGTAATTAATCGCACTGTCGTGCCTAATCAATTATCCTAAGGTCTAAGTTCCAGGTGATCAATCTAGAATTAGCTTTGAGAATAACCTAAGGTGAAGAACTAATTCAGATTATGAACCCTAAATAACTAATCAACCTAGCATTCAAAGAATTCCTTTATGAGAATCCCCAAACCTAACAAGAGATCTACTCAGACATGGAAATTGAATCAATAAACATGTTTGAATCAATACTCAATAGAAAATAAGAAAGAGTAACAAGAGGTTTTGAGATCTGATCTCGGACGAAGGGAGATTAAGACTTGTCTCTCTCACCAAGTTCTCTCTTAAACCAAAGCAAAATAAAGCATAGCCATAAAAGTGGCTGTAAAATCCCTATAAATAAACTAAAACACAAATTAGGGCTTCTTGTAATTATTAAAGACTTATGGGCACTTTTGCAATTTTTCAAGTCTTGGAAAACTCGCGGGTCGTGTCTTGCTGCGATGGGTATCGATCGATACTAGCCAGTATCGATCGATACCAAGGCTTCATATCGGGTTCTCAGCAACACAAACTTCCGCTTTGCTCCAAATGCTCCAGAAAGCTCCAATATCTCTAATAATGTTCCCAATGTGCTATGACCTGTAAAAGACTCTAAAAGACTCCAAAATACTATAAAGACTCTATAAAAAGGACTTATATCATGGCTTAAATAGGGTAAAAACCATGATATATCAACTCCCCCAGACTTAGCCTTTTGTTGCCCTCAAGCAAATAGAAGCCTAAATCAGAGAAAGAGGTTTGAAAACACGGAGACTCACCTGTTCACGAACCATCGAAAATGACCCTCTTCCCAAGTACCCAAATGTCACTTAACCAGCTTTCGATCTAACCACCATGTACTTCTCCGTAGACATTCGCAGATTTTCCAGACTCCACACATTATCTCGCAACATAGTTCAAATAAAGCCCTCATCACCAGTTCCATCGCTGCAGCCAATGTTCAAGAACCTTCTAGATTCTTTACCATATAATATCATGACAAGGAACCACCCTTTTCACACTTTTTGGTATTATTTCTCTCCCCTAGACTTATTTCTTATTATGTTCTTTTTTTGTTTTTAATATATTTTCAGCCTTGCATATACACATCAAGGTATGAGACGCGAGTATTGATGGTGTTTGCCACCGAATCCCCGGTTCTTCCCTACCTATGTATCAAAAGTTTAGGCGAATAGTGGTATCACGGAAAATTTTCCTAACCTCGCTTTCAACCTTTGTGTGATCATTCCCTCTTAAGTAGAATAAAGGGATCGCTGGAAATTTTCCTAGCCCTCTACTCAGAAGAAAATCATTTCAATCTTTTATGCTCTTATTTATCAACTTATAACAGGGGAGAGAGATACCATAACTCTAAACATATGAGTTCCTTTGTCAGATATGAATGATGAATCAAGCTCTGTGAACACTAACCACATTGATGAAGTGCAAAAATTTGGCTCAGGCTTCAGAAGAACTCTGCTGGAAACATGGATGTTATCTAGTCAATTGGTCAGTCTTTGGATTTTTCATTAGTCGATCTAGAACTGATCTTGTAACACTGTGCACTCAAAAATAAAATAAAATCAATAGGTTCAAGCACATGATCATCGTCTCCAACAAGTTTTGACTCAATAAAACGTTTTTGACTCGATAAAACAACTGACTCTAAGAAAAACAAACACAATGTCAGCAGACACCTCCCCCAGACTTGAACAACACTGTCCCCAGTGTTATCTAGTCTAGAGTAGGTACAAGAAGACAAAAGAATAGAAGAAACGAAGAGAAACAAGAAGTTACCTTGCTGGAACATCGAGTATCGATCGACACACAGCCTGATATTGATCGATACCAGGCTTAAATCGACTTGATGAACCGTACATTTGCGATTGGTGTCGATCGATACCAATGCGGTATCGATCGATACTAAGGCGATTTCGAGTCTGCTCCTTGTTCATCCTGACACAAAAACAAAAAATAACAGAAAAATACTTATATATATATACTCACCAGTGGGTTGCCTCCTACCAAGCGCTCTTTTAACGTCAATAGTTTGACTGTAACGCCATTCAGGCTGTTGGTGCATCATCCAAAGGCATTATCTGCCCTGTTGGAATCTCGGCTTTCGCCCAATAGTGTTTCACCCTCTGTCCATTGGCAATGAACTCATCGCCTGTAGGACTAATCAGCACGACAGCTCCATGTGGCCTGATCTCTTTGATTGTGAAGGGACCTGACCAACGAGAACGCAATTTACCAGGAAACAATTGCAAACGAGAGTTATACAGAAGTACCTGGTCGTTAGGTTCGAAATGTCTGGAGATGATCTTCTTATCATGATAGGCCTTGGTCCTTTCCTTGTACAGCTTCGAGTTCTCGTGGGCGTGGTGCCTAATCTCATCCAACTCGTTCAGTTGGATCAATCTCCTCTCTGCAGCAGGCTTGATGTCAAAGTTCAGCAACTTCGTCGCCCATGCTGCCTTGTGCTCAATCTCCACTGGAAGGTGACATGCTTTCCCATACAGCAAGTGAAATGGTGTAGTACCCAGCGGTGTCTTGAAAACAGTCATGTACGCCCATAGCGCATCATCCAATTTTGTAGACCAATCCTTCCTAAAAGAACCCACTGTCTTTTCCAGAATCTCCTTGATTTGCCTGTTGGAGACTTCGACTTGCCCATTGGTTTGAGGGTGATATGGAGTAGCCACTCGATGGTTTACACCATACTTCTTTAGAAACCTCTCGAAAATCTTGTTGATAAAGTGAGAGCCGCCATCACTTATCACAATTCGAGGTACTCAAAATTTAGGGAAGATAATGGTCTTAAACAACTTAACGACCACCGTGGAGTCATTCTTTTTACTAGTAATCGCTTCCACCCATTTGGACACATAGTCCACAGCAACCAGAATGTACATGTTCTTGTGTGACGAGGGGAAAGGACCCATAAAATCGATGCCCCAGCAATCGAAAACTTCAACCTCAGGGATGAAATTATGTGGCATCTCATGTCTCTTGCTGATCTTCCCTCTCCTCTGACAGACATCACACTGTGAGACATAGGCATGAGCATCCTTGAACATAGTAGGCCACCAGAAGCCTGCTTGAAGAACCTTGGACACCGTCTTGAAAGTAGCAAAGTGACCAGCATACTTAGACCCATGGCAATGAAAAAGAATAGCTGGCATCTCAGACTCTGCAACGCATCTTCTGTAGATACCATATGAGTAATGCTTGTATAGGTAAGGCTCATCCCAGAAGAATCTCCTTCTCTCGCACATAAACTTCTTCCTTGCATATTTTGTGGGATACTTTGGCTCAGCCTCTACAGCAAGGTAGTTGGCGATGTATGCGTACCATGGACGTGCAGCACTAGAGTCAGCAGCTAGATAGATATCATAGGAGTTCAAGTGCTCTACGGACAAAACAGGTTCAGGTCGCGACGGGTATCGATCGATACTAGGTGAGTATCGATCGATACCGAAAGTCTGCATTCGTGAAAATTGCAGATTTTCGGGATAAAGGTCTTGAAGTTGAGCTTCAATGAGGTAAACACCTTCCTCTGGCAAACAATCATCAATAGGGACGACCTTTAGTCGCGATAAGTGGTCAGCAACGCCATTCTCAACTCCTTTCTTGTCCTTGATCTCGATGTCGAAACCTTGGAGCAAAAGAACCCATCGGCATAGACGAGGCTTGATGTCCTTGTTCTTCAGCAGGTATTTGAGAGTAGCATGGTTTGTGTGAACAATGACCTTGCTCCCAATCAAGTAGGACCGGAATTTCTCAAACGAGAAAACGACTGCTAGTAACTCCTTCTCAGTAGTGCTGTAATTTCGTTGAGCATCATCCAACGTCCTGCTGGCATAATAAATAGCATGGAGTTTCTTGTCTTTCCTCTGACCCAACACAGCTCCAACATCAAAATCACTGGCATCACACATAACCTCAAAAGGCAAGCTCCAATCAGGTGGTTGGACTACAGGAGCACTCACCAATGCCTTCTTGATTTCCTCGAAGGCTACAAGGCAATCAGATGTGAAATCAAACTTGACTTCCTTACATAACAGGGCTGTGAGTGGACGTGCAAGCTTAGAGAAATCTTTGATGAACCTCCTGTAAAACCCAGCATGACCAAGGAAGCTTCGTATCTCAGGAACAGATCGTGGAGGTTGCAAGCTCGTCATGACGTGAATTTTAGCCTTGTCGACTTCGATCCCTGCCTTAGAAACCTTGTGCCCAAGAACAATGTCATCTTGTACCATGAAGTGGCACTTCTCCCAATTAAGAACTAAGTGCTTCTCCTCGCATTGCTGAAGCACCTTGCACAAGTTATCCAGACAGTCCTTGAATGACGATCCATACACAGAAAATCATCCATGAAGACCTCCATAAACTCCTCAGTCATATCTGTGAAAATCGACATCATGCATCGCTGAAAGGTTGCTGGAGCGTTACATAATCCAAATGGCATTATTCTGTAGGCGAATGTGCCATAGGGACATGTAAAGGTTGTCTTTCCCTGGTCCTCTGGATGTATAGGAATCTGGAAAAATTCTGAGTACCCATCGAAAAAACAGTAGTATGGGTGACTCGCTAACCTCTCCAGCATCTGGTCAATGAATGGCAATGGGAAGTGATCCTTCCGTGTAGCCGCATTAAGCTTCCTGTAGTCAATGCACATCCTGTGACCAGTGATCGTCCTTGTAGGGATCAGCTCGTCCTTCTCGTTCTTCACCACAGTTATGCCTCCTTTCTTAGACACAACGTGAACTGGACTAACCCAAGAACTATCTGAGATGGCATAGATAATCTCTGCTTCCAATAGTATCATCACTTCCTTCCTGGCCACTTCCTTCAGGTTCGGATTCAGCCTCCTCTGACACTCAATCGAAGACTTTGACTCGTCCTCCAGGTGAATCCGATGCATGCAAAAGTCTGGTACTATACCTGAAATGTCAACAAGAGAATAGCCAAAAGCCTTGCGATACTTGCGCAGCTTGCTCAGCAGTAAAGCAACCTCTGTGGTATTCAAGGAAGCATTAACGATTACTGGGTATGTGGAATTAGGACCAAGAAAACTATACCTCAGATTCGCTAGAAGTGGCTTTAGTTCCACCATAGGAGCATTCTCTGTATTCCAATCTCCAAGCCCAGCAGCTTGCTTAGAACCATCGACCAACTCTCCTTCTTGCCGTAGGGTATCGATCGATACCAGAGGGGTATCGATCGATACTGGTGATGCGGAATCAAGCATCTTTGAGTATCCAGCAGTTTCGTCACATGAACGGACTTCCGAAGTGGCCGAACAGACCAATGCTCTCTCAAGTGGATCCTCAGGGTGCATCTCCAGGAAGTACTCTTCAGCTAAGTCACTGAAAGTGTCCACATAGAATGTCTGCCCATCGATGGTTGGCCTTTTCATCATCTTTTCCATGTTAAAGGACATCACCAAGTCACCGATGTTGAGAGCGATCTGTTCATTCCTGCAGTCAATTAAGGCTCCAGCAGTTGCAAGGAATGGTCTGCCCAGGATAAGAGGATCCTTAGGCTCAGCATCGTACTTCAGGACGATGAAATCTGTTGGGATCAAGTAATTCCCAATCTTGATTGGGACATCTTCAAGTAGTCCCTCTGGAAGTCGCACTGAGCGATCAGCAAGTACCAGCAAAATCCTTGTAGATTGGAAATCTGTCATCCCCATTCGCTTGGCAACTGAGTGTGGCATAAGGTTCACACTCGACCCAATATCGCAGAGAGCTCGCTCAAATCTCTCTGTGAAGATAGTGCAGTCTAAAACAAAGCTTCCTGGGTCTGGTAGCTTCTTAGGAATTTTGTTGAGCAGGATCGCACTACACTCAGCTGTGATCATCATGACACCTTCCTCTAGGTTCACATTGCTAGAGACCATCTTCTTCACATATCTCCTGAAAGCTGGAGAAATCTTAATAGCATCAACAAAAGGAAGCTCTCCGGCAACGGCGCCAAATTTGATATACTCAAATTAATACCCTAAACAGTACTAAAGCAGTTGTTGCAGTATATCAGGGGTCGAACACAAGAACTCAGAGAAATCACACAATAGATTAAATAGAATCGAATCAAGCTAAGCAGTTCAGATTAAACAAAAAGCAGTAAGCAGTAAAAGAGTAGTAATTTGATGGGAAAGAGATAGGTTCAGGGATATTTCTCAGGAAATCAATGAATGCAAAATAAACTAACTAATCAGGGTTCAGGTTACGCACGGTTCTCGAACTCAAATCACTAAAGTATAATTAACCAACTGTCGTTGCGATACCTATCTAAATCTAAACTTCAAAATCCCAAATTTCTTTGCAAATCCCTAAGAATAAATCACCCTTAATTTCAAGTTTGATATGTTCACAAATCAATTAAACCAAATCTCTTTGCGAATAATCAATTTGCTCACCTAAGGTTCTATCAGGTAATTAATCGCACTGTCGTGCCTAATCAATTATCCTAAGGTCTAAGTTCCAGGTGATCAATCTAGAATTAGCTTTGAGAGCAACCTAAGGTGAATAACTAATTCAGATTATGAATCCTAAATAACTAATCAACCTAGCATTCAAAGAATTCCTTTATGAGAATTCCCAAACCTAACAAGAGATCTACTCAGACATGGAAATTGATTCAATAAACATGTTTGAATAAATACTCAATAGAAAATAAGAAAGAGTAACAAGAGGTTTTGAGATCTGATCTCGGACGAATGGAGATTCAGACTTGTCTCTCTCACCAAGTTCTCTCTTAAACCAAAGCAAAATAAAGCATAGCCATAAAAATGGCTGTAAAATCCCTATAAATAACCTAAAACACGAATTGGGGCTTCTTGTAATTATTAAAGACTTCTGGGCACTTTTGCAATTCTTCAAGTCTTGGAAAACTCGCGGGTCGTGTCTTGCTGCGATGGGTATCGATCGATATCAAGGCTTCATATCGGGTTCTCAGCAACACGAACTTCTGCTTTGCTCCAAATGCTCCAGAAAGCTCAAATATCTCCAATAATGTTCCCAACGTGCTATGACCTGTAAAAGACTCTAAAAGACTCCAAAATACTATAAAGACTCTATAAAAAAGACTTATATCATGGCTTAAATAGGGTAAAAACCATGATATATCAATATGGTCGATGCAGCAACCCAATATGGAGGAGAAAAATCAGGAGCTTCGGGGGGGGGGGGGGGGGCTATCGGACGTCTGCATCGGACTGCTGTAGTCCAATGCAGTCTTAACAGGATAAAGACGAGCCGCATCAGACTGATCTAGTCCGATGCACCCTTGCCATGGCACACAGACTGGTCATATCGGGTTGCAACTACCCGATGTAAAAACCCGATATGGCAGGAGAAAAATGAGAAATCTGACACTCGCATCGGACTCCTGCATCGGATAAATGTAGTCCGATGCAGCCTTGCCAATATTCCGGACATTTCACATTAGACTCTTGCATCGGACTGCTGTAGTCCGATGCAGTCTGCGCAGAAACAAACCATCGGATCAATAACTGGTTTGTCCCGGGTAATAAACGCCCTTCAAAACCCCTTCTAGATGGGGTTATGCATTGCTTTTAAATGGTTAAGAAAATATTTATATTATACAAATTCTGAACCGTTCAGGTTTTTTCTGAACCGTTCAGAATTTTTCTGAACCATTCAGAATTCTCTAAATTCTAAACCGTGATGTCTACACATATTAGAAAAAAAATCATTCCCCAATTAATAAAAGTTATAAAAATATATAGAAAATATCAAATAAAGTCAAACGGTCATTTTCTAGAAAAAATAAAAATATATTGAAAATACGGGATGAACAGTTTGGAGAGAGATACATGGATTATCAGTTTGGACACTATGGAAAGAGTGAGAGACGAAAGGAAAAGCTGCAGATAATTCAGTAAATCTTAAATCATCATATAAATATGTCTTGACTTGGGTTTATACATGGTGGTCCATATATCAAAATTGTCATGAGTAAATTGAAGATTTAAATGATGATTTATGAAGTTCTATTGCAGTTAGAACACCGGAAAGTGATATATATATTTATAATTTAATATACGTACATACATGTTTTGGGACATGGAATTTATTTAAAATATGCATTCAACTCATGTTATTTTCTTAAACGCGTACAAAATCATTATTTATTTACAATTTTGCCATTATTTCAAATTTTGACATTAATTACCTTATATATAAGGTTTTGTTCATGATACTAGTTTTTTCAAAATTTCACAAAGTTTTGTTTTTCTTTAGGACATTATATTTTCAACAAAATATGTAAAAAAACGTAACATGTATTTTATTTTAATTTTAAAACATAAATATTATTACATAGCACCCAAAAAAAAAATCTAAACGAGCCAAAACGGGCCGGCTTAAACGGACGGCCGTCCTTAAACGGGCACAAACATAAACGGGCTTAAATAGACGGGTTTTAAACGGGCGGACTTTAAACGGACAGGGCCTAAACGGGCCCGAGCCACCCATATTAACATCACTAAGCCACATTAGCAGCGCTTGGGATGATTTTAGGTGCGTCCTATTCCCTTTGGCTATATAATCATGTGGTTTCTGGAAATTTAAAACCTGATTTACTACATAAATTCTCCGATTCAAAAACGAAGAGGCTAACTTTATCTAATCCTAAAAGAGAGGAAAAAGAGAGTACTAGTCTACGAGTGCAGTATTGTAAAGCCCTAACCCGGTTTCTCATTTTTAGCCAACATTTTACCAATTTTTAGCCGGATTAGTCTTTAACATTTCTTAACTTTTTCATGTTTGGTTCAGATAGACAAGTCATTTATCGAACATAAAAAGATAAAAGCAGAAACTTAAATTAATAAACGAGGTTCTAGTACAAAATGAGAGTTCGCTAATAAACTATTACATTAATCTATACATATATTGCCTCGTAACTTAAACAACATGATATAATCTTCCTTTTTTTTTAAATAAAAAAACATTCATTCTCGAGAAAGTAAAGAGACAGAGTTGACGTTACAGTATCTCTCACAAGATACTTCAGATCCTTATTTCCGCCGATTTTATGAATGCTTATGGAATCTTCGGAAAGTCGGCTCGGCCCATAATGCTTGAAGTCGGAGAAGCCCATTTTCTGTATCTTGCTTCCGGTCCGGCATAATCTTCATATTTCTGCCTTCGGCTCTGTTTTGTGTAGATTCCTTGAAGTTTTTTGATAAGGAAAACATTGCGTATTTTCCGTAAAACAGCACGATGTTTTACGACAAATAGAACATCTTTATATTTTTTCCGACAAAATTTTTTTTGAAAAAATAAAATAGGAAGACATTAATAAATAACAATTGTGATTGTTTTAACAAATATATATATATATATATATAATTTTCCTTTAAAAAATGTATGAATTTCTGAAAAAGTATCATTTTTTTAACTCCATGGTAAAATACAATTGAAAGTCATAGTTGTTCGCGTACAATTATATAAAACTTAGTGGTATGTGTACGGGTACGACTAGGTTGGAAAGATGACCCGAATATTTTTTTTGATAAAATAAAATAGGAAGACATTAATAAATAACAATTGTATTTATTTTAACAAAAAATTATATATATATTCTCCTTTAAAAAATGTATGAATTTCTGAAAAACACATCATTTATTTAACTCAATGGTAAAATACAACTGAAGGCTATAGTTGTGCGCGTATAACTAGGAAAAAAAACTAGTCGTTTGCGCACGACTACATTTGTTTATAGTCGCACGTGGACGACTACGTTTGGTAGACGACCAAATAATTAAAAAATAATAATAATAAGAAGACATAAATAAATAACAATACAAGTAAACTCTTTTCTAAAAGTTTCAACTCTAAGTTCGTTTTCTCTCTCTAAGTACCAAGAGACTCTCTGAGTTAGGCTGACTTAACAACCGCAAGGGGCAGAAAGGTGTTAAGGCCGCACGTTCTGAGTTTTGGGATAATCAGTCTGTGACACTACGTACCCTTTGAAAAGGGATCAAGCCTGTCGTAGTTCGTTTTCGTACAAAGTTTGTAAGCAAAAAGTGAGATAATGCTTAACCCACTAAATACGAGAAAAGTAAATATGCTAAAAAGCTATACATGATTCTATATATTTACTTGACAATCTTAGCCTCTAAAAGTTAAAACTAGCGATTTGGGACTTTACCCCTTCCTAATTTCCACCGATTTTATGAATCATTATGGAATTTTTGGAAAGTCGGCTCAGCCCGTAATGCTTGAAGTCAGCTCGCCCAGAAATTCTCCTAAGTCGGATCGCTCTAAGTCGTCTAGGCCCATTTTCCGTATCTTGCTTCCGGCTCGGCCCAATCTTCATCTTTCTGCCTTCGGCTCTGTTTTGTGTGGATTCCTTGAGGTTTTTTTATAAGGAAAACGTTGCGTATTTTCGATAAAACAGCACGATGTTTTACAACAAATAGAACATCTTCGTATTTTTTCCGACAAATATTTTTTTTGAAAAAATAAAACAGAAAGACATTAATAAATAACAATTGTATTTATTTTAACAAAAAGTTATATATATATTCTCCTTTAAAAAATGTATGAATTTCTGAAAAAAACATCATTTTTTTAACTCCATGGTAAAATACAACTGAAAGCCATAGTTGTGCACGTACAACTAGCAAAAAAACTAGTCGTGTGCGCACGACTTTGATTGTTTATAGTCGCACGTGGACGACTACGTTTGGTTGACTACCAAATAATATTTTTTGAAAAACTAAAATAAGAAAGATATTAATAAATAACAATACAAGTAAACCCTTCTCTAAGTTCGTTTTCTCTCTCTAAGTTCATTTTCTCTCTCTAAGTTCATTTTCTCTCTCTAAGTACCAAGAGGCTTTCGGAGTCATACTAACTTACCAACCGCAAGAGGCGGAACGGTGTTAAGGCCGCACATTATGAGTTTCGGGAAAATTAGTCTGTGACACTACGTACCCTTTGAAAAGGGATCAAGCATGTCGTAGTTCGTTTTCGTACATAGTTTGTAAGTAAAAAGTGAGATAGTGCCTAAGCCACTAAGTACGAGAAAAGTAAATCTGCTAAAAAGCTATACATGGGTCTATATATATACTCGACAATCTTAGGCTCTAAAAGTTAAACTAGCGATGTGAGACTTTGCTCATTCCTTATTTCCGCCGATTTTCTGAATGCTTATGGAATCTTCGGAAAGTCGGCGAAGCCCGTAATGCTTGAAGTCGACGAGGCCCATTTTCTGTATCTTGCTTCCGGTTCGGCCTAATCTTCATATTTCTGTCTTCGGCTCTGTTTTGTGTGGATTCCTTGAGGTTTTTTTTATAAGGAAAATGTTGCGTATTTTCCGTAAAATAGCACGATGTTTTACGACAAATAGAAGATCTTAGTATTTTTTCCGACAAATATTTAAAAAAAAAAATTGGAAAAAATTAATAAATAACAATTGTGATTGTTTTAACAAAAATTATATATATATATATATATATATATATATATTTCCTTTAAAAAATGTATGAATTTCTGAAAAAGTATCATTTTTTTAACTCCATGGTAAAATACAATTGAAAGTCATAGTTGTTAATTAGCGTACAACTATATAAAACTTAGTGGTATGCGTACGGGTACGTCTAGGTTGGAAAGACGACCGAATATTTTTTTGATAAAATAAAATAGGAAGACATTAATAAATAACAATTGTATTTATTTTAACAAAAAAAAATATTCTCTTTTAAAAATGTATGAATTTCTGAAAAAAAACATCATTTATTTAACTCAATGGTAAAATACAACTGAAAGCTATAGTTGTGCACGTATAACAAGAAAACAAACTACTCGTTTGCGCACGAATACATTTGTTTATAGTCGCACGTAGACTACTACGTTTGGTAGACGACCAAATAATTTTTAAAAAAAAAATAAAATAAGAAGATATAAATAAATAACAATACAAGTAAACTCTTTTCTAAAAGTTTCAACTCTAAGTTCGTTTTCTCTCTCTAAGTACCAAGAGACTCTCGGAGTTAGGCTGACTTAACAACCGCAAGGGGCGGAAAGGTGTTAAGGCTGCACGTTATGAGTTTCAGGAAAATCAGTCTGTGACACTACGTACCCTTTGAAAATAGATCAAGCCTGTCGTAGTTCGTTTTCGTACAAAGTTTGTAAGCAAAAAGTGAGATAATGCCTAACCCACTAAGTACGAGAAAAGTGAATCTGCTAAAAAGCTATACATGGGTCTATATATATACTTGACAATCTTAGCCTCTAAAAGTTAAAACTAGCGATGTGGGACTTTGCCTCTTCCTTATTTCCGCCGATTTTATGAATACTTATGGAATCTTTAGAAAGTCGGCTCGGCCCGTAATGCTTGAAGTCGGCGAGGCCCATTTTCTGTATCTTGCTTCCGGTTCGGCCTAATCTTCATATTTCTGCCTTCGGCTCTGTTTTGTGCGGATTCCTTGAGGTTTTTTTATAAGGAAAATGTTGCGTATTTTTCGTAAAACAGCACGATGTTTTACGACAAATATAACATCTTAGGATCCCTATCGGTTCCTATATGGGTCCAAACCCCTTCTACCCGAAAGATCCGGAACCGAACCGACCCAGAACCAAGAACCGATCGGGTACCCAAGAACCGAACCCATATATATTTTCTTTAGTTTTTTCGAGTTTTTGGGTGTATTTTTCAGTTTTTCGAATATATTTTTTGGGATTTTCGGATATATTTTCGGTTTTTCGGGTATATTTTTGGGGTTTCGGGTATATTTTTGGGTTTTAGGGTATATTATTTTCGGGTTTTTGGGTATATTTTCGGGTTTTCGGGTCCTAAATATCTGAACCGATTAAGATCCGAATTTTTTCGGGTATTTTTTGGTTCTTGAATCTCGGATCCGAACCGACCCAGAACCGAACCGAAACCATTTCGGTTCCTATTTGGGTCCAAAACCCTTCTATCCGAAAGGAGCGACGATGGAGAAAACAACGAAATGAACTGAAAACAAACAAAGACATTCTTATCCACTGATTTCATATTTTGATCTTGTATAACTTATAATTCCATGTGCATGTCTCCATCCATCTTCACAATATGTTTCTGATCCAACTTTGGAGATGAAAAAAATAACTCACTTTTTTTTGCTTTTTTCTCGAAAGAAGAAAATAAAAATATTTATAGTTACTCTTGAAATAACTCATGACTTGCTTCATCAATTGCCAATCTACTTATAGATCAAATCATTTCTATACCATCATTCATAAGATTTTTCTCATAATGATGTGGATATTAAAAATGAAAAATTTTCACTTAATGGAGAGGAATTTAATATAAATTATTATATATATGCACACTGTTTTGGACCGTTTGTTATCCGGTTTTACAATTCAAATATATATTTTAGACAGTCATATATGCTTGATCCGCACTTGTACCGCATGATCCGCATGATCCGTTTGATCTGCACTTGATCCGCATGATCCGCACTTGTACCCCATGATCTGCACTTGTACAGTCATATGCTTGATCCGCACTTGTACCGCATGATCCGCACTTGATCCGCATGATCCGTACTTGTACCGCGTGATCCGCACTTGTACAGCCAATAATTTATAACGCTTGTGTTAGAACAATACCTAATTACAACTCTTGTGTTAAAAACATTATCTAATTGCAACTCCTAATTGTAAAACTGCAACATAAACATTTACCGGAAAACGTTCTAAAACCCTAAATTGTTATGATTTTACAGCATATAACGATAGGTCTTCAGTGATACCACAGTGCGCTCATGCCATGACGTTGCTTCCGGAGAGGAGCAGGTTGTTGCTTCCCCAGGGGAAAATGGAGAGGTGCTTGTTGTTGCTTCCGGAGACATCTCTAAATCCACAATGTGGTGTGGAGAGCTCATAAACTACCGAAACAAGAATTTCAGATTAGAGAAGAAACTTACATCGGTAACTTGCTTAGATTCAAACATAAAAATCTGGTGCTTACATCAGTAACTTGTTTGGTAACTGGTTTGGTAACTTGTCTGTTTTTTTGTCTTCTTTGAAAAATCGAACGAGGAGAAACACACAAGTGACGATAGCACACGCATAAACGACGTATGCGAGAATAGCAAGTACATTCATACCCATTGAAGAAAATTCAAACCCTAAGAAAAAATAGAGAAGTGCAGAAGCGACAAGAAAGAAAGAAAGCAAAAGAAAGGAGTTTGAAGGAGGGAGAGAAAAAAAAAAGTCAGTTTGCAGAGAAACAGCGTTTTTAGAGTTTCTATAAAATAGGAATACTTTTACAAGCTATCCATCAAATCGCTGGAGAAAAATATCTTAGCAGGTCGTCAACACCTAGTTATTCTAGTATATAAAGCTACATCAAAGCCTATATTTTATTTACAGCGAAATCATACTAAACACAAAATAAATTAGTAAAAAACCTATATTTAATTTACTACTTAAAATCTAAATGGTGTCCAGCTAAGATCATCTCCGATGGCATGACCGTCTTGCCGTCAGTGTGATGGTAGACATGAGAAAAACAATATATTTATTAGTTGAGAAAATCATATTTAGATAGAAAGTGTATATGGGCATTTTATCCAAACCCGAAAAAATCGGTTCGGTTCGGGTTCGGATTTCTTCAAATACCCGAATGGATGTCGTGGTTGACTAACTTCGGATATCGGGTTCAGATCGGATAATAACCAAAATCCGAAAAAATCAGAAGAAAACCGAAACCATATCTACTATTTTAATTTTAGTGTATTAACTGGTTTTAATTACATAATTTTAATTTTAATTTTACTTGTTAGTTTTGGTTTTTGTCTCTATGGAAACATTCTACTAAATTTTTGAATAGTTTTATAAAAGAACTTTCATATACCATACTATTATTTTCACTTTCATTTTTATTTTTGTGAAATATTGTTTTAATTACATAATTTTAATTTTGCTTATTAGTTTTGGTTTTTGTCTCTATGGAAATATTCTACTAAATTTTTGAATAGTTTTATAAAAGAACTTTCATATACCATACTATTATTTTGACTTTAATTTTTATTTTTGTGAAATATTATTTTAATTACATCATTTTAATTTTGCTTGTTAGTTTTGGTTTTTGTCTCTATGGAAATATTCTACTAAATTTTTGAATAGTTATATAAAAGAACTTTCATATAACATACTATTATTTTGACTTTAATTTTTATTTTTGTGAAATATTGTTTTTATTACATAATTTTAATTTTGCTTGTTAGTTTTGGTTTTTGTCTCTATGAAAATATTCTACTAAATTTTTGAATAGTTTTATAAAAGAACTTTAATATAACATACTATTATTTTCACTTAAATTTTTATTTTTGTGAAATATTGTTTTCATTACATAATTTTAATTTTGCTTGAACATGGTCTTATATGTATATAATATGGTATCCCACCAATTTAAGATGAATGATTCACATCTCATCAATCAAGTCAATTTCAAGTCTCCCCTTTATGTAAGTAATATATGAATTTTTGTTTGTTTGACAGATGCATGGTTTGGACTTTGGACTTCAGAGTGATCACAATACATGTTCAATTCTTCCCTTAGTACTCTACTACTCTTTTTCAAAACTCACTTATCATTTCAAGTTTTCAACTTAGAAGTTTGAACTTTGTAAGGATTATGTAATGTATCTTTCGATGTTTGGATTGGAACTCATCTTTTGTTTTCATGTTAGGCATAATTGTTTTGATGGATTGTTGCACACATTTAATGTGTAATGCAAATTCAGGTTTTCATTCAGGTTTGCAAAGAATAATTATCGGATATTTCGGTTTTTTCGGTTTTTTTCATATTCGGTAATATTCGGTTCCAAAATATCCGAAGAATCCGAAACCGAGTTTTTTCGGATTAATATCGGATATGAAATACAATATCCGAACCGATCCAAACCCGAAAACATCTGAACCGATCCGATCCAAAGTTTTAAAAATATCCGAATGGATATTTTATCCGGGATCCGATTACCCCCGAATATCCGAATATATTGGTTCGGTTTGGGTTCGAATATCCGAACGCCCATGCCTAGAAAGTGTGTGGAGACCTATATCCTGCGTCAGGATGGATAGTGTGCAATGCAATGTGGGTTCTTCTTAGAACGATCATAAGAAGTTAGCAGGTGCTGCATAAGAGAAGTTATAGCAAGTGCTGCAATGTGGGTTCAATATTTTTGTTCAGTTCGACTCATTGTGGATTCGGTTTAGATGCAAATAATATGAACCAATCGTTTTTTAAAAATATTTTTTTTGGGTTCGGGTATAAATAACAAAAATATAGATTTCAGCATTAAAAATAAAAATTAAGTCTTTGTGGTTTTGGACCATATTTTCGAAATATTTTTTGGAATTAGGTTTGAATTTATAAAAAAAAAAAAAATTAAAACCTCAATCGGTTAGTTCGGTTTGATTTGGTTAGCTTAGTTTGATCCAGTTCGATTTAATAAACCAATGAACCAATCGGTTTTTTCTTTCTTCTTTTTCCTCTTTTTCCCTATTTTTAGAAATCAATAATTGATGATACAATGTGTGTTGGAAAAATTCCAATAAAAAGTATATATAGTTTTTCTCATAATGGTGTGGATATTAAAAATTAAAATTTCTAATTAATGGAGAGAAATTTAATATAAATTATTAGATGTATAAGTGCGGATCATGCGGTACAAGTGCGGATCATACGGATCAAGTGCGGATCATGCGGTACAAGTACTGAAACGTTTTCATGCGGTTTCTTTTTCGTTGTTCAGATGAGAATATTTTTTTCTCACCAGAGAAAGATAATCAGAGAATTGAGAGAATCCATGATCACATTTTTATATTAGGGTGTTTCTGGGCTTTTGCTTTTGGGTTTCTCTGCCTTAGGGCTTGCCTAGAACTGGGCCCATTTGGGTTTGTTTTCGGGCCTCGTTTGTGTGTCTGTTCCTTGTGTTTAGTTTTGGGTCACTTGGCATTTGTAACCTCATTCATTATTAATGCAAACCTTTTAACAAAAAAAATAAAATGTTGTAGTTTTTATTTTGAGATTGCATATATTGTGGAGGAGTGGGGAACGATTGGACGAGAAATTTTAGGAAGTAAGATGCAGATTTGTTTTTTAACTTTGCAATTTATTATTGTGTTGTAACTTTTTGTTTAATGAATGAAGCACAAGTCATGTGGCAGAATATGATTGGTCAGGTAACTTGTGCTTTAGTAGATAAACGATTTTTAACATGTGTTATACAAAATCTAGTATTTAATACGCGCCGTGCGTGGGAAAATAATTAGCATAAACACTTAGAATCTATATTATTTAAATTGTTTTTAGTTGTATAACAGTGTATACCAAATGTGACATATTTATAACATATTTATTATGTTAAATTATCACATGAAAGATTAGGCTATCAATTTAAAAAAAAAAATACATAAAATTTAATATCTCCAACTTAAAATCTGGAAGCTAATATAATTTTATATTATTATCATTTAAGTTAAAATCTGAAAATCTAAAAACAATCTCGTTTGACAATTCCTATTTTTCTTTAAGGTAGGGGTATTGGATGATTGAATTTAAGAGAATGCAAATAAATTTAAAATCAATTGATTTTGAGTATTTTAAAAGTTTTTTGTTAGAATCTTAATGAATTCTATCAAAATGATAGCAAAAATGCTCGAAATTGACTCTTAACAATTTTTTATTGAAATTCTATTAAATTCCTATCAAATGACACTATCATAAATACTGCAATAAAATTGAATAACATTGACATTTAATAGACTTAGGAAATAAAAAATTCAATAATACTAGAATTTAAAGTAATATAAAAAATGATTACAAATATCTAATCCAATAACACATGAATTTAAAAGAATTCATGAAATATATCATTGAATAACAGTATAATTTTATAGAAAGTTTAATTCCTTCTAATTCAATAAAATTCTTTAATTGAATAAGAATTTTAATTGAATACCACCCCCTAAAATCTTTTCCAAATTTTCTATGATTTTTTTCTACAAAATAATTAGTGTTGGCAACATGTTTAATTTAATCAAAATAAATTATAAATATATTTTTACTAATACATGTTTAGACACAAAATGCTTTCATGTTTTAACGGTATAGACTTTACTATCTCTTATCATATCTCTAACCGTTTATTTCTTTTCGTTACACATCTATCTATTATCGTTGTTTTTTTGTTCACGATCGTTTTGTAGAATGAGTAAATGGATCAATAAAATAGATTTCTATATTAAAAAGAGAAAATTACCTATAATAACTTTTAAAAGTGGTGATATTACTAGAATAACTCTTACAAAAGTTCCACTAACTAAAATAACCATCAAAAGTTATCAAAAGACCTTTAATTATGGTTTTTCGTTTTAATAACGAAATTGCCATTTTCATTTTTTTTAAATAACTAAAATATTAATTATGAATCTTAAAAAAAAAAAAATCCAACATCTCCACGACTCTCTCTCTATTTTCTTCTACTTTTTTTGGTTCTCTCTCTCTCCTCTCCCTCTTCTTCTTCCTTTT
Source organism: Eutrema japonicum (assembly GCA_030161315.1). Taxonomy (NCBI): domain Eukaryota; kingdom Viridiplantae; phylum Streptophyta; class Magnoliopsida; order Brassicales; family Brassicaceae; genus Eutrema; species Eutrema japonicum. Next base: position 40,541,680 of record BSQW01000001.1, read on the forward strand.
CTCTCTCCTCCGCCAACGGATTTCAGTGATGGTGAATGGATCTCCGGCGTTGATTCCGACTGCTCCACTGCCGTCTTCCACCAGATCTGCTTCCCGAAGCCAACATCTTCGGCCAAGGCAACGACACGATTAAAAGCGGCTCTCCAACGACGGATCGTCATCGTTTGCTCCATCAGGAACTCTGGACCGACGGATGGTACGGTTACGAACGTGGCGCCGCCGCCGAACACGTGCTCGTCGAACTTTCAAACATTCTTTTGGTTAGTATGTTGCTTCATGAGGTACGCCCACCACTTGTTCGATAAAATGCCCCTAATGATGGTAGATTTATTAGTAGATTTTTATTTGCGGTAGATTTGTTTAATACATTGCGGTAGATTTGTTTAAGATGTTGTGGTAGACTTGTTTAAAATCTTGATGGTAGACTTGTTTAAAATCTTGACGGTAGACTTGTTTGATACGTTGTGGTAGACTTGTTTGATACGTTTTGGTAGACTTTTACTAATTTATGATAGACTTATTTTCTGGTTTGTTTCGTCTCGTCTCACTGTCGGTTTGGTAAAGCTTCAGGTCGAGGGATTTGTAGCTTCGTTGATCTGAGTTGCAGAGATACAGAACGAAATTCGTCAAGTTGTAGATCCACCAGATCTGCTCCGTCGCCTCTTTCGGGCAAAAACACGTTTGATTCCCGACACACGTTATGGTAGACTTGTTTAAAACGTTTTGGTAGACTTGTTTAATCCGTTACGGTAGACTTGTTTAATCCGTTATGGTAGACTTGTTCAAAACATTCTGGTATACTCGTTTAATCCGTTCTGGTAGACTTGTTTAAACGTTCTTAACCTCTCGTCTTCTCGTTTTCTTCGGGGAGATATACTCCAACTCCAGCGTTCCAGCTTCACGGCCATTGATTCCGGCAACGAGTAGATAAGGAACTTTTCTTCTTTCTCATGAGTTTTTTCATCTTCTTCGGCGAGTTCCTTCTGAAGGCGATAAGATACGGCGTCGTTTGGTCGTTCTTGAGGCGACGTGCGGAAGGGCGTCGCGAGTTCCCGGTGAAAGGAGAGAAAACCCTTGTTTTTTGGTTGATATACGGCTTCATGAGGTATGCACACCACTTGTTTAACGAATTTCTGCTAATAGTGGCACTTGTTTAATACGTAGTGGTAGACTTGTTTAAAACTTTCTAGTAGACTTGTTTAAAACGTTTTGGTAGACTTGTTTAATCCGTTATGGTAGACTTGTTTAATCTGTTGTGGTAGACTTGTTTAAAACGTTACAGTATACTTGTTTAATCCGTTCTGTTAGACTTGTTTAAAACGTTCTGGTACACTTGTTTAAAACATTATGTTACTTGTTTAAAATGTTCTTAACCTCTCGTCTTCTCCGGCGAGATATACTCCGACTCCGGCGTTCCAGCTTCACGGCCATTGATTCCGACGACGAGTAGGTAAGGAACTTCTGTTTTTCATGAGTTTTTTCATCTTCTTCGGCGAGTTCCTTCCGAGGGCGACGAGATTCGGCGTCGTTTCGTCGTTCTTGAGGCGACGCGCGGAGGGGAGACGCGAGTTCCCGGTGAAAGGAGAGAAAACCCTCGTTTATTGGTTGATATGCGGCTTCATGAGGTATGCACACCACTTGTTCGACGAAATTCCGCTAATAGTGGTAGATTTAGGGAGAATTGTTAAAAACGTTTAAGACGTTCTGGTGGACTTGTTTAAAACGTTCTGGTAGACTTGTTTAAAACGTTCTGGTATACTTGTTTAAAACGTTCTGGTAGACTTGTTTAAAACGTTCTGGTAGACTTGTTTAAAACGTTCTAGTAGACTTGTTTAAAACGTTATAGTAGACTTGTTTAATCCGTTCTGGTAGACTTGTTTAATCCATTTTTCTAGTAGACTTGTTTAATCCGTTATGGTAGACTTGTTTCATTTGTTCTATTTTCAATTGATAGTGTTAAATTGATGTTATCTCCGACAGGTTCCTAGGCTTCACGACGGCGGCCGAGTCTACAACGACATTTCCATCTTCGATTCAACGTATTCTTCTAAGAGTATAATTAATGGGAGATTTGGATTTGGTAAATTTGTTTTTAAATTTGTACAAATGATAATTGAATTCTAAATGATGGTATATTTGTGTTTTGAATTAGTGATTGTAAAACAGTCCACGATGATTTTTAAAGGTGCTTGACGAAATCATTAACTTTATTTAGTTTAATATTTCTTAGTATCGATAACTAAAATTAGTGAGATTTAAAACAAAAACACATGAACCACATATAATTATAACATACAAATTCTATATGGTGTTTATTATCACAATACTTGAAAGTCAAACATACTAATTTCATACATAACATTAGCAATACCAATAGTTTGAAGAGTTTGAAAGAAACGTAAACAATACGTCACCAAAACACACGAAGTCTATCAAAACGTAAACAATTCTTCATGTAACTTAACAAAAAAACACAATAAGTGTAGCAAAACCAAACACATAATCGTGACGTATATATCATCAAAGACATAAACATAACCAAAGTTGATCACTTCTTAATGTCTAGTTACACGTTATTCCATATTATATATAGGGAAAATTTCATAAAAATACCCCAACTTTATTCCGATAAACTGTTTAATACTCAAACTATTTTTGTTGCCCATTTTAAATCTCCAACTGTGAACCGTGTGTTCATTTTACAACATCTTGTTCACAGATGTATACCGAACTATACACGGTTTGAAATAGTGTTTATATTTAATGATAAAATATTTATAAATAGATAAAATATTACATTAAATTTCCAAAATATTTAAAAAAAATGCAAAAAAATGTTAAGTTAAGAAACAATAATTTTAAATTTTACATAAAATATATTATTTTTAAGTTTTAAATTTTTGAATAAAAAATTTCTAAAAACTCAAAAATACAAACAAATTCTCACAAATTTCTAAAAACTCAAAAAATAAAAACAAATCCATGAATAACACAACAAGGTTAAAATAAAATTAAAAATCCACGAAAATAAATTTCTTAAGTGTTTTATCTACGCTATAAAGAATTGTTTTAAAATATTATTTAAATATGTCTTTTATCTTATTTTAATTATCTTTAGGGTTTTGATACAATTATTTTGGTGTTATGTGATATATTTTTTTAACCGTGATGTGTTATTCATAGATTTTTGAAATTTTATAAAATTTTGAAAATTGTTTGGATTTTTGTATTTTTTGAGTTTTTGGAAATTTTTAGTTCAAAAACGCATAAACTAAAATATACTATTTTAAATTTTAAATTATATTTTCTTAATTTTAGACTTTTTGAAATTTTTTCGATTTTTTCGGAATTTATTTTCAATTTTGTAGAGATGTTTTTGATTTTTTAAAAAATTAATGTAATTGTTTTATTTATTTATTAATATTTTAATAAGTCTACCGTCAAATAAAAATGATAAATCTACCAAGTTCAGATAAATCTACCAAATTCAGATAAATCTACCAAATTCAGATAAATCTACCAACTTATGATAAATCTACCAATTTCGTGTATCTCGAAAGTTTATATAAATCTACAGTTTTTTAATAAATCTACCATCATTAAAAATAAATATATCGTTTTAAGAATAAGTCTATCACGATAATATATGTCTACCGTCATTACAATAAATCTACCGTCACCAAAAAACAAACTATTCAATGATAATTTTGCCGTCATTACAAAGAAATCTACCGCGGATGAGATAAATCTACCATCAAAAAAAATAAATCTACCAATTTGGTCAAATGTCTACCAAAAAAGTCAACTGATCTCCCGTTAAATCTACCAATCTTTACCAAATCTACCGTCATTAAAAATAAATCTACCAAAAAAAAATAAGTCTACCGCCCGAAAACATATCTATCGGCCCAAAATAAGTCTACCGGCCGAAAAATAAATCTACCAGAAAAAATAAATCTACCGTCAAAAAACGGTATACTTGTTTATATATACGTGCTGATGTGGATTAAAAATAGTAATGGCAATATCGTAATTACGTTTTTGTTAACAAATGTCAAAAGGACAAAATCGGTATTTTATATATTTTTAGGTTATTATAGTAATTTAGAAAAATTTGCATTGTTCTAATAATTAAGACATTTTTTTAAGTTAGTTTAGTAATCCTCCCTATTAAAAAAGAATAGCAATTAATAAGTGTAGGACTGGAAAATTGTCTTGTTTAGTTGTTTTGGTATTTCTCACAAAGTACTTGTGCTTCCCTCAATCTGGAAAGAGAATAGACCGCCGTGAACTCCAGCGAAAGACCCCGTACGACCTGCGGGAGTTGAAGGTTGCTGGCTTAGCTTGCCCCTTCTTCAATTATTAGGTAGTTCTCCACATTGCCACTAATCCGGTTTTCATTAACATACAAAACATATTGTGATGGATTGTCACTATGTTCAGGGCGACGTACAAAGTGGTGTTCTCTTGTCACTATGCACGTATGTGAAGGACGGAGCAATTGACAAAAAATTTCTACCAAGACAATCTTTGTTAGACATCAATGATTTCTATAAGCCAACTTAAGGGATAATATTGAAGAGTTATATGTAAATATCTTGCGATACCTCTTAAATATGCTTTTACTATGCCATACTTTTCTTAGGCATCTTTAATTAGTGTTAGGTTAACATCAGTTGTATATATTCTATAATGAGAACATCGACCAACATTAACACTATGTTTGTAGTTTAGGTGTGTCAAAAGTAATAAAAAAAAAATGAGATTTGGTTTAACAATCTAAAAAAATTATATATTTTGAAAACTAACCTTTTTTTTTTTAAACTAACCTTTTTGGCATTTAAAATTACCAAAAATACTAAAAATAAACCAAACATATGAATTTTTTTAAATTCTATTTCTTTATATTTGATTAATTTAAAAAATAAATAAAATATGGATGTAAAAATTGTCGATCATATCTAGATTTTGTACGTGTAAACTTAAAAAACAATCCAATAACAAAACAGTTTGTATGAACTTACGGTTTCAAAAACGTGTTTTTGTATAATTTTGTTATACTATGATGATGTATATATAGAGTTTGAGTATGTTAATGATAAATATAATAATAGATTTGTGTAGATCTAACAAAATTGTTTATATCTAATATGAATTATAATTTAAATAATTTATTTTATTCTTTCGAAATATATATATATATATATATATATATATATATATATATAAATAAATAGTTGAATATTTATTTTATAATATATATTTATTATGAAAAAGAAAAAAAAACAAATATTGTATTTGTATATTCTCAAAAATTCATGATGGATATAAATGATAAAGGAATTAAGATTTTGAGCAAATTTAACTTCTTCAAGAAACTCGCTTAATATAAATGATACTAGCACGTAATATCAAAAACACGAACATAACTTAGGATTAAGAAAATCAAGAAAAAAAAAACAAATTTTAAACACATTTCATCACTGAGAAAACCCAAACAACGAAGAACACAAGAGCATAACAAGATGACAACCACAAGAGAGTATGAAATTGCAAAAAGAGAAGGACTCACAATGTACTTCCGGAAAGACAAGAGTTGAGGAACAAATACCAACATGATTAATTAAAATAAGTCAGAGAAGACATAACTTCTCATAAACGCAACATCAATATAATCTGACCAAATTAAAGACATTCCGAGCACTGACAACAATACGATCTTCGAAAACCAAATTCAACTGCTACATAGTCTCCTACACTTGTATGAAAACCCCAATACTAACTGCATGTGATTGGATGGTTTTCTAATCAAAACTCATTTAACTCAAACGTGGCAAGTCTGAAAAAATAAGCAGCTTTTGATCTTTGTAAAAATGAATCAAGATTTACCAATAATATTAAAACTGACGAGTTATATGAATACTGTTCCATAAAGAATAACATGTATGACACTAACCAATACTTTCAACTCACCAACTTAGACCTCCATGAAACTTGGATACACAAAAGCTAAAACAGAACTAACTATATAGCGTTAGCAAGAAAAAAAAGCGTTGAACTTAACAATCAACTCTAAATGAAAGAGAGGTATAAGACTGAAAAAAAAACGAAAAAGGTAAAAATTTACATGGGATGGTTGAATCCCAAATAACCTCGAGTCACCTAAAAACATTAACCAATACTTCTACTCTCAACAATTTAGATCTTAACGACACTTTGACATACAGAAACTGTTGGTATAGCAAGTAAAGAAGCGTTAAACTTAGCAATCAAATTGATATGATAACGAACATATGAAACAGAGACATAAGACAGAAAACAAGTTAAAGGCAAAAACTTGATATGATGATGCTTAAAACATGAATAACAACATTTAAGATTTCATCAAGTATGGCTGAATCCCAAATAACCAAAGTCAGACCATAACAAGAATAGCACCAAGAAAGAGTAAAACTAGAAAACTAACATCAAACATATTGGAAAACATGCCAACCGATTTATAAAACTAACAAAAATGATGTGGAAATCACCTTTGAGCACTTCAAATGTACAAGTGGTCAAATTTATAGATCATTTTCATCATCAATGTAACAAGGAAAGCATAAGATAAATATATTCCAACGGGAAGTATTGAGGACATTTGATTTAAGGGAAGAAAGCATGAAGATAGTATATTAGAACTGAAAGTATCGAGAATCTATCAAACTTAAGGTGAAACATTTTATTTATGTTAGAAATTACATACATCATTGCCAATATGATAAGATCAAGATAGGTTTTATATGCACTCAACAATCAATTTTTCTAATGAGAGAAAATTATGTACCTAAGAATAATACGAAGTTAAAGAGAGAAATACACAATAAAATAAAAAAAAACAATAACTTATAGCCTAAACAGGGATTCGGAAAACTGAAATTAAAGAAATCAAATTTTAAAGCTATTCAGCAATATTTAACATTAACTAAAATGAAAGAAATTTAATCCTAAAGGTATTCAGCAATATCTATCATTAACTCAAGCTGCATGGATATCAAACTCTGCAAATAGATTAAAATACTAAGATATATATCTTAGTTTCTTATAGAGCCAGAGAAACTAAAAGCAAAAGCAATATGCATATCTTTTAAAGACCAGTTCCAATTCCTGAAATAGAACTCCGAGGAGAAGAACAAACCCAAAACTCTAATATAGGAGTGGAAAGAAAATAACCTGAAACTCGTGTGCTGATCTTTAAAAACCAGAGGAGAGCTACATGCAAAGAAAGAAAGTTAGACGACATTTGTAAGCTTGTTTACTACGTCTTGTGCACACAGTGAATTTGTAGTACTTAGGTCAACCTGCATAAACAGAAACAAATTAAGCTTTAGAGTCGAATGTATGTCTAGACTAAATCAAGAAATAAATCATCATATACAGAGAATTAGAAATTTAAATGCCTGAAATAGATGAAAGAAAAATAATCTTTAGATATTTGAGTCATAATGGCGTAATTACCTCATCTCTTAATACATATACACTTACCTCGATTCTACGACGAGACATTTTTTATTTGCTGATAGACTTGGAAACCGTGGGATAAGCTCATTTGCGTTCTGGCATCAGAGACATTTCAAAGAGGTAATTAAGATTACCTCATCTCTTAATAGCATACAATTAGACCAAGACGACGCCTTTGTTTTTGGCGCGAGTGACGAGTTATTCAAAGAGGCGGGACAACCTCAGTTGCATTCTAGCAACATGGAAATTCTCTTGAAACTTCCTTTAGCTTGAGTGGCAAGGATCTCAAGCAATTTTAGAGTCTCTTAATAGCGTAGTAAGAATGTGACGAGGCATTTGGTATATAGCTCGATGACTAGGAAACCGAGTTATACATAGAGGCCGGACAAGCTGATTTCGTATGGCATCAGGGACATTTCAAAGAGGTAATTAAGATTACCTCGATGCTACAACGAGGAATTTATTTATTGCTGAGAGACTAGGTAATTAAGATTACCTCGATTCTACGATGAGGCATTTTTTTACTGCTGAGACTAGTAAACCGTGGGCAGAAGGAAGAGACATTTCAGAGAGATAATTAAGATTACCTTGTTTCGAGGCATTTGTTTATAGCTCTTGGTGACTAGGAAACCGAGTTATTCAAAGAGGCGGGACAAGCTGATTTACGTTGTGGCAAGCTGATTTACGTTGTGGCATCAAGGACGTTTTAGAGAGCTAATTAAGATTACCTCGATTCTACTACGAGGCATTTGTTTATTGCTGAGAGACTAGGAAACCGTGGGCAGCAGGGACATTTCAGAAAGGTAATTAAGATTACCTTGTTTCGAGGCATTTGTTTATAGCTCTCGGTGACTAGGAAACCGAGTTATTCAAAGAGGCGGGACAAGCTGATTTACGTTGTGGCATCAAGGACGTTTTAGAGAGATAATTAAGATTACCTCGATTCTACTACGAGGCATTTGTTTATTGCTGAGAGACTAGGAAACCGTGGGCAGCAGGGTCGGTGACTAGAAAACCGAGTTATTCAAAGAGGCGGGACAAGCTGATTTACGTTGTGGCATCAAGGACGTTTTAGAGAGGTAATTACGATTACCTCGATTCTACTACGAGGCATTTGTTTATTGCTGAGACTAGGAAACCGTGGGCAGCAGGGACATTTCACAGAGATAATTAAGATTACCTTGTTTCGAGGCATTTGTTTATAGCTCTCGGTGACTAGGAAACCGAGTTATTCAAAGAGGCGGGACAAGCTGATTTACGTTGTGGCATCAAGGACGTTGTGGCATCAAGGACGTTTTAGAGAGTTAATTAAGATTACCTCGATTCTACTACGAGGCATTTGTTTATTGCTGAGAGACTAGGAAACCGTGGGCTGCAGGGACATTTCACAGAGGTAATTAAGATTACCTCGATTCTACGACGAGGTATTTGTTTATTGCTGAGAGACTAGTAAACCATGGGCAGCAGGGACATTTCAGAGGGATAATTAAGATTACCTTGTTTCGAGGCATTTGTTTATAGCTCTCGGTGACTAGGAAACCGAGTTATTCAATGAGGCGGGACAAGCTGATTTACGTTGTGGCATCAAGGACGTTTTAGAGAGGTAATTACGATTACCTCGATTCTACTACAAGGCATTGCTGAGAGACTAGGAAACCGTGGGCAGCATGGACATTTCAGAGAGATAATTAAGATTACCTTGTTTCGAGGCATTTGTTTATAGCTCTTGGTGACTAGGAAACCGAGTTATTCAGAGAGACGGGACAAGCTGATTTATGTTGTGCCATCAAGGACGTTTTAGAGAGGTAATTAAGATTACCTCGATTCTACTATGAGGCATTTGTTTATTGCTGAGAGACTAGGAAACCGTGGGCAGGGACAATTCACAAAGGTAATTAAGATTACCTCGATTCTACGACGAGGCATTTGTTTATTGCTGAGAGACTAGTAAACCGTGTGCAGCAGTGACATTTTAGAGAGGTAATTAAGATTACCTCTTTCCGAGGCATTTGTTTATAGCTCCGTGACTAGGACACCGAGTTATTCAAATAGACGGGACAAGCTCATTTGTGATCTCGCATCAGGGACATTCCATAGAGGTAATTAAGATTACCTTGTTCTGAGGCATTTGTTTATAGCTCGGTGACTGTGAAACCGAGTTATTAAAATACGCAGGACAAGCTCATTTGTGATCTGGCATCAGGGACGCTTCAGAGAGGTAATTAAGATTACCTCGTTTCTGGGCCGAGGCATTTGTTTATTCAGTGACTAGGATAGCGCGGGACAAGCTCATTTACGTTCTGGCAGCAGGGACATTTTAGAGAGGTAATTAATATTACCTCGTTTCTTGGCATTTGGTTGTAGCTCGGGTGACTAGGAAACCAAGTTATTCAAAGAACGGGGAAAACTCATTTGTATTCTGGCATCAACTCAACTCATTAGGACAAGAAAACTATCATGGTCTTGCATAAAGTATAGCAAAACAAGGAAAGTACACTGATATTGTTTCACTTGATCAAAAGGTGTCAACAAGAGCAGGAAATGAGCACCTTACTTAGTTCTTCTGACTGAACAGCACACTTCAAAATACCAAAACCAGCTGCAACCAATATCTGACACAATATTTTAGTCCATGTAATTCAATGAATCCTTCCACAGATCAAGAATTCCACCCTGAAAATTATCAACGAGAATGTATGTCAAAACCTGTCATGCAATGCTCATCTCTTATGCGTCTATTAAAACAAACTAGGAAAGGAAGCATGCTGAAGGCAAAAATAGCTCAACATTAGTGCATACCAACTGAAGCAGGGATAAAAACTTACATGATATTCCCTCTGCAATTCGGTAGTGCATACCAACTACCAAACGCAAGCACATAGAGATAAAACGAGAGTAAGAGAGATGTGGGAGGCATGAATCAATTTCCTTCCACAACAGAAAAACGTAATAGATTGACCATTTGTAATCAAAAGAAGTGAGACCACCTTATCATGAAATGCCCTAGTGAACTCGTCAAGTTACTGAATAAGTATAAAGGAAATGGACAACCTGTTAACAGAAGTATTAGTTCATTTCCGAGAAAGTCGGCAATGAAAGGTAATCTAAAATCACAACTTTGACAGTTTGCACACCTTAAAACAGTGTCTTCACAGACTCAAGAGAAGAAATTCCATGGATACAAACCAAAAGGCAGCCTCATTGTTGGGGGAAACTTAGGCAATATATCTGGAAACAACAAAAAAAAAGCTGTCAGAGAATCATATGGCACTGGTCATGTAAGAAAATGTACTTGAACGAAAACTATTTCAGGATTTAACCAAGAAAAAATGACATACAAAGAAAACAACCATGAGATCCACGACTAGGAATATGAACAGGAGACAAAAACCTCATCAAGTTCCAACAATGTTACTATCAAACAAAATCACGACACAGACAGATCTTCTAACCTCTGGATTAATTCAAGTAAGCACTAACAAAAATCTGTTATCATAGATGCAAAATTTGAAACCCTATATCTCGAAACAAAATCAACATACAAAGAAAAAACGAATCGGCTAAACTCGCAGGTAATAAGATAAAGGAAAGACAAAGAAACGGATATCAATTAACTAGAGACGAGGATTTTTTTTCGGAATCGACTGTGAAATCTACAAAAAAGCGAATACGATTGGTGATTTCTTCGGAAGTTATTAAGAGATTGAGCGATTGGCCTACATGAAAACAAATTAAAAACCCTAAAACTCAGAATTTAGGTGAATTTGAAACCCTAGAAACAAAATCAACATACAAAGAAAAACGAATCGGCTGAAATCGCAAGTAATAATAAGATAAAAGGAAATACAGAGAAACGGAGACGAGGATTTCTTTGGAATCGACTGGTGAAATCTACGACCGGTGATTTCTTCGGAAGTTATTGATCGTCTCCGAAGAAGGTTGAACGATTGACCAACATAAAAACAAACGAAATCAAAAACCCTAAACTCAAAACACGGTTAAAGCTAGAGACGACGATTTCGTGATCGCCTCCGAAGAAAAAAACAAAAAAGGTGGAGAAAATAATGCTTTGATCTAGAGAAATATGAGTATTTGAATTAATAAAAGTATTTTGTTACGTGGCGTTGTAACGGTCAATAGCTTATACAGCTGGCTTTAACGATACGACAATGTATAAATATTACAACGGCTATTTATTTAATTTTTAAAATACTCTGATACACCTCACCGAGCTCATACATTGAGTTTTTGTTACAAAAAAAACCACAATCTGCTATTAGTGTACTTTTTCAGAGAAGTCCTTGAGTTAAAAATGTGTGTCTCTTTATCCTCTAATTTAACGGCAACTCTCCGGCGTCTCCGACAGCTTCCGGCGATGGCAGAAACGACGACCCTTCAGTTACAATTGTCGGTGCAAATTCCCACATGGGGGAAGGCACTAAAGTACCAACTAAATCTGTAGTTGTAGGCGAAAAATCTTTGAGTCGGAAAATCTCGGAGATATATGAAATTCACGGCGACGGAGAACCTCAGTAAATCTGTAGCATGTCTCTTCGTCTCCTACATCATCATGTCCGTCTATTGATTTTGGTTGAGGTAATTCACGGATTATGTTGGTCATTATCAGATAAATATGAAAATCTGAAATGAGGGGGCTTTTTGAAAACGGCCGACGGCGACGGAGCAGTGACCGGAGATGTTTAGTCATCGGCGGACGTATGTGTCTGAACAACAAGTGCTATTAACTGAACATGGATGGGATGTAGATGATGGATGTGTGTTTGTAGAGGATGGCAGGTGGATTGTAGATGGTGGATGCAGGCATCGAGAAAAGAACGTGGGGGCGTCTCATTGGTATAGAATGTGCTCGTGGGATTAGGGTGTTCGTTAGTAGTTTGTAGAATTATGGTGTTCTTTGAAAGTAGTAATCGGCAGACGGATGGTTGTGGACAGCAAATGTTATTAACCGGGAATGGATGGAGGTTTGCCCATGATGGATGGTAGATTATGTCTTCTGACTGTTTGTAGATGATGGGTCGCAATCTTACCCAACCCCGGCCGACGACCTTTCCTAACCGGTACCTCCTACAAAAACAATTAAAAAGTTTAGAATTTCAAAAAAATAAAAATTATCTTAATAAATATTATCATAAGTTTTACTTACCGCGAGGACTAGCTCGTTAAGCTCGGCCCGAGTGACTTCGTTGGATCCGGTGTAATCGTCTTGCGATCTATGGGTGAGCAAATCGTCTTTCGTCCTCTTCACGGTTTCGACGTACTCCCTCACTTCTGAATCTTGAATTTGGTCCGTCTTCTTGTTGGTGTGCGTCCTCTCCATCAATGCAAGGTGATCCGGCTCTTCGCCCAATTCCGCCGTCTACGAAATATATAAAACGGTTAAAGAAAACCGTTTTTTTTTAAAAAGAACTAAAAACTGAAAAAGTACTTACCATTTCGTCGGCCGTTGTCAAGTAGCTCTTTGCCCCGTTGTTGTGAACTGCTTCTCCCTTCCCCTTCCGGTCACTCCTCCGGTTTTTGGTGTGAGTCTCAGAAACAGCTACGGTAGTCGGCAAATTCCAGTAGGGCTGGTACCCATTGTACACAACCTCGTTCAAACCTTTCGGCTTATCTTTCCCCTTCTTCTAAGCCTTCTTCCAATCGCAGATGTGGTGAGAGAATTGTCGGGCAGCCTCCGAGTGAAATTCTGCCTCGACCGTTTTCGTAAGCGTATACTTCCAATTAAACTTTTGCTACAAAAGAAATAGAAATAAAATTTGTTAACAAAATCTCAAAATATAATACAAACAAGTAATTAAATTATCACTTACCGGAAAGGTACGAAACCACATATTTTGGTCGTCCGACGGCATAGAAGCATATGTCGGGTACGTGTGTTTGAGGAGGCTGTGCAACATCCTCAAAATCGACTTGCTAATGCCATTCCCGGAGTATCCAAACCTATGAAAAAAACAAATAAAAATCAATAATAAATATAAAAAGATTATTTAAGAAAAGACATAGTATTACCAAGTAGATCTCGGGGTGCGGCGTTTCGGGTCGAGAACTATGAGTAGTTCTCGTCCCGGCTGTTGAACGAGCTCCTCGACGGTCATGATCGTCGGTTGACCTACACTCTCTGCATCGAGAGTAGGTGAAGGCGCCGTAGGCGGGACAAAACCCGGGTTCGGATTTGAGACTGCGGGCCTCCGCCCTCCTTGCCTCGAACCGCAGGCACGGTCACTATCAAAATTCTCGTAAGACCTACAACAATTTAAAAAAAGTAAACGAAATCATTTGAAAATTTATATAAGCAATAAATACATGTAAAAAAACAAAACCTTACATAAAAAACATTGTAGCATTACATATATATAAAAACCGTTTTATATACATATTAAATATATAAAAAATTTACAAAAAACATTTTTAATATAGAACTATATAAAAATGTTTTTTAAATTAACATTTTTATAAAAAAGGTTTTATATACATATTAAATATATAAAAAATGTACAAAAAACGTTTATAATATTTAAGTATATAAAAAAGTTTTTTTTAAAATTTACATATATATTACAACCGTTTTCTATACATATTAAATATATAAAAAATTTACAAAAACGTTTGTAAAATATAACTATATAAACAAAGTTTTTTTATAATTTACATATATATATAAAAACTTGTATATACATTTTATATATATAAAAAATTTACAAAAAACATTTTTAATATGTAAATATATATAAAAAATGTTTTATATACATATATATATATATAAATTTTTCAAAATACGTTTTATATATATATATAAAAACATTTTTTGAAATACATATATATATATATATATAAATGGTTTTTTCATATATCTAAATTTGATTAAATGTTTTTCATAAATGTTTTGCATATATATAAATTTTCATAAATGTTTTTCTTATATATAATTTTTAAAAACATTTTTAAAAATGTTGGTGTATAGATAACCTAAGCTAAAAACCTAATCTAAATCCACATGGAAAAATTTCAATAAATATATAAATCTATATCTATATCCAACCTAAATCTAAAAACATAAACACCAAATCAAACTACAAACACCAAATTTTACACGGGCGGACTTTAACGGATGGGCCTTAAACGGGCACAAACATAAACGGGCTTAAATGGACGGGTTTTAAACGGGCGGACTTTAAACGGGCAGGGCCTAAACGGGCAGGGCATAAACGGGCCCGAGCCACCCATATTAACATCACTAAGCCACATTAGCAGCGCTTGGGATGATTTTAGGTGCGTCCTATTCCCTTTGGCTATATAATCATGTGGTTTCTGGAAATTTAAAACCCGATTTACTACATAAATTCTCCGATTCAAAAACGAAGAGGCTAACTTTATCTAATCCTAAAAGAGAGGAAAAAGAGAGTACTAGTCTACGAGTGAAGTATTGTAAAGCCCTAACCCGGTTTCTCATTTTTAGCCAACACTTTACCAATTTTTAGCCGGATTAGTCTTTAACATTTTTTAACTTTTTCATGTTTGGTTTAGATAGACAAGTCATTTATCGAACATAAAAAGATAAAAGCAGAAACTTAAATTAATAAACGAGGTTCTAGTACAAAATGAGAGTTCGCTAATAAGCTATTACATTAATCTATACATATATTGCCTCGTAACTTAAACAACATGATATAATCTTCCTTCTTTTTTTAAATAAAATAACATTCATTCTCGAGAAAGTAAAGAGACAGAGTTGACGTTACAGTATCTCTCACAAGATACTTCAGATCCTTTTTTCCGCCGATTTTATGAATGCTTATGGAATCTTCGGAAAGTCGGTTCGGCCCATAATGCTTGAAGTCGGAGAGGCCCATTTTCTGTATCTTGCTTCCGGTCCGGCCTAATCTTCATATTTCTGCCTTCGGCTCTGTTTTGTGCGGATTCCTTGAAGTTTTTTGATAAGGAAAACATTGCGTATTTTCCGTAAAACAGCACGATGTTTTACGACAAATAGAACATCTTTATATTTTTTCCGACAAAATTTGTTTTTGAAAAAATAAAATAGGAAGACATTAATAAATAACAATTGTGATTGTTTTAAAAAAAATTTATATATATATATATATATATATATATATATATATTTCCTTTAAAAAAATTATGAATTTCTGAAAAAGTATCATTTTTTTTAACTCCATGGTAAAATATAATTGAAAGTCATAGTTGTTCCCGTACAACTATATAAAACTTAGTGGTATGTGTACGGGTACGACTAGGTTGGAAAGACGACCCAAATATTTTTTTTGATAAAATAAAATAGGAAGACATTAATAAATAACAATTGTATTTATTTTAACAAAAAATTATATATATATATTCTCCTTTAAAAAATGTATGAATTTCTGAAAAACACATCATTTATTTAACTCAATGGTAAAATACAACTGAAGGCTATAGTTGTGAGCGTATAACTAGAAAACAAACTAGTCGTTTGCGCACGACTACATTTGTTTATAGTCGCACGTGGACGACTACGTTTGGTAGACGACCAAATAATTAAAAAAAAATAAATAATAAGAAGACATAAATAAATAACAATACAAGTAAACTCTTTTCTAAAAGTTTCAACTCTAAGTTCGTTTTCTCTCTCTAAGTACCAAGAGACTCTCTGAGTTAGGCTGACTTAACAACCGCAAGGGGGGAAAGGTGTTAAGGCCGCACGTTCTGAGTTTCGGGAAAATCAGTCTGTGACACCACGTACCCTTTGAAAAGGGATCAAGCCTGTCGTAGTTCGTTTTCGTACAAAGTTTGTAAGCAAAAAGTGAGATAATGCTTAACCCACTAAGTACGAGAAAAGTAAATATGCTAAAAAGCTATACATGAGTCTATATATTTACTTGACAATCTTAACCTCTAAAAGTTAAAACTAGCGATGTGGGACTTTACCCCTTCCTAATTTTCACCGATTTTATGAATCATTATGGAATTTTCGGAAAGTCGGCTCAGCCCGTAATGCTTGAAGTCGGCTCGCCCGGAAATCCTCCTAAGTCGGCTCGCTCTAAGTCGGCTAGGCCCATTTTCCGTATCTTGCTTCCGGCTCAGCCCAATCTTCATCTTTCTGCCTTCGGCTCTGTTTTGTGTGGATTCCTTGAGGTTTTTTTATAAGGAAAACGTTGCGTATTTTCGGTAAAACAGCACGATGTTTTACAACAAATAGAACATCTTCGTATTTTTTCCGACAAATAATTTTTTTGAAAAAATAAAACAGAAAGACATTAATAAATAACAATTGTATTTATTTTAACAAAAAGTTATATATATATATTCTCCTTTAAAAATGTATGAATTTCTAAAAAAAACATCATTTTTTTAACTCCATGGTAAAATACAACTGAAAGCCATAGTTGTGCACGTACAACTAGCAAAAAAACTAGTCGTGTGCGCACGACTTTGATTGTTTTACGTTTGGTTGACTACCAAATATTTATTTTTGAAAAACTAAAATAAGAAAGATATTAATAAATAACAATACAAGTAAACTCTTCTCTAAGTTCATTTTCTCTCTCTAAGTACCAAGAGGCTTTCAGAGTCAGACTAACTTACCAACCGCAAGAGGCGGAACGGTGTTAAGGCCGCACATTCTGAGTTTTGGGAAAATTAGTCTGTGACACTATGTACCCTTTGAAAAGGGATCAAGCATGTCGTAGTTTGTCTTCGTACATAGTTTGTAAGTAAAAAGTGAGATAGTGCCTAAGCCACTAAGTACGAGAAAAGTAAATCTGCTAAAAAACTATACATGGGTCTATATATATACTCGACAATCTTAGCCTCTAAAAGTTAAACTAGCGATGTGAGACTTTGCTCATTCCTTATTTCTGCCGATTTTATGAGTGCTTATGGAATATACGGAAAGTCGGCGAAGCCCGTAATGCTTGAAGTCGGCGAGGCCCATTTTCTGTATTTGCTTCCGGTTCGGCCTAATCTTCATATTTCTGCCTTCGGCTCTGTTTTGTGCGGATTCCTTGAGGTTTTTTATAAGGAAAATGTTGCGTATTTTCCGTAAAACAGCACGATGTTTTACGACAAATAGAAGATCTTAGTATTTTTCGGACAAATAATTTTTTTGAAAAAATAAAATAGGAAGACATTAATAAATAACAATTGTGATTGTTTTAACAAATATATATATATATATATAAATTTCCTTTAAAAATGTATGAATTTCTGAAAAAGTATCATTTTTTTAACTCCATGGTAAAATACAATTGAAAGTCATAGTTGTTCGCGTACAACTATATAAAACTTAGTGGTATGCGTACGGGTACGACTAGGTTGGAAAGACGACCGAATATTTTTTTGATAAAATAAAATAGGAAGACATTAATAAATAACAATTGTATTTATTTTAACAAAAAAAAAACAAAATTCTCCTTTAAAAAATGTATGAATTTCTGAAAAAAAACATCATTTATTTAACTCAATGGTAAAATACAACTGAAAGCTATAGTTGTGCACATATAACAAGAAAACAAACTAGTCGTTTGCGCACGACTACATTTGTTTATAGTCGCACGTAGACTACTACGTTTGGTAGATGACCAAATAATTTTAAAACATAAAATAAAATAAGAAGACATAAATAAATAACAATACAAGTAAACTCTTTTCTAAAAGTTTCAACTCTAAGTTCGTTTTCTCTCTCTAAGTACCAAGAGACTCTCTGAGTTAGGCTGACTTAACAACCGCAAGGGGCGGAAAGGTGTTAAGGCTGCACGTTATGAGTTTCGGGAAAATAAGTCCGTGACACTACGTACCCTTTGAAAATAGATCAAGCCTGTTGTAGTTCGTTTTCGTACAAAGTTTATAAGCAAAAAGTGAGATAATGCCTAACCCACTAAGTACGAGAAAAGTGAATCTGCTAAAAAGCTATACATGGGTCTATATATATACTTGACAATCTTAGCCTCTAAAAGTTAAAACTAGCGATGTGGGACTTTGCCTCTTCCTTATTTCCGCCGATTTTATGAATACTTATGGAATCTTTGGAAAGTCGGCGAGGCCCGTAATGCTTGAAGTGGGCGAGCCCATTTTCTGTATCTTGCTTCCGGTTCGGCCTAATCTTCATATTTCTGCCTTCGGCTCTGTTTTGTGCGGATTCCTTGAGGTTTTTTTATAAGGAAAATGTTGCGTATTTTTCGTAAAACAGCACGATGTTTTACGACAAATAGAACATCTTAGGATCCCTATCGGTTCCCAAATGGGTCCAAAACTCTTCTACCCGAAAGACCCGGAACCGAACCGAACCGACCCGGAACCAAGAACCGATCGGGTACCCGAGAACCGAACCCATATATATTTTCTTTAGTTTTTTCGAGTTTTTGGGTGTATTTTTCAGTTTTTCGAATATATTTTTGGGGGTTTTCGGATATATTTTCTGTTTTTTGGGTATATTTTTGGGGTTTCAGGTATATTTTTGGGTTTTAAGGTATATTGTTTTCGGGTTTTTTGGTATATTTTCGGGTTTTCGGGTCCTAAATATCCGAACCGATTAAGATCCGAATTTTTTCAGGTATTTTTGGTTCTTGAATCTTGGACCCGAACCTACCCGGAACCGAACCGAAACCATTTCGGTTCCTATTTAGGTCCAAAACCCTTCTATCCGAAAGGAGCGACGATGGAGAAAACAACGAAATGAACTGAAAACAAACAAAGACATTCTTATCCACTGATTTCATATTTTGATCTTGTATAACTTATAATTCCATGTGCATGTCTCCATCCATCTTCACAATATGTTTCTGATCCAACTTTGGAGATGAAAAAAATAACTCACTTTTTTTTCTTTTTTTCTCGAAAGAAGAAAATAAAAATATTTATAGTTACTCTTGAAATAACTCATGACTTGCTTCATCAATTGCCAATCTACTTATAGATCAAATCATTTCTATACCATCATTCATAAGATTTTTCTCATAATGATGTGGATATTAAAAATGAAAAATTTTCACTTAATGGAGAGGAATTTAATATAAATTATTATATATATGCACACTGTTTTGGACCGTTTGTTATCCAGTTTTACAATTCAAATATATATTTTAGACAGTCATATATGCTTGATCTGCACTTGTACCACATGATCCGCATGATCCGTTTGTTCTGCACTTGATCCGCATGATCCGCACTTGTACCCCATGATCTGCACTTGTACAGTCATATGCTTGATTTGCACTTGTACAGCATGATCCGCACTTGATCCGCATGATCCGTACTTGTACCGCATGATCCGCACTTGTACAGCCAATAATTTATAACGCTTGTGTTAGAACAATACCTAATTACAACTCTTGTGTTAAAAACATTATCTAATTGCAACTCCTAGTTGTAAAACTGCAACATAAACATTTACCGGAAAACGTTCTAAAACCCTAAATTGTTAAGATTTTACAGCATATAACGATAGGTCTTCAGTGATACCACAGTGCGCTCATGCCATGGCGTTGCTTCCGGAGAGGAGCATGTTGTTGCTTCCCAGGGAAAAATGGAGAGGTGCTGGTTGTTGCTTCCAGAGACATCTCTAAATCCACAATGTGGTGTGGAGAGCTCATAGACTACCGAAACAAGAATTTCAGATTAGAGAAGAAACTTACATCGGTAACTTGCTTAGATTCAAACATAAAAATATGGTGCTTACATCAGTAACTTGTTTGGTAACTGGTTTGGTAACTTGTCTGTTTTTTTGTCTTCTTTGAAAAATCGAACGAGGAGAAACACACAAGTGACGATAGCACACGCATAAACGACGTATGCGAGAATAGCAAGTACATTCATACCCATTGAAGAAAATTCAAACCCTAAGAAAAAATAGAGAAGTGCAGAAGCGACAAGAAAGAAAGAAAGCAAAAGAAAGGAGTTTGAAGGAGGGAGAGAAACAAAAAAAAAAGGCCAGTTTGCAGAGAAACAGAGTTTTTAGAGTTTCTATAAAATAGGAATACTTTTACAAGCTATCCATCAAATCGCTGGAGAAAAATATCTTAGCAGGTCGTCAACACCTAGTTATTCTAGTATATAAAGCTACATCAAAGCCTATATTTTATTTACAGCGAAATCAAACTAAACACAAAATAAATTAGTAAAAAACCTATATTTAATTTACTACTTAAAATCTAAATGGTGTCCAGCTAAGATCATCTCCGATGGCATGACCGTCTTGCCGTCAGTGTGATGGTAGACATGAGAAAAACAATTTATTTATTAGTTGGGAAATCATATTTAGAGAGAAAGTGTAGATGGGCATTTTATCCAAACCCGAAAAAAACGGTTCGGTTCGGGTTCGGATTTCTTCAAATACCCGAATGGATGTCGTGGTTGACTAACTTCGGATATCGGGTTCAGATCGGATAATAACCGAAATCCGAAAAAATCAGAAGAAAACTGAAACCATATCTACTATTTTAATTTTAGTGTATTAACTGGTTTTAATTACATAATTTTAATTTTAATTTTACTTGTTAGTTTTGGTTTTTATCTCTATGGAAACATTCTACCAAATTTTTGAATAGTTTTATAAAAGAACTTTCATATACCATACTATTATTTTCACTTTCATTTTTATTTTTGTGAAATATTGTTTTAATTACATAATTTTAATTTTGCTTGTTAGTTTCGAGTTTTGTCTCTATGGAAATATTCTACTAAATTTTTGAATAGTTTTATAAAAGAACTTTCATATACCATACTATTATTTTGACTTTAATTTTTATTTTTGTGAAATATTATTTTAATTACATCATTTTAATTTTGCTTGTTAGTTTTGGTTTTTGTCTCTATGGAAATATTCTACTAAATTTTTGAATAGTTTTATAAAAGAACTTTCATATAACATACTATTATTTTGACTTTAATTTTTATTTTTGTGAAATATTGTTTTTATTACATAATTTTAATTTTGCTTGTTAGTTTTGGTTTTTGTCTCTATGGAAATATTCTACTAAATTTTTGAATAGTTTTATAAAAGAACTTTCATATAACATACTATTATTTTCACTTTAATTTTTATTTTTGTGAAATATTGTTTTAATTACATAATTTTAATTTTGCTTGAACATGGTCTTATATGTATAGAATATGGTATCCCACCAATTTAAGATGAATGATTCACATCTCATCAATCAAGTCAATTTCAAGTCTCCCCTTTATGTAAGTAATGTATGAATTTTTGTTTGTTTGACAGATGCATGGTTTGGACTTTGGACTTCGTAGTGATCACAATACATGTTCAATTCTTCCCTTAGTACTCTACTACTCTTTTTCAAAACTCACTTATCATTTCAAGTTTTCAACTTAGAAGTTTGAACTTTGTAAGGATTATGTAATGTATCTTTCGATGTTTGGATTGGAACTCATCTTTTGTTTTCATGTTAGGCATAATTTTTTTGATGGATTGTTGCACACATTTAATGTTTAATGCAAATTCAGGTTTTCATTCATGTTTGCAAAGAATAATTATCGGATTTTTCGGTTTTTTCGGTTTTTTTCATATTCGGTAATATTCGGTTCCAAAATATCCGAAGAATCCGAAACCGAGTTCTTTTCGGATTAATATCGGATATGAAATACAATATCCGAACCGATCCAAACCCGAAAACATCCGAACCGATCCGATTCGAAGTTTTAAAAATATCCGAATGGATATTTTATCCGGGATCCGATTACCCTCGAATATCCGAATATATCGGTTCGGTTCGGGTTCGGATATCCGAACGCCCATGCCTAGAAATTGTGTGGAGACCTATCTCCTGCTTCAGGATGGATAGTGTGCAATGCAATGTGGGTTCCTCTTAGAAGATCATAAGAAGTTAGCATAAGAGAAGTTATAGCAGGTGCTGCAATGTGGGTTCAATATTTTTGTTCAGTTCGACTCATTGTGGATTCGGTTTAGATGCAAATAATATGAACCAATCGTTTTTAAAAAATATTTTTGTTGGGTTCGGGTATAAATAACAAAAAATATAGATTTCAGCATTAAAAATAAAAATTAAGTCTTTGTGGTTTTGGACCATATTTTCGAAATATTTTTTGGAATTAGGTTTGAATTTATAAAAAATAAAATAAATTAAAACCTCAATCGGTTAGTTCGGTTTGATTTGGTTAGCTTAGTTTGATCCAGTTCGATTCAATAAACCAATGAACCAATCGGTTTTTTTCTTTCTTCTTTTTCTTCTTTTTCTCTATTTTTAGAAATCAATAATTGATGATACAATGTGTGTTGGAAAAATTCCAATAAAAAGTATATATAGTTTTTCTCATAATGGTGTGGATATTAAAAATAAAAATTTCTAATTAATAGAGAGAAATTTAATATAAATTATTGGATGTATATGTACGGATCATGCGGTACAAGTGTGGATCATACGGTACAAGTACTGAAACGTTTCCATACGGTTTCTTCTTCGTTGTTCAGATGAGAATAATTTTTTCTCACCAGAGAAAGATAATCAGAGAATTGAGAGAATCCATTATCACATTTTTATATTAGGGTGTTTCTGGGCTTTTGCTTTTGGGCTTCTCTGCCTTTGGGCTTGCTTAGAACTGGGCCCATTTGGGTTTGTTTTTGGGCCTCGTTTGTGTGTCTGTTCCTTGTGTTTAGTTTTGGGTCACTTGGCATTTGTAACCTCATTCATTATTAATGCAAACCCTTTAACAAAAAATAAAATGTTGTAGTTTTTATTTTGAGATTGCATATATTGTGGGGGAGTGGGGAACGATTGCACGAGAAATTTTAGGAAGTAAGATGCAGATTTGTTTTTTAACTTTGCAATTTATTATTGTGTTGTAACTTTTTGTTTAATGAATGAAGCACAAGCCATGTGGCAGAATATGATTGGCCAGGTAACTTGTGCTTTAGTAGATAAACGATTTTTAACATGTTATATACAAAATCTAGTATATAATCTGCGACGTGCGTGGGAAAATAATTAGCATAAACACTTAGAATCTATATTATTTAAATTGTTTTTAGTTGTATAACAGCGTATACCAAATGTGACATATTTATAACATATTTATTATGTTAAATTATCACATAAAAGAATAGGCTATCAATTTAAAAAAAAAATACATAAAATTTAATATCTCCAACTTAAAATCTGGAAGCTAATATAATTTTATATTATTATCATTTAAGTTAAAATCTGAAAATCTATAAACAATCTCGTTTGACAATTCCTATTTTTCTTTAAGGTATGGGTATTGGATGATTGAATTTAAGAGAATGCAAATGAATTTAAAATCAATTGATTTTGAGTAATTTAAAAGTTTTTTGTTAGAATCTTAATGAATTCTATCAAAATGACAGCAAAAATGCTCGAAATTGACTCTTGACAATTTTTTATTGAAATTCTATTAAATTCCTATCAAATGACACTATCATAAATACTGCAATAAAATTGAATAACACTGACATTTAATAGAATTAAGAAATCAAAAAATTCAATAATACTAGAATTTAAAGTAATATAAAAAAATGATTACAAATATCTAATCCAATAACACATGAATTTAAAAGAATTCATGAAATATATCATTGAATAACAGTATAATTTTATAGAAAGTTTAATTCCTTCTAATTCAATAAAATTCTTTATTTGAATAAGAATTTTAATTGAATACCACCCCTAAAATCTTTACCAAATTTTCTATGATTTTTTTCTACAAAATAATTAGTGTTGGCAACATGTTTAATTTAATCAAAATAAATTATAAATATATTTTTACTAATACATGTTTAGACACAAAATGCTTTCATGTTTTAACGGTATAGACTTTACTATCTCTTATCATATCTCTAACCGTTTATTTCTTTTCGTTACACATCTATCTATTATCGTTGTTTTTTTTTTGTTCACGATCGTTTTGTAGCATGAGTAAATGGATCAATAAAATAGATTTCTATATTAAAAATAGAAAATTACATATAATAACCTTCAAAAGTGGTGATATTATTAGAATAACTCTTACAAAAGTTCCACAAACTAAAATAACCATCAAAAGTTGTCAAAAGACCTTTAAGTATGGTTTTTCGTTTTAATAACGAAATTGCCATTTTCATTTTTTTTAAATAACTAAAATATTAATTATGAATCTTAAAAAAAAAAAAAAAAAATCCAACATCTCCAAGACTCTCTCTCTCTCTATTTTCTTCTACTTTTTTGGTTCTCTCTCTCTCCTCTCCCTCTTCTTCTTCCTTTTCTCTCTCCTCCGCCAACGGATTTCAGTGATGGTGAGTGGATCTCCGGCGTTGATTCCGACTGCTCCACTGTCGTCTTCCACCAGATCTGCTTCCCGGAGCCAACATCTTCGGTCAAGGCAACGACACGATTAAAAGCGGCTCTCCAACGACGGATCGTCATCGTTTGCTCCATCGGGAACTCTGGACCGACGGATGGTACGGTTACGAATGTGGCACCGCCGCCGAACACGTGCTCGTCGAACTTTCAAACATTTTTTTGGTTAATATGCTGCTTCATGAGGTACGCCCACCACTTGTTCGATAAAATGCCCCTAATGATGGTAGATTTATTAGTAGATTTTTATTTGCGGTAGATTTGTTTAATACATTGCGGTAGATTTGTTTAAGATGTTGTGGTAGACTTGTTTAAAATCTTGATGGTAGACTTGTTTAAAATCTTGACGGTAGACTTGTTTGATACGTTGTGGTAGACATGTTTGATACGTTTTGGTAAACTTTTACTAATTTATGATAGACTTATTTTCTGGTTTGTTTCGTCTCGTCTCACTGTCGGTTTGGTAAAGCTTCAGGTCGAGAGATTTGTAGCTTCGTTGATTTGAGTTGCAGAGATACATAACGAAATTCGTCAAGTTGTAGATCCACCAGATCTGCTCCGTCGCCTCTTTCGGGCAAAAACACATTTGATTCCCGACACACGTTATGGTAGACTTGTTTAAAATGTTTTGGTATACTTGTTTAATCCGTTACGGTAGACTTGTTTAATCCGTTATGGTATACTTGTTTAAAACGTTCTGGTAGACTTGTTTAATCCGTTCTGGTAGACTTGTTTAAACGTTCTTAACCTCTCGTCTTCTCGTTTTCTTCGGGGAGATATACTCCGACTCCAGCGTTCCAGCCTCACGGCCATTGATTCCGGCGACGAGTAGATAAGGAACTTTTCTTCTTTCTCATGAGTTTTTTCATCTTCTTCGGCGAGTTCCTTCTGAAGGCGATAAGATACGGTGTCGTTTGGTCATTCTTGAGGCGACGTGCGGAAGGGCGTCGCGAGTTCCCGATGAAAGGAGAGAAAACCCTTGTTTTTTGGTTGATATACGGCTTCATGAGGTATGCACACCACTTGTTCAACAAATTTCTGCTAATAGTGGCAGACTTGTTTAATACGTATAGTGGTAGACTTGTTTAAAACTTTCTAGTAGACTTGTTTAAAACATTTTGGTAGACTTGTTTAAAATGTTTTGGTAGACTTGTTTAATCTGTTGTGGTAGACTTGTTTAAAACGTTAATGTATACTTGTTTAATCCATTCTGTTAGACTTGTTTAAAACGTTCTGGTACACTTGTTTAAAACATTATGTTAGACTTGTTTAAAATGTTCTTAACCTCTCGTCTTCTCCGGCGAGATATACTCCGACTCCGGCGTTC
This sequence comes from Eutrema japonicum, assembly GCA_030161315.1. Lineage (NCBI taxonomy): Eukaryota > Viridiplantae > Streptophyta > Magnoliopsida > Brassicales > Brassicaceae > Eutrema > Eutrema japonicum. The sequence continues at coordinate 40,567,846 of BSQW01000001.1, forward strand.
CAGCCTCACGGCCATTGATTCCGACGACGAGTAGGTAAGGAACTTTTCTGTTTCTCATGAGTTTTTTCATCTTCTTCGGTGAGTTCCTTCCGAGGGCGACGAGATCCGGCGTCGTTTGGTCGTTCTTGAGGCGACGCGCGGAGGGGAGACGCGAGTTCCCGGTGAAAGGAGAGAAAACCCTCGTTTTTTTGTTGATATGCGGCTTCATGAGGTATGCACACCACTTGTTCGACGAAATTCTACTAATAGTGGTAGATTTAGGGAGAATTGTTAAAAACGTTTAAAACGTTCTGGTAGACTTGTTTAAAACGTTATGGTATGCTTGTTTAAAACGTTCTGGTAGACTTGTTTAAAACGTTCTAGTAGACTTGTTTAAAACGTTATAGTAGACTTGTTTAATATGTTCTGTTAGACTTGTTTAATCCATTTTTCTGGTAGACTTGTTTAATCCGTTATGGTAGATTTGTTTCATTTGTTCTATTTTCAATTGATAGTGTTAAATTGATGTTATCTCCGACAGGTTCCTGGGCTTCACGACGGCGGCCGAGTCTACATCGACATTTCCGTCTTCGATTCAACGTATTCTTCTAAAAGTATAATTAATGGGAGATTTGGATTTGGTAGATTTGTTTTTGAATTTGTACAAATGATAATTGAATTCTAAATGATGATATATTTGTGTTTTGAATTAGTGATTGTAAGACAGTCCACGATGATTTTCAAACGTGCTTGACGAAATCATTAACTTTATTTAGTTTAATATTTGCTTAGTATGGATAACTAAAATTAGTGAGATTTAAAACAAAAACACATGAACCACATATAATTATAACATACAAATTCTATATGGTGTTTATTATCACAATACTTGAAAGTCAAACATACTAATTTCATACATAACATTAGCAATACCAATAGTTTGAAGAGTTTGAAAGAAACGTAAACAATACGTCACCAAAACACACGAAGTCGTCTAGCAAAACGTAAACAAATCTTCATGTAACTTAACAAAAAAACACAATAAGTGTAGCAAAACCAAACACATAATCATGATGTATACATCATCAAAGACATAAACATAACCAAAGTTGATCACTTCTTAATGTTTAGTTACACGTTATTCCATATTATATATAGGGAAAATTCCATAAAAATACTCCAACTTTATTCCGATAAGCTGTTTAATACCCAAACTATTTTTGTTGCCCATTTTAAATCTCCAACTGTGAACCGTGTGTTCATTTTACAACATCTTGTTCACAGATGTATACCTAACTATACACGGTTTGAAACAGTGTTTATATTTAATGATAAAATATTTATAAATAGATAAAATATTACATTAAATTTCCAAAACATTTCCAAAAAAATCCCTAAAAAATTAAAAAAAAATCCAAAAAAATGTTAAGTTAAGAAACAATAATTTTAAATTTTACATAAAATATATTATTTTTAAGTTTTGAATTTTTGAATAAAAAATTTCTAAAAACTCAAAAATACAAACAAATTCTCACAAATTTCTAAAAACTCAAAAAATAAAAACAAATCCATGAATAACACAACACGGTTAAAATAAAATTAAAAATCCACGAAAATAAATTTCTTAAGTGTTTTACCTACGCTATAAAGAATTGTTTTAAAATATTATTTAAACATGTCTTTTGTCTTATTTTAATTATCTTTAGGGTTTTGATACAATTATTTTGGTTTTATGTGATATATTTTTTTAACCGTGATGTGTTATTCATAGATTTTTGAAATTTTATAAAATTTTGAAAATTGTTTGGATTTTTGTATTTTTTGAGTTTTTAAAAATTTTTAGTTCAAAAACGCATAAGTTAAAATATAATATTTTAAATTTTAAATTATTTTTTCTTAACTTTAGACTTTTTAGAATTTTTTCGATTTTTTAGAAATTTATTTTCAATTTTTTAGAGATTTTTTTGATTTTTTAAAAATTAATGTAATTGTTTTAATAAGTCTACCGTCAAATAAAAATGATAAATCTACCAAGTTCAGATAAATCTACCAAATTCAGATAAATCTAACAAATTTTGATAAATCTACCAATTTATGATTAATCTACCAATTTCTTGTATCCCGAAATTTTATATAAATCTACCGTTTTTAATAAATCTACCATCATTAAAAATAAATATACCGTTTTAAGAATAAATCTATCACGATAATATATGTCTACCGTCATTACAATAAATCTACCGTCACCAAAAAATGAACTATTCAATGATAAGTTTGCCGTCATTACAAAAAAATCTATGAATAACACAACATGGTTAAAATAAAATTAAAAATCCACGAAAATAAATTTCTTAAGTGTTTTACCTACGCTATAAAGAATTGTTTTAAAATATTATTTAAACATGTCTTTTGTCTTATTTTAATTATCTTTAGGATTTTGATACAATTATTTTGGTGTTATGTGATATATTTTTTTAACCGATTCATAGATTTTTAAAATTTTATAAAATTTTAAAAATTGTTTGGATTTTGGTATTTTTTGAGTTTTTAGAAATTTTTAGTTCAAAAACGCATAAGCTAAAATATAATATTTTAAATTTTAAATTATTTTTTCTTAACTTTAAACTTTTTGGAATTTTTCGATTTTTTCGAAATTTATTTTCAATTTTTTAGAGATGTTTTTGATTTTTTTAAAAAATAATGTAATTGTTTTATTTATTTATTAATATTTTAATAAGTCTACCGTCAAATAAAAATGATAAATCTACCAAGTTCAGATAATTCTACCAAATTTAGATAAATCTACCAAATTTAGATAAATCTACCAAATTTTGATAAATCTACCAACTTATGATAAATCTATCAATTTCGTGTATCCCGAAAATTTTATATAAATCTACCGTTTCTTAATAAATCTACCATCATTAAAAATAAATATATCGTTTTAAGAATAAGTGTATCACGATAATATATGTCTACCGTCATTACAATAAATCTAACGTCACCAAAAAACGAACTATTCAATGATAAGTTTGCCGTCATTATAAAGAAATCTACCGCAGATGAAATAAATCTACCATCAAAGGAAATAAATCTACCAATTTGGTCAAATGTCTACCAAAAAAGTCAACCGATCTCCCGTTAAATCTACCAATCTTTACCAAATCTACCGTCATTAAAAATAAATCTACCAAAAAAAAATAAGTCTACCGCCCGAAAACATATCTACCATGTCGTAAAAATAAGTCTACCGAAATAAATCTACCAGCCGAAAAATAAGTCTACCGACCCAAAACAAATCTATCGGCCCAAAATAAGTCTACCGGCCGAAAAATAAGTCTACCAGAAAAAATAAATCTACCGTCAAAAACGGTATACTTTTTTATATATGCGCGCTGATGTGGATTAAAAATAGTAATGGCAATATCGTAATTATGTTTTTGTTAACAAATGCCAAAAGGACAAAATCGGTATTTTATATATTTTTAGGTTATTCTATTAATTTAGAAAAATTTGCATTGTTCTAATAATTAAGAAATTTTTTTAAGTTAGTTTAGTAATCCTCCCTATTAAAAAAGAATAGCAATTAATAAGTGTAAGACTGGAAAATTGTCTTGTTTAGTTTTTTTGGTATTTCTCACAGTATTTGTGCTTCCCTCAATCTGGAAAGAGAATAGACCGCCGTGAACTCCAGCGAAAGACCCCGTACGACCTGCGGGAGTTGAAGGTTGCTGGCTTAGCTTGCCCCTTCTTCAATTATTAGGTAGTTCTCCACATTGCCACTAATCCGGTTTTCATGAACATACAAAACATATTGTGATGGATTGTCACTATGTTCAGGGCGAGGTACAAAGTGGTGTTCTCTTGTCACTATGCACGTATGTGAAGGACGGAGCAATTGACAAAAAATTTCTACCAAGACAATCTTTGTTAGACATCAATGATTTCTATAAGCCAACTTAAGGGATTATATTGAAGAGTTATATGTAAATATCTTGCGATACCTCTTAAATATGCTTTTACTATGCCATACTTTTCTTAGGCATCTTTAATTAGTGTTAGGTTAACATCAGTTGTATATATTCTATAATGAGAACATCGACCAACATTAACACTATGTTTGTAGTTTAGGTGTGTCAAAAGTAATAAAAAAAGGGAAATTTGGTTTAATATTCTAAAAAAATTATATATTTTGAAAACTAACCCATTTTTATTTATTTTTGAAAACTAACTTTTTGGCATTTAAAATTACCAAAATACTAAAAATAAACCAAACATATGAATTTTCTTAAATTCTATATCTTTATTTTTGATTAATTTAAAAAATAAATAAAATATGGATGTAAAAAATGTCGATCATATCTAGATTTTGTGTATGAAAACTTAAAAAACAATCCAATAACAAAGCAGTTTGTATGAACTTACGGTTTCAAAAACGTGTTTTTGTATAATTTTGTTGTACTATGATGATGTATATATAGAGTTTGAGTATGTTAATGATAAATATAATAATAGATTTGTGTAGATCTAACAAAATTGTTTATATCTAATATGAATTATAATTTAAATAATTGATTTTATTCTTTCGAAATATATATATATATATATATAAATAAATAGTTGAATATTTATTTTATAATATATATTTATTATGAAAAAGAAAAAAAAACAAATATTGTATTTGTATATTCTCAAAAATTCATGATGGATATAAATGATAAAGGAATTAAGATTTTGAGCAAATTTAACTTCTTCAAGAAACTCGCTTAATATAAATGATACTAGCACGTAATATCAAAAACACGAACATAACTTAGGATTAAGAAAATCAAGAAAAAAAAAAACAAATTTTAAACACATTTCATCACTGAGAAAACCCAAACAACGAAGAACACAAGAGCATAACAAGATGACAACCACAAGAGAGTATGAAATTGCAAAAAGAGAAGGACTCACAATGTACTTCCGGAAAGACAAGAGTTGAGGAACAAATACCAACATGATTAATTAAAATAAGTCAGAGAAGACATAACTTCTCATAAACGCAACATCAATATAATCTGACCAAATTAAAGACATTCCGAGCACTGACAACAATACGATCTTCGAAAACCAAATTCAACTGCTACATAGTCTCCTACACTTGTATGAAAACCCCAATACTAACTGCATGTGATTGGATGGTTTTCTAATCAAAACTCATTTAACTCAAACGTGGCAAGTCTGAAAAAATAAGCAGCTTTTGATCTTTGTAAAAATGAATCAAGATTTACCAATAATATTAAAACTGACGAGTTATATGAATACTGTTCCATAAAGAATAACATGTATGACACTAACCAATACTTTCAACTCACCAACTTAGACCTCCATGAAACTTGGATACACAAAAGCTAAAACAGAACTAACTATATAGCGTTAGCAAGAAAAAAAAGCGTTGAACTTAACAATCAACTCTAAATGAAAGAGAGGTATAAGACTGAAAAAAAAACGAAAAAGGTAAAAATTTACATGGGATGGTTGAATCCCAAATAACCTCGAGTCACCTAAAAACATTAACCAATACTTCTACTCTCAACAATTTAGATCTTAACGACACTTTGACATACAGAAACTGTTGGTATAGCAAGTAAAGAAGCGTTAAACTTAGCAATCAAATTGATATGATAACGAACATATGAAACAGAGACATAAGACAGAAAACAAGTTAAAGGCAAAAACTTGATATGATGATGCTTAAAACATGAATAACAACATTTAAGATTTCATCAAGTATGGCTGAATCCCAAATAACCAAAGTCAGACCATAACAAGAATAGCACCAAGAAAGAGTAAAACTAGAAAACTAACATCAAACATATTGGAAAACATGCCAACCGATTTATAAAACTAACAAAAATGATGTGGAAATCACCTTTGAGCACTTCAAATGTACAAGTGGTCAAATTTATAGATCATTTTCATCATCAATGTAACAAGGAAAGCATAAGATAAATATATTCCAACGGGAAGTATTGAGGACATTTGATTTAAGGGAAGAAAGCATGAAGATAGTATATTAGAACTGAAAGTATCGAGAATCTATCAAACTTAAGGTGAAACATTTTATTTATGTTAGAAATTACATACATCATTGCCAATATGATAAGATCAAGATAGGTTTTATATGCACTCAACAATCAATTTTTCTAATGAGAGAAAATTATGTACCTAAGAATAATACGAAGTTAAAGAGAGAAATACACAATAAAATAAAAAAAAACAATAACTTATAGCCTAAACAGGGATTCGGAAAACTGATATTAAAGAAATCAAATTTTAAAGCTATTCAGCAATATTTAACATTAACTAAAATGAAAGAAATTTAATCCTAAAGGTATTCAGCAATATCTATCATTAACTCAAGCTGCATGGATATCAAACTCTGCAAATAGATTAAAATACTAAGATATATATCTTAGTTTCTTATAGAGCCAGAGAAACTAAAAGCAAAAGCAATATGCATATCTTTTAAAGACCAGTTCCAATTCCTGAAATAGAACTCCGAGGAGAAGAACAAACCCAAAACTCTAATATAGGAGTGGAAAGAAAATAACCTGAAACTCGTGTGCTGATCTTTAAAAACCAGAGGAGAGCTACATGCAAAGAAAGAAAGTTAGACGACATTTGTAAGCTTGTTTACTACGTCTTGTGCACACAGTGAATTTGTAGTACTTAGGTCAACCTGCATAAACAGAAACAAATTAAGCTTTAGAGTCGAATGTATGTCTAGACTAAATCAAGAAATAAATCATCATATACAGAGAATTAGAAATTTAAATGCCTGAAATAGATGAAAGAAAAATAATCTTTAGATATTTGAGTCATAATGGCGTAATTACCTCATCTCTTAATACATATACACTTACCTCGATTCTACGACGAGACATTTTTTATTTGCTGATAGACTTGGAAACCGTGGGATAAGCTCATTTGCGTTCTGGCATCACAGACATTTCAAAGAGGTAATTAAGATTACCTCATCTCTTAATAGCATACAATTAGACCAAGACGACGCCTTTGTTTTTGGCGCGAGTGACGAGTTATTCAAAGAGGCGGGACAACCTCAGTTGCATTCTAGCAACATGGAAATTCTCTTGAAACTTCCTTTAGCTTGAGTGGCAAGGATCTCAAGCAATTTTAGAGTCTCTTAATAGCGTAGTAAGAATGTGACGAGGCATTTGGTATATAGCTCGATGACTAGGAAACCGAGTTATACATAGAGGCCGGACAAGCTGATTTCGTATGGCATCAGGGACATTTCAAAGAGGTAATTAAGATTACCTCGATGCTACAACGAGGAATTTATTTATTGCTGAGAGACTAGGTAATTAAGATTACCTCGATTCTACGATGAGGCATTTTTTTACTGCTGAGACTAGTAAACCGTGGGCAGCAGGAAGAGACATTTCAGAGAGATAATTAAGATTACCTTGTTTCGAGGCATTTGTTTATAGCTCTTGGTGACTAGGAAACCGAGTTATTCAAAGAGGCGGGACAAGCTGATTTACGTTGTGTCTTCAAGGACGTTTTAGAGAGGTAATTACGATTACCTCGATTCTACTACGAGGCATTTGTTTATTGCTGAGACTAGGAAACCGTGGGCAGCAGGGACATTTCACAGAGATAATTAAGATTACCTTGTTTCGAGGCATTTGTTTATAGCTCTCGGTGACTAGGAAACCGAGTTATTCAAAGAGGCGGGACAAGCTGATTTACGTTGTGGCATCAAGGACGTTTTAGAGAGCTAATTAAGATTACCTCGATTCTACTACGAGGCATTTGTTTATTGCTGAGAGACTAGGAAACCGTGGGCAGCAGGGACATTTCAGAAAGGTAATTAAGATTACCTTGTTTCGAGGCATTTGTTTATAGCTCTCGGTGACTAGGAAACCGAGTTATTCAAAGAGGCGGGACAAGCTGATTTACGTTGTGGCATCAAGGACGTTTTAGAGAGATAATTAAGATTACCTCGATTCTACTACGAGGCATTTGTTTATTGCTGAGAGACTAGGAAACCGTGGGCAGCAGGGTCGGTGACTAGAAAACCGAGTTATTCAAAGAGGCGGGACAAGCTGATTTACGTTGTGTCTTCAAGGACGTTTTAGAGAGGTAATTACGATTACCTCGATTCTACTACGAGGCATTTGTTTATTGCTGAGACTAGGAAACCGTGGGCAGCAGGGACATTTCACAGAGATAATTAAGATTACCTTGTTTCGAGGCATTTGTTTATAGCTCTCGGTGACTAGGAAACCGAGTTATTCAAAGAGGCGGGACAAGCTGATTTACGTTGTGGCATCAAGGACGTTGTGGCATCAAGGACGTTTTAGAGAGTTAATTAAGATTACCTCGATTCTACTACGAGGCATTTGTTTATTGCTGAGAGACTAGGAAACCGTGGGCTGCAGGGACATTTCACAGAGGTAATTAAGATTACCTCGATTCTACGACGAGGTATTTGTTTATTGCTGAGAGACTAGTAAACCATGGGCAGCAGGGACATTTCAGAGGGATAATTAAGATTACCTTGTTTCGAGGCATTTGTTTATAGCTCTCGGTGACTAGGAAACCGAGTTATTCAATGAGGCGGGACAAGCTGATTTACGTTGTGGCATCAAGGACGTTTTAGAGAGGTAATTACGATTACCTCGATTCTACTACAAGGCATTGCTGAGAGACTAGGAAACCGTGGGCAGCATGGACATTTCAGAGAGATAATTAAGATTACCTTGTTTCGAGGCATTTGTTTATAGCTCTTGGTGACTAGGAAACCGAGTTATTCAGAGAGACGGGACAAGCTGATTTATGTTGTGCCATCAAGGACGTTTTAGAGAGGTAATTAAGATTACCTCGATTCTACTATGAGGCATTTGTTTATTGCTGAGAGACTAGGAAACCGTGGGCAGGGACAATTCACAAAGGTAATTAAGATTACCTCGATTCTACGACGAGGCATTTGTTTATTGCTGAGAGACTAGTAAACCGTGTGCAGCAGTGACATTTTAGAGAGGTAATTAAGATTACCTCTTTCCGAGGCATTTGTTTATAGCTCCGTGACTAGGACACCGAGTTATTCAAATAGACGGGACAAGCTCATTTGTGATCTCGCATCAGGGACATTCCATAGAGGTAATTAAGATTACCTTGTTCTGAGGCATTTGTTTATAGCTCGGTGACTGTGAAACCGAGTTATTAAAATACGCAGGACAAGCTCATTTGTGATCTGGCATCAGGGACGCTTCAGAGAGGTAATTAAGATTACCTCGTTTCTGGGCCGAGGCATTTGTTTATTCAGTGACTAGGATAGCGCGGGACAAGCTCATTTACGTTCTGGCAGCAGGGACATTTTAGAGAGGTAATTAAGATTACCTCGTTTCTTGGCATTTGGTTGTAGCTCGGGTGACTAGGAAACCAAGTTATTCAAAGAACGGGGAAAACTCATTTGTATTCTGGCATCAACTCAACTCATTAGGACAAGAAAACTATCATGGTCTTGCATAAAGTATAGCAAAACAAGGAAAGTACACTGATATTGTTTCACTTGATCAAAAGGTGTCAACAAGAGCAGGAAATGAGCACCTTACTTAGTTCTTCTGACTGAACAGCACACTTCAATATACCAAAACCAGCTGCAACCAATATCTGACACAATATTTTAGTCCATGTAATTCAATGAATCCTTCCACAGATCAAGAATTCCACCCTGAAAATTATCAACGAGAATGTATGTCAAAACCTGTCATGCAATGCTCATCTCTTATGCGTCTATTAAAACAAACTAGGGAAAGGAAGCATGCTGAAGGCAAAAATAGCTCAACATTAGTGCATACCAACTGAAGCAGGGATAAAAACTTACATGATATTCCCTCTGCAATTCGGTAGTGCATACCAACTACCAAACGCAAGCACATAGAGATAAAACGAGAGTAAGAGAGATGTGGGAGGCATGAATCAATTTCCTTCCACAACAGAAAAACGTAATAGATTGACCATTTGTAATCAAAAGAAGTGAGACCACCTTATCATGAAATGCCCTAGTGAACTCGTCAAGTTACTGAATAAGTATAAAGGAAATGGACAACCTGTTAACAGAAGTATTAGTTCATTTCCGAGAAAGTCGGCAATGAAAGGTAATCTAAAATCACAACTTTGACAGTTTGCACACCTTAAAACAGTGTCTTCACAGACTCAAGAGAAGAAATTCCATGGATACAAACCAAAAGGCAGCCTCATTGTTGGGGGAAACTTAGGCAATATATCTGGAAACAACAAAAAAAAAGCTGTCAGAGAATCATATGGCACTGGTCATGTAAGAAAATGTACTTGAACGAAAACTATTTCAGGATTTAACCAAGAAAAAATGACATACAAAGAAAACAACCATGAGATCCACGACTAGGAATATGAACAGGAGACAAAAACCTCATCAAGTTCCAACAATGTTACTATCAAACAAAATCACGACACAGACAGATCTTCTAACCTCTGGATTAATTCAAGTAAGCACTAACAAAAATCTGTTATCATAGATGCAAAATTTGAAACCCTATATCTCGAAACAAAATCAACATACAAAGAAAAAACGAATCGGCTAAACTCGCAGGTAATAAGATAAAGGAAAGACAAAGAAACGGATATCAATTAACTAGAGACGAGGATTTTTTTTCGGAATCGACTGTGAAATCTACAAAAAAGCGAATACGATTGGTGATTTCTTCGGAAGTTATTAAGAGATTGAGCGATTGGCCTACATGAAAACAAATTAAAAACCCTAAAACTCAGAATTTAGGTGAATTTGAAACCCTAGAAACAAAATCAACATACAAAGAAAAACGAATCGGCTGAAATCGCAAGTAATAATAAGATAAAAGGAAATACAGAGAAACGGAGACGAGGATTTCTTTGGAATCGACTGGTGAAATCTACGACCGGTGATTTCTTCGGAAGTTATTGATCGTCTCCGAAGAAGGTTGAACGATTGACCAACATAAAAACAAACGAAATCAAAAACCCTAAACTCAAAACACGGTTAAAGCTAGAGACGACGATTTCGTGATCGCCTCCGAAGAAAAAAACAAAAAAGGTGGAGAAAATAATGCTTTGATCTAGAGAAATATGAGTATTTGAATTAATAAAAGTATTTTGTTACGTGGCGTTGTAACGGTCAATAGCTTATACAGCTGGCTTTAACGATACGACAATGTATAAATATTACAACGGCTATTTATTTAATTTTTAAAATACTCTGATACACCTCACCGAGCTCATACATTGAGTTTTTGTTACAAAAAAAACCACAATCTGCTATTAGTGTACTTTTTCAGAGAAGTCCTTGAGTTAAAAATGTGTGTCTCTTTATCCTCTAATTTAACGGCAACTCTCCGGCGTCTCCGACAGCTTCCGGCGATGGCAGAAACGACGACCCTTCAGTTACAATTGTCGGTGCAAATTCCCACATGGGGGAAGGCACTAAAGTACCAACTAAATCTGTAGTTGTAGGCGAAAAATCTTTGAGTCGGAAAATCTCGGAGATATATGAAATTCACGGCGACGGAGAACCTCAGTAAATCTGTAGCATGTCTCTTCGTCTCCTACATCATCATGTCCGTCTATTGAATTTGGTCGAGGTAATTCACGGATTATGTTGGTCATTATCAGATAAATATGAAAATCTGAAATGAGGGGGCTTCTTGAAAACGGCCGACGGCGACGGAACAGTGACCGGAGATGTTTAGTCATCGGCGGACGTATGTGTTTGAATAACAAGTGCTATTAACTGAACATGGATGGGATGTAGATGATGGATGTGTGTTTGCAGAGGATGACAGGTGGATTGTAGATGGTGGATGCAGGCATCGAGAAAAGAACGTGGGGGCGTCTCATTGGTATAGAATGTGCTCGTGGGATTAGGGTGTTCGTTAGTAGTTTGTAGAATTATGGTGTTCTTTGAAAGTAGTAATCGGCAGACAGATGGTTGTGGACAGCAAATGTTATTAACCGGGAATGGATGGAGGTTCGCCGATGATGGATGGTAGATTATGTCTTCTGACTGTTTGTAGATGATGGGTCGCAATCTTACCCAACCCCGGCCGACGACATTTCCTAACCGGTACCTCCTACAAAAACAATTAAAAATTTTAGAATTTCAAAAAAATAAAAATTATCTTAATAAATATTATCATAAGTTTTACTTACCGCGAGGACTAGCTTGTTAAGCTCGGCCCGAGTGACTTCGTTGGATCCGGTGTAATCGTCTTGCGATCTCTGGGTGAGCAAATCGTCTTTCGTCCTCTTCACGGTTTCGACGTACTCCCTCACTTCTGAATCTTGAATTTGGTCCGTCTTCTTGTTGGTGTGCGTCCTCTCCATCAATGCAAGGTGATCCGGCTCTTCGCCCAATTCCGCCGTCTACGAAATATATAAAACGGTTAAAGAAAACCGTTTTTAAAAAAAAAAGTACTTACCATTTCGTCGGCCGTTGTCAAGTAGCTCTTTGCCCCGTTGTTGTGAACTGCTTCTCCCTTCCCCTTCCGGTCACTCCTCCGGTTCTTGGTGTGAGTCTCAGAAACAGCTACGGTAGTCGGCAAATTCCAGTAGGGCTGGTACCCATTGTACACAACCTCGTTCAAACCTTTCGGCTTATCTTTCCCCTTCTTCTAAGCCTTCTTCCAATCGCAGATGTGGTGAGAGAATTGTCGGACAGCCTCCGAGTGAAATTCTGCCTCGACCGTCTTCGTAAGCGTATACTTCCAATTAAACTTTTGCTACAAAAGAAATAGAAATAAAATTTGTTAACAAAATCTCAAAATATAATACAAACAAGTAATTAAATTATCACTTACCGCAAAGGTACGAAACCACATATTTTGGTCGTCCGACGGCATAGAAGCATATGTCGGGTACGTGTGTTTGAGGAGGCTGTGCAACATCCTCAAAATCGACTTGCTAATGCCATTCCCGGAGTATCCAAACCTATGAAAAAAACAAATAAAAATCAATAATAAATATAAAAAGATTATTTAAGAAAAGACATAGTATTACCAAGTAGATCTCGGGGTGCGGCGTTTCGGGTCGAGAACTATGAGTAGTTCTCGTCCCGGCTGTTGAACGAGCTCCTCGACGGTCATGATCGTCGGTTGACCTACACTCTCTGCATCGAGAGTAGTTGAAGGCGCCGTAGGCGGGACAAAACCCGGGTTCGGATTTGAGACTGCGGGCCTCCGCCCTCCTTGCCTCGAACCGCAGGCACGGTCACTATCAAAATTCTCGTAAGACCTACAACAATTAAAAAAAAGTAAACGAAATCATTTGAAAATTTATATAAGCAATAAATACTTGTAAAAAAACAAAACCTTACATAAAAAACATTGTAGCATTACATATATATAAAAACCGTTTTATATATATATTAAATATATAAAAAATTTACAAAAAACGTTTTTAATATATAACTATATAAAAATGTTTTTTAAATTAACATTTTTATAAAACAGGTTTTATATACATATTAAATATATAAAAAATGTACAAAAAACGTTTATAATATATAAGTATATAAAAAAGTTTTTTTTTTAAATTTACATATATATTACAACCGTTTTCTATACATATTAAATATATAAAAAATTTACAAAAAACGTTTTTAATATATAACTATATAAACAAAGTTTTTTTATAATTTACATATATATATATAAAAAGTTGTATATACATTTTATATATATAAAAAATTTACAAAAAACATTTTTAATATGTAAATATATATAAAAAATGTTTTATATACATATATATATATATATATATATATATATATATATAAATTTTTCAAAATACGTTTTATATATATATACATAAACGTTTTTTGAAATACATATATATATATATATATATATATATAAATGGTTTTTTCATATATCTAAATTTGATTAAATGTTTTTCATAAATGTTTTGCATATATATAAATTTTCATAAATGTTTTTCTTATATATAATTTTTAAAAACGTTTTTAAAAATGTTGGTGTATAGATAACCTAAGCTAAAAACCTAATCTAAATCCACATGGAAAAATTTCAATAAATATATAAATCTATATCTATATCCAACCTAAATCTAAAAACATAAACACCAAATCAAACTACAAACACCAAATTTTACACGGGCGGACTTTAACGGATGGGCCTTAAACGGGCACAAACATAAACGGGCTTAAATGGACGGGTTTTAAACGGGCGGACTTTAAACGGGCAGGGCCTAAACGGGCAGGGCCTAAACGGGCCCGAGCCACCCATATTAACATCACTAAGCCACATTAGCAGCGCTTGGGATGATTTTAGGTGCGTCCTATTCCCTTTGGCTATATAATCATGTGGTTTCTGGAAATTTAAAACCCGATTTACTACATAAATTCTCCGATTCAAAAACGAAGAGGCTAACTTTATCTAATCCTAAAAGAGAGGAAAAAGAGAGTACTAGTCTACGAGTGAAGTATTGTAAAGCCCTAACCCGGTTTCTCATTTTTAGCCAACACTTTACCAATTTTTAGCCGGATTAGTCTTTAACATTTCTTAACTTTTTCATGTTTGGTTTAGATAGACAAGTCATTTATCGAACATAAAAAGATAAAAGCAGAAACTTAAATTAATAAACGAGGTTCTAGTACAAAATGAGAGTTCGCTAATAAGCTATTACATTAATCTATACATATATTACCTCGTAACTTAAACAACATGATATAATCTTCCTTCTTTTTTTAAATAAAAAAACATTCATTCTCGAGAAAGTAAAGAGACAGAGTTGACGTTACAGTATCTCTCACAAGATACTTCAGATCCTTATTTCCGCCGATTTTATGAATGCTTATGGAATCTTCGGAAAGTCGGCTCGGCCCATAATGCTTGAAGTCGGAGAGGCCCATTTTCTGTATCTTGCTTCCGGTCCGGCCTAATCTTCATATTTCTGCCTTCGGCTCTGTTTTGTGCGGATTCCTTGAAGTTTTTTGATAAGGAAAACATTGCGTATTTTCCGTAAAACAGCACGATGTTTTACGACAAATAGAACATCTTTATATTTTTTTCCGACAAAATTTGTTTTTGAAAAAATAAAATAGGAAGACATTAATAAATAACAATTGTGATTGTTTTAAAAAAAATTTATATATATATATATATATATTTCCTTTAAAAAAATTATGAATTTCTGAAAAAGTATCATTTTTTTAACTCCATGGTAAAATATTGTAACATCCCGGTTTCTTGTATATGCGGAGAGGCTTATAAGAATTGATTTGGCTACCTATGTCACCAAAGTGCACTTACCTTTTCCGATCACTTGCCCGAAAGAACTCCAGAGTTAAGGGTGCTTGGGCTGGAGTAGTCTAAGGATGGGTGACCTTCCGGGAAGTGATTCGCGGTAACGTGTGAGTGAGGACAAAACACGGGGAAAGGTCACGTGGTGATTGCAGGGTCAGTAAACAAGTATTACAAGCCTCCCGGACTAACGCACCGGCCGTCTGACCAGGGTGGGGCCCACGGGCCGAGAGAGGGCATGGGCCCAGGTAAGGGCGGTCGGGGCGTTATAAGTGGTATCAGAGCCGTGCCGAGAGAGGGCATGCGTGGTTGGAACCGGGATTGGGCCGTGGTTGAGCTTCCGCGGTGAGCTCCGGCGATGAGCACTCGCCGGCGTGTGAATTTGGGGTCGTGATCGTGGATCGGGCTAGGCCGTGGAGAGCTCCCGCGGTGAGCTCCGGCGGTGAGCTCCGGTCGGGTTGGTGGATCGGGGTTGAGCCGAGGTGAAGTCCGGTGGTGAGCTCCGGTGAGGCGTCGCTGCTCCGGCTATGGAAGTCGACGATGGAGTCGACGACCGGTTTAGACTGGTTTAGTAATCGTATCGTTTAATCAGATCGAGTTGTTCGATTGGTTTTGATTATTTTATTATTTTGTTATTTTAGGTGATTTAATTGAAGGTTATTCATCCCGGGGAGTTCTAGAAAATTGCTGAATTTTCTCGTGAAACTTTCTGTGCGGGAAAAAGGTGAGTGCAGGACCATAGGCGTAATTAAATAATTTTGATAATTGGTGTGATTTCGTGATTATAGGCCGTTTACGATCTCGGAGGGTCTAGATCGAGTGTTTCATGAAATGTTTGATTTATTCGGTATTTTCGTGATAATCTATATTAATTATCTTAATTATTTGTTAGCCTGTAGATGGGAGGATTGCCTCACTAAGTATTTATCGAAATACTTATGCATCTCTTATATTTTAATTGATGCAGGAAAAGAGAAAGTGTGACCGTGGGATCAGGGCGAGGAAGAGGGGGTGATCTAGACTTGCCGTTTACTTGATTATTTTATTTAATAATTTATGATCTTGATTAGTCGGATTTATAATCTTGAACCGGAAATTATTTGGTGAGGTTTAGTTATTATTATTTATGGGAATTTTAATAATTAATTGCAAAAAAAAAAGAGAAAAATGGGTGCGGTTGTTTCAATTTGGTATCAGAGCGTTTACGGTTCTAGGACAGTTTCAAAAAAAAAAAAAAAAAAAAAATTTCCGCTATTAGAACTGTCTATGGGAGTTAGTCAATTGTTGAGCTTGAAGTTCTAGATCATCCTCTTCGAGCCTTCAATGAGATTCCACGGTAAGACTCGTGTTTGTTTTACTATTGCTGTTGTCAATCAGTAAACAAGTATTACAAGCCTCCCGGACTAACGCACCGGCCGTCGGACAAGGGTGGGGCCCACGGGCCGAGAGAGGGCATGGGGCCCACAGGTAGGGGCGGTCGGGGCGTTATAAGTGGTATCAGAGCCGAACCCAAACACGTGTGTGGAGTCAGGTGGGCCCACACCGTCTAGGGTGACGATCCTGGTGCGCAACGAGGACGTTGCGCTCTATGAGTGGGGGTGATTGTAACATCCCGATTTCTTGTATATGCGGAGAGGCTTATAAGAATTGATTTGGCTACCTATGTCACCAAAGTGCACTTACCTTTTCGGATCACTTGTCCGAAAGAACTCCAGAGTTAAGGGTGCTTGGGCTGGAGTAGTCTAAGGATGGGTGACCTTCCGGGAAGTGATTCGCGGTAGCGTGTGAGTGAGGACAAAACACGGGGAAAGGTCACGTGGTGATTGCAGGGTCAGTAAACAAGTATTACAAGCCTCCCGGACTAACGCACCGGCCGTCAGACCAGGGTGGGGCCCACGTGCCGAGAGAGGGCATGGGGCCCAGGTAGGGGCGGTCGGGGCGTTATAAATATAATTGAAAGTCATAGTTGTTCCCGTACAACTATATAAAACTTAGTGGTATGTGTACGGGTACGACTAGGTTGGAAAGACGACCCAAATATTTTTTTTGATAAAATAAAATAGGAAGACATTAATAAATAACAATTGTATTTATTTTAACAAAAAATTATATATATATTCTCCTTTAAAAAATGTATGAATTTCTGAAAAACACATCATTTATTTAACTCAATGGTAAAATACAACTGAAGGCTATAGTTGTGAGCGTATAACTAGAAAACAAACTAGTCGTTTGCGCACGACTACATTTGTTTATAGTCGCACGTGGACGACTACGTTTGGTAGACGACCAAATAATTAAAAAAAATTAAATAATAAGAAGACATAAATAAATAACAATACAAGTAAACTCTTTTCTAAAGGTTTCAACTCTAAGTTCGTTTTCTCTCTCTAAGTACCAAGAGACTCTCTGAGTTAGGCTGACTTAACAACCGCAAGGGGCGGAAAGGTGTTAAGGCCGCACGTTCTGAGTTTCGGGAAAATCAGTCTGTGACACCACGTACCCTTTGAAAAGGGATCAAGCATGTCGTAGTTCGTTTTCGTACAAAGTTTGTAAGCAAAAAGTGAGATAATGCTTAACCCACTAAGTACGAGAAAAGTAAATATGCTAAAAAGCTATACATGAGTCTATATATTTACTTGACAATCTTAGCCTCTAAAAGTTAAAACTAGCGATGTGGGACTTTACCCCTTCCTAATTTTCACCGATTTTATGAATCATTATGGAATTTTCGGAAAGTCGGCTCAGCCAGTAATGCTTGAAGTCGGCTCGCCCGGAAATCCTCCTAAGTCGGCTCGCTCTAAGTCGGCTAGGCCCATTTTCCGTATCTTGCTTCCGGCTCGGCCCAATCTTCATCTTTCTGCCTTCGGCTCTGTTTTGTGTGGATTCCTTGAGGTTTTTTTATAAGGAAAACGTTGCGTATTTTCGGTAAAACAGCACGATGTTTTACAACAAATAGAACATCTTCGTATTTTTTCCGACAAATAATTTTTTTGAAAAAATAAAACAGAAAGACATTAATAAATAACAATTGTATTTATTTTAACAAAAAGTTATATATATATTCTCCTTTAAAAATGTATGAATTTCTAAAAAAAAATATCATTTTTTTAACTCCATGGTAAAATACAACTGAAAGCCATAGTTGTGCACGTACAACTAGCAAAAAAACTAGTCGTGTGCGCACGACTTTGATTGTTTTACGTTTGGTTGACTACCAAATAATGTTTTTTGAAAAACTAAAATAAGAAAGATATTAATAAATAACAATACAAGTAAACTCTTCTCTAAGTTCATTTTCTCTCTCTAAGTACCAAGAGGCTTTCAGAGTCAGACTAACTTACCAACCGCAAGAGGCGGAACGGTGTTAAGGCCGCACATTCTGAGTTTCGGGAAAATTAGTCTGTGACACTATGTACCCTTTGAAAAGGGATCAAGCATGTCGTAGTTTGTGTTCGTACATAGTTTGTAAGTAAAAAGTGAGATAGTGCCTAAGCCACTAAGTACGAGAAAAGTAAATCTGCTAAAAAGCTATACATGGGTCTATATATATACTCGACAATCTTAGCCTCTAAAAGTTAAACTAGCGATGTGAGACTTTGCTCATTCCTTATTTCCGCCGATTTTATGAGTGCTTATGGAATCTTCGGAAAGTCGGCGAAGCCCGTAATGCTTGAAGTCGGCGAGGCCCATTTTCTGTATCTTGCTTCCGGTTCGGCCTAATCTTCATATTTCTGCCTTCGGCTCTGTTTTGTGCGGATTCCTTGAGGTTTTTTTATAAGGAAAATGTTGCGTATTTTCCGTAAAACAGCACGATGTTTTACGACAAATAGAAGATCTTAGTATTTTTTCCGACAAATAATTTTTTTGAAAAAATAAAATAGAAAGACATTAATAAATAACAATTGTGATTGTTTTAAGAAAAATTTATATATATATATATATATATATATATATATATATATATAAATTTCCTTTAAAAATGTATGAATTTCTGAAAAAGTATCATTTTTTTAACTCCATGGTAAAATACAATTGAAAGTCATAGTTGTTCGCGTATAACTATATAAAACTTAGTGGTATGCGTACGGGTACGACTAGGTTGGAAAGACGACCGAATATTTTTTTGATAAAATTAAATAGGAAGACATTAATAAATAACAATTGTATTTATTTTAACAAAAAAAACAAAATTCTCCTTTAAAAAATGTATGAATTTCTGAAAAAAACATCATTTATTTAACTCAATGGTAAAATACAACTGAAAGCTATAGTTGTGCACATATAACAAGAAAACAAACTAGTCGTTTGCGCACGACTACATTTGTTTATAGTCGCACGTAGACTACTACGTTTGGTAGATGACCAAATAATTTTAAAAAATAAAATAAAATAAGAAGACATAAATAAATAACAATACAAGTAAACTCTTTTCTAAAATTTTCAACTCTAAGTTCGTTTTCTCTCTCTAAGTACCAAGAGACTCTCGGAGTTAGGCTGACTTAACAACCGCAAGGGGCGGAAAGGTGTTAAGGTTGCACGTTATGAGTTTCGGGAAAATAAGTCCGTGACACTACGTACCCTTTGAAAATAGATCAAGCCTGTCGTAGTTCGTATTCGTACAAAGTTTATAAGCAAAAAGTGAGATAATGCCTAACCCACTAAGTACGAGAAAAGTGAATCTGCTAAAAAGCTATACATGGGTATATATATATACTTGACAATCTTAGCCTCTAAAAGTTAAAACTAGCGATGTGGGACTTTGCCTCTTCCTTATTTCCGCCGATTTTATGAATACTTATGGAATCTTCGGAAAGTCGGCGAGGCCCGTAATGCTTGAAGTGGGCGAGGCCCATTTTCTGTATCTTGCTTCCGGTTCGGCCTAATCTTCATATTTCTGCCTTCGGCTCTGTTTTGTGCGGATTCCTTGAGGTTTTTTTATAAGGAAAATGTTGCGTATTTTTTGTAAAACATCACGATGTTTTACGACAAATAGAACATCTTAGGATCCCTATCGGTTCCCAAATGGGTCCAAAACTCTTCTACCCGAAAGACCCGGAACCGAACCGACCCGGAACCGAACCGATCCGGAACCAAGAACCGATCGGGTACCCGAGAACCGAACCCATATATATTTTCTTTAGTTTTTTCGAGTTTTTGGGTGTATTTTTCAGTTTTTCGAATATATTTTTGGGGGTTTTCGGATATATTTTCGGTTTTTTGGGTATATTTTTGGGGTTTCGGGTATATTTTTGGGTTTTAAGGTATATTGTTTTCGGGTTTTTGGGTATATTTTCGGGTTTTCGGGTCCTAAATATCCGAACCGATTAAGATCCGAATTTTTTCAGGTATTTTTGGTTCTTGAATCTTGGACCCGAACCTACCCGGAACCGAACCGAACCGAAACCATTTCGGTTCCTATTTAGGTCCAAACCCTTTCTATCCGAAAGGAGCGACGATGGAGAAAACAACGAAATGAACTGAAAACAAACAAAGACATTCTTATCCACTGATTTCATATTTTGATCTTGTATAACTTATAATTCCATGTGCATGTCTCCATCCATCTTCACAATATGTTTCTGATCCAACTTTGGAGATGAAAAAAATAACTCACTTTTTTTTTCTTTTTTTCTCGAAAGAAGAAAATAAAAATATTTATAGTTACTCTTGAAATAACTCATGACTTGCTTCATCAATTGCCAATCTACTTATAGATCAAATCATTTCTATACCATCATTCATAAGATTTTTCTCATAATGATGTGGATATTAAAAATGAAAAATTTTCACTTAATGGAGAGGAATTTAATATAAATTATTATATATATGCACACTGTTTTGGACCGTTTGTTATACAGTTTTACAATTCAAATATATATTTTAGACAGTCATATATGCTTGATCCGTACTTGTACCACATGATCCGTTTGATCTGCACTTGATCCGCATGATCCGCACTTGTACCCTATGATCTGCACTTGTACAGTCATATGCTTGATCTGCACTTGTACAGTCATATGCTTGATCTGCACTTGTACCGCATGATCCGCACTTGATCCGCATGATCCGTACTTGTACCGCATGATCCGCACTTGTACAGCCAATAATTTATAACGTTTGTGTTAGAACAATACATAATTACAACTCTTGTGTTAAAAACATTATCTAATTGCAACTCCTAGTTGTAAAACTGCAACATAAACATTTACCGGAAAACGTTCTAAAACCCTAAATTGTTAAGATTTTACAGCATATAACGATAGGTCTTCAGTGATACCACAGTGCGCTCATGCCATGGCGTTGCTTCCGGAGAGGAGCAGGTTGTTGCTTCCCCAGGGAAAAATGGAGAGGTGCTGGTTGTTGCTTCCAGAGACATCTCTAAATCCACAATGTGGTGTGGAGAGCTCATAGACTACCAAAACAAGAATTTCAGATTAGAGAAGAAACTTACATCGGTAACTTGCTTAGATTCAAACATAAAAATCTGGTGCTTACATCAGTAACTTGTTTGGTAACTGGTTTGGTAACTTGTCTGTTTTTTTGTCTTCTTTGAAAAATCGAACGAGGAGAAACACACAAGTGACGATAGCACACACATAAACGACGTATGCGAGAATAGCAAGTACATTCATACCCATTGAAGAAAATTCAAACCCTAAGAAAAAATAGAGAAGTGCAGAAGCGACAAGAAAGAAAGAAAGCAAAAGAAATGAGTTTGAAGGAGGGAGAGAAACAAAAAAAAAGGCCAGTTTGCAGAGAAATAGAGTTTTAGAGTTTCTATAAAATAGGAATACTTTTACAAGCTATCCATCAAATCGCTGGAGAAAAATATCTTAGCAGGTCGTCAACACCTAGTTATTCTAGTATATAAAGCTACATCAAAGCCTATATTTTATTTACAGCGAAATCAAACTAAACACAAAATAAATTAGTAAAAAACCTATATTTAATTTACTACTTAAAATCTAAATGGTGTCCAGCTAAGATCATCTCCGATGGCATGACCGTCTTGCCGTCAGTGTGATGGTAGACATGAGAAAAACAATATATTTATTAGTTGGGAAAATCATATTTAGAAAGAAAGTGTAGATGGGCATTTTATCCAAACCCGAAAAAATCGGTTCGGTTCGGGTTCAGATTTCTTCAAATACCCGAATGGATGTCGTGGTTGACTAACTTCGGATATCGAGTTCAGATCGGATAATAACCGAAATCCAAAAAAATCAGAAGAAAACTGAAACCATATCTACTATTTTAATTTTAGTGTATTAACTGGTTTTAATTACATAATTTTAATTTTACTTGTTAGTTTTGGTTTTTATCTCTATGGAAACATTCTACTAAATTTTTGAATAGTTTTATAAAAGAACTTTCATATACCATACTATTATTTTCACTTTCATTTTTATTTTTGTGAAATATTGTTTTAATTACATAATTTTAATTTTGCTTGTTAGTTTCGAGTTTTGTCTCTATGGAAATATTCTACTAAATTTTTGAATAGTTTTATAAAAGAACTTTCATATACCATACTATTATTTTGACTTTAATTTTTATTTTTGTGAAATATTATTTTAATTACATCATTTTAATTTTGCTTGTTAGTTTTGGTTTTTGTCTCTATGGAAATATTCTACTAAATTTTTGAATAGTTTTATAAAAGAACTTTCATATAACATACTATTTTTTTGACTTTAATTTTTATTTTTGTGAAATATTGTGTTTATTACATAATTTTAATTTTGCTTGTTAGTTTTGGTTTTTGTCTCTATGGAAATATTCTACTAAATTTTTGAATAGTTTTATAAAAGAACTTTCATATAACATACTATTATTTTCACTTTAATTTTTATTTTTGTGAAATATTGTTTTAATTATATTATTTTAATTTTGCTTGAACATGGTCTTATATGTATAGAATATGGTATCCCACCAATTTAAGATGAATGATTCACATCTCATCAATCAAGTCAATTTCAAGTCTCCCCTTTATGTAAGTAATGTATGAATTTTTGTTTGTTTGACAGATGCATGGTTTGGACTTTGGACTTCGGAGTGATCACAATACATGTTCAATTCTTCCCTTAGTACTCTACTACTCTTTTTCAAAACTCACTTATCATTTCAAGTTTTCAATTTAGAAGTTTGAACTTTGAACTTTGTAAGGATTATGTAATGTATCTTTCGATGTTTGGATTGGAACTCATCTTTTGTTTTCATGTTAGGCATAATTTTTTTGATGGATTGTTGCACACATTTAATGTTTAATGCAAATTCAGGTTTTCATTCATGTTTGCAAAGAATAATTATCGGATTTTTCGGTTTTTTCGGTTTTTTTCATATTCGGTAATATTCGGTTCCAAAATATCCGAAGAATCCGAAACCGAGTTCTTTTCGGATTAATATCGGATATGAAATACAATATCCGAACCGATCCAAACCCGAAAACATCCGAACCGATCCGATTCGAAGTTTTAAAAATATCCGAATGGATATTTTATCCGGGATCCGATTACCCTCGAATATCCGAATATATCGGTTCGGTTCGGGTTCGGATATCCGAACGCCCATGCCTAGAAAGTGTGTGGAGACCTATCTCCTGCTTCAGGATGGATAGTGTGCAATGCAATGTGGGTTCCTCTTAGAAGATCATAAGAAGTTAGCATAAGAGAAGTTATAGCAGGTGCTGCAATGTGGGTTCAATATTTTTGTTCAGTCCGACTCATTGTGGATTCGGTTTAGATGCAAATAATATGAACCAATCGTTTTTAAAAAATATTTTTTTTGGGTTCGGGTATAAATAACAAAAAATATAGATTTCAGCATTAAAAATAAAAATTAAGTCTTTGTGGTTTTGGACCATATTTTCGAAATATTTTTTGGAATTAGGTTTGAATTTATAAAAAATAAAATAAATTAAAACCTCAATCGGTTAGTTCGGTTTGATTTGGTTAGCTTAGTTTGATCCAGTTCGATTCAATAAACCAATGAACCAATCGGTTTTTTTCTTTCTTCTTTTTCTTCTTTTTCCCTATTTTTAGAAATCAATAATTGATGATACAATGTGTGTTGGAAAAATTCCAATAAAAAGTATATATAGTTTTTCTCATAATGGTGTGGATATTAAAAATAAAAATTTCTAATTAATGGAGAGAAATTTAATATAAATTATTGGATGTATATGTACGGATCATGCGGTACAAGTGTGGATCATGCGGTACAAGTACTGAAACGTTTCCATGCGGTTTCTTCTTCGTTGTTCAGATGAGAATAATTTTTTCTCACCAGAGAAAGATAATCAGAGAATTGAGAGAATCCATTATCACATTTTTATATTAGGGTGTTTCTGGGCTTTTGCTTTTGGGCTTCTCTGCCTTTGGGCTTGCTTAGAACTGGGCCTTGTGTTTAGTTTTGGGTTTGTTTTTGGGCCTCGTTTGTGTGTCTGTTCCTTGTGTTTAGTTTTGGGTCACTTGGCATTTGTAACCTCATTCATTATTAATGCAAACCCTTTAACAAAAAATAAAATGTTGTAGTTTTTATTTTGAGATTGCATATATTGTGGGGGAGTGGGGAACGATTGCACGAGAAATTTTAGGAAGTAAGATGCAGATTTGTTTTTTAACTTTGCAATTTATTATTGTGTTGTAACTTTTTGTTTAATGAATGAAGCACAAGCCATGTGGCAGAATATGATTGGCCAGGTAACTTATGCTTTAGTAACATGTTATATACAAAATCTAGTATATAATCTGCGACGTGCGTGGGAAAATAATTAGCATAAACACTTAGAATCTATATTATTTAAATTGTTTTTAGTTGTATAACAGCGTATACCAAATGTGACATATTTATAACATATTTATTATGTTAAATTATCACATAAAAGAATAGGCTATCAATTTAAAAAAAAAATACATAAAATTTAATATCTCCAACTTAAAATCTGGAAGCTAATATAATTTTATATTATTATCATTTAAGTTAAAATCTGAAAATCTATAAACAATCTCGTTTGACAATTCCTATTTTTCTTTAAGGTAGGGGTATTGGATGATTGAATTTAAGAGAATGCAAATGAATTTAAAATCAATTGATTTTGAGTAATTTAAAAGTTTTTTGTTAGAATCTTAATGAATTCTATCAAAATGACAGCAAAAATACTCGAAATTGACTCTTGACAATTTTTTATTGAAATTCTATTAAATTCCTATCAAATGACATTATCATAAATACTGCAATAAAATTGAATAACACTGACATTTAATATAATTAAGAAATCAAAAAATTCAATAATACTAGAATTTAAAGTAATATAAAAATGATTACAAATATCTAATCCAATAACACATGAATTTAAAAGAATTCATGAAATATATCATTGAATAACAGTATAATTTTATAGAAAGTTTAATTCCATCTAATTCAATAAAATTCTTTATTTGAATAAGAATTTTAATTGAATACCACCCCTAAAATCTTTTTCAAATTTTCTATGATTTTTTTCTACAAAATAATTAGTGTTGGCAACATGTTTAATTTAATCAAAATAAATTATAAATATAATTTACTAATACATGTTTAGACACAAAATGCTTTCATGTTTTAACGGTATAGACTTTACTATCTCTTATCATATCTCTAACCGTTTATTTCTTTTCGTTACACATCTATCTATTATCGTTGTTTTTTTTTTGTTCACGATCGTTTTGTAGCATGAGTAAATGGATCAATAAAATAGATTTCTATATTAAAAATAGAAAATTACATATAATAACCTTCAAAAGTGGTGATATTATTAGAATAACTCTTACAAAAGTTCCACAAACTAAAATAACCATCAAAAGTTGTCAAAAGACCTTTAAGTATGGTTTTTCGTTTTAATAACGAAATTGCCATTTTCATTTTTTTTTAAATAACTAAAATATTAATTATGAATCTTAAAAAAAAAAAAAATCCAACATCTCCACGACTCTCTCTATCTCTCTATTTTCTTCTACTTTTTTTGGTTCTCTCTCTCTCCTCTCCCTCTTCTTCTTCCTTTTCTCTCTCCTCCGCCAACGGATTTCAGTGATGGTGAGTGGATCTCCGGCGTTGATTCCGACTGCTCCACTGTCGTCTTCCACCAGATCTGCTTCCCGGAGCCAACATCTTCGGCCAAGGCAACGACACGATTAAAAGCGGCTCTCCAACGACGGATCGTCATCGTTTGCTCCATCGGGAACTCTGGACCGACGGATGGTACGGTTATGAATGTGGCGCCGCCGCCGAACACGTGCTCGTCGAACTTTCAAACATTTTTTTGGTTAATATGCTGCTTCATGAGGTACGCCCACCACTTGTTCGATAAAATGCCCCTAATGATGGTAGATTTATTAGTAGATTTTTATTTGCGGTAGATTTGTTTAATACATTGCGGTAAATTTGTTTAAGATGTTGTGGTAGACTTGTTAAAAATCTTGATGGTAGACTTGTTTAAAATCTTGACGGTAGACTTGTTTGATACGTTGTGGTAGACATGTTTGATACGTTTTGGTAAACTTTTACTAATTTATGATAGACTTATTTTCTGGTTTGTTTCGTCTCGTCTCACTGTGGGTTTGGTAAAGCTTCAGGTCGAGAGATTTGTAGCTTCGTTGATTTGAGTTGCAGAGATACATAACGAAATTCGTCAAGTTGTAGATCCACCAGATCTGCTCCGTCGCCTCTTTCGGGCAAAAACACATTTGATTCCCGACACACGTTATGGTAGACTTGTTTAAAATATTTTGGTATACTTGTTTAATCCGTTACGGTAGACTTGTTTAATCCGTTATGGTATACTTGTTTAAAACGTTCTGGTAGACTTGTTTAATCCGTTCTGGTAGACTTGTTTAACGTTCTTAACCTCTCGTCTTCTCGTTTTCTTCGGGGAGATATACTCCGACTCCAGCGTTCCAGCCTCACGGCCATTGATTCCGGCGACGAGTAGATAAGGAACTTTTCTTCTTTCTCATGAGTTTTTTCATCTTCTTCGGCGAGTTCCTTCTGAAGGCGATAAGATACGGCGTCGTTTGGTCGTTCTTGAGGCGACGTGCGGAAGGGCATCGCGAGTTCCCGGTGAAAGGAGAGAAAACCCTTGTTTTTTGGTTGATATACGGCTTCATGAGGTATGCACACCACTTGTTCAACGAATTTCTGCTAATAGTGGCAGACTTGTTTAATACGTATAGTGGTAGACTTGTTTAAAACTTTCTAGTAGACTTGTTTAAAACATTTTGGTAGACTTGTTTAAAACGTTTTGGTAGACTTGTTTAATTCGTTATGGTAGACTTGTTTAATCTGTTGTGGTAGACTTGTTTAAAACGTTAATGTATACTTGTTTAATCCGTTCTGTTAGACTTGTTTAAAACGTTCTGGTACATTTGTTTAAAACATTATGTTAGACTTGTTTAAAATGTTCTTAACCTCTCGTCTTCTCCGGCGAGATATACTTCGACTCCGGCGTTCCAGCCTCACGGCCATTGATTCCGACGACGAGTAGGTAAGGAACTTTTCTGTTTCTCATGAGTTTTTTCATCTTCTTTGGCGAGTTCCTTCCGAGGGCGACGAGATCCGGCGTCGTTTGGTCGTTCTTGAGGCGACGCGCGGAGGGGAGACGCGAGTTCCCGGTGAAAGGAGAGAAAACCCTCGTTTTTTGGTTGATATGCGGCTTCATGAGGTATGCACACCACTTGTTCGACGAAATTCCACTAATAGTGGTAGATTTAGGGAGAATTGTTAAAAACGTTTAAAACATTCTGGTAGACTTGTTTAAAACGTTCTGGTATGCTTGTTTAAAACGTTCTGGTAGACTTGTTTAAAACGTTCTAGTAGACTTGTTTAAAACGTTATAGTAGACTTGTTTAATCTGTTCTGGTAGACTTGTTTAATCCGTTATGGTAGATTTGTTTCATTTGTTCTATTTTCAATTGATAGTGTTAAATTGATGTTATCTCCGACAGGTTCCTGGGCTTAACGACGGCGGCCGAGTCTACATCGACATTTCCATCTTCGATTCAACGTATTCTTCTAAGAGTATAATTAATGGGAGATTTGGATTTGGTAGATTTGTTTTTGAATTTGTACAAATGATAATTGAATTCTAAATGATGGTATATTTGTGTTTTGAATTAGTGATTGTAAGACAGTCCACGATGATTTTCAAACGTGCTTGACGAAATCATTAACTTTATTTAGTTTAATATTTGCTTAGTATGGATAACCAAAATTAGTGAGATTTAAAACAAAAACACATGAACCACATATAATTATAACATACAAATTCTATATGGTGTTTATTATCACAATACTTGAAAGTCAAACATACTAATTTCATACATAACATTAGCAATACCAATAGTTTGAAGAGTTTGAAAGAAACGTAAACAATACGTCACCAAAACACACGAAGTCTAGCAAAACGTAAACAAGTCTTCATGTAACTTAACAAAAAAACACAATAAGTGTAGCAAAACCAAACACATAATCATGACGTATACATCATCAAAGACATAAACATAACCAAAGTTGATCACTTCTTAATGTTTAGTTACACGTTATTCCATATTATATATAGGGATAATTCCATAAAAATACTCCAACTTTATTCCGATAAGCTGTTTAATACCCAAACTATTTTTGTTGCCCATTTTAAATCTCCAACTGTGAACCGTGTGTTCATTTTACAACATCTTGTTCACAGATGTATACCTAACTATACACGGTTTGAAACAGTGTTTATATTTAATGATAAAATATTTATAAATAGATAAAATATTACATTGAATTTCCAAAAAAATTCCAAAAAAATCCCTAAAAAATTAAAAAAAATCCAAAAAAATGTTAAGTTAAGAAACAATAATTTTAAATTTTACATAAAATATATTATTTTTAAGTTTTGAATTTTTGAATAAAAAATTTCTAAAAACTCAAAAATACAAACAAATTCTCACAAATTTCTAAAAACTCAAAAAATAAAACCAAATCCATGGATAACACAACACGGTTAAAATAAAATTAAAAATCCACGAAAATAAATTTCTTAAGTGTTTTACCTACGCTATAAAGAATTGTTTTAAAATATTATTTAAACATGTCTTTTGTCTTATTTTAATTATCTTTAGGGTTTTGATACAATTATTTTGGTTTTATGTGATATATTTTTTTAACCGTGATGTGTTATTCATAGATTTTTGAAATTTTATAAAATTTTGAAAATTGTTTGAATTTTTGTATTTTTGAGTTTTTAGAAATTTTTAGTTCAAAAACGCATAAGCTAAAATATAATATTTTAAATTTTAAATTATTTTTT
Source organism: Eutrema japonicum (assembly GCA_030161315.1). Lineage (NCBI taxonomy): Eukaryota > Viridiplantae > Streptophyta > Magnoliopsida > Brassicales > Brassicaceae > Eutrema > Eutrema japonicum. Next base: position 40,597,504 of record BSQW01000001.1, read on the forward strand.
CTTAACTTTAGACTTTTTAGAATTTTTTCGATTTTTTTGAAATTTATTTTCAATTTTTTAGAGATTTTTTTGATTTTTTAAAAATTAATGTAATTGTTTTATTTATTTATTAATATTTTAATAAGTCTACCGTCAAATAAAAATGATAAATCTACCAAGTTCAGATAAATCTACCAAATTCAGATAAATCTACCAAATTTTGATAAATCTACCAACTTATGATTAATCTACCAATTTCTTGTATCCCGAAATTTTATATAAATCTACCGTTTTTTAATAAATCTACCATCATTAAAAATAAATATTCCTTTTAAGAATAAGTCTATCACGATAATATATGTCTACCGTCATTACAATAAATCTACCGTCACCAAAAAATGAACTATTCAATGATAAGTTTGCCGTCATTACAAAAAAATCTACCGCGGATGAGATAAATCTACCATCAAAGGAAATAAATCTACCAATTTGGTCAAATATCTACCAAAAAAGTCAACCGATCTCCCGTTAAATCTATCAATCTTTACCAAATCTACCGTCATTAAAAATAAATCTACCAAAAAAAAATAAGTCTACCGCCCGGAAACATATCTACCATGTCGTAAAAATAAGTCTACCGAAATAAATCTACCGGCCGAAAAATAAGTCTACCGACCCAAAACAAATCTATCGGCTCAAAATAAGTCTACCGGCCGAAAAATAAGTCTACCAGAAAAAATAAGTCTACCGTAAAAAAACGGTATACTTGTTTATATATGCGCGCTGATGTGGATTAAAAATAGTAATGGCAATATCGTAATTACGTTTTTGTTAACAAATGTCAAAAAGACAAAATCGGTATTTTATATATTTTTAGGTTATTATAGTAATTTAAAAAAATTTGCATTGTTTTAGTAATGAAGACATTTTTTTAAGTTAGTTTAGTAACCCTCCCTATTAAAAAAGAATAGCAATTAATAAGTGTAGGACTGGAAAATTGTCTTGTTTAGTTGTTTTGGTATTTCTCACAAAGTATTTGTGCTTCCCTCAATCTGGAAAGAGAATAGACCGCCGTGAACTCCAGCGAAAGACCCCGTACGACCTGCGGGAGTTGAAGGTTGCTGGCTTAGCTTGCCCCTTCTTCAATTATTAGGTAGTTCTCCACATTGCCACTAATCCGGTTTTCATGAACATATTGTGATGGATTGTCACTATGTTCAGGGCGAGGTACAAAGTGGTGTTCTCTTGTCACTATGCACGTATGTGAAGGACGGAGCAATTGACAAAAAATTTCTACCAAGACAATCTTTGTCAGACATCAATGATTTCTATAAGCCAACTTAACGGAGAATATTGAAGAGTTATATGTAAATATCTTGCGGTACCTCTTAAATATGCTTTTACTATGCCATACTTTTCTTAGGCATCTTTAATTAGTGTTAGGTTAACATCAGTTGTATATATTCTATAATGAGAACATCGACCAACATTAACACTATGTTTGTAGTTTAGGTGTGTCAAAAGTAATAAAAAAAAATGAGATTTGGTTTAATATTCTAAAAAAATTATATATTTTGAAAACTAACCCTTTTTTTTTTTGAAAACTAACTTTTTGGCATTTAAAATTACCAAAATACTAAAAATAAACCAAACATATGAATTTTCTTAAATTCTATTTCTTTATTTTTGATTAATTTAAAAAATAAATAAAATATGGATGTAAAAAATGTCGATCATATCTAGATTTTGTACGTGTAAACTTAAAAAACAATCCAATAACAAAGCAGTTTGTATGAACTTACGGTTTCAAAAACTTGTTTTTGTATAATTTTGTTATATTATGATGATGTATATATAGAGTTTGAGTATGTTAATGATAAATATAATAATAGATTTGTGTAGATCTAACAAAATTGTTTATATCTAATATGAATTATAATTTAAATAATTTATTTTATTCTTTCGAAATATATATATATATATATAAATAAATTGTTGAATATTTATTTTATAATATATATTTATTATGAAAAAAGAAAAAAAAAACAAATATTGTATTTGTATATTCTCAAAAATTCATGATGGATATAAATGATAAAGGAATTAAGATTTTGAGCAAATTTAACTTCTTCAAGAAACTCGCTTAATATAAATGATACTAGCACGTAATATCAAAAACACGAACATAACTTAGGATTAAGAAAATCAAGAAAAAAAAAACACAATAATTGTAGCAAAACCAAACACATAATCATGACGTATACATCATCAAAGACATAAATATAACCAAAGTTGATCACTTCTTAATGTCAAGTTACATGTTATTATATATTATATATAGGGAAAATTCCATAAAAATACTCCAACTTTATTCTGATAAGCTGTTTAATACCCAAACTATTTTTGTTGCCCATTTTAAATCTCCAACTGTGAACCGTATGTTCATTTTACAACATCTTGTTCACAAATGTATACCGAACTATACACGGTTTGAAACAGTGTTTATATTTAATGATAAAATATTTATAAATAGATAAAATATTACATTAAATTTCCAAAAAATTTAAAAAAAAATCCCCAAAAAATTAAAAAAAATCCAAAAATATGTTAAGTTAAGAAACAATAATTTTAAATTTTACATAAAATATATTATTTTTAAGTTTTGAATTTTTGAATAAAAAATTTCTAAAAACATAAAAATATAAACAAATTCTCACAAATTTCTAAAAATTCAAAAATATAAACAAATTCTCACAAATTTCTAAAAACTCAAAAAATAAAAACAAATCCATGAATAACACAACATGGTTAAAATAAAATTAAAAATCCACGAAAATAAATTTCTTAAGTGTTTTACCTACGCTATAAAGAATTGTTTTAAAATATTATTTAAACATGTCTTTTGTCTTATTTTAATTATCTTTAGGATTTTGATACAATTATTTTGGTGTTATGTGATATATTTTTTAACCGATTCATAGATTTTTAAAATTTTATAAAATTTTAAAAATTGTTTGGATTTTGGTATTTTTTGAGTTTTTAGAAATTTTTAGTTCAAAAACGCATAAGCTAAAATATAATATTTTAAATTTTAAATTATTTTTTCTTAACTTTAAACTTTTTGGAATTTTTCGATTTTTTCGAAATTTATTTTCAATTTTTTAGAGATGTTTTTGATTTTTTTAAAAAATAATGTAATTGTTTTATTTATTTATTAATATTTTAATAAGTCTACCGTCAAATAAAAATGATAAATCTACCAAGTTCAGATAATTCTACCAAATTTAGATAAATCTACCAAATTTAGATAAATCTACCAAATTTTGATAAATCTACCAACTTATGATAAATCTATCAATTTCGTGTATCCCGAAAATTTTATATAAATCTACCGTTTCTTAATAAATCTACCATCATTAAAAATAAATATATCGTTTTAAGAATAAGTGTATCACGATAATATATGTCTACCGTCATTACAATAAATCTAACGTCACCAAAAAACGAACTATTCAATGATAAGTTTGCCGTCATTATAAAGAAATCTACCGCAGATGAAATAAATCTACCATCAAAGGAAATAAATCTACCAATTTGGTCAAATGTCTACCAAAAAAGTCAACCGATCTCCCGTTAAATCTACCAATCTTTACCAAATCTACCGTCATTAAAAATAAATCTACCAAAAAAAAATAAGTCTACCGCCCGAAAACATATCTACCATGTCGTAAAAATAAGTCTACCGAAATAAATCTACCAGCCGAAAAATAAGTCTACCGACCCAAAACAAATCTATCGGCCCAAAATAAGTCTACCGGCCGAAAAATAAGTCTACCAGAAAAAATAAATCTACCGTCAAAAACGGTATACTTTTTTATATATGCGCGCTGATGTGGATTAAAAATAGTAATGGCAATATCGTAATTATGTTTTTGTTAACAAATGCCAAAAGGACAAAATCGGTATTTTATATATTTTTAGGTTATTCTATTAATTTAGAAAAATTTGCATTGTTCTAATAATTAAGAAATTTTTTTAAGTTAGTTTAGTAATCCTCCCTATTAAAAAAGAATAGCAATTAATAAGTGTAAGACTGGAAAATTGTCTTGTTTAGTTTTTTTGGTATTTCTCACAGTATTTGTGCTTCCCTCAATCTGGAAAGAGAATAGACCGCCGTGAACTCCAGCGAAAGACCCCGTACGACCTGCGGGAGTTGAAGGTTGCTGGCTTAGCTTGCCCCTTCTTCAATTATTAGGTAGTTCTCCACATTGCCACTAATCCGGTTTTCATGAACATACAAAACATATTGTGATGGATTGTCACTATGTTCAGGGCGAGGTACAAAGTGGTGTTCTCTTGTCACTATGCACGTATGTGAAGGACGGAGCAATTGACAAAAAATTTCTACCAAGACAATCTTTGTTAGACATCAATGATTTCTATAAGCCAACTTAAGGGATTATATTGAAGAGTTATATGTAAATATCTTGCGATACCTCTTAAATATGCTTTTACTATGCCATACTTTTCTTAGGCATCTTTAATTAGTGTTAGGTTAACATCAGTTGTATATATTCTATAATGAGAACATCGACCAACATTAACACTATGTTTGTAGTTTAGGTGTGTCAAAAGTAATAAAAAAAGGGAAATTTGGTTTAATATTCTAAAAAAATTATATATTTTGAAAACTAACCCATTTTTATTTATTTTTGAAAACTAACTTTTTGGCATTTAAAATTACCAAAATACTAAAAATAAACCAAACATATGAATTTTCTTAAATTCTATATCTTTATTTTTGATTAATTTAAAAAATAAATAAAATATGGATGTAAAAAATGTCGATCATATCTAGATTTTGTGTATGAAAACTTAAAAAACAATCCAATAACAAAGCAGTTTGTATGAACTTACGGTTTCAAAAACGTGTTTTTGTATAATTTTGTTGTACTATGATGATGTATATATAGAGTTTGAGTATGTTAATGATAAATATAATAATAGATTTGTGTAGATCTAACAAAATTGTTTATATCTAATATGAATTATAATTTAAATAATTGATTTTATTCTTTCGAAATATATATATATATATATATAAATAAATAGTTGAATATTTATTTTATAATATATATTTATTATGAAAAAGAAAAAAAAACAAATATTGTATTTGTATATTCTCAAAAATTCATGATGGATATAAATGATAAAGGAATTAAGATTTTGAGCAAATTTAACTTCTTCAAGAAACTCGCTTAATATAAATGATACTAGCACGTAATATCAAAAACACGAACATAACTTAGGATTAAGAAAATCAAGAAAAAAAAAACAAATTTTAAACACATTTCATCACTGAGAAAACCCAAACAACGAAGAACACAAGAGCATAACAAGATGACAACCACAAGAGAGTATGAAATTGCAAAAAGAGAAGGACTCACAATGTACTTCCGGAAAGACAAGAGTTGAGGAACAAATACCAACATGATTAATTAAAATAAGTCAGAGAAGACATAACTTCTCATAAACGCAACATCAATATAATCTGACCAAATTAAAGACATTCCGAGCACTGACAACAATACGATCTTCGAAAACCAAATTCAACTGCTACATAGTCTCCTACACTTGTATGAAAACCCCAATACTAACTGCATGTGATTGGATGGTTTTCTAATCAAAACTCATTTAACTCAAACGTGGCAAGTCTGAAAAAATAAGCAGCTTTTGATCTTTGTAAAAATGAATCAAGATTTACCAATAATATTAAAACTGACGAGTTATATGAATACTGTTCCATAAAGAATAACATGTATGACACTAACCAATACTTTCAACTCACCAACTTAGACCTCCATGAAACTTGGATACACAAAAGCTAAAACAGAACTAACTATATAGCGTTAGCAAGAAAAAAAAGCGTTGAACTTAACAATCAACTCTAAATGAAAGAGAGGTATAAGACTGAAAAAAAAACGAAAAAGGTAAAAATTTACATGGGATGGTTGAATCCCAAATAACCTCGAGTCACCTAAAAACATTAACCAATACTTCTACTCTCAACAATTTAGATCTTAACGACACTTTGACATACAGAAACTGTTGGTATAGCAAGTAAAGAAGCGTTAAACTTAGCAATCAAATTGATATGATAACGAACATATGAAACAGAGACATAAGACAGAAAACAAGTTAAAGGCAAAAACTTGATATGATGATGCTTAAAACATGAATAACAACATTTAAGATTTCATCAAGTATGGCTGAATCCCAAATAACCAAAGTCAGACCATAACAAGAATAGCACCAAGAAAGAGTAAAACTAGAAAACTAACATCAAACATATTGGAAAACATGCCAACCGATTTATAAAACTAACAAAAATGATGTGGAAATCACCTTTGAGCACTTCAAATGTACAAGTGGTCAAATTTATAGATCATTTTCATCATCAATGTAACAAGGAAAGCATAAGATAAATATATTCCAACGGGAAGTATTGAGGACATTTGATTTAAGGGAAGAAAGCATGAAGATAGTATATTAGAACTGAAAGTATCGAGAATCTATCAAACTTAAGGTGAAACATTTTATTTATGTTAGAAATTACATACATCATTGCCAATATGATAAGATCAAGATAGGTTTTATATGCACTCAACAATCAATTTTTCTAATGAGAGAAAATTATGTACCTAAGAATAATACGAAGTTAAAGAGAGAAATACACAATAAAATTAAAAAAACAATAACTTATAGCCTAAACAGGGATTCGGAAAACTGAAATTAAAGAAATCAAATTTTAAAGCTATTCAGCAATATTTAACATTAACTAAAATGAAAGAAATTTAATCCTAAAGGTATTCAGCAATATCTATCATTAACTCAAGCTGCATGGATATCAAACTCTGCAAATAGATTAAAATACTAAGATATATATCTTAGTTTCTTATAGAGCCAGAGAAACTAAAAGCAAAAGCAATATGCATATCTTTTAAAGACCAGTTCCAATTCCTGAAATAGAACTCCGAGGAGAAGAACAAACCCAAAACTCTAATATAGGAGTGGAAAGAAAATAACCTGAAACTCGTGTGCTGATCTTTAAAAACCAGAGGAGAGCTACATGCAAAGAAAGAAAGTTAGACGACATTTGTAAGCTTGTTTACTACGTCTTGTGCACACAGTGAATTTGTAGTACTTAGGTCAACCTGCATAAACAGAAACAAATTAAGCTTTAGAGTCGAATGTATCTCTAGACTAAATCAAGAAATAAATCATCATATACAGAGAATTAGAAATTTAAATGCCTGAAATAGATGAAAGAAAAATAATCTTTAGATATTTGAGTCAGAATGGCGTAATTACCTCATCTCTTAATACATATACACTTACCTCGATTCTACGACGAGACATTTTTTATTTGCTGATAGACTTGGAAACCGTGGGATAAGCTCATTTGCGTTCTGGCATCAGAGACATTTCAAAGAGGTAATTAAGATTACCTCATCTCTTAATAGCATACAATTAGACCAAGACGACGCCTTTGTTTTTGGCGCGAGTGACGAGTTATTCAAAGAGGCGGGACAACCTCAGTTGCATTCTAGCAACATGGAAATTCTCTTGAAACTTCCTTTAGCTTGAGTGGCAAGGATCTCAAGCAATTTTAGAGTCTCTTAATAGCGTAGTAAGAATGTGACGAGGCATTTGGTATATAGCTCGATGACTAGGAAACCGAGTTATACATAGAGGCCGGACAAGCTGATTTCGTATGGCATCAGGGACATTTCAAAGAGGTAATTAAGATTACCTCGATGCTACAACGAGGAATTTATTTATTGCTGAGAGACTAGGTAATTAAGATTACCTCGATTCTACGATGAGGCATTTTTTTACTGCTGAGACTAGTAAACCGTGGGCAGCAGGAAGAGACATTTCAGAGAGATAATTAAGATTACCTTGTTTCGAGGCATTTATTTATAGCTCTTGGTGACTAGGAAACCGAGTTATTCAAAGAGGCGGGACAAGCTGATTTACGTTGTGGCATCAAGGACGTTTTAGAGAGCTAATTAAGATTACCTCGATTCTACTACGAGGCATTTGTTTATTGCTGAGAGACTAGGAAACCGTGGGCAGCAGGGACATTTCAGAAAGGTAATTAAGATTACCTTGTTTCAAGGCATTTGTTTATAGCTCTCGGTGACTAGGAAACCGAGTTATTCAAAGAGGCGGGACAAGCTGATTTACGTTGTGGCATCAAGGACGTTTTAGAGAGATAATTAAGATTACCTCGATTCTACTACGATGCATTTGTTTATTGCTGAGAGACTAGGAAACCGTGGGCAGCAGGGTCGGTGACTAGAAAACCGAGTTATTCAAAGAGGCGGGACAAGCTGATTTACGTTGTGGCATCAAGGACGTTTTAGAGAGGTAATTACGATTACCTCGATTCTACTACGAGGCATTTGTTTATTGCTGAGACTAGGAAACCGTGGGCAGCAGGGACATTTCACAGAGATAATTAAGATTACCTTGTTTCGAGGCATTTGTTTATAGCTCTCGGTGACTAGGAAACCGAGTTATTCAAAGAGGCGGGACAAGCTGATTTACGTTGTGGCATCAAGGACGTTGTGGCATCGAGGACGTTGTGGCATCAAGGACGTTTTAGAGAGCTAATTAAGATTACCTCGATTCTACTACGAGGCATTTGTTTATTGCTGAGAGACTAGGAAACCGTGGGCTGCAGGGACATTTCACAGAGGTAATTAAGATTACCTCGATTCTACGACGAGGTATTTGTTTATTGCTGAGAGACTAGTAAACCATGGACAGCAGGGACATTTCAGAGGGATAATTAAGATTACCTTGTTTCGAGGCATTTGTTTATAGCTCTCGGTGACTAGGAAACCGAGTTATTCAATGAGGCGGGACAAGCTGATTTACGTTGTGGCATCAAGGACGTTTTAGAGAGGTAATTACGATTACCTCATTCTACTACAAGGCATTGCTGAGAGACTAGGAAACCGTGGGCAGCATGGACATTTCAGAGAGATAATTAAGATTACCTTGTTTCGAGGCATTTGTTTATAGCTCTTGGTGACTAGGAAACCGAGTTATTCAGAGAGACGGGACAAGCTGATTTATGTTGTGCCATCAAGGACGTTTTAGAGAGGTAATTAAGATTACCTCGATTCTACTATGAGGCATTTGTTTATTGCTGAGAGACTAGGAAACCGTGGGCAGGGACAATTCACAAAGGTAATTAAAGATTACCTCGATTCTACGACGAGGCATTTGTTTATTGCTGAGAGACTAGTAAACCGTGTGCAGCAGTGACATTTTAGAGAGGTAATTAAGATTACCTCTTTCCGAGGCATTTGTTTATAGCTCCGTGACTAGGACACCGAGTTATTCAAATAGACGGGACAAGCTCATTTGTGATCTCGCATCAGGGACATTCCATAGAGGTAATTAAGATTACCTTGTTCTGAGGCATTTGTTTATAGCTCGGTGACTGTGAAACCGAGTTATTAAAATACGCAGGACAAGCTCATTTGTGATCTGGCATCAGGGACGCTTCAGAGAGGTAATTAAGATTACCTCGTTTCTGGGCCGAGGCATTTGTTTATTCAGTGACTAGGATAGCGCGGGACAAGCTCATTTACGTTCTGGCAGCAGGGACATTTTAGAGAGGTAATTAAGATTACCTCGTTTCTTGGCATTTGGTTGTAGCTCGGGTGACTAGGAAACCAAGTTATTCAAAGAACGGGGAAAACTCATTTGTATTCTGGCATCAACTCAACTCATTAGGACAAGAAAACTATCATGGTCTTGCATAAAGTATAGCAAAACAAGGAAAGTACACTGATATTGTTTCACTTGATCAAAAGGTGTCAACAAGAGCAGGAAATGAGCACCTTACTTAGTTCTTCTGACTGAACAGCACACTTCAAAATACCAAAACCAGCTGCAACCAATATCTGACACAATATTTTAGTCCATGTAATTCAATGAATCCTTCCACAGATCAAGAATTCCACCCTGAAAATTATCAACGAGAATGTATGTCAAAACCTGTCATGCAATGCTCATCTCTTATGCGTCTATTAAAACAAACTAGGGAAAGGAAGCATGCTGAAGGCAAAAATAGCTCAACATTAGTGCATACCAACTGAAGCAGGGATAAAAACTTACATGATATTCCCTCTGCAATTCGGTAGTGCATACCAACTACCAAACGCAAGCACATAGAGATAAAACGAGAGTAAGAGAGATGTGGGAGGCATGAATCAATTTCCTTCCACAACAGAAAAACGTAATAGATTGACCATTTGTAATCAAAAGAAGTGAGACCACCTTATCATGAAATGCCCTAGTGAACTCGTCAAGTTACTGAATAAGTATAAAGGAAATGGACAACCTGTTAACAGAAGTATTAGTTCATTTCCGAGAAAGTCGGCAATGAAAGGTAATCTAAAATCACAACTTTGACAGTTTGCACACCTTAAAACAGTGTCTTCACAGACTCAAGAGAAGAAATTCCATGGATACAAACCAAAAGGCAGCCTCATTGTTGGGGGAAACTTAGGCAATATATCTGGAAACAACAAAAAAAAAGCTGTCAGAGAATCATATGGCACTGGTCATGTAAGAAAATGTACTTGAACGAAAACTATTTCAGGATTTAACCAAGAAAAAATGACATACAAAGAAAACAACCATGAGATCCACGACTAGGAATATGAACAGGAGACAAAAACCTCATCAAGTTCCAACAATGTTACTATCAAACAAAATCACGACACAGACAGATCTTCTAACCTCTGGATTAATTCAAGTAAGCACTAACAAAAATCTGTTATCATAGATGCAAAATTTGAAACCCTATATCTCGAAACAAAATCAACATACAAAGAAAAAACGAATCGGCTAAACTCGCAGGTAATAAGATAAAGGAAAGACAAAGAAACGGATATCAATTAACTAGAGACGAGGATTTTTTTTCGGAATCGACTGTGAAATCTACAAAAAAGCGAATACGATTGGTGATTTCTTCGGAAGTTATTAAGAGATTGAGCGATTGGCCTACATGAAAACAAATTAAAAACCCTAAAACTCAGAATTTAGGTGAATTTGAAACCCTAGAAACAAAATCAACATACAAAGAAAAACGAATCGGCTGAAATCGCAAGTAATAATAAGATAAAAGGAAATACAGAGAAACGGAGACGAGGATTTCTTTGGAATCGACTGGTGAAATCTACGACCGGTGATTTCTTCGGAAGTTATTGATCGTCTCCGAAGAAGGTTGAACGATTGACCAACATAAAAACAAACGAAATCAAAAACCCTAAACTCAAAACACGGTTAAAGCTAGAGACGACGATTTCGTGATCGCCTCCGAAGAAAAAAACAAAAAAGGTGGAGAAAATAATGCTTTGATCTAGAGAAATATGAGTATTTGAATTAATAAAAGTATTTTGTTACGTGGCGTTGTAACGGTCAATAGCTTATACAGCTGGCTTTAACGATACGACAATGTATAAATATTACAACGGCTATTTATTTAATTTTTAAAATACTCTGATACACCTCACCGAGCTCATACATTGAGTTTTTGTTACAAAAAAAACCACAATCTGCTATTAGTGTACTTTTTCAGAGAAGTCCTTGAGTTAAAAATGTGTGTCTCTTTATCCTCTAATTTAACGGCAACTCTCCGGCGTCTCCGACAGCTTCCGGCGATGGCAGAAACGACGACCCTTCAGTTACAATTGTCGGTGCAAATTCCCACATGGGGGAAGGCACTAAAGTACCAACTAAATCTGTAGTTGTAGGCGAAAAATCTTTGAGTCGGAAAATCTCGGAGATATATGAAATTCACGGCGACGGAGAACCTCAGTAAATCTGTAGCATGTCTCTTCGTCTCCTACATCATCATGTCCGTCTATTGAATTTGGTCGAGGTAATTCACGGATTATGTTGGTCATTATCAGATAAATATGAAAATCTGAAATGAGGGGGCTTTTTGAAAACGGCCGACGGCGACGGAGCAGTGACCGGAGATGTTTAGTCATCGGCGGACGTATGTGTCTGAACAACAAGTGCTATTAACTGAACATGGATGGGATGTAGATGATGGATGTGTGTTTGCAGAGGATGGCAGGTGGATTGTAGATGGTGGATGCAGGCATCGAGAAAAGAACGTGGGGGCGTCTCATTGGTATAGAATGTGCTCGTGGGATTAGGGTGTTCGTTAGTAGTTTGTAGAATTAGGGTGTTCGTTAGTAGTTTGTAGAATTAGGGTGTTCTTTGAAAGTAGTAATCGGCAGACGGATGGTTGTGGACATCAAATGTTATTAACCGGGAATGGATGGAGGTTTGCCCATGATGGATGGTAGATTATGTCTTCTGACTGTTTGTAGATGATGGGTCGCAATCTTACCCAACCCCGGCCGACGACCTTTCCTAACCGGTACCTCCTACAAAAACAATTAAAAAGTTTAGAATTTCAAAAAAATAAAAATTATCTTAATAAATATTATCATAAGTTTTACTTACCGCGAGGACTAGCTCGTTAAGCTCGGCCCGAGTGACTTCGTTGGATCCGGTGTAATCGTCTTGCGATCTCTGGGTGAGCAAATCGTCTTTCGTCCTCTTCACGGTTTCGACGTACTCCCTCACTTCTGAATCTTGAATTTGGTCCGTCTTCTTGTTGGTGTGCGTCCTCTCCATCAATGCAAGGTGATCCGGCTCTTCGCCCAATTCCGCCGTCTACGAAATATATAAAACGGTTAAAGAAAACCGTTTTTTAAAAAAAAAGTACTTACCATTTCGTCGGCCGTTGTCAAGTAGCTCTTTGCCCCGTTGTTGTGAACTGCTTCTCCCTTCCCCTTCCGGTCACTCCTCCGGTTCTTGGTGTGAGTCTCAGAAACAGCTACGGTAGTCGGCAAATTCCAGTAGGGCTGGTACCCATTGTACACAACCTCGTTCAAACCTTTCGGCTTATCTTTCCCCTTCTTCTAAGCCTTCTTCCAATCGCAGATGTGGTGAGAGAATTGTCGGGCAGCCTCCGAGTGAAATTCTGCCTCGACCGTCTTCGTAAGCGTATACTTCCAATTAAACTTTTGCTACAAAAGAAATAGAAATAAAATTTGTTAACAAAATCTCAAAATATAATACAAACAAGTAATTAAATTATCACTTACCGCAAAGGTACGAAACCACATATTTTGGTCGTCCGACGGCATAGAAGCATATGTCGGGTACGTGTGTTTGAGGAGGTTGTGCAACATCCTCCAAATCGACTTACTAATGCCATTCCCGGAGTATCCAAACCTATGAAAAAAACAAATAAAAATCAATAATAAATATAAAAAGATTATTTAAGAAAAGACATAGTATTACCAAGTAGATCTCGGGGTGCGGCGTTTCGGGTCGAGAACTATGAGTAGTTCTCGTCCCGGCTGTTGAACGAGCTCCTCGACGGTCATGATCGTCGGTTGACCTACACTCTCTGCATCGAGAGTAGTTGAAGGCGCCGTAGGCGGGACAAAACCCGGGTTCGGATTTGAGACTGCGGGCCTCCGCCCTCCTTGCCTCGAACCGCAGGCACGGTCACTATCAAAATTCTCGTAAGACCTACAACAATTAAAAAAAAGTAAACGAAATCATTTGAAAATTTATATAAGCAATAAATACATGTAAAAAAACAAAACCTTACATAAAAAACATTGTAGCATTACATATATATAAAAACCGTTTTATATACATATTAAATATATAAAAAATTTACAAAAAACGTTTTTAATATATAACTATATAAAAATGTTTTTTAAATTAACATTTTTATAAAACAGGTTTTATATACATATTAAATATATAAAAAATGTACAAAAAACGTTTATAATATATAAGTATATAAAAAAGTTTTTTTTTAAATTTACATATATATTACAACCGTTTTCTATACATATTAAATATATAAAAAATTTACAAAAAACGTTTTTAATATATAACTATATAAACAAAGTTTTTTTATAATTTACATATATATATAAAAAGTTGTATATACATTTTATATATATAAAAAATTTACAAAAAACATTTTTAATATGTAAATATATATAAAAAATGTTTTATATACATATATATATATATATATATAAATTTTTCAAAATACGTTTTATATATATATATATAAACGTTTTTTGAAATACATATATATATATATAAATGGTTTTTTCATATATCTAAATTTGATTAAATGTTTTTCATAAATGTTTTGCATATATATAAATTTTCATAAATGTTTTTCTTATATATAATTTTTAAAAACGTTTTTAAAAATGTTGGTGTATAGATAACCTAAGCTAAAAACCTAATCTAAATCCACATGGAAAAATTTCAATAAATATATAAATCTATATCTATATCCAACCTAAATCTAAAAACATAAACACCAAATCAAACTACAAACACCAAATTTTACACGGGCGGACTTTAACGGATGGGCCTTAAACGGGCACAAACATAAACGGGCTTAAATGGACGGGTTTTAAACGGGCGGACTTTAAACGGGCAGGGCCTAAACGGACAGGGCCTAAACGGGCCCGAGCCACCCATATTAACATCACTAAGCCACATTAGCAGCGCTTGGGATGATTTTAGGTGCGTCCTATTCCCTTTGGCTATATAATCATGTGGTTTCTGGAAATTTAAAACCCGATTTACTACATAAATTCTCCGATTCAAAAACGAAGAGGCTAACTTTATCTAATCCTAAAAGAGAGGAAAAAGAGAGTACTAGTCTACGAGTGAAGTATTGTAAAGCCCTAACCCGGTTTCTCATTTTTAGCCAACACTTTACCGATTTTTAGCCGGATTAGTCTTTAACATTTCTTAACTTTTTCATGTTTGGTTTAGATAGACAAGTCATTTATCGAACATAAAAAGATAAAAGCAGAAACTTAAATTAATAAACGAGGTTCTAGTACAAAATGAGAGTTCGCTAATAAGCTATTACATTAATCTATACATATATTACCTCGTAACTTAAACAACATGATATAATCTTCCTTCTTTTTTTAAATAAAAAAACATTCATTCTCGAGAAAGTAAAGAGACAGAGTTGACGTTACAGTATCTCTCACAAGATACTTCAGATCCTTATTTCCGCCGATTTTATGAATGCTTATGGAATCTTCGGAAAGTCGGCTCGGCCCATAATGCTTGAAGTCGGAGAGGCCCATTTTCTGTATCTTGCTTCCGGTCCGGCCTAATCTTCATATTTCTGCCTTTGGCTCTGTTTTGTGCGGATTCCTTGAAGTTTTTTGATAAGGAAAACATTGCGTATTTTCCGTAAAACAGCACGATGTTTTACGACAAATAGAACATCTTTATATTTTTTCCGACAAAATTTGTTTTTGAAAAAATAAAATAGGAAGACATTAATAAATAACAATTGTGATTGTTTTAAAAAAAATTTATATATATATATATATATATATATATATATATATATTTCCTTTAAAAAATTTATGAATTTCTGAAAAAGTATCATTTTTTTAACTCCATGGTAAAATATAATTGAAAGTCATAGTTGTTCCCGTACAACTATATAAAACTTAGTGGTATGTGTACGGGTACGACTAGGTTGGAAAGACGACCCAAATATTTTTTTTGATAAAATAAAATAGGAAGACATTAATAAATAACAATTGTATTTATTTTAACAAAAAATTATATATATATTCTCCTTTAAAAAATGTATGAATTTCTGAAAAACACATCATTTATTTAACTCAATGGTAAAATACAACTGAAGGCTATAGTTGTGAGCGTATAACTAGAAAACAAACTAGTCGTTTGCGCACGACTACATTTGTTTATAGTCGCACGTGGACGACTACGTTTGGTAGACGACCAAATAATTAAAAAAAATTAAATAATAAGAAGACATAAATAAATAACAATACAAGTAAACTCTTTTCTAAAGGTTTCAACTCTAAGTTCGTTTTCTCTCTCTAAGTACCAAGAGACTCTCTGAGTTACGCTGACTTAACAACCGCAAGGGGCGGAAAGGTGTTAAGGCCGCACGTTCTGAGTTTCGGGAAAATCAGTCTGTGACACCACGTACCCTTTGAAAAGGGATCAAGCATGTCGTAGTTCGTTTTCGTACAAAGTTTGTAAGCAAAAAGTGAGATAATGCTTAACCCACTAAGTACGAGAAAAGTAAATATGCTAAAAAGCTATACATGAGTCTATATATTTACTTGACAATCTTAGCCTCTAAAAGTTAAAACTAGCGATGTGGGACTTTACCCCTTCCTAATTTTCACCGATTTTATGAATCATTATGGAATTTTCGGAAAGTCGGCTCAGCCAGTAATGCTTGAAGTCGGCTCGCCCGGAAATCCTCCTAAGTCGGCTCGCTCTAAGTCGGCTAGGCCCATTTTCCGTATCTTGCTTCCGGCTCGGCCCAATCTTCATCTTTCTGCCTTCGGCTCTGTTTTGTGTGGATTCCTTGAGGTTTTTTTATAAGGAAAACGTTGCGTATTTTCGGTAAAACAGCACGATGTTTTACAACAAATAGAACATCTTCGTATTTTTTCCGACAAATAATTTTTTTGAAAAAATAAAACAGAAAGACATTAATAAATAACAATTGTATTTATTTTAACAAAAAGTTATATATATATTCTCCTTTAAAAATGTATGAATTTCTAAAACAAAATATCATTTTTTTAACTCCATGGTAAAATACAACTGAAAGCCATAGTTGTGCACGTACAACTAGCAAAAAAACTAGTCGTGTGCGCACGACTTTGATTGTTTTACGTTTGGTTGACTACCAAATAATGTTTTTTGAAAAACTAAAATAAGAAAGATATTAATAAATAACAATACAAGTAAACTCTTCTCTAAGTTCATTTTCTCTCTCTAAGTTCATTTTCTCTCTCTAAGTACCAAGAGGCTTTCAGAGTCAGACTAACTTACCAACCGCAAGAGGCGGAACGGTGTTAAGGCCGCACATTCTGAGTTTCGGGAAAATTAGTCTGTGACACTATGTACCTTTTGAAAAGGGATCAAGCATGTCGTAGTTTGTGTTCGTACATAGTTTGTAAGTAAAAAGTGAGATAGTGCCTAAGCCACTAAGTACGAGAAAAGTAAATCTGCTAAAAAGCTATACATGGGTCTATATATATACTCGACAATCTTAGCCTCTAAAAGTTAAACTAGCGATGTGAGACTTTGCTCATTCCTTATTTCCGCCGATTTTATGAGTGCTTATGGAATCTTCGGAAAGTCGGCGAAGCCCGTAATGCTTGAAGTCGGCGAGGCCCATTTTCTGTATCTTGCTTCCGGTTCGGCCTAATCTTCATATTTCTGCCTTCGGCTCTGTTTTGTGCGGATTCCTTGAGGTTTTTTTATAAGGAAAATGTTGCGTATTTTCCGTAAAACAGCACGATGTTTTACGACAAATAGAAGATCTTAGTATTTTTTCCGACAAATAATTTTTTTGAAAAAATAAAATAGAAAGACATTAATAAATAACAATTGTGATTGTTTTAAGAAAAATTTATATATATATATATATATATATATATATATATATATAAATTTCCTTTAAAAATGTATGAATTTCTGAAAAAGTATCATTTTTTTAACTCCATGGTAAAATACAATTGAAAGTCATAGTTGTTCGCGTACAACTATATAAAACTTAGTGGTATGCGTACGGGTACGACTAGGTTGGAAAGACGACCGAATATTTTTTTGATAAAATTAAATAGGAAGACATTAATAAATAACAATTGTATTTATTTTAACAAAAAAAACAAAATTCTCCTTTAAAAAATGTATGAATTTCTGAAAAAAACATCATTTATTTAACTCAATGGTAAAATACAACTGAAAGCTATAGTTGTGCACATATAACAAGAAAACAAACTAGTCATTTGCGCACGACTACATTTGTTTATAGTCGCACGTAGACTACTACGTTTGGTAGATGACCAAATAATTTTAAAAAATAAAATAAAATAAGAAGACATAAATAAATAACAATACAAGTAAACTCTTTTCTAAAATTTTCAACTCTAAGTTCGTTTTCTCTCTCTAAGTACCAAGAGACTCTCGGAGTTAGGCTGACTTAACAACCGCAAGGGGCGGAAAGGTGTTAAGGTTGCACGTTATGAGTTTCAGGAAAATAAGTCCGTGACACTACGTACCCTTTGAAAATAGATCAAGCCTGTCGTAGTTCGTTTTCGTACAAAGTTTATAAGCAAAAAGTGAGATAATGCCTAACCCACTAAGTACGAGAAAAGTGAATCTGCTAAAAAGCTATACATGGGTCTATATATATACTTGACAATCTTAGCCTCTAAAAGTTAAAACTAGCGATGTGGGACTTTGCCTCTTCCTTATTTCCGCCGATTTTATGAATACTTATGGAATCTTCGGAAAGTCGGCGAGGCCCATAATGCTTGAAGTGGGCGAGGCCCATTTTCTGTATCTTGCTTCCGGTTCGGCCTAATCTTCATATTTCTGCCTTCGGCTCTGTTTTGTGCGGATTCCTTGAGGTTTTTTTATAAGGAAAATGTTGCGTATTTTTCGTAAAACATCACGATGTTTTACGACAAATAGAACATCTTAGGATCCCTATCGGTTCTCAAATGGGTCCAAAACTCTTCTACCCGAAAGACCCGGAACCGAACCGACCCGGAACCGAACCGATCCGGAACCAAGAACCGATCGGGTACCCGAGAACCGAACCCATATATATTTTCTTTAGTTTTTTCGAGTTTTTGGGTGTATTTTTCAGTTTTTCGAATATATTTTTGGGGGTTTTCGGATATATTTTCGGTTTTTTGGGTATATTTTTGGGGTTTCGGGTATATTTTTGGGTTTTAAGGTATATTGTTTTCGGGTTTTTGGGTATATTTTCGGGTTTTCGGGTCCTAAATATCCGAACCGATTAAGATCCGAATTTTTTCAGGTATTTTTGGTTCTTGAATCTTGGACCCGAACCTACCCGGAACCGAACCTACCCGGAACCGAACCGAACCGAAACCATTTCGGTTCCTATTTAGGTCCAAACCCCTTCTATCCGAAAGGAGCGACGATGGAGAAAACAACGAAATGAACTGAAAACAAACAAAGACATTCTTATCCACTGATTTCATATTTTGATCTTGTATAACTTATAATTCCATGTGCATGTCTCCATCCATCTTCACAATATGTTTCTGATCCAACTTTGGAGATGAAAAAAATAACTCACTTTTTTTTTCTTTTTTTCTCGAAAGAAGAAAATAAAAATATTTATAGTTACTCTTGAAATAACTCATGACTTGCTTCATCAATTGCCAATCTACTTATAGATCAAATCATTTCTATACCATCATTCATAAGATTTTTCTCATAATGATGTGGATATTAAAAATGAAAAATTTTCACTTAATGGAGAGGAATTTAATATAAATTATTATATATATGCACACTGTTTTGGACCGTTTGTTATACAGTTTTACAATTCAAATATATATTTTAGACAGTCATATATGCTTGATCCGTACTTGTACCACATGATCCGTTTGATCTGCACTTGATCCGCATGATCCGCACTTGTACCCTATGATCTGCACTTGTACAGTCATATGCTTGATCTGCACTTGTACCGCATGATCCGCACTTGATCCGCATGATCCGTACTTGTACCGCATGATCCGCACTTGTACAGCCAATAATTTATAACGTTTGTGTTAGAACAATACATAATTACAACTCTTGTGTTAAAAACATTATCTAATTGCAACTCTTAGTTGTAAAACTGCAACATAAACATTTACCGGAAAACGTTCTAAAACCCTAAATTGTTAAGATTTTACAGCATATAACGATAGGTCTTCAGTGATACCACAGTGCGCTCATGCCATGGCGTTGCTTCCGGAGAGGAGCAGGTTGTTGCTTCCCCAGGGAAAAATGGAGAGGTGCTGGTTGTTGCTTCCAGAGACATCTCTAAATCCACAATGTGGTGTGGAGAGCTCATAGACTACCAAAACAAGAATTTCAGATTAGAGAAGAAACTTACATCGGTAACTTGCTTAGATTCAAACATAAAAATCTGGTGCTTACATCAGTAACTTGTTTGGTAACTGGTTTGGTAACTTGTCTGTTTTTTTGTCTTCTTTGAAAAATCGAACGAGGAGAAACACACAAGTGACGATAGCACACACATAAACGACGTATGCGAGAATAGCAAGTACATTCATACCCATTGAAGAAAATTCAAACCCTAAGAAAAAATAGAGAAGTGCAGAAGCGACAAGAAAGAAAGAAAGCAAAAGAAATGAGTTTGAAGGAGGGAGAGAAACAAAAAAAAGGCCAGTTTGCAGAGAAATAGAGTTTTTAGAGTTTCTATAAAATAGGAATACTTTTACAAGCTATCCATCAAATCGCTGGAGAAAAATATCTTAGCAGGTCGTCAACACCTAGTTATTCTAGTATATAAAGCTACATCAAAGCCTAT
Source organism: Eutrema japonicum (assembly GCA_030161315.1). Classification (NCBI taxonomy): domain Eukaryota; kingdom Viridiplantae; phylum Streptophyta; class Magnoliopsida; order Brassicales; family Brassicaceae; genus Eutrema; species Eutrema japonicum. The sequence goes on from BSQW01000001.1 coordinate 40,618,019, forward strand.
ATTTTATTTACAGCGAAATCAAACTAAACACAAAATAAATTAGTAAAAAACCTATATTTAATTTACTACTTAAAATCTAAATGGTGTCCAGCTAAGATCATCTCCGATGGCATGACCGTCTTGCCGTCAGTGTGATGGTAGACATGAGAAAAACAATATATTTATTAGTTGGGAAAATCATATTTAGAAAGAAAGTGTAGATGGGCATTTTATCCAAACCCGAAAAAATCGGTTCGGTTCGGGTTCAGATTTCTTCAAATACCCGAATGGATGTCGTGGTTGACTAACTTCGGATATCGGGTTCAGATCGGATAATAACCGAAATCCAAAAAAATCAGAAGAAAACTGAAACCATATCTACTATTTTAATTTTAGTGTATTAACTGGTTTTAATTACATAATTTTAATTTTACTTGTTAGTTTTGGTTTTTATCTCTATGGAAACATTCTACTAAATTTTTGAATAGTTTTATAAAAGAACTTTCATATACCATACTATTATTTTCTCTTTCATTTTTATTTTTGTGAAATATTGTTTTAATTACATAATTTTAATTTTGCTTGTTAGTTTCGAGTTTTGTCTCTATGGAAATATTCTACTAAATTTTTGAATAGTTTTATAAAAGAACTTTCATATACCATACTATTATTTTGACTTTAATTTTTATTTTTGTGAAATATTATTTTAATTACATCATTTTAATTTTGCTTGTTAGTTTTGGTTTTTGTCTCTATGGAAATATTCTACTAAATTTTTGAATAGTTTTATAAAAGAACTTTCATATAACATACTATTTTTTTGACTTTAATTTTTATTTTTGTGAAATATTGTGTTTATTACATAATTTTAATTTTGCTTGTTAGTTTTGGTTTTTGTCTCTATGGAAATATTCTACTAAATTTTTGAATAGTTTTATAAAAGAACTTTCATATAACATACTATTATTTTCACTTTAATTTTTATTTTTGTGAAATATTGTTTTAATTATATTATTTTAATTTTGCTTGAACATGGTCTTATATGTATAGAATATGGTATCCCACCAATTTAAGATGAATGATTCACATCTCATCAATCAAGTCAATTTCAAGTCTCCCCTTTATGTAAGTAATGTATGAATTTTTGTTTGTTTGACAGATGCATGGTTTGGACTTTGGACTTCGGAGTGATCACAATACATGTTCAATTCTTCCCTTAGTACTCTACTACTCTTTTTCAAAACTCACTTATCATTTCAAGTTTTCAATTTAGAAGTTTGAACTTTGTAAGGATTATGTAATGTATCTTTCGATGTTTGGATTGGAACTCATCTTTTGTTTTCATGTTAGGCATAATTTTTTTGATGGATTGTTGCACACATTTAATGTTTAATGCAAATTCAGGTTTTCATTCATGTTTGCAAAGAATAATTATCGGATTTTTTGGTTTTTTCGGTTTTTTTCATATTCGGTAATATTCGGTTCCAAAATATCCGAAGAATCCGAAACCGAGTTCTTTTCGGATTAATATCGGATATGAAATACAATATCCGAACCGATCCAAACCCGAAAACATCCGAACCGATCCGATTCGAAGTTTTAAAAATATCCGAATGGATATTTTATCCGGGATCCGATTACCCTCGAATATCCGAATATATCGGTTCGGTTCGGGTTCGGATATCCGAACGCCCATGCCTAGAAAGTGTGTGGAGACCTATCTCCTGCTTCAGGATGGATAGTGTGCAATGCAATGTGGGTTCCTCTTAGAAGATCATAAGAAGTTAGCATAAGAGAAGTTATAGCAGGTGCTGCAATGTGGGTTCAATATTTTTGTTCAGTCCGACTCATTGTGGATTCGGTTTAGATGCAAATAATATGAACCAATCGTTTTTAAAAAATATTTTTTTTGGGTTCGGGTATAAATAACAAAAAATATAGATTTCAGCATTAAAAATAAAAATTAAGTCTTTGTGGTTTTGGACCATATTTTCGAAATATTTTTTGGAATTAGGTTTGAATTTATAAAAAATAAAATAAATTAAAACCTCAATCGGTTAGTTCGGTTTGATTTGGTTAGCTTAGTTTGATCCAGTTCGATTCAATAAACCAATGAACCAATCGGTTTTTTTCTTTCTTCTTTTTCTTCTTTTTCCCTATTTTTAGAAATCAATAATTGATGATACAATGTGTGTTGGAAAAATTCCAATAAAAAGTATATATAGTTTTTCTCATAATGGTGTGGATATTAAAAATAAAAATTTCTAATTAATGGAGAGAAATTTAATATAAATTATTGGATGTATATGTACGGATCATGCGGTACAACTGTGGATCATGCGGTACAAGTACTGAAACGTTTCCATGCGGTTTCTTCTTCGTTGTTCAGATGAGAATAATTTTTTCTCACCAGAGAAAGATAATCAGAGAATTGAGAGAATCCATTATCACATTTTTATATTAGGGTGTTTCTGGGCTTTTGCTTTTGGGCTTTTCTGCCTTTGGGCTTTTGCTTCACGGCCATTGATTCCGACGACGAGTAGGTAAGGAACTTTTCTGTTTCTCATGAGTTTTTTCATCTTCTTCGGCGAGTTCCTTCCGAGGGCGACGAGATCCGGCGTCGTTTGGTCGTTCTTGAGGCGACGCGCGGAGGGGAGACGCGAGTTCCCGGTGAAAGGAGAGAAAACCCTCGTTTTTTGGTTGATATGCGGCTTCATGAGGTATGCACACCACTTGTTCGACGAAATTCCACTAATAGTGGTAGATTTAGGGAGAATTGTTAAAAACGTTTAAAACGTTCTGGTAGACTTGTTTAAAACGTTCTGGTATGCTTGTTTAAAACGTTCTGGTAGACTTGTTTAAAACGTTCTAGTAGACTTGTTTAAAACGTTATAGTAGACTTGTTTAATCTGTTCTGGTAGACTTGTTTAATCCATTTTTCTGGTAGACTTGTTTAATCCGTTATGGTAGATTTGTTTCATTTGTTCTATTTTCAATTGATAGTGTTAAATTGATGTTATCTCCGACAGGTTCCTGGGCTTCACGACGGCGGCCGAGTCTACATCGACATTTCCATCTTCGATTCAACGTATTCTTCTAAGAGTATAATTAATGGGAGATTTGGATTTGGTAGATTTGTTTTTGAATTTGTACAAATGATAATTGAATTCTAAATGATGGTATATTTGTGTTTTGAATTAGTGATTGTAAGACAGTCCACGATGATTTTCAAACGTGCTTGACGAAATCATTAACTTTATTTAGTTTAATATTTGCTTAGTATGGATAACCAAAATTAGTGAGATTTAAAACAAAAACACATGAACCACATATAATTATAACATACAAATTCTATATGGTGTTTATTATCACAATACTTGAAAGTCAAACATACTAATTTCATACATAACATTAGCAATACCAATAGTTTGAAGAGTTTGAAAGAAACGTAAACAATACGTCACCAAAACACACGAAGTCTAGCAAAACGTAAACAAGTCTTCATGTAACTTAACAAAAAAACACAATAAGTGTAGCAAAACCAAACACATAATCATGACGTATACATCATCAAAGACATAAACATAACCAAAGTTGATCACTTCTTAATGTTTAGTTACACGTTATTCCATATTATATATAGGGATAATTCCATAAAAATACTCCAACTTTATTCCGATAAGCTGTTTAATACCCAAACTATTTTTGTTGCCCATTTTAAATCTCCAACTGTGAACCGTGTGTTCATTTTACAACATCTTGTTCACAGATGTATACCTAACTATACACGGTTTGAAACAGTGTTTATATTTAATGATAAAATATTTATAAATAGATAAAATATTACATTGAATTTCCAAAAAAATTCCAAAAAAATCCCTAAAAAATTAAAAAAAATCCAAAAAAATGTTAAGTTAAGAAACAATAATTTTAAATTTTACATAAAATATATTATTTTTAAGTTTTGAATTTTTGAATAAAAAATTTCTAAAAACTCAAAAATACAAACAAATTCTCACAAATTTCTAAAAACTCAAAAAATAAAACCAAATCCATGGATAACACAACACGGTTAAAATAAAATTAAAAATCCACGAAAATAAATTTCTTAAGTGTTTTACCTACGCTATAAAGAATTGTTTTAAAATATTATTTAAACATGTCTTTTGTCTTCTTTTAATTATCTTTAGGGTTTTGATACAATTATTTTGGTTTTATGTGATATATTTTTTTAACCGTGATGTGTTATTCATAGATTTTTGAAATTTTATAAAATTTTGAAAATTGTTTGAATTTTTGTATTTTTTGAGTTTTTAGAAATTTTTAGTTCAAAAACGCATAAGCTAAAATATAATATTTTAAATTTTAAATTATTTTTTCTTAACTTTAGACTTTTTAGAATTTTTTCGATTTTTTTGAAATTTATTTTCAATTTTTTAGAGATTTTTTTGATTTTTTAAAAATTAATGTAATTGTTTTATTTATTTATTAATATTTTAATAAGTCTACCGTCAAATAAAAATGATAAATCTACCAAGTTCAGATAAATCTACCAAATTCAGATAAATCTACCAAATTTTGATAAATCTACCAACTTATGATTAATCTACCAATTTCTTGTATCCCGAAATTTTATATAAATCTACCGTTTTTTAATAAATCTACCATCATTAAAAATAAATATTCCTTTTAAGAATAAGTCTATCACGATAATATATGTAACGCCCGTGTTCCGGAAGAGTTAATTATTGTGGAGGAATAATTAATTCGGGTTGTTCCGGGGGGCGGTATCGATCGATACTGGCAGGCATCGATCGATACCAGCCGGGTTTTCTCGTGGTTATCTTCTTCTCTTATCTTCTTTCAAGTATAAAAGGTTATCCTTGTAAGGATAAGACCATAGCTTGGTCGAGAGAGAAAGGGAGAGAGAGAGAGAAGGAGAGAGAGAGAGAAGAAGCTTTGTGAAGCTTGGATCTTGCGAGATCAAGAGGATTCGAGCTTGGAGAGAAGCTCGAAGGATAGCTTGGGAGAAGCTTGGCTGGGGCGTGAGCTGTTGAGAAGAGGAGAGGTCTTCCAGAGCTAGATCCATCGTGTCTAAGGTGAGTTGGGACCAAAGGTTAGCAATTGAGCTTGTGTGTGTGTTGTTAAGCTTGATTGGTGTGTTATGTGTGTGGTCCTGGCGAATTCTGGGTGAGATCTCGCGGAAGGTTGTGATTTGCAGGTGGGTATCGATCGATACCATGTGTGTGTCGATCGATACTAGACTCTTGTCGGTGGACTCGAGTCGTGCAGGCATCGATCGATACCAGGTGTGTATCGATCGATACCGGTTGTTGCCTGAGGGCATGTGGTTGTGTTGGCATCGATCGATACCAGTGTGTTGTTTGGGCATCGATCGATACCAGGGCCTTGTCGGTGGTCTTGAGTTGTGTTGGCATCGATCGATACCAGTGTGTTGCTGGGGTGTCGATCGATACCAGGACCCTGGTTGGGGGGTCATGTGTTGTTGGGCATCGATCGATACCCGTGGAGTATCGATCGATACCGGTGGCTTCGTGCCGGGAAGTTTAATTGGTGTTAATTAATTCTTGGTTTGGCTATTTGATATTGCTGTTGTTGTGCTTATTTGATAGCCTGTTGTTGGGATGATCAATCTCACTCAGCATTTGGTTAGCCAAATGTTGATGCATCACTTTTGTCGATGCAGGTAAAGATAAGGCGTGATCGTGGAATCAAGGCGGTGAGGAGGGGATGATTAGGACCCGGGAGTTGCTTCTGTTGTTGGGGTATCGATCGACACCAGGGGGGGTATCGATCGATACGTGTTGTTTGGCAATTGTAACCGTGAGCTTGTGTAAGCTGTAGACCGTGTGTGGTTGTGTAATAATAATTGTTTATTATTATTGTTATTTGTTTAATTGCAAAAAAAAAAAGTGCGGTCGTTTCAATTTGGTATCAGAGCCCATACGGTTCTAGGAGCCTAGGTGGTTCTAGAATAGATTGGGTGTTGAGTGGGGTCTTAGAATCATCCTCTTCGAGCCTTATGAGATTCCACGGTGAGTATCTTTATTGTGAGGATTGTTGTAGTTCTCTTAGCTTGTGCTTCTGCACGCGTGCAGATGGCTAGAGAGCGTGGTTGAGGTCGTGGCCGTGGTTGAGGTCGTGGCCGTGGGCCGGGGGGAGCAGGTCGAGGAGTCGCGTGCGAGTCAAGTTGGGTCTGAGGGTATGGCTGGCGTGAGTGTCAGTGTGGCTGGTGTTCCAGCAGGTGCTGCGGGTGATGCTCGGGCCCGAGATGATCGCATAGCGGATCTGTCGAGGTTGTTGGAGCGGTTACCAGAAAGGGTACCGGCTCAGGCTCCTGTGGTTCCGGCGGTTGTGAGGCGCAGCCTCAGGTGGCAGCTGCGGTTGCTGGGGAGCTCCCATCCTATCTTAGGATGATGGAGCAGATGCAGAGGATTGGCACGGGGTTCTTCTCTGGAGGTGCTAATCCTGAGGACGCGGATGCGTGGTTGAGGAGGATAGAGAGGAATTTCCTCTCGAGTAGGTGTCCTGCGGGATACCAGGTGATCGTTGGTAATGCGCATATCTGAGGAAGGGGTGTGGCAGCACGGAGAGTTCAGGCAGCGATGGCTTGGGCGGATTTTGTGGAGGAGTTTAACTCCAAGTGCTTTCCCTCAGGAGGCGTTCAACCGGGTCGAGTCAAGACTTGCGAGTTTGACTCAGGGGGATCGGTTGGTACGCGAGTATGAGGTGGAGTTCAACCGGCTCGGGACTTATGTTAGACGAGCGGTTGAGAGTGAGTCGGCCCGTGTGTAGAGATTCCTGATGGGTCTTCGGGTGGACTTGAGGAACCGTTGCATGTGAGGGCTTTTTGCACGGTTGATGAGTTGGTTGAGACTGCGGCTTTGCTGGAGGAGGGTCTGAAGGACGAGGTGGTAGTGGTTACACCGAGTCTTCAGGCGAGATCTGTGCAGCAGCAGTCCGGTCCGAGCAGAGGCGGTAAGCCGATGCAAGGACCGAAGCGGAAGCGAGAGAGCGCTTCGAGAGGTAGTCAGGGTGGTCCGGGTTGCTTGGGTTGCGGAAGCATGGATCACCGAGTGGCGAGCTGTCCTTAGAAGGGCGGAGTGCGGAGTTCTGGTCTGGAATGCGTTTCAGACAGATGGGCACGAAAGTGCACTTGAGCGGCGTATCATCCTCAGACAGATGGGCAGTCCGAGAGGACCATCCAGTTTCTAGAGGATTTGTTGAGGATGTGTGTGCTGGTTTGGTGGTGGTCACTGGGTGGATCACTTGAGCTTGGTGGAGGTTGCCTATGGCAATAGTTACCAGGCGAGTAGTGGGATGGCTCCATATGAGGCTCTGTATGGGAGGCCATGTCGTACCCCCTTGTGTTGGACACAAGTGGGGGAGAGGAGCACTTTGGGTGCGAGTTTTGTTCAGGAAACCGCGGAAGAGATCCGGGTTTTGCAGCTGAACATGAAAGAGGCCCAAGATCGGCAAAAGAGTTATGCTGATAAGGGGCGGAAAGAGCTTGAGGTGGGAGGTAGTGTGTATCTCCAGATGGCTTTACTGAGAGGTCCGAACAGGTCCATTGCTGTGACTAAGTTGAGTCCGAGGTATATGGGACCATTTCGGATTGTAGAGCGTGTGGGACCGGTAGTGTATCGGTTGGAGTTACCCGTGGTTATGCAAGCATTTCATAAGGTCTTCGAGGTGTCGATGCTGAGGAAGTGTTTGCATAGGGGTGACGAGGTATTGGCTGAGATTCCGCCAGATCTCTAGTCCAATATGACCGTTGAGGCGAGACCTTTGAGAGTTCTCGAGCAGAGGGTCAAGGAGCTTCGTCGGAAGAGGATTCCGATGATGCGTGTCCTGTGGGGCTGTGGCGGGGTGTAGGAGGAAACTTGGGAGCCAGAGGTTAGGATGGAACGTGGTTCCACGAGTGATTCCAGAAGCAAGCTGCGGCTTGAGTTCCATCGAGAGGTTCCAGTTTCGGTTATAGTTGTGTGCTATGTGTGTATCATTTTGTATTTCCGTTGTGTAGAACGATGTTACATTATGATGTGTAATAAGATGAGTATTTCTTATTACTGGTGACTTTGGGAGTCACGGCTTCGCATTACGTTTGGGGTAAGAAACGTTAATGCAAGAGAGTGATAAGATGGATGTTCTTATTGCTATTGTGAGCGTTGCGTGTTTTCAGTTAAGCTTGTTCGGGAAAATGAGTCGAGTGACGAGACCGGGTTATTTCACTTAGCGGTTCTATGTGGTGGGTTGGATTGCAGGCGTATGGTACTTGTTTGTTTTATTACGTTTGTATTGAAGACCTACTGCAGAGAGTTGTTGGGTGTTAAAGGTAGCCTAGTCATAGTTGTCTTGACAAGTCTTTCTAAAGCAAGCTGACACTGGAAGGTGCGCAAGGGAGGTGCGATGGCCGGGTTATTGGTCATGCACGGCAGATATTCCGGGTATGGAATATGGGTGATGCCGGTGTTGCCTTGCGAGGATTTACACGGATCACGGGAGGTAGTTCAGTCGAGATGCTTAGAGATGTGTGACTTATTGCTCGTTGAGAGGACTGGTTCCTCTGGTGCCGATAGCTCGCAGGACTGTGTGTCTTGGGAGTGTGAGTGGCGATGTACCCAGACTCGGGAGGTTTATAGCCTAGAGTGATACGTGATACCGTGGATTCGTAAGGAGTATGTCCTGGATGGAGGATATATTGCCTAGAATTGAGTGGTATGGGGTATCGAGACTCGTCAGGTTATATTACCGAGGGGAGTGGTACGGCAGATACCCAGAACTCGGAGATGCTGCGGTGTCTTGGGTGCTGTGGTATGGTTGATACCTTGCGAGGTATGGTGGATATCCTGCGGGATATGGCTGACGCTCAGAACTCAGAGATGCTGCGGTGTCTTGAGTGATGGGGTTGGCGTGTGTTTGAGCAATAAGTACATATGATGCCGCGGTGTCATAAGCATAGGGACTGAGTGGGAAACCTCGGAGGTTAGTTTTGGACCTCGTGTGAGTATTGCGTTGGCCGGGTTGGCCAAGGGTTGTGTAATCGTTGCGACGATTAGGGTTCATTGGAGATGGACGGTTCATGGGAGATGAACGGTAACGAAGATTCGAGGACGAATCTAAGTTAGTGGGGGAGAATTGTAACGCCCGTGTTCCGGAAGAGTTAATTATTGTGGAGGAATAATTAATTCGGGTTGTTCCGGGGGGCGGTATCGATCGATACTGGCAGGCATCGATCGATACCAGCCGGGTTTTCTCGTGGTTATCTTCTTCTCTTATCTTCTTTCAAGTATAAAAGGTTATCCTTGTAAGGATAAGACCATAGCTTGGTCGAGAGAGAAAGGGAGAGAGAGAGAGAAGGAGAGAGAGAGAGAAGAAGCTTTGTGAAGCTTGGATCTTGCGAGATCAAGAGGATTCGAGCTTGGAGAGAAGCTCGAAGGATAGCTTGGGAGAAGCTTGGCTGGGGCGTGAGCTGTTGAGAAGAGGAGAGGTCTTCCAGAGCTAGATCCATCGTGTCTAAGGTGAGTTGGGACCAAAGGTTAGCAATTGAGCTTGTGTGTGTGTTGTTAAGCTTGATTGGTGTGTTATGTGTGTGGTCCTGGCGAGTTCTGGGTGAGATCTCGCGGAAGGTTGTGATTTGCAGGTGGGTATCGATCGATACCATGTGTGTGTTGATCGATACTAGACTCTTGTCGGTGGACTCGAGTCGTGCAGGCATCGATCGATACCAGGTGTGTATCGATCGATACCGGTTGTTGCCTGAGGGCATGTGGTTGTGTTGGCATCGATCGATACCAGTGTGTTGTTTGGACATCGATCGATACCAGGGCCTTGTCGGTGGTCTTGAGTTGTGTTGGCATCGATCGATACCAGTGTGTTGCTGGGGTGTCGATCGATACCAGGACCCTGGTTGGGGGGTCATGTGTTGTTGGGCATCGATCGATACCCGTGGAGTATCGATCGATACCGGTGGCTTCGTGCCGGGAAGTTTAATTGGTGTTAATTAATTCTTGGTTTGGCTATTTGATATTGCTGTTGTTGTGCTTATTTGATAGCCTGTTGTTGGGATGATCAATCTCACTCAGCATTTGGTTAGCCAAATGTTGATGCATCACTTTTGTCGATGCAGGTAAAGATAAGGCGTGATCGTGGAATCAAGGCGGTGAGGAGGGGATGATTAGGACCCGGGAGTTGCTTCTGTTGTTGGGGTATCGATCGACACCAGGGGGGGGTATCGATCGATACGTGTTGTTTGGCAATTGTAACCGTGAGCTTGTGTAAGCTGTAGACCGTGTGTGGTTGTGTAATAATAATTGTTTATTATTATTGTTATTTGTTTAATTGCAAAAAAAAAAAAGTGCGGTCGTTTCAATATATGTCTACCGTCATTACAATAAATCTACTGTCACCAAAAAACGAACTATTCAATGATAAGTTTGCCGTCATTACAAAAAAATCTACCGCGGATGAGATAAATCTACCATCAAAGGAAATAAATCTACCAATTTGGTCAAATATCTACCAAAAAAGTCAACCGATCTCCCGTTAAATCTATCAATCTTTACCAAATCTACCGTCATTAAAAATAAATCTACCAAAAAAAAATAAGTCTACCGCCCGGAAACATATCTACCATGTCGTAAAAATAAGTCTACCGAAATAAATCTACCGGCCGAAAAATAAGTCTACCGACCCAAAACAAATCTATCGGCCCAAAATAAGTCTACCGGCCGAAAAATAAGTCTACCAGAAAAAATAAGTCTACCGTAAAAAAACGGTATACTTGTTTATATATGCGCGCTGATGTGGATTAAAAATAGTAATGGCAATATCGTAATTACGTTTTTGTTAACAAATGTCAAAAAGACAAAATCGGTATTTTATATATTTTTAGGTTATTATAGTAATTTAAAAAAATTTGCATTGTTTTAGTAATGAAGACATTTTTTTAAGTTAGTTTAGTAACCCTCCCTATTAAAAAAGAATAGCAATTAATAAGTGTAGGACTGGAAAATTGTCTTGTTTAGTTGTTTTGGTATTTCTCACAAAGTATTTGTGCTTCCCTCAATCTGGAAAGAGAATAGACCGCCGTGAACTCCAGCGAAAGACCCCGTACGACCTGCGGGAGTTGAAGGTTGCTGGCTTAGCTTGCCCCTTCTTCAATTATTAGGTAGTTCTCCACATTGCCACTAATCCGGTTTTCATGAACATACAGAACATATTGTGATGGATTGTCACTATGTTCAGGGCGAGGTACAAAGTGGTGTTCTCTTGTCACTATGCACGTATGTGAAGGACGGAGCAATTGACAAAAAATTTCTACCAAGACAATCTTTGTCAGACATCAATGATTTCTATAAGCCAACTTAAGGGAGAATATTGAAGAGTTATATGTAAATATCTTGCGGTACCTCTTAAATATGCTTTTACTATGCCATACTTTTCTTAGGCATCTTTAATTAGTGTTAGGTTAACATCAGTTGTATATATTCTATAATGAGAACATCGACCAACATTAACACTATGTTTGTAGTTTAGGTGTGTCAAAAGTAATAAAAAAAAATGAGATTTGGTTTAATATTCTAAAAAAATTATATATTTTGAAAACTAACCCTTTTTTTTTTTGAAAACTAAATTTTGGCATTTAAAATTACCAAAATACTAAAAATAAACCAAACATATGAATTTTCTTAAATTCTATTTCTTTATTTTTGATTAATTTAAAAAATAAATAAAATATGGATGTAAAAAATGTCGATCATATCTAGATTTTGTACGTGTAAACTTAAAAAACAATCCAATAACAAAGCAGTTTGTATGAACTTACGGTTTCAAAAACTTGTTTTTGTATAATTTTGTTATACTATGATGATGTATATATAGAGTTTGAGTATGTTAATGATAAATATAATAATAGATTTGTGTAGATCTAACAAAATTGTTTATATCTAATATGAATTATAATTTAAATAATTTATTTTATTCTTTCGAAATATATATATATATATATATATATATATATATATAAATAAATTGTTGAATATTTATTTTATAATATATATTTATTATGAAAAAAGAAAAAAAAAACAAATATTGTATTTGTATATTCTCAAAAATTCATGATGGATATAAATGATAAAGGAATTAAGATTATGAGCAAATTTAACTTCTTCAAGAAACTCGCTTAATATAAATGATACTAGCACGTAATATCAAAAACACGAACATAACTTAGGATTAAGAAAATCAAGAAAAAAAAAAACACAATAATTGTAGCAAAACCAAACACATAATCATGACGTATACATCATCAAAGACATAAATATAACCAAAGTTGATCACTTCTTAATGTCTAGTTACATGTTATTATATATTATATATAGGGAAAATTCCATAAAAATACTCCAACTTTATTCTGATAAGCTGTTTAATACCCAAACTATTTTTGTTGCCCATTTTAAATCTCCAACTGTGAACCGTGTGTTCATTTTACAACATCTTGTTCACAAATGTATACCGAACTATACACGGTTTGAAACAATGTTTATATTTAATGATAAAATATTTATAAATAGATAAAATATTACATTAAATTTCCAAAAAATTTAAAAAAAAATCCCCAAAAAGTTAAAAAAAAATCCAAAAATATGTTAAGTTAAGAAACAATAATTTTAAATTTTACATAAAATATATTATTTTTAAGTTTTGAATTTTTGAATAAAAAATTTCTAAAAACACAAAAATATAAAGCTAGAGACGACGATTTCGTGATCGCCTCCGAAGAAAAAAACAAAAAAGGTGGAGAAAATAAACTTTGTACGAAAACGAACTACGACAGGCTTGATCTATTTTCAAAGGGTACGTAGTGTCACGGACTTATTTTCCCGAAACTCATAACGTGCAACCTTAACACCTTTCCGCCCCTTGCGGTTGTTAAGTCAGCCTAACTCCGAGAGTCTCTTGGTACTTAGAGAGAGAAAACGAACTTAGAGTTGAAAATTTTAGAAAAGAGTTTACTTGTATTGTTATTTATTTATGTCTTCTTATTTTATTTTATTTTTTAAAATTATTTGGTCATCTACCAAACGTAGTAGTCTACGTGCGACTATAAACAAATGTAGTCGTGCGCAAACGACTAGTTTGTTTTCTTGTTATATGTGCACAACTATAGCTTTCAGTTGTATTTTACCATTGAGTTAAATAAATGATGTTTTTTTCAGAAATTCATACATTTTTTAAAGGAGAATTTTGTTTTTTTTGTTAAAATAAATACAATTGTTATTTATTAATGTCTTCCTATTTAATTTTATCAAAAAAATATTCGGTCGTCTTTCCAACCTAGTCGTACCCGTACGCATACCACTAAGTTTTATATAGTTGTACGCGAACAACTATGACTTTCAATTGTATTTTACCTCGACATTTCAAAGAGGTAATTAAGATTACCTCGATGCTACAACGAGGAATTTATTTATTGCTGAGAGACTAGGTAATTAAGATTACCTCGATTCTACGATGAGGCATTTTTTTACTGCTGAGACTAGTAAACCGTGGGCAGCAGGAAGAGACATTTCAGAGAGATAATTAAGATTACCTTGTTTCGAGGCATTTGTTTATAGCTCTTGGTGACTAGGAAACCGAGTTATTCAAAGAGGCGGGACAAGCTGATTTACGTTGTGGCATCAAGGACGTTTTAGAGAGCTAATTAAGATTACCTCGATTCTACTACGAGGCATTTGTTTATTGCTGAGAGACTAGGAAACCGTGGGCAGCAGGGACATTTCAGAAAGGTAATTAAGATTACCTTGTTTCGAGGCATTTGTTTATAGCTCTCGGTGACTAGGAAACCGAGTTATTCAAAGAGGCGGGACAAGCTGATTTACGTTGTGGCATCAAGGACGTTTTAGAGAGATAATTAAGATTACCTCGATTCTACTACGATGCATTTGTTTATTGCTGAGAGACTAGGAAACCGTGGGCAGCAGGGTCGGTGACTAGAAAACCGAGTTATTCAAAGAGGCGGGACAAGCTGATTTACGTTGTGGCATCAAGGACGTTTTAGAGAGGTAATTACGATTACCTCGATTCTACTACGAGGCATTTGTTTATTGCTGAGACTAGGAAACCGTGGGCAGCAGGGACATTTCACAGAGATAATTAAGATTACCTTGTTTCGAGGCATTTGTTTATAGCTCTCGGTGACTAGGAAACCGAGTTATTCAAAGAGGCGGGACAAGCTGATTTACGTTGTGGCATCAAGGACGTTGTGGCATCAAGGACGTTTTAGAGAGTTAATTAAGATTACCTCGATTCTACTACGAGGCATTTGTTTATTGCTGAGAGACTAGGAAACCGTGGGCTGCAGGGACATTTCACAGAGGTAATTAAGATTACCTCGATTCTACGACGAGGTATTTGTTTATTGCTGAGAGACTAGTAAACCATGGGCAGCAGGGACATTTCAGAGGGATAATTAAGATTACCTTGTTTCGAGGCATTTGTTTATAGCTCTCGGTGACTAGGAAACCGAGTTATTCAATGAGGCGGGACAAGCTGATTTACGTTGTGGCATCAAGGACGTTTTAGAGAGGTAATTACGATTACCTCGATTCTACTACAAGGCATTGCTGAGAGACTAGGAAACCGTGGGCAGCATGGACATTTCAGAGAGATAATTAAGATTACCTTGTTTCGAGGCATTTGTTTATAGCTCTTGGTGACTAGGAAACCGAGTTATTCAGAGAGACGGGACAAGCTGATTTATGTTGTGCCATCAAGGACGTTTTAGAGAGGTAATTAAGATTACCTCGATTCTACTATGAGGCATTTGTTTATTGCTGAGAGACTAGGAAACCGTGGGCAGGGACAATTCACAAAGGTAATTAAGATTACCTCGATTCTACGACGAGGCATTTGTTTATTGCTGAGAGACTAGTAAACCGTGTGCAGCAGTGACATTTTAGAGAGGTAATTAAGATTACCTCTTTCCGAGGCATTTGTTTATAGCTCCGTGACTAGGACACCGAGTTATTCAAATAGACGGGACAAGCTCATTTGTGATCTCGCATCAGGGACATTCCATAGAGGTAATTAAGATTACCTTGTTCTGAGGCATTTGTTTATAGCTCGGTGACTGTGAAACCGAGTTATTAAAATACGCAGGACAAGCTCATTTGTGATCTGGCATCAGGGACGCTTCAGAGAGGTAATTAAGATTACCTCGTTTCTGGGCCGAGGCATTTGTTTATTCAGTGACTAGGATAGCGCGGGACAAGCTCATTTACGTTCTGGCAGCAGGGACATTTTAGAGAGGTAATTAAGATTACCTCGTTTCTTGGCATTTGGTTGTAGCTCGGGTGACTAGGAAACCAAGTTATTCAAAGAACGGGGAAAACTCATTTGTATTCTGGCATCAACTCAACTCATTAGGACAAGAAAACTATCATGGTCTTGCATAAAGTATAGCAAAACAAGGAAAGTACACTGATATTGTTTCACTTGATCAAAAGGTGTCAACAAGAGCAGGAAATGAGCACCTTACTTAGTTCTTCTGACTGAACAGCACACTTCAAAATACCAAAACCAGCTGCAACCAATATCTGACACAATATTTTAGTCCATGTAATTCAATGAATCCTTCCACAGATCAAGAATTCCACCCTGAAAATTATCAACGAGAATGTATGTCAAAACCTGTCATGCAATGCTCATCTCTTATGCGTCTATTAAAACAAACTAGGAAAGGAAGCATGCTGAAGGCAAAAATAGCTCAACATTAGTGCATACCAACTGAAGCAGGGATAAAAACTTACATGATATTCCCTCTGCAATTCGGTAGTGCATACCAACTACCAAACGCAAGCACATAGAGATAAAACGAGAGTAAGAGAGATGTGGGAGGCATGAATCAATTTCCTTCCACAACAGAAAAACGTAATAGATTGACCATTTGTAATCAAAAGAAGTGAGACCACCTTATCATGAAATGCCCTAGTGAACTCGTCAAGTTACTGAATAAGTATAAAGGAAATGGACAACCTGTTAACAGAAGTATTAGTTCATTTCCGAGAAAGTCGGCAATGAAAGGTAATCTAAAATCACAACTTTGACAGTTTGCACACCTTAAAACAGTGTCTTCACAGACTCAAGAGAAGAAATTCCATGGATACAAACCAAAAGGCAGCCTCATTGTTGGGGGAAACTTAGGCAATATATCTGGAAACAACAAAAAAAAAGCTGTCAGAGAATCATATGGCACTGGTCATGTAAGAAAATGTACTTGAACGAAAACTATTTCAGGATTTAACCAAGAAAAAATGACATACAAAGAAAACAACCATGAGATCCACGACTAGGAATATGAACAGGAGACAAAAACCTCATCAAGTTCCAACAATGTTACTATCAAACAAAATCACGACACAGACAGATCTTCTAACCTCTGGATTAATTCAAGTAAGCACTAACAAAAATCTGTTATCATAGATGCAAAATTTGAAACCCTATATCTCGAAACAAAATCAACATACAAAGAAAAAACGAATCGGCTAAACTCGCAGGTAATAAGATAAAGGAAAGACAAAGAAACGGATATCAATTAACTAGAGACGAGGATTTTTTTTCGGAATCGACTGTGAAATCTACAAAAAAGCGAATACGATTGGTGATTTCTTCGGAAGTTATTAAGAGATTGAGCGATTGGCCTACATGAAAACAAATTAAAAACCCTAAAACTCAGAATTTAGGTGAATTTGAAACCCTAGAAACAAAATCAACATACAAAGAAAAACGAATCGGCTGAAATCGCAAGTAATAATAAGATAAAAGGAAATACAGAGAAACGGAGACGAGGATTTCTTTGGAATCGACTGGTGAAATCTACGACCGGTGATTTCTTCGGAAGTTATTGATCGTCTCCGAAGAAGGTTGAACGATTGACCAACATAAAAACAAACGAAATCAAAAACCCTAAACTCAAAACACGGTTAAAGCTAGAGACGACGATTTCGTGATCGCCTCCGAAGAAAAAAAAAAAAAGGTGGAGAAAATAATGCTTTGATCTAGAGAAATATGAGTATTTGAATTAATAAAAGTATTTTGTTACGTGGCGTTGTAACGGTCAATAGCTTATACAGCTGGCTTTAACGATACGACAATGTATAAATATTACAACGGCTATTTATTTAATTTTTAAAATACTCTGATACACCTCACCGAGCTCATACATTGAGTTTTTGTTACAAAAAAAACCACAATCTGCTATTAGTGTACTTTTTCAGAGAAGTCCTTGAGTTAAAAATGTGTGTCTCTTTATCCTCTAATTTAACGGCAACTCTCCGGCGTCTCCGACAGCTTCCGGCGATGGCAGAAACGACGACCCTTCAGTTACAATTGTCGGTGCAAATTCCCACATGGGGGAAGGCACTAAAGTACCAACTAAATCTGTAGTTGTAGGCGAAAAATCTTTGAGTCGGAAAATCTCGGAGATATATGAAATTCACGGCGACGGAGAACCTCAGTAAATCTGTAGCATGTCTCTTCGTCTCCTACATCATCATGTCCGTCTATTGAATTTGGTCGAGGTAATTCACGGATTATGTTGGTCATTATCAGATAAATATGAAGATCTGAAATGAGGGGGCTTTTTGAAAACGGCCGACGGCGACGGAACAGTGACCGGAGATGTTTAGTCATCGGCGGACGTATGTGTTTGAATAACAAGTGCTATTAACTGAACATGGATGGGATGTAGATGATGGATGTGTGTTTGCAGAGGATGACAGGTGGATTGTAGATGGTGGATGCAGGCATCGAGAAAAGAACGTGGGGGCGTCTAATTGGTATAGAATGTGCTCGTGGGATTAGGGTGTTCGTTAGTAGTTTGTAGAATTATGGTGTTCTTTGAAAGTAGTAATCGGCAGACAGATGGTTGTGGACAGCAAATGTTATTAACCGGGAATGGATGGAGGTTCGCCGATGATGGATGGTAGATTATGTCTTCTGACTGTTTGTAGATGATGGGTCGCAATCTTACCCAACCCCGGCCGACGACCTTTCCTAACCGGTACCTCCTACAAAAATAATTAAAAAGTTTAGAATTTCAAAAAAATAAAAATTATCTTAATAAATATTATCATAAGTTTTACTTACCGCGAGGACTAGCTCGTTAAGCTCGGCCCGAGTGACTTCGTTGGATCCGGTGTAATCGTCTTGCGATCTCTGGGTGAGCAAATCGTCTTTCGTCCTCTTCACGGTTTCGACGTACTCCCTCACTTCTGAATCTTGAATTTGGTCCGTCTTCTTGTTGGTGTGCGTCCTCTCCATCAATGCAAGGTGATCCGGCTCTTCGCCCAATTCCGCCGTCTACGAAATATATAAAACGGTTAAAGAAAACCGTTTTTTAAAAAAAAAGTACTTACCATTTCGTCGGCCGTTGTCAAGTAGCTCTTTGCCCCGTTGTTGTGAACTGCTTCTCCCTTCCCCTTCCGGTCACTCCTCCGGTTCTTGGTGTGAGTCTCAGAAACAGCTACGGTAGTCTGCAAATTCCAGTAGGGCTGGTACCCATTGTACACAACCTCGTTCAAACCTTTCGGCTTATCTTTCCCCTTCTTCTAAGCCTTCTTCCAATCGCAGATGTGGTGAGAGAATTGTCGGGCAGCCTCCGAGTGAAATTCTGCCTCGACCGTCTTCGTAAGCGTATACTTCCAATTAAACTTTTGCTACAAAAGAAATAGAAATAAAATTTGTTAACAAAATCTCAAAATATAATACAAACAAATAATTAAATTATCACTTACCGCAAAGGTACGAAACCACATATTTTGGTCGTCCGACGGCATAGAAACATATGTCGGGTACGTGTGTTTGAGGAGGTTGTGCAACATCCTCAAAATCGACTTGCTAATGCCATTCCCGGAGTATCCAAACCTATGAAAAAAACAAATAAAAATCAATAATAAATATAAAAAGATTATTTAAGAAAAGACATAGTATTACCAAGTAGATCTCGGGGTGCGGCGTTTCGGGTCGAGAACTATGAGTAGTTCTCGTCCCGGCTGTTGAACGAGCTCCTCGACGGTCATGATCGTCGGTTGACCTACACTCTCTGCATCGAGAGTAGTTGAAGGCGCCGTAGGCGGGACAAAACCCGGGTTCGGATTTGAGACTGCGGGCCTCCGCCCTCCTTGCCTCGAACCGCAGGCACGGTCACTATCAAAATTCTCGTAAGACCTACAACAATTAAAAAAAAGTAAACGAAATCATTTGAAAATTTATATAAGCAATAAATACATGTAAAAAAACAAAACCTTACATAAAAAACATTGTAGCATTACATATATATAAAAACCGTTTTATATACATATTAAATATATAAAAAATTTACAAAAAACGTTTTTAATATATAACTATATAAAAATGTTTTTTAAATTAACATTTTTATAAAACAGGTTTTATATACATATTAAATATATAAAAAATGTACAAAAAACGTTTATAATATATAAGTATATAAAAAAGTTTTTTTTTTAAATTTACATATATATTACAACCGTTTTCTATACATATTAAATATATAAAAAATTTACAAAAAACGTTTTTAATATATAACTATATAAACAAAGTTTTTTTATAATTTACATATATATATAAAAAGTTGTATATACATTTTATATATATAAAAAATTTACAAAAAACATTTTTAATATGTAAATATATATAAAAAAATGTTTTATATACATATATATATATATATATATATATATATAAATTTTTCAAAATACGTTTTATATATATATATATAAACGTTTTTTGAAATACATATATATATATATATGGTTTTTTCATATATCTAAATTTGATTAAATGTTTTTCATAAATGTTTTGCATATATATAAATTTTCATAAATGTTTTTCTTATATATAATTTTTAAAAACGTTTTTAAAAATGTTGGTGTATAGATAACCTAAGCTAAAAACCTAATCTAAATCCACATGGAAAAATTTCAATAAATATATAAATCTATATCTATATCCAACCTAAATCTAAAAACATAAACACCAAATCAAACTACAAACACCAAATTTTACACGGGCGGACTTTAACGGATGGGCCTTAAACGGGCACAAACATAAACGGGCTTAAATGGACGGGTTTTAAACGGGCGGACTTTAAACGGGCAGGGCCTAAACGGACAGGGCCTAAACGGGCCCGAGCCACCCATATTAACATCACTAAGCCACATTAGCAGCGCTTGGGATGATTTTAGGTGCGTCCTATTCCCTTTGGCTATATAATCATGTGGTTTCTGGAAATTTAAAACCCGATTTACTACATAAATTCTCCGATTCAAAAACGAAGAGGCTAACTTTATCTAATCCTAAAAGAGAGGAAAAAGAGAGTACTAGTCTACGAGTGAAGTATTGTAAAGCCCTAACCCGGTTTCTCATTTTTAGCCAACACTTTACCAATTTTTAGCCGGATTAGTCTTTAACATTTCTTAACTTTTTCATGTTTGGTTTAGATAGACAAGTCATTTATCGAACATAAAAAGATAAAAGCAGAAACTTAAATTAATAAACGAGGTTCTAGTACAAAATGAGAGTTCGCTAATAAGCTATTACATTAATCTATACATATATTACCTCGTAACTTAAACAACATGATATAATCTTCCTTCTTTTTTTAAATAAAAAAACATTCATTCTCGAGAAAGTAAAGAGACAGAGTTGACGTTACAGTATCTCTCACAAGATACTTCAGATCCTTATTTCCGCCGATTTTATGAATGCTTATGGAATCTTCGGAAAGTCGGCTCGGCCCATAATGCTTGAAGTCGGAGAGGCCCATTTTCTGTATCTTGCTTCCGGTCCGGCCTAATCTTCATATTTCTGCCTTTGGCTCTGTTTTGTGCGGATTCCTTGAAGTTTTTTGATAAGGAAAACATTGCGTATTTTCCGTAAAACAGCACGATGTTTTACGACAAATAGAACATCTTTATATTTTTTCCGACAAAATTTGTTTTTGAAAAAATAAAATAGGAAGACATTAATAAATAACAATTGTGATTGTTTTAAAAAAAATTTATATATATATATATATATATATATATATATATATATATATATATATATATATATATATTTCCCTTAAAAAATTAATGAATTTCTGAAAAAGTATCATTTTTTTAACTCCATGGTAAAATATAATTGAAAGTCATAGTTGTTCCCGTACAACTATATAAAACTTAGTGGTATGTGTACGGGTACGACTAGGTTGGAAAGACGACCCAAATATTTTTTTTGATAAAATAAAATAGGAAGCCATTAATAAATAACAATTGTATTTATTTTAACAAAAAATTATATATATATATATTCTCCTTTAAAAAATGTATGAATTTCTGAAAAACACATCATTTATTTAACTCAATGGTAAAATACAACTGAAGGCTATAGTTGTGAGCGTATAACTAGAAAACAAACTAGTCGTTTGCGCACGACTACATTTGTTTATAGTCGCACGTGGACGACTACGTTTGGTAGACGACCAAATAATTAAAAAAAAATAAATAATAAGAAGACATAAATAAATAACAATACAAGTAAACTCTTTTCTAAAGGTTTCAACTCTAAGTTCGTTTTCTCTCTCTAAGTACCAAGAGACTCTCTGAGTTACGCTGACTTAACAACCGCAAGGGGCGGAAAGGTGTTAAGGCCGCACGTTCTGAGTTTCGGGAAAATCAGTCTGTGACACCACGTACCCTTTGAAAAGGGATCAAGCATGTCGTAGTTCGTTTTCGTACAAAGTTTGTAAGCAAAAAGTGAGATAATGCTTAACCCACTAAGTACGAGAAAAGTAAATATGCTAAAAAGCTATACATGAGTCTATATATTTACTTGACAATCTTAGCCTCTAAAAGTTAAAACTAGCGATGTGGGACTTTACCCCTTCCTAATTTTCACCGATTTTATGAATCATTATGGAATTTTCGGAAAGTCGGCTCAGCCAGTAATGCTTGAAGTCGGCTCGCCCGGAAATCCTCCTAAGTCGGCTCGCTCTAAGTCGGCTAGGCCCATTTTCCGTATCTTGCTTCCGGCTCGGCCCAATCTTCATCTTTCTGCCTTCGGCTCTGTTTTGTGTGGATTCCTTGAGGTTTTTTTATAAGGAAAACGTTGCGTATTTTCGGTAAAACAGCACGATGTTTTACAACAAATAGAACATCTTCGTATTTTTTCCGACAAATAATTTTTTTGAAAAAATAAAACAGAAAGACATTAATAAATAACAATTGTATTTATTTTAACAAAAAGTTATATATATATATTCTCCTTTAAAAATGTATGAATTTCTAAAACAAAATATCATTTTTTTAACTCCATGGTAAAATACAACTGAAAGCCATAGTTGTGCACGTACAACTAGCAAAAAAACTAGTCGTGTGCGCACGACTTTGATTGTTTTACGTTTGGTTGACTACCAAATAATGTTTTTTGAAAAACTAAAATAAGAAAGATATTAATAAATAACAATACAAGTAAACTCTTCTCTAAGTTCATTTTCTCTCTCTAAGTTCATTTTCTCTCTCTAAGTACCAAGAGGCTTTCAGAGTCAGACTAACTTACCAACCGCAAGAGGCGGAACGGTGTTAAGGCCGCACATTCTGAGTTTCGGGAAAATTAGTCTGTGACACTATGTACCTTTTGAAAAGGGATCAAGCATGTCGTAGTTTGTGTTCGTACATAGTTTGTAAGTAAAAAGTGAGATAGTGCCTAAGCCACTAAATACGAGAAAAGTAAATCTGCTAAAAAGCTATACATGGGTCTATATATATACTCGACAATCTTAGCCTCTAAAAGTTAAACTAGCGATGTGAGACTTTGCTCATTCCTTATTTCCGCCGATTTTATGAGTGCTTATGGAATCTTCGGAAAGTCGGCGAAGCCCGTAATGCTTGAAGTCGGCGAGGCCCATTTTCTGTATCTTGCTTCCGGTTCGGCCTAATCTTCATATTTCTGCCTTCGGCTCTGTTTTGTGCGGATTCCTTGAGGTTTTTTTATAAGGAAAATGTTGCGTATTTTCCGTAAAACAGCACGATGTTTTACGACAAATAGAAGATCTTAGTATTTTTTCCGACAAATAATTTTTTTGAAAAAATAAAATAGAAAGACATTAATAAATAACAATTGTGATTGTTTTAAGAAAAAAAAAATATATATATATATATATATATATATATATATAAATTTCCTTTAAAAATGTATGAATTTCTGAAAAAGTATCATTTTTTTAACTCCATGGTAAAATACAATTGAAAGTCATAGTTGTTCGCGTACAACTATATAAAACTTAGTGGTATGCGTACGGGTACGACTAGGTTGGAAAGACGACCGAATATTTTTTTGATAAAATTAAATAGGAAGACATTAATAAATAACAATTGTATTTATTTTAACAAAAAAAACAAAATTCTCCTTTAAAAAATGTATGAATTTCTGAAAAAAACATCATTTATTTAACTCAATGGTAAAATACAACTGAAAGCTATAGCTGTGCACATATAACAAGAAAACAAACTAGTCGTTTGCGCACGACTACATTTGTTTATAGTCGCGCGTAGACTACTACGTTTGGTAGATGACCAAATAATTTTAAAAAATAAAATAAAATAAGAAGACATAAATAAATAACAATACAAGTAAACTCTTTTCTAAAATTTTCAACTCTAAGTTCGTTTTCTCTCTCTAAGTACCAAGAGACTCTCGGAGTTAGGCTGACTTAACAACCGCAAGGGGCGGAAAGGTGTTAAGGTTGCACGTTATGAGTTTCGGGAAAATAAGTCCGTGACACTATGTACCCTTTGAAAATAGATCAAGCCTGTCGTAGTTCGTTTTCGTACAAAGTTTATAAGCAAAAAGTGAGATAATGCCTAACCCACTAAGTACGAGAAAAGTGAATCTGCTAAAAAGCTATACATGGGTCTATATATATACTTGACAATCTTAGCCTCTAAAAGTTAAAACTAGCGATGTGGGACTTTGCCTCTTCCTTATTTCCGCCGATTTTATGAATACTTATGGAATCTTCGGAAAGTCGGCGAGGCCCGTAATGCTTGAAGTGGGCGAGGCCCATTTTCTGTATCTTGCTTCCGGTTCGGCCTAATCTTCATATTTCTGCCTTCGGCTCTGTTTTGTGCGGATTCCTTGAGGTTTTTTTATAAGGAAAATGTTGCGTATTTTTCGTAAAACATCACGATGTTTTACGACAAATAGAACATCTTAGGATCCCTATCGGTTCTCAAATGGGTCCAAAACTCTTCTACCCGAAAGACCCGGAACCGAACCGACCTGGAACCGAACCGATCCGGAACCAAGAACCGATCGGGTACCCGAGAACCGAACCCATATATATTTTCTTTAGTTTTTTCGAGTTTTTGGGTGTATTTTTCAGTTTTTCGAATATATTTTTGGGGGTTTTCGGATATATTTTCGGTTTTTTGGGTATATTTTTGGGGTTTCGGGTATATTTTTGGGTTTTAAGGTATATTGTTTTCGGGTTTTTGGGTATATTTTCGGGTTTTCGGGTCCTAAATATCCGAACCGATTAAGATCCGAATTTTTTCAGGTATTTTTGGTTCTTGAATCTTGGACCCGAACCTACCCGGAACCGAACCGAACCGAAACCATTTCGGTTCCTATTTAGGTCCAAACCCCTTCTATCCGAAAGGAGCGACGATGGAGAAAACAACGAAATGAACTGAAAACAAACAAAGACATTCTTATCCACTGATTTCATATTTTGATCTTGTATAACTTATAATTCCATGTGCATGTCTCCATCCATCTTCACAATATGTTTCTGATCCAACTTTGGAGATGAAAAAAATAACTCACTTTTTTTTTCTTTTTTTCTCGAAAGAAGAAAATAAAAATATTTATAGTTACTCTTGAAATAACTCATGACTTGCTTCATCAATTGCCAATCTACTTATAGATCAAATCATTTCTATACCATCATTCATAAGATTTTTCTCATAATGATGTGGATATTAAAAATGAAAAATTTTCACTTAATGGAGAGGAATTTAATATAAATTATTATATATATGCACACTGTTTTGGACCGTTTGTTATACAGTTTTACAATTCAAATATATATTTTAGACAGTCATATATGCTTGATCCGTACTTGTACCACATGATCCGTTTGATCTGCACTTGATCCGCATGATCCGCACTTGTACCCTATGATCTGCACTTGTACAGTCATATGCTTGATCTGCACTTGTACCGCATGATCCGCACTTGATCCGCATGATCCGTACTTGTACCGCATGATCCGCACTTGTACAGCCAATAATTTATAACGTTTGTGTTAGAACAATACATAATTACAACTCTTGTGTTAAAAACATTATCTAATTGCAACTCCTAGTTGTAAAACTGCAACATAAACATTTACCGGAAAACGTTCTAAAACCCTAAATTGTTAAGATTTTACAGCATATAACGATAGGTCTTCAGTGATACCACAGTGCGCTCATGCCATGGCGTTGCTTCCGGAGAGGAGCAGGTTGTTGCTTCCCCAGGGAAAAATGGAGAGGTGCTGGTTGTTGCTTCCAGAGACATCTCTAAATCCACAATGTGGTGTGGAGAGCTCATAGACTACCGAAACAAGAATTTCAGATTAGAGAAGAAACTTACATCGGTAACTTGCTTAGATTCAAACATAAAAATCTGGTGCTTACATCAGTAACTTGTTTGGTAACTGGTTTGGTAACTTGTCTGTTTTTTGTCTTCTTTGAAAAATCGAACGAGGAGAAACACACAAGTGACGATAGCACACACATAAACGACGTATACGAGAATAGCAAGTACATTCATACCCATTGAAGAAAATTCAAACCCTAAGAAAAAATAGAGAAGTGCAGAAGCGACAAGAAAGAAAGAAAGCAAAAGAAATGAGTTTGAAGGAGGGAGAGAAACAAAAAAAAGGCCAGTTTGCAGAGAAATAGAGTTTTTAGAGTTTCTATAAAATAGGAATACTTTTACAAGCTATCCATCAAATCGCTGGAGAAAAATATCTTAGCAGGTCGTCAACACCTAGTTATTCTAGTATATAAAGCTACATCAAAGCCTATATTTTATTTACAGCGAAATCAAACTAAACACAAAATAAATTAGTAAAAAACCTATATTTAATTTACTACTTAAAACCTAAATGGTGTCCAGCTAAGATCATCTCCGATGGCATGACCGTCTTGCCGTCAGTGTGATGGTAGACATGAGAAAAACAATATATTTATTAGTTGGGAAAATCATATTTAGAAAGAAAGTGTAGATGGGCATTTTATCCAAACCCGAAAAAATCGGTTCGGTTCGAGTTCAGATGTCTTCAAATACCCGAATGGATGTCGTGGTTGACTAACTTCGGATATCGGGTTCAGATCGGATAATAACCGAAATCCAAAAAAATCAGAAGAAAACTGAAACCATATCTACTATTTTAATTTTAGTGTATTAACTGGTTTTAATTACATAATTTTAATTTTACTTGTTAGTTTTGGTTTTTATCTCTATGGAAACATTCTACTAAATTTTTGAATAGTTTTATAAAAGAACTTTCATATACCATACTATTATTTTCACTTTCATTTTTATTTTTGTGAAATATTGTTTTAATTACATAATTTTAATTTTGCTTGTTAGTTTCGAGTTTTGTCTCTATGGAAATATTCTACTAAATTTTTGAATAGTTTTATAAAAGAACTTTCATATACCATACTATTATTTTGACTTTAATTTTTATTTTTGTGAAATATTATTTTAATTACATCATTTTAATTTTGCTTGTTAGTTTTGGTTTTTGTCTCTATGGAAATATTCTACTAAATTTTTGAATAGTTTTATAAAAGAACTTTCATATAACATACTATTTTTTTGACTTTAATTTTTATTTTTGTGAAATATTGTGTTTATTACATAATTTTAATTTTGCTTGTTAGTTTTGGTTTTTGTCTCTATGGAAATATTCTACTAAATTTTTGAATAGTTTTATAAAAGAACTTTCATATAACATACTATTATTTTCACTTTAATTTTTATTTTTGTGAAATATTGTTTTAATTATATTATTTTAATTTTGCTTGAACATGGTCTTATATGTATAGAATATGGTATCCCACCAATTTAAGATGAATGATTCACATCTCATCAATCAAGTCAATTTCAAGTCTCCCCTTTATGTAAGTAATGTATGAATTTTTGTTTGTTTGACAGATGCATGGTTTGGACTTTGGACTTCGGAGTGATCACAATACATGTTCAATTCTTCCCTTAGTACTCTACTACTCTTTTTCAAAACTCACTTATCATTTCAAGTTTTCAATTTAGAAGTTTAAACTTTGTAAGAATTATGTAATGTATCTTTCGATGTTTGGATTGGAACTCATCTTTTGTTTTCATGTTAGGCATAATTTTTTTGATGGATTGTTGCACACATTTAATGTTTAATGCAAATTCAGGTTTTCATTCATGTTTGCAAAGAATAATTATCGGATTTTTTGGTTTTTTCGGTTTTTTCATATTCGGTAATATTCGGTTCCAAAATATCCGAAGAATCCGAAACCGAGTTCTTTTCGGATTAATATCGGATATGAAATACAATATCCGAACCGATCCAAACCCGAAAACATCCGAACCGATCCGATTCGAAGTTTTAAAAATATCCGAATGGATATTTTATCCGGGATCCGATTACCCTCGAATATCCGAATATATCGGTTCGGTTCGGGTTCGGATATCCGAACGCCCATGCCTAGAAAGTGTGTGGAGACCTATCTCCTGCTTCAAGATGGATAGTGTGCAATGCAATGTGGGTTCCTCTTAGAAGATCATAAGAAGTTAGCATAAGAGAAGTTATAGCAGGTGCTGCAATGTGGGTTCAATATTTTTGTTCAGTCCGACTCATTGTGGATTCGGTTTAGATGCAAATAATATGAACCAATCGTTTTTAAAAAATATTTTTTTTGGGTTCGGGTATAAATAACAAAAAATATAGATTTCAGCATTAAAAATAAAAATTAAGTCTTTGTGGTTTTGGACCATATTTTCGAAATATTTTTTGGAATTAGGTTTGAATTTATAAAAAATAAAATAAATTAAAACCTCAATCGGTTAGTTCGGTTTGATTTGGTTAGCTTAGTTTGATCCAGTTCGATTCAATAAACCAATGAACCAATCGGTTTTTTTCTTTCTTCTTTTTCTTCTTTTTCCCTATTTTTAGAAATCAATAATTGATGATACAATGTGTGTTGGAAAAATTCCAATAAAAAGTATATATAGTTTTTCTCATAATGGTGTGGATATTAAAAATAAAAATTTCTAATTAATGGAGAGAAATTTAATATAAATTATTGGATGTATATGTACGGATCATGCGGTACAAGTGTGGATCATGCGGTACAAGTACTGAAACGTTTCCATGCGGTTTCTTCTTCGTTGTTCAGATGAGAATAATTTTTTTCTCACCAGAGAAAGATAATCAGAGAATTGAGAGAATCCATTATCACATTTTTATATTAGGGTGTTTCTGGGCTTTTGCTTTTGGGCTTCTCTGCCTTTGGGCTTGCTTAGAACTGGGCCTTGTGTTTAGTTTTGGGTTTGTTTTTGGGCCTCGTTTGTGTGTCTGTTCCTTGTGTTTAGTTTTGGGTCACTTGGCATTTGTAACCTCATTCATTATTAATGCAAACCCTTTAACAAAAAATAAAATGTTGTAGTTTTTATTTTGAGATTGCATATATTGTGGGGGAGTGGGGAACGATTGCACGAGAAATTTTAGGAAGTAAGATGCAGATTTGTTTTTTAACTTTGCAATTTATTATTGTGTTGTAACTTTTTGTTTAATGAATGAAGCACAAGCCATGTGGCAGAATATGATTGGCCAGGTAACTTATGCTTTAGTAACATGTTATATACAAAATCTAGTATATAATCTGCGACGTGCGTGGGAAAATAATTAGCATAAACACTTAGAATCTATATTATTTAAATTGTTTTTAGTTGTATAACAGCGTATACCAAATGTGACATATTTATAACATATTTATTATGTTAAATTATCACATAAAAGAATAGGCTATCAATTTAAAAAAAAAATACATAAAATTTAATATCTCCAACTTAAAATCTGGAAGCTAATATAATTTTATATTATTATCATTTAAGTTAAAATCTGAAAATCTATAAACAATCTCGTTTGACAATTCCTATTTTTCTTTAAGGTAGGGGTATTGGATGATTGAATTTAAGAGAATGCAAATGAATTTAAAATCAATTGATTTTGAGTAATTTAAAAGTTTTTTGTTAGAATCTTAATGAATTCTATCAAAATGACAGCAAAAATGCTCGAAATTGACTCTTGACAATTTTTTATTGAAATTCTATTAAATTCCTATCAAATGACATTATCATAAATACTGCAATAAAATTGAATAACACTGACATTTAATATAATTAAGAAATCAAAAAATTCAATAATACTAGAATTTAAAGTAATATAAAAATGATTACAAATATCTAATCCAATAACACATGAATTTAAAAGAATTCATGAAATATATCATTGAATAACAGTATAATTTTATAGAAAGTTTAATTCCATCTAATTCAATAAAATTCTTTATTTGAATAAGAATTTTAATTGAATACCACCCCTAAAATCTTTTTCAAATTTTCTATGATTTTTTTCTACAAAATAATTAGTGTTGGCAACATGTTTAATTTAATCAAAATAAATTATAAATATATTTTACTAATACATGTTTAGACACAAAATGCTTTCATGTTTTAACGGTATAGACTTTACTATCTCTTATCATATCTCTAACCGTTTATTTCTTTTCGTTAGACATCTATCTATTATCGTTGTTTTTTTTTTGTTCACGATCGTTTTGTAGCATGAGTAAATGGATCAATAAAATAGATTTCTATATTAAAAATAGAAAATTACATATAATAACCTTCAAAAGTGGTGATATTATTAGAATAACTCTTACAAAAGTTCCACAAACTAAAATAACCATCAAAAGTTGTCAAAAGACCTTTAAGTATGGTTTTTCGTTTTAATAACGAAATTGCCATTTTCATTTTTTTTAAATAACTAAAATATTAATTATGAATCTTAAAAAAAAAAAAAATCCAACATCTCCACGACTCTCTCTCTCTCTCTCTATTTTCTTCTACTTTTTTGGTTCTCTCTCTCTCCTCTCCCTCTTCTTCTTCCTTTTCTCTCTCCTCCGCCAACGGATTTCAGTGATGGTGAGTGGATCTCCGGCGTTGATTCCGACTGCTCCACTGTCGTCTTCCACCAGATCTGCTTCCCGGAGCCAACATCTTCGGCCAAGGCAACGACACGATTAAAAGCGGCTCTCCAACGACGGATCGTCATCGTTTGCTCCATCGGGAACTCTGGACCGACGGATGGTACGGTTAGGAATGTGGCGCCGCCGCCGAACACGTGCTCGTCGAACTTTCAAACATTTTTTTGGTTAATATGCTGCTTCATGAGGTACGCCCACCACTTGTTCGATAAAATGCCCCTAATGATGGTAGATTTATTAGTAGATTTTTATTTGCGGTAGATTTGTTTAATACATTGCGGTAGATTTGTTTAAGATGTTGTGGTAGACTTGTTAAAAATCTTGATGGTAGACTTGTTTAAAATCTTGACGGTAGACTTGTTTGATACGTTGTGGTAGACATGTTTGATACGTTTTGGTAAACTTTTACTAATTTATGATAGACTTATTTTCTGGTTTGTTTCGTCTCGTCTCACTGTGGGTTTGGTAAAGCTTCAGGTCGAGAGATTTGTAGCTTCGTTGATTTGAGTTGCAGAGATACATAACGAAATTCGTCAAGTTGTAGATCCACCAGATCTGCTCCGTCGCCTCTTTCGGGCAAAAACACATTTGATTCCCGACACACGTTATGGTAGACTTGTTTAAAATATTTTGGTATACTTGTTTAATCCGTTACGGTAGACTTGTTTAATCCGTTATGGTATACTTGTTTAAAACGTTCTGGTAGACTTGTTTAATCCGTTCTGGTAGACTTGTTTAAACGTTCTTAACCTCTCGTCTTCTCGTTTTCTTCGGGGAGATATACTCCGACTCCAGCGTTCCAGCCTCACGGCCATTGATTCCGGCGACGAGTAGATAAGGAACTTTTCTTCTTTCTCATGAGTTTTTTCATCTTCTTCGGCGAGTTCCTTCTGAAGGCGATAAGATACGGCGTCGTTTGGTCGTTCTTGAGGCGACGTGCGGAAGGGCGTCGCGAGTTCCCGGTGAAAGGAGAGAAAACCCTTGTTTTTTGGTTGATATACGGCTTCATGAGGTATGCACACCACTTGTTCAACGAATTTCTGCTAATAGTGGCAGACTTGTTTAATACGTATAGTGGTAGACTTGTTTAAAACTTTCTAGTAGACTTGTTTAAAACATTTTGGTAGACTTGTTTAAAACGTTTTGGTAGACTTGTTTAATTCGTTATGGTAGACTTGTTTAATCTGTTGTGGTAGACTTGTTTAAAACGTTAATGTATACTTGTTTAATCCGTTCTGTTAGACTTGTTTAAAACGTTCTGGTACATTTGTTTAAAACATTATGTTAGACTTGTTTAAAATGTTCTTAACCTCTCGTCTTCTCCGGCGAGATATACTTCGACTCCGGCGTTCCAGCCTCACGGCCATTGATTCCGACGACGAGTAGGTAAGGAACTTTTCTGTTTCTCATGAGTTTTTTCATCTTCTTCGGCGAGTTCCTTCCGAGGGCGACGAGATCCGGCGTCGTTTGGTCGTTCTTGAGGCGACGCGCGGAGGGGAGACGCGAGTTCCCGGTGAAAGGAGAGAAAACCCTCGTTTTTTGGTTGATATGCGGCTTCATGAGGTATGCACACCATTTGTTCGACGAAATTCCACTAATAGTGGTAGATTTAGGGAGAATTGTTAAAAACGTTTAAAACGTTCTGGTAGACTTGTTTAAAACGTTCTGGTATGCTTGTTTAAAACGTTCTGGTAGACTTGTTTAAAACGTTCTAGTAGACTTGTTTAAAACGTTATAGTAGACTTGTTTAATCTGTTCTGGTAGACTTGTTTAATCCATTTTTCTGGTAGACTTGTTTAATCCGTTATGGTAGATTTGTTTCATTTGTTCTATTTTCAATTGATAGTGTTAAATTGATGTTATCTCCGACAGGTTCCTGGGCTTCACGACGGCGGCCGAGTCTACATCGACATTTCCATCTTCGATTCAACGTATTCTTCTAAGAGTATAATTAATGGGAGATTTGGATTTGGTAGATTTGTTTTTGAATTTGTACAAATGATAATTGAATTCTAAATGATGGTATATTTGTGTTTTGAATTAGTGATTGTAAGACAGTCCACGATGATTTTCAAACGTGCTTGACGAAATCATTAACTTTATTTAGTTTAATATTTGCTTAGTATGGATAACCAAAATTAGTGAGATTTAAAACAAAAACACATGAACCACATATAATTATAACATACAAATTCTATATGGTGTTTATTATCACAATACTTGAAAGTCAAACATACTAATTTCATACATAACATTAGCAATACCAATAGTTTGAAGAGTTTGAAAGAAACGTAAACAATACGTCACCAAAACACACGAAGTCTAGCAAAACGTAAACAAGTCTTCATGTAACTTAACAAAAAAACACAATAAGTGTAGCAAAACCAAACACATAATCATGACGTATACATCATCAAAGACATAAACATAACCAAAGTTGATCACTTCTTAATGTTTAGTTACACGTTATTCCATATTATATATAGGGATAATTCCATAAAAATACTCCAACTTTATTCCGATAAGCTGTTTAATACCCAAACTATTTTTGTTGCCCATTTTAAATCTCCAACTGTGAACCGTGTGTTCATTTTACAACATCTTGTTCACAGATGTATACCTAACTATACACGGTTTGAAACAGTGTTTATATTTAATGATAAAATATTTATAAATAGATAAAATATTACATTGAATTTCCAAAAAAATTCCAAAAAAATCCCTAAAAAATTAAAAAAAATCCAAAAAAATGTTAAGTTAAGAAACAATAATTTTAAATTTTACATAAAATATATTATTTTTAAGTTTTGAATTTTTGAATAAAAAATTTCTAAAAACTCAAAAATACAAACAAATTCTCACAAATTTCTAAAAACTCAAAAAATAAAACCAAATCCATGGATAACACAAGACGGTTAAAATAAAATTAAAAATCCACGAAAATAAATTTCTTAAGTGTTTTACCTACGCTATAAAGAATTGTTTTAAAATATTATTTAAACATGTCTTTTGTCTTATTTTAATTATCTTTAGGGTTTTGATACAATTATTTTGGTTTTATGTGATATATTTTTTTAACCGTGATGTGTTATTCATAGATTTTTGAAATTGTATAAAATTTTGAAAATTGTTTGAATTTTTGTATTTTTTGAGTTTTTAGAAATTTTTAGTTCAAAAACGCATAAGCTAAAATATAATATTTTAAATTTTAAATTATTTTTTCTTAACTTTAGACTTTTTAGAATTTTTTTGATTTTTTTGAAATTTATTTTCAATTTTTTAGAGATTTTTTTGATTTTTTAAAAATTAATGTAATTGTTTTATTTATTTATTAATATTTTAATAAGTCTACCGTCAAATAAAAATGATAAATCTACCAAGTTCAGATAAATCTACCAAATTCAGATAAATCTACCAAATTTTGATAAATCTACCAACTTATGATTAATCTACCAATTTCTTGTATCCCGAAATTTTATATAAATCTACCGTTTTTTAATAAATCTACCATCATTAAAAATAAATATTCCTTTTAAGAATAAGTCTATCACGATAATATATGTCTACCGTCATTACAATAAATCTACCGTCACCAAAAAACGAACTATTCAATGATAAGTTTGCTGTCATTACAAAAAAATCTACCGCGGATGAGATAAATCTACCATCAAAGGAAATAAATCTATCAATTTGGTCAAATATCTACCAAAAAAGTCAACCGATCTCCCGTTAAATCTATCAATCTTTACCAAATCTACCGTCATTAAAAATAAATCTACCAAAAAAAAATAAGTCTACCGCCCGGAAACATATCTACCATGTCGTAAAAATAAGTCTACCGAAATAAATCTACCGGCCGAAAAATAAGTCTACCGACCCAAAACAAATCTATCGGCCCAAAATAAGTCTACCGGCCGAAAAATAAGTCTACCAGAAAAAATAAGTCTACCGTAAAAAAACGGTATACTTGTTTATATATGCGCGCTGATGTGGATTAAAAATAGTAATGGCAATATCGTAATTACGTTTTTGTTAACAAATGTCAAAAAGACAAAATCGGTATTTTATATATTTTTAGGTTATTATAGTAATTTAAAAAAATTTGCATTGTTTTAGTAATGAAGACATTTTTTTAAGTTAGTTTAGTAACCCTCCCTATTAAAAAAGAATAGCAATTAATAAGTGTAGGACTGGAAAATTGTCTTGTTTAGTTGTTTTGGTATTTCTCACAAAGTATTTGTGCTTCCCTCAATCTGGAAAGAGAATAGACCGCCGTGAACTCCAGCGAAAGACCCCGTACGACCTGCGGGAGTTGAAGGTTGCTGGCTTAGCTTGCCCCTTCTTCAATTATTAGGTAGTTCTCCA
Organism: Eutrema japonicum; assembly: GCA_030161315.1. Taxonomy (NCBI): domain Eukaryota; kingdom Viridiplantae; phylum Streptophyta; class Magnoliopsida; order Brassicales; family Brassicaceae; genus Eutrema; species Eutrema japonicum. Next base: position 40,652,761 of record BSQW01000001.1, read on the forward strand.
CATTGCCACTAATCCGGTTTTCATGAACATACAGAACATATTGTGATGGATTGTCACTATGTTCAGGGCGAGGTACAAAGTGGTGTTCTCTTGTCACTATGCACGTATGTGAAGGACGGAGCAATTGACAAAAAATTTCTACGAAGACAATCTTTGTCAGACATCAATGATTTCTATAAGCCAACTTAACGGAGAATATTGAAGAGTTATATGTAAATATCTTGCGGTACCTCTTAAATATGCTTTTACTATGCCATACTTTTCTTAGGCATCTTTAATTAGTGTTAGGTTAACATCAGTTGTATATATTCTATAATGAGAACATCGACCAACATTAACACTATGTTTGTAGTTTAGGTGTGTCAAAAGTAATAAAAAAAAATGAGATTTGGTTTAATATTCTAAAAAAATTATATATTTTGAAAACTAACCCTTTTTTTTTTTGAAAACTAACTTTTTTGGCATTTAAAATTACCAAAATACTAAAAATAAACCAAACATATGAATTTTCTTAAATTCTATTTCTTTATTTTTGATTAATTTAAAAAATAAATAAAATATGGATGTAAAAAATGTCGATCATATCTAGATTTTGTACGTGTAAACTTAAAAAACAATCCAATAACAAAGCAGTTTGTATGAACTTACGGTTTCAAAAACTTGTTTTTGTATAATTTTGTTATACTATGATGATGTATATATAGAGTTTGAGTATGTTAATGATAAATATAATAATAGATTTGTGTAGATCTAACAAAATTGTTTATATCTAATATGAATTATAATTTAAATAATTTATTTTATTCTTTCGAAATATATATATATATATATATATATATATAAATAAATTGTTGAATATTTATTTTATAATATATATTTATTATGAAAAAAGAAAAAAAAAACAAATATTGTATTTGTATATTCTCAAAAATTCATGATGGATATAAATGATAAAGGAATTAAGATTTTGAGCAAATTTAACTTCTTCAAGAAACTCGCTTAATATAAATGATACTAGCACGTAATATCAAAAACACGAACATAACTTAGGATTAAGAAAATCAAGAAAAAAAAAACACAATAATTGTAGCAAAACCAAACACATAATCATGACGTATACATCATCAAAGACATAAATATAACCAAAGTTGATCACTTCTTAATGTCTAGTTACATGTTATTATATATTATATATAGGGAAAATTCCATAAAAATACTCCAACTTTATTCTCATAAGCTGTTTAATACCCAAACTATTTTTGTTGCCCATTTTAAATCTCCAACTGTGAACCGTGTGTTCATTTTACAACATCTTGTTCACAAATGTATACCGAACTATACACGGTTTGAAACAGTGTTTATATTTAATGATAAAATATTTATAAATAGATAAAATATTACATTAAATTTCCAAAAAATTTAAAAAAAAATCCCCAAAAAATTAAAAAAAAATCCAAAAATATGTTAAGTTAAGAAACAATAATTTTAAATTTTACATAAAATATATTATTTTTAAGTTTTGAATTTTTGAATAAAAAATTTCTAAAAACACAAAAATATAAACAAATTCTCACAAATTTCTAAAAATTCAAAAATATAAACAAATTCTCACAAATTTCTAAAAACTCAAAAAATAAAAACAAATCCATGAATAACACAACATGGTTAAAATAAAATTAAAAATCCACGAAAATAAATTTCTTAAGTGTTTTACCTACGCTATAAAGAATTGTTTTAAAATATTATTTAAACATGTCTTTTGTCTTATTTTAATTATCTTTAGGATTTTGATACAATTATTTTGGTGTTATGTGATATATTTTTTTAACCGATTCATAGATTTTTAAAATTTTATAAAATTTTGAAAATTGTTTGGATTTTGGTATTTTTTGAGTTTTTAGAAATTTTTAGTTCAAAAACGCATAAGCTAAAATATAATATTTTAAATTTTAAATTATTTTTTCTTAACTTTAAACTTTTTGGAATTTTTCGATTTTTTCGAAATTTATTTTCAATTTTTTAGAGATGTTTTTGATTTTTTAAAAAAATAATGTAATTGTTTTATTTATTTATTAATATTTTAATAAGTCTACCGTCAAATAAAAATGATAAATCTACCAAGTTCAGATAATTTTACCAAATCTTGATAAATCTACCAAATTTAGATAAATCTACCAAATTTTGATAAATCTACCAACTTATGATAAATCTATCAATTTCGTGTATCCCGAAAATTTTATATAAATCTACCGTTTCTTAATAAATCTACCATCATTAAAAATAAATATATCGTTTTAAGAATAAGTGTATCACGATAATATATGTCTACCGTCATTACAATAAATCTAACGTCACCAAAAAACGAACTATTCAATGATAAGTTTGCCGTCATTATAAAGAAATCTACCGCAGATGAAATAAATCTACCATCAAAGGAAATAAATCTACCAATTTGGTCAAATGTCTACCAAAAAAGTCAACCGATCTCCCGTTAAATCTACCAATCTTTACCAAATCTACCGTCATTAAAAATAAATCTACCAAAAAAAATAAGTCTACCGCCCGAAAACATATCTACCATGTCGTAAAAATAAGTCTACCGAAATAAATCTACCAGCCGAAAAATAAGTCTACCGACCCAAAACAAATCTATCGGCCCAAAATAAATCTACCGGCCGAAAAATAAGTCTACCAGAAAAAATAAATCTACCGTCAAAAAACGGTATACTTTTTTATATATGCACGCTGATGTGGATTAAAAATAGTAATGGCAATATCGTAATTATATTTTTGTTAACAAATGCCAAACGGACAAAATTGGTATTTTATATATTTTTAGGTTATTCTACTAATTTAGAAAAATTTGCATTGTTCTAATAATTAAGACATTTTTTTAAGTTAGTTTAGTAATCCTCCCTATTAAAAAAGAATAGCAATTAATAAGTGTAAGACTGGAAAATTGTCTTGTTTAGTTTTTTTGGTATTTCTCACAGTATTTGTGCTTCCCTCAATCTGGAAAGAGAATAGACCGCCGTGAACTCCAGCGAAAGACCCCGTACGACCTGCGGGAGTTGAAGGTTGCTGGCTTAGCTTGCCCCTTCTTCAATTATTAGGTAGTTCTCCACATTGCCACTAATCCAGTTTTCATGAACATACAAAACATATTGTGATGGATTGTCACTATGTTCAGGGCGAGGTACAAAGTGGTGTTCTCTTGTCACTATGCACGTATGTGAAGGACGGAGCAATTGACAAAAAATTTCTACCAAGACAATCTTTGTTAGACATCAATGATTTCTATAAGCCAACTTAAGGGATTATATTGAAGAGTTATATGTAAATATCTTGCGATACCTCTTAAATATGCTTTTACTATGCCATACTTTTCTTAGGCATCTTTAATTAGTGTTAGGTTAACATCAGTTGTATATATTCTATAATGAGAACATCGACCAACATTAACACTATGTTTGTAGTTTAGGTGTGTCAAAAGTAATAAAAAAAAAGGGAGATTTGGTTTAATATTCTAAAAAAATTATATATTTTGAAAACTAACCCATTTTTATTTATTTTTGAAAACTAACTTTTTTGGCATTTAAAATTACCAAAATACTAAAAATAAACCAAACATATGAATTTTCTTAAATTCTATTTCTTTATTTTTGATTAATTTAAAAAATAAATAAAATATGGATGTAAAAAATGTCGATCATATCTAGATTTTGTGTATGAAAACTTAAAAAACAATCCAATAACAAAGCAGTTTGTATGAACTTACGGTTTCAAAAACGTGTTTTTGTATAATTTTGTTGTACTATGATGATGTATATATAGAGTTTGAGTATGTTAATGATAAATATAATAATAGATTTGTGTAGATCTAACAAAATTGTTTATATCTAGTATGAATTATAATTTAAATAATTGATTTTATTCTTTCGAAATATATATATATATATATATATATATATATAAATAAATAGTTGAATATTTATTTTATAATATATATTTATTATGAAAAAGAAAAAAAAACAAATATTGTATTTGTATATTCTCAAAAATTCATGATGGATATAAATGATAAAGGAATTAAGATTTTGAGCAAATTTAACTTCTTCAAGAAACTCGCTTAATATAAATGATACTAGCACGTAATATCAAAAACACGAACATAACTTAGGATTAAGAAAATCAAGAAAAAAAAAACAAATTTTAAACACATTTCATCACTGAGAAAACCCAAACAACGAAGAACACAAGAGCATAACAAGATGACAACCACAAGAGAGTATGAAATTGCAAAAAGAGAAGGACTCACAATGTACTTCCGGAAAGACAAGAGTTGAGGAACAAATACCAACATGATTAATTAAAATAAGTCAGAGAAGACATAACTTCTCATAAACGCAACATCAATATAATCTGACCAAATTAAAGACATTCCGAGCACTGACAACAATACGATCTTCGAAAACCAAATTCAACTGCTACATAGTCTCCTACACTTGTATGAAAACCCCAATACTAACTGCATGTGATTGGATGGTTTTCTAATCAAAACTCATTTAACTCAAACGTGGCAAGTCTGAAAAAATAAGCAGCTTTTGATCTTTGTAAAAATGAATCAAGATTTACCAATAATATTAAAACTGACGAGTTATATGAATACTGTTCCATAAAGAATAACATGTATGACACTAACCAATACTTTCAACTCACCAACTTAGACCTCCATGAAACTTGGATACACAAAAGCTAAAACAGAACTAACTATATAGCGTTAGCAAGAAAAAAAAGCGTTGAACTTAACAATCAACTCTAAATGAAAGAGAGGTATAAGACTGAAAAAAAAACGAAAAAGGTAAAAATTTACATGGGATGGTTGAATCCCAAATAACCTCGAGTCACCTAAAAACATTAACCAATACTTCTACTCTCAACAATTTAGATCTTAACGACACTTTGACATACAGAAACTGTTGGTATAGCAAGTAAAGAAGCGTTAAACTTAGCAATCAAATTGATATGATAACGAACATATGAAACAGAGACATAAGACAGAAAACAAGTTAAAGGCAAAAACTTGATATGATGATGCTTAAAACATGAATAACAACATTTAAGATTTCATCAAGTATGGCTGAATCCCAAATAACCAAAGTCAGACCATAACAAGAATAGCACCAAGAAAGAGTAAAACTAGAAAACTAACATCAAACATATTGGAAAACATGCCAACCGATTTATAAAACTAACAAAAATGATGTGGAAATCACCTTTGAGCACTTCAAATGTACAAGTGGTCAAATTTATAGATCATTTTCATCATCAATGTAACAAGGAAAGCATAAGATAAATATATTCCAACGGGAAGTATTGAGGACATTTGATTTAAGGGAAGAAAGCATGAAGATAGTATATTAGAACTGAAAGTATCGAGAATCTATCAAACTTAAGGTGAAACATTTTATTTATGTTAGAAATTACATACATCATTGCCAATATGATAAGATCAAGATAGGTTTTATATGCACTCAACAATCAATTTTTCTAATGAGAGAAAATTATGTACCTAAGAATAATACGAAGTTAAAGAGAGAAATACACAATAAAATTAAAAAAACAATAACTTATAGCCTAAACAGGGATTCGGAAAACTGAAATTAAAGAAATCAAATTTTAAAGCTATTCAGCAATATTTAACATTAACTAAAATGAAAGAAATTTAATCCTAAAGGTATTCAGCAATATCTATCATTAACTCAAGCTGCATGGATATCAAACTCTGCAAATAGATTAAAATACTAAGATATATATCTTAGTTTCTTATAGAGCCAGAGAAACTAAAAGCAAAAGCAATATGCATATCTTTTAAAGACCAGTTCCAATTCCTGAAATAGAACTCCGAGGAGAAGAACAAACCCAAAACTCTAATATAGGAGTGGAAAGAAAATAACCTGAAACTCGTGTGCTGATCTTTAAAAACCAGAGGAGAGCTACATGCAAAGAAAGAAAGTTAGACGACATTTGTAAGCTTGTTTACTACGTCTTGTGCACACAGTGAATTTGTAGTACTTAGGTCAACCTGCATAAACAGAAACAAATTAAGCTTTAGAGTCGAATGTATCTCTAGACTAAATCAAGAAATAAATCATCATATACAGAGAATTAGAAATTTAAATGCCTGAAATAGATGAAAGAAAAATAATCTTTAGATATTTGAGTCAGAATGGCGTAATTACCTCATCTCTTAATACATATACACTTACCTCGATTCTACGACGAGACATTTTTTATTTGCTGATAGACTTGGAAACCGTGGGATAAGCTCATTTGCGTTCTGGCATCAGAGACATTTCAAAGAGGTAATTAAGATTACCTCATCTCTTAATAGCATACAATTAGACCAAGACGACGCCTTTGTTTTTGGCGCGAGTGACGAGTTATTCAAAGAGGCGGGACAACCTCAGTTGCATTCTAGCAACATGGAAATTCTCTTGAAACTTCCTTTAGCTTGAGTGGCAAGGATCTCAAGCAATTTTAGAGTCTCTTAATAGCGTAGTAAGAATGTGACGAGGCATTTGGTATATAGCTCGATGACTAGGAAACCGAGTTATACATAGAGGCCGGACAAGCTGATTTCGTATGGCATCAGGGACATTTCAAAGAGGTAATTAAGATTACCTCGATGCTACAACGAGGAATTTATTTATTGCTGAGAGACTAGGTAATTTACCTCGATTCTACGATGAGGCATTTTTTTACTGCTGAGACTAGTAAACCGTGGGCAGCAGGAAGAGACATTTCAGAGAGATAATTAAGATTACCTTGTTTCGAGGCATTTATTTATAGCTCTTGGTGACTAGGAAACCGAGTTATTCAAAGAGGCGGGACAAGCTGATTTACGTTGTGGCATCAAGGACGTTTTAGAGAGCTAATTAAGATTACCTCGATTCTACTACGAGGCATTTGTTTATTGCTGAGAGACTAGGAAACCGTGGGCAGCAGGGACATTTCAGAAAGGTAATTAAGATTACCTTGTTTCAAGGCATTTGTTTATAGCTCTCGGTGACTAGGAAACCGAGTTATTCAAAGAGGCGGGACAAGCTGATTTACGTTGTGGCATCAAGGACGTTTTAGAGAGATAATTAAGATTACCTCGATTCTACTACGATGCATTTGTTTATTGCTGAGAGACTAGGAAACCGTGGGCAGCAGGGTCGGTGACTAGAAAACCGAGTTATTCAAAGAGGCGGGACAAGCTGATTTACGTTGTGGCATCAAGGACGTTTTAGAGAGGTAATTACGATTACCTCGATTCTACTACGAGGCATTTGTTTATTGCTGAGACTAGGAAACCGTGGGCAGCAGGGACATTTCACAGAGATAATTAAGATTACCTTGTTTCGAGGCATTTGTTTATAGCTCTCGGTGACTAGGAAACCGAGTTATTCAAAGAGGCGGGACAAGCTGATTTACGTTGTGGCATCAAGGACGTTGTGGCATCGAGGACGTTGTGGCATCAAGGACGTTTTAGAGAGCTAATTAAGATTACCTCGATTCTACTACGAGGCATTTGTTTATTGCTGAGAGACTAGGAAACCGTGGGCTGCAGGGACATTTCACAGAGGTAATTAAGATTACCTCGATTCTACGACGAGGTATTTGTTTATTGCTGAGAGACTAGTAAACCATGGACAGCAGGGACATTTCAGAGGGATAATTAAGATTACCTTGTTTCGAGGCATTTGTTTATAGCTCTCGGTGACTAGGAAACCGAGTTATTCAATGAGGCGGGACAAGCTGATTTACGTTGTGGCATCAAGGACGTTTTAGAGAGGTAATTACGATTACCTCGATTCTACTACAAGGCATTGCTGAGAGACTAGGAAACCGTGGGCAGCATGGACATTTCAGAGAGATAATTAAGATTACCTTGTTTCGAGGCATTTGTTTATAGCTCTTGGTGACTAGGAAACCGAGTTATTCAGAGAGACGGGACAAGCTGATTTATGTTGTGCCATCAAGGACGTTTTAGAGAGGTAATTAAGATTACCTCGATTCTACTATGAGGCATTTGTTTATTGCTGAGAGACTAGGAAACCGTGGGCAGGGACAATTCACAAAGGTAATTAAAGATTACCTCGATTCTACGACGAGGCATTTGTTTATTGCTGAGAGACTAGTAAACCGTGTGCAGCAGTGACATTTTAGAGAGGTAATTAAGATTACCTCTTTCCGAGGCATTTGTTTATAGCTCCGTGACTAGGACACCGAGTTATTCAAATAGACGGGACAAGCTCATTTGTGATCTCGCATCAGGGACATTCCATAGAGGTAATTAAGATTACCTTGTTCTGAGGCATTTGTTTATAGCTCGGTGACTGTGAAACCGAGTTATTAAAATACGCAGGACAAGCTCATTTGTGATCTGGCATCAGGGACGCTTCAGAGAGGTAATTAAGATTACCTCGTTTCTGGGCCGAGGCATTTGTTTATTCAGTGACTAGGATAGCGCGGGACAAGCTCATTTATGTTCTGGCAGCAGGGACATTTTAGAGAGGTAATTAAGATTACCTCGTTTCTTGGCATTTGGTTGTAGCTCGGGTGACTAGGAAACCAAGTTATTCAAAGAACGGGGAAAACTCATTTGTATTCTGGCATCAACTCAACTCATTAGGACAAGAAAACTATCATGGTCTTGCATAAAGTATAGCAAAACAAAGAAAGTACACTGATATTGTTTCACTTGATCAAAAGGTGTCAACAAGAGCAGGAAATGAGCACCTTACTTAGTTCTTCTGACTGAACAGCACACTTCAATATACCAAAACCAGCTGCAACCAATATCTGACACAATATTTTAGTCCATGTAATTCAATGAATCCTTCCACAGATCAAGAATTCCACCCTGAAAATTATCAACGAGAATGTATGTCAAAACCTGTCATGCAATGCTCATCTCTTATGCGTCTATTAAAACAAACTAGGGAAAGGAAGCATGCTGAAGGCAAAAATAGCTCAACATTAGTGCATACCAACTGAAGCAGGGATAAAAACTTACATGATATTCCCTCTGCAATTCGGTAGTGCATACCAACTACCAAACGCAAGCACATAGAGATAAAACGAGAGTAAGAGAGATGTGGGAGGCATGAATCAATTTCCTTCCACAACAGAAAAACGTAATAGATTGACCATTTGTAATCAAAAGAAGTGAGACCACCTTATCATGAAATGCCCTAGTGAACTCGTCAAGTTACTGAATAAGTATAAAGGAAATGGACAACCTGTTAACAGAAGTATTAGTTCATTTCCGAGAAAGTCGGCAATGAAAGGTAATCTAAAATCACAACTTTGACAGTTTGCACACCTTAAAACAGTGTCTTCACAGACTCAAGAGAAGAAATTCCATGGATACAAACCAAAAGGCAGCCTCATTGTTGGGGGAAACTTAGGCAATATATCTGGAAACAACAAAAAAAAAGCTGTCAGAGAATCATATGGCACTGGTCATGTAAGAAAATGTACTTGAACGAAAACTATTTCAGGATTTAACCAAGAAAAAATGACATACAAAGAAAACAACCATGAGATCCACGACTAGGAATATGAACAGGAGACAAAAACCTCATCAAGTTCCAACAATGTTACTATCAAACAAAATCACGACACAGACAGATCTTCTAACCTCTGGATTAATTCAAGTAAGCACTAACAAAAATCTGTTATCATAGATGCAAAATTTGAAACCCTATATCTCGAAACAAAATCAACATACAAAGAAAAAACGAATCGGCTAAACTCGCAGGTAATAAGATAAAGGAAAGACAAAGAAACGGATATCAATTAACTAGAGACGAGGATTTTTTTTCGGAATCGACTGTGAAATCTACAAAAAAGCGAATACGATTGGTGATTTCTTCGGAAGTTATTAAGAGATTGAGCGATTGGCCTACATGAAAACAAATTAAAAACCCTAAAACTCAGAATTTAGGTGAATTTGAAACCCTAGAAACAAAATCAACATACAAAGAAAAACGAATCGGCTGAAATCGCAAGTAATAATAAGATAAAAGGAAATACAGAGAAACGGAGACGAGGATTTCTTTGGAATCGACTGGTGAAATCTACGACCGGTGATTTCTTCGGAAGTTATTGATCGTCTCCGAAGAAGGTTGAACGATTGACCAACATAAAAACAAACGAAATCAAAAACCCTAAACTCAAAACACGGTTAAAGCTAGAGACGACGATTTCGTGATCGCCTCCGAAGAAAAAAACAAAAAAGGTGGAGAAAATAATGCTTTGATCTAGAGAAATATGAGTATTTGAATTAATAAAAGTATTTTGTTACGTGGCGTTGTAACGGTCAATAGCTTATACAGCTGGCTTTAACGATACGACAATGTATAAATATTACAACGGCTATTTATTTCATTTTTAAAATACTCTGATACACCTCACCGAGCTCATACATTGAGTTTTTGTTACAAAAAAAACCACAATCTGCTATTAGTGTACTTTTTCAGAGAAGTCCTTGAGTTAAAAATGTGTGTCTCTTTATCCTCTAATTTAACGGCAACTCTCCGGCGTCTCCGACAGCTTCCGGCGATGGCAGAAACGACGACCCTTCAGTTACAATTGTCGGTGCAAATTCCCACATGGGGGAAGGCACTAAAGTACCAACTAAATCTGTAGTTGTAGGCGAAAAATCTTTGAGTCGGAAAATCTCGGAGATATATGAAATTCACGGCGACGGAGAACCTCAGTAAATCTGTAGCATGTCTCTTCGTCTCCTACATCATCATGTCCGTCTATTGAATTTGGTCGAGGTAATTCACGGATTATGTTGGTCATTATCAGATAAATATGAAAATCTGAAATGAGGGGGCTTTTTGAAAACGGCCGACGGCGACGGAGCAGTGACCGGAGATGTTTAGTCATCGGCGGACGTATGTGTCTGAACAACAAGTGCTATTAACTGAACATGGATGGGATGTAGATGATGGATGTGTGTTTGCAGAGGATGGCAGGTGGATTGTAGATGGTGGATGCAGGCATCGAGAAAAGAACGTGGGGGCGTCTCATTGGTATAGAATGTGCTCGTGGGATTAGGGTGTTCGTTAGTAGTTTGTAGAATTATGGTGTTCTTTGAAAGTAGTAATCGGCAGACGGATGGTTGTGGACAGCAAATGTTATTAACCGGGAATGGATGGAGGTTTGCCCATGATGGATGGTAGATTATGTCTTCTGACTGTTTGTAGATGATGGGTCGCAATCTTACCCAACCCCGGCCGACGACCTTTCCTAACCGGTACCTCCTACAAAAACAATTAAAAAGTTTAGAATTTCAAAAAAATAAAAATTATCTTAATAAATATTATCATAAGTTTTACTTACCGCGAGGACTAGCTCGTTAAGCTCGGCCCGAGTGACTTCGTTGGATCCGGTGTAATCGTCTTGCGATCTCTGGGTGAGCAAATCGTCTTTCGTCCTCTTCACGGTTTCGACGTACTCCCTCACTTCTGAATCTTGAATTTGGTCCGTCTTCTTGTTGGTGTGCGTCCTCTCCATCAATGCAAGGTGATCCGGCTCTTCGCCCAATTCCGCCGTCTACGAAATATATAAAACGGTTAAAGAAAACCGTTTTTTAAAAAAAAAGTACTTACCATTTCGTCGGCCGTTGTCAAGTAGCTCTTTGCCCCGTTGTTGTGAACTGCTTCTCCCTTCCCCTTCCGGTCACTCCTCCGGTTCTTGGTGTGAGTCTCAGAAACAGCTACGGTAGTCGGCAAATTCCAGTAGGGCTGGTACCCATTGTACACAACCTCGTTCAAACCTTTCGGCTTATCTTTCCCCTTCTTCTAAGCCTTCTTCCAATCGCAGATGTGGTGAGAGAATTGTCGGGCAGCCTCCGAGTGAAATTCTGCCTCGACCGTCTTCGTAAGCGTATACTTCCAATTAAACTTTTGCTACAAAAGAAATAGAAATAAAATTTGTTAACAAAATCTCAAAATATAATACAAACAAGTAATTAAATTATCACTTACCGCAAAGGTACGAAACCACATATTTTGGTCGTCCGACGGCATAGAAGCATATGTCGGGTACGTGTGTTTGAGGAGGTTGTGCAACATCCTCCAAATCGACTTACTAATGCCATTCCCGGAGTATCCAAACCTATGAAAAAAACAAATAAAAATCAATAATAAATATAAAAAGATTATTTAAGAAAAGACATAGTATTACCAAGTAGATCTCGGGGTGCGGCGTTTCGGGTCGAGAACTATGAGTAGTTCTCGTCCCGGCTGTTGAACGAGCTCCTCGACGGTCATGATCGTCGGTTGACCTACACTCTCTGCATCGAGAGTAGTTGAAGGCGCCGTAGGCGGGACAAAACCCGGGTTCGGATTTGAGACTGCGGGCCTCCGCCCTCCTTGCCTCGAACCGCAGGCACGGTCACTATCAAAATTCTCGTAAGACCTACAACAATTAAAAAAAAGTAAACGAAATCATTTGAAAATTTATATAAGCAATAAATACATGTAAAAAAACAAAACCTTACATAAAAAACATTGTAGCATTACATATATATAAAAACCGTTTTATATACATATTAAATATATAAAAAATTTACAAAAAACGTTTTTAATATATAACTATATAAAAATGTTTTTTAAATTAACATTTTTATAAAACAGGTTTTATATACATATTAAATATATAAAAAATGTACAAAAAACGTTTATAATATATAAGTATATAAAAAAGTTTTTTTTTTAAATTTACATATATATTACAACCGTTTTCTATACATATTAAATATATAAAAAATTTACAAAAAACGTTTTTAATATATAACTATATAAACAAAGTTTTTTTATAATTTACATATATATATAAAAAGTTGTATATACATTTTATATATATAAAAAATTTACAAAAAACATTTTTAATATGTAAATATATATAAAAAATGTTTTATATACATATATATATATATATATATAAATTTTTCAAAATACGTTTTATATATATATATATAAACGTTTTTTGAAATACATATATATATATATAAATGGTTTTTTCATATATCTAAATTTGATTAAATGTTTTTCATAAATGTTTTGCATATATATAAATTTTCATAAATGTTTTTCTTATATATAATTTTTAAAAACGTTTTTAAAAATGTTGGTGTATAGATAACCTAAGCTAAAAACCTAATCTAAATCCACATGGAAAAATTTCAATAAATATATAAATCTATATCTATATCCAACCTAAATCTAAAAACATAAACACCAAATCAAACTACAAACACCAAATTTTACACGGGCGGACTTTAACGGATGGGCCTTAAACGGGCACAAACATAAACGGGCTTAAATGGACGGGTTTTAAACGGGCGGACTTTAAACGGGCAGGGCCTAAACGGACAGGGCCTAAACGGGCCCGAGCCACCCATATTAACATCACTAAGCCACATTAGCAGCGCTTGGGATGATTTTAGGTGCGTCCTATTCCCTTTGGCTATATAATCATGTGGTTTCTGGAAATTTAAAACCCGATTTACTACATAAATTCTCCGATTCAAAAACGAAGAGGCTAACTTTATCTAATCCTAAAAGAGAGGAAAAAGAGAGTACTAGTCTACGAGTGAAGTATTGTAAAGCCCTAACCCGGTTTCTCATTTTTAGCCAACACTTTACCGATTTTTAGCCGGATTAGTCTTTAACATTTCTTAACTTTTTCATGTTTGGTTTAGATAGACAAGTCATTTATCGAACATAAAAAGATAAAAGCAGAAACTTAAATTAATAAACGAGGTTCTAGTACAAAATGAGAGTTCGCTAATAAGCTATTACATTAATCTATACATATATTACCTCGTAACTTAAACAACATGATATAATCTTCCTTCTTTTTTTAAATAAAAAAACATTCATTCTCGAGAAAGTAAAGAGACAGAGTTGACGTTACAGTATCTCTCACAAGATACTTCAGATCCTTATTTCCGCCGATTTTATGAATGCTTATGGAATCTTCGGAAAGTCGGCTCGGCCCATAATGCTTGAAGTCGGAGAGGCCCATTTTCTGTATCTTGCTTCCGGTCCGGCCTAATCTTCATATTTCTGCCTTTGGCTCTGTTTTGTGCGGATTCCTTGAAGTTTTTTGATAAGGAAAACATTGCGTATTTTCCGTAAAACAGCACGATGTTTTACGACAAATAGAACATCTTTATATTTTTTCCGACAAAATTTGTTTTTGAAAAAATAAAATAGGAAGACATTAATAAATAACAATTGTGATTGTTTTAAAAAAAATTTATATATATATATATATATATATATATATATATATATATATTTCCTTTAAAAAATTTATGAATTTCTGAAAAAGTATCATTTTTTTAACTCCATGGTAAAATATAATTGAAAGTCATAGTTGTTCCCGTACAACTATATAAAACTTAGTGGTATGTGTACGGGTACGACTAGGTTGGAAAGACGACCCAAATATTTTTTTTGATAAAATAAAATAGGAAGACATTAATAAATAACAATTGTATTTATTTTAACAAAAAATTATATATATATTCTCCTTTAAAAAATGTATGAATTTCTGAAAAACACATCATTTATTTAACTCAATGGTAAAATACAACTGAAGGCTATAGTTGTGAGCGTATAACTAGAAAACAAACTAGTCGTTTGCGCACGACTACATTTGTTTATAGTCGCACGTGGACGACTACGTTTGGTAGACGACCAAATAATTAAAAAAAATTAAATAATAAGAAGACATAAATAAATAACAATACAAGTAAACTCTTTTCTAAAGGTTTCAACTCTAAGTTCGTTTTCTCTCTCTAAGTACCAAGAGACTCTCTGAGTTACGCTGACTTAACAACCGCAAGGGGCGGAAAGGTGTTAAGGCCGCACGTTCTGAGTTTCGGGAAAATCAGTCTGTGACACCACGTACCCTTTGAAAAGGGATCAAGCATGTCGTAGTTCGTTTTCGTACAAAGTTTGTAAGCAAAAAGTGAGATAATGCTTAACCCACTAAGTACGAGAAAAGTAAATATGCTAAAAAGCTATACATGAGTCTATATATTTACTTGACAATCTTAGCCTCTAAAAGTTAAAACTAGCGATGTGGGACTTTACCCCTTCCTAATTTTCACCGATTTTATGAATCATTATGGAATTTTCGGAAAGTCGGCTCAGCCAGTAATGCTTGAAGTCGGCTCGCCCGGAAATCCTCCTAAGTCGGCTCGCTCTAAGTCGGCTAGGCCCATTTTCCGTATCTTGCTTCCGGCTCGGCCCAATCTTCATCTTTCTGCCTTCGGCTCTGTTTTGTGTGGATTCCTTGAGGTTTTTTTATAAGGAAAACGTTGCGTATTTTCGGTAAAACAGCACGATGTTTTACAACAAATAGAACATCTTCGTATTTTTTCCGACAAATAATTTTTTTGAAAAAATAAAACAGAAAGACATTAATAAATAACAATTGTATTTATTTTAACAAAAAGTTATATATATATTCTCCTTTAAAAATGTATGAATTTCTAAAACAAAATATCATTTTTTTAACTCCATGGTAAAATACAACTGAAAGCCATAGTTGTGCACGTACAACTAGCAAAAAAACTAGTCGTGTGCGCACGACTTTGATTGTTTTACGTTTGGTTGACTACCAAATAATGTTTTTTGAAAAACTAAAATAAGAAAGATATTAATAAATAACAATACAAGTAAACTCTTCTCTAAGTTCATTTTCTCTCTCTAAGTTCATTTTCTCTCTCTAAGTACCAAGAGGCTTTCAGAGTCAGACTAACTTACCAACCGCAAGAGGCGGAACGGTGTTAAGGCCGCACATTCTGAGTTTCGGGAAAATTAGTCTGTGACACTATGTACCTTTTGAAAAGGGATCAAGCATGTCGTAGTTTGTGTTCGTACATAGTTTGTAAGTAAAAAGTGAGATAGTGCCTAAGCCACTAAGTACGAGAAAAGTAAATCTGCTAAAAAGCTATACATGGGTCTATATATATACTCGACAATCTTAGCCTCTAAAAGTTAAACTAGCGATGTGAGACTTTGCTCATTCCTTATTTCCGCCGATTTTATGAGTGCTTATGGAATCTTCGGAAAGTCGGCGAAGCCCGTAATGCTTGAAGTCGGCGAGGCCCATTTTCTGTATCTTGCTTCCGGTTCGGCCTAATCTTCATATTTCTGCCTTCGGCTCTGTTTTGTGCGGATTCCTTGAGGTTTTTTTATAAGGAAAATGTTGCGTATTTTCCGTAAAACAGCACGATGTTTTACGACAAATAGAAGATCTTAGTATTTTTTCCGACAAATAATTTTTTTGAAAAAATAAAATAGAAAGACATTAATAAATAACAATTGTGATTGTTTTAAGAAAAATTTATATATATATATATATATATATATATATATATAAATTTCCTTTAAAAATGTATGAATTTCTGAAAAAGTATCATTTTTTTAACTCCATGGTAAAATACAATTGAAAGTCATAGTTGTTCGCGTACAACTATATAAAACTTAGTGGTATGCGTACGGGTACGACTAGGTTGGAAAGACGACCGAATATTTTTTTGATAAAATTAAATAGGAAGACATTAATAAATAACAATTGTATTTATTTTAACAAAAAAAACAAAATTCTCCTTTAAAAAATGTATGAATTTCTGAAAAAAACATCATTTATTTAACTCAATGGTAAAATACAACTGAAAGCTATAGTTGTGCACATATAACAAGAAAACAAACTAGTCATTTGCGCACGACTACATTTGTTTATAGTCGCACGTAGACTACTACGTTTGGTAGATGACCAAATAATTTTAAAAAATAAAATAAAATAAGAAGACATAAATAAATAACAATACAAGTAAACTCTTTTCTAAAATTTTCAACTCTAAGTTCGTTTTCTCTCTCTAAGTACCAAGAGACTCTCGGAGTTAGGCTGACTTAACAACCGCAAGGGGCGGAAAGGTGTTAAGGTTGCACGTTATGAGTTTCGGGAAAATAAGTCCGTGACACTACGTACCCTTTGAAAATAGATCAAGCCTGTCGTAGTTCGTTTTCGTACAAAGTTTATAAGCAAAAAGTGAGATAATGCCTAACCCACTAAGTACGAGAAAAGTGAATCTGCTAAAAAGCTATACATGGGTCTATATATATACTTGACAATCTTAGCCTCTAAAAGTTAAAACTAGCGATGTGGGACTTTGCCTCTTCCTTATTTCCGCCGATTTTATGAATACTTATGGAATCTTCGGAAAGTCGGCGAGGCCCATATTGCTTGAAGTGGGCGAGGCCCATTTTCTGTATCTTGCTTCCGGTTCGGCCTAATCTTCATATTTCTGCCTTCGGCTCTGTTTTGTGCGGATTCCTTGAGGTTTTTTTATAAGGAAAATGTTGCGTATTTTTCGTAAAACATCACGATGTTTTACGACAAATAGAACATCTTAGGATCCCTATCGGTTCTCAAATGGGTCCAAAACTCTTCTACCCGAAAGACCCGGAACCGAACCGACCCGGAACCGAACCGATCCGGAACCAAGAACCGATCGGGTACCCGAGAACCGAACCCATATATATTTTCTTTAGTTTTTTCGAGTTTTTGGGTGTATTTTTCAGTTTTTCGAATATATTTTTGGGGGTTTTCGGATATATTTTCGGTTTTTTGGGTATATTTTTGGGGTTTCGGGTATATTTTTGGGTTTTAAGGTATATTGTTTTCGGGTTTTTGGGTATATTTTCGGGTTTTCGGGTCCTAAATATCCGAACCGATTAAGATCCGAATTTTTTCAGGTATTTTTGGTTCTTGAATCTTGGACCCGAACCTACCCGGAACCGAACCGAACCGAAACCATTTCGGTTCCTATTTAGGTCCAAACCCCTTCTATCCGAAAGGAGCGACGATGGAGAAAACAACGAAATGAACTGAAAACAAACAAAGACATTCTTATCCACTGATTTCATATTTTGATCTTGTATAACTTATAATTCCATGTGCATGTCTCCATCCATCTTCACAATATGTTTCTGATCCAACTTTGGAGATGAAAAAAATAACTCACTTTTTTTTTCTTTTTTTCTCGAAAGAAGAAAATAAAAATATTTATAGTTACTCTTGAAATAACTCATGACTTGCTTCATCAATTGCCAATCTACTTATAGATCAAATCATTTCTATACCATCATTCATAAGATTTTTCTCATAATGATGTGGATATTAAAAATGAAAAATTTTCACTTAATGGAGAGGAATTTAATATAAATTATTATATATATGCACACTGTTTTGGACCGTTTGTTATACAGTTTTACAATTCAAATATATATTTTAGACAGTCATATATGCTTGATCCGTACTTGTACCACATGATCCGTTTGATCTGCACTTGATCCGCATGATCCGCACTTGTACCCTATGATCTGCACTTGTACAGTCATATGCTTGATCTGCACTTGTACCGCATGATCCGCACTTGATCCGCATGATCCGTACTTGTACCGCATGATCCGCACTTGTACAGCCAATAATTTATAACGTTTGTGTTAGAACAATACATAATTACAACTCTTGTGTTAAAAACATTATCTAATTGCAACTCCTAGTTGTAAAACTGCAACATAAACATTTACCGGAAAACGTTCTAAAACCCTAAATTGTTAAGATTTTACAGCATATAACGATAGGTCTTCAGTGATACCACAGTGCGCTCATGCCATGGCGTTGCTTCCGGAGAGGAGCAGGTTGTTGCTTCCCCAGGGAAAAATGGAGAGGTGCTGGTTGTTGCTTCCAGAGACATCTCTAAATCCACAATGTGGTGTGGAGAGCTCATAGACTACCAAAACAAGAATTTCAGATTAGAGAAGAAACTTACATCGGTAACTTGCTTAGATTCAAACATAAAAATCTGGTGCTTACATCAGTAACTTGTTTGGTAACTGGTTTGGTAACTTGTCTGTTTTTTTGTCTTCTTTGAAAAATCGAACGAGGAGAAACACACAAGTGACGATAGCACACACATAAACGACGTATGCGAGAATAGCAAGTACATTCATACCCATTGAAGAAAATTCAAACCCTAAGAAAAAATAGAGAAGTGCAGAAGCGACAAGAAAGAAAGAAAGCAAAAGAAATGAGTTTGAAGGAGGGAGAGAAACAAAAAAAAGGCCAGTTTGCAGAGAAATAGAGTTTTTAGAGTTTCTATAAAATAGGAATACTTTTACAAGCTATCCATCAAATCGCTGGAGAAAAATATCTTAGCAGGTCGTCAACACCTAGTTATTCTAGTATATAAAGCTACATCAAAGCCTATATTTTATTTACAGCGAAATCAAACTAAACACAAAATAAATTAGTAAAAAACCTATATTTAATTTACTACTTAAAATCTAAATGGTGTCCAGCTAAGATCATCTCCGATGGCATGACCGTCTTGCCGTCAGTGTGATGGTAGACATGAGAAAAACAATATATTTATTAGTTGGGAAAATCATATTTAGAAAGAAAGTGTAGATGGGCATTTTATCCAAACCCGAAAAAATCGGTTCGGTTCGGGTTCAGATTTCTTCAAATACCCGAATGGATGTCGTGGTTGACTAACTTCGGATATCGGGTTCAGATCGGATAATAACCGAAATCCAAAAAAATCAGAAGAAAACTGAAACCATATCTACTATTTTAATTTTAGTGTATTAACTGGTTTTAATTACATAATTTTAATTTTACTTGTTAGTTTTGGTTTTTATCTCTATGGAAACATTCTACTAAATTTTTGAATAGTTTTATAAAAGAACTTTCATATACCATACTATTATTTTCTCTTTCATTTTTATTTTTGTGAAATATTGTTTTAATTACATAATTTTAATTTTGCTTGTTAGTTTCGAGTTTTGTCTCTATGGAAATATTCTACTAAATTTTTGAATAGTTTTATAAAAGAACTTTCATATACCATACTATTATTTTGACTTTAATTTTTATTTTTGTGAAATATTATTTTAATTACATCATTTTAATTTTGCTTGTTAGTTTTGGTTTTTGTCTCTATGGAAATATTCTACTAAATTTTTGAATAGTTTTATAAAAGAACTTTCATATAACATACTATTTTTTTGACTTTAATTTTTATTTTTGTGAAATATTGTGTTTATTACATAATTTTAATTTTGCTTGTTAGTTTTGGTTTTTGTCTCTATGGAAATATTCTACTAAATTTTTGAATAGTTTTATAAAAGAACTTTCATATAACATACTATTATTTTCACTTTAATTTTTATTTTTGTGAAATATTGTTTTAATTATATTATTTTAATTTTGCTTGAACATGGTCTTATATGTATAGAATATGGTATCCCACCAATTTAAGATGAATGATTCACATCTCATCAATCAAGTCAATTTCAAGTCTCCCCTTTATGTAAGTAATGTATGAATTTTTGTTTGTTTGACAGATGCATGGTTTGGACTTTGGACTTCGGAGTGATCACAATACATGTTCAATTCTTCCCTTAGTACTCTACTACTCTTTTTCAAAACTCACTTATCATTTCAAGTTTTCAATTTAGAAGTTTGAACTTTGTAAGGATTATGTAATGTATCTTTCGATGTTTGGATTGGAACTCATCTTTTGTTTTCATGTTAGGCATAATTTTTTTGATGGATTGTTGCACACATTTAATGTTTAATGCAAATTCAGGTTTTCATTCATGTTTGCAAAGAATAATTATCGGATTTTTTGGTTTTTTCGGTTTTTTTCATATTCGGTAATATTCGGTTCCAAAATATCCGAAGAATCCGAAACCGAGTTCTTTTCGGATTAATATCGGATATGAAATACAATATCCGAACCGATCCAAACCCGAAAACATCCGAACCGATCCGATTCGAAGTTTTAAAAATATCCGAATGGATATTTTATCCGGGATCCGATTACCCTCGAATATCCGAATATATCGGTTCGGTTCGGGTTCGGATATCCGAACGCCCATGCCTAGAAAGTGTGTGGAGACCTATCTCCTGCTTCAGGATGGATAGTGTGCAATGCAATGTGGGTTCCTCTTAGAAGATCATAAGAAGTTAGCATAAGAGAAGTTATAGCAGGTGCTGCAATGTGGGTTCAATATTTTTGTTCAGTCCGACTCATTGTGGATTCGGTTTAGATGCAAATAATATGAACCAATCGTTTTTAAAAAATATTTTTTTTGGGTTCGGGTATAAATAACAAAAAATATAGATTTCAGCATTAAAAATAAAAATTAAGTCTTTGTGGTTTTGGACCATATTTTCGAAATATTTTTTGGAATTATGTTTGAATTTATAAAAAATAAAATAAATTAAAACCTCAATCGGTTAGTTCGGTTTGATTTGGTTAGC
The DNA here is from genome assembly GCA_030161315.1 of Eutrema japonicum. Lineage (NCBI taxonomy): Eukaryota > Viridiplantae > Streptophyta > Magnoliopsida > Brassicales > Brassicaceae > Eutrema > Eutrema japonicum. The sequence goes on from BSQW01000001.1 coordinate 40,674,181, forward strand.
TTAGTTTGATCCAGTTCGATTCAATAAACCAATGAACCAATCGGTTTTTTTCTTTCTTCTTTTTCTTCTTTTTCCCTATTTTTAGAAATCAATAATTGATGATACAATGTGTGTTGGAAAAATTCCAATAAAAAGTATATATAGTTTTTCTCATAATGGTGTGGATATTAAAAATAAAAATTTCTAATTAATGGAGAGAAATTTAATATAAATTATTGGATGTATATGTACGGATCATGCGGTACAACTGTGGATCATGCGGTACAAGTACTGAAACGTTTCCATGCGGTTTCTTCTTCGTTGTTCAGATGAGAATAATTTTTTCTCACCAGAGAAAGATAATCAGAGAATTGAGAGAATCCATTATCACATTTTTATATTAGGGTGTTTCTGGGCTTTTGCTTTTGGGCTTTTCTGCCTTTGGGCTTTTGCTTCACGGCCATTGATTCCGACGACGAGTAGGTAAGGAACTTTTCTGTTTCTCATGAGTTTTTTCATCTTCTTCGGCGAGTTCCTTCCGAGGGCGACGAGATCCGGCGTCGTTTGGTCGTTCTTGAGGCGACGCGCGGAGGGGAGACGCGAGTTCCCGGTGAAAGGAGAGAAAACCCTCGTTTTTTGGTTGATATGCGGCTTCATGAGGTATGCACACCACTTGTTCGACGAAATTCCACTAATAGTGGTAGATTTAGGGAGAATTGTTAAAAACGTTTAAAACGTTCTGGTAGACTTGTTTAAAACGTTCTGGTATGCTTGTTTAAAACGTTCTGGTAGACTTGTTTAAAACGTTCTAGTAGACTTGTTTAAAACGTTATAGTAGACTTGTTTAATCTGTTCTGGTAGACTTGTTTAATCCATTTTTCTGGTAGACTTGTTTAATCCGTTATGGTAGATTTGTTTCATTTGTTCTATTTTCAATTGATAGTGTTAAATTGATGTTATCTCCGACAGGTTCCTGGGCTTCACGACGGCGGCCGAGTCTACATCGACATTTCCATCTTCGATTCAACGTATTCTTCTAAGAGTATAATTAATGGGAGATTTGGATTTGGTAGATTTGTTTTTGAATTTGTACAAATGATAATTGAATTCTAAATGATGGTATATTTGTGTTTTGAATTAGTGATTGTAAGACAGTCCACGATGATTTTCAAACGTGCTTGACGAAATCATTAACTTTATTTAGTTTAATATTTGCTTAGTATGGATAACCAAAATTAGTGAGATTTAAAACAAAAACACATGAACCACATATAATTATAACATACAAATTCTATATGGTGTTTATTATCACAATACTTGAAAGTCAAACATACTAATTTCATACATAACATTAGCAATACCAATAGTTTGAAGAGTTTGAAAGAAACGTAAACAATACGTCACCAAAACACACGAAGTCTAGCAAAACGTAAACAAGTCTTCATGTAACTTAACAAAAAAACACAATAAGTGTAGCAAAACCAAACACATAATCATGACGTATACATCATCAAAGACATAAACATAACCAAAGTTGATCACTTCTTAATGTTTAGTTACACGTTATTCCATATTATATATAGGGATAATTCCATAAAAATACTCCAACTTTATTCCGATAAGCTGTTTAATACCCAAACTATTTTTGTTGCCCATTTTAAATCTCCAACTGTGAACCGTGTGTTCATTTTACAACATCTTGTTCACAGATGTATACCTAACTATACACGGTTTGAAACAGTGTTTATATTTAATGATAAAATATTTATAAATAGATAAAATATTACATTGAATTTCCAAAAAAATTCCAAAAAAATCCCTAAAAAATTAAAAAAAATCCAAAAAAATGTTAAGTTAAGAAACAATAATTTTAAATTTTACATAAAATATATTATTTTTAAGTTTTGAATTTTTGAATAAAAAATTTCTAAAAACTCAAAAATACAAACAAATTCTCACAAATTTCTAAAAACTCAAAAAATAAAACCAAATCCATGGATAACACAACACGGTTAAAATAAAATTAAAAATCCACGAAAATAAATTTCTTAAGTGTTTTACCTACGCTATAAAGAATTGTTTTAAAATATTATTTAAACATGTCTTTTGTCTTCTTTTAATTATCTTTAGGGTTTTGATACAATTATTTTGGTTTTATGTGATATATTTTTTTAACCGTGATGTGTTATTCATAGATTTTTGAAATTTTATAAAATTTTGAAAATTGTTTGAATTTTTGTATTTTTTGAGTTTTTAGAAATTTTTAGTTCAAAAACGCATAAGCTAAAATATAATATTTTAAATTTTAAATTATTTTTTCTTAACTTTAGACTTTTTAGAATTTTTTCGATTTTTTTGAAATTTATTTTCAATTTTTTAGAGATTTTTTTGATTTTTTAAAAATTAATGTAATTGTTTTATTTATTTATTAATATTTTAATAAGTCTACCGTCAAATAAAAATGATAAATCTACCAAGTTCAGATAAATCTACCAAATTCAGATAAATCTACCAAATTTTGATAAATCTACCAACTTATGATTAATCTACCAATTTCTTGTATCCCGAAATTTTATATAAATCTACCGTTTTTTAATAAATCTACCATCATTAAAAATAAATATTCCTTTTAAGAATAAGTCTATCACGATAATATATGTAACGCCCGTGTTCCGGAAGAGTTAATTATTGTGGAGGAATAATTAATTCGGGTTGTTCCGGGGGGCGGTATCGATCGATACTGGCAGGCATCGATCGATACCAGCCGGGTTTTCTCGTGGTTATCTTCTTCTCTTATCTTCTTTCAAGTATAAAAGGTTATCCTTGTAAGGATAAGACCATAGCTTGGTCGAGAGAGAAAGGGAGAGAGAGAGAGAAGGAGAGAGAGAGAGAAGAAGCTTTGTGAAGCTTGGATCTTGCGAGATCAAGAGGATTCGAGCTTGGAGAGAAGCTCGAAGGATAGCTTGGGAGAAGCTTGGCTGGGGCGTGAGCTGTTGAGAAGAGGAGAGGTCTTCCAGAGCTAGATCCATCGTGTCTAAGGTGAGTTGGGACCAAAGGTTAGCAATTGAGCTTGTGTGTGTGTTGTTAAGCTTGATTGGTGTGTTATGTGTGTGGTCCTGGCGAATTCTGGGTGAGATCTCGCGGAAGGTTGTGATTTGCAGGTGGGTATCGATCGATACCATGTGTGTGTCGATCGATACTAGACTCTTGTCGGTGGACTCGAGTCGTGCAGGCATCGATCGATACCAGGTGTGTATCGATCGATACCGGTTGTTGCCTGAGGGCATGTGGTTGTGTTGGCATCGATCGATACCAGTGTGTTGTTTGGGCATCGATCGATACCAGGGCCTTGTCGGTGGTCTTGAGTTGTGTTGGCATCGATCGATACCAGTGTGTTGCTGGGGTGTCGATCGATACCAGGACCCTGGTTGGGGGGTCATGTGTTGTTGGGCATCGATCGATACCCGTGGAGTATCGATCGATACCGGTGGCTTCGTGCCGGGAAGTTTAATTGGTGTTAATTAATTCTTGGTTTGGCTATTTGATATTGCTGTTGTTGTGCTTATTTGATAGCCTGTTGTTGGGATGATCAATCTCACTCAGCATTTGGTTAGCCAAATGTTGATGCATCACTTTTGTCGATGCAGGTAAAGATAAGGCGTGATCGTGGAATCAAGGCGGTGAGGAAGGGATGATTAGGACCCGGGAGTTGCTTCTGTTGTTGGGGTATCGATCGACACCAGGGGGGGTATCGATCGATACGTGTTGTTTGGCAATTGTAACCGTGAGCTTGTGTAAGCTGTAGACCGTGTGTGGTTGTGTAATAATAATTGTTTATTATTATTGTTATTTGTTTAATTGCAAAAAAAAAAAGTGCGGTCGTTTCAATTTGGTATCAGAGCCCATACGGTTCTAGGAGCCTAGGTGGTTCTAGAATAGATTGGGTGTTGAGTGGGGTCTTAGAATCATCCTCTTCGAGCCTTATGAGATTCCACGGTGAGTATCTTTATTGTGAGGATTGTTGTAGTTCTCTTAGCTTGTGCTTCTGCACGCGTGCAGATGGCTAGAGAGCGTGGTTGAGGTCGTGGCCGTGGTTGAGGTCGTGGCCGTGGGCCGGGGGGAGCAGGTCGAGGAGTCGCGTGCGAGTCAAGTTGGGTCTGAGGGTATGGCTGGCGTGAGTGTCAGTGTGGCTGGTGTTCCAGCAGGTGCTGCGGGTGATGCTCGGGCCCGAGATGATCGCATAGCGGATCTGTCGAGGTTGTTGGAGCGGTTACCAGAAAGGGTACCGGCTCAGGCTCCTGTGGTTCCGGCGGTTGTGAGGCGCAGCCTCAGGTGGCAGCTGCGGTTGCTGGGGAGCTCCCATCCTATCTTAGGATGATGGAGCAGATGCAGAGGATTGGCACGGGGTTCTTCTCTGGAGGTGCTAATCCTGAGGACGCGGATGCGTGGTTGAGGAGGGTAGAGAGGAATTTCCTCTCGAGTAGGTGTCCTGCGGGATACCAGGTGATCGTTGGTAATGCGCATATCTGAGGAAGGGGTGTGGCAGCACGGAGAGTTCAGGCAGCGATGGCTTGGGCGGATTTTGTGGAGGAGTTTAACTCCAAGTGCTTTCCCTCAGGAGGCGTTCAACCGGGTCGAGTCAAGACTTGCGAGTTTGACTCAGGGGGATCGGTTGGTACGCGAGTATGAGGTGGAGTTCAACCGGCTCGGGACTTATGTTAGACGAGCGGTTGAGAGTGAGTCGGCCCGTGTGTAGAGATTCCTGATGGGTCTTCGGGTGGACTTGAGGAACCGTTGCATGTGAGGGCTTTTTGCACGGTTGATGAGTTGGTTGAGACTGCGGCTTTGCTGGAGGAGGGTCTGAAGGACGAGGTGGTAGTGGTTACACCGAGTCTTCAGGCGAGATCTGTGCAGCAGCAGTCCGGTCCGAGCAGAGGCGGTAAGCCGATGCAAGGACCGAAGCGGAAGCGAGAGAGCGCTTCGAGAGGTAGTCAGGGTGGTCCGGGTTGCTTGGGTTGCGGAAGCATGGATCACCGAGTGGCGAGCTGTCCTTAGAAGGGCGGAGTGCGGAGTTCTGGTCTGGAATGCGTTTCAGACAGATGGGCACGAAAGTGCACTTGAGCGGCGTATCATCCTCAGACAGATGGGCAGTCCGAGAGGACCATCCAGTTTCTAGAGGATTTGTTGAGGATGTGTGTGCTGGTTTGGTGGTGGTCACTGGGTGGATCACTTGAGCTTGGTGGAGGTTGCCTATGGCAATAGTTACCAGGCGAGTAGTGGGATGGCTCCATATGAGGCTCTGTATGGGAGGCCATGTCGTACCCCCTTGTGTTGGACACAAGTGGGGGAGAGGAGCACTTTGGGTGCGAGTTTTGTTCAGGAAACCGCGGAAGAGATCCGGGTTTTGCAGCTGAACATGAAAGAGGCCCAAGATCGGCAAAAGAGTTATGCTGATAAGGGGCGGAAAGAGCTTGAGGTGGGAGGTAGTGTGTATCTCCAGATGGCTTTACTGAGAGGTCCGAACAGGTCCATTGCTGTGACTAAGTTGAGTCCGAGGTATATGGGACCATTTCGGATTGTAGAGCGTGTGGGACCGGTAGTGTATCGGTTGGAGTTACCCGTGGTTATGCAAGCATTTCATAAGGTCTTCGAGGTGTCGATGCTGAGGAAGTGTTTGCATAGGGGTGACGAGGTATTGGCTGAGATTCCGCCAGATCTCTAGTCCAATATGACCGTTGAGGCGAGACCTTTGAGAGTTCTCGAGCAGAGGGTCAAGGAGCTTCGTCGGAAGAGGATTCCGATGATGCGTGTCCTGTGGGGCTGTGGCGGGGTGTAGGAGGAAACTTGGGAGCCAGAGGTTAGGATGGAACGTGGTTCCACGAGTGATTCCAGAAGCAAGCTGCGGCTTGAGTTCCATCGAGAGGTTCCAGTTTCGGTTATAGTTGTGTGCTATGTGTGTATCATTTTGTATTTCCGTTGTGTAGAACGATGTTACATTATGATGTGTAATAAGATGAGTATTTCTTATTACTGGTGACTTTGGGAGTCACGGCTTCGCATTACGTTTGGGGTAAGAAACGTTAATGCAAGAGAGTGATAAGATGGATGTTCTTATTGCTATTGTGAGCGTTGCGTGTTTTCAGTTAAGCTTGTTCGGGAAAATGAGTCGAGTGACGAGACCGGGTTATTTCACTTAGCGGTTCTATGTGGTGGGTTGGATTGCAGGCGTATGGTACTTGTTTGTTTTATTACGTTTGTATTGAAGACCTACTGCAGAGAGTTGTTGGGTGTTAAAGGTAGCCTAGTCATAGTTGTCTTGACAAGTCTTTCTAAAGCAAGCTGACACTGGAAGGTGCGCAAGGGAGGTGCGATGGCCGGGTTATTGGTCATGCACGGCAGATATTCCGGGTATGGAATATGGGTGATGCCGGTGTTGCCTTGCGAGGATTTACACGGATCACGGGAGGTAGTTCAGTCGAGATGCTTAGAGATGTGTGACTTATTGCTCGTTGAGAGGACTGGTTCCTCTGGTGCCGATAGCTCGCAGGACTGTGTGTCTTGGGAGTGTGAGTGGCGATGTACCCAGACTCGGGAGGTTTATAGCCTAGAGTGATACGTGATACCGTGGATTCGTAAGGAGTATGTCCTGGATGGAGGATATATTGCCTAGAATTGAGTGGTATGGGGTATCGAGACTCGTCAGGTTATATTACCGAGGGGAGTGGTACGGCAGATACCCAGAACTCGGAGATGCTGCGGTGTCTTGGGTGCTGTGGTATGGTTGATACCTTGCGAGGTATGGTGGATATCCTGCGGGATATGGCTGACGCTCAGAACTCAGAGATGCTGCGGTGTCTTGAGTGATGGGGTTGGCGTGTGTTTGAGCAATAAGTACATATGATGCCGCGGTGTCATAAGCATAGGGACTGAGTGGGAAACCTCGGAGGTTAGTTTTGGACCTCGTGTGAGTATTGCGTTGGCCGGGTTGGCCAAGGGTTGTGTAATCGTTGCGACGATTAGGGTTCATTGGAGATGGACGGTTCATGGGAGATGAACGGTAACGAAGATTCGAGGACGAATCTAAGTTAGTGGGGGAGAATTGTAACGCCCGTGTTCCGGAAGAGTTAATTATTGTGGAGGAATAATTAATTCGGGTTGTTCCGGGGGGCGGTATCGATCGATACTGGCAGGCATCGATCGATACCAGCCGGGTTTTCTCGTGGTTATCTTCTTCTCTTATCTTCTTTCAAGTATAAAAGGTTATCCTTGTAAGGATAAGACCATAGCTTGGTCGAGAGAGAAAGGGAGAGAGAGAGAGAAGAGAGAGAGAGAGAGAAGAAGCTTTGTGAAGCTTGGATCTTGCGAGATCAAGAGGATTCGAGCTTGGAGAGAAGCTCGAAGGATAGCTTGGGAGAAGCTTGGCTGGGGCGTGAGCTGTTGAGAAGAGGAGAGGTCTTCCAGAGCTAGATCCATCGTGTCTAAGGTGAGTTGGGACCAAAGGTTAGCAATTGAGCTTGTGTGTGTGTTGTTAAGCTTGATTGGTGTGTTATGTGTGTGGTCCTGGCGAGTTCTGGGTGAGATCTCGCGGAAGGTTGTGATTTGCAGGTGGGTATCGATCGATACCATGTGTGTGTCGATCGATACTAGACTCTTGTCGGTGGACTCGAGTCGTGCAGGCATCGATCGATACCAGGTGTGTATCGATCGATACCGGTTGTTGCCTGAGGGCATGTGGTTGTGTTGGCATCGATCGATACCAGTGTGTTGTTTGGACATCGATCGATACCAGGGCCTTGTCGGTGGTCTTGAGTTGTGTTGGCATCGATCGATACCAGTGTGTTGCTGGGGTGTCGATCGATACCAGGACCCTGGTTGGGGGGTCATGTGTTGTTGGGCATCGATCGATACCCGTGGAGTATCGATCGATACCGGTGGCTTCGTGCCGGGAAGTTTAATTGGTGTTAATTAATTCTTGGTTTGGCTATTTGATATTGCTGTTGTTGTGCTTATTTGATAGCCTGTTGTTGGGATGATCAATCTCACTCAGCATTTGGTTAGCCAAATGTTGATGCATCACTTTTGTCGATGCAGGTAAAGATAAGGCGTGATCGTGGAATCAAGGCGGTGAGGAAGGGATGATTAGGACCCGGGAGTTGCTTCTGTTGTTGGGGTATCGATCGACACCAGGGGGGGTATCGATCGATACGTGTTGTTTGGCAATTGTAACCGTGAGCTTGTGTAAGCTGTAGACCGTGTGTGGTTGTGTAATAATAATTGTTTATTATTATTGTTATTTGTTTAATTGCAAAAAAAAAAAGTGCGGTCGTTTCAATATATGTCTACCGTCATTACAATAAATCTACCGTCACCAAAAAAACGAACTATTCAATGATAAGTTTGCCGTCATTACAAAAAAATCTACCGCGGATGAGATAAATCTACCATCAAAGGAAATAAATCTACCAATTTGGTCAAATATCTACCAAAAAAGTCAACCGATCTCCCGTTAAATCTATCAATCTTTACCAAATCTACCGTCATTAAAAATAAATCTACCAAAAAAAAATAAGTCTACCGCCCGGAAACATATCTACCATGTCGTAAAAATAAGTCTACCGAAATAAATCTACCGGCCGAAAAATAAGTCTACCGACCCAAAACAAATCTATCGGCCCAAAATAAGTCTACCGGCCGAAAAATAAGTCTACCAGAAAAAATAAGTCTACCGTAAAAAAACGGTATACTTGTTTATATATGCGCGCTGATGTGGATTAAAAATAGTAATGGCAATATCGTAATTACGTTTTTGTTAACAAATGTCAAAAAGACAAAATCGGTATTTTATATATTTTTAGGTTATTATAGTAATTTAAAAAAATTTGCATTGTTTTAGTAATGAAGACATTTTTTTAAGTTAGTTTAGTAACCCTCCCTATTAAAAAAGAATAGCAATTAATAAGTGTAGGACTGGAAAATTGTCTTGTTTAGTTGTTTTGGTATTTCTCACAAAGTATTTGTGCTTCCCTCAATCTGGAAAGAGAATAGACCGCCGTGAACTCCAGCGAAAGACCCCGTACGACCTGCGGGAGTTGAAGGTTGCTGGCTTAGCTTGCCCCTTCTTCAATTATTAGGTAGTTCTCCACATTGCCACTAATCCGGTTTTCATGAACATACAGAACATATTGTGATGGATTGTCACTATGTTCAGGGCGAGGTACAAAGTGGTGTTCTCTTGTCACTATGCACGTATGTGAAGGACGGAGCAATTGACAAAAAATTTCTACCAAGACAATCTTTGTCAGACATCAATGATTTCTATAAGCCAACTTAAGGGAGAATATTGAAGAGTTATATGTAAATATCTTGCGGTACCTCTTAAATATGCTTTTACTATGCCATACTTTTCTTAGGCATCTTTAATTAGTGTTAGGTTAACATCAGTTGTATATATTCTATAATGAGAACATCGACCAACATTAACACTATGTTTGTAGTTTAGGTGTGTCAAAAGTAATAAAAAAAAATGAGATTTGGTTTAATATTCTAAAAAAATTATATATTTTGAAAACTAACCCTTTTTTTTTTGAAAACTAAATTTTGGCATTTAAAATTACCAAAATACTAAAAATAAACCAAACATATGAATTTTCTTAAATTCTATTTCTTTATTTTTGATTAATTTAAAAAATAAATAAAATATGGATGTAAAAAATGTCGATCATATCTAGATTTTGTACGTGTAAACTTAAAAAACAATCCAATAACAAAGCAGTTTGTATGAACTTACGGTTTCAAAAACTTGTTTTTGTATAATTTTGTTATACTATGATGATGTATATATAGAGTTTGAGTATGTTAATGATAAATATAATAATAGATTTGTGTAGATCTAACAAAATTGTTTATATCTAATATGAATTATAATTTAAATAATTTATTTTATTCTTTCGAAATATATATATATATATATATATATTATATATATAAATAAATTGTTGAATATTTATTTTATAATATATATTTATTATGAAAAAAGAAAAAAAAAACAAATATTGTATTTGTATATTCTCAAAAATTCATGATGGATATAAATGATAAAGGAATTAAGATTATGAGCAAATTTAACTTCTTCAAGAAACTCGCTTAATATAAATGATACTAGCACGTAATATCAAAAACACGAACATAACTTAGGATTAAGAAAATCAAGAAAAAAAAAACACAATAATTGTAGCAAAACCAAACACATAATCATGACGTATACATCATCAAAGACATAAATATAACCAAAGTTGATCACTTCTTAATGTCTAGTTACATGTTATTATATATTATATATAGGGAAAATTCCATAAAAATACTCCAACTTTATTCTGATAAGCTGTTTAATACCCAAACTATTTTTGTTGCCCATTTTAAATCTCCAACTGTGAACCGTGTGTTCATTTTACAACATCTTGTTCACAAATGTATACCGAACTATACACGGTTTGAAACAATGTTTATATTTAATGATAAAATATTTATAAATAGATAAAATATTACATTAAATTTCCAAAAAATTTAAAAAAAAAAATCCCCAAAAAGTTAAAAAAAAATCCAAAAATATGTTAAGTTAAGAAACAATAATTTTAAATTTTACATAAAATATATTATTTTTAAGTTTTGAATTTTTGAATAAAAAATTTCTAAAAACACAAAAATATAAAGCTAGAGACGACGATTTCGTGATCGCCTCCGAAGAAAAAAACAAAAAAGGTGGAGAAAATAAACTTTGTACGAAAACGAACTACGACAGGCTTGATCTATTTTCAAAGGGTACGTAGTGTCACGGACTTATTTTTCCCGAAACTCATAACGTGCAACCTTAACACCTTTCCGCCCCTTGCGGTTGTTAAGTCAGCCTAACTCCGAGAGTCTCTTGGTACTTAGAGAGAGAAAACGAACTTAGAGTTGAAAAATTTTAGAAAAGAGTTTACTTGTATTGTTATTTATTTATGTCTTCTTATTTTATTTTATTTTTTAAAATTATTTGGTCATCTACCAAACGTAGTAGTCTACGTGCGACTATAAACAAATGTAGTCGTGCGCAAACGACTAGTTTGTTTTCTTGTTATATGTGCACAACTATAGCTTTCAGTTGTATTTTACCATTGAGTTAAATAAATGATGTTTTTTTCAGAAATTCATACATTTTTTAAAGGAGAATTTTGTTTTTTTTTGTTAAAAATAAATACAATTGTTATTTATTAATGTCTTCCTATTTAATTTTATCAAAAAAATATTCGGTCGTCTTTCCAACCTAGTCGTACCCGTACGCATACCACTAAGTTTTATATAGTTGTACGCGAACAACTATGACTTTCAATTGTATTTTACCTCGACATTTCAAAGAGGTAATTAAGATTACCTCGATGCTACAACGAGGAATTTATTTATTGCTGAGAGACTAGGTAATTAAGATTACCTCGATTCTACGATGAGGCATTTTTTTACTGCTGAGACTAGTAAACCGTGGGCAGCAGGAAGAGACATTTCAGAGAGATAATTAAGATTACCTTGTTTCGAGGCATTTGTTTATAGCTCTTGGTGACTAGGAAACCGAGTTATTCAAAGAGGCGGGACAAGCTGATTTACGTTGTGGGCATCAAGGACGTTTTAGAGAGCTAATTAAGATTACCTCGATTCTACTACGAGGCATTTGTTTATTGCTGAGAGACTAGGAAACCGTGGGCAGCAGGGACATTTCAGAAAGGTAATTAAGATTACCTTGTTTCGAGGCATTTGTTTATAGCTCTCGGTGACTAGGAAACCGAGTTATTCAAAGAGGCGGGACAAGCTGATTTACGTTGTGGCATCAAGGACGTTTTAGAGAGATAATTAAGATTACCTCGATTCTACTACGATTGCATTTGTTTATTGCTGAGAGACTAGGAAACCGTGGGCAGCAGGGTCGGTGACTAGAAAACCGAGTTATTCAAAGAGGCGGGACAAGCTGATTTACGTTGTGGCATCAAGGACGTTTTAGAGAGGTAATTACGATTACCTCGATTCTACTACGAGGCATTTGTTTATTGCTGAGACTAGGAAACCGTGGGCAGCAGGGACATTTCACAGAGATAATTAAGATTACCTTGTTTCGAGGCATTTGTTTATAGCTCTCGGTGACTAGGAAACCGAGTTATTCAAAGAGGCGGGACAAGCTGATTTACGTTGTGGCATCAAGGACGTTGTGGCATCAAGGACGTTTTAGAGAGTTAATTAAGATTACCTCGATTCTACTACGAGGCATTTGTTTATTGCTGAGAGACTAGGAAACCGTGGGCTGCAGGGACATTTCACAGAGGTAATTAAGATTACCTCGATTCTACGACGAGGTATTTGTTTATTGCTGAGAGACTAGTAAACCATGGGCAGCAGGGACATTTCAGAGGGATAATTAAGATTACCTTGTTTCGAGGCATTTGTTTATAGCTCTCGGTGACTAGGAAACCGAGTTATTCAATGAGGCGGGACAAGCTGATTTACGTTGTGGCATCAAGGACGTTTTAGAGAGGTAATTACGATTACCTCGATTCTACTACAAGGCATTGCTGAGAGACTAGGAAACCGTGGGCAGCATGGACATTTCAGAGAGATAATTAAGATTACCTTGTTTCGAGGCATTTGTTTATAGCTCTTGGTGACTAGGAAACCGAGTTATTCAGAGAGACGGGACAAGCTGATTTATGTTGTGCCATCAAGGACGTTTTAGAGAGGTAATTAAGATTACCTCGATTCTACTATGAGGCATTTGTTTATTGCTGAGAGACTAGGAAACCGTGGGCAGGGACAATTCACAAAGGTAATTAAGATTACCTCGATTCTACGACGAGGCATTTGTTTATTGCTGAGAGACTAGTAAACCGTGTGCAGCAGTGACATTTTAGAGAGGTAATTAAGATTACCTCTTTCCGAGGCATTTGTTTATAGCTCCGTGACTAGGACACCGAGTTATTCAAATAGACGGGACAAGCTCATTTGTGATCTCGCATCAGGGACATTCCATAGAGGTAATTAAGATTACCTTGTTCTGAGGCATTTGTTTATAGCTCGGTGACTGTGAAACCGAGTTATTAAAATACGCAGGACAAGCTCATTTGTGATCTGGCATCAGGGACGCTTCAGAGAGGTAATTAAGATTACCTCGTTTCTGGGCCGAGGCATTTGTTTATTCAGTGACTAGGATAGCGCGGGACAAGCTCATTTACGTTCTGGCAGCAGGGACATTTTAGAGAGGTAATTAAGATTACCTCGTTTCTTGGCATTTGGTTGTAGCTCGGGTGACTAGGAAACCAAGTTATTCAAAGAACGGGGAAAACTCATTTGTATTCTGGCATCAACTCAACTCATTAGGACAAGAAAACTATCATGGTCTTGCATAAAGTATAGCAAAACAAGGAAAGTACACTGATATTGTTTCACTTGATCAAAAGGTGTCAACAAGAGCAGGAAATGAGCACCTTACTTAGTTCTTCTGACTGAACAGCACACTTCAAAATACCAAAACCAGCTGCAACCAATATCTGACACAATATTTTAGTCCATGTAATTCAATGAATCCTTCCACAGATCAAGAATTCCACCCTGAAAATTATCAACGAGAATGTATGTCAAAACCTGTCATGCAATGCTCATCTCTTATGCGTCTATTAAAACAAACTAGGAAAGGAAGCATGCTGAAGGCAAAAATAGCTCAACATTAGTGCATACCAACTGAAGCAGGGATAAAAACTTACATGATATTCCCTCTGCAATTCGGTAGTGCATACCAACTACCAAACGCAAGCACATAGAGATAAAACGAGAGTAAGAGAGATGTGGGAGGCATGAATCAATTTCCTTCCACAACAGAAAAAACGTAATAGATTGACCATTTGTAATCAAAAGAAGTGAGACCACCTTATCATGAAATGCCCTAGTGAACTCGTCAAGTTACTGAATAAGTATAAAGGAAATGGACAACCTGTTAACAGAAGTATTAGTTCATTTCCGAGAAAGTCGGCAATGAAAGGTAATCTAAAATCACAACTTTGACAGTTTGCACACCTTAAAACAGTGTCTTCACAGACTCAAGAGAAGAAATTCCATGGATACAAACCAAAAGGCAGCCTCATTGTTGGGGGAAACTTAGGCAATATATCTGGAAACAACAAAAAAAAAGCTGTCAGAGAATCATATGGCACTGGTCATGTAAGAAAATGTACTTGAACGAAAACTATTTCAGGATTTAACCAAGAAAAAATGACATACAAAGAAAACAACCATGAGATCCACGACTAGGAATATGAACAGGAGACAAAAACCTCATCAAGTTCCAACAATGTTACTATCAAACAAAATCACGACACAGACAGATCTTCTAACCTCTGGATTAATTCAAGTAAGCACTAACAAAAATCTGTTATCATAGATGCAAAATTTGAAACCCTATATCTCGAAACAAAATCAACATACAAAGAAAAAACGAATCGGCTAAACTCGCAGGTAATAAGATAAAGGAAAGACAAAGAAACGGATATCAATTAACTAGAGACGAGGATTTTTTTTCGGAATCGACTGTGAAATCTACAAAAAAGCGAATACGATTGGTGATTTCTTCGGAAGTTATTAAGAGATTGAGCGATTGGCCTACATGAAAACAAATTAAAAACCCTAAAACTCAGAATTTAGGTGAATTTGAAACCCTAGAAACAAAATCAACATACAAAGAAAAACGAATCGGCTGAAATCGCAAGTAATAATAAGATAAAAGGAAATACAGAGAAACGGAGACGAGGATTTCTTTGGAATCGACTTGACTGGTGAAATCTACGACCGGTGATTTCTTCGGAAGTTATTGATCGTCTCCGAAGAAGGTTGAACGATTGACCAACATAAAAACAAACGAAATCAAAAACCCTAAACTCAAAACACGGTTAAAGCTAGAGACGACGATTTCGTGATCGCCTCCGAAGAAAAAACAAAAAAGGTGGAGAAAATAATGCTTTGATCTAGAGAAATATGAGTATTTGAATTAATAAAAGTATTTTGTTACGTGGCGTTGTAACGGTCAATAGCTTATACAGCTGGCTTTAACGATACGACAATGTATAAATATTACAACGGCTATTTATTTAATTTTTAAAATACTCTGATACACCTCACCGAGCTCATACATTGAGTTTTTGTTACAAAAAAAACCACAATCTGCTATTAGTGTACTTTTTCAGAGAAGTCCTTGAGTTAAAAATGTGTGTCTCTTTATCCTCTAATTTAACGGCAACTCTCCGGCGTCTCCGACAGCTTCCGGCGATGGCAGAAACGACGACCCTTCAGTTACAATTGTCGGTGCAAATTCCCACATGGGGGAAGGCACTAAAGTACCAACTAAATCTGTAGTTGTAGGCGAAAAATCTTTGAGTCGGAAAATCTCGGAGATATATGAAATTCACGGCGACGGAGAACCTCAGTAAATCTGTAGCATGTCTCTTCGTCTCCTACATCATCATGTCCGTCTATTGAATTTGGTCGAGGTAATTCACGGATTATGTTGGTCATTATCAGATAAATATGAAGATCTGAAATGAGGGGGCTTTTTGAAAACGGCCGACGGCGACGGAACAGTGACCGGAGATGTTTAGTCATCGGCGGACGTATGTGTTTGAATAACAAGTGCTATTAACTGAACATGGATGGGATGTAGATGATGGATGTGTGTTTGCAGAGGATGACAGGTGGATTGTAGATGGTGGATGCAGGCATCGAGAAAAGAACGTGGGGGCGTCTAATTGGTATAGAATGTGCTCGTGGGATTAGGGTGTTCGTTAGTAGTTTGTAGAATTATGGTGTTCTTTGAAAGTAGTAATCGGCAGACAGATGGTTGTGGACAGCAAATGTTATTAACCGGGAATGGATGGAGGTTCGCCGATGATGGATGGTAGATTATGTCTTCTGACTGTTTGTAGATGATGGGTCGCAATCTTACCCAACCCGGCCGACGACCTTTCCTAACCGGTACCTCCTACAAAAATAATTAAAAAGTTTAGAATTTCAAAAAAATAAAAATTATCTTAATAAATATTATCATAAGTTTTACTTACCGCGAGGACTAGCTCGTTAAGCTCGGCCCGAGTGACTTCGTTGGATCCGGTGTAATCGTCTTGCGATCTCTGGGTGAGCAAATCGTCTTTCGTCCTCTTCACGGTTTCGACGTACTCCCTCACTTCTGAATCTTGAATTTGGTCCGTCTTCTTGTTGGTGTGCGTCCTCTCCATCAATGCAAGGTGATCCGGCTCTTCGCCCAATTCCGCCGTCTACGAAATATATAAAAACGGTTAAAGAAAACCGTTTTTTAAAAAAAAAGTACTTACCATTTCGTCGGCCGTTGTCAAGTAGCTCTTTGCCCCGTTGTTGTGAACTGCTTCTCCCTTCCCCTTCCGGTCACTCCTCCGGTTCTTGGTGTGAGTCTCAGAAACAGCTACGGTAGTCTGCAAATTCCAGTAGGGCTGGTACCCATTGTACACAACCTCGTTCAAACCTTTCGGCTTATCTTTCCCCTTCTTCTAAGCCTTCTTCCAATCGCAGATGTGTGTGAGAGAATTGTCGGGCAGCCTCCGAGTGAAATTCTGCCTCGACCGTCTTCGTAAGCGTATACTTCCAATTAAACTTTTGCTACAAAAGAAATAGAAATAAAATTTGTTAACAAAATCTCAAAATATAATACAAACAAATAATTAAATTATCACTTACCGCAAAGGTACGAAACCACATATTTGGGTCGTCCGACGGCATAGAAACATATGTCGGGTACGTGTGTTTGAGGAGGTTGTGCAACATCCTCAAAATCGACTTGCTAATGCCATTCCCGGAGTATCCAAACCTATGAAAAAAACAAATAAAAATCAATAATAAATATAAAAAGATTATTTAAGAAAAGACATAGTATTACCAAGTAGATCTCGGGGTGCGGCGTTTCGGGTCGAGAACTATGAGTAGTTCTCGTCCCGGGCTGTTGAACGAGCTCCTCGACGGTCATGATCGTCGGTTGACCTACACTCTCTGCATCGAGAGTAGTTGAAGGCGCCGTAGGCGGGACAAAACCCGGGTTCGGATTTGAGACTGCGGGCCTCCGCCCTCCTTGCCTCGAACCGCAGGCACGGTCACTATCAAAATTCTCGTAAGACCTACAACAATTAAAAAAAAGTAAACGAAATCATTTGAAAATTTATATAAGCAATAAATACATGTAAAAAAACAAAACCTTACATAAAAAACATTGTAGCATTACATATATATAAAAACCGTTTTTATATACATATTAAATATATAAAAAATTTACAAAAAACGTTTTTAATATATAACTATATAAAAATGTTTTTTAAATTAACATTTTTATAAAACAGGTTTTATATACATATTAAATATATAAAAAATGTACAAAAAACGTTTATAATATATAAGTATAAAAAAAGTTTTTTTTTTAAATTTACATATATATTACAACCGTTTTCTATACATATTAAATATATAAAAAATTTACAAAAAACGTTTTTAATATATAACTATATAAACAAAGTTTTTTTATAATTTACATATATATATAAAAAGTTGTATATACATTTTATATATATAAAAAATTTACAAAAAACATTTTTAATATGTAAATATATATAAAAAAATGTTTTATATACATATATATATATATATATATATATATAAATTTTTCAAAATACGTTTTATATATATATATATAAACGTTTTTTGAAATACATATATATATATATATGGTTTTTTCATATATCTAAATTTGATTAAATGTTTTTCATAAATGTTTTGCATATATATAAATTTTCATAAATGTTTTTCTTATATATAATTTTTAAAAACGTTTTTAAAAATGTTGGTGTATAGATAACCTAAGCTAAAAACCTAATCTAAATCCACATGGAAAAATTTCAATAAATATATAAATCTATATCTATATCCAACCTAAATCTAAAAACATAAACACCAAATCAAACTACAAACACCAAATTTTACACGGGCGGACTTTAACGGATGGGCCTTAAACGGGCACAAACATAAACGGGCTTAAATGGACGGGTTTTAAACGGGCGGACTTTAAACGGGCAGGGCCTAAACGGACAGGGCCTAAACGGGCCCGAGCCACCCATATTAACATCACTAAGCCACATTAGCAGCGCTTGGGATGATTTTAGGTGCGTCCTATTCCCTTTGGCTATATAATCATGTGGTTTCTGGAAATTTAAAACCCGATTTACTACATAAATTCTCCGATTCAAAAACGAAGAGGCTAACTTTATCTAATCCTAAAAGAGAGGAAAAAGAGAGTACTAGTCTACGAGTGAAGTATTGTAAAGCCCTAACCCGGTTTCTCATTTTTAGCCAACACTTTACCAATTTTTAGCCGGATTAGTCTTTAACATTTCTTAACTTTTTCATGTTTGGTTTAGATAGACAAGTCATTTATCGAACATAAAAAGATAAAAGCAGAAACTTAAATTAATAAACGAGGTTCTAGTACAAAATGAGAGTTCGCTAATAAGCTATTACATTAATCTATACATATATTACCTCGTAACTTAAACAACATGATATAATCTTCCTTCTTTTTTTAAATAAAAAAACATTCATTCTCGAGAAAGTAAAAAGAGACAGAGTTGACGTTACAGTATCTCTCACAAGATACTTCAGATCCTTATTTCCGCCGATTTTATGAATGCTTATGGAATCTTCGGAAAGTCGGCTCGGCCCATAATGCTTGAAGTCGGAGAGGCCCATTTTCTGTATCTTGCTTCCGGTCCGGCCTAATCTTCATATTTCTGCCTTTGGCTCTGTTTTGTGCGGATTCCTTGAAGTTTTTTGATAAGGAAAACATTGCGTATTTTCCGTAAAACAGCACGATGTTTTACGACAAATAGAACATCTTTATATTTTTTCCGACAAAATTTGTTTTTGAAAAAATAAAATAGGAAGACATTAATAAATAACAATTGTGATTGTTTTTTAAAAAATATTTATATATATATATATATATATATATATATATATATATTTCCCTTAAAAAATTAATGAATTTCTGAAAAAGTATCATTTTTTTAACTCCATGGTAAAATATAATTGAAAGTCATAGTTGTTCCCGTACAACTATATAAAACTTAGTGGTATGTGTACGGGTACGACTAGGTTGGAAAGACGACCCAAATATTTTTTTTGATAAAATAAAATAGGAAGCCATTAATAAATAACAATTGTATTTATTTTAACAAAAAATTATATATATATATATTCTCCTTTAAAAAATGTATGAATTTCTGAAAAAACACATCATTTATTTAACTCAATGGTAAAATACAACTGAAGGCTATAGTTGTGAGCGTATAACTAGGAAAACAAACTAGTCGTTTGCGCACGACTACATTTGTTTATAGTCGCACGTGGACGACTACGTTTGGTAGACGACCAAATAATTAAAAAAAAATAAATAATAAGAAGACATAAATAAATAACAATACAAGTAAACTCTTTTTCTAAAGGTTTCAACTCTAAGTTCGTTTTCTCTCTCTAAGTACCAAGAGACTCTCTGAGTTACGCTGACTTAACAACCGCAAGGGGCGGAAAGGTGTTAAGGCCGCACGTTCTGAGTTTCGGGAAAATCAGTCTGTGACACCACGTACCCTTTGAAAAGGGATCAAGCATGTCGTAGTTCGTTTTCGTACAAAGTTTGTAAGCAAAAAGTGAGATAATGCTTAACCCACTAAGTACGAGAAAAGTAAATATGCTAAAAAGCTATACATGAGTCTATATATTTACTTGACAATCTTAGCCTCTAAAAGTTAAAACTAGCGATGTGGGACTTTACCCCTTCCTAATTTTCACCGATTTTATGAATCATTATGGAATTTTCGGGAAAGTCGGCTCAGCCAGTAATGCTTGAAGTCGGCTCGCCCGGAAATCCTCCTAAGTCGGCTCGCTCTAAGTCGGCTAGGCCCATTTTCCGTATCTTGCTTCCGGCTCGGCCCAATCTTCATCTTTCTGCCTTCGGCTCTGTTTTGTGTGGATTCCTTGAGGTTTTTTTATAAGGAAAACGTTGCGTATTTTCGGTAAAACAGCACGATGTTTTACAACAAATAGAACATCTTCGTATTTTTCCGACAAATAATTTTTTTGAAAAAATAAAACAGAAAGACATTAATAAATAACAATTGTATTTATTTTAACAAAAAGTTATATATATATATTCTCCTTTAAAAATGTATGAATTTCTAAAACAAAATATCATTTTTTTAACTCCATGGTAAAATACAACTGAAAGCCATAGTTGTGCACGTACAACTAGCAAAAAAAACTAGTCGTGTGCGCACGACTTTGATTGTTTTACGTTTGGTTGACTACCAAATAATGTTTTTTGAAAAACTAAAATAAGAAAGATATTAATAAATAACAATACAAGTAAACTCTTCTCTAAGTTCATTTTCTCTCTCTAAGTTCATTTTCTCTCTCTAAGTACCAAGAGGCTTTCAGAGTCAGACTAACTTACCAACCGCAAGAGGCGGAACGGTGTTAAGGCCGCACATTCTGAGTTTCGGGAAAATTAGTCTGTGACACTATGTACCTTTTGAAAAGGGATCAAGCATGTCGTAGTTTTGTGTTCGTACATAGTTTGTAAGTAAAAAGTGAGATAGTGCCTAAGCCACTAAATACGAGAAAAGTAAATCTGCTAAAAAGCTATACATGGGTCTATATATATACTCGACAATCTTAGCCTCTAAAAGTTAAACTAGCGATGTGAGACTTTGCTCATTCCTTATTTCCGCCGATTTTATGAGTGCTTATGGAATCTTCGAAAGTCGGCGAAGCCCGTAATGCTTGAAGTCGGCGAGGCCCATTTTCTGTATCTTGCTTCCGGTTCGGCCTAATCTTCATATTTCTGCCTTCGGCTCTGTTTTTGTGCGGATTCCTTGAGGTTTTTTTATAAGGAAAATGTTGCGTATTTTCCGTAAAACAGCACGATGTTTTACGACAAATAGAAGATCTTAGTATTTTTTCCGACAAATAATTTTTTTGAAAAAATAAAATAGAAAGACATTAATAAATAACAATTGTGATTGTTTTTAAGAAAAAAAAAATATATATATATATATATATATATATATAAATTTCCTTTAAAAATGTATGAATTTCTGAAAAAGTATCATTTTTTTAACTCCATGGTAAAATACAATTGAAAGTCATAGTTGTTCGCGTACAACTATATAAAACTTAGTGGTATGCGTACGGGTACGACTAGGTTGGAAAGACGACCGAATATTTTTTTGATAAAATTAAATAGGAAGACATTAATAAATAACAATTGTATTTATTTTAAACAAAAAAAACAAAATTCTCCTTTAAAAAATGTATGAATTTCTGAAAAAAACATCATTTATTTAACTCAATGGTAAAATACAACTGAAAGCTATAGCTGTGCACATATAACAAGAAAAAAACTAGTCGTTTGCGCACGACTACATTTGTTTATAGTCGCGCGTAGACTACTACGTTTGGTAGATGACCAAATAATTTTAAAAAATAAAATAAAATAAGAAGACATAAATAAAATAACAATACAAGTATAACTCTTTTCTAAAATTTTCAACTCTAAGTTCGTTTTCTCTCTCTAAGTACCAAGAGACTCTCGGAGTTAGGCTGACTTAACAACCGCAAGGGGCGGAAAGGTGTTAAGGTTGCACGTTATGAGTTTCGGGAAAATAAGTCCGTGACACTATGTACCCTTTGAAAATAGATCAAGCCTGTCGTTAGTTCGTTTTCGTACAAAGTTTATAAGCAAAAAGTGAGATAATGCCTAACCCACTAAGTACGAGAAAAGTGAATCTGCTAAAAAGCTATACATGGGTCTATATATATACTTGACAATCTTAGCCTCTAAAAGTTAAAACTAGCGATGTGGGACTTTGCCTCTTCCTTATTTCCGCCGATTTTATGAATACTTATGGAATCTTCGGAAAGTCGGCGAGGCCCGTAATGCTTGAAGTGGGCGAGGCCCATTTTCTGTATCTTGCTTCCGGTTCGGCCTAATCTTCATATTTCTGCCTTCGGCTCTGTTTTGTGCGGATTCCTTGAGGTTTTTTTATAAGGAAAATGTTGCGTATTTTTCGTAAAACATCACGATGTTTTACGACAAATAGAACATCTTAGGATCCCTATCGGTTCTCAAATGGGTCCAAAACTCTTCTACCCGAAAGACCCGGAACCGAACCGACCTGGAACCGAACCGATCCGGAACCAAGAACCGATCGGGTACCCGAGAACCGAACCCATATATATTTTCTTTAGTTTTTTTCGAGTTTTTGGGTGTATATTTTTCAGTTTTTCGAATATATTTTTGGGGGTTTTCGGATATATTTTCGGTTTTTTGGGTATATTTTTGGGGTTTTCGGGTATATTTTTGGGTTTAAGGTATATTGTTTCGGGTTTTGGGTATATTTTCGGGTTTTCGGGTCCTAAATATCCGAACCGATTAAGATCCGAATTTTTTCAGGTATTTTTGGTTCTTGAATCTTGGACCCGAACCTACCCGGAACCGAACCGAACCGAAACCATTTCGGTTCCTATTTAGGTCCAAACCCCTTCTATCCGAAAGGAGCGACGATGGAGAAAACAACGAAATGAACTGAAAACAAACAAAGACATTCTTATCCACTGATTTCATATTTTGATCTTGTATAACTTATAATTTCCATGTGCATGTCTCCATCCATCTTCACAATATGTTTCTGATCCAACTTTGGAGATGAAAAAAATAACTCACTTTTTTTTTCTTTTTTTCTCGAAAGAAGAAAATAAAAATATTTATAGTTACTCTTGAAATAACTCATGACTTGCCTTCATCAATTGCCAATCTACTTATAGATCAAATCATTTCTATACCATCATTCATAAGATTTTT